>JAQSUU010000012.1:33157500-37957500 GCA_038087645.1 Saccharum hybrid cultivar R570 | reverse complement strand
TGACTGACCCTAATTTTACTATAAGATGGAATTTTAAGTTATAGTAAAAAGGGCTTCATGTTAAGTCATGGAATTAGGGACCAAACCATGGTAAAATTTTAAATATCCAAATTCAAGACTTAGCCAAATTTTAAATTATTCATGTTCTGGATTTGGGTCCAAGTCATGGTAAAATTTTATAGTAAAATTAACATGAAGCCCTAATTCCATGACTTAACATGAAGCCCTTTTACGATGACTTAAAATTCCATCTTATAGTAAAATTAGGGTCCAAGTCATGATAAAATCTTAAATATCCAAATCCAAAACATGAAGCCATTTTTCAATATCCAAGTCATGGTAAAATTTTAAATTTGTTAATGTCCAAATCATAGCAAAAATTCAGACTTAGCCAAATTCTAGCATAGTCAAGTGATAGTAAAATTCAAGACTTAACCAATTTCTAGGTTGCCCATCATATGGTAAATATTAAGACTTTACCAAAATTTTGTATGTCCATCTCATAGAAAAATTAGGGTCAAAGTCACGTTAATTTAGAGCTTTGTATGTCCATCTCACGGTAAAATTAGGTAGTCAGGATTTTTGCTGCGGCCTGGATATGTTAGAATACCAACTACCATGTGATAGCATCAAATTTGTCAATGTCATGGTAAAATTCCAACATGTCCCATCTCATGATAAATTTATAGACTTAACAAATTTTCATATGTCCATCTCATGGTAAAATTCCAGACTGAAGAAATTCTAACAGCTCGACGCCAAGATCCATGGTGCCAGGCTTGGCGCCAATGACGATGGCGTCAATGGTGACGGCGTCAAGGTGCTGCCACGTCAGCGCCAACTCGGCGTCGTCGGCCAAGTGGCATGGGGGCTTGGCGCCAACGTTAACGGCGACGAGCTGTGTTACCTCGGCGCCAGCGTGGATGGCGCCAAGCCCTGGGTCCATTTCCTGAAATCTTTCCATCATAGGCATATTTGAGAAAATCTTTTGAAAAAGGGCTAAAAAATAAAAAAGACGGTATGAATAACTTTATCTTGCGACCGGTATGTTGTAAAACCATATGAACATCACATCACTGTTTATCATATTCAGAGCACCAGGATACACCAAGGCTGTATGCACAAGTCCAACTAGAAAGGTCAGAATGCAAAATGAAGATCATATTTATCAATATGAAACACTTCTGAATGATATCCTGTGACCAGGATGTTATGAAACTGTATGAACATCACATCACTGTTTATCATATTCAGAGCACCAGGATACACCAAGGCTGTATGCGCAGGTCCAACTAGATAGGTCAGGATGAAAAATGAAGATCATATTTATCAATATGAATCACTTCTGGATGATATCCTATGATCGGAATGTTATTGTGCTACATACAGTCAACAAATTACTGTTCCCTCTGTTCCAAAATGTGTCTTTTTTTTAGTTCTGTCTTAAGCCAAACTTCTATAACTCTGACCAAGTTTTCAGAAAAATATATTAACACCTACAATATCACCATCAAGGCATTTAAAGTTGGATCTCATGAAATTATTTGATGTTGTAGGTGTCAGCACATGTTTCTACAAAAACTTGTTCAGAGTTACAGAACTTTCACTTAGAACAAAAGTAAAATGACCGATTTTTGGATCAGAGGGAGTATCAAACTATGCATGAACTCAAAAAGTACAACATTTGTCTTCTAAAACATTTCACCGACGGATCAAAACATGCCTTTTTTCACATACAACCGGCAGGTGAAGAAGAATTTCATATTTAGAGATAGGAAAACAGCGACAATCTAGCAGAACTACACTACACTCAACATTACATTTCACAATGTCATGGGTTCTCCGGCATAATGCAATAAGCAGTATTATTGTGTCGATACCAGCTAGCAGCTAATGTTACATTGCAAGGCAGACCAAAAATTTCGTGATCCGATGAGATCAGACCGTTGACATATATAGTACCAGCATATGGCTGTCAACAATATATATAGGAATGTTGAGAAGAACATGACTCTTCCCAAATAATTAACGAAAACGAAGAAATGACATCCACGCGACGAATTGATTTTGACTTTGATCACGGCAGGGCAGGGAGAGTACCGCAATCAGATTCAGAGGGCAGGGACGTATCTCTTCCCAACCTGCTTGGCAGCCGCGGCGGCGCCAGCAAGAACCCCACCGACAGCCCCGGCGACGACTGCCGAGCGCGGCCCGTTAGCGGCGCGGAAGAGCGCGCCGGTGCCGAGCCCGGCCACGACGCTGTTGATCCAGTCGTCGCGGTCGCGCGCGGCGACCATGGCGCTCTCGATCCCGGCGTACATGAGGCCGATGACCCCGAGCGTGTTGCCGACGCGGCGCCCCGAGCTGCCGCAGGAGTTGAGGACGCGGTTGGCCCGGATCTTGGCGGGCTCCCCGGGCTCGGCGCCGCGGGCGGCATCACGGAGCCCCAGCGCGGCCCCGGCCACGGCGCCGCCGAGGTACCCGACGCCCGTGTAGTAGGTGAGGTTCTCGCCCCAGGACCGGCGCTGCGCGACGGCCTCCTCCTGGAAGAGGAACTCCGGTGAGGTGGGAAGGTCGTAGAGCTGCCTGTAGGGGAGGTTGAGGTCCTGGTACGGGTTGTAGAGGCGACGCTCGGAGCCGGGGTAGGCGGCGTCGCGTCGGTCGTCGGACCCGGACCCCGTGGGGTACAGCCGCGGGTCGGCCATCGCGGGATCCGGCGGCGGCGGCGGCGTGGGAGGCAAAAAAAAAAAAAGGGAGGAGGGAGGGTTTGGGTCGCGCACGGCACGGCAGCTTGAGCTTGGCCGCGCCGCGTTTATTCGGTGCGGATTATATTTGCGAAGAGGTCCCCCGTCGCGTCTGATATTTTTTTGGCGCCGCCGACCAACAACTTGGACGAAGGGTCGAGACTATGGACCGGCTTTTCGAAGTTTGGAGGCCTGCGTTTTAATTTGGGCCCAGCTGAGCGAGGACGAGGATGCCCGCCAGACAAAGAGAAAACTCGCTCCGCAGAAAAATTGAAAATCTCTTCACAAGAAGTCAAACAGTCCTAGTTTTAACTAAGGGTACAAAAAGGGCCGGTAGCCTAGTGATTATAAGAGCAGTATCTGGACTCTGAGTTTAACTTTTCATAGGAGCGAGTATTTTAGAATTTAACAGCTTTATGCTTTCAGCAGTAGGCGGTGTTTCTGTCGATAGCGAGACGTATGTGGTGACTTCATCAGTCTCGAGAATTCATTGGCCCAGTCTTCAAATGTGCTCACAGGAGTAGGGTTTGCATGCGTGTGTTCATAGGGATGAGCGTGTACGGTGTTAGCGTCTGCGTCGTACTGTGTAATCTCAAAAAAGTTTAAACTAAGTGTATACTCCCTTATTCTAAATTATAAGTGTTTTTCGATTTTTAGATTCATAACTTTTATTGTACACGATATACACTATGTCTAGATATAAGCAATATATCTTAAAAAATCAGAACGCTAATAATTGGAATGGGGGAGTAGAAAATAGTATCAACATTTTTATCTTCAAATGCGTTTATTATGAAAAAATATATTTCATAATTGATCTAATGATACTTATTACATATCATAAATATTAGTAATTTGGTTAAACTTTGTCAACTTCTAATACATGGACCATTGAACTTCTTAAGATTATTTAGGTTTGTAGAAAATATTAGCATCAATTGTATATCTAAATAAGTTTATTAGAAAAATAGATTCAATTATAAGTATTAATATTTTCTTATATATATTTGGTCAAAGTTAAAAGACATTTGGCTCTTAGGGAAGGGAGAATAACATTTATTTTGGGACATGTTCTTTAAGACGTTCAAGGTATGTGTATGAGCAGCATCGTGATTCCCATGATGACACGGACAAGCCTTTTTCTCTCTGCTGGTTGAGATTGTCCATTTGTCCTTCCTCGCTGATTTTTCACCTTAAGTCGGCTAATATTGTTTTTGTTACGAGAGAAAAATATCGTACAATCACTTATAAGTCGGACCGATAAGTTCAATGCGTTTGTTTTCCCCAGTCTGACGCGGACATACCGGCCGCCTGGAACGGGAGGCTGCACGAACCGGCCTGAACGACGTGTGGGCGCCCACTAGTCTTGGCGTGCTGCCGCTGCCGCCTGCCGGTGGCATCAGGGCCTCGTTTAGATGCACCCAAAAGTTAAAATTTTTTCACTTTTTTTATATCACATTAATTTTTAGCCGCTTCTATGAAGTATTAAATGTAGGTAAAAAAAATAACTAATTACACAATTTAGTTGGAAATCACGAGATGAATCTTTTGAGCTTAGTTGGTCCACGATTGGACAATATTTGTCAAATAAGACGAAAGTGATACTATTCATCAGGTTAGAAAAATTTTCAATCTAAACGAGGCCCAGCTGGTCTACAGCTACAGTTGACAGCGCGAGATCGTACCGAGCAACTGTTGAGCCTGCACGAGCTCCACCGGCAGGCACCAGGCAGCAGCACACAACACGAGCAGCCGCCCCCACCCCGGCAACTCGGCGGCCACTCGCATAGCCGCTCGCCTCTGCTTCTGTTCACGTGGTCGTCCCTACAGTCCCACGTGCCGCCCCTGGACTCCACTCCACTTCCACCGCCCACCAGGTCCCTCCCACCGTCTGCACCCTGAGCCGACACCGGCTCCGGCACTGCCACGCCGTCCGTCGACGTGATTAGCCGTTGGTTAATGAGACGGCGGCGGTAGGCACCGGAGATTCCGGCCGGACACATGCCCCGAGCCGCGACAGCCGGGCACGGAGCATGGAGCCAAGGGCCTGTTTAGTTTGTTTTTTTTTTGCAAAAAAAAACCACGGTGTCAGACTGTAGCATTTTCGGTGTTATTTTGTAATTAGTATCCAATCATGAACTAACTAGGATTAAAAGATTTGTCTCGTGATTTACAGCTAAACTGTATAATTAGTTTTATTTTTTATCTACATTTAATGCTTTATGCATGTGTCTAAAAATTGATGTGACGGGAAATCTAAAAATTTTTGAAAAAATTTTTGGAACTTGCCCCAAATCCAAATCCGAGTCCACCCGTTGCACACACTTGCACTTGCGCCCAGGGTTAAAAAAACCGCTCGGTAAACCGCGGTTTACCGCGGTTACCGGCCTAACCGGGCCGGACCGGTTCCGGGCCGGTCCGGTTAGGTATTCCCCAAATTTAAATTCAAATTTAAAATTTTAAAAAAAATGCTAAAAAATTCCTAAAAATAGTTCATGATTTATAGAAGCCCATGGTGTAAAAATTTTTCAAATTCGAGTTCGTTTAGTATTTATTTATACGTATAGAAATTTAAAAAAAAAGAAAAAAAAAATCCCGGTCCTGCCCCGTTAAGGCCCCCAAATTCAAATTTAAAATTTGAAAAAAACAAAAAAATGCTGAAAAAATTCCTAAAAATAGTTCATGATTTATAGAAGCCAATGGTGTAAAATTTTTTCAAATTCGAGTTCGTTTAGTATTTATTTATACGTATAGAAGTTTGAAAAAAAAGAAAAAAGAAAATTCCAAACTCAAACCGAGCGGTAAACTGCTCAAACCGAGCGGTTACCGCTCCA
The DNA here is from genome assembly GCA_038087645.1 of Saccharum hybrid cultivar R570. NCBI lineage: Eukaryota > Viridiplantae > Streptophyta > Magnoliopsida > Poales > Poaceae > Saccharum > Saccharum hybrid cultivar. The sequence continues at coordinate 37,951,922 of JAQSUU010000012.1, read as the reverse complement.
AACCGCTCGGTAAACCGGTAACAAACCGAACCGAAGGCGCGTTTGAATTCAAATTCAAATTCGACCGGTTACCGGTAAACTGGACCGGTAAATCGGAACCGGAGGCCGGCGGTCTGAAGTGACCGGTCGGAAAAAAAAAAACCCTGCTTGCGCCAGACCTCCGTCCAAAAGCCTGACCTGCTCTGCCTCCTCTGCTCTCATAAATAAACAACCCAAGCAAGCAGGCAGGTTTTGCGGTTGCACGTTGCAGCAGTACTACAACACTACACTACAACAAGAGAGAGATCCCACAAAGGGAAAGCCAGAGGACAGCGGCGCTAGGCAAGCAAAGCAGCTGCTGAGCTGCTTACCCCACGCGAGCACGAGCACGAGCAGAGGATGAGGATGCGTGCGCGGGCGGCATCGGCATCGGCGTCGGCGTCGGTGCTGCTGCTCCTCCTGCTCCTGGTGAGCGGCTGCGCCGGCGCCGTGTACAAGGTGGGCGACCTGGACGCCTGGGGCGTGCCGCCGCCGTCCAAGCCCGACGTCTACAAGCGCTGGGCCAAGTCCATCCACTTCGCGCTCGGCGACTCCATCTGTAAGCAACCAAACCAACCGCCCCCTCAGTGCCTCACTCACTCCCCCACCTGCCTCACTCGCGCTCTAATCGCAGGGTTCCTGTACCCGCCGAGCCAGGACTCGGTGCTGCAGCTGGCGCCGGAGGCCTTCGCGTCCTGCGACCTGTCGCGCCCCGTGGCCAGGCTCGCCGACGGCAACTCCTTCTTCAACCTCACCGCGCCGGGCCGCGCCTACTACGCCAGCGGCGCGCCAGGCCACTGCCGCAAGGGCCAGATGCTCTGGGTGGACGTCCCCATGGCCAACGGCACCTACCTCCAGCCCTCCGCCACCGACCTCGCCGCACTCGCGCCCACCCCCGCTTCCGACCCGCCCGCGGGGTTCGCGTCCGCGTCCGCACCGGAGGGCGCCAGCGCCTCGCCCGCGCCACGCGCCGTCGCCGCCGCCGGATCCGTCGTCGCCCTCCTCTGCTTCGCGCTCCAAATCCTCCTCCTCTGATGGTGTTTGATGTGTAGCTAGCTGATTAGCTACCGCTCGCTGTAGTTTTGAGATCTCCATTTTTGCGGAATGAGAGTAAGTCCAGTTCTTTCTTGGGTTGAATTGAATTTTTCGCGGAATGAGAAGTGAGTCCTGTTATTTTTTTCGGTTGAATTGAAGGGGTCATCCTCATCTGGATGGATGACCATTGATCGTAGGGAGCATGGGTCTCTTTTTTTTTTGGGTTGGTTTGTACGTACCCAACTCGCTTGGGATAAAAGGCTACGCCGTTGTTGTTTTGGTTTCTACCTCTCGTTGCATTAATTTACTTCCACTGTAGGGTACTAGAATCAAGTGATGCCACGGATCATTATTTGCATCGATCACGCTTCTCGATCTCCTTGCGTTTATAGCATCGCCGACAAGCAATTGAATCGCCTCGTTCCATGGTCAGATCAGCTTTGGGCCGGTTTACCTGCTAAAAATTTGGCAAAATGGCACGTAGCATTTTTCGTTGTTATTTGTTTAAAAGATTCGTCTCGTTCATTTCGTCTGAACTGCGTAATTAGTTTTATTTTTATCTATATTTAATGCTTTATGCATATGTTTAAAGATTCGATGTGACAGAAAATCTGAAAAAATTTGTAAAATTTTATGGGAACTAAACGGGACCCGTAGCTAGGCTGTAAGCTGGTGGGGCAGATCAACCCACATGCGATGGCGGTGGTGGTAGACGAGAGACTAGTTTCCTAAAAAAAAAAAGACGAGAAACTAGTGATGAACAGAAGAGTAGAACAGGTGTTGGATCGTGTCGGTGTACTCATCAATCATCGCACAAAAGGACGGGCTGGCTGGGTGTTGACGCCTACTGTATCGCGATCGATCCGCAACAGCACCTTAGTACCCTGGTGTCCTTGTCAGGCATCCATCTGCCTGGACGAAACGGGAACTGTTTCAGGAAACATTGGATCAGCGATTTTGGGCATTCACTCAGCCACCAACCGATGCAGCAATAGGGTACGGCGTGACCGTGTTGGAAAAAGGCGAGGGCAAAGCACGGATCGCACTATCGCAGAATGCCCGGTGAATCATCTGTAGTACATCAGAATACTCCTCCTTCCCAAAAACAAACAATTCATAAAATCACCCTCGGTCGTTTGACCAACTTTATAGAAAATGATAACAGGCTAACATCATCTATGGTCCTGTTCATCTGGCTTATAATCCATACTTTTCAGCTTGTTTTTTCAGCCAGAATAGTATTTTTCTCTCACAACAGATCAGCCAACAGTGTTTTTCAGCCGGCTTATTGGCACAGCCGAACGGGGCATATGATATCAAATAAATACTCCTTCTGTTCCAAAAAAAAAACTCAATTCTAGGCTTAGAATGAGTCAAACTTTCTTAAATCTAACCAAAATTGTAAAGAAAAAACAGTACCAACATTTATATCTTTAAATATGTTTCCTCTAAAAGTATATTTTATCTAATAATATTTTTTGGTATTATAATGCTTGTAATCTTTTGTATAGATTTAGTTAAACTTAAAATTGTTTGACTTATCGGGTAGTGAGAATTACATTCTTTTTAGGACAGATACTATTTTATGATGTATCTAGTCTAATAGTACTAATTTGGTGTCATGAATATTGATTTTTTATATAAATTTGGTTAGACTTAAAGTAGTTTAACTTAGAAAAATCTAAAAGTTGATTTAATTTTGGATGGAAGGAGTATAGGCAAATTCAGCCCTAGAGTTTTATTGCAATTTCAGCCGGTTACAGTTGCTGAATTCAAATTCCTGTATGAAAATCTGCATAAAAGAGGATCAACTCTCTCGGTTACCCACCAACTTCCTGTTTGAATTTCTGTTTGGAAGTAGTATATTATAGTGGGAAAACAAAAAAGCAAACCTCAACAGAGTTGGAGAGAAAAGAGAGACCGAAAAGTACGATTGACTGATTTGTTGTGAGAGAAAAATACTGTACCATGGCTGATAAGCCAGGCTGATAAATTCAAGCGAACAGGGCCAACGCCACAATGGTCACAGATTAGTTAACAATATTCCTATTTCGTTACTGAACAATATTCTCGAACAATGTACACTATCCCTTCGAACCAGCTACTCCCGTAGAGGCATCTATCAACCAGAATGGAAACAAAAACAAAGACGCGCTCTCTCCTGCCCAGCACCACCTCATCACCGTGGCATGGCGATGTTCCAATCGTACACCTTCACATCGAAGGTGGTGGACTCTTCAAGTGCCCGTCTAAGTTCTTTGGCGCAGCTTGGGTTCTTGGCAAGCAGCAATGCAAAGCCACCGCCACCAGCTCCGACCAGCTTGTAACCGCAGCAGTAAGGGTCGGCGAAAGCAAACAGCTCGTCCACAAGCTTGTTGCTGCAGAAAGGGTCTAGCTCCTGGTGCAGCCTCCAGGCCTCCAGCAATATGCCGCCAAGCTTGTCCAATTCACCGTTCATCAGGGCTTCTCTCCCGATTTTGGCTAATTCAGCAAGCCTCTTGATGCTGGATATCAAGATGTTGTCGCGACGGAGGTACCGGGTCACAACTTTCTGCAGGACTTGGTGGGCGAGCCTTACCTGTACAGATTCATTTAGGGAGGAACAGCAATGTGGAAAACTGTTAAAACAAACATAATGGCACATGGATAGCGTGGCCATCAATGAAAACTGTTGGGTGCACTGTGTTCTAGTATGACTGGACCAAGATGTTGTTTTGCGTTTTCAACATTCAGGCATTTAACGCCATGGGTGTTGTTATATGATAATTGTGAAAGGCCACAAGCTAGGTACAAATTTGAGAAAGATCACTAGTGTGTTAGTTCATTGCTTCTAGATATAGCGCGTGCAAGGCCACAAGCAATGGAGTAAAAAAAAAAAAGGAATTTTATGCTTCAACCAGAAAGGATGAACTTACTTGGCCAGTGAATACAACCAGAAGACGTTCCTCTAATTCCTGAATCAACTGAGGAGTGGTCAACACTGGAACAACTTGCAACCGTAATGGTTGTCCTGGAAAACTCTGGGTGCACTTGATCCCAGGATATAGGCCACCAATTTGGTCTTGCCACCCACCACCTGTGCCCATTATTTGCTCCACCACTAGCACAGCTCTAGCAACATTATCATCGCTTTCGTCGTCTTCCATTACTTGAAATAGTCCCTTAACAACAGCAGCTGCTAATATGCTAGAAGTTCCCAGTCCACTTCCACGAGGAACATTTGCCCATGTCCTAATGTTCAGACCTGATTTTGACAATATCTTGTGGCCAAGGATTCCAGTAACAATAAGAGCAGACTTGACAAGACGGAATGGATCATTTTCTTTGAATGGAGGAGAAATAGATGACAGATTATCAATATAAACATTTCTACCAGCATCATCTTCGATTCTTACTCCATGGTGGTCCTCTGTTGTCTCTATCATAGCACCAACTGGAAGGCTTCCTTGCAAGCTTATTGCCATATTCAAAACACAACCTGGACGCTCCAAGCTCCACGGAGGTGTATCACTCCAACCCCCAACAAAATCTACACGGACAGGTAATTCTACAACAGCCTTCCTGGGATACAAGTTTCCATGGTTTGAAGACATCTTGCTGCTCGATGGCTCTAAAAGAATGAAATCTGTTAACTGTATAATAGCAATATCGATGGTTCAAATGGTAAAAAACGACCACAATTAGCTCGTGGCGGTACCATGGAATTTTGAGTGAAGTCACTATAAGCACAGCAGTTAGTTTTGGAAATGCAAGGCCTTTAGTTATTGTAAATGACTAAATGTTGTGTAGTGACTAGTACACACCTTTCGATCCATATTTTATCGCCGACGCAGTTTCACTTGCTATGGAAGCCCACACTTTCTCTTCCACCATACATGCAGTGGAAAGATCTCCAGAAGCTCTAAGCAGATCCATCTTGACCTGAAATGCTCTGCTCTGAGGAAGAACCCCGGGATACTGATCCCTGTGACTCAGAAAAAATGAAAGTAATTCTTCATAGACCGCTAAACATGTATCCTTTTGTAACATTTCCTCACAAAGTTGAAACAGATTATGCCCAAGTAACCCATAGTTCATACAAGCCTTTGCTATGTCAGCTGCAAGATCTGCCTGATGCTTGCTCGACTCGGTGCAAAGTTGTCTGTAATCAATAGCATGATGCAGCTCTTCCAAGCTGATCCTCTGTGATTTTCTCCACAAGGAAGATATTTTCCCATCTGGGTCACATGCTGATCCCATAAGCCACAAGCCCACATTAAGCATTTCTGGGAGAGACATGACAGGAAAAAGCTTTGCAGTCCATAAGCATTTGTCCTGGCTAGTTGAATCCCACAGATCCGTATCCTGGATTCTAAGATCTTCAAAGACATTTATCCATGGCTTGCCACAGAATGTCCCATCCCGCTTAATAGAAACTTTTGGATTATCATGAAGACCACAATAAACCAAAACTCTTCCCGCAGAGTTTACCAAAGGTACTTCCCAGAGGCAATGTCGATCGGGCAATGTGAAACAAGTGCTACCATTGAGTATCTGAGGATTATACCCATGAAACTCACTTATATTCACCGCAACAACAATACATTGCGAGCCAATCCTTATTCTACCACAAAGTACCGAATCATAAACCAGTGAATCCTCTCCTATTGAGACCCCACAAGAAATCTTGGTAGACAAAATAATAGCTGTCGCTGCAATATCACAAGCAATGGTCTCTGGTAGTGAGCACATATGCCTTCGACCTACAAGTCCTGAATAGGAACCCGCCAGGTGATCAAGAACCTCCACAGATGTGCCAAAATGTAAAAATGAGAAGTCATCTGAAAAGGAAAATCATCCGAATTTAGCATTTCAGCTAGGCAACTGACAGGAAAGATGATAGGAATAATCTTACACCTGATCAGGAAGAGGACAGTTGAAATTTTAACAGATACATGAAAACTTAAAGGCATAGCCTCTAGATAGAAAACCAAGATAATGCACTAGCTCAAAGCAATGATAACTGAATGATCAGTAGGAATATACATGAACAAAAGCTGAAAATCCTTTGTTTTCCTAAAGCAGAAATCAGTTCCTTCCCCAGTGGACGGTTTCGCAACCAGTCATGCTTGGCTGGTACCCATGCCGCCACAAGATCCTCATATAAGCTGAGCTGCAGTATATTGGCAAGCATGATCACACAAATTGAAAGGTCAAAAGCTGCATCCGCAATTAGAGAAATATGCCTAACAGGAAGTAATGAAGCCTAAGGAGTGGAGTTTAGAACACATGTATGACATGTCAAGTCTAAATTAAATTTGTTAGTATGTTACTAGAAGATAGATTACTGGAATTCTGTAAATCCACTTCCAACATGGAACAAAGAGTGAATACTAGCATTTCTTAAGGATGGAACAACTGTATCTGATCAAGAATATATATTCAGTTTCTATCACATAACTTAAGTTACTACCATATCAGAGTAGAAACTGAAACATAGTGTTCGTATGAAATTACAGATTAAGGGTTAGAAAGCTATTCAGAATGTACAATCAGGAGCATCCTGCACAGCAATTGAGCATTCAAAGTAACCATTCAAGGTTTAGAAGATCACATTCACAGGACCAATATTTCTAACTGCTAAAATACAGTAAATATTTTTGCAGAATAAGAATATTTTGTTAATTTAGTGAGCATGGTTTCAAAAGAAATGAATGCACCTGTTTGGCAACATCCAAAAGCATCTTAACAAACTATGAGAAAGGAAATTAGTAATGCTTGTTAAATGTATAGCTCACAGTGCTTGAAATGGTAGCTTGCCTCTTTATTGCTAGTCATGAGCTCCTTAATGACGGCATCACTAGATGAAAGTGCAAGGGCAACAAGGTCCTGCCATGCTTTACCCCTTGCTGCTATTATTCCTGTGTCAAGCAATGCTCTCCCATCATCTAGGATGGCATGACCCTCTACAAGCTCGCTCACTGTCGGCTTCTGCAGGAGATCATCAACCAAACATAGTGAATAGGTCTCCTTATCAATCCTACCGTCCTTTGATGCTACAACCACTCCATGATTAGCAGCCACATCCAGAGTGGTGGGCACCGTCACAATACAAGCGGCGTCTTCAGGAAGATGTAGGTTGGAGGCATCAAAGCACGGGAGAACATCCCCGGTCATTATGAAGATCCCACCTGGTCATCTACGGGCAATTAGAAACGGAAACAAAAGTGACAGTCCCTTCTTTTGGACATTACATAAGTGCGCTGGTCTGTCAATTTTGTCTGAGCTACAACCTTGGTTGTTGAAAGCTTGCCTTGCACTGGAGGAGATGGCAAGAATGTGATCGAACAGAAGCGGAACAGGTCCATCGGGATTGTCTCCGGCTAAGTAAGGCAGAGGGAGAAAAGCCTTCCCCATGGGGTTTGCCCACGGAACCCTCTTGCTGTCGCCCCCGGCGTGAAGCAAGAGCACGTGCTTCGTCGCAATGAAGCCCGCTGCCGCGGCGATCGCGGCCTCATCCCCCGAACCACCATTTGTTGCTTCGAGAAGGAATTCGCCGATCTCTTCCTTGGAAGCCTGCGAAGAAAATCCCGACATCCCAATAGGCCATCAGAACAACGGGTCGAGTAGAGTAAAGCAAGGTAGCGACAGTAGGGCAGAGGGTAGGTAGGTCAGACCTGGGCGGCGAGGCGGCGGGCAAGGGCGGCGACGGCGTGGAGCGTGGCGGCGCCTGAGCCGATGCGGGCGCCGTCGGGGTCGGGGACGGCGATGGCCGCGGTGGAGGCGGGGATGCGACCGAGGGCGCGGGCGCGCTCGAGCTGGCGGTTGTAGAGCGCGGCCTGCTGGGGGCTGGCGGCCGTGAGCACGACGGCGTCCCAGGGCGGCACGCGCGCCGGGTCGCGCGCGGACAGCCGCAGCCGGCACCACGCCTTCCGCAGCGTCGCCGCCGCCTCCGCCGCCGTGTGCGCCCTCCGCCGTCGCGGCCGCGCGTCCATCGCCTCGGCCTCGTTCGGCTGCCTGGTGGCCGGTGGCTGAGGCTGATATATTGTGAGAGAAAAATACTGCTGGCTGGCTGGTGGCTGGTGCTGAACTGGTGTGAGAGAAAAGCACTGCTGGCCGGTTGGGAGCCAGCCAGCCGAACAAGACCCTCGCCTCCCTTGGACTCGGATCGGGCCGCGGCGTGGACGTAGTCACTGACTCACTGCCTTTCTCGTATTTTTTTAATTATCTACAGCCTGACGCACAGGACCCACACACTTCACACTCAAACCACGCACATATACGCGTGCGCGTCCATACACACGCAGAGAAGAGATTAAGAGGCTCTCTAGCCTCCGGTGCGTGGGAAATGCGCTATGCGTGCGCGTCCATACACACGCAGAAAAGAGATTGGGAGGCTCTCCAGCCTCCGGTGCGTGGGAAATGCGCCATCGAACATGTACGCGTGCGTGTACCTGCAAATTCTAAATAAATCTAGAAAATAGGTGTGACACTAGGGTTTAAAACCCTGATGGGTATCGTCCCACTGAACTGCCCTATTACTGGACCAGGCCTATTCGCACTGTCTGCCTGTTTTGGCTTTTCTTTGACCAGTTATCTTTCTCTCAGGGGTTTTACCTATATGCCATTAAGGTCCCGTCGCTAAAAGGTTGGTTTTTTTTTTTTGTCATACCATTACAATACTGTGAGTTTGAAGATACGTCATTACGATTCGCCTATTTGAAGAAGTACTATTATAATTTTGTCTCTTCCTCGATCATGCCATTTTCTATGATTCCCGCGTACATGGGCCTATTGTCAGACATGATTCGTACAGAAAACAAGTATGGATGTCAAGTCCCATCTCCTTCGTTAGAAGAAGCCCACCAACGGCGGCCAGCGCGCAAGGAGCAGCGGCGGCGCTTGCCTGCGATGTCCTGCGCGCGAGTGGAATGGCGGCGGGCGCCCGCGGTGGGCTGTGGCTTGCGTTCGAGTGGCGCGCCGGCGAGCGCGCGATTCAAAGAGGGTGACGAGCGCCCGCGGCAGTCTGTGCAGAGTTCGTTCGAGTCTGGGAAGAAGCATGCGCTGATGGACGTCGCCACGGCGTTGGTGATGAGTGCGATGGGCATTAGGGACTATCATAGCGGAGGCGCTCGCCCGGCCCAAGCTCCAGATTGCGTCGCTAAAGACGCTCACTGCGAGGTCACGGATGTGCTCATCAACAAGACCAGGCCAGTGACCATGGGCAAGTGGGATGCGCGACGCCTATCTGTGGAGCAGGTCCATTACGCCTACATCGACGTATTTGTATCTTACGAGCCGAACTAGACATCTTTTCCCAGTGTTAGGGGTCTTTTTTTAGTTCCTTCCCCTAGAGTTTACGCTCTATCACATTGAATGTTTAACATATGCATGTAGTATTAAATATAGACTAAAAAATAATTAATTATACAGATTGCGTCTAATTTGCGAGAGGAATCTTTTAAGCCTAATTAGTCCATGATTTGATAATGAGTGCTACAGTAACACATGTGCTAATAACGAATTAATTATGCTTAATAAATTCGTCTCGTGGATTACTGACGGATTCTGTAATTTGGTTTTTTATTAGTATCCGAATACCCCATGTGACGTCCCAAAACTTTATACCCTTGATTTAAACCAGGCCTCAATTTGTTTTTCTAGCTTACCAAGTTCAGGCACTACATACAGCGTTGCCCTGGCCTGCTGCAAACTACAAACCAGTCGCACCGTCTCTCCTCCAGCTCCAAATCCTCCCCATGGCCTCCCTCTCCACTCTCTAGATGCCCCCTTTGCTCTCTGCCACCCTGCTCCATACCCTAGGCGTCATTGGCACAGTAGCTCAACTCCCTCTCCACTCTCCAGCCGCACCCTCTCTCATACATTTCCGAACCCTAGCCTCGACGACGATACGAGCCAGATCTGGATCCCCTACCTCGACACCTGCCACGATCGACCGGATATGAACCCTAACCGAAGCCAGATCTATTACCCCTTCGTCAACACTAGCTGCACCAGCTCCGCGACCACGATGACAAGACCGGATCTGAAAACGAACACCACAGAGGAAGAGGTACTCAAATTCCTTTTATGATGTGTGTTCTACTGTAGAGACTGAACCAAGGATATGTAGATAGCGATGGCTGTAGTTGAGGGTAGCTGACATGTGCTTTATTGGATTAATGACTTTCGTATAAGCTGTAGTTACTAGTCAGGCACTGATTTGCATCCTCTTGCTCTGTTGTGCTGACATTCTGTAGAAAATTTAGTCAATAAATGCCTTTGTAATCTAGAAAGATGGAATAACTTGGAATACGTGTGGGCCCAAAACATATGTCTCCAAAAGCAAAAAAAAAGTCAAGCACAGAGGGTAGACACGGTGAAGATTTGGAATATAACCCTGAACCAGAGGAAGTAATTGAGGGATTTGATGTTACAGATGAAACAGATTCAGGTTTAGAAGATGGCCAGTACCCTACCAATTGAGGTGCTAGTTCTATCTAGTATTTAGCTTAGGGGTGTATGTAGCAATGCAATGCTTTACTATTTAGATAAAAATGCAATTTGTACATGCTTTGTTGCTTAAATTTGTATCTTCAATTTCAGTGTCCGGGAAAAATGAGTCATATAGGAGGATCTGCCAGTAGGACAAAAGGTAGCGCTGCCATGAGTCTAGGACGAAGACACTCTAAGCAATTAAATTCAACAGTTATAAGTATCTTCATTTGGTTTTCTTGAAATCTACTGAACCCATTGCCATAAAAGAAAATGCATCTGGAGCATAATGTGGCAACATCATTTAATTTTGTAGTTACAATTTTACACCAATCAATATGGTACCTGTACATTGTGTTTATGTAATCTCTATCGACAGTATGCTACAAAAGATCTATGCATTGTGCTTATGTAATCTCTATCAGTAGTCGGCTAAGGAAGTCCTATGCATTAATTGTTATGAATTAATCTCTTGGATTTTCAGTTGAAGTCCTGTTCTACTATCTGTAACATAATGTTTTATTGATTGAATTTCGCAAGAAGCTATGAAACCTATGCAAGCCGAACCCGTTGCTGATGGGCAGCAATAAAGATGGCAACAAGTACCCGAGACCCGAGACCCGATGGGCTTTACTCTATTAGGGTAAGGATATGAGTTAATTTATCTACCCATAGGTTTGCTAATGGGTAAAAAGTCAGACCCAACGGGTTTGTAGGCATGGGTTTTTTAAACCCGATCTATCATAACAGCACTATGCCACACAATCATATAATTATATTGATTTGGAGAAAAATTTAAGTAATCATACTAAACTAGACAATGCAGAGTAATCATATCGTTCATTCATGTGCTTACAAAAGAATTTGAACGTGAGCTATTCCATGTCATAGGGCCTAGTGATACCCCTAAAGCGTGAAGTTGAAAGTTTCAGCATTCCATGTCATGTTTGCCTCTCGGCTTTGAAGATTAAAATACTAATATATATATTTCTTGGAGGATTTGTGTCCTCCGAAAAATAATAAATATATACTAGTTCGATATATTGAAACGTATCTAGTATTCATAAATTTGAGGTCCTTTGATTTAAAAATATTTTCATGGGCAACTCGTTGGGTACCCGAGACCCGAATGGGCATGGGTTCGGGCACAAAATTGTACCTGTGATGAGTCATGGTTTCTTAACGGGTAGAATTTTGTTTGCGGGTATGGTTTTGGGTTGGTGAAACCCAGCGACACTACTACAAAAAATCTTTTGCGAGGCGTTTTGGAATAGGCCTCGAAGGCGGGCGGCAATTCTAACCGTCTCGGTTAATGCCTACCATTAACAGAGGCGATTATTTTTCATTAACCAAGGCAGTTAGAAACAACCGCCTTGCAAAATCGATTAATCGAGGCGGGCACCTTAAAATGTCTGCCTCGGTTAGGCCGTTGTTCTAACTCAAACGCCTCGGTTAATAACCGAGGTGGGCTCGCTATAAGGCCCGTCTCGGTTAATATTGGCCCATCTCAGAGCCCAGACAGTCCATCTCGGCCCGATAATGCGCTCGGCGTATATATAGATGAAATCATCACAACCCTAACTCACTCCCACTCCCCAATCCCGCCGCCCCCAGACCCGACTCCATCCCTCCCCAATCCCGCCGCCCCTAGACTTGACTCCATCCCTCGCGCTGCAGATGCCACATCCCCCAATCCCGTCGCCCTTCTCCTCCCCTCCCCGAGCATGGGCTCTCTCTCACTCTCTCTCTGCGGCGAGCCTAGGCGCTCTCTCTCTCTCTCGGCGGTGAGGCCAGGCTCTCTCTCTCTCTCTCTCGGCGGTGACGCCGAGATCTCTCTCTCTCTCTCTCTACGCTGGTGTTCCTATCCAGGTCTGATGGCGCGCCCACAGGGGTGGCCAACCTTGCTCCTCGGCGGTGGAGGCCACGTCCAGATCTGACGGGGCAGCTCTCTGATGGCGCGCCTGCAGTACGGCGGCCACGACCTTCTCTGACGTCCACACGCTCAACCAAGGGTGCCACGTCCTTCTTCGGTGTCCACGGTCTCGAGCAAAGGTGCCACAGCGTCGAGTAGGGTTGCCATGGCCTTCTCCGTGTGGCCATGGTCTCGAGCAGGGGCGCCACAACCTTCTCCGGCGGCCACAGCAGTGGCGCACCTCTCCTTCACCAACAACACCGGCCTCACCTCTCCCCTTCACCAATGGTGCAGGGAGACTGGATCCGGTGGCATGGAGGCCAGATCCGGTGGCTGGGATGCCGGATCCAATGGCTAGGCAGCTGGATTCGGCGGGCGGCAGCAGCAGCGGTGGTTGCAGCGGTGGGGGCGTATGGATGGGCTTGGCGGGCACATGATGGGCTCAGTGGGCTTTTTCTCTTTTTTTATTTCATTTACCGAGGTTGGCAGCAAACTGCCTCGGAAAAGGTCACATTAACCGTGACCTTTCATCCGAGGCGGTTGCAAAAACCGCCTCGGTAAAGGCATTTTGCCTGCCTCCATAAAAATTATTGTAGTAGTGCGGGTTTGTACCTGTTGCCATCTTTAGGCAGCAACCAATGACTTGTGTTGATGCTATTTTCAAGGTCCTCTGCCTCTACCTGGGCAAGCGCCCCTCTCAGGCAAGCAGCAACAGAGCAGAGACATGGACAGAGATGATACTTCAGGAGCAGCTTGCTGCTGAACAGAAAAGTACGTCTGAGCTCGTCGAACTAGAGGATGAACTGAAGGTGAGGATAGAAAAGGCTAAAAGGGAACTTGAGGAATTCAAACAACAACAACAACAACATGAGTACAATAGGCTCTTTGCGCTAGTCATGCGCTTTAGCTCTCTTGGTGATTAACTCTCAGTCTTTAGCTCTTGCGTCTTGATGTGGGTGAATATTTGTGGTCTGTTGTGTGGACGAATGTGATGGTTTGATGTTGTGATACTCTGTCAGTGGTTCGCTGCTAACGTGTCAAATGTTAATTGTTGTTATTTGATTGCCAGGCTGAATAATTATGTAGTCAATCTATGTAGTAGTGGCGATCTCAAATTACTTCTATGACTAATTGATTGTCCTCCACGCGGTAGAACCAGGATAGGCCACATGATCAAATAAAAATGCGGCACGCGGAGGAGCCAGTGCATGACATGTGAAATAGCCAGGACATGACACGTGGGCTATTAAAAACCGACACGTGGAAGGATGCCGTCAAGCCATGCGGCCGAATAAAAATGGGACACGTGGACGGACAGCGCCGTGACGCGTGGTTGAATAAGAAACGACCACGTGGACCAATAAAAATACACCACACGGTCCAATAAAGAAGTGACACGTGACCCAACCGCAACACGACACGTGCCCATAGAAAACTGACATGTGGAACATCAGGAACCTGACACATGGTTCAGATGAACCTGAAACGTGCAAGAACCAGAGATGACTACGTTGTGCAATAAGAAGGTGACACGTACCCAAACCATCTCTAATGCAACCGGCTATAGCATGTACATGTGGAAAGCATCTCCAACGAAAGCACCCACCAGCGTGGCAGCCCCCTGCCATGCATGCCAAAAGCAGTTCTATGATGATATGTTTTCGTCACGGATGGTGATTGTTTTCGTCACAGATGAAACCACTTCTATGACATAGAACTTCAAATGTGACACGACTTCTATGACGACCCAGTTTTCGTCATAAATTCGTCATAGAACGGAAATTACGACGAATTTGGCTCCTTCAGTGACAAAAGCAATTCGTCATAAAAGTGGAGATTTCTACTAGTGGATTCCATCCCTGGTCGCGGAGGGAGTGAGGGGGCTGAGGGCGTGCCGCGTGCGGGTGCGTTGAAGCCTGGCATCATCCAAATAACCTAGCCTTTGGATTGAGTTGAAGCCTTCAAAAAAGGACTATGGGCCATTGATTCTTATGAAGTTGTATTCATGGGTATACAATCCTTGGTGCACAATGATTCAGCTCTCTCGGCGGGAGACCCATATTTAGGTGCACCTAAAATAGTTTGAATTGTTCCCATATAATAGATATAGATACATTTAATTAGTATTAGCTGATGTAACAGTAACTATTGCATTCAAATATGATAATTCTCTAACTTGGGATTCTGAGAGATGAAACTCTTACCACCACATGCAAGTGATAACCAAACCTCCATGTATCCAGCCAACAAGACAAAACAATGTTGCATTTGTTTTTTTTCACTTCCTGGTTCATCTGTGCATCCAAACACCAGCTCTCTATGGCCTGATTCTGTGTCTGACCAACCAAACAAGTGCAGCTGCATGGACTGAGCCTAGTGGTGGGGAGGTTGGCTTGGTTGGTACTCCCTCCATCCCAAATTATAAGGCATTCCAAGAATCTTAGAGAGTCAAATGTTCTTAAGTTTGACCAATTTTATATGATAAGATAATAATATTTATGATACCAATTAAGTATCATTAGATTCTTCATTAATTATATTTTCATAATATACCTATTTGATGTTATAATTTTTTGTAATTTTCTCTATAATTTTAGTCAAACTTAAGATGTTTTGACTCTCCAAGATTCTTAGATTGCCTTATAATTTGGAATGGAGAGAGTACGAGCTAAGACTGAGGTCCTCGTGTAACCAATCACACCCTTGGGGTTCTGCTATGTACATGTAGGGCGCGTTTGGTTCCTTGCTCACCGCAGCCAGGCACGCACCAACAGCATCAGGCTCCCGCTGCCCAGGATCAGTGCATCAACACGAGTTTGTTTGGCTACCGTCTGCTTGCAGTCAGGGCAAGGAGATTTTTTTTTATTTTTAACACTTTTTAAAAACTATTTTTAATTTTAGCACCGAAAGTATTTTTTATATCTAACACTTTTGGCCGCTCCCCGCGCGAGGGAGTGACATTTGAACTTTCCCGCTCCCCACGTGGAGGAGCGGCAATGATGCTGATGTGGCAGAAGCGAAAAGTGGGCACGGGGCTGCCGCTCCCCCCTGGAGGAGCGGCAAGTAGCGGCAAGCGCAGGACGTCTTTTATTCTCTTCTCCTCTTAAGCTCTGGCCATTCGTCATTTCGGCGCCGCACCCCCCTCCCCCCTCCCGGCCATCACACAAGTTATTTTCTTGTTTAGTTGTAGTTCAAATGTCGGGTGGAGGTTCGTCGAGCAGAGGTAGAGGAAAGGGAGTGAGGAAGGGACCTCCAATTATATGGGAGGGTTCTCTGGGTCCTGATTCTTTTGAGGAACCTATAGAACAATTTTCTTTGGAGAGCAAGAGTGACTTCACCCGCGAGAGACCTCTTAAATCATACGATAACCGCACGGAAGATTGGCCAAAATGCCACGACGGTGAGGATTGCGTCGTGCAGATGTACAACGACTGTGACAGTGGAGGCCATCGTTTCTTCAGATGCCCGCGAGGATTTGTATTTCCTTTTAACTCTCATTTTTTCATATTTGCATTTGGTTTGTAGAAGTACTTATTGGTAGATGTGTTTTCAGGATTCAAGCTGCCCAGATAACTGTGGGTTCACTCGATGGGTCGATCCTCCTCCTATCTATCCCCATCAACAATATATCACATATCTACGAGGACGCATCTTTGATCTAGAGTATGACCCTGGAAGTGGTAACAGGGATAAGTCGAAGGACGACAGCATCAACGATGCAGAGGAGTCACTATGCAAAAATACATACTGCCAGTGCCCATACCATAAGAAGCACATGCCTCCTTCTCCGCCACCACCGCCACCGTCAATGGGGGGTTACTGTGGGGAATGCACAACTCAGTTCAATATGTGGTACCATTATTAGGCATGCTAGGTTTAGTTTGCAACATACCATTGTTTAGTTCGTTAATATCAGCGTGTGAGTTTGAACTATGTTTATGTTGGAGCAAGTGGTAGTGGAACTGTTGAACCTTGTAATAAGTGTGCACCATGTGCCTACTGTTTCCCTCGATCATGCAAGTGTTTTATTTCTAACATGTCACTTTTCAACATGTCCTAGTATTATAAAAAAGTACATGTGGTCGAGGTTACTGATCAAAGCACAGAGCAGTAGAAAACACAGCCTCCAGCGAGCTTGAAAAGTAGAATATAAGCACATTACAAGTTTACTAGAACACATAAAACATCACATTACAAGCTTAAATCCATTAGTTTCAAATACATGTAGTTGCAAATTATTTTGACACACTGCTAGGACACATAAGTTCAACACTAAGTAGGTTTTTCAACAAATGACTTGGATACATAAATAGTGACATAGAGTGCAACAAAGGGTCTTCAAGTTCATCCTGCCATGAAAATGACCAAGTGAAACATGCAGTATATATGACATTGGTAAGTAATACATAGATTATTTTTTTTGATCGTTCAAATGTTATCCTTATATAATTGCTATGCTTACATGCACTCTATGTCCCAGGAATGTAAGGCTCCCTCGGCCGCCTCCGTCTCTTGGGATTGGTAGGCACCACGTTGGGGGTGTAGCCAACGTCTGTGTGGTCCCGATGATGATGCTGCCATCCTTGGCCCTGCGCATGGCTCGTCCCCTGCACATAGGTCGGCCCCTGCTTAGATAAAAGACAAATCGGTGTTAGATTGTGGTATTCTTACATAACATGGGTTAGGCAAATAAGAAAATTTGCTTATTTAGTTTTACCTGTTCGTCTCCTTGGGTTCCAAACGAGGCATCAGAGAGCTGCGACATGCCAATCTCCCGGTGCTGTGAAGGGTCCACCGGGGTGTGCTGGTACGGGCTGGGCTAGGATGGGACGTGCTGGTATGGGCTGGGCTGAGACGTGACATGCTGGTACGGGGTGTGCTGGTACGGGCTGGGCTGGTACGGGCTGTGCTGGTAGGGGCTTTGCTGGAAAGGTACGTGCTAAAAGTTGCCCTGCTGGAAAGGATCGAGGTGGATAGAGCCCTGTGGGTACAGGCCTGGCTGGGAGAAGCCCTGCTGGAAAGGACCCTGCTGGAAGAAGCCCTGCTAGAAAGGACCGAGGTGGGAAGGGCCCTGCTATGCAGGGTGGCTATAATGGGGTATGCCGAAGCCCGGTGCCTCATCCTCGTTGGACGACTCTAAGTCGTCGTCCTCGTCGTCCTCTACCTCAACTGGGGCCTTGTCGGGGTGGTGTGGTGGTGTACGCGCGCCGGAGGTGGACCCTATCACGGGGTCCGAAGAGACCGCAGGTGTCCTCAGAGAAGCCGAAGCTGTGCTTTAGGAACGCGGAGGGTTTGCTAGTGGCTCCCACGGAGTGTCCATGCAGCTCAACTTCTGGGCTAGCTTCCTTAGACTCCTGCTTATTTTCTGCAAACACATGTGTGGACTCATATTATTTAGGACAACCTTTTGACTCGTACAACATTATAGGATATTTTCAATGTGTTGCTTACATGCACAAATGTCTCAAGCGTGCCTCGTCCTTTGTTCCTGCAATCATGTAGTTGAAACGCTGCTTCGTTGGACATCATTGACAATTGTCTGGCCTGCATACATAAACGAGGTTTCACCTTGATGTTACAATTTACTAAAACTAGAATACAACCCACCCAAAGTGCATGGACCCAACATCTTACCACGTATCTCTGAAGGGGGGCTCTCTGTGGCTGCGTCTCGTGCATAGTCACCTCTTCGTATTCGTCGGCGACGATGTCGTCCTCGGAGTCAGCGAGAAGTTCTCCCCCCCTTGTACGGCTGCCTCATGTGCACACGGGTCGACCTGTGAAGCTACCGTAGGTACTTGTTGAAGGCGTGTTGGTCGTGTGGCGGGCCATCCTATAGCTGCTGCTTCTCCCTTCTCTCCCATCTCTCGATGTATTGTGTGTGTGTCTCACGCCAGTCCTTCTGCTTCATCCTCAGCTTGCGGTCCACACTGCAACAAGTACAGACGGTGTTAGTGCACATAAATGCAATGGCGTACGTATGCCAAATTAGTTGATACAAAAATATGTTTTTGCGAACCAACATGTGCAGCTCCTTGCCCACGGAGTAAAGAGGTGGTGGCACGCCCGTACGTTTGCCATACTGCCTGCAAACCCTGATGGGATAGTGCATCTCAACCACGTGAAAGAAAACGAGCGGGACGTTGGACCGAAACTCGTCGTTCTCTAGCCAACACTTCGGACTCAGGACTCAAGTGAGCCCACGGCTGGGGATCGTCGTAGGGTTGTCAATACACCTAGCAAATGGTAATTCAGTTAGTCTTTAACATTGACAAGATAAACTATTACCATACAAATCAAAGACCCCAATGTACCTGCATGTGTGTTAGCACGTCAATCAAGTCAGTGTACTCCCTGTACTTGCGCTCTACATTCCCTGTGACCTGCTCTGCCCGCTCCAAACCAACAAGGATGTAGGCATTGTATCCTCAGACTCCCAATCCTGCATTGTACACAAAAATGAATTAGTCATTTCTTAAATAAAGTTTCGTACGCAATGCTAATGTAATTAGTTTCGTAGTAAATTACTTACGGGTAAACCGGCCATTCTGGGCTACTCGACGGCCACCAATACCAGATCCAGATCTGCAGCAGGTACGAGCAACCACCAAGCGACGGGTAGCCTGATCCGTGACGGCAAGCTGCGCACAACTGCCTGTATGTCCACGCTAGGACCGCGCTGCCCCAACTGAACTAGGCGATGTTCTCCCACGGCTGACGTAGTATGTCCAGGAAGATCCAGCTGATGACGTTGCCCGACGTGTCGGGGAACAAGAATATACCAAGGAAGTGCCATAGCCACACCCGAGCGTATGTCTCCACGGTACCCAACCCATCATGTGTGTCCAGGTTATCGAAGCGCCCTATGAGCCACTGTGACGTGACACCGGAAGTTTTCCTGAAATTTAAAAAGACAATTAGAGGCCATCGATTTGAAACAAAGGCTGCAATGAAAGCAACGAGAAGCAATTAAGTAGCTTACTTATGCTTTTTAGTTTCCTCGTTGTCATCTGGGTAGTGGCCACAGAACTCGTACACCTTCTACCTCCAATCGTCGCTGTCCACTACGCCAGTCACACAATTGCCACCAATGCGAAGGCAAAATATTGCCTTCACATCTTCTAGGGTCACAGTCATCTCGCCGCAAGGAAGGTGGAAAGTGTGGGTCTCCGACCTCCACCTGTGTTAGGGAAAAAAGGTTACATACTTCAAATATCATTCTACAACACCTGTGTTAGGGGAAAAATAAGTTACCTGTCCACAGCTGCAGTAAGAAGTGCGGGGTTCAGGGGCGGAAGACCTTCCCGGACCACACGGACAAGCTCGAGGAAACCGGCACGCCGCGCGTAACGCTCATCCCACCTGAGCTACCGGGTGTGTGTGCGGCTTCAGAAGGGGCAGCTGCTCGTCCATAGGCCCATACTCCATGTGAGCCGCCCTGTGGTCCTTGTCGTAGTCGTAGTCAAGGAGGGGGTAGAGCGGGTGTCACCTCGGAGGATGAGCTTCCTCCATCCTGTTTTAGATTCGAAAAAAAGAGTTAGTGCAAATAATATTAATAACTAAACATTGCAACATACAGTTAGACAACAGGAATAACAACGTATGTTACAACAAAACATAACGGTACAAATAAGAACAGGTATACTAGGTTATCTTAACAAACTAATATGAACAGACCTGTTGTCCAGGTCTTCTATGCCTGCTAGCCTTGTGACCCGGTTGCTTGCAAATCGAGCACAAATTCCTGCCACGTGTCTCGTTGAAGTCTCTCCCTCCGTACATGTCATCGTCGTACCCTTTCATAGCATCCATATCCCCCTTGAGACGCTTCTTCTTCCTTTTGCCCTTGCCCAACTTTTGTAGGGCCGGATTGGGCGCGTAGTCAGGTCCATGATATGAAGGCCACTGTGACGGGTCGAGGTAAGGCTCGAAGCTCTTCTTCCATACCCAAACGGTGTTCGAACAGAGGTACAAAGGAGATATATATAGCAAAGCCAAGTAGTCATATCCGCGCATCCTACAGGCCATGATCATGTGAGAGCAAGGGGCATGCATGATCTGAGGGACGTTACAACTGCACTTAACTTTGTCTAAATCGACATGGTAGTTCCTCCCACCGTAACGCTCCCCACCCATGCTTGTGCCACCCAACCCCCGTACACTGTAGATATGCCTGTGAGGTCCGTATGGCTCGCCAATCTGTTACTTGGCCAATTCCTCTCTCTCCTTAATAAAATGAGTGTCTACCTTTCCCCACACCTCAGCCTCTCTTATATTCCTCTGCGCGAGCTCCCACCTCTTCACAAAATATTCGTTGCACTTCATGAAAGAGAACTCAACAATCCCAGACACTAGCAACGAGCGAACTCCGGTGAACACACGGTTGAAAGACTCAGACGAGTTGGTGGTCATGATGTCGTACCTGAATCCACCCTCGTCGTATGCTAGTGCCCACTTTTCCTTCTGTTCCATCTGGTCCTATAACCATGTCTTGGCGACTTGGTTCATCACTTTGTCTAGTTCTCTCATTTTCTCCTTGAACTGGTACTCTGTACGCACACAACATAGAGCCTTAACCATGTCACTAACCTCCTTCTTCCTCTGACGCCACCAAAAATTAGCTGCAAAATGACGCACGCACCATCTATGCACCAAAGGCGGGAACCCTTCGATATCTTCACCGGCGGCGTGGAGAATCCCTGCGTGCCGATTCAAGATCAAACATATAGTGCGTGATGCTCCAAGCACTTGGGTACGTAGAAGCCGCATGAACCATGACCACGACAAATTGTTCTCTCCCTCTGCCAAAACAAAAGCCATTGGTACTATCTGGTCATCCGGATCAACCGCTGTAGCCATCATCAAAGTGCCCATGTACTTTCCCGTCAAGAAAGTGCCATCAACAAGGACCACTGGGCTACAGAACTGGAAAGCATGCTCCGTTTGAGCAAATGACCAGAAAACATGATGTAGCACATGCCTCACTGAGTTCTGCAAAGACATCCCACCGGTGTCCACAAACCATTTCATGCCATGGTTGTAGTAATTCATCGCAGATAGTATTCGGGAAACCCGGTTGTATGTCTCCTCCCAACTACCCCATCGGATCGCCAGTGTAATTTGCTTTGCACGCCAAGCCTTGCCATACTTTACATGATACTTTACAAGCTCATATATGGACTGCGGTAAATAAGACACCGAGACGTCATTGTCCTTGTCAACGAGCCCCAATATACGACGGGCATGGTAACGTGCAGTGAGCTACGAATGATATTTTTTTACCCTTGTTATCCAAGCATAAATGGGGTTGGACCAATTTACTTATCCTCCATTTGTCATCACTCGCTTTCTTCCTTGCAGTAAGCCTCCACTGGCATGGATAACCTGCTTTGCAGGTAATGTGGTACCTCAAGTTCTTGTCGGAATGAGTCACCAAGTATGGCCTATGGTGGTACACAGCATAATCTTGAAGAAAGAGCTTCATCTCTGACATTGTATTGAATATCATGCCCTTCTGAAGGATTACATGCTCATGGTTATACAGTGATTCTGCACACATTTGCAGACCTGTGTCACAAACTGCCATATGTACCATGCTGACATCCCTGTAGTTCGGACCACCACTTAAAGGTACACCGCTCTGGCTCAGTTGCATGAGTTCTGCCTCTGTGTAAGGGGGCGGTGCAATATAATGTTGTGCTTCGCTGATCCTACCCCACGAATCAAAATACGGCGCACCACCCTCTAGCAAATCATGGACCAGCCTGCCCTGAGTCGGCATGACATGAAGCACCGAAAGTGAAACATCGAACGTTGTAGCATGAACCGGCGTCGCATGGGCAGCTCTATCATCATCGTCGTTGTCGTCGTCGTCATCGTCGTGGTGGTCGTCATGACCGAACCAGTTCTCTTTCGCCTGCTCGTGCTCTTCACGTTTGAACTCCCTCACATCGAAGTCGTTGCTTATACAACCGACTGGATGTGAATGCAACTGCTCCTGCGTCAACTGACCATCCATATACAACTGACTGGATGTGAATGGAACTGCTTCTTCATCACCTCCAACATCGTCATGATGATCATCCTCCAACCTGTACCCATTCTCCATAACCACCTCAGCAATGGGTGAGTTCGAGCCTGCGAGGACCCTAGTGTAGTGGGACCAATGGGCAGGGTCGTGCAAAGGCCGAAGGGCTCGGGGGAGGGGGCTCAGCGCTGCTCGTGAGGCAATGCTCGCGGAGGGGGAGCTGCTGCGCGGGGAGGGGCGGCCCTGCCGCGGGGGGGAGGGGGAGGTGGGGGGCCGCGCGGGAGGGGCACTGCCGCCGCCGCCGCCTCCCGGCGTCCTGCGCCCGCGTGGCCGCCGCTGCTTCCTTCCGCGCCGGGGGAGGGGGCGTGGAGGTGGTGTCGGGGGGTGCGGCTATGGGCGTCGGGCGTCCTCTTCTACTGACACTCCTACACAAACAAAACATATCTCCCCCCGCGCTGCCGCTCCTTGATCTGGGGAGCGGCAGCGGGGGTGGGCGCGCGCGCAAGCAACCGTTTTGCCGCTCCTCTAGGGGAGCGGCAGCTCCGTGCCCGCTTTTCGCTTCTGTCACGTCAGCATCATTGTCGCTCCTCCACGTGGGGAGTAGCAAAGTTGAAATGTTGTTCCCTCGCGTGGAGAGCGGCCAAAAGTGTTAGATATAAAAAAAATATTTGGTGCTAAAATTAAAAATAGTTTTTAAAAAGTATTAAAAAAATTCGAAAGGAAGGATGGTGATTGGTTGGGCAGCCTATATGCACGCCTCCTCTCTCAGTCCGCACTGGCTGCCAACTCGCGTTGCACAAGAGCAGCCAGGCTGGGAAGGAACGCAGATTTTTTTGGCACGAACCAAGCCAGGCCGAGGGCCAGCTTTTGCACCGCGTGAGCCTGGTTCAACTGCTACGCCAACCAAACAACAGCTACTTCTCGCACCGCGTGGGCCTGGCTGAGAGGAGAAGCAGGGAACAGACACACCACAGCGGCACAGCCTCCAGGCTACCACATCGGCACGATATGATAACCCGAGACCCGACAGCACCAGATTGCCATGCAACAGAACCAGAAGGATGGCAGATTCACGTGCCATGCCATCGGCAACGCCGCTAGCAGCCTAGCCGAACGGGCAGACAAACGTCCCACACAACCCAGCGCTCCTATTCCATCGGGACGGGGGAACCAAATCTCAAGAACGCCTAAAACATGCAGGGGCTTTGGAACGCAGAAATTTCAGAGAATTCAATTCATTTTTCACAAGAAAAATACGCACGAACGGGGAAAAAAAATCCAAAGGGGGCCGTAACAAATAAATGGTGTACCACCCGCTCGCCATAATCAATGGAATATTACTCAGGTGGATCCCTAAACTCCACGGTGTGAGACTCAAAGAAAAAAAAAGAGATGGCTCTCAGGCTGAAAACCTAGGACCAAAGCCAATCCAAATAGATCATATCTCATTCCCAGCCATACATCAGTGCTATATAAACACACCCAGAACAGCTAGCTAAAGAAAAGAACATATCAACCTCCTCAGAACAAGAACACGAAAGACCAAAGGCTCAACAACGGTAGTATTCAAAGATGTTCCAGTTTCAAAAAAACAAAAAAGTATCTATAGATTGTTGAGCAGCACCGCTTACGGCTGTGTTTAGTTGCCTGGCTAAAAAGTGTACTTAGCACGTTTTGGCTTTATTTGGTAAATAATGTTTAATCATGGACTACTTTGGTACAAAAGATTCATCTCACGATTTTGCACCTAACTATAAAATTAGTTATTTTTTTATCTATATATATTTAATGCTCCATACATGTATCGCAAGTTTTATATGACGGGAATTTTTTTTATATAGTGCTTTTCACGTTACGAGACCGGCTGTACTGACTGACGCAATTTTACTTTCGCTAGGCTTGTAAGTATACTTTTTCAGTCATAGTACAGTGCTTTCTCTCAAAGCAGAATTCAACGACTTAAACATACATGGAAAAACGAAACAACTATACAAGGTACACTTACGACTTGTTTAGATGCACCCAAAAGATTTTTTTCACCCTCTCTCCATCACATTAATTTTTAGCCGTTTACATGGAGTATTAAATGTAGATAAAAAATAACTAATTACACAGTTTAATTGGAAATCACGAGATAAATCTTTTGAGCCTAGTTGGTCCACGATTGGACAATATTTGCCAAATAAGACAAAAATGATACTATTTATCATGTTGAAAAAATTTACAAACTAATCGTGGCCTTAATAGAGGTCAGGGGTAGTAAGTTACACGCACTCTAAGGCAGTGTTTAGTTCCTTCAAAATTCCAAAAAATTTTACAAGACTCCTCGTCACATCAAATCTTTGGACGCATGTATAAAGCATTAAATGTAAGTAAAAAATAACTAATTGCACAGTTTGTCTATAAATGTCGAGACGAATCTTTTGAGCCTAGTTAGTCCATGCTTAGATAAATTTTACCAAATAACAACAAAAAAAAAAATGCTACAGAAACTTTACCCATACTTTACAACCGTCTAAACACACCCTAAATGAAAACCCACAAGCATCTAATGCCTGCTCATACTAAAGTCTATTACCCAGTCCACTACTACTAGGACCAGGGCACCACACTTTAAATAAACAAACAAACCAGTGCCCTTGTTCACTGAAGGGCACCACGCTTGAACTACTAAGGAGCGACACACGGTGCCCTTGTTCACTTAACTCACTGGCCTGTTGGCTTATTTCTTGGATGATGCTAGCAGTGCGGTGCTAAGATCGCTGTCGGCGCTGGCTAATGTATTATGCTGAATATATGCGTGCTTGATCCTGCGACAGCTCCAGAAATTGAAGATTGCAAAAGCCGACAGGACAAGAACTGGCAACCAGATGTGAGTTCGCCTGTAAAAAGACAGCGCCCCGAACATGGCCATCACAAAAAACAGGACGGGTACACATCCTGAGACAAGCAAAAGATTAGTAGACAAGCAGGATAAATAATGTGCTAGTTCCTCGTCAGAAAAGAAAAATTATACTGCATAGAAATTATCAACAATGAAAGCCGTGACATGCAGAGGGTCACAACATATTATATTGGTGGGTTCAAATAAGATAAGATGAAGCTTATAGTTACAGGATGCCCCACCCCAACACATACTAACAGCATACTAGTGTATATAAAATAGCAGGAAAAAATTGAAATAGAAATCAAACTGTAGTTTTTAGCTATGCTGGGTTCGGCTCTAGCTCAGAGAGTCCGTTCCGTTACTTGTAAGAGTCTGTCAACTAACTGGTGGATCTAAAGAGGAGGAAGGAAACACAAAATAACTGGTGGATCTAAGGGCAGAGAAAAGCAAAATCCTCACCAGTAAGCGCTTCACGCACAAGACCTTCAGATGTTTAAATTGATGAACAACCTTCTTCTCCTCCTCCTTCAGCCCGGTGATGCCTTTCTCGAGATCTACGGAAGGATCCGACATCTTTGTTCCTGCTTCTCGGCCCGCGACAAGGATCCGACGGAGGTTGACGAGAAGGGGGCGGATCGGATTGGCGGCGGTCTCCTCTAGTCAGAGCCGGCGGGGTTCACGGGAAGGGGAGGAGGCCGGAGGTTCTCGGTTTTTATGAGGGCGATAGGTTAGTACTAGTCGGTCTCGGTCACGGGCCTGCCTCCATCTGCTGGGCCGGCGCCGAGGCCGACTACGGCAGTGTTTAGATCCAAACTTTGGTGTACCAAAATACACTGTAGCATTTCGTTTGTATTTGGTAATAATTGTCCAATCATTGACTAATTAGGCTCAAAACATTCGTCTCGCAAAGTACAACCAAACTGTACAATTAGTTTTTGATTTTATCCACATTTAGTACTCCATGCATGTATCACAAGTTTGATGTGACGGGGAATCTTTTTTTGCATAGTGCATATTTCAATGGATCTAAACACACCCTACAATTTCTCTCCCCTGGCCCCACCGGAGCCTCGCGCAGTCGCGCCCACGCCGTTCCCCGCGCCCTGCAGCCGTTGGCCACAGCCTGGACGCGGACCCCGCGTCGCCCCGTCCTTCGTGCGGCAAAACAACACCGTAGCACTTTCGTCTTATTGGATAAAAAGTTTTCAATTTTGGATTAATTAGGCTTAATAGATTCGTCTCGTAAATTACTCCTAATATCCGTCGACATGCATACAATTAGTCTACATTTAGTACTCTATGCATTTGCCGCAACATTGATGTGATGGGAGTTAAACTTTAAAACGGTGTAACCAAACGGGGCCTCAGTGCAAGATTTTAGCTCCTGCTCCCTCCGTCTCAAAATATCTATCGCTTTCGCTTCTCAAGAGACAACTTTGACAAAATATATATTAAAAAATATTAATATTTATAATACATAATTGATATCATTGGTAAGATCTTTGAATCTAGTTTTTTAATAAATTTATTTAGAGATATAAATATTATATTTATTTTTTACAAATCGAGTCAAACTGGTGGCACGAAAACCGGAAATGACAGTTAAACCAGAACAGAGGGAAGTCACGAAACTTAGGCTGTGTTCAGTTCCGAAATATTTGGAGAAAATATTCTTGTAGCACTTTTGTTGTTATTTGGCAAAATTTATCTAACTATGAATTAATTAGGCTTAAAAGATTCATCTCGACCTTTACAGACAAACTGTACAATTAGTTATTTTTTTACCTACATTTAATGCTTCATGCATGGGTTCAAAGATTCGATGTAACGGGTGACAGAAGAAATATTTTGGGAAGTGAACGGGCCTTAACGTGAAACAGATATCTCTCTCGACGTATAGTTTTATTGCATAGTTTCATGGATTACTTTAGCCTTTTAGTGGGTCCCACCGATCTCTCTCTTTTCCCTCTCTTCCCCGCCTGTGCGCCGCGGCCAAAGGAGGAAGACGCTCGGCGGAGGAGACCGCGGCGGAGCTCCCCTCATGCCCTCCCGCGGTCGGAGGAGCTCTCGCCCGCCCCCGCGCCCCGGCTGGCAGAGCTCCCGCTCCCAACAGGAGGCCGGTGTGCAGGACAGGCTTGCGGTAGAGCTTCGCGAGCAGGGGAACACCTGGTCGCATGAGCCAGGAGATCTTCTCCATCCTCGAGTCCAACTTCCTGTTCGGCGCATCGCCGCTGGAGGGCGGCGGCTTCGGCGGCGCGTGTGGCTCCGCGTGCTCTCCACGATGGGGATGCCAACGGCGGCGCGCTCGTCGCGGCAGCGCCGCCTGCAGGAGCTCTCCGGCAACCCCGTTGCGCGCGTCATGGACTTCTTCGACCTCGCCGCGGGCTCCGGGGCCAGTGGGTTCCTAGCGGCGGCGCTGTTCGCGTGCTGGATGCCCGCCGAGGCGGCGCGCGAGTTCGTGGCCAAGAACCGCAAGGTCCTTTCGGGGCACGGCGACGGGCGCGGCGTCGGTGGACTGATGTTGTCGTTCCGGCGGCCCCGCCCCGAGGCCGCGTTCGGGAAGGTATCCGGTGGCCTGACGGTGCGCGATGCCACGAAGCGGCTGCCGTTCCCGTGAGGCGTGGCAGCGGCGATCCAGGCGGCCTCATGTCGGCAGAAGGCGAGGGAAGCTGCTGGGGACGATGGGAACCACCTCGGCATCGGCATGAAGTACGTGACCATGGTGGCCGTGGTGATTTGGAACATCGCACAAGCAACCTCGTGTTGCTCAGCGATGGGGCAGAGCCAATAGTGCGCGAAGTCGACGATGATCCAGTCGGGCCTCCTCGCGAACGCTGCCACCGCGTGTAACACCTCTGGTGTCTATCATATTGCATCGCAGCTACGATATGCATTAACTAAAATGAGTTTACATTCTTAGATTGGATGTGCTTCTGAGTTGTGTGGCTCGAATCGAAAACCCTAATTTCGAATGTCACCGCAAATACTTAGTTTATGCCCTACGTAATTTGAGGGGTATGATTGTGTTATACACTAGTGCCAAGTGTAGGGTATGAACTCAAGTCCAACACGTAAAATGGATCTTCACGTTTGAGTTCGAATTTGGAATCCAAAACTTGTAGCGAGTTTTCTTATTCGAATTTAAATTCAAATTTAGGTAATTATTAAAAGATTTTCAAAAGTCAACTTGGTCAACCAAAAGTGGCATTTGGTCAACCATGTGATGCTTGACCCAATGATGCCCTTGGATGATGGTTTGATCACTAAATAATCATCAATTAAAATAGCAACAAGTTTCATTTTGAAATTCTTCCGAAAACCCTAAATTCAAATCCCTTGATGGACCCCTTTTTGAATAATTAAAAATCTAAGCAAAATTTGGGAAAAAGTTTAAAGCCATGTTTGTAGATATTTTCAAGGGCTAAAAGTTTGGTGTTTTAAGTTTTCAAAGTTTTAGTGTAAAATTTTGAGTAATTTTGAAAAGAAGCAAATTTCAAATTTGACCCCTTTTCATCCCCAAACTCAAATTTTAAAATAAAGGAAGAATTTAAAAATGGTTTGAATAGAAAAGTTGTAGGTCTTGGCTAGATGTACAACTTTGTATTTGTAGTTTTTGAAGTTTCAATATAAAATTTAAAGTAATTTCTAAATTACCAAATTCTAGAAAAGTGTCCCCTTTTGATTTCAAATTCAAATTTGAAAATCCAGTTCTAATTTGAGAAAGTGTTCAGCATGAAACTTGTAGAGCTTGAAATTCTGAAGATTTCATATTTTGGGAATTTTTCAAGTCACTACATGATTTTGGGAGTAATTTCAAATTTCCCGATTAGGGTTCAGTGTTAGGGGGTGCTACAGTGGCGGCGCCAATGGCAACCGGCCACCGGCCGGTATGGGCACTGGCTAGCCGCTGTGGCTGCTTCTAGGCCTTTCCTGCGAGCTCGCGATTGCCACCTCATCCGCGTGCGTCTTCTAACATCGCCAGCTGGGTCGGAGACCCCTTTAAAAGCCCGAGCAGCGTCGCCGTTTTTCTTCTTCCCTTTTTCTCTGTTTTGGCAACGCCGCCGCTTAGCTTCGCCGCTCAACGCTGCCACCGTCGGGCCGTCTCCAGCTAAGGCGACCACATCAATCCATTCGCCTCTCTCCTGCGCACCTCGTAGGTCCTCTCGC
Source organism: Saccharum hybrid cultivar R570 (assembly GCA_038087645.1). NCBI lineage: Eukaryota > Viridiplantae > Streptophyta > Magnoliopsida > Poales > Poaceae > Saccharum > Saccharum hybrid cultivar. The sequence continues at coordinate 37,922,402 of JAQSUU010000012.1, read as the reverse complement.
ACCAGTCAATTCTGCCCGGAGCGCCCGCACGACCATCGTCTTCTTCATCTCCGGTGACCGAGCACCATCATGCCGCCTCACGTGGCTAGCCACCTCCACTGCCTCTCCGTTGTTACACCATGATGTTACGCAAGCATTTAGGCACTATAAATCATGCATATTGTGCATCATTAAGCATCATAATCATACATGCCAAACTATGTTAACAATAACGAAAATAATGCTTTGAAACATATAAAACATGCTCGTGAAACATGAATGTTGCATACACTTGTTTAGAGTTACTTTTGCCTTAATTATACTGGCCAGGCTAATAAAACATGGTTGACTATAATTGTAAATCATCTAGGATTATTTAGCATAATTTTTGGAGCAAAGTTTGTATTCAAACTTTTGACAAAATTTGCTTTTGAAAATATTATTGAAATTAGTCAAAAATCCTTTCTATTTAGCTTTTACTTTCCAATTCAAAATTTGTTGGGAAATTTTAGTTGATCCCTTAATAAAAGTTGTAGAGAATTAAATTCTAAGCAACTTTTATTTTTGGGCCATATCCAGAAAATGCCATTTTCTTGCTTAAAAATTGGTTTAAAGCTGTTGCATTTTGAAAATCTTGAAAAAGAGTTGAAAAATAAAAAGAAAAAGCTCGGTTTCTCCTTCGTGGGCCGGCGCCTCGCTTTCGTCCCGCTGGCCAAGCCGACCCAGCTCCTCACGCGCGCGCACCCGCAACCGCTCCCTCGCCCACGTGCTGCCTCAGGCCCAGCTCGCTCCCGCGGCCCAGCCCGCGCCGCGCGCCTTCTCTTCCTTCTCCCGCGCGTGACGCGCGCTCCGACCGCGCGCAGATGCTCATCGCCGCGTGGCGGCCGCATGCTGGCGCCGCTAGCCGCGTGGACGACGGTGACTCCATGCGCCCGACCTCAAGACGCCACACTCATGTCTCTGCCTCCACTCCTCTCCTCGCTCGCTCCCTTTCTTATTCCCTTTGGAGAAATCGAGCGTGAGGAGCCGCTTGCCGCAGCTCGCCACCGCCTCCGCCGCCGCGTTCCGACGCCGGCGAACCACCTCCGTCCGATTGACCGCACACCACGCTCCGCCACCTTCCCCTCTCCTCCGAACAGGCATCTGCGACTCCTCGCTAGCAGCGGTATGGCTCAATCGAGTGGTTCCCGCCCGCGCCGCCATGGCCGGAGCCGACGAGCTCGCGCTTCGACCGCCGACACTCTCGCTCCTCCTCTCTTCCCTTGAACTGCATCACCGTGTTCGCCTTTTCCTCGTGGTCCTCGTGCGCGCCGCGTCTCGCCCGCTCGCGACCGGAGACGGCCGCTGGTCGTTGGCGGCCGCCGCGCTGCCGCGGTCGAGAGCGCCAGCGTGGCGTGACCACGGCCGCTCCCGGGCCCTTGCTGGACCGACAACGCCCGTGGGCCGAAGCCCCGAGCCGGGCCGGCTCGCCCTTTCCCCGTGCGATCTCTCAGGCCGAAAGCGGTCGTGGACCGGTCGTTCCCACGGGCCGGCCCAGTGGCAATAAAAAGTTTGTTTTCTATTTTTCTTTTATTATTTGAGAAAAGAAATAGTTGGGAAAATGTTTGTGTACACATTTTGGCTCCAAAAATGGTGAAATAAATTTTTTAGTGATCCTCATGAGTAGATCTATGGTTGAAATTTATTTCATGTCAAGTTTGAAATACTTTTATGTAGAGTTTTTATTTAAGCATTGAAATTGCTATTTTCTTGAAAAATGCATAATAAATCATAGAAAATTCAGAAAAATGTGGTTTCAAGTTTTTTACTCTTCTTGTGTAATATACTTTTGAGGGAAAATATATCTCATGTATGTTCTATAGAAAAATTATGATGTGTAGTTCAAGTGCCTTTAATTGATGGTTTTTGTTATTTTGATAGAGAGCAAAAATTGTATAAAATATGCATATGATAATTTTTGTACAGTGGTTATTTACTGTGTAGAACCCAAGAAAAATACTAAATCTGTTGTTTGATCATTTTCATAATACAAAGTATTTTCATGCTCATATTTAAGCCCTAGCTTGTCATTTTTGTGTAGGCTATTCCACTTATCCAAATGCCATAAAATTTTGATGGTAGTCTACTTAGGGTAGTAGTGTGGTATGGTAATTTTCTAAGATTTTTCTATACTATAAAAATAGATGTTGCTATTCAAACCTAGTATTAATTAGGGTTTAATCAAATAATGTTTTATGCATGATTTAGGACTTAGTGAAGCTTTGGTTTATCTTTGAAGCATCCAAGAGATGTGTGGACTAAGCATGTTAGTAGTCTAAGAGAATACAGTAGATGACATGCATTAGTAGTACATGTTCTTGGATGATGTGGACTACCTTGTATGAGATTTGTATGATACTCCACTCATTAAAGCAAATCATGCTCATCTACCTCGCCTGCAAGCATATTCATTGTGCTCATTTCGTCCAATGCACTGTTTTCATAAGCACTTACACATCTGCATCATACATGATCGCAAACCGAGAGTCCAGTCGTAGTACCCGAGGAACCAGAGGAGCAGCCCGAGGTGTAGCCTCAAGAGGTGACCGAAGCAGACGAAGAGGACGTTGAAGAACTTCCAGAGTGCCCTGATCACCGTCCGAGCTCCTTCGAGAGAGGCAAGCCACGGAGCATTTCTCTCCCCCCGTTTGCAATTATTAATTAGTGCTTTACTTAAATGATGCATTACGTTCAGGAGTTGTTTGCAACTGTTGCTGTATTATACCTTATTTACCCTTATTATACTATATCCTTGTTACCCTGGTATCCGCAGTCAAGTCAATGCTTAGCTGGCTTAGACCGGTAGAAGTCGGGTGATTCCACCTGTCACATGTGAGCTATAGGTGGTTACCTGGATCTGCTCGGATAACTATGTAGTCATGGCATAACTAAGTGTTAATTAGAAGTTGAGACCGGACGGAGACTTACAGGGTTTTGTACTGTAGTGCTTCTCTATGTGTCGATTAAGGACCGACCGTTGTTGGGCCTCGGGTCATGTTGAACGCAAATGCATGCCTTACATTTAGCTGGTCGAATAACGTACCTTTCGACCGTGAAGCTGGGATATTATTCGAGCCGAGTGGATTGCCCACAACGCACTGTACTAGAGCAGGTGTGGTAGGACACGGGGGCGTGATGATAAGACTGAAAGGCAGTCGGACGGTCCCCGGGTACATGTGGTTTCTGGCGAACTCGAGATTTTACCTAAATAGTTGACTCGGTGACCAATATATCACTTTAGCGGGTGAGTGAGGTTTGTGTGAGGAATAAATTACCAGCTGGTTAATAATCGATTCGAATCGCCATTATTCACTGGATAGTGAACACTTGACTTGAGTTACTTCATCATAGTAATGTTGATGGAACACTTGGACAGTTATAATGGATATGACATTATGGAAGTGTTAATGATCATTGGTTATCATTATTTGCTTAATCACATGCTTGCTCTAGTATAGGTGCAAATATAGTTGACAGGTTAATAATAATTAACTTGACATTTGTAAGGTCCAAATAGGCTAGAGGGGGGGTGAATAGCCTAATTAAAACTTCTACAAGAATTACTTAACCACAAGTTAGTTACTCCAGCGTCCGGTCATCTCTGTGACCTCCGTTCGCCTCCGTTTCTTTTCCAACTTTCGGCGCAATGTAAAATAGGCATTTCACTTCTCCAAACAGCGCCGAATCCCGTCTCGCAAGCTCGGCGGGAGGGAGAGAGGAACCCAAACCCCTCTACCACTTAAACTCCCCTGCCTTCACAAATGTGCTAACACCACCAAGTGTACACCACCATGTGCATGTGTGTTAGCATTTCACAATCATTTCTCAAGGCGTTATGTTAGCTCTTTTACTAGATCCTAAATGCATATGCTCAAGACAATGATCTAGTGGCACTTGATTCCCGAGCTAACCGTGATTGCCGCTCTTGATAGTCGGCTATGTATCCTAAACCCGGTCAATCACTTCTCTACTCATCTTAGACCGGCAAAAGGAAAACCCTATGGTTATACCTTTGCCTTGCGCTCTTAGATCCTTCTCTTTCACTTGATCATCATGTCCTTCCTTTTATGTGCATCTCCACCATGATCATTATTTCATGTCCATGAACCATCTCTTCGTGATCTTGTGGCCACCACTCCTTGCCACATACACCTTCATCACATGTGTTGCTTATGCCTAACTCAAAACACTTAACACATGGCATTAGCAACTTGGTGTCATTAATTACCAAAACCAAACTTGGGCTTTCAATCTCCCCCTTTTTGGTAATTGATGACAACCATCACAAAGATATGAAATGAAATCAATTTTCAATTTTGATAGTATTAGCTCCCCCTACATATGTGCTTCCATGAGTTTGGTTCAATTATGCACATATGTATGGATTTGAATTTTGGGAGAGTTACTACTATCAAATTGATGCTAAGGTATATAGAATGGACCTTTGAAGCGTGATACCAATCGGAGTTGCCTTTATATACCATCCTTACCATCGATGTAGCTAGACACCACTTGTAATACTCACTTGTAAAGATCACAAATACTAAAATATCTCGTGAGATCAACAATATAAGCAAAGGGTGTCTAGATACCACTTGTAAAGCTATTCTTAACAAATCATCATTCAAGTTCTATTTCTAGCACTCACCATACAAACATGAATATGAATTTAAGCTTTGCAATGCAACAATTCATCATGTTAATGCACATACAAATGTAACCAATAATTCATGAGCTTGCTCCCCCTACTTATGTGCTCAACTTTAATTTTTCCTCTTTGTGACTTTTCTATTTTTGTGCTTTCTCTCCTCCTTTGACTATTCTCTCCCCCTTAGTAACTTAGCCTTTTATCTTTGTGACTTTTCTCTCCCCCTTTGTCAACAATCACCAAAAAGGTGCCAATTTTAGTGAGAGTTAAGTCAATCAATATGAGGGAGTCCAAATTATGGTTCAATCTAGATCACTTGCCTAGAATATATAATTCGGTTCGATCCAAGGACAAGCTTTTTCACACCTCATAAAGTATAAAGGTTATCTTGACCATGTTGAATTACGCATCATGAGCTCATTTTCTAGATTCAACACTAGGTTTGCAAGCTCACAAACATGTCATATGCTACCACTAGATCAATCAAACATAGAAGCAATAGTGGTACCATATATACATCAAAATTATTTGATTTTCATGAATGAGCTTATCTTTTATGCAAATATGTCTATATGTTCTAACCATGTCCTTAGCAAAGTATGAATGATATGCCAAATAACTTTACCTTGCTATTTTGGAGGAGAGGCATGTCATATAAGAATGTGGGGGTGCACTCATGTCAAATTGGAGATGTCAAGTATGTTCAATTCATTCTTCAACTTGTAGAATCTCTTCTCATCAAGTGGCTTTGTGAATATGTCGGCTAGTTGATCTTCGGTGCCAATGCTCTTAATGCTAATATCACCCTTTTGTTGATGGTCTCTTATGAAATGGTGCCTTATGTCAATATGCTTGGTTCTTGAATGTTGAATCGGATTTTGTGTCATCTTGATAGCACTTTCATTGTCACAAAACAATGGTACATTCTTGAACTTGATTCCAAAATCATTCAAGGTGGCCTTCATCCAAAGCAATTGTGCACAACAACTACCGGCACTAATGTATTCGGCCTCGGCGGTAGATAGTGCAACACTATTTTGTTTCTTTGATGACCATGAAACAAGAGACCTTCCAAGCATTTGACAAGTGCCACTTGTGCTCATTCTATCAATCTTGCATCCACCATAGTCGGAGTCCGAATATCCAATCAACTCAAAATTAGACCCCTTTGGAAACCATAATCCAACATCATGAGTGCCCTTAAGATATCTCAATATCCTCTTGGTTGCTTTCAAGTGACTTTCTCTAGGTGAAGCTTGATATCTTGCACACTTGCACACACTAAACATCACATCCGGCCTAGAAGCGGTGACATAGAGCAAACTTCCAATCATAGATCGGTATAGCTTTTGATCTACCATGTTTCCACTAGCATCAACACCCAATTGATCATTAGTGCCTATTGGAGTACTCATTTGCTTAGCATCTTGCAATCCAAATTTCTTGATCATGTCCTTGATGTACTTGCCTTGATTTACAAATGTGCCATTCTTCATTTGCTTGATTTGAAGTCCAAGGAAGTAACTAAGCTCTCCAATCATAGACATTTCAAACTCATTAGCCATCATATTTCCAAATTCTTCACAAAAGTCTTGGTTAGTTGATCTAAAGATAATATTATCAACATAGATTTGCAACACAAACAAGTCATTTCCAAGATTCTTGGTGAAAAGAGTGGTGTCAACCTTTCCCATCTTGAACCCTTTAGAGAGAAGAAAGTCTCTCAATCTCTCATACCATGCTCTAGGCGCTTGCTTCAAACCATACAATGCCTTCTTTAGCTTGAAAACATGGTCGGGCTTCTTGTCATCTTTAAAACCGGGAGGTTGCTCAACATAAACTTCTTCATTGATGTAGCCATTGAGAAATGCACTCTTGACATCCATTTGATAGAGCTTGATGTTGTGTCCACAAGCATATGCTAATAAGATTCTAATTGCCTCCAATCTTGCAACCGGTGCATATGTCTCTCCAAAGTCAAGACCCTCAACTTGAGTGTATCCTTGTGCTACTAATCTTGCTTTGTTTCTAACAACTATGCCATCTTGATCTTGCTTGTTTCTAAAGACCCACTTAGTACCAATCACATTATAGTTCTTTGGCCTCTCAACAAGTTCCCAAACTTGATTTCTAGTGAAGTTGTTTAGTTCTTCATGCATGGCATTTACCCAATCGGAATCCTTCAATGCATCTTCTATCTTCTTTGGTTCTTCTAATGAGACAAATGAGTAATGCTCACAAAATGATGCTAATCTTGATCTAGTTTGAACACCACTTTGAATTCCACCAATGATTTGGTCCAATGGATAATCTCTTGCAATGCTAGTAGGTTGGAGTATTGGGAGTTGATTGCTTTCACTTGTTTGACCTTGAACTTGAGCTTCATCATGAGTACCACTAGAGCTTGCTTGATTTGTATCAATTTGCACACTTTGGTTGATCACATGAGTATCATCATCATCAACTTGCCTTGGCCTAACATCACCAATGTCCATGTTCTTCATTGCATTTGACAATTGGTCTCCTCTCACATCATCAAGGTTTTGAGCTTCATTTTGAGATCCTAGGGTTTCATCAAACTCAACATCATGAACTTCTTCCAAGGTGCCATTTGTGAGATTCCAAACTCTATATGCTTTGCTTGTGGTAGAATAACCAAGTAAGAACCCTTCATCACATTTCTTTTCAAACTTGCTCAATCTAGTGCCTTTCTTAAGAACATAGCATTTGCAACCAAACACTCTAAAGTATGCAATGTTGGGCTTTCTTCCATTCAATAGCTCATATGGTGTCTTTCCAAGCTTCCCATGACAATAGAGACGGTTACTACAATAGCAAGCCGTGTTGATAGCTTCACTCCAAAATGAATGACTCACATTGTATTCACTAAGCATTGATCTAGCCATATCAATCAAGGTTCTATTTTTCCTTTCAACTACACCATTGGATTGAGGAGTGTATATCGGTGAGAATTGATGTCCAATACCAAGATCATCACATAACTCTTCAATTCTTGTGTTCTTGAACTCACTACCGTTGTCACTTCTAATCTTCTTGATGGTAGTCTTAAACTCATTTTGCACCCTTTTGACAAAAGACTTGAATAGATCATAAACATCACCCTTGTCAAAAAGAAAGAGCACCCAAGTGTATCTAGTGTAGTCATCCACAATCACAAAGCCATACTTGTTGCCACTAATGCTAGTGTATGTTGTTGGCCCAAACAAGTCCATGTGCAATAACTCGAATGCCTTTGATGTGCTCATTTCACTCTTACTAGGATGTGTATTTCCAACTTGTTTGCCGGCTTGACAAGCACTACATAGTTTATCCTTCTTAAAGGTGACATCCTTCAATCCTCTAACTAAGTCATGCCTCAAAAGTTTGTTTAATTGTTTTATTCCAACATGACCAAGCCTTCTATGCCATAACCAACCCATACTAGATTTACTAAGCAAGCATGATGTCAATTGTGTCTCACTATCATTGAAGTCAACCAAGTATAAGCTACCATGTCTAAATCCTTTGAATATTAAGTTTGATCCATCAACACTTATGACTTCAACATCATCACTACCAAATGTGCACTTGAAGCCAAGATCACAAAGTTGTGCCACCGATAAAAGATTGAAATCTAAGCTCTCAACTAGCAACACATTAGATATGCTCATGTCATTTGAGATAGCAATTTTACCAAGCCCCTTGACCTTGCCTTTCTTGTTGTTGCCGAAAGTGATAGCATCAAAACCACCATTTTAACTTGAATCAATTGATTTGAACATACATGAATCCCCGGTCATATGTTGAGTGCACCCACTATCAAGCACCCAATGCCTTCCTCCGGCTTTGTAATTGGCCTACAAGACGAGATCAATTCCTTTTACGTACCCAAACTTGTTTAGGTCCTCCAAGGTTAGAGACTAAGCTCTTTGGTACCCAAATGGCTTTCTTCTTTGAGCCCATCCATGGTGCACCAATAAACTTAGCATGAACACCATTTGTACCCTTGGTAAGTATATAGAAAGATTCAAACTTGATTGAGGATACATTAGCATTGGATTTCTTGTTCATGCATTGTTTCTCTATGTGACCAACTTGCTTGCAACTTTTGCAATAGCTACCTTTGTTCTTCACAAAATGAGTCTTGTGAGGAGCAAAAGCGGCCTTGCTTTTCTTGAGGTTATAGCCCAATCCCTCTTTGTAGAGAGATGCCCTTTAGCTACCCAAGCACATAAGCAAGCGGTCCTCACCACCATAAGCCTTAACTAAGGTGTGATTGAGCTCTTTTACCTCCTTCTTGAGATTTTCATTCTCAACTATAAGTGTGGAGTCACAAGTGAAACCATCACTACTAGATGAGGATGATGTAGATGCGCTACATGAAGAGTTAGTGGGAGCAACAACAATAGGCTTATGAAAAGTTTCATCAATTATATCACATGATATGCCTATGTTGCAAGTTTTAGCTTTCTCAACATTAGTTGGCATGTTTTCACATTTTTCAACTAGAGAGGAATGAGCTTCTTCAAGCTTAGTGTGAGACTTTTGAAGCTTCTTATGGTCTATCTTTAGACTCTCATAAGATGCCCTAAGCTCATCAAGTTCTTGCATAAGGTTTTTCTTTTCCTTAAGCAAGCCCTTGCACTTCTTTCTAGATTCTTTAAAATGTTGAGTGCAATCTTCTAGTATAGTGATTAGTTCATCTTTAGTGAATTCTTCTTCATCACTATCACTATCACTAGCATTATCATGATCACTCTCATCGTCGGATGATACCTTAGCGGCCTTAGCCATGAAGCACGATGGAGTGTCGAAGAGGGAGACCTTCTCTTGGATGGCAATGCTAGCATGTCCCTTCTTCTTGCTCTTGTAGTCATCCTCATCATCACTTGAGGAATCATCACTATCCCATGTAGCAACATGAGAATCATTCTTCTTCTTATAAGAGCTTTTCTTCTTTTCTTGCTTCTTCTTCTCCTTCTTGATAGCATCTTCATCATCACTATCATAAGGACACTTTGCAATGAGATGGTCCTTGCTATGACATCTAAAGCATCTCATGGTATGCTCACTCTTCTTGAATGAGTTCTTCCTCCTTGCACGATAGTCTTTCTTCTTCATGAATTTACCAAATTGCTTGACAAATAAAGCCATCTTCTCATCAATGTCATCACTATCACAAGAGCTTGAGTCTTCATCACTTGATGATTCAATCTTGGATTTGCCCTTGGATGTGGTGGCTTTGAATGCCATACTCTTCTTCTTTTCATCATCTTTCTTCTCATTCTTCTTCTTCTTGACCAACTCATCCTTCTCATCATCTTCTCTATATGAATCATCGGTCATCACTTCTTAGAATATTTGTTGAGGAGTTGAATCCTTCAATGTAGTCCTCACTAGCACGGTGATCAATGTATCAAATCTCTTGGGTAGACTTCTCAAGAACTTCATAGAAAATTGATTGTCCTTGACCTCCTCACCAAGTGCCTTGAGCTCATTGACAATGACTTGCAACCTATGAAACATCTCCGGTACACTCTCATCATCTTGCATCTTGAAGCTTGAAAATTTTTCTTGCAAGATATATGCTTTAGCGGTCTTTGTGCCTTCGGTGCCCTCAAATGTTTCTTCTAGCTTGGCCCAAGCATCATGAGCAATCTCTATGTTCTTTACTTGCTCAAATGTCTTGTCATCAGTGCCTCATGAAGAGCACTAATGGCAATATCATTGCATTGGAGCTTCTTCTCCTCTACCGGTGTAGGTGCTTCCGGATTGACAACCTCAAACTTTGTTTCGGTGACCTTCCACACTTCTCTATTGATTGACTTTAGGTGTGCGGTCATCTTAACCTTCCAATATGCATAATTTGTGCCATCAAAGTGAGGTGCCTTCTTGGTGTTGTTGATGTACAAGCTTAATTGAGCCATTTCTTTTTCACCGTAGGTTGTTAAGCCTCAAATAAACGGTGCCTCGGCTCCGATACTACTTGTAAGGTCCAAATAGGCTAGAGGGGGGGGTGAATAGCCTAATTAAAACTTCTACAAGAATTACTTAACCACAAGTTAGTACGAGAGGTGGAGAAGCAAAAGCACTAGCTCTAACTAATTAAGCAAGCCACCTACACAAGTCTAGTACAAGGCTATCCACTAAACACAACAACAACTACAAGCTATAAACAAGAAGTAATACGAGAGAAGAGCTTTGAGTGATTATACCGCCGTGTAGAGATGAGAAGTACCAATCAATCAATCACACAAGAGAAGTTCTCGGAAAGAGAATGACACAAGAATTTATCCCGAGGTTCACTTGCTTCCCGGCAAGCTACTCCCCGTTGTGGCGATACACCCACTTGTCGGTTCACGAGCTAATCGACTATCAAGAGTCGAGCCCTCGGCGGGCGCCGCACAACCGCACACAAGATGGGGATCCTCCAAGCCACGAGCTCCACTAGAGTATCCAATTTGTGAACTTCCGCGGGGAAGGATCAAGAACCCCTTACAACACTTGGTGATGACTCCAACAATCTCCAATTGCGAGCTCAATCACCTCCGCTGCTCCAAGCCGTCTACCGTGTCGGGAAACACGGAAGAGTAACAAGAAATCCGCAGCAACTCAAAGATCAAGTGCCTCTAGAATGCAACTCTCAAGCAATGCACTTGAATCTCACTCAATCTCACTCAAGATGTGCAACTATGCAAAGAGATGAGTGGAGGGGTTGTTCTCTAGCTCAAAGTATGTCTCTAGTTCTCAAAATGTGCAAGAGTTACCCTCAAACCCCGGCCAACGTCTATTTATAACAAAGGGGTATGCAGCTAGCCGTTAGGAACTCAAACAGTCGAAATCGCACTGACCGGACGCGCTGGTCGTACTGACCGGACGCGCTGGTCATACTGACCGGACGCGCTGGTCATACTGACCGGACGCGCCGGTCGCGCAACGGCTAAATCCCGAAACACCGACCGGACGCGCTGGTCGTACTGACCGGACGCGCTGGTCCCGCAACTGACCGGACGCGCTGGTCAACCTGAGTAGCGCTCAACGAAACAACGACCGGACGCGCCCCTCGCGATGACCGAACGTGACAGTGCCCGCGTCCGGTTAGAGTCCAGTAAGCTCCCTGGATGACCGAACGCGTCCGGTCATCAGTGACCGGACGCGCGGCGCGTCCGATCATCAAACTGAAAACCGCGCAGACGCTGAACACTGATCGGACGCGTCCGGTCATACAGAGACCGCGTCCGGTCATCTCTGTGACCTCCGTTCGCCTCTGTTTCTTTTCCAACTTTCGGTGCAATGTAAAATAGACATTTCACTTCTCCATGATCATTATTTCATGTCCATGCACCATCTCTTCGTGATCTTGTGGCCACCACTCCTTGCCACATACACCTTCATCATATGTGTTGCTTATGCCTAACTCAAAACACTTGACACATGGCATTAGCAACTTGGTGTCATTAATTACCAAAACCAAACTTGGGCTTTCAACATTAATGCTTTTAAAAAGGTTCTACAATTGTTAAAAATGCCTTTTTGCAAATGAGTCAGCTACCCCACTATAAAGTCTTTTATAATCCTTAGTGTCACTTTATTTTCGGTTATATCGGGTAAGTCTAGCTGAGTACCTTCTTATACTTAGGGTTTTGTTCCCACTTGTTGCAGATGGACAGATGTATTACGGCTACTGTATCAAATGCCTCTATCCTGCGATGGGTGATGCTTAGGACCATGGGCATGATCATTCCTTACGTCTCGTCTTATGCTTTTGTTGGAGATGATCATTCGCTGGCACTGTAATTGAACTTTGTGTGAGTGTGCGTGTGAATTTGATCAAATGGCTTCTGCTACTTTTTATTCGAACTCAGTTTATAATAACTATGCTTAAACTCCGATGTATCTGTGATTCGAACTTTTATGTCTTATGTGATGGTGACCGCTAAACTTATTACGATCTTGGCTAGTATGTGAGTTGGTTTGAAATCCTTCGTGATTTCATGGACTACCAGGTTATACGGGCTTAAGTTCGCTAAATCGTCTGCTCTAGCGGGTGATTTTCTTACTTAGTTTCATATAATTGATCGGTTCTGTTACATCCGCGCCTGCTAGTTTCTCTATTGCACTCGCGGTGAGCTGCTGATGCTTCCCATGCCTTTAATTTAGTCGCTACCGGCTTGTGTCGTCGGAGTGCCATGATCCGCGACCACCGTGCAGCCATGGCCGGTGAGGTACTCCCTCTAGGGTGTCTGTAGCTGAGCCGGGTGTCCGAGGATGTTTGCGGTGTCGTGTAGATCATGATGGCCAAGTTAGTTGGGCACGGTCTTGTCACCGGCGTCGTGGTCGCCGGCCGGTCGTCGTGCCGCCGTGGTTGGGCCGCGGGAAGAGAGAGCGAGAGAGGGATGAGAAGGATGACAAGCGGGGCGACGTGTTAGTGAGCGAGCGGGAGAGAGTGAGCGCGCGCGGGCGGGCCGTTTTGCTATTTACTAGGCCGAGCATGAGCGAGCGTGCTTTGTTGGGCCACGCGTGTTGCTGGGCCGAGCAAGGGAGAAGAAGAGGGAGTCGGCCCGCGCTGCCAATTTTGTTTTTCTTTTTCAAAAATGTGAATAGTGCTAGTTTTTGTTTATTTCAATGGAATTTTTTGTAGAGCTCCAAAATTATTGAAATTTTTTGTGTAAGCTTTTAATAGTGTAAACTATCTAGGAAAAATATTAAATACCAATTTTGATTAATTTTGTATGTTATTTAATTAGCTCAATTAAATATTAAATTCAACTTCCAGAAATTTTAGTAATTAAAATATTCATCCAAAAATGATGAAATTTATTTTGACACTATTTTAGACCATGATCAACCTATAGAAAAAGTTTGAGATCATTTAAATGAAGTTTAATTTACTCTTAATTTATGCCTTAATTATTTAAGTAATTAACTAAATGTTAAATCAATAACTTTAAGTGTTGTGTGCTCTTTTTGATTGAGGGATGACCTTGGGTCATTAACCCTTAATGATCCTTGGCACATTAATTACTTGGTTGAGCTCATGATTAACATGTTCCTTAAAAAATAATAATGTTACTTAATGTAATTACGGTTGGTTAGTGAGTTCTGTTGGTTTGCAACTGTACCACGAAGGAAAGTTGTACTCAAGTTATTAATCATGGCATATTATCATCAAGTATCATGTTTATCATCGCATCATATTGAAGCATATCATATTCTCGTATAGTTTCCGCTTTCGAAGGGGTAGACTTTGTTGAGCAAGCTTCCGGAGAAGAGCTGTCGTCAGTGGGTTCTGGACCGGACGTCGGAGTTGTTGAGCCTTAACCAGTCGTCTCGTCTGAGCAAGGCAAGCTCCGGTGCATTTAAACCTTTCCTTGAATTTTACAAATGTTTATCACTAGTACTATGATTTATTGCATTAAGTAATTAGGAATTGAGTGATAACCCAATTGCTGCATTGTCATGCTTGATTTTTGAGATATCACCCTTGGTACCTGTTTTATTGAAAATACGTAGTTATGCTTCGCTACGCTTAATGAGTTAGGCTTTTAAATGAAAAGTTTATATGGCCATGATGACATACTTGAGGAATAATGGAATGTAAGAATAAAACTGAAGATCTGGCGGGTGGTTTGGCCACTGCTAACTTGCATTGAGAAATGAGTCTTAATATAGTGTTTCCGTCTTGTTAGTTAATGACTGTTCGATGTAGTCCTGTTTATGTTTCGAGACTTTGCAACTAGCCTCATGCCTTGGGTAAACCCAAGATGTTAGTGATTCCATTACGAGAACGTCCAACCTCGCACTGGGAGTAAAGAGATGGTAGGAGTAGCATGCATTGTAACACCCCTGGATATTAAGCATGCATTAACATCCCAAAGCATGAGCATTAGCATCACATACATGTTCATCACCACATGCAATATAAGTTAAATTGAATTGAAATGTGGAAAATATTTGTTTGAACCATAATTATTACATTTGCTTGCTAAGAGTTGTAAAACTTGTTTGGATATAACTTTAAATAACTTAGAATTAATTAACATGATTTTTGGAGCAACTTTTATATTCAAAATCTCCCCTAATTTTGCTTTTAAAAATATTCTAGAAAAATGAGTTTTTATCTAAAAATTGGACTTTAAATCATTAATTCAAAATCTGTTTAGAATTTTGAAAAGAGCACTAAATAAAAGTTGTAGAGAATTAAATTTTGAACAACTTTTGTTTTGGGGACAACTTGTGAAAATGCCTTTTTCATCTTCAAAATTTGAATTTGAATCAATTTAGAAAATCTAGAAATTTATTTATAAAAGAAAAAGGAAATCTCGGGCTTACCGGGTCGCCGCCCCGTTTCCGGCCCAGCTCAGCAAGCCGGCCTGGCCCGTCTCGCGCGTCCGCCCGCACCAGCTCCCGCCCCCGCGCGCGCGCTCGGCCGACCGCGGAAGCATGCGCCCGCCGCGTGGCCGTACACCGTCGGCGTGCTCTCCCGGTGGCACGTCGGTGGCCCCGCCGCTCCGCGCGCCTTCGCCTTAACCCCGCCCGGCTCGCTCTGCCTCATGCCAGTCCATTTCACCTCCGCTCGCCTCGCCAGCGCACCGCAGCCAGCCACCGCAGCGCCCGCACCGCCGCGGGATTCGCCAGCGCTGTGCACCCTCACCACAGCACCGGCTGTCGATCCGCCTCGCTTGCGCATCCGCCTGGCTCTGCTCCGTCCCTCGCTCGAGTTTGTAGCATCGCTCACGTCGAGGTAAAGCCCAATCGGGCGTTCCTCTACTCCGCGTCCGCCATGGCCGCCGTGCTCGGCCACCGTGGCCGGAGCCCCTCCACTCTCTTTTCCTCACCTTTTTCTACCCCTTCGCACTCGCCTTGTCATCGCGAAGCCGCAGTGCTGCTCTGCCCGCCTTGCCATGGCCGGAATCGAGCTCCCGTTGACGAGCCGCACCGCCGTGCCACCATGCACGCCGACGTGCCTGCTACCCACCTCCCTGGCCCCGCTAGCCCCACCGCTAGGTTTGCCTCGTCGGGGTGAAGCTCAGGGTGGCGACCTCGTCGTCGATGACCTCGCCGTCAGCGAGATCTCGGCCGGTCAAGGCCTCCCCTGCTCTGGGTGACCGACTTGTGGGGTCGGTTTGACCCAGGGGGCTTAGCCGCAGCGACTCAGTAGGGTTTGGGGTAAACAGATCTGGGTGCGCATAGCCGTTGAGCCGACGGGAATTTTCGGATTTCAAGAAAAATGGATTTTCAGATTTTATTTAAAGCTTTCAAAAATCATAACTCGAGTTTTATAGCTCCAAAAATTATGAAACAAATTTTGTAGTGTTTCTTATAAGTAAATCTATGACTTAAAAATGTTGCATGTTAGTTTTGTGATACTTTTCTGTGTATATTTATTTAATGATTATAAGTGCTAATATCTTAGAAAATGTGTAGTAAATGGAATATTGATTAGAAAAATGTGGTTCCTGTTTCATTAGTCTTCTTTAGTGATGTACTTTCTAGGAAAAATGTTTATGAGGCATGTTCTGTGAAAAATTATGGAAGTGTAGTTCAAATGCCTTTAATTGAAGATTTTTATTATTTTTGATAGAGAGCAAAAATTGTATAAGCATGCATGTGATAATTTTTGCAATGTGCTTGTTTACTATGGGTAACATAGGAAAAATATGAAATCTGTTGTTTAATACTTTTTCTAGTACAAAGTATTTTCATGCTCATTATTATGCTATAGCTTGTTTATTTTGTACAGATAGTTTTACTTATTCAAATTCCATGAAATTGTTGTAGTATACTATTTGGAGTAGGAGTGTGCTACTATAATTTTTATAGATTTTTACCTACAACAGAAATAGGTGTTAATGTGTAATCCTAGTTTAAATAAGAAATAAAAGGTTATTCTTTATGAATAATTAAAAGTAATAAAAAGTGTTTGGTGCATCTTTGAAGTACCAAACTACCTTGCTGGTGTTACTTGGTGGGTTAAGGTATTAGGGTTTGGCAAATAGTGACAACACTTGTGTGAGCATTATATGCTAACTAGTATAAGAGTAGATGACATGTTTTGTGGTACATGTTCTTGGATGATGTGGACTACCTTGCAGAAGATTTTGTTTGTAATCCATACTATCAGTTCAATGTGCTCATCTGCATATCATGTCATCATAGCATTCCACCGCATCTGATGCACCGTCTACATGGTAACTTATGCAATTGCATCATACAGGATCGCAGGAGGAGTCGCAGGTAGCAGTGCCGGAAGAGCAGACTTGGACCGATCAGTAAGAGCCCCAGGTACAGGAGGTGCCCAAGGAAGAGGAACAAGGAGAGGAGTTGCCTGAGTGCGTAGATCACCAGCCTAGTTCGTTTGAAAGAGGCAAGGCCCGGAGCATTCTAAGTCTCCTACTTTATAAAAGCAATTCTTTATATATGAGTTTTATATATTGTTGTATTAAGTTATAAGAGTTGAGTGAAACCGTTGTTGCATTTATTACTATCCTTGTCCACCTGGTTACCTCTTTACCCTATTAGGTCAGGATCGAATAATTGCTTAGCCATGCTTAGACCGGTAGAAGTCGGGTGATTTCCTGTCACCTGCGAGTTATAGGTGGATACCTGGTTATGGTTAGCTATAATTGTTATCATGGGAAGTAACCAAGTGTTGATGGATAAACGGAGACTGGGCGGAGTCTTATAGGGTTTTGGACTATAGTGATTCTGTCTGTGTCGATTAAGGACTGATCGTTGCTCGTCCCTCTTGTCATGTTGAACGCATGCCTCACATTTAGCTGGCCAAATAAAGTACCTTTCGACCGCGAAGCTAGTGACACTATTTTGAGCCGGGATAAACTCGGATTGGCAGACTGGTGCTGAAGGGGGTATGACGGGGATGCAAAGAGTGAGCCCAAGGTGTGTCCTGACAGTCGGGCGGTCCCTGGGTAGTGCGGTCCATGACTGTTATCCCGCGGCTACTTGAAAAGTGTCATTGGTGACCGAAGCGACCCTAATGAGGAAGCGGGGTTTGTGTGAGGAATAAATCACCAGCTAGTTAGGAATCGATTCGAATCACCATCGCTCCTGGATAGTGAGCACTTGACTTGAGCTACAGCATCGTAGTAAAATTGATGGAACACGGATGGTTTTGTGAATGTTATTGGAAAAGCTAAACCTGATATGGTAACTTTTGATGTAAATGGTTAATCAAGTGATTGTTCTAGCATAGGTGCTTACTTAGACTAATTAGGTATAATTAAGTTGATGCTTATAGTTTTAATGGTTCATAACTGATAACTTGTGCTTTTCTGCAAAACTAGTCAAGCCAGTCCACTTTATAAAAGTCTTGCATACTCCTTGGTGTCTTTTATTTATGGTTTATGACGGGTAAGTCTAGCTGAGTATCTTCTCGTACTCAGAGCATTGTTCCCATTGTTGTTGCAGATGGTCAGATGTACTATGGTTATTGCGTCAACTGTCTGTATCCGGCGATGGACGATAACTAGGACCAAGGGCAATGGCCACTCCGTTCGTCTTATCTCATGCTTTTGTGGACTATGACTACCTACTGGCACTGTATCGGAACTAAGTGTATGTGGTTTAAAACTACTTGCTTCCGCTATGTTAATTTGAACTCGTGTTGTAATAACGTTTTATTCTGAACTCCGATGTATTCAACTATTGTTGCGAACTTTTTGTAGCATGTGACTGTGGCTGCTAAATCAGTACGATTTTGGTTGAATGTTGGTTGGTTTGAAATCCTTCGTGATTTCACGGAATCTCGGGTTGTACGGGCTTAAGTTTAGTAAATTATCTGCCTCGGTGGAAGATTTTCTTACTTAATCTCGTATAATCATGTTGATCCGTTACATGTACCCTCAGGGCTATAATTGGGCCGGGTTCTAGGGGTACTGTACTCTCGGGTGGCGATGGACACGTTCTGGTCTTGGGAAATCTAAATGAGGGTTGACATATGCAAGATTTGGTTCTACATATGTCATGAGGATAGAGATCCCCAGCTAGGTATAATCGGTTCGAATCGTCGTTGCTCCTCGGTTATGGAGACTCGATCGCCTGTCCTGCATCGCAGTTAAGAAATGAAAAATATTGAAAGAATAAGAAAGAATTTGATGAGAATTACTTTGATCTAGATTAGGATCACTTAGAATTGGTTAACGAACCATCAATGATAAAAGTAAAATGTTGAATGTAAGAACTTACTTTAGTAAGCTTTTCTGTCAAAATCATTTCCCTTACCTTGATTCCCTAAAAGCTAGCATGTCCTTAGAATTTTTTTCTTAGTCGGGTAAGTCTTGTTGAGTAATCTCCGTACTCAGGGTTTGTTAAACCCTTGTTGCAGGTGCGGTGCATGAGCAAGTCTGCTTTGAGCCTTGCTGCATGACCGTTGTCGTTGAAGAAAGTGACGACGAGTAGGCTGTGTGGCCTCTGGGCAAGGCACCTCGTTTGGGTGTTGTAATAAAGTTACTACTAATACTCCACTACTACTGGTTTGTAATAATGCTATTTATGGTTTGATGTTTGAAAACTGTGCTTTGTAAACTTAAGTTACGTAAGACTTCCGCTCTTTTACTCTGATGGTATTTTGAATAAACTGTTGTAATATTGCAATACTCCTGTAATCGGATCATGTTCGGAGAAAAGCAGACCTTTTAGGTTATGAGGTACATAAGTATGGATGTCAGAGGTCATTATGACAATGATAGGTACATGTGGACCATCATAATTAGGAGGTTCTGTGACACCGCGTGTTGCTTCCCTCCTCTCCGGCCACCGGCGACGGAGGCGGCGGCAAGGAAGTCCGCGAAGGGTGCGGCGAGGCCGTCGAAGGCGGTCTTGAGGAGGTCGACCTTGTCAGGCAGCACGTCGGCGGTGGACTCGGCGCCCTCCGGCAGCCCGTCCACAGCCGGCAGCGGCAGAAGACCGGATGAATTGAATGAGTGCTCAGCGGGGGTTTCACGTGATTTCCAACGTCTAGGCTAACTCGTTTCGTCCGCACAAAACATTTTCCCTCTCTCCTCCTATTTTCATGCAAAAAGTTTCTTTCTGCTGACGTGACACTCTATTTAATATGTATGAAATTCTCCGTGAAATCCATTAAGACTGGCCTAACGTGGTGCCACACCCGCGCCGCGCCGTCGACGCAGCCATCACGGCGCATCAGGCTGCAGCAGGGAGGGGCCTCGCCAACCTAGTCGCCGGCGTCACATTCAAGCTCCTGTCGGCGTCACCGTGAAGCACTTCTTCCGCGAGCAGAAGCCGTGGTGGTGTCGGACAGCGAGCAGAAGCTGAAGGACTACTTTCCTAAGCAGAAGTAGAAGGAGCTGGAGCCGGTCCTGTGGAGCCTCGCTATCAGTACACCACAGCCCAACGGTTCTTGCCACCTACCGATCCCACGGTGACATAGCTTTTTCATTTGTTGTTTGTTTCCTTTTACATGACATGTCCTTGTATTGTTCGAGCTGTGCGATTAGGCGAGATGCATTTGTTTGTGTCGGTTTTGGAAATGAAAGGTCTGCAGCTCTCTATTTGCCGTGCCTTCGTGCCGGGTGTTTTTGTATGGTGTGTCTGGCATCACCGTTTCGCCGTGACGGGCAGCGTTGTGTAAATCTTGGTTGCCGCCCAATACCATGGTGAAACGACCGAATGTGCAATGGTGGTTTCTTTCTGGGTCGCGTCGATTTGAGAACCGTAAATTTTGTTCGACGTACACTCGTGCCTACATGAGTGACGCATTAGTTTAATTTACTTGATTTTTTTAGATGGTCCTTTTTTTCAAAATTTAGATTGAGATCACCGTCGATACATGGGACCCCGCAAGGAAGGAAGAAGATCTAGTCCGACTAGGATTTCTCTCATGTAATCCCAGTAGCAGTGCTATCATGTAATGCTACTAGGACTCTTACATTATAACCGACTAGGACTCTTGGCTCCTGGACTATATAAAGGAAGGCAGAGCTCCCTAGATCGGCATATCTCCTCAATAGGAACAGACCTCATGGTCTAAACCTTAAAGCACAGGGGGCAATATATTATCCACCTCACACTTGAGTAGGACGCCGATGCTATTCCGACGGGCCGAACCAGTATAAATTGTTGTCTCTGCGTTTAATGTCGAGTTCTGCATACGCTGATGCCTCCCGAACAATCGTCCCGGGTAACCCCGTGATGAGTTGCCGGTCATCAAACACTGACAGCTGACGCGCCAGGTAGGGATGTTATTGACCACAAAACATGGATCTTATTTGTTTGGTAGCCTATATATTTTTTTTGCGCCTAGGGATACGATGTAGAATGGTCTGCCTAATGATACACGGAGTATTAATTTTTTATTATCATTTCTTTGGAATTTGTTTATGAATGGAAGTTTGTTTAATTCATAACAAAAAGAACTCATGTTTTTTATGATTACAGCAATGATACATCCTAGGCATGTCTGAAACCTCTGCTGGGTGTGCACGAGGTCGGGAGCTCCGCATCAGCTAAGTCGGGACGTCCGTCCGTTTGCTCGCCTTCTGGCGGAAGGCGGCCGATGGTGGTGTGCGCTATCGGTAACGCAACGTCTCTGTTTCTGTTGGCTTCCACTACATCTTCTTCTGTTTGCCGGCTTGTTAGCCCGACCTTGTTTCACGCAGTTCTCCTGATGGTACCTTCGGCGGTTATGATGGTGGTGCCTCTGCTTTCAAAGACACTAAGAGATTGCATGGGAGGGGTCCTTCCCAGGTCCTGTCTCTTCTGAAGCGCATGTGGGGAGTCCAGTTGGTGGATGGATGGAGGCGTGCACGGGGTATCCTGGGTTGAGCTTGTGTCTTTTTCGCTGTTGTGCTACTTGCAGGCGCTGCAACATTCTAGGGCACGAAGGCTGTTACGGTGTAGGTAGTTGTTTTCTCAGCTGTTATGGTCTAAAAACATCAAAGGGTCAATTTTGCAACAGTCTATTATGTTGGTGCTAGAGTTGTTTAAATCTGGGACCTGGTATTCACGTCTAAGGGGTGTTTAGATGGAAAAATTCTTGGAATTTTGTTACTGTAGCACTTTCGTTTGTATTTGACAATTAGTGTCCAATCATAGACTAATTAGACTCAAAAGATTCGTCTCGTGATTTACAACCAAACTGTGTAATTAGTTATTTCTTTTATCTACATTAAGTGCTCCATGCATGCGTCTAAAGATTGATGTGATGGAAAGATAGTGTAAAAATTTGGAATTTGTAAGAGAAGTAAACAAGGACTAAGCTCCATTCCACTGTTTAGCTGTGTTTGAGCCTTTTGACAAGCTACTAGTACTAATTTTTTATCTACCGAACTATCCAATTTATGGTATCTTTCTTCAGATTCTGTGCCCCGTCCCCTCCTTAGTGTCAGGGCCAATGAACTCATCTCATCATATCTTCTCAAAGTTCGATTAGACCAAGGGTACATGAATGATGAAAATGGCTAGAACTAGAAAAAACCTTACAACTCTGTAAACATCGATTTTCTCTGTCTGAAAGAAAATATGTCAGCAACACTTCATGTAAAACCCATGATAATGCGCCTCATCAATCAATGGTGAAGACATGCGTGTTGTGGGAAGGTTGCGGTCTTTTCGTGGAATTTCGTTCTCACGCTTGTTTTTTTTTGTGGAATTTCATTCCCACGCTTGTTTTTGGATTGGATGAACGAACGCGACGGGCAAAGCTGTTGTCTTGCTATGTGTTTGTTAAGTTAGAGCAATGCCTAATGTCACGACACTAGCAACGTCCCGTTGTGCATAGTTGGCCGCCGCCTATAGCTATGGCGAAAACGGTATCGCACATAGGTTTAGAGTTGCTGTTTTCTTACGTGTCATTTTGTTTGACAACGTCCCGCTGTGCAAAGTTGGCCGCCGCCCATAGCCATGGCGAAAACGGTACGTGTTATTTTGTTTGACGTATTTTATTGTACTCGTGGTGCCATACAGGTTGGCAAGACCAACCCTGGTCATACAAGCAACTGGATCCAATCACGATCTACCATGAGTTGAGTTGGGCTGAGCACGCACTTAGTCGTGTGACCTACACAAGCCGTTTTCTTAATTTGCACTTTGGTTTGGTCGAGTTGTATTTTGTCAGAACTAGAAATAGGGCCTTTTTTCAAATTTTTAGATTTACTGACAAATATGTCCGTGCATTGCAACGGAAGAGAGAAAACATCAAATGTTCATGGCAAGCGACGATAGAATGTTACATATCTCTTTATGTTTTATCCCTTTCATAAAGTTCAAAATCTTTAATTTATTTTATTGATAACCATGACATCCAATGTATTAGTTAGTTAATATTTTCGATAACGATCCACCACAGGCGTCCGTCTATAACTCCCGTCCGGACGCGGCTCCGCAGAAGCAGACCTCATCTCTCTCAGGGAAAAAAATAAATCTCCATTCCCTCGTATGCTTATCCTGCCAGACCGAAGTAGCGTGGCTGCTTATTTGTCTGCCCCCTTTCCCACCGCGCGTTGTCGGGTTACCGCGCATGCCCTTTCCCCATCACCGGCGCGCAGCGCGCCCTCGCTCCCTACGCCGCTCACCTACGTCCTAGTCACCTGTGCCGCTCGCTCTCTCGTCTATCCATCGCCCATCGTCGTTGGGCGCGCCGCAAACCCCGCCATGGCCGCTGGGGCGCACGTGCCGTGGCGCCTCAGGTCTTCTCCAACCAAGCCAAGGGCACCCACGAGCGTTGCCGGTGCTGGTGGTGCTCGCACGTTGCGGCTCGCCACGGGTCCCACTCCAACAACCGGTCTCGGCCTTCCCCTTCCCTATATTGCAAATATATGTTTGAAGTGTTTCAGATGTTTTAGAGGTATGTTGTAATTGTTACATATGGATCTTGCAAAAGTAGATCGGGATGTTGCACATGTTGCATTTCTTTCAAGTGTTTTCAGTGGTATGTTGTAAGCATTCTAAAAAAATGTTGAATGTTCGCTTGTCTTATAAGCCATACTTTTTCTGTCAACGAATAGTGTTGTTTCTCATAACAAATCAATGAATAGTACTTTTAGCCAAGCTAGTGTTTTATGTCGATGTTGCATATGTTTTACACACATGTTGCAAGTGTTTTATCTGAATGTTGCATATGTTTCACACATATGTTGCAACAGTATTTTCAAATGTTTCATCTGTGTCGGATGTATGTTGCATCCAAGTGTTTTATGTTGCAAGTGTTTCATGGGGCACGGTGGGTGATGGGCACACGGCCTAGGCACCTGGAATGGGGTGTGGTAGAGCTGGGGTGGATGAGGGCACAACGAGCTAGGGGCCAGCTCCAGGGTCCCGCCCACGCGGAGAGAGATGAGGGGGACAGGGGGAAGGAGCAGGGCGTGGTGAAGGGTGGGGGCAGGGTGCGCATGCGAGGTGGGGGCTAGGCGGACAGGAGCGGGCTGTGTGACTGTCTATATCCAGACACGAGGAGCAGCGGGCTTGTCCAACTCGAAATGCATGTGTATCTATTTACCATCTTGTAGGATATTTTTTATATTGTGTAATTTCACAATAGTTTTAAGTTTAAAAGGTTTTTCATGCATGCCCGTTTTCAAATTATGTAAATTAATCCAGAATCATTTGTTAGTTAAAAAGAAAAAAGGAATGAAAAAAGTGATCGGGTCTCCTTCTCCTATCACTCCGGCTGATCTTTTTTTTCTTTTTTTTTATATATATTAAAAACTTGATCCGACTGATCTCAAGCGCCGGCAGTTGCTACACACAAGCTAGTCCAAGCTGTCACGTTGTACGCCTTACTTAGTCACATGGGCCAATGGGACGCTGGGCCTGATCAGTCCAATCCGTTGATTGGGCGGCCTAAAATCTGTTTGGCCCAAGAGTAGACAACGGGTTACAGGGCAAATTATAGCCGGTTTTTTTATTAATAGTTAGTGTCATATCGCCTGCAAATCTTTGAGCTCCGTAGCTAATAAACAATGATCCTGACGACAAGTACAATAAATAAAATATAGTAAATTAGATAAGATGAGATAGAAACCATATACATACATACATACATACATACATATATATATATATAGGTTGGCATTTTTATTATTATATAATATAATATAATATAAATATTATATATTGTATATTTATTATATGAGAGAAGAAGAGATGTTGAGAGTGAGTGATTTGTGCATATTCACGGAGTTAATTATTGAGGTCAGACCAAACAAATTAATGGACGAGAAAAAGAGTTTGAAATTTTGTCTCTTTATTATTAGGTATAGATTTGTGGTATAGATTCGTGCTACTGCGTTCATGAAAACGACACTGGTTTGCAAAGCTAACCCCACGATAGTGGTAGTCCACGAGGTCCCTTGAGTGACCCATTGTTTTGTGCCTAGAGATACGATGTAGAATGGTCTCCCTAGTGACTTTTATTATCATTTTTTGAAATTTGTTCATTAATGAAATTTAGGGCCGTTTAGAACCTGAAATTGAATTCATTTTAATAACTATAATTTAGATACAAATTAATTAAGTTAATATGATTCTATATGAAATATATTTGTATTTTATTGTTTACCTAACAAGGAAGATACTTATATGTTGTATTTCTATTATAAGGAATTATGTTGAAGATGTGCTATAAGTTGGAGAGTAGAAACATGACATGATAATCTATAGAAACAATTTTCATCTCCTACCGTATGAATTTGAGATAAGATTATATGTGAATTTAGTAAAGTTGTGGAACGTGAAATTATAAACTAAATAGTTTAATTCGTTGAGTAGATTACAATTTCTTGATCCAAATAGCTGCTTACGAGTAGTCTATAATAAAATCAATAAAGATCAATATAAGTGTAGATGTACGGTTGGCCACTTCACTGTTACTACTATACTTGTTAGGGCCTTGTTTAGATGCAAAAAAAAAGTTTATAATTTGGCTACCGTAGCACTTTCGTTTGTACTTGGCAATTAGTGTCTAATCATGGACTAATTTTGATCAAAAGATTCGTCTCGTGATTTACAACTAAATTGTGCAATTAGTTATTTTTTTATCTATATTTAATGTTCTATGTATGTGTTCAAAGATTCGATGTGATGGGACGAAAAGTAAAATTTGGAATTTTTAAGGCATCTAAACAAGGCCTAGCTGTTCATTTCCGTCGTATCCTCGCCTAGAAGTTTCTACGCCCCTGAAGAAGCCCTCTACTTTTCCCATCCGTAGCAGGACTGACAAAACACACACAAGCGAGCTTTTTGGAGAAACAACATTATGAAGAGTGGGCTTCGGAGATATACCATCCCACAACGTGGCTTCGCCAGTATGCCATCATGAAACGTGATGCACCCGATAGAATGCCATTAGATGGATTTTGGAGCCTTTGATTCCCCTTGTGCCCTTGCCTTACCTCTTTTCTTCCATCGCTCCTTGCTCGGACGAAACAGAGACGACAATTTCTTCCACCCAGAACGGATCGAGCGGACAGGGTGCTGCTGCGCATGGCGAGCGCCCCCCGTGGCGAGCCACTCGGCGAGCGCTCCTCCCCTCCCCCAACCCCACACCAGAGAGCGCCCCCCTGAAAGGCCCAAAACGGCTAGAGGGGGGTGAATAACCTTTTTAAAACTCTACAAATCACTAGAGCAAAGATTAGTAACGCAAATGACGATAAATGCGCAAGCCACTTAGTTGTAATTCTAGTTATCTAATGTCTCTATGGCACACACAAGCTAGGTTGCTACAACTACTACTACCTAGAGTGCTAGCAACAAGAACAAGCACAACTAAACCCGCTATAACATAAAGTAAAGTTGCAGTAAGTAAACGATGGGAAGATGATTTTATACCAACGTATAGAGGCAAGTGAACCAATAAAGAATACCAATGTGAAGCCAATCATCGGGAGACAATCAATCACAGTATCAAGAGAGACACCAAAATTTTCTCCTGAGGTTCACGTGCTTGTGTTGACACTTCTAACACCACTTAAGCTAAGTTGTCATCCCTAGCATGGTGCCAGAAGTGTTGGTATAGAACTGCTCCTCTTAGAATAAAAATGGGATCTGCAAGCGTATAGATAAAATACCATTGTAGCACTTCACCAGGAAATATTCCAGGTATCGTTAATCTATATTTAGCTCAAGGGAAAGAACTAAGGACTTAAACCTAAATGGATGGATTTGCAAAATATGACTACTTATGAGAAATCAATCACACAGTCACTTACTTCGACAGGGAAAATAAACCATAATAAATAAGTATAATTGTATTGTAAAGCATAGGGAATAAATCACACAGAGATTAGAGATAGACTACTCATCATAAATGTAGGTTGACGTCTGATTAGTTTAAGAGATTGAATTCTAGGTAGGTTCTAATCTACTGAGTCATTCATCTACTCTAGCAAACACACCATCATATATAGCATAAAAGACTCTTCATCTATGTATAAGGAATATTACTAAAGAAAGCCAGGACATAGGAAGACTTCCTACGTAATGTTGTTTATGCCTGTCCTATCAACGGAGGGTGGACTATATAAGACTTAATAGAACTGTCACTTTCACGAACTGCCACACAACCCGGCGAATAGGATACATTTATAGGTAAATAGCATCTAAGCACCACGCTTACATGTGATCTACCACTTAACCCCCCTCCCCCCTGCGAAGAGAGCTAAGGGCTTTGCAAACTTATACATAAACTCATTATCAATCATAACCATATCAAATGTACTATTAGAGCAAACTAGGAACATCATAAATAGAAACATAATCATATTAGAATAAAGTCGTAGAGCAAAGATACAAGGTAGTACCAATACTTTGATGACAAAGATCTGAATCCCGAGCACAAGTCGCCTGACTCTTCCTCTATCTAATCTAAACCTATATAGAAGTTGACGAATTGGAGTAGCTATTCTAATTCTCTGGTGAAGAGAAACTCTCTAAACCCTAGCTCTGCTGATGACTCCTTCTACTAATGAATTGCTAATGAATTAGAGTTTCTCCTTAGGAGAGGGGCCTTGCTTATATAGCCCTATAGAAAGCACCACAGCCCTCGGATCAAACCGACCTTGATCTATGGTTTTTATTCATCCTCAAAGGCGGTGGAGGCATAATCCACGAGGTTGCCTGTGATTGGTCACCTGGCTTGGGCGGCCGCCCATGAGGTGGGGACGAGCGCCCCACCCATCAGCCCATTTTGTCTCCCGTTTGTTTCTAGAGTCTTCTCGTATCTTTCACATTACAGAAAAGTTATGTGTAGCCCCGTTGTCTCTATGTAAATCTGACATGTGGGTCTCCTTTGGTCTTTTCCTGATAACCCCCTGTAGAAATAGACATTCACCAAAACTCGTGGAAATTATTAGTTTAAAACCCCTAAGTCTAAGGTGAAACTAATTTAACCCTTCTTTTGATTCTTGTTGACTTATAAAGTTGATGGTTAACTACCGTCAACAAACTCCCCCAAGCTTACCTTTTACTCGTCCCTGAGTAAATAGCTAAACCTAAGATGGATTAGGAGTTTTAAGATTTTTATATTGCAGTAACTCCTTAAAAGTACACATGCTTTCAAACAAGAATTCTTCTTTTGGACTAGAGTGGACTGTACTGACTTTTAAACTTACTCATGTTTCTTCCAACCATGGGACTTTTACCTGCACTTAGTTCTTGAGCAATTGAAAGACAGAACAATTAAGTCAAGCACTATATCTCATGCTCTTTGTTCCACCTCTGTCCTAGAGTTTTCATAAATATTTGCAAATAAAACTCAGAGTTCCTTAAATATGACTCTCACAAGTCTCTCAATATGTGGTATTTTTGGATCCTCACTAAGACATTTGAAAGGTTATGCCTTGTCTCTCTCATCCTATAACTAATAAGGCTTATGTGGAGTTTATGGGTATGGAGATAGCTCATACATACTTGCAATGCATATGTTGCCTAGTTAAACTATGGATCCAGAGGAACTCATCATACAATCAAATCAAGATGTGCATGTGTGGTTTAATATGGTGGCTAAAATGATGGGGAATAAATGAGATAGAAAGAAAGAGGTGAATATCTAATTCTATAATGATCCATACTTGAAAATATTTTCTCTCTTCTGAATCTTGAAAATAAATGGAAACTTAGCTGCATAATTATCTTTCTTTTCTTTTTATTGGGACCCTTGTCCATCTTTTTCTTTTGCTTTTGCTTCTTCTCTCTTTTTTTCAGCAGCAAGTCTCTTACATAGAAATATTTATGTGAGAGGAATGATGATTAAAACTTGGAGCAATTATAATGGTATTTGGCTAGCAGAAAAAGAAATCCTATGTGGAATATTTTTTGTGTTTACACTCAGTGTAAGAGTAGAACATTTTTGATGGATCTAAATGGGACAAATATGTGGTACGTACTTCTAGAGTAGAAGTAGCAATGATGCATGATGTATGTGCGAATCTTGATTTTAACCGCATGATAAGCCCCTAAGGGTCAACACAGCTCAACCAAACTCAATACAATTACAAGCAGTAAATGTGTGAAAGGTTTCCTATTCTAATAATCATGTATGGCTGTGGTAGGAATTTTAACACTCGTCATATAAGAAACTCATCCTGTGGCATTTTAAATTTTCAAAATAAATCTCTAGAATTTAGTATCACTATGAACAAGATAAACAGCAGCTCAGACTATATCATATCATGTCCGTCAATTACCTAGACTTAGATTAAGCATATGCTCCCACATGTTTAAAGTGTAGAGTAAATTCATGTGTCAGCAGTTCATCCAATCCTTGGGAGAATTCTAGGTTGAAAACTAGGTACTTGAAAAGAATTATAACAGAGCAACTGTTCATTATTTCCATCATGCATTCTTCAAATCTAAAAAGTTATTAACAAATTAAAGTAACAGGATTAAAAACACATTCTTTTTATTTGGTTTTTATATTTTTAGAACAAACTAAAACAAGTATACTAAAAAGCAGTAAATATTTATTTTGTTTTCAGGTTTTGCTAATTTTTAGATGCATAATGATGACAAAAGAAAATTGTAAAAAAAGAAAAAGAAAACTTACCTTAGATAACGGGGTCCTCCTAATAATGTTTCAATATCCTTGGCCTCTTGTTCTTGATTTTCTCGAATGCTGGTTATGGTCAGGGTGGTGTTGTAGTTCCACTGGCGCTGCTCCTCCCACATCTGGTCATGGCGTGCTTGGCCTTGTTGGAGGGTCTGGAGAGCGTTGTCAGTGCACTGGTGGTGTGCCCTATACTCTTCATGGTACTGCGGGGTGTAGTGGAACCCAGTAGCGTCGGACCTACGTCCGTGCTCAAATTCTTGACGTGCTCCACCAGATGATGTTCTTCCACCTTGGTAATCAAATGAGTGTCTGGCACCCCTGATGAAGTTCCCTCTCCATAGGGATGGAATGGTCCAGTCGATGGCCTCATATCTATCATGCGGCTGATGAGGATACTCCCACGGGTTCAGAACCCGATAGTGGTGATCCATCCACTCATCATAGCTGACATGAGCTGGCTGTTCTGGTTCAGGGTCAGCACTGCGTCAAACTGGTTCTTGATGATGACGTGTGATTCTTTCAGAGGTGGTTCTTCGGGGTACTCTAGTATTCACTGGTTGAGCCTGTAACTCAACATAAAAAGTTCGAACAGAATAAAGGACCAACTCTGGGTTAGGTAACCGGAGCTTGGTCTCACCATATGTCATAAAAAGTTCATTGTTTATTCTTTTCAAAAGGTGGGCATGATAAAAATGTTCATAGCCAAAAGTATCACGATTATCTTCAATAAAATTAAGAGAGGCTCCTTGTAACATGTTTAAATTAGCAGCAATGCAAGTAACAAGTGAACAGATAGCAACAGGTCCTACTCGATAAAAGGGAACAACCAATCAATGAGCTACTAAAAGACGGACATGCGAGACTTTGATCTTTTTAATGACTACATACATTAGTTGTAAGTCTGCCATCATGACCTTGCTAGTATCATCACGTGGAAAGAAAGTAAAGCCCAACCATTTATGGAAAAACCTATGCGTTGGATGTTCTATGTCACTAGTACGATGCGAGTAAAAAACTGTATGCTTAGAAATCTCAGTCCAAAACTTGTGCTTCTCGAAATCTCCTAAAGCTTCATCAATATCTACTGAAATGTTGGAAGAAAAATTAAGGAGGTCACTAAGCTCTCTCCATGTGGGGTAAAATTCTTGTTTAAAGAGGCTAAAGTAAACTCTTGACTCTGTGGTTCTTAGGGTGCAAAGAAATTCTATGGTTAACAACTTGGATCCTATTTCAGCGACATCCCAAGCAGAAGTCCATCCTAGTAATGAGAAAATAGTATCAAATTCAGAGCTCATACCTGCCTCTTGGAGTAGTGCTAGATCGAATGCAGGCGTATGGGTGAACTCTTTGTCCTTGATTTTCTTGTACACATCCTTCTCGCGGGAATCACGCAAGCCAAGCTGATTTGGCTTGAGAAGGATCTTGGGTGCCGGTGATGAAGAGGAAGCAGGTGCAGGGGCAGTAGGAGGGTCGACGCTCATATCAGAGTCGGCTCTTGATGATGCTCGGGTCGAACTCCTGGTTCTGATGTTCTTGATCGTCCCCATAGCTCCCTTGGCAAGCTTCTTTAATCCGCTCATCCTGCAAAACTGACAAAGACAAAACTCATGGAGAGAATTAGGGAGGGGTAAGTTGGTTAGCCGTCCAGAGTTAGTGGTCCAGAGGTTAGTCGTCCAAGAGATTTATTTTTAGTTGGTTTTCTGACAGAACCTCCCCTTAAATTTTAATTGCTCTAACTTTACTTGGGCAGCGTTACCACTAAATAAAAGATTATAGCAGCACTAAAAACCTTCCTTCTCTCAACTCTAAGCTCTAGGTCACTCTTCTCTCTTCCCTCCTTTCTTTCTTTTCTTTCCACTCTCTTCCTTCTCTCCTATGCTCTTGCAGGAAACTCGAAACTGAGAACAGCTTGTACACTAAAAATTCTAAATGTTGGTGGTGCATAGAAGCAATGGGAGAAAGGGTTTTTATAGAGGAGGAGATGGCTGGGCGGGCGCCCAAGTGGATGGGGCGGCCGCCCCACCTCTGTCTCTTTTCTGGCTGAAATTTTCAGCACTCCACCTTGCTTAAGTGCTAAGTATGAAAAAGTGGTGTGTGGGTGGATTTGGCGGTGGAAAAGAGAAAATGGTGGAGGTGAGTGAAAGTGGATGAAATAATGTGATGTGATGTTTGTGAGGTGGAGTGTATGACATGTGGGTCCCATGGTGGTGGGTCCACTATACACCATATATATAAAATGTAGGATATAAAAGAGTAGAAACTAAATTGCTTAAAATATATGAAATAAATATTTTTGTACTGCCACAGTAAATACTTTTAACGGGGTTTTACACCGTAAAAATTATTTACATGGGGCTAGAATTTTTTTTTATAATATAGTACTTGAATGTAAATATGCTTAAGAAAAATTATACGGATAAATACCGAGTTACCTTCCGGCAAGGGTTCAAATTTTTAGGGTCCTTCGAACTAGACCTTCTAATATTTTATTCTTCTGATGATCCCAGAGATGATGGCTCTGATGATATTTCTTTCTTGTCTTGATTGACCATCTTCGCAGAGACATTGAGTTCCTATTTTGACTTGAATGCAAATTGTTCTTCTTGCCTATTTATGGTGAACTTGATTTCTCCTTTCCTGACATCAATGTGTGCATTGGTTGTGCTAAAAATGGTCTCCCGAGGATGAGTGACACTTTTGAGTCTGGATGCATATCCAGTACCACAAAGTCTACTGGAACAAAGAATTCTCGTATCTTGACTGAGATATTCTCGGCGATGCACAATGGGTACCGAATTGATTGATCTGCTAACTATAGGCACATTGATGTTGGCTCTAATACTGAGTGGTCAAGCTTGTGATAGACTGTAGCAGGCATCACACTGACACTTGCTCCAAGGTCACATAGTGCATTGTTGAAATGTTGATCTCCAATTGAGCAATCAATAGTGGGGCATCCTGAATCT
The DNA here is from genome assembly GCA_038087645.1 of Saccharum hybrid cultivar R570. Lineage (NCBI taxonomy): Eukaryota > Viridiplantae > Streptophyta > Magnoliopsida > Poales > Poaceae > Saccharum > Saccharum hybrid cultivar. Next base: position 37,889,749 of record JAQSUU010000012.1, on the reverse strand, counting down.
TTTTTCTTCTCTGGTAATTTATTTAGGATAACTGCACTACACTCTTCAGTTAGCTTGATCACTTTTGTGGATGATAGTGGTCTCTTCTTGTTCAAAATATCTTTGATATACTTGGCATATGTAGGGACTTGAATGGCGTCCAATAGAGGTATGTTGACATATAGCTTCTGAATAACCTCCACGAGCTTGCTAAACTGCTCATCCGATTGCGATCTTCTAATTCTATGAGGAAACGGTATATAGTTTGTGTCAAGAAAATTCTGTCTCATCTCGTGATCTTGTAATATGTCTTGAGATTGTACATCTTACTCAGCTTCAGTATTATTATCTTCTTCTAGCACTGGTAGTACTGCTGGTGCTTTTCTTGCTCCTTTTGGATAGGGAGGATCCTTGGTGGATCTACCTCCTCTTGTAGTAATGGCTCTTACTTGCTCAGGATCAGTGGCAGTAGGCAATACCATAGCTAGCTGTTTTACTTTCTCTTCTATCTTCTTGTTAAACTTGAGCTGATCTTCAATGACAACTAAGAAACTGTCCATCTTGATATTTATATCCTCCAGGATTCTATCATTGGTGGCAAGCTTTACCTTGATTTCACTGTTTATTCTGATCTGTTGCCTGACTAAATCCCTTAATGTAGGCTGTCAACTTGATTTTTGATTTTGTTGCTGTCTCCAATTTAGCTCATACAAAGGCTTCTTGTCTATGAGGTTTGTATTCTGTTTGTATGCTGCTTCAATTGCTCTTTGATATTCCTTGTATTTAGCCCTCTGGTCAAGCCAGTTGAGCAAATCATCCATCTTGGTAGACAGTGCATTCACTTCTTCAACTGTTTCTTCACTCTGATGACAATGTTGAGTGTGGTCTTGGGACCAGCCTTGATTTTCTGATATCTTTTCCATAAGCAACTTGGCTTTCCCAACTGTAAGTGACAAAAATAATCCTTCAGCAGTTGCATCTAGGTGTTCACGTGCCTTATGAATTAATCCATGATAAAAGCCTTGCATGAGTAACCATTCTTCCATTCCATGATGAGAACAATCTGAGATATATTCTTGCAAACGCTCCCATGCTTCTGAAATGGTTTCTGTCTTCTGCTGTTGAAAATTGATAATCTTTCCTCCTAAGGCATTGGTCTTGCCTATTGGAAAGAATTTTGTTAGAAAGACCTTTGAACACTTCGCCCATGTGTTGATGTCTTCTTTGTTGGCATAAAACCACTGCTTCGCTCTTCCCACTAGTGAGAATGGAAAAAGCAAAGTAGTATGATATATTGATTAACTTCTTTAATGACAATAGTGCTTCCAATTTCCAAGAAATTCTGCAAATGTGTACTTTCATCTTCATGTACCTTTCCATTGAATAGGGTAGCTTGCACCATATTGATGAGGCTTGGCTTGAGCTCAAACTCAAGATTATTTATTTCCAGTGTTGGACCTATACGGATATTCTCAACTGTAGGAGCAGAGAATTCACATAGGGTTTTTGTAGCCATAGCTTCAGGAATCGGTGATAAGCTCCTTCTTAGGTTGATCCGATTCTGATGATGGAGATTTGAATGAACCAGAATCAATCCTGATAATACCCTGTATATAAAATATAGACAAAGAAAAACAACAGGGGTGAACCTGCCAAAGCAGAGGTGCCTTGTTATGATTTCTCATTTCCTAAGTATCTATTTATGTAATTTTTCTCAAAGGTTTATTCCTTCCCTAGCAACGGCGCTAGAAATGCTGGTTGACACTTCTAACACCACTTAAGCTAAGTTGGCATCCCTAGCATGGCGCCAGAAGTGTTGGTATAGAACTGCTCCTCTTAGAATAAAAATGGGATCCGCAAGCATACAGATAAAATACCATTGTAGCACTTCACCGGGAAATATTTTAGGTATCGTTAATTTATATTTAGCTCAAGGGAAAGAACTAAAGACTTAAACCTAAAGGGATGGATTTGCAAAATATGACTACTTACGAGAAATCAATTACACAGCCACTTACTTCGGCAGGGAGGATAAACCATGATAAATAAGTATAATTGAATTATAAAGCATAGGGAATAAATCACACAGAGATTAGAGATAGACTACTCATCATAAAGGTAGGTTGATGTCTGATTAGTTTAAGAGATTAAATTCTAGGTAGGTTCTAATCTTTGTTTGTTTGTTTACAGAATATTATACTCCATCATATATAGCATAGTATTTATGATCGAACCAACCATCGTGCAAAAACAATATTCATCATATCAAACTTACCAAAGTTAAACTTGATGGATTTATATTAAATTTGTGATTCGACGAAGTAGTACATTTTTACAGCAGCATTGCTGCATTTTCATCTGTTTTACCTACTCCAACAGACCACTCTTTCAGTTCTGTGAAACAATTCCATGCCGTCCTAAGGCCAACACCAACACTGTCGTTCCCCTTCACTTCCCCATTTTCATCTCTCTGTCGTACCAATACCAATCTTCAATCTCCATGGCTCTTTTTCTCTAGTTCTACGGCCACCGGTGTGACAGTGTTCTGTACTCTATAGCAAACTGTCCTGCCGCTAGTCGAAGCCAACGGGAATGGCCACCCCTGCCCTACCCAAGCGCGTCCACATCCATGCACGGATTCTGGCTCCGAAGAATCGTAGCGGGTTCGCGGTCGTCAACTATGGCGTCACTGCTTGCACTCCGTGTAACGGAACCGTCCAATTATACGAAATTAAGTAAGAAAATTCTCCTGCTAGGACAGAGAATCTAGCAAACTTAAGCCCGTATAACCCGGTAGTCCATGAAATCTCGGGGGATCTCAAAATTTTCAACAAACAGCCAAGACCGTACTGGTTTAGTGGTTACAGTTCACATGCGTACATAGTTCAAATACATCGGAGTTCAAATAAAGTTATTACAACACTGGGTTTGAAATAACAAGTAGCGGAAGCATTATTATCCAAAATCAACACACACCATTTTGTTTAAATAGTAGTGCCATACTGTAGTCTCCTCCAACAAAAACATCGAGATAAGAAGTATGGAGCGACCATTGCCCTTGGTCCTAATAAACACCTGCAACAAGAGGGAGAAGAACCCTGAGTACAAGAAGGTACTCAGCTAGACTTACCCGACAAAAACCAGAAAACAACATGACATCAAGGAGTATGCAAGGCTTTATAGTGGGGTTGGCTTGACAACATTTTGCATAAAAAGCGATAGCACTTAAATTGCAATATTAATCTTTAGCATCAATTTAACTTGTTCATTTAAACCTATCTAGATTTGCACATGTACTAGAGCAATCACTTGGATAAGATTAAACAATCAATAATAACCAATTCTGTTTAGCATTTTCCACATCATACTCATAACCATAACCATCATCGTGTTCCATAATCACATTACTACGATGACGTAACTCAGTCCAGTTGCTCACTATCCAGGAGCGATGGCGACTCAAATCGATTACTAACCAGCTGGTGATGTATTCCCCACACAAACCACACTCACCGGCCCAGTGAGCTACAGATCACCTTTGGTACTATTCGGAAAAACGTCGCGGGACCGCCATGAACCCTATACACCTTGGGTTCCTCCCGCGCCAGGTCACTCAAGTTATGCCTGCCCATGCTGGAGCCAGGTCATTCTTGTCCACGGTCAACAGGCCCGAGGTGGTCTTGGCATCATCTCGATCACCGGCCCGAACAGAGCTACTAGGTTTCGCGGTCGGAAGTACTTATCCGGCCAGCTAAATGTGGGGCATGCGTTCAAAAAGGACTGAGGGCCGACAACGGTACGGTCCTTAATCGACACAGACGGAAACTACAAGCACACAAGACCCATGCCTTGCTGCCCAACATTCCGCCCGGTCTCCATTTATTCAACCACAAATGGTTCTCTTTCCATGATAGCACATTGCTAAACATGACAGGTTTTTACCTAAATCGTAGGTGACGGGAAATCACCCACTTCTACCGGACTAAGCATAGTTAAGCAGATATTCCGGAACTAGACTTAAATAGGATATCAGGATATATCAAGGTGTTCAAGGAATATCATAGTGATATGCATCAACGGTTTCAAGCAACCCCTATAACTTAATGCAACATTACATATAACATATATATTTATCTTGCTTTGATAAAGTAGGGAGACTTATAATGCTCCGGGGCTTGCCTTCCAGAAGGTTGACAGTCGGTGGTCCCGACACTTTAGCAGATCACCGTCTGGCTCCTCGACTTCTGGTTCTCCTAGGGGTGGCACCTCTCGTTGCACGGCCTCCTCGGGAACTCCGTGCTCCACGTGCACTGCTTTCTGCACCGATCCTGTATGATGCATGTGTGCATGGGTATAAGTGCTGATGGAAAAAGGTGCACCAATGGGATGGCACCTGATGCTCATGCTTGCATGTGTATGTAAATGCACAATTCACATTCTACTTAACAAAGCAAGTTCATACTTCTTCTCTATCTACTAATCACATGGAATAACAAACATGCATGCAATCACACCTAAGTATTTAGCTGCTAACTACTTGCTATATTACAACACAAAAGAACCTATCACATCACACTAGCATGCTATTTTGGTGCTTCAAAGATACACCAAAACAACATTATTAACTAAACATGCAATAAAGGAATCCCTGATTAAACCCTAATTTAATCTAGGTTTGAACAGCAACCTATATTTTTAGTTCACAGAAAATTCTCAGAAAATTACAGTAGCCTAATCATGTCAAACATAGACTACCACCAAAATTTCACTGCATTTGAACATGTATAACATCCAACACAAAAAGGACAAAAGCAGTGCTACACCATGCATGGAAAATACTTTGTACTACAAAAAGTACCAAACAACACATTGCATATTTTTCTTATGATTTACACAGTAATTAATCATCATAGAAAAAGTTTCACATGCATGTATTATTCATATTTTTAGCCCTAGCAAAAATAACAAATCTAGGCAAATAAAGGCACTTGAACTATACATCAATATTTTTCTACACAACATGCATGCCATAAAATTTTCACAGATATTATATCATACAAGAAGCCTAACAAAACAAGTCTCTTATTTTTCTGAGCTACACAGAATTAAATATGCATTTTACAAGATATCAGCAATTTAAGGAATTAAATAAAACCTTATATAAAATTGTCACAAACATGACATGCAATACATCTAAACTGCAAATCTATTCATGACAATCACAGCAAAATTTGTCTCACAATTTTTGGAGCAATAAAACAGGAGATAAGATTTTTGGAAGGATTTAAACAAATTCTAAAAAAAACATTTCCAAAATTAATTCTTTGAAAATCTGGATATGGAAATGCAACGTGCACACGGCAACGTGCACCCAGATCCAGCCCGAGCCACTGCAGTTGGGCCCCGCGGCCCCACTGTCCAGGGAGACAGAGGCAGGGGAGGAGCTCCCGCCGGCCGGATCTCGCCGGCGGCGAGGCCTGCGGCGGAACTGTGGGCACCAGCGTGCTCAGCACGCCGAGCCGCACCGAAGGGTGCCACGGATTGTCCGAGCGGCTCACCGGAGTGAGCACGCCGGCGTCCATGGCGCATGGTGGCGCTGCGGAGCGGCGACCACGCCAGCTCCGGCACTGCGAGGTGCGAGAGATGGCGCGCGAGCTTCGCGAGGTTGAGGCGGGTCGGTTGCTCGCTAAAGGAAGAAGGAGGGTGGCGCAGAGCAGGCACCTCCGGCCACGACGAGGCGAGGGAAAGGGCGGGGCTGCTTTGCGGGATCGAGCAAGGTGGGGCGGAGCTCCTCACGAGCCGAATCGTGGCGAGGCGCCCCGATTGGCGAGCTGCGCGGCGGCGGAGATGGCGCGGTGGCGCTGCTACGGCTGCTGCTATGCTTTGGCGAGGCGAGAAAGGCGAGGCGAGCGACGGGAAGGGAGCCGAGGGAGGAGGTGAGCTACTGCTGCGTTTTGACGAGCCCGCGGAGCGGCGGGGGGCACCCAGGGGCGCGTGGCGAGCGGCGCCGTACGCCGGCGACCACGCGGCGTCCGCGCCCTGATGGCGGTCGGCGCGGCGCGCGCGAGCGCTCGGACGAACGCGGGCGGGCAGGCCGGGCCAGCAAGCCTAATTGGGCCGAAAACGAGGCCGAGGCCCACGAAGCCTGGAAAAATTATTTTCATTTTTGTTTTCAAATTCCATTTTCCAAACACAGCCCCAAATCAATTTTTGAACAAGCAAACGACGTTTTCTCAAGATGGTCCAAAAATAAAAGTCGATCAGGATTTTGTGCTCTACAACTTTGTTAAAAGACACAAAGCCAAAATCCCAACCGATTTTGAACTAGGGTTAAAAAGTTGATTTTCAAATAAAACCTTATTTTTCAAGGATAATTTTAAAAGCAAAATTTGGGAAAATTTTCAAAAGGAACTTTGCTCCAAATTACTTGAAGAACAGTTTTAAGTTGTTTAAACACTCAAACAAGCATGATCACAGTACTGATATAAAGAAAGCAAGTAAATGCAACACTCATGTTTTATTAGCATGTTTCGGATATTTTATTTATATAACATGAAATGCTCATGAATGCATGATGGTGCTTATGCTCATGATTTGCAGATGCTAAATGCATGCGTAACACCGGGGTGTTACACTCCGCACCTCTAGCTATAGGGCATGTACGCGGCAAATGATGGGTCGGCATCGGTGGTTCAGAAGCTGCTCTTCTTCCCCACGCAGAGCTCGGGTGGTGGCTTTAGCGACTTGTTAGACGAAGCACCGAGTGCCTCTGCAGGCTTCTCTGACAGTCTGCAAGGCTACCGTATCGCCGCTTTTGGCTTTGGCCTTGTTTAGATCCCAAATTTGGGATCCAAATTTTGCATAGTAAATGTCACATCATACTGTAGCAATTTTGTTTTTATTTGGTAATAATTGTCTAAATATTGATTAATTAGGCTTAAAATATTCGTCTCGCAAAGTACAACAAAACTGTGCAATTAGTTTTTGATTTCATCTACATTTAGTACTCCATATATGTGCCGACATTTTGATGTGACGGGGAATCTTCTTTTTCATAGTGAAATTTGGGGTGAAATTTGGGGATCTAAACAAGGCCTTTAGCGACTTGTTAGACGAAGCACCGAGTGCCTCTGCAGGCTTCTCTGACAGTCTGCAAGGCTACCATATCGCCGCTTTTCCTGTCCAGATAGCATCCATGATGAGACCACCAGCACCATAGAGCGTTTGGGAAAGATCCACAATGGAGCGCTGGGGAAAGTTAACTTCGAACTGTTGGACACACACAGCCGTTCATATCATAAAGCCGACAGAAAGACAGAGTCACACATATGCCTGGATTCCGGTTGTCCCCGGCTTTTGCATGCTCACCATCTGCAGCTTTGTTTCCTGGACGACATGTATGTGAGCCAGATTTGACTGAAATTCCAGGAACTTTTGGAACTTTTCCACCGTGGCTGTGTTTAGTTCCAAAAAAAACACTGTGCAGAAAAAAGATTCCCCGTCACAACAAACTTGCGATATATGCATGGAGTACTAAATGTAGATGAAATAAAAAACTAATTGTACAACTTGGTTCTACTTTGCGAGACGAACGTTTTGAACCTAATTAGTCAACGTTTGGACACTATTTGCCAAATAAAGCCAAAACATGCTACAGTACTTTTTTTACACCTTTTTACACCTTTTTACACATCTAAACACACCCCATCTCAAAAGTCTGGGATATACTCCATCTGCAGCCATTTTTTCATGATTACGTCCTTCTCTTCTCGGTCATCTTCATTTCCTCCTTTTTGTTGGATCACTTTTGCGTCCTTTGTTTGAGGGATAAAGCAGGCTATCTTCTCATTATTCCAGCAACTCTTTTTGCGATTTTTTTCCCTATGTGTGGATATTCGCTTAACGACCGTACTGCTTTTTATATAGTAATCTCACTTTCGCTGAATGTTTTCCAGGTGATTAGTGCTTACTCTGTTTCAAGTTGTAAATCGTTTTGGGTTTTCTATGTTTGCTATGCAGCAAGATACGTAACAAAAGCAAGAACACCCACAAATTCTTACCAAAGACGTTGATCTATTGTGCGGAGTCTGTACGAGCTACTGGTCAAAAGACGAGCCTTGGTCGCAAACTAGAGGCAGGTTTTGTATTGTGCACGAGAGACGTGGCAAATTTGCGTGTCTATATTCTTATAGTGACATGCATTGTTTCCAGGTCTCTTAATATTTGTGTTTTTCTTCCTCTTGATATAGCTGGTGCCACTAGCTTGGCCGGTAAGTGGTGAATTTCTTACCTTCTGGAGCTTTAAATTTTCCATTAACTCTCATACGTTTGCATTGCTTGGTTAGCAAAGCAACATGATACACTACCACCAGAAAAGATTTCAGGAGACACACCATGTTTATTTTTGGAGACGGGCAAACATTTTACGTGTCTCCCAAAATACATGATGATTTTTGGAGACGGACGTTTTATTTACGGAGACCCATAATAGTTGTGCATCTCCAAAAAATGACTTATAGAGGGAGCAACTTAAGAGGTCCACCCTCTGAAAATAGAGCCTATTTTTTCAGAGACGGCCCTCTTAATAGACCCGCCTCAGTAAATATGGCCGAGACCTAGCCAAGCCCATATCAGCCGCCCCTACCGTGTGTATGTGTATATATATATATATATATATATATAGTAGGAATTAGTTTTTTTTGGCGCATCTCTCTCCTCGGCTCCAATCCCAATCTTGCTGCACCCTTCTCTTCCCTTCCCCGCGACATCTCTCTCGGTGATGACGCGGGTTGAGGGATCCACCCCGTGCGTGGTGGCGTAGGTCGTGGGCTTCTCCCCAGCATGGTGGCGGCGCGGTGGTCACTACTAATAATTTAGCTAATTAATAGATAGCAACTACTACCTCTGTTCTAGAGCCTTGTTTGGATTTATAGAACTAACAGTTAGCTGCTAATAATTAGCTCTGTGGATCCAAACGGGTTTAACTGCTAATTGTTAGCGGTATAGCCAACTAATATTAGCTAGCTAACTATTAGCAACTAATGGATCCAATTAGCACTTAAATTTACAAGACGTTTTTGTTTTTTCTAGATATATTGCTTTTATTAGTACATAACAAAAATTATGAATCTCAAAAAACAAAAACGTCTTATAATTTGGAACGAAGAGATTATTTGATAGCTAAGAGCAACTCCAAGATTTACCAAACCGGAGCACAATGCCGGTCCCTCTCTGTCTATATATATATATAGGTAGTTCATAGTTATTTATTAAAAGAAGTACCAAACCTGGAGCAGCAACGCACAAACTAAAACTTAACTAAAACTTAATAAAATACAAAGATATAAAAGAGGGCCATCTCGAACAACAGGTGGACAGGCGTGCGCCCTGGCGGATGCATAGATAGATCGAGAGCACTTTTTTTTTCCGGAATGAGTCATGAGTGCACAAGACGACAGCGACAAAGCAACAAACAAATCATGCATATTTAATTTATACACCTTTTTAATTAGTTGCAAAGGTGACGTGCGTGCGTACGTGCATGCATATCAAGCGATTCGATAAAGCTATATATTATATCATTTTGTATGCATCCATCCATCCGTCAATCCACAGCGATCTCGATCATGACTTGATGAGCTTTTAGAGTTCGTTATTAGGCCAACCAAATTTAATGAACAATACTTGGGCACCGTTTAGATGCCAAAAATTTTGCCAAAATTTTCAGATTTCTCATCACATCGAATCTTTGAACACATGCATGAAGCATTAAATATAGATTAAAAAAATAAAACTAATTACACAGTTTAGACGAAATGGACGAGACAAATCTTTTAAGCCTAATTAGACCATGATTGGATAATATTTACCAAATAACAACGAAACTGCTACAGTAGCGTTTCGCCAAAAAAATTTGCCAACTAAACAGCCCCTTGCATCCATCCATCCATCCATCTTTTTTTTTCGACTATCCATCCATCCATCAAGAGGGTGACATTTGCCGGTGGACATAGTTCAACTTTACATTCAACAATAATATCGATCTAGTGGACATCGTTAAAATGCACAGTACTTGTTGGCTGCTGCGTACCTATAGATTTGAGGAAATAATATTTTTCGAGTGGGGATTAGAGAGACAAATCTAAAAACGACTATTATTGTGCCCCTGGTCCAATCCTAACTGGGAGTGGCCCATTCCTAATCGGCCCAGTTCCATCACCATTTTGGCCCATTCCCCCATTCGTCAGGCCCAAACACTGGCTGTATATACGCACGAAAAAACAACAAGAAGAAAAGCATCCGTAAACTCTGTTTTGATGTGGATGCTCGGCACTCTGTTTTGCTTCAAACTGTTGGACACGGATCGATACAAGAAGATGACAGGAAAACAGAGCCGTTGGCCCCCTGCTTTTGCATGCTCACCATCTGCTGCTTTGTGGTCGAGATTTGACCGAAATTCTAGCAACTTTTGGACCTCTTCTTTTTAGGTTATTATTACGTACCCCTGCACCATCCCAAAAGCCCATCAGCAGCAGGATATACTCCATGTCGTTCTTCTCGATCGTCTTCTCGTTTTTGCCTTTTTGCTTCGGGGATCACTTTTGCGTCCGTTGTTTAAGGGATAAATTAAGCAGGCAATCTTCTAATTAGTCCAGAATCAATGAGGGCTACCGTTCCGTTTTGGCTTCATCCAAATCCAAAAGAGATGCCATATTCACGGAGAAGTATTTTGAGGGTGTTTGATTGCCACCCTATTCTGGAGCTACTACGTCAAAGGCAGCTTGATTCAACCTTAGTTAGGGCACGTTTGGTTCGCCGTGTTAAACTTTAATAGGTGTTACCATGGGGTGGATTATAAGGTGTTCGGATACTAATAATGGACTAATTAGGTTTAATAGATTCGTCTCGTAAATTAATCTCAATCTGTGCAATTAGTTTCATAATTAATCTATGTTTAACACTCTATGCATATGTCCAAACATTCGATGTAATAGGTGTTAAAAAACAAGGGGAACCAAACACCCCTTAAGATATCTTGTAACGAGGGCTGCCTAAGTTATTTGCAGGGTTAGCTACCATTTAACTTTGGCACGCCTCGGCCAAGCATGGTCTCGAAAGCAGACATCATAACACATTCCGTCTCTTGCCTAACCCGATGCTCTAGCTGTATCATCTGCTTCTCGTCAGACGAGACCACTGTGCAGGTCACTCTTCTCCTGTGAGTCCATTGGTTTTTTTTCCACCACAAACCCTCCCAATCCATGTGGATTGAGGCGGATTGGAGCACAACCAAACAAGCATCTATACGGATTTTGATGAATTTGAGTACAGCCAAACAAATCCTTAGGCGGAACCTCTTTTCTTGACTGGGACCAAAGTACATATGCTCAAGAAGAAGAAATGTTATACAATTAGAAAAAAAAAGTTATTCCTGCTGGTAAAAAATATAGGTTCTATTTTACTTTTATATGGAAATTGTGATCACAATTTATTGCAAGAAGATGGAATACTCTTGATGGCTAAAAAATTCCTTGAGGGGCAACATGAAACCCCTCAAGGAATATATATGATTATTACCGAGCTTGGCACATCTACTATCTATGTATATAAATAGGAGATCCCCACTTTAGGATTTTCCTGGCTTCTCATGGAGCCACGTCATCATCATGCATCCAAAGATCATTTGTTAGTGGCGGCAGCTATGCAATCGCGTCACTTAATTTCTTTTGACGTTTCTCCTCCTCTCATGCACATCAGCGAGAGGCCCACCTTTTAACATCAGCTAATGTTGAGGTTAGTCACAACCACTCTGACGACGAAGACTGCTGCTACTCAGGTCGAGTGGTACCACCGCCGTCCATGTCAATCAAGCGATACATGCTTTCTTGCTATGGTTTCTATATTTACACAGAGTTGTTGATCTTCAGGTACTCTCCATGGTCGCCCGCCCCATCGCCTCACCATGGTTTGGGACTCACTGGTCATAACACCTCTTGATGTGCAACATCAGGTACGTCGCCGTCATGATTGCTGTCCTTTTTTCTTCTCTTGCTTTCCTTCCCCCTCCCCCTTACTATTTTCACCGTCCAATTTGATCCATCTCCTCCCGTTCCCCCATGGATTACCTTTTCTCGCTTCTTCATTGCGCTCGGAGCTTTGGGGCCTATTTGGGGCCGCTTCTGGATCGCTTGTGGCAAAAATAAGTCGTTTGACCGCTGCAAACGAGTCGATTCTGGAGTGGCTTATCTTCCCTGTGATTCTCCTCCCCATGCTCTTTGAACATAGTAGCAGAAATGGTTCTCAGACCTCAGTGGGAAAAATCACACTGATTTCTCACGCCACATTTGGGCTAGGCATGGTCATGGTCACCACCGGCCCTACGTGTCGTGCTTGGGCCGGGCCAAAAAATCGGGCTTCGTGCCATGCTACCGGCCCACGGGCTGCATGGCCATCTATAGTCGCCGCCCCTCATGCCCCCATGACACTATGCCTCCCTCTTTCCATGTGATTCCCAGCCGCCACACCCCTCCTCGTCTCAGCAGCTGCATGACCTCTTCCTCCTCCTCATTGATGCCGGTGCCACCGCCTTTTTCATGCCGGTAGCCGCGTGGCCTCTTTCTTCTCATCGGCGCCCACATCGCTTCTTCCTCCTCTTCACTGGCCGCCCCCCTCGATCCAACATGGCAGCGGCCCTAGGACCTTCTCCAGTAGGGGATAAGGTGCTGGATCCATCGATCTAGCGCTCCTCCTTGCGGCGAGGTCACCGCATGAGCGCACGGTGGTAGTGGAGTCCCTAGGAACCTCCATGCAGGAGAAGACAGGCAGGTGCGGAGCTTCTCCTATAAGTAAACTCCCAACTGTCATAGTTTTACATAATTTCCTTGTAATCAAAGCTAGCTATGGTAGAAATCCAAATTCGATTCCTAGCGTGGTTAATAAAATTGTCAAAAACAATCTTGGTTTGGTGGGGAAGTTTTTTCTTTAGGGCTAGACTACCGGAGATCTGTGGTTTTCCTCGCATAATCGTTCGATCCGTCACGTCCGAAGGGGAAAAAGAAAAGAAAATTAGGGACTTTCCTATAGTGAGGTTCAGCAGGCGTTAGCTCTCGTCCTCTGCCCGTTGTGCCTGCATGTGGGCCCCATCAGGACCTAAGCCATACCTACGTGTGCGCCCTTCCTTGGACCCGAGCCATACCTTACCTAGGTCAGGGGCAGGTCCGGTCTGGCCACTCCAGTGCACTGCTGTGGGAGGGGGGCTGTGATTGTGAGGTCCAGCTCATGCCAACAGAGGCAGCAGAGCGTTCCATAGCCCTAGTGCCGTAGTGCGAGCACATAGTGGCTCATGGTCCCCACGCATGATATATAAAAATGATTTTTTTTTCTAACGCTCTCTCCTCTCTCTCGCTTGCTCTGTCCGTCATCATCCTTGCGTGACCTGATGGAACCGTCCCCTCCTTTCCCTCACCCTCACCCACCTCTCTCCGGACTGAGATCCCGTGCAGTTGCTACTACTACTGTAAGTTAAGCAGTCGTTCGTTTTCAGCCATCCGATGACCATCAAACGGTCCAAACGAACCGAGCAGTACTTCTTCCTCCTCTGCTGCCTCTTGCATGTCTGTCTTGTTCAGGTGTTGAGCTATCCATGGCTATCCGACGAACACGACACGACGTGAGCCGACGAGCGCTAGCATGGTGGCAATCACCACCACCAGTAGAGCGGCCTGATCCTGATTCCTAACCCTGCACTTTGAAGTATTACTGACACGGCATCGCCGGAGACGGATACGGAGAGCTTGTCAACGTAACTGGCGTGCAATATCGCATCACACTAGCGTTGATGGTCGTGGTCCACGCTCGCAGCACCTTGCCGAACTGCAGCCGCACGGCAGCACAGGCATAGTGGCCTCTAGATCGACCCTGCCCATCCCCGCATGCTCCGCCGCGCCTGCGCTGCCGCCCTCAGCGCGTGCATCCCCATCGCCGACTCCTTCGAATCGCCGGTGCCGTGTACCTTGCGCCCTTGCATGCCATCCTTCTCCATCGACTCGCTCTCCATGTGCGGCCACCCTTGACCGGTCGTCCTTCTCTTCGCCCCTCTCCCAGAAGCTCGTGCCGCCATGTGCGCGGACAACGTCTGCAAGCCTGCAACGGGAGGTTCGACATCGAGTATCATGGCGGCGGCAATGTTGCGGTTGAAAGCCCAAGTTTAGTTTTGGTAATTAATGACACCAAGTTGCTAATGCCATGTGTTAAGTGTTTTGAGTTAGGCATAAGCAACACATATGATGAAGGTGTATGTGGCAAGGAGTGGTGGCCACAAGATCACAAAGAGATGGTGCATGGACATGAAATAATGATCATGGTGGAGATGCACATAAAAGGAAGGACATTATGATCAAGTGAAAGAGAAGGATCTAAGAGCACAAGGCAAAGGTATAACCATAGGGTTTTCCTTTTGCCGGTCTAAGATGAGTAGAGAAGTGATTGACCGGGTTTAGGATACATAGCCGACTATCAAGAGGGGCAATCACAGTTAGCTCGGGAATCAAGTGCCACTAGATCATTATCTTGAGCATATGCATTAGGATCTAGTAAAGAGCTAACATAACGCCTTGGAAAATGATTGTGAAATGCTAACACACATGCACATGGTGGTGGACACTTGGTGGTGTTAGCACATTTGCGAAGGCGGTGGAGTTTAAGCAGTAGATAGGGGTTTGGGTTCCTCTCTCCCTCCCGCCGAGCTTGCGAGACGGGATTCAGCGCTTTTTGGGGAAGTGAAATGTCTATTTTCTACTGCGCCGGAAGTTGGAGAAGAAACGGAGGCGAACGGAGGTCACAGAGATGACCGGACGCTGGACCGGACGCGGTCTCTGTATGACCGGACGCGTCCGGTCAGTGTTCAGCGTCTACGCGGTTTTCAGTTTGATGATCGGACGCGCAGCGCGTCCGGTCACTGACGACCGGACGCGTCCGGTCATCCAGGGAGCTTACTGGACTCTAATCGGACGCTGGCACTGTGGCGTCCGGTCAGTTCTACAGCGCGTCCGGTCGTTGTTTCGTTGTGCGCTACTCAGGTTGACCAGCGCGTCCGGTCAGTTGCGGGACCAGCGCGTCCGGTCACACCCAGCGCGTCCGGTCTGCGCGACCAGCGCGTCCGGTCGGTGTTTCGGAATTTAGCCGTTGCGCGACCGGCGCGTCCGGTCAGCGCGATTTCGGCTGTTTGAGTTCCTAACGGCTAGCTGCGTACCCCTTCGTTATAAATAGACGTTGGCCGGGGTTTGAGGGTATCTCTTGCATATTTTGAGAACTAGAGAGATACTTTGAGTTAGAGAACAACCCCTTCACTCATCTCTTTGCATAGTTGCACATCTTGAGTGAGATTGAGTGAGATTCAAGTGCATTGCTTGAGAGTTGCATTCTAGAGGCACTTGATCTTTGAGTTGCTGCAGATTTCTTGTTACTCTTCCGTGTTTCCCGACACGGTAGACGGCTTGGAGCAGCGGAGGTGATTGAGCTCGCAATTGAAGATTGTTGGAGTCATCACCAAGTGTTGTAAGGGGTTCTTGATCCTTCCCCGCGGAAGTTCGCAAATTGGATACTCTAGTGGAGCTCGTAGCTTGGAGGATCTCCATCTTGTGTGCGGTTGTGCGGTGCCCGCCGAGGGCTCGACTCTTGATAGTCGATTAGCTCGCGAACCGACAAGTGGGTGTATCGCCACAACGGGGAGTAGCTTGCCGGAAAGCAAGTGAACCTCAGAATAAATTCTTGTGTCATTCTCTTCCCGAGGATTTCTCTTGTGCGATTGATTGATTGATATTTCTCATCTCTACACGGCGGTATAATCACTCGAAGCTCTTCTCACGTATTACTTCTTGTTTCTAGCTTATAGTTGTTGTTGTGTTTAGTGGATAGCCTTGTACTAGACTTGTGTAGGTGGCTTGCTTAATTAGTTAGAGCTAGTGCTTTTGCTTCGTCACCTTTCGTACTAACTTATGATCAAGTATTTCTTGTAGAAGTTTTAATTAGGCTATTCACCCCCCTCTAGCCATTTAGACCTTACAGCGGTGTCCAACATACTCCAGCGAGCACTTGCCGCGGGGCCGTGGCTGACGTTCGTCCAGCCACTGAGTAACTTGAAAGAGTTCGTGGTGGCCATGAGGGCCGGCCGCGTCATGTCTGGACAGCCATGGGCGCTAGCTGACCAACTGAACAAGAGAGAGGCAGCAGAGGAGGAAGAAGTGCTGCTCGGTTCGTTTGGGCTGTTTGATGGTCATCGCCTCATCGGATGGCTGAAAACGAACGACTGCTTAACTTACAGTAGTAGTAGCAACTGCACGGGATCTCAGTCCCCTCTCTCCCCAACAATTAATCCTGCCGTGGATCCATAGATCGAGCAAGGAGAGTAGATCGGGCCGACCGGTGAAGGATCTGGGCACGAGCGAACGCCTGGGCGTTGTCAGCTGCGACGCCGCCAACCAGGAGCTCGTCGGGGACGGCGCTGTCGGCTCCAGTGCCGCAGACCGCCAGCTCATTAAGGAGCTCCACAGGGATGGCACGGATGAGGTGGGCACTCTGCATCACTGCCTCATAGTCATCGGGTAACTAGTTGGGTGTGGAGTGCCACGTTGAGTCCAAGATAGATTTTTTTTTATCCCACTCGGTGCGACTCATCTGCAGAAGCTGGTTTTGTCTCTGAGAACCACGGTATGGATACTCCATTGTTCGTGTGTCGACTAGAGTAGCCCATGGTTCAATTTTGAACCACATCGGAAGCTATGGACGCCTATATTTCTTGGCATGAAAAATGCGGCCTTTGCGTGGATTCTTGCAGATATTACATGGGGTAACAACCAGTGGCGGATTCAGGACAAAATCCTAGGGGGGGCTGAACTTTACGGCTGGCTCAACCTTCGTCTTCAATCTCTGCCCAGTGTTCAATGTCTTCTTCCTAAGTTCCAATGGTAGAACTTTCCTGGGACTCAGGGGGCTGGTCTCTTCTTCTTCCTCTCTTTCTCTTTATTTTTCTTCTTTCCTCCACCTCTTCTTCTCCCTCACCCTCCCCATATCTCCATTGCTGCAACAACTGTAGGGGGGGCTGGAGCCCCCAGCCCCCCTGTAGATCTGCCCTTGGTAACAGCATCAGCACGTACTAATTGCATATATATAGCTTAATTTGCTGTCCTGGGATGGACATGCATGGAAGTTGATCATGTTTGCTCATCTCATCTCTACCTTATATATTTGGTAGCTGACGATGCATACTTACTTGGTTTTACAGTACTCCTGTGAATTCATTAATTCGATGTCTAGGTTGTATTCATCTCTTCCTGTAATTTGCTGGGATGTTTATTTGGCTCGTTATGCTGTGTTTTATATTCTATGAATCAAGATGTACTATGTTGGGAGGTATACAGCCTGTACATTCTTTGTTTCAGCGTACTAGCTATATATCTTTCTTCACTCTGCAGTCTCGACGAACCAACTAAGAAGGATGTGTATGACAAGTCATGCGATGCTTTGCTGTTTTTTCAGGGACGCGTAAGGGGTTTGGTTTGGTTCCAAGATCACACCAGAGCGCTGGAGGAACTGTGGCGTCTATCTACAGTTGCTGAACCTGATGACAGAGAGACCAGCAGAGCTGGAGTGCGACCATTTCTCCCTAAGGTAATCTTTTTTGATACTCGGCAGATGCCTACATTTCCTCATTGATTGCTGTGCAGTGATGCATCTCTATCTAGTAGTGTAGCACTTTTTATTGGGTGAGAGCAGAGCATGGTATATCATTAGTCTCCCTTCATACACCCTGTAACTAGTGGAGAAAAAAGAATTGCTTCGAATGATACAACAATTAAGAAATTATATGTAGAACCATGAATAGAATCAAATCCATAACATCTTATAATATGAACGTTTGACGCTTTTTTTTTTGCACCAAAAAAAGATATTACACATTCTTACAAAGACCAACAGATTTCCCCTTAATCTGAATACATCATGATCAGCATTCAAATTGGTAATTAAAGATCAAGTCACACTATAACTGACCCCATGTGTCCAGCGAGTCACTGTCGCCCGCAGGGAGATCCCCTGGTCGACCTCAAGACTGGGGCTGTTCAGAACCTGTTGAGCGATAGCTGGAACCTATTGAGCGATAGCTTTGCCCCATGTTTAGATCACCTCAAAATTCCAAGTTTTTTCACTCTCTCTCCATCACATCAATTTTTAGCCGCTTGCATGGAGTACTAAATGTAGGTAAAAAAAATATCTAATTACACAGTTTAGTTCAAAATCACGAGATGAATCTTTTGAGCCTAGTTGGTCTACGATTGAACAATATTTGTCAAATAAGACGAAAGTGGTACTATTCATCAGGTTGAAAAAATCTTCAATCTAAACAAGGGCGTTTGTGTGGTCCTCATTAGTATGAGCTGCATTGGTATTCTCATAGCCTAGATTTAACTCACTGTCTGAATTGTAGTGGAATGTGAGAGGGATTAGATCTTCCTTGTTGAGTTGTGCTCTGGTTACTGGGTGTTTCCCAAACTTTTTGAGGTCTGAGATTATGCTCCTACACAGAAAACAAAAAATGTCAGGGTTTTGTATATTTTTGGTCCATACTTCTTTTCAATAAAAATAAGAACATATAATAGCGCGATAAAATCAGGGTTTTGAATATTTTTGGCCCACTGCACACTTCTTTTCAATAAAAATTGTGTTGCACCAAGAAGAACATCTATTGCTATATTCCACAACAAAAAAAACACATATCACTGTCTCGCAGAGCTTTGTCATTAAAATGGAAATGCTAACCACCATTGTTCTCACTCGTAAAAAAATGCAGTTAGACCACCATTGCATCTAGACACTATTGGATGTTTGGTTTGTGCAAGGCTTTGCAGTCTTATATGTCTGGAGCAATACATATAAGCTTATCGTTAGTATGAAGTATGAACATGTTGAACCGATCAGGCCACATGCAAGTGGCCATCAAGATGATTTCCGTTGCTTTTCAATCTAGTGCAACCAAGCAAACATTTGCCCCGACAGCAACAGAATAATAGTTGCTGAATCAATTCATGGCCAGGAACTCAAGCACATAAGATCTGAATCTCACATATGGAGAGCACTTTTCTGAATTGAGTGGCGGAGAGGAGGCCTGCACCACTGACGAACCCCTGCACAGGCAGATCAACAGAAAATCAGAGCCAAACCTGTCAGGTTGAGACGGAAGTGTGTAATCTTCCTGTATCACAAAGAAAAGTGTTTAATTTGTGTTGGTATCCGTAAAAATTATATATGCAGCAAATTATCATTTATTTCTCCACCAACTAATCAGACTATCATGCAACCCTAGAGGATAAAAATACATCCTTTTAACAGAGCAATCTCCCAAAACAACATTATTCCATGGATCCCTTCGTTGTTTGGCTACAGCTAAGCAATTTGAACAGAGAAATAACATACCACATCCATCAAATCACAGCAAAACACAGGATCGCAACTAAACTAACTCCAATCCCCTAAAATCACAAGCATTACGGCAGGGCAGAGTTGTCGCTGTACCTGTGCCTTGATGACCTTGCTGAACTGGCCGAAGGTTGTAGAGGGCGTGTTCCGTGGTAGCCCATGACAGGATGTCAACGAAGATCGCCCCACCTTGTCCTTCGCCATCCTGGGCCAAATCAATTAGAATCCCTTACAGCCACCGCCACTAGGTGCACGGGAACCCACCAGCCACGCTGTAGTGGCCGAGGAGCTCGAAATGATGCTCAGAACTATACTTTCAACAGCACAATAACTTACGAAAGGCAACATGAACATTGAATAGTAAATATTATTCTGCAACAAACAAAGAGCGAGCATTATTTATGTGCCCTGAACAAGAAACACCACCATGTGCACTGGTGTCCACTGTTCGCTTGCAAGCTCATAACCATTGGGATCTTCACCAGGTGGATGAAGAATAGAAATGCAAACACGTCCATCAGGATGAACTGAGAATTTCAAATAACACAAGAATTGTTAGAGCTTCGATATGATCACTTAGTAGACATGAATATCAGTCAGATAGCGAAGCTTACTATTTGGATGCCCCATCTCAGAAGTAAATCTTACTGATGGTGGGCTGTTAGGATAGTTCTGGGGGAAGGTCATTATGGCATTGAACTAGCCTCCATTGTTGCAAAAGTAAAATGTTGACCCTCTTAACAATTTAAACTGGTGTAAACAAAGGCTATTAATGGGCTAGGGCATACATCAGCAAACAGTTCAGTCATAGTGTATTCTTGCTAGTGTGTGAGAGAGAGACACACACACGCAGAGTCAAACAGTGACACACACTCATACAAAAACAAACCCACGCGTAGACACAGCATAGTATGATTGAATAATTGTATAAGAGTTAAATAGTAAATACTATTATGTAAACAAACAAAGAGGTTGAGTATAATATTCATCATAAGGCCAAATTGGTTCGATCATAAGCAATAAAAGACTCTTCATCTATGTATAAGGAATATCACTGAAGAAAGCTAGGACATAGCAAGACTTCCTACGTAACGTTGTTTCTGCCTGTCCTATCAACGGAGGGTGGACTATATAAGACTTAATAGAACCGTCACTTCCACGAACTACCACACAACCCGGCCAATAGGATACATTTGCAGGTAAATAGCATCTAAGCACCACTCTTACATGTGATCTACCACTTAACCCCATCGCGAAGAGAGCTAAGCGCTTTGCAAACTTATACATAAACTCATTATCAATCATAACCATATCAAATGTACTATTAGAGCAAACTAGGAACATCATAAATAGAAACATAATCATATTAGAATAAAGTCGTAGAGCAAAGATACAAGATAGTACCAATACTTTGATGACAAAGATCTGAATCCCGAGCACAAGTCGCCCGACTCTTCCTCTATCTAATCTAAACATATATAGAAGTTGAAGAATTGGAGTAGCTATTCTAATTCTCTGGTGGAGAGAAACTCTCTAAACCCTAGCTCTGTTGATGGCTCCCTCTGCTAATGAATTGCTAATGAATTAGGGTTTCTCCTGGGGAGAGGGGCCTTGCTTATATAGCCCTCTAGGAAGCACCACAGCCCTCGGATCAAACCGACCTTGATCTATGGTTTTTATTCATCCTCAAAGGTTGCCTGTGATTGGTCACCTGGCCTAGGCGGCCGCCCATGAGGTGGGGGCGAGTGCCCCACCCATCAGCCCGTTTTGTCTCCCGTTTGTTTCTAGAGTCTTCTCGTATCTTCCACATTACAGAAAAGTTATGTGTAGCCCCATTGTCTCTATGTAAATCTGACATGTGGGTCTTCTTTGGTCTTTTTCTGATAACCCCCTGCAGAAATAGATATTCACCAAAACTCATGAAAACTATTAGTTTAAAACCCCTAAGTCTAAGGTGAAACTCATTTTAACCCTTCTTTTGATTCTTGTTGACTTATAAAGTTGATGGTTAACTACCGTCAACAGCCTGTCGGCACGCTAGTCCCTGTTGTGTCGACCAACACTATGTGGTTCGCGGCTAATTGGGAATCCACACCCAAACTCTCCAAGAGCACCGCAAGAACCTACCGCTAGTGAGATAACTTAATGACACACGCAATATATTAGGGCTACCTTATGGTTCTTTGTCGCGGAAAGTGCAAAGCCCCTCACAAGTCGCCGGAGCCGGCCACGAACAGCCTCCAACTCGTGTCGGACCTCCTCCACTGCTCCAAGCTGTCTAGGTGGCGGCAACCACCAAGAGAAACAAGAATCCCGCAGCAAAAGAACACCCAAGTGCCAACTAGATGCAGACTCATAAGCAAATGCACCTGAAATCACTCAATCTCACTTTGATTAGGAAATCAAGCAAGGGAGATGAGTGGGAGAGGATGTTCTCAACTCAAGAGGATGTTAGAGAGTCAAAATGTCCAAGAGGGTCCTCCCCAAACCGGCCAAACACATATTTATAAGCAGCCCCACACGAAGTAGCCGTTAGGCACTTGACTCAGCTGCTGTCGCGCTCACCGGACACGGACACATCATCCAGTCGTGTCTCGCACCACCGCCCAATGCTTGTCACGTGTTCTGTTTTAAATTCCATTCAATCGATCTCCAACGGCCACGAAACGAAGTCACACGCGCAGACAAGTAACCGAACGCACCGATCAAAACTGATTGGACGCGCCCTAGCGTCCGGTCGCCAGATGCTCGCGCTGCTGAGAGGCCTGACCGGACGCGCTGCTTGTACTGACTGAACGCCACAGTGCTAGCGTTCGGTCGATTCCAGTAAGCACCCACTCGCAACCTGACGTGTCCGGTCGATCATGACCTGACACGCCACCATGTCTGATCGACCTCGCGTGCTTCGCAGCTTCTCTGGGGCTTGACCGGACGTGCTGGTCCCGTGACTGACCGGACGTGCCGGTGCGCGCGCTCGCTGCATGCGGGATGAACTGACCGGACACGCCAGCCATGTCCAATCCAGCATCCGATTCAGCATCCGGTCACCCTAGTGACTTCCTTTCACCTTGTTTCTTCATCTCCGACGCAGTGAAAAATAAGCGTTTCACTTTCACAAAAGCGTCGAATCCATCTCTACCGCTCAATTTCTACTGTCTTCGCAAATGTGCTAACATCACCAAGTGTACATCACCATGTGCATATGTGTTAGCATTTTTGCAATTATTTTCGATGCATTAAGTTAGCTCACCACTAGATCTAAATGCATATGCAAATAAATCTTCATCTAGTGGCACTTAAGTGATCAATAGCCCCAGAAATTTCCCTCTTTATAGTACGGCTATCGATCCTAAGTGTGATAACACCCTCTATGGTGTCTTGATCACCAAAAGCAAATTCTATCTATACCTTTGCCTTAAGCTCCATAGGATTGCACTCCATCTCCTCTTCTTCTCCAAGCATGGCACCAAGTCATCATGATCAATATGCATCTTGCCATCACTTAGGAGTGTACCAATCACCTTTTGCTATCAGCACTCAAACACATGTGATTAGTACTTAGGTTTCATCAATTATCCAAAACTAAACTAGGGACTTTCACCCCCCCCGGTCAGCTCCCCCACCATGCCATCCCTTCTCGTGCTGCCGCTACTCTTCCAGGCTGCAGCTGCACCTCCATGGACTACCAATGCAGTGACCTTCCCCATGGACTGCAGATGGAGTGACCTTATTTGGTATGATTCCTCTTCCTTCCGATGTTTGTATTCCTCTAACTCAGTTTGGGAAGCCAAAACAGTGACCTCGACCAATAGGTTTCTGACACGGTATAATTTTTCTAATTTCTCCAGGCTCGATCCGGAGCCTGATGATAGTATAGATAAGGCTCGATAAGAAATTGGAGATGTTGGTAGCAATGATAAGGCTATAGAACAGGTAGCATGTGATGTGCTTGGCAGTTCACAGGAAGCATGTGATTTCCTTGTTAGTTGATAGGCTGTTGAGTGTTATCGAGCTGTTAATTGGGACGGACTGCAGATTGAAAGTACAGTTGATGAAGAGGATGAGGGTGTGATAGATATAATTGATGAGGATCAATTGTTCCATTTTTTGGGTTTAAGAACTGATGATGATCAGAGGCATGATAAGTCTAGTGAGGCTAAGGCTCAGGCTACTGCTGAGAGGGACAACGCAGCTGAAAATAGAACTGCTGACATTGATATTGACACAACTGGTGCTGCAATTCCGGTTGATGATCATGTACCAGGGGAAGGACTCTATGGTTACGATCCTAACAAGCCTTGTATGGATATTGGCACCGTGTATCCAAACATGAAGGAGTTTAGACTGACCATGAAACAATTTGCAATAAATGAAGAGTTTGAATACCGCTTAGTCGCAACAAATAAGAAGAGGTACATTGTTGATTGCAAAGATGATAATTGTCCATGGCATATCAATGGGCGAATACAACCTGATAGGTCGACCGTGAAGGTGTATAATTATTTGCTAACTATATAACACCATTTTTTGTTTGTAATTATCTAATATTTTGGCTATTGGATTGTTGCAGGTTACAACTTTGATTGCTCTGCATACCTATACTTCTAGCGCAAGGAGGAGGACCACTGTTCCATCAAGTGGCTAGGTGGCATCAAAGGCCATTCATCACCTCAAGAAGGATTCCACCATAGGCACCAAAAGAATGAAGGAACTGCTAGAAGATAAGCACAAATGTGAGATTCACTATGACACCGTATGGAAGGGAAGACAAATGGCCATGGATGAGTTGTTTGGCAGCTGGCGACAGAGCTTCCAAATGTTGTTCAATTGGAGGGCAGAGGTACTACAACGATCACCTGAAAGTATCATTGAAATTGACATCAAGCAGGTAGATGGGGAATTGTACTTCCACAGATTTTTTTGTGCATTAAGTCCTTGCATTGAGGGTTTTAGAGGATTGTAGGCCTTATGTTAGCATAGACTCAACAACACTTAATGGTAGATGGAATGGGCATATGGCTGCAGCTACTGCTATAGATGGTCACAATTAGATGTATCCACTTGCTTTTGGTTTCATAGATGGTGAGACAATAGATAACTGGACATGGTTTATGACTCATCTGCATAAGGCCATAGGACACCTACCAGTACTTGCTATTTGCACTGATGCATGCAAAGGGTTAGAAAAAGTTGTTAAAGATGTGTTTCCTCAAGCTGAACATAGAGAATGCTTTAGGCATCTAATGCAGAATTTTATTAAAAGATTTGAGGGAGATACATATTCAAAGATGTATCCTGCAGCAAGAACATATAAGCCTAGAGTTTTCAAATATTTCTTCAACCAAGTTGTTACAGCTAGCCCTCAAATATTGAAATGGCTTGAAAACCATCACAAATTGTTATGGATGAGAAGTGCCTTTAACCGTGATATCAAGTGTGATTATGTTACCAACAACCTTGCTGAGAGCTTCAATAATTGGATCAGAGATTGAAAAGACATGCCCATAGTTGAGCTTGCTGACAAGATTAGAGAGACGATAATGACACTATGGAACAAGAGACGTGCAATTTCAGAGAGGCTTCATGGTAGGATCCTAGCAGCAGTACTACAACAATTGAAAGAAAGGACTAGGGGTTTAGGAAACCTAACTGTTGTCAAGGGAGGTCCTTTTGCTGCAGAGATACATGACACAACTAGCACATATAATAGGCATATTGTCAAATCACATTTGCACGAATGTACATGTCTTCAGTGGCAGCACACTGGAAAACCTTGTCAGCATGCCTTGTGCCTCATAACAGCACAACAAAGTATTAATGTCAAGATGGAAGACTTTGTTCATGATTATTACTCAGTGGAGAGGTTCAAGAATGCTTATAAGAGACTCATAGAGCCTCTTCCAGATAAGACCTAGTGGCCTGAAGTTGAGCTTGACTTTCCTATTAAGGCACCATTAGGTAAAAGACCTGCTGGAAAGCCCAGAAAACTGAGAATCAAAAGATGTTTGGAGGGGGGAAAAGGTGGCTTGAGAAAAAAGATGTAAAGGATGCTACCAATCAAGCCGATAAGGATGTAGAATTGGAAGCTGAGGAAGCTGCTGAGGGAAAGATGCAACTAATTATGAGAAAAAGGAAGTGCAAGGGGTGCGGTGAATCGGGTCATGGGCAAACTAGCTACAAGTGCAAGCTTAATGGGACAAAGAAAATGTACCATCTTTTGTTTTTTAGTTTATTTATGAACCGATTGCACCATATGTTATTTCAAGTATTTGTTTACTGTTTTCCTCCATGCAGGAAAAGGAAGCCCAGAAAAAATACTACTAAATATGGACTAAATGCTAAAATCCTAATAAAAAGGACAAAGAAGCAAGATAAGGAGCCTCAGAATCATGCTGGGCAAGCTGAGCAATCTAAGCAAGCAGTGCAAGATGAGCAAGCTGACAATGATACTACTATTGTCCCATTTGCTCTAGAAATTTTAGTTGTAGTAACCAGCCCCACCAAACCGACCATGGACACAATCTTGCAAGACAACCCAATTAGGCTAACAAGAGGGTAAAGACATTAATGACAACCATCTATACTTCCTGGAAATAGTTATGTTTATTTACTTAATTTTGATTATTTTTTCACGGCCGCTTGGCATTCTTCATGGGAGAAGGCACAGATGCCTAGCCTACTGATGGGTCGTCCAGGACCACTCAAGGAACACCAAGAAAGGAGAGGACGACACCGAAGAAGCTGGTCCCAAGGAAAATGAAAAAAACCTGAGAACCTGTGTCATTGAACCTATGTCTGTGAACCTGTATCTTGTATAACCGTGAGAACCTGTATGAACATGTATCTTGTTTGTTTGTGAACCTGTATTGGCCTTGGTTTGGATGATGGATACTTTTAGTAAACTTTGCTCATCCCAGAACCTGTATCTTGTATGTTTGTGAACCTGAGTTAGTGAACCTGTATTGGCCTTTGGTCACTTGTTCTGTCGATCTTCCTTTCTTGTTTGGATTCTTCAGTGGTTGTGATGAAAAACGCCCCAGACCTATAGAGCTACTACTTTGTAGCATCCTGAATTGATACCTTTGCTATTTTGCTCAATTTGTCATTGCTGCTTTGGAGCCTGGGTAGATTTGATGCATAAATTCCTTTAGCATACTGGATGACATGTGAGAATGATTTTGTTTTAATTCTCTACTGTGAAACATGCATAACACATCCTATATTACCAGGAGTTGGTGTCAGGATTAAAGAGTGAAATAACTGACAAATTGTCAGACCTCAATGTGAAATAGAGTGAAATAACTCATAAGCTGATTTCACAGCTCGCCAACAACTGAAAATGAACTGGCGGTACATAGGATTCAGCCACTCTTGACAATTGCGCGCCCACACACACACACGACATGAGCCACCTCGCCCCCCTCCCCCCTCCTCATCCCGATGCTTCCTCTCCCACTGCCTACGCACCTCTCCGCCGCGGCCACCCCTGCCGGTCCCCGGCGCTGCCTTTGCGCCGCTAGCATCCCCGCTGCCGCCTCTCTCTCTCTCTCTCTCTCTCTCTCTCTCTCTCTCTCGACGTGGTGCCGCTGCGGGAGGCCCAGAGGGCAGCCACCTCCGCGCGCTTGCTTCGCGCGGTCGGGCATGTGGTGCCCAAGCTGCGCTGCGCATCCCCCACCCCGAGCTCGCCGTGCCGACGCTGTTAGCCATGAGGCCACTGGCGCCACGAGCCCACCCCCACCCTCTCCGGCCTGATGGCAGATCTGCTCCGCGCATTGGCTCTTCCTCTCCCTTTGTGCCGTATCTGATCCATGGCCGACCTTGCTAGCAAATGCATCGGATCACGACGGTGCATCGTAAAGGAGACAAAGAGGGTCGGAAGAGTGATGGCGACAGGCAAAGAAAGAAAAAAAAGAGGTACCCGCATTTAGTGGCGGAGCTTGAATCAAATTGCAGGAGGGGCTAGTTTATGAATTAAATCCAAATGTACACCGGTGGAGAGATTAGTCTTAATTCTTATAAATATAGGACAAATCAAATAGCAAAGCACCTAAAATTCTCTAGAAAAGCAACTGAAGATCTAAATTGACAACAAAATAGTATTCAATCAGCCACTTAGCCTGTGGATTATACAGATCAAAGGGTTTAGAAGGAAAGAAAAATAGAAAACAACAAGAACTTAAAAGCATATGTACCAGTACCTATGCTGAAGCAAAAGCAAAGCAAGAAACTGAGGAGTGGCAACACGCTGAGAGCGGGCCTGACTGCTGGCCGGGGGCTGCAGTCCTTCCCCGGAGTGTGGAGTCAGCCACTCAGTCACAAACACGGAGTCGCAGAGGGAACAGAGTGAGATTGAGAGCGCATGGGGAAAATCCACAGATACGATTTGTAATGTAGTAGATCACGAGAGCAATCCATCACATTATCAATTATCAGCTGATATCATAGTCATACATCATAGAATTACAAGTTACAAGGCTTTACAACACTAGTTAACACACCTATTACATAGATTAATCTAGCGGAAACGCGCACACATCTTCATCAGAGTCGTTGTAGTGCATCGGCGGGTGAAGGCTCCTCCTTCACAGCAGTCATCAGAGTTGGCGTAGAATGTCAGCGGGCGTAGACTCCATCTTCTCAACCACACTTGAGCGTAGGCATGAGACCATCTACTCCTAATCCAAGTCATCGTGGTCATCGTAGATTTCGTCGAAACTTGTCCAAAATCTATCAGTACGATTTGTACTGGCCACTGTCTCCCACCCTATGCTTTTGCATATGCTTTGTGATAAGTGGAATGCAAGGGTAGATGAAAAGGCCTATATATGGCTGTAGGTTTCCTATGCAAGTTCAACAAGATTTTATAATAATAGTTCATCAAGTTTTAATCCATCTCATCCACACATTCTCCTATCTCATACACACATCTCATCTCATCTCACTCTCTCTCTCTAGGCAGCAAGGCCGACTCCCGCTCGTACCTTGCCTCAATGGCCAAGGCTAGAAACCAACATGAAACCTAGGGGAAGGTGGAAGGGACTCCTCTCTCTAATCAAGTGAAGCGTAGGTCATGAGAATGTCCATATCCGCGGACGCGGCTATACGTATAGATCGATCAACTCTGCAGAGCGTGTACACCTAGAATTTCACAAGATCGCCATCATCGGCGGTGCCCCGCCTAGGCTGATGCCGACTACCTCCTAACCGGTGTGGTGCCACCCTACCACTCAGCCCTAGGCCACCTCGGAGTCCACCGAAACGCTGAGACTGTGAGACGTAGTATCGGGCCCCCCAAGGTCACTATGCTGTCTTAGGAGGGTGTGGGCTCCCATGCCTGTACCTCCCTATACTATCACCTTCTAACCTAGTAGTAGTGGCACCATCCTAGTTAGTCGGGTAATCGTCTCCCACCCATCAAGAGCGAGTGGTGTGCACGAAGGGTTCCATGGTTCTGGTTCTCAAGACATACCAGTCCTTAGGGGGATCGGATAGGATATCTTCTCAAGGGGATAACCAACACCCCGTGCCTCGACGGCACCTCCACCGGGGATAACCAACACCCTGTCTGCTCACACATGCACCCGCCATAGGTACCTCTCACGAGGGGTGCCCAGGTTACACCCCTCCGGCATGACTTGCCCCAAAGACTCGCCATAGAATCATGTCCGATCGACTCAACCCTCACCACACACCCAAGACACACGCCAAGATCTCCCCAAGTTCATTATCCAGTTTTACCAAGTTATCGGCACCACGTGCCTTATCCACTCACGTTATCCTTTCACCAAGCATCACATCATAGATATAATGCGTAGTGAAAGTAAAGCAGTAAGTAGTATGCGAGCCTCTAGCCTAACAGCGGGTGTGCAGGGGAATAGGTTGCGACAAGGTAATGGCTTACAAGCAGTCTACCATGCATCCTACCACAGTTCAATTGTAAGAAAGTAAAGCGCTAGCATCTACATGTAACATGTCTAATAGGTTATACGAGGCTGAGTGGGACGTGGAACACCTGTTAAATGTCGTATCCGAGATCCTCGGTGCACTTGTAGTCGTATTCCTCCATGGTCCTTCCTCCATCTGCATGTCCTTCCTCTAGCAGTCCCGATCTGATCATCGCTATCCTTGACGCAACTACCTCGATACAGCGACAGGCGAAAGAGCAGTCAGACCACTAGACCTAGAAAGACTGTGAAAAGAGAGGCAACACGGCATAGAAAGAACAACTACACCGAAAAAACACAAAAGGAAGAACGGCATAGCCATCTCAGTGAATGTCCGATCCCTAGGCCAAAGAATAGGAGTGGTGATTTGCTAAGTACAAGCTTAAGCCTTAGCCTAGCCAGTACTTCCCAGGTCGATCATGTCGACCTGTACGGCTTAAATGGAAATGACATAGGCCTTAGCTCACCCTAAGCAAACACCATGGCTTGCAGCTTTCGATCCAATCGTCATGGAGACTGACGAGAACCAAAAAGACTACAAGAAAGATAAGTTCCTTTCTCTCTCAATCCATATGCCATTATAATCGATGAGAACCAAGAGAGGGTGGAACGGGGAAGAGAAGAGCAGAGGCGGTCTACTTCTCCCAATACACATGGCATGGCAAGAGACGAGGCATCAGAAAGGAGCGACACACAAAAGAACACGAGCGCCCAAACAACTTGTAGGGTACCAAGACCTAGGTGCACTAAATGCACTAAGACATCCCTAAAGTTCTCAGCAATGCGGTTGTCACCGCAAGAACCAAGGAGACGCTACGGTCTACAAGGTACAAGCATACAAGGGCTTAGGCACGACAAAACCAAAAGACAGCAGGTGACACAAGATTCATCTTCCGTTAATCCACTCGCCATTGTAATGATGGGAATCGGAGGAATGGAATCAAGAGAGCGACAATCACCAAACTAGCGAAGAGCTCAATCCACATCTTACTGGATCAACGAGGATTGAAAACAAGAGAGGAAGAAGAAAGAATGGAACCCGCACTCCTTCGACCAACTCATCATGGAACAGACGAAGGTTGGACAAAAGGGGGCATGATCCATGATCCAAACCAACTCATAGGACACCACAACCGTGCAACTAAACGGCACAAGGCTATTCCTACGGCTCATAGTGATGTGGTAGTCATCGCTAGACCCGAAGGAACACCGTGGTAGAAGTGGTACAAACATACGAGGTGGTTAGGACAAGAATGAGAGAAGGAAAGGTAGAGCCCGATGGTCATGGCGAGGTGAACTCGCGGCCACAAGCTGTACCTACATGAGTTGGCTCCCGCTGGTACCACGATTGTCGTCCCCTAACTCATATCCCACTAGATTAGGTCTCACAGGGCTCGAATGGTGCGAATGAGAACCGCGTCATTAACGACATCAATTCCATGGTGACCGCATCCTAGGGACGTAGGTAGGAGCTCTCGATCATATCACCATGAAGACAACAAAAACTTAGGGGAACGAGTTATGCTCGGCACCACAGCCACAGCGGGATAAACCCACGACCGAGATGGACGAACACAATGCTTCCCAACTGGCTCAAAGGCACAGTCCACAGGCGGAGATGAACAACACACAACCAACAAAGGACCACAACGCAACCATAAAACACAACCTGACGTGGAGTAGCACGCATACATAGCCATCACAAGAGATTGATAGATAGATAGACCGGCACGAAGGCACGACACATGCATAGAATAAATAAAGATCATGTTCATGTATAGACAATGGATATTGATAGATCAAGTAACAATGTAGATAAATGATATTGATGATCAATGTCAACAAGTATGAAGAGAACATGGAAAAGAAAGGCAAGGGTCTTGCTGACATCTTGTACGGCGTCGACTAGGTGCAAGGGGTCGACCTTGATAGAAGCGGGGAGGGGCTGCAGTAGCTTGTCCCGGCGGGCTTCGGTTTGCTACTGTTAGCTGAGACAGGGCAGTGGTGAGCTGGAACACGGCAGCAGGGTCATTGCTTTCCTGTGACAAGAGAATAGCGGCACGAAGGCCAGACAAATGATAAACGAGGTGGCGACGATGTTTGGCTCCCAAGCGGTGACGCAGCAGGGCTGCAGCCCTCCTGCAGTGGTGTTGGATCACGGCGCGAGGGCCGATGTCAAACGGATGAGCATCAATAGGAAAGAGAAAAAATGGAACTTGGCATGCTGCTCACCGACGAGGTGCGACGACCATGGGACACGGAGCAGAGGCGGTCAGCGTCGAGCAGTGACGTCAACGTAGCTTGGCGATGAGGATGGGCTCCGGGTCTAGGGTGGCTTCGCCAAGGAGGAAGGGCCTCGCGGTCTCCGAGCGTCGTGGTGATGGTGACGAAAGTCCAGTGCGGCGGTCTAGGGTGGCTCTCGGGACTCGGAGGCGGAGTGACTCAGGGCTGGGATGGTCGTGGCGTGCCCCGGTGTTCCCGTGCGTGGCCATGACGACGCTGGCGTGGATGTGGTGGAGCAGCGTTGGAGTACCACGGTGACGGGGTGGTCATGGAGCAGGGTCGGCTTGGCGTCGCGGCTGGCTCCGGGGTGACTTGATGATGACGCGTCCTCAGGCGGGCTAGAGGTTACTGGCAGGGACGATAACGGGGTCATGCTGAGGCGACGCGGGCGGCTCCGACCAGCCGGCACCATGGCCATGAGCGATGTTGTAACGGATCAACATGATTATACGAGATTAAGTAAGAAAATCTTCCACCGAGGCAGATAATTTACCAAACTTAAGCCCGTACAACCCGAGATTCCGTGAAATCATGAAGGATTTCAAACCAACCAACATTCCAACCAAGATCGTACTGATTTAGCGGCCACAGTCACATGATACATAAAGTTCGCAACGAGAGTTGAATACATCGGAGTTCAGAATAAAAAGTTATTACAACACGAGTTCAAATTAACATAGCAGAAGCAAGTAGTTTTAAAACCACGCACACAAGCTTAGTTCAGATACAATGCCAGCTGGTAGTCATAGTCCACAAAAGCATGGGATAAGACGGACGGAGTGACCATTGCCCTTGGTCCTAGTTGTCGCCCATCGCTGGGCACAGACAGTTGACGCAATAACCATAGTACATCTGACCATCTGCAATAATAATGGGAACAACACCCTGAGTACGAGAAGGTACTCAGCTAGACTTACCCATCATAAACCAGAAATAAATGACACCAAGGAGTATGTAAGGCTTTAAACAGTGGACTGGCTTGACTAGTTTTGCAGAAAAGCACAAGTATCATCTACGAACCATTTAAAAACATAAGCATCAATTTAATTATACCTGATTAATCTAAGTAAGCACCTATGCTAGAGCAATCACTTTATTAACCATTAACATCAAAGGTTACCATATCAGGTTTAGCTTTTCCAACATCATTCACATAACCATCCGTGTTCCATCATTATTACTACGATGTTGTAGCTCGAGTCAAGTGCTCACTATCCAGGAGCGATGACGATTCGAATCGATTCCTAACCAGCTGGTGATTTATTCCTCACACAAACCATGTTTCCCCCGTCAGGGTCACTTAGATCACCAATGACACTTTCCAAGTAGCCGCGGGATAACAGTCATGGACCGCACTATCCAGGGACCATCCGACTACCAGGACGCACCTTGGGCTCACTCTTCGCGTCCCCGTCATACCCCCTTCAGCACCAGTCTGCCAATCCGAGTTTATTCCGGTTCAAAATAGTGTCACTAGCTTCGCGGTCGAAAGGTACTTTATTCGGCCAGCTAAATGTGAGGCATGCGTTCAACATGACAAGAGGGACGAGCAACGATCGGTCCTTAATCTGTACAGACGAAATCACTATAGTCCAAAACCCTATAAGACTTCACCCGGTCTCCGTTTATCCATCAACACTTGGTTACTTTTCATGATAACAATTATAGCTAACCATAACCCGGTATCCACCTATAACTTGCAGGTGACAGAAAATCACCCGACTTCTACCGGTCTAAGCATGCCTAAGCAATTATTTGATCCTGACCTAACAAGGTAAAAAGGTAACCAGGTGGGCAAGGATAGTAATAAATGCAAACAACGGTTTCACTCAACTCCTATAACTTAATGCAACAATATATATAACTCACATATAAAGAATTATTTTTAGAAAGTAGGAGACTTAGAATGCTCCGGGGCTTGCCTCTTTCGAACGAACTAGGCTGGTGATCTACACACTCGGGCAACTCCTCTCCTTGTTCCTCTTCCTCGGGCACCTCATGTGTCTGGAGCTCTTGCTGATCGGTACAAGTCTGCTCTTCCGGCACTGCTACCTGCGACTCCTCCTGCGATCTTGTATGATGCAATTTCATAAGTAACCATGTAGACGGTACATCGGATGCGGTGGAATGCCATGATGACATGATATGCAGATGATCACATTGAAACTGATATTATAGATTACAGACAAAAATCTTCTACAAGGTAGTCCACATCATCCAAGAACATATACCACAAAACATGCCATCTACTCTTATACTAGTTAGCATATAATGCTCACACAAGTGTTGCTACTCTTTGCCAAACCCTAATACCTTAACCTATCAAGTAACATCAGCAAGGTAGTTTGGTGCTTCAAAGATACACCAAACACTTTTTATTACTTTTAATTATTCATAAAGAATAACCTTTTATTTCCTATTTAAACTAGGGTTACACATTAACACCTATTTTTGGTGCATGTAAAAATCTACAAAAATTACAGTAGCACAATCCTACTCCAAATAGCATGCTACAGAAAGTTCATGGAATTTGGATAAGTAAAACAATCTGTACAAAATAAACAAGTTATAACATAATAATGAGCATGAAAATACTTTGTAGTAGGAAAAGTATCAAACAATAGATTTAATATTTTTCTTATGTTATACACAGTAAACAAGCACATCACAAAAATTATCACATGCATGTGTTACACAATTTTTGCTCTCCACCAAAAATAATAAAAATTATCAATTAAAGGCATTTGAACTACACTTCAATATTTTTTCACAGAATATGCCTCATAAACATTTTTTCTAGAAAGTACATCACTAAGGAAGACTACTGAAACATGAACCATATTTTTCTAATCAATATTCTATTTACTATACATTTTGTAAGATATCAGCACTTATAATAATTAAATAAATCTACACAGAAAAGTATCACAAAACTAACATGCAGCATTTTTAAGTCATAGATCTACTTATGAGAAACACTACAAAATTTGTTTCACAATTTTTGGAGCTAAAATGGATACACAACATTTTTCCCAAACATTTCTCCTTTCAAAAGAAAATAAAAATCGAAATCTGTTTCTTCTCTTCTGCCTAACCGGCCGGCCCCCGAGCTCCAATGGCCCACTGCCGAAAACGGCTTCGGCAGCCCGCGTGGAGGAAATGAGCGGCCCGGCTCGGTGGCGCGGCCCACAGGCGCTGCGGCCCAAGGAAGACAGAGAGGGGGGAGTGGGGCACGGGCACGACGCCGGTGCCCGCGACGTCGCTGCGGTGCAGTGGCCGCCGGCAGCCAACGGCCAACTCCGGCCGAGCGGGGACCGGCGAGCGGGCGCACAAGACTCGCGGAAAGATGGCCACCACCAGAGCGCAGCGCGCGGGGGTCGAGAGAGGGCGAGAACACCGGAGGGGCGGAACGCGAGCTCGGCGGCCGGAAATGGTGGCGCGGTGGGACGAGCAAAATGGCGCCTTACCGGAGGCGGAGGTGGAGCGCGGAGGTGCGTTCGGAGGAGAGGAGGAGATGGCGGAGCGTGATGCCCGAGCAATCGCTCGGAGAAGGCTCGCCGGCGGCGGAACGTGGCAATGGAGCAAGCGGCAGCGGCGGTGAGCGTGCGAGAGGACGCGGGCGCGCTGCGTTCTCTCTGCGGGCGAAAGAGAGAGCGAGTGAGGGAGGGGGAGGAAGCAGGGGTGCGGGCGCGTTGCTAAGGAGCCGAGCGCGCGGGGGGGCACGGACGACCACGCGGAGGGCGGCGCCGGCGCATGGCGGCCACGGGGCGGCGAGGCTCTACCGCGGTCGGGCGCGAGCGCGCGCGCAGGGGGGCAGGCCCGGACGCAGGAGACGGGCCAGGCCGGCTTGCGCGAGCGGGTCGAAGCGGAGGCGGCGGCCCGTTAAGGCCGAGAAATCCTTTTTCTTTTATAAATAAATTTCCAGATTTTCTAAATTGATTCAAATTCAAATTTTGAAGATGAAAAAGGCATTTTCACAAGTTGTCCCCAAAACAAAAGTTGTTCAAAATTTAATTCTCTACAACTTTGCTTAAGGGCAAATTTTAAAATTCTAAATAGATTTTGAATTAATGATTTAAAGTCCAATTTTTAAATAAAAGCTCATTTTTCTATAATATTTTTAAAAGCAAAATTTGGGGAGATTTTGAATACAAAAGTTGCTCCAAAAATCATGCTAATTGATTCTAAGTTATTTAAAGTTATAGCCAAACAAGTTTTACAACTCTTAG
Organism: Saccharum hybrid cultivar R570; assembly: GCA_038087645.1. Taxonomy (NCBI): domain Eukaryota; kingdom Viridiplantae; phylum Streptophyta; class Magnoliopsida; order Poales; family Poaceae; genus Saccharum; species Saccharum hybrid cultivar. The sequence continues at coordinate 37,853,844 of JAQSUU010000012.1, read as the reverse complement.
CAAGCAAATGCAATAATTATGTTTCAAACAGATGTTTTCACATTTCAATTCAATTTTAACTTATATTGCATGTGATGATGAACATGTATGTGATGCTAATGCTCATGCTTTAGGATGTTAATGCATGCTTAACACCCAGGGGTGTTACATCCCTCCCCCTTATTAGAATCTCGTCCCGAGATTTTGAGTTATGAACCACTTATTGTAAAAATCTTTATAAACAGATTGTAAATATTCTCCAGTTTCCCACATCACATCACTCTCATCGTGATGGCTCCACTGGATCTTGTAAGTTGTCACCACTTTATTCCGAGTGACTCGGTCCTTAGTATCCAAAACTCGAACTGGTTGCTCACGGTATTCCAAGTCTGCTTTGATCCGAATACCCTGAGGTTCTATTCTCTCTTCCGGAACACGCAAGCACTTCTTCAACTGTGATACATGAAAGACAGGAAAGATTGAACTCATCGCTTCTGGTAACTGCAGCTTATAAGCCACGGGACCCTTCTCTATGATCCGGTATGGTCCTACAAACCTAGCAGCAAGTTTCTTTTTTATTCCAAATCGTTTCTTCTTCATTAGGGTAACCTTCAAATAGACGTAGTCACCCACTTGAAAATCTAGCGGTCTTCTCCTCTTATCTGCATAACTCTTATGACGTGATTGTGCAGCTTGCATGTTTCGTTGGATGATACGGACCTTTTTCTCTGCCTCATCTACAAAATCAATCCCGTAAAACCTCCTTTCTCTAGGCTCAACCCAATTTAACGGTGTCCTACATTTTCTGCCATACAGGGCTTCAAAAGGTGCCATCTTGATACTCTCTTAATAACTATTGTTGTAAGCGAACTCTGCCAAAGGTAACCATGATTCCCATGAACCTCTGGATGATAACACACAAGCTCTAAGCATATCTTCAAGAACAGCAGTAACTCGCTCTGTCTGCCCATCTGTCTATGGATGGTAAGCTGTACTACGAATCAAACTAGTACCCAATCCTTTATGAAGATGCTCCCAAAAATGAGAGGTAAACTGTGAACCACGGTCAGACATGATAGTCTTCGGTATACCATGTAATCGGACAATCTCAGCAATATACTTCTCCGCATATTGAGGTGGTCGAAAAGTTGTCTTAACTGGCAAAAAGTGAGCTGATTTGGTAAGGCGGTCTACAATTACTCAAATCGAATCATGTCCTTTAGGTGTGGTGGGAAGACCAGTGATAAAATCCATACTTATATCATCCCATTTCCAATCTGGGATAGACAAGGGTTGCAATAGTCCTGCGGGTCTCATGTGAAGAGATTTCACCCTGCAACACATGTCGCAACGGGCAACATACGTTGCAATCTCCTTTTTCATCTTGGTCCACCAATAACGAGGCCTCAACTCTTGGTACATTTTACTACTTCCAGAATGGATAGATAGCTTAGAATGATGGCTTCATCCATCAATTTGTTCTTGAGCTCTCGATCCTTGGGTACTACCAGACAGTCTTTAAACCATAACACTCCTTGATCATCTACTCTAAAGTGTTTGGTCGGTTCCCTCTTCATTTTCTCCTTGATATGAAATATTTCCTTATCTGTTTTCTGACCTTCAATGATTTTGCTCTCGAAGGTACAACTGATCTGAATATTATGTAACACAGCAGGATACAACAAATTGAACCCCTCTTCAAACAATGGCTGCACAGCAATAGAATGTGATTTCCTACTTAGGACATCTGCTACTACATTAGCATTCCCGGGATGATAGTGCACATTCAGATTATAATCCTTTATCAGCTCTAACCATCTTCGTTAACGCATATTCAACTCAGACTGAGTAAAGATGTACTTGAGACTCTTATGATCCATAAAGATATTACACATATTCCCCAGCAAGTAGTGTCTCCAAATCTTTAGAGCATGCACAACTGCTGCAAGCTCCAAGTCATGTGTAGGATAATTAACCTCATGCTTCCTCAATTGACGTGAGGCATAAGCAATGACCCTTCCATCTTGCATTAGCACACATCCTAACCCGTTCTTAGATGCATCACAAAACACATCAAACGACTTTTCTATATCTGGTTGTGCCAGAACAGGAGCAGTGGTTAGCAATTTCCACAAGGTGCAGAAAGCTGCCTCACACTCCTCTGTCCAGGCAAACTTATGATCCTTCTGTAGCAGACTTGTTATTGGCTTGGCAATCTTTGAGAAATCCGTTATGAAGCGACGATAGTACCCAGCTAAACCAAGAAAACTTCGGACCTCATGAACTGTGGTTGGTGATCCCAATCCATGACCTCTTGTACCTTACTAGGGTCTACCGAAATTCCACTTTCAGATAACACGTGACCAAGAAAAGGAACTGTCTTAAGCCAGAACTCACACTTACTAAACTTAGCATACAACCGATGCTCTCTGAGTCTAGTTAAGACAATCCTAAGATGTTTTGCGTGATCTTCTTCGTTCTCTGAGTATATTAGGATGTCATCAATGAACACAATCATAAACTTATCCAACTCTGGTATAAAGACGGAGTTCATCAGATACATAAAGTATACAGGAGCATTTGTCAATCCGAAGGACATGACAAGATACTCGTACAAACCATATCTGGTAGAAAACGCAGTCTTGGGTATATCCTGCTATCTAATCTTGATATGATGATACCCTGATCTCAAATCTATCTTAGAGAGCACTTTGGCTTTAGACAATTGGTCAAACAAGATATCAATCCGAGGTGGAGGATACTTGTTTTTAATTGTCACTGCATTCAGTGGCCGATAGTCCACGCACATACGTAAGGAGTTATCCTTTTTCTTCTTCACGAACAGTGCGGGACATCCCCATTTAGACGAACTAGGACGAATCAAACCCTTCTTTAACAGATCTTGGAGTTGTTTCTTTAATTCGGCTAACTCATTGGGAGGCATCCGATAAGGCCTTCTTGAGATCGGTGTTGTTCCAAGGATTAACTCAATGTCAAACTCAATATCTCAGTCTGGTGGAAGACCAGGTAACTCATCTGGAAACTCACATACTACTGGAATCTTGGCTATAAGAGTGGTTTGGACGGCACAAGTTGTACTAGCTAGATCTATTTTCCGAGGTAGGATTACCTGAAAGGTGCCTTCTCCAATAGGTTCCTTGAGAGAAATACTTCTTCCTCCAACATCAATTACCACTCCCATCTTATTCATCCAGTTCATTCCCATAATCACATCCAAAACTAGTCTTGGCATGACTATCAAGTTAAGCTTATATTGTCTGTTCGCTATGTTCAGGGTTACTCCCTGGATTATCTGATTAGTCAACATATCAGCCCCGGCTAAACTGATCCGATAAGCACATTCCAATTCAATTATCTTTTGCTCATACCGCTTAACAAATGCTTGACTTACAAATGAATGAGATGATCCAGAATCAAACAAGACTACTGCAGGATGATTGTTGATAGAAAACATACCAGCTGTCACAGGTTCTCCTTCTGGGATGTCACAGGTGCTCCGGGGCTTGCCTCTTTTGAACGAACTAGGTTGGTGATCTACGCACTCGGGCAACTCCTCTCCTTGTTCCTCTTCCTCGGGCACCTCCTGTGTCTGGAGCTCTTGTTGATCGGTCCAAGTCTGCTCTTCCGGCACTGCTACCTGTGACTCCTCCTGTGTCCTGTATGAAGCAATTTCATAAGTAACCATGTAGACGGTGCATCGGATGTGGTGAAATGCCATGATGACAAGATATGCAGATGAGCACATTGAAACTAATATTATAGATTACAGACAAAAATCTTCTACAAGGTAGTCCACATCATCCAAGAACATGTACCACAAAATATGTCATCTACTCTTATACTAGTTAGCATATAATGCTCACACAAGTGTTGCTACTCTTTGCCAAACCCTAATACCTTAACCTATCAAGTAACACCAGCAAGGTAGTTTGGTGCTTCAAAGATACACCAAACACTTTTTATTACTTTTAATTATTCATAAAGAATAACCTTTTATTTCCTATTTAAACTAGGGTTACACATTAACACCTATTTCTGGTGCATGTAAAAATCTACAAAAATTACAGTAGCACAATCCTACTCCAAATAGCATACAACAGAAAGTTCATGGAATTTGGATAAGTAAAACAATCTATACAAAATAAACAAGCTATAACATAATAATGAGCATGAAAATACTTTGTACTAGAAAAAGTATCAAACAACAGATTTAATATTTTTCTTATGTTATACACAGTAAACAAGCACATCACAAAAATTATCACATGCATATGTTACATAATTTTTGCTCTCCACCAAAAATAATAAAAAAAATCAATTAAAGGCATTTGAACTACACTTCAATAATTCTTCACGGAACATGCCTCATAAATATTTTTCCTAGAAAGTACATCACTAAAGAAGACTACTGAAATAGGAACCACATTTTTCTAATCAATATTCTATTTACTATACATTTTCTAAGATATCAGCACTTATAATAATTAAATAAATCTATACAGAAAAGTATCACAAAACTAACATGCAACATTTTTAAGTCATAGATCAACTTATGAGAAACACTACAAAATTTGTTTCACAATTTTTGGAGCTAAAATGGATACACAACATTTTTCCCAAACATTTCTCCTTTCAAAAGAAAATGAAAATCGAAATATGTTTCTTCTCTTCTGCCTAACAGGTCGGCCCGCGAGCTCCAGTGGCCCACTGCCGAAAACGGCTTCGGCAGCCCGCGCGGAGGAAACGAGCGGCCCGGCTCGGTGGCGCGGCCCACTGGCACTGCAGCCCAAGGAAGATAGAGAGGGGGAGCGGGGCACGGGCACGACGCCGGTGCCCGCGACGTCGCTGCGGTGCGGTGCCCGCCGGCAGCCAACGACCAACTCCGGCCGAGCGGGGACCGGCGAGCGGGCGCACAAGACTCGCAGAAAGATGGCCACCACCAGAGCGCAGCGCGCGGGGGTCGAGAGAGGGCGAGAACACCGAAGGGGCGGAACGCGAGCTCGGCGGCCGGAAATGGTGGCGCGGCGAGACGCGCAAAATGGCGCCTTACCGGAGGCGGAGGTGGAGCGCGGAGGTGCGTTCGGAGGAGAGGAGGAGATGGCGGAGTGTGACGCGCAAGCAATCACTCGGAGAAGGCTCGCCGGCGGCGGAACGTGGCGATGGAGCAAGCGGCAGCGGCGGCGAGCGTGCGAGAGGACGCGGGGGGCGCTGCGTTCTCTCTGCGGGCGAAAGAGAGATCGAGTGAGGGAGGGGGAGGAAGCAGGGGCGCGGGCGCGTTGCCAAGGAGCCGAGCGCGCGGGGGCCATGGACGGCCACGCGGAGGGCGGCGAGGCTCTGCCGCGGTCGGGCGCGAGCGCGCGCGCGCGGGCAGGCACGGACGCAGGAGACGGGCCAGGCCGGCTTGCGCGAGCGGGCCGAAGCGGAGGCGGCGGCCCGTTAAGGCCGAGAAATCCTTTTTCTTTTATAAATAAATTTCTAGATTTTCTAAATTGATTCAAATTCAAATTTTGAAGATGAAAAAGGCATTTTCACAAGTTGTCCCCAAAACAAAAGTTGTTCAAAATTTAATTCTCTACAACTTTGCTTAAGGTCAAATTTTAAAATTCTAAATAGATTTTGAATTAATGATTTAAAGTCCAATTTTTAAATAAAAGCTCATTTTTCTATAATATTTTTAAAAGCAAAATTTAGGGAGATTTTGAATACAAAAGTTGCTCCAAAAATCATGCTAATTGATTCTAAGTTATTTAAAGTTATAGTCAAACAAGTTTTACAACTCTTAGCAAGCAAATGCAATAATTATGTTTCAGACAGATGTTTTTCACATTTCAATTCAATTTTAACTTATATTGCATGTGGTGATGAACATGTATGTGATGCTAATGCTCATGCTTTGGGATGTTAATGCATGCTTAACATCCAGGGGTGTTACAGATGTCGTCCACGAACTCCACTCCATGGCCGCTCACTGGCGCGCCACTGCAAGGAGGCAGACGAGCAGAGAAGGGAGAGCAGCAGCTGGAGGACGGAGCTAGCGAGAGGCGATGGGTTGGGGCTTAGAGCGGAGGTGGTGGCACGGTAGGGAAAATGGAGAAGGGTGCCCGCAGCTGTGGCTCTTATAGGGCGTCAAGCTAGGGTTCATGTCAGTCGCGTGGCTCCCGGGGGACGGCAGTGATCTTTGGAAGGCGTGCCAGGGACGCGTGGCGGCCATCTCGCGGCTGGCGCGGACGCCCAGGACGTGGGGTGTGCGAGCAGAGCGTTCGGCGGCGGCGGCAGCTCCTGTCTGCGAGCGGGTCGCACCCCAGCTAGGGTTTTGATGCTGGGCACGGCTCGGGCCTGCGGGGGCTACGGGATGGGCCTGCAAGGCTGGCATGGCAGACCGAGGGAGGCGGGAGCGCTTGCTGGGCCTCGGTCCTTCGTGGGCTTGCGGCTTCTGCTGGCCAAGGAAGAGAGCGCGGGGGCGGGCCGGCCTAGGCTGTATGCCCGCGTGGGCTAAGCGAAATGGAGGGAGGGCGAGCTGGGCCTAGCCATTGGGCCCAAGTGGGGGAGAAGGGGGAGGATGGAGAGTGGGCCTACTGGGCTGGTTTGGAAAGGAGTAAGGAAAATGATCTTCCTTTTATGATTTATTTGCTTTAGGGAATTGCAAGATGTTTTAAATGGGAAAATTAAGGAAGATTCAAATAGAAGTCTAACATGATTCAAAAGGTATTTTGAGAGGGTAAATTCCCGAGGGAGTTTTTGGGAAAAATTACTCGATGAGATTTGAGATAAATTTCAAAAGGAGCCTTTGGGATGGATTTAGAAGAAATTTACGAGGAAATTTGAGAGGGGATTTATCCAATGGAGTTTGGGAAAATTCCAGAAAGAGATCGGAGAATGGTTTAAGGGAGATTTGAGAGAAACTCCAAGGTGAGTTTGGGAAGGGATTCGGATGGGATTCAAAAGAGATTTAGCGGAGGAAACTTGCTATGGATTCGCGCACTCCGACACAAAACCCTAAACCGGCAAAAGAACTCTGGCACACCCCTACAAACGAATCTACATGAATGCAATGATTGTTAGTGAGTTAGACTCGAGTTAGACCTATAAACTACATGCTCCACACAATTGCAGGAATTTTTTTAAAAAAGCTCGTATTTTTGGTTGCTCAAAAACCCGGGATGTTACACATGGTGGCGAGACACAATACAGATGTGGGCTCAATAGTACATGGTCGTTAGAAAAAATGCAAAGGCAAGGGGGGGCCATGGCCCACTATGGCCCTCACGTACCTCCGACGGTGCCCGCATTTGTTCCTAGAATAGATGTGAACGTATTCCTCCAGCATATTTAGTTATGGGTAGAAGCATATTTGATCCGATTATTAAAGTTTTGGCTCCCTTCTCTTATTGTCTCACCTTGACCTATTTACTCGATCACGTGATTTTGGATACTACCGGCGGCTACATTCAGCCTTATAGATGCAAATGATATCTGTATTTTCAGTTTGGGAAAACAAAGTTCTGCGAATTAATTACTTGCGGTTCAGCGATGCGAAATTCTGATTATGCATTCCTGCAGGCCACACAATTACTAGGTGCTTTAACTCTAATTGTTGTTTATATCTTGGACTCTTTTTATGTCATGTTGGCCATTGCATTAAAACTACAGCGTTCCTAGCAGTTCAGTGATATTGTCAACAGGCTCTCATTCAAATAGGTTTGGTTTTAGTTGCCCCTCCATCCATTACTCCATGTTGCTTCCTACGTGCACAGGAGCATATGACTGGACCCTATTCTTTTATTCTTTCTTTCAAAGACAAAAGTACATGGTTGCCTCATCCTTGATTTTGTTAGCGGCATAAACCTCATGATATTATGCAACAGGAGGTAGGTATGCACGATGCTCAGGAGGCAGGGTATGCAGGATGCACATCATACAGGTAAATTAAAAAATCGTTATGAACAACTGATTCTTTTCCTTATCAATGTGTCTAGAATAGTCTCTCTTCTAGCCTTATAGGAGAACAAATCATACAGTCAGACTTTTCCCTCTGATATCAGGTCCATCTACCATTTGTTACTGATTTGTGTTTTGTTCCTCCAGACATTTGTTACTGAACAAATTACTTGCCCGCTTCTTCTGTTCCCGAGATAATTCTAGATAAGTTTGGATCAGTTACGTACTTACATTAATAATATTGACCTTTAGGTTTCCTTAATGGGTTCTTAGCATGTCTCCCAAGCTAAAACATATGTTCAGTCATATGCTCATTCCTCTCTTTTTCCCTCCCCTTCCTAAAGCTTTTTTTGTGTTGGTTTTCTTCTATGTCTACTAAACAGTACGATTGCCGTCCTTCCAATTTCAGTCACATTTTTTTATTTCAATACATTGCTCACGTTGGTACCTCCTATCCACAATAGGTTGCCTTTTGATTTGTTTCACAGAAAATGGCTGTCTTACATGTTTCCGTTATCAAATTTGTCAACTGTACTTTTACCCATTACATTACAGGCTTACAGCATATATATTAAAAAAAATTCACTGTGTTTCGGCTATACTGCAGGTCAAGGGGAGACCCGCTTCATCCTAGAAAACTCTATTGTAATGATCAGACCAATGGCTCAGAATCAAGAGTAATGGCCAGTGTTGGAAAAAGGAGCTTTCCTCTGTACCTAGGTACTAACAAACTAACATGCAAGGAGAGCTCAGAGAAATCACCAAATCCTAGGCCATTCAGGCTTACAGAATGATGTGATTTTCTACAATATCTAATTCTCACTGCGTCTCTGAAATATGTTTAGCTGGATTGTTTTCATCATTATGGGTTTACCATGTACCGCTCTGAATCTGAATACGTGCTCTGTGATTACACTGAGAGGAGATCCAACGCTGAATAGTTTAGTGACACTTCTCCCCTTTCAGGTAATAGTCGTAAGATGCTCCACATGATCTCTACCTGATGGATGATAACTGCGTGAATGACAGTCATATATGCATTGGTGTTTTCCTCAGACTGAGGCCCCGTTCACTTCCCAAAATATTTCCTCTGTCACCCGTCACATTGAATCTTTAGACCCATGCATAGAGCATTAAATGTAGGTAAAAAAATAACTAATTATACGGTTTGTCTGTAAAGGTCGAGATGAATCTTTTAAGCCTAATTAATTTATGGTTGGATAAATTTTGCCAAATAACAACGAAAGTGCTACAGGAATATTTCCCCCAAATATTTCGGAACTGAACACAGCCTGAATGTGTTTCAGCTATGCTCCAGGTTATTGCATATTTGCTTTACAGTCTAATAGCCATTTTTCCCCTGCAAAATAAAATGTATCGCTCAATGTTACATCATACCATTTTTACAACAACTTCAACTTTACTGTTACACATATTGCCAGTCAACGTTTCCTCATATGCACCAGCATTAGAGTAGTTTTATTGGGTCACCGAGTTCTTCAGGTACCCTCGTTTTCGATCTCTATAAAGTTGGCCGCCGAATTTAGGTATGCTATGCCTCCTCTTCCTATTTTGCATGTTTCTCCGATCTCCAGTTTTGGGGATGCACTCCTTTGCTTCACAATGTATATATACCTTATTTACATGCTACTAATAAAGTAAAATAGCAGGTACCCATATATTTTCATTGGCCAATATTAATGTTGTTGTTTTCCAACTATTATTGTTTGTGTACCTATGATCAATGAAACTTAATTTAAATATCTGCTGGAACCACCCCCCCCCCCGCGTGCACCAAAAAAAAACTGTTTTTGTTACAGACTAAAATTTAAGGTGCCACCATTTCCTCTCATGGCATTAGGCTATATTAATGTTCTCATAATTCTTTTGCCTATTCAAGGTAACAACAAACATTTTTTCTTTCCACCTGATGTATGTGCTAATAGCATTGGTCAACTACCTGATGTTTCCCATATTACCATGCTGCAGATCTTCCATGGAGCTGACAATGATGTTCTTTGGCTTCCAACGGATTTTCATATCATCTTTGTAACTACTGCCAGCGGTAGGCCATTTATTTTTCATTTCCCAATGGTGACTGCAAAATTTAAACTCTATTACAGTACACGCAGAGATAATGCCATGAACTCTATTTACATGCCGTTGAAATGTAGTTGACCTTACTTCTCAGATATGCAATGCACATTTCTCTTTGGCCTTATGCTGTAGATCTTCCATGGAGCTGACAATGCTGTTCTTTGGCTTCCAAGGGATTTTCATATTTATGTTGCCAATATTTTTGGTGCTGCCAACGCAAGTCAATAGCTGAATACCAAACAGAGTGTCGAGACCTTTCATAGGCTCGTTCGCTTGGGCTGAAAATAAACGACTGAAAGTACTGTTAGCTGATCTATGTGAGAGAAAAACACTGCTGGCTGACTGAAAATAAGCGGCTGAAAGCTCAAGCGATGATGCGATTTGATAAGGCGTGATCATCTTTACCTTTAGATACTTGGTGCCCTTCTTATGTTCATGGCTATCCAGGATGCATGCCTTCTTATGTTTGTGGCTCATTTTTCTTCTTGATTTTATTTCATCAAGAGAAAATAGTGCCCACAACTAATTCCTTTTTTTCATCCCACTTTCAGTCTCAGTTTTGATTTGCTCCTTTTTTCCATGTTGATTGGTTGCTTTAAAACCCATGAGTACAAAGATCAGTTTGGCGGGTCGCCCAAATTTCTCTAGAGATCAATTAGTGAGTACTACAAAATTTATTGATGTATGCTTTTTTTCTTTTGCTTATTCACCTTCTCTTTACAATAAATGTTTAATTTGTTTGCCTTATTTGTTCTTTGCAGATTTCCAGGTGATCACCTTTTTTTACAATTATTTTAGTTCTAGCGATGCCCATGCCAGATTTGGTCTGTTTGTGGATGAATACGATGGGACAGTTAGCTCCTACATGATATTCCCTTAATTCACAATAGAATTATAGTTGATTTTATTTTATGAATATATCATCATAGTGAGATCTTTCCAAATTTATGCTTTGACCGTATTCCTCTATAAAACAAAAGTGTTTGTGGCCTCTGTTGTCAGATATGCTATGCCTCAAGCCTGAAGGGTAATCAGGACATCAGGTTTCAAAACATTGTCACTCCAAGAAGTTATTAAAGTTCTAATGTTGTCTATATGTCAAAAACATGGAGACCCTTTAGGTTACTACTATATATTTATATTCTGATGTTAATCGACAAATATGATAGACAGAAGAGTACTCCACATATACAAATTGTGATTCTTCCTGCCGCCCGCAGCAAGGAGCGGTCGCGGGGGGAGCTAGTAAAAATTAATAGGGTGACTCTATACATCTGTCGACAGATTTAGCTACATCAAATCTGTCAATTTTTTAACAAACTAAAAGATGACACGTAGGTCAGAAAAAAACTGACAGACGCTACAAGGAAAAATCTGTCATATTTGCATAACAGGTTCAATACCAAACAAAGATCCAAAACCCGTTATACACAAACTAGTCTAATATACGGATGTTGTCAGATCTAACAGTTACACAATCTCTTTAAATTTATTCGTCACAAAGTCCTCCAGCGGTCTATCTTAATTAGGACGAGCACTGCAGACTGGAGGGATGTCCAAGTCAAGTGCTCTCCCGATGCTGTTACAGGTGAGTACGGTACAACACAAATGACTCTGGCCGGTCAGGTTACTTCTCAGATGAACAATCCCGGCGAAAGAAGGAGCGGCAATGACCTTGATCTAGGAAAATGCAGAACTTGATCAAACAATTAAAATAACCAAATTGCAAACAGAAAATGCAGAGTGCTAAATTCAAATGAACTATCAAATGATCAACAACTAAAAATCAGTGAAACCCAAAGAACAAATCAAACAATTGCATAGGATCAACAAGCTGATAACTAAACATCACCATCTACAAAAAGCAGCATATATGACACATTATCAAACACTAAACATAATGATATCCTCAAGATCACTTAAAAAAACAAAAATGACACATCTGTCAAGAAAAAATAACAGAAAATTGGAAGAAAAAAAATCAGCAACTGAAAACCAAACATAAACCACTGCTCATCAACCACACCCACTTGTTCCAGAAATGAAAGCAAATAAATTAACCAAAATCAAACAAAACCAAAGGTAATTAGCTGACAAAAAAATCACCATTACAAAAAACAAATCAACTCAATTCACCAATACAACTCTGAACTAGGTTTTCACTAAAGTTTGTGTAATTAAAGTAGTTTGGCACTCATAAACAAGCTTGACTTCTACTATTTACTAGCATAAAAAATAAATTTCCCTAAGAAATTAAGTAGTTTAGTAGTTTACACAGACAACAGTAGCTCAGATTAAGGTGAAGACACTGGAAAACAGTCACAATCAAAATGCAAAAGGCTTCAGAATGTGGCTCACCTTGTCAGTCGTCCCAGCCTTCTCAACAGCAGCAACAGAATCACCACCGCTAATGATGGTGGAGACACCCTTTGTGGTTATAAACTCAGCCAGCTTGTTAGCAATCGCCTGAAGAAACACGATTGTTATTCATGAACTTGAGGGTAATCTCAAGGGCCTCAGGAGGCATGGTAACAGAGAAAAGACTCCAACCTGAATCTTGGCTGGGGGAAGCTGGAAGATATTGTACATCTGCATTTCACCAAAGTATAAATCAATCAAACGAAGACACAAACACAGAAACATACAAACACATGCACCCACACACACAGACGCACTCACACTCTCACCAAAGCTAGCACCCACCCACCCACACAGACATACACACAAAGACACACACACATAGATAGAGAGAGGCAAGAAAAATACCACACATTCAGAGCTAATGACATTCAATTATCAGAAAAAAAAAATTCCTCAAACCAACCTAGGCAAATATAGAAAAAAGCAACACTCTAATAACAAAGATACCTGGGAACAAATAAACACGACAGAATACTCAAAAAAATTCTAACAAATCTCATACAAATAAAAAAAGACACATTGAGCTAAAAATTACAAAGGATAAGCATCCTTAAATCCAGTATTATACATTCCAAAAACAACTACACAAAATCAAATGCAAAAGAAAAAAAAAGAAAAACAGCTCAATCAGCAGCAGGCGCGCACACACACACAAAAAGAAAACCAAAAAAAATAGACACAGCCACACTCAACACACAGAAACTAAAGTCAACAGGACAAAAACACACAACTGAGAGGCTCAGAAAAAATTAAAAAGAAAAGGCCCACAAAAACACACACAAAAAACACACAGAGAGAAAGAGAGAGAAACACAAAATAGCCCAAAATAAAGCCCATAAAAAAACCACTCACACCTGCGCCCACAAACACAGACACACACCCACACAAAAAAAACAAAAAAAACACACGCACACACAGAAAAGCGCACAGAGAGAGACACACACATAGCCACAGAGATACACACCACAAAAAGGCAGAATGCCTGCTTCTGTCATCGATTCCAGGAAAGAGGGAAGTGTAAAGACTTGTAGAGCGATGAGGGAATTGATGATATGATTTGCTAAATTTGCTCTAAGCTCTAGCCGGCGAACCTTGGCGGCGGAACAAACTGATCTTTCACTAGTAGTGTGGCTTCCATATGGCAATACTATGTAATTGTAAGCATCAAATTCAGATCGAGCTTGATATTAAGCGCTGCAATTTGTACAAAATAACCGGTATATTTTAGTATGGACTTCAGGTTTGTTTTAAAAACAGATGTAGTAGTTTTTTTTAACTTCGGAGCAGCTCACACAGGCGAGTACTCCCTCCGTCCTAAAAAGTGCACATCTCGAAGTCAATTAATTCTAAGTCTGACTAAATTTACAAAAAGTAGTATTAACATTTGTATCTCTAAGTAGGTTAATTATAAAAAAGAGAGTGATGCAGGAAGTCACAAACTCATCCTAGTCGTAGTTTTTAACTAGAGCCAATATGTTCCGGCTGTCAAACCAGACGTATGTACACCAAAAAAAAATTCATCCCAAATGCAGTCTAAAAAAAACAACAGCAAAAACTGAACCAATCAGCTGACATGGCATCTTAACACTTGCATGTCAGCGACAACACACAGGATTCTCTGAACCCCACCTAGATTTCAGCCTTCCGTCAAAAAAACAATGATATAGGAATAAACACCATACGACTGAGATTTCAAAAGCAGATCACAACCAACATACAAGACAGCAAAAAGGCAACGAAAAGAAATTAAGAAGCACTCTAGGCTAAGACAACTTAAATGTGAATGAAAGACAGACAATCTCAACAAAAATCCAACAAGCACTACAATCATCCAGAGAATTATGTGCAAAATCATTCACCACCTGATTGTGCCACAATGAACAAAATGTAAGAGATTGCTGAGATCAGATCTAGCAAAGCTTTCTTGTGCTTGTCAGGTAAGTGATTGGTTCACAGGAACAGTTCAGTCATGCCAAATCAAATTTCCCAGCTCACACACATCACTGATATCAAAAGAGGCCTTGCAGACACAAACTATGAACGTCCAATAATTGAATCTGATGAGATGACAAAGTGTTCATGTCAAATCTTCAAACCCAGCAATTCAATGGTATTGGTATCCATATCACACTGTACTGGCATCTCCTGGTACTCATTTCAGAAATTTCTAGACCTAGAAATGAAGATAATGGCATAATTCACAACCATATAGCACAATTCCATGCTACTCTCATGGCCCATAATTTTTCTCAGGTACAATACAAAAAAATACTCACTTCCAGGTAACTCACACCACCTCAAACATACTGTATTCCTGCTTATAACTTCTTCATATCCGTAATAAAAAATATAAAATCAGCAGGTTGCAGAAGTTCTACATGTCATAAAAGAACCAACTGAAATGCCTTCAAGACTGTACTGACCCTTAGCCTTATGTTTCATATCAGCTAATAATCACATTAGACATCACCAAATGTCATTTGTTATAAGAATGGCAACCCCTTTAAACATAAAAAATACATTCCCGTGGAACAAACAGTACATTTACGATTAAAAAGGCCACTCCATGAGGAAAAACAACACCTACGAAAAAAACCAGGTGCCTTGCAACATCATTGACATTGGCCACCTACTTAGAAATGTAGTGAGATTTCTATGGCATGTCTCTGTCAAATAGGATTAGTCGTTTTTGACAACTTTTAGCATTCATTTGGTTCATTGCCTAACTTCTGGTAACAGCCCATTCACATCTGAAAACTAATTCATTTTCTTGCAAATTCATGACCAACAAGATGTTACAACATATAAGCTATGGTACAAACAACTGAGAAAACCACAAAAACAACAGGTCCACTGCATTCAGAAAATGAAGCTGAGTGGAATAAAAAATCCATAACCATCACGAGGCAAACAAACAGGGTAAAATCCAAAGCATGGTTCCTAGGTGACTCAGAATTAGAGACAGGCCACACGACACACTTACAGTTGAGAAAATCACATTTACAGTTGCTGAATTAACAGCCTATCCTACATCACTTTTTGGACCAAATACAGAAGTTGAAAAATCATGTCAAAATCATCATTACTTGCTAAAAAATCAAACAAACATTGGAATGTCTGGTTCCTCTCTCTGCTTCACTCCCTCCCTGGCTACTTGTTTTGCTTCCCCCAAGCTGCAAGATCCCAAGGCAGCTGAGCCACCGACCACCGTCCAAGTGAGCACAAAACGCAAATCCAATACACAAAAAGACAAAAACTCCGGCGAGACGACGCCCGTCCAAGTGAGGAGAAAGCAAGCCAACTCCATCCTCCATGGACTCGAACCACAAATACAACCACAGAACCATCTACTAAACCAAAATTACTCAAACAACGACCGCGCAGAACAAGGTCAGCTTCGATTCACCTCAGCCTTTGCCGCCTACCGCCCCCACAACACCCACCTCACACACATAGACACCCGACACCCCCTAATCTGCCTTCCCTTCCAGGGCCCGGGCCCAAAGGTAGCACGAACAGGCGCATAGCAGCCATAGCTCCTCAAATCAGCGGCAAAAAAGTACAGGAACAAGGAACTTACGAAGAACAGCGACAGCTCCTTCAAATCGGCGACAGCAGCAGGTACTCAACGGCGGCCGGAACAGGGGAAGCCCGCGACGACAGTCGCGCCCAGGCTACGGATGGGGAGGAAGGAAGTCGCGCCGGAGTGGAGAGGAAGCCGCGCGCGGATGGGGGAGGGAGTGCTGCCGGGGGTGGAGGAGGCCGCACCGCCGTGGGAGTTGGAGGGCGCGCCGCCAGCGGTGGGGAAGCGCGTGGTGAGGGCGAGGCGCGGCGCGACGCAAGTGAAGCGGCCCGTGCGAGGACTTCCCAGCGCCTGAAACTGACGAAACGGGGATGACTGGGGAAAAAGACAATGGGTTTCGGGTTTCAATCGTGGACCCGTCAGCGTGGCGGACCCGTCAATGAACCCAGACAGCTGCACGAATCTCAAACACATCAAACGGCCCAGAATCTGACAAATAAAAAGACAATAAAATCTGTCAACAGATAAATAGAAAAATCAAATTAATATAGCTGTAGATGTACGAATGTGCACGTTACTGCTGCCCTGTTCACCTCTGTCATTTCCTCTCCGGGTGTACCCTGCAGGAAGTTGACTCCTGTTCCTTTTTTCCACCCGTAATAGACACAGGCACAACAAAAAAAAAACACCGGATTCCTCAAGCGTGAAGAGGGCCCACCTGGTGGCGATTCGGGGAGAGGAAAGCGACGGACCGCGGAGGCCACAGCCCACACAGGCCAGGGGAGAGAAATTGTAGTCGGCCTCGGCGCCGGCCCAGCAGATGGAGGCAGGCCCGTGACCGAGACCGACTAGTACTAAACCTATCGCCCTCATAAAAACCGAGAACCTCCGGCCTCCTCCCCTTCCCTGAACCCCGCCGGCTCTGACTAGAGGAGACCCGCCGCCAATCCGATCCGCCTCCTTCTCGTCAACCTCCGTCGGATCCTTGTCGCGGGCCGAGAAGCAGGAACAAAGATGTCGGATCCTTCCGTAGATCTCGAGAAAGGCATCACCGGGCTGAAGGAGGAGGAGAAAGGCATGACCACCGGGCTGAAGGAGGAGGAGAAAGGCATCACCACCGGGCTGAAGGAGGAGGAGAAGAAGGTTGTTCATCAATTTAAACATCTGAAGGTCTTGTGCGTGAAGCGCTTACTGGTGAGGATTTTGCTTTTCTCTGCCCTTAGATCTATTTGTTTGTGTTTCCTTCCTCCTCTTTAGATCCACCAGTTAGTTGACAGACTCTTACAAGTAACGGAACGGATTCTCTGAGCTATAGCCGAACCCAGCATAGGCTAAAAACTACAGTTTGATTTCTATTTCAATTTTTTCCTGCTAGTTTGTATACACTAGTATGCTGTTAGTATGTGTTGGGGTGGGGCATCCTGTAACTATAAGCTTCATCTTATCTTATTTGAACCCACCAATATAATATGTTGTGACCTTCTGCATGTCACGGCTTTCATTGTTGATAATTTCTATGCAGTATAATTTTTCTTTTCTGACGAGGAACTAGCACATTATTTATCCTGCTTGTCTACTAATCTTTTGCTTGTCTCAGGATGTGTACCCCGTCCTGTTTTTTGTGATGGCCATGTTCGGGGCGCTGTCTTTTTACAGGCGAACTCACATCTGGTTGCCAGTTCTTGTCCTGTCGGCTTTTGCAATCTTCAATTTCTGGAGCTGTCGCAGGATCAAGCACGCATATATTCAGCATAATACATTAGCAAGCGCCGACAGCGATCTTAGCACCGCACTGCTAGCATCATCAAGAAATAAGCCAACAGGCCAGTGAGTTAAGTGAACAAGGGCACCGTGTGTTGCTCCTAATTAGTAGTTCAAGTGTGGTGCCCTTCAGTGAACAAGGGCACTGGTTTGTTTGTTTAATTAAAGTGTGGTGCCCTGGTCCTAGTAGTAGTGGACTGGGTAATAAACAAGGGTGTGGGTTTTCATTTATAGTGTGTAACTTATCACCCCCGACCTCTATCGAGTCTACCTTGCATATTTGTTTCCTTTTTTTTCCCATGCCTGTTTAAGTGGTTGAATTCTACTAGCATGTCAATTGCAACATTGCGTCAGTCACAAGTTGCGATTGGTTTGCGTCAGTTAGTACTGTCAATCCTGTTAGCAGATGAGAAAATGGCGTCAGTCAGTACCTGCGATTGGTTTGCTTCAGTCAGTACTGTCAATCCTCCTATCAGAAGAGAAAAAGATTGCTTGCTCATCTGGAGTATCTTTGAAAACTTATTCAGCCAGGCTTAACAATCATAGAACAATGTGTTTATCTCACAACAACAAATCAGTTTCAGACTGCTTATCACCTGTAGAAACCATCAGTCGAAACAGTTTATCTGCTGCAGAAACTATCAGCTGCACCGCCTATGCATTAGGTCTGAAACAATGAATTGCATTGACTGATTTATATCTCCTATAAAGATAAACCTCACTAGCCTAATTCTCTAGCACCTTCTTAAGCCACGTCATCATCCACTTCTGCTGCTGTCACATGAAGTGTCTACTCACGGTTTCAGTAGTAGATACAGTTACCTTCACATGACCATGCACGCATACTACTAGCATTAGTCTCTCATGTGACTCACTCTCTCCCTTTTCGAAAACTAACTACTAATATTAAGCTATATATAGATGACTCGATAGACTATACAACAACAACATAGCCTTTTGTCCCAAGCAAGTTGGGGTAGGCTAGAGATGAAACCCAAAAGAGACGAGAAACAGGGAGACACATAAAGGGCACAAGACAAAAAGAGGTCACAGTTCAGGCACGTTGATTGCCAATCTCCAAGCGCTCCTGTCCATAGCTAAATCCTTAGAGATATTCCACTCCTTAAGATCTCTCTTAACGGACTCGTCCTAAGTTAGTTTAGGTCGACCTCTACCGCTCTTTACATTATCGGCCCGCTTTAGAACTCCACTACGCACCGGCGCCTCAGGAGGCCTCCGTTGGACATGTCCAAACCATCTCAACCGATGTTGAATCAATTTCTCCTCAATTGGACTATATTGAGGTCATATTTATATTCCTCTTTTATACACGCGGCAACGCACGGAGAATCCTCCTAGTATCTTATAAAAGTAAACCCCACTACCTATTTCTCTGCATTTTCGTGAAGCCACATCATCAAGAGGACCCCACTGCCGCTATCGTATAAACACTAAAATGCATTAATTAGGAATGGAGCAGCTGAACCATTTGTTGCCCTCTTATTTATATAAGCTTATCCATCTATATCTCCTCGTTACTACCCGTAGCAATGCGCAGGGAATTCATCTAGTATATAATAAAGACGCACCCATAAAAGAAATCGGCCTCGTTCCACCACATAAAATCAAATAAAATGAAACCGAAATAAATCCTCAAGCGGCCCATCACCTATGTCTAGGCAAGGAGAACCTTTCCTACGCAACAGCACAGACAAGGAGAACCTTTCCTACGCAGCAGCAGAGAGATTACGACAGTACGTAGCAGAACCCCAAGGGCGAGGACCTCATCAGCCAGTTCGTACTGCATCCAGCGACCTGAGCTTCAGCTAGTTACTGCCTTCTCTTGGTCTCATTTGGCACGCCTTGTATGGGTAAGTTAGATTTACCTGTTCATCATGGCCTCCTGTGTGGTTTGGAAATACCATCTAATGTGGTTAGTACATGGTGTTTGCAGTTACAGGTCGATTATTAGACCTGTTTTATGGGTGAAATTTTTTAAGAAAACTAATATTAGTCTTGCACCTGAAAGACTGGAAGCTGATTGTGTAGGCCTTTTAGTAGTACCAGTAGTTTCCTATACTGCAGGCAGGAGCCAATATGCCCACTGATGCAATGCTCCTTCTGACCGATAGGCCTCAACAGTTTGGCTTATTCCTAACGGGAGCCGTCAAGCAAACAGGAGCTACATAGGCAACTCTTTTGTAAATGTGCGGTCGCATGATACTAAGCATTTGTCGTTGACTTAACCCGCTGCTATTTTAATGAATGGTACTTTTTTTATCGGGTAATGAATGGTACCTTGGTGAAATGCTGTTATTTTACTCAATAGTGTCTTGGTGAAATGAGTATGGCTGCAAATTGTGCGCTGCCGCTTTTTATATTAGCATAATGAACTGTTTTTAATGGTTTGGATTGAAACTTGTATCAATATTCCAAACCATCGAAAAAATGACCGGTAGTAATGAATTTTGGTCTTGTCATGTAATCTCCTTATCTCCTTCTCCTACGTATATACATATATACAACTAAAAAAGAACAAAACTAAGATTACCGTTTCGTGCGACAATTGTTTGGTGTCGTCTTTCACCCTACGACTTGTGATACCGCGATTTGGCGAAGCACCGGCAGGTGGGACTGCGTCCCCACATTCGACATGCGATCTGGGAAGGAAGGAAACCGCGACGTGCGATCGACGTCCTGGGAAGGAAGGAAACCACTGTATGCCTACTACCATGATCTGGGAAGGAAGGAAACCGCCAGTGGCGGATGCAGGATGAGAATCAAGGGGGGGCTAAAACAATGAAGATGTTGATTTGCATGAAGATTTAACGGTGATTTAAGGTTTTTGCTACAATGTTTTTAGTGGTAAATCCAGCTACTAGGGGCTGGAGCCCACCCAGCCCCCCTTAAGATCCGCCGCTGGAAACCGCAACGTGCGATCGACGCCCTACAGCCCCCAATCCTTCAGAAGGAAACCGCGACGTCAATCACAAACCCGATCCCTCAGCCCTCGCCCTCTTGCCACCACCATCGGCGCCGCCAGCACGCACCGCCCTCGCCGGGAGCTCCCTCAAATCCCCTCGATCTGACACGCCAGGACTGCCCCTCACCTCGATCTCGCAAACCGAAACCAGGGTGGTTGCCATCGCTGGATGCGGCAGCACGTCGTTGCCACTTGGCACCGCGACCTCCATCGCGTGCAGGACAAAGCCAGGCGGGGCCTCCGTCGTTGGTGGCGGCAGGCGTTGTGTCCCCTTGAAGCACGACGACGACCTCAATCGCGCGAACTGAAACCGTCGTTGAAGCACCGCGTCCCCGGCACCAGGTACGTCCTGTGATCCACCGACGGGTAAATTTGTTGGCAGCGCGTGCGTGCGTTTCTCAGCACCAGGTACGTCGACCCCTGGCCGGCCAACAGCCAGCCCTGCCCGGCTACAGCTAGCCAGCGGCCGACCAAAACCCTAAAACTAGGGCCAGGTAGCCACTGCCAACCAAAACCCTAAAACCAGTGCCAGGCAACAACGGACGGCCAAGACCCTAAAACCGGGGCCAGGCATTGTGACTTGAAAATTTGTTGCTATCAAGAATTGTATCAAGTGTACTTATTACAATTATTTTATTGCGACTAATGACGCAATCCATTGAAAATGTGTCACTGTAATGATTTGTGATGACAAATTTTGTTCATCTAGACTATATGCAAATTATAAACATTACAAATTTAAGAAATCACTTTTTAATAAGCCAACTTGCATTTAATCTTATTTTGTAAGGAGATCAAAAGCATTATGGTTGGCAAAATCTTCAAACTGCATGATAAACAGTAGTCAGGTAAAGATGTAATTGGGTCTCGGATATAGAAAGGCAAGTCTGGGATTACTCATTTTCCAGTTGCATAAATTTCTATCTCAAACTTAGCTCTGATAATGTATAGAACCTTCTTAGTATGTGCCTTACCTGAATGAGTAAAGGTAGATATGAAAAGCTTACAGCAGATGGACGAACTCCTCCCAGGGCAGTGTAAAGGGAAAGTTTACCAACAGGAATACCCCTTCCCTAAATAGATGTTATCTTAATTAGCAGAAAGCCTGGGAGATTGCATGTCATCAATGCTCAATACACCTAGAACAAGATGCTACCGTATCTGGCATCCAAGGTCTGCAAGCCCTAAAATCCGACAATTTCCTTTGCATGGTAAAACTGTATCAGTTTGTCTTGTGCCCTTTATGTCCCTTTATGTGTCTCCCTGTTTCTCGTCTCTTTTGGGTTTCATCTCTAGCCTACCCCAACTTGCTTGGGACAAAAGGCTATGTTGTTGTTGTTGGTGGTGGTGGTAAAACTGTATCAGTCCGACAATTGCAAAAACTGAAAGCAAATGCTACTTGTTCTCAATCTGACCCTAATTAAGAGGTATCTCCAAGCATACCTTAATTTCCTATTCACTGAACCTCAGCTAATTTGATGAATATTCCACAGGAAGAGCCCTCGCCAAAATTTTGTTCACTGAACTTTTGCAGCGCTGGGACTTCTCTGTGTAGTTACACTGGAAAGTAACAATAAAATTAGAATTGAAAGCTCGACAAACAGAGAACTGAAATTTTACAGGATGAACTTCAGTCCATAGTGAAATTCTTAACTATTATCGGACAGGCTATTTATATTACCCCTTCAGTCAATAGTGTTCTTCTTGACAATTCTACAGGCTATTTATTTTAGAATAGAAAGTTTGAACAACAGATAGCTGAAATAAAAAACATCAATGGTGCTGTATAAATGTGAAATGGGTTTGAGTTGTGTTATTACTCTCTAGACTGAAAAGTAACCCACATGCAGTTTGAAGATATTACTCCCCAGATTAAAAACAATGTAGCACAATTAGGATATGCACCATTTAAAAATAGACAACAGAGAAAAGGTTTGTTCTCTGAATGGTTAAGACTGAAAAATGACCTCTACGTGAACCTGTACCTGTGCAAGACTGGAAGGTTCCTGCCAGATCAAGAACACGGACGAGCAGGGAGGGGTACTGCCGGTAAGGCGCGAACCATGGCCGCTTGTGTGCATGTCGATTGAATGAGCTGCCGAGATTAGAATATTTATTTGTTTTAATTGATGCACGGGGCAGAAAAAACATGAATTAGACTCTTGCTATACTCTTAGTTGAATCATACTCTCCAATCAGTTTTATATTGTCTGAAATTGAGCTAGGCCTGAAAAGTTTCAGGTTCATAAATATAATTTAACTCAATGGACACGAAGATTCAGTTTTATATTCGAGAATTACAAAAGAGATAAATGATATAGTACCATTGTCTGAATTATGCAGGTTTGCTCACCAGTCATAAACTCATCAGAGTTCAGGGTATAACACCCTATCAGGGTATAACACCAGTCATAAACGTCGCTGAGGTGGACCTACGAACACCCTCCGCCTATTCCAGGTGCTGCTGATTGGCCTACAATTCAAGTTTGTTTCCCATCCCACCTACTGTTTATGGTCCGGCAATTGGATTCGGCAATTGTTCGTGAACTGACAATTCAAGTTCGCTTCCTTTTTTTTAATTTAAAGAACGCATTTTGATCCCTGCTGTGCTCATGCTCCTGAGGGCTTGTACTGGTATTGCTAAGCTCATGCTCTTGACACTTGAGACAATTCCCTCTGTCTAATGAACCATAGTTTCTCTCCTGAATTCAATAGGAAATATGCATCACATAGCTGCAGCATCAGTTAGCCATATGCACTTTTCAGTAAGCCTACTTTGCTTCTCTAACGGTTGCTATTCGAAGTGTTCTGCAAAGTGAAACATTTTAGGCACCACAGCAGAATAACGTCATGAAAATAATATTAGGTCATTGAGATGGTTCATGAAAATAAGGAACAAATAAAAAATAGACAACATATTCCCATGCATAAGCAGATAGCAATATGTGTGATTAAAGTATTCAATATTAGATATCCTTAATCACTTTCAGCATTTGTGCTTTAACATAAAATATGCCATAAACAAGCATTGCACAATGTTAAATCTCAAAATTAAGTATTGGTATATCACACGCAAGCAGTCAAAAACTTACCTTGACAGCTGTAAGTCTTGTAATTTCATTACCCATCCTATCGACGAGTATGGGAAGGCATGCTGGTAATTCTCTTTGAAGACCATCACCAAAAGTAGAGACCACCAGACTCATGCAAGATATGGCACACTCTTTTACCTCCTGGGAGAACATAAATTTGCATAATAAATGAGTGCACCGCAAGCACACAAGAGAGGGAGTGGGAGAAGACAGAAGAGAATTTCGTCAAACCTGATCCTGATCTTGATTAGCCAAACGTCCCAGTATAGCATTATAGATTGGACCAATGTATGGCCTGAAATCGACTGAGCTTGTCTGCACCACAAAACAACAAAAAAATAAAATAAAATGAAATAAAAATCATATATCAGGGTACTTCATGTTCGCAAGACAAGGAATACAATATGACCTCGAGATTTGGGCGAAGGACACAGACTAGCTCTCCACACACCCGCTAAGCCTCAGCAGTGACTTTATAATATCTATCTCCGATAGCAGATAGTATAGGGGCAGAAAGTGCCTGGAAATTTGATTTGCAATCAGCAGCCACTCCGACGGTCTTTAAATTATACTGAACACTGTTAGACTGTACCTTGATGTATGGATGAAACACAGATGGTGAATGTGAAGCCATAACAAGCCTTGTAAAGACAAGGGCTTCAATCTGACTTGTCATGTCAAATTGACAATAAGTTAAAAAAATGGTTTCACAACAAGTTTATGAGGGGCTGAGTTTTTGTTCAAAAAAATTAGGGGGTGAAAGTCACTACTAACATTCAAAGCCTTCTCAATCCCAGGAACAAGTGATCCAAAATGATCAGCAAGACAGTCTGGTAATACAAACACAAGCTCCTTCAGTACCGAAAATGCCCAAACCTGGAAAATGTTGGGAATATAATCAGACTTACAGTTGTGGTTGCTATTCGAAGTGTTCTGCCAATGGTGTAAATAATTAGGGGGGGAAATGCCTCTCTGCTGTGGTTGCTATTTGAAGTGTTCTGCAAATGGTGTAAATAATTTTAATAAGCTTGCCAAAAAATTCAAGTGAACAAAATTTCTATGCCATGTTTCAAACAAGGCTCATAGCAGAGAGGCCGAAAAGGAGTGATCTGAGTTTGTCCTCTTCAAACTAGGATGCTAGCAGACAAGCTGCTGCTATTTATACCCCAAAAAGTTGCTACTGATTACTTATATGTAATTAGCAGATGAGGACTGAAATGATAGATTGTTCGATCTTCTGATCCTTTGTTGTTCGTTCAAAACTCCATATTTTATAGATTTGGTCAAGTGCCATCCAAGTTTAAGTAAAATTTCACAGGAGACTTGAAATAAGGTTATTCAAGACTGCATTCTTGGTTCAATGATTTACAAATTCTTGATGCAGAGCTAACAACTAAAGCAACAAATTTTTGTGCCGAGCTAACCATAAAAGCAAAGAGCAAGCTGAGATAAGGGTTAAAGCAAGGAATTCATGTGCCAAGCAAACCATTAAATTAAGCAGCAAGATTGTGCTTCAACAAGTTCCTATGCGGAGCTAACCAAGTTCTCCAGTGTTGAATCAGTGTTTTCCAATCCTGAACCAGTGTTTTCCAATCCTTTGTATACCATAAGTAGTCTGTGTTATCCCTTGGTTCAGTAATAAATTGCAACAAGTTGTCAAGATAATTTATTTTGGTTTAGTTAAACTTGTAATGATGATCCATTCTGCAACTACTGTCGGGATAAATATATCTATGTTTATTCAGAATGAGCTTTGTTTACTTGTAGAATTAAGTCCATTCTGCAACTTCTATATGGAATGTGAACCCAGAAGTGCCAACCTTTCCAAATGGTTCTACTTAATCTAAAGGGTTTGTGAACATAAGATGGCAGTCCAAATATGCCTTAAATTAATGCTTACTGATACTTTCTTTCTCAAAGGGCATCAAGAGAGTACCCAAAATATCGGAGTAAAGCTTCCCAGTACTTTCTTTTTCATTATTTGCAACTTGCAAACCCCCTTATGCTTTTATCAATGACGGGATTTCGTTCCAAAAAAATATGCAAAAAGAAAAATCAAAAGTATGTTGTTTCCTTTTTCAGGTTGGTCCACATTCGGTGTTATTGTTTCCATGCCCTTTTTATATGCAGTTGTACATTTAATTGTAGAAAAATTCTATCATAAGACTCCACAAAATTCTGCTGTATATATTGAATATTCTCATAAGTGCATCCCCACCCTCTGGTTTTTGCCGGTGGCCTTACTAAATCAGATCACAGCATCAGATCCTTGGAGCATACTTTACATATATAACCCATGACAGCAGCAATTGCCCTTGTCATCCCAGTACCAAATAAAAGAAAATCCTGAAATTGCTCACCTTCCTGGCCAAGCTTGCGGCATCAATCCTCTCCTCCCGGATGACCTCGCCCGTGCGTGCCAGAGAGGTTGGTGATGGCGAGCGTGGTACAGATGCCCTTGCCACTGCCGGACATGTCCGCACCGAGTAGGAGCTCCGCGAACCGCTCCTTCATGTTGTCGATCTTGGCGCACAGAACCAGCAGAAGGCAATAATAAGAACTTGTTGTGAAAGGAACAACAAAAGAAGAGGGGGCTGCTTACTGGAGTGTTGGAGCAGACTTGGAGATGTAGAAGGCAGCAGCGGATGCCGGTGTGAGCAACGACGAGGAGGATGCGAAGCAGCAGAGAGTGGAGCAGCGGTGGATCACAGGTTACGACCTGTTCGCGAAAAAGAGCAGCGATGGATCTGCCCCTGCACAAGCAAATGGAGCTCCTCGTCGCGACCTCTCGAGCGGCAGAAGTGGAGGGGACACGGCAAGGGGCGGCCTCGATCCGTGCTGACGGATGTCGCTGAGCACGAGCACCAGCGTGTGGCTGCCGCACCGAGCTTGCGCAGCTCACGGCCGCCGCGCCGCGAGCACAAACAGTTGCGGCAGCACTCGCGGCAGCCACCCCACCGAGCTTGTGCAGCAGCAGCTCATGGCCGCCGCGCCGCGAGCACGAGTAGCAGTGGCTCACGCACGCCGTGCCGCGAGCACGAGCAGTAGCGGCAGCACTCGCGGTAGTCGCGCCGAGCAAGAGCAGCGGACCTCGCGGTCGGCGGTCGCCGTGTAGGAGGCCAACGCATCGCCGGCAGTTCACTGTACGGCGTCCACGTCTGGAGGCTTCGGGGCTGGATCGGTTGGGGATGAATGTTTTTTTTAAGTGAAAAAAAAAGTCTACTTAACCCCTGAACTATCAGGGGTGTCTAACCTACACCCCGAAGTATAAAACCAGTCAATCAACACTTTAAACTTTGCAAAACCGTTTAAGTTACACCCTAAAGTGGTTTTGACTGGTGGTTTGGCTTACGTGGACATCCAGCATGGCTTAATGGACACGGTGGCTCTTGGTCCTAGTCGTCAGGTTCATGTGGACACGGAGCTTGGCTTCAGACGGAATCGCACGCCTCGGCTCCGGAATCCGTCTCCGTTCTGTGCATCTCCTCGCCCAAATCCACCGCACAGCGACGCCCTCGGCCGCACGCCACCGTCGGCGGTCGCACGCCCCGACCCCCTCCGCGCTCCGCCGCGTGGTGGCCCCTCGTCACCGGAGCCTTCGGCCTCGCATGTCCTGCAGCGCTGCCGCCGGGACGCCCGGGCGCCGAGCCCCCTCCCGCTGCCGCCGGGACGCCCGGGCGATGAGCTCGCTCGCGCTGCCGCTTTGACGACCGCACGCCGATCCCGCGGGGGCGCCGTCAGGACGGCCGTGCTGAGCACCTGAGCACCGGCGAGCAGGAAGATGGCAGTCGCCACGACACCCACGTGCGCGTGTGCGTGCCCGCCTTCGCCCTCGACTGTCGTACAGCAACGAGGTCAGGAGGAGGAGGGAGTCGTATTCCTCTGCTCCCATGGCTGAATCGAGTGCTCTGTGTGTTGTTGATGATCAGCTTGCTGGTCATTCTGTTGAATGACAAGATGGCTTGAAGCCAGGCAGTTGAATGTGGTAGTAGTAGTCAGTCAGGCAATGTGGTAGTAGTAGTAGTCAGTCAGGCAATATTTTTGTCGTCCTTGTTTGGCACATTTTGATGATGGAAATGTAAGATCAATGGTTGAATGCTTGCTATGAAATAGGTGTATGTATGAGATCAATTTATGGTTGAATGGTTCCACAAGAATGTCCTTTGCATTGTTATCATTTTTTTTGCAGTACATGTATAGAAAAGCATGTTTGAATGCAAATTTTTGCAGCACATGTTAATGATGCCAATTGCAATGTGATATTAGCATCTGTGCTGTCACAGTTGCTGCAGCTAGCTCACACATGAATGTTTGATTTCAATGAACAAAAATGGAGATGGAAAAAAATGAACAGAACTGGATACATACACAGAAAGTTAACTTGTTCCATAATAGAACTTGCATGTATTTTGGTTTCAGCAGGTATATTACACAGAAAAGCTTGCACACTGCAGCACAAATCCTAATTTCCCAGGTGGTTCTTACACACACAAAAGCATCATCCCAGCAGGTATTTTACACACAAAAGGTTGACACTTTGTATGCCCAGGTAGAATGGCATCTCTGGCCATCTAAGTTTGCAACTACAGGTTGGCAGTTTGTATGCCCTACAGCTTATAATACATATTAGTGAACTTGATCAGTAGTTGTCTCCAAAGAGCAAATGTTGCAGACTCTTGTTCCCAGCCCTGGAGCCCCTCCCTACTCCACTTGGACCAGCATGTTGCCTTGGGCCTTGTCTTGGAGCATTGTACCTAGGAGGGACATTCCTTGCAGCAGGCTGGTTTGGGCCTTGTCTTGGACCATTGTACCTAGGAGGGACATTCCTTGGAGCAGGCTGGCTTGGAGCAGGCTGACTTTGGCCTTGGCTTGGAGCAGGCTGACTTGGGCCCCCATCTTGAGACATTGCTTGGCTTCCTGAAGGCTGCATGAATAGACCATCAGGATTGCTTGTTATATGATGGTTAAATACTAATGGAAATTGGAGTTACCTGTGCGTGACAAGTTTGCTTCTCTTACTAGATGTAGCACCATCAGTTGAGTTCTCTGCAGCCCTCTTGTTTTTCTCTTTGGCTCTTGTGATGTGAGCATTAGCTTTGTTCCTAGCTTCAGGATTTCTTGGGCACCTTCTTGCATTGTGATCACCTTTACCACATAACCTGCATCTCATCTTCAACCCTACCCTGCTGAGCTTGCTGCCTTTTGGTTCTTCTCCAACTTCCCTCCTCCTTTCTGTCTTGGGCCTGCCAGGCATCTTCACATAAGCTGGGGGATCTAGCCTTGGCATGTTTGAAGTAGGCCAGTTTGCAGGACCTTCAATAGGTTGCAGGACATGAGCATAAGTCTTGTGGTAGTCAACAATAGAGTAGCAGCTTGCAATGTAGTCATCCATTATGAGTGAAGCCTTGTATATGCAACTGATTGCATGACAGCATGGTAGGCCTGAGAGTTGCCAATACATACAAGTACAAGTTCTGAGCTGCAAGTTGACCACATATTTCCTGTCTTCCTTCTCCTGCACTTCAAATCCCTCTGCTCCATTCCATAGGACAATGCAGCACCCAGACCTCTCAATATTGAGCTTTAACTTCCTAAAGATGTTTGGACATATAGTCCCTATCCACCTCTCTGCTTTAGTTCTGTTTTCTTGAATTCTCACCATTATTTTCTTCCTTATGGCTTCCATCATGGAGATGACTGGGTAGAACCTTGCATCCATTATGCTATTGTTGAAGCTTTCACACATGTTGTTGTCTACAGAATCACAATTTGAACCCACCCTGAAGAAAGCCCTACTCCAATGCTCTGGTGAAGTTGACATCATGTCCTTTGCTCCATCTGGTGTATCCTGGGCCAGATATGCTCTGTACAGATTGAACATAGGCCTGCAGGAAGCCTTTGCACACCTCCACCATTTCTTTTGCAACTTCTTGTTAGTATACTTCTTTCTCCAGTTAGCATATATGTGTCTAGCACACATTCTATGCTCTGCATTTGGCACCAGCTCCTTTACTGCCTTGAGCAACCCCTGCATTTCAGTAGCACACATACCATTGTTAGGGACATGTGAACACACATTCATACAAAAAAAGAAGTTTGTAGCTATTTGTACCTTCTGCTGATCAGATATGATAACCCAATCTTGACCACCATTGTTGATGTTAAGGTCTTTCTGGAGGAGACCAAGGAACCAGTACCAAGTATCATAGCTTTCTATTGGAACAGTTGCCCATGCAACATGATACATTTGATTGTTAGCATCCCTTCCTATTGCACACAGTAGGTTGCCATTATGGGCACCTTTGAACCAACAACCATCTAAGCCTACCACTTTCCTACATCCTGCAATGAATCCCTTCTTGCAAGCATCAAAACATACATAGAACCTCTCAAATACTTTTCTGTCCTCAATCTCTGGGTCCAGTGTCACAACCACAGTGCTGCCAGGATTTGTCCTAAGTAGTTCCATTTGATAATCATATACTCTTGCATACTCTCCCTTCATTCCATCTAAAGCTTTCTGGGTGACAATCCATTTTGCTCTCTTACACTTGGACACTGACACATCTACTAGGAAATCTTTCTGCACTCCTATCTGCATCTGCCCTGCCTTCCAAGTGGGGTTGTCCTTTATTTCTTGGTAGTAGTGCTTGGCAATCAGGCTTGATGTCACTAGTTTGTTATCCCTCCTTGGAGCACAAGTGTGCACATCATCAAAAGTAACCACCTTCATCCACTCAGATCTGGTTGTAATAGACCCATAAATCAACCACTTGCATCCTGGCCAAGTACACTTTGTCCTAACCTTTGTCTCTTCATCTTTGGTAAATTTGAGATGTCTGTGGGTCTTCAGTCCATATTTGAGTAAGGCCTTCTTAAACTGCTTTTTGTCTCTGAAGGCCATCCCAAGAGAAAAAACAGGAACTGGAGCCTTGTTGTCATACCTATTCTCCTGGCTCTTCCACCTGACACTTTCACCATCACTGTCTTCACCATATGAATATTCTTCACTGGAGTCAACATAGTCTTCACCAGGCTCATCAAGATTAGGAACCTCTTCAACTAAATCTTCCACTCTTATCTGTCCAACTTGACTACCATGGATGCCAAGCTTCTCTGCTTTCTTCTTTCTCTTGATCTCAGATGCAAACTTCTTTATTTCTATTGCTTCTTCATCATCTGCAGAGCTATCTTCATCTTGGGGCTGCACATAATCTGAATCCACAGAATCATCATCATCATTGTCTTCATCTGCCACCTTGTCATCACCCCATGCATTGTTAGGTTGATCTTCACAATTCACATCCACCTTTGAATTGTCACAGTTCACTGCTGCTTCTGCTCCTATAGCTTCAAGAAATGGTACCTGATCATCATCTGCCTCATCTTCACCTGTCCAGATGTCTTGAACATCTGCAATCATCTCCATACCCACCTCCTCTACATACATATCTACCATAAGACCACCTCTGTGCTGCTCTAGCATAAGCTGACAGGAAGCATCATTCACCAACATGACCAGTCCATTCGATCTAGTGAACCCTGGCTTGGTCCAATATAGCCGCAAAATACTATCAGTTCTGAAATGATCTTCTAAATGACCCCTGATCTCAAAATAGGACAGCTTGTCCACATCAATCCAGGACTCTGCAATGTCTCCACCCACATACCATGAATGCCCACTAACAGATTGAAACGAACCACCAAAATGGAACCTTATAGCAATCTTGTCTAGGTCGTCCATCCTGACATTGAAAAATAGAACCCAAGATTACAATCCATAAAAAAATCACAGCCCGCTACAACTACAGTAAACACGAACCAAACCCTAACCCAGTACACCATTAATCAGTGCAATCGCGTACAACAAGCACACAAATTAACCATTATTTCATCAGAAAATGGCCTCTACTTCGACTAAAACACACATCTCGCCGCGAGCAAGGGCCATTCGATCAGACGCCAAGAAACCCAAGAAAATCATCTTCCCCCAAATTTTCTCCAACTCACCCATGTCATCACAAAGAACAAATCGGGGAGGGGGTGGAGGCACCACGTACCTGGAACAACTACCAGAAGTCGATCACTGACTGCCGCCGATCATCACCGTGGTGCCCGCATCGCCGGAGTCACCGCAGGTCGAAAGAAAGGAAGCAGCGGGTGGAGAGGGAATGAGACACGGGAGGGGTCAGGCTTTTATTTTCAAGTAAGCAGCCCTGGCTGGCTCTTCCTGTGCCACCGTGCCATACCGCCGCCACGCTGGCTGCCACGTGAGCGAAACTGCCTTGGCAAACCACCCAGGGTGTGAAGTAGACTGTTTTGGATAGTTTAATGTGCAGATTAACTGGTTTTATAGTCTGGGGTGTAGGTTAGACACCCCCTGATAGTTCAGGGGGTTAAGTAGACTTTTTCCTTTTTTTTAATTACTAGTTAAGTGTTCGTGCGTTGCTCTAGATAAAATATCTCATGATAAACTATACGTAGAATCCCATATCATCATAGATAATTAACACTAAAACATATAATTCAAACTAATTTAGTTGAAATAAAAAAAATCAGTACGATGTTATTAATTTCACATAGACGGTGGAAAAATAAGCAACAATTCATTTTTTTTTGTTTGTGAGACTAAGGGTGTGTTTAATTTGTGAAATTTTTTGGCTTTGGCTATCGTAGCACTTTCGTTTGTATTTATCAATTAGTGTCCAATTATGGACTAATTAGGCTCAAAAGATTTGTCTTCTGGTTTTCTACCAAACTGTGTAATTAGTTTTTTCTTTCGTCTACATTTAATGCTTCATGCATGTGTCTAAACATTCGATGTGATGGGAAATCTTGAAAAATTTTAGGAACTAAACATGGCCTAATATAATGTTGAAGATAATATCGTACACCTTCAGGTACGTTGGCTATGTTTTTGTTTTCTGTGTATGTGAGTAGGTATAGCAAGATGTGCTTCCTCACTTCATAGTTATTCTGCCAGATTTTTATACACATATTAGTTAAAATGTATGTAGGTGAAAAAAATAAAAATTATATAGATAATACTCACAGTTGACGTTAGGGTGACGTCACCATGACATATTTTTGTGTATGAAAATAAATAGTGAAATACACAACATATACGTAACTGAGCAATGGACCCTTTATTAGTCCAAGTAACTAATTTCCATATCTTGTGCAAGAAGGAAATAAAAGGCTTAAATTTTAGGAAAATCAAGTTCGTGCCTGCTTAGTTGCCAAAAATTTTTGTAAAATTTTTCAGATTTCCCGTCACATCGAATCTTTGATATATGCATGAAACATTAAATATAGATAAAAATAAAACTAATTACACAGTTTAGATGAAATTCATGAGACGAATCTTTTAAGCCTAGTTAGTCCATAGGCAGATCCAGTGCCAGAGGCTCCCACACGAGTAGGGTCTGGGGAAGGGAATAACCGAAACAAAGTCTTACCCCCGCAGAAATTCTGCAGAGAGACGGCTTCGAACCCAGGACCTGGTGACTCGGCGAGCTAGCCCTCACCAACTGCACCAAGCCTGCCCTTCCTAGTTAGTCCATGATTGAATAATATTTATTAAATAACAACGAAATTGCTACAGTAGTATTTCCCAAAAATTTTCTTCAGCTAAACAGGCCCTTCATATAAAACTACAGATGTTTGGCTCCTGGATCCCATGGTGTCAGCAGGTCGGTTGCAATTACCGTGGGCACCAATACTTGAGGCCACTGCCAATAAACATCCAGCTAGATAGTAATCTCCATTGATATTAATAAATGCTAGCTCCAAGCAAACAGCACACTGCCAATCTTCTCGGAGCAATTCTGGCCAGAGTAGCACAATGGTTACGTATAAGCAAAACTGTATAGAGTCTATGTACCATCCCAAGCAGCAAACAAATCAACATCAGTGATGCACTGCTATTCAAAGAATATCACCCACATGCATTTGGGGACCTGAATGTATGTGCAGCTAGCTGAGGGAGCTTGAGGTAGCCAGAGCGGCTTCTAGAGGGAAACAAGTCTGAAGGTGAAGGTGGACACGGGAGTTAGTCCATCAGAAAGCCACATCTGCAGGTCACGCGCACCACCACCTTGGCACGAGAGCATGCCAACGCTGGACACTTCCACCTCACCTCTCGCTCCTTAACATTCAACTTTCACCAGAACACTACCTAAAGAAATGAACAGCGGCAGTAACAATTAGCTGGACTAAGTTCAGACTGTGCAACAACAATAAGTAGGATCCATAAGTAAGGATTATACCAGGACGACCGAAGGCGTTGTATCCCTCCAAATGTAAGAAGCGGACAATATCTACAAGCTTTAACGCGGCCTGAGAAAAAAATGTAATATTTAGACCTTGAAATAAGATGATAGGAAAGGATGCTTGCAGTTTGAGCAGGATCCTAAAATGTTTAGTAGTAATCAATATCCTAAAAATGCCTTCCCTTGCCAGCATTTGATAATATACAGTTTTGTGCAAAGGCACCTCATACCAACCTCTTCTAAATTCTTGGACCAAAGTGATTTCTTTTTCAAACTTTTAACGTGCTTTCTCTGAACCTTCACTTCCTGCTTCAGTATATCCAGACTGTCTCCTGCAAAGGAATCACAGGTTTGTCTCTAATTCATTAAAAGTTCAAACTAACTCTATTCACAGAATGGGATGAGATGCAGAAGTAAATATCAATGTATCATTCAGAAAAGTGCAGACACTTTTATATCCTACTGCTTAAATGCCCGTGGAAATTGAGCAGAATCTGAGACAAGTTGTTTATATTGCAGCCATACTATTTATTTAATTCCGCATTTGAAGTTGATAACTGACCTCTTGAACTCAAGCCATCCTGCTCTGTCTGTTTAAGACAGTAATCATGTTCAAATCTATGCAAAGCATGCAATTCATGATATAATTCCTGAGTGCAAAAAAAGTAGGAAGAGAAAATAAATAAATAATGTGATATTAATAACCAGAATAAGAAGGCCTATTGGCAGATGATAAAAACACACACAAATTCATCAGTGGTGCTAGGAAAGTAGGGATTCCTTAATCAAAATAATACAATTATACTGCTCATAGCCACTTTAGAAAAAAAAAATATAGGTAGACAACATTTGGCATCGCTTTTGACTGCTAATTTCTGTGTAATACATTGTTGCAAAACAGAAAAGTTGTACATTATGAAAGTTTCAAAAATAATATAGTGGTTAAACTTCATCCGGCAAAATTAGAAACATCTTCGCCTACTGATGATCAAAACTTAACTATGTCACTCCACTTTACTGGTTGACAAATATTTTTAAACAGCAGGAATACAAAGCATATAGCTGGCATGGGCATACTGCAACCGGCAGTAAATATCATACTGGCTACTGTTCAAGATATATTTTTATTACCTTGTAAACCTTCACAAATAAATCCACCTTGCTGACCAAGCATATTGTCTTCAGATAAGTTATTTATTGCAGTAACAATATCTTCAAATCTTCAAAGCTAACAAATGGAAGCTCTAGGTCTTAATCACCAATTGCAGAAGGCGCTGGCCAAGATCTACCAGAAGCACAGCATGTACTTACTACTACGCCGGAGAGCGAGAGAGGGAGCTGAACTGAACTGAAAACTCTGAACATGACGCTGTCGCCGTTGACATTGTTGTCCTGACTGGCTTAGTACGTCTCGGCAACGAGTACCTGCAAGGATGATCCAAACGGGGTTGTTAGGTTCGGCAGAACTTGCGCGCGCCTTCATTCGAGCCAAAATCCAAACACGGAAAGGAACGGAACCAACCCAACGACTCGAGTTAATCCACACGAAAAGATCGAGAGAGGTGTGGTGGGTAGTAGGGTTTGCTCACGCTAGTGTCCTACGATCAGCGCGGCGGTTCACCAGGCCCGGCAGAGAAACAGCAAGAGACGGTTACTTCAGACGGAGGCGAGGGATCCATGGCGTCCTCGATGCGTCCATTGGCGATGGCGATGTGGAGTGTTGCCGTCGACAAGAGGCGTCCAGCGTTTTCGTCATGTTCCTGGAGAAGACGGCCGGCGGCAGGATAGTTGCCGTTGGGAGAAGGTGACCGGCGATGTCGTCCTGTTTCGGGAGGAGACGGCCGGCGGCAGAATCACCTCACGCTGGAGCTCGCGCCCTGATCTGAGGAGGCCGGCGGGATCTTGGAGGAGATGACCGGCCACGGAGGAGACGGCGCGGGCGTCGGGCTTCACCGGCGTCTCGCCGGCCGCACCTGGAGCCGCCGCCGTGTGTGAGAGGGAGCACCTTGTGCAGGTTGGGGAGCCCTCGGGGGAGACGGTGGCGGCGCGAGCGTCAAGGAGCCCCCTCGGGGCGGCGGCGTGGGCGTGGGGAAGACCCCTCGCGCGGGTGTCAGGTCGGTCCCTGGGTGTGGCGGCGCGGGCTTCGGGGATGGCATCGAGGGCTGCGGCGTGTACATCGGGGAAGGCCCCGGGGGCGTCGGTTGTGCGGGCGAGAGCCAAGGAGCTCGGCGTTGTGCATGGGCCACGGTGGTCAACTAGGCGTCGTGCGCGGGCAGCAGTTGCGCGGGAACAGGGTGGGCGGGGATTAGCGTGGGGAGGGATCCGATTAGTTTAGCAGTGACGATAACATTTGAGTTTTTTTGTTGTTGTTGTAGATAGAGATTGCATTAACCTTGTGGGTCCCGCTCAACCCAAACCCAAAATCAGCGCCATCCGAACAATGGATTCCACAGAGTCTGGTATCCGTAACCTTAACTCACTCCATCGCTTGTGTCAAAAAAAAAAAAAAACTCACTCCATCGCAACCCAGCTTATTTCCTTCTCTCTTCACCTAGCGTGCATCCAAGCGCCACCAGAGAGGAAAGTGGGGATGAGAAGTACGGACCGAGGAAATGTGTATTTTGATTTTATTTATTATACGGAGAAGTATAAACTATATTGTATTTATTAACGGTGAGGTATCTAACCATTACCCTTTTTTGTCAACACCATTTATTCTCCCCACGTTGAGCCACGTCGCTC
This sequence comes from Saccharum hybrid cultivar R570, assembly GCA_038087645.1. Classification (NCBI taxonomy): domain Eukaryota; kingdom Viridiplantae; phylum Streptophyta; class Magnoliopsida; order Poales; family Poaceae; genus Saccharum; species Saccharum hybrid cultivar. Next base: position 37,817,016 of record JAQSUU010000012.1, on the reverse strand, counting down.
TCTTTTTCTGGCCCTCAGATTTCGCATCAGTGGCCACAGACTCGCCACCTCTACTGCTTCCACAAACCTCACCTGCCCCAACCAAAAAGCACGCCTCCCTCATCCTCACACACGCCGCCTCCTCCAGACCCACATCGCCCAGGGACACCGGAAAAAAGAGAGAGAGAGAATTGCCTCATTGCCACTAAAATCTATACCAATTTTCTCATTGCTATCAAAAATTTTGGATACCTCACTGCCATCTATTTAGAATTTTTGATCTTCTCATTGCCATTACCGTTGTATGATCCAGTTTTATTCCCTTGGTTGCCATCCAAATAGATAATTTGTTCTCTTCAATGCCATCGAGAGAACAGAACACCGTTACAAGGTGTTCGTAACATAGGACTAACTCCGTAAACACTGTTGATAACTAAATTTAATATTTTTTTTATAGTCCAGGCTTCATAGCTGCTTAGGTGATTTATTTTTCTGAATTAATTAAATTCAAGTTTAATACAACTTAATTATTAAACTTAGTTGTGATTATTAAAACTCTCATGATTTGTAAAAATAATTAATAGGCTTGCCAATATTGCTACTGACTAATTAATCTAATTAGAAATTAATGATCAGAATATATTTTGGACGTACTCACCTATTTAATAGACAAATGAAGTTGGTTATATATAGAGTATTAATTATGGCTGATATTAGATTAATATTGGACAAATGAGAAATGCAAACTGCAACTTTGTACGAATACTAAAATATAAAATTGCTTTCGTTTATTTGGCCACCATAACTTTGATTAGCATATATATATTAATAATCAATATAAGGACAAAAGAAAGCTGCCAGTGAGAATTTATATTATAATCGACAATCTTTATACAGATCTGCACTTGGTTGATCATTTTTTGTTTTTCAGATTACTACTGTATTTTGTTAGTCGGCGGTTACTGCTTACTACCCTAGATTTTTAAGAGACAAAAAATAGAAAATGTGTACGTAGACTTGTAGAGATATAACAAATTAAACTTGAATTTAATTAATTTAGAAAAATGAATCACCTAAGCAACTATCAAAAGCCTAGACTATAAAAATGATTAAATTTAGTTATCAACGGCGTTTACGAAGTTAGTCCTATGTTACGAACACCCTGTAACGGTGTTATGTTCTCTCGATGGCATTGAAAGGAACCAATTATCTATTTGGATGGCTACCAAGGGAATAAAGCTTAATCGGTAATGGCAATGAGGAGATAAAAACTCTAAATTAATGACAGTGAGGTAAATTAAAATTTTTGATGGCAACGAGGAAATGATATAGATTTTAGTGGCAACGAGGCAATTCTCTCAAGGGGGGAAAAACGCAGCCCCCGGTCCTCTCCGTCCCCAGCCTGTCCTCCGCGCCGCGCCCGCCGCCGCCAAGGTCTTCTCCGCTGGCCCGTCCTGCCCCCAGCGCAGCGGCCGTGCACACACAGCGCCCGATCCGCTCGATATGAGGCACCTCCGAACCCCACGCCGGCCTCGCGTGCCCTAGGGTTGCCGGCGGGCCTCACCTGCACACTAGGGTTTGCCGGCCTCATCTGCGCCGCCTCCTCGCCGTGCCCTAGGGCTGCTCGGCATCACCCACGCCGCCGTGACATCGCGTAGGGCCGCCTGGCCTCGCCTGCGCCATCGTCAAATGCCCTACGGCTGGCCGCTCTCACCCCCTCGCGACCATGACGGATTGTAGGACTACCTGATTGGTGAGATCTGATACTTGTTTGCCCTATTTGCTACACTCTATTTCGATCTCATCAGTGTGTATTTTATTTTATTTTATTTTCCTGCAGCCGCATCAGCCTGTGATTTGGTGGTAATTTAGTCTAACAAAGCAATAAATGCCCCGGTGAGCCTACCATCTACTCTTCCTTTGGTTACCAATTATTTATGTGTTGATGATTCCTGCCGCTTGCCATGTACCTCTTCCAGTTTAGTGTCCACCTACTGTAACTTGCGCCAAGATTAATGCTACGATATTTGAGATGGTTTCTTTAGTTAGTGATGTTCCATGCTCTTTTGTTGTATATTGACTGCAGCCACATTACAGTGGAGCTATCTTTGTTTGCGAAATAATTGCATCAAAGTATGAGTTCAACGTCCTCAGATACAAGATCGGACAGCATGGTAATAACACAAGCTTAATTGAATCCCTTCATACATATTTAAGATTGTGAACTAAATGGTTTAGAATCCACGGAACCGTACATGTTCTGAAGCTAACTATTTGTTCTCCTCACTTAATCTCATGGTAGATATGCACACTTTAGTTACTATAGGAAATTCAATGTTTTACAGAAGTGGTCCATGCCTTCAGTGTTTCCATTGTAGCATATGTTGGAAATCGTATACAGATTAGCTACCTAATAATCAATGCCAAGTCTGTGTTGTTTCTAATTTATCTAATGAAAAAGACTGTTGGGACCTTGGTTGAAATAATGCATGATTTAAAATTCTAAGATTTGTTATTAGGATCATATATATTATATGATGGGTCTCTGCAAAGCCTGTGTTGTTACAAGAGTATATGTTGCCAGCATAGTTGGAATGTAGTCACCTATGCTAGACATTTGCACAGGATTTGTCTTATCGAACCATGAATCATATGAGTCTCCATAGCAAAGGTTTATTTGTACTGATTCATCTTATTTTAATTTATGCGCACTCATTTCCTTCCTATGTACTGACATGTAAACACGGTAGTTTAGTCCTGGCCTCAGCATGATAGCAAAATTGATGGCTTTTTATTCGTGCTGTTGCAGACTCAGCTTCCTCTTGATGCCAGTTGCAGGCTCAGCTTCCTCTTGATGCCACCAACGTACATCATTTCAATTTGAATTTGTATGTATGCTCAGATTTCAGCACTAATGTTTTCCTGTACAAACTTTGCCATTTTTATTACCCAGTGTTGTTATTCTTTGCAAGATCACATATTGGGATTGTTTACCATATACACTCATTATAGTAGATATCCTTTCAATTACTTTGTCGTGGCTTCACGCTTGCCCTACTGGTTCTTCTTCTTCTTCTTCTTGTTTCTTTTGGCGCCCCGGTTGGAGCTCTCGGGGTCCTCGTCCGTTCGCTTCCCCTTGTCCTGGTCGCCTCCGAAGATGGCGCCAACTGCTTCATCGCCGACAGCGTAGTTAGTGACGATGTCCATCAGCTCGTTGGCTGTGGTGGGGGTGTTGCGGCCCAACTCTCAGACCAGCTCCTTGCAGGTAGTTCCAGATAGGAAAGACATAATGACGTCGAAGTCGGTGATGTTGGGCAGCTCAGTGCGCTGTTTGAGAAACGTCGGATGTAGTCTCGAAGGGACTCGCCCGGCTTCTGTTTGTAGCTCCTGAGATCCCAAGAGTTGCCGGGGCGTACGTAGGTCCCCTTGAAGTTTCCCTCGAACACCTTCACCAAGTCGTTCCAGTCGTGGATCTGTCGAGGTGGGAGGTCCTCGAGCCATGCTCGAGCGGTGTCCGATAGGAACAGGGGTAGATGTCGAATGATGACTCAGTCATCGGTGGCCCCGCCTAACTGACAAGCCAAGCGGAAGTCAGCGAGCCAAAGTTTGGGTTTGGTCTCGCCGTTATACTTGGTGAGAGTCGTGGGGGGGCAAAACCGGGCTGGTAGCTGGGTCCTACGAATGGTCTTGCTGAAGACTCGAGGACCCGGCGGCTCGGGTGATGGACTGCGATCCTCCGTGCTATCGTAACACCCGCCCCTGTATTCGTGGTAGCCCCGAGATGCGCCATCATCGCTTCTGCGCTTGCGGCGTTCGTTGAGGTCGTCGCGGGCGTCCCGGGGCTTGCGGTTGTCGATGATACGCTCACGGACAGGGGGTGCTTTGTTCCCGCGTGGTGCGGGCTCAGGATGAACCGATGCCTCTTTTTCGTGTCGAGAGGGCTCCGCATGCCGCTCCGAGGGAAGCCCGTGGCGTCTCGAGGTGGAACTCTCGGCCTGCTGCATGGCCGTAGTCTCAAGGAGACCTCGAATATCATCACGGGTCCACCGGGCCTTGGGTGTAGATGGCTCGGACATGTTACGAAGAAGCATTGTGGCGACGATGATGTTCTGGCTGGCTCGGTTGAAGACTGGGGGTTTGTTGATTACGGATAATCTTCAGTCTACCACGGGATACCCCACGGTAGTAGAGTTTCGGCAAGGGTTACGTTTAGACCGCGATCTGGATGTTGAGGAGCAAGACGACAACCCAGACAAAAGATTTACCCAGGTTCAGGCCGCTCGAAAACGTAATACCCTACGTCCTGCTTCTCGTGTTATCTGTGTTCTCAAGTATCGGAATACAATGAGGTGCTCAGCTCGTAGATCTGAGGACCGATCTAGGGCTGATTGAGTTGAAGATTAGATGCGTTCTAGGGGGGTCCCTGGCTGCTTTATATAGTCAGCCGCCAGAGTTACAGAGGTCGGTTACGCCAAGTCGTATCCTAGGAGGACTCGAGCTATCCTAACCGATAAAGACTACTTGCGGGACAAGCTTCCTTGTACGTGATCCGACTTGAGGTCTGTTACGGACCACACCTCCGTCTTGATATCCAGCCCACCAGCCTGGTTGGCAGCAAGCTGGGCTTCGCCTGGTCTGGGCCGTCTTGCCGAGCAGCCCGAGACTACCTATGAGGGTATACGGGGTCTATCCCCCCACAGCTAGTCCCCGAGCGCCATGTATTCTGATGCGACATGCCATTTTAACCTTCTCCGAATAGTGAGGCTTGAGTTCTTGACATCTCCGACCACCGTTGTCGCCGGAGAAGTAGGTTGTCCGAAGAATGTATGGTGCTCTTAAGAAGAAAGAAAAAGATTTCCTTCCCGGGAAGTGTGTCCACTTGTATTTCTGAAAAGAAATGTAAGTGCGTCTTGAAGCGTAGCATCTTTGATCATCAGAGGCGTAGTGGTCGAAAAATAAGCACATTCACCACGAGGTGAAGTGTGCCCACTTAGTCCCCGAGCCTGGTAGTAGGTGACGTAGGCACGTGGTGTCAGGGTCTAAAAAGAATTCCCAGTTAAGTTGAGAATCCAATCGTCATACAAGCGATACGAGATGCATCGGCAGGTGCATCGTACTTATGTAGTCCCCGAGCTTACTGGAAGGCGAGGTATGAGCCTTGTAGCAAGGTCCAAATGAGAAAAAATATCCCAACTGTATGCGAGTTGCCAGTCACATGTAGTTGAGATGCAAAGTCCCCGAGCCGTGGTCGAAGAGTGGTTGAGGCAGTCCCCAAGCACAGGTCGAGGAGCGAGCGACGAAATCCCCGAGCCGTGGTCGGAGAGCAGTCGAGGCGCGAGCGACGAAGTCCCCGAGTCGTGGTCGGAGAGTGATCGAGGCAGTCCCCGAACACTGGTCGAGGTGCAAGCAACGAAGTCCCCGAGTCGTGATCGGAGAGTGATCGAGGCAGTCCCCGAACACTGGTCGAGGCGCAAGCGATGAAGCCCCCGAGTCGTGGTTGGAGAGTGATCGAGGCAGTCCCCGAGCACTGGTCGAGGCGCAAGCGACGAAGTCCCCGAGCCGTGGTTGACGAAGTCCGTGGTCGACGTGGTCCGTGGCCGTAGTCCGTTCCCGTTATAGGGAAGTGGATCCTATCGTCGTGTCCCTTGGGATCGCTCCGGAGTTGGACGACGACGCTGCTGAAGAGCTCCAGGCCTCCTCTGCTCCTACCGCCGCAGCCTTGGTAGAAGACATGGTGCTGATCGAAGATCCTGCAACGACAGACGGTGGTCAGTAGGCAGCCATGTAGAAACATTATGTATGAACAATATGTTTAGGAGTTAAACAGAGCACGAGGTGCTTAGAAACTCGTTATGGCAATGTATATTTCAGGCGTTTACTTAAGCGTGTGATAAGTATTTTGCCGTTTGTAAGTTTTACTTTATGCATAACTAAACACATAAAGTTTATTTCGAAAGTATGTGTCGACATCCAAGTTTTATCCTTGCTCTCGAAGCGACTAGCTCAGTTAGGTGACCCAGGGACGCACTAGTGAACAGCGCGATGCGCCAGGATCACTAGGTACGATCCTAAGTACCGTTAGAGGACAACCACCGGATCTCCTAGTGCTGAGTAGCGCGGAGCTGTAGCACATCGACAGAGGACCGAGACGTGGTGTCTTGTCAAGTCGTTCTCGATGAGCAAGAATAAAGTTTGGATGGGACATATGCAGGGTGCATGTATGCAAGGTTTGTACAAAATCCTTTTAAAGAAGATTGCAACTGGAAAGCAAAGAGAGACGAAAACTTCCATTATATAAAGAAATAAATTAGAGGTGATGAAATACATATCTTAGGATTTACACGTGGTAACGTATGAGCAGCTCTATGTGCCATGAATTAGGCTCTTCAACACCTTCTAATGTCTCCAACCGATAGGATGTTGGGCATGTGACAGCCTTTACCCTGAACGGTCCTTCCCACCTTGGTGACAGTTTATGGAGGCCATCGGTCTTTTGAATCCGACGGAGCACAAGATCACCGACCACGAACAAGCGTCCTCGTACGTTGCGATTATAGTAGCGACGTACGGCCGCTAAGTACTTGGCGGTCCAAACACACGAATCCAATGCCTGTTCTTCTTTAGCGATGATGTCGACATCCCTGGCAGAGTTGGAAACGTCTTCGTTGTAGTAGGCGACTCGTGGTGATCTGAATGCGACTTCAGCTGGTAGAACAGCCTCGGAGCCGTATACCATGAAATATGGTGATACTTCGATATTTCGACTGGGTTGGGTGCGCAGTCCCCAGACCACAGCAGGGAGCTCCTGGAGCCACCGACCAGGTTTGAGAACCTTGTCCGCCTGGTAGACTCGCTTCTTGAGAGCGTCGAGGATCATTCCATTTGCTCGTTCTACTTGACCGTTTGCTCTGGGGTGAGCGATGGAGACGTACTTAACTTTGATGCAGTTGTCTTCGCAAAAGTTGAAGAAAGCATCGCTTGTGAATTGTGACCCTAGATCGGTGATTATAGAGTTTGGGATGCCAAACCTATGGATAACCTCGTCTAGAAATTGTATGGCCTTCTCAGCGGTGGCTTGCTTGACTGGTTTGTACTCTATCCACTTAGAGAACTTGTCGATGAGCACGTAAACAGAACCGTAGCCGCCGGGTGCTTTTTTGAAAGGACCGATCATATCCAGTCCCCAGCACGAGAAGGGCCAAGCAACTGGAATGGTTTGCAAATCATGTGCTGGGACATGGATCTGCTTAGCAAACATTTGACAGTTTGCGCATCGCCGCACATAATCTTCGGCGTCAGTAACAGCTGTAGGTCAGTAGAAACCTGCTCGGTAAGCTTTGCCGACCAGCGTCCGAGAAGCTGCATGGTTATCGCACATACCCTCATGGATCTCTTTCAAGAGCTCGAGGCCCTCTTTCTGGGTAATGCACTTTTGGTAAATGATGGACCTAGGTCCTTTTCGCATTAGTTCACTGTTGACCATGGCATAAAGCTTGGCTCTACGGACCAGTTGCTGGGCAGCAATCTTGTCTTCCGGAACTAGGTGTTCATTCAGGTATTTGATGAAGGGCTCTCTCCAATCTGGCTGGGGAGGCACTACCTGCTCGGGTAGCTCTGTACCTTCATCAGCTTCCTACTGACCTGGCGACTCGTTGTCCTTCGTATTGTTACTGAGCAGTGCGACTAGATCTGATGCCGTGGCATCAGGTTTCGTAGTCTAGTCAGCCTGAAGGACTGTTCGGTGGACCGCAGGCATTGTAGATGCATTGGCCGGAGCCGTTGTGGTCTGCGGTCTATGTGCTCTGCGATGTCGTTGTCGGCGAGGAGCGAGACTTGGGCGTCGTGCTTCGATAAACTCGTGCAGCAGCACGGGCCATGGGGCTTGCATGCTGCGCACGGATGAGTCGTACCGAGGCAGTAGGCGACCCGATCTGCGCTGGCGGACCACCCCCTGGGATCTTGTTGGAAAGAGGGAGGGTGGGTTTCTTGCAACGGGTGCTCGGCGCTGGTTGGGATCTAACCAACGAGGGCCGTTAACTGGATCTGCAGCGCGTGCTCGGTGGACGTGGCTGCGCTGTCGTGGTCGGACAGGGGTGAAGCCAGAGAAATCTGGCTCTTGGTGAAGCTGGTTGCGAGCAGTCTCGACTAGATCCAACGTCTCCACCAAACCACGACCCTGTCGGTCGATTAGCTCAATCAGATTTGAGTTGTCAATGTGCCTCCTCTGGTAGCGAGGAAGCTGTCTCCGGGGGGCCTGGGCGGCCATCCTCTCCGTGGCCGCTGAGGGCAACACGGAATCTTGCGCAACTGGTGCTGGGACCAGCGGCGATGACCTTGGCGCTGTGACCGAAGGTGCAGCAAGCGGTGCTGTGACCGGCTGAACAGCAGGTGGTGCTGGTACCATCCTGGACGCTCCCGAGGACGTGAGGGCCGTAGCTACGCTCGTGGTCCAGGTGAAGGATCCGACGGTGAGCGTGTAGCCGGTTTGGAAATCCATGGAAGCAGGGAAGGAAACCATCTGGATCGCCTCAAGATCTAAAACACCAACCCCTACCTGGCGCGCCACTGTTGATTACGGATAATCTTCAGTCTACCACGGGATGCCCCACGGTAGTAGAGTTTCGGCAAGGGTTATGTTTAGACCGCGATCTGGATGTTGAGGAGCAAGACGACAACCCAGACAAAAGATTTACCCAGGTTCAGGCCGCTCGAAAGCGTAATACCCTATGTCCTGCTTCTCGTGTTATCTGTGTTCTCAAGTATCGGAATACAATGAGGTGCTCAGCTCGTAGATCTGAGGACCGATCTAGGGCTGATTGAGTTGAAGATTAGATGCGTTCTAGGGGGGTCCCTGGCTACTTTATATAGTCAGCCGCCAGAGTTACAGAGGTCGGTTACACCAAGTCGTATCCTAGGAGGACTCGAGCTATCCTAACCGATAAAGACTACTTGCGGGACAAGCTTCCTTGTACGTGATCCGACTTGAGGTCTGTTATGGACCACACCTCCGTCTTGATATCCAACCCACCAGCCTGGTTGGCAGCAAGCTGGGCTTCGCCTGGTCTGGGCCGTCTTGCCGAGCAGCCCGAGACTACCTATGAGGGTATATGGGGTCTATCCTCCCACAGGGTTCACCCGCCCTATCCTCGGTGATGCGACAATTAATGTCATGAGCTCTCTCACAAGCTCCTCCATCACGTTTGTGCGCCGCGCACTCCCGCTCGAGGGTCTACTGAAGTAGGTGCAAGTTCTCTCATTCCTCGTCGAGCTTGGCTTGCAATGCTTGAATCTGCTCAAGTTGTGCTCCTTGGGCTGCACCAAGGAGTCAGGCTTCGTCCTGTGCGCTAGGGAGCTCAACGTGAGGTGGCATGATGTTCCTCCCTCCAACAGCCACCTCGGCTTTCGAATTCGACGCGGTAGCCCCATCGACGTGGAAGCATTCGTGAGTCGGATCATAGCTATCATCGGCGGAGTCGGAGTACGGGGCGCCAAAATAGTAATATGATGGATGTATGTGAGGTTGTTGATCTCTGGGGTCGTAGCGGTGGGAAGCGACCGCACGGAGCTTCGGACCAGGGGTCTCCATAGAGTCCTGGTACTCGAAAACTGGTGCGGACGCCACAAGATCGAGGGTGGAACGTAGATAATGCCCAGAGAGTTCCTTGTAAGCGCCCATGTTGGTGCCTATGGAGAAAGCATACCCTTGGGCGGCCGTGTACAGCCCATACGGGAATGTCCATGGCGGCATTGTTCCTGCTGCCGGAGAAGCCGATCCTAATCCGGGTGGAGGCGGTGAGGCGTTGGACGGTGGGGTGACGGGACGCCCCATCGGTGTCTTACCCGTAGCCAAGCTCATCCTACACAGGTCCTCACCGAGAGACTCTGTGTCGGCGTTCAACTGAGGGGCGTCGGAACAGGGCACACCGTCATCCCCTATGAGGCGATGGTAGTTGCTGTGCTAGGCACGCCGTCGCCTGGCTATGTGAGCCCGACGAGAATGGCGGTACCGGCGCACAGCTCCCCCGGGCTGGGAGAGCTCGTGGTCATGGTCGGTTGGGTGCCTGGGCGGGAGGAGGACCATGTCGTAGTCGTAGCCAAGGGACATGAACTCCAAGCTCCCAAACTAGATCACCGTGGCTAACAGAAGTGGACGTTCGGGGTTGGCCATCTGAAAGAATGGCAAGAAAGCGATGCTGGCACGTAGCGGCCCCTACCTGGGGCGCCAACTGTTGGTGTTTGGACCCAGGAGGGCCCTAAGCCGACGAGTGAATATGTGCTGCGTGCTCCCTAATCTGGATGGTGATGCAAAGAGAATACACAGGGGTTTATCCTGGTTCGGGCAAAGAAGGCCCTACGTCCAGCAGAGAGAGAGTATTGTATTTCATTGCACCGAAGTGCCTGCGTAGGGGTTATAAGCTGTGAGAGAGGGAGTTGGTCCCAAGTCTCAAAAGAGAAGAATGAAGAGTTGCTTGAGATGTTGATCTAGAAGTGGTCTTTTTTGTCCCTTGTCCTCCCCCGGGAGTTCCTTACCCTCCCCTTTTATAGACTCAAGAGGAGGGTTTAGGTCTACAAAAAACCCTATGGGGTGCCTTGGAGGAGAAGGCGGGACGGGCGCTGTAGATGTTGCTGTAGCGACGTGCTCCGGTGTATGCAGGCCATCCCTGGGGCGTCGTGGTGATGTTGATGATGGGACAGTGAAACACCCTGGGTGCTGTAGGGGACATGCGATTCCCTGTGGTCGATGTAGGGGCGTGGTCCCTTTGTTGACTGTAACACCTTGGGTGTTATGGTTGCTAATTAACCTGTCATGTCATCATATTGCATCGCAAAGCATCCATGATTAGGTCAACCCTGTTATGCATTAACTAAAATGAGTTTACCTTTCTAGATTGGATGTGTTTCTCAGTGGTGTGACTCGAACCGAAAACCCTAATTTCGAATGTCACCGCAAATACTTAGTCCATGCCCTATGTAATTTGAGGTGTGTGACTGTGTTACACACTAGTGTCAAGTGTAGGGTATGAACTCAGGTACAACACGTAAAATGAAGCTCCAAGTTTGAGCTTGAATTGGAATCCAAAAACTTGTCGCGAGTTTTCCGATTCGAATTTAAATTCAAATTTGGGGAAATATTAAAAGATTTTCAAAAGCTAAATTGGTCAACCAAGAGTGGCATTTGGTCAACTATGTGATAATTGACTCAATGATGCACTTGGGTGATGGTTTGATCATTAAGTAATCACCAATTAAGGTAGCAACAAATTTCAATTGGAAATTCCTCCGAAAACCCTAAAAATTCAAAACCCTAGTTTTACCCCTTTTTAAATAATTAAAAATCTAAGCAAAATTTGGGAAAAAGTTTAAAACCAAGTTTGTAGAACTTTTCAAGGGCTACAACTTTGGTGTTTTGAGTTTTCAAAGTTTTAGTTTAAAATGTGGAGCAATTTTGAAAAGAAGCAAGACAAGCCCCGGTGCATTTAAACCCTACCTTGAGATTTACAAATCTTTATTATTATACTATGGTTTACTGCATTAAGTAATTAGGAGTTGAGTGATAACCCAATTGCTGCATGGCCATCCTTGATTATTGCGATATCACCCTTGATACCTGTTTTACTAAAAATGCGTAGTATGCTTCACTATGCTTATGAGTTAAGCTTTTTAAATGAATGTTTACATGGCCATGATGGCATACTTAATGAATATTGAAATATGAGAATGAAGTTGAAAGATCGGGCAGGTGGTTTGGCCACTGCTAACTTGCATTGAGAAAGGAGTCTCAATGTAGTGTTTCCGTCTTGTCGACTAAGGACCGTTCGTTGTAAGCCCGCTTGTGTTTCGAGACTTTGCAACTAGCCTCATGCCTTGGGTAAGCCCAAAATGTTGGTGATTCCATTTCGAGAACATCTAACCTCGCACTGGGAGTGGAGAGATGGCGGGAGTAGCGTGTACCCTCAGGGCTAGAATCGGGCCGGGTTCGAGGAGTACTGTACTCTCAGGTGGCGATGGACACGTTCTGGTTTTGAGAGATCTAAATGAGGGTTGGCATATGCAAGATTTGGTTCTACATATGTCGTGAGGTTAGAGATCCCCAGCTGGGTATAATCGGTTCGAATCGTCGTTGGTCCTCGGTTATGGAGACTCAATCGCCTGACTTACATCGTAGTTAAGAACTGGAATTGAAAGAAAGAATAAGAAAGGTCTTGATGAGAATTACTTTGATCTAGATTAGGATCACTTAGAATTAGTTAATGAACCATCAATGGTAAAAGTAAAATATTAAAGGTCCATCAATGGTAAAAGTAAAATATTAAAGGTAAGGACTTACTTTAGTAAGCTTTTCTGCAAAAGAAATTTTGATTCTTGAATACCCGTACCTTGATTCCCTAAAGCTAGCATACTCTTGGAGTCTTTTCTTAGTCGGGTAAGTCTTGTTGAGTACTCTTGTACTTAGGGTTTGTTAAACCCCTTGTTGCAGGTGCGGTTCATGAACAAGTCTGCTTTGAGCCTTGTTGCATGACCGTTGTGGCTAAAGAAAGTGACGACGAGTAGACTGTGTAGCCTTTGGGCAAGGCACTTCGTTTGTGTGATTGTAATAAAGTTACTACTGATACATCCCTACTACCGGTTTGTAATAATGCTACATAAGGTTTGAAGTTTGAAAACTGTGGTTTGTAAACTTAAATTATTGTAAGACTTCCGCTACTTTACTCTGATGGTATTTTAAATAAACTGTTGTAATATTGCAATACTCCTGTGATTGGATCCTGTTCGGAGGAAAGCAGGCCTTTTAAGTTATGAGGAACATAAGTACGACTGTCAGAGGTCATTATGACGATGACAGGTACATGTGGGCCATCATAATTAGGAGATTCTGTGACAGCTGGTACCAGAGCATAATTATTGGAGTTATTGTAGTATTACTTTATAAAACTTCAAAATGATTTGGATCGAACAAACTTAATATTGATATTTTGGTCCAAATTGCTTTTGGCTTATCCCAATCTACTCTTTGTAGTTTCCTTAGCTCATATTTGAAAGCTTCGTAGTGAAGTATCATGTTATATTGCCCTAAGTTACAAATGTTATTGCATGTGTTACTTAAACTTTTCTGTTAGTTCGTAAGTATGATGCATGCATCATGTTTAATTAACCTGCTTAAGTTACCTTCCCTTTTAAAGTGGTTTGGGTTAAGTAAGGTTCAATCATGTTCATGCTAACCTTCAGATCCCTCCCATCTGTCCTCATCTTTCTAATTCTGTCTTGCTTCAAGATGACACATGTGAAGACGTCTCCTCACAAGAAAACTGGTCTGCAAGGAGTGTCTCGTCATCAGTTGGCAACCAGAGGTGATGGAGCAAGCAGTAGTCACAATCTGAACCCAGATTCATAAGCAGAGGTCGCAAGGCTTACGTCAGAGATAGAGCGACTGAAGCACAACATGCATTTTTGGAAGTAGTGCCAGAATGAGTCTCTGGAAAAGGAGACAGAAGCCAGGGCTCATGTTTGAGAGTTGGAACTTTATGCGACACACCTGGAGTAGTACAATACAATTCTGCATGAGGAAGTCCATAGGCTACATGACCTGATGAATCCCAATCATCAGCCCTAGGCGGAGAAGATGATGTCGGTGCCATGGTCGTTCCTGGTGGAGAGGATAACGAGGAAGAGGATCCGGAAGAAAATGAACCCATGATGGAAAGTGGGGATGAGGCAAGTCATGTCACTAGTACAAGTGCTCCGAAGAATGAGGATGGAGTGATTGTGATCAGTGATGATGATGAGGAGTGAAGTGTCAAAACAGATGGTTATGTAATATAGTAGTCTTTCCTGTTTTCTAAGAACCTTAGTGGGGTTGGTTTGCTTACTTTCAAGCAAGTTTGTAATAAAAATAATGTAAGATAAGGTTGATGTGTGTACTAGTACTGTACTAACTGCTTTTTAATTCAATAAAGCAATGTAAATAAACATGGTTGTGTACAATAGATGGATGGTACTAGAACTTCTCAGGCTAGGGACAATGCTCCTAATCCCCCACCATTTCCACCTACTCTGGCAGAAGCTATTGCAGCACTGGTCAATGCCACTACTCTGTTGGCCTAGAATCAGAACGGAAATCAGGATCGTCGAGGCCGAAACAATGGAGGAGAAACCACTTATGTGGATTTCACCGATACCCGTCCACTGGTTTTTCAAAGGCCGATGAGCCGCTAGAGGCGGATGACTGGCTCCAAACAATGGAGCAAAAGTTTGAACTTATCCAATGCACTGAATACCAGAAACCTGTGTTTGCAGCACAGCAGCTCAGGGGTGCCACAGGGGCATGGTGGGCGAATCTGGTCGCTGCACAGCCCGCTGGCCATCGTATCACTTGGCAAGAGTTTCATGATGCTTTCAGAGCACACTACATCCTAGATGGTGTCATGGCAATGAAGTTAGAAGAGTTTCTCTCTCTAAAACAGGGAAACCAGACAGTTCTTCAGTATGTTGGCAAATTCAATCATCTGTCACAGTATGCAGCCGAGTATGTGAACACTGATGCAAAGAAGAAGAGTTGTTTTATGAGGGGTTTGAATACCAAGATCTAGGTAGCGTTGGTCAGATGCTATAATGCCACATATCATGAAGTAGTCAATGTCGCTATCACTTCAAAAGAGAAGTCTCGCATTCATAAAGAGTCAAAGAAAAAGAAGCAAGTGTTGTCTAGCTCGTCATGCGGCATTAAGAAGCGCCAAAAGTTTATCTACCACCCTCAGAATCATTTTTGCCCTCCTTATCGTCCACCGCAATACCAAGCTCGGCCGCAGACGTTTATCCGTCCTGTCGCAACCCAGCAATATCCACAATAGCTGAATGCCCCTGGTATTCGAAATCAGAGCCCGCTAACCCATAACTTTCCCTGCTATAACTGTGGAAAGCCAGGCCACTTCTCAAAGGACTGCCCGTATCCAAGGCAGTACAACCCCAATTATCCAAGAGCTCCCGTACCGCAACAACAACAGCCTCAGAGTAAGAATAATAATCTGAATGTCCAGAAGGGTAAGGGTGAAAAGAAGAAGACGGGACGTGTATTCTATACCCAAGCAAGTGCAATTCCAGAGGGAGAACCTGTTATGATGGGTATGTTCCCTGTTGCTAATCATCCAGCAGTACTGTTATTTGATTCTGGTGCATCGCATACATTCATAAATCGCACCTTTGTTACAAAGCATGACATTCCAATTATAGGAACACAAGAGGATTTCTTTATTCAGTCCCCCAGGGGACGACTGTGTACTAAGGAAATAGTACGTAACGTACCTATAGAGTTGGGTGGGCATATATTTCCTACCTCAATGATAATATTACAGAAACATGATATAGATGTAATCCTGGGTATGAATTGGATGTACCAACGAGGAGCTATTATAGATGCACTGCACAGAACTATAAAGTTGAACTTGCCAGATAATAAATCTTATCTTCTTATCCAACTTCCTATTCCAAAGAGAACCATTGAGAGGATATGTGCAACTTCAGTGAAAGAAATTTGTGATATATCGGTAGTTTGAATTTCCAGATGAGTTTCCAGATGATCTACCTGGTCTGTGTAAGGTCCAAATAGGCTAGAGGGGGTGAATAGCCTAATTAAAACTTCTACAAGAATTACTTAACCACATGTTAGTACGAAAGGTGGCGAAGCAAATGCACTAGCTCTAACTAATTAAGCAAGCCACTTACACAAGTCTATAACAAAGCTATTCATTAAACACAATAACAACTACAAGCTAGAAACAAGAAGTAATACAAGAGAAGAGCTTTGAGTGATTATACCGCCGTGTAGAGATGAGAAGTACCAAACAATCAATCACACAAGAGAAGTCCTCAGGAAGAGAATGACACAAGAATTTATCCCGAGGTTCACTTGCTTCCCGGTAAGCTACTCCCCGTTGTGGCGATACACCCACTTATCGGTTCACGAGCTAATCGACTATCAAGAGTCGAGCCCTCGGCGGGCGCCGCACAACCGCACACAAGATGGGGATCCTCCAAGCCACGAGCTCCACTAGAGTATCCAATTTGCGAACTTCCACGGGGAAGGATCAAGAACCCCTTACAACACTTGGTGATGACTCCAACAATTTCCAATTGTGAGCTCAATCACCTCTGCTGCTCCAAGCCGTCTACCGTGTCGGGAAACACGGAAGAGTAACAAGAAATCCGCAGCAACTCAAAGATCAAGTGCCTCTAGAATGCAACTCTCAAGTAATGCACTTGAATCTCACTCAAGATGTGCAACTAATCAAAGAGATGAGTGGAGGGGTTGTTCTCTAGCTCAAAGTATGTCTCTAGTTCTCAAAATGTGCAAGAGATACCCTCAAACCCCGGCCAACGTCTATTTATAACGAAGGGGTACGCAGCTAGCCGTTACGGATGACGCAGTTCAAAACGAGCTGACCGGACGCGCCGGTCAGGGTGACCGGACGCGTCCGGTCACTATAGGACAAGCGTGAACAGTGCGCGTCAGAAGTTACCGTTGCTATGACCGGACACGCTCTAACGTATGACCGGACGCGCCCTAGCGTATGACCGGACGCGCCCTAGCGAATGACCGGACGCGCCGATCGCACAGCACCGCGAGCCCGCAAAGCAATGACCGGACGCGCTCTAGGCAACGACCGGACGCGACAGTGCCAGCGTCCGGTTAGAGTCCAGTAAGCTCCCTCAACGACCGGACGCGTCCGATCGCACGTGACCGGACGCGCCTCGCGTCCGATCATCACTCCGCTGCGCTCTGCCCCTCTGGACGCATGACCGGACGCGCCGGTCGCGCGCTCTTTTCTTCAGTGTACAGGAGAACTGACCGGACGCGCTGGTCAGGCCAGACCAGCGTCCGGTCACATACCCTCGCTGCGTTGAACTGACCGGACGCGTCCGGTCATACCATGACCGCGTCCGGTGCAGCGTCCGGTCACCTCTGTGACCTCCGTTCGCCTCCGTTTCTTTTCCAACTTCTGGCACAGTAGAAAATAGGCATTTCACTTCCCCAAAAAGCACCGAATCCCACCTCGCAAGCTCAGCGGGAGGGAGAGAGGAACTCAAACCCCTCTCTACCACTTAAACTCCACCGCCTTCGTAAATGTGCTAACACCACCAAGTGTACACCACCTTGTGCATGTGTGTTAGCATTTCACAATCATTTCTTAAGGCGTTGTGTTAGCTCTTTACTAGATCCTAATGCATATGCTCAAGACATTGATCTAGTGGCACTTGATTCCCGAGCTAACCGTGATTGCCCCTCTTGATAGTCGGCTATGTATCCTAAACCCGGCCAATCACTTCTCTACTCATCTTAGACCGGCAAAAGGAAAAACCCCTATGGTTATACCTTTGCCTTGCGCTCTTAGATCCTTCTCCTCCACTTGATCATCATGTCCTTCCTTTTATGTGCATCTCCACCATGATCATCATTTCATGTCCATGCACCATCTCTTTGTGATCTTGTGGCCACCACTCCTTGCCACATACACCTTCATCACATGTGTTGCTTATGCCTAACTCAAAACACTTAACACATGGCATTAGCAACTTGGTGTCATTAATTACCAAAACCAAACTTGGGCTTTCAGTCTGCCATCGGACAGAGAAGTAGAATTTGTAATTGAGTTAAAACCTGGTACTGCCCCAATATCCAGGAGAGCTTATAGAATGCCACCAAATGAATTGGCCGAACTCAAGGATCAATTGCAAGAGTTACGTGACAAAGGTTTTATCAGACCCAGTTCATCACCGTGGGGATGTCCGGCTCTTTTTGTCAAGAAGAAGGATCAGACTTTAAGGATGTGTGTTGACTATTGTCCATTGAATGAAGTAACTATTAAAAACAAGTACCCGTTGCCTCGCATTGATATACTTTTTGATCAACTTGCGGGGGCAAAGGTATTGTCAAAGATCGATCTTCGATCAGGGTACCATCAAATCAAGATTTGACCAGAAGATATTCCAAATACTACATTCACTACCAGATATGGATTGTATGAGTATCTAGTTATGTCTTTTGGCCTCACTAATACACCAGCACATTTCATGTATTTGATGAACTTAGTTTTCATGCCGGAGCTTGACAAGTTTGTGGTTGTCTTTATTGATGATATTTTGGTATACTCCAAAAGTGAAGAAGAGCATGCTGAGCACCTTAGAGTTGTTCTGACTCGTCTGAGAGATCATCAACTGTATGCCAAGTTTAGTAAATGTGAGTTTTGGTTAAAGGAAGTACAATTCTTAGGGCATGTGATGTCAGCCGAAGGAGTAGCAGTAGATCCTGGTAAGGTGAAAGATATTTTGAATTGGAAGCCACCAATCTCAGTTCGTGAAGTCCGAAGTTTTCTAGGAATGGTGGGTTATTACCGTCGATTCATACCTGACTTTTCAAAAGTAGCCAAGCCAATCACGGAATTGTTGAAAAATCAAATCAAGTTCATCTAGTCTCTAGAATGTGAGAAGGCTTTTAGAATTCTAAAGAAGTCACTGACAACTGCTCTAGTTTTAGCACAGCCAGATATAGGAAAGCCCTTTGATGTGTACTGTGATGCCTTTGGTATTGGCCTTGGTTGTGTATTAATGCAAGAAGGCAGAGTCATTGCTTATGCCTCGAGACAGTTGAAGCGTCACGAAGAGCATTATCCAACTCATGATCTTGAACTAGCAGTTGTGGCTCATGCATTGAAAATCTAGCGTCATTACTTGTTGGGTAATACTTGCCACATTTATACAGATTACAAAAGCTTGAAGTATATCTTTACTCAGTCAGAACTGAATATGAGGCAAAGAAGGTGGCTTGAGTTAATAAAGGATTATGATCTAGAAGTGCACTATCACCCTAGAAAAGCAAATGTTGTTGCCGAGGCACTCAGTAGAAATAATTATTGCAATTGTATGATTGTGAAGCCAATGGATTATAGTTTGTGTTATGAATTAGAAAAGTTGAATATTGAAATAGTCCAGCAAGGTCAGTTGACTAATGTCACTATGGAATCAATAATCAAAGATCAGATTATATCTGCTCAGAGAAAGAATTCCGGTATAGCCCACATCAAAGAAAAAGTTAGAACAGGTCAACAGACAGATTTTAGTATTGATGATACAGATGTGTTGTGGTTCAAGAACCGGTTAATGGTACCAAAAGTTTTAGAGTTACGGCAACTCATTCTTGATGAAGCACATAATACAAGGTTTTCTATTCATCCAGGGAGTAATAAGATGTATCAGGATTTGAAACAGAGATTCTGGTGGACTAAAATGAAAATTGAGATTGCTAGGTATGTTGCCAGATGTGACAGTTGTCGTAAAGTGAAGGTTGTACATTTGAAGTCGGCAGAAATGTTACAACCCTTGGCCATTCCATCTTGGAAGTGGGAATATATCAGTATGTATTTCATTACTGGGTTACCCAAGACCTCAAGAGGCTTTGATTCAATTTGGGTCATTGTGGACCGACTGACAAAATCAACTCATTTTATTCTAGTCAAGGTAGAACATTCTGCTATGACCTATGCAAAATTGTATATTGCACGGATTTTAAGTCTTCACGGAGTACCAAAGACCATTGTGTCTGATAGAGGCACACAGTTTGTTAACAATTTATGGAGGCACTTACATGAGTCCCTGGATATAAAACTTCTGCACAGTACCGCTTATCATCCACAAACAAGTGGCCAGACCGAAAGGGTCAATCAAATTATGGAAGATATGTTAAGGTCGTGTGCACTCAATTATTCAGATACTTGGGACGAGTGGTTACCTTTAGCAGAATTCTCCTATAATAATAGTTATCAAGAGAGTATCAAAATGACACTCTTTGAGGCACTGTATGGCCACCGGTGCAGGACTCCGTTGAACTGGTCAGAACCGGGAGAAAGATGGTTTTTCAGTGTCGATATTGTAAAAGAAATTGAAGCAAAAGTCAGGCAGATCTAGAATAATTTGAAAGTGGCTCAGTCCCGACAAAAGAGTTATGCTAACAAAAGGCGTAGACCCTTGGTATTCGAAGTAGGAGATTATGTTTATCTGAAAGTATCACCCCTAAAAGGAGTTAACCGATTTGGAGTCAAAGACAAACTCGCACCGCGTTATATTGGCCCATTCTAAATCATTCAAAAATGTGGAAAGGTGGCATATAAATTAAAGTTGCCTGAACAACTGTCAGTCGTGCACAATGTATTTCATGTATCGCAATTGAAGAAGTGTCTTCAAGTGCCTGATCAAGTTGTTGATGTTGATGGAGTTGAACTTGAGCCTGATTTGACATATTCTAAATATCATGTTCGAGTTTTGGATCAAAAGGATCGTGTTACCCAAAGTAGAACAATTAAATGGTACAAGATACAATGGGATCAATATTCGGAAGAAGAAGCCACGTGGGAATCTGAAGATTACCTGTTGGAGAATTTCCCCGAGTTCTTTGCTTCTATCTAGGTTGCAATTTCTTCTTTAAATTGTAACATGTCCTTTTCAAATTTTTGTAATGTAGAAAACCCCCTACCTGTTTTGTAGACAAGTCTTGGACGTGTTTGCTTGACACGTTTCCTTTTCCATTACTTAACTCAAGGCTTTAAATCTCGGGACGATATTTCTTTAAGGGGGAAGGGTTGTAACACCTCGGGTGTTATGGTTGCTAATTAACCTGCCATGTCATCATATTGCATCACAAAACATCCATGATTAAGTCAACCCTGTTATGCATTAACTAAAATGAGTTTACCTTTCTAGGTTGGATGTGTTTCTCAGTGGTGTGACTCGAATCGAAAACCCTAATTTTGAATGTCACCGCAAATACTTAGTCCATGCCCTACGTAATTTGAGGTGTGTGACTGTTTTACACACTAGTGTCAAGTGTAGGGTATGAACTCAGGTACAACACGTAAAATGAAGCTCCAAGTTTGAGCTTGAATTGGAATCCAAAAACTTGTCGTGAGTTTTCCTATTCGAATTTAAATTCAAATTTGGGGAAATATTAAAAGATTTTCAAAAGCTAAATTGGTCAACCAAGAGTGGCATTTGGTCAACTATGTGATAATTGACTCAATGATGCACTTGGGTGATGGTTTGATCATTAAGTAATCACCAATTAAGGTAGCAACAAATTTCAATTGGAAATTCCTCCGAAAACCCTAAAAATTCAAAATCCTAGTTTTACCCCTTTTTAAATAATTAAAAATCTAAGCAAAATTTGGGAAAAAGTTTAAAACCAAGTTTGTAGAACTTTTCAAGGGCTACAACTTTTGTGTTTTGAGTTTTCAAAGTTTTAGTGTAAAATGTGGAGCAATTTTGAAAAGAAGCAAATTTCAAATTTGACCCCTTTTATCCCCAAACTCAAATTTCAAAATGGAGGCAGAATTTGAAAATAGTTTGATTAGCAAAGTTGTAGGTCTTGGCTAGATGTGCAACATTGGTGTTTGGAGTTTTTGAAGTTTCAATACAAAATCCAAAGTAATTTCTAAATTATCAAATTTGCAAAAAGTGACCCCTTTTGAATTTAAACTCAAATTTCAAAATCTAGTTCGAATTTGAAAAATTGTTCAATACAAAACTTGTAGATCTTGAAATTCTGAAGATTTCATATCTTGGGAATTTTTCGAGTTGTTACATGAATTTGAGAGTAATTTGAGAAAACAGTTTGAAATTGCAAATTGGGGGGGGGGCTACAGTGCTCGGCGAATCAGAGCAGGGCACCACACGGCATGGGCACTGGCCAGCCGCCGTGGCCTTCGGCCAGCTTCCAGGCGCGCCTTCGACCGCCAGCGTTGGCTTCAGTGAGTTCGCGACGAGCCACACGTCGTCTTGAGGTCACGTTCGTCACCCTATAAAAGGAGAGCACCGTCACCAGCGTATTTTTCTTTTTCTCCATTTCCACTGCCACCGCAGCTCCGCTGCTCGCCGTCGCCTCTGTCGAGCCACCTCCGGCCACGCAAAACGCTTCACCACAACCGCTTCGCTCCCGCGCATCTCCCCTACCACTCGCACCCACCTCTACTGCCCGAAGCGCCCGGATAGCCGTTGTCTTCCCCGCGTCCTGTCGGAGCACCGCCACCACCGCCCTCACGTGGCTAGGCCACTCCAGTTCATCTCCGTCATCACCCAGAGCACCATCGTGATCGCTGTGAGCCCCTAAACGTTTTCCTCGTGTTAATTTAGTCGCTACTCCATCAGGGGCGTGTTTTCGCGGCTCACCGTCGACTGTGGTCCGCCATCGTCGTCGGGGAGGGGTCGCCGGAGCTCGAGCTTAGCTGTAGTATGGCATAGTGGGTTCGCGGGGTGGTGTAGATCGTTTTGGTCAAGTTAGTTGAACGACCGACGTCATGATCGTCGGCTGGCCGCCGTGCGGACATGGCCGAGCGCGCGGGAGAGAGCGAGAGAGTGGAGGAAGGGGATGACAGGCGGGGCCGGGATATCAGCGAGAGAGGGAGAGAGAGAGCGTGGGCGCGGGCGCGGGTGGGCCACGATGCTGGGCCACACAGGCGCGAGTGCGCGGGCGTGATGCGAACGGGCCGTTCGGCTGGGCCGAACCGGAGGAAGGAAGGGAAGGCGGCCCGAGTTGAATTTTGTTTTTTCTTTTTCCAAAATGTGATTAGTGTTGGTTTTTGTTTATTTCATTAGAAATTCTGTGGAGCTCCAAAAAATAATGAAAATTTTTGTGTAAGCTTTTCAAGATATAAACTACTTAGGAAAAATATTAAATGCTAAATTTGATTACTTTTTGCAAGTTATTTAATTAGTTCAATTAAATATTAAAGGCAACTTCTAGGAATTTTAGTAATTAAGATATTAATCCAAAAATCATGAAATTTATTTGACACTGTTTTAGGCCATGACTAATCCTTAGAAAAAGTTTAAGCTCAATTAGATGAAGTTTGATTTATTATTAATTATGCCCTAATTAATTAAATGTTTAAATAAATGTTAAATTGGTAACTTTAAGTGTTGTGTGTCCTTTTGATTGAGTGATGACCTTGGGTCACTAATTCTTGGTGATCCTTGGCACCTTAATTTTATGATTGAGCTCGTTAGTAATATGTTTGGTAAGAAACGCTAGTATTGCTTAAGTCATCGCTATTAGTTAGTAGGTTTTACTGTTTTGCGACTGTACCGCAAAGGAAAGTTGTACTCAAGTCGTAAATCGTGGCATATCATCATCAAGCATCATGTTTATCACCGCATCATGTTGAAACATGTTATATGCTCGTGTAGTTCCCGCTTTCGAAGAAGTTGAAGTTGGCAAGCAAGTCTCCGGAGAAGAGTTGTCGTCGGTGGGTTCCGGACCGGAGGTCGAAGTCTTTGAGCCCGAGTCAGTCGTCGCGTCAGAGCAAGGCAAGCCCCGGTGCATTTAAACCCTACCTTGAGATTTATAAATCTTTATTATTATACTATGGTTTACTGCATTAAGTAATTAGGAGTTGAGTGATAACCCAATTGCTGCATTGTCATCCTTGATTATTGCGATATCACCCTTGATACCTGTTTTTACTGAAAATGCATAGTATGCTTCGCTATGATTATGAGTTAAGCTTTTTAAATGAATGTTTACATGGCCATGATGGCATACTTAATGAATATTGAAATATGAGAATGAACTTGAAAGATCGGGCGGGTGGTTTGGCCACTGCTAACTTGCATTGAGAAAGGAGTCTCAATGTAGTGTTTCCGCCTTGTCGGCTAAGGACCGTTCGTTGTAAGCCCGCTTGTGTTTCGAGACTTTGCAAGTAGCCTCATGCCTTGAGTAAGCCCAAAATATTGGTGATTCTATTTCGAGAACGTCTAACCTCGTACTGGGAGTGGAGAGATGGCGGGAGTAGCGTGTACCCTCGGGGCTAGAATCGGGCCGGGTTCGAGGAGTATTGTACTCTCGGGTGGCGATGGACACATTCTGGTTTTGGGAGATCTAAATGAGGGTTGGCATATGCAAGATTTAGTTCTACATATATCGTGAGGTTAGAGATCCCCAGCTGGGTATAATCGGTTCGAATCGTCGTTGCTCCTTGGTTATGGAGACTCGATCGCCTGACTTACATCATAGTTAAGAACTGAAATTGAAAGAAAGAATGAGAAAGGTCTTGATGAAAATTACTTTGATCTAGATTAGGATCACTTAGAATTGGTTAATGAACCATCAATGGTAAAAGTAAAATATTAAAGGTAAGGACTTACTTTAGTTAGCTTTTCTGCAAAAGAAATTTTGATTCTTGAATACTCGTACCTTAATTCCCTAAAGCTAGCATACTCTTGAAGTCTTTTCTTAGTCGGGTAAGTCTTGTTGAGTACTCTTGTACTCAGGGTTTGTTAAACCCCTTGTTGCAGGTATGGTTCATGAATAAGTCTGCTTTGAGCCTTGTTGCATGACCGTTGTGGCTGAAGAAAGTGACGACGAGTAGACTGTGTGGCCTTTGCGCAAGGCACTTCGTTTGTGTGATTGTAATAAAGTTACTACTGATACTTCCCTACTACCGGTTTGTAATAATGCTACATAAGGTTTGAAGTTTGGAAACTGTGGTTTATAAACTTAAGTTATTGTAAGACTTCCGCTACTTTACTCTGATGGTATTTTGAATAAACTGTTGTAATATTGCAATACTCTTGTTATTGAATCCTATTCGGAGGAAAGCAGACCTTTTAAGTTATGAGAAACATAAGTACGGCTGTCAGAGGTCATTATAACGATGACAGGTACATGTGGGCAATCATAATTAGGAGGTTCTGTGACATTGACCGACGGCGGTCGAGGCCGAGTCGGGACGTAGTTGAGAGGGGTCGACGAGAAACGGATAAGGTCGAGCCCCGGAAATCCCGGGGCATAATGGTCGGACAGTGCCAGTTATGGTGTGAATAGTGGCTACCTTTGATCGCCCATCCCGGGATGGGCAGTAAAAAGTAGGATCAGACGCGGGTGCTGCTCCCATGCCTATGGCGCTGTAGCCACGTAGGTGGAAGTGGTGACATTGAATGCTTTTGTCAGCTAATAGGTGACTGAGAGGGGGGGTCGACCGGCTCGACCCTGGGTCGTGCGAGTCGGAGATTTTCCAGGGTCAAGGCTTCCCGTCGAGTGAGCCTCGTGCGAGTCGGAATGTAGTCGAGGGTGCCCTGTCTTCTTCCGTACGCGGGTTTGGCTCGTTGTGTCGGTGTACGGGGGCCTTGATTCGATTTTTTAGAGGTTTCAAGGCGTGGATTCCTCGGGGGTTGATTCTTTTTCTTCGTAGGATTTGGGTACCCCTAATTCTGGTACCCGACACTTACACTGAATCAAATAATTAATTAGCAGTGGCAAAAAATATTGATGATTCTAGGTTCTTATGGTTAATCGCACAACCTTAGTTGCATATATGTGTGCGTTCAAATTACTCAGCTTCCAAGGTTTCACATTTAACAGTTGTTCCTAACTTTTGCTCCATACTACCATTTCACTAACTGTAGTGTCCAATCATGCTTACATGTATATATCTTTTGAAATTTGGATCCAGTTCACAAGTAACCCATCGTCAACAATTCAACCACATAGATTGGGTTACTCTTCTGGTGTCGTGTTTGTGTTCTTCTAGCTTGGCCCCGTTCCCCTATTTTTCCCATTGAATTGACAGGTTACAAACTCTGCTTCTTGAATTGTGTTCCCTTATGCAGTTTCTTAATATTTATTTGCAGCCTATGGTTCCTCCAAAGTTTGCGAAAAGAAAATTAGTGTGCAAATTTTGCTATCTAGAGACCACACATTTCCTGCTAATAATCGCTCAAGCAGTTTTATGAAATGAAACGAGAGGTGTACATACAGCCACCGATAAATAATAATACTCATCTGCTTCAAACACAAATTTACATTAAAATCATAAATGTTGATGCATGTATTTCTTGATCACGGGTTCCTGTAAAATTATTGTGTGCTAAGGTTCAGAACTTGCAAACTCAATGGCCTTTCATCCTTGATGTCGTGCTAATTGGATGTGCTTCTTTGGAATGCAGTAACAATTTAATTTTAATCTTTTCTTGCTACGTCAGGTTGTTCACAGGGTGTCTTGATGGTGTTCTATTGTGTTCTCCTTACTACAACTGCTCCTTGATGAAATATTTGTAACCCACAAAAAACTGTCAGCTTGAAATCGACATGCGGGAAACACCGGGTTTAGTCAATTGTAATTAGAAGCTTTAACAATCTTTTTGCATCTTAGTTGACAACGTGCCCGCACAACGCGTGGGGAGACTGGCTAGTATATTGTAGTACCTAGATTCTAGAACCTGTTCACTTGGGCTGGTGTAGGTTGTCTCGCTGACTGCATTATGGGTCTTATCGATTAGTTCTACTTCTACAGCGATCACTCTAGCACGCAAGATATAAAGTATTAACAGTACACAATATGTTGTGTTCACCTTGCCTTCTTAGATTCTCGACAGGTGATTGTAAATATAGAAATCCAATAAACAATACGCGTGCGATGGCAACAAATGAATGACTGGATTCTGGTACACAAAGTATTAGTTGCCAATATACTAAATTCACCTTGGACTTCGATTATCGACAAATGATTGAAAGTATGTAAACTCAAAACACAATGTGCCTGCGTTGGCAGCATATCTCTATCTTTATCTCTCTCTATCTCTTCTTTACAACTAAAACATGCAGATTGTTAACGTCTACTCGGCAGCACCAAAACAATCATGCGATCTATGACTACTTGGGAGAAAAAAAAACCGTCAATCACGCACACGGGAAAAAATATCACCGTCAATCACCCAAACACGGAAGTCAATCACGCACACACGGTAAAAAAATAACCCTGCAACCGCAAACACCGCATGGAACACGAATGGAAACACAGAAGGAATGTAATCACCCTCAAATCACTTCATGCAAATAATCATCGCATGGACACACAGGAAGGCAAGTAAATAAAATGGAATAAAACGGAAAGAGAATTATGAGAAGGGAAAGGAATGTATCGGAATATCACCACACAATGATCATGATTGTGATCCTAATCTTGAGGAGAATTCTGCAACAATCAGGCAGATAATGCTATATACTCTACTTCTCGGGACCCCACTTTATTAGACACAAAAACAAGGCTTGCCACAAATAATCTACTATTGCCATATAATAACAGGCATCAAGTACAATGTCCTGAACAATGTGTACATATCACCAACACTACTCTACTGTATAATGGATGCATCATCCCTGTCCGAGCGTAGATAAATAGCTCAAAAGTACAAGTCACTAGGAAAAACATGGTGTGCGCAACAGTCAAGCTACTTCCCTGGCGTCATCCAAAAAGAAATGTGGCTTATAGAGACTTTTGTCGTTCCTCGCTGACCAAGCTCTTAGTAACTTCCTTTTTTTTGGAACAGCTCTTCGTAACTTCCTAGGGAGTAGCTGTTGCACCATACATGTGCCTTAAGGATGTCAAGCACCCTACCGGTGCTCCATGTTTGCACAAAAATGCTGATGACGGATATATTCCAACAAGATATATATGCAAGAGGAAATACTGCCATACTTCAGAGCATGAGTGGAGTAAGCTGTTTGCTAAAGAGATCACCAAGGGCTCCACGAACATCCATCTGAAGCATAACTAACCACAAATTAAAGCTCTGGTGTTATCTCATGTTTCGTTGATGGTACCTAGAAACTAAATGACATCCGACAAAGTACGTACCTGATCACAACAGATAAGTTTGGTAATTTAATGGATAGAACTCTTTTCAGGTGCTTTTTGAAGATCTGAGCATCCATGATGCACATTCCTTTCAAAACCTGAAATGCAAACAAAATTTCATGTCAGAGCATAAACAGATTATCATACTAAAACATGGATGAGAATTTCAAGAACTAACATAAAGCTTCCAGGATCCAGATATATACCATGACAATAACAGGTGCCCGTAAGTCTAATACACGATGTATGTTTGCACTGGCAGCCTCCCCAGTGCTAGGCTGGAGATCAGACGCCTTTTAAAATCTGCCCGCAAAAAGAAACCAGCTCCCTTCTGCTAGGTACTTGATCTTTTCCTAGTCATGAGATTCCACATTCAGACCATTTGTTTTCTTAGTGGAGTCCTTTTCGTCCTGTTCCACTGTTGATTTTATGGAGGATATCTAAACTAGATGGTTCGTTCCCCGCGCTTCGCTGCGGGATGTTGGTTCTCTTAGCAGTCGTGTACAACTATGAAGTATTGCACAATTCAGCACTGAGAAAGGGCTGTGAGATTATTATATCATCTAAACTCTACAAAGGTGAACCGGTCGCCGACTTCTCACGGTATCCACGTTAGCAAAAAAAAATTTGGCCGTTTGATCTGGGATTCAACACTGAGATGCTGTGCTGACTCCTGTTGCCGCCGTTGTCGTCGAGCCCTCCGCTTCAGCGCGTGCCGCGTGCCTGCCTTCTCGAAGCCTCCCACCGTTCCCTTCTCCCCGTTGTCATCCAAAATATCTCGGCCCCCTCGATCTCTCCGCGCCGCTCGCCGCCCCACCCTCCCCTCCCTCTCCCTCTCCCTCTCTCCCGATACGGCGGTGCGACAGCACACGTGCGCCGCGCGCCCGCGCCGCCCCACCCTCCCCTTCCTCTCCCTCTCCCTCTCCCTCTCCCCCGATACGACGGCGCGACGGCACACGAGCCTTGGAACCGGCGGCTCCGTCTCCCTCTCTCCTACCGTGGCGGCACGACGGCACGTCAACCTCGAAACCGGCGGCGTTGGCTCCGACGCCACCAGCTGGGGAGGCCGGCACGCACAGGGCGGCTTGCCGAGGGGTGGTGCCATGGTGGCTCCGCAGGCCAGCACCAGCACCGGCGCCGTCCGCTCGGGCGCCGCCCCGCCTCGGCGCTTCCACCGCCAGCCGAGCGCCGGTGCCAACTCCCCGAGGACCAGCCGTGTCACCGTAGCACTCACCTCCGCCCTGCTTCTTCCCTATCGCGGCTTTCATGGTGATGTCCTAGATGGATGTCCGGCGTCCTACTGCTTGCCGAGCTGGACGCGTCCACGGCGGCATGCCACAGGTTGGCCGTTCTCTCCTCTAGCTCTACCCCCAACACATTCTCGTCTTCTTTTGCTTGGTTGTTTATTTACTGGTCTTCTTGTTTTTTCCCCCACTGCTTATTGCATCTACATTGGCATCACGTCGGAACGGAGAGCGAGTCTTCAGGGTTGCAGCTGCAAGACTACCTGTATGATCCCGTGGCCGTTGGTTCCTCTTTCAAATTTGTAGGTATGATTTCAGACTCATGTATGCTGTATGAAAATTCATGTGAGTTTGGACGATTTCGTTATTACTATGATGCTCTGACCTTCGATTAGCAGATTTTCATGGTTGGCAATTCAATCTTTAACTGAAAATGTTCAGTACAGCGTTGTTGACGGTCCTTTTCTTTGTCAGATTAATTCTGAGGTAGTTCTTCAGTACTTATAATTATACATCCAGGATTGATGCATGTGAGGGTGGAGGATCCTGCAGGCCTCAAATTTTAGATAACATTGTGCTAGGATGCCTAATTTCACACTGCAAATATTCAGTGTATGCGTGGGAAGGTGGGGGCTGCTGCAGGGCTCACTGTTTGGAGCGAAATATAAGCTGATAATTCATTACATAGTCTTCTGCTATGGATACCTAATTTCACAAGAAAGCTGTTCAGCGTATGCCTATGTCAAGCTACGGAGTTAGGCCTCCAAATTTGTTTGCCAAGTTTGCATTTTAGGTTCACCTTTTCAGTTTGACAGCACTATTGTTGATTTCCGTTTACCACAAAAAATTGCATGAATGTAGTAAGATGTGTGCATAAAAACTGAACACTAATAGATTTCTAAACAGCTGCACAGATTTGCTATTTGGCTCCAAACTGAAAAGTGTCATCTTCCAAGATAATCACATTTGCTATTTAACTTCAAATGATTTGTTTCTCTCTTACTTAGTTCTCTTGCTTCGGTAGTGTTTTTTCATGTGCCTCTTACACTATTTAATTTCAGATTGGACATGTTTAGGAAAATAACTAAACCAAGACCCTATATGTTTATCGATGAAACAGCCTTAGAGGTAGATTTTTATGGTTGCAAAATATGTAAGCCAAGACCCTATATGTTTATCAATGGAACAGCCTTAGAGGTAGACTTTGAGTTGTTCTCTTGTGCTCTACCTTCTTTACATTGATTAAATTAACTTATGTGCAGACATTTTGGCCAACATTGATGAACCTTGCCTGCTGCTTAATTTTTTCCCCAAAGAATGTCATTTGAAGAAGCCTATTGCTCAGCCCACAACATAAAGGGGATTCTGCATATCCACCGGGATTTTGCAGAGCCACTGGAGTCAACACATGCTGGGGAAGCATCCCACTTGGTGTAAACAGGTAGGCCTAGGTCTGGGTGCACTACATTTGCATGTAAGTGCCATTTTTTTGTTCTTTATGTGGTTCCGATTCATGAATTACTGTAATATGGTGCTTTTAGGTTGATGGCATGTACGGCATTTCTTAATATTTATAGACCATTTCTAATACCCCAAAATCTGAGCCACTATAATATTTACTGACAGCCTAAAATTGCAGGCACTGATATCTTCAGATCATAATGGGTGAATGAAGGAAAAGAAATAATCAAGAGCATAAACATCGATATTTAACAATGAAGGCGCTGAGCAGGTATTGTGTTAAAAAAGCCCAAGCTAATTAGCTATTTCTACTCAAACTGCTCAAGATGCCACTATTGCCTTTGTTCAGGCCTCGATTTCTTTGCATTGAGTTATTAGAATAATAAACTTAGTTGCCTTAGTTCATGAAAATACACTAACTTGAAACTGTTTTTTTTGCTGAAAATGTAACTTGACGGTTCTTTGCACCTCATGTTTTATGTTGATGATGTTTACAATGTAGGTTTTTAGGGGGATTTTTCACTATCCTGAATCACTGCAGTTTCTTGACAGAGATTCTGTGCCATGCGTTCTATGCACAGTTACAGGTTGCACCAGGAGGGGTAAAGCTCTAACATATTTTTTGAGATGATTCATGGTGTCCTTTTTTAATGGTTCCTCTCGATATTACAGAGTTGTATGTTCTATACGAGTATTTTGGATCATGAAAAGTCCCATCGTACGGTCGATCAAGACCCAATATTAAAGTTGACCTCACCTTACACGCTGCACCGAGTGGCCATTAAGCAGTCCTAGGCTCCGATAGGTTGCCAATAGGTGATTTACTCTACATTCTTAACTTAGACCACCTCCATTTTTTTGGTCCTTGGGAATGAACCAAGAACCAATTTAAAATACTTTTTCCCTATAGATTACTGGGTTAAGCCAGGCAAACCATACAATTCCAAGTTATTTTAAATGTTCTATTGGTATATGACTATTTTCTAAAAAAAGGTTATTTGTGTGAGCTGCTTATTCGGTTCAAATCCTTCTTGGATGGTACTAACGGTTGCTTCCTTACCAAATGTGGTGCAGGTGAATGAGGTACCTTGGCGTCCAACATCACCTACCAGTCAGAAATATTGTTCTTTAATCTTAGTCTAAAAAATTGTGGTTTACGTCAGAGTCTAAACAATATGATGTAAGCCTCTTCCTTTCTTCATGGGAATGCTTCAGTTTATTGTCTGCTGATCATGTTCTTTCCTAATCTCAGTTACATTTTGATTTTACCTAACTTGAACCTTCACGTTGCGGTCCCAGTTCAAACAACACTACTGCTGCTAATCATGTGCGCTCCATTTACATTCTAGATGGCCTAAAATGTTATCTTGGTAGTTTCAATTCCTCTGTAATTTTTTTTTTGGAAAATCTGGTTTACTGTGTTTGTGGTATTTTGGCAGGTCAGTTTAGAGTATCCAGCTTCTTGAGATGGATCGTCTTTCGCATTTCACATTTCACATTGAAGTACATGTATTTTACAGTGACCAGTCTATTTGTTAGTTAATTATTTTGCAGTTCTAAGCCTCTTCTTCCTTGACTAAATCTACGCCTGTGACATTGACATGCCTAAAAGGTTATCTTGGTAAATTCATTTTGTCTGCCAGTTTTTTTGGAACAAACTTATTTGTTGTGTTCCTAGCATTTTCACACGTCAGTTTAGAGTAAGCAGCTTTTTGAGCCAGTTCATCTTTCACATTAAGTAGGATGATTCCTCGGCGGTCGCCGTCCCTGGCCACGGAGCGGCGCCACCGGGCCCCGACGACGGCCGCAGACGTCCCTTCCCCACGGCGTGGCCTCCTCCCTCCAGTCTGCGTGTCCTCGACGAAACCCTAGCTGCCTGTGATCGACGACCTCGGCTGCGTCACGACCCACTCCCGGCGGCACGGCCGACCTCCGCTTCACGTGGCCTCTTCCTCGTTGGCGCCAGCGTGCCGGTGTGCGGGATGCGGCAGGCAGCGGCTCTTCTCCGGTCCTCGTCCTCCCAAATCCCGGCGTCTGGCGGCTGGCTATGGTGCGCTGCCACGGTGGGCGACCTGCACCTGGTGGCTGCCTGCCACCTGCGCTTGCCCGCTGCCCCTCCTCCGTCGGTGCGTCGTGCACGGATGGTCAGCGCGTCCCCCGTCAAGCTGACCAGTGCTATCTTGATTTGTTATTACTGCTACTATATTGTTTGCCAGTACCATCTTCCGCTCCTAGATTCAGGCTCATGGCTCTCGAGTTGCTAATTCATGGTCATGCTTTATTACATTCACTTATTATGGGGGCTACACAGCTTATTCTATTCCTTTTTGTTCATCAGATATATTACTTTTGGTTCATCAAATAGCAGTTACATTCCTTTTGGTTCATCAGATATCAGTTGATTCCTTTTGCTGTTTAAAGGCTTAGCCAGACTTCTTGGTTTCCACGTCAGTCATATGCTGCACCGGCGTCGTCCCCTTCAGCCTGAAGCCCTCAGCAAGAGATTTGCTCTACAATTTTCTCTTTTTATTTCCTCTTTTCTTTTTTTTGGCAAATGGTATGCAGGTTTGAATCCAATTATATGTGCTTACATGTGAATACCAATTATATAGTCCCCTAAATTTCCATTCTGAAATTTACGTGCTTGCCTCCTGTTCGATAAAGATATTGCATGTATTTGGTTGGGAGATACTGTATTATCCTGCTACCGCATTTAATTCCTTGAATATTTTGTGTTGTTCATCACAGTTATCTGAATCAGATCTGATCTTAGCCTTGAGCAGGAAAGAAAGCTGACAAAAGTCATTCTTTCTCTCTGATGTTATTTTGGTGAGGACTGCCACGCTCCCTATCTCTTAACAGTTTGCAAGCTGGTGCCATGCACTCTTGCCTTTTATCTCATTATTGATTTGTGACCATAGAAAATGTAGATGGCAAATTACAATGACAATGCACGATAGCACCATATAGTCATTAATTTAGCTTTTCTCTTTTATTCCGTTATGCCATTATTCTACTGATTTGCTGCAAAACAGTTCCAAACCCTGTGCGTTGCCATGAAATCTTCCTCTAAAATGTAGAGTTCATGGTTTGTTGCACCTGCTCGATTAAATTTCAAAAATGCTATTTCTTAGCACAAAAAATGCAGCTATCCTTCCCCTACATTGTGTACATTCACTTAGTGCCTACATGGCAACCTTTAGGGGATAACTGTCACAGAGATAATATCACCAGATTAGATCGTAAATGCTCTGTTAGTGCCTCTTTCATGCTTCCGTTCGAAGTTATGCCACAAAATATGTCATCAGCACATAAATCATCAATACATCATATTGGGGTCAATTATCTAATTCTCAGGTTATATTCAGTCCATGTTATAAAGTATATGCCAAAATTTGCATTGTGCCTCTCTGACTCAAAAGTAATTAATTTGGACATTTTCTTCATTACTTACGATACGATTATTCTCTTTTCAAAATAATTCCTTTTCTTTTACTGAACATCATGTCGCCCAGCCAGTTGTCATACACTGGGACAATGATAAGATGAAGATGCTACTATAGCTAGGTCCACCTATGTTTTAGAGCAAATCCTTTTGATTTATTTTGCTGATTCGCTAATATTCTTGCACTGCTACTTTGCACTTCTTTGCCAGATAATGATACTATATCTCAATATCTATCCACAGTGGCTATGGACTCTGTTATGAGTTCAGTGCCTTGCACCATATCTACAGTGCCTACGGACTCAAATTGGTCCAGCCGAAGATGAAATTGGTTCAATGGATTCATGTGCTCAATTACCTAAATTCCTAGACAATACAATAAGCACCAAGTAATATGTTCGTTGTAAGCCAACAAAAGAGATTCAACAGGCATGCATCGTAATATACGTTATTTCCTCTCAAAGATTAAACAAAGTACACCTGCATATTGCCTCTCTGACTCTAGCAGTTCTATGATATTTTCACAATTTTTTGGACCAATGACCACAAAATTTGTATTTATACGCATGTTTACAGGTACATGCTTGCAGGTACAAAACCATTCAACTCAATTTTCCCTCTGTACATAAGACATAAAGAAGCCACAGTGGCCTTAATTTGTTCAGTTCATCCGCCTGCTAAAAATAAATTTAAGGTTTGTTTCTAGAAAAAAAAATAATTTAAGGTTCGTTTACAACTTGCTATTCATCCATCCTCTGTGATCGTTTGACCATATAACTGCTATGTTAAATTATCTATTGTGTTCCAGTTCTAAACTTCACATTGGACAAGTAACTTTTTTTTCGTTTCTTTTTTACAAAAATAAACGTGTAACTTCAATATGTCAGTTAACTAATAACCATTGCCTTCTGTTTACTGTAGTTTCCCATAAGCAACCTATTTGGTTGTTCTCTACTGAATAGGTCTACCTTTTTTGTCGAAAATATTATTTCACTTCCATTGTTAAATTGTGTGATTGCAGCCAAGCAGGTTTGTTGACAATTATTTTCTCAAATGTTCAGTTTTGAGCTTGAGGATAGTACTGGGTTCAGCCTTGCTTTATAGGTATGCATGTGTATACCCAGGTTATCTACGAGGTCGTCGGTGAGGGCGGGCTCACCCATTGCCGGTGTTGTGGTTTCTTCAATTATGGTTAAAGGCCATAAGCACGGCCTTCCTCATGTTGACGAGCGGCATATAGGTAATGTTGTCGTTCTCAGCGCTGCTCCTTCCATTTACTTTGCTGATTCAGTGTTTGCTTTAAGACTCATATAAATAGCCACTAATTAATTCCCCTTTCTGATATAGACGGACATAACAGGGGACAACTACATCATGACGCTTCGTCTGTGTCACCTTCGGATTTCACAATGGCAGTCTCACAAACACGCCTGATCAGGCAATGATTAGGTGATTTCAGAATTTGATATTTAGTCCCTGTGATGGTGCCTACTGTTATGCATATTATATCTAATGCTTTCCTGTCTCTTATGTCAAGTTTCACATTTTCGCAAACCAGGCTGCTATTCTAGGACTTCTTCTATGACCTGTCAAATATTTTTTTTACAGTCAGTAGGATGATTCCTCCTATACTCAGTAAAATCCATCAAATTATGCCTGCACACACTATGTATGTCATCATACTGGCCAATCTTTGTTCTTTGTTTACAATAGATATGCCACGGCCAGGGTCGTTCATTGCCACTGAATCTCTTCGTGATGGACTTCATATTGCCTTCTTTCTGGCTCCCCATACAGCTTGGGTCTCAGTTGTTGAATTCTTTTTAGAATGGCTATATATATCACAGATTGGCAAAGCACCTGCTATATATATCTTTGTACACTGCATCTGACAAAGATTAGACCCCCAACTACCTGATGGTCTTGTGTAATATGGCAACCTATCACCGTATCATGCTTTTGTGTGTTACACCAGGACTACTATGTGCTAAACATGTTGCACATTTGTGTCACATCTGTTCATCCATGTCTATGGTTCTCCTCTCTGCAGTACTCTACACCCGTTGAAATTACATATTCATTATGCGCATAGCCATGTAAATGCATATCAAAATCTACTGCATCTACATTGTTTCCAGACAAACTTCATCAAACCCTCGCTAATCGCGCGCATAATGAATATGTTTGCTTTACAGATTTTGATATGAAGTGTGTTACTCTTTTCGTTCTTCTGCAGCTATTTACCAGAATACCCATGACTGAACAAAGACATGATTGTCCAGTCTTTATTGTTTGCTTCACAGATTAAATAAACCATATAGCCATTCACACAAAACACCCATAATGCTAACACAGATAGATATAGCGTAGCCCTCCGTATGATCTTTTTATTTTGATCCAATATACCTCCTGAACCTTCATACATGTCTTATTTCATTTACACAGGCATTTATATAGTTATTTTCTTCTAGATTCCTATAATGAATTGTAAGTCAAAATTGCTCGAACTAATGTTTTGTTGTGCTAACCAGCAGTCAGTTACAGTTGACGTGCGCGGCGGCGGGGGCGGCCTCCCATTCAGCTCATCTCAAATTTCTAGCTCTTGCTAAATACAGATCAGGGCAACATACAGATTCACCACGCAGGAAATTATTCGAAGGTCAAAGCTATTGCCCAACAAGTAAGCCAATGCGACGTCTTTAATCTATTTTACTTACAACCCTTAGCTCAAAACAAAAAATGTCATCTATAACCCATCTGCTGCCTTAGAAGCTCACACCAGCTGCCGCTATATCTGTCCATTTGGTGGTCTGTTGTTGATCGATTTTTGTGCTTCTTCTCATATATGTTGGTCTGTTGCTGTTTTCCTCTATGTAGGATACCCTGCCTGCTGATCGAGGAAAAAAAGGTTGTATGAAACATTGCCAATCCAAAGCACATGTAATTTCTTCTACATGTTAAGCTATTGTATCTACTAAATTTTGTCTGGACAAGTGAAAGCAATGCATTCTTTTTATATGAAACATGGCTAAGATAAATCTATAGAAAGTACTCTTTCAGCTACATTCGTCGTCGTTTTATTCTATTTTACCATCCATTGCTCTCAGATCCTTACAGCAATATTAAGCAGGCCATGTATATCCCTCTGTTTGCTGCTATTTTCCAATTCCAGTTCACATATTGTATGTGATAAATATTTACAGATTGATAGTTTTAGGCATTGCTCAATTCGTATTATTTAGTACTCTACACCAGTAGGCCATATATAGACATGAGCAGTTCTACTCTGAACTTTTTCTGTGTCATTCTACCTATCCATGAAAAAAACAAGCTAGGCTCCTTTGCTCTCGCAAGCGAGGGCGCGCGCATTCCACTAGTATATATACATCCACTGTCCTGCTGACCCTCCACACAGCATTGCCAACACAGATAACAATTCCCTTACGTATGCTTTCCAAACAAAATGTGGATCATCTTGTCCTTTATGTCCTTCAGTGGCTGCGCCTTCCTGTGTTTATCCTTCGGCGCTCCAGCTGGATAAGCAGCCGGTGGCCATGATGGCTGCTGCTCCTATAATTGCTGACCAAGGTTGGAGTTGGAGAAGACAGGAATATGATATTGTGGTTCTGCACCTTGTTTGCGCCTTTTTGGTGCCGGCAACGCCCTCTCGCAGGTACCACCCACAGATAGACCAGCTGGGATCTGCATGCTCCAGGCACTGCGGGGTGGCTATTGTCTAGTGCAGAGGTGATGAGCATCTTGGAGGGTTCAAACGCATCTGCCTCCTGCACTGGTCGGGAAAAGCAAAGAGACGATTGTACACCATTCAACAGTCATCGGCATATCAGATATTCAGATTGCTCCATCTCTGTAGCCGTATATATATATGGAAGCGGTAATTAATACATCAGGTTCGTCATGCAAATGAAATAGAAACGGTAGATGATGTTCTTGTCTAGTTACCTTGTTGTTGAGCAGTAAGTGCGCCGGACATCCGCTGTTTAGAATAAAATGAACTGGCCATTTCGTATGTCTGTGTGCTCTCAAGTCTTCGGCGACTTTGACCTGCAGCTGTTGGGATGATGCCGCTTAGCTTATAGATAAATATATAGAGTAGTGTACAGCTGCTGTAGTGACAAACAACAAAAAAAATCAGTTTCAAAAGGTAGTGGCCAATTCACCAGGAACTTCAAATCTCTCCCTCAACATATTAGCAGCAACCTATGCACCATGTATGTGACAATATATTTTTCTGGTAAAAATGGTTCCCTATAACCAACGGTAGACAAAGTTTTGAACTCCGCACGGATGGAACATCAAAAATAGATGAGCACATATGCACAAAGAAAAGGAAGTATATGACCCTAATCACACGGAGCAATGCGTGAAGCAGGAAACGCCAGTAGTGACAATTTTGATTCAAAAGTACATAAACCACCATCCTGAAGCAGAGGGCAGGGTTTGTCTTCATATATGCCATGTAATGCAGGGTTAACCTATAAGTGTAACTTGGAGGAACTATGAAAAGGAAAGGCCAACTAAACAAATCAAACATAAGCATAATTGGCTCCTGTATGGAAAATTTAGATACATACTATATGTCGGCAATCCGCATCATGTCTTGTGAGAGAAACATGAAAACCACGATAATATAATTGTGCCATGATCCTGTAGAAGGATTTAACCAATCAGTGATACTAAGGAGAAAAAAGATATATTCCTTGCACCAGCAACTGGAACAATATTTAGTGTGTTTTTGACTCATTGGCCACAGCCTACCAGATCTTGTATCAGTACCCCTGCAATGGCGGTAAGGCAAATCTTAGAATTCTGGCCATTAAGCAACTATATTTGTGTTAATAAGATATGAAACATTCAGATACATACATGATGAAACACAATATGTTGGAATGTAACTTCATCAGGTCATGGTGAAGCAGCAAAATGTGCATGGCAAGAAGAGGGGATGTACACACTAAAATCTAGGCAACAACGGCATAGAACCGTTCTCCCTGAAAAGTCAAATATAATAGCAACATATGAAATTCCTAAAAATTTTTGCCAAAGCGTAGCAGTGCACCATTATCTGAGAGGCCAAGACTTTTGTCGTCATTTGGCTGGAGCATATTGTACCTAGCATTGAGGTGAATGCAGAATTACCTATATTCTAATATCACTGCTACAACAAAACTTGTAGTGCATAGGAATATGGAAACACACAAATACCAAAATCAGAGATCGCAAGGGTCTGAAACAATCTACCTCAGGTTTGTGCATTTAGCATGAGGGCAAGTGCATTTGGTTATTTTGCAGAAGGACAAGCAGTTGATCTATATAGCAATCTACTGTTTTCTGGATGCATTCAGTTTGTGGTAACCAAACTACGTCACATATATTCAGAGGCCTCATAACTCGAACTACCTAAAACACAAGAGCATTCCCTCGTATAGGAAGGCATAAATGCTATGGAACATATCAAACAAACTCGCCTTGCATCTGGTGTGGCTTGACTCCGAATGTTGGGTCGTGTGACAGGCTCAATGAGTTCTCTAACTCGGCACTACATTCTATCGTACCTAAATAATCCCTGTGTTTAGATCCATTGAAAAGTGCACTATGCAAAAAAAGATTCCCCGTCACATCAAATTTGCGATACATGTATGAAGTACTAAATGTGAATAAAATCAAAAACTAATTGCACAGTTTGGTTGTTGTTGGGGATTCAACTTCGCCACAAAAACACAGCCCCAAACTCTGGAGTAGAAAAGACTGAAACTTTATAACAATATTTTGTTGCAGAAAATAAGTAAGGCGAAGATATTTTTCACATCACAAGGAAAAATCTAACTTCGCCAAGAAGTAAGAGACCAAAAAGCAAGATTCAAGCGAAGGTGAAGATTTGACTTCGCGGTTATGAAAACTAACTTCGCTGACCGACGAAGTCAAAAGAAGAGCAGAAATCAGAAGACCAAAATTAGAGCGAAGACAAAGTTTGGCTTCGCTATATAAAAGATCAACTTCGAAGACGTAAGTTCGACTTCGTCTAAAATTCTGAAGAGTTGAAGAACCAACTAAAGTTTGAATGAAGATCAGGAAAACTAGAGACTAGAAATAGAAGAATGAATGTTTAGAAAGAGGAAATTACCACTTCGCCCTCATAATCAAGAAGGGTTGTAAATATTTAGGTTAAGGGCATAATAGTTATTTTATGTAAAATACGAAGACTGGGGCCCTATAAATACCCCCTCTGGCATGTACAGTGGGGAGGAGAGAAATGAATGCAACTTTACACGTAATTTTGTCTTGAATGAAATTTTTCTGATGATTGTGTGAATTGTGTCGTCTAACCTGAACTTTTCACCCAACATCTGGCGCCCACCGTTTGTGCGTGCATCTAAGGATCTTCGCGACCACAAGAAATAAAATGGCAAGACCAAACAAGAAGACCGTCAATGAAGAAGCCGAAGACGAACAACCACTCGGCGAAGACAGAGGTCTTACAAAAGAAGTTCCCCAAGGTGTAAACTCTTCAAGAATGGGCGAAGCTGAAGAGCAAAGACTCAAAGAACTTGAAGAACAAGTTTTACAAAGGCAAAAAAACTTGAAAAAGGTCGCGCAAGAGCACGAGAAAAGACACTCAAGCAAAGAATAGAAGAAGCCGAAGCTACCCTCCGCAATTTAAACGAGCAACTGCAAAATACAAATCATGAAGTTATAAATCAAGAAGAATTACATCCAACAACAAGAATCTCTCAAGAGAGAAATATTCAAAAATTATTCATATCAATTGATACAAGCTCCCCACTGCCAACAAATTTGCAGATAGCTCAATGCCCTATAGGATATAAATTTAACATGATACCAACATTCGATGGTGAATCAGACCCAAGGCAATTCTTAATGAGTTTTGAAGTCGCAGTAATTGCAAGAGGCGGAGACGAAACCACACTTGCAAAGTTATTTGTCATGGCAGTGAAAGGTCCAGCACAACACTGGTATTCATCTTTAAAGGCAAGATCCATACATTCATGGGAACAATTAAAGATAAATCTACTTGTTGACTTTCAAGGATTCCAACCAACTGGTCTTACAGACATGGATTTATTCAACTGCAAGCAACAACCCAAAGAACCTCTAAGTCAATATTACAAGAGATTCATTCAAATCAAATCTCAAATCACAAATATCCCAGACGAAGTTGTCATAATTGCAGCAATCAAGGGACTTCGAGCAGGACAATGTGCAGCACACCTTACTCGAGAAAAATCAACTTCGCTGGCTCAGCTTTACGAAGAAATCTACAAGTACTGCAAGTCCGATGAGGATTACAGAAAAAGAACTGAGGAAGAAAACAGCTTTAGAAATCAAAACAAAAACAGCAAATTTCATCCCCCAAAGCAAAACAACTTTGAGCGAAGACACTTCACCCAAGTCAATCAAGTTGAAAATAGCAATTCAACTACTGAAAACACTTTTCCACCTCAAAATCAATACAACAGTCAGTACAACCGAAGGACATTCGAAAGAGGTGGCTTCAATTCAAGAGGAAGAACACCCCTAAGACCGGAAGACATGTATTGCATCATTTATGGTAAAGGGGCTGGACACACATCAAAAATATGTCCAAAAGTAAAGAAAAACATCGAAGAAATACAAGAAGAAAACTAAATCTCAAGTCAATCAAAAGCTGTCAACCATATGATTCAAGGTCAACAAAACTCTTATTACCCAATTTAGTTTGGACACTCCCAAGCAATGATCCCAGGTCCATCATCATATATAGCTATGGACCAATAGTAATGTACGACCCAAATCAATGGAGGCAAAATCAACAACAAACAAATTTTCAAATACAGTCCGAATCCTCTGTGGCAAATAGCAATCCACAAGGGAACAACAAACAAGACAAATCTCCATTAACTTCAATGGCAAGCAAAGGAAGAATCATAACAATCATTGGAGGAAATAGTATTGATCATGAAAACAATAATCAAAAGAAGAATTACTTTCGAAGAGTAAACTCTATCTCAAGTCTCAACAGAAGGCCCATACAAAAAGATAAGATGGTCTCATCTACCAATCACTTTCTCAGAAAAAGATTTGCAACTGAAAGACTATCCATACATGGATGCAATGGTAGTTGAAGCAAATATTGATGGATGAGCTGTCTCAAAAATTATAGTTGATGGTGAAAGTTCTGCAGACATTATATTCACAGCAACAATTGATGCCACAAAAATTGATCGCAAACTTTTAAGAAGAGCTGAGCACCCACTCTACGGCTTCGGTGGGAAGCCAATTCACTCAATAGGAAGAATAGTTCTTCCTGTATCATTTGAAACAGTAAATAATGCAAGAACAGAGCAAATTGCATTTGATGTGGTGGACATCCATTATCCTTATAACACACTTTTTGGAAGGAGAACTCTGAATGCATTTGAGGCAGTAATAAGCTACTCTTAGTTATGTATGAAGATGCCTGCAATAAATGGAGTTATCACAGTCTATGGAGATTAAACCGAAGCAAGAAACATTGAAAAAGAATACACTCCTGGTCGGAAAAATGTTCATACAATCAAGGAAGAAGAGAAAGAAGAAACAGAAAATACGAAGCCACAAGCAAAAGCTAAAGCAGTCGAAGAAACAAAGAAAGTACCTCTTGACTCATTAGTCCCAGACAAACAAGTAATCATAGGGACATGACTTTCTCAAGAAGAAGAAAATAGACTCATAGAATTTCTTCAAAGCAACAAAGATGTCTTCGCATGGACATCACTTGATTTAGGAGGAGTCAGTAGAGATATAATCGAGCACAAACTCGACATCAATCCAAATTTTAGACCAAAAAAGCAAAAACTGAGAAAATTAGCTGAAGACAGAATACAAGCTGCAAAAGCCGAAGTCCAAAGGTTGCTAGATGCTAAAGTTATAAGAGAAGTCCAATTCACAACTTGGCTAGCAAATATCGTCATGGTCAAGAAAAAGAACGAAAAATGGTGAATGTGTATCGATTTTACAGATCTCAACAAAGCATGCCCAAAAGATAATTTTCCACTACCAAGAATCGACACACTAGTTGATCAAGCAGCTAGATATCATCAAATCTGGATGAGAAAAGAAGATGACGAATTTACAAGTTTTATCACACCATTTGGAACGTACTGCTTTATAAGAATGACAGAGGGGCTTCGCAATGCAGGCATAACATTTGTCAGGATGACTTCAACAGTGCTCAAAAGTCAGATTGGCAAAAAAAATTTGCTAGCTTATGTTGACGACATAGTTGTCAAGAGCAAGAAAAGACAAGATCATGTTCAAGACCTCCAAGAAACATTCTCAAATATGAGAAAATGAAATTTGAAACTAAATCCCAAAAAATGCACCTTCGGAGTACAGAAAGAAAAAATCTTAGGCTACATTGTATCAACAAAAAGGATAGATCCAAACCCAGACAAAGTTCAAGCAATTTTGAACATGAGAATTCCTTAAAACATAAAAGATGTTTAAAAATTGACTGGAAGACTTGCAGCTTTAAACAGATTCATCTCAAAATCAGCAGAATGAAGCTTACCAATATTTCAGGCACTTAAAGGATCCAAAAGAGACTTCGTATGGGGACCTTTGCAGCAGCATGCATTTGAAGAAATAAAAAAATCTACTACAGCCAAACACATTGATCTCACCATTGCTATTATATGTCTCCGCCACAGAAACAACAGTAAGTGCAGTACTAGTCCAAGAACAAGAAACAAATCATTCAAAATATCAAGTACCAGTCTACTATGTTTCAGAAGCATTATCTAGGTCAAAAGTATACTACTCTGAGATTGAGAAAATCGCATACACAGTTTTAATAGCATCAAGAAAGTTGAATCACTACTTTCAGGCCCACAAAATCAGAGTTCTCACAAATTACCCCCTGAAAGAAGTCTTACAAAGTTACAGAACAACAGGAAGACTAAGAA
Organism: Saccharum hybrid cultivar R570; assembly: GCA_038087645.1. Lineage (NCBI taxonomy): Eukaryota > Viridiplantae > Streptophyta > Magnoliopsida > Poales > Poaceae > Saccharum > Saccharum hybrid cultivar. Next base: position 37,773,248 of record JAQSUU010000012.1, on the reverse strand, counting down.
AATAGGCAGCAGAATTATCTCAACATTTTATAGACTTTGAAAAGAGAACATCAATAAAATCTCAAGTCCTAGCAGACTTCATAGCAGATTGGACACCCTCCCAAAGTTCAAGAGAAGACAAGAAGAAATCAGAATGGATAATATATTGCGATGGCGCATGGGACTTCGCAGGGGCTGGAGCAGCCGAAGAGTATACTTTAAATATACTCATATATCGGCCAAACACCCAAAGTAGGTAGCATCATTATTCGAACAAGCAAAATACGATGCTAACCTATCAAAAGAATCATAAAATATATCCACTAAGATGAATTTTGACTTCAAAAATAAAGTCTGCATGTTATCTTCGCCAAAAAGAGCGAATAATATTTCATATTCACTAAGGTGAATTTTGACTTTAAAAATGAAGTCTGCATGTTATCTTCGCCAAAAGAGCGAATAATATTTCAAATTCACTAAGGTGAATTTTGACTTCAAAAATGAAGTCTGCATGTTATCTTCGCCAGAAAGAGCGAATAATATTTTCAAATTCACTAAGGTGAATTTCGACTTGAAAAATGAAGTATGCATGTTAACTTCGCCAAAAAGAGCGAATACTATTTTAAAAATTCACTAAGGTGAATTTCGACTTCAAAAATGAAGTCTGCATGTTATCTTCGCCAAAAAGAGCGAACAATATTTTATATTCACTAAGGTGAATTTTGACTTCAAAAATGAAGTCTACATGTTATCTTCGCCAGAAAGAGCGAATAATATTTTCAAATTCACTAAGGTGAATTTCGATTTCAAAAAAGAAGTCTGCAGGTTAACTTCGCCAAAAAGAGTGAATACTATTTTTAAAATTCACTAAGGTGAATTTCGACTTCAAAAATGAAGTCTGCATGTTAACTTCGCCAAAAAAGAGCGAATACTATTTTTAAAATTCACTAAGGTGAATTTCGACTTCAAAAATGAAATTTGCATGTTAACTTCGCCAAAAAGAGCGAATACTATTTTTAAAATTTACTAAGGTGAATTTCGACTTAAAAAATGAACTCTGCATGTTAACTTCGCCAGAAAGAGCGAATACTATTTTCAAATTCACTAAGGTGAATTTCAACTTCAAAAATAAAGTCTGCATGTAATCTTTGCCAGAAAGAGCGAATAATATTTTCAAATTCACTAAGGTAAATTTTGACTTCAAAAATGAAGTCAGGTAAATTTTGACTTCATCACTAAGGTAAAAATTTGACTTCACAAAATACGAAGTCAATTCATCGCCTTCGCTTAAAAAGTAAGGGGACGGTGTTTTCAAATTTACCTAAGTGAAATTTGATTTCAGAAAATATGAAGTCAATTCATCGCCTTTGCTTAAAAAGTAAGGGGATGGTGTTTTCAAATTTACCTAAGTGAAATTTGATTTCAGAAAATACGAAGTCAATTCATCGCCTTCGCTTAAAAAGTAAGGGGACGGCGTTTTCAAATTCACCAAAATGAAATTTGACTTTAAAAAATGAAGTCTATGCGTCGCCTTTGCTAAAAAGTAAGGAAACAGCGTTTTCAAATTCATCAAAATGAAATTTGACTTTAAAAAATGAAGTCTATGCGTCGCCTTCGCTAAAAAAGTAAGGGAACAACATTTTCAAATTCATCAAGATAAAATGTGACTTTAAAAAAACAAAGTCTACGCGTCGCCTTCGCTAAAAAGTAAGGGGACGACGTTTTCAAATTCACCAAGATAAAATTTGACTTTAAAAAACGAAGTCTACGCGTCGCCTACGCTAAAAAGTTAAGGGGACAACGTTTTCAAATTCATTAAGGAGAATTATAATTTCTAAAGCAGAATCTATTAGACAATTCTGAGACATTCTTATTTCCACCATGAAAGCAAAATAATTTATTACATAAAAAAGATCACAACAAAAGTTACAATTACTTGCTTTCCAAAGCAACAAAAAATGCAACTTCGCTAATAAACTCTTCAACAACCCTATCTAACACTTCATCAACTTTGCACCGTAGAAATTCTTCAGAGACACAACTTGGCGAAGCACTCGAACATGATGACTGGAAAATACAGAACGCCACAATTACTTCACAAATTATTACTACAAAAAAAAAACTAGTGCCACAATAATCTACCTGAGAAACTCCGCTAAAGTCAACAATTTGTGGCAAACAACATTTCTTGTTCCCAGTAATAAAATTTTTACATTCAAAATCTAAAATCAACACTTCATCAGCAAATAAACTACAACGACCAAAAGACAAAATTTCAGAACATAATTATCACAGCAGCTTACGTTTAACAAAAGTATCAAACGTAGGATCCACCTCATTAGTCGCATACTCCAACCATAGCGAAGGATCAACGACAAAGTTATCCTTACACATTAGCGATGGCAAAACACCCACTCCATCCTGCTAAGTTTAAATATATTACAGATGTCAAATAGCATAGCAAGTCTCACCCCTCAATAAAAAAACTAAAACTAACTAACTTCAAGACTAACTAAAACGGGTGGTCACCAACATCATCATCTCTTGCATTTTCTTCTTCATGTTTGTCTTGCTCCCTTTGCACCTTCTCATTAGTAGCAATCTCTTTTTTAAGCTGCTGCAAAAAACAAAACAAAATATTAGTACAAAAAAATATATACATGTATATAATAAAAAAAGAGTCAATAAAATTTCCAACCCAACCTTCTCCATCTTCTTCTTTGCCTTCAGAAAAGCATTTTCCCTTCCACCCATGTTCCAATACTGATTAAAATATTTCTTGCAGAGCAATTGAGTCCGAAAAGTAACCTGACTCAATTGCTCCACAGAAGGAAACTTATAGTCCTTGTTCAATATTTGTTCATACAAAGTATCCTTTGCCTCTTTCATTAGATGAAAAAGCGCACGAGTTGCATAAATACAACTCAAATCCGCGCTAGTCTGGATAACAGTTGGCAGATCTTCATACTGACGACACAACCAAGCAAAAAATGGATCAAATTCTCTAAGCTCCCAACAAGGATCCTCAGGCTTCGCTCCAAATTTGTCATAACAATTTTTGCAAAGCTCCCATAAGCGATTACACTTATTATGAAAAATTTGATCCTTTTCAGAAGATTTCTTCTCAACATAATTTTTCTCCCTCACAACTATCTCAAGTTCCTTTTTCAAATTATCATAATCATCAATCTTCGTTTCAAGCTTGGCTCCAACAGAAATACACCTAGACTCCATATTATGAAGAGCTTCAACTGTCTCTATCCTTTCTTTCTCTTTAGCAGCCAGTTGAGATTTCAAAGATTTAATCTCTTCAACAAGACCCTTCTCGCGAAGTGCTGCATTGTTCGCATCATCTTCAATTGATTTACGCAAGCTCCTGTGCAAAAGAGCATTCTACAAAAACAAAAAAAAATTATGCGAAGTCAAACATATATCACAAATCAACATAAAAAGTTTAACTAAATTTAAACAATGAAATCAAAGAAAACTTTTTTCGAACCTTATAAATTATAGAAACACTGACGTCTGTCAACTCAAGTGAAGATTTACCAACAAGTTCAGCCTCCGCATCAGGAACTGCGAAGGCATCATCAATGCACTTTGACAACTTTAATTCTGGCTTCTTTGGCATAATACGAAGTTTATCCAAACCAATCCCAATAAATTTGAAAGTGTCTAAATTCACACCTTGAGCTTGGCAGTATTCCATACAGCGTTTATAAGCAGCGGGATCAACTCCATCAGGAACGGTTTCTAAAATTTCAGCTAGGGTAGAAGGTTTCTGGGCAACTTCCTTCATCTTCCCAATATCCACAGTTGTCTCTCTATGAGACGAAGAGTCTGAAAAAAATTCCTCTGCACAAAATCAAACCACAAGTCAGTAACCAAAGTTAAAAGACAAATATAAAAGTACGTGTATATATATATATATATATATACAATAATTACCTGTAGTAACTCCCTTTTCAAGACGACATGCAACTTTCTCACCAGTATTTACATCAATTATGGATTCAGAAAGACGAGAAGCACGAGCAATTTCGGCTTCTTCATCAAAAACATCATCATCAGATTCATCAAAATTAAAATTGACAGTAGTGGTACCCTTAGCCTTAAGAACCCTAACTTTTGGAGCTCCAGTCTCCACTAGTCCACCTCCCAAAACAATATTTCCTTCTGTCACAACCTTGGGAGGTGACACAACTCCTACAATCCTTGAGGGTGTTTCAGCCGCAAACCTCTGAGAAGACGGTCCGACAGTCTCCTGCGAAGTCAAAATAGCAATCTCACCTTCCTCTTGTGATTCTAAAACAACATCTTCAGCAGCGGCAGCACCAACAGCAACCTGAACGCCAGCAACCGGAGAGGACAAAATATCTTCGCCAACATTAATCTGAGACGAAGACAAAATAGCTTCGCCCAAATTAACATCAGAATGAATATTGGCCTCCAAATTCTGAAAACAATCATCAAGCGGAGTCAACATTAGCGGAGTCAACCCACTAGAATTAAAAACTAAACTAATCATCCTACCTCTTCATCACGAGCTAACTGGCTAAGAGTCTCTGGACCCATTTCTTCACCATCTCCTTCATGTTTTTCATAACCAGAAGATGTAGCAATCTTCTTCTTCTTCGCAATTTTCTTGCTAAGTTGACCACCAGCTCTTTCTTCTTCGTCACATTTTCTATACTCGGTTTTAATGTACGAGTATAAGTAGGTAGAGGTCTTTCACCATACTTAATGTGTGCAATATCAAAAATTCTGTTTAACCGTTTATAATCTTTTCCTAAAATCTTGTCCATCAAATCTTTCTCTTTCTTCAGAAATTTACCAAGAATCTCAACTGATTTAGTTTCTACAACAGACACGAATTGTGCGTCTTGAGAATATTTCTTTGGGCGAAATGATTCGTTATCTGGAAAAAGATAACTTTTCCCCTCACCATTTTTTCATGAAAACGAATAAAACTCCAATCTTTCCTTAACGGTCAAATCCGAGCTGCGATGTATTCTTCACAGAGATCACAAGCACTTTGCATACTAGCAGCAATTTTGTAAACTTTCTCACAAGTTCTTGAACTCTTCGAGCTGGGAAACTCCGGTTTACAAACAAAGACATTCTTACTCATCTTCGCAGCTAAGGGATATCTTTTCATAATCCTTCTAGAATCATCCCTTTCTTCGACAAGAGGAACTGAATGATAAAACCAATAACGGTACCAATTTTCAGCCCACTTGTTCTTTGAAGCTGGAGAAATCTGTTTAGCACCTCGAGCAGGCTTGAAACTGCAGCAACCAAAATACTTCATAATACTTCTGCCATCAACATTCTTGTTCCTGAATTGTGTATGCATTTCATGAAGAGGGCAAAAAGCACCAATATCCAAGTTCTCTCTTTGAGACTTCACTGTCCAAATAAAAAGTGCAATCTTCGCTATTCCGTTTGGAGTTAGATGATGAATTTCAATATTATATGCCTTCAGAATCTCTTCAAGGAAATCTTGACATGGCATACGAAGACCAGCTGTAAACTGATATCGAAAAACAACATACTCATAAGGTTTAGGCTTAGGAACCATTTCATCATCAGAGGGCAACCTGGCATCAGCTTTTTCTAGCATCCTATTTTTAACCAACCAATCCAACTCAGCTTCATCTATCAAAGTCTTACCAAAATTTAAAGATTTTGTGTCATCACCAATCAGTTCAGTGGGGGGACTCTGCCTCCTGCAGCAAGTCTCGGCGCTGCTCCTGGTGCTGCCGCGGGGGCTCTTCCAACTGCACCTCCGCCAGGTCCGGACTCCGCCCTCGCCGCCGCGGAGGGGCAGGCTCGTGTGCGCGCGGCTGCCCTCGTGTGGGAACGTGAGCGCGCACACGAGCCTGCCCCTCCGCGGCGGCAGCCCGGGCAGCGACGAGAGCGGCGGCGAGGGTGGAGTCCGGACCCGGCGGAGGTGTAGTTGGAAGAGCCCCCGCGGCAGCACCAGGAGCAGCGCCGAGACTTGCTGCAGTCAGCCGGCGGGGTTCGTTGATTCCTCCCGTCCCGACATGGTCTGCCGGCTCACCTACACTTTGTCCGTGATCGTGTGGCAATGGGCGAGGTGCGGGTCCTTCATGTTCCGACCACCTCCCAGTTCGCGGACATCTTCACCAAAGGCCTCCCGTCCTCGACCTTCACCGAGTTTCGCTCCAGCCTCAACATCACCAGTGGCTAGTTGCGTCTGTGGGGGGGCCATGTGTGTGTTCTTTCTTTCTTCTTCTTGTTCAGTCTGGTACTCCGCTGCGCCGGCAGTTCAGACTGCGGGGGGGTTGGAATATGTGTGTATTAGGCCCATGAGGCTAGGCCCATGAGGCCCATGTATGGTTACCTATATAGCTACCCCTCTAGGGTTAGCTCAAATCAATATATAGATTCTCTTTCCCCAACAGAATAGGAACACAATAGCTGTGTTGCCAACTTCGTAGCAGAGTTCTTACTTTTTCTCTTCTTAGCTACCTGCTTTGATTGTTGCAATTTTTCATGTGCCAACCTAAATAGAAGGGTACACACATATGTTTCTGGAATAGCCTTTCTTTTTTCTTTGCTTGCATGTAAACATCTCTACTGGCTACTGAAATTAGCCTGCTTTGGCCTATTCAGTGAGGTTGGCCACAAGAACCACCATAAGTACGTCACTCTTACTATTTACTCTCAATGAACCATTCAGATTGTTTGTTTTGTTTTATCAAAGTAAAATAAAAATCACACTTTTGTGAAAATTAGAGTATATTTTCACGGGCTGGTTATGGAGCTTTTGTGTATATATGAAGAATGTGTTTGTTTTCGTACAGTTGACTAAGGACAAGGCCAGTACTGTTACCCACGGTAATAAAAGGACAATAAACAAACAAAAGTGGCAGACAAATCTGGTTTGGTTTAGGGTCACATCTACTTGATTTGTTAAGTACTTAGTTCTTAGGAAAATGATGTCTGCACGAATCTTGCTTGCACATTGAAGTCCAGACTTCAGTCTTTGTCGCAAGAGAATATTGTCTGAGATCTCAATTAACCAATATAGGTCAATATGCAGCAGCACCTTCTGCCTTGACCCACTAGAAAATTGCACACTTAGGATATGATGCATGCTAAATTCCTGCTTCTTCCTTGGACTATGCTATTTTTTTTAACTGCCGCTCTATTCGTACTGATGGTTTCCTCATTATCCTGAATGTGATTGAAGGCATGTTTGCAAAATAGTTACAAGTTACATGAAAAGATAGATTTCTGTTTTGATTTCCTATACCTAGACTTTCTTGTATTAATTTATGCAAACTAGAACAGAAACTACTCAAAGTAACTGCATTTTTTTTAAAAGAAGCTTGTCACCAACCACCGATTGCACAAAGCTAAGTGGTCCCTTTTATAAAATTCTTGCAATATGGTTCAGCGATCATCATCTTTAACAAAAAAAGGTGCTTTTGCATGGCTGCTGGATTTTCTTTTGATTTATCCTCCATGCACACGGAAAAATATGTTTTCGTTATTTTCTTAGAGATAAGCAAAAAAATTCGATTCTAAATTATCAGAATATTTCTACATTGCATCTTAATGCATATGCATTAATGATTTATTCTTGGAGCTTAATGTATCTTAGTCCATGTAAAGCTACAAAGCTTGGGGATTTCAGACAATAAAATGAAATAGGACCAATGAACTTTTTCATTTCTCTGGTTTGTTTAACCTCCTGCGCAACTACTAGCCCTGCCCTTTTTTCTCTTTTCCATTTTTAATCCCTACTGTTTAAACAGTTAGGGATATTGGCTCATTGATTTACATTGTTGCCATTTTCAAAAGAAAAATTACATTGTCTGGTGCATTATTTTCCTAGAATTTACATGGCCCTCATAGATGTTAGCCATAAATAATCCCCATGGATTCTTCTCAGATTATTTAAACTCATGTTACACGATATTATGTGTTTTCAGAAAACACTACATTTCAGGATCTTGCAGCCCACATTGCGATATTGATTGGCAAACCAACTCAAATTATCTTTACCAGAAAACCAGAGTTGGCCAGCACACTCATTGGTGAATTTATATATGCCACCGGGGGTAAGATTTCTTGGTTCCAAATATCTGAGTCACAGTTGAGAACTAATTCTGCATATCCATTGACATGAAAAACATCTCAAGTATCGATTGTGAGTTATTATTACATAGAATATTTTCTTGCCCATCTATCAAAATATATGATGAACTATGCATATTGTCATTAATCATATGTTGCTCCTACTACTAAGGGATGAAGACGTGTCCGCATTTTATTCCTTGGGTATATCACTCCTACATTTTTCCAAACAGTACAGTACATAACAATGTCAATATTTCAACAAACCATAAAATAGTCCACTATTACATCATTATTTCACCAAACAGTTCCCACTTCACATATTACTTTTCAGGCTGCAGCTATCACACAGAATGCATGTGCTGATGTGCCACTACCGTACCAGATCACCGGTAAACCCTTCTTCACGCAGAACACCCATATTCTTTTCACAGATTCATGAAAAAAGAATAATATACCACCATCTCTAAACAGAAGGCTCCACCAGGCGGAGCTCCGTGTCGTTCGACAACAGCCTTTCAGACCGTGAACCAAAATACTAAACAGCTGATATGCACTGCGTCACCATTACCAGAAGCAGCATCCAAATGGCCAGTTATTCCAAAAGGAACTGCTTGTACAAAATCTGTATAGTTATGTTCTAGACAGCGCTACTGCTAACGATGAAACCCATTGTAAAAAATCAGTCTTCCTATCCAGTGTTATGCTATGTCCAGACTGCCACCCTGTTTTACGATGTAGACAGTTTGCTAAACTTATGTAATCATTATCCACCCGTTTTTAATCCTCTTGCAGTCCATTTATTCAGCATGTATGTTTCACAGCGACATTTGCCATTCACTTGGCCACGAGCGCAAGGGCACGCGCAATGTACTGGTTACTACGATTCACGAACCATAAGATGGCCAGCGAACGTGGCCATGTCATCGGCCGCGGACAGCCAAGATCGTGCTAGCTCCGGTCTTTTTTAAAAAAAAAACTCTCGAACTTTAGTCGAATCAACCGCGGTTCATGTCTCCTAGTTCTTTTTGCTAAAAAAAACTCGAATTTTACCAAAATCAACTCGCAATTCAGGCCTTTTAAGTGGGCCGGCCTGCCTCCCGTGCGGGCCTGTATATTGCAAACCTAGGCCTTACTGGGCCAAATTCGGCCCGACGACGTTTTCTTATTTTCCTGCGAATTTATTCTTTATCTAAAAAGGTTGAAATTTTGTAAAGAACATAATAAAACAAATATAAAAAAATGCCAAACCAGGTTTGCTGAACTCTACACAACTAGCACTGCACTGTAACCACACAACATCACATTTTTTAGTGTAATTTTTTTTGCTATTAATATGGATCTAGATTTCTCTAGAGTTTTCTAAAATAATTAAAAGAGTTAGTTTCTTTATTCAAATTGATATGAAAATTTTATGGTAGCTTACCCATAACCCGATCCCCCCTCCTTAATAAATACTTTTAATATTTCTTTCTCCATAGTAAATATAGCCAAAAAATATGATAGTTCCATTTCGATAAACAAAAAATTATTACTTAAATAATATAGGTTTAAAAAATATATACCAAACGCAACAACGAGCTGCAGACCATGACACATATACGAAAATAACGAAGCGACGGATTTATCTTACCTATGTTGCTTAAAAAATGTGCATCTACCTACACACGATTATTATTACTCTACGTATGAAATAAAGTCTGCATCAACTATAATACTACGATGATGCAATACAGGCTCCGCGCTTTAAGAGCAAACATATAATACTAAAATAAATACTTATTCTACTACACTCGACAAAATAACTCATACAGAAAAATGGTCCCTCCAGCACTGCAAACGGTCCACACACACTGGCCATACGCGGCGGCGTTGCCGCGAGCATTTCTAGTTTACTCTAGTCCAGCTACCTCGCCTCGAGTCCTTGATGCTCTTTTGCAGGTTGACTCGTAGAACCAACTGACACTGTACGGTCCCAAATGCTGCTTGTTTGGGCACAACGCTCGAGAGTAAGATAGCTTCACCGGAGATGAACACTGCTAAATGGTTTCCGTGACTGCTGCTGGCATCGATGTTGCATCGTTGTGAGAGGAAACACTCAAGTGAACAGAGCCAAACATTCCCGACTGATCATTCGTGGCTTTGTGCTCGCGGCGAGAGGGCAGCATGTAGCAAATGGACACGCCAGCTTGTGGTCCGACTGCTGCTCGACAGAATGCTTCAGCGGGGTGGGGAGGTCAGTGGGTCTTGGACTATCGGCAGTGGAACCTGTATAGCAATCCGGTAAAGGACATAGAAGAATATATGGAGTAAAAACGGCCTGCAGCGCGTACGGTAAACCATCCACGAACTGCTCCCGGTCCGCTATTTCTAGCGTCTTGGCGGACGTCCGGTACCGGAGATGCTGCTGCTATTCGTGTGAGACGAGAGGGAGACAAAGTGCATGCGACATGAGCCCCGCTGCTGCTACTTTTTGCAACTAACTAAAAAAATGTTATAACTCACAAACCAAAAATACAAATTAAATTTCGATTGTACTATTAAATTCGTCTCAATAAATCCTTCAAAACTAGATCACACATAGATATATTTAGATAAAGTGACAAGTGGGTCCCACAGTGGATAGAGGATGATATAGAGGATGGATGAGTGCGGGAGAATTGACTATAGAGGAAAAAATCTTGCTGACTAGGACGTATAAATGATGAATATAAAGGTCCATGATTGCGGATAGCCTTAGCGTCCGCCATCGGACGGTAACACCTATTCGACGGCTTCCCGCCCACGGCTTTCCCGCCCGCCAACAGCGCGCGCAATGATTTTTGCCGGCACGCAGAACACGCGTGCACTGTTTCTGGCCCACCCTGGGTCACTCGCCCGTCTTTTTTATTTTTTTAGCCCTTTTTCGAAAGATTCTCTCAAATATGCCCCTGCCGGAAAGATTTTAAAAAATGGACCCTTCTCTTGGCGCCATAGTCGTCGGCGCCAAGATATAACGGCATGGCGGCAGGGTCACTGGCGCCATGACCATGCCGCCGTGGCCGTGACGTGGCAGGGAGCATGGCGCCATGGATCTTGGCGCCATGCCTTGGCGCCATCGATCTTGGCGCCATGCATATTGGCGCCATGAACACACGTTTTAGCCACCCCTTCCCCCGACTCATTCTCGTTTTCTTTCTCCCACTCCTCGGGTTTTTCCTTTGTACACTTCGGCCAACCTCTTCAATCGACCTATTAGACCGTGAGAAGTTGGATTTTATCCGTCGATCTTCGAGAGCTAGGTATTCTCTCACCCTTCGTTATTTATTTCGAATCGATTTGGTAAAATGAAATCATATTCTTAACCTATGAACTTCCCATGTTATTTGTTCATGTGCTTTTTAAAATTCGTATGTATTTTACAACCGTAGGATGCCTAGGCGTGGAAAAGCTAGAAAATAAAGGTATGCGTAGATCTTTTTCATCATTTAGTAAACCCTTAGTTTTTAGTTTTATTGTTATTTGTTTTGTTATATTAGACTAGAATTTGTTGAATTATAGCTATGGATGGATGACCGAAAGTCCGTACGTCCCAAAGCCGCTCCCTAGCGGTGTGTCAATACCCATGTGCTTCTGTGGCGATCCTTGCAAGGTAGATATTTCAGAAGATGAGTCAACATATAAGCAGAGATATTGGATGTGTTCTAATTTTGCATGGGAGCCTACAGAGCGTCAGCGCCGCAGTACATTAATTGTGAGAAATTACTTTTGTTTATTAATTAATTTGTGTCATATGAAGTTTTGCATATTAATTGGATTTGAAAAATTGTATTTACTGCAGACCCCTCCACCGCTATGTGATTTTGAGCAGTGGATCGACACTGAGATCAAGGAGGCTGACATGCGGCTTCTATAAGGCTTGAAGGAGTGGGATGCGGAGCGCCTTGAGATATTAGAGAAGAGACGCAGAGATGAGGCAGCAGCAAAGGAGCACAAGGAAGAGGAGGAAATGAGGCGTGTTGCTGCGTGTAGGGAGGATAGGGAGAAGAAGCTTGAGCGCGTGCGCAGATCGAAGGCAGCGATGGAGGACAATCCTGATGCCCAGAAAAAGGGAAAGTGGCCTCGTTGTACTCAGTAGTATGCTAGTTGTATGGTTTAATCATAAACAATGTGGTCGATCTAGTATGCAATGTGTTTAATCTATTATACTTTAGGTAAATCATGTACCTAGGGCATGTTCTGTGTTATCTATTTCGTCCGTCATGTACTTCATATGCACTTTAAGTTTTTGGACCTTGCATAGTGTTGTCATATATCAGGTTTAATGTTACTGAGTTACTGAAACTAGTTCTCGAGGTGCACATAAAACATAAGGAAGTACTGGATTTCACAATTGAACACGCATAACATAGGACATGGCATGTCAGAACTTGTACCAAACTAGGGCACATATGTCCTGGACTAAACCTAACATGCCTTAGGTAATTAGAGCGAACAACAAGCACATTACATGACATGTGTACACGATAGATTTGTTCTATCTAGTAGTGCGGCCACATAGCAAACTGTGTAGCCCCTTCTCCACAGTACCCTCCCATTGTTGATGGTGGAGGTGGCGGGGGGTGGTGGCGGAGGCCCGTTGTTCTTGTGGTTAGGGCAGGTGCAATATGGATCATGGCATGGTCCGTCTTGTGAAACGGCACCACTACTGGTATCGTCTGCTTCGTTGTCTTTGTAACCGTTGCTAACTTCCCTTTCTAGTTCGAAGATACGGTCTTGCAAGTAGTAGATGTACTGTGCGTGCGGATAGATTGGTCTAGGATCGACCCACCTAGTGAAGCCACAATTTTCTTTGGACTCTGAACACTGCATTTCAAAGATTTTAGTGAACATGCAAAATAATGGAGAAAAAAATTTGAGTAATAAATTTTAAAACCAATTACCTCTGCTCGCGGATATTTGAAGAATCGGCGACCTCCATCCAAACCCTCTATGAACATCTGCACTAAGCAGTCCTCACCATGCCTACATTTTGGCCAATCTTCTTTCCGGTTATTATATCCTCGGAGTGGGACACTCTTTGGTGAAATCTCTCTTGGTCTCGATAGGAAAATGATACACTGGTTCATCAAAGTCTTCCAGACCCAGAGACCCCTCCCACACAATTGGAGTACCCTTAGTCCCCCCGTTCCCTTCCCTCTCGATGACCCTCCAGACATTACTACTCGTTTATAACCAACTTCTGGTTTCAAGTGACTACCATTGTATGGAGGAAGGTGTATATATAACTAGCAGTGGTGTTGAGAGCCGTTGTATTGTGGCTTTAATGCTCCTGAAAAGGCTAGATGCCATCCCTGAAAAGCCTATTTGAAAACTCATCTGTAAAGGCTAGATTCCTTGATCAATCAATTCATCTGTAAAAGAGGATGTACGATAGGATAGTGACATGATAAATCACTGAAAAGGCTACTTGCTATCAGTGTACTGAAAAGGCTACTTGCTATCGCTGTACGATATGACTTGACATGTTGCAGGAAATTTTGGCAGAGTTTTCCCTGTTTTTGATTCAATCCAAACATAAATATCACAGTAACATATGTCATCAACAATTATATATGACAATCACCTTAAACAATATAGATGAGTTTCCTCACATCGTGAGTGCCTGGAGTCTATAAACTCTATAGTAGTTCATACAATACATAATAGCAGTCCATATAGTCCACAATTCGGCTACAGTCCCTCAATGTCTCCTAGACCTACCCTTGCCCTCGTGTCCAAGAGCGTGGGTGCCTGGAGTGTAAGGGTCAGGTGGTCGACGTCGCCTGGTACCGACCTGCTGCGAAGGCTGAGTCCAGGGAGCATCGTCTAGCTGAGATGGTCCAATCTCCTCGTGGCCCTGGTCCTCGTCCTCGTGGTCGTCGTCGTCGTCCTCCCCGTCATCGTCGTTGCAAACCCCTTGCGACCCTGTAGGTTGGTGGCTAGACGAACCTACGCCACCTCTGGGTGCAGAAGGCACGTGCACGTCCTACGTCGTGCCTGTCCTGCAACCACAGCGTGCAGCGATACAGCGTAGACGACGAGCCAGTCTCTGGTGCACAAAATCATGTCAACTGAATGTATTGAACTTGTTAGTAATCTAATATTTGCATATTTATAGATACTTACGTCAAGGAAGCTACGTGTGTCGTCGTCCCTCACCCTCGGACGAAAGCGTTCAATTTCTTTGACCGACATCCTGAGGGAGTTGCTCTACAACAAAGTTGTAAGTTGTAATTCATTTTTTATGCAAATCGATATATAAAAGTAGAGCAAATGACATACCACTCTGTCCAAGATCGGTCCTGCTTCCACCTGGCGACCTACACGAGTAGAGTGGTCGTACGCCGTGTCCTCATCCTCGAACGACTCAATGTCAGCGTAGTCATCGTGTGTCCACTGTAGCTTAAGCCTCGGACGAGTCGCTTGGTGGTACCAAGCTTGGTACCGCCTGTACTCTCTGTTTGTGTGCGGTTCGTCGTTGTCGTCCACGTTCTCATCGAACATCTCCCACTCTTCGATGTAGTCTCTGTGGTGATGGGCCCAATCAAAGATTTTCCTGTTTTTCTTACGATCGAGCCTGCAAAACACGTATACTAGTTAGTCATCATGGTGTGACTATAACATGCATGTATGCCAAACTTAAAAATTTTGGCAGAGTTTCCTTTGTTTGTTGATACAAACCACACCTATATGCATTCCATAGACATACTAACATACCAATAATTATTTCATCCATCTTATTCGACATACATGAAGTTGTAATTATATCCATGCAAATTCAGGAAAAATGTCCAACTACAAAGAATAGAACACTTACTTGTGTAAGTCAACACCGGTCGACACTAGAGATGGTGGACAACGCTGCCTTGCTCCAAACTGGCGTGCAACTCGATGTGGAAGGTGGTACTCGACAACATAGAAGCAGATAAGAGGGCACCTCACCCTATAGAACTCGATGTCGCTGTCACACACGTTGCTCACCGCAAAAGGAAGTGCGGCCTCATCCGCGTACGGCTCCCAAGTCACCTGCAACGTGTCCAAACAAGAAGTTAGATAGCTTAATAAATAATTTCTTTCGAACCAACATGTATAATAATTTGTACTTACACTAGAGGCCATTAGCCTGTCTAGCTCGTCCGTGTACTCTTTGTACGCCCACTCCATCCTCGCGTGAGGAACTGTCACCTGGTCCCACAGGTACGCCCACGTCGGCTGTAGACGTGCGTTATGCACTGGGAACCATTCGCGAGGAGCCAGCACCATGGGACGAGCAACTGGAAGCCGCGACCACATCCACAGCTGGAGTAGGTACGCACACCCACCTAGTGAGGCTGATTGTGAAGACCGCCGACACGCCTCGCGTTCTACCGGGTATCTGATCCATAACCATCCTGTGCCTCGTCCTCTTTCTAGAGCCCCCCGCTTGTCCCAACGGTAAGCTGAATCTGCAACGTACGTTGGGACCGTCGTATGGAGGCCATTCTCTCGGGTCCCGAAAAGGCACGAAGCGGGGCCTCCATGTTTGGACAAGCGTGTCGACACTGAACTCGCGAGGTATCCTAGCCTCAATATCATAGTTGCGATGCCTAGCAGCTGCTACAAGGTGAGAACATACAAAGTGATACTGCCTTGGTTTCCCACAAGTACATGAGAAATCTTGGAGGACTACCACATGAATCCTCGACTCTCGGGACCTCACCATCAGATGTAGTACCACTGGTATGCTTCACCTCATATCTTCCTGTGGCATGGTCAAAACATGTGACCTCATGTGTGCGAGCCCTTTCCTTCGCCTTGTCTAGATGTGCATGTGGTGTGGGAGCCCAAATCTTACCTTCACTCTACAACTGCAATGCATGTGCGTGCCGATCGTTGAACCAGGCAACAAGCTTATAGAATGTGAATTGAACGATAGCGTTCACGTGCATACCACGAATCCCCAGCAGCAGCTTATTAAAAGACTCGGCCATCTTGCTGCACTGAAACTCGTACCTCCAGCCACCTGCGTCGTGAGCTCTTATCCATTTGTCCACATCTCTCATTAAACCTGTCAACCATTCTCTACCTTCGGCATTAGATGCGGTTCTGACCTCCTCTAACTTCCTCCGGAAATTCCTATCCTCAAGCTGTCGAGCAGCCTCCTAGAAAAGATCAAAATTATCCTACACACCATCCTTCCGGAGTAGATTCTCAGCAAGGTGTCGAGTACACCAACGATGGTGCAAAGGTGCATACCCCTCTATCTCCTCTCGCACAGCATTAAGTATGCCCTGGTGCCTATCTGATATGACGTCGACCTCCCTGTCAGGCCCAACCACATGTATCCGGACTAGCCTCAAGAACCATCCCCAGCTATCATTATTCTCCCTCTCAACCAAAGAAAATGCCAAAGGAACAAGCTTGTTGTTTGCGTCACACGATATGGCTATGAGAAGTGTGCCACGGTATTTGCCAATCAAGAATGTACCATCAATGGAGAAGACTGGACGGCAGTGCCTAAATGCCTCGACACACTGAGGGAAGCACCAGAAAGCACGGAAGAATATCTGTCTCCCATCCTTCCATGCGTTTGGCCTAGGGATGTACTCATAATGCATGTCTGGATTCACTGCTTTAATTGCATTGAGAAGTACTAGAAGCTGCTCGTAGCCATCCTCCTAGTCCTCATATATCATCTTCCACGCCCGCTGCTTAGCCCTCCAGGCTTTGCCATAAGATATGTCATATCCTCCATACACCTCATTAACTATTTTGATAATTGTCCTGACCTTCATGTTCGGCTCACCCTGTAATACTTTCATCAACCGCTTGGCAATGAGGGTAGATGTCAACTGTCGATGCTTCGTGCTGAGGTCATGTGAAGAACAAGTGTGTGGCCTGACAACTTTTGTGATCTTCCACTTTCCGGAGACCTTTTGCTTCCTTGCACAAACCCTCTGTGGACAGCGTTCCTTGTCACAAACAACCGTGTAACGCCGCTCCACATGGGAATGCAGGACCTTGTACGGTCTCTTGCGTATCACTGCAAACGCCTGCAACCACCTCTTCAATGCAGGGAGGTCATTGAAAACCCTCCTCTTCTCTATCTCCATACTAGGACCAGCCTCTGGAGCTTCCTGCAGCTCATCTTCACGTCCTTCGGCACACGCCTAATCGAAATGAGTAAGATCAGTGAACTCATGAACCATAGGATCACGGTGGCCGGGGAAAATACGCCTCAGCATCTCAACGTCACTCTCCGTGAGCTCTCCAACGGGACGATCATCGTCAGAATCAACAGCCCTTGCGATCTCATATGGCTCTGAATCATTCATAATTTCAACACTATTGGAAGCACGGATTCCATCGTCAATCTGGACTTGGGCATCAGCAGGAGGAGCGCCCTCATTATCGGGAACGTCTACTACAACATAGCCACAAATAAGAGGAGATGATAAGAAAAGTGGATGAGAAGAAGAGACTTAAGCTACAAAGATAAAACGATGCCTAATTAACACTTACTCGGATGATTCTGTGTCAAAGGGATCTCCTGAGGAGGATGTGCCACATCATTGGGGGCAGATTGCGCATCGGGAACGGTAGGCGGAACCTCAGCATCCACATCATGTTCCGGGACGGGAGGTTCAAAAAATGCCTGCTCACCCATTGGCGGGGACAACCCAAGAGGGATGGGATCAACGAGCACACGATGCACAACCACGTCCAAACTTTGGAATTAGCTTTTCATAGCCGATCTCACATAGTTGTCCCACTGATCTGCACACCCTATTGGGATCATCTTCCTTAGCATGTTGGGAGAAAAACCTAGGTGAAGTACACCCTCAACTATGATGCCAATCATCTCCATAGCAATGTACCTCCTCGCGAGCCCTTGCAGTCAACTCATTAAATGATGGCTTCTCATTGAATAGCACAGGCACAC
Organism: Saccharum hybrid cultivar R570; assembly: GCA_038087645.1. Taxonomy (NCBI): domain Eukaryota; kingdom Viridiplantae; phylum Streptophyta; class Magnoliopsida; order Poales; family Poaceae; genus Saccharum; species Saccharum hybrid cultivar. Next base: position 37,755,217 of record JAQSUU010000012.1, on the reverse strand, counting down.
TTTGCATGTCAATAAACTCAACATATCCATAGCGATCTCGTTCCACAGTTCCTCCATGATATATGCTCACTAGGTTGTTCATCTAGTTCCCAAACATAACGAAGCACAATTGCTTTACTACAATATACACAAAAAGTAAATACAAAAATACTACTAACTACTAAGTATTCATAACTAATAACTACTACTAACAGCACAATACTACTAACTAACGATGTCAAGTAACTATCTCAGTAACTAACTATATAACTAACTAAATAACTAAGTAACTATATAAAGTATCCATCAATCTTAATCTATAATACACTAACTAACTAGCTTCATGACTAACTAACGTACTATTATTAAGTAAGAACAACAAACTAGTTTATCTTGTGCAGAAGCGGAGATGCCGGCGCTTGAGATGCGAACGACGAGCGGCGGGCGGGCAGTGGCGGGCGCGCCCCCCGAGCCGAGGACGCGACCGCGGGGCCGGGGGCGTGGGCGGCCGGGCGAGCTGAGGCCGCGGCCGCGGGCGGCGGCGCGACCACACGCGGGCGGTGGCAGGCGCGCGCGGCCGGCCGCGGCGCGGGCGCGGGGACGCGTGGTCGGGGGCGGTTGGGGCGGCGGGGCGGCGCGCGCGGGCGGCGCGAGCGGGCGGCGGCGCGCGCGTGCGGAGGCCGGGGCGCGCGGCCGGGGGCGGGCGGGCGGCCGGACGGCGGCGGTCGGGCGCGGCCGGGCGCGCGGGCGAAGAAGAAAGAGAGAAAAAGGGAAAAAAGAGAAGAGACTGCGTTTTTACTCGGAGCATGGCTCCAAGATCCATGGCTCTATGCGTGGCGCCAAGATCCATGGCGCCAAGGCATGGCACCAAGATCCATGGCGCCATGCTCTCTGCCACGTCATCGCCACGACGGTAGGGACATGACGCCAGTGACCCTAGCGCCATGCAGTTATATCTTGGCGCCGACGACTATGACGCCAAGAGAAGGGTTCATTTTTTGAAATCTTTCCGCCAGGGGCATATTTGAGAGAATCTTTCGAAAAAGGGCTAAAAAAAAGACGGGTCACTCGCACGACCCATGAGCACCCACCCCACGCTGCATGCAGGACAATAAAAAAACTGACACCAGCATATATACAATGCTTTTGAAGTTAAAAAAGTTATACCTGCTAAACCAAGGGTGCAAATTAAAATCTGATTGCACCATCGTATTTCTTACAACAAACTCTTCAAAACAAGACCCCACATGAATATATTTCGATAAAATTTTATTTACAGATATTTATCTGATGAAGATAAAACATTTTTATTGGTTAGCAAAATCTCTTGAGAACATCACAAAAAACATCATAGAACATTACATGTATACTACGTGAACATCACAAAATAGATCATAGAACATCACATCTATAACACGTGAACATTAAAAAAAACATAGAACATCACATATATACTACATAAACATAAAAGAAAGCATCATAGAACATCACAGATATACTACGCGAAGATTACATAATACATCATAACAGTACTATATGAACATCACAAAATACATCACAGAACATGACATTATATGTCACGTGAACATCGCAAAAAAACGTTATAGAACATCACATTTATCTATATGAAAATAAAAGGATAAACATGAAAAAATAATTATGTAAGGTAAAAAAATCTATAGAAAACATAAAGTCAAAAGAGATAAGGAAAAAAAGAAATAAAAACATAATTACGTGAACAACACATAATAAAAATAGATCAAATAAAATAAATGAATAACTTAAATAAAGATGCACAAAAAAAGAAAATTGAAAAGAAAGAAAGAAAAATAAGAATGAAGAAACAAATAAAACTTAAAAAGAAAAGAAAAAGGAAGAATAAATAGAAGAAAGGAAAGACAATAAAAAGAAATCAAAATAAAAAAAGAAAGATAAAAGCTAAAAATAAATAAGAAAAGGAAAGAAAATAAAATAAGAATGAAAAACATAGAAAAAAAGAAAAAGGAAGAATAAATACAAGCAAGGAAATAAAACAATAAAAAGAAAAATAAATAAAGAAATATAAAAAAATAAATATAAATAAAAAACGAAGCGCGAAAAATAAAAAAAAGAAAGAAAGAGAAAAGAAAAGAAAAGAAAAGAAAAGGAAAAGAAAAAGGAAAAATAAAAAAGATCTAACCTACGTGAGGTAGACCGCGAAAAGGAAAAGATCCCGCGCTCGCCTCCGATCCGAAACGGTTCCCCCGCTTTCCCGTGCTCGGCTCCCACCCGCGTACTGCTCTCGCACTCCCCGCCAGTCTGCGCGGGAAACCCATCGTTGGGCGTCTCCCGTCCGAACGTTCAAACGGGAAGAATCGCCAGAGTCAGACTACCCGCAGTGGTATTCTAAAACGATACTCTAAAACTTTAGAGTATAAATATAGAGTAAAAACTGCTGCACCGGGTACTCTAAAACGATACTCTATATTTTCTCTCACTCTATATTTAGAGTGGTACATTGCTTACTCTATACTCTATAGTGGCGTGCCCCACTAGCTAAATAAAGAAAAAAATGTTATAACTCACAAACAAAAAATCCAAATTAAATTTCGATTGCACCATTAAATTCGTCTCAATAAATCTTTCAAAACTAGATCACACATAGATATATTTAGATAAAGTGACAAGTGGGTCCCACAGTGAATAGAGTGGATAGAGGATGATATAGAGGATGGATGGGTGCGGGAGAATTGAGTATAGAGGAGAGAATCTTGCTGACTAGGACGTATAGAGGATGAATATAGAGGTCCATACCCGCACTCATGAACCTCTATATTCATCCTCTATACGTCCTAGTCAGCAAGATTCTCTCCTCTATATTCAATTCTTCCGCACTCATCCATCCTCTATATTATCCTCTATCCACTCTATCCACTATGAGATCCACTTGTCACTTTATCTAAATATATCCATGTGTGATCTAGTTTTGAAGGATTTATTGAGACGAATTTAATGGTGAAATCGAAATTTAATTTGGATTTTTGGTATGTGAGTTATAACATTTTTTTTCTTTGTTTAGCTAGTGGGGCCCGCCACTATAGAGTATAGAGTAACCACAGTATCACTCTAAATATAGAGTGAGAGAAAGGATAGAGTATCGTTTTAGAGTACCCAGTGCAGCAGTTTTTACTCTATATTCATACTCTAAAGCTTTAGAGTATCGTTTTAGAGTACCCGCTGCGGGTAGAGTGCGGGTAGTCTCAGGGGAGAGCTCACTGCGATGGCGGCGACAGTGACGTCAGGTGAGGCAATACATGTCCAGTACGGTGTCGGAAAATGCCATTCCGTTTCAGGCCTTGTTTAGATACCTAAATTCACCCTAAATTTCATTATGCAAAAAAGAGATTTTCCATCATATCAAAATGTCGGCAAATATATGGAGTACTAAATGTAGATGAAATCATAAACTAATTACACAGTTTTGTTGTACTTTGCGAGACGAACATTTTGAGTCTAATTAATCAATTTTTGGACAATTTTTTACACTAAAAAAACAAAAGTTGCTATAGTGTTCCGACAGGAACACTGTAGCAACGGTGTCCGAATCGGGGCACCAATTCCGGCATCTAAACAAGGCCTCATTTTCAACATGCTGGTATGTTTCAGCTTCTGTCAGTCTCATGCCGGTACATATTTCTTGTCCAGAGACAAATGATAGCATTGGATAAAACTTCTCGTTTTATGGTGTCCTTGTCTTATCACAAAAATCATAATTTATGGCCAGAGTTCCAATGATGGAAGGGAGGGGAACAAATTTAGGGCGAGTTCATATGGCAAAATTTTTAGGGAAAAAATCCTGTAGCACTTTCGGTGTTATTTGACAAAATTTATTCAACCATGGACTAACTAGGCTTAAAAGATTCGTCTCAACATTTACAGACAAACTGTACAATTAATTATTTTTTTACCTACATTTAATGCTCCATGTATGTGTCTAAAGATTCGATGTGACATGTACTGTGCAAAAAAAAAATTTGGTCTTTTGGATCTAAACATGGCCTTAGTGGGGTCCTACTAAATCCCATCACTTAGCTGTGTCATTCTTTTTGGAGGCATGGAGATCTTGTATTGTTAGACTTTGATTTAATTTTTGCTCAATTTTTGTGTGTTATGCCGGAATATAGTGAGATACATGCCACCGAGCTTATCCTAGCACCGGAGACACACGTTCTGTTTGGGCTGAATTGCCATTGCATTTCCATGCGAGAGTGGGTGCCTACTTCTTTGTGATGCTGATTTTGTAGGTGCCAACCATTATACTGCATGGTTATAGCCTCTCCTTCTGCCTTGCTTCGCCACTGCTTAAAGCTTCTCTGCCGTGTTCCCATGTGGAGCTGACCTTCGTTCCCTCTGACAGCTTGCAGGCAGCAACACTACGCTGTTTCATTAGGGACCTCGTTTAGATTCCAGAGTTTGGCCACCAAATTTACTATGCAGAATTCATATTTCCCGTCACATCAAAATGCCGGCATATATATGGAGTACTAAATGTAGATGAAATAAAAAAAACTAATTGCACAATTTTGTTGTATTTTCCGAGACGAACATTTTAAGCCTAATTAATTAATGTTTGGACAATTATTACAAAATAAAAACAAAATTACTATAGTGTGACGTGACACTTACTATGCAAAGTTTGGTTCCAAATTTTGGAATTAGATGCCTTCTAAATTTCAAATTTTTACCCTATCTCTCCATCACATCGAATCTTTGACACGTGCATGAAGCACTAAATGTAGATAAAAAATAACTAATTGCATAGTTTAGTTGTAAATCACGAGACGAATCTGTCGGTACCAACAGTACGGGGGTACCCGCACCTATCGCCAAAAAACTAACACGACCGAAACCGCAATAAAAGATAGCCCGCCGCGACCACGTACCCAGTCAGTCTCGTACGAGGCCCGCTCGACGGGGCGCCTCGACCGCGCCCCGGCTCCGACTCGTACGAGGCCCGCTCGACGGGGCGCCTCGACCGCACCCCGGCTCCGACTCGTACGAGGCCCGCTCGACGGGGCGCCTCGACCACGCCCCGGCTCCGACTCGTACGAGGCCCGCTCGACGGGGCGCCTCGACCGCGCCCCGGCTTCGACTCGTACGAGGCCCGCTCGACGGGGCGCCTCGACCGCGCCCCATCCCGTGCCGCGAGGTACTTCGATAGCGCTCCGACCCACGCGAGGCTCGACCGCCCGCTGGGGAGAACTCCGACTCGCGTGAGCCCGGACTGAGCACCTCGACACCTTTTCTTTGCCTACCCCAGGACAAAAGCCATAGCATTCAATGCGGTTACCTACTACCACCTACCGGCATGGCTGCGGCCAGGATCGACGTGGGAACAATACCCGTGTCAGATCTCACTGTTTTATCGCCCATCCCGTGATGGGAGGTGAAACCCGTCACTATACCCACCTTACCGCGCACTGTTCACCATCAATCACCCTCGAGGGAGGATAAGACAAGGCCCGTTCTCCGCGATATCGGGGATTCGGCCTTATCCATCCGGCCTCGACCCGGCCTCGACCCAGCCCCGACGCTCGACTTAGTTCAAAGGACGGTATGGCATGGCGCTCTGGGTCATTTCGCCATCTTGTCTCCCACAACGTTAGGGTGTCCAGGGATGGCCGGCCATTCCCAAGGCACGTCGCTACAGTCAACTCAACAGGAATCGACAAAACATCACCTCAAGGCTCCCCGTCGTCTTGGCCTTCCCTCACCCTATAAAAGGGCAGGCCAGGGTTCAACGGAGGGACGGGGACGAAGACGGAACGAAAAACACAAAACAGAAGACCGACATCTCAAGCAACCGCCTTTTCCCTCTTTTCTCTTTGAGACTTGGGCTCGACACCCTCTCTCGCATGCTTGTAACCCCTACACGAGCACCTCGGTGTAAGGAAATACAAACATCTCCCCCCGCTGGACGTAGGGCCTTCTTTTGCCCGAACCAGGATAAACCCCCGTGTGTTCTCCTTGCATCACCATCCAGGAAAGAGACACGCAGCATTTACTCATTGGTTTAGGACCCCCGTGGGTCTGAACACCGACAGTTGGCGCGCCAGGTAGGGGCTCGCTGCGTGCAAACATCGCTTTCTCGCCTTTTTTCCTGGATGGCTGACCCCGAACGTCCGATTTCGTTGGCCACGGTGATCTGGTTTGGGAGTTTGGAGTTCATGTCGCTCGGCTCTGGCTACGACATGGTCCTACTTCCGCCCAGGCACCCAACCGACAAGGACTACGAGCTCTCCCAGCCCGGGGGAGCAATCCACCGGCACCGTCGCTCCAGGCGGGCGCAGGCCGCCCAACGACGACGAGCCCGGTACAGCCACCGTCTTCACCCCGCGGAGGGCGATGGGGTTCCCCGGTCCGGCACCCCCAGCCAGGCGCCAGCCTAGATCTCCTTTTGGAAGGTTTGGGAAGGACGAGCTTGGCTGAGGGTGACATGCCGACAGAAAATCCCGCCGCTCCCCCGTCCGGTGAGACACCACTGTCTGGAGCATCCATTTCAGCACGGGCAGCGACATCTCCATCACCATTCCCGTTTGGGCTAGACTCGGCTGCCCGGGTGTACGCATCCTCCGTGAGCACCCGCATGAGTGCTTATGAGGAACTCCCCGGGCACCATCTACGCTCCACTCTGGACCTCGTTGCATCCACACCGGCTTCTGATTATCGGGACTCTATGAAGACACCGAAAACAGAGCCCCATGTGACTGCTTCTTTACGTTGCCGCCTCAGTGACGATTGGCAACGACCACACGTTCCCCCGTCATATTACTACTTTGGCGCTCCTGACTCCGACTCGGCTGATGATACCTATGATCCGACCCGCGAGTGCTTCAACATCGATGTTGAAAGCACTTCGGAATCAGAGGACGAAGAGCCGGTCGAAGGAAGTCACACGCCACCTCATGTCGAGCCTCCTGCCGAGCGAGACGAGCCTCAGTTCCTTGCGGATCAAGGAGCGCAGCTCGAACAGATTCACGAGTTGCAGGACAGGCTTGACGAGGAACGGGAAAACCTGGATCTACTCCAACAAACCCTCGAGCGTGAGCGTGCGGAACACGCACTTGGCGGGAGAGCTCGCGACGTCAACCGTCTCATCGACGAGGACGGCGTTCTCCACCCCTCCTCCTTTTTTCAGAAAAGGAGCGTGAGGGTCGCAAAAGACGACCGGGACTTTGATCGACCTCGTGCGCGCGAGGCTCGGGGTCCCGACCGTAGAAACGGGCCCCGAGCCCCGGAATAAGTCTCGAGGGAGCGAAAGCTGGCCCTCGAACAGGGTTCGACAGCTGCCCTCGAGCAACAGAGTTAGGGACGACCCAGGATGCGCTCGTACATGGCCAAGGGCTCGAGCCACGCTCTCGAGGCATCCCAGGACGTATTCGAGGCCGAAGGAGAAGGTCGTCGTAGGAATCCCTCCGGGGGAGGCATCGAGCCCTCGAATCCTGTCGAAGGGAATCGAGATCCACACGACCACTTCTTGGCATCTTTGAGGGCGCCTCCGGGCCACTAGCCAACCTCTAACGAATGGGGCACGGGCTCTCACTCGAATTCCCCCGCTAGCAGCTCACCGGAGATCGTCGGAACTCGCGCCCAAACAAGGGTAGTACGGCGTTCTCCACCCCTCCTCCTTTTTTCGGAAAAGGAGCGTGAGGGTCGCGTAGCAAAAGACGGCCGGGACCCTGATCGACCTCGCGCGCGCGAGGCTCGGGGGCTTGACCGCAACGAATTGTTCCCCAATCAAACGCGTACAAGACCTCGGAGGAGTCTTAATACTCCACCGAGGCCTCGGGGGCTACACCCGGCGGGTGCGCTCGCGCGCCCCCGCCGGAAAAAATCACGGCGCTACGACTCCAATTCTGACCAACCTCTGGGAGAGTGATCACACACTCACCCAAAGGCTCGGGGGCTACTATCGGTACCAACAGTACGGGGGTACCCGCACCTATCGCCAAAAAAACTAACACGACCGAAACCGCAATAAAAGATAGCCCGCCGCGACCGCGTACCCAGTCAGTCTCGTACGAGGCCCGCTCGACGGGGCACCTCGACCGCGCCCCGGCTCCGACTCATACGAGGCCCGCTCGACGGGGCGCCTCGACCGCACCCCGGCTCCGACTCGTACGAGACCCGCTCGACGGGGCGCCTCGACCACGCCCCGGCTCCGACTCGTACGAGGCCCGCTCGACGGGGCGCCTCGACCGCGCCCCGGCTTTGACTCGTACGAGGCCCGCTCGACGGGGCGCCTCGACCGCGCCCCATCCCGTGCCGCGAGGTACTTCGACAGCGCTCCGACCCGCGCGAGGCTCGACCGCCCGCTGGGGAGAACTCCGACTCGCGTGAGCCCGGACCGAGCACCTCGACACCTTTTCTTTGCCTACCCTAGGACAAAAGCCATAGCATTCAATACGGTTACCTACTACCACCTACCGGCATGGCTGCGGCCAGGATCGACGTGGGAACAATACCCGTGTTAGATCTCACTGTTTTATCGCCCATCCCGTGATGGGAGATGAAACCCGTCACTATACCCACCTTACCGCGCACTGTTCACCATCAATCACCCTCGAGGGAGGATAAGACAATGCCCGTTCTCTACGATATCGGGGATTCGGCCTTATCCATCCGGCCTCGACCCGGCCTCGACCCAGCCCCGACGCTCGACTTAGTTCAAAGGACGGTATGGCATGGCACTCTGGGTCATTTCGCCATCTTGTCTCCCACAACGTCAGGGTGTCCAGGGATGGTCGGCCATTCCCAAGGCATGTCGCTACAGTCAACTCAACAGGAATCAACAAAACATCATCTCAAGGCTCCCCGTCGTCTTGGCCTTCCCTCACCCTATAAAAGGGCAGGCCTGGGTTCAACGGAGGGACAGGGACGAAGACGGAACGAAAAACACAAAACAGAAGACCGACATCTCAAGCAACCGCCTTTTCCCTCTTTTCACTTTGAGACTTGGGCTCGACACCCTCTCTCGCATGCTTGTAACCCCTACACGAGCACCTCGGTGCAAGGAAATACAAACATCTCCCCCCGCTGGACGTAGGGCCTTCTTTTGCCCGAACCAGGATAAACCCCCGTGTGTTCTCCTTGCATCACCATCCAGGAAAGAGACACGCAGCATTTACTCGTTGGTTTAGGACCCCCGTGGGTCCGAACACCGACAGAATCCTTTGAGCCAAATTAGTCTATGATTGGACACTAATTGCCAAATATAAACGAAAGTGCAACAGTAAGCAAATTCCAAATTTTTTCTCATCTAAACGAGGCCTAGGTAATTAATGCCATTTGCGTTCTGCTCATTGATTGACATTATGATCACAAAACAAGCAACAAACAGCTTACCATCCTAGGTACTGCATATGTTCCACACACACGCAGAGAATAGAGATTAATCAAAATACTGCGATTAAGAGGCCACTCCAACATTTCAAGTTAAAAATTATTCCCACTAGTCCGTGTGGAAAAGAGGAAGAAGAATGAAAAGCAGCAAATACATAGTATTAGGCTGTGTTTAGTTCGCGAAATGAAAATATTTGGGTGTCACATCGAATGTGTCGGAGGATGTCGGGAGAGATTTTCGGATACTAATATAAAAACAAATTACAGAACCCATCAGGAAACTGCGAGACGAAACTAATGATACTAATTAATCCGTCATTAGCACATGTTAGTTACTGTAGCACTTAAGGCTTTTCATGGACTAATTAGACTTAAAAGATTAAGGCTTTTCACGGAGTAATTAGACTTAAAAGATTCGTCTCGCGATTTTCCCGGAAACTGTGCAATTAGTTTTTTTTTGTCTATGTTTAGTACTCCATGCATGTGTCCAAACATTCGATGTGATGGGTGAAGGCAAAATTTTTTAGGAACTAAACAAGGCCTTAGATATTGTTTAGTAGAGTTCGGCATGGATCCAATTCTTCCCATAAACTTTAGCAATAAGTTTGTCCCTGTTTTGAAATGAACAATGAGCTGGTGAAGTTGTGAAGGTAGTTTTTTTTAACTTCATTGGCTTCAGCATTCAGCTTCTTCGACCACTACAACAAGATGCTGAAGCCCAATAAAGTCGTGACAACCAGCTCCTTAGTTATTCTTTTTCTGAAAATAAAGAAAAAGAAAATCTTTTTTGGACCAAGACTTGTTAACTATTTGTGTAGATATAAGGCAATGTATGGCCGTGTAATGGTACTCTAAGAGCAACTCCAAGAGATCTTCTATATCCTTCGTAAATGTTAGAAATAGAGATTTTGGTAAGAAAAATACCCTCAAACATCTTTTCTAAATAGTTATCTAAATATAGTCATCTTTTATTCCTGATTTTTCGCTAGCCAAAAATAAAAGACGAGAATAGTTCTATAGAGTGCCCACGAGATATAGAAAAACTGTTAGAGGGTGAAAAGATATAGCAAACGATTTTTATACAAATAACTCTCAAAACGTTGATTCAAAGAGTAAATTTAGAAAAGTTACTGGAGATGCTCTAATACTGTACATGCATACCACCACCAGCATTACTACCAATCAACCAATATGTATCTATATGTATCCTATCATCAGCAATCAACCACCAGATATGATTGCTGTGGACCACGAACCATCTATGTCACCTTCTTAGCAGTACCCCTTTAGCTAAGGTGATAAATTGTGTCTATTATTATCTCCATTTTCTACTACTATACGTGCTCTACTTAGAATCTTTTGGAATGCAGGATTCTCAAATCATAGATTAGAAAAAACACAAGATTTCGCGGGTAACTTACGCATTTAAATGTAGAAAAGTTTTTATTATGATCTTTAGATACAACATAGAAAAAAGTATAGGAATTCCAAGAGAGGGTTAGAGATATGAGGTCCAACCTTATGTTAATTTTTTCCTCTAAAATTTATGTGCCTCTATACATCCTTTACTAATCCACATAAATTTTGTAGGATTTAATCCTTTGTTCCAAAGAAATTTAAATTGAATTTTACAATTGTCGGGTACCAAAACAAGGGGTACCCACAATCAACGATCAAGAAAAACAAACTCCTGAGAAAACCACGCCAAAAGCTCTGCCCACAAAGACAGGACGATCCGAAATGACACGCCTCGACCACGTTCCAACTCGCACGAGGCTCGCTCGACGGGACGCCTCGACCACCGAGAAATCTCCGACTCGCACGACCCTGGGTCGGGCCGGTCGACCCACCTCACTCACCAACTCTGAGACAAAAGTCAGAGCATTTAATGCAACCGACAACCACTTTCTACCCTCATGGCTACAGCAACAACCAGCATGGAAGCAGTACCAGTGTCAAATCTCATTTTTTACTGCCCATCCCGGGATGGGCGGTGAAAACCTGTCACTCTACGCGCCATACCGAGCACTATTCCACCACTGATCACCCTCGAGGGAGAATACGACGAGTATCGTACCCCGAAATTCCCGGGACTCGGCCTTATCCATTCATCGTCGACCCACCTCGACCCGTCCTTGACCCGGCCTCGACCAACCGCCGGTCAAACAGGAAGGCAAGGCTCGCATGCCACAGGATCCGTGGTCTTTTCACCGTCTCATCCTCTACGTCACCGTGGTGTTAGGGGATGACCGGCCATTCTCAGGGCACGTCACTATAGTGGTCTCTACAGCGCTCGACAAAACTTCACTCCTAAGGCACCCTCGGCGTCCCTGCCTCCTCTTGACCCTATAAAAGGGCAGGAAGGGAACTCTACGAGGGGGCGGACGACGGACAACAAAAAGCCAGTCACTATCCCACCGTAGAAGATCAACATCTCAAGCAATCATCTTTGTACTCTCACTTTTTCTCTCTGAGACCTAGGATCGGCTCCCTCTCTCACAGCTTGTAACCCCTACGCAAGCACTTAGGTGCAAGGAAATACAATACTCCCCCTCCCCACTGAACGTAGGGCCTTCTTTTGCTTGAACCAGGATAAACCTCCGTGTACTCTCCTTGCATCACCATCCAGATTAGGGACACTCAACACTGATTCACTCGTTGGCTTAGGACCCTCGCAGGACCGAACACTGATAGTTGGCGCGCCAGGTAGGGGACGCTGCGTGCCAACATCGTTTTCCCGCCATTTTTCTAGATGACTGACCCCGAACGTTCACTCCCGTTGGCCACGGTGATCTGGTTTGGGAGCTTGGAGTTCATGTCTCTTGGCCACGGCTACGACATGGTCCTCCTCCCGCCCAGGCACCCGACTGACGGTGACCACGAGCTCTCCCAACCTGGGGGAGTGCTGCGCCGGTATCGTCGTTCTCGTCAGGCGCGTGCCGCCAGGCGATGGCAAGCCCATCGCAACCGCCGTCATCGCCTCACGGAGGGCAATGGTATTCCCCGATCCGGCGCCTCTCAGCCAGACGTCAACATGGATTTCCTCACTAAGGATCTACGTAGGATGAGCTTGGCTGAGGGTGAGATGCCGACAGGGAGTCCCGTCGCTCCACCGCCCAGTGTGGCGTCGTCACCAGCCAGTTCGACTACTCCGGTACCAGGAACGACGTCTTCCTCAACATTCCCGTTTGGACTAGACTCGGTTTCCCGGGCGTATGCTTCTTCTGTAAGCACCAGCATGAGTGCTTACGAGGAACACCCCGGACACCATCTACGTTCCACCCTTGACCTCGTCGCGTCCACACCAGCTTTCGAGTGCCTGGACTCCACGGAGACCCCAGATACGGAGCTCCGTGCGACTGCTTTTTGACATCACGACCCTAAAGACGCACGACCTCACATGCACCCGTTGTACTACTATTTCGGTGCTCCAGACTCCGACTCTGTCGATGACACCTACGACCCGACTCGTGAGTGCTTCAATATCAATGGAGCTATCACGTCAGATTCGGAGGATGAGGCAGTCGTTGGAGGAAGGAACACGTCGCCTCAGGTCGAGCTCCCTGCTGCGTGGGATGAGGCTCAATTCCTTGCGGACCAAGGAATGTAACTCGAGCAAATCCGCGAATTGCAGGACAGGCTCGACGAGGAACGAGAAAATCTGCGCCTACTTCAACGAACCCTCGATAATGAACGCGTGGCACACGCACACGGTGGAGGAGCTCGAGAGAGAGCTCGTGACGTCAATCGTCGCCTCGTCGAGGATCGGGCAGTCGAGCCCCCGATTTTCGGTCGAGCCAGCCAGAACGTTGTCGCAGCCGCCATGCTCCTTCGTAACATGCCTGAGCCATCGAACCCCAAGGCCCGTCAGGCCCATGATGAAATCTGAGGACTCCTCAAGACCACTGCCATGCAGCAGGCCGAGAGTTCCGCCTCGAGGCGACGCGGGCTTGCCTCGGAGCAGCCTGCGGAGCCCTCCCAACAGGAGAGAGAAGCCTCGGTTCATCCCGAGCACGCCCCCCAACGGAACAAGGCAACCTCTGTCCGTGAACGCATCGTCGATAACCGTGAACCTCGAGACGCCCGTGATAACATCACTGAGCGCCGGAGGCACAAGTGTGGTGACGGTGCAGCTCGAGGCTACCACGAGCACAGAGGCGGGCGCTACGATAGCTCAGAGGATCGAAGCCCTTCATCCGAGCCACCAGGCCCTCGGGTCTTTAGCAAAGCCATCCGCGAAACATTACTCCCAGCTCGGTTCCGCCCCCCACGACTCTTACCAAGTATAACGGCGAAACCAAACCCAAACTTTGGCTCGCTGATTTCCGCTTGGCTTGTCAGTTGGGTGGGGCCACCGATGACCGGGTCATCATTCGACAACTTCCCCTGTTTTTGTCGGACACCGCTCGAGCCTGGCTCGAGGACCTCCCACCACGACAGATCCATGACTGGAACGACCTGTGAGAGTGTTCCAAGGAAACTTCAAAGGGACCTACCTGCGCCCCAGGAACTCATGGGATCTCTGAAGCTGCAAATAGAAGTCGGGCGAGTCCCTCCGAGACTACATCTGGTGTTTCTCCAAACAACGCACCGAGCTTCCCAACATCACTGACTCCGACGTCATCATGGCCTTCCTCTCTGGCACCACCTGCAAAGAGTTGGTCCGAGAGCTGGGCCGAAGCACTCCCATCACTGCCAACGGTTTGATGGATATTATCACCAACTTTGCCGCCGGCGAGGAGGCGGTTGGTGCCATCTTTGGTAGCGACCAGGACAAAGGGAAGCGCAAGGAAGAGGATCCCACGAGCTCCAGCTAGGGCTTGAAAAGGAACAACAAGCAGAAGAAGAAAAACCAGCAAGGCAAACAAGAGGCCTTGGCCGACGACCTTGTTGCCGCTGCTGATCGTAAGAAACCTCGAGGACCCCCCGGCGGGGGCATTTTTGACAAAATGCTCAAAGAACCGTGTCCCTACCACAAAGGGCCCACGAACCACAACCTCGAGGACTACCACATGCTCCGGAGATACTTTGAAAGCCTAGGCATCAAGAAAGATGACTAGAAGGAGGATCCCAAGGGAGACGACAAGGACGAGGGGTTTCCTCAGATTCATGACTGTTTCATAATATACGGAGGACCCTCGACGCGCCTCTCAACATGGCAGCACAAACGGGAACGTCGAGAGGTCTTCTCTGTGCAACTCGCAACCCCCCTCTTCCTTGACTGGTCCGAGGTGGCCATCACTTTTGACCGTGATGACCACCTAGACTACGTCCCCAATCCTGGGGTCTACCCACTTGTCGTCGATCCCATCATCGCCAACACACGCCTCACCAAGGTGCTCATGGACGGGGGTAGTAGTCTTAACATCATATATGCCTAGACCCTCGACCTTCTGGGAATCACAAGGACGCACCTCCGACCCAGCGTCGAGGGCTTCCATGGAGTCGTGCCAGGGAAGCGAGCAGAGCTCGTCGGGCGGGTCGACCTGCCTGTCTGTTTTGGCACTCCCGCCAACTTCAGGAAGGAAACTCTCACTTTCGAGGTGATTGGATTCCATGGGACATACCACGCTATTCTTGGGCGCCCCTGCTACGCCTGGTTCATGGCGGTTCCCAACTACACCTACCTCAAACTCAAATGCCGGGCCCCAACGGTGTCATTACTGTCAAGCCCTCCTATGAGCACGCCTACGAGTGCGACATGGAATGTGTCGAGCACGGGGAAGCCATCTTGGAGTCGGCGACCTTGGCGGCAAACCTCGACAGTTTGGCCAACGAGATCCCCGACCCCAAGCACCACGCCGGCAACTTCGAGCCTGCGGAAGACGTCAAGCTCGTACCCCTCGATCCCACTGACCCAAAAGGAAAGGCGTTGAGCATCAGCGCCACCCTCGATCCCAAATAGGAAGCAGTGCTCGTCGACTTTCTCCATGCAAACATCGACATCTTTGCGTGGAGTCCCTCGGATATGCCGGGCATACCCAGGGAAGTCGCCGAGCACGCCTTGGAGATCCGAGCCGGCTCCAAACCGGTGAAGCAACGCTTACGCCGCTTCGACGAGGAGAAGTGCAAGGTCATCGGCGAGGAGGTCCACAAGCTATTGGAGGTCGGATTCATCAAGGAGGTTCATCATCCCGAGTGGCTAGCTAATCCTATATTAGTTAGGAAAAAGAATGGGAAATGGAGGATGTGTGTAGACTATACTAGTTTGAATAAAGCATGTCCAAAAGTTCCTTTTCCTTTACCACGCATTGATCAAATCGTTGATTCTACTGCGGGATGTGAAACTCTATCATTCCTAGATGCGTATTCCGGCTACCACCAGATCCAAATGAAGGAGTCCGACCAACTCGCGACTTCATTCATCACCCCGTTCGGCATGTATTGCTACGTTACTATGCCCTTTGGTCTCCGGAACGCAGGGGCTACGTACTAGCGATGCATGCAACATGTTTTTGGGGAACACATTGGACCAACCATCGAGTCTTACGTCGATGATATCATTGTCAAAATCAAGAGGGTCAGTAGTTTGATAAACGACCTTGATGTTGCATTCAAGTGCCTTAGGGCAAAGAACATTAAGCTCAATCCCGAGAAATGTGTCTTCGGCGTTCCTCGAGGCATGCTCCTAAGGTTCATCGTTTCTGAACGTGGCATCAAAGCCAACCTGGAAAAAATCACTGCAATAACCAAAATGGGCCCTATCCATGATCCAAAGGGCGTACAGAGGGTCACGGGCTGCCTCGCGGCCCTTAGTCGCTTCATTTCACGCCTCGATGAAAAAGCGCTCCCACTGTATCGTCTCCTTAAGAAATCAGAACACTTTTCATGGACACTCAAGGCAGAAGAAGCCCTTACAAAACTCAAAGCTACGCTGTCCAACTCACCAATCCTCGTCCCTCTGGCCACAGGGAAACCCCTCCTGCTTTACGTCACCGCAACGACACAAGTGGTCAGCGTGGTCTTAGTTGTCGAAAGGGCAGAAGAAGGACATACCTTGCTTGTTTAGAGGCCAGTCTACCTCGTCAGCGAGGTGCTCTCAGAAACAAAGGTTCGCTACCCGCAAATCCAGAAGCTGCTGTACGCCATCATCTTGATGTGGCACAAACTTCGTCACTACTTTGAGAGCCACCCGGTGACCGTGGTGTCTTCTTTCCCCTTGGGAGAGATAGCCCGGAACCGAGAAGCCTCGGGTAGAATAGCAAAGTGGACGGTCGAGCTCATGGGTGAGACCCTCCCTTATGCGCCACGCAAAGCCATCAAATCCCAGGTGCTGGCAGACTTTCTAGCGGAGTGGACTGACACTCAACTTCCTCTAGTTTAGCTCCAGGCCGAGCTTTGGACCATGTACTTCGACGGGTCGCTGATGAAAACAGGAGCATGTGCGGGCTTGCTCTTCATCTCGCCCCTCAGAATCCACATGCGCTATGCAATCTGGCTTCATTTTCCTGCCTCTAACAACGTCGTTGAGTACGAGGTGCTCATCACGGGCCTACGCATCGCCATCGAACTAGGGGTCCGACACCTCGACGTTCGTGGTGATTCCCAACTCGTGATCGACCAGGTCATGAAGAGCTCGAGCTATCGTGATCCAAAGATGGAAGCCTACTATGAGGAAGTACGGCGCCTTGAGGACAAGTTTCACGGCCTCAAGCTCAACCACGTTGCACGCAGATATAATGAAGCCGCCGATGAACTCGCAAAAATCGCTTCTAGTCGAACCACAGTTCCACCTGACGTTTTCGCGAGAGATCTCCATCAACCGTCCGTCAACATCAGGGCAGACGGAGGGGCCAACAGACCATCACTCGATCCCCCACCTGAGGCGGGAGCTCCCTCGACCGGGGCTGAAGCCATGCAGGCGGAAGGCTCGACCCCACCAGCCAACCTTGAGCCCGACTGGCGTGTTCCGTACCTCGACTATCTCACTCGAGGGGACCTCCCCTCGGATAAGACCGAGGCTCGACGGACCACTCGTCGGGCCAAGTCCTTTGTGATATTTGGCGACAACAAAGAGCTGTATCGCCGCAGCCCTACGGGCATCCTCCAACGCTGTATCACAAATGAGGAAGGCAGGAACCTGCTCAAAGATCTACACTCGGGGGCTTGCGGTCATCACGCGGCACCTCGAACCCTCGTTGGAAACGCATTCCGACAAGGTTTCTATTGGCCAACCACAGTCTCTGATGCTGTCAGCCTAGTGCGCTCCTGCAAAGGATGCTAGTACTATGCAAGACAAACCCACCTCTTGGCCCACGCCCTGCAAACTATTCCCATCACATGACCGTTCGCTGTTTGGGGACTCGACTTGGTCGGACCTCTGAAGAGGACAACTGGTGGCTTCACCCACTTGCTCGTCGCCATTGACAAATTTTCAAAGTGGATCGAGGCCCATCCTATCACTAGCATCAGGTCTGAGCATGCCGTGCTATTCTTCACCGCCATCGTCCACCGTTTTGGGGTTCCTAACTGCATCATCACGGACAATGGCACCCAATTTACCGGCAAGAAGTTTCTAGATTTCTGTGACAACCATCACATCCGTGTGCTTTGGTCAGTCGTAGCTCATCCAAAAACAAATGGTCAAGTAGAACGTGCCAACGACATGATTCTACAAGGCCTGAAGCCGAGAATTTTTGACAAGCTAAACAGACACGATAAAAAATGGGCCGCCGAGCTCCCCTCGGTCCTATGGAGCCTAAGAACGACGCCGAGTCGAGCCACGGGGTTCACTCCATTCTTCTTAGTCTACGGATCCGAGGCTATGCTCCCAACCGATATAGAATATGGATCCCCGAGGCTGAAAGCCTACAACGAGCAAAACAATGACGCCACAAGAGAGGACGCCCTCGACCAGCTCGAGGAAGCTCGCGATGTGGCTCTGTTACATTCGGCAAGGTATCAACAAAGTCTCCGACACTACCATGACAAACACGTTCGTAGACGGGACCTCAATGTCGGTGACCTAGTGCTACGACGAAGCCAGAACAACAAGGGACAACACAAGCTTACTCCGCCATGGGAAGGGCCATACATCATCGCGAAAGTATTGAAGCCCGGCACCTACAAACTATCAAATGAGAAAGGCAAAATCTTCACCAACGCGTGGAACATTGAACAACTACATCGCTTTTTTCCTTAAAGCCTCGAGGCTCTGTAAATTTTTTTCGTAATCCCATGATAGAATAAAGAATACGTCGGTGTTCAAAGCGTTCTTTCATAAAAACCAGGAAGGATCGACCCTGTTTTCTCAGAGTCGACCCTCCCTCGAGGGCTGCAAGGGGGGAACCCCCTACGTATCCCTAAAAAACTCGCATTTTTTCAAAAAAACAAGAGAACTGTTATATAAGTCGACGAGGCCGCAAGCGCACCCTAAGGCTCGAGGGCTACCGAGCCGCGAGATCGCCTACGCCTCCGAGCTATGGTACCTCCACTCGCTCCTCCACACCAAGGGGTGCAACCGCGCGCTAAGTAGACCTAATAATAGTTCATGATTTTGAAAAAACTCACGTCTAACATTCCCGTTCGCTTTGAATTAAGTTCTTACACGATCCACGAGGCCACAAACGCACCCTAAGGCTCGAGGGCAGTCGAGCCGTGAGATCACTTATGCCTCCGAGGCTACGGTATCTCCACTCGCTCCCTCACGCCAAGGGGTGCAACGCGCACTAAGAAAATCATGCAAGAATACGATTCAAGCGAGAAAGGGAAGAAAAAACTCGAACGAAAATGGACATTTAGTACAAAATTACATCTAAATGTTTCAAGGCCCCCGAGGCCATCACGACGCAAGTTACGAATATTAACTTATTTACATGGGCCTTCATGCCCAGGTTTGGCTCACAGGCCCTCATCGTCAGCAGGCAGGACCACCTCGACCTTGAAAAGCTTTGCAAGGCGACCCCCAGGCTCCTCAGCGGCCTCGATCATGTTCAGGCAGGCTACTTCATTCTCCTAGTCAGTCCGGTCTGAATCCATGATGAAACCATCGGTAATGAGGCCCATGTCATACTTGAACCCAGATCGAACGATCGCCATGGCCCTCTTCACGCCATGATGCAGCCCACCTCATATCTTCTCGCGAACGAGGCGACCCAGCGCCGCCATCCGGCGAACAAACGAGTTCCCCGGCGCATCCTCCTCGGTATCGACATTGGGCTCTACCCCCAGGCCATCGCACACCGAGGTGATCGCACCCTAGAGCAGCTGAGTCCACCTGGCCTTGGCCTCGGCCTCGAAGAGGTTTTGGAACAAGGTAGCCGTCGCCTAGGCCGCGTGTTGCTGCTTATCCAGTTCTAAAACACAAACACCAAGTTAGCATAAGCCTGGGACCTCGAGGCCAAGGTCGAAACATGACAAAAGGTTTACCCTCAGCGTGGGTCTGCCAACCCATGACCTCGTAGCACAACTCCTCGCGCGCCTTCTCCGACGCCTGAAGAGCCTTGTCCTTATCACAGACCGCTGCTCTCAACGTCTCAATCTCCCGACCGGTGCCCGAGAGAGCCTCGTCCCTCTCTTGGACCGTCCCCTTCAACGTCGCAACCTCGTCCTCCAAGGTTCCGACGTGAGTGGATGCCATCCTGATCTAGATGTTGAGGGCGTCACGCTGACCGCTGACTAGGGCGACATCCTCCTCGAGCTCCTTCATGCGCGCCAGTAGCGGCGTGAGGTCCTCATGAGCCTTGGCCGCCTCCTCCCGAGCCCTTGCCGCATCTTCACACGCCTTAGCCTCGGCTTCCCGAGCCTACGCCGCCTCCTCCGTGACCGCTGCATGGACGACGCGGAGCTCATCCACCTCGACGCTCTTCTGGGATAGCGCTTATTGGCTTCCTCGACTAGAGCCCGTTGATGAGCTAGCGCCACCAATACACCACTCTCATGACGAATGAAGAGTGACTTGCGGCGAGAACGCTCCTTGAGCACCTGACCACAGTTAAAACCTAAAGATCATAACCAAGGAGAAAGGAAGGATAAAACGCAAGAAAAGACAAACGAACTCGGCTCACCTCGAAAGCCTCCGACATACCCCGCACCAAGGTATCTGCGACCATGCACAGAGACTGCATGGAGTGCTTACAGAGTCCCTCGATGAACTCCCAGTGCTGCACTTCATCCTTATTGTCGAGGGCGAAGAAGGGCTCGGTGTTGGGGTTAGACGCGTCCCTGAACTCGAGGGTCGACCGACCCCAGCGTGGGAGCTCCTCCTCCACCCATACAAGTGCCAGCCCTGCATAGTCAGGCCACCTAGCAGACGCCTCGGCCAGGTCATCCCCCAATGTCACAGAAGTACCGGGCCGATCCGGGGCATCGACCATCTCGACGTCCACCTTCTGTTTCCCCTTGTCAGAAGGAGGGTCGTCGACGATAAGGTCAATTACTGCCGGAATCGACCCTTGTGGCGGGGCTAATGTCTCGACTGTTGGCGCCACTACCTGTACGTTGGGGGGTGGCACGACCACCCCCCATTCTGCCTCGACCGCCTGCTCCATTGGCTGGTCCTGCTGCGACTGCGGCTCCTCCCGCTCCGGTTGCGACTCCAGCTGTGCTGCCTCTTTCCCCACCTCTGGCAGGGCCTCCACCACCTCTCTTGACTTTTCAACATCCGCCCGCCCCGCGTCGCGGATAGATGTTTGAGCCTCAGCGGCCTCGACGGTCGCTTGGGTCGTCGGGGTCGACCCAGGCTCCGACCCACCAACGCCGGGCACCTCGAGCCTGGCACCGCCTGGGACTGCCTCAACTGGCTCTGGCTCCCGCGTGGCGTCACCAGGACCAACGACCTCCTAGGCGCTTACTCCTGCCTTGGCGGCGGCCTCCCTCGTCCTGAGCCGCTCCGTGGTAGCCTGGTACCTCGCGACCCAGGCGGCGTCATCGGCAAGCGTCCGCATCATCAAGGCGGCGCCCGACTTGAGCGCCTTGATGGGAGTCGGAGCCGCGAGCTCCACCTTGCGCTTGTGGCTAAGCAGCAAACAGACGCGTCAGAATAAAGAGCGAGATTACCATTGACGGAAAGATAAGGTGAGGTACTTACCCGGATATGAGAATTAGGGGCCTAGACTCCGGCCTCCCCGAGCCACCCGACGGCATCTGCAAGGGCCCCTCCATTGAGCCTCCTGTTGGTCGGGTGCTCCTCGGAGCTCGGGCTGACGGGGCGCCTAAGGACCTCTACACCGACGAGGCTATCTGGCCTCGAGTCCTTACACCTGTTGATGGCGCCTTGGCCTCAGACGCCGACGTCGTTGCTCCGCCCGTTGGCAGAGTCCGAGGCGATCGGACTCATGGGCGTGGTGCCACTGATCTCCCCTACGGGACCCCAGGCGAGGTAGATCTCCTCTCTGAAGGCCCCGCTCGGGCCCTTTCCTCTTCTGGCTCTCCCTCCTCCTCAATGGGCATCGAGACTTCCCTCAACACCTAGGAGGTTGACCCCCAACGGGCTCCAGCAGGGGCCGCAGGTCGAGGGGGTGCACCAGAAAAGTCATGGTATCATACCGCGACCCGGCGTCGTCGTCGTCGCTGTCTTCATCCTCCCCCGAGACCGTCTCAGAGGGGGATTCCTCGATCGGGAGACCCTCGAGGCTCTGCTGGCGGTGGCACTTTTTCAATGCCTCGCGCTCGAGGGCCTTCTTGACTTGACGCTTCTTAGTAGCATCCTTCTCTTCCTTCTTCTGGGCCGCCGAGAGGCGTCTCGCCTCTCGAGCAGCCCGATCCTTCGGAACCGATGGCCGCGACTCCTTGACCGCCAACAGATCCTACACTGAGGCCTCGACCAACTCAGTCAAGGGAATTGGGAAGCAAAAGGATCCAAGGCTGTCAAGAACGACACTTACCAGAGGCTCAAAGCCTTGAGTGGGGCGCATCGGGACCCTGTCGATGTCCTCCTGCTTGAAGCTCCCTACCATCCACCGTGCACGCTGGGTGACTTCATCAAGGGGGAGGGACTCGTGCGACATCTGACTCCCCTCCAGCGAAGCCTCCGGCGTCATCTTGTCGATCCGGAGTCGGCGCTGCATCAACGGCAGCACCCTCCGGCGGTGGAACGCGGCGGCCACCATTCCCGCCGTTAACCCGCGCTGCCGAAGCCTCCTCAACGCGTCGAGGAGCGGCTGCAGTTTCGGCTTGTCCTCCTCGATGACGTCGTACGTCCAGTTGTCCTCACGTGACATCAGGACCCGACTGGAGAACCTCGGCAGCCAGTCGTCGTCGTTGCGTAGGTAGAACCACCCGTCATGCCAGCCGCTGTTTGACAAGATGAGCTGCGCCGGGATGTACTACTCACCTCGACCCACCCGGACTTGGAGAGTGCAGCTCCCTGCATGCACCGCGCGCCGCACTCCTCGCTCGCCCGCCTTCTTGGCGAAATGCTCCGCCTTGAAGAGGTGGAGCCATAGATTTCAGTGTGGCTCCACCCCCAGGTACCCCTCGCAGACCGCCGCAAAAATGGCAGCCTACAAGATGGAGTTGGGGGTGACATGATGCAGCTCCACATTGTAGTAGTGGAGGAGCGCCCACATGAAGCAGCTCGGTGGCATCCCGAGCCCCCTCTCATGGAAAGCCACAAAGCTTACCACGTATCCTTCCGGGGGCGCCGGCTCCCGGTGGTCAAACGGCGGCACCCTCCATTCTGGCTGGGTCTGGCCCGCCCTTGGTCGTAGAAGACCATCGCGGACCAACTCCTCCAGCTTCCTCTCCGTCACCGAGGAACGAGCCCACGCGTCCGTGGGAAGGATCTGGCTCTTGCCTGCCACGGTCGTCGGAAATAGCGTGCGGCGGTGGAGGGCGACTGAAGGGTGCACAAGGAGAAAGAGGGCAGAAACGCAAATGCCCTGTAGGGGGCACACGGGACCCCAGACCTCACACTTATAACCCGATGGAAGGCCAACGGGCGGACAAAAAGGTAGGAACAGTTCCCGCATTCAATGTCCTTACCTAACTGCTCCCTCGAAACCCGCAGGTGAGGGCACGTGTCCGCCGTTCACTCCGTAACCGTCGCACCACGCCGCCCACTACCGCGCCGTTCTCGCTTCTCCTCCTAAAAAGTCACGCCTCAAACGGGCCGGAAGGGGATCCACGGACAGATATTTCTAGGCGATTGGATAACGGGCTCCGAGCCCACTATAAACCTCGAGGGATCGAAAGCTGGCCCTCGACCATGGTTTGACAGCTGCCCTCGAGTAACGGAGTCAGGGACAACTAGGGACACACCCATACAAGGCCAGAGCTCGAGCCACTCTCTCAAGGCGCCCCTAGACGTATTCGAGGCTAGAAGAGAGGTCGACGATGGAATCCCCTCGGAGGGAGGCATTGAGCCCTCGGATCCTATCGCATGGAACCAAGATCCACACGACTGTCTTTGGCATTTTTTTAGAGCGCCTCTATGGCCGCTAGCCGACTCCTACCGAATGGAGCACGGGCTCCCACTCGAATTCCTCGCTAACAGCTCACCGGAGACCGCCGGAACTCGCCCGACGAGGGTAGTACGATGTTCCCCACCCTCCTCCTTTTTTCTAAAGAAGAAGCGTGAGGATCGAACGATAAAAGATGGGCAAGACTCTGATCGACCTCGTGCGCGCGAGGCTCGGGGACTCGACCGCAAAAGGCTGAAACCTCAAACGAAAGAGGACAAAACACGTCACGATGCAAGAGCATTCCTCGATATAACGCACTAAAACCTCAGAGGAGTCAAAACACTCCACCGAGGCCTCAGGGGCTACACCCGGCGGGTGCGCTCATGCACACCCACCGAAAAAAGCTACGACGCTACGACTCCAGTTCATGACTCGATGAGCCTCTGCGAGAGTGACCCACACTCACCTAAAGGCTCGGGGGCTACTGTCAGGTACCAAAACAAGGGGTACTCACAATCAACGATCAAGAAAAACAAACTCCTGAGAAAACCACGCCAAAAGCTCTGCCCACGAAGACAGGACGATACGAAACGACACGTCTCGACCACGTTCCGACTCGCATGAGGCTCGCTCGACGGGACGCCTCGACCACCAAGAAATCTCTGACTCGCACGACCCTGGGTCGGGCCAGTCGATCCACCTCACTCACCAACTCTGAGACAAAAAGTCAGAGCATTTAATGCAACCGCCAACCACTTCCTACCCTCATGGCTACAACAACAACCGGCATGGAAGCAGTACCGGTGTCAAATCTTACTTTTTATTGCCCATCCCGGGATAGGCGGTGAAAACCTGTCACTATACGCGCCATACCAAGCACTATTCCATCACTGATCACCCTCGAGAGAGAATACAACGAGTATCGTACCCCGAAATTCTCGGGACTCGGCCTTATCCATTCATCGTCGACCCGGCCTCGACCAATCGCCGGTCAAACAGGAAGGCAAGGCTCGCATGCCACAGGATCCGGGGTCTTTTCACCGTCTCATCCTCTACGTCACCGTGGTGTCCGGCCATTCTCAGGGCACGTCGCTACAGCGGTCTCTACAACGCTCGACAAAACTTCACTCCTAAGGCGCCCCCGACATCCCTGCCTCCTCTTGACCCTATAAAAGGGCAGGCAGGGGACTCTACGAGGGGGCAGACGACGGACAACAAAAGGCCAGTCACTATCCCACCGTAGAAGATCAACATCTCAAGCAATCTCCTTTATACTCTCACTTTTTCTCTCTGAGACCTAAGATCGGCTCCCTCTCTCACAGCTTGTAACCCCTACGCAAGCACTTAGGTACAAGGAAATACAATACTCCCCCTCCCCGCTGGACTAGGGCCTTCTTTTTGCCCGAACCAGGATAAACCTCCGTGTACTCTCGTTGCATCACCATCCAGATTAGGGACACGCAACACTGATTCACTCGTTGACTTAGGACCCTCACAGAACCGAACGCCGACAACTATAATGTTAAAAAAAATTAAATTCCTATGATTTCCCTTTGTGCCAAAAAAGGGAATTAAACAGGTTACAAACACCGTGTCAGTATTAGTACGCGCATGAGATAGGATAGTAAGCTGAGGGTGTTTGGTTGCAGGGACTAAAGTTTAGTTGATGTTATATCGGATGTTACATGGGGTATTCGGATATAAAAAAACAAATTACAGATTCTGCCAGTAAACCACGAAACGAATTTATTAAGCCTAATTAATCCATCATTAGCATATGTTTACTGTAGCACACAATATCAAATCATGGACTCATTAGGCTTAAAAAATTCGTCTTGTAAATTAGTCGTAATATGTTCAATTAATTATTTATTAGTCTATATTTAATACTCCATGTATGTGTCTAAACATCAAATATGATAGGGACTAAATTTTATATGGAAACCAAACACCTGGTATAATCATTTTTTTCAACCCCCGTCGTCGCACTCCTACCACGCTACGCTACATACGCGGGGCGGTACGCTAGAGTTTGGCCGCTTGACATTTGCCGATGGGAGACGGAAACGGAGGGAGACGCACCACGTGACCTTGTTTTGTACCAGCGGTACCAGACCGTCGTCTCCCTTGCCGTCGGTGCCGCCTCCTCCGTCGTGTGCGCCCTCCGCCATCGCGGCCGCCTCCTCCGCCGTGTACGCCCTCCGCCGTCGCGGCCACGCGTCCATCGCCCCCCGCGCCTTGGCCCCTTGGAGTGGAGGCTTGGACTCGGATCGGGCCGCGGCGTGGGCGGTGGGCGTAGTCACTGGCTGGTTTTCCTTTGACTGTTTAGGCCGGTGGGATGCCTGGAGCCTGGTGGCAAACCTGGCATTCTCTCAGAGATACCGTCAGTTAAGGAGTTGCCCCAGCAGCCTCTGCATTCTCCCCAGCAAAGGGAAAGATCCTCGGCTGATGCACTGTTTTGTGGCAGACAAGAGCTGTGGGATCAAGCCATGGTGAAGGTTCTAGGTTGCTGTTCGACGGATATACTCAGCCTGTTCGCTTAGATTATCAGTCAAATCAGTCAGCCAGTCAGCAGTGTTTTTCTCTCACAAAAAATCAGTCAGCAGTACTTTTAACCGGCCAGATCAGCCCAAGCGAACAGGCTGACTGTTTTGTGGCCAACAACGGCTGTGGGATCAAAGTATCAAACCAGGGTGAAGTGAAGGTTCTAGCTTGCTGAAGGCTGTAGCAGACACGAGCGGTCTCTTTGGTTGCAAGCCTCCTAAGCAGCCAACCAAGACGGCAATTTTGTTCTTATTTAGATAGAAGTTCAGAATTGGACGTTTGGGATGCTCCCTCCCTGAGCCAGGCAAAGCGATGAAGTACGTCCGGCCGGCAATTTACATTTAGCTTACGGATTGATAATTAGTGAGTTGGCCTTCTCTCTGTTTTTTTTTGTTAGTTGTGTGTGCTTGTTTAGGTCAGAAATGCCTTTTCGATATACCATCTCGATAAAAGTGATTAAATGTCAATAAAAAATGTCGTTATAAAAAATACATTTACATGGACATGCTCTGCTCCTAGAACAGCAAGTGCAGATTAGTGAGTGGCGACTGAACATGGGTGAGGACCGTACTCAGTCAGGTCCGGTACTCGTGGTACAAGTAGCTAGCTCATCTCGTAGGTGTGGCGCACCAGATTTCATTAGTGCTAGGTGTACCGCGTCCGAATCGAATAATTGACCTGGACGGCCGGCAATTACGAAACCCTGCGGCACCTCAGCGGTGGTGACTGGCAGGCAGCTCAGCCCTCAACGGCAGGTCGTGAGTTTGATAACTTCACCTCCCGTGCTTTCTTTCTCTCTCACGGTGTTCAGTTGCGCATGTCTTGCTCATATACCTCTTTTCATAATGGCAAGGCTGAACGGATGATTCGCACCACCAACGACACCGTGCGCACCCTTCTGTTTCAGGCCTCTCTTCCTGCTCGCTTCTGGACTGAGGGCTTGCATACCTTCACCTACATCCTCAACCGTCTTCCTTCCGCTGCCTGTCCCGCTCCTACGTCACACCACGCCCTCTTCGGTACCCCTCCTCGGTACGATCACCTTCGTGTCTTTGGGTGTGTGTTACCCTAACACCACTGCAACTTCTTCCCACAAGCTGGACCCCTGCTCCACTCTCTATGTCTTCCTCGGGTACTCTCCGGATCACAAGGGGTACCGGTGCTTTGACCTTACCTCCCGATGGGTCCTCATCTCTCGTCATGTGGTGTTCGACGAGTCCGTCTTTTCCTTCTCTAGCACACCCACCACCACTCCTCTCCCTGATCCCTCCTCCCTCTTTCCCGCTGACACGGTGGTCCAGCCACCTTTTCCATGGTTTCCTGCAGGTACTGTTTCAGCGCGCTCCTTGCCGGGCACCTGTCCTAGCTCCCTGGCGGGTCCGGGCCCGTCGTCCTCTGGCGCGGCCTCGACCTCTCCGTTTGGCGCAGACCCGGGGACGTCGTCCCCCGATACTGCCCCGGGGGGGGGCGTGCCGGCCGCCGTCGCCTGGTCCTGCCCCGACACCTCCTTCGCGGTTCGCTGCACCGGTACGGGTGTACCAGCGCAAGCCGCGGCTGCCACCACTCGCTGTCCCTTCTCCGCCGGGGACACCGACACCACCGCCGCAGTCCCCGCCGGCCCGTGACGCACCGCCGGTCTACCACCCGCCGCTTCTTCACCAACACCCGCGGCATGTTCACCCGATGGTGACACGGCACGCGGCTAGCACACTGCCACCCTAGGCCCTTGCGGCATCGACCGGCGACGCGCTGGTCTCCCCGGTACCCTCTTCTATCCATGACGCCCTGTTGGATCCTCACTGGTGCCGCGTGATGGAAGAGGAGTACGCCGCGCTTCTCGCCAACCAGACGTGGGAGTTGGTGCCCCGGCCACCGGGCTCCAACGTCGTCACCGGCAAGTGGATCTGGACCCACAAGCGTCGGGCTGATGGCACTCTCGAGCGCTACAAGGCTCGATGGGTTCTCCGGGGTTTCACACAGCGCCCTAGAGTCGACTATGATGAGACATTCAGCCCGGTGGTCAAGCCGGCCACCGTCCGCACCGTGCTCTCGTTGGCGCTTGCTCGGTCATGGCCCGTCCATCAGCTGGACGTCAAGAATGCTTTTCTGCATGGCCTTATCACCAAGACAGTGTACTACAGTCAGCCGGCGGGGTTCGTTGATTCCTCCTGTCCTGACATGGTCTGCCGGCTCAACAGGTCTCTCTACGGCCTCAAGCAGGCACCCCGGGCGTGGAACCATCGGTTTGCTGCCTTCTTGCTGACACTGGGGTTTGTGGAGACCAAGTCTGATACATCTCTGTTTATCTATCACCATGGAGCTGACACTGCTGAAAGGTCTTGATGGCTAGAGGGGGGTGAATAGCCTTTTAAAAATTTTCTACAAAGACAAGCTAAATAAGTTTATCAATATAACAAATAGCGAGATGCGAGTTTTACTTAGCCTACGGGGTGTTTGCAAGCCACCTAACCAATTCACAATTCTAGTATTTGCACTCAACCGCACAAGTCAAACTGAGAAGGTAACTACAACTACAACTAGCAAGCTACACAAAGGAGCTACTAAAGCAAAGCTAACTAGCTACCAAAGATAACTGAGAAAGTAATGTGGAGTTGAGTTGCGAGAGTTTCACCGAGGAGCGAAGTAATGAGCCAACCAATATGATCAACAATGAATACTAAGATAACCAAACATCGGGATCAATCAATCACAATATGAAAGTGATGACACGAAGATTTATCCCGAGGTTCACGTGCTTGCCGGCACGCTAGTCCCCGTTGTGTCCCTTTTCACCACGTGGTTCGGTGGCTAATCGGTCTCACACCGAGCCTCTCAAAAGGCACCACAAGAACCTACCAAATGGCAAAAGGTTACAAATGACACGAGCAATTCACTAACGTTGCATTTGGCGCTTCGCCGAGGTAGGCACAAACCCCTCACAATCACCGGAGGTGGCCAAGAACAATCACCAACTCTTGCCAACGCCTCCAAGCTGCTCCAAGCCGTCTAGGTGGCGGCAACCACCAAGAGCAACAAGAATCCCGCAGCAAATCAACCACCAAGTGCCAACTAGATGCTATCTCACAATGCAAATGCACTTGGATCACTCAATCTCACTTCGAATATGCAAAGAAGCAAGAGAGATGAGTGGGAGGGGAGTTGCTTAGCTCAAAGTGCTCATAAGTATGTCAAATGTTTGAGAGTAAGAGCCTTGAGCCGGCCAACGAGTATTTATAGACGTACCCCTTCGAATATAGCCGTTAGAAACTTAAACAGTCGAAATCGCGCTGACCGGACGCGCTGGTCCAACTGACCAGACGCGCCGGTCAAGCCTGAGCAGCGCTCAACAAAACAGCGACCGGACACGCTGAGAATGACCGGACGCGCTGGTCCCATGACTGACCGGACGCGCTGGTCAATCCTGAGCAGCGCTCAACAAAACAGCGACCGGACGCGCTGTAGAACTGACCGAACGCCACAGTGCCAGCGTCCGGTTGAAGTCCAGTAAGCTCCCTGAACGACCGGACGCGTCCGATCGACTATGACCGGACGCGCTGCGCGTCCGATCAACAAACTGAAACACGCGCAGACGCTGAACGCTGACCGGACGCGTCCGGTCAAACAGAGACCGCGTCCGGTCCAGCGTCCGGTCACCTCTGTGACCTCCGTTCCTTTTCCGACTTCCGGCGTAGTGGAAAATAGTCGTTTCAACACCTCGAAAACGCCTGAATCCCGCCTCGCAAGCTCGGCGGGAGGGAGAGAGGACCCAAAACCCTCTCTACCGCTCAAACTCCACCACCTTCACAAACGTGCTAACATCACCAAGTGATCTCGTCATGTGTGAGTGTGTTAGCATTTTCACAACCATTTTTTGAGGCGATATTAGTTCTATCCAAATGCATATGATTATGAAATGCACACCTAGAGGCACTTAGGAGTTCAATAGCTGCGTCATTCCCCTCTTTATAGTACGGCTATCTATCATATAATGTAACCACACCCACTAGGTGTCTTGGTTACTAAAACACAACCCTTAAGCATATACCTTTGCCTTGATCACGTAGGGTTGCGTCCAAATCCAAGTGTGGCCATCATGATCACCATGTCCATCTTGCCACCAACCTTGGAATATACTAATCCTCATATGCTACATACAACTTAGGCATAGGATTAGTACTTAGGCATTGTCACTAATTACTAACACCAAACATAGGACTTTCAACTGCGTACTTGCTGCTCTATGTTGATGACATTGTCCTCACAACCTCCAGTGAGCCCCTTCTCCGTCGGATCATTGCCGCTCTTCAGTAGGAGTTTGCTATGAAGGATCTAGGTGTGCTCCACCATTTCCTCGGGGTCACTGTTGAGGCTCGTCTTGCCGGGTTACTTCTTCACCAGCGGCAGTATACTCGGGATATCCTGGAGCGGGCTGGGATGACTGACTGCAACCCCTGCTCCACTCCGGTTGATACTCAGGGCAAGCTGTCAGAGGCTGAGGGCCCCCCAGTGTCTGATCCCACTGCATACAGGAGTCTTGCTGGTGCCCTTCAGTACCTCACCTTCACCCGACCGGACATCACCTATGCAGTTCAGCAGGTCTGTCTTCACATGCATGATCCCCGGGAGCCCCACCTCACGGCTCTCAAGCGCCTTCTCCGCTACCTCCGGGGCACGATCGACTACGGCCTCCTACTTCACCGGTCCTCCTCCGCCGACCTTGTCGTCTACACTGACGCTGACTGGGCGGGGTGTCCGGACACTCAGCGCTCCACCTCCGGCTACGCTGTCTTCTTGGGCGGCAACCTGGTGTCATGGTCATCCAAGCGCCAGCCTGTGGTCTCCCGGTCCAGTGCCGAGGCGGAGTACCGCGCTGTCGCTAACGGCGTGGCTGAGGCCTCCTGGCTCCGGCAGCTTCTCGCTGAGCTGCACACTCCGCCCTCCCGGAGCACACTGATCTACTGCGACAATGTCAGTGCGGTCTACCTCTCCACCAACCCCATCCAACACCAGCAGACGAAGCATGTGGAGATCGACCTCCACTTTGTCCGGGATCGGGTGGCCATGGGCGAGGTGCGGGTCCTTCATGTTCCGACCACCTCCCAGTTCGCGGACATCTTCACCAAAGGCCTCCCGTCCTCGACCTTCACCGAGTTTCGCACCAGCCTCAATATCACCAGTGGCTAGTTGCGTCTGTGGGGGGGGCTGTGTGTGTGGTCTTTCTTCTTTCTTGTTCAGCCTGGAACTCCGCTGCGCCGGTACTTCAGACTGTGGGGGGTGTTGGAATGTGAGTGTATTAGGCCCATGAGGCTAGGCCCATGTGGCCCATGTATGGTTACCTATATAGCTACCCTTCTAGGGTTAGTCCAAATCAATAGATTCTTATTCCCTAACATCTGTTATAAGAACCAACTCCATTAACTTCAAATCTATGCATACAATTTTCTTAATAAATGCTACATCAACTTCCACTAAGGGCACCAGCAATGGTATAAGATTCACTGACTAGAGGTTAGCGCTTTGAAAAAATCATCTTTCTTGTATGGTGCCGTGTAAAGATAGTTTTTATATGAAAATTGTGGCTTTTGATGGGATTTACAACTTTTTATATGAAAACAGTGACCGAACCATTCCATCTCATTTTCCAACAAACCAATCAACCATACGGATAGGCACATCTCACATGTGACTATTAGGAGTAGACCAGTTGGCACACGGTCATCTTTCCAATTTCCCTGGCTTGCTTGCCTGCCTCGTCTTTGTCTAGGGCTCTATGGCGCGGTGCGTTGCATGAGACAGAGAGAAAGGTGTTGGAGTCCGTTGGATCCTAGTGCTATCTTGGGCGAGCCGGCGAGGACGACAGGGGAACAGGACGTGTTGGCTGCCTCTCAACTCCTTCGTTATTGGCTTGTACATTCAATTTATGTTCAGCTTTAGGCTTGGATCATGCGTGCATGTGCTTTAACTGCAGAGCATGAATGTCCGCCGGATTACATTTGGTTTCAACACAGGCCAGATGGTCCCGTCCTTGATTTTAAGGAAAGGATCATTCTATCTTAGTGTTTGATTAGGAGATGGAGATGTCTGTAATTTATATTTGGTTGGAGAATAGTAAAGCTAGGATGAACGTTAGACAAGTAGAATCCTCTTATATCTCCCACCGAATCACCGAAATAAAATAAAATGTTCTACTTGATTCCTGTTTCGTTCTCATACCAAACACTAAGGTGTCACTCGTAGGATTGTTTGATGACCGACCTCAATGTAGAACATGAGCGAGACGCTTTTTGACAATGTTTGCTTCTCGCACTAGTAAGGATATGTTATCAGAGCTAATTGGTAGGTAGCTAAAAATTAGCTCTATTACATCTAAACACAAGAGCTAACCGGTAGACTGTTTTTTAACTAGATCAACCATAGCTAACTTGAGCTAATTTTAGTCTAGCTAGTAATTAGCTATGTGTATCTAAACGGGCCTAAAAAAAGGGCAGCATATAAGTAATTTGAAGCTACTGCGGTACTCTAGAGTTGTCTTAAGTAATATTCCTAGAGTTGTCTTAAGTCAAAATTTATAAAGCTTGACCAAATTTTCTAAAAAATTCAAACTAGTATCATTATAATATTTTTGTAATGTGCTGATTTCCCATTGCCATAAATAAAATTAGTAAAATTAAATAAGATAGTTTGACTTACAAAGCCAGCCCGTTGACCGACGTTTCACGGCACCGTTTTCGCTGGTGATCGGCCCGAAATCTGGGCATCCGCCATTAGCAAAAGGACAGGCCAAGCAAAGACGCGTGGTGTGCACTACCAGTCTACCACCAACGATGACGAGCTGATGAAATTCACCGCGGGCGCGTCAGTGCTTCGTGACCCGCGCCACGATCCACCAAACACGACAGCGGTTTCTCTGTCAGAGCCGGTGTTTAGTTACCTGAAAAAAAGAACTATGTAAAAAAAAAGATTCTCTATTACATTAAACTTGTGATATATGTATGGAGTATTAAATGTAGATGAAATCAAAAACTAATTGTACAGCTTAGTTGTATTTTGCGAGACGAACATTTTAAACCTAATTAGTCAATAGTTAGACACTATTTGCCAAATAAAACCAAAACGTACTACAGTATATTTTTCACCCTTTTCGAAGAAACTAAACACAGGAAAACAAAAAACACGACAGCGGTCAGTGCAGGTACCAGTAGTCTACAGTACTCTCAACGCGTGGGAGCGGGGAGCCACGTGACAGCGGCGTCGGTTTATTGCCCGATCGACGTCGGCGTGACGCGACGCCACGCGACGGCGGGCGGCGATGTGTAGATTTGCAGGGCGCCCAGGGAAGGGATGGTGGCGCTGCCGCTGTTGGGTTTAGGTCACGCCTCACGGGCGCGCGTCCGGACGCGACGAAGCAGCGTCGTCGGCTCGTCGCCTTGTCGCCAGTCGCCACCGTGGGGCCGCCGAAGCCCCCACGCGCTTGCTCTTCTGGGCGGCGGCACCGGCACTGCAGCGGCACGCCGGGATCCACCAGCCCGATCCGTCACCGACACTCCAGACCAGCTACCTCGCCTCCAGTCCTCGATGCTCTTTTGCAGATTGAACCAACTGACACTCTACGGTCCCAGTAATCTTGCTCGTTGGGGTTGAACAAATCCTTGGCAGGTTGAATGTTCAAGGACTTGTTTAGATGCACCCAAAAGTTAGAATTTTCTCACCCTCTCTCCATCACATCAATTTTTAGCTACTTGCATGGAGTATTAAATGTAGGTAAAAAAATAACTAATTAAATAGTTTAGTTGGAAATCACGAGATGAATCTTTTGAGCCTAGTTGGTCCACGATTGGATAATATTTGCCAAATAAAACGAAAATGATACTATTTATCAGGTTAAAAACAAATTGCAATCTAAACGTGGGCCAAGAGTGGGATAGCTTCACCGGAGATGAACAAACATACATTCCCGACTGATCGTTCGTGGCTTCGTGCTCGCGGCGAGAGGCCAGTATGCAGCAGATGCAGATGGACACGGCAGCGTAATTGCTTGTGGTCCGACCCGTGCAGTGCTCGTCGGAATGCTTCAGCGGGGTGGGGAGGTCAGGGGAGCTCACTGCGAATCTGCGATGGCCTCGTCTGGGTGTGTTGTGTCGGGGGCGGTGACGTCAGCTGAGGCAATGCATGTCCAGTACTGCACTGGTGAAGTTGTGAACAATGAGCGGGTGAAGTTGTGAAGGTAGTTTTTTTTTTAGTTTCATTAGCTTCAGCATTCAACTTCTTCGAACACTGCAACAAGAAGCTGAAGCCCAATGAAGCCGTGGCAATAGTTATTCTTAGATCAAGTCTTTTGAAAAAAAAAGAACAAAATCTATTTTGGACCGAGACTTGTTAACTATTTGTGTAGATATAATTGTAATGGTACTCTAATATATGTATTACAATCACTAGCATCACTACCATCAACCTATATGTATGTATGTATGTATCCTATCATCAGTAATCAACCACCGGATATGATTGCTGTGGACCACGAGCCATCTATGTCCACCTTGGTAACAGTACCCCTTTAGCTAGTGATAAATTGTGTCTATTATTATCTCCATTTTCTACTACTAGTACGTACTCTACTGAGAACCTTTTGTAACGCAGGATTCTCAGAAAAAACACAGGATTTCGCATGTAACTTACGCATTTAAAATGGAGAAAAGTTTTTATTATGATCTTTAGATACAACGTAGAAAAAAAGTATAGGAATTCCAAGAGAGGGTTGGTGATAAAAGAAAAGTTTCCATGAGGTCCAACCATATGTTATTGTTCTTTTTCTAAAATTTATGTGTCTCTATACATCCCTTAGTAATCCACATAAATTTTGTAGGATTTAATCCTTTGTTTCAAAGAAATTTAAATGAATGTCTACGCGCATGAGATAGGACAATTGGAGTTAGGACAGTACGTAAGCACGAGTCAATCATTTTTTTTCAACCCCTGTCGTCCCACCCCTACCACGCACGCTGCGTACTCGCGGGGTGGTGCGCTAGAGTTTGGCCGCTTGACATTTGCCGATGGCAGACGGAGACGCACCACGTGACCTTGTTTTTGTAGCAGCTGTACCAAACCGTCCCTCAGCCTCCCGGCGTGTGGACCGTCTCCCTCGCCGTCGGTGCTGTGGTTCGCCTCCCACTCACGCTACCAGCTGGGCTGGGAGGGACTGGACCAAACCAATAGAGACCATCCCTTTTCTCCCCTGCCGGTGGTGTGGTTCGCCTCCCACTCACTCACACTGTCGCGCACACTTCCGCCCCGATCTCCATATATAACACGCCGCCGCCCCGTCCGTCCGGGCTCCGGACTCCGGATCCAACGCCGCACTCACCCTCTCCCTCTCTCTCCACCCCCAAAGTCGCCAGCCTGTGCCTGCCAAAAAGCAAAATGGCGCCTTCGCCGCGGCGGCCCGTGCTGGCGCTGGTGCTGCCCCTGCTGCTCGCGCTCCTCTGCTCCCACGTCGCGCTCTGCTCCTCCGCCGAGCCGGGGAAGCCCAAGCCCAAGGCATCCGGCGGCCGCAAGGCGCTGCTGGCGGACGACGACGGCGAGGTGGTGCCCGCCACCAAGCCGGCCAAGACGGCCACCGCTGCGGCGGCGGCGGCGGGGAAGACCAAGAAGAAGCTGCTCGCCGGCGACGCCGCTTCCAAGAACCAGACCAAGGTTGCCAAGGCTAAGAAGCCAGAGTCGGCCGCCGCGGCGAAAGGGGCCGCCAAGAAGCCTGCTGGCAAAGCGGCTGCGGGTGGGGACGCCGCCATTGCCAAGGTCTCCAAGGCCCCCAAGGTCCCCAAGGCGGACAAGGCTGCGGCAGCGGCTGCTGGTGCCAAGGCCAAGGGCGCCAATTCAACCAAGCCTACCAAGGTTTCCAAGACGGGCGCCAAGGTGGTGAAGCCACCCAAGACGGGCGCCAAATCTGAGGTTGCCGCCGCGGCTGGGAAGGCGAAGAAACCGGCGGCGGCCAATTCGACCGCGGATGCCGGTGCCAAGCCAGTCAAATCCGGCAAGAAGGCGGCGCAGGTGGCCGCCGACGCGAAGGCGAAGGCGAATGCGACCGTCGTGAGCAAGGAGGAGTCGGCGGCGACGGAAACAGCTGAGGTGGAGGTGGAGGAGGACGTGGTGTTCGCCAAGGAGGCGGAGGAGGGCACGGACGACCTCATCTCCGAGTTCCGGGACCTGCCCAGTCGGCTGCAGGAGACGCTGATGCCGGACCTGGCGCGCCTCTCGCACCACTCCAAGGCGTACCTGTCCGCGGCGAACGCCGGGATCGCCGACGGCGTGCGCCCGATCCTCGGCGGCCGGTGGGCGGCGGTGGCCGCCTCCGCGGCATCGGTGGCGGTGCTGCTGCTGCCGCTCTTCATGCTCACCGCGTTGGTGCGGCGGATGGGCCCGTACCTTCCGCTCCTCCACCGCGCGCTGCTGCTGGCGCAGGCGTACCTCGCCATCTACTTCGCCACGCTCGCGCTCGCCGCGGCCGCCACGGGGCTGGAGCCGCTGCGCTTCTTCCACGCGGCCTCCCCCGCCGCCTACGCCTGGACGCAGGCCGCGCAGTCCCTCGGATTCATGGGCTACCTCGTGCTCCAGATGGTGGACCTCGTCGCCGTATTCTCGGGCGCCGCCTCCCCCGAGGACGACGGCAACGGGGACACCGCCAAGGCGCTCGGCCTCGCCCAGATGGTGGTCGGCCTCGCCGTCGGCCTGCACTACTACGCCGCTGTCTTCCACCGCGCCGCGGCAGGGGAGGCGCCCCGCGCGAACTGGCGCGTGTACGCCGTGTATGCGGCCTGCTTTGCCATCGTGTGCGCCTGCGCGCGAGCCGAGAGGAGGAAGAAGGCCTACCTCGCAGGCACCGACGGCGCCGCCGAGGAGTGGAAGAATAGCTGAGCTGCTCATCTCGGGATACATGACTTTTCTGGACCGAGAGGGACTTTTTCTGAAAAAAGATCCCAATACGGTGGAAGCCCAATGGCGTGGGTAAGAAGGCCCAGAATTTAGGAAGAAAAGGAGGGTATAAAAGAAAAAGAAGACGGGGGACAAGCTGTGATTTTTCTTTTTTTCCTTTTCTACATTTATTATTTATATAAATGTTCCCCTTTTCGTTTTAAGTTATTGGTTCGAGTACAGAGGGATAATAAACTCATAAACCTGGATGGAATGACCAGGTTTAGTTCATGGATTTCTCTGGATCTGGCCATGTCAACTTCACTGCTCTGTTCATGTTAATGAGCATTTTTCAGATAGCTTGAACTCTGCTTATTTTACATTGCAAAGTAGGAGTGAAAAACAAATCTGAATACATAATTGATCAACAACGTATACAGAATGCATCCGTTTTTTACAGCCTGACGAAGCTGAAAGCGCATAAGGCTGTGTTTAGATGGGGCTGTAAAATTTTTGGAAGCACAGTAACTCTTTCGTTTTTATTTAGTAATTAGTGTCTAATCATGGACTAATTAGGTTCGAAAGATTCGTCTCGTGATTTACAACCAAACTATGTAATTAGTTATTTTTTTACCTATATTTAATGCTCTATACATGTGTCCAAAGATTCGATGTGATGAAGAATCTTGTAAAATTTTTGAAACTTTGAAGTATCTAAACACAACCTAAGGTTGTGCGCACACTACATTTTGCGGGGTTTTACCACTTCATCAGCACCTAAATGTTCAGTGACTATGGACAAATGAGATGACTCCAAACTGAGATCCTTGCAGGGTTTTACCACTTCATCAGCAACTGAAGAGCTAGATAATTGGTTACAGTTCGACCAAGTCTGCAACGCAACTCCCGTGACCTGCGAATGCCTCCGCCGCGATTTATTCATGATCTGACAGTGTCATCCATGCCGCTTCAGGTTCTCAGGATCCCCAGCCTCTCAGGCCTTTTTTTTAGTTCTCAATTTCTACCTTAAATTCCACTATAAAAAAGAAGATTCTCATCACATCAAAATGTCGGCACATACATGGAGTACTAAATGTAGATGAAATTAAAAAATTAATTATACAATTTTGTTGTACTTTGCGAGACGAACATTTTGAACCTAATTAGTCAAGTTTGGACATTTTTTTACTAAATACAAACGAAATGCTACAGTGCACATTTATTGCGCACTGTTTCAACTCGGGTGCCCCGAATCCGGAACTAAACACGGCCTCAGTCCCACTTGGAAGCTGCTACAACTTGCAATATACCAATATGTTGAGAAGGGTCGGGCGATCAGCACAGCGGCATGTGTAGCCTATCGCCTTGATGACAACATGCTTACCAGCAACAGAATTTGGTTTGTCAATAAGAAATATAAGCAGCAGACATCATCGCCTCGGTGACAACATAGTGACCAAACTTGAAAGGATCAAGATGCCCAAGAGGGGGTGAATTGGGCTTCTCTAAAAATTAATTGCAAGAATTAAATCCTACAAGCCAAACTTCACTCCTAGTGCCTACTTGTGTTCCTTGTGTTTCTACCGATAAAAGTTATGCACCCTAAGTTTCAATCCTAGACTAGCAAGGCAATTCTAGAAAAGTAATCAAGCAATGAAAGTAATGCAAGAAAGTAAATGCTTGAAAGTAAGGGATAGGAACACGGCGATGTTTTGTCGAGGTATCGGAGAGTCGCCACTCCCCACTAGTCCTCGTTGGAGCACCCGCGCAAGGGTGTAGCTCCCCCTTGATCCGCGCAAGGATCAAGTGCTCTCTACGGGTTGATTCTTTGACACTCCATCGCGGCGAATCACCCAAAACCGCTCACAACTTGAGTTGAGTCACCCACAATCTCGTCGGGTGATCTCCAAACTCCCAATCACCACCAAACCGTCTAGGTGATGGCGATCACCAAGAGTAACAAGCTAGAACTCTCACTTGACCACAACAAGCCTAATGAGAATATGGATGCACACTTGCTTGACTCTTGTCACTAGAGAGTATTCTCAAACTTTGATTCGCAAATCTCTATCCTCACTAGGGCTCTTGCACTCTCTTGCACTTCAAAGGTGTTTCTCAGCTAAACAAATAAGCAAGAGACCTCTAAAAGAGGTGGAGGGGTTGTATTTATAGACCCCTCAAACAAATCCAACCGTTACCTTTCGAAACAGCCAGACGCGCACTGACCGGACACGCCTGTTGATATGACCGGACGCGCCGGTCAGTTGTAACGGTCGAAAACGAAAACCTGTACTGAGAGACTGGACGCGTCGATCTGTGCTGACCGAACGCGCCGGTCTGAGATGACCGGACGCGCCGATCAGGGATGATCGGACGCGTCCGATCATGCAAGAGCTCTCTGGAAATTTGACCTGACGCAACACCGCGTCCGATCATAGGTGACCGGACGCGTCAGGTCACCACGGGACCTTACTGGAACATGACCGGACGCACGACCGCGTCCAATCGTAGGTGACCGGACGCGTCAGGTCTCCGCTGGACCTTACTGGAACATGACCGGACGCGCCGGTCTTTTTCACAGTCGCGTCCGATCTTTACTGTTTACCCTCTGGAACACGTGTCAGCCTGACCACCGCGTCCGATCCTCTCAAGGACCGCGTCCGGTCAGTCAGCCGAAAACGCAGTTAAGATTTAGTACTGACCGGACGCGTCCGGTCATGACCAGGACCGCGTCCGGTCATAGGTAAACGGCTCAAACGTCTTCTAAACGTAATGCAACTTGAACCAAGTCGCTTCTAACTGTACTCTGAGCTTTTCTCGAGCTACCTAGTGCTAAGTTTGACAAGTGTGCACCACACCTAAACATACGACTCACCTAGGTCAAGCTACTCGCTCATGCCCCTCTTCATAGTACGGTCAAAGGAAGAAACAAAGATCCTAACGACTATTCCAGATGTATCTCAACACCTTGACATCCGGAATTAACCGTCCTTAATCTTATCGTTGATCCTTTGAAAACCGAAACGATTTCCATCAAGGGACATGACTGCCATATTGCCCAAAGCAGTTATCGCCTCCATGACCTAACTTACCAATGTTTCTGCAAAACACACGTTAGTCGTGGTAATTATGTGTTGTCATTAATTGCCGAAACCAACACCGGGGCCTAGATGCTTTCAATCTCCCCCTTTTTGGTGATTGATGACAACACTTAGATTCAACGGATAGGAGTTGAGGTTTTTGATCATGCTTGGTTCACATAAGCATAAAGTTGTAAGCACAAGGGGTTAGTCAATGCTTATGTGTTCCAAGCCAACTGAGTGTACTCATAAGATAAACCATGAAGAGTTAGTACACATAAAACATAGCTCATATGAAATCGGAGTAAGGCACGGAAGCACAACCTTATGAGCTAAAAACAAACAAGTGACATGTTTTAAAGCTGTGATTAGATAAACCATATAGACTTAAGATATCTCATAAGATCACATGTCACACGAATGCAATTACTGTAAAGTAAACATGATGCATGAGAGAAGCACACAAGAAAAGAACGAAAACCCTCTAACAAAAGCTCCCCCTGAATCTACTCTCTCTCCCCCTTTGGCATCAAACGCCAAAAGCTAATCTAAGGATCTGACGGGGGAACAGACGGAGTCGAGTCGGGTGCCGAGGAGCGCGGAGTAATCACAAACTAAGAGATGTCTCCCTCGGACTCAGAGCTATCTGGCTGACCCTCTGAAGAAGCACGCGGCTATGAAGCGGTCTGGGTCTGATCAACAGGAACAGGTGTTGCCGAAGTAGCGACAAGTGGAGCAGTCTCTGTGACCTGAGCCTGAAGTGAGCCAATAGCTGGGGGATCTGTCGAGGCAACGGACGACGGAACAGTCTCTGTAGTGCCTGTCCCTGTCAATGGAAGGAAAACTGCCTCTGAACCTGACACCCCTGAAGAAGTAGCAAATGTGGTGTGCGAGGGTGTCGGCTGACCAGTCAACTCGCTATATGTGGTACTAAGATCAAAGAAAGGTGTGTCAGTCAACATGTGAGGGCGAGGCTGGTCTAAAGGAGTAAACCCTGTCTGAATGGGCGTGTAGCTCGGGGACTGGAACGACTGAGGAACCTGCAGCTGTGGAGAGGTGAACTGAAAGCTCGGCTGATCCTGACTTGAAGGTCCACTGAATGGTAAAGCTGAAGTCAGGACAGATGCAGGTGAAGGAACCCCAACTGTGACTAGGTGACGCAGAAGGTCCAAGTACTGCTGCTAGCTAGCTGCACTCTGTCGCTACATCTCATACTGCTGAGGCTGCATCTCGACTTGTTGGCACTGTATCTCAAGCTGCTGTCTCTGGAACTCATCCTGTCGAGCTTGTATCTGTGCAAGCGCAGCAGCTGTGTCCTGAGCCTGTCTCTGTAGCTGATGCTCCTGTCGCTCCTGTGCCTGGGTCAGCCTCTCAAGAATAGCCACCATGGCTAGGTCTGAGTGGGAGGCTGAACTAGAGCCACCGGCCTCGTGGTCGTGAGGCCGAGGAGACCGATACCTGGGGATGGGCTGATAGTCCTCGTCAGTGCTGTCAGAGGCCTCATCCTCAGCTATATCAGCGGGCTGAGCATCTAGATCTGCAAGTTCTGCCTCAGCAAGACCCTGTATGGTCGCATCCTGCTCAGCCGCTGTCTCTGGCACCTCAGGTCTCTCTCTGTCCTGGTGCAGGGGCCTGCTCTCTAGTAACTGAAGCCCATAGCTGACGAATATCATACTCAGGAAAAGCAGTAGTGGTTTCAGTTATCTCAGCACTTATTTCTGAAGGCAGCTCAAGTGCAGATCTGATGATGAAACAAATCCAATGAGCATAGGGCACTGACGGTGTCCCTTGAAGCCTTCTGCCAGGGTGTCCTCCATCTCACTGACCATAAGATCCCAAATGTCAAAAGGTGTCTGTGAAAGAAGGTGGTGAACTACCCAAAGCTGCATCCTAGTGAG
Organism: Saccharum hybrid cultivar R570; assembly: GCA_038087645.1. Lineage (NCBI taxonomy): Eukaryota > Viridiplantae > Streptophyta > Magnoliopsida > Poales > Poaceae > Saccharum > Saccharum hybrid cultivar. Next base: position 37,713,088 of record JAQSUU010000012.1, on the reverse strand, counting down.
TCCCTCTCTGTAACCAAGTCTGGGAAGAAGAGTGCGTCTGACAATAGCATCCAAGACTCGGGCAAGCGGTGTCAGACTGGCTGGTGTGCGACGAGACCCTTCGCCAAAAGGCTCACGAAAACAGGGTCGGATCAGGTCTGTAGGTGGCACAGAACCGCCATGAGGGCGTCTAGGTGGAGCTGTCTGACCGAAGCAAAGTTGGTGAATCTTCGTGTCTGAAGCTGGGAGTCTGAGAATCTCCCGCACTCTTGTGCTGTACAGTCTGCGGTCGCGGCCTCTGAATGCAAAGTGTATGAACTCATGGGCTGGATCAATCCATAATGAAGCATAGAACTCCCTAACCCAAGTGCCGCAGTATGCACCTGTCCGTCCAAGAAAATCTGACAGGCCTGGTAGATAGGACAGGTGCGGACGTAGCTGCTCACCCACTACCTCAATAAGTGACTCAATGCGATAGACCCTCTGTGGTCGAAAAGCAATGCCACTATTAACAAGAGCTCTGTAAAAGTCCTCCTGGAGAGGAGTATAGAATCCCTCTGAAGCTCTGGAGTCCCTCTGAGGTGGGAACCACCGGCTGACCTCAACAAATCTCAAACTTTGCACCTGTCGTGCAGTAGCACCTCTCAAGTCAAAGTGCTCAACTGGGGGTGTACCTCTAACTCTCGGAGGTGGACATCCTCCACGACGTTGGCCCTCTAGCCTGGGAGTCACCTGAGTCCGTGTGCGTGTGGAGCGGCGATGTGATGGAGTCTGAGCTGGCTGTTCCGCTGTCCCCTCTGAAGGTGCTGCAGGTGGATCAACTGACATAGTATCTGCATCCATTGGCACTTTTGTGCCCTCAGTGGTCTCAGTGGTCTCTATACCAAGCTGTCGTCCTTCAAGATGAAAACGACTGTCGCCAATGCGTATACCACTGCTCCTGCCACCCCTCTCTACTGCATCTGCTGCATCTGCCACTGCCTGAGCTATCTCTGCATCAGTGAGAGTCTTCTTCTTCTTTCTGGCCATGATCTTTATGCGCTTCCCACGCACAACCTCAGACAGACGAGGAGGACTGTCGTCCCCGTCACTAGGAGCACCACCGGCATTCTTGCAACGAACCATGCTGTCACACTGTAGGTAAACCTCTAAAAGATGGTGTACTGACACTCGAGAGGCTTGGCCTCAATCTGTATCCGTAGGCTTGGCCTCAGATTCAACAACTGAACAGCAGTCACCCTGACACACCGACAAACTCGCTGTAAAGATGGAATAGATGGATCTACTATAAGCAACATATATGATCTAAAGGTACGAAACCCTAGAGATAGCAAGCATATAAGATAAGACGTGAAACGAAACATGATGGTTACCTCGGATCGACGAGAAAGCGGTGATGAGATGAGATGACCTAGGTCGCGAGACTTCCCGACGCACTGGACGAGCGCTGATTCGCCGAAACAGAAGTCGATTAGGGTTAATGAAAACAACAATTTCGACAAACCCTAATACGAAGATCAAGGAAGTGCGAAGCAACCTCGGAGCGAAGACGTCGCGCGAAGGGCGTTTCGACGATGAACGAAAGCGACACTGCAGAACGAACCCTAGGGTTAGGGCGACGCGCGATGGCCGAAGATCGAGGATGAATGCGATGCAGGGACTGGCCGGAGGTCGTGCACTGTCTCTGGCAGTAGTAGTAGCGCCTCACGGTGGCGGCGGCGGTGGCGCGGCGTGGTGGAAGTGGCGACGCGGCTGATGGCGGCTGCGCGGGCGCGGTGGCGGAGACGGTGCGTGCGCGAGAGGAGAGCGGCTGCAGGGCCGGGCGGTGGCGCAGGCGCGGCGGAGAGCTTCGGCGAGCGGCGGCGCGGCGGAGTTCCGGCGAGCTAGGGCAAGGAGGCGGCGGTTCGCGGGTTGTACGGCGCGGATGAAGGAGAAAGGAAGAAGAACGCGAAAGTTTATATGAAGGATTAGATCCGCTCGTCACGCGATGACCGGACGCGGTGGTTGATATGACCGGACGCGGAGAGGCAGCGTCCGGTCACATTCCAGTAAGCTCCTGGAATGACTGGACGCGTCCGATTATCCACGATTGGACGCTGACAGCGTCTGGTTTTGATTTTCCCGGAAAAACGAGACGGATGACCAGACGCGGTGGTGGTTACCGGGACTGGACGCGGTGGTCAATAGAGGCGCGTCCGGTGCAGCGTCCGGTCACTGGATCAGGAGATGGTCTTCAGGATGACCGGACGCGCTGGTGGTCGCCGGGACCCGACGCGGTGGTGAAGCATCACTACGTCCGGTGCAGCGTCCGGTCCAGCGTCCGGTCACTGTTTTTCGCCCTTTTTCAATCCGAACTTCGACGCGACTTCTCCCAATCAAGTTCCAATTCAAAGAGACACAAATAAACACCAATTGAAACATGATATGAGTGACCTCACTCAAACTCTCAAGTTTCTCAAAATAGTTTGCCTTAGGCTAATATTATTTTTAGGAAAATAGGCAACAACCACCCGAGGAGCAACGTATGGCCATGCAATAGAGTTTTTGAACCCTTGGGAGCGTCAAAATGCTCTCTCTACCCATGGACGAACACAGAGGTTGCTCAAAACTTAACCGAAAAGAAACGACAAAGCAACAACCATGCATATGCAATGCAAAACAAGAAAGGTAGGCTAGTTGCTTGTCAAGTTTGATCCACGGTTAGGCTTTTTCACTCCTCCAAAGGAGGGTTATCGTAACCGTGTTAGCCAAGCCCTAGATGCATTGCGGGTAATTAAACATGGCATATAATACAATGCAATGCAGGGGACAACACAAGCTCATTTTTTAAAGTTAATTGAATCAAGCACATTTAGTTCACTTCTCAACCTACAAAAAGTAGCCTCATCTAAAGGTTTAGTGAAGATATCCGCTAATTGATTTTCACTTCTTACACCTTCTAGTGATATGTCATTTTTAGCAACGTGATCTCTTAGAAAGTGATGGCGGATATCAATGTGCTTGGTGCGAGAGTGTTGTACCGGATTATTTGCAATTTTAACTGCACTTTCATTGTCACATAAAAGCGGCACCTTTTCAAGAACAACTCCATAGTCTAGGAGGGTTTGTTTCATGTATAAGATTTGTGCACAACAAGACCCCGCGGCAATGTATTCCGCCTCGGCGGTGGACAAAGCCACACTATTTTGCTTTTTAGATGACCAAGATACTAAGGATCTCCCAAGCAAATGGCACCCTTCGGATGTGCTTTTTCTATCAATTTTGCAACCGGCATAATCCGAATCGGAATAGCCAACTAGTTGGAATCTAGCTCCTTTGGGATACCAAAGACCTATGCTTGGGGTGTACTTAAGATATCTTATGATTCTTTTTACGGCACTTAGGTGAGGTTCTTTAGGGAACGCTTGAAAGCGGGCACACATGCACACACTAAACATGATGTCGGGCCTAGATGCGGTAAGGTACAACAAGCTACCAATCATAGAACGGTAAAGAGTTTGATCGATTGGTTTACCTCTCTCATCTAGGTCGAGATGTCCATTAGTTGGCATTGGGGTCTTGATTGGCTTGCATTCTTTCATCTTGAATCTTTTGAGAAGATCCTTGGTATACTTTTCTTGAGAGATAAAGATCCCATCTCTTATTTGCTTGACTTGAAACCCAAGGAAGAATGTTAGCTCACCAATCAATGACATCTCGAACTCTTTTGACACCAATTCACCAAATTCTTTGCAATAGTCTTCATTTGTTGACCCGAAGATGATATCATCAACATACACTTGACAAATGAAGATCTCTTCTTTGAATTTCTTGGCGAATAGTGTGGTGTCAACCTTCCCAATAGTGAAGCCCTTCTCAATGAGGAAGTCCCGGAGGCGCTCATACCACGCTCTAGGGGCTTGCTTGAGCCCATATAGCGCCTTGGACAACCTATAAACATGATTAGGATATCTAGGGTCTTCAAACCCGGGAGGTTGTTCAACATAAACTAGTTCATTTATGAAGCCATTTAAGAATGCACTTTTCACATCCATTTGATAAAGTTTCATATCATGATGTGATGCATATGCAAGAAGGATACAGATGGCTTTAAGTCTTGCAACGGGTGCAAAAGTCTCTCCAAAATCAAGACCTTCAACTTGAGAGAACCCTTTTGCTACTAGTAATGCCTTGTTTCTTACTACTACCCCTTGATTATCTTGCTTGTTGCGGAACACCCACTTGGTTCCAATGACTCTTGCACCTTTTGGATGCTCTTCAAGTGTCCATACTTGATTGCGGGCGAAGTTGTTCAATTCTTCTTACATGGCATTCACCCAATCCGGATCTTGAAGAGCTTCTTCTACATTCTTAGGTTCAAGACAAGAGACAAAAGAGTGATGTTCAACAAAAGAATTAAACTTTTGAGATCGAGTCATTACACCCTTTGTAGGACTCCCTATGATGAGATCTTGTGGATGTGCTTGAAGTAGAGGTGAGTTTCTTCGATCAACCATTTGAGGAGTAGGATGGGGAGCATCAACATCTTGTGCTTGTGCCTCGGCTTGATGATGAGAGACATGGGTGTCTTCATTTTCAACTCTCTCATTCTTGTCATCATCTTGAGGCACATGTGATGAAGATGGTGGATTGACAAATTGTACATCGTCTTCATCATCTTTAGGCTTGATGTCACCCACGGGCATGTTCTTCATGGCCTCCCTCAATGGTTCATCTCCTACATCATCACAATTCTCAATTGCTCCTTAGGAGCCGTTAGATTCATCAAATTCCACATCATATGTTTCCTCAACCAAACAGGTGGCATGGTTAAATACTCTATATGCTTTGGACTTTGATGAGTAACCAACAAGAAAACTAATATCACAACGTCTTTGGAACTTCCCTAGGTGTTGACGCTTTTTGTAGATATAGCATTTGCAACCAAACACCCGGAAGAATGAGACGTCCGGCTTTTCCCATTTAGCAACTCATAAGGAGTCTTGCCAAGAAACTTTTGTAGGAAGAGGCGATTTGAAGCATAGCATGCGGTGTTGATTGCCTCGGCCCACAATTTCTCCGGTGTATTGTACTCATCTAGCATTGTTCTTGCAAGAGTGATCAAGGTCCGGTTCTTTCTCTCAACTACACCATTTTGTTGAGGAGTATAGGTTGATGACACTTCATGCTTGATTCCAATTTCATCACAATAAGCTTCAATGTTGGTGTTGTCAAACTCTTTTCCATTGTCACTTCTAATTTTCTTTATCTTGACTTCAAATTCATTTTGAGCTCTCTTTGCAAACTTCTTGAAGCAACTTGCCACTTCGGATTTGTCATGAAGGAAGAATGTCCAAGTGTATCTTGCGAAGTCATCCACAATCACAAGACAATAAAGATTTTCACCCAAACTCTTGTAAGTTGTAGGACCAAACAAATCCATGTGTAGAAGTTCTAGTACTCTTGATGTGGACATGTAAGCTTTGGTTGGATGAGTGTTTGCAACTTGTTTGCCGGCTTGACATGCACTACAAGGTTTGTCCTTTTCAAATTTTACATCCTTTAAACCTCTCACTAATTCTTTCTTCAATAGCTTGTTGAGAGTGTTCATTCCAACATGAGCAAGCCTCCTATGCCAAAGCCATCCAAGTGTGGTCTTGGTGAACAAACATGTCATCAAGTTTGCATCTTCGGAGGTGAAGTCAATAAGATAAAGATTGTTGTATCTAAAGTCCTTGAAAATCACTTGCTTGTCATCTATCTTTATAACTACCACTTCATTTGGAGTGAACAAGCATTGGTAGCCAAGATCACATAGTTGCCCAACGGATAGTAAGTTGAAACTCAATGAAGCAACATGGAGCACATTTGAGAGAGAATGATCATTTGATATTGCAACTTTGCCTATACCCTTGACTTTGCTTTTAGAATTGTCCTCAAATGTGATCTTGTCTTGACATACCCCATCTTCTTCAAGTGAGGTGAACATACGAGGATCACCGGTCATATGTTGTGTGCAACCACTATCAATCACCCAATGAGATCCACCGGTCTTGTAGTTCACCTACACACAAGAGATCAAGCCTTTTGTTTAGGGACCCAAACTTGAGAGGGACCCTTAACTTTCTCAACTAGTGACTTGGCAACCCAAATTTTCTTTGGCCTATTCTTGTTAGGGGGACCCAAGAACATAACTTTCATCTTTCCACTAGAGTCATTTCTAAGCATGTAGTGAGCATTGAAAGCAAAGGGTCTAGCATGCTTGGGCAAGGGTTGTGGTGGTGGGGTTTTGCACTCATGAGCAAAATGCCCTTCTTGTCCACACTCAACACATCTCTTTGGCTTGGGCTTAGTCTTGCTTTGTTGTTGTTTGGCCTTGACCTTCTTCTCTTGATTTGCCAAATACCCAATGCCACTCCTATCCAACTTCATGACGGTGTTCATGAGTAGCTCACTTTGCAAATGTTGGCCTCTTGTGAACTTGCTTAGGCCGGTCTTGAGATGCTCTTTCTCTTGCTTTAGCTTCTTGTTTTCTTCAATAAGTGACTCATTTGAAGCTTGTTTCTCAAGAGCCATTAACTTCTTGTTCTCAACTTTAAGCATCTCATTCTCACTCTTGAGCTTGACATACTCATCATAGTCATTTGCCTCAACCACACTCTTACCTTTGCCGCTAGAGCCTTGCTCAAAGTTCTCAACAATCAAATCATTACATGATGTAGCTATATCAATCTTAACAATTTGGTTAGTAGCATCATGTATCTCAAGAGCAAGCTCATTAGCAAAAATAAGAGTATCATAGTTGATTTTCAATGTGGTATATTCCTCTTTTAGTGAGTTGAGTCTAGTGATGAGTTCACCATGCTTCTTCTCAATTTTATCATGTTTATCTCTAAGCTCCTTGTTAGAAGTTTTAAGCTCTTTGAGAGAAGAAGACATAGTTTCATTTTGATCTATGAGCTCATCCCTAGCATTATGTGCACTTTCAAGCTTAGATGAGAGTGTTTCATTTTCATATTGAAGCTCATCATTTTCATTTCTAGTCCTCCTTATGATTTTAGAATATTTATTTAGCAATTTTACTAGTTCATCATAAGAGGGAGCATCATATTCATCATCACTATCACTATCACTATCATCACTATCACTATTTTGTACCTTTCGATCACCTTTAGCCATGAGACATAGGTGAGAAGTGGATGATGGCGGTGAGGATGGCGATGAAGATGGTGATGAAGACGTTGATGACGATGATGATGGCCCAACCACAAGTGCGGCGATCTTCTCTTTTTCATTTTCACTTTCATCGTCGGAGGACTCACATGATGATTCAATATCGGTGAGCCAATCACCAACAATATAAGCTTTGCCTCCCTTCTTCTTCTTGTAGAACTCTCTTTTCTTGCCATCTTTCTTCTTGTATGGCTTGTTCTTTCTTTTCTCTTCTTCTTCATCACTTGAGTTATCTTTCTTGCCCTGGTACTTGTTTTTGGGAGGCTTTGGGCATTGATGAGCTAGATGGCCAAGTTCTCCACAATTGAAGCAATCCATTTCAGAGATAGGCTTCCTTTTGCTACTTGTGAAGAATTTCTTCTTCTTGCCATCGAACTTGATGCCACTCTTGTTGAGCTTCTTTAGCATCTTAGTGGTCTTTCTCACCATGAGTGCAAGTGATTCATCATCAATGTCACTTTCACTTAAGCTTTCTTGCACTATCATGGCTTGGCCCTTCTTCTTTTTCTTTTCATAGCTAGCTTTGAAGGCCAAGTCCTTCTTCTTGGAAGATGATGAGCCCTCTTCTGGAGTGATGTGCATGTACATCTCATGAGCATTGATCTTTCCCAATACTTGTGTCGGTGTTGCGGCGGAGAGATCACTTTGGTGAAGTACGGTGACAATGTGTCCATACTTCTCAACGGGGAGAACACTCAAGATCCTCCTTGCAACATCCGATTGACTCATTTTAGTGAGTCCAAGAGCATTTAGATCTTCTACAAGAACATTCAAACGAGTGTACATTTCATTAGCACTTTCTTTGGGAAGCATCTCAAAAGAATTGATTTTCTTTAATGCAATATGATAGTGTTCCTCACGCTCACTCTTCATAGTACGGTCAAAGGAAGAAACAAAGATCCTAACGACTATTCCAGATGTATCTCAACACCTTGACATCCGGAACTAACCGTCCTTAATCTTATCGTTGATCCTTTGAAAACCGAAACGATTTCCATCAAGGGACATGACTGCCATATTGCCCAAAGCAGTTATCGCCTCCATGACCTAACTTACCAATGTTTCTGCAAAACACACGTTAGTCATGGTAATTATGTGTTGTCATTAATTGCCAAAACCAACACCGGGGCCTAGATGCTTTCAAAACTGACCAGATGTCATGTTGTGCAGCGATCCTAAACATGAGCCCCAAATAGATGAATTATCTGACCATGGAACTAATTATCGGACCAGGAATTTAGAAAGGGTTCTAGACTTCTGGTTTCCTTGCCATCTGCATGACTGCATCCAATTGGCACGACCCTTTTGGTCAGATCCTGTTGTGGATTCCCAGCTATGTTCTTCAATAGCACCTCTTGCACTGCAACATCTTTCTCCATCGTTGGGGGATTTGTTGGTGGGCTGTGTTGAGTTCTATTGAAAAGTGCACTATGCAAAAAAAATTCCCGTCACATCAAACTTGCGATACATGCATGGAGTACTAAATGTGGATAAAATCAAAAACTAATTGTACAGTTTGGTTGTACTTTGCGAGATGAACGTTTTGAGCCTAATTAGTCAACGGTTGGACAATTATTACCAAATACAAACGAAATGCTACAGTGTCGCTACAGTGAATTTTGGCACTCCAAATTTGGGAACTAAACACAGCCGTGGTCACTATTGTACATTTGGAACCGCCAATTATGATCCAAAACAGGAGAAATTAACAAACTTTTGACACATATGCATATACTTTGACCTTGCTCCACTTGTTTTCGGAGAAATATGTTTTGCAGGACACTTACTCGGAAATAGGTGAAAAGACACCAAAAGAGAGGAGAAAGCGCATTGCAAAAGACGTATTTTTAGAAGTGCGCAAACAAAGAAAATGGAGAAAGCCCACCTTCCTGCGCAACTGGACCGAGGCACCGCCACAGGGGAGGCCCAGGCCCACCAGAGAACCGACTTGGTGAAGGCGGTCGTGAGACGGGCGCACCAGGGTGCGGGCGCACCCTGGGTGTGGCCGCATCCCCACTGCCTCCTCCTAGCCCCACCTTCTAGTGGTGGTTCTCTGGCAGTTTCTTGAAGGCGGTTTTGGTGGTTTCCTTCTGAGGCAGCACCAAACCGTCATGAATCAACTATAAAAGGATGGGGGGAGCACCTCTCCAACACACTCCATTTGAGCTCCACACCTCTCTCCATTTGTGCTACTTTTTCATAGTTTTAGTGTCAATTTTTTTTGCGACGAAGTTTTAGTGTCAGTTTGTGAGCAAGACTAGAAGCTATTTGGACAGCTTGTCTCCTTGGAAGAAGTGCCACTTGGTATGATCAATACTATAAAGAATTCTTCCATATTCAAGTTCTCATTTCATACATATAGTAGTGCATATGAACTAGAGTATAGTCTTGATCATGTTATAATCATAATATATGAACTAGTCTATAGTTTGTATGCTATGATCATGACATGTTCATCTTTGTTCATCACCGTTCATATAATTTATATGAGTAGAGGAAGAACTAGGGTAAGGGTGATGGTTCGTTGTGCCTTCAGGTTTGCCCATGTTCTTGCTTGTCAATCCGTAGGGTTGGAGTCCCGGGGGGACATGGGTAGTTTTTTTTGTACACAAGCGTGGTGCTCAGGTACACGGGAACCTATGAATATGATGGTGCCCCACGGTTGAGGGGATGGCGGCAGGTGGTGACAACCCTGTCCATCCTTCCTAATCCCCCATGTTCGGGTATTCATGTAGGAGTTCGTAAAGTCTCTATCGGCTAGCAAACCAGCTGTGGGGATCTCCCTGTCATCCTAGATTTAGCTCTAACTCTAATCATGTAACTTGTATGATTATCAACTGTTCTTTGCATAGCTATATTAGAATATGCCTGCTCCACTTAAGAATATTCTTTTTTTTGTTTTCCTTTTATCCTTGAGGTTGGCTCAGATGTGTGTCCACTATACTTGAAATACCGTTTTTACCCGTATCATATGCTATGTCTATCATGCAAGAATGTAATATGTTTATACCAATGCTAGATGCATACACCTTGCCCTCCTTTGGGAAAATATAAATCATGACATCTTGGAATACTGCTAGGTTAAAATGCTACAATGATAGTTCTGTACGCTTACGGATATTTGGTCTGTAAATATATTAGGACTATCACGATTGGTGTTTCTAAGTACCATTACTCAGAGATTATACTTTCCAATATGCATACGTGCTAGTGCTGAGGGAATGCATTCTAGAGTAGTGACGGTTAGGAACGCCGATCAAGCATTTCTAAGTGCCATTACCTTGAAACCGTAAACCCTCTACAATAAAACACTGGCGCCGACGTAGGGAGTTACATTCCTAAGTAATGATGTTTAGGAATGCCAGTCTGGTATTTCTAATACCGTTACCAGTGATGGACTTAAAACCCCCTCACTTGGTGATTGCGTTAAGAAACGCCAACAGCCCCTGCCTGTCAGCTTCTGAAATGTTCCTCCAACCGACCCCTAGGTTGCATCTATGACGTCCTTCAAGTTGGTTTGATCTAAGGGCTCACATTTCACCCTCAGGGCTATATAACCAGGCCCTGCCCCCTAGAGGCATCATCCATCATACCAAGTCATTCAGAGCCAGAAACCCTAATCTCCTTAGAGCTCCTCTAGTTTTCTAGGGCATTAGCTGGTTAGGCTAGGTCTAGAGAGAGGCAAGCAGATCTTCGCTTGGATTTCCGACCTTGTCAAGAGCGTGGTTCGGTATAGTTCTTGTACCCCTCTCTCATTGTATCTCCATTATTTTTAATGCTTGCTACAATGTTCATGACAATATTCTTATTCATCTTATTCATGTTCTTGATTGCATTGTTCATCGTCTCCTTTGATTATATGTTCAATATAGTTAGATTATTATCATGTTTATGCATAAGTTCGTATAGCACCCACATCATTCAGGATCCATGGGTGGGTGGTAGAGATCATGTAAGCATGATGCTTAGATGTGATTTACCTGTGATTATACTCTATATTTTAGGTCATGTGGTAGATCACGGATGTGACACTCCCGTTAAGTCCTTTGTAGTCCACTCCCCGAGCATAGGCCATAGAAGTAGGGTCATGTTACGAAGGAAGAGCGAGGTTTCTGTTCTCAAACTTTCCTAAGTAATGCCCCTTATGCATGGATATCATGATAATCTTAGCGATGATTACTAGGTGTAATTGCACTAATGAAAGTATGCTTTGACTTGTAGTTAAAGAATGACTTAGGAATTATTCCGCTAATATTCTGACCTGACCTTGCTATTGCTATAGAAAGGAGTGCTCTGAGAGATTTATCTATTAACGATGTTTGATCAAATCATATATATATATACATATATATCTTTTATCATGTGACTTACCCCTATTATGAGTAGAGAGGTTCATTATGGTTAAATTCTTCATCAATAGTATGAGTTATCATTACATGTCCAAAGCTACACCTTCCTAGTGGTAAAAATATAAATTCGATACCCTGGTAATACTCTTGGGTAAAATGCTACAATGGTATAATTATCTATGCGCTTGCAGATACCTTTTCATTCATATCTTTATATCCTTCCTAGTCACATAAAATAATAAACATCTGTTTAGTATTTGTTGGGTACCATAATTAGGGGTACCTAAATTAGGGTGAAAAATCCACCCGGCCTCACAAAACCAAACATTAATCTGCCCCATAAAAGGGAAAATCAACTAAGGAGACCTACGCGCTAACTCTCTCCCCTTGCTGGGCCTCCAGCAAGCCGCGTGAGCATGCCAGCCCATCTCTCCACTTCATCCGAGGCCTCCCGCAAGGGGTCTCGGAACATCTCCGACTTGCCCGAGACCCTAGCGCTGGGGCACGGGCATAGGCCAACCAACAGCATCATCACCGCCTCATCCGAGCCCTAGAGATGATGTCATCTGTCTCTGCCTCGTTCGAGACTGGCCTCTAACGCTGCTCCCCCATTGGCGTACTCGAGACCCCCCGTGACGTCACCCACGTTCTTGCGCCGACCAACCGGACAGGCCAAGAATGACAACAGTCAAATCACGATGTCGTCGCCCATAATAGCATAGGAAAGAGCTGCTAGCCACTATGTGATACGCTCAGGGGGTCCCGATCTTCACGACGTAGGATGATCACCGATAACTAGCTGAAGAACAGCCGGATAACTTGCTGCAGGCAGCGATAACTAGTGCAACCTGGCAAATAAAACTCGAAGCCAACCACCGTCTTTAACCGGCAACCTGAATCGAGGATTCGCCCAACCACACTCTCAAAGAACCAACCAACACAGCCTACAATCAATCGAGGAAACCTCGAAGGGAGTAGGAGCACCAATTGGGAGCGGATGAAGCCGCCGCTTCTGTAAATCTCGCAAAGGAAATCACAAGAGCAAAGGGATAGAGATCTCTCTCAATATTTGTTAGCACACAGCTGAACAAAAGGGGGGTTTGTATTCTATTATCAAAAGTCTATGAATGCTATGGAGTAAGGGGATATTTATACAAGGAACAACCCTCCTGGATAGGTAGAAACACGAAATGAAAAAGATAAGTCGAACTATGTGAAAGGGCCTCTTCGAACTGGCTTCCTGCTGGGTTCCCGTGTGGCTGTTTGACTTCTGCGCAGTATTCAGTGTTTTGACAATAACTCCATCTTGGAAACTCCAAATGACATGCAGTTTGTTGGGTTGGAAAGTTAACTTGATAACCATTCACACCATGTGCAGCATGTACCACAAAATATTGTAGATTGGTATAGTTTTGCATGGGAACTTGGACATCAGGCTGACTGCTGACTAGCTGACCAGTCTGTACTAAATCAGTCAAATCTCAACATTGGAGAATCCAAATCAAGTGAGAGAACTTGGGGTTGAAACTAGACTTGATAGGCTTTCCAACAAGTCCTCATGGGCCTTCATAGCTTTTGCGAGCAAAAAGTTGTGACTAATTCTTTCTGATAGTTCTGTCACACGGGACTGGCTCGAACGTGATCCTCCTCTTTGGTTCACCCTTGGTGTCTTCTTGTCATCCTCCGTGGTGCACCTAAGTAATAGCAACGTGCACGACTTAGGCAGTATATAATTCTCATTAACATTAAAATGATTTTCAGAAAGTAGCGCGTGCACCTCTTGTTGTAGCTTCTTGGCTCGACTACGTGTAATTGGTCCATCAAAGACTTGGACTGGTGTTGGTGTAACTTGACTTGGAGGTTGTAACATGTTGTTGGTTGTCGTGGTCATATCATCCTCCCCCCTTGAAAAAGAGTCATCCTCGACTCTAATCCGTCGAAGTCCAAAAATTGTGCTAGGCCAACAGGGGTAGATGCTATGTTTCTGTTGCAATCTCCTTCTTCCATCACAGCAATGTGTTTGAATCTGTAATCATATAAACCAAGTAGTAGTCTTATAGGTGGAAACCAAAAGGATTTAGAATCAAGTTTAGCTTTCACCTTGAATGGATCCTTAGAATTAAGAGTGAATGTTGATGTCCTTGGTATGATCCTATCATCCTTCCTCTCTTCAAAAAAACTTGTCCTCTGCTTTTGCTCTCCTGAAAACAGTCTAAAGAAAATAGAGAGTGGATGCATATGCCAATTGCTATGATTACTTGTTGAAGATTGTTCATTATCTTCTTTATAATTCATATGCACATTATTTCCTTTTCGATGAGATGAATAGTTTCTCAGATTTTGTGAACCTGAAATTAACTTTGAAAATGGAAGCACAAAAATTTCTTTTAAACCACTCATTTGATTCAGGTTATCATGTTTTATCTTTGCAAAATCAAACATTTCAATAGATGTGAACGAAGCATGTCTGGTATTCCAATAATTCTTGATGCTCAACTCATGCAAAGGTTTAGTAATGTACCTTTCATACTCAATGGTTCCACATGTATATGGAAAGACTTTGGGTGAATGAACCAAACACATTTGCACAAGATTTCTTTGTTTCAGTGGAGAATATGAACAAGAAAATAACACTGATTGTTCTGAATAGCAAGCTCTAAACAACCTTTTTATCTCAAATAAAGAAAAGTATGGTTCACAAGATGTACAACTCATTTTATTCAACTTCGATTCAGCAATGTTGTGACATGTTATGCAAAGAGCACAAACATAAAATTTATTTATAATGTAGTGTCCGATGATGTTAAATGTAAACTTGCAGCAATAGGCATTATTCAAAGATTTCATAGATGATATATCAAGAACGCTTTCAACCATTTTATTAATATCAACAAATTCATCAAGCTTGACATAGAACATACATTCAGCAAGAGATATTCTTCTAAAGAATTCAGCATGACTAATCAATTTCACATGGCCCACATTATCAACATGTAAATTATCATATATTTCAGTCAAAGTATAGCAATGGTCATGCATGATTGAACAATGTTTGTCAACTTTCAAAATTTCAGCACTTGTATCAACATGTGGATCAATCAAATCAGCACAAAGATTTTGTGTATACTCAATTTCTGTTGAAGCAAATTTGTCATTACAATTACTGGTCAATATATGTTGTAGATTCAGTTCTAAATTGTTTGCATTACCTTTCAGATTTTGTGATGGTACATGAATGATGCATTGTATCTCTGAACTTTTACCTTTTTCCTTGTCATGGTTCAGGTTTTGCACAGCATAGAGTTGGTTCTCAATAGTGGCAACCCTCACATTTCTCTGACCAAGTTTGGGGGTCTTTTGAGTAGCCATCTCCTCTGAATCTTCTTTATAGACCTGCATGTTGGGAGAAACAACACTAAGAGTAGACATTAGTGGGTTAGTGTTAAAATCATCCGTGCATGCCTTGCAATAAAGCTCTCTCTTTTTGTGTGGTGTATCTCTCACACTCATATTGTGGATACTCTCAATCTCACATTTGGTGGAATCACACAACTCACTTTTGTTTTCACTCTCACTCAATTTGGCTATGTGGCACTCATTCTCACAAGGGATTTGATGCATAATATTTTCAATGTCTTCTAGAGCAACATATGAATATCTTCCATCATTCATGATGTAATCGATTGCCATTGGGGTAGTAATAGTGGCAGCAACACCATCAGGTCTATCCTCTTCAAACAATGATGATCTCTCAATTGCTGATGTGGATTCATCCCCACTAATATTGCCTTCAATCTGAACTTTCTGTGGCATTGGAACAGCAATAGATGCAACCAAATAATCATCTTTGACCTCTTCCAAAGATGCCGGACTAGCATTAGTATAAGTGGAATCATGTGCACTAATCTTTCCTTCAATAATCTCAACACTCTGTGACATGGGGGAGCACAAAATTTCAGCACCACTGTCCAATAATTCATCACATAATGCAGCTGATGGTACAACACATCTTGACACCATATTTGTGCTTGGAACCATGTTGGTTCGAAACTTCAGATCCATTAGATCATGATGAACTTCACCTTGGATAGATTTATTACTTGCAATATATGGCACAATGGCATCATCTTTGTGCGCACATTCAGCTCTCAAACTGAAACATTGATTGGCCTTCAAATTTAGATTAGATTCACCTTCAAAAATCAGAGTGTTGTCAACCTCTTGGTCATAATTGGGTACTGATTTTTCATTAGATGACATAGAAAATTTCTGGACAGATTTGGAGCATATAACTTCTCCACTTTTAGCACTAGAATAAGACTCAGAACTTTTAAGATCTGCAGCACTTGTGTTCAAACATGGTGGCAGTGCTTCTTGATGAAAATTTTTTAGATTTCCATGGCGTGGAACTGTAGCATGTTCCCTCAACTCAACACACAAAGGATCAGCCTCGATCAGAGAAGTATCTTCTCTAGTTTTACAACTCAACTGATGATCTTCTACAACTTGCATAGTGGCTTCTGCTACCTCACTTTGTGTGTCATGTGCAGCAGAATTTTCTTCTTGATCTTGCTCAAAACTGAGACAAACATTGATGGGAACATTTGCAACTTCATTCTCATCAACCTCAGATTGTAAATGGCACTTTGGAATAGCAACAACATCAAGAGATGGTGTAACACTATGATCCATTGTAATGTCACACACCTCACCATTTTCCATATCAATTTGGGACATAGAGCCTTCTTCTTGCTGCACAACAAAGTTCTTCTTGGAGTTGAATTGTTGATGTTCACTTCTCTTGGTACTAGAATCAACTAAAGAAACTTTTGGGACAACATGTCCTCTCTTCTTGCATGGACTTGATGATTGCTTCTTTCCAACAATGGAGGACATATTGGGCTGCAACTTAACACTTTTATCTTGGCATAAACTAATGTTCTGGGTGACCTTGCCTTGCTGCACCTTTATAACTTTCTTTTCCTCGCTAATTGCACAACTTAGAAGATCTTGCATACTTCTAAAATATTTGCCCTCAAGTGCAGTAGCAATGTTATCATTAAGACCTCTCTCGAAATATTCCATTGCATTCATGTCATCAACAACATTTGCACGATGCAAGGAAGAATTCAGCTTATCATAATATGCTTCGACAGATTTACTACCTTGCTTCACACGTTGCAAACGACGAAGTAAAATCAGCCGATATTCCCTTGGAACAAATTCTTTTCTCATGGCCTTCAAATCTTCCCAATTCTTGATGAGATGCTTATGTGGATATTGTTTCCACCAATCATGAGCATAATCTTCAAATTCAAGCACAACTCGTGATATCTCCTTGGCTTCTGAAAAATCTTGAACCTCAAGTTCAATCTCCATTTCTTCTGCCCAAACGAGAAATTCTTCCGGATCATTACTTCCATAGAATGGAAGATTGGTATATCTTCGGCCTGTCATGGTTATTGCATATGCAAAATAGCAAGCTTATATGTGGTATAGGAAAATATGTAGAACTCTCACAACCTCACCTCTCTTACCAACCAAAGCTCTTATGAATTCCCTGTCGCGGATTACAGAGAAACAAATGTGTGGTGGTAACTAAAAGTGATGGCGTGGCAAATACAAGACTAGAGAGTACAGATTACGGTGGTTTTTATGTGGAGCTTGGTGGAGAATAAAACAAGGAATGCAATCTAAATTCTAGTTATTGTAATATTAAGTAACAATCCAAACTAGAAGTTCTCTGCCTAGTGCTGATCACAGAATATGAATGAGATGTAAATCGATCACACACACATGCAAGGAAATTTCAGATTTGATGCAAACAAGGAGTATGATTGGGATGCAAGTGTTGCAATCAAACCCAACCAAAATTTTGCACCAAACAAGGATAGCACACTGGTTGCACTACCTGATATGAAAACTTTCAGCACTTGTGCACATAAACCTACTGATCTTTCAACCTTTCTTTCTCAGTTTTTCTCTATTCTTTTTTTTATTTTTCTTTCTTCTCTTTTTTTTTGGCACACTTTTTTTTATAACTAAACACAAAGACCAGATTAAGACACTTGCACAATTAAGATAAGAACAAAACACAACCGGTAGCTATAATAGGATCAAAGTTTACGCGAAGGACATGATATGAGTTTTTAGATTTTTTTTGTAGGGATTTTTAGATATATAAAGAGGCTCAAAGGACACGCAAAGGATAATGACCAGCAACTAAAACAAAGACTCTAATGAACTGAAACTTAACAAAACTCACTAAAATAACAGATTGAAACAAAGGGCTAAAGCAATGTATTTTTTAGGCTTTTTGGTGGATAGGACGAAACAAAATATATAAGTAGCTAAGAGAAAAAAAATCCTACCGAGGTAACGAAAGCTTTGATACCAGATGATACGCTCAGGGGGTCCCGATCTTCACGACGTAGGATGATCACCGATAACTAGCTGAAGAACAGCCGGATAACTTGCTGCAGGCAGCGATAACTAGTGCAACCTGGCAAATAAAACTCGAAGCTAACCACCGTCTTTAACCGGCAACCTGAATCGAGGATTCGCCCAACCACACTCTCAAAGAACCAACCAACACAGCCTACAATCAATCGAGGAAACCTCGAAGGGAGTAGGAGCACCAATTGGGAGCGGATGAAGCCGCCGCTTCTGTAAATCTCGCAAAGGAAATCACAAGAGCAAAGGGGTAGAGATCTCTCTCAATATTTGTTAGCACACAGCTGAACAAAAGGGGGGGTTTGTATTCTATTATCAAAAGTCTATGAATGCTATGGAGTAAGGGGATATTTATACAAGGAACAACCCTCCTGGATAGGTAGAAACATGAAATGAAAAAGATAAGTCGAACTATGTGAAAGGGCCTCTTCGAACTGGCTTCCTGCTGGGTTCCCGTGTGGCTGTTTGACTTCTGCGCAGTATTCAGTGTTTTGACAATAACTCCATCTTGGAAACTCCAAATGACATGCGGTTTGTTGGGTTGGAAAGTTAACTTGATAACCTTTCACACCATGTGCAGCATGTACCACGAAATATTGTAGATTGGTATAGTTTTGCATGGGAACTTGGACATCAGGCTGACTGCTGACTAGCTGACCAGTCTGTACTAAATCAGTCGAATCTCAACATTGGAGAATCCAAATCAAGTGAGAGAACTTGGGCTTGAAACTAGACTTGATAGGCTTTCCAACAAGTCCTCATGGGCCTTCATAGCTTTTGCGAGCAAAAAGTTGTGACTAATTCTTTCTGATGGTTCTGTCACACGGGACTGGCTCGAACGTGATCCTCCTCTTTGGTTCACCCTTGGTGTCTTCTTGTCATCCTCCGTGGTGCACCTAAGTAATAGCAACGTGCACGACTTAGGCAGTATATAATTCTCATTAACATTAAAATGATTTTCAGAAAGTAGCGCGTGCACCTCTTGTTGTAGCTTCTTGGCTCGACTACGTGTAATTGGTCCATCAAAGACTTGGACTGGTGTTGGTGTAACTTGACTTGGAGGTTGTAACATGTTGTTGGTTGTCGTGGTCATATCACTATGTCACCCATACTGGCACTATGCGCACGATCCAGGCCTGCGCAGTGTACGAAACGCTGCTCTAGGCTACTATTCCCTCAAACAAAGCGATATCACGCCATGATTCATGCCTCCGAGGCCTCGGCCCTCTACGCCAATCAAACTGAAGGACAGGCACGTCACCACAGGAATAATCACAACTCTATGCGTTGTTGCTGCGACCTCCACAGAACCACGTATGTCAAGGCACGTCGCTACAGCATTAAAGGACAGGGATCACTCCTCCAACAGTGGCATGTCACCGACTATAGGGCAAGAGTGAAGGCCTCGGATCTTCCTTCCCAGGAAAAATATCATGTAGCACATGCATGTAACCCGGGTTTCCCTTACGTCTATAAAAGGGGAAGACATGGACCATTTCAAAGGGGATGGACAGAAGGCAAATCTATAGGCTGTTCGACTCATCAGAGACGAACACACACATACTCCACTCACATCTTGAGACCTGAGAGCTCCTCCCTCTCTCGCCCGCTTGTAACCCCTACTATAAGCACTTCGGTGCAAGATAATACAAGACTCCCCTCCCCCAGTGGATGTAGGGCATTCTTCGGTCTGAACTAGTATAAATCGCTTGTGTTTTTCTTACACACCATCCGGATCCCCGACGCACAGACACATATTACTCGTTGGTGCTAGAACTGTTGTTTCTTACACCAACAATATTATTCTTGTAGTAATGCCAGATAATACCAACAAATATTTTTGGCACCATCATCACTGGGGATGACAACCTTGTTTAGTAATGCTAGAAGTGTAGGTAATTATTAGGTGGCTACTAAAACAAGTGTCGAGTTAATAAATACCAACAGTAGTCCACCAAGTGGTAGCCTGAGGTGGTTGATTTGTTCTTAGAGGTGAGCGGGATCAGGAGCGAGATGGAGAACAAGACACAGATTTAGATAGGTTCAGGTCATCAGCGTGACGTAATACCCTAGTCTTGTTTCTTGCTTATTGATGCTGGCTATCGTATATGATTGCGTAAGTTTGGAGGGGTCCCCTACCCGCCTGGGGGTAGGGTTACATGCCGATCAGGTATCTAGCTAACCGACTAACAAACAAGATTTACACGAGTTGTTACATTTAACATATCCTAACAGATTCTACGAGATCTTCAGGATGATGCTGAAATGCCTTGCGGTGTGCGCCGAGCTGTTCGGCGGCGGGTGCCGAGCTCTTCCGTGGACCGTAAGGCACCGTCTTGTGGGCTGGGCCACGCCACCATGGCACGGCCCATGTAGTCCACTGTGGGTACCTAGGGTTAGACCCTCCCACAGACACTCTCCTTTGAGGTTGTGCAAGACACGTATCATGCCATCCTCGGCATACCGTGTTTCATCAAGTTCATGTTTGTGCCCCACTATGCATACCTAAAGATGAAAATGCCAGGCCCAAAGGGCATCATCACAATCTCTGTGGATCTCCAAAATGCTTATCAACGCGATCTACTTGTTGTCGAGAACGCGGTCCGAAACTTGGACTCGGCGCAGCGTGAACTAGACTATGTCCTCATGCAAGGACATGGCTCGAGGGCTTCGATGCCACCGCCGCACCTCGACTTCCAATCCCCATCTCCCAAGGAAAGAAGGCTGCCACACGCCTAATTCACGGCCTCACAACCAACTATGGCCCCCTCATTTATGCCCGGAGAGGATTCGAGGAAGGTATGTTGGAGAAAACTGACCCGAGCAAGACGATGAACATCGGGAGAAGCCTGAACCAGGCACAACAAGACGAACTTATTAAGTTCCTGATTGACAATCGAGACATATTTGCTTGGACGCCCTCAGACATGCCGAGAATCCCTAGGGAGATCACTGAGCATTCTCTGAGGATCCGGGCCGACACCAAGCCAGTCAAGCAACACTTGAGGCAGTTTGATGATGAAAGGCGCAAGGCTATAGAAGAAGAGATAGCCAAGCTCCTCGACGTAGATTTCATCAGGGAGGTTTTGCATCCAGACTGGCTTGCAAACCCTATCTTAGTACCCAAGAAGAACAATAAATGGAGAATGTGTGTTGACTATATATACGAGCCTTAATAAGGCATGCCCAATGGATCCTTACCCCTTGACCCGTATAGATCAAATCATTGACTCCACTGCAGGGTCAGAACTGCTCTGCTTCCTCGACGCTTATTCCGATTATCACCAGATCCGGATGAACAAGTCAAACCGATTGGCAACTTCGTTCGTCACCTCGATTAGGGCATACTGCTATGTCACCATGCCATTCGAGCTAAAGAACGCAGGGGCTACCTATGAAGCGCTGCCTTCATGCATAAATCGGTAGAAACACCAAAGCATATGTCGATGACATCGTCATAAAATCATCAAAAGTTGGGAACTTGATCCAGGATCTCACGAAAGCCTTCAACAAACTCCAAAAGTTCAAGATCAAGCTCAACCTAGAAAAATGTACCTTTGGGGCATGATCTGGCAAACTGCTCGGTTAAGTCGTATCGCCTCATGGGATTGAGACCAACCCATGAAGGCCAAAGCCATCCTTGATATGGGACCCCCTCGAGCGTTAAGAGATGACCTAAAGCTCATGGGATGCCTGGCTTCCTTAAGTTGATTCATCTCTAGACTAGGCGAGAAGGGACTTCCCCTCTATAAGCTCTTGTGCAAGACGCCAGACTAGCGATGGACCTTGGAAGCTCAATGGGCTTTTGATGATATCAAGGGCTTCCTCACCAAACCTCCCATTTTGGTGACTCCTCGCAAAGAAGAGCCTCTACTCCTATACATCGTGGCCACCACCTAGGTGGTTAGTGTGGCAATAGTCATAGAAAGGAAGGAAGAAGGCCACATCCAGACCATCCACCGATCGGTGTATTTTCTTAGTCAAATATTGGTCGAGAGCAAAATTCGCTACCCACACATTCAGAAGATACTCTATGGAGTGTACATGGCAAAGAAGAAGTGGGTTCACTACTTCGATGCACACCCGATTACCGTGGTGTAACATCCCAAAAAATCACATTCAAAAATCACTCACGTTTAAAATTATTTTCAAATGCATTTCAAAAACTATAAGTCATCTGAGATCTATATCCTTCTAAATCTTACCCATCTTATATCCATCCCAACTACCTCTCTTCAATTTATCATGCACCGTGGCATCGGCATCACCCGCCCGTTCCCCATCCCTCTCTCTCGCTCGCTCGCTTCGTCCGATGCCCCGACAGCGGCGCGTGCGCCAACCCCACCACCATCGCCGCAGCATGCACCCACGCTTGGACCCCCCTCGCCGACTGCGGCAGCTCGCACGCCGCCACGACAGTGGGTCCCACCTCCCACCTTTCCCTCTATCTTTCTTCTCCAAGCATGGCCACAACACATTCGTATATACGCGGCAAATGAAGCAAGACAAAGCACCCACCGAGGTAATATTCATTTTTACCATTTACCATACAAACAAGCAAGACACACAGGCAATATGCATATACCACCAGCATACAAAGCACAAGCAAACAAGTGTCAGTAGTGCATCCACACATGCACACATACAGATAGCTCATGCATGCATGCAAATTAGGCACCGACCACCATGCAAAATTAGGCACCGACCACCATACAAGGTTAGGCACCGTCCATTTACATGCTAAGCATCTACTTGCTACGCGCCGCACCACCCAAGCATCCGACCACAACGATGCCATTGGAGGCAAGCAAGCAAGCTAGTGGAAAATCCCTGTTTTCTGGCCTATAAAAAGGCACGCCTGGTTGCTCTCCCATAGAAACACTCAGCTCACCACTCTCTTGCCTGCTCTCATTTCACTTGTCTTGCGTATACCGTATACGACCGTACGCATGAGCCGGGCTCGACCGTCATCGCACGACGAGGTGAGCAGCCCATGAGCATCCCCTTGCTCTTCCCACTCTTCCTGTGGTCTTCTCTTTACTTACCTCCTTGCCCTTGCCTGTGCCGAGCCGCTCCCGAGCTCCACGAGCTCAACCATGTCGTCGTCTATGTAAGAAGCAAGAAGAAGACCCTTGCTAGCTTTTCTCTCTCCCTTCCCATGCATGTGTGTATGACGTGTGGGTCCTAAGCTATAACTTCATCCAAATAGCACACGCATAGTATACACCATGCACTACCAGCCAAGCCAAATGCCCACGTGATCACCCATTCCTTAATCGTGCATTATTCTTTTCCGCGTGATTAAAATTCGGCCATCTTGCAGAGCCACATGCCAACTCTGATTCTAAATATTATTCTTTCTAAATTCATCTTAAATTATGATCTATCTCTCATATAAATTTTATGATTTTTAGAGCTTATTTGAATTTATGTGATTATTTATCTGTGCTTGTTTGTCTGTTGTGCTCGTTGCGTACGTTTAGCTGACGGAGTGAACGAGCCGGAGAACGAGGATGTCGGAGGCGAGTATCGAGAGTTCGACGCCAAGGACCCGGACTGCCAGCAGGAGTTTGCCGCGGACGCCGACGGAGGCAAGTCCAGCCTATTCCCCTTTGATGCATGTTGATCCTATTTTTAAACACGACCCGTAGAAGCCGTTTTAAATATTACATGTACATTATACGTACGAAGTATTTTCGCTGCTTAGCTAAAACTCGTTTGAATAGCCATCCTTGAATTGATATTACCTTATAATTGTCTTGTTCAAACTTAGGAACAAATAATATACTACGATAAAATATTATTATTTAGTATGCTTAGCACTTGGTATTCATCATGGATACTTATCATATGTTTTTCTCAAATGCAATAATTTTAAATGCAAAATTGTGTGAGTCGTGATAATAAATTGTGAGTATTATGAAAGGGTTAATGAACAAGTTATAGATGGTGATTACCCTAGGGATGGGACAGATCGGTGTTCCTTTTGTGAGATGCCGTGGTGTTGGGGCTTGTACCTTTTGTGGTTAAGCATGAAGATATCCGCCTTGTCTCGATTAAGGACTGAGTTGATGATTCATCTTGCCTAACTCATTTTCGTACAACCACTCGCCTTGCATGGGAAAGGCTTAGTCTAAATCCCTCTAGTTGGTATGGCAATCACCTGAAGGCAGATGTGCAACGGGACACTAAGAGATATATGTGGAAATTGATGGATATTGTATGAAATGTAAAGAGCTTTGTAAATTATTGTATTATGAGATGTGGTCTTAGTGATCCCGTGGTGAGCGCCATTACTTAGCTATGGAGGGTAATGACTTTGATGGATCTGTGCTTGCACGACGGTGTTAAGCTACGGTATCCTACTTGTGGGGAAAGTGTACAACCTCTGCAGAGTGTAAAATTTATTCGGATAGACGTGTCCACGGTATCGGACGAGTTATGGTTTGGTTTCAACAACTAGATGGGTTGGGATGAGTGAAAACATGAGAGTGAATGTGATTTTAGAAATGAATGGTTGTCTGCCATATGTTGCGGGAACAGAGGGTTCAACAACACCTAAAATTGTGATCAACCCCTTTTTCAGAAATACTATTATATATGAAAAATATATATCTTTTGCAAAGGTATTTATAAAATGAAAGCCCGCATGTGTAAAAAGATAGCTTTATGCAAATAAACCAAGCCTTATCCTTGATACATATCCATATGCATATACTGTTATCCCATTCCGTAGGGTAAGGTTGGATTTGCTGAGTACTTTGTACTTACCCTTGCTTTGTTGAACAGAGGAAGATCCGGACTTCAATCCTGACGTGGCATACGAATAAGGTCGTGTCTGCACCCAACTAAGCCTGTGGCATTGGAATCCGTCAGATGATATGTATTAGCGAGACCTTTTCCTGGGTCTGTTGGACCTGTATTATATTGTGGTTACTTTTAATCGTGGCATGTCTTCATTGTCCATGCTTATCGAGACTACTACAATAAGACCTATCTGATGTAATAAATGTGTTACTAGCCTCCTGGGACTAGTATTGTATCACATTTGAATTCCTGGTTAACCAGGGGCGCTTCACGTGGTCACCTCCTTCCCACTAGGAGATATCATCAACAATCGAGATGTGTCTAGACGAAGCGCCAAGTGGGCCCTAGAACTTGTGGCATATGGCATTACGTACGTGTCAAGAACGTCCATAAAATCCCAGACCTTGGTGGAGTTTGTTGCCAAATGGATAGAAGCACACGTCGAGTCGGCTGCAGCCGACTTGGAGCACTAGAACATGTACTTCGATAGCTCTTTGATGGTACAAGGAGCAGGAGCGGAAGTTGTCGTGGTCTCCCCTAGCGAGAATTGAATGAGGTATGTACTTCGTTTGAATTTAGAGGGTGCTACCAATAACATGGCAGAGTACGAAGCCCTGCTCCATGGGCTGCGGGCCGATGAAAGCCTCTACATGCCACGACCCAAAATGGAAGCTTACTGCGCCGAGGTTAGAAAAACATGAGGCAAAGTTCGATGGACTCGAGCTATGTCACATCCCTCGAAGGGACAATGAAGAGGCTAACAACCTCGCCAGGGTTGGTTTGACTCGAGACATACCACTAGGTGGGGTGTTCTTCAATGAGCTAACCAAACCCTTGGCATGATGGGAAGTTGAAACTCAACCTCTCCCCAAACTGAGTGTACTCACAGTTTGTAAGTGCAATCAAGCCCTATTGTGGGTTTTGGCATTGATGACCACCTAATTAGAGGACTAATGAGCTTTACTAAGATGACAAGTAGAGAATTCATATTTGAGGATGTTACATGGAAAGGAGGAGCCCCTAATTACTTTTATGGATGGCTTCGTACTCAGAGGAGGTTTTATTTTATTTTATATTTCGAATTTGAGTATAGGAAAAGCCGTACTATCAAGGGGGACATGCCTCCTGGTTCAAAATGCGTGACCAAGTGCTCATATCTTCCCAAAAGCATCCTCATCCATCCACCAGACATCTAGCAAAATAGGTTTTCATTCCTTGCTGTTTGGTGAGTGCGGCAGTGCCGGACTTAAGTGGCCGTTTGGAAATAGGGGGTATTTATACCCTTTCTTGTCCTCCCCAATGGCAACTGCTTCTTCTCCAATATTCATTTCACAAGCAGAATAGACCAGAGCTCTCTCTTCCTCCATTGGCAAACCTTGAGCTCCCAATATTCTCCATCGATTTCTCCATCAATCCTTGAGAGAAAAGGTGCCAAAACTCGATTAGAGAGCAGATCCACCGATTCCCAAACTCTAAAGAGCATTTAGTTTAGGTTTTGGCCGGCGGTTGTGTTTGTTACTCTTGGAGCTTTACTCCTAGCCGGCTAGAGCGTCGCCCGGTGAGCTTGCCAAGCTTGTGGCAGTCCCGGGAGGTTTGTATCCACCTCTTGCAGCTAGTGAAATCACCTCTCATCTCAAGAGTTCATTCTCTTAACTTGAGAATGAGGTAGGGTTGAAATAGACCCTTTGCCTTAGTATCAAGCCTTAGTGACAAAACCCTCAACAACATGGACTTAGGCAAGCCTTAGTGGCAAGCTGAACCACGGGATAAATCATTGTATCACTTGTGCTTGCCATGCTTCACTTGCTCCGACGAGCTGCTGCTGCGGGGCTGCTACTGCGCAAGTAGGAGGAAGGAGTGGAATGGGGTGAGTGGGGAGGAGCGGGGCGCTGGCAGGCGTTTTGGTGAGGCGAGGGGGCGGTGGGACCCGCCGGAGCGCCACCCATCGGCCGACGCCGGCGTACGGTAACCACGCGATGGCCGTCGCCTGAGCGCGGTCAGGGCACGAGCGTGTGGGGGGCGAAGCCGAGCTAGGCCAGGCCAGTTTGCGGACTAGGCCGAGAAGCGAGGTGCGAGGCCCACTAAGGAGGAAAAAGCATTTTTTTTTTCTTTTTATTTTCAAATACACAACCCTCAAACTCCCATTTTTGAGCTCCAAAAATTCATTTTTAGAAGATACCCCAAAAATAAAAGTTATTCAAAATTTTATGCTCTTCAACTTTGCCAAAAGGAGCAAAGCAAAATTCCAAATATATTTTGAGATAGAGATTTAAAGTCAATTTAAATCAAAACCCTAATTTTTGGAAGATTATTTTAAAAGCATAATTTGAGAAAAATTTGAATATAAACTTTGCTCCAAATTGCATCCTAACCACTTCTAAGTTGTTTAGGTGATCAAACAAGGTACAAACATGGCAAAACAAGCATTAACATGGCATCCAATCTATTGGAACAAGACTATGCAGCATATATGTTTCATTAGCATGTTTCAAGTTTATATTTCATGTAATGCTTATGAATGCATGAGAATGATTATGCTCATGATTTGCAAATGCTAATGCACGCTTAACACTGAGGTGTTACAGATCATGGGTGTGGGTTTGGCTCCGACGTGGTCGTGCAGAGATCTCCTGAAGTGTGGTGACCCGGGTGATGTTGGTGTCGCTCACCAAGTGTTCGATGAAATGGATGATAGGGACATGGTTTCATGGAACTTTATGGTCGGTGTGTACATGCATGGGCAGAGGACTCCGTCTAGCAGCGGTGTGTACATGCATGGGCAGATGACTAAGTCTAGCAGTGGATGATCCCAGGTAACTCTCCCCTCTTGAATCCTTTCATCTTCACGCAACGCTTGAGTTCTCGATTGTGATTTTTGTACTCTTCGTACAGTGCAGACAGGGGGACAAGGCCAAAGTGGGTAGGCGATGCTAGACGACACTCACTATGAACATGCTACCTTTTTTTAAAAATGTTAGTTGTTTAGCATGTGTTGCAACCTTCTTTCCATCTGTCCATGTTTCTCAATGTTATGTAATTTGTTGTTGCATGACTAGAATTCAGATATAACAATAGTGAAACTTTGGTGTTGCACAAGCAGATTTCGTATGTAACAATAATGAGACTCTATTGTTGCAGTGCGTTTCAGTTGATGTTGCAGTAGCACTGCTTTTTTAAGATGTTGTAGTGTGTTTCAGTTGCTTCAATCTCATATTGTAGTAGTTGTTCCATGTTGTTGTAGCATTTATTCGATGTTGTTGCAATAATATGTTCATGGTGTTTCAGCTGCTTCAACTTAACGTTTCAGCTATTGTTCTTTGTTGTGGCAATATATGGCGTTTCAACTTCTTCACCCCCAATGTTGCAGCTATTGTCCTGTTTTGTTGTTGCGATATATATGTTCATGGTGTTTCAATTGCTTTAACTTATTGTTTCCGTAGTTTGTTCGGTGTTGTTGCAATAATACGTTCATGGTGTTTCAGCTACTTCAGCCTAATGTTTTAGCTGTTGTTCTTTTATGCAACAATGTGTTCATGGTGTTTCAACTGCTTCAGCCTAATGTTGCATCTATTTTGTTCCTTGTTGTTGCGAATGCTGTTTCAGTTGGGGGTGATCTAGGGGTGTGTGGTCTTGCGCGGTATAGAGGCTAGCGGGGCTCTTCGTAGACATCATGGGTCGCGGGTTCATCGGTGTTATCGGGGATCTTCGTTCGACGAAGACGTAGTAGCAGCGGTTCACGCGAGTGCATGATCCCAGGACGGCGGCGTCGGTGCGCCCACGGGTGACGAAGAGAAGCGAGCGGCTGGGGCGGGTGGATTTTTTGGGCGAGGTTGGCTCGGTGCGACATGCGGCCGCGGCACCGTCCGATGGATCAGTTTCCATCGCACGTCCGAGCGCTAGCAACGCTATGATGTTGCATCTCACATTGCTTTTTTGTTTTTGTTGTTGTAGTAGCGTTTTTTTTTGCTATTGCAACAAGTATTTTTTGTTTGTTACATTAGTCTTTTTTTTCTGATGTTGCATCTCACATTGCCCTTTGTTTCTATTGTTACAGTCAGGCCCGGCCCTGGGGGGGTGCGAGCTATGCATTGGCACAGGGCCCTCAAAGCCAAGGGACCTAATCACAGGTATGTACACACTATAAGCTATAGCTGGTATACTCTGGTCCAATAGAAAATCATATATGTGGCTCAAAAATACTGGAGCATGTGAAGAAGAGTATGTCAATTTCCCTTCCACCGCGGCCGCTCTCTTCGTCGCTTCATAGCTGCGTCTTCGCGTCCGGCGTCATTCTTGCGCGTTGTCGTAAATGAAGGGCCCATCTTTCTGGCCAAGCTCCAGGCCCATAAATTGACAGGACCGGGCCTGGTTACAGTCGCTTTTGTTCTGATGTTGCAGTAGACTTGTTATAATGCTTCACCTTGCATTGCTTTTTTGTTTGATGTTGCAAACAATTTTCTGGTGGGAGCGCAGCGAGGATGCAACACACCTAGCGTGGGGGAACGATGATGTGGGCTCGAGCGGGTTGTTTTATTGCTGCGGTTGGGGCGGGCGGGTTTGGGATGGCTCAGTGCGAAGGGCCCGATGACCGCGCTCCTCCCCGCCTTCCGTCCATCCTCCACACACCTTTCTCCCTCCCTAGCCAACGGTGGCGTCTTCCTCCCCCACCATGGCGGCTCCGTCCCCTACACCGACATCTTCTTCCCTGACCGCGATGTCCTCCTCCTCCACCCCAGCTCCCTCCTCCCCACCCCAGCGGCGCCTCTCCTCGACATCGGCGTCCTCCCCCCGCAGGGAGCTCCTGAAGCCCTCAGATTTGGCGGCCATGGCGCTCCCCGCGCAGACTCTCTCTCCCCCTATGTTGCAATTGTATCTTTCAATTGTTTCAGACGCTTCAGAGGTGTGTTTGTAGTTGAATTATATAGATGTTGCACGAGTAGATCTGGGGATGTGTTTGCCCATGTTGCAAATGGTTTCAAAGGTTTGTTGCAAGCACAATTTCAAGATGTTTCACTTTTTTCTAGATGATGTTGCAATTGTTCTGATCTGGATGTTTCATATGCTTCGAAGAAATGTTGCAATAATATTTTCAAAATGTTTCAGTTGCTTCAGTATCATGTTGCAGCAGTTGTTCTATATTGTTGCAAGTGTTTTATTTGAGCGTTGTTTTCATGTGCTTCACACCAATGTTGCAATAATATGTTCCAAATCTTTTCAGCTGCTTCGACCTATTGTTTGAACAGTTGTTCTGTGTTGTTGCAAGTGTTAGATCTGCAGCCTGCAGGCCATCCTCAACCACGACGAACTAGATATTGGGGGCAAACCTGAGAAATAGAGGGTCTGCGCGAGCCAGATGTGGTGGTAGTGCGGAGGAGTCCGTCCAAGGCTGACCTGGGAGCACTGTTTGTGGGGCCAGGGAGGCGACCTAGTGGAGGAGTCCGGGGGGCGAGCCGTGAGCCGTGGTTGAGTGGAGGAGGCCGTGGGGGGAGCTCGGGGCGCGTGCAGACCGGTGGCCGGAGTGGGGGTGACGGGCAGTGGCAGGCATGAGACTATCTGCACTGGATACGACAAATGCATCTAGTAAACGTATAGAGGATCATACAGCGTAAAAAATCACTGCACCGGGGAACGCTACACGCTGCGCTATCCGCCTTCCCACGCTAAATATAGCGCACGGCGAGAGATATGCGGTTCGTCTGTCAGAGCAGGAAGGGAGAGAGAAGGGAATCTAGCTGCGAGCCCCACTGTTGCAAGTAATAAAAAAGTGTTATAACTCACGAAACCAAAAATCCAAATTAAATTCTGATTACACTATTAAATTCGTTTCAATAAATCCTTCAAAACTAGATCTCACATGGATATATTTAGATAAAGTGACAAGTGGGTCCTACAGTAGATAGAGGATGAATGAGTGCGGAAGAATTGAGTATAGATGAGAGAATCTTGATGACCAAAACGTATACAAGATGAAAATAGAGGATCATGAGTGCGGATAGCTTACGCGTGCGCAGTCCGCAGACGACGAGGGCCTACAGAGCAGAGGCGGCGGCCGTTGGCCGGGCGATGGGCAGGCGTGTAGCTCCGCGAGTGCGCAGTCGGCGGCCGGCCAGCTATATGCATAGGAGCCCTGTTTGCTGTTCTGGGGCGGCCGGCGGGAGGGAAGCGCCGGGGATTGCAGCACGGACGGGAATACACATTATGATTGGTGGGCGGGGATACGGATGCCTCTTCTCTCTTCTGTTGCCAACCCCCACGTATCGAGTTCCGATTAGTTGGTGGCGTCCGGACGCCGGCGCGTCCGTTTTTTCCCCGTTCCAAAATAAAAATGGAGAGAAACCCGTCAACGGGCGACAAGTCCGCGGCCCAGCCCAAGAGAGCCCGAACCCACAACGTCTCCTTCTCTGCTGTGGGTTGCCGACTTGCGGCCCTGCCAAACGAAGCCATATCCCACCTGAAGAAACGCCGTCCCCCTAACCCTAAACCCAAATCCTCGAGCGCGTCCTTCAATCTCCCCAAACCCAGCCGAAATCGTGATGGTGTCCGGATCGAGCGACTCCGGGAACGTCTCCCCTTCGCCGGCGTTGATTCTCCTTGCCACGGAGGTGCACGTCGCCTTCAGCAGGAACCACACCACGGCTAGAACCAAAAGATTGGGGGGCAACTCTACCGTGGAGGTCACCTTCTGGATCGCTGATCCACCCGATGTGTCCTTCTACACCCTCCACTGCAAGCCCCCCATGGCCATCCCCGACGTCGACAAGGAAGTTATTGGCCCCATCCCCGTCTCCGAGCGAGGCGATGTGTGTGTTCACCCACGCGTGGTGGGTGCAGCGGGCAGATTCGCTCTTCTCAGCACCCTCTTCCGCGGCCGCTGCTCGTATGAATACTTCATGTACAAGGGCGACCCCAAGTCCCCGTCCCTCGAAAGCCTCCCGCTTGCGTGGAATGGAGTTCGCAATCGTGCCCCGTGGTGACGATCGCCATTATCAACTGATTGCACTCTGTCGCGACGTGAAGATGAATAATTACCGGCTTCACATCTACTCGTCTCAGGATGCAACATGGACGACTAAGGAACTGCCCAATCCATGTCATGGGAACCTTATTATACCTGACAAGGTGTTCGTGATCCGAGATGACTTGCTGTTATGGGTTGATTTGCTGCAAGGCATTCTGGTATGTGACGTCCTTCAAGAACCCCATCGTGCTGAGTACATCCCATTGCCCGAGCCCTTGCCTGGAAACAGAGAATCAGTGAAGCAATTCCAACGAGGAGTTAGGCGCTTTCGCGATCTCACCTGTGTCGATGGTCTGATCAAGTTTATTGAGATGGAACATCGTGAGATCGAAAGACAGATCCCACCTCCTGAGAAGCTGGTTGACCCCAGGACCAAGGATGTGCTCTACGATTCAGATTTGATCACGCTGATCAATCACAAACCCGTGAAACCCGAGGCCAGGATAGAAGTCTCAGTGGATGGTTGGAGCGCCACCACATGGACTAGGAACATGGGGTCCAACTGTTGGCGCAAGGGACACATTGTTGATGTTGATGATATTTTGGTCGATGACTCGGTGTTTTCAGCGTTGCTGTCCAGCGAGAAGAGTGAATCTGCTGAGAGCCTGACATTCAAGAACCTGTACTCCGCTTGGCCCACCCTGAGCACAGATGGGAATGACATCCTTTACCTCAAATCAACCAGTACATCGGGTGGAGGGGCGCTGGTTGCTGTCGACCTTGCGGAGAAGAAGGCACTGAAGATGGAAGCACATGAATCGCATCCTTTTGGAAAATATTTTTATGTCTCTCCGTCGCAGATATTGCGTCCCTGTGCATTGGCAAACCATCTGAAAATGACTCCAGGTAATTGCTAACCTTCTCTCTTGTTATCAACATGCTTGTGACTTGTGAGCACCTGTGTTCTGTGACACTGTTGGCGAGTTATCTTGTTCATTTGTTATACGTTTTCAGTGGTTATGTACAACACTGTTGGCGAATTATCTTGTTTGCTGCTTAGACGCTTTCACGCTCCACATAATACGTATCTTTGTTATTATGGTGTCCAGAGCTGCATATGGTACTCGTGGTTTCTGCTGCGAGAAATGCGGATGCCTAGTTTTTGTACCATGCCTTTATGGCCATATCTTAATCTTGTATGATCTGTTTCTTTTTTTACGATAGATACAAGTCGTGTAAGGGTATATTCTCTGCTGGTTCATATTTACACTTTGGAATCTAATCTTGATCTGTGCTGGGCAGCCAGATTTTTTAGCGCAGATAAAAATTAATTCTGTGCTAATGCTTATCCAAGAATTCAAATTATTCTATGCTTGGGTGAGAGGATAATAATTACAAACTGTGTGCTATTTTGCAGTCCATATGAGTCTGCAAAGAGCACTATTGAATCTCTCTCTCTCTCTCTCTATGACTATGGCTGTATGGCCTTGCTTATGAGTTTAACCGTTTTATTAGGCATTGAAACCTTAGCAAGCGAGATCGCTCTGATGGACAGCTCTGCCACTGAGCCAAACAATACTGCTGTAAGTATTTTCTATCATGTCCCGCTCTTATTTCAAAGAATTCTCAGTTCCCATGAGCTAAAGCTTCCTCCCTTGTGTCTGTAGATCCATGTGGGTGAGACCGATTTCTATGAGTCTGAGAACAAACGCCCAAGGCAGGTTTCATACTGTGTTCTTTGAATATATGTGCAATGATGATCTGTTTAAAATTAGCAAAACTTCGAATATTTTGAAAGCTATCGCTCATTAGTTTTAGCTGATAGCACCTTCACCGTATTCATATGGCCCTGCTGGTAACCGCTCACAGCATCGATAGCACCTTCACCGTATTCAGTTGCCTGCCTATGCATCTTCTCAGCAAACACGTGGTGTGTTTGAACCTCGTGTGGTAGAACATAGGAGGCATACACCACGTTTTTAAGATAGTACTCGTGGTGTCAGCAACACTCTTTTTTTTTCTAGGTAGCTATTACTTCAGTTTTTTTTTTTTGCATGTTAGAACTATGGAGGCACACGTTAGAGTCGAAAGGGTTCAGACTTAGTAGGACTAAGACCGAGTACATGAGGTGCGATTTCAGCGCGACTAGGCACGAGGAGGGAGACGTTAGCCTCGATGGGCAAGTGGTGGCCAAGAAGGATACTTTTCGGTATTTAGGGTCGATGCTACAAAAGGATGGAGACATTGATGAAGATGTTAGGCATAGAATTTCAGCCGGCTGGTTGAAATGGCGTCAAGCTTCTGGCGTTCTCTGTGACAAAAGGGTGCCTCAGAAGCTGAAAGGTAAGTTCTATAGGACGGCGATTCGTCCGGCGATGTTATACGGTGCTGAGTGTTGGCCTACAAAAAGGCGACATGTCCAGCAATTGAGTGTAGCAGAGATGCGTATGTTGCGTTGGTGTTGTGGGCACACAAGGAGGGATAGAGTCCGGAACGACGATATTCGGGATAGGGTTGGGGTGGCACCAATTGAGGAGAAATTGATTCAACATCGGTTAAGATTGTTTGGACATGTCCAACGGAGGCCTCCTGAGGTGCCGGTGCGTAGTGGAATTCTAAAGCGGGCCGATAATGTAAAGAGCGGTAGAGGTCGACCTAAACTAACTTGGGACGAGTCCGTTAAGAGAGATCTTAAGGAGTGGAATATCTCCAAGGATTTAGCTATGGACAGGAGCGCTTGGAGATTGGCAATCAACGTGCCCGAACCGTGACCTCTTTTTGTCTTGTGCCCTTTATGTTCCTTTATGTGTCTACATGTTTCTCGTCTCTTTTGGGTTTCATCTCTAGCCTACCCCAACTTGCTTGGGACAAAAGGCTATGTTGTTGTTGTTGTATTAGTTCTGTCCTAATTAGAACATTTCTATCATTGACTATCGTTTTATATAAACAAAAATTGGATAGATTAATGACATATGGTTATGTTTTTAGTTTTATTATTATAAGAAATACTTTCACATTACTTAATTCACATTTTGTGGAACTACATAGATCCTTTTAAATATGGTCAAAGTTATAAATATCTGACTTAGGACAAATCTAATATGACAAAAAAAATATAGAGGAAATATTTGGTCCTATTAATTAAGCACGTGATGTGGTGTGTTTCAAACTAAAATTAATGTATATTGAAATGCACAAGTAACACTGTTGGTGAATTATCTTGTATGCTGCTTAGGATCCTTCACGCTCCACATAATGCGTATCTTTGTTAGAGCTACATATGGCACTCGTGGTTTCTGCTGTGAGAAATACGGATGCCTGGTTTTTGTACCATGCCTCTATATGGCTATATCTTAATGTTGTATGATCTGTTTCTTTTTTTACGATAGATACAAGTTGTGTAAGGGTATATTTTCTGCTGGTTCATAGATTTCTTGGCACAGATAAAAATTAATTCTGTGCTAATGCTTATCCAAGAATTCAAATGATTCTATGCTTGGGTGAGAGGATTATTACAAAGTGCGTGCTATTTTGCAGTCCATATGAGTCTGCAAAGAGCACTACTGAATCTCTCTTTATGACTATGGCTGTATGACATTGCTTATGAGTTTACCCGTTTTTGTAGGCATTGAAACCTCAGCAAGCCAGATCGCTTTGATGGGCAGCTCTTCCAAAGAGCCAAACAATACTGCTGTAAGTATTTTCTATCATGTCCCGCTCTTCTTATTTCAAAGAATTCCCAGTTCCCATGAGCTAAAGCTTCCTCCCTTGTGTCTGTAGATCCATGTTGGTGAGACTGATTCCTATGAGTCTGAGAACAAACGCCCAAGGTAGGTTTCAGGTTTCATACTATGTTATTTGAATATATGTGCAATGACGATCTGTATGAAATTAGCAAAACTTTGAATATTCCGAAAGCTATCATTCATTAGTTTTAGCTGATACTGGAGCTATTTTGTATAATCAGATTTTCTGTTCCTCAGGCTCTCGGCTGAGAAAGTCAACCATGCAGGAAATGGAGCTCAGAGTACTGTACAGAATGTTCTTATCTCACAGGTCCATCCTGCTCCGGCTCCTCCTGTAATTATAACTCTTTCCTCCTTAATTGAATGGCAGAGCTCCTGCCGCTTTCGTTCAAAAAAAAGGCCCATCCTAATCAAAACAATCTGGTATTATAAATCCTGTATATCCTGTTTCCTATGTGCCATACAACAAGATTAATTAGAATGAGCCATTTTCAGCCTCCGCAGCTACGGTTTAACAGGTAGGAGCAGCCGGGCTACATTGGGTACTCATCATGGCCCCATCAAAATAATCCGGTATGATGTATTTCATATCCATTATTTACGTTTTACCATGTGCCCATTTTTAGTAATCATCTTACAACAATACTAATTAGAATGTGCCACTCCAGCCACCGCCGCAATGCTTCAAGCGGGCTGGACCCTGTAACCCTGTTTATGCACCTTTGCACCCTGCCCCTAACGTACATAGCTATGGAAATTATCAATCGCTGTGGCAGCAACCACTACTTCTGGAGCAGCAGGCAGCACATAGCAGGACATTTGGACTTCATGAGGTAAAAGAAAATTTGTGAAGTTTATGATTCGATCCTAAGTCCTCATTCTCTTATTAAAATTTAGATTAGAAAGTTCTTACCAGTAATTGTTTAATGTGCTATAATCTCCATATGTTGTATGATTAGAAAATTCAACAAATAATGGGTACCCTGCTTATAAATGTGCAAGAATTCCAAAAGGAACTAATAAAACATTCAAATAAGTTCGATTTTACTTCATTGTCATATAGTAGGTTGCAAAGATGGAATTATTTTGTGTCTGCTGCTGTACCGCGAGTTAATTAGAAGTTTCTCTTTCCTGGCACCCCTTAATGAACAGAGAGCAGAAATAGCCGTGTCACTAACGGACAAAAGGGTAGCGAATGGTGCATGCATAAAGTTTCTCTGACTGACCGAATCTGGCTGTCACTTTTGATCTCTTCTTTTCTCTGTCTAGTGCAGATGAGTAAAAAAATTGCTTTGTTGCTTTTCTCTCTCGTTTCAGATTTTCAGGAAAGTTGATGTTTTATTAACCGAATTAACTACAGTACTTTGCATTGCGCTGCACCCGTAAACGCAAATCTACTTTTAGATGTCTGAAGTCTGAACTACTCTGTCAAGCATGCACGGACAGAAAAAAAACAAATTTGAGACTGAACATCTCGTTTGTCTGCACGTAAAATACTAAAACAACGTGTACCTGTTGTTTCTGAATGATAGAAAGACGGGGCACAACAGCCATTGGAATGCTCCAAAGAAAATTGCTGACAAGATGCCTCAAATCATTAAACTTTTGTCTGTCTAATACTCTGTGAAAGACAACAACTTGACACTGTTCCTGACGTATGGTCTGGAATGTTGCCTGCAGTTTGTTAATGTGCACATGTTAGATACAGTCCAAGGGAGAACTGAAACCGCTCACAGGAAATCCCACATGCGAGTGAAACCAAGGGCAGAACACCGGACTGTCGCAACGCATATGTTCTGTTCTTCAGGTCGCGAGAAAATAGTTTTACACCTACTATATTTTCTTCTTTCTTAGTCCCTTTCCAGCTGCCATTGCACCCGAGGATTCTACTCCATCCATCCCAAAAGTATGCAATTCTCGCTTTCCGAGGAGTCAATCGATTTCTACTTTGACCAAAGTTCTAAAAAAAATACTAACATTTACAATATAAAATAAGTACCAATAGATTAACGACGGAGTATATTTTCATAATAAATCTTAGTTGAGCCATAAATGTTAGTACTAATCACTATAAACTTGGTCAAACTTTAGTAAATTTGACCGATACGATTCCCATAATTGTATTCTTTTTGGGACGGAGGGAGTAATAAGTAAAAACCCTACTACTGCTAGTTTGTTCCCCAAACAATTCTTCTGTTTTCATCCATTTGTGGGTGTAGATGTGGTGAGGCAAAAACAAAGCGGTAAGAAAATACTGTGACAGTTCAGATTGTGAGGTGTATTACATGGTGGTCCTCTGTGTTACAAAACGATGTCTTTCAACTGACGCCCCTTCCGTGATCTCATCAACGACGCCACGAACAGACGTCTGTTCACGAAACGATATCATCCATCAAGTACAAGATTAGTAAGGATAGTACTAGACCGTTAGTTTTACTCTAGAGGGCAGTGTCCCAAGTACCCGTTTGTTTTGGCTCCTAGGACTCCGGCTCATTCATGTAGTCACTGTTAAACACTGTACGATTCTGTAGCTTGTCTAAGAACACAACGCAAACACACAAGGAGCCATCGAAGCCAGGGTCTTTGGGCTCCGCCGGCTCTCCTACAGCAGTGCAACAGTGCCAGAGCCAAAGCCCCTCCAAACACTGTCTAAATATATTTCAGAGATCAATGAAAGCGACAGTTTCTAAATCTTGTTCATTTAGATTCACTTCTAACACGTTATTAGCATTGGAACGCTCGCTCTCCGTTCGCTCGAAAGGGATGAACAGAAAACGCTTGGACGCAAAGACAGGTTGAAGAACGCACGAACAGGGAGGATGGATCCCATCGACTACATTGTACCTCGCCGTCGTGCACATCTTCGCCAAAGGGTTTCAGCTCCGCACTGCTCCATAACCGACCACATCGGCGGCGCAAGCCCAGTGCCTCCGCGCGCACCGACGCCCGCCGTCTTCGAGTGGTAGCAGCCGGCCATCTCAGGTCTCAGCACCGGCCGCGCAAGAAGCCCGAGCGCCCGGCCGGCGGTGGCGTTCGCGTTCTTGCGTACTGCGGGAGTGTTTTCGCACGCCTAGCCCGCAGCAGCACCCGGCCCCAGTGCTTAGCCCCAGGGCGGCGACTTCACCAACGCCGGAGTGGCCAAGGGATGGACACATCATGCGTTCAACACACGCAACCATACATGCGAGTGCAATGAAAAACACCCGTACAAAGGATAAGATTGTGGCGAATTGATCAGATCAGCTGGTTGGTTCCTTGTGGTGAAACCTGCCCATCCGGGTTCAAGTCCATGACTTGACTAGGGTATTCGTATTTTCCTGGATTTATTTCAGGATTTACCGGCGCTATGCTTTCAGTGGTAGGCGACGCTCCCGTCGATAGCGAGGCGCCTGTGGTGACTTCGTGAATCTTGTGATCGGCCGGCTTAGTCCTTCGGAGGTGCTCATAGAGGTATTGTGTGCGTTGTGAGTGTCTGCGTTGTATTGTGTAAGAGCAACTCCAAAGGTTTTGCATTTTTTGTTTGGCAAAAGATGGAGTTTGCCAACTCTCAAATCAATATGGGGAGGAGAAAAAAGGTTATCTCCAACGGTTTGGCAAAATTGACTTGCCAAAATCCAAAAAAGTAAACCCAGCGGCGCGGGAGGGAAGAGCGCACGCGGGAGTAGTGCGTGAGACGGAATGCCAAGCCGATCACGAGCTTGCATATATGCCAATCCATCCTAGGATTTTGCCAAGTTAACAAAAATGCAAAGCTCATTTGCCAAACCGTTGGATAGGAGTTTTGTAGACTTTTTTGCAAAAACAGGAATGCAAAGCTCATTTGCAAAACTGTTGGAGTTGCTCTAATTATAAAAAAAAAGATTGTGTGGTTTTTGTAGAAAAATCCTTACCTTTTCTGTAAATAACATAACGAAGTCTACTTCATCAACAATTGAATAAACTAGTTAGCTCGCCCGCGCGTTGCGCGGGTCAGAACGGTTGGTAATTGTGCATCATTACATGTCTTTGTATCCTATATTGTTGATTAAGATTTGGGGATCATGAAAGCTTCAAGTTACATGACTGTTATGTCCAAAAACAGCAGATGTTAAGTCTGCAGAGGTCACCTGAAAATGAGTCAAAAGTAGATAGTGTTAGTTTGGTGCACAACCTAGCAGGATATCTTGCCCAGGAATGTGAGGCGATGAAACAATTGCATACGACAATACTTATGGTTGAACACTAAATTGCAGGGTGACGTCAGGTATGACACTAAATAAAGAACATATTTATGTACTAAAAGTAATTAAGCTTAACAGGATGACAGCCATCAGATCATTTTGATAGTGCTCTAAGGCTTTCGAAATGAAATTTGTGTAATAAATGCTAGGCTATGTACTTATTGAATGTTTAGCAAGGGAAAGTGACCAAAATAGGACGAAATTGGTCACATTATAGGATTATGTCAGCTCAATGCAGTAGGGTTACCTTTTTAAGAGCACATCCATCCGTACCATCAAAGTTAAGTCTTGATTGATTTCACATGCTCTAAGTTGAATCTAGTGTGTTTCGGGGGAATTCTTGATCACACGACCCATTGTCCTGCAGTGTTATTCAGTTTTGTTTTTCACTTAATGTTGCTATCCTTATCCTTGTGACTAGATAGTTGGATAATTGAACATGTGAACCTACAACCATCTTTGGTCGATTGCCAAGAGGACTGCAATGGCGGTTGTAATTGGAGTCTCCATTTCCGACCGCTATGTGACCTTCACTTCGGTGACAGGCGAATCCATGTATCCTACGTTACGGCCTCCAGCAGCATCTGGGGAGGTATCATGATCTCAGTTTGTACAATATCAATTGAGCTATGAACAACTAGGTTATGCTGCAGTCCACATTCAAATAGTTTTGTCTTCTGGTTTGTGCTGACCAGGGTGTTGGAACCAGGTGATTTCGTTTTAGCAGAAAAGAGGTGCATTGAGCAGTACAGTTCTCACATGGTGATGTGATTTTGTTCAAGTAAGGACAGGGTAATTTTGGGAAAAGGTTGTTGCCATAATGCCACCGACTTATTCCATGTCTCTATCCTGACCATTGCCCGTGTGCTCATAGGTGCCCTAGCAATCATAAGCAGTTGTTTGTGAAGAGGCTGATTGGGCTTCCTAGTGAGTGGATACAGATCCCTGGGTCCCTTAAGCTCACTAAGATCCCGGAAGGGCATTGCTGGGTTGAAGCTGATAACTCTGCTCGTAGCTGGGATTCTAGGGCATTCGGCCCGGTAAGTTTGTTCTTCTTGACATCTATAATACTTATTCAGGTGCCCTGACTCATGTCGAATTGGCTGAATGAAACTTATTAGTGCATATAATGCTCCTGCTTTGCATCGAATAATGATGGTCATGGGGATTTTTGGTTCCATGGTTGGATCTTGTTGTAGCCTGTTTCAATCCGAAGGGCATCCTGCGTGTGATTTGAAAAGGCCAGTGACCAGCAATGGTACTTACGAAAGAATCTGAGCCTTAGCTTCTTGATATAAAAAATTTGAAACTCCTGGAGTGTTCCTTTTGTGTGAAAGTGCTGAGATGCTCCCCTCATCCCCTGCCATTTTAAAGTTAGACTGGGTGCCTATATATGGATGTGGAGCATTTTTGGGTTGGAAATATCATTGAACCATTAGATAATATATGTATTGCATTCATCTTTGTTGGAACCTCTTAGAATAATGCTATAGGTTCTATATCTTAGAACACTCAGATTTGCATGGTTATGTAGCACTATGGTCCTTTAAATTTCTAGCCAATTGGAGCTGTGGTTATTGCAATATACTAATATAAATTATCTCTTGTTGCCTCTTCAAAGCATTTTTCTTATTCTGTAGTTTTTGCCTGAAAATGAAATTGATACACCATATGCTTGTAGCCAGTGAAAGCTCCTAAGGAACACTGTCGACCAAACTGCACAAACTAGATACTAAAGCGAAGCAAACAACTGAAAAATGGGAACAAAGCGAAACTATGACAGTCAGGACAACCTATATCACAAGAGACAAGTACATTAGTGCGCCTCAGGTTAGGAGCACACACTTTGTGTCCTTGGTTATAATGTTTGAGGCTCGACAACTTGCAGTGATGTCTTCCTATTTATGTTACTGTATCGCAATCTTTCGTGACAATACAACTGGCAACAAAATCTGGTCCCCTCTCTGAAAAAACTTGCATTGACTGCCAAGTATGAAACTATTGAGTTATAAAGCTGCTACCAATGAGCTTGGTTTTGTGCTTGTTTAGACAGACACTGTGGTTTTCTTTAGGAATCATCGGTTCAAATGTGTCCATGTGTACAACTAGTGAACAGTTAGTAGAGGAGATGGTGAGAAAGCATAAATCGGCACAATTCATTCTTGGCTTTCAATTTTGAGCTTCTGGCTGTTTCCCAAAGAATGCATCCTTTGTCAATAGTTCAAACAACTCATTACAATTATATATAAGAAACCAATACCATATGTTAGTGACAAATTATGCTACATCAGTGACTTATTTTGTATTTGTGCTGTTTTTCAGATTCCCTTAGGTCTAGTTCAGGGGAGGGTTACCCACATAATCTGGCCTCCATCAAGGACTGGCCGAGTGGAGAGAAAGATACCTGAAGGGAGAATTTCACCTGATTGACTTACTCCCTACTACATTGGATGATCATTCGTGTACCAGATAAACTTGCTGAATTACCATTTATTACCAAATCATAAGTTTTGTAAAGCCATAAATGTGTACTTGGCCTAGTAGTTGCACCGTGATGTTCTATACTGGGATCTTCAAAAATCCATTGGAGTGGATTTTTTTAGCTTCACAATGCTGTGATTTAACATATGCAGGTGCATGTAGTAAAACCCTTAATCAGGTTACTATTTCAAATGTTGCTATATGCTGCTAGCTTATGCGTAGAAAAAATCAAAGAAAAGCACAATGGCCAGCGTTGGGAAATTTAGCCTATCTTTTTTTTTTTGCTCTTTTTTTTCTGTACTGAGAAATGAAAACTAGTATGTACACAAGCTATATTCTGTTCTACAAGCACAATTTTTTTTGAGTAAAATGCATGAATAGTCCATTAACTTATGAGGGCGTGTCGATTTGGTTCATCAGGTTTGAAAGTGTATTTTTTGTTCCAAAATCTTGATCAATGGTTCATAAAGAGTCCATGCTTCGTTTTATGTTTATCTTTATAAAAACACATCTATATTTATTTTTCTTTCACAGGCTTACTCTTCCCTTGTCTTCCAGTTTCATGGCGAACGCGATCGCCTTCTTGTTGCCATTGTGCCAAACACGGCGCGGTCACGCACGCAGCCTGGCAGTCGGCGGCGCTCATGCCAGCATGGCATACGACGTGTCCGCCCACGATCCACTGGCGTCCAGCGTGCTCCTGGTCACCGCTAACTGCCGCCTGCACGCACGCGTCGCGCTCGCTGCCACTCGGGCTCGGTGGCGCTCGTCATGGCTGACCCATGCCACCGCACTCGCCCCGCCGCGACCTGTGCTGCCGCTCGACTGTGCTCGCACGCACCCAGTGCCTTGGGCGGGTCCAAGCCGGGCGTGCACTGCCCCTTCGGTCATGCGTCGCTGGACGGCGTCGACCTGTTCCTGGAGCATGGCAGCACGGCCGCGGCGCACCGGTACGACGCGCTGGCGCTGGAGCTCGTCAAGCACAACATCCGTGGGCCCGGGAAGCCAACCCGGAGGTGGCGTTAACCTTTGCTGGCACCGCGCTCGACGTGCGGCCGGCGCCGGTATTAGCCGCGTTCAGCTCCCGTGGACCGAGAACAGGGTTGTGCCGCAGCTGCTCAAGCCGGACGTGATCGGCCCAGGCGTGAACATCCTTGCCGGTGGACGGCGTCCGTCGGCCCGACCGGGCTAGTCGCCGACGAGCGGCGATCAGTGTTTAACATCTTGTCAGGTGAGCGCAAGCGTTGCTTCTTCCTGTCGGACAGACTCTGTTGCTTTGCTCAGTTGATCGTGCTCGGAATCGATTCTCTAGCGGCCTGGCGGCGTTCGTGAAGGCGGCGCACCCGAACTGGAGCCCAAGCACCATCAAGTCCGCGCTGATGACAACTGCTTACACCGTGGACAACACCGAGTCGCCCCTCCTCGACGCCGCGACCAATACTACGGCGGCCACGCCGTGGGTCTTATTTATCCTCATGACGTCCGATAAATTTTAATTTCCGAACCTTGCCTGCGACACGGCCGGCCCGGCGAAGGGCTGGCCGAGACGTCGGCGAGGCTGGAGACGCCGACGTCGCGGGCGAGGTTGTGGAGCGTGGTCTTGAGCGGGAAATACCGGAGGCGGATCTGCTCGATGTCCCTGAGGAGGTGGCGGCACAGGAACGACCCGCTGGCCGTCTCGTTGTAGTAGGTGGCGAGGAGGTCGCGCACGCCGGGGTGGAGACCGTGGAGTTGGCGCCCAGAAGTCGTTGTAGTACTCTGTCACGACTGGGCCTACAAGCTAGGCTTTGAGTATGAGCTACACTTAGCTTCATGGGCCCATAAGACGGCCTGCGTTTCCGCTGGGTTGTATTCTGGGCTTGGCCCATTGCTATGCTGTTAAGGATTCGCCGTGTGGGAGGTTAGGAGGTCAGCGAACAATAGAACCAAAATTCCCTACGCTTCTTCCTTGTGCTCCTCTGCTCGC
This sequence comes from Saccharum hybrid cultivar R570, assembly GCA_038087645.1. Taxonomy (NCBI): domain Eukaryota; kingdom Viridiplantae; phylum Streptophyta; class Magnoliopsida; order Poales; family Poaceae; genus Saccharum; species Saccharum hybrid cultivar. The sequence goes on along the minus strand of JAQSUU010000012.1, from coordinate 37,668,917 downwards.
GAGACGGCGCCGCCGTGCTCCATCGCGCGTACGCCGGCAAACCATTCTAGCTACCGAGGACCGTGACATCTGGTATCCAGAGCCTTCTCAGCCCAAAGCTGACCTTGGATTCGTAAAATCCCGCGGAGAAATTCTCTGTGTTAGAATCCAGTGAAGCTTCGCGTTGAACTCGATCCAAATCCATCCACCTTCCACCACCTCCACCTCCATCGGGCGGACGCAGCGCTAGGGCCTCCCAGGCCGCGGCCCTAGTCGCGGCCCATATATCCAGGGAGCGGATCTTCAGTTTTCTGGCCCAAGACACAGCCCAACATCATGTGAAGTGAAGGGAGGAGCAGGGCAACAGACAGACAGGGCCGCAGGCCGCTCCAGGCCTCCAGCGCTCGGTATTCGGTTGACTCCAGCGCTCGGTATTCCGATCCCCTTCCTCACGAAGTCGCGACTCGCCGCCGCCGGCCGACGCTCAACCCGCCGTTGCCCATCGCCAGTGCCCTCACAGCCTCGCTGCCTCGCGCGGTCGCGCCTGCTCGCGCCCTCGCGGCCTCGCCCGAGCGCGGAGCGCCGCCAGCCGCCAGCTCGCCACTCGCTCCTCCGGCTCTCTGCGCGACTGCGCCCCGGCCAGCGGCGTCAGCGGTTGCGGCCCTCCACGGCGGCGCGCCGGCGCGGCAGCGCGGTTCTTCTTCTTCCTAACTTCCTCAGCACCTGGCCGCCCGCCCAGGCGCCCACTGCCCCACTCTGCTGCTGCCCCAACCCAGGAGGCAGGGGCTGCTCGTTAGGTTTTAATCTAAAACTAATTTTGATTCTAAATTTCCTATTTCCAAGTTCCTAATTTTGTCCCTTTGATTCTAATTTCCCATTACAGTGTACAAGATGAAGAGGACAAGGACTTTAATCTCGTATTTCTCTCCAGCAGTTCCTGAGCAACAGGGAGATGCCACTGGCCATGGCGAACAACAGCCTGAAGATAATGCTACTCCATCGCCGGCACCAGAACAGCAAAATGTCCAAGCTCCTACACTGCAATCTCAAGGTATAGAAGAGGAGTTAACTAGGACCAGAGCTAGTGCTGCACAAGCACAAAATGTTGATTTTGTGGAGGAGGGTGGTGGTTCCAATCATGTCCTTGATCCTGAAGATATTATTGTAGATCCAGGTTGTAGAAAACCAATTGAGGAAATGCATCCAAACGTTAGGGATGATGCAAAAAGGGAGTACATCTTGTTAGGTCCATGCCAACTAAAAGGCCATGCATATCCTAAAAGGAAAATATATGGTAAAAATAGGAGTTTTCATGATACTTGGTACACAAATCGTGCTTGGTTGGAATATAGTGTCTCTAAAGATGCTGCTTTTTGCTTCTATTGTTACTTATTTAAACCATTGAGAGTTGATAACTTTGGTATTGAATCCTTCACAACAAATGGGTTTACTAATTGGAAAGATGGACCAAAATTATTTGATGATCATGCTAATTCTGTGCTTCACAATAAGGCAAGAAAGGATTATGAGTGTTACAAAAATCAAAGGCAAAGTGTATCTCATGTAATTTCTAGGGGAAGTCAGAAGGAGGAAGAAGAATATAGAGGTCGATTACTGATTATATTAGGAGTTGTAAGATTTCTTCTATGGCAAGCACATGCTTTTCGCGGACATGATGAGTCATCTCAGTCAAGCAACAAGGGAAATTTTTTAGAAATGCTAAATTGGTATAAGCAAAAAGACGCAAAAGCTGCAAGGTTACTTGCTAGCGCGGCTAAGAACAACACAATGACTTCTCCTAAAGTTCAGAAAGACTTGTGCAAAGCTTGTGCAGAGCTGACCACGAAAGCAATTGTTGCTGAAATTGGGGATAGGAAGTTTGCTGTTCTTGTTGACGAGGCACGGGATGCATCAATCAAGGAACAAATGGCTGTTGTATTGAGGTAATGAGGTCTGCATTTTTTTGTCGCTGAATTCTTGTTTGAACTTTCATAGCTGAATGCTAATTTCGTTGCTCTATGTGATTCTAGGTTTGTCGATGCACAAGGGCAAGTTATTGAGAGGTTCCTCGGGATGAAGTGTGTTGCTGATACAACTTCATCATCTCTAAAGGAAGCTTTGGATGGTATGTTTGCTCGTCATGGTTTGTCTATGTCTAGAGTGCGTGGTCAAGGGTATGATGGAGCATCTAATATGAGAGGTCAATTTCATGGGCTACAAAGACGGATACTAGATGATAATCCATATGCTTTTTATATACATTGCTTTGCACATCAATTGCAATTAGTGGTTGTCTCAGTAGCACAGTGTTGTGGATCAGTATTTGATTTCTTTAACATCACCTCTTTGATTGTCAACACTGTCAATGTTTCTTGCAAAAGAAGAGATCAGTTGGCCCAAAAACACCATGACAACATTGTAAATCAATTAGAAAATGGTCAAATTTTTAGTGGTAGAGGGAAAAATCAACAAACTAGCCTTGCAAGGGCAGGTGATACAAGGTGGGGTTCTCATCACAAAACCTTGTGTCGCCTTTTCCATATGTGGGACTCAGTCTTAGAGGTATTAGAAAATGTTGCTGAAGATGGTGTTGGAGATAAGAGAACAACAGCTTCAGGCTTGCTGTTGCAAATGGAGAATTTTGAGTTTGTGTTTATATTGCATCTTAAGATGAGATTACTAGGCATAACAAATGATTTATCACAATGCTTGCAAAGAAAAGATCAGAATATTGTTCGGGCTGTTGGGCTGATTGGGATCACATTGCATAAAATTAATGATGTAAGACAGCATGGTTGGGATGAGCTGTTTGAGGAGGTCAAGGAGTTCTGTGCTATTCATAACATCATTGTCCCCAATATGGAGGAGAATGTAACTGTTCGAGGTCGTGCAAGGGGCCGTGGAGGGCAGCAGGTAACCTACTACCATCATTTCAAAAATGAGATCTTCAATGTTGTGCATGACCAAGTTATTGTTGAGTTAAATAATCGGTTTGCTGAAAGATCTACACGGCTATTGAGATGCATTGCATGTTTGGATCCACGGAATTTATTTGCCAACTATGACCGTGAGAAGCTAATTGAGCTGGCTCAGATTTATGATGTTGATTTCTCCCAATATGATCATGATCGGCTTCCGCAGCAACTTGATAACTTCATTAGTGATGTGAGAGCTGATCCTTCTTTCGCAAATTGTATTGATCTTGGTGAACTTGCTATAAAGATGGTTCGAAGTGAAAGGCACACAACCTTTCCATTGGTTTATCGCCTCATTGAGCTGGCCTTGATTTTACCTGTTGCAACTGCCACAGTAGAGAGGATTTTCTCAGCTATGAAGGTTGTCAAGACGGAGTCTCGGAATAAAATGGCGGATGAGTGGTTGAATCATAGGATGGTATGTTATGTTGAGAGAACTATGTTTGCAGCCATCCAAAATGATGACATCCTACGGCATTTTCAAGAAATGAAGACTAGAAAGAAGAAGTTACCTAGTATAAATACTTCTGGTATGTTACATGTTCAATATGTTGCTCCTTTTCTTATTAACCTTTACTTGCTAATTTCCTTATAAACCTTTTGTTTGCTCCTTTTTTTATTAGGAGTTGTTATTGAGGACATGGAAGTGGATGATGCGAATGCACCAAATAGTCACTAGACAACAGTGTACGTCTCGCAGATTTTTAATGTTCCATGGTATTTCTTAGCTATTGTATCACACTATTAATTATATAGATTGAAAACTTTGCTTTTGGATCTCGATTTGCAAACTTTGCTTGAGAATAATTGTTTTTTTTTGACATACACATATATATATAGATTGAAAACTTTGCTTTTGGATTTTGGCCACTAGGATTTGGCCCTAGTCTTCGCCAATTCCTGGGTCCGCCACTGTCCATCGATCCACCACCACTTACCCGAATGCCCACTCTGTCCACCCGCATGCCCACTGCCGAGGAGAAGCTCGATGTGTTGTCGGCGTAGATGAAGTCCATCCTGCCACTCATGGAGACCTTCAATCGATGGCGTCCCGACATCGACAACTTCGCCACCACTCTCAGTAAGTATCTCAACGGGTCTCCGTCTCGCGTCGAGGCGTTGGAAGCACTTCCCAATACTGCTCTGCCTCAGGCCCCGAAGCGCGAGGAAGAGGGGCGGGCCGTTGTTGGCCATGGCGTACAACATCCACCATAGGGGTCTGGTGGAAAGCTTCCTACCCTTCCTCAACCCCTGGCCAATGGTCAGTTCATAGCTTCTACTTCCAATGCTACTGACTCAGTTGAAATGGTTCCTTGCTATCCTGTTCATCATGCGCGTGAATTTTGCTTACTTAAAGCTGAATTCCCAAAGTTTGATGGTTCGCATCCTAAATTGTGGAAAGAAAATGCAGAAAAATATTGACATGTTTAATGTACCTGTCATCGTTGGGCTCCCTTTGCCACACTCCACTTTAAGGGGATTGCTCAGTTATGGTTGCAAACCTATGAAGCACAACACCGGGTGGACAATTGGGTTGAACTCTGCATTGCTGTAGATACAAAGTTTGGCAAGGATTTGTATCATAATTTCATGCAAGCTTACTTAGTATCAAACAAACCTCTGATGTTCAAGAGTATTATGACAGATTCAACTTAGCCATGGATAGGGCGTTGGTGCATAACAATCATTTAGATGATGTCTTCTTTGTGAGCAATTTCCTGCAAGGCTTAAATCCTGAGATTAGTGCTGCTATCATGTTTCATAAGCCTAGGATTGTTGATCTCGCGCTTTCTTTGGCCCTTATGCAGGCTGACATACTGGACAACCAGAACAAGTCCTACAACAAGCGTCCACACAGAGACTTCAACAAGTACAATAATCAAGCAATCCAAACTCAACCGTGGGAAATCCACCAAACGATGCAACCAAGCCCAAGTGGGAGGACAAATGGGCAACACTACGAGCTCAACGCCGTGCACAAGGTTTATGCATGAAATGCAGTGAGAAATGGGGTAGAAATCACAAATGCCCCGACAAGGTCTCCTTACAAGTGCTAGAAGAGGTCATGGAACTTATCTCTACAGATTCTCCTTCTAAGTAGGATTCATCTGACTCTAGTGATGAGGATGAGGCAGTATTTGGTTTATCACATGCAGCTACGGTGGGAGTCCAAGGCAGAAAGACTATCAAGCTCACAGGATTAGTGAACAAGCAAGAAATTATGATACTCGTTGGTTCTGGAATCTCTTGTACCTTCATCAGCGAGCAGACGGCTGCTCAACTGAAGTGTCCGGTCACTACAGGTCCTACTATTCAAGTGACAGTGGCTAACGGTGCTAAGTTGCAAAGTAATCAGCAAGTGCAAGGTTTCATTGGTGGACTCAGGGCCACACCTTCACAACCAATGCCCGAGTGCTTCCTCTACCATATTATGACATGGTCCTATGGATTGGCTCGAGATTCATAGCCCCATGTGGATACACTGGAAAAGAAAACTGCTGCGATTCACTCATGAGGGGAAGTGAGTCAGCTTGAAAGGAGTTAAAGATGCCCTCTGAACCTGCCCCAAAATCAAGATCCAAAAGTTGAAAGGGTTGATACGCAAAGGTGGGGTTGCCCAAGTCATTCATTTGTGGCAGGAGCAACCAACCGTAAGTGAAACTCCTATTCATGAACCGATACAACAGTTGATTCAGAGTCATGATCATCTATTCAAAGACCTAGACTCCCTTCCACCTTCCTGAGAGTTCGACCATCATATTCCATTGCTTCCGGGAGTCAAGCCTGTTAACGTTAAACCATACCGATACTCTCCAACCCAGAAGGATGAGATTGAACGCCAACTCTCCAAAATGCTAAACAATGGCATCATTCGGCCTAGTCAAAACCCGTTTGCCTCTCCTATCATTCTCGTCAAGAAGAAAGACAGCAGCTGGCGTTTCTGTGTAGATTACAAGTAGCTCAACAATATTACAGTGAAGAACAAATATCCCCATCTAGTGGTTGATGAACTGCTCGATGAGCTGCACGGGGCAGCATGGTTCATCAAGCTAGATATACGTTCAGGATATCATCAAATCCAACTATAGCCTGAAGATGAAGCAAAAACGGCCTTCCAAACTCACAACGGCCATTGGGAATTCAGGATCATGCCTTTTGGGCTGACCAATGTCCCGGTCACATTTCAAGCCATGATGAATACCATCTTTCAACCACTGCTCCATAAGTGTGAGCTCGTATTTGTGGACGATATCCTTATCTTCAGTTCAACCTTGGTAAGCTCACGTGCAGCACATTCAGCAAGTGTTTGCCATCTTGGATCAACATAGTTTGCTTCTCAAAAGGTCCAAGTGCTCCATTGGTCAGCGGACTCTAGAATACCCCAGTCACATAATCAATGCTACTGATCCAAAGGAGATTGAGGCAGTGGCTATGTGGCCAACTCCAACAGATGCTAAACAGCTCTGGGTTTTCTTGGGACTCTCCGGGTATTACCGCAAGTTCATTAAGAACTACGGTGTGCTTAGCCGAGCACTAACATATCTCCTTAAGAAGAACACCATCTTTCAGTGGACTCCACAACTACAACTCAGCTTTCATAACCTAAAGCAAGCCTTAATTACAGCGCCTGTTTTGGTACTTCCAGAATTTACCAAGCCTTTCACAATTGAGACCGACGCATCTTCTAGAGGAATCGGTGTTGTTCTTTCCCAAGATCGCCATCCAGTTGCATATATCAGCAAGGCTTTGGGACCAAAGGCACAGGCACTCTCAACATATGGAAAAGAATGCATGGCTGTCATCTTGGCAGTCACCAAATGGAAGCCATATCTACAACACATGGAGTTCACTATTGCACATATCATAAAAGCCTCATCCATCTCAGGGAAGAGAAGTTACACGAGGGAATGCAGCAAAAGGCTTTTGTCAAATTGCCGGGCCTTCAGTACAAGTTTCTGTATAAGAAGGGATTGGAGAACAAGGCCGCCGATGCATTATCTAGGCAGCCCGAGCCATCAACTCTACAAGCACACCAAGATGGTTGGAAATCATCCTTGAAGGTTATACTGCTGATGAACATAGCAAGAAATTATTGGTTGAACTGAGCTTGATAGGCACCAACGACAAAGGCTTCTCCCTTGCTGATGGCATTATTAAATATAAAGGTCGCATCTGACTCGATACTCATTATGAAGCTCACAAGGCAGTCCTTCTTGCACTACATTCCAGCGGTCTTGGAGGTCACTGTGGCATCACAGCCACATACAACAAGGTCAAATCTCTTTTTGCCTGGCCTAATATGAAGCAAGACATCAAGGATTAAATCTCGTCTTTGTGAAGTATGTGCTCAAGCAAAACCGGAACACTATCGATTACCAGGTCTGCTCCAGCCCCTCCCTGTTCCCTCTCATGCCTGGCATACCATTAGCTTATATTTCATCGAGGGGCTGCCCAAATCCAAATCATATGATACAATCCTGGTAGTCATAGATAAACTTACCAAGTATGCACATTTCATATGTCTCTCACACCCATATACTGCCTTGTCCATTGCACAAGCTTTTGTTGCTAATATATACAAATTGCACGGCCTACTAGCCCTTACGGCCATGACGAAGGGGCACGTGGATGCCGCTGCTGGAGGGGCATTCCTCTCCCTCACCATCGATAATGCCAGTACATTGATCAAAATGGTGGCAAATCAAAGCTGGGGGGAGGAACGCAAAACACAAAAAGGCAGGCATTCCGTGAAGGAGGCGGATTTGCTGGGCGCAAAAATAGACCTCTTAATAAAGAGGTTGGACGATCGTGCCACTGGAAAAGAAGCCACAACTAGCACCATCCAGGCCATGGACTCACACATAACGTGTGAAGACTGTGGTGAAGTTGGCCACTCGGGGAACAACTGTCCCGAAACCCGTGAGGAAGCTGCATTCATCAACAATGGGTTTCGCCAACAAGGTAATAAAAACGGGTGGAATAACCAAAACCGCCCGCAAGGAGGTAGTAATTTCAATTTAAATTTCAATTCGAATCAACCCTCCTAGACAGACCTGGTAATCGGCCAGGCAAAAATTAATGAAAATATTAATAAGAAATTAATGTTTAATGATAAAATGATTGAAAATATTAATTCAAAACTTAAAACATTGTCTTTCTCTATTAAAAATCAACTAAGTTTCAATAAAATGATTGAAACTCAATTTTCCCAATTAGCTGTTGCAATTCATGTTAATCATTCGGGAAAAATCCAGGGGCAACTTGAGAATTCCTCCGATTTTGTTCATGCAGCTGCAGACCAATGACGGAGGAAGAAGTCTTGCCAATGGACTATAAATGTTGAGCCCTTGCCAAAGGTAAATCGATAATTATCTTTAAAAAATTAAAAATTCAGAAAAACTTGAAAATTAAAAAAAATAAAATTTTGCTTCAAAATAAACTTTTTTAGAAAATAAAATAAAAATCATTTTCTGGTAGCTTAGAACTTTCTATTACCATTTCTGATTTTTAAAAATATTTTTGAAAATAAAAAAGTAATAAAAGAATTTGTGGAAAATCAAAACCGAGAGCAAAAATTCGAAATCGAGGGAGGCACCAACGGCTACTTCACCTGGAAGGCCGTTGGAAGCAATCAGCCAAAGGGGACAGAGTGGGCCCACCTAGGGTGCAGGCGCACCCTAGGTGCGACCGCACCCTGCCCGAGGCTGCCGGCGCTGGCCCTTCTCCAACGGTTAGGAGCCGTTGCACCCTCCCCCTTCAGCTAGTGCTTCACGCTATAAATACAGAGAGCTCGGGGTTGAGCTCCTCACCTCCCACACTCTCATTTCTTTCACCCTCTCAATCTCATTTGCTCCAACTTTGCCAAAATAATTTCCACAAAAGCTTGAGTGCAAGGAAACTCTGCAGAAAATTCCTACAGTAACCACCACCAAGCCATGCTCGCGGGTTGTTCACTAACTTAACGCATTTGTGAGTTGTGTTGTTGACTTGTCCACCATGAGCGGGCTCGGGAGAAGGCTCTCCGGCATGTTCCGGAAGTCCGGGGGGAGCGAGCTCAAGTCGCTCCCGCGGAAGCTCAAGCCGACACCACTCTGAGCCCAAAGAAAGCCCGATGCATGAAGATGAAGAAATAGAGCCAACGGAAGAGCAAGCGCAAGAACCAAGAGTAGAAGAAGCTGATGCTCTGCACCTTGACTTGGAAGGAGACCGGGAGATGCAAGCGTACAACCTTGTCAAGAACCGAGTGTTCATTCACACGCCGGCATACGACCCCAACCTCCTTGCTAAGATAGGTATGGACACTGAGCTCGCTACCATTTGGAAGGCCATAGGATGGGAGAGGGTTGCTCCCGTTGACGAGCAAGGCTCTCGCACCCTAACCATCCAATTTTTTTGCTCTTCGCAAGAAGTGGACAATGGGATTACTTTTCGTCTTTTTAGGCAAGAATATTTTCTCACATGGAAGAATCTCTCTATTCACTTAGGCTTTAATTCAAAATGCTCAATTGATTTGAATCATTCTGTTAAAGGCTTTAATTGTCATGCATTTTGGAAATCGATTTCAAATCAAGATGTAGTTGGCAAGTTTCAACCTCATAATATGAAGGCAAAATTTGCTATTGGACATGCCAAATGCTGCCTCTTTGCTGGTGGACACCCATTTTCGAGCCTTTTACCAGGGGACACTTTGGTTTCTGGAAATTTGGCCAGTGGACACCGCTCCCCAGTTTCAACTAGTTTTGGAGAGAGAAAATTTTGTTCTGGACACCGGGTGCCCTTGAGCTAGACTTGGGTCTGTCCCCATCCTGGTTTGGTTGGGCCAACTTATAACGGCCGGCCCAGCCCCAACGGCAGCAACGACGTCTTCCTCCTTTCCGGTCTCTTCCTCCCCCATCTCCACGGTAAAGGCAGCGGCGGCGGCGGTCATTTGGGTGGGGGTGCGGGCGTGGCTTAGGCGGGTGGGTGTTGTCGATAGGAGAGTGAAAGCAGAGGGCTGTAGAAGACGGCGATAGGCTCAGGTGCTTCGTCGTCGATAGGCTCGTGCGGAGCGAGAAAGGGGCAGCCGTTGTGCCCCTTCTGCCGCATGGCAACGGTTGTGGAGTGCACGTCGAGAACCCAAAACAACCTAGACAAGCAATTCTACACTTGTAGGAATCGTGACTGGGTGAGTTTTTTTGAATTCTTGTTGGTCCATTTTGGCATTTTGAAATCAGATCTAGGGTTTTCATCCCATTGTTGTGGTCTTCGGCGTGAATAGGGCCAAGGGAATTGCTGCTTATTCATGTGGAAGCCAGTGAGCGCTGAAGATGGCATGGATGCTTTGGAGAATTATCTGTTGAACCTGAACAATGTTGTTTGTGCTCAGAGGGATGTTGTGATTAGAATAGGTGGAGAGCAGAGAGTTGGTAGGATGATGATTGGGGCCAGTGTGTTTGTAGGTGTTATTTGCTTTGTTGCTTTGTGCATGGTATTGTATAACCAAGCATGAACTTTGCTTTGTAATGTTTCTGAAATGAATAAAATACAGTTGCCTTATGCTTGTGTTGCCCAGTTAAATTTTCAGCATGACAAACTTGAATACATTACCAAGTCTTGATTTTTCAGCATGAGAAACTTGAATACATTACGAAGTCTTGATTTTTTAGCATGACAAACAGTTCACTACATTATACCAGATTGCAATACCAAGTTCACACCAACAGCTGCCAAGTTCCCATGGAGGATTACAATACCAAGTTCAGGCCAAGTTCACATGCCCACATTACAACACCAAGTTCATATGCCACATTACATTCAAAGAAGCACACAAAAGCACCGGTGGCTTAGCAGCACACATAAGCACTGGTGCCAAGTTCAAAAGCACAGAAGTCAAAAGCTTTCTTCTATCTTGCTTCTATTGCATCAGGCCCCTCCCCTCTTGCTCCTAGTGCAGGTGCTTGGACTAGATGTCAGCATTGAGGAAGCCTGACTCCTAGTCAGTGCCCCTGGGCTACTTGACACTTGCTGTTTGGCCTACCTCCTAGTGACCAGGGAGCTTCGAACCCTATAAGATGACAAGTGAGAACATGTTGTCAACTACACATGGCTTCAAAATAAGGAAAGTGGTTAGAACAGATGGATCACTTACTGCACAGATTACTCAGGAGGTGTAGGCTCAGCAGGAGTTGTCTTCTTGCTAGGTTGTTTTCCCTTGGAGGAGGCCTTCCTCTTCTTCTTAGATGCATCATCTATGGTTTCTATAATTTCAACCACTTTTGGCTTGTAGGCCCTCTTCTTTGGGGGTGCAGGTGGTGGTGCATTAGGATCTGCAACAGTTTCATTGTAGGTTTTCTGCATGTGTCCCAATCCACCACACCTTTTACATCTTCTCTTGCCCTTGCTGCTTGACCCACCTTCAACTCCAACTATCCTTCTCTTCCTTGGCCTTACTGCTGCTCTGTTGCATTTAGGAGGAAGGAGCTTGAAGCCAAGGTCCACCTTTTTCCGTTCATCTTTGCTTGGCATAGGAGGCACAACACTTGCATAAGCTGCTTTGAACTTTTCTACATAATAGTAATGGTCAACATAGTCCTCCAAATCAACCCTTTTTGTGCCAATGAAAGCGGCATGCACATATGGTAGACCAGTTAACTGCAGGTGCACTCTTTCTTGTCCAGGTCAACAATGAACCCCCAAGGGACTAGGTCCTTATTGGCTCCTCCTACTTCTCCTACCATTGGGCCAAACCTGTAAATGTTGTACCTCAGATTTCTGCTTTTGTTGTGCAGATCTTTCATGACACAATGCAGAATCTTGAACCCAGACAACTTCTCCATCAGCTGCCTTCTAGTGCAAAACCTCTCCATGATCAACTGCCTTATCTTGTCCATGAGCTCTACAACAGGTATGGACTTCTCCTCCCTGATCCAACTATTGAAGGTCTCGGCTATGTTGTTGGTGACAGTCACATTTGCTGGCAGTGCTGAACTTTGACCTTGCCCATAGCTGTTTGTGGTTGTCCAACAGCCACCTAGTTGCCTTTGGGCATGCCTTGTGCATCTCGTTTCAGTGCCTATCATGGGTGATCCAACTAAATGATTTCAAATCGAAGCTTTCTAATGCATCCACAGGCATACAAATTCAAAGAGTACGGGTTTAAAAAACTCACCCACTCTTAAGCCATTTGAATTGGGGAACCCTAGGTAGAGACCCAGGGCACTGCGCGTTCTTCGTGCTGGGAGACTTCATCTTGGGGTCGCAGTGGTGCTCCAGATCCTCAGCCCCCCATGGAGGATGACGACCCGAGGCTCGAGGTGTCAGCGGCGATGTGCACTTGAGTCGACGGCGGCGCAACGGGCAATGGAGTAGAGTGGATGGCGCCACAACGAGCAGTGGAGTCGCGTGGGCGTGGGCGTCGGCGGTGGGATTGGGGAAGTGGCGCGAGTAAACTCTAAACCCTAACCGACGGGTCCGGGGCGTTATAAGCTGGTCCAACCAGACCGGTTGGGGAAGGACCCAAGTTGACCCAAGTCTGGCTCAGGGGCACCCAGTGTCCAAAACAAAATTTTCTCTCTCCAAAATCGGCTGAAATTGGGGAGCGGTGTCCACTGGACAAATTTCTAAAAACCAGAGTGTCCCCTGGCAAAAGGCTCGAAAGTGGGTGTCCGCCAGCAAAGAGACAGCATTTGGCATGTCCAATAGCAAATTTTGCCTAAGATGAATATTCATCATCCTACTTTGAGGTTCGTGCATCGTTGGATTGGCATGACTTTGATTGCTAGAGATTACATTCGTTATATTCATCATGCTGAATTACAACTGCTCTATGCCATTCTTAAAAAGACCAAAGTAGCTTCTGTGAAAGACATATATCGCCATTGGATAGACACAATTAAAGCTACCACTCCTATCTCTTGCACATCCCTTATAACTCAACTTACTGCTAGCGTCGATGTATTGGATGGACAAAATGTGACATACATCACCACTCCATGCATCATCGTTGATGAGCATTTCTTGATGCAAGGGCACCATTTGAAATATGATAATCAAGGAAATATTGTGTTATATTTTCCAGGCCATACAAATGAGATCCTGTTACCTAACCAGGATCTTCGTTTGTATAAGTCCTCGACACTCACCTTCACTCTTGTTAAGCAAGAGGAAGCATGCAAGAGCTCTATTTCTCGTAGGTCTACACAGAGCAGGACAAGTTAGGAAGCTGGTAGTTCACAACAGCCACCACCCACACTGACACCGACCATGCCACCGATGACACACATGTCGGGATGCCCCCCCCCCCCCCCCCCCCCCCGGCCATGCAACCTTGGGTGTGGGTATGGTCTGGGATACGTCCCGCACCCACAGGAGGCAGAAGGGTCGGGGTGGTACGAGGCAGGAGGATCCGGGTGGCATGAGCAGCAGGGTCAGTCTTCCGACTCTGATGGGATGCCACCACCGGTCCCACCATGACAGTCCACTTTGCACAGTCTAGAGTTGGAGAGCATCAACACCCACCTCGGAGGTCAAGGGATCCAAAGTGGTGAGATTCAAAATACATTAAATCTCCATGTGCAAAACGCAGCCCAATGGCACCAGCAGCAGCAATAACAATTCGTAGACATCATCACGATGCTGCAACAACAACACGAGAGACAGATGGCCTATTTACGGTCCATGGGGTACTACAGCGGACCTAGGCCATGAGCCAGCTTGGGGGAGGTGCCCCGCAGAGGTACCTTGTATCATAGTTGTAGTATTTTAATTCCCGCTTTTATTTTTCGCATTTTATTTTTTCTGCATTTTATTTATTAGCATATAAAAAATCCAAAATAAGAAAATTCAAAAAAATGAAATATGACAAAAATACCAAAAATATTAATTCAACTCTCATATGTGTTAAGGAATGTTATTTTCTCCTATGTTGAAATGACGAATAGTTGATCTGTTTATAATTCATCTGTGCCTAGGTTATAATTTAGTATTCCACAAGATTCAAGTTTGTTGGCTAAAAATGTCTCATTCTAAAGACTTGAAAACTTGTAGGTTGTAAAAGCATGATCCTTTTCTAAGTTGTTGTAAGTTATGATATGGTACAAATAGAGTTTACTATGGCTTTGTTTTAAAAGAAATTTGACATCCGGAGTTTTCATTTTCAAACATGATAAAAAAACAAAAGGCCCTCAATGATTATGAAATACCTACCAAGGCCATATGACATGATTCAAATTCAAACCCTTAGTCATATGCTACTTGTTTGAGCATTGAGCTTTGTCAAATTGTTTGTGACCTAAATTAAGATTCTCGTCATGCACCCATGATCAAAACACACATACACCCACAAATAAAATTGCCGACTCTTACACTGAGAGTTGCGCACAACATGCATTTTTCCGTCCACCAAATAATTACTCCATTCAATTTATCATAATGTCTCTATCCAAAGTTTCATATGCCAAGAAGAAAGATGATTATGCTAAAAAGAGAAAAACCATGCCTAAGGGACATGAGAGAAAAAAATGGACATGTGTCCAAATAAATAAAACAATGGGTACTTCGATACCCGCTCGAAAAAAAAGAAGAAAAGAAAAGAAAAAGAAATAAAAGATAGCTCATACTTTCCAAAAAAAAGCATTTATCCAAAAGAGAGTCATGATACAAAGGAGTACCAAAAATATTTAGAATATGGAATCATTTTCCACACACTTGCACGTCTCGATCAAAGTGTATGACTTGCATCTCCTTGTGGTTCGGTTTTTGACTTAGCAATATATGTGATGCAAGTATGCCCACTTTACCTACCCAAAACTCCACTCAAAGCTTTAGTGATAGGTTATGAAAAGAAGGCAAATTCAAAATGCTTTTGGTGAGGTATGATACACATTGAGCGATTGAGAGAATCATTTGAGGAACTTACATTTATTTTGCTAAACTTATAAAACCTCTGGATAGATAGTTAATTAAAGAACGAATGATTGGTGATTCTGTTATAACCGTTCTATCTTGCAACCACCCGAGAACTTGGAAAAGCAAAAGGCCCCACAAGTACCAAGGTAAAGGGTGGATAGAATGC
This sequence comes from Saccharum hybrid cultivar R570, assembly GCA_038087645.1. Taxonomy (NCBI): domain Eukaryota; kingdom Viridiplantae; phylum Streptophyta; class Magnoliopsida; order Poales; family Poaceae; genus Saccharum; species Saccharum hybrid cultivar. Next base: position 37,653,911 of record JAQSUU010000012.1, on the reverse strand, counting down.
CGACTTATTTAAATTGCGATAGAATACTTCGTTATAGGCATGACACTTATGAATTGTATCAGCATTGTAGCAACTCATGATGAACAACCAAATACTTAGCTATTTGCTCGGGACGAGTAAAGGTTAAGCTTGGATTAGTACTAGTCCACAGAGGAGTTATTGTATGCATTATTTGCCATCAACCTCAGAAACTGGTCCCTGATGCAAGGACAAGATAACCAGTGAATCAACATGGGATAATCAGTAGAGCTCTTTAAAAAAACAGTGAAAGTTTGAAAGAACCTTACCAGCGACCTTTTATCAAATCTTTCAGCTTCCATCTCCAGCAACCTAGCAGCTTCATCCATCCCATGTGCAGTGTACGCCTGAACCATGGTGGCATAAGTTATTTTGTCAGGCTTGCATTTCTTCTTCATAAGCTGCAGCATCTCCTCCATGATTTTGATATGTCCAGACTTCGCATATGCGCTTATCACACAGTTGAAGAATGGAGTATCTAAGACAACATCGGTGTTCTCGGTCTGTCGAATAATCCCTGGAACCTTGTCAAGAAGCCCAGCTTTACCGTACCCGTTAACTAGCGAGCAGTAGGTGATGGGGTTGGGTTTCACACCCTGAATCTTCATAAGCCGGAAATAGTACTCCATCTTTTCTATGTTTCCAGCACGTCCAAAACACTGTATCACTGTGTTTAAGGTAACCGCGGTTGGTGAGAAGAACCGTTTCTTCATGTATCTGAATATTGACATCATCTTGTCATACATGCCAGCCTTACCGTAGGACTTGATCATGATGTTGAACGTCTTGGTATCTGGCTCAACACCCATCAGCTGAAACTCACTGTATCTCTTCTCCATCTCATCTGTTCTTCCATGGTTGCCATATGCCCCAATCACGGAGTTCATGGTGTAAATGTCCGGCACATTGCTCCCACTCTCAAGCATGGCGTAGAGCGCACTCTCCATCTCCTCAAACATGGCGGCCTTGCCGTACCCGTCAATTATTGCGTTGTGGATAACCGAATTGCACTCGATCCCCAAGTATGACATCTCGTCGAGAACAGCAGGGATCAGATCGAAGCGGCGCGACTTGGCGCAGCAATCGATGAGGACGGAGAAGGTGTACCCGTCCGGCTTGCAGTCAGCGGCGCCTTTCATCTGCTCGACGGCGGCCAGCGCTTCCTCCAGAGCCGCTGTAGCCGTACGCGCCGACGAGCGCCGTGTACACGTCCGCCGTCGGCCGGAGCCGCTCCGAGAGCATCGCCTTGAAGAGGGCGGCGGCGGGACCGGGCTGCCGGCACTTGCCGAGCATCATCAGCAGCCGCGCGTAGGTCTGCGACCTCGGCTCGTACCAGTGCTGCTTCCGCAGCAGCTCGAAGATCTAGCGGCAAGCAAAGCAAGAGAGCGGTAAGCGTCGTTGAGGAGAGCAGAAGGTCCTCCGCAGTGAAGAAGGGGGGAAAAGCGCAGGGAGGTAAGGGACCTCGAGGGCGGACTCCCAGCGGCAGGCGGCGACGGCGGAGTCGAGGGCCTCGAGGACGGCGCGGGGCCAGAGGTTTGTGGACTGCTGCCGCGCGGCCGCAGCCTTGCGGGAGACGCCCGAGACGGCGGCCTCGGTGCGGAGGATGCGGGCGAGGGCGTCCGGCTGCCCGTGCTCAGCCTCGGGCTCGCGGGTGGACGGGGACGAAGACGGTTTCCGCCGCTGACGCCGGCGGCCGGTGCCGCGTCGTGCAGCAGGCATGGCAGGCGCACGGCTGGCGCGGGGAGCCGGGGCCGGCGAGCTGGTGGGCGGGAGCGGCGTCTGCAGGTTCATCATGGCGCTAGCGAACCTGGAAGCGTGACGGGTGCGAACGAAACGGCGATAAGGGTCGGACGCCGGAGCGATGTGCGCGACGACAAATTCAGCAGGACCGTGGATTTCCTGGACGCCGGAGCTATGTGTGCCGTCAGATCGCAGAGTCTAACTCTTCGTGCTTGTCTGGGCATCAAATCTCATTACAAAATAGGAGTACGCTGAACACAGCTGAATGCCCGCCACTCGTTCACAGTCCACCAGCCTAAAAACTGGGAATGCAAAGGTTCGGTGTAGAAGTCAGTCGACTACCATTACATTTCAAGTATCAGCAGCACAGGTTATACTTAAAAACAGGCAAGGTGGCAATGGCAAGCAATCCATGCATCCAATTTCTTTGAGATGCGAGATTTTGTTGCAATCAACGGGAACCAGGAAACCAGCATCACGTTACATGACAACACTCAGATATACCTGGAATAGTAATTCTTTCACGGCACCACGGCTGGTCCAGGTATACTTGGCACGGCAAAATCATGTTGCTTACCACTTCTTCCTCTTACTGGGTTCTTCCGGATTGACAGACTACAAAAGATTTCAAGCACTGGTTATAATTATAAGCAAAATTCAAAGATGATTGAGAATCAGATGTAGCAAGCTGATAAGAAGTATGTGCTTTTGAAGTTATGCCACTGAAACCAAATACGTTTTACTTCACATTTCAGCATATTAACTCTGCAATTAAAGCATATAACTTCACGGAATTTTCTTACCAAGTATTGATCATAGCCAGGGCTTCTTCTCCTATCATAGCGATCATATACAGGGCTTCTGCCCCTGTTGTATCGATCATATACAGGGCTTCGCCTTTCATACATTGCTCCATCACGGCGATCATACCCAGGATAACGCCCGCGCTTATCATAATCTGGACTGTACTCCCTCCGGTACCTTGGGCTAGGTGAGCGCATGTAGGGGTTACCACGACGCCTGTCATAAGCACCTCGCTTGGGGCTGCCGTATCTGTCATCTCTCTCGCTGTCATCATCCCGGAAGGCATATTCAACGGTCACTACCCTGTCCAATATGGTGCTGTGGGCAACCAAAAATGAATAACACCCAATTAGGCGAATTTTTTTTAAAATGTAAAGAAAATCAGTGCAGCTAAACTGAGGCGAGGAATTCATGACAAGGCACCACTTAAAAAATTCGGTACTAGTCAATTTCAGATATATCAAGCTAGGGAAGTAATCATAACTATAGGGACAAAAAGCAGAATATTCCTAAAAGAAACACTATTTCTACTAAATCTATCTTACTGCTGACGTGAGACAAAAGAAACAACATGGAGGCACTTTTGTGAAAACTTCTAGAAATATTAGACCCTACAAACTGAATTCCATTGAAAGGAAACAACTCGTGCAATATCTCAAATGGCTATCAGAATCAAGTGAAAAGATGCAAAAGAAGAACAGTATCACCTCAAGATGCCCGCAAATGCAGATATCCTGCAGGGCATAAGCAGATGCTATGTATTTATCACTTCCATGTTGACACTAACCTAATTTACTAAATAAATCAGATCTGTCAAACAACTAAGTAGGAAACCATTAAGGTAAGTGCGCATAACTTAATGTGGTATTTACACATAAGAAACCAATAAACCAACATCAAAGGTAAGTAAAACAACTCCAGGAGCGAGGGATACAATCCGTTATATTGAAAAGAAAAGAATGCCCTAGTTATAATCTAGAAGCAGCTTCAGATACATGTGAGGCAGGAAACATAATTGGCATGGGACTGGGAGCAGCAGCAACTCAACAACACACTAACGACAGAAGGATGGCTAGTGGTAAGATAATAATACCTCTTGTTAGTGTTCTTGACAGCGGCACTAGCTTCCTCTTGCGTCTCATACTGTACAAACGCAAAGTTCCTTCGAATGCGAATGTTGGCAATCTTGCCGTACGGTTCGAAATGCCTCTCGATATCTTGAATCTTAGTGCGCATGGGGTCAAAATTGATAACAAAGAGGGTTCTCGTTGGCTTTACATCCCCAGTAGGTCTATCACGGCTCTTTGGCACTGGTTCAACTTGCTGAACAAATTAAAGAAATGAATGGTTGCAATTAATAAATTTACAAAATGCTGCTCATAAAGAAAATGGAAGTGGCAAAAATATCTATCCAGGCATAGAGCCATAGACAAGAAATTACCCTGGACCATTCTACAGAGAGCCTGCGCCTGTCGTGACCAAAAGACACGTTGTCGAGACGCCTTATAGCATCCTCTGCATCACGCTCATCTTCAAAGTAAATGAAAGCATAGCCTACAACAGATACATTGACAGAGAAATTGAGCAGTGACTTACAGGATTTCCCTTGCCCCCACCACAACTACTAGTACATAATACAACATAAAGTAAAAACAAAAAAAAACAAATGTTCAAACATGCACATGCCCCATGAAAACATATGCACTGGATGATTAGGTGTTGTGATATAGCAAGGACCAAGGAGATAAGTGCACTATGCACAGTTAAAACTGGTTGGGGGTGTAACACCCCAGGTGTTTGCCTTGCATCTATGCATCCACATGAGCATGCGCACCATCATTTCATGTGCATTGTTCTTGAAACATGACCTTGCAACAGTTGCAACATCCATGATTGAATGCATGTGTAGATATATGTTTGTTTATTAATGCTAGCTTATGTGTGTACAACACTTGTAGTAGTGTGATGTGTGACACAACACCTTGAAACATGATCATGAAACACATGCAACATGCCTAGTTAACCCATGCAACACATGCTTGCAACATAATGTTGCGTTAGCTTGATTGGTGATGTTTCAATGCACTTTGATGTGACTTTTGCTCATATGAGATGCTATTGGGTAAATTGTTGCTTGGAAATATTTTTAACATGTTAGTTAAGCAATTTGACCTAGGGTTTATGTTTATGCCATGCCCTAATTCCATCTTGACTCATGCTTTGACTAGTTGACCATTAGGACCTTCCTTGTTTGACTTAACAAAAAGTATAGCCTATAGTTTTTGCATGGTTGTGCCACCTTAACAAAGTTTGTGCCAAATTTCATGAGGAACAAAAGTTGTTCAGTGGTCAACTCATGAAAATGCTTGGAACATGCCCTAACATGGCCCACAAGTCAGGTGTAGGCGCTGTTTTTCAGCACTGAAAAATCAGCTAAGTCTGGAATGGATTTCAGTTTCATGTAACCATCTTTGGTGCTTTGTAACTCGCAAACCCGGCAGAACCAGCTCGAGCTCCAGTTGACAATTTTGTAGACCTCATGTTCCTCTACAATGTTGCTAACTACGTCTCACACCGAATCGGCCTAGATTAGGAGTTTTATGTTGTCAAAGTCGCGCTGTCAGGCTCGGCTTAACTGAAACTTCGTTTCAGAAGTTCAGAGACCGAACTCCATGGCCGACCGGGCACAGGCACTCGATGCCGCGTGGCCAACACGCGTCGGCACCGAGCCCAGCTCACACGCGTGAGGTCGCCACGCCGCCTGGAGATCCTCAGCATGCCCTCATTCGCACTCCACCTCCCCTCGCCTCGCTCTGCGCTGCTAGCTGCACCGCCGCTCGCCTCGCTACGTCTCGCGCTCGCGCTGCCGCGCAGCTGGCCAGAGCGCTCGGCCAAGACCTCTGCCTCGCTTCGCTCTGTCCACTGCTACCTCTTGCCCAACCAACAAAGCGACAGGTGAGGCTAGGAAGTTCGTTTTGTCCCCGTCGGTCCGCTCGGAGCGCCACCGAGCTCGTGCTCCGCCGTGGGCCGGCCAATGCCGAGCTCCTCCACGCCAATATGTGCTTGTTCGCTGCTACTGGTGTCGCGTAGAAGGTTTAGGAGTGCTTGGTCTAACCGCTACCGCGTCAGGTCCGCGGGAACAAGCTGCGGCTTTGGCTGCGCCCGCCATGGCCGCACCGAGCTCAAGCTCGATTTTGCTCTGCTCGCTTGCTTGTTATTTGGTTGGCTTCGCGTTCCATGTGTCTCGGGTCTAGGTCTAGCTGGCCGCAAGACATTACCGTCGGTTTTCATCGCGATGGCGTGCAACGCCGAAGCTCCAGTGAGCTCGCGTTTCCATCGTGCTTGCGCCGCTCGTGGCCGTGTCGTTGTAGGCAGTTTGGTGCCCCGATTTAGAGCTTGTTCGCTTCGCCTTGCGATGTAGAGCGCGTAGGTGCCCAAGGTTCGCTGTGCGACGGCCGATTTCGCCGCCGTCGGCATACACCGCCCGCCGTCGTCCGCCTTCACCGTCGGCGCGCGTGCTCAGGTGCAGTAGAGGTTGGAAAGGTGGTTGCCTAGATGCGGGTCGAGGTGGGGAACACATCCATGCGGTTGGTTTCGCCGGAGGAGTCACCGGCGGCGAGGAAACGCTGGCCGTACCTCCTCCCCTGCCTCTGTGCCCATGACGGGCGGGGCCCGCCTATCGGCGCGGGTTCCTCCCCTGCGCGCCTGATTGGACCGTTGTGGGCCGAGTTGGCCTGCTGGGCCGGCCCGAGCTGGAGATTAGATTTAGGTTTGTTTTATTTTAGTTTTATTCTTTTCCTGAAATGCCTTATATGTTGCTAATGTTTGGAAATTCATAGAAAATAGTAGAAAAATCATAAAAAGGAAAATGAGGACTTTTTGGAATCCTCATGATGTGTACTATGCTGTAGTGAAATAAAATATGGCATGTTAATTTATGTTTTCTGAAGTTTGTAATTAATTTCGCTAGGCCTCTATTTAATTATGTAATTTTTGTAGTTTTTGTATCTCCCTGTGTAGTGATCCTTTGGCCATGAAAATTTTGTGAGAAGCTATTCATGGTATAATGATGCTCTAGTTAAATTTTCAGCCTTTTTGAAGGTCATTTGCTCCAATTAGGAAATTTCTTTGTTATAGGCTTTATTAGCACTTATCTTTTTGATTATTTTGATATCTCCTAATCTACTTGTCAAATTGAGATGAAATTTTTATGGTAGCCTCTTGTTAGCATGTAATTGCCTCTGTAATTTTATTAGAATTTTCTAGTTACATTTTATATGTGATGCCATTTATGCTTGTGCACTCTAAATAAATAGAAAAGGGGATTAGATAAATGGTTATGATAGTGCCATGACTTGATTTGGTGTTACTTAAACATGATCTAACTGTTAGTAAAGTTGGGTAGGTCATTTGTGATGTTCCCAACATCCCTTAATATTTAATTGTACAAATCTATCTTTTCTGGACAGATTTGGTGGTTAAGTAAGTTAGGCTATGTTAATGAGGTTTTCATGCTTGGTGATCTATAGCAAAGTTGTTGAGAACTTCATGAACTAGTTGCGGATAAATTTTGATAGCATTTGGACTTATAATTTAGAAATGACAGCCGTTCCAAGCTGGGTTCAGTTTTGGAAGTGCTCTCTGTCTTTTAGAACAGATTATGTACATGTGCTATTTTAACTTGGTAAATGATGCAATCATGCTTAGATGTTTATAAATGAAATATAGACAATTTCATAAGCTTTCCAGAATGTCCTCTTGCAAGTCATTTGGATTGGTAGAACTCCAGTTGTGAGTTTTCTTAGCTACTGTTGATAATATGTTGTAAATACTAAATTTCTGGAATCTTATTATGTACGTGTTTAGTCTCAACCTTGTGGCACTTAGTGGTTTTTTAAAGATGTTCAAACATGTTAATACCAGAGAGGAAATTTGCACCTAAGCTTGAAGTGATTTCAGTAGAGCACCACATGACTTGGTTTTGTGCTCATGTTGTTGCAATGTCATTGCATTCATCTTCACATCATTCATACATGTTCATAAATCATCATGTCATCCTTGATGCAGACATGAAATTCATTGGGTGCATATACATGCAATAGGTGTGCCGAGAATCGTGTTACGAGCGAAGTCCCGCTGGGCGTGGAACCCTAAGTTGGAGTCCGTTCGGGGGCCGGAGGTCCAGTCCGACGAAGCCGGAGAAGGCGTGGAAATCGTTCTTGAAGCCGAACCTTGATCTATCTTCTTTCGGTTAAGGCAAGCCCCGGAGCATTATAAGCCTCCTACTTTCAAAGCAATTATCTATATATACATGTTATATGTATTGTTGCATTACGTGATAAGAGTTGGTTGGAAACCCTTGCTGCATTGATAACACTCCTTGTCCAGCAATTCGAACCTTGAATCCTATGTAGACAGGATCGTATTTATGCTTAGCCCTGCTAAATTAGACCGATAGAAGTCGGGTGATTTCCTGTCACCTGCGAGATGTAGGGCTTTGTCAGGTCCCGGTTGGCTATATTTGCTATCGTGGAAATGAACCATGTGTTAATGAAATGAAATGAGACCGGGCGGGATGACGATAGTGAAGCAGCAAGGCATGGAGGTCTTGGGTGTGGATCTATCCCCGTCTGTGTCGATTAAGGACCGAGACCTGGAGCCTTCTATGTCATTTTGAACGCATGCCTGACATTTAGTTGGCCGGCCTGAGGTTGCCGACCGCGAAGCCTAGTAGCTCAACTCAGGCTGCGAAGTCGAAAAGTGAAAGTCGCCTCGGAAGGAAGCCAGAGGGTCCAAGGGCAGGTGAGTTAAAAGTCCTGAACATCCTGGCCACTGGTATCCCCGAGAACGCGACGCTGTTCGGGCCCACCCTGAGTTATACCAAAGGTTATCTACGGCTGCCTTTAGCGGGGTTTGCCGGGTGAGTGTCAGGAATACCCCTCAGCTGAGTTGGAATCGATTCGAATCGTCGTCTCTCCCGGATAGTGAGAAACTTGACTGGTTATCTCCAGCGTAGATACACTAATTATAATGATGGTTCGGAATTGATGATAATGATGATGATAGCCTTATTATACCTGCTATGGTTAATATTGTTTAATCCTAATAAAGTGAGTGCTTTAGTACAGGTGCTAATCTAGTTATCAGGTTAATGATGATCAACTTGATATTTAAGCATATAATGGTTACTTATCTGTATTTAGCTTTTCTGCAAATAAGTCAAACTAGCCCACTTTATAAAGCCTTGCATAATCCTTGGTGTCACCTTTGTTTCTGGTTTTTTTTGTCGGGTAAGCCTAGCTGAGTACCTTCTCGTACTCAGGGTTTATTCCCACCTGTTGCAGGTAGCAGATTCGTATTTGCTGCTGCAAGTATTGTCTTCGCCTTGTGGGCGTGAAGACTAGACCATATGGGCATGGTCTTTGTAGTATCTCTTCTGGTATGCTTTTGCAGGAGGTGACTATGTACTGGCAGTATTTGACTTCAAATGGTTTCAGAAATTATGTTGCTTCCGCTAATCTTTACTTTAGTTTTGTAATAAATTATTTGTACTCCGATGTATGAGATTACTTTTGAACTATTGTAACAAGTGTTGTGTTATGTTGAATCACTATGATCTTGGTTGCTCTCGGTTTGGTTTGAAATCCTTTGTGATTTCGTGGACTAACGGAGTTATATGGGCTCAAGTTTGAGAATTTGATCGTTTCGGCGATTGTTTTTGAACTTGTGCTCTTATAATTTGGACGGTTCCGTGACAGGGGATTCCACTAGGAATGTTCACGGTACACTTAAGAAAATTTCTTCAATGCCATTGGAATTGAAAATTATGCATTTCCTTCATTGACATCAGTTTCTAATTTTGCTTCTCCTGTGTGCCACTATTACCAAATTTCCGTTAAAACCATGTGCTCACCGTTAAGTCTCCCCAGAGCAATAGCACAAACACCTTATGTGCAACAGACACCGTTAAGTTGGGGAGCGCTGTGGCCTGTTCCAGCCTAGAATGTTGGAGGCAGACGCTAAGTGCTGAGCAGCACGCCGGCAAAGCAAGCCAGCTGGCGAATGCGTGGGGGAGGTGAGGTGATCGACGGTGGTGGCGTGCGCGCGCAGGCGGGTGGCCAACGTGCAGGGAGAAGCGGTGGACTGCAGTGGTGGCATGCACGGTGTGTGCTTGTGGGCAGCATGCGCGTGGTGAGGAGAGGCAACCGGCGTGTGCATGTCGACAGTGAACACGAGGCCGGCAGAGGTAGCCCACATGATGGTGCGTGCGCGACTGGCAAATCGAACGCGTGACCAGCCGGTGGACACTCTTTGTCTCCCTCAACCCCTCTGGCGCCCGCTCCGTACGCCTCTACCTCCGCGAGGTCTGCAACAGCAAGGCCAAGAAGCGCCAGAAACTGCTGTATGCCTCGTCCAGCAGGCCACTCCCGCCTCCTCGCGGGCCCTGTCGGTCGCGGTGACCGAGAGGGATGACGTGCGGGCGCATGTGCCGGACGCCGGGCACCAGCACCAGCACCACTTCATCCCACACCACACCCATAGTTCCTGCATGGGTTTACTTCAAACTGGTGCCAAACAACCACGAAGAGGTGGCTGGCAATGGCAACAGCAGCAGCGCCGGCGTGACTGCGCATGCGGCAGGGTGCATGCTGCCGCTGTCGGTGTTCAAGTAGCTGTATAGACAAGCGAGTAGATTAATCCCGTTGGCCAAACGTGGTGTGTTAGTTCGTAGGCGCATGGCGTGGGAGGGTTACGGCGGTGAGGCGCGAGAGGCCTACGGGCGTGGCATAGGAGCCCTGGGCATGTGAATGGATGGCTAGTTTTTTTTTCTTGAAGGAATGCTTGCAGCATATGGGCACGGAAGTTACACGGAGGAAACGAACAGGCGCACAGATGCAGTAACAGAGATTTTGGACAGGATTTAACGGCAATGGCAGCTAAGGGAGAGAAAAATTAAAATCAATGGCATAGAAGGAAACTCATATTTTTTCAATGGCACATAAGACACAAGTACAAGTTTGAATGGCATAGAACAAATTTTCTCAATACAAATTATTGCTCCTGACTCCAGGTTTTGCATTTATGATTAGATTCAGGACAAGCAAGATCTAGCACGAGATACGTTAAGACTGGTTGGGGGATTCTACTAGCATACAAATGGTCACTGCACACTCATTAACACAAATACAAACTAGTGCTCCTGACTCCAGGTTCAGCATTTAGGATTAGATTCAGGACAAGCAGAATTAGCATTTCATTAAATAGGCATTTGCATTGATGACCAAACATGCTGCATTCCCCTTATATTGCCGTGCAAGTGCGGAGAGATTGGTTAAGACTAGTTGGGGGTGCTGGTAGGATACAAATATTCATGGCGCACTAAAAAACACAAACAAACTATCGCTCCAGACTCCAGGTACTGCATTTAGGATTAGATTCAGGACACGCAGAATTAGTATCTTTTACTAGGCATTTGCATTGATTATTATCAGACACAAGCGGCATTCCCTCTCTACTGAATTTAAGCGCCAGGCAAGTAGAGAGGAGAGATCGAGTACCTATCTTCATGTCGATCCGGCTGATGGGGCCGTACTTGGAGAAGAGGCGCTCGAGGTTATACTGGCGGGTGTCGTGGTCGAAGTTGCCGCAGAACACCGGCCTCATTGTCTCCGCTGCCTCCTCCGCGGCGGCACTTTGAACCTCTCGCCGTCCGTCCCAAAACCCTCGTTATCCCCTCGGAGCCCGGCGACGCTAGCTCTGCAAAAAACCAAAAGGGCGGCCCCCGGTAATTGATCGATCGAGAGGACTAATAACTCCACTAGAGAAGAATCGAGAGCACCGGGAAAGCGTCGGGTTCGGAAGGGCGATGAGCACCGACCTGCGGCGACGCCGACGGGTCGGAAGCGGCGCGACCGCGCGAGTGGCGTGCGGTAAAAACCCTAGGGGGAGAGACAGGCTCGCAGGGCCAGGGAGCGAGCGGTCGGAAGGGACGACGCGATGGTGGAAGCAGCGGTGAAAAATTAACTTGGCAGCACGGGATTGTGATGTGAGCGAGGGGGATGCCATCGCGGTGGAAACAGGCCCGACTGGCCCAGGTTACTGTCCCCGGGATGGTAGGGCCCATGTGTGCCAGGCCTTACAGCTCGGTAGGATCTGGGCCAGATTCAAGAGCTTGAGCCGGCCCAAACCCAGTCTTTCCGGCCCCTGCAGACATCTTTTCATCAATCAAATATTTTTACTCACCCCAAAAATCAATATTTATATTCCTATAAAATCTATTTATGCTGATTATTTGCTACTGCATTGTACGGTCATGCACTCTCAATTGTATATGGACACATGTCATCAATCCCCAGCAATTACCGACGGATTTTTTTCCCCTTTCATTAACCCAAAAAATATCAATATATATTTATTTATTTGTGTTTGATTATTTGTTCTTGCGTTTGTACGGGCATGCATGCACAGCACATTGTAGCTAGGTGCCGACTGCCGAGTGTTGGAACTCGGAACGAAGATATATGATGGAGTCACCGGCCGCGGCCTACGGGCTGGTTCGGCTGGTGGAAAAGCCGGCTGATTCAATAGTATTATGTGAGAGAGAATAAGCTGAAATAAGCTGAAACAAGCCGAAACATGACCTGCAGAACAGGGCCTACGTACAGCCTAGTAGCTACTCCTAGCTGCTATCACTTGTCGTCACCTTCTTATATTATTCTCCAATTAACTAGAATTATTCCAAACTAGTTAGAGTGTTAGACCAAGGCCACACAGAGAAGATTCCATCATCTGATCCGTCTCATCTCACTGTTCTGATTAAGCCACGCGCCGTGCTGCATCAGTGTGCATGATCATCTGCGCATGCATGATTGATCGTCGTCATCTGGTGCAGGAGTGGTATCTAGTACGTGGTGGCCGGACACACACACATGTGCCCGGACTTTGGGCCACACACGGCCGGGCTAAACAATTCGTGACACCTGAAAAAGGTTGCACGCATGGACGTCGCTCCAATTTCGTCGTCCAATTTTTCCAAAAAAAAAAAATCGTCGTCCACTGCGTAGTAGCTGGCTGCTGGGTACTGCAGTACTGAATATATATCGCCTGTTTATTAGGTACGGTAGGAGTAGTAATAGTATATGATCCATGCATGCATATGCATGATAGTATATATCGAGGTGTCTCAGCAGGTAGGAGAGCTGAGTAGTAGGATCAGCAGTTGATGAGGCTGGTGTAAAGGAAGAGAGGAAAGATTATAGCATTTGCTTTGTGCTAGCTTGTAAACACCTGTCAGTCTGTCCTAACATAACAAGGATCCACCGTACGTCGTCTCTACGCGTGCGTGTGGTGGTGGTGTGGTGTACCAATAATCCAACACCACCGGCACCTTGCCGTACGTACTTGCATCTGATGAAAGAAAAAATAGAAAGTTGCTATACTTCACATTCTTGAATTTCCAGACAACAATCTTATGAAACCAATTGGTATATATATAATTAGAATAGTAAATCATAAGATAATTAATGTATACTTTTCATATAACCAAATAATGATAAAACTACGTGTTGTCTTGACAACGGAAAAAATGTACACGAGAAATGAAAGAAAAATGATTTGCTAGGGCAGGCATGCTTGTCACACGTACAGGCGCCACACACACACACACATCAAGATGGATCTTGTGAATCCTAGCTTGCTCATCTATGTCTCCCTGAGCTGAAAACCCGGGGGCCGGGGACCGGGCAGTTCAGAAAACACGCAGCTGATCTGATGGCGTGCATGCACCTAGAGGAGGCGCGTGCGCTAACCCTATCGCCATGTCCACGCAGCAGGTAAGGGGCTGTTTAGTTCCCACCTAAATTTTTTTTCTCCCCATCACATCGAATGTTATGCATGAAGTACTAAATAGATGAAAAAAATTAATTGCACAGTTTAGGTGGAAACTAGAGACGAATTTTTTAAACCTAATTAGCCCATGATTAGCCTTAAGTGCTACAGTGACACACATGTGTTAATGATGGCTTGATTAGGCTTAATAAATTCGTCTCGCGGTTTACCGGTGAGTAATGTAATTAGTTTTTTTATTAGTACCCGAAAACCCCTTCCGACATCCCATAAAATATCCGATTTGACACAAAAACTTTTCACCCACCAACTAAACACATGCACGATGGCATTGATGGCCCCAGAAGGTCGATGAGAGAACGAATTACTACGGAATTAGCACATGCGAGCAGTGAACAGTTGCAAACAACAGTAGTGCATGCTGCTGGGCCTTGATCGATGTGCTAGACTGCTAACTACTGTAGCTAAGAACGTGTTTGATCATATATCGGTCTGCTCCGCTCATCATACGATGCAAGTGAGCGAGCAGTGTGTGTTTGTTAGCTAGCTACATGAGGTAGACTAGCAGTAGCAGGATACACAACATGATTCCACTCAGACTATGCCGTCCTTAGGCTATGCGCACCGCCCCGTCTGCATCGCCCACGCTAAAAGGGGTGGGGCCCGCTTGGCAGGCGGCATACAGGTAGGGAGCTGCCGCGCGCAAAACGCTATCCGGACCGCCATCCTCTCCTCGCTCTCTCCGCCTCCCACTGCTCCTCGCCGGCGGCGCGGCCGAGCGCGGCGGCACGGGGACCGGCGGCTCGGCTCCCCTCCCTCCCTCCTCTCCTTCTTCGCGTGCAGCTCGTCCGCCGGCCATGGAGGTGGGCCGGCGGAGCTCGCGCGGCGGCGCCCAGCGGCCTCCCGGCGGCGCGGCTCCCCTCCCTCCCTCCACTCCTTCCCGCGCGCAGCTCGTCCGCCGGCCATGGAGGTGGGCCAGCGGAGCTCGCGCGGCGGCGCCCAGCGGCCTCCCGGCGGCGCGGCTCCCCTCCCTCCCTCCACTCCTTCCCGCGCGCAGCTCGTCCGCCGGCCATGGAGGTGGCCAGCGCGGCGGCTTCCCGGCGGCGCGGCTCCTCCCTCCGGCACCGGCAGCGCGACTCAGCCTCCTCTTGCCGTCCTTGTCTTTTTCCTCGTCTCTTTCCTCCCTCCGACATCGGCGGCGCGCCTCCTCCCTCCGGCGGACTGCACGACGGAGGATACAGAGAGGAGCGAGGAAGGCTGAACTTGGCGTGTTACTGTGTCGAACTGAACGGTAGCGTGCGGTATACCGTTGCGCGGTGCACGCCCGGGAGCGCAGTACCGATCCCGTTAGAGGCCCGCGGTGCGGATAGCCTTAATACTACCTACGATGCACACACACGTCCGACAAGCAAACACACCCGTACAGAAGGTTGGGATCGAGAGAAGATGCATGCAGATGCAGGCATGCAGCTCAATAACCTCTTGCAGATCCCCCAACCAGCTAGGAGAGGACACGTACATATCCCGGCCGATTACCCCCCATAATAATTAAGTCGCATGTGCAGTAATTGGTGGTCTACAATTCTACACCTATGCAACGCAGCAATGCAACAACCCACATGCATGCGAGCTAGCCGTCCCGTACTAGGCGCGGCGATATAAATAAATAAAAACGCATGGCAGCAGATGCTGCAAGCAACCCAACATGCATGTCACTCTGGGCATTCGGATACCCGAAACCGATCGGTTCAGGTATTCGGTTCCTCGGGTAATTCGGTTACCTAGGAATTGGAACCGATCGGTTCCTATTTCGGGTTCGAGAAATTCGGTTTCGGTTTCGGGAAATTCGGTTCGGTTTCGGGTATACCCGACAGGAACCGAAAATTTGAAAAAAAAAAACAACTCATTCAAATGTAAATTTCGATAGCATTTTGCCCCCTTTTGCATGCACATAACAGGGAACATTCCACACCACAACCAAGCAACATTCCACAACCACAAACATCAAAGTAGCACACACATAACAATATAACAGTAGCACATGCTGCACAACAGGCAACTCACACAACAGGCAGCAGCTCACACACATATAAGTCTCCAAGGCTGCACAACAGGCACCTCACACACATATAAAAGTAGCACATGTTGCACGCTGAACAGCAGGCAATACCTCACACAAAAGTAGCACAGGCCTGTTTTTTCATCATGGGCCTTCTGTATTTCGAGAAATTCGGTTACCCGAGGCCCGGAACCGAATTACCCTCGGGTATTTCGGGTACTCAGATACTGGAACCGAACTCGGAACCGAACCCGATCGGTTCAGGTATTTCGGTTCGGGTATCGGGTAGTTCGGTTCAGTTTCGGGAATTCGGTTTTTCGTGCCCAGATTGACATGCATGAGCTCCATCTTCTTCCCTAGCTAGCTTCCGCGTATAGCGAGAGTGATTCTCTTAATAACTTTGTTAAGCTAAACAAGAGGCCTCAATGTAATGCATGTGATTAGCAGCTAGCGCTAGCTGCTCGGTGCTCGCAACGCATGCATGTGCCTCCCCATGATGGCAGATCATCGGCATCACTACATACAGTAGTAGTACTGTGCCTCTCCTAGTATAGTACCACCAGCTGTCGGCTGCCTATAGCTCCTAATTAAGCGACTTCTTTAGTGATCCGAGGAACCGAAAGCCACTCTTGCAGCACTTGCGTTTGTATATTGTTTCGTTTGGGAGCCAAGGCTAATGACGATTCTGTACTTGTGTTCCCACCACCGTACCCGAGCTTTTTTTAGCATTATTAGCTAGCACATCTCCTTACTATTTTATATTCCCTGCGGCAAAACTTAGTAATTAAGCTAATTTCACCGGCCAAGGAAAGTGCCATGTTACATCGCACACCTGGTTTCTGCCTAATTAATTAATTATCTCGCTCACTCTAGCTAGTTAACATGACACTACCCAGTGTGTGCCACACTACCTTGATTAGGGCGCAAGGCACTACTGATTAGAAGAAGTAATTTTTTTTCTTTGGAAAAAAAACATAGCTACTGCTACTGTACTATAGCATCATATGATTGCTCCATGAGCTAGGGAATAATCTCGTAGACAAAAGTACGAGGACCCACCTCATTAGAAACGTGGATGCCGGTGATAACCGAGACCGCGTATTTCTTACCTGGTTCCTTATTAATTATCTGGCACCAATACAAAACATACTGTTTCTCACATGATATAGTTTACTCCGTCCGTCCATGAATAAAATTATTCTTTTAGTGTAGTCTTAAGCTTAACTCTATTTATGCATGTTTGATCAAATTTACTCCACTAGAGTATAGAAAAGAGCACAAATAATATCTATGAAACCAAATAAGCACATTATAAAACAATATTTTTTAATGTATCTATGATACTAATTTGGTGTTATAACTCTTTGCACACTTTTCAATAAATTCGGTTGAACTTAAAAAAGTTTGACTTAAAATAACTCTATAAATTGATGAGGAGGTACTTACAGATCGGTCGATTTATTAGGTCGACGATGCCCGTGCAAGTTTCGTTCCCATTTAATGAAGTGGCACATCAACAAAATGGCAACGTGCCACATAATAAATTGTAAGGCCGGAGAGAGGAGCTAAGTTTCATCTGGATGATCGAGACCTAGCACGCACCATTTCTAACACACTGTAAACAGAGTGAAGCTTGACGGCTAGGAGCATTTTGTTCTATGCATCCTAAACATATTGGAAACTAATTAAGCAAAACTCCACTAGAAGCATTTCATTTCATAACACCATGCAACATTTAAATACGCAGGCCTATGAAACCTTGAAATAAAATTGTTCATTATCCAGTATTTATTTCATCATCCACCACTCATTCTTGAAAGCAGTGCAATGAACCTTAGCGTTGAGAATGGTCTAATATAAAGTGTGAACAAATTAAATTAAAGAACTGTTTTTACACATGGGAGGTGAACGAAGAATGTCAGGTGCTGATCAAGTTCTGTTTGCCATTAGGGGAGAACAAGTACACTATAGCCAGCTAGTGTACGTACGTTGGCAACAGAATCGTCAGAGCCTGGCACATGGAAGATTGGAAGAAGTATAATTTAGGATGCGCGCGGCATATGATAGCTACTCCCTCCGTCTCTAAATATCTATCGATTTACGCTTCCCAAAAAACACATTTAATTAATATATATATTAAAAATATTAATATTTATTGTATATAATTAGTATCATTGGAAATATCTTTGAATCTAGTTTTTTAATAAATTTATTTGGAGACACAAATATTGCACGCATTTTCTACAAATTGAGTCAAACTTGCGGACACGAAACCGTAAACGACACTTAATTGGGGACAGAGGGAGTATATACCATCGTCAAAGCTTCTTAATTAATTCACTATAGAAAGTGCATGGGAGAAACACAAAAAAAGGGAGATGTGTGTGTAGTCAACCCAGACAAAGCATTAGCCTGAAATCAGTTCGTCGTTAGCTAGTATTAATTTGGCAAAATAGCCTGGCTGGGAAACTTCTGGTGGGAAAGCAGGAAACCATGCATACCAAGAATAACAGCAGGCTAATTTGGAAATGTGTGTTCAAAGAAAGCTAAGATGAAATCAACATCATCCGATCCGCGGTGACACCAGAATAATCAAGTGTACGTTTTTCTTGTTGTTGATTGACACAGGAAACCGACCTATCTAGCTAGCTAGCTAGCTAGGTGCAGGAAGTTTCTCAGACACAATTGTTTGCTTGGCTAAAAAGGCTAATCATGCATGTCATGTGTCGTTAACTACCCTACCGTACCATATCTTTATGAAATTGCAGCAGGCAGATGAGACGCGCCCGCGGATGGAACAAAATGTGTGTGTGTTGCCAGAACTAAGGGCCGGTTCAGATCCGAAATTTTTGGAAAATGGCACTGTAGCGCTTTTCGTTGTTATTTGGCAAATATTATCTAATCATGGTCTAATTAGGCTTAAAAGATTCGTCTCGTCCATTTCGTCTAAACTATATAATTAGTTTTATTTTTTATCTATATTTAATGCTTCATGCATGTGTCCAAAGATTCGATGTGACGGGGAATCTGAAAAATTTTGCAAAATTTTCTGGGAACTAAACAGGGGCTAAGCAGCTGTGCCATGCATCCTACTGGATTAATATTATTTAGGTGTTCACTTCACGAAAAGTAAGTGAAAAGTTATTGTAGCATGTTTCGTTGTTATTTGGCAAAATTTGTCCAATCATTGACTAACTAGGCTCAAAAGATTCGTCCTGACATTTACAGACAAACTATGTAATTAGTTATCTTTTTTACCTACATTTAATGCTCCATGCATGTGTCGAAAGATTTGATGTGATTGGTAGAAGAGGAAATATTTTTGGTTGAGATGGGAAGTGAAAAGGCCTCAGACGAGTCAAATGCAATCATCATCAGGATTCAGGGCTACTGTTGAATAATCGATGGCGAAGCTTTGGTCTGCTGACCGCATGCATGATCATAGCTGCTGCGTGCTACTATCATTATTATAATCAATATAATAATAATCTACTCTTTCCGTTCCAAAATATCTGTCGTTTTTGCTTTTTGAGAAACAACTTTGACAAAATATATATTAAAAAATATTAATATTTATGGTACATAATTAGTATCATTGGAAAGATCTTTGAATCTAGTTTTTTTAATAAATTTATTTAAAGATATAAATATTACATGTATTTTCTACCAATCGAGTCAAATTTGTGGCACGAAAACAAAAAAACGACAGATATTATAGGACCGAGGGAGTTGTCATATCGGGAGGGGGAGCAGAGCAGCTTGCAGGTCAAATCACATCACTGATCATTGATCGTAAGATCCCTCTAATCCTGGGTACTGTCTCACATGCATGCTACTCCTAGCTACATTCGACTGTTAATCTGTTTTGTCAAAGCTCAAACAAAAGTCTGACGACCAAACAGAGAGAGAACTAGGAAACAGGTAGCTAACCACCTGCGTCACTGCGTGCGCGCTTCCAAACAAAGAAGAGCCGTGGTTTCACACAATGTCTACGACGCCTTTCAAACGACCATATCTCGCGCGCACGCGGCGACTTCAAAGTTGGCTGTCGTTTTGCATCATGTAAACGCGACGCGCCTGCGCTTTCCTGCTCCCTGCCGCTGCCTGAATTGCATGCCGTTGCTGCACATGTATACAAGTAAGCACTTGTTTAGTTCCCCAATTCTCCTCCAAATTTCACTATACAAAAAGAAGATTCCCTGTCACATCAAAATGTCGGCAAATGCATGGAGTACTAAATGTTGATGAACATTTTAAGCCTAGTTAGTCAAAATTTGGATAATTTTTACCAAATACAAACGAAATGCTACAGGAATTCTGATACAGTGTTTTTCTCCCCAATTCACCGAACTAAACTGATAGATAGATCCTACTCCTACATATAGGAGTATAGCCATAGGATTAGCAGTGCCCCCATCGATGGGTCGGTCATGCATTTGACTCCTAACTCGTCTTGTTTCATTCGGCCGGGCAGAAGCATGTATGCACGCATTAGTATGCATGTTCGCGTGGATCGCCAGAGACGCCATGGAAAGGACAAGTGACTCGAGAAGAATCTCCAGCTAGCAACGTGATGAGGACGATGTGATGCAGGGGCCTCGCGCGGACGAACACGTACGTACGGCAGAGCTATACTACGACAGAGTACGTAGGTAGAGCGGATGGCGGATGTGAGCACATGAAAGCTCGTGTCGCACTCGCACGGCCACGAAACGAGCAGGCCATTAGCTGATCCAGTCGCGTGCATGGCGTGGCTAGCAGCTAGCTACCCTGCCTCTGGTTCTGGACTTCTGGGCCTTGTTTAGATGTACTTCAAAAGTTGAAATTTTTTCGCTCTCTCTTCATCACATCAATCTTTGGACCTATGCATGAAGTAGTAAATGTAGGTAAAAATAATAGCTAATTACACAGTTTAGTTGAAAATCACGAGATGAATCTTTTGAGCCTAGTTGATCCATGATTGGACAATATTTACTAAATAAAACGAAAGTGGTACTATTCATCGGGTTGAAATTTTTTCACAATCTAAACGTGGCCCTGGTTGCGTTTGCTTTGCTTTCTCCATGGACGGATGGATGGATGGTACGGTGAAAGCCGGCCAGCTGCATGGCTGGTATGCATGTGGGTCAGTGGGTGAGACAACAGCACCAGCACTGCGATCGATGGATAAGAGAGAGCTTGCCACGTAGGAGTAGTGTACTGTAGTAGATAATTGGTGGCCTAATAACCTAACCCTCCTAGGCACGAGCGCGCACGCTTGGCCGGCCAGCCCGGGCGCCCGCGGCGCGGCGCGGCTGACCGGTGACCACTGACCAAACCGCGCCCGAGACCACACAGCGATCGAGAGCGCGAGACTGCGACTCTCTGCGAGAGCGATCGGCCGTGGCTGACCACGACCATCGACCGCAGTGGACGCGCGCGCGTGGCGCACCACCACATCGATCACCCATCAGCGTGAGTGAGCGTACGATGGTTTTTCGGCAACCACACGCGCGCACGCAGACGTCGCTCTTGCTTGGCCACGCATGCCCTCGTCTACACGGTAACCCCCTGTGGCTGTGGCCCGGTCCATCCTCTAGCTCCACCGTGTGTCCGGCCGGCCTCCACCTAGCTCGGTCTCACCCGACGAGCGAGCTAATAGTCAACGTTGTATTCAGGTCCGCTGGGTTAGGCAACTGATATATGTCAACCGTTTCCATCAACAGTAACACTCTCGAGCTCGTCAGCCGTCTCGTCCAATTAATCTTCGTCCTATATATCCTATGTATGTATACGGGCAGTGGTCTCAAGGGCAAGAGAACCATATATCGATCATATAGCGCATCCTGCATACGTATAATCGATCCATCGATTGTGTATTTTTCATCTCGTGTTCTTCTTTTCGGATTCAAACGGCGTCGTTTCTCTTCTTTTCACCTCCAGCCCGACCCGGCCGTTGCTGCAGATTAATCTTTTACTCTCTCTGATGCTCTTTGAACATTACTACTACAATTCTATGTCTGATTAATCATCCTACTATATGCACGATGCGCTGGAAAAGAACCTGCACATACTATACGAGTGAGAGTGACAGCAACAACCATAGGAAGGGTCGTAGTGGCACATGTGTATCTCGGCTCATCAAGACCACTCGCTTGAGCAAACACATATACTTTTCAAAAAGAAAAGAAAAATATCCGCTTCAACTTCAAGGCAGAGGTCCAGCATGCGTGGCATGCATTTCATATACATCCAACCAACCTGAATTTCTATCTCAGCTTTCAGTTGTGTGGGCGCGCGCCCCAGCTGCGAAGAAGAGAACAGTTTATATATTTGGCTCCATGTGACTCTCATGTGGTCACGCGTGCCTAGCTACTGCTTAATTATCACCAATGCATAAATCATTTCCGTATTAATCAGTCAGAGTCATCAGTTAATTAAGATGCCTAACTATATATGAGATCTACAAATTAATCATCAGTGCCAGCGTCCTAACACCTAACTAACAATGCAATGCAAGCGAGCCTCGCAATCAATCTTGCTGGGCCCTTATTGAAAGAAAGAGCCAGAGCAACTGACACTGCTGCTTACCGACTAACACCGTACGTCATATAAACAGCAGCTAGCAAATTAATTAGGCTGCCAGCTAGCCTGATGCTGAATATATATTGGCAACGGGTATTCTTGGGTATATATACGGGTTTTTTTTTTTTGACAACTTCAACGGGAGGGATTGCTCCCCACCTGATTTTATTGATTTATAGCATTGGCAACCAGATTACAAAGATGTTTACAAGTGTTGGGAAAGAAATTGCCTTTTTAGGCTAGATTACATCCACAGAATTGTTCACCGTCATTTCCAGAAAGGAGGACCAGGCTTGTATGACCATTTTGCTTTTCTTTGGCATTCTGACCTTCCACTGAAAGGCCTCTGATCTGCACGAAATTATTATTGTCCTCAGATTTTGGTGAACATCTCGAAAGACCACCTCGTTTCTCCTTTTCCATAGCTGCCAGCAACATAGGATGATGAAAGCGCTGTATTGGTCAGCAGGGAGGTTTTGAAGTTTCTGAAAGCAGTGCAGGTTTTTGGTCTGAAGATTGTGGACGTCTTGGAGACCCAACGTCGACCAGAACTGGGCAGCAAAGGGGCAGTGCAGGATTATGTGGTCCGGAGTTTCTTGATCCGCCCCACAGACTGTACATGCTGGCGAGTCAACAATCTTCTTGCGATATAAGTTTGCTTTGCACTGTATTCTTCCCTTGACAAGCAACCAAGCAAAGAGCTGGACCCTCGGCGGAGCTGCATTCTTCCAGATGAAGATGGACGCTGGATCATTGGGTTGTCCCTTTGCCTTGAGAAGCCTATAGATGGTCGATGTGTCGAGCTTGTCCGGCGTCCGGCTAAATTGGGACAGGCGTTTGTCCGGCTCATCATTGAGGCACGTCAAGTGAACGATTTCAGTCAAAGCAATGAGTTCCTGTTGTGCTTGCGGTGACAGCCGGTTGACAAAAGCTCCATGAAGATTTGAGCCTAAGGCTTGCTGAACTGTAGAGTCCTTCAGTTTGCAATGGCTGTATAATCTAGGGAATCGATCGGCAAGAGCGTCGTCTCCAGTCCACACGTCTGACCAGAATAGGGTGGTGCGGCCGTCTCCTAGCTGAACCGTAGTCAGTGCTTGGTAGAGCGGCAAGAGTGATCTGAGGAGCTCCCAATGTTGTCCCAGGCCTTCACACCTCATGTTGGCAATGTCTGCCCTCTGTTTGATCCAGGACGCCCAGGCAGATGAATGTGCGCAGTGGAGGCGATGAATGAGGCTTAGCAGAAGGCAGATGTTTTGTGTCCCGAAATCCCTGATACCAAGGCCCCCCAAATCCTTCGTGGTGCAGACGTTCGGCCAGGCGACTAGGCATTTTGCTGGAGATGTCTCCTTGTCGCCCGACCACAGAAAAGCTCGCCTGCGTCTGTCAATCTGCTTGATGATTTCTGGTGGGATTTGAGTTGCCGACATGATGTAAACCAACTGACTGTCCAGGACTGAATTGATCAGAACAACTCTACCCATGTTGTTGAGGACCGAAGCTTGCCAGGAGGAAAGAAATCTATCTGTTTTGTCAACATAGGTGGCGAAAGCAGCCTGAGGCAATTTGTAAGCTGAAAGTGGTAAGCCCAAGTAATTCTGCGGGAAGGTTTGTAGACTGCAACCTAGAATGTCAGTGCATTGCTGTATCAGTTGTTGTTCCATGTGAATTGGTACCATAGTGCTCTTGCTGAAATTGATCTTGAGGCCAGTCGCCTCAGAGAACCTGTGTAAAATAGATTTTAGTTCTTGGGCAGCAGCGACTTCACCTTGGAGCACAATCAGTGTATCGTCTGCGTACTGCAGGACCACAGGAGGAGCGCCACTGTCAATCGGGTGCTTTGCTGCAGCTGCCGTCTTGATCAGAGCCTGCAGTGTATCTGCAACCAGAAGGAATAGGTATGGCGACAGAGGATCCCCCTGCCGAAGGCCACGCTTGCAGTTGATCCACCTTCCCGGACAACCATTCACGAGCACAGCCGACTTTGAAGAGGATAAGATATCTTGCATCCAGTTGCACCAAACCTGATGGAAGCCCCTAGCACGCAGGATATGATTTAGACCATCCCAATTCACTGTATCAAAGGCTTTGGCGAAATCAAGTTTCAGCACAAGGGAGGGTAGCTTCCTTTTATGACAGGCCTGTACTACTTCCGCAGCGAAGACAAATGTTTCAGAAATAGACCGGCCTTGTAGAAAGCCCGTCTGATGCAAGTCGATCATTTGCCCAATTTCTTTCTGAAGCCTTCTTGTGAGTACCTTTCCCAGGATTTTTATTGAGCAATTTTGCAGACATATGGGGCGGAAAGCATCCACAGCCACAGCCCCAGGTTTCTTGGGAATCAGTACCATATAGGATCGATTAATCCTCTCAAGTTGTGCCTGCCCCTGGTGGAAAGCTGAGAGGAAGGCCATCACATCGTGCTTGATTGTGCCCCAAGCAGCTCTGTAAAACGACGGTCCAAAACCGTCCGGCCCCGGAGCAGGTATATATACGGGTAGCTAGTAGTATCTACACAAGATCTCGTATCATCAGCATGGCTATTATTATTAGCAGATAACAGCTGATCGATGACAAAGATGTGTGCAGCCTCGCTCTCTACTGACCAGCAAACTAGCTAGCTAGCTATAAGACAGGACGCCGTACACGTTGGAGGGAGATGGATAAAATTTGTGGAAGCACCAACTGCGTTAGTTTGAATTGGCTAGGCTACTTATCAGGGGAGTACTATACTGTCAGTAGTTAGGTATACAACCTGGAAGCAGACATGCATCGAGTTTTGTTTATTGACCAGCTGGACTGTAATAACAAATGCAAGTATCTAATAATGCAAATTTGTTTCAAAATTATAGTAGCTAGCATTAGAATGAGGAATACAATTCAAATTTACAATTCTTTAAGCTAGGGTCTCAAAGCGTACATACATATACGTATCCACTCATTTGGTAGATCGATTAAATCCAGATGAGATATTATTTGTCAAATAATTTATTTAAAGTAGACATATAGTATAGAGAGAGAGCACAGCTAGAGACCAGCAGACTCATGTGTATTTTCAAGTGTATATATATATATATATATATATATATATATATATATATATATATATATATATATATATATATATATATATATATATATATATATATATATATATATATATATATATATATATATATGCAGTAGTGTGAGATCAGTGCTGTAGAGCTAGCATCAGGTATTACGCCACAGAGGATCCGGACGATCTATATAGATTGGCCATGTTGCAATATAATGAAGGTTAGGCATGCATGTGTAAAGTAATAATAAAGCATAACGAGCTGAGCGAGCTAGTGCTAGTTCAACTGTGGAAGCCGACACCTGCGTGCAACTCCAAGCAAAACAAAAACCTAGGAGTATTTACAAGCTAGTGCTAGTATTGTTTTGCTGTGCCTGTGAATTTCGTTATTACAGCCACACAAAGATGATGCTATAACCCATGACTTTTTAGGAACAAGTTATAAAATTGTTATTGGTCTGGCCGAGCCGACGGATGTTTGACGTGTTCACGGATCGACCACATGGGCGACATCAGCAACAGCTGTGCCGCACGGCGCCTCAAGAGCTTCATCAGACGACTGCTAAAGAAGGTCAACTCTCCGTTTATTTATGAACCTCGCAAGCAACCCCCGCTAAGCCGGCGCTGCTGCTTCGGAGCAGGTGCCTAACGGCTCAACCCCTCTCTCGAGTACCCGTCAAACAAGGTGAGGTTCTGATCATGCAGTATATGGGCTACACAAAAGGTTCCTCAGCGCCATCCGCATTGAAACAGGAGGCCTTTGATAGATCTTCGACGGCAACCTGACTGCATCCAACGTCGAAGCATTGGATGCACTCTTCCCTGATGGCGGAAAGGGTTCGTCCAGGCAGTTGCGGAGACGAAAGGCTACCTCCTAGGTTGTATCGCTGTGTCGGTGTTAGTTGTTTTCTATTTACGTAATATCGAAACATGAGTTCTTTGGCTAGGATGGTCCAGCTATGGCTATTTTAGGTCGACCTTGTTTGTATGTTCAGACTCTTCTTCTTAATATAATGATACGTAAATTTTTTTCGTGTTCGAGAAAATATATGAGAATCAACCTGAATATGTCCATCTCCTAATTCTCTAAATGCTAGAGAGAGATAACAAGAAATTGAACGAAAAGTTATTTTGGTTTCGTGCTATACTTCATAGTATACTTAATATTGTTTTTGGTGGACCCTCTTACCAGGGACCATGCATATATGCGGTCCATTTTTTTTATTTCGGCTCAAAGAAATCAAGCACAGTCGTCGTTGCTTCCAAAACAAAAGGTGATACTTAATTATTTGATTGTTTTGCTCCTTGACGCTCCTACAGCAAACAAACATATGTGGCAGCAGCATATGCTCTGCTTTGGACGGAGGCATCAGATTCATTATCATTGGATTAATTAATAAATCCTACAGGGATATATGTATATACCATGATCGATGTGTGCTCTTTCTTGGTCCTGTGCAAGGGGGTACATCATCCGCGGAAATGGAGGATTCAGGCTCAAGAGCGTGCCGATAATCGTCATTCCCATAAATGGAGGGTTCTGCCCAAACACGCAATAATCCAGTTAAAGTGGTGGAGATTAACTAACGATACGGTGATGTTGGAGATTCCAATATTTCTGTCACTCGGCCTGCTAGTACTACCTCATGAACGAAGAAATTATTCTCACCGTATCTCTTGGGCCATACACCAAATTAAATGTGCACGCAGCTTCAAATACTATAAACTCTTCCTTCCATCATACTCCACCATCCAATATAATAAATCACTTTGGCTTTCTTATAATAAATCACTTTGGTTTTGTTATAAAGCGAATTTCTCTAACTTTAACCGAGTATATATATATATATATATCAACATTTATAATACCAAATTTGTTTCATTCAATCCACCATCCAATATCTTGATACCACACTTATTTGGGATTGTAGATGTCAGTATATATTTGGTAAAAATTAAAAAGTTTGGCTTAGTACAAAATCAAAGTGATTTAAAATTTAGAACATAGGTCATACTCATTAGTGCCCTCTGAATTTTTCATATTGGCCTATACATGCACGCGATACTTCAAACAACATAGTATTTATCGCCTTTTGAATAAATAATGACCCACAACCAGTAATTCATGACAGAGATGATAACGGGAAGAACAACTATGAGCGTGAGCATATTAATAAAGAAGAAAATGAGACAAAAGAATTAAAACTCACAATATATATGCATGCAAATCCTTCGATGTTCAAAAACACACTACCTTCTTCTGGAATAAACATTTGAGAAGAAAAAACAGTAAACTGTGACAGAGACGATAATAGAAAGGTGAATCATGACTATGACCATACCAGTACGAAAGAAGAAAGGGGAGAATTAGACCTCAGAATTGCAGATTTTTGCATTGCTAATACTGCCCCGGTTTTAAGTAGACCACATCATCTTAGAAATCACCACCACACAAGCTCCAATGCAGACGGTAGTGGGTAGCGAAAACGACGCAAAGAAAGACTAGAGATGCTTCGTGAGTCTTGTCCGGTGTACAAGTTGCTCTTAAACCCAGAAAGTATACGTTGCTTCCTGACTAAAAGAAAGAATGAAGGGGCAAGCAAGTCAAAAATTGCATGATGTTTATGTAGAAGGAAATGCTGAAAAGGCGAAAAAGTTACAATAATGTAAAATGGCACTAAAACTAACCGAATTTGTATGGCACACGTATCTTAGCTACTTACTCCCTCATTCAAAAAAACTTAGACTTTTTAGTTTGATTCAAAGTTATAAGCAAGATTTATGAAGAAAATGGTCGGACGATACCAGATAAATATACTATGAAAATATATTCCTTGATGAATATGATTACATTTTTTTATAATAATAATTTATACAAATGTAGTTTGAGTCCGAATAAAATTAGAAGGTAGTACATTTTTTACAGAAGTAGTAATATGTAATGGCCTCGGAAAGGCCAGTAATAACTGCTCGCGATGATTATGGAAACAGTTTTCCCAATCTGGACAGATGTACAGAGGATCAGGTGATTTTGTTCAGCAAAAATGTTGCCAAGAATGGAAAATGGACATGTACCGAGCCACTGTAGCATGTCAAAACGAGATCCGTGGACGGACAAATAAAAAGTCGAGCAATTTCAGTTGTCTTCCTCGGCCCTCGTCGCGGCTTTGCCTCCCCTCCCTGTCCCTGGCGAGCCTCCAAATCCTCCTGCCACCTACCGATCCCAGAGATCACGGTCCCCATCCATCCCACCATCCATCCGCCATCGGCCCCGCCTCTCTCCCTCGTCCCCCTCGTCCTCTGCTTTTTATTTTACTCTTCTCCACTCATTAGCTTTTGGTTGTTGTTGGTTGGTTCCCTTCTTGAGAGTTGCGAGAACCCCCGAAACCCAACTGGGTACATCATCATCCACCCGGCCAAGGAGAGAGACAGAGAGAAGCAAGGGGCGGAGAGAAAGGGGGAGGACGCCAGCCGCAGTGAGCGCGCCATAAGCGGGGGGCGCACGCACGCGACTCTCCCGAGATCCAAGAACCGCGAGATCCGCTTGCTCCCGTCGCCGGCCAGAGCCCAGAGCCCCCCTCCCTTGATGCGGACGGAGCGCTGCCTCCAGTTCTTGGGCTCCAGGACACCGGCGCGGTGACGTGGGGACCGACCGGCCGGGTGCGGGTACGTGTCCATGGCGCGCTTCTTGGGCGCCGGAGAGGAGCGAGAAGAGTTCTTTGACTCGAGGGAGGTCCTGTCGCCGGCGTCCGTCGCGTCGTCGCCGTTGAGTTCCGGCCGCCACGACGACGGCGGGTGGCTCTTCGCCCAGCAACTGCTCGAGGTCTGGGTCAGGGACCCGGGCAGCGTCCACGAGCGCCGCCAGAGGTTCGTCAAGTCCTTGGGCCTCTTGGATCCGAGCCCCTACGCCGCGCGGCCCGGCGAGGAGACGTGCTCGAAGCCTGAGGCCAGCGAAGAAATCCTACCGGCAAGCCCCAGCGCCGAGTTGTTCTATGCCGCCCCTACCTTTGCGAGTAGGGGAGGGGAGCCGACAGCCTCCGGCGACGACGGCGCTGCCACGGAAGAGAAGTTGGAGTGCGTGTTCAAGAACCTGGACGATGGCACAGTGTTCGTGGTCGACGAGATGGGAAAGGATGGGAGCTTCCTGAGCCTTAGGGAGAGGCGCTCCAACCGGGCAGTGACAGCTACAGAATTCGAGCAGACCTTCGGCTCATCACCTTTCATCCGTGAGCTGATGCGGAGGGTGGACGACTCCGACGAACCCTCCACCCCGGAGAAGACTGTGATGAGGAGAAGGAGGCGGCGGCGGCTTGGGTGGCTACGAAGGTTGGGCATTGGTGTTTGCGTTGTCGATGCCGACGCAGAGGAAGATGATGAGGTCAATTCAACATCCTCCGCTTCTTCCCGGGGTTGCTCTAGGAAGGTTGATAGGGTCAAGGTGAGACCATACAAGAAGCGGTCAAAGGAATTATCTGCAGTGTACAAGGGTCAAGTCATCAAGGCACATGAAGGTGCTATTGTGACCATGAAGTTCAGCTCTGATGGCCAGTTTCTGGCTACTGGAGGTGAAGATGGGGTTGTTCGCGTTTGGCGGGTGGTGGAAGGCAAGAGGCCTGATGACCGTGATTTTATTGAGGATGATCCTTCATGTGTGTTCTTCACTGTCAATGAAAACTCTGAATTGGCTCCCATCAATTCGTGCGAAGGGGATAAGGGCAAGCACAGCAAGAGTTCAAAGGGGGCCACAGATCCAGCTTGTGTTGTGATTCCTCACCGGACCTTTGCGCTATCCGAGGATCCTGTGCATGAATTCCGTGGGCATCATGATGTCATCTTGGATCTTTCATGGTCAAAAAATAGGGTGAGTTGAACTTAAACAGTGTGTGTCTATATACCCGTGGCCTGCGCCTGTTTTGGTCATCTAACTTCTGCTTGCTTTGTTTATGCAGGAATTGCTTTCTGCGTCCATGGACAAAACTGTTCGATTATGGAAGATTGGGTGTGATAGCTGTCTGAAGGTTTTCTCCCATAATAACTATGGTAAACCATCTTCCCTTCCCTGTTTACTGCTTGATGATACTGTTTGCCTCTTTACAGTCTGATGCTGACATATTGGTTATTTCTACTATGCAGTGACATGCATTCAGTTTAAACCTACCAATGACAATTATTTCATCAGTGGTTGTATTGATGGGATGGTACGTATTTGGGATATTCCTAGATGCCTAGTCGTGGACTGGGTTGACAGCAAAGAGATAATTACTGCAGTTTGTTACCGTCCTGATGGAAAGGTTCATCCGAATACCTTTGCGATGATCAAATTTTACCAATTGGCTTTTTATGCTCCTGAATGTTAATAGTTCATACCTGTGCTTGTTCCTTTCAGGGTGCAGTGGTTGGGACAATAACAGGAAACTGCCGTTACTATGACGCATCAGGTGATCATTTGTTATTCTGTTCAAGATACTAGATGTTTGTGCACTTTGTGATCATTAGGAAGCTAATGTTTGTAGAGAAGTAGCTTCAAACAGCTACAGCATTTGTTTGTTAATATGTCAATATCATTTGCTTTCATGTGGACACTAAAGTTGCATATGCAATTTGCCAATGATGGTAATATCTTATAATTCGTCTCGTTATGAGATAGTGATGGACGGACTATTTGCTAATTTGCTACATATATTGTCTCGGTCTCTCATATCTGTAGCAGCCATGTTACAGTTTCATCCTACTGGAAAGATATTAGCGTTCAAGGCAAAAAAAATTTAAGAAAAATGCTAAGCTATAACAACTATAATAAAATTTAAAATCTGTTTATTTAGAAACTGATATCCCTGTATCAATGCCAGAAATATGAATGTGCTACTCATTGGTGAAAAGTTTATATGATATTTTTGGATAAAACGTAAGGCAATACTATATAAGGCCCCCCCTTAATAGTCATAAATCATAACCAAAGAGTTCTTGTCCTGCACGTAAGAAACAAGAAGCACCTTATATTGGCTGCCCTTCTGTTACCATTAAAATTTAATGTTTAGATATTATATCAGTAAGTTACTGATTAGGATATTTGGGTATTTGGGAAATAGTAGACTTGTTCAGATGACTTTAGGAAAAGGCATAATCGTAAAGAGCTGTTAAACCGTTCGGTTTTTTTTTGGGGGGTATAAGAATCATAATTTCCTTAGCTGCTGATTTGTTTAATGGATTGAAGCATGATGCTTCCCAAAAATCTTTTGCATATCGAATTTCTAATTCATTGTCTATTGCATTATTCAGAAAACCATCTAGAGCTGGAGTCCCAAGTCCCCCTGTATGGCAGAAAGAAATCTCCCCTTAAAAGAATAATTGGATTCCAGGTATGGAGCTATTGACCTTCTCCATTCTTATACCCTTGATTTTCTAATATTGAATATTCAGAGTATTTTTATGACCACCGAGTCTTATAGCCTTTTTTATTTCTTGCATAAACAGTATTGCCCATCTGATCCAAAGAAACTGATGGTGACATCTGGTGACTCACAAGTTCGCATTCTCGATGGGGTTCATGTCGTTTCCAGCTACAAAGGTATTAAACAGCTCTTCTAAGATTACTCCTGAATTAATTGTTGACACATTAAGTTAACATGCCTTTTTTTGTGCTGTTCTCAGGATTACGAAGTTCAAGTCAAGTCCCTGCAGCATTTACACCAGATGGAGATCACATTATTTCTGCTAGCGACGACTCTAGTATCTATATGTGGAATTATGCAAACCAAATTGCCCCAGTCACAAGCCGTGTGAAAACCGTATGGTCATATGAGCGCTTCTTCTGCAATGATGTGTCTGTTGCAATACCATGGAACGCCTCACCTGCAAAGAGTTCTATATCTCTTGCTTGCAACATCCCTTCTTCACGGCAAGAGGTCTCTGAGGAGTTTCACAACCTGCAAGACTCTACGTCATGCGGCAATGCTGAAGACTCACTTGAAGGTGATAGCTTGTACCAATTGCCATCTGGTAATTTCACTCTTAGTAATGCATTCTTTGCGGAGTTGGCACCAAGGGGAAAAGCGACATGGCCAGAAGAGCAGTTGCCATCTAATTCAGTGACACCATCATCATCTGCTTTGCGTAAATCTCAGTATAAGTTCCTGAAGACTTCTTGCCAGAGTGCCGCCACGCATGCTTGGGGTCAGGTCATAGTCACTGCAGGTTGGGATGGAAACATCAGGTCATTCCAGAATTATGGTTTACCTATGCAAGTGTGACATGGTACAAGGCTTGCACCTCTTCGCTATTTCTTGATCAGTGGATATCCCAGGACTGGCAGATGAGAAGTCGATTGCAAAAGTTTTATGCCTCCATAAACTTGGTTGGCTGAAGGCGACGCCTGTCCAGATTATGATTACAGTACAAAGAGTCACATGGCTGTGTGCCTGTGCTGTATTGCTTGTGGACCAGAAGTTGTATGTAGTCCAGTGGTCCTGCAAGATATCGACAGCATCGGCGGCACATTGTGGAAAGGACCGGGGAGGATGGATACCCTCACAGACCAAACAAACTTTGCGCAAAGAGTGGGTGTCTGGCTGCAATTGCAATGCCTTGATGTTGTTCCTTTTCTCTGTTTCGGCTCCCTTTGGGGGGTCCTCTGTAAATATATATAGTGGATGGATGAACATGCTTTTTTGCCCGTTTGAGTTCCCCTTGCCCTGATCCAAGACGGTCGACAAGGCGAGCGGGGAGGTAGTAGAGTTCACTGTTGTTGGATAGGAAAATTTAGTTGGAGGGGAGTGCACATAATGGATTCATTTCATTTGTTCATCACATGCCATCACCATCATTCATATCATGGCCTGCCTTTATGGCGGACTGTGCATAGCTGATGCTTCCATTTCCCTGTGTTGGAGACGCCATTGCTTTGCTTTGTGGTGGTGGACATGGTCAGGTGGCTGTGGGGGACCTCTGTGCAGGCCTTCCTGGATAGGGATGGTGCAGTTGGTCCTGATGGGTTTTCCTCCTAACGCCAGGGACCAGCCTAGCCGCCTAGGTGTGGGAGCATGGGGACTCCTACTCCTCACCCCCACTCATGGATCATGGCCATGGCTGTTTAAAGCTCGGGGCCATGCCCCAGATCTTGGCCTTTTACTCCTGCATCGTCATGTCCTTTTCTTAGACCCTCCGCATCTTTGGTGTGAGCTGCATCTGCCAAGAAGTTGACATTGCATAATCTTTTGGCCTGTATATAAGAAGTTAGTACTTTCGCTCCGCATTGTATTTCCATTTCCTCTCTAGTTCAGAATGCTTGGTCTGTCAGAAAAGCCAAACTTACCCGAACTTCATGCTTATCCAAACATGAAGTTCAGCTATTTCTTCAACTATACTCCGTAGCTTGTAAAAACTAAGTCATGCGTGAGTTGGGAGGGACATGCTCAGTGCAGTGCTCAAAAACATGTTTGCGTGTATGCTCAGGGCTGATTCTGAGGGGAGTTGCCACAAGGTGATGATGGCATGCCATGCCCGTAAAAGGGCGGACCCAGTGCCAGAGGCTCCCACACGAGTGGGGTCTGGGGAAGGGAATAACCAACGCAAAGTCTTACCCCCGCAGAAATTCTGCATGCCATGCCCGTGCCGGATGAAAAAAATGGATCCATCCCATGCCAGTGCGGCGATGCCCATGCCCCAGCTCGGTGAACGAAATGATCAGCATCAATCTCGATGCTGGCCTGCGGCCTGTCTCGTTTTATCCAGCAGATGATGAGGCTCCAGCGGCAGTGCGGCTGCTGGGGATGGGGAGGCGATGGACAGGGGGGTCGTGACTGTGACCGTGGCTGTGACAGAGGATCCCCATGCCGTGACCCCTTCGGGGGACGAGGGCACAAGGTGCCCGTGCCGTGTGAGGTGAAATGTGAAGCTAGCCAGGCTGTAATTTTATTTTTCAGAAGAGACGCATGCGATGCGACGACAGTCCAGTACACACTCGGCACTCAACTCCTGCTGCACCAGACCGGACCAGAACTGAACCGAGATGATGGCGTCCTCTCGGCATCTTTTATCTTCTCCCCTTCTCCTGAAGCAAAGCTTTTCGTCTCGCCATGGCCTGAGGTGATCGGGTGATGGGCCGGTTCAACTTGCGTGTGCTTTCTTTCATGCTGCTCAGGGCGCGTTTAGTTCGCATGCAGCCCAAAAAAAATCGGCTTCTGCCCTGTGCAGTGGGCATGCAACCCAAAATTTTTGGCCTGGCGTTCACTTCACATGCATAAGAGGTTCAAAAGCTGCTGCTATAATAAATGTGCTCAGGTTGATGTTTCAACACTCATGCAACCATTCAAATTACAATAGTTCAAGCTCTTCAACTACAATTACAACATCTTCAAATTACAGAGCTGTGGGCGTTATGAAGACAACAAATTACAACAGATTCAAATTACTCATGCAGCGAATAAATGAACACAACAAATAAACCATTACAACAGTTGGCTTTATGAACAACTCATCAACTATAGTTCTCCAATCCACTAAGACTGCCGGTAAAAATAATTGAATGCAAGCATGTCACGAAACATGTTCATGTCATTTGGTTCATCGTCGATTTCGTCAGGATCCGGTTGATCATCGTATGCTTGACGAGGCACGTAACTTTCGTCACGGTCACACCGCGTAAAGTGTTTATACTGCAACCCACTTTCCCTAACAAAATTATGCAATGCACAAGCAGCCTGAACAATTTGCCTCTGTTTCATTGGTGAGTAGCTAGGAATCTCCTTCAACATCTTCCATTTCTGTTTCAACACACCAATTGACCTCTCTACCACATTTCTAAGAGATGAATGTGCGTAGTTGAAGGTCTCAGCAATACCTTGTGGTGCAGCGGCACCGCGAAACTCCGCAACATGGTACCTTGTCGTCTGACCCTTGTAAGGTGCCAGGTATCCGACCTGGTTTCGATAACCGGAGTCCACTAGGTAGTACTTCCCTGCAACATTGTACACAACTTAACTCAAATTGTTTAACAAACCGATACAAAACAAACTAGTTGGTTCGACGCTCACCTGGAGGAGGATGCGGAAACAAATTGCTATGTGTTGTCAAGGCGTCATTGAATGGCCTCATGTCGTGAACAGATCCCGGCCACCCACTAAGCACAAACGTAAACCTCATGTCAAAGTCACATACAACCATTACATTCTGTGTCCCATCTATGGCACCTATGCAATCCCTGAAATGTGGATAGAACCTACGCCTACGCAGTCTTGGGTGCAATTCCTTGAATTCTGGGTCCTTGGGTCTTATAATGTCAGCAGCTAGCCTGACCACACATTTCAAGACTCTGTGAAAATTGTGGCTAACAGTGGCCATGGACCTCTCAAACCGGTCCTCAGCTTGCCTAACCGACTGGGAAGACCCAAGCATCCACAGAAACATACCCAGTGCCTCCTTGGAGGTGGATTTAGGATTGGACTTCAGGCCACATGACTCGACTAGCGTTGCATGCAGTCGATGAAAGGAATCTGGGCCCATTCTAAACATATTGTAACATGCCTTACTATTCTGCAACTTGGTTTCTACCCATTCTAAACCACTAACTATAGGTTGCCTGTTAGGTGCTCTACTCAAATGCTTTGCAGCATGCTCCGCCAATTCATACATACCCATAAAAAAGCCTCCTCTTCTTCATCATCTTCATCATCCTCCATGATGTAGTCTAGCATAGTCCAGAGGTCCTCTCCCTCAGCAACTCCTTTTGCGGCTACTCTTGACAGAGCACAAGCCAAGCTCATGTTTTCACCGTGGCCATCATCAGTGAGAGCCGCAACTTCAGCTCCAACTCCTTCCTGCGCAATACATAAACAACAGCCGGAAAATCAAAACAACAACTACAAAACCATGAAGCTGCATAGACCATAACATGTAACCACACAACCATAAAGCAGCATACAACAAGCTTCTACAACTTCAAAAGCATTGTTGCCAACCATATTTATTGCTACGGTAAGAATAAGTTCAATACAAACTTAGTTCAAACACAAATTTAACCGATTACAAGCTAAGTTCCACAACGTGAACAAGAACATAACAAATAAGTTACAAGGGTCTAAGGCTGGACCCTTGTTGATGCCGCAACCTCCAGGTGAAACCTCCTGTGCTCAGGCTCAGCGCCAAGAAATGCAGTTAGTTGGGCATCATTCTCTACAATGAGGAGGAAGGCACGGTACAATTGTGGCTCATTGGCTGGTGTTATTCCCATTTCTTTCAGTATGGCTAAGGCTTGGTTGACCTTGTTGTCCCTCATAGAAACTACTTGTTTAATGAGTAAGCGGTCCTCGTCCTTCTCCATGAGCTTTCTGGACATGAGCTGGTTGTGCTGGGTCATGTTCTCGTCAAGGCTCTGGCTAATAGCACGACTGTGCGTGCGTTTGGTAGGGCTGCGGCCTGTGCTGGTGGTACTGTTGATTCTTTTGGGGGGATTGGATAGAGGGGTATTGCTGGTTCTTTTGGAAGAGTTTGATTGAGGTGTGTT
Source organism: Saccharum hybrid cultivar R570 (assembly GCA_038087645.1). Lineage (NCBI taxonomy): Eukaryota > Viridiplantae > Streptophyta > Magnoliopsida > Poales > Poaceae > Saccharum > Saccharum hybrid cultivar. The sequence continues at coordinate 37,617,326 of JAQSUU010000012.1, read as the reverse complement.
GCTGCTCCTAGGGGTGCCTTGGGAACCACTCTCTTTGTCGCTGTCTTCGTCGTCGTGCTCTTCCGCTGAGTCCACGGGAATTGGTGAAGTGGGTACGGTTGACCCGCCGAGTACGGGGGGGCCGCCGGGGTAGGTTGACTCGCCGGAAACGCGGCGGCCGTCGGTGTCGCCGAAGGCGGGAGTCCGCCGGCGCCCCCCACGTGGACCTCCTCGTCGCCGGCGTCGCATCCAGCGGGTTGACCGTCGGCGCGGAACGGCTCCATAAGGGCTTCGGTGGAATGGGAGCAGTAAGGGAGAAGGAGATCGGCCTCACCGGCTGCCAAGGGTGGCGGCAGCAAGGGAGATGGAGATGTGGAAGGTGGCGCGCGACGGCTGCAAGGGGAGACGGACGCGCGCGAGATCCGGATGCTGGCGCGCGGCGGCTGCTTCCGGAGACCGACGCGGTGCGAGATCCGGGAGCTGCGTGCGGCGGCGGGAATGGGAGAAGGACGCGGCGCACGGCGGCAATGGGGATCGGGAAGAGCAGGAAGGGGATTAGGGTTGGGAGCGGACCGGCGGCTCCTTTTATACTGGCATGTGTACAGTGAAAATTCGGGTTGGGTTGCCAGGTCCAAAAATTTTGGCCTCCGTTCACTTGCCATGCCGAAGAAAGGCCAAACGGGCCGAAATTTTTTTGACCTTGCATGCCAACTAAACGCGGCCTCAGATGTCCTTGCGCGTTTCTCGTTACGATCTGAGGTGTCAAGAGCCATGCAGGGTAGTACTACAAGCAGGCAGCCATGCAGCCGCACAGGCCCTTATCCTCCCCAGCACCCAGGTCGCCATGGGTGGCCTCCATTGTCCACTCCAGGTCTTCTAAATTCTAAGTTTTTTCACTCTCTCTATCACATCAATGTTTAGACGCATACATGGAATATTAAATATTGTTAAAATAAATAACTAATTGTACAGATTAGTTGTAAATCACGAGACGAATCTTTTGAGCCTAGTTAACCCATGATTGAACAATATTTGTCAAATACAAACAAAAATGCTACAGTTAGAAAAATTCTATATTCCCACGGTCTAAACAAGGGCCAGATTCCAGTGGATCGATCTTAGCTTTGACATGTCCAGAGGGGGCGACAGCGCCATACGCTGCAGTGCTGCCGCTGACTCTCGGTAAGGGTGTTTAGTTTTACCCAAAAAATTTTAAGCTTGATGGAGTATTAAAGGTAGAAAAAAAATCTAATTACACATATTACGATAAATTTGTGAGACAAATTTTTTTAAGCCTAATTAAATCATGATTTGACAATGTCGTACTACAGTAACATATGTTAATGACGGATTAATTAGGCTTAATAAATTCGTCTCGCGGTTTCTAGACGAGTTATGTAATTAGTTTTTTATTAGTATCCGAACACCTCTTCGGACATCCCATAAAACATCAATCTAAAAATTTTTTTACCCTCACGGAATAAACACCACGGACACGCACTGTGCAGCTGCCTGAAAATCCACTGTGGAAAGGAAAGTGGCATGTGCACAGACTGCAAGCTGCTGGCTGCTGCTGCACAAGAGATGAAAGGAGGGAAAAGTTGCCCTCTACGGCTCTAGCGTACTCCACTCGTTTCCCTCTTTGGTCCCGTCCTGCGAAGCTGATGCTGATGTATGCCACTGTTCGGGTGTACTTGATGCCATGCTCGATATGATAGGATCTTTCCTTCACCTTCATGCACCCGCTGCTTCCCTGCTTGGCAAGGATGATCATGGCGTCCATTTCCCAGGTCACTATCCGGAAACCCTGTATGTATGCTCTGCGTCTGCTACTCTGCTTGCTACCTGACTGACAGGTGACCAGATCACCAGAAGCAAAAACTCCCAGTGGTTTTAAGAATAGTACTCGCAGATCCATATCCTTAATCGGTGCACATTCTTCTTACAACCGTGGTAGTATCCCACAGAGTTAAGTACAGTAAGAGTTGGGCAAAGAAAACTACTACAGAGCGGTGTAGCTGTTCATGTCTGCTAATCTGCTATGGGTATATGGCCGTATGCCCGTATGGTCCTTGTGCAGGATTCCAGCAGTGGAAATCAGATGAATCACGCAACAGCTGCTTCTTGCCTTTGTTTTTGTCTCCTGGTGTAGATCTGCGGATACTTTAGTGGGTCGCGATTGGAAGAACATTTCATTAATGTTAAATTAGAATATTAGATTATTCAGATGTGCAGGTAGAAGCACTGTAGTTTGTAGAACATGATGCTGTAGTTTCAAACGTTAGAGTATCTTCACCGGATATTCTATCCACCCTCCTCTATAGTTTTGTGTTTTTTTTAAAATAAATAGTTTTTAGTGCGTATCCATAGCATATATCTAGATATACAATAGCAAAAGCTATGGATTTTGAAAAGCCAAAAACAACTTACAATTGGAACGGAGTGGGGACACCATGTACATCTAATAAAAATCATAGAAGAAAAGCATCTTGGCTCTGGGACGGTGGGACTGACCTACAGATATCACCAGTATATAGTATCAAGCAGAAAAGGACTATTTCATTATGGGTTGAGGCTCAAATCCAGCAACTATTTCTGAAACTTTTGCTTCTGATAACGATGCAAGCTGCCAAGACATAAGAGTGTTGCTTGATCCTTCACATGAAACCTTTTTTACTTGTAGATTGTTTGCTTAATTAACAATGATCCATCAGAGAGGAGGCAAAGGAACAATCAGACAACAAGCCAGCAGGACTGGAAAAGGAAGTGATAGCGTGAGCAGGAATTGATCATAAGTTTGCTCACATTCTGATAGCAAAATTTGTATTGTATTTTTGTACATAAACATAAGCTATTTATTTTTGTAGTATTATCCTAATCAGAGCGGCAAGCCTAGCGCCCGGACCTAGGCCTGCGTCCGGACGCGGCTCCGTTTGACACAACCACCCGCCCCCTCACGTAAAAAATTGAATACAAACAGAAATTGCGTCCATTGCGCCTGCACAACATTAGAGCGTGCTCGCCGTGCCCACGTCACCACGCACCTGTGCCCCCTGCTCCCAACCGCGACGTATGCAGCCCTCCGCCCAGCGCCCATCCCGCTCCAGAGGCAGCATCGCCCATCCCTCGTTCGTATGGATGCCCTGCCAGCTCCGGGAGAGACGATGCAGCAGAAGGTGGGAGGAGAAGAGATGCAACACCTGATCTACTTTTGAAACATCCAAATACAACGGTTGCAACATACGTCTGAAGGCAGTTGAAACACTTGAAACATGCTTGTGAAACACTTGAAACACACACCTAAAACACACTTGAAAACCATTGCAACCATATACAACATTCGAATAAAACACATGCAACATATACATAAAACATATTCAATATCTAGATAAACATAATTGCAACATGCGTCCGAAAACTATAGATGAAACATACCGCTGAAGCATCTGAAACACTCGAAACATACTCTTGCAACATGCCTCTAAAATAATTGCAACATATGCAATAAGTGCAACATCCCGATCTACTTTTGCAACATTCATATTAAACAAAATGCAACATACCTCTGAAACTCCTGAAACAATTGAAACATACGATTGCAATATAGAGGGGGGGAGAGCCTGGCGCGGGGAGTGCCATGGCCACCAGATCTGCGGGCATTGGGGGCTCATGTTGGGGGAGGACGCCGATGGGGGGAGGGGGGAGGGGCGCCGGAGTGGAGGAAGGAGCCGTCGGGGGTCGAAGAACATAGGGGAGGGGGAGAGGGATGAGGACCGCCGCGACGGTCGACGACGCGCGCGCTGGCGTGGGGCACCCACCGCTTCCACATCGAGTGTCGGGGTAGAGGAGAAGGACGCCGGGGTGGGGAGGAGGATGCTGGGTTTGGGGAAGCCAGGAAGCAGAATGGGGAGGGGCAGCTCTTGATCTCACAAATCGAGCGCGAGTGCTGCGAGAATGGGGAGGGGCGCAAGCGCTGCAAGAGTAACCAGTCGAGGAAGGATAGGCGGAGTGCGGGAGGCGACGTGCGGCACGGGTGGGTCGGGTCGGATCCGTCCGTCTGGACGCCCGCTGTGTATCGTTATGGTTCTCTATTACGTGAGCGTTAAGCTACCCGTTGTAGGGTTGAGGCACTGATTGTGGGCCCACAGAGGTTGACTATCAATGACGCGTGGGGCATATGGGAGTCCTAACGAATCGGGTCCGTTAATCTGCACCAGGCGTTGGTGAAGCAGCGCGTGGGCGAGAGGGGCGGAATCGGCGACGAGCAGATGGCCGGAGCTGGCGCCGCTGCGTCGGCGCTTTCCAGCCCCTGGAGGGCGCTGCTCCAGAGAGCGCTGGACGCCAACGGCCACCTCAGGCACTCCACCTTCTTCCAACTCGTACGTTTCGATCGCGCTTTGTGCCTTCCTCTGGATTGGGGAAAACGAGGTTTGCTCACAACTGTCGATTCGTTTCAGGCCACGGTGGGCGCCGGCGGCAGGCCGGCGAACCGCACCGTCGTGTTCAGGTATCCTGGAGCGCGTGGTTCTGCATTTGTGATTTCGATTTGACGTGGGCTTCCCATTTGTGATTAGGGGTTTTCAGGAACACTCTGATAAGATTCAGATTAATACGGACGCCCGAAGCAACAAGGTGGGTTGCTATGCTCTGCGTTGATTGGCATTTTTTTTATTTCCCTGCTCGCTGATTCCCTGTTACACTTCCATGTGTAATTTTGATTCAACAGATTGGTGAGAGCAAGAGCTGCCCCTTTGGTGAGGTGTGCTGTGTAGAACATTAGAAATGTCACAGTTACATCACTCAAGATGGCAAGTTGATTTTGCACTGCCCCTGAACTTGTGTGTAACCCTGCAGATTTGTTGGTACTTCACAGATAGCTGGGAGCAATTTCGTATCAGTGGCAGCATAGATGTGATTGATGCTTCTAGTGCAGACCCTGCCAAGCTCCAGGTTAGACCCCAGAGCTGATCACTGCTGCATTTTGTCTATGTGCTGTATAGAGTGCACTGGTCTGGTTACGCTTTGAGCACGCTGCCTGTTCTAGTAGTTTAGCTTAGTGTAGCTTTACTTCAAGTTCATACCTCGGTTGTGTTCATTTATCAGGTTCAACCATATGTTCTTGTCACCTCAACAACCTGTCAAAGCTTTTGTATATGCTGCTTAGAATAGCCCTATCGCTTACCTTGTTGTATTCTCATGTACAGAGTTTTATGGAGTTTTCTAGTCATTCCGTGGTAAATAATGGTTGTCACTTCTTTCACAGCACAGGGAGAAAGCGTGGTTTTCAAGTTCAGTGAAGTCAAGATTGCAGTACTTAGGACCACAGCCAGGCATTCCGGTTCTAGATGATGAGCACGTTAAGGACGTTCATCTCGATCAGTTAGCTGGCCCAGTAGATGCCTTTTGCCTTCTGGTTCTTGATCCGGAAAAGGTTAGGCATCCCTTTTTTTCACTTTCCTATTGTCGCTCTCATGTTTTGTGCTACCATGTATGATGTTTATATATTACAGGAAAGTGTTGTCTTCACTATTTTCATGCAGAAGGCAAACCTAAAATTTTGGTTAGCTTACCGCGAGGAACCAAAACAATATAATCTTGCAAAAATTGTTTAGATTCAGAATTTATTTTTGGATTTTTAAGTTCCCTGATTGGTGATACGATTATAACACACTATTTTTGAAAATTGTAACACTGGGGATATATCTCTTCTTTTAATTGTACTGAATCCAACGGCAATTTTCAATTTACACTCCAAATATCATTCAGATTTATATAGCATCTCCATCTCAATGCCATATTATTTCATTCCCTGCTAAATGGGCACTGCCATTAAGTGCCACAGTATAGGAAAATCCTACCAAATCACAGTAGCTTACCGTTCTTTTATTTTGTTTAGATTAGAAAAAAGTCCAACTCAGTTCCCCTTGGAAATACTAGTTATTCTGCGGTAACCAACTATGAATAAGTATATGCGTACCGCCAACTACCAGTGGTCTGGTAGCTTTGTCAAATCCAGAATTTGTGCTTTTTGTTATATACTGCATCCAAGATTCACAGAAGATTGCAAATCAACAGTCTAGCAGTTGTTGTCTGATACAAGAGAGCTTTTGCATGGCTAATCATCTCACTGTCATTGTATTGTTGTGCTTAGGTTGATTATTTGAACCTGAAAAGCAATCAAAGGTTGATGTTTACCAGACAAAATGGCGATGGATCCAACGATTGGATGGCAGTAAAAGTTAGCCCTTAAGCTGCTGCAAAAACTTTATTCATGAACTTCTCTTGGCAACAAAGCTACCATGATTCTTCTGTGTTTTCATATCCTTTCAAATGTTTAGGTGAATGTCATTTTGTACATTTGAGATATCTTTTCATGGTCATACATTTATATATTGGGAATGCTTTGTAATCTAAGGGATTTGTTATTTATGGTCCTGAACATACAGGTACATTTTAATATTGCCAACTAACACTACTGATAAAGGTATATCAAGTCTTGGAATTTTTACTGAACACGTTGAGTCTTATGGATGTTTTTTTTTCTTGTAATGGTATGTTACATGCACTGTTTTTTTATACCGAAGCTTGCAGACCACTGCATGTCTGCATCCACAGATAATGGCGACTAATAATCAATCAAGAAAACTGATATCTTTCAAGCTTGTTTGCCGGGGGTGAAAAGGAGTCCTCTTCGGAAACCTAGAAGACAAAAATTGTAGGGTATTTATGAAGATCGGAATTCAAAGGTTGTGCAAGAATGTGAAACATATCAGTTAGGGGCATTTGATCCAACCCATTGGTTTTCGGGATAATAAAATCGTATTGTGTTTGACGTGAAAGCAGGCTGTGGTTATTCATGTTTCTTCAAAGTCGTTGGACTTGAGATTTGTTTGAAGATGAGCGTGGCTCTAGAGAATTCTTCTTTTCGCCATGGACCTTTATGTGCTTTGCCAGTTTGCTGACCTTGTTGCTTTGGCAGTTATCTGTGTGAGCGGAATTCAGAAACAGCATTTGTCGGCTTTAATAAACTACCAACAAATGGAAAGCATTAAAGCTGTGTCTACACTTGCAACGATGTGTTGAGCTCAAGCCGTTGGATGGTAGAACTTCAGGTCAGCTGGGCAAGCCATGAACGTGGCCTTCGAAATCAAACCTGATTGCTGTTATCCTGCAAAAGCCCACATGATCTGCCCTTGCTCCCTAACAGTGCAGAGCAATAAACATCTACTGATTACCGAAATAACCTTGTGGCTGCAGTGGCCAGTGGGCTCAGATCAGTGTCTGATTATGAACAGTTTCAGATGAAAACGCGCTAACAGCATTATGTCATTGCAAAAGCAAATGGAAAGTGAACCGTTGCAGGCATGTTTTGTTTGAGGCCCCAGTTGCAGCTTGGAGTGTATGTGTTGGTGAGGTCAAGTCTAGAACTTTTTGTCCTGGGGCGCCGAATGACTATTGGTTCATCTTGACTACTAATGTTTGGGCATATGTTTGGGCATAAAGCAGATGTTTGAGGTCAACAGCAGGTCAGGGCTGCAAGCTGTTAATGGTAGGTTCGTTAAAAAACGACTGAGAAGGCCTTCTTTGGTTTCGTCTTTGGACAGTGGTCTCTTTTTGCCTATTGGGCCTTTGTTGGTCTAAAGGCCTGGAAGATGTGGGCCATGCACAGCTCGGCAGACTCACCTAGTGGATAACACTCAGTCTCCACTCAGCAGAAGAATTCCTTCTCTATTCTCCATTTCTCCTCTCTGGTTTCATACTGCAAGGTTAACCCCCACAACCCCAGTTTATATTTACTAACACTCCTAAGTCAAACTTTTTAACTTTGAACATTATCTGAAATTTTGTGTAGATTGACAACACAAGAATCAAGAATGACACTAGGACATACATTAAGAAAAACAGTTTCCTAATAATATATTTCAAATTTAAGATGACATATTTTATAGACATTTTTAGTGCAAGTTAGAAAAGATTGAGTTGCGACAAATGTAGCTAAGTAATATTCAGTACTAATTGGGTGCACAACTGACACCCATATTATTTATATTACATTTGGTCAAGTATAGCCATATATATCAAGGAAAAAGTACAAATCACTCCCCTTGTCATCTTATGTTTGGCAATATCCATATAACCCCTAAACTAATGTTTGGTTTGATTTACTCCTCCAACTATTCTAGTTGGTTCAGTTCACCGTTTAACAAGATTTGTTATTTTTTGTTTCTCCACGTACAATTCGAGTTTTAATTTCAAATTTTGCAAGGTGATAGAGTACATCATACTTTATGTTTAAAAGTACATCTTAAATTTTTCGCTATTAATTTGATATGTTGAGAAATTTAATGAAAAGTTCATAATGTATTTTTTAACACAAAATATGATGTTCTCTATCACCTCACAAAATTTTAAATTTAAACATAACTTGTACGTGGAGAAATAAAAAAGACAAATCTTGTTAAGATGTAAATTGGAGCAACTGCATTAGTTGGAAGGAGTAAATTTAACCAAACGTTAGTTTACAAGGTTATCTGAACATATGCAAAATTTGAGGAGCAAGGGAAATGCAATTCGTACAACCAAGTCGTACTCGTCATGGTGCAAGAAAAAGATTGGAAATAGAATAATCACGCTGAACCTAAAACACTACTCCTATATATGTTACGCTGTCCATTTCTGGTGGTGTTAGCGGTGGCGCTTAGCTTAGGTTTGAGCAGACCTGTGTATAGTATATGTAGCTCTCAATAATTAGCACAGAAAGCCTTTTGTATCATGCAAGCATAGGTGTTTAGTCATCTAATCGCTGCCCGATACAGAATGCATGATTATCGCCTTTTTATTGTTGTGTGTGTCTGGTAGGGTGTGATTATCATGCACAAACACAACAAGACGAAGAGAGAATTGCAGACATGGACATCGTCACCTATCGGCGGCATGCTCTATCCCTGTCTCACCCCATCCCACAAAGGCAAGCGAGTTCCTAGAAGCACCCATCCAAGGACCAAGATCCAAATGCTGGCAATGATTGAGATCGACCAGAAATTCAGAATCAGATCAGATGGAAGGGAAGGATCACTCACTCGCAGTCACGGTACCCACTCTTCCTTTTTCACAATTCCGAAGTCGCCCCAACAGGAGGCTGGAGGCCTGTGGTGGTGTCCTCTGTCCTGGTCGATGGATCCAATCGAACAAGACAATTCGGCAACTCATCCACCCGTGCGTGCAGCAGCTCGTACTTGCACGCAAGCGAGAGATGCAGCTGCCCGGCCGTGCGCCGTGTCTCGACATGTCACCTTTGCTGACACCAACGGATAAACTAGAGCCCTGCCCGGCAGCGGATGGAGATGGACACAGAGCAGAGCCGCTGGGCGCGCATGCATGGATCATGGATGATGGATGCATGCACGCGTATCTCACTGACTGACACCAATGGATGATGGATGCCATGCTGATGATATACTGCTGGTGCAGGAGGACAAACAAAAGCAAGCAAGCGCACGTCGTAGAGTACAGTACTTGCTTGCTGCCCACTGTTCCGGCACCGATCGACACCAAGTACGCAGCACAGGTCAAGTAAGTAGATGGTACAGCTTCAATGTTCGGAGTCCAAACAGACTTCAGACACACACAAACACAGAACTATTACTACTACTACAGCGTTGGATACTGCTAGCTACTGATTGGATTTGGAGTACGAGTACTAAGTAAACAAATGGTGTATAGTATATAGGACAGGAGTAGCTACAAGCTGTATTTATAATGCTGCTAGGACGGGATCGATCGGATATGTATAAGTATTGTACACGCATCTCGCAAGGAGACGCAGCGGCGAAAAACCAAAGGACGGACATGCTGGAGCCGGATCAGCATTCAGCAGGCTCGACGACGAGGCGACGAAGAAGCTCCTGTCTGTGTCTGTGTCTGTGTCTGTGTCTGGGCGGGGAGGAATCGTAGTAGCGGAGCAGCTGTGCAGTCCTGCTGGGGATGGCCGGTGCTGGTGCTGGTGCAGCCGTCGATGATGGCCTCGGAGACCCGCCAGAGGCGCGCGGCCTCGTGGCGGTCGGTGGCGGCCGGCGACGGCAGCGCCTCGTTGCAGTCGGCGAAGTAGCGGCCGGACACGCCGGCCACCCTCGGGTGGGCCGCCACGTAGCACGTGGTCGCCGCAGCCTGCATGCGCATTGCGCAGTGGGAGGGAGGAGGTGAGCTCAGGCTCAGTGGCAGTGGATTCACCGGGTGGCCAGGCCACTGACGGCGACCGCGGTGGGGTTTATTACAGACTACTCCTAGTACAGAGAGGTTTATAGGCCGTGTTTAGATACAGGATTCGGGTGGCCGAATGGGCTCTAGTTGCTGTAGCAGCTTTTTTTTAGTGCAAAAAATTATCCAAAAAATAATTAATTAGACTCAAAATGTTCGTCTCGCAAAGTACAATAAAACTATGCAATTAGTTTTTGATTTCATCTACATTTAGTACTCCATGCATTTGCCGATATTTTGATGTGATGGGGAATCACCTTTTTGCATAGTGGAATTTGAGGTTGAATTTGGAAACTAAACCAGCCCACAGTGGATGCTGCAATAATTACAGACCAACGCATAGGAGTACTCCTACAACACTACTAGAGGTAGAGAGAGAGTGTTTGTGTGTGCACGGGACCCAACACATGGAGCAGGGAATAAATTTAAAGGGATTCGGTGAGGGTACGTTAATTAATCACCTGAGGGATCGTTTTCAGCAGCTTGGACAGCAGCAGGAACACCAGATCTGCAAACACAAAATTTACTCTCTCCATTCCTCAGAGTCATTCAGACGAACGAGTCACCTAGCTGACAGACAGTCCGTTGTCAGTTTTCTTCTCACCGGTGAGGACGCCTTCGCGGTCGCGGTTGAGGCGGGTCCTGACGATGCCCGGGTGCACGCAGTTCACCGTCACGTTGGCGCCCATTTCCTGGTGAAACGAAACCGACCGACCCGGCCATCAGGAACATGACATCCCCCATTAGCGAGAGCCGAGAGGGAGGGACGGACGGACAGACCTGCAGGCGAGCGGCGAGCTCCCGGGTGTGCAGCACGTTGGCGAGCTTGGACACCGCGTACGCCTGCGTCGCGTCGTAGGGTCTGCCAGCCCACATGCCATTGCCAACACAATGCGAGGTTGTTGTCAGGCTAACGACGACACCACAAAATGTTGTAAGAAGCCATGCCAGGTACAGACTTACATCTTGCGGCGCGTGACGAGGTGCAGGTACTCGGCCCAGTCGCCGGCGAACCAGCCGTGCACGCTGGACGACACGTTGACGATGCGGCCCTGCACGCCCGTGGCCGCCGCCGTCTCCGCCATCCGCGCCGCCAGCAGCTTCGTCAGCAGGAAGTGCCCTAGGTAGTTGGTGGCGAAGGTCATCTCCACGCCGTCCTCCGAGAGCGCCAGCTGCCCGTGCGAGAACTTGCCGGCATTGTTTCTGCACGCACAGCCAGACATGCACATACATGCGTGTGGTGACCGTGGCCCGACAAGCGCACGAGACGATCGGTCCATGGAGCGAACAAGCAGGCGCACCGCGCACTCCACAGAGAGACGTCTGGCGTAGGAGACGCGAGGGAGCAAAAGGAAAGGAAAGCCGAGTGACTGGGCGACGTACATGAGGAGGTGGAGCGGCAGGCCGAGCTCGAGGAACCTGTCGGCGAAGGCGCGCACGGACGCGAGCGAGCTGAGGTCGAGCGGGAGCACGAGGACGTCGGCGGCGGGGCACTCGGCCACGATGCGCGCGCGCACGTCCTCCGCCGCCTTGGCGCTCCGCGCCGGGATCACCACGCGGGCGCCGCGCTTCGCCAGCACGCGCGCCGTCTCCGCGCCGATCCCCGACGTGGCGCCCGTGATGATGGCCGTCGTCCCTCCCAGGTCCGGGGTCACCTCCTCCGCCGTCGATCTCGACCCGAACCCGCTGGCGGCCGGCGACCCCAGCAGGTACCGCACCGCTCGCAGCATCCCCGGCAAGCGGGCGGCGCCGGCGAGGTGATGGATGATGCTGCCAACGGGAGGGAGGGAGGGAGGGAGGGGGGCTGAAGTGGGGAGTGGAATTAAACCTGGCATTTATATACACCTCGGTGGTCTCTCTCTCCTCGCTCGCATCGCATGGGTGGAAAAGGCGGAGAGCGAGCACGCGCGGCGCAGTCAATTCCTGGGCATTGACTGCGCGCGTGCCAGCGAGCAGCAATTGCGCGCACGGGCGGCGCGTCCGCGAGCGGCGGCACGGCACACGGCTCCGACCCAGCGCCTGCCCGTGCGCCGGTCGGCTCCGGACTTTGGGTTCATAGCTCGTTGCGCGCGCGCCACACCCCTCCCCGTCGTTGGAGATCGTGACCGTCTCGTGCGCGCCGTCCTGGACAGTGGACACCCGTTTCTTCGTCCCTCTCGTGCAATCAGCAGCGTGCACTTTCCGTGTGCCAGTGATGCAGCTAGCCACGCCACGGTCGCGCGCGGCCAAGAGCTAGCTACCTCCCCGGAAGGAGCAAACAAACAAGGCCTGCTTTCGTGAACAGTGCCTCTGCCGACTGGTCCGGCCGTGCGACGACGACGCGAGCGTGCGTGCGGCCGTTTCTGGGCCACTCGGCTTTGGGCCCCGCCCCGCCCACGAGACCACCGCCGGCACTGGGAATATGGTCAACTCCGTTCCCCCTCCACCGAATCAGCATGTGGAAATCGTTAGGTCCACCTGACCGATGCCTCGCCGCGACCACATGTTGCCTCTCACACCCTCGGCAAAACTTTTGTCTAGCGCAGCTCTCGGTAAAACGGCCTCGGTGAAAATCCGATCGACATTTATCGGTAAATATTTTTCTTTTTGTTTTTTTTTAAAAACTTTGTCGAGAACCTTGCTGGCATGGCTCTCGGCAAACATTTTTTCTTTTTTTTTTTTAAAAACCTCTTTGCCGAGAGCCAGTCTGGCCAAGCTCTCGGCAAACCCTATCCTTTGCCGAGTGCAACGGTCATTGCGCTCGGCAAAGCTGGGACATGGCTATTCTGACAACCTTGTTCCCTAGCTTTGTCGAGTGCAATGGCCATTGCGCTCGGCAAAGACACCCTTTGCCGAGAGCAATCCTCGGCAAAGTGGGAAAAAATTTCTTTTAATTTTCCATTTCATTACATATACAAATTACATTCATCACATATACATATCACATTCATCACATATATGTCACGTTCACATACACCACGCATATAGCACATTGATCACAATATTTGAAGCAAACAAAAGTTAACCATCACAAGTTATCATCGAAACAAGATAAGTTTTCAATCTAAAGTTCACAATCTACTAGAGCCGAAACTCTAAACACACTCAAGGCCAACCTTGCCCTGGCCACCCCGGAGAAGTAGTGTCGCCTTGACCCCCGGGCGTGTTCCATCCAGGCGCTTACGGGTTGTTCGAACCCGCCGATGGAGGCTGCAAAAAGTAGACGTCTATGTCAGACAAGCAAATGCAGAAACAAAACACTAAGGAATCGATACTCACAGGAGTAGCATCCACGTTCTGAGAAGGCGACAGAGGAGCCATGAGCGTTGCGGGCACCTGCATGCCCTGGGAGGCCACGAACGTGATGAGGTCTGCCATCTGCTTAGCTTGGGCCTCCAACCGGGCCTCCATCTGGGACCGCATCTGGGCCTCCATCTGCTGGCGCTCCTTCCTGTCTCTTTCCAGGCGGGCCTGCGATAATACAAAGGGAATGCTAGAACAATGCAAACATTTAAACATCAATGTACGATGAGTAAAACAGAAATAACCTCGAGCTCGGCGACCCGCGACTGCGAAGGCGACGGGCATGGGCGTATGGGGACGCTCCCGCTCGTGCTCTGTGCTCGGAGCTGGGCTAGAGTGGGAGTGGAGGACGAGTCGATGACACCGTCGCCAAGCTAGTACTGCTCGTGCTTCTTGCCTCCTCCAACCCTCATCACGATGCTTCCGTCCAGGTCCTCGCTGCCCGGATCAAAGTCAGCACCATGGACCGCCCTTGCCGCCTCTGTGTAGTCAGTGAGGCGGGTGTGGACGCTGGAGTTGGTGTACGCCTCGGGGGGAGGGGTCGTCGGGGTTGTAGGAGGTCTCTGGTGCGGTGGCCTTGCCCTTGTGGGACATGGTGTATGTCGTGAACGTGCTGCAAGGCTGGCCACCGTGTGATGCCGTCTACGAGGAAGACAACAAGATGATTAGTAATCAGACAACATTTGAGCGTTAGAATACATAAAGTGTTTCACGTACCCAAGCTTGTGCGTACTCAGCGAGGTTGCGGTTGCCCTGGTGGTGTGGTACACCTGGCATCTGCAGACACGCCTCCTGCCCTTGGCATGCTGGGCGGTCCACTCTTCGAATAGCCACCGGTCCACGATCATCTCCCAGCACTCGGGAAATGACTGGCACCATTAGGGGACCATCTGCACATCATCAAGTATTTCACATATAAGTCTTAGATGAAATGAGCATAGCTTAATCTCAAAAGGAATCACTTACCTAAATGTACTGCGCCCGGCTCAGCGTCATGCCTCTCGCCTCGACCTTCGACACCCTCCGTCCTTCGACCGTGGCGTTGTAGTTGACGATGGCCTGAAGTCTCGTCTCGTAGATGATGTCGGTGATGAGCTTCTTGCAGGCCCTAGTACTCACAACCTCCGCTTGAGCCTCCTTCCTCTGCTCGCACCTGTAGAAGTCCTGTATACAGAAGCAATACAAACTCTAAGTAATTCAAGAAAAGTACGATGAATGCGATGTTGTGTGACGAAAACTTACCCACAGCTCCGCTCTGACCCTCGCCGCCTTGTTGGGGGTAGTCCGGGTCCGGGGCGAGAGTGTAGTGGTCAAAGGTGTAGGCCGGCTCTGTCTTCCCAGCATACTGTACTATGCGGGGGTAGTGCTCGCGGCACAGGAGACCCAGGATGCCATTGGGTTTGCGGTCGTGACCCTCCACAAACTCCCAATGCCTGCACAAGTGATTAAGAAAGATTATTAGTTTCTATTTCAATTTTGAACATATCATATGAACAAGTAGTTAGAACATGTACCTTTGTCCAACGGGGCGGATCACTAGGCGTTGGTGACGTGGTATCGGTCGCGTCGGGAGGCTGGCAGGACCTCGCAAGTAGGGCATGGACTCCCCTGTGGCAGCCGAACCCTTGTCCGCCTCGGCCGATGGCTCATCCTCCTGCTCGGGCTCCTCCTGCCCCTCGTCCGCCTGAGCCTCGGCCTCGGGCGTGGCCAGCACCTCATCCTCGATCGCCTCCTCCTCCGGTGGAGTCAGCTTCCTTCGGCGGCGACCCCTCCTTTGCTGTCGTCCTGCGAGGCCCGGTACAGGGAGCTCATCGACCTCTGACGTCCGCCTGACATCTTTGCTTGACCTCCTGCATTTAAAAATAACAAACAATGTTGTATTAGAAATAACATAATGAAATATATGCAAAATAAATAAAACCCTAGATTCTAAGAATATTAGAAAAAACATAACAGGAGTAGAATATAACATAATATTACATGTATTAGAAATAATCTGCATCATCGAGATTAGCCGGAGCATAGGTGTCATCATCACTGTCAACCATGTCTAAGAACTCCTCAGTATCCGAAGATGGGACATCGTCTTCATTTGCTTCGCCTAAACAGAATCGTTGTAGCATTTGTATGTCCTTCTCATTTACCACCTCATCCCCAACATCCTCGTCATCATTCTCTACTTTCATTTCCATCGCTTCGGTTAAGTCTATTGTGAACGTCCTTTGCAGCCTAGCTTCTTGAAAGAACTCCCCATCATACATGTTTGTGTTGAAGTTATAATCCTCATCGTTGGGGAGAGATATTTTAGCATGTGGCGATATCTTGTGCACAATATACCAACCCAAGAGATGCTCTTTGCTTTTGCACGCATATGGCGTGTAATAAACCTGCGTGGCCTGTTGAGCCATAATATACACATCAGCTCCTGGATAGACAGAATCCTATCGAATTTCAACTAGCCCAAGATTAGGTGTGAGCCTCATTACTCCAGGGTCAAACCAATGGCATTTGAACATTACAGGATTCAGACGCTTGTCATCGTGAAATGAAAGTTCATATATTTCTTCAATTCTTCCATAGTAGTCACGATTGTCATTGCCTGGAGTACAAACTCCGCTGTTTTTGGTTTTTCGATTGGGCTAACTCTGCTCGTATCTCACTATGTGGAAGCGATATCCATTCATGTCATAACCGTTAAATGACTTGACCCTATGGTCAAAGCCGTTTGCAACCTGTCTCAGCTCTTGACTCATAGACGCATCGGTCTGAGCCTGCAAGGTAAAGCAAGGTATAACGTTATACGGTCAAAACGTAAGAGCAAGTTGGAACGTCGGACTAAGTACGACCTCGGTTGGACAGGACCTTTTGTCGGAACCAAGAAATGAAATTGGGACTCCCTTGCCCCGCACCGTTTGCAATTAGGGTTTCAGCTACGGGGTCAGAAGGAGGCCTTGGTCCATTCTAGAACTGATGAAGAAATTCCCTGTACGAAAGAAAAAACAAGGGTGTTTGATGCAAAATAGTGTTGGCGAATTGAATGAACATAGTTGAGAACTTACCCCATGTATAGCTGCACCTCATCAAGATTGGTAAGCACACATAGCATGATCTTTCACCACTCTTCATAGTTCAACTGCTTAACTGTGGATCCACTTGCCGCGCCGAGTTGGCCTCGGAAAAGGCTAAGACTCGATTCATTTTCTGCAGCATTGTAACGAGGGGGTGCATTATGCACGCTAGGAAGGTTCTCGGAGTAGTATTGTATAGTGAAGTTTGACACCTCCTCTAGAATGAATGCCTCTGTAATGGAAGCCTCAATTTTGGCTTTGTTTTACATTTCTTGCGAAGAGTCTTCAGATTTCTCTCGACTGCATAGCACCAACGGCAATGCACAGGCCCTCCCATTCGAACCTCATTAGGGAGGTGTACGATCAAATGTAGCATCGGAGTGAAAAAGCCTGGTGGAAAGATATTCTCCAGCTTACAGATCAACACAGGTGCAGCTTTCTCCAAGTCATCAATGACGGACTGAGATATCTCCTTGGTACAAAGTTGGTGGAAGAAATAGCTCAACTTTGCCAGGACAACCCACATAGGCTCAGGAACATAGCCTCGAACCATCGTCGGAAGAAGCCGCTCGATCCATACGTGGAAGTCATGACTCTTCATTCCTAAGACTCGCAGACTAGATAAGTTGACTCCTCTCCTCAGATTCGCTGCATATCCATCAGGGAACGTCAATGTCTGGATCCACTAAAGTATTTCTTTCCTTTGTGGCCTGCTCAAGATGAAATCGGCCTTGGGCCGTGTCCATCTCCTGCCGGGTTGAGGAGACCGCATCTCTTGCTTTGGTCTATCGCACAAGATTGCTAGGTCTAGTCTAGCCTTAGGGTTGTTCTTAGACTTTTTAGTGTCCATGAGTGTTCCCCAAAGTGCCTCGGCGATGTTCTTTTCAGTGTGCATGACATCAATATTATGTGGCAGAAGAAGGTCATCATAATAGGGGAGCCTTTCCAAGCCTGACTTATGAGTCCACATTTGTTCCTAACCATACCCCACAAAATGACCATCTCTTTCATTGAACTTGAGAGCATCTATTTGAGCATGAACCTCAGCACCGGTCAGCATCCAGGGTGGAGGATCTGTCACCACGACACCTTTGGTGAAGTTCATGGTGTCTTTGTCTGAAAGGATGGTCAAGAGGCAGGAATTGTTGATGTTGGTCGAACGTCGAATACTTGCCACCCTTCTTCAACCAGATAAATCTCATAGTTGTCTTGCAAATCGGGCATGAGAACTTGCCGTGGACACACCAGGCATAGACTATCACATATGCTAGGTAGTCATGCAGTGAGTACTGGTACCAGATATGCATTGTGAAGTTTGACCTTGAAGCTCGGTCGTATGTCAATACCCCTTCGTTCCAAGCAGTTTCCAATTCATCAATCAGAGGCTCCATGTACACACCCATGTTATTCCCCAGGTGTCCAGGAATTATCAACGACAAGAAGACAGTATGACGTTGAAATAGGACGCCAGGGGGAATATTGAGGGGGATAACGAAGACGGGCCAACAGGTGTAGGGGGCAGCCACAAGTCCATAGGGATTGAAATCGTCTGTTACAAACGTAACACGAACATTACGAGCCTCTCTAGCTTTGTCATGATGAATGTGATCAAAGTGGGCCCATGCTTCACCATCGGCGGGATGTACCATCTTCTCAGGACTATATCATGTACCATGTTTGTGCCATCTCATCTGTTTCGCGGATTCCTCGGTCATGTAGAGACGTTGGATCCTCGGTGTGAACGGCAGGTAACGCATGACTTTCATGGGGATAGAAAGTTGTCTCTTTGGGCCTTAACCATCGTCTACCTCCATGTATCTCAACGCTTTACACTTCGGACAGTAACCTGCATCCTTGAGATCTTTCCTGAAAAGGACGCACCCATTTGTACATGCATGTATCTGCTCATACAGCATCTTCAGTGCACGAAGCAGTTTCTATGACTCGTACAAGCTCTTTGGCAATATGTGGCCGTCCAGAAGCATGCTGCCAAATAGGGCCCACATACCATCGAACGCTTCTCGACTCAGGTTGAACTGGGACTTGAACCCCATCACATGGCCAATGGCATCCAATTGAGAAACCGTTGTTCGATCATGAAGGGGTTCCTTGTAACACCCCGGGTGTTACGAACTCGCTTAGCACCCGGTTTAGGATCTAAGGATATTCGTAACAAGCTTCTTGGGTTTTAGACTCGAGTTGTACATGGGATAACAAAGCAGATCGTTTTTGCCTCACCTTTTTGATGAAAGGGAATCAAATAAATAAGCAAGTCCATCTACCTTAGTGTTTAAAAATGCTGTTAGAAATTCTAACAAAAATGTTTAAGCACTAACTTCATGATTCTTGCATGATTGGTTGTATCAACGTGAGTGTGGGAGTAGGGTGTGGATCATAGTGGCGTTGGGTGTCGAATTTTTTTCTCTCTTAAAAATTGCTCAAACTTTGTCTTAACACCGGCTTCTGATTATCTGGACTCTACGGAGACACCGGAAACAGAGCCCCATGTGACTGCTTCTCAACGTCGCAACCCCAGTGACGATTTGCAACGGCCACACATTCCCCCGTCATACTACTACTTTGGCGCTCCTGACTCCGACTCGGCTAACGACACGTATGATCCGACCCGCGAATGCTTCAACATCGATGTTGAAAGCACTTCGGAATCAGAGGACGAAGAGCCAGTCGAAGGAAGGCACACGCCACCTCATGTCGAGCTTCCTGCTGAGCGAGATGACCCTCAGTTCCTTGCGGATCAAGGAACGCAGCTCGAGCAGATTCGTGAGTTGTAGGACAGGCTTGACGAGGAACGGGAAAACCTGGATCTACTCCAACAAACCCTCGAGCGTGAGCATGCGGAACGCGCACTTGGCGGGAGAGCTCGCGAGAGAGCTCGCGACGTCAACCATCGCATCAACGAGGACCGGGTGGTCGACCCCCTGATTTTCGCTCGAGCCAGCCAGAACATCGTCGCTGCCGCCATGCTCCTCCGCAACATGCCCGAGCCGTCAAACACCGATGCCCATCGGGCTCGAGATGAAATCTGAGAACTCCTCGAGACCGCCGCCATGCAGCAAGCCGAGAGCTCTGCCTCGATGCGACGCGAGGCAGCCTCAGAGCGGATCATCGAGCCCTCCCGACAAGAGAGAGAAGCCTCGGTTCACCCGGAGCCTGCCCGGCGAAACCGGGTAGCTCCGGCCCCTGAGCCCACCACCAACGACCACGAGCCTCGAGACACCCGTGGCAACATCGTCGAGCGCCGCACGCGCAAGCACGGTGACGGCGTGCCTCGAGGCTACCACGTACACAGGGGCGGACACTACGACAGTTCGGAAGATCGTAGCCCTTCACCCGAGCCCCCGGGTCCTCGGGTCTTCAGTAAGGCTATCCGTGAGACGGTGCTCCCGGCTCGGTTTTACCCCCCACGACTCTCACCAAGTACAACGGAGAAACCAAACCCGAACTTTGGCTCGCCGATTTCCGCTTGGCGTGTCAGCTGGGCGGGGCCACCGACAACCAGGTCATCATTCGACAACTCCCCCTGTTCCTCTCCGACACCGCCCGAGCCTAGCTCGAGGATCTCCCACCTCGGCAGATCCACGACTGGGACGATCTCGTAAGGGTGTTTGAGGGAAATTTCAAGGGGACCTACATGCGCGCCAGCAACTCGTGGGACCTCCAGAGTTGCAAGCAGAAACCAGGTGAATCCCTCCAGGATTACATCCGGCGCTTCTCCCGGCAGCGTACCGAGCTCCCCAACATCACCGACTCCGACGTAATTATGGCCCTCCTCTCCGGCACCACCTATAAAGAGTTGGTCCGAGAATTGGGCCGTAACACTCCACTCACTGCCAACGGGTTGATGGACATTATCACCAACTTCGCCGCCGGCGAGGAGGCGGTTGGTGCAATCTTTGGTGGCGACCCGGAAAGGGGGAAGCAGAAGGTCGACGATCCCGCGAGCTCCACCAGGGGCTCCAAGAAGAAAGGCCAGCAGGGTGAGCTCGAGGCCTCGGCCGACAAGCTCGTCGCCGCTACCGAGCACAAGAAGCCTCGAGCCCCCCCCGGCGGGGGCATCTTCAACAAAATGCTCAAAGAGCCGTGTCTCTACCACGAGGGACCCACTAACCATAACCTCAAAGATTGTCATATGCTTCGCAGGTACTTTGGGGGTGCCAGCGTCAAGTAGGACGAAATCCTCACCAACTGTACATCATCGCAGAAGTACTAAAGTCGGGCACCTACAAGCTATCCAACGAGAAGGGCGAAATCCTCACCAACGCTTGGAACATTGAACAGCTACGTCACTTCTTTCCTTAAAAAGCCTCGAGGCTCTGTATTTTCTTTTTCATCAATAAAGAATACAGCGATGTTCAAACTTTCATTTCATAATGAGGAAGGATCGACTCTGCACTCCTAGAATTGACCCTCCCTCGGGGGCTACAAGGGGGGAACCCCCCAGTCCCCGAAAAAACTTATGCTCTTTTTTAAATTTAAGAACCGCTTCTTAGATCGACTTCGCTGCAAGAGCACCCTAAGGTTCGAAAGGGCTCTCGAGTTAGGAGTATCACCTACGCCTCCGAGGCTACGGTACCTCCACTCACCCCTACCTTTCAGAGGTGCGACTTCACGCTAGGGAGATCTAAATAACGGTTCCTAACTTTGAAAAAGAACATACCCCCTGTCGCTTAGATCAGGCTCTCACACAATTTACAAGGCCGCAACATCACCCTGAAGCTCGAGGACAGTTGAGCCATGAGATCACTTACGCCCCTGAGGCTACGGTACCTCCACTCGCTCTCTTACGCCAAAGGATGCAACTGCGTGCTAAGTAAATCACGCGAGAACACGATCCAAGCGATAAAGGGAAGAAAAGCTCGAATAAAACTAAATTAACCACGAACCGGTTTATGTTTCGAGTTCTTAGGGCCTTCGAGGCCACCACGACCAAAATTCAAAATACTAACTTATTACATGGGCCTTCATGCCCAGATTTGGCTCACATGCCCTCATCGTCATCAGGCGGAAGCCCAACGGCCGCGGGAAAAGGTAGGAACAGTTTCCCGCATTAAATGCGCCCACCTAACTGTTTCCTTACATCTCGTAGGAGTTGGGCACGTGGTCGTCCCCCACGCGGACGGATATTCCCAAATACCTGGGAAACGGGCCTCGAGCCCGATATAAGCCTCGAGGGAGCGGAAGCTGGCCCTCGACCAGGGTTCGACAGCTGCCCTCGAGCAACAGAGTTAGGGACGACCAAGGGTGCGCCCGTACATGGCCAAGGGCTCGAGCCACGCTCTCGAGGCACCCCAGGACGTATTCGAGGCCGAAGGAAGAGGTCGACGTAGGAATCCCCTCGAGGGAGGCACCGAGCCCTCGAATCCTGTCGTAGGGAATCGAGATCCACACGACCACTTCTTGGCATCTTTGAGAGCGCCTCCGGGCCACTAGCCGACCCCTAACGACTGGGGCACGGGCTCTCACTCGAATTCCCCCGCTAGCAGCTCACCGGAGATCGTCGGTACTCGCCCAAATGAGGGTAGTACGGCGTTCTCCACCCCTCCTCCTTTTTTCGGAAAAGGAGCATGAGGGACGAACAGTAAAAGACGGTCGGGACTCTGATCGACCTCATGCGCGCGAGGCTCGGGGGCTCGATCGCAGAAACCTAAGCCTCGAGGGAGCAGAAGCTGGCTCTCGACCAGGGTTCAATAGCTGCCCTCGAGCAACAGAGTTAGGGACGACCAAGGGTGCGCCCGTACATGGCCAAGGGCTCGAGCCACGCTCTCGAGGCACCCCAGGACGTATTCGAGGCCGAAGGAGGAGGTCGACGTAGGAATCCCCTCGGGGGAGGCACCGAGCCCTCGAATCCTATCGCAGGGAATCGAGATCCACATGACCACTTCTTGGCATCTTTGAGAGCGCCTCCGGGCCACTAGCTGACCCCTAACGACTGGGGCACGGACTCTCACTCAAATTCCCCCGCTAGCAGCTCACCGGAGATCATCGGAACTCGCCCAAACAGGGGTAGTACGGCGTTCCCCACCCCTCCTCCTCCTTCCTAAAGGAGGAGCGTGAGGGTCGCACAACAAAAGACGGCCGGGACTCTGATCAACCTCGTGCGCGTGAGGCTCGGGGGCTTGACCGCAGAAACCTAAGCCTCGAGGGAGCGGAAGCTAGCCCTCGACCAGGGTTCGACAGCTGCCCTCGAGCAACAGAGTTAGGGACGACCAAGAGTGCGCCCGTACATGGCCAGGGCTCGAGCCACGCTCTCGAGGTACCCCAGGACGTATTCGAGGCCGAAGGAGGAGGTCGACGTAGGAATCCCCTCGGAGGAGGCACCGAGCCCTCGAATCCTGTCGCAGGGAATCGAGATCCACATGACCACTTCTTGGCATCTTTGAGAGCGCCTCCAGGCCACTAGCCGACCCCTAACGACTGGGGCACGGGCTCTCACTCGAATTCCCCCGCTAGCAGCTCACCAGAGATCGTCGGAACTCGCCCAAACAGGGGTAGTACGACGTTCCCTACCCCTCATCCTCCTTCCTGAAGGAGGAGCGTGAGGGTCACACAGCAAAAGACGGCCGGGACTCTGATCGACCTTGTGCGCGCGAGGCTCGGGGGCTTGGCTGCAATGAATCATTCCCCAACAAAACGAATACAAGACCTCGGAGGAGTCTCAACACTCCACCGAGGCCTCGGGGGCTACACCCGGCGGGAGCGCTCGCGTGCCCCCACCGAAAAAAATCATGACGCTATGACTCCAGCTCAAACAAACCTCTGGGAGAGTGATCACACACTCACCTAAACTCTCGGGGGCGACTGTCGGTACCAAAAGTACGGGGGTACCCACATCCATCGCTAAATCTAAAATGACTAAAACCGTAATAAAAGGCAGCCTGCCTCGACCGCGTATCCTGTCCGTCTCGTACGAGGCCCGCTCGACGGGGCGCCACGACCGCGCTCTGGCTCCGACTCGTACGAGGCCCGCTCGACGGGGCGCCTCGACCGCGCCCCATCCCGTACAGCAAGGTACCTCGACGGCGCTCCGACCCGCGCGAGGCTCGTCCGCCCACTGGGAAAAACTCTGACTCGCGTGAGCCCGGGTCGAGCGCCTCGACTCGTTCTCTTTACCTACCCTAGGACAAAAGCCATAGCATTTAATGCGGTTACCTACTACCACCTACCGGCATGGCTGTGACCAGGATCGACGTGGGAACAATGCCCGTGTCAGATCTCACTATTTTACCGCCCATCCTGTGATGGGAGGTGAAACCTGTCACTGTACCCACCTTACTGCGCACTGTTTACCATCGATCACCCTCGAGGGAGGATAAGACAAGGCCCGTTCTCCGCAATCTCGGAGATTCGGCCTTATCCATCCGGTCTCGACCCGGCCTCGACCCAACCTCGACGCTCGGTACAGTTCAACGACAAGGGAAGGACGGTGTGGCACGGCGCTCCGGGTCATTTCGCCGTCTCGTCTCCCACGTCACCATGGTGTCCAGGGATGGCCGGCCATTCCCAGAGCACGTCGCTACGGTTAGCTCAACAGGAATCGACAAAACATCACCTCAAGGCTCCCCGTCGTCTTGGCCTCCTCTCGCCCTATAAAAGGGCAGGCCAGGGTTCTACAAAGGGACCAAGGCACCGACCGACCGACCGACCGATCTCTTTTTCATCTCTTTGAGACTTGGGCTCGACTCCCTCTCTCTTTTTCCTCTCTT
Source organism: Saccharum hybrid cultivar R570 (assembly GCA_038087645.1). Taxonomy (NCBI): domain Eukaryota; kingdom Viridiplantae; phylum Streptophyta; class Magnoliopsida; order Poales; family Poaceae; genus Saccharum; species Saccharum hybrid cultivar. Next base: position 37,593,016 of record JAQSUU010000012.1, on the reverse strand, counting down.
TGAGACTTGGGCTCGACGCCCTCTCTCGTATGCTTGTAACCCCTACACGAGCACTTCGGTGCAAGGAAATACAAACTTCTCCCCCCCGCTAGACGTAGGGCTTTCTTTTGCCCGAACCCGGATAAACCCTCGTGTGTTCTCCTTGCATCACCATCTAGGAAAGAGACACGCAGCATTTACTCGTTGGTTTAGGACCCCCTCGGGTCCGAACACCGACACCGTTGTTATAACTACTTAATGAATTACTCTGATTTGTACTAAAAGTGATGTAAGAAATGGTAAGGATGTTGTAAGCTTTACTCTCTCATTTGTGATCCTAATGTAAAAATGTGGATCTTCGAGTTCTCCCTTGCGGTGTGCTCGACGGAATCACTTAGTTTAGTGTTCTCCCTTGGGTACTTAGGGTCTAATGGAAGACGAGTACTCTTGGGAGGGCATTAGATTAGGAGATTCTGTCACAGGTGGTATCAGAGCCAGGTTGAGACAATAAAGCTTCAAAACCCTTTCTAAATTAAAAATTTGACAACCAATCCTTTTCAAAAAGTTAAGACGTTTGCATGCGAAGTTATATAAGTAGCCTATTACTATGGTTATGTATCCAGGATAGATGGCACTCTGCTGACCTAGTTAGGCTTAATCAAGTTTCTGCAAGTACCCTAACCCCGTGCCTAGTTCGCTAGCGTCGACTAGCTACAAGGAGAGCACGATGTGCCAAAAATCTGAGAACGGTTGCCATATATGTTGGTAACAGTGTGAGGACGAATAGGACGTGCATTCATGCATATGCTATTGTGCAATAGTTGTTGACGTCGACCAGTCTTTGTCAGTGTAGCCATAATGGTACTGTGGTCTCGTGCGTCGCGCACACCTGTTGGTTCATGCATGTCTGACCCATACATTGCCGTCCCCTTTCTACGCTCTTGTCGAACCTCTGCCTTATAGTCGTACTAACCCTTTTTGACCTCGGTCACCGCTCGCCGTGTGCATGTGAAGATCTTGCTGTTCACTTTTACTGGCCCCGTGCATGGCTCTAGGATGGACTGCGATAGGACCACTGGCCGCTCTGCCTTATTTAAGGGCGAGCCTAGCCATTGGGAACCATCATTTGGTGCATCCTAGCTCATTTAGCCCTTTCTCTTGAATGAGTTCTCGCTCAAGCCTTCATTGCAACCACCACTCACCACCCACCAAGGATGGCAGGAGTCTGGGTTAGTAGCTACTGCCTGAACACCGAGGGTTTTCCCAAAATCCTGTATGCCACCCTGCAAAAGCTCGGCGTTCGGGAGCGTCCCGAGTATGAGGGCCGTGAGTACATGAAGCATGGCACGGAGCGATGCAAGGTCACCGTCTACATTGGCAAGAGTGAGGAGTTTCCTGACATCACCGAAGCCTGGAATGTGACTGCAACCGGGTTTCGCTTTGGTGACATCTACCAAGTTGCGGCCCGCAAAGCCTTGCGGCATCTCTGCCAGATCTATGAAGGGCCCATTGCTCGTACTCCCATGCGGTTCTTTCCTCCTTGGGACAAGAATCGGCGGGTATGGAAGGCCCGCATGGAGACTTTGCAAGGTCCAGACGTGCAAGAGGACAACCCGACCTTGGTGCACCTGACCTCGTACTTGCTTGCCCTGGACGAGCAGTACGACCGGCAAGCCTCGGAGCTGAGGGAGTGTCTCCGCCGTGTTGAGGAAGCCGAGATCTTCTCCCGGATGCTCGAAGTGCAGCTTGCTGAAGCCCATGCCAATCTAGCAGCCGCGGAGAGTCGAGAGGCTGCCATGTCAGAAACTGTCAAGGTGGACCAAGACCGTCATACCCAGGAGCTGGAGGACGCCTATCTTGCCACAAGGGCCAAGCGTAGGACGATCGCCACGGAAAGGCAGAAACCCTTGATCTTGGAGGGGATCCCTGTCCATCCGCTGGAGAGAAGGAGGACTGATGTTGCGGTACCGCCAGCACCTCCGCCCACGGAAGCCTTAGAGTTAGAGCCTTTCTTCCCCCTCACTCAACCACTACCAGGAGAAGAAGCGAATCCACAGCCCAGTGCTGCAGAAGAGCCCTAAGAGCCCAGGAATGAAGTCGTTCGGCCCGACGAAGTGGATTAGTCATCCTAGGGGAAATATAACCGTAGTTGGTAGTGCTCTTCGTCTTTGTCCTTCAGGGTTGTAATGTTTTCGTTGTGTTCCGTCCGTAGTTGTTGCGACTATCAGGTTGTAGGATGCAAGTGATGTGTCGAGTATGTGAGTACCTGTCTGTTGCACCTGTGTAAGGCCGTTTGGAACAAGTAATTTCTTTATCCGCGTGGTTGTTACATCAATCTTCCCTTAGGTCTTGTAGCGTGTTTTTGGTTCTTGATATAACCGCAAACAGATTGCAAGAGGAACAATTACTCAGATACAGCAGATCAGCCGCGTTTGAAGGACAGAGGACACTGTATCAACTAATTGTGGATGTCCCAGTAGAACACTTGAACTCTCTTGATTTAAATCCGCCTTGGGATTTAAGCTCCTTGTTCCTTGGTTTGAAAAGGAACCCTTGTTGCTTTAAATTCTTTGCAATTCTTTTCTAATTCTGTGGCCTATGACCCCACTGCTTTTACTACGAGTAAGTTGGTAATGGTTGCCTGGTTAATAGCTTATGGTGCCGTGATGGAACCGAGGGCCACCTGTGGATTGCGACCACATGGCTGTGCCGCTCGACGCGCGCTGGTATCGAGGTTGTTGACCAAGCACTGTTGCTAAGTTACACCGTAGTACTGCCCTTGCTACAAGCATTCTCCTTGGTAAAAATATCCTGGTGATCTAACGGGAAATCCACAATGAGTTGATGGAGTAGTACCCTCACAATTGTGACCAAGATAGCGGGGTTTTGGAAGAAGCACGTATGTCCTGATCTCAGTCTACACGAAAGGCCGGTGCAAGTTGGACCCCAAAGGCAAAAGCAAAAAGAGAAAAGCAATAGGGAACATAAGTAGTCTAGAGTAATTGGAACACCGATGGGACGTTGCCCCTGTGTCCGGTGACCGCTCTACATTTGTCGGGTCGCTGTCACTGCGTGTCCTGCGGAAGCCGCCGGTGGTGAGGCCCATGTGAGTCGTACTCGCATGGCCGCAGCATGGCGCCGCACTCGCCTCGCCCTTGCGCTGTACGCCCCTCTTTTCCTGGCGCCCTCGTCGGCTCTCGGTTTTTCGCCCTCGTCCCAGTACCGGACCCCCCTCCTTTTTCTTTTCTCCCACTCAAGCTCGCACAGGGAGCACACCATGGCGATGATGTTCCCCACCTCGTGTTCCATTGGTAATCCCCCTCCCCGCCGCCTCCATTTCCCGGTGCGCTGCGCCACCACCTCCGTCCACCGGACTATAAATGCCACCTTGCTTGCCTCTCCTCCATCCCACCTCCCGATCTAAAGCCGTCGGAGGCCGAGCTTCGAGATCCAGCCGTTGCTTGCAGATCTAAGGTCACCAGACTGAGGGGTTGGAGTAGCTCAGCGAAAGGGATCTGGTTTCCTTTGAAGAAGTTCAAGTTCATCTTTGGATAGTTAGGTTTTAGGGGTCGCGATGTTCGAGTTCTCGGTCTCTTGCTTCTGGATCTGCTGGGCCTACGCCATGTTCTGGATAATCATTTTCCTTTTGCTCCTCCATTGTCCACGTCTTCGTCGAGTTCTAGAGAGGTTGTGAGTTGTATCAGTTTGTTCTTAGTCGTGATGCCTCTAGATCCCCAAGAGTTGTAGTCTGCGAAGTCGTGTAATCTCCTCTTGTAATCTCTGTTTAGAAGTGAAATCATGTCTTCCCCTTTTTCTGATTCTTGCCCAGAATCTCGGGACGAGATTCTTTTGAGGGGGGTTGGTTGTAACACCCCGGGTGTTACGAACTCGCTTAGCACCCGGTTTAGGATCTAAGGATATTCGTAACAAGCTTCTTGGGTTTTAGACTCGAGTTGTACATGGGATAATAAAGCAGATCGTTTTTGCCTCACCTTTTTGATGAAAGGGAATCAAATAAATAAGCAAGTCCATCTACCTTAGTGTTTAAAAATGCTGTTAGAAATTCTAACAAAAATGTTTAAGCACTAACTTCATGATTCTTGCATGATTGGTTGTATCAACGTGAGTGTGGGAGTAGGGTGTGGATCATAGTGGCGTTGGGTGTCGAATTTTTTTTTCTCTCTTAAAAATTGCTCAAACTTTGTCTGAACGCAATAAAAACCACGTTCGGTGCTCTGTTCGGGATCTGGTGATCAGCAAGACACACTCGTCTTGGCGTTTTCGTAACTCCCCCTCTAGTTTGTCTTGGTCTAAGGTTGTTGCTCCTTTTGGTAGCCGTATGTACCCTCTTGAGCTCTGTTGAGTTGGTTTAGTCCTGGCCGGGATAGTTTAGGCCTTGGGCTTGCTTTAAAAAGCGTGCTTGTCACCTTTTGGTCGCTTGGCCCCGTAGGTAGGGATGAAAACGGTACGGATATTTTCCAACCGTATTCGATACCGAATCCGTTTAGAGGGGTTCATATATGTCCGTATCCGAGTCCAGATATTCAACATCCGATACCGTATCCGTATCCGTATCCGAATACTTGAATCGCATATTTATGATGTCGACATCCAATCGTATCCTATCCGGCATGGCTGACACTATCCATATTCGAATCCGAATCCGACCAAAAATATGAAAACAAATATGATATCAGCGATATCCGTCCGTATCTGATCTGTTTTCATCCCTACCCGTAGGTGTGGTCACCTTGCGTGCGTGGCCGCCGTTTGGGCGCGGTTCTTGGCCGGTCACGGCCTCTCTCGGCGGGCCAGCGCGTGGGCCGCTGCCGCATGCCAAGCCGATGTCGTGGCACGTCTCTCGCCTCGTCTTGCTCCTTGCTGGACAAGCCACACCGAGCCGCTGTGGTGCGCTTAGGGAAAAATCGAGGTAGCGGCTAGCTTCGTTCGGCCGTCGTGGCGCGCATCTCGCCGCTCGATTCGGCTACGGTGTGGAACTCCCTCACGTGCCCGTTTACTTGTCATGGCGAGGTTGAGGACCCCGGCCACAGTAGGGTTGGGACCTCCCTCTGCCTCGGTGTTTCCCGATAGCCGGCACCGACGCGACCGCGCCTCGTGGGTCCTTGCGTGCCGCCCTGCACCGCTTGCTCCGCTTGCCGCCAGCAGTGGCACTGCTCGGAGTTGACCACTTTGACTCGAGAGCAAGCACAACACGCCAAGCCCTCCCCTATGCCTCGTCCGCGAGTGTACTCGAGTTGCCCGATTGTTGAGCCACTTGTTTTATCCGGGCGGCTCACCCGTGTAACCTCCCTTCGTCCGCACGGTGAGCGAAGTCACCGCGTTCTTTCCCCATCTCTTCAACTTCGCGAGTTGCTGCAATTCCTCGCGTCCGCGTGTGGCCTAGGTAGTCGACTAGCCGCCCTTTTGCTCCGCAGGCCCGGCCAAGCAGTGCCAAGCGGCAATTTTTTGGGTGCCGCGCGTCGCCGGCCGTGAGCGCCGCCGCACCGAGGGGGTTGGGGTAAGGGCTCAAAATTGGTTCGATTGCTGTTGATCTCGAGCTCGTATTGACTTTGCATGTGCGGTGCTCGCCTCAGCTTCGCCTGGGTTGCAGCCGGTGGGGAGCTGACGCATCGGTGTCCGCTCGGAGCGCTGCCGCGCAGTGCGGCCACACGTGGCCGGACCACCTCAGCACGCCTCCGCCCCAACCGTCGATGCAGGACGCGCCTGGGTGAGCTGCTGATACTCCTCTGTCATTTCTCCCTTTCCAAGAACGCGTAGGCACGCCGGGGCAGGGTCGCCGCCATGGCTGAGGGTCGGCCAGCGTGGGCAGGGCACTGGGGGGCACCGTATGCCGCTCGAGCACCGCCTAAGGTTTTGCTTGCGTCCCGCGGAGCTCGTCGGCTCGCTTGGTGCGCCGTTTTGGTCCTCGGGTGGCTGGAGTGGCCGTGCAGTGCCGGCCGGAGCCGTGCCGTCGCGCGCGGGCGTGCCTAAGACCCCGTCGTTGCGAAGACAACTTAGTTTAGGGTGGCGGGTGAAAGGTTTGTCTCTGGTGGAATAGTGCGGGGTGGTGTTTAGTTATAACCCGTGGTGCTAGGGTTGTTTTTGCAATAGAGCTGACGCCCTCCCAGTTGGTTTCTGCCTTGGGCCGTTTTTCTGGGCCGCTGGTGGGCCGGCCTGGTGGCGCGTTGCGTTTCCGCGCGGGCCGCGTCGCGCTGTTGGGCTAGCTCGGCTGTTGCTGGCCTGTTAACTTCTTAAGCTTTTCTAATTAGTTTCTGAAGTAAACTTATAAGATTAATATAAAATAGTGTAGGAGTCCTAAAATGGTGAAACCAAGTTCATTGAGTTCCTAAAATCATGATCTATCTAAAGGTGTAATTGGTTCATGTAGTTTCATGATATTGTTGGGCTTGCTCTAATTATTCTGAGATGCTTAATCTTCTTAAAGGTGAACTTGTAGGATTTTTTGGAGCTAGATGATGATAGGGCTAGCTTTGAAAATTTTACTATAGCTTCATAGTATTATTTAGCTGCTCGCTGTTATTTTGGTAGTCGCAAAATATTTAAATTGTTAAGGTAGCTAATGAGCCTGAGCTCAAATATAAATTAAATCAATGAAATGGATAAAGAAACACTTGGGTCGGTGTCACTAAAAGACTTGCTGGGAAATGATGATGTTTTGGCCACGTGGATGCGTAGCTTAGCTCGTTAGCTTGAGTGACACAATCGTATGTTAAGTTGTGCGAGTCCCGTGGATTACTTATGTATCTACGATTGCATTCGCGCATATCATAATAGGAACGATGATGGAGCGTGAAGTCATCTGGAGTAGCCGAAAGGTGGTGTCCGGAGGATCGTGCCGCCATGATGAAATACTAACTTTGGTTAAATCATACACAGGCAAGCCCCGGTGCATAACCCCTATTATTCTGCACTTTATGTTATGCTTGTGCATTAAGTTTAAAGGAGTTGAATGAAACCCACTTGCATATATATATCCTGATCCCATGAGTCTTACTAGAATGACATGATCGTGTAGATTGCTATGCTACAGGATTCCGGTAGAAGGCGAGTGATTGTCTGTCACTCGCGAGAGATAGGAATTATAATATTATTACTATTATCATGCCACTATCACATGGAATATAAATGTATATGGATAATTAGAGACCGGGCGGAACGGGTTGGATGGACTTGGTCCTGGTTGGGCAACAGAGCAGGGCTCTGGTTGCATTTGTTCCGCCTGTGTCAATTAAGGACCGTTCGTTGCATGGACCCTGGTCAAGTCACAGATCTATTGTCCCGAGCATATACTTGCTTATGGGAGTGGGAAAACTTGTTTCTCTCTTGTCATGGGTTCCGGCTCTTTCCGGACCAGCTTTTTAGGGTGGTTATATATATTGGGTTGAGGAGGTCTAAGCACCATACTGAGGCCGGGCCTGCAGTGTTGGGGCTTAGAGTCCGAGCTTGGACGGGGACCTGGACCCCTTGACATGAGTGAAACGGGTTGGTCTTGCTTGTGCCCGGGGTACAAGCGAGGCGTGTGTTTTCGGGGCACCCAGCTGGGCATATTGATTCGTGAATCGCCGTTTCTGCGTGACGGTACGGCTTGACTACACTCTGGCATCGTAGTAAGAACTGGCAGTTGAAAGATGAAGAAATGATTCCTTTTGCTCAACCCTGCTTGATTATAGGTTAGGTGCTTACATAGAAGGTTGGATAAGAAATAAAATACGGCTATTAAAAGTAAGAAATTAAGGACACACTCTTATTGCTACTTTTCGCAAACAGAAGCCCACAAGCCAAAAAGCCTTGCATAATCCTTGGAGTCTTTTTACTTCCTCCTGATGGGTAAGTCTTGCGGAGTACAATTGAGTACTTAGGGTTTGTTCTACCCTGTTGCAGGTGACTTGTGCTGATGAGCTGACACTTGTGTGTGGAAACCTCCTGGTGGGCTCAGCGAGGAATTCCTTTGCGATGCGGAGTAGAGTTTATTTATTAAAACTCTCACTAAAAGTTTTACAAGGAAAATACTATTAATCTAATATCATTTCATGCAATTAAACGTTCTTCATGTAAATGTTTAACTAGTCATTAAATGGTTTCATTTCCGCTGAACTCTGATAATGTTTTATATTCCGTTGTTATAACTACTTAATGAATTACTCTGATTTGTACTAAAAGTGATGTAAGAAATGGTAAGGATGTTGTAAGCTTTACTCTCTCATTTGTGATCCTGATGTAAAAATGTGGATCTTCGAGTTCTCCCTTGCGGTGTGCTCGACAGAATCACTTAGTTTAGTGTTCTCCCTTGGGTACTTAGGGTCTAATGGAAGACGAGTACTCTTTGGAGGGCATTAGATTAGGAGATTCTGCCACATTCCTGTGCCGAAGACATCATGTCGTAGAACGCCTTTGTGGTCTTCTCCATCTCCTCCGTACGTCCTGCAGCGTACTGTGCTTCTTGGAAGTCATCTAACAAGTTTGCTACCCCAGTATCAACATCAAAGTCCTACAGACGTGGTCACACCGCCTCCTCTCTCAAATGATCTACTTCATCATGGAAGATCCATCGGGTGTTGTCCGGCGTGAATGCATGGTTCAGAAGATGTTTACCCATGTTCTCCTTATCTTGTCTTCTCTAGTTCCCACATCTGCTGCACGGGCACAATACTTTCATCTCTCCTCGCCGAGCGGGGCCGAATGCATGGTTCAAGAAAGCATCTGTCTTGTGCAACCATTCATCACTAAAATCACTCTTGCTTCTGCGACCCGAGTACATCCACTGACGGTCATCCATCCTACTGTCATCCATCCAAGTACTTACATCTACATCCAAGTACTTACATCATATTATCATCTAATAGGTGAGGATAGGTCCTAATCCCACCCTCGGATGCGTAGACGATGCTAGTTCCCATTGTCTGCCCCAACCCAAGATAGAATTTCGGCAGCATCTCCCCGTTGTTCTCCCGATACACGTCCCTGTAGGGAGAATGTGTATCCGGAGAACAACAGGGAGGTGATGCCGAAACTCCGTCTCGAATCAGGGCAGATCATGGGAACTAGCCTCATCTATGCATCCGCGGGCTGTCCAAGTAACGTGGACAATCCGAAACAAATAAGTTATCGACATGCAGAGATCTGCATACCTCCAACCGTATCTCTTTCGGACGGGAAACGCCTAACTAGGTTCATGACCTACGACCCTTATCCGGGAGGAGAGGTTATTTATACCTAGGGTGGCGGTGGAGTCAGGCTAGCGGCGCAGTGACGAGTCGGTGCAGTGGCGAGGCGAAGCGGTGCAGGCAGACCCGCAGTGGACGATCCTGCAACTACATATAATGTAGCAAAACAAGTGAGATGTGTTATTTATACCTATTTAGTTTAACAAGATTTCTCATCAAAGGCAATTTCAACACGCACAGCAAAGTGAAACCAAATTGCGTGAGGGATGATTTCAAAAGGTCATGTAACTTTGCTATGTTTTGGTGGGTTGTAAGGATTATTCATTCAATTTTAGTACCATATGTCAAAGTTATGTATTAAACTGTGGCACAACAGACTCGATGGGAGGTTAGTATTTGAGGATATAATCAGGGCAACTGGAAATTTTGACGACAAATACATTATTGGAGAAGGAGGATATGGCAAGGTTTATTTATTTAATTGGGACCTGATGACAAGACAGCCAATTAGGAGAATATAATGATCTAATTATAAGACAGTGAGCACAAATCCCTTGTGCTCTCACCATTTGTAGGGAAAAAATGCATGCCACCAGGATGGATGGATGGGCCGAGAGAATATATGAAAGCAAGGACGAAATATTGCGCCGATTTCACTAGTGTATTTAGTTCACCTGAAAAGTGCACTATGCAAAAAAAATCTGTCACATCAAACTTGCGATACATGCATGGAGTACTAAATGTAGATGAAATCAAAAACTAATTGTACAACTTGGTTGTACTTTGCGAGACAAACGTTTTGAACCTAATTAGTCAACGGTCGGACACTATTTGCCAAATAAAACCAAAACGTGCTACAGTATACTTTTCAGCATTTTCAGGGGAACTAAACACGGCATACTGCTATAGTATTATACTATGTCATGCCATGCATGCAAGTCACTCGGATTTTTAGTTATCAAAGGACCCGAATAGAATAAGAACCTCGTGATTTGTCCAGATCTCGCATGTTCAATTCGAACGTCTAAAGCTCTATTATTGTTTTTCTTTTCCGAAGGAAAGCTCTATCATAGTTTTAGTATAGTATTCAGATGACATGTTTGCTTAACTCGTTCAACAAAGCGATCGAAACGCTGTCTAGCTTTCATAGATCTACGTACTCTGCTAGGACTAGTCGACGCGGCGTCGGCGTCCGGTGCCTGCTGCGACGCATGCATGCATGCAACCATGCCTCGTCGCCACGCCATTAAAATCGATGGACCTCGCCTGCCTGCGCTTCCCGGCAAGCCCGCAACTGTGCGCGAGGCGCGGTTGCCTGCTTCCTCCGTCCCTTATTATCTGTCACGGGTAGTGTACATGCCACAAGTTTAATTTTATTTATAGAAAATACGTATAATATTTATATCTTCAAATAAATTTATTAAAAAACTAGATTCAAAGACTTTTTCAACGATATTAATTATGTACCATAAATATTAATATTTTTAATATATATTTAGTCAAAGTGATTTCTTGGGAAACACAGACGACAGAAATTTAAAGATAGAGGGAGTACTTAGTATAGCCTGCTTGTAGCCTCCAGCTACTGCTAGGTATAGACACAGGTGTCTAGTGTGTCATACAGTATGATACGCGCGCTTTGCGCTGTAGAGTGACCACTGCAACTGCGCCCGTGTTTAGATCCGGATTCCGGATGCCGGAATCGGGAGCTGCTGCTACAGTGTTCCTGTCGGAACACTGTAGCAGCTTTTGTTTTGTAGTGTAAAAAATTGTCCAAATATTGATTAATTAGACTCAAAATGTTCGTCTCGTAATGTACAACAAAACTGTGCAATTAGTTTTTGATTTCATCTACATTTAGTACTCCATGCATTTGCCGACATTTTGATGTGATGGGAATCTTCTTTTTGCATAGTGAATTTTGGGGTATGGATTTGGAAACTAAACAAGGGCTGCATCTCTACGCGCGCGCGCTCATCGCCGCCCATGCATGCAGATGCAGTGCAGGTGCAGGAGAGGAGACGACGACGCTCGCTGGTCCAGGCCGGGGCTGAGCCACACCCATGAGCACCAGCGATACACAGATAGTATGATGGCCTTTGACTCCGGCGCCGTTCGCCGACGTGGGCACCGCTGCCCGGCGAGCAGGCAACCCAGCTCGTCGTCGGGGCGCAACGGCGCATGCATACATACGGAGTACTCCGTACTGATGTACTCGTATTCTCTGAGTCTGAGCCTCTGAGCGCGCGCGGCTGCCGGCGGCGACATGCACTCTGCGTGTTGATGCCACAGTGCCTGCATTCATACGATCCAATCCGTACCGTACCTGCGACGCGACACATCCACGTACGGTACGGCAGATGTTGTTTCCTTGCTAGTGTACGAACGAGCACTACCGGGAAACCCACAGTTTGCCATCACTGAGCACAGAACCGTCGTCGTCGTACCGTTCGCGTTCGAACTTCGAAGGCGACGAGTCAAAGGCTCTGCCTCTGACCTTTTTCTTTTTATTTCGGAGCAGTAGGCCTTGTTTAGATGGCAAAAAAAAATTTATCTGAAAAGTATTATAGCACTTTCGTTTGTATTTGATAATTATTGTCCCACTATGGTCTAAGTAGGCTCAAAAAATTCGTCTTCCAAATTACAGATAAACCGTACAATTAGTTATTTTTTACTTATATTTAATACTTCATGTATACGTATAAAAAATTTATGTGACGAAAAATTATCATCTAAACAAGGCCCTAGTACTGCTGATGATGATGGTCACATTAACAGTCACTGGTCGGTTGCAGGTGCATAAACACCACGACCGATATGATATGATGTCCAATGGGTTGCTCATCTGTGACGAGCGACCAGCCTACGGTTGAGCTAACTAGCTAGCTAGCTCGATTAATTTCTGTGTGCCTTACTCCACACGGTTAAATTTCTCGACACGACCACAGTGATCATCAGTGACAGCAGGTGAGGAGGATCCGATCGATTCAGGCCCTGTTTAGTTCAGTGGTACAGGGTGTCACGTCGGATGCTTTATGAGATGTCGGAAGAGGTGTTCGGATACTAATAAAAAAACTAATTACAGAACTCGCATGTAAGCTTATCAGCCAGACATTCAGCAGTATTTGTCTTTCACAACAAATCAACATCAGCACCAGCACTAGCACCAACACCAGCACCGGCCACCGTCAGCGAATAGGGTGAATGCATGCACTACTCCTGCAGTCCTGCTAATGATAGACCTAGAAGCGCGCTGCACCATTCACTTGGTCACGCCCGCCTGTGGGTGGCAAGCAAGAAGCGTTTGGTACGTGTTCACCTTTGACCTTGAGGGACGCGGCCGGATGCACATGCATGCATGCATGCATGCCATTGCCGTCGTCGTTGTCGTCGTCTACCTCTAGTCCTCTACGAGACTGTGCGGCACGCCCTGGTGGCTGACATTACGCAGGGCTGCGGTTTTTGTTGGCACGCTGGGCAGTGGATTAGCAGTACTGGTGGTGGTCAATGCCGGCCAGCCGGGTTGTGTGTTGTGTGTGTGTGTTTTTTTTTGAAAAGTGGCCGGGCTGTTGTGAGAGAAGGCAGACAGCTGCCGGACACGGGCATTGAATTGAATTACTGCTGCTCCTTGGGATAGGGGACGATTAGCCGAGACTAGGGGCTCGTTTAGATGCTGAAAAAATTTCAAACCGATGAATAGTATTATTTTCGTCTTATTTGACAAATATTGTCCAATCGTGGACCAACTAGGTTCAAAAGATTCATCTCGTGATTTCCAACTAAACTGTGTAATTAGTTATTATTTTTACCTACATGTACTACTTCATGCATGGGTCCAAAGATTGATGTGATGGAGAGAGACTGAAAAAATTCTAACTTTTCATGTGCATCTAAACAAGGCGTAGGGAGGGACGGACGGGGAGGTCGGAGGACGATGAAGCCGCCGTGGCGCGCGGTCGGCGGATGCAGCTGATGGAGCCGCACGCAGGTCAGCAGCAGGAGAGTGTTGCTGTGCTGCTGGCTACAGAGACCTCAACCTGGTGCGCTGGGTTTAGATGGTGGTAAAGTGTGTGTAAAATTCCTGTAGCACATTTCGTTGTTATTTGGTAAAATTTATCCAATCATGGACTAACTAGGCTCAAAAGATTCGTCTCGACATTTACAGACAAACTGTACAATTAGTTATTTTTTTACCTATATTTAATGCTCCATGTATGCGTCCAAAGATTTAATGTGACGGGGAATTTTATAAAATTTTTGGAATTTTGAAGTAACTAAACACTGCCCTTGTTCGGTACAGCTCCATCAAACGTAGAATTGATATGATATGATGCCCCCTGCTGCCGCCATTACTCGCCGCTTCGGCATCGGTCGCCCGCCCGGGTTCGATCTTGCAAAAACTAATCCTCGAGCCCGGTGCTCGATGACAGAAAAGCTGGTTTACTGATGACTTATGCGGTGATTAGAGAAGTGATTTAGCGTGATGTTATGCTGAGCTCATCACGACGCAATACCTACTGCAAATCATCCATGGCTTTGAGGCGAAGAAAACAGATAAAGATAAGGCGGGACCGGGCGCGGTCAGAGGCTCAGAGCAGTTGGTGGTACACTGGTACGGACTCCCATAAGGTCGTGGTCAAACTTGAGAGCGAGATAGCAAGAGCATGCATGGCCGGCCGGCCATCTCGGCAGGACAGAAACACACACCACAGACCACAACGCGATGCCTCCTCTCTTGCCCACTTGCTGGTTTCGTTCCTGGAGACTGCGGGCCTGCATGTTGCTTTGTGCATGGATGGCGTGGGACATCCGTGACCTAGCTACCTGTGCTTCTACACGGTGAGGGCGTGAGAGGCCCTGTGCGGTTGTGCGGCTGTGCCGTGGCCGTGACCGTGGTGGGGGCAAGTCTCATGGACCTGGGAAATCTGACGGATATACTTGGACGCCTGTTTGACATCACTCGCGAGCCGTGCCGCCGCGTGGGGATGCGGACCGAGGAAGAAGACGGTGGAATAAAGCCCGTGGGCCCCGCCGCATGCACTGCAGCGACGGGTTCCATCTATTCCATTTGGTCCGCCCAAGGTTTGTTTTTTTTTACAACAAACGTAATTATATTAGCAGCATGAAACTGAAAGTATAGTTACACCTTGCAAGGTTACAGAGTTCAGTGCATTCCTAAGAGGGCACGAGTGACTGTGGTGTGCATAAAAGCACACAGGCTCAAAGTTTGAGTAGGAATAGAGATAGCCTGTCTAGCTAGGCTATGAGTAGAGTTGAGAGTCATGTTAATCTCGTAGATCTTTATATGGTAATGAGCAAAGCTGGTAGTGAAAATTAAAGTGAAAGGCTTCATTCTCCGGTCTGGAGGATTGGCTTGGTCCGCTGAGTTGAGGAAGTGTACCAGTTGTTGGCAGTCTGAGAGGAAAGCTGTGTTGTTGAAGCTGAGGCGATTGTTTACCAGTGCGGTAAGAGCTAAGGCAGCCGCCTCTGCCATGATCATGGATTGGGTGGTTGGCATGTGCGCCTTGATGTATATAGTCTGTGCTAGTTGTACCTGAGTGTTAACAAAGGCCTCGTTTAGATGAGAGAATTGGGAAGAAAAACACTGTATCAGAATTCCTGTAGCATTTCGTTTGTATTTGGTAAAAATTATCCAAATTTTAACTAACTAGGCTTAAAATGTTCGTCTCTCAAAGTACAACAAAATTGTGCAATTAGTTTGATTTTATCAACATTTAGTACTCCATATATTTGCCGACATTTTGATGTGACGGGGAATCTTCTTTTGCATAGTGGAATTTAGGGGAGAATTGAGGGAACTAAACAAGGGCAAAGAAAATTTCAAGGGCAAAGAAAATTTCAAGACTAGCAAGTCTTCGCAGTAGCGACGGGCGATCCGGCTCTGTGGAAGCATCAACGTAGCATCTAACGCTAGGAAGTGAGGCCGGCATTTGGATAATGTACCTGTCCATCTAAGTGTCGGCCTTGTTTAGATCACAATTCCTTCCCCAAATTCCACTATGCAAAAAGGATATTCTCCGTCACATCAAAATGTCGGGAAATGCATGGAGTATTAAATGTAGATAAAATAAAAAATAATTACACAGTTTTATTGTACTTTACGAGACGAACATTTTGAGTCTAATTAATCAATTTTTAGACAATTTTTCACACTAAAAAACAAAACGCGCTACAGTGTTCCGACAGAAACACTGTAGCGCGCAGTGCCGAATCCGCCGGCCCGATTCGTTGTGGTTGCTGGCTTGTGTTGTACCTGCAGTTGGTAGTGTCATACCTGATGAAGTCCTGTTGGGCGCCTAGGGTGCAGTTGGGCAGCCGACAGGAGTTGTAGTTGGTGGCTGCTGGTCCTGCTCACCGATTCTGGAGATGCTGGCCCTGTGACACCTGAGTTTGTGTCCTCCGTCGTTACTTGAGTGGTTGTGTCCCCTGTCATTAGTTGGGTGGCAATGTGTGCTTCAACGGCATGGTGTACCTGCCAGGGAGTCCATGACTTACGTTGAGCGAGTGTCATTCCTCGCCTTCCAAAGATACCACATAATAATTAGGATTTTTTTTAAACAAAGCATGGGGGGTTGAGTTGGAGATGAAAGTCTGCAGGGTAATTGGACTCTGTCGCTTTCCTGTGGAAGATTGTCAGTTCTAAGCGGAGGATTAGTAGAAAAGCAAATCGCACGGGGAAGTTGACAGTGGAAAAATAGTTGTGCATCATCCTCTACTGCTCCACAAGTTGCACAGTGTTTGTCAATATGTGTAGTGTACCTTGCTGCTCATTCTGCGGTTGCAAGGGCTCTTCGTACAAGTCTCCAGGTGAAAGATTTGATTAGAGGGGATAACTCTTTGCTTTTTCAAACTCCCTGTAAAATTTGGTTAGCTTGAGGCTCTATGCTTCGAGATCTTATTGTGGGAGCTGGATTAACCGTTGGCTGCTGAGGTACCTGTAAACATTTTTGATAGAACACTTACCATTCTTTGATAGAGTCCATCTCAGCGTGCTGGTCATTATGGACAGGATGGATATTAGTAATGGCCTGAACAGCCTTGCCACTTGCCTCACTGGTCGCTGTGGGCTGTGGCGGTGGCGCTGGTTCCACAATTAATGCAAGCCACGAGCAGGCACCAGTCGCCGCAAGAGGACAAGGACGAGACGAGAGAGAAGCCATCTCGTCTTCATGCTCCGCGTCACTGCTCTCGTCCTCCTCCTCGAGTCCTCGTCGTCCTCGACATGATATGGGCCGCCAGGGCCGGGCACGCCTCATGAGGCTCGCGGGCGGCAAGCGGCATGTACCAGTGGTACTCGCCAGACACCATGCATGATGCATCACCCATCACACGAGCGGGTTTGACGTCGACCGCGCGCTCGTACGTGTTGCTGACTGGTCGGATTGCATCGTGTGGCTGCCTGCGTGTGTGCATGCGTGTCACCGTGTCACCTCACCCTCCCACCTCTTGCATTGTGACCTTCTATTCTCTGTACTGGTTGTAGTAGCTAGAGGGGAGATGCTATCTACGAGTAAAGTTTACACGACGACGACAGATTAGCTAGCTTATTAGCCTACATAGGCTGTCATTGTTACTCCTCCACTCCATGGGTGCCTTTTTGACTGGCCATGCTTTCCCTTGACCTCTCTCTGTTTGAACTTTGAAGACAGACGTGAGAGAACTTTAATTTCGTGATTGCATTACACCTGTTGCTAGCTCATGTTAGCCGGCCTCGTCATAGCATGTATTAGAGCAAGCCTAATAATACAGCAAGTCTGCTGTCTATAAGGTTTTTTTCAGCTTTCTCTTAGTTCACCTATATATTAGTAGTTAGTTTTTCACAATTAGTACATAGCTTACTGGTCTCTCTCATAAATGTTTTTGGTTCTTGTGCTTAAGCCGGTTGTAAACTTACAACCCGCTTCTCCTCTCTTGTCTTCTCTTCTCTCTTCCCCACCTCAGCATTTAGCCAACTTACAGCCTGTTATTATACTTGCTCTTAGTATAAAACATGCTTAGACCCTGTTCGCTTGTCTTATAAGCCGTACCTTTCAGCCAACCAACAGTGTTTTTCTCTCACAACAAATCAGCGAACAGTGCTTCCAGCCAATACTTTTCAGCCAAACGAACAGGGCGTTAGTCTTCAACTATCAGTTCTATTGCGAGACACTGCCACCCCGATCTCACCGATAATGAACCATCAACCAGCTAGGCGGCTAACGCTAGCACCCTACGGAGGGGAAAGTAAATTCTACCACAAATGGCACATGCTTTCCTGATGTGCACCACTGGATGTACATCAAGACGCATGCACATCATGCAATAGTATATTCTCTTTCATAATATGCACGTATGGTGATACACATCTAGTGTCTATAGACCACAGCATAAGAGCACTTACCCTTAATTAAGGGCCCTCCACTGAGACCGCCGGTTAAGAGTATAAGCACGTATGGTGATACACATCCAGTAGTGATGTAGCATTCGCAGGCCAGTCTAGGTGTTTCATAAGAGTTTGATGACATTAAATAGGATGATATGGCAAGGGTTAGATGAGGAGAGAAATCATAAAAGATTTATAGGATAAAATGAGTTTAATGAGGATAAAACCCATCTACATTGTTTCCAACGTATAAAATGATTGAAATTAGTACATAGTAAACCCTCACGTGACACTAACGCTGACCGCAGTAGGCTCGTCGTGGTATAGCCAGTGAGCTGATAATCCAAATCACCTTGCAGTAGTAGAACATTAATTTGCAGAAGAGCTAGTACCGAATACGCGTTGTGGATCGATCGGAATACGCGTAGTAGGTGCAGCATCAGGCATGCTATTTTTTTATTATGATTACTTTATTATTGCATGATGTTAATCCGGCTCCACGTGTGCTAGTGTTACGCGTTTTGTCAAAGAGATGATGAGTCAACAAGCTAGCCACCCAGCTAATAATGAACTAAGAGCTACCATAAGATTAGATTAAGGAGCTAACTAGTAACTACTATACATAGGAGCAGTGGCGGATGCAGGATGAGAATCAAGGGGGGGCTAAAACAATGGAGATGTTGATTTGTATGAAGATTTAATAGTGATTTGAGATTTTGCTACAGTTTTTTTAAGTGGTAAATCAAGTTACTAGGGGGGCTGGAGCCCCCCGCCCCCTGTAGATCCGCCACTGCATAGGAGTAGGAGTATTACGTTAGTGTTAGCTACCGGATTACTGTGTGACCAGAGACCTCCGCTATATTTAGGCTACGAGAGATAGGCATGCATATGAGCATATATACGAACGTGACCTGACCAGGTGCGCCTCTCTTCTCCTGGGGCTCGAGGTAGACAACAAGGACTATGCATGCATGGTTCCTTACGTACTGACGTGAAAGATTATTTGCATGATGCATGCCAAGCATCGAGATGGAGTGGCGTGTGCCGTGCGGGCACATCACATGCTTCTGCCCGAACTTGTCAAAAGCGGTCGTCTCGTCTCGTCTCCAATATGGTCATATAATCCATGCATGCATGCGCTTATTGTCGTCTTCGCTACAGATGCATGCCGTCAACCTCTCTCTTGGTGTCACGCGCACACTCGCTAAACAAATGGTGCACGTAAGTATAGCTAGCTAGCTAGTAGGTACAGTACCTAGAGACGCGTCTACCAGCGCTGCCTATTGCCGTGTTGATCCTTGTCAAACAAGCACATACTCGTTCAAAGATACTCGTACTACACTTTATTATTTTCTTAATTTTCTTATGGCTACAGTGATTGCCTAGTGCCTAGCTATACGTACGTACGTTCACCGATCGAGGAGACTGCCTGCTAGGCTGCTATTGACTTTTAGCACTCCCGGGTGTCATGCGTGCATGCATGACGTACGCGCCTACGTGGTCGACGATCTATCACTGACAATGCAATGCCCCATCCTCTTGATTAATTTATTTGCAAACTAAAATCGATGTGCAAAGCTTGTGGAAGAAGCTCATGCTGCATAGGTGAAGTTTGCTCTATGCTCGAGCTCGATCGACGACACTCACCGGTTTTCAATGCAATAATAATCTGTCGTCGTCACATGCAATGGCTGAACAGGGGGCGGGCCGTGGCCCCAAGCACAGTAGATTTTATTAATACATATATAAATATTTGAATTTATATAGCACAAAAAATATTAACTTTCAATTAAAATATATGATTTCAGTTATGAGTAGTGTAAAAGTTTTTAAAAAGTTATTGAAACATATAATTATATATTTTATCACACTAAAAAATATGATCATATTTGTTCAGTCCTCTAAACAAAATTGATGGTTTCGACTCTACTCACGTGCTTACACCCATACACGTACACAGGACTACATGTAGGTCCCGTAGGCCACTGCATGATCTCTACTCGTAGATGTTGAATTGAATTGAACGGCGGCATCAGAGATCGGATCACATGCGAATGCCGTAGACACGATGTCATCTCATCTGTGATCTCCTACAGTCCTACTAGTCCTAGTGCGAGGTAGCCAGAGTTAGGCCGGCCGGCCGTGCATATTGATGCTTCCTACTGTAATCTACCTTCTCATCTCCGGTGGCCCTGTTGAAATGCTGTCCCAAGGCGCACCTCTCGTTTTCCAGAGGTGCTCTTGTTTTCTTAGATGTTAAACTTTTTAAATTTTAATTAAATATGTTAAAAATATTAAAATTTATAGTGTGCATAATAAATATTGTTATATTGATCGTTGATTATACTTTCACAATAAATTTATTTGGAGATACAATTATTGATGTTATTGTTTCATATATATATCTAGTTAAACTTTAAAAAGTTTCACTCCTCTGTAGCTAAGGTCCATGATCTGCATGCATGCTAGCTTAATTGTCGTCCAATACACCGCAATAACAATGATCAACTCTAACTTAGTATTAGATGTCACACGGACTAAATGGAGGCCAAACCTTCTAAACTATCAAGAATAGAAGACCTAAGTTCTTTGTGAGTATTAATGCATAAAAAACATAACTCGTGTCTGTTGACAAGAGAGAATATATGTAGGATTAAGTCCATTTTTGGCCCATCAACACTTGCTTTTGTCTAATTTTGACCCTCTCCTTCACCTATCAAAATCTTTAAATTTTGACCACAGTGCCCATTTTAGTGGTTTTAGGTGTCTCTCACTCTCATGGGCCCAACACGTGGCCATGGTCTAGTTTGCCCCTGGGGCGCTCCGGTGCGGGCAATATGTTAGCACATGCATGACTATGTGGGGAAGCTTGAGGTGGGGCACCAGTAGCACGATATTGGGAGGGGAAGAGGCGAAGCAGGGAGGGGCGAGGCATGGTGAGGTAGGCGTGGGACAGAGCGGGGCGAGGCTAGTGCAAAGGTGGAGACGGAGGTAGTCGTGGGGCAGAGAGGTGCAAGGGCGGTGTGCGTGTGGAGGCGAAGACGAAGGTCAGCATGTGCAGATAAGGTGGAGAGACTAGAGGAATAAATAGAAGTAAGGAAGGAGAAAAAATGAACGAAGAAAAGAAAAGGAAAGAAAGAAGAAAAAATAGAAATACACACATTTCATTGTTTTTAACGGAAAAACTATTTTATCAAATGTTTTTCTAACCAATGAAGTTGGATAAAAAAGATCCGTTTTACCATAGAAATCACAAACTAAAGCTGTTTTTTTGCGGCCGGAGCTCTATCAAACGGCTATTTTGTGTAGGGTGCTCTTTGGGTATGAACAAAAAATGCCCCCAAATACTTTGTGATACTCCCTGCTACTGCACCTCACAACCGAGAGAAAGTAGATAGAGACAGAGTGAGAGAATCAGGGAAGCTTTCTATCTACTTAGTACACCTGATCAGGTATGCTTTTCCTTTGATTCTGTGTAACCATGTCTTATCGTCAGTTTGTCAAGATGCATTCATGCAGGCGTGCGTGCATGTCAAAAAGAACCCAACCGTGCCGTGCCGTGCATCGTCTAACCTCTTCATTTGGCGCCGTATGTTTTGGCCTTGTCGATGAAGTGATGATTCCCCGTCTGTTCAATGTTCCCGTTGTCTTCTTTGTTCTAGCAACTGAAAACAAACTCATCATCAGATAGCTACCTAATCCACCTGTTTGTCAGGTTAATTGGTTCCCCCAACAACTCTTCAGGTTTTGCTAGAACGAATAAGGCTCCGAATAGAAAATTTGTCCGTTTGGTGCTTTGGAAAGCATGCATTACCAGTTTGTCATTGTTCAGATCTGAGATAGGATAGGAGAAACATGTAATCATTGTTCTTGAGAGTTGAATAAATTTGATGCTTAATTTGCAAAACAGTATCAGTGGTTGCATGGTAGTAGTAGGGTGTGTTTAGCTGGGAGGTGAAAAGTTTTTGGGTGTCACACCGGATGTTTCATGAGATGTCGAAAGGGATTTTGGATACTAATAAAAAAACTAATTACATAACTCGCCTAGAAACCGCGAGACGAATTTATTAAGTCTAATTAAGCCATCATTAGCACATGTGTGTTACTGTAGCACTTAAGGCTAATCATGGACTAATTAGGCTTAAAAGATTCGTCTCGTGGTTTACAACTAAACTGTTCAATTAGTTTTTTTTGTCTACATTTAGTACTCCATGCATGTGTCCAAACATTCGATGTGATGTGGTGAAAATTTTTTAGGTGGAAACTAAACATGCCGGTAGTACTTGAACATGCAGTTCAACAGCCACATGCATGTTTAGTACCTCGTCCTGCTACCGCATCAATAAGTTGATGCTGCAAAATCTCCTAGCCTCTGAGATCTCGCTGGACGCAAATGGATCTCTAGCTCATCACATGCATGTTATTAGCTAGTTGCTTGATACCATCTGCAAAATCTCGTCTCATCTCATCTTCGCTTAATATTCACTTATCTGCCACCAAATCCCTTGTCATGCTGCTGCAAACTGAATTGACTTGCAACCATCATCGATCTATCATGTGGCTCGACTACTTGTTTATGTCAGTCTGGCGGCCCTTGACTGATCATTGATTCCTGGTTTCATACAGCAACTTTGCTTGGGAAAAAAAGTATATACGATCCCTCATCAGGTTGGTACCAGTTCTTCTACGAACCATCATCGTTTCTTCTGAACTTGTGCGTCTGTTATTAATTGCCTGATTAGTTTCCCGTCACTTCTGCGCCATTATAATGTAGCAGAAGCCAAATGAAGTGCCTGAATTCTGCAGAGCTAACCTCAGTACAGGATCATCATAAATTTAAACCCTAACTGACAAAACAGCTGTGTGGCGCTACACTACTGTACTGCCCGGTTGCAACCTCTACAGCTATTAAAAAAAGTTGAGTCAGAGACAGTGGTCCGCTAATAATAATTATGAAAAGGCCATGCATAGACAAAACAAAACTGCAAGATTCGCGTACCAATTTTCAGCAGCAAAAGGCGCCATTTCGTCAACATATACGTAAACTGGACAGCCTCTGTGCGTGGGTAGTTTGTCCTCTCTTGGCAGATGCATCATGCATGATGCCCTAGCTAGGTAGCCATGCATGCATGGTGAAATTGAAAACAAAGAAAAGAAAAGAAAAGAAACAACTAGCCCAGGAGTACTGTACATGTGTACGTAAAAACAATAATTTGAGGATCGGAAATGGTCAATCTTGTTCTAAGCGCCTCCTGATTCCCATGGAGCATCTACACATTTCATAGTTTATCTAGGTCTCTATGATACATTTGAATAATACTCCTAGTAGTAATTCATGCAGATCAAGGCAGGAGAATGGAATGCTAACTTATCCCTGGCTGTCTGCGGTTTAGGTGTGGAATGAAGATGTGAGGATCATTGTTTATCCACCCACCTTGACCACATGACATGCAATTAAACTCTTGTCTGTGTCTGGGTGAAACCTAATGCCTCCACCAAGAGTCTTCAGTCTCTCCAAACCTCGAGTCATCATCAGGAATAGTAATTAAAAGGGAGCCAAAATTAATTAACCCCTGTCTGCCTGAGAGCTTACAAGTCCTGTACCGACCAACTCCGTAAATTGCTTCGTGATTGCAATCTCTTGCAGTTCGCGACATTTTAAGTTTGGCCGCCGATTTGACTATTACTGGTCCGTCGCCCAAAGCCGACATGAGGTGCCTTTTTTTAGTCATCGAAAATTCGAAAGTGTTTTCAGTAGTCTGTGCAGGGAACAAGGATATGTATGCAGAAGAGAAGTGAGGTCAACAATGCATGCATGCACCAGCACCACTGCACCACCATGGCCCACGGGCAAGGGCAACAGAGACAGTACAGTACGTGAGCATGAGGTTCTTCCTGTACATGAGTCTGACTGATGAATGTGCAGTACTAGTAGGAAGCAAAGGGCTTTCAGATGAGACAGGACGTACAGCTAGCTGAGCGCGACCCAGACCGCATGCAGATGTAGCAGCTCCTCGTTCGTTCCTGCCGATCAGAGCTTGCTCAATTCAGGCACAGGAGTCGAGTACATGAGATGGACAGGTCGAGGAGGATCCTTCTCCTTCCTTGGGTTTGTCTCGTTACGACAAGCATCAGACAGAGTTCCTTTTCGATCAGATAGCGAATGGAATGCAGAGAGAGATGCGACAGGAAGAGATGGCGGTGTGCCGGCCACGCCTGCTGCTGCAGTGGTCGACCGGCACGCGCGAGATCGAACAGTGCTGCAGGGTTCCACGAAGCAGAACACAACACTGCATGGATGGCCCTGTCAACTGTGAGCGACGATCACGCCGGCGCTTCGCCGTCGAGGGCGCCGACGGCGATGCGATTGCTCTAGTGGGCCACCGCCTTCTTCAATGGAGAGGCGACGGGCCGAGAGGCCCTGAATGCATAGCAGGAGGCCTTGAATACTTCATGGAGGCCCATCCTGCTCTAGTCGGCCCTAAATGGGTAGGGCTGAAATGTCAGCAGCATATTGGGCCGGACATTTTCTCCGTTTCCGGTTCGTCTAACCCTCTCTTCTCCCCTCCACCACCACTCCGTGCCTTCCTCTCACCACTGCCTCGCGATCTCCCCGCCCCGCCGCCGCCATGGCTTTCTCCGCGCGGAGGAGCCTCGCCACCTGCCTGTCCCACCACTTCTCCCGCCGCCTCCACCCCTCCATCTCGCACCTCGTCCCGCCCCACCACGACCACTCCGACCCCGCTACCTCCCACTCCTTCTCCTCCCCCGTGCCACCGCCTCGGCCCCAATCGCAGCAACCCGCACCACCGTTCCCCTCCGCGCTTCCATGGGCGTCGAGATCCCGGGCGCTGGCCCCCTCCCCCCTCCCCTTTGCTCTCCACCTCGCCGCCCACCGCTACTCCTCCGCCTCGGCTCCCGACACGGACGTCTTGTCGGACGCCGCCGCAGTGCCCCCCGTGTCGGAACTGCTCTCGGATGGGGTGGCGTCCGCTGCCGCGTCCGTCCCCTTGCCGCCGGCGCCGTACCCAGGGGAAGTCGCTGCCGCCGCGGCCGAATCATTTCCTCCCGTCGCGGCCCTGCAGCACCTCCTGGACGCCGTGCAATCCTTCACCGGCCTCAACTGGTATGGTATTCCTTCGGGGCTTCGCGAGGTTTCTGTTTCGGTTTTGTTTCCTGTGTGATGTAAGTTCTATATTCCTGCTCCGGTGATCAACAGGTGGGCGGCTATTGCGCTGACGACGGTAATGATCCGGTTAGTGACTGTCCCGTTGCTCATCAACCAGATGAAGTCGACGATGAAGTTAAATGTAATGCCTGTACTTCACAACCTTCTCTTCTTACTTAATCCTTTGTTTTTATGTGTGTTTGTTACCGGCCTAGGAATTACTGCATGAGAGTGCTCAAACATCTAAAATTTGTCAATTTTTTTCGAACCTAAGCTTCTAAAACTTTTCAAGTTCGAAACTTGTAACATTGCTAAAGCATAATGTGTTAGAATAGATCTCAACCGAATTGGCCCAACGGCCAATTCGGACCCTTTGACCAAGCCCTGATCGGGGGCATCCAATCCAACGAGGTTGGTGGGCCCCCGTCGCACAGTGCCATATAAGAGGGAGTGGGGGCCACGGGCTCAAACCACAAGGTTCACTGCCCAGCCGCCACCCCACTCCAAACCCTAGCCGATCTAGAGGGCGGCGCTGCCAGCGGCGGGAAGCGCCACCACCGCCTCTGCTCCACCCTCAAGCCCGAAGACGATCCACCGCTACTCCGACCGTCGCTGCCATGCGCAGATCTTCATCGATGAACCAGCAAAGGCAGGGAGCTCCTCCGATGGTCAGATGCTCTCTCTCTCTGTCTCCTACTCCCGAAGGAAGCTCCAGTTCTTTTTTATTCAACTGATAAAGAAAATAACCCACTGGATCCGCACCTAGATGATCTAAAGAATTCTAACAATGGTACGGGAGCCACCCTAGTGAGTAGATCTAGATTGGGTAGAAAGAAAACACAGAAAGAGGAAAGCATGTGACGGATTTCGATCCGAAAAGAGCAGTCCCTAACCTTAGAGAGTAACCCTAGAAGGGAAAGGATGGTGGGGAGGACCCCGACGCCGCACGGGAAGGAAGTCAGTGCCGCCGTTCACCGGTGCGCTGGAAAAGAAATCAACCGAAACCCTAACCAACCCGTGCCTAGCAAGGGCTCGAACGCGGGCGGTAAGCGCTACCACCGAGCGGCTCAACCACTGAGCTTGGAGAAAAGAAAAGAAAAGAATCGAATCGATTTTCAAATCGAAAAAGAAAGTAGAAAGAGGTGAATCAGATTGTAACTCTAACCCTAAGAAGAAGTTGGCGGACAAGCACCTAAGGGCAGTGGCGTTGCTCTCAGCGATGCTGTCGCAGCAAAGAAAGGGCCGCGGCCATGCCTTGGATCACGGCGCCGCAATCACCCGCTATGCCATGCCGTTGGCGCATCTCGCACGACGTGCGTGGCAACCCTAAGGTAAACTCGCCGTCGTTGGAGATGTCAGCGAGGAAGAAGAAATGCGCCACCACCAGGCTGCTCGACGGAGTTGCGCGCGGACTTCGCTGCACGGCGAGCTCCGGCGAGAGGCCTGGCAGCGGCGCAGATAAGCAAGGATCCTCCTGACGCACGGCGTGGAGAACGAACAAGAAAGGAAGAAATTGAAAGGGAGCCGGACCCGTTCCGGCGGCGCCACCACTTGCCGCTGCCGGCGGCTGCCGCCGACATCGGGGCGCTGAGAGAGAAACGGAGGTGAAGAAAAGCTCTAGGGTTTTTGGGCATCAGCCGGCTAAGGTCTTTTATTCGGCCGAGAAGGACGGAGAGCCGTCGGATGGTGATTAACGGCCACGACCAACTGGACCACTTGAGGCCCAGGCGGAGAGGAGAAATCCCGGCCCAGGCCCAGGTTGCGGCCTGGGCGCGGGGTGGAAGCGCCATGCGACCGGTGAGCGGGCCGGCCCATTTGGCGGGCGATCAGCAGATGTCGCTGGGCCGCACTACTGAACGTGCTTGAGCAGCTGGGCCGCGGTGCAACAGATGAGCCTATGGGCCAAATGAACAGCAGAAGAAAGAAAAAGTTTTAGTGTTGGGCCATGGGCCGCCGGTGTTTCAGTGCTGGACCGTGGGCCGCACAGCGCTGGCTCGGGATGAAAGAGAAAAGTTTAAGTTTTTCATTTTCCAGAAGCATTTTTGTCTATATATTTAATATAGTTTTTATCTCTAAAACTTTTGCACCAACGGGTTTTAACTTTAGAGAGCAGATATATACTCAAAATGCTTCTGGAAAGATAGACTACTTTTTACATGTTTCCATTGCAAAGCGACAAAGTTAAAGTTTATTGTCTTCTCATTAAATCCGAACCAGCGGGAGGATTTAATTTGAAGAGCAGTTATAGTCATTCAGTAAATGATGAAAAGTTTATTCTCTAATTAAAATTAGAGGAATAGTCGATTTATGGTTAACATAAATTATAATATTGTTATTTTCTGACCAACGTTGATGATAACAATATTATAAGTTTATTTAAGCGTTTAAGTTTAAAGAAAATTATGATGTTATTTTCTGACCAACGTTGATGATAACAATATTATAATTCTACGTGTTTTATGTTTAAAGTTTAAATCTCTGATAAATTTTGCATCAAAGTGACCAATTTTCAGAGAATGGATAAGAAACCAGACATGCTCCAGATCAAGCAAAATGTAATGTATTTTCATGTTTCCGCTGCAATAGTGATGATGATCTTCAAAATTAAATTCGAACCAACGGGAGAATTTAATTTTTGAAGAGAGTTATAAGATAATTGAGTTTTCATATGTTAATTCCATTTCTGCCCAACGGTGATGTGGAATTGATGTATAAGATTGATGGTTTTGTTCTATTTCTACCCAACGGTGATATAGAATAGAACTTAAAGATTTAAAAGTTTAATGTGCATGTCTTTAACCAGACCAATGTAGGGTTATTTTCATGCTTATTATTATTGATTATTGATTAATGTTTTCAGACAAACAACTTCATGTCTTTATTCTTGAAGGGTGAAAAGGAAATGAGTTGGGTACTTGTGACCCAGAAGATGAAAAGTGCAATTTTCTTCAGAAAGAAGATCATTACGTAAGGGACTAAGGTCTCTTTAAAGAATGGTTTCAAAAAAAAAGAATTCTAGGATATTGATCCAAGAAAATAGAACAATAAGAGTTTAGTTTAAAATATGTCTTTTATGTACTCCTTATGAAGAAGATTTTAGTTATCATCATGATAAAAGATGTAAAAAGTAATATAATTTTTAGACTTAATCATCATGATTTGAAATGTAATAAGTGACATGCATGTTTAATTTGACCAACGTCGGATTAACCATGTGTGTTAAAGAGTATTTGGATTTATTTCTAAATTTGTTGATTGGATATGAGCCAATATTGACATTTGTGTCCCTTCAAGAAAATTATCTCGCATAGCGGGAAAAGTTTGTGATAGTACCTGCATGACGGGAAAAGTTTTGAGAAAATACCTGCATGACGGGGTAAAGTTGGCATAGTACTTATGTTAATCAATCCTGCATGGCGGAAGAAATTTGACATAGTACTTATCCTGCATGGTGGGAGAAAGTTATGCTGACTCATGTGCTTTGAGTGTATCCCGCACAGGGAGAAAGATTAGGGTAGCTCTTATGCTATCCTAGTATAAGTTTAAGGAGAACAGAAAGTTACAGACGAATCTCAAGATAAGAATGACATGCAAGTGTGACTTGCGAAAGTATTAATGATAAAAGACTCTATTGAGTTTTTAAAGTGAAATGAGAAAAAAGTACTCCCAACGAATTAAGAAATAATTTCATTTGTATGATGTAATCATGTGGATGAAGAAAGTAATCAAAGTTTCCTCATTCACAAGAGTTCTGAATAATTTTCGAAATTGTGGTAGAAAAGTTAGTACCACATTTCGAGGGGGAGAAAGGTGAGATCAATTAAGAAAGACAATTAAGAAAGATACTTTCCCATTATTCAGACAATGCGATGCATACTAAAGTGATCTATAAAAGATGAATGTGATCGTCGGGAGAGTAAGACAGTCATAATATCGATACCCCTAAAGTAAAGATATAGCTAAATTCATGGACCTTTTACAGTTCCAACAGAAAGATAGCATAGTCAGCCAGTATTCATACTGGACGTGTTCAGAGTTTTAAAGGCGGTGCTAAATGCACCATATGAGTTTTAGCAGATTGAACCCAAAATAAGAAAATTAAAGATGGGACAATCTGGGGGAGCGTGGTACAAAGAAACCTGACTCCGCAAGGATGATGAATAATATAAACAAGGATCTTGTTATACAGGACCTTGTAGAATCAATTGTCTTTTGGCAATAAAGATCAAGAAATGCTAGTAACTAAGGCCCCAGAAAGTCTCAAAGAATAAGAAAATCAGATATTTCTGACGATTATAAAGTCTATATTAGTGAAATTCAAATGGAGGGTAATCCCACCTAATTTGAAGAAGTCATGAGAGGCGTTCACTCGTCCAAGTGGCAAGAAGTAAAGGAAGATGAAATGAAATCGATAATACCAATAATATTTTTGGAATCTAGAATAAATTTCTAAGGAGTCAAAACAGTAGACTGTGATGGGTCTACAAGACAAAATGTGACTCCAAGGGAAATATGTAAAGATGTGGAGCGCGACTTGAATCAAAAGTTTTGCGCGAAGCGAATGAATAGATTACAATGAGTGCTAGTGGCACATCATGATCTGAGTTACATCAGATGAAAGTAAAGATAACATTTCCCAATAGAATTTGTATGAAAATAATTACGTGGCACAACCCAGAGGTTTTGTCATGAAAAGAAAAGAATGTAAGGGATGCCACCTGTAGAAATCTCTTATGGACTGGAGCAAATCTCTAGACAGTGACATTTAAAGTTAAAGAGTCAATTAAGAAATTTTGGGTTAAAGAGAATGAAAGGTCAATTGCGCTTGTACAAAGTTATAGAAGGGAAAATTCATTCCCTAATCCTGTGTGGATGACACCTTAATTGTTAGTAGTGATGTCAATCTACTGCATGAGAAGAAGTTGTTGTCCTCAAGGTTAATAAGAAAGTTCTCGGTGAAATGTCTCTCGTTATAAGGATTGAAACTCACCGAAATAGAAGAAAAGGGGTATTAGAACTATCGCATAGGCATGCTAAGAAAAGTCTCTAAATAAATAAAGTACCTATGCGGGTAAACCTACGCCTGTTTCCATGGTCAAGGGTAATAGTTTTGGGAACTTTAGTGTTCCAAAAGGCAATGTGAGATTGTTATAGATGGACGTCCTATATGCTCTAGCTGTTGAAAGCTTAATGAGTACACAGATAAGATATTGCCCTGACATAGTTTATATATCCGAGTTATTTTGGCAAAAGTCCAGTCCAGATATAGATCACTAGAATGGAGTTAACAATGTCGGCCTCATGCTAAGAAAGAAAGAACAAGTACTCTCAAGTAGTTGTGGGTACAAATGTTGAATTTTGGCGAGATGTTTAGTGAAACCCACATAGTAGCTGACACTCGCAGTTGGAGTTTTATTGTGGAAAAGCTCCAAAAGAAACCGTTCTAGTATCATCAGTGATGTAAAGTTATAATATAGCATGATATAAGGCTGCGGGACAGGCAAAATAGTTAAAGAACTTTACCCGGAATGGATAATGGTTGTTAACAGCAATGACCATTTGAATAGTTTGCTCCTAAGACAACGGGTCAAGTGTACTGCCAAATACGTTGACATTAAAGTTATACGTTGTAAAGGAGAAAGTCCGGAATTATACTAAAAGGTATTGAACATATAAGTAACAAGAAAAGCTTGTGGATCCGCTTACCAAGGCTTACCACCCAGTGTGTTCAGAGAACACACAGTCGACATGGGTTTATGGTATAGCCTATGCTTTCCGGACAATAAAGGGCCCAAAAGTTCAAGAATCTGTTTCAGAACAGAGACATGTATTGTAGCTGTTAAATCTATCGGCAATTGACCGTGACGATGAAGCATGCTCTATACACTAATCTGTGATGGAACAAATAAAAGTGAAAGCAATTAAAGTCAAAGTTTAAAGTTAAATGATAAGTTGAGATCAAAGGGGAGAATGTTAGAATAGATCTCAACCGAATTGGCCCAACGGCCAATTCGGACCCTTTGACCAAGCCCTGATCGGGGGCATCCAATCCAACGAGGTTGGTGGGCCCCCGTCGCACAGTGCCATATAAGAGGGAGTGGGGGCCACGGGCTCAAACCACGAGGTTCACTGCCCAGCCGCCACCCCACTCCAAACCCTAGCCGATCTAGAGGGCGGCGCTGCCAGCGGCGGGAAGCGCCACCACCGCCTCTGCTCCACCCTCAAGCCCGAAGACGATCCACCGCTACTCCGACCGTCGCTGCCATGCGCAGATCTTCATCGATGAACCAGCAAAGGCAGGGAGCTCCTCCGATGGTCAGATGCTCTCTCTCTCTCTGTCTGTCTCCTACTCCCGAAGGAAGCTCCAGTTCTTTTTGATTCAACTGATAAAGAAAATAACCCACTGGATCCGCACCTAGATGATCTAAAGAATTCTAACATAATGTAGTATGACCAGGATATCCCTGCTGTCTGAACCAGGCGCGAGGTCTGCAGGGGAATCTCCACTTACTGCTTCCCCTACTAATACCCTGAGTTTGGTTAAGCAAAATGTTGCCATGCTTCTGTGCAATTTCTAGTGATATGGATGCTAAAAACTTATGGCCTGTTTTGGCCGAGTTCTTAGAGCATCTCCCAGGCTGATTCCAGTGAACTCTGCCAACCTGTACTTAGAATCGCTCTCAGATGATTGTATCAATTGATTCTCTGAAATGAACTAAGATGCTGGGATCTGAAAAAAAATCTGATGGTTCATTTCCCACATAGAATTGTGTCCTCCATAGAGTTTATTCTAGAGAATCACTTTCAGCCACAGAATCAGTCCCCCCCCCCCCCCCCCCCCCCCCCCCCCCCCAAGACATTCAGCAGTACCAGGAGCTGATAACAGGCCCTTACAACACCTTGCTGGTTGCATGGATGCATGTTATTTGGTGAAATTCGATTTCAGAAATCAGAAAATTGGGTTTGAATTGAAGTGCTTATGTTTCTGTATGGTTCAAAGTTTTAGTATAGTCATGGAGGATATCTCATATCCAACTGCGAACAGGGACAGGCAAATTTAAAGGCTTGTTGTTTTAGCCATGAGTTTTCTAATTTTGAATTTTTCCCTTTAGCCAATAGCCATATAATGCAAGTGGCTTACTGTTCTTGCATCCAACAATATTCACATCTAAGTGGAGTTCTACAACTATTATATGATGTAGGATATGAGACCAGAAATTGAAGCCATCAATGAAGAGATGCGAAATGTAAGTATGTTAATTTGTTCAGTTCACATTGCAGTTTATATGGAATTTGTTTAGCATTTACTTAGTATGCTCGTTATGAAAAACAAGAAACTATTTATGCTTTGCAGTCAACTGATCCAAGGTCAATGGAAGTGGGGAAACAGAAATTGGGCGAGCTGTTCCTTAGGTGTGCAGCTTTCTATGTCTAACTTTTTATTCGATCTCAAAACTGCCAGATAGCTTCTTGTTTTCCATTTCTGCGTGGCTCCAAATATTTTTTTATTTCATGTTACAGATTCATCATTTTACGAGGCTGGAATGCCTATCACTTAACTCACTCCTTTAATTGAGTAGCTCCACAAGAGCTTTTTAAATGTTATTATGTTCCTGCATGCTATTGCCTATTCATGAAATATGAAAGCAACCTCCCTCGTCCTAAATCATTGAACATCTTAACTGGCTTGACTGCCCCTTCGGTTATCTTTTTCTGTTAGTATTTTCTTTCCTCTCATCATACAAGCTGTATAAGATATATTACTGAAACAATTGTTTCATTACTTCTTGCTTCAGACATGGTGTGACTCCATTGACACCATTGAAGGGTCTATTCATACAGGGACCTATATTCATGAGCTTTTTCTTTGCTGTAAGTTTATAGTTTACACCACATTTTTGTCGCATCCAAAATTCTAGTCTAGCAATAGGATTAACCTTATTTCTCATTTCTAATGTTTATGTTTTCTATTCCAATTTTAGATATCAAATATGGTTGAGAAAGTCCCCTCTATGAAAGGAGGTGGTTTGTATTGGTTTACTGATTTGACGACTCCTGATAATTTTTTCATCCTCCCAGTGTTAACATCACTGACCTTTCTGGCCACAGTAGAGGTTTGCATTTTATCCACTGTGTTTATCTGTTATTTTTTTGTCAAGATATTAGTGTTTTCCTAAAAAAATATATTTTTCAGCTTAATATGCAAGATGGCATGGAAGGAAATCCTATGGCAAAAACAATGAAAAAGGTCTCTAGATTTTTTGGAGTTATGTTTGTTCCATTTACAATAGGCTTTCCAAAGGTATGTAACTGTGAAACTGCTCAGGTTTTTAAGTAAGCATCAACTCACCGTTCTGTTTTCCTTCATTTACATTCAGCTTTTCCAAAGGTACAAAACTCTGAAATCACTTATAAGAAATTACATTTAAGGGCTCAATTTTTTTTAATAACGGCAAGTTCTCATTCTGGCTACCCCCTCCTAAACGCTTGGCCTTCTCAAAATAAATAAATGAACATTCTTTGGGCTTATTTGGTTATGTACTTCCATAACCTGTTTTTGGGCAGACAGTTTGGTTTCTGAAACTGTCCAGATCAGATCTTGTCTGGGAAAGTCTACTCATTACTTCTCATTAGGCTTGTCTATACTTATCTACTACCAGACGCCATGACAGAAAGTTATGGCTGCCTATTTTTGTTAATACATTCAAAATTAACATGTATGGCACCTTAATTTAAGGGTGAGGTGTATTGAATCCTTGAATTATCTGGGAGTGGGTTACAGAGGAAGTCTACTTTTTTCCTCGAACAAGTCTTTTTTATTTTATATTTGGCGCAGCCATTTTGGTTTTGCTACTGCTCTAGAAGGTTTGGCCAATTGTTTTACCCCCAAAATAGTGTCAAAATATGCTGCGCTGAATGAAATTGCTGCTGGAACCGTAAGGGACAGTTCATACTTCGTAGTGCTGATTGTGCCTACTGTTCTCACTTCCTGATAAATCTATACTTATGCTGAGGGCAATCCAAAATCTATTATTCATCTCATGTCAAATATGCTCAGCTTTGATGACTTGTGGAACTATAACACCGCAACTCATGCATTTGCGCTGCGCCACTGCCATTAATATTTCATTTCTTTGACAGGCAATTTTCTTTTACTGGGTCACATCAAACTTTTTCTCACTTGTTTATGGTGCTGGTATGTCACTTTCCAGACTTGAGATCCATCTTTGTTCATGATCTCTGCCTATCTTATGATTTATGTTCCTTAATTGATAAAAAATATATTTCATCTTTCTCAGTTATCCGGAATCCGGCTGTAAGACTCTCCTTAAATCTTCCTCCCTTGGAATCTCATCCTACACCTGCACAAGTGCAGCCCTTAAACCTATTGGGCAGACCTGAATCAAGTCCTGGAGTCGATTCTCCTATTTCAGACAAGGAATGTGAGCAATCGAGTTCTGTGCTAAGTACTGGAGTCGATTCTCCTATAGCAGACAAGGAATGTGAGCAATCGAGTTCTGTGCTAAGTGACCGTATCAGAGATCTCGAGATAAGGGCTAAATCAAGGGGTGGATCTCAAGAGTAATTTCGGGATTTGTGCACATGGAAGTAAAGAAGCACACCTTTTGGGTTTTGGTATCTTTTTTGGGAGCAAAGGAGACCCGGTACTGAGGTATAATATTGAAGAGGTGGCAATTTTTCAAAATATGGGTCGATCATGTTTCCGTGAATAAATTGGTGTAGTATTGGCTTGTAAAATCGTTGCACAGTACTGGCTTGTATGATATAAATTGGTGTAGTATTGGCTTGTATGATATAACCGTACCATCTAACAATAGCCATGATGTACCTTGGATTAAGCGTATTGCTGCTACTGAGCAGCACACGCTGGGTTTTTCTAGTATTTGCTTCATGCTGAAAGCTCTAATGAGAGATATCTTTATCTGTACATTTGCAATGTTGTCAATTTTTGAGAGCTTTAGTTGTGATGTGACTTTTGGTTTTACTCTGTTCTGTATATTGTGTTACTGTTGTATGTTATAAAGATCCTCGCGAGTGTCCAGTATGCTTGATTATCTTTTTTTTAAAAGAAATTGATTTTGCTGGACATGAACAAAGTGTCGGCGTCGGGTCCCGCGAGGGTCTTAGGCCAACGAGTGAATCAGTGCTGTGTGTCCCTAATCTGGATGGTGATACAAGGAGAGTACACGGGGATTTATCCTGGTTCGGGCAAAAGAAGGCCCTACGTCCAGCGGAGAGGGGGAGTATTGTATTTCCTTGCACCTAAGTGCTTGCGTAGGGGTTACAAGCTGTGAGAGAGGGAGCCGATCTCAGGTCTCAGAGAGAAAAAGTGAGAGTACAAAGGAGATTGCTTGAGATGTTGATCTTCTGCGGTGGGATGGTGACTGACTTTTTGTTTGTCCGTTGTCCGCCCCGCTTCGTAGAGTCCCCTGCCTGCCCTTTTATAGGGTCAAGAGGAGGCAGGGACGCTGAGGGTGCCTTAGAGGTGAAGTTTTGTCGAGCGCTGTGGAGGCCGCTGTAGCGACGTGCCTCGAGAATGGCCGGCCATCTCCGAACACCATGGTGACGTAGAGGATGAGACGGTGAAAAGACTCCGGATCCTGTGGCATGCAAGCCTTGCTTTCTTGTTTGACCGGCGGTTGGTCGAGGCCGGGTCGAGGTGGGTCGACGGTGAATGGATAAGGCCGAGTCCCGGGAATTTCGGGGTACGATACTTGTCGTATTCTCCCTCGAGGGTGATCAGTGGCGGAATAGTGCTCGGTATGGCGCGTACAGTGATAGGTTTTCACCGCCCATCCCGGGATGGACAGTAAAAAGTGAGATTTGACACTGATACTGCTTCCATGCTGATTACCGCTGTAGCCATGGGGTAGGAAGTGGTTGACGGGTAGGAAGTGGTTGACTGTTGCATTAAATGCTTTGACCTTTGTCTCAGAGTTGGTGAGTGAGGTGGGTCGACCGGCTCGACCTAGGGTCGTGCGAGTCGGAGATTTCTCGGTGGTCGAGGCGTCCCGTCGAGCGAGTCTCGTGCGAGTCGGAACGAGGTCGAGGCGTTTCGTTCGTCGTTTTGGCTCGTTCCGTCTTTGTGGCAGAGCTTTTGGCGTGGTTTTTTTCAGGGGTTTGTTTTCCTTGATCGTTGATTGTGGATACCCCTTGTTTTGGTACCCGACACAAAGTTTGCTTAGTTAGCATCTGTATCAAAGTCTTCGATCTGAGAATCTCGATGGCCAGAAAATATTCAGAATAGTTTATAATTAGTATATATATTGTACGTCTATAACCACGCAATGTCAGCACTTCTCAAGTAACTGCTCCTACAGATTTGGTTGTGGATGCTTCTTTCAATGAAAATGGCGTTCACCTACTCGAGATGTGATAGAAATGCTTTCCTGTCCACGAACAGGACGACTGGACGAGAAAGCTAGGGTTGCTTATATATATACATACAGTTCAGTCCACCTCTTCAATGATATCTACTGATCAGATATAAAAACACGAGGAAATGGACAAAGTTCTGAGTAGAAAAATCCTTAAGGCTATATTATACCAATATATCTAACTACTTCGTGAGCCGAGTCCACTAATTCTTTATCGATATCTCCCCATTTGGACCCTTGCTTTCCCTCCACAACCATTCTACCAGATGTTTATTTCACCACCTATTGGCTATTGAGTTCTCATTGCCTTCCCCTCTTCTTCTGCTTGACCTGCAGGCAGATCTCTAACTTGCTGCAAAAATCCAGCCGCTCGGCTGGCCTCACGTGCTCTCCAGTCTCCCCACAAAACCGACGAATCACTGTTTGTTTATTCGGTTGGTATGGAGGAGTTGCAGTCCAACTCCAACCACTGGATGAAGGAGAAGCCATGGAATGAAGGCAGGCATGGCTCATTCAGCAGCCCATATGAAAGCAACAGAGTGCCTACCTGCCCCCGAAAGAAAATATCCACAAGACAAGAGTAAAAGAAGACTGCGTTTGGTTTGTGTTTTTCCACGGGGAAATGAACGAGGAAGCAGTCGTCGTCTTTCCATGCTGAATTGACGACCAACAAGGCAACAACCACGCTTTCGTTCATCGTTATGTTTGCCGCGTCAACGAGGCCGGCCGAGTTGCTTCAATTGCAACTTGCAAGCAAGCCCTCAAGAGCTTGCTCGATCGATGGGCAGTTGGTCCATAGCGTGAGCAGTGACACCCGTCGAATGGGCGTCGCACACGCCATCCCTGCATCCCTGATTCATGCTATGCGTCCATTTCCTGAAAGCAGAAGGGATATAAAGCCGAGACAAGGAAGCAGCCGTGCATGCCCATAGGGTTGTATGGATGAAACCATTCCATCAGCTTTTTAGCCTTTGTAAAGCATCCACAGATTGAGGGGTTTCTTTGTTTGTTTGATTGACTGACAATGATCACCCATACACCTCGTCAAAGGACAAACACATAGGAGTAACTTTCATAGGCGTTGTAGGTATGAGAAATCATGATGCCATGCGCTAAAAGCATGGCCAATCAATAATTCCCACGCTAAGGAACTGTCAAATCTGCTGAATGAACTTGGTTGCGTTTGGTTGCTTTCCCGACTCGGCCAACGAAACCGGCTGCCATGGGTCGGGTCAGGCTCTACAGCTGCAGTACCCGTTTGTTTGGTGCACCGTGCACGTACTCATGGAGGCAGGCTACGAAGAAGAGAAGATGTTTGGTTGGCCGCAGCCCACAGCTCTGTTTCTCACATAGCAATAGGCAATAGCATGCATCCATGCGCGTCCACGGGGCCCGGGAGGAACGAGCTGGTTCAGGCATCCATGCAGCGAACCAAACGCCCCCGAAGCGAGTGCGATGCGTGCGTGATCTGTTCCTGTTCGGCTAGTCATCCTCATCCACAGCTCGATCGATCGACGGCGGCCGGCCGGACTCCCGGTGGGAAACTGGTCGTGTCGCACCGATCGATCGACGCAGCATGCATGCCCAGTCGTCCACCACGCGCGTATTATCGAGCTAGCTCACCAACCCACCCGCCGCGCTCGGCCAAGTCAAACGGCACGACACGGCGGTCGGCGGTTACTTGTACAGTTTTCTCATCGTCATCAGGACACGTACGTACTGTACTGTACAAAAGAAAAGAAAATAGCAGAGTCTTCGGTTACAGGTGCCCGGACGGCCGAACCATGGGAGCCTGTCAGCCTTCCGGTAGGTGAGCGAGTTCCGGGCCGGGCGGACGGGTGGCCCACCCACCAACCTCTGACCCGGCGAGCCACGCCCTCGCTCGCTAGCTATATATCCCGCCCTCGACACGTCGATCCAGTCCAGCGCGCGGCGACACCCACACGCCACCGCTCGGTCTCTTGCTTCCTCCCGGCACCGCACCGCCAGGCACAGCCACAAGCCATCCACCCGATCCACATCCGCCATCATGTGGGTGACGTCGATGCCGCAGGTGTGGGACGAGGAGGCCGCGGCCAAGGGCGGCGGCGCCGCGGTGACCCCCGCGCCGGCCGCGGCCATGCTGGGCTCGCTGGCGGGGTGGCTGTCCCGCACCGTGCAGCCGCTGCCGCAGCCGCCCCCGCCACGGGTGTGCGGCACCGAGGGCGGACCGCCCGTGACGGCGCCCAGGCTCAGGCTCCGCGACGGCCGCCACCTCGCCTACTGCGAGAGCGGCGTGCCTCGGGACCAGGCCAGGTTCAAGGTCGTCTTCTCCCACGGGTTCACCGGCTCCCGCGAGGACAGCGTCCGCGCCTCCCAGGTACTTGTCCAATCCACCATGCCCATCGCTATTCTCTTCTCGTCGTGTAGAAGCAGTCAGTGGATTGTCGGTGGTTAATCACGAACGGTACCGCTAATAAGCGGCAAAGAGGCTACCTCAAACCGGAAAAGAACTAGTAGCTCGCCATGTGAGGTGTTCTTCCATCGTTACTGGCGTGTGCGTGTGGTGGTTACCTTGCCTGTCTGAGACTGCGGATCCATCCATCCATTCAACTTTCAGGATCTCGAGCAGTAGGCTTGAGGCCAGAGAGGGGACGGAACTGTCGGTGTCTTTGCAAGACGACGACCTGGCGTTGGCGGACGCGCTTGCCTCTTTGGCAAGGTAGCTGAAGCAGCGTTTTCTCTGAGCTGCTGGACAAACTATCCCATCTGCGTCGCTCCGTGCTGCCTGCCTGTCAAGTGTCAAGGCGTGCCTCCCAATCCCAGGGTCGTTACTTTGATGGATCATCGATGGTCGGCAGGTCAGAGCTGCCGCTTTTAGTAGGGCCTGTTTGGTTTTAACTCGTTAAAGTTTAACTCTCATCACATTAATATTCCCTCAAATGCATGGAGTACTAAATGTAAACTAATTGTATGCATGTCGGCACAAATTAGGAGTAATTTACGAGACGAATCTATTAAGCCTAATTAGTCATAGATTGAAAACTTCTTGTCAAATAAGACGAAAGTGCTACAGTGTTTGTTAAACTTTAACTCCTCAAACCAAACACCTTAGTTTAGAAAACAAAACGAAAACGTACTGTATTCATTTGCTTTTTTCCTTTTTTTAAAAAAAAGAGGGATGCTACTGTGTTGCTAGGCCATTCCGCAGGACTACTACCAGGGTTTTTTTCCCCATTTTGTTTTAATCTACAAAACAAATATTTTAAAAATAGTAGCAGTAGGTGTCCAACAAAAAAAACACTTCTCTGCCAGCTGTGTGCTATGCAGAGGTTAAAATATTAGTTCTTCTACGTACTAGTAGTTGACATGCGTTAAAAATTCGAGTACCGGCCTGACTGCTATAGAATTCCAACTCTTCGTTGGAGTACTATCTTATTATTATAGATGGAGTTGTATGAGCATTATTATTTCCTAGTAGTAGTATACTAACAGTTAGGCAGGCAGCGTGCGTGCTTGCTGGCGTAACAAGTCATAGGATTCTCGTGTGCAAGGGTTGCCGTTA
Source organism: Saccharum hybrid cultivar R570 (assembly GCA_038087645.1). Classification (NCBI taxonomy): domain Eukaryota; kingdom Viridiplantae; phylum Streptophyta; class Magnoliopsida; order Poales; family Poaceae; genus Saccharum; species Saccharum hybrid cultivar. The sequence goes on along the minus strand of JAQSUU010000012.1, from coordinate 37,553,358 downwards.
CCGAGATGGAATGGAATAATCCTTCACACTCAGTCACACAGACAGAAGGCACAGCTTCTTGCCTTCTTCTAGAACAGTGAACAGCAACAGCGCCGGATATGCAGATGCGTGCGCAACAGGCTGCTCTGCTCACCACCACCAGCCTTGTTTTCCTCGGATCTATCACGGTTTAAATTAGGAGTAGATAAAGAGACGAGGAGTATACAGGACGGATAGCACTAGGGATGAAAACGAAAATAATAATCTCCAATTTTCGGAAATCGTTTTTGAGTTTTTTTTCCCCTGATTTTTAGGCTTAAACGGAAACGACAGCGGTAATAAAAACGACAACGATAACGGTAAAAATAATCGAAAACAAAAGCGAAAATGATTTTGTCCTCTTCCGATCATTTTCGAAGATTTCCGTATTTAATCGGTAATTTACCGTCGGTAATTACCGATTCAAAGGCCTTTAATTAATGATTCCTAATTTATTTATAGATTATACAATGCATTAGGATCTGCACATGTAAACACATAAAGCAAATAATTTTTTTGGAAAGGATCCCATTTGCACACACAAGTACATAAGGCAATATTTTTTTTAAAGGAACTGTCTATATGGAAGTATTTCATTTGTGGCTTTATTTATCATTGTCATGGGAGATAGACCGAGTTATATGGATCTTCTCATGTTCTACGGTTTGACGTGTTTATCGTTTTTTAGGTATCGTTCTCATGGATTCCGATCGTTATTGATGTATTTTTCAATCGACTGCAATTATTTTTGAAATTACCGAAATATCAGCTCCGTATTTATTTCCGACAATATCGTATCGATTTCGTTTTCGAGAAAAAAAATATGAAAATAAAAACGAAAACGATTTGGTCTCCTATCGATGGTTTCTATCATTTTCATCCTAGATAGCACCGGGCAGGGCCTTGCGATCCTGGATCGATGATGCGATGCCTCCAGCCTCCTCATTCCTCATGTCATGCCTGCATACGTATGTTGCTTCTGGAATCTGGAGGGATGGGATGAATCTGCCTAAACTGTCGTCTTGCCCAGTTGTCCTGGCTCTCCAGCTCGGACGGATCCATTCAGAATCTTCTCTATTCCAAGCAAAGTGTAGCGTTCACTTCTTCTTTTATTATGTATAGGAGTACTACTATATTATGTATGGATAAGGGGATACTGAAATATAAATAAATGACACCAATCCTTGTGGACCACCTGCCTCTACGTCAGACCAGAGTTTGAAAAAAAAAACCCTACTCCCTCCGTCGTATCCTATATAATACGAAGTATTCCAAAAGTTTTAAACAAATAAAGAAAATACTCAAATAGCACATGTATCTACGATTAAACCTAATAATGAAGTTTTTCTTCAAATTATGATTTTCTGCCAAATATGAGTATAAGTATCATATACAATGTTTTAGGCACCTAGATATATATTATGTCTAGATATATTATAAAATCTATATAGAAATGCCAGAATGACTTACAATTTGAAATGAAAAGTGTATTTAGGTATACAACTTTTAAAAAGTCATAATGACTTGTATTTCTGGACAAGGGAGTACAGTGCATTACTAATATTATGAATTTATGATATGCTTACTGACAGCATCATTTTATTAGAGTGCTCCTTTTAATTATCTTTTGAAAAAAAAAGTTCAGAATATGATCACCAATTGCTTTCTTATCCGCGAAAAAAGGAAGTCCTCTGGCCTAACAAGAAACCAATTCAGTAGAATGTTCAGAACCTTTGCACCAAAACCAAAACATGTCATTTTAGACTGTGGTCCGACACGTTAGCCCACCCAATCAGGGCTACAAAACCGCATTCCAAATCCCCTCCCCTCCACATCTTTACCTAGTATGTCTAACCTAAACACGCACCTAAGAATAGACTCCTTGTCGTCGACGTCCTTGTTGGCAAATGGCAATGTCGGGGTCGCTGCCTCGCTGGAACACCACCTCCCTCTACTGTTTGTCCACATGCGATTGCGATGCAAAGCTGGAGTTTGGCGACCTACACAGAGCTGCTGTTGGGCAAGGCCTCAAGCGGCGGCCGAACGGTGGGTCGGGTCGGTGACCAAACCAAACACCAGCGTCTCGGCTGGCTGGCTCCCAGCGGCACGGAGCGTCGCGTCGCGTGCACGGTCTCGCCCGCACGTCGCCTCGCCAGCTCGCGACGTGGGCGGTGGGCGCCGCGCGGCGCGGCGGCCATCGTGGCGAGCGACGCGGACTGGGGCACTGGGCGGCGGGCAGACTCTGCAACCAGCCAACCACCGACCGGAACGCCTCCAAACCCCGTGGGACAAAATGGCAGCAGCGCCACGGCAACCGAGGCCGAATCGAGGGGCCGTCACGTTTCCGCCCGCATTTCCTAGCTTAGGATAGGACTGGTAGGACTGACTCTAGGAGCAACCACGTCACGGAAAGAGCCGAAGAAGGTCAGCCAGGCAGGGCAGGTGTCGACTGCACCGCCGCGGTCCCTCCCCCTCCCCTCAGCAGCCGGACTAGGACTCGTGAGCCTCGCCCTCGCCCTCGCCGCGCCGCAATGGAGCTGCTGGCCAAGGCGCCCGTGCTGGGCTGCGCCGGGAAGATGCAGAGGCAGCGGCAACGGGGGTCCGCGATGGGCTCCCTCGTCGCGGGCGCGCTGAACAGGTGGATTTGCCGTGCCGTGGCGCCGCCGTCGAGGGCCCCGACGGCGACGGCGCCGAGGGTGCGGCTCAGGGACGGGCGCCACCTGGCGTACGCCGAGTCCGGGGTCAGCAAGGACGACGCGAGGTTCAAGGTCGTCTTCTCCCACGGCTTCACCGGCTCCCGGCTCGACACCGTCCGCCCGGCGCCGGTCAGTGCCCCTACTCGCCGGCCTCTGCTGCCCTTCAGATGCGGCTTTGGTCGCCGCGGACCCGGCTCCGTCCTTTTCATCGTATACGCGTCGGAATGGGGGATCTCCATTGGAAAAAGCTTCGAGCTTTTCTGGATCTGCTGCTGTTCTTTTTCCCACCCAGTTCTTGTACACATCGCCGGCGCGATTGCGGAAATTAGCGGCATTGCATTGCGTGGAAATTTGCTCCGTTTCTCACGGCGGCTGACGACTCATTTCCTTTCCATCACATCCTTTCTAGCAAGTCATCAGATTCATCGGATAAAAAGGATTCGTTTTTGTCAACAAATTCTGACGGATCGTATCCTGAAATTGAATTTCTAGGAAGTGGCGGAGGAGCTGGGCGTGTACATGGTGGGCTTCGACCGCGCCGGCTACGGGCAGAGCGACCCCAACCCGAACCGGTCCGTCAAGAGCGCGGCGCTGGACGTGGAGGAGCTCGCGGACGCGCTGGGGCTCGGCCCCAAGTTCTACGTCATCGGCATCTCCCTCGGCTGCCATGCCGTCTGGGGCGCCCTCAAGTACATCCCCGACAGGTGAGGAACAACATGCATTGCCTGTGTGGAGGAAAGGAGAAGATCAACAAGTGTATGCCCTACTAACATAGAGCTCTCTGCCTGTGTGTGTGCAGGATCGCCGGCGCAGCGATGATGGCGCCGGTGGTGAACTACTGGTGGCCGGGCTTCCCAGCGGAGCTGGCGGCGGAGGTGTACGCGAAGCAGGAGGTGGGGGACCAGTGGGCGCTGCGGGTGTCGCACCACGCGCCGGGCATCCTCCACTGGTGGATGGAGCAGAGCTGGCTGCCCACCTCGACGGTGGTGGCCGGCACGACGCCGCTGCCCAACGCGCGCGACGCCGAGATCCGGCGCAACATGCAGGCGGACGGCACGTTCCAGCAGAAGCGGGAGCGGGCGACGCAGCAGGGGATCCACGAGTCCTACTACCGCGACATGACCGTCATGTTCGGCAAGTGGGAGTTCGACCCCATGGCGCTGCCGGAGCCGCCGTGCCCCGTGCACCTGTGGCAGGGCGACGAGGACGGCCTCGTCCCCGTCGTGCTGCAGAGGTACCTCGCCGGCAAGCTCGCCTGGGTCAACTACCACGAGCTCCCCGGCACCGGACACTTCCTGTCGGCGGTGCCTGGGCTCGGAGACACCGTCCTCAGGACCCTTTTCGGTCAGAAGCAGTAACGGCAAACAGTTCATCACGACGTATGGACGGTGCTAAGCTTAAAGTATACTAGTAGTGTCAGTCGTGGCGCATTAGTTCATTTGTTATTGTAAGGCCGATGGTTGTCGCTGATTAGCGATGATAATGGTGATGTAGATGTAGGATCTTTAAAGTCAAATACTATCAGATATCAGATATGTACATATAGTCATACGGTGATGTGATACTGTTTGCTTGTCTTTTCAGCCATACTTTTTCAGTGACGAAATAGTATTTTTCTCATAACAAATCAGCCAACGGTACTTTTTAGTTTGTCTTTTCAGCAAAGGGAACGGAGAGGACAAACTGTCTGCTAAAGTATATTTTTTGCCACCCTAAGAAAGGTGTCACTAGAAAACCTAAATAAATTGATAAAATTACACAAAACTGCATTTAGGTAAACATCACACAGATTTGCTATCTCACAACCGGTCGGTTGATCCTACAGGCTATCATCCCTACCTCTACCTCTAATGATCTGTTTTATAAGATACTAATAACCTTGTGGTACTTATGGAAGGTCAGAATTGATGCAAGATTTCAGAGGAAAAACTGGAATCCTTGGCAGGTGCACCACACAGTGGAAGCGCACATCAACACCCACCGGATGTCGCTACAAACACAACCTACAAACAACGACTCCATAAGTCAGGGAACTCACATCCTCCTGCAAGGTACTGATCTTGTCCTTGCAAGTCATACCGTCGACCCACAATCACAAGATCAACAGGTGCTGGACACAAGGCACGAGAACCATGCTAGACCACCAATTCACAATCATGAATTGCTGCTACACCGTTACACCTGAGCCAACCACTTGACGAGCCATCGGCGGACAGATACCTCATTCAAATTCCAGGTTTGCTGCAGGGAGTCAGATGCTACACCGATGCCTCAACTTCTCCTAACCTACCCTCCCCTAATCTAAGGAATGTAGGAATTGGCCTCTTCATCATCAACACCCAAGTTTAGCCAGCTCAGACGGTCTACATCAAGGTCAAAATGACTGCCACAACATTAGTTCTAATGGCCGAAGCGGCGGCAATCGCCCTGGCGGCACTTGTCACTAACTGTCTTGGTTTGCAACAGGTCACTTTCCTCTCCGACAACCAACAGCCGGTGCACTTCTTGAATGGACAGGACCAAACTAATCCACCGGAGTGGAGGATCAAGTACTTCACCCAAACCTTCTCCAACTCTGTAACACCCCAGGTGTTTATCACCAATTAGACAGTGGGTTTGAGCTCAAACATAATAGATTAGTGGAGATGACGATGCCAAAGTCAAACCTATGGAAATAAACCCTAACCTAAACTTGGATATTGCACCCTCGCTTACATATAGGCTCAATTAAAAGATATATGCTTGGGTGTTGCTATCAAAGTATCTTCACATGTCTCACCTCAATAACTATCTATATTGATCCCTGGAAAAGTTTCTTGAAGTTTGGAATCAAGAAGTCAAATGAAATGATAAGTCATAGTAGAGTTGGAAATTTTGAAGGAATGAGTCATATCTTGCTTGGATTGTTTTGTTTAGAGAATGAGAACATATGTCATCAACCAAGTCTTGCAACCTTGACCAAACAACTCCAATTGAACCCTACAACAACACTTATGAAAGGCTCATGTGGAACAAGTGACAAGAAGATGCCGCAAATCGGTCCCGAACCTCAAAACTAGGGTTTCTTCCGACGCGGTGTTTACCGAAGTGAAACTACTATTTTTGTTCGAGATATGAAGTTTGACCTTTAATGAAAATTGGAGTTTAGTTTGTATGCAACAAACTTTATTTTTGGACCGCGTCCCAATCCCACCCCGAAGTGCTGTCAAGCTGATCACAGTGCAATTTTGACTCCTCCTGTGCAACCCTATGGTGGGAATTAATATCTCGCAAACCAGTGGAATTTGACTGAGCTCCTATAAGAAATGTTGTAGTACTCTCATAGCCCTACGCAGCGGTATAATTTGTTGGTCGAATTGTCATCTGGTTTAAGAGATAGAGGTGAGATTAGAAGAGTGGCAGACTCGTAAATACATCGCTTTTGGATGGCAGTTTTGGAGGCGCTGAAACTTGGTGGCCGACATCGGAAAGGACCGAGCGCCGTGTGGCCTCCGTGCCCGTGCATGAGCGCCACCTCCCCGGGCTGCTCTGTGTCGAGGGGGAGAAAAAGGGGATCAAGCCCGACCCTTCACTCGCTCCCTTCTCCTCTTTTCCTCGGTCTATTTCTCTCTCGCTCTCTCGTGCCCGAAGCCATGGCCCGTCGCCCCTCCTTTGCCCCTCCTCTTCCAACACCAGCCACCCCTCTCCTCCTCCCTCCTGCCGCTGCTGTTGGCTGCCATCTGCTCCTTCGTCGTCCTGGGCCGCTATCTCACCGGAATCAAGCCGGCCTCCTCCGTCCCCTTCTCTGTTTTCCGTCGCTGTGAGTAAGAAGGACCATCTAGCGAGGCAGAAACTCTTTGTTGTGTTCACTTTGCAAAAGTGCTAGAGACAAAGGATTTACATATAGGGGCTTACATGATTTGTGGAAAGTTTTGTTTTCACTCTGCATAATGTTTTTTTTTCTTTTTCGGAATTAGTATTGCATTTAAATGACTGAACTTTGAAAATACATAGTAAATGGTAGAAAAATCGTAAAATAGCAAATGAGGACTTTTTGGAATCCTTGTGAAATTTTCTATGCAGTGGATCTATAATATGGCATGTTTTAGTTTAAAGTTTTAGCTGTAAAAATATATTTATGAAACTAGGTTTTGAATGCTAGTTGAATCTGTTATTTTTAATAACTGTAAATATATAACTCCAAATGAAGTGAAATTTTTGTGACGTGTTACTCTTGTGATGTTTGATGTCTAGTAAAAATTTCAAGATTTTAGGCTTGATAGTTTAGGAGCTATAAAAATAACAAATGCTATATGCTGCTTTGCTTCTATTCTGGACAGTTCTGCATATATGCATTGTTTGGCTTAGTTAAGTTATGAATCATGCCTTGATGACAATAAATGATTTGTAGTAATTTTCTTAAGCTTTTCAAAAAGCTAAAGAGCACAATTTTTGGTTAAGTATATGTTTAACTATAGTAGTCTAAAGTGCTGTAGCTGTTTCTGTCCAAACCCAGACAGGGTTGTCTTGTTTATAATGTGTGACCTAGTTAGTAGCACAATTAGCTCTAGATGTTTATAACAAAATTGTTCGAAACTTGTTAATCTTTCTAAAAAGTCTAGAACCATAATTATTGGATTTGTGAAACTCAAGTTATAACGGTTTAAAGTGGCATATCAGATTTTTTCCATACTTTGGACAGAGATGCAATTATTTAATTAATTGACCATGTTAACTGTCGAATCATCTTAAGATGATTACAAGAAAGTTGTAGGTAACTTTATAAGCTTTCCATAAAGTTGAGAATCATGTTTGTTGGAGGTCTAGAACTCCATTTATGCTTCTCTGAAGTTTCTATCAGTTTTCTGTCTATAATTGTACCACTGCTGTTGGGCTGCATGTGTGGTGTTACTCGTGCAACTAGTTTCATGGTGTAAATGATGTTTACTGTGATTTTGGTAAATACAAAAGTTGTAGATAATTATATTATCTTTCTTGTGTTAAATTTTCATGATCCCAGGTCTGATAGTTTAAGAGTTGCATGCTTAATAAGTCTACTGTCAGATTTTAATTACCTTCTGTGCAGACTTTAAAGATTGGCATGTTTGGTCATGATAACTTGGGAATCAGGTTGAGATGATTAAAGATGAAATGTAGATAATTTCATAAGCTTTCCAAAATGTCTTCTTGCAAGTCATTTGGATTTGTGTAACTACAGTTATGCTTCTCTGAAGTTGCAATCAGTTTTATGTCCATGTCTGGATAGGTCTGAAACATCTACATGTTTGACCTGTTTAACTTTGTAATTAGCTTTTTATGTAAACATCAATCTTGTAGACAATTTCTATGAATTTTCATAAAGTCTTAGATCATCCTTGTGGGATGTTTGTAGCTTAAGTTATGTTTGAAACAAGTGACTGTTTGCTGCTGTCCAAATCTACTTGTATCTAGAATTGTTTGCTTCTACTTGCTCTTGTTTGTATGATTGCAAATGGTTATCTTGGACACCTAGAGTTAAGGTAGCATGCCTAAAATGTTTTGCTAAATTGTGAAGTACTTGATCATGTATAGCTAGCTGGTTGTATGACATGCTTATGTGTGTATAGTGTAACATATGCTTGTTTAGTATGCTTGTTGCATTCCTTCATGTGTATTCTTTATGTTCATGCATCTGCATCTATGCATCTCATCCTAGGTACGCTAGGTACAGCACGTGGACGTGGAGCGCATGATGTGGAGACAGATGATGGTGTAATGGTGGGCTGTCCAGAAGATGGAAGAACCCCTGAATGCAAGTGCTAGGACCGGAGATGTCACCATGACGGTGCAAGCTAACTAAACTGACTTGTGTCGGATCTCAGGCAAGCCCCGGAGCATTATAAGCCTCCTACCTTCAAAATAATTAATTCTATATATGTTATAAGTATTGTTGCATTAAGTGGTAGGAGTTGGTTGAAAACCTTGCTGCATTATATCACTCCTTGTCCAGATATATGAATCCTTGAATCCTACATAGACTAGGATCGAGTAGATGCTTAGCCCTGCTTTAAGCGGTAGAAGTCAGGTGATTTCCTGTCACCTGTGAGATATAGGGATATTCATATATGGCACGGTTGGCTATATTTGCTATCGTGGAAAGGAACCATGTGTTCATAAAATAAAATGAGACCGGGCGGGATGATGATAGTGAAGCGACAAGACATGGAGGTCTTGGGTGTGAATCTATCCCCGTCTGAGTCGTTTAAGGACCGATTCGCTGTACGTCCTTGAGTCATGTTGAACGCAGTCTAACACTTAGTTGGCCGGATAAGTCGTTCCGACCGCGAAGCCGAGTAATGTGATTCAGGCCGGGAATCGAATGGTAGGTTGCTTCTTGGAGGAGAGAAAGGATGTGCTTGGGGACATTGGCGTGAGACCAAGGGGGGGTTAGAGTCCCTGTCACCTGGCAGAGTGTCGCCCTTGGGGTCGCGACATCATTCGGACCCGTGATTCCTGAATCATATGAAAAGGTGGCTTGTGCGACCCTGGCAGGGGCCTGCGCGGTGAGTGTTAGAAATACCCCTCCAGCTGGATAGGAATTCGATTCGAATCGCCGTCGCTCCCAGTTAGTGAGCACTTGACTTGAGCAGCGACAACGTAGATTCAATTAAATTGAACGAATGGTTAATTGGATCACGATGGAAAGGTTGCCTCAATTTATACCTGCTATGGTTAATATTGTTTGCTCCTAATAAAGTGAGTGCTCTAGTACAGGTTCTAATATAGATGATAGGTTAATGATAATTAACTTGATGCTTAAGCATTAATGATTGATCATCTATATTAAGCTTTTATGTAAAATGTTGTCAAGCTAGCCCCACTTTATATCAGCCTTGCATGATCCTTGGTGTCACCTTATTTCTGGTTTCTGACGGGTAAGTCTAGCTGAGTACCTTCTCGTACTCAGGGTTTTATCCCCACTTGTTGCAGGTTGTGATGTATCATGGCGACTGCAAGAGTTGGTTGGCTCCTGCCTTGTGGTGGAGTGTGATCATGGGCATGATCCTTCTGAGTTACCTTATCTCTAATGCTTTTGTTGGAAGTCGACCATTGTACTGGCATGTATTTAAAATAAGATTTATGTTAGTTTTAAATTACTTTGCTTCCGCTACTTTTGAACTTAAGTTGTAATAACTATGTTGAACTCCGATGTATATTGAATTACTTGCGAAATGGTTGTAACATGTGACTTGTTATGTTGAATCACTACGATCTTGGCTTGTATGTTGGTTGGTTTGAAATCCCTCGTGATTTCATTGGACTACCGGAGTTATATGGGCTTAAGTGTGAGAATTTGATCACTTCGGTGATTGTTTTTATACTTGTGCTCTTATAATTTGGACGGTTCTGTTACAGCTGGCATCGGAGCAAGATTCAACATTAAACTTGTCGTATGTGTATTTAAAACAAAGGTTTTGTTTTATAAAATCAGTTTTATCAACTTATAGCTATATATAGGTTTGTGAAATCTGAATTCTAAACCTAGTATGCCAGTGGTCAATTTCCTTATGCCCATATAAGGATTATTCGGTGGCTTATATAAGTACTAACTTGGGGGTTTTTCATTTATGCATCTACGCCCAGGCCAAGGTATGTATGTGTGATGACTCTCCCACACTATGCTACCCGGTGTGTCAGATTGGAGGTAGCCTTCATATATGAAATAGCCATATATGTTGCTAGTTTACTTTTATGCAACATCGCACCTACGCTCAGATAAGTGTGAGTTGTGAGAGCATGACCATACAAACTGCGGTCTAGGGGAGAGCTAGTTTTGGTTACTGGATTATCTACATGTTACACACATGTATATATGAAGGTACTTAATTGTGGGTGATCGAATGATTCGGGTAGTTTTGGTGCTACATATACGTATACAGGGGTATATGTATATGGGAGTGCTTAGAATTTTATCTTCCTATTTCATTGTGTGCTATATTTGGGGAAATGTTGGACTGCAATGAAACTTTTCTGCAGGTACGCTAACCATGAATGCGTAAGTCGAATGTAGCTGGCGACTAGCTATATATCAAAAGAGTGCGTGTTATGCCACCGACATAGAACGTGATCGCCACCTTAGGTTTGCAATCTTGTGAGGACGAATAGGACGAAGCATGCATCTTCATGATTGTTGCCTTATGTATAGCTATGCTCCTCTCACCCTTGTTCTATAGTAAGTAACTTATGATCAATGTAGTACGCTATCTTTCTAGTGTGGAGTTAGACATAAATGCCTTATTCCATGTTGCTTGAATAGGGGATGTTTGAAGATAGTGTGTGCTTAGTTTTGTTAGAACTAAGTGTGGCTACATGCCTGAACCTATAGATGTCCTCTAGTTGAGCCAAGTAGTGGATGGGTTATTCATACAAGCAATTGTAAATGCTTTAGACCTTATTTCAGTAATTATGGATTCTCATGAATGAATTAAATTAGTGCTAGTCTAAGGTAACAAAATTTAGAGCTACTAGAATAACATTTTGGTGTGCTCTCTTGTTAAGTAGAACAAAGGCAAGCTTTGTTTTGCTTATTAAACGTTGGCTGCTAGAACTGTTTCTGTTGTAGTGATGCTTTCGTGATCATAATGGTGTTTTCTGTGGTTATAGAGAATACTAAAGTTGTAGCTAACTTACTTATCTATCTTGTCCTAAAAATTTTATGACACTAGGTCTTATGTTTTAGGAGTTATAGATTTTAGAAGTTTGTTGTCAGAATCTGCGCATGTTCAGAACAAATCTGAATGTTTGCTTTATTTGACCTATGTGCTTATGGAATCATGTCTTGGAAATATTATAGAAAGTGTAGTACTTTTTCTAAGCTTTCCAAAATGCTAAAGATCACTACTTTTGATGGTGTAAGTCACCAGTTATGAGCTTGTGAAGTTAAACGACAGAATCTGTCCAAATCTGGGCAGAGATGTCTTCTTTGTCTTGTTTGGCCTTGTTAGCTATAGAATCGTCTTAATATGATAATAAGAAAGTTATAGACAACTTAATAATCTTTACATAAGGTTAAGGCTCAGCCTTGTTGGGTCCCTAGAACTCTAGTTATGCAATTTTGAAGTTCTTATCAGTTTTCTGTCCATGTTGGTATAGATCTGAAACATCAGCATGCTTGACCATGCTAACCTATGATTTAGCTGTTGGTATGAATAACTAAAGAGTAGTCATTTTCTTAAGCTATCTAGAAAGTCTAGGATCACTTTTATAGAAAGTCTACAACCTCAGTTATGGTTGAAACAAGTAGTTACTATGCTGCTGTCTAGATTCTGTGCACATGCTAAGTTGGCTTTCTTAGCTAGCGTTGTTTTGAGCTAAACTGGTAGTTAGTTCATGCTTGAGATAAATGCTTGTTTTGGGTGAGCCTTGTTCCTTGTATTGGTTGCTTAAACCTTTCGTTTGAATTTTCTCAAATGACTGCTGGATTATGATGTTGTATGTATGCTTGTTATCCAGGTAGGCAATAGTTGTCACCTCGTTTGTCCTCGGTGAGCATACGAGGGTCGCATAGCTTTATCCTAGAACAACATTCACGTTACGTAATTGTATGGTTGTTGTCTTCAATTAGGTTTCTCTCTTAGGAGCCTGAGCCTGTAGACATGGTTGCTTGCCTTGAGTGCTTGTATCCATGCCTTTGCTTGACCGAAAGCCCAAAGTTGAGTTCTCCTATATGTTTGTATAAGCCATGGATGTTTTCCAACCCTTTTTGTGAAGACCCTTGTCGACTGACCAACCAAGTTAACTTTCATCAACGCTAGGCGTGAGTGGAATCAAGTAAAAATCTCATGCTTAGTCGCATTCGGCACTAGAGCTATGTTCTCTTGTGCTATGTTTTGATCTTCGAATCACCTCCTGGTTAATTCCAAACCTGGTGACTACCTTTGCTTGCTATCCCTCTCTTGTATAATGCTTGTTTTTACCACCCAAATTGTTTCACTTGAAATTTCACCTTGGTGGTGTGATCGGTAATGGTGTTATGAGTAGCAACTAACGGTGCCGCGACGAAACCGAGAGCCTCCTGTGGGCGGCCGACACAAGGTTGTGCTGCTCGGCACGCGCTGGTATCGTGGTTTCTAGTCATGATCCATTGCGGAACAACATCAACGTGTTATTCTCATGTGAACTCTTCCTTGGTTATCTCTCCATATCGTATCGTAAGATCCATATCTTAGACCGAAAGTAGTGGAGTTTCCTTCTGAAGTTGCTAAGAAGATAACCTTTGAAGAACCGGTCACTGACATAAACATTAACAGACCGCAAGAAGTGGTAGACATGTGACTCTACTTAGTTGTCCCAGTATTGACAAACGTCATCTAGTGAGCAAAGTATCTCATCTGTGTTGGATAAATAGGACACACAACATTTAATGTTGGACAAGTTATCTGTGGGATAAGAATCGATTGGCACATTGTGCATATGACCGGAGCTATCCAAGTCTCAATCTTGGGTGCATAATGACCATACAATCGAAATCAACCATCTCTGGTGTGACTCCTTATCTGCTGACCTCGATGGCAACCCTTCGTTCTGCGTCAACCACGATTATTGTGGTCAAGAGTGAAGATTTGGAACTTTTTAGTGTTGAAAGACAACTAATTAGTTACCAATAGGAAGGTTAATCTCTAGCTAGGTAATGACTCTTTGGTAGCTGTGAAGGCTATGTCTTACAGAGCAATAACCAACAAGAAGTTAGTCAATTAGCCAATAACTGGAGTGATACTCTATCTTCTAGAGCCATTGCGACCAAGTCATTTCCATCTTGGACAATCACAAAGATAGTGTAAGGTGTTCTATCAGCTAAGGTGAAGAAGTAGAGAAAGTATGTGTTTTGCCTTGCAAAAGTAACCCGCAAGTTCAAAGCGTGTGCATCCTCGAATTGGTATGTAAATTAATGGTCGAGATCTGTTGTTGGATGGCCCTTTTGAGGTCTCACAGATACTAGTTTACACTCTTTCAATTGCTTTTGCTTTCTCGTATCCCCAATGTACGAGCAGCCTTAGTTTCTGCAAATCAATTTATACTATCACGAATTAAAAGCAATATGAAAAGTGTCAAACAACAGATTTCCCATCTTAGAGCTGTTGTTTGATCCTAAAAAGGAAGCCTCAAGGTGAAAGTTGGCCTGACAAAGTTGTTATGCTACAAGTCAACTCAACTTATAGTGCAACTAAGTCACAAAGGAAAATTTTACTCAACCGCTTGGTGGTAGACTACTTTCCACGGTTTAGTAAATATTACAACTTTTGTTGTCCTTAAGGCCTCGTTACATCTTTCTTTGGGAATTATTTTCCAATGATGACATACTTTGGTACCTTATACATGTTTTTACCAAGAGGTTGTATCTGATTCAACCCAGATAACTGTTGTCTTGGATAGACGAATCTTCTTAGGTAACATTTGACAGAAATAGAAAGCCGACAGAGTCAGCTATCACATTCACTGACCCCTCGACAGACTCAGAAAATACAGTGTTGTCAGCAGAGAAAGAGAACTGCACACATGGAACCTAAAGTAGTTTTCCATTGGTTGGTGTCTAAATGAATGAACGTTTACGACCAGAATAGACCTTGTCTATTGGTTAGTCAGTATTCTATGGCCTCAGAGTATATTTGTCATCTATGATCTCACCCCTTTTGGAAGGTTGTACTCAAGCCATTTTGGTAGAGAGCTGTTTTTCAAAACCATGTGAACATAGAGCCATTTCAACGAGTATACTTCTGAAAATTTTGGTCTAGTGTCAGGTTCATATGGCCTATGTTATGCTCATGAGAGAGCCAGATACTTGTGAGTGGTTCACTCATGGACCAAATGATCTCCGTACACTGAGAACGCCGTATGTGCTATCTTGGATTCCTCCCAAAGTAAAAATACTTCATGAAAGTCGATGAAGGAAATTCTTCAGACAAATTTTACCATAAAGAGTAAGTATCAGAAAGTGCCTCTGGTCAAATTGTTCACCGATGTTGAAGCTTTTAGCTGAATGCTATAGCAGATATTGGGAACTAGATAACGTGTCTCTCTTCCTTAAAAGGTCTTCCATTCCGAATCTCGGGACGCGATTCTTTTAAGGGGGGAGGGCTGTAACACCCCAGGTGTTTATCACCAATTAGACAGTGGGTTTGAGCTCAAACATAATAGATTAGTGGAGATGACGATGCCAAAGTCAAACCTATGGAAATAAACCCTAACCTAAACTTGGATATTGCACCCTCGCTTACATATAGGCTCAATTAAAAGATATATGCTTGGGTGTTGCTATCAAAGTATCTTCACATGTCTCACCTCAATAACTATCTATATTGATCCCTGGAAAAGTTTCTTGAAGTTTGGAATCAAGAAGTCAAATGAAATGATAAGTCATAGTAGAGTTGGAAATTTTGAAGGAATGAGTCATATCTTGCTTGGATTGTTTTGTTTAGAGAATGAGAACATATGTCATCAACCAAGTCTTGCAACCTTGACCAAACAACTCCAATTGAACCCTACAACAACACTTATGAAAGGCTCATGTGGAACAAGTGACAAGAAGATGCCGCAAATCGGTCCCGAACCTCAAAACTAGGGTTTCTTCCGACGCGGTGTTGACCGAAGTGAAACTACTATTTTTGTTCGAGATATGAAGTTTGACCTTTCATGAAAATTGGAGTTTAGTTTGTATGCAACAAACTTTATTTTTGGACCGCGTCCCAATCCCACCCCGAAGTGCTGTCAAGCTGATCACAGTGCAATTTTGACTCCTCCTGTGCAACCCTATGGTGGGAATTAATATCTCGCAAACCAGTGGAATTTGACTGAGCTCCTATAAGAAATGTTGTAGTACTCTCATAGCCCTACGCAGCGGTATAATTTATTGGTCGAATTGTCATCTGGTTTAAGAGATAGAGGTGAGATTAGAAGAGTGGCAGACTCGTAAATACATCGCTTTTGGATGGCAGTTTTGGAGGCGCTGAAACTTGGTGGCCGACATCGGAAAGGACCGAGCGCCGTGTGGCCTCCGTGCCCGTGCATGAGCGCCACCTCCCCGGGCTGCTCTGTGTCAAGGGGGAGAAAAAGGGGATCGAGCCCGACCCTTCACTCGCTCCCTTCTCCTCTTTTCCTCGGTCTATTTCTCTCTCGCTCTCTCGTGCCCGAAGCCATGGCTCGTCGCCCCTCCTTTGCCCCTCCTCTTCCAACACCAGCCACCCCTCTCCTCCTCCCTCCTGCCGCTGCTGTTGGCTGCCATCTGCTCCTTCGTCATCCTGGGCCGCTATCTCACCGGAATCAAGCCGGCCTCCTCCGTCCCCTTCTCTGTTTTCCGTCGCTGTGAGGAAGAAGGACCATCTAGCGAGGCAGAAACTCTTTGTTGTGTTCACTTTGCAAAAGTGCTAGAGACAAAGGATTTACATATAGGGGCTTACATGATTTGTGAAAAGTTTTGTGTTCACTTTGCATAATGTTTTTTTTTCTTTTTCGGAATTAGTATTGCATTTAAATGGCTAAACTTTGAAAATACATAGTAAATGATAGAAAAATCGTAAAATAGCAAATGAGGACTTTTTGGAATCCTTGTGAAATTTTCTATGCAGTGGATCTATAATATGGCATGTTTTAGTTTAAAGTTTTAGCTGTAAAAATAGATTTATGCAACTAGGTTTTGAATGCTAGTTGGATCTGTTATTTTTAATAACTGTAAATATATAACTCCAAATGAAGTGAAATTTTTGTGACGTGTTACTCTTGTGATGTATGATGTCTAGTAAAAATTTCAAGATTTTAGGCTTGATAGTTTAGGAGCTATAAAAATAACAAATGCTATATGCTGCTTTGCTTCTATTCTGGATAGTTCTGCATATATGCATTGTTTAGCTTGGTTAAGTTATGAATCATGCCTTGATGACAATAAATGATTTGTAGTAATTTTCTTAAGCTTTTCAAAAAGCTAAAGAGCACAATTTTTGGTTAAGTATATGTTTAACTATAGTAGTCTAAAGTGCTGTAGCTGTTTCTGTCCAAACCCAGACAGGGTTGTCTTGTTTATAATGTGTGACCTAGTTAGTAGCACAATTAGCTCTAGATGTTTATAACAAAATTGTTCGAAACTTGTTAATCTTTCTAAAAAGTCTAGAACCATAATTATTGGATTTGTGAAACTCAAGTTATAACGGTTTAAAGTGGCATATCAGATTTTTTCCATACTTTGGACAGAGATGCAATTATTTAATTAATTGACCATGTTAACTGTCGAATCATCTTAAGATGATTACAAGAAAGTTGTAGGTAACTTTATAAGCTTTCCATAAAGTTGAGAATCATGTTTGTTGGAGGTCTAGAACTCCATTTATGCTTCTCTGAAGTTTCTATCAGTTTTCTGTCTATAATTGTACCACTGCTGTTGGGCTGCATGTGTGGTGTTACTCGTGCAACTAGTTTCATGGTGTAAATGATGTTTACTGTGATTTTGGTAAATACAAAAGTTGTAGATAATTATATTATCTTTCTTGTGTTAAATTTTCATGATCCCAGGTCTGATAGTTTAAGAGTTGCATGCTTAATAAGTCTACTGTCAGATTTTAATTACCTTCTGTGCAGACTTTAAAGATTGGCATGTTTGGTCATGATAACTTGGGAATCAGGTTGAGATGATTAAAGATGAAATGTAGATAATTTCATAAGCTTTCCAAAATGTCTTCTTGCAAGTCATTTGGATTTGTGTAACTACAGTTATGCTTCTCTGAAGTTGCAATCAGTTTTATGTCCATGTCTGGATAGGTCTGAAACATCTACATGTTTGACCTGTTTAACTTTGTAATTAGCTTTTTATGTAAACATCAATCTTGTAGACAATTTCTATGAATTTTCATAAAGTCTTAGATCATCCTTGTGGGATGTTTGTAGCTTAAGTTATGTTTGAAACAAGTGACTGTTTGCTGCTGTCCAAATCTACTTGTATCTAGAATTGTTTGCTTCTACTTGCTCTTGTTTGTATGATTGCAAATGGTTATCTTGGACACCTAGAGTTAAGGTAGCATGCCTAAAATGTTTTGCTAAATTGTGAAGTACTTGATCATGTATAGCTAGCTGGTTGTATGACATGCTTATGTGTGTATAGTGTAACATATGCTTGTTTAGTATGCTTGTTGCATTCCTTCATGTGTATTCTTTATGTTCATGCATCTGCATCTATGCATCTCATCCTAGGTACGCTAGGTACAGCACGTGGACGTGGAGCGCATGATGTGGAGACAGATGATGGTGTAACGGTGGGCTGTCCAGAAGATGGAAGAACCCCTGAATGCAAGTGCTAGGACCGGAGATGTCACCATGACGGTGCAAGCTAACTAAACTGACTTGTGTCGGATCTCAGGCAAGCCCCGGAGCATTATAAGCCTCCTACCTTCAAAATAATTAATTCTATATATGTTATAAGTATTGTTGCATTAAGTGGTAGGAGTTGGTTGAAAACCTTGCTGTATTATATCACTCCTTGTCCAGATATATGAATCCTTGAATCCTACATAGACTAGGATCGAGTAGATGCTTAGCCCTGCTTTAAGCGGTAGAAGTCAGGTGATTTCCTGTCACCTGCGAGATATAGGGATATTCATATATGGCACGGTTGGCTATATTTGCTATCGTGGAAAGGAACCATGTGTTAATAAAATAAAATGAGACCGGGCGGGATGATGATAGTGAAGCGACAAGACATGGAGGTCTTGGGTGTGAATCTATCCCCGTCTGAGTCGTTTAAGGACCGATTCGTTGTACGTCCTTGAGTCATGTTGAACGCAGTCTAACACTTAGTTGGCCGGATAAGTCGTTCCGACCGCGAAGCCGAGTAATGTGATTCAGGCCGGGAATCGAATGGTAGGTTGCTTCTTGGAGGAGAGAACGGATGTGCTTGGGGACATTGGCGTGAGACCAAGGGGGGGTTAGAGTCCCTATCACCTGGCAGAGTGTCGCCCTTGGGGTCGCGACATCATTCGGACCCGCGATTCCTGAATCATATGAAAAGGTGGCTTGTGTGACCCTGGCAGGGGCCTGCGCGGTGAGTGTTAGAAATACCCCTCCAACTGGATAGGAATTCGATTCGAATCGCCGTCGCTCCCGGTTAGTGAGCACTTGACTTGAGCAGCGGCAACGTAGATTCAATTAAATTGAACGAATGGTTAATTAGATCACGATGGAAAGGTTGCCTCAATTTATACCTGCTATGGTTAATATTGTTTGCTCCTAATAAAGTGAGTGCTCTAGTACAGGTTCTAATATAGATGATAGGTTAATGATAATTAACTTGATGCTTAAGCATTAATGATTGATCATCTATATTAAGCTTTTATGCAAAATGTTGTCAAGCTAGCCCCACTTTATATCAGCCTTGCATGATCCTTGGTGTCACCTTATTTCTGGTTTCTGACGGGTAAGTCTAGCTGAGTACCTTCTCGTACTCAGGGTTTTATCCCCACTTGTTGCAGGTTGTGATGTATCATGGCGACTGCAAGAGTTGGTTGGCTCCTGCCTTGTGGTGGAGTGTGATCATGGGCATGATCCTTCTGAGTTACCTTATCTCTAATGCTTTTGTTGGAAGTAGACCGTTGTACTGGCATGTATTTGAAATAAGATTTATGTTAGTTTTAAATTACTTTGCTTCCGCTACTTTTGAACTTAAGTTGTAATAACTATGTTGAACTCCGATGTATATTGAATTACTTGCGAAATGGTTGTAACATGTGACTTGTTATGTTGAATCACTACGATCTTGGCTTGTATGTTGGTTGGTTTGAAATCCCTCATGATTTCATTGGACTACCGGAGTTATATGGGCTCAAGTGTGAGAATTTGATCACTTCGGTGATTGTTTTTATACTTGTGCTCTTATAATTTGGACGGTTCTGTTACAAACTCGACAGGCCAAAGAGATGTGAGAATTCTAAGGATACAAAGAGCTCACAATCAGACTGATGATGTCTTAGCTAGGTAGGCCCTCATACAGTCGCAACCACCTGTTTCATCAGGCTTATTATGTACCTGCTCTCATGTACATCATGTTGAGTGCTCTCTCTCTTTGAGGCACTACAATCTGTAGCCTTAAACTCTGTAAGGCTCCTAATAGCTGCTTGCTTTTGATAATAAAGTCGTTTGTTGTAAAAAAAAACTAGATTTCTGAGCGTCCGATGATTCGATCCGACGCTTGCGTGCGTGCGGTGTAGTTCGACCACCACGCAAAGTGCGCGTGGGCAGCCGCTCCGCTCTAGCTAGTAGCTTAGATTAGCTTCGGTCAAAAGCTAGCTAGTACGCGTAGTCTTCGTCAACCGCCATGATAAAACGCGATATCGGTATCCACCAAGGCTCAGTTTAGATCCAGAAAATTTTGCAAAAGAACAATAGATTTTCCGTCACATCGAATCTTTAAACGTATGCATGAAGCATTAAATATAGATAAAAAATAAAACTAATTACACAGTTTAGACGAAATGGACGAGGCGAATCTTTTAAGCCTAATTAGACAATGATTGGACACTAATTGCCAAATAACAACGAAAATGCTACAGTTACATTTTGTCGAAAATTTTGGAACTAAACAACGCCCAAGTGATCGCAGGGCAGGGCTAGCTAAAACCGCGCGGGCGGAGCAAAAAAAAAAAAAAAAGCGCCATGCAGCGCGTTTTGCAAAAGAGAAGAGGCTGCAGCACGCAAACAAGAAGTGGCGTACAACAACGCGCGCACAGCCAGCGCGAAATCCTCCCCGCGGCACAGTGCCATGAATAATGCGCTAAAACCACAAAAAAATGGGGACGGCAGGGGTCAAACCCACAACGGTCTCAACTCTAACCCCGCTGCGCTAGCCAGAAAGCTTGTGTAACTTTCTTGGATGGAATGTACCCGTAGCCGTATTTAATAAGGATAGACAGGAAAAACTCTACTCTAATTAATTACTCCTTGGTATGCTAAATACTGTCATAAACGTTATTTTTTACCAGTACGGAGGGAGTAGGAGTATAAAATATCTGTCTAATGATGAATAAAAGAGTTGGATGGTTTATTTTTCCATTCCCCTGTCTCCTTTGCGTTACTCGCAACAATTACCACCAACGGAGGGCGCTGCATCCAGCATGCACGGTGTGATTCGGAGCTGGAGCGCATGGGCATGGCCGAGGGGGCGCGCGGGCCTCACTGGCGGCCGGGCCGCAGGAAACGAGCCCATAAGATTTTTCTGATTTAGTTTTGGAAGATAAGTCCATAAGATAACAGTGTACATTTTCCATCTTTGAAATTGAAGAGAAACTTGCTCTCGCTGGGACAACTGCCTATTTGGGAGTTGGGAGAAGGGTGGACGGGCGCGGCGCGGCTGCCGCCGACGCGTGACCGTGATACCTGATGTTGTCCTTGCGCACCAATTTCCATGGCTGGTGGCCCGATAAAAATTTGACTGAATTGGACGGTCAAACACAGCTCACACTCGCTTGCCACGTTTTCCGTCGTGAACTTTTGCTTTGTTTCGCAGTAACGACGAGCGGTGCGAGTTTTTGTGCTCTTGCTTGTTTCGGTGCTTGGCATAAAAAGCCAGTAAAGCGATTCAATTCGAGCGGAGCGGCCTCAACCTCAATGGGTCAATCATTCAACTATACAGTACGAGGCTCGATGAATCACGGAATCAGCAGGCACAGCTAGTTGAGCAGCATAAACAACTCAGCCTGGTTAGTGGTTAAGGCCAGCCGAAATCGCTTATCGTTATTGTCATATGATGACGTTACACGCGACGGAAATGGCCAATGGAGGCCGCTGGCGCTGGCCGACGGGCGCGGCAAACAAGAAGCTGTAGCCATCCATTCCAATTCCAATTCCAATTCCAACCCCAGCTCGATCGGCGAAATACGCGAGCCAGAATGGATTCCAATTCCAACCCCGCCCACCAACCGAAAGCGACACGAGGAAACGGCAGAGCTGCCTGCCCGCGTGCCAACTCACGCACGCCGACACGCGGAAACAAACCGCGCGCGGGCGGGGCGAGGTGCCGAGGTCGGTCGGGCTCTCTTCTCCAGTCCCCTCCCCTCCACCCCACACACACACAGGTCGCTTTCCTTTCGTTTCCCTTCTCTTGGGTCCCGCTTCGGTGACTGGACCTACGCACGCGTAGACCGGCGGAGGGCCGTTTCCGCACAGGTTCCATGAGCCTGCCTGACCATGGCCGTGGCAGCAAAGACTCAGCAGACAAGGCCACATGGGTGCGTTGCTTTTCCCGTAAGATTCCCGATTTTGGGCTCCGAATTGTCACTTTTGGCCCAAAATCGGGAAAAGCATCTAAACGCCGAGGCCACATTCGGGGCCGAATTGACCCAAACTCGGCCTGCCCCGTAGTCTCTCATCTCTCCTCAATTATTGTCCGCACCGACGCCCTCCTCTCCCTATCCATTCGGCCGGCAGCTCTCCTTGGCGTCCGCCACTCCGCTCCCACCGCCGCTCGTCTCCTCCGCCGCTGGCCCTCGGCTCCGCCGCTTCGCTCCCCACCGCCGCTTGTCTCCTCCGCCGCTGTCCCTCTCCCTCTCCTCCCCCGCTCTCCCTCTACTCCGCCACTCTCCCTCGCCTCCGCCGCTCCGCTCCCCACCGCCAGTCATCTCCTCCGCAGCTATCCGTCGACTCCGGCGGCACTATCGGCCGGATCCACCGCGTCCGGCACCGGATCGACCGTGCTTTACCTCGTCCCCGGCGATGGACGGCTACCACGGCCAAGGGAGCAGCTCGGGGTTCAACGCCGGCGGATCCGGCAACCCTGAAGGCTATGACTTCATCAACCTCTCCGACTACGACGACGGGCGACGCACAAGGGACCTGTTCTCCCTGGCGCAGCCGGGATCTGAGGCGGGTGCGTACGACCCGTACACCTCCGCGTCCCCGGCAACCGGATCTCGTGGCCATGCTGCCTACGGCTCCGCGCCGCCTGGGTTCGGATCCGGTGCGTACCACCCCTACTCGGTGCCGCATCCGAACTCGTCGGCGACCGCAAGCCACCTCGGGTTTTCTGGCCTCAACCTGAATCCAAGCCCCGGCTACCCGCACATCAACGAGTACGAAGACATGCTTCGTTCCGGGCAGCCACAGGGAGGAATCGGCAGCCGCGGGGCTGCCCCTCCCGTCGTCGAGCCTGCCGCCACCGGTGGTGTCGAGGCGCCGCCCGGTCCTGGTCAGCGCCGAAGGGCATCCAGGGGGCGCGGTGGCCGTCGTAGCGGCGGCAACAACAACCCTCCTGTCCCGGTATATTTACCTTTACTTCACTCCTTAGCTATTTCGCTCTGCCATTGCCTATTTTACATAGCACAATTTACAAATATATGTTGATTTTCCAAACATGTGCAAGAGCATTTCATACAATATCTAGTATGAAATCCAGTTCTTTAATTATGATGACAAAACAAATAAAGTGTTGAAACAAACTCATAATAAATCAAATTAGATACTACATATGCCTTGTCTCACATTGTTGAACTAAACAAGGCTGAAATCAGTTGGTCCCTCACATTGGCATTATGCCATATTGCCTTGTACTATTATATTATATTTATTGTTATAATAACTAGGATATGTCGTTGAAGTGTGCGGATTTTTGGCTCTGATAGTGGATTGAGGATTTGATTGATGGGACGATGATGGGTGTCTGGGGGAGAAGGCAGCTCCAACTCCTAATTCCCAATTTCCAAGCAACTGATTCGGGGCCAGTTGGTTGTTCAGCTTAGCAGCAGCTCGTTAGGGACACCAATTACTCTACTGTGGGTGCTTAAGCAACTATTACTAGGCTTAAGCAACCGTAGTCTTCCTTCAGCTTAATGACTCGATTTTCTGGTTATCAAGTTCATGTATCTTGCTTTGTCGAACTTGTGTGCTTCACCATATTGCTTCATTCCTTGTTAAATTCAGCACCACAGGATACTAAGATGTATTGCATAATGCCCATTCCTTGTTCATGCATTGCTTTGTTCTTTACAATGTCCACAGAAACAGACTGTCAGAGCCAACTGGACCAAAGAGGACAACAAGCTGTTCTGTGAATTTTACTGCATCCAAATGGACGTGGGTACGTGCAAAAATGGGGTCATGAGCAAGTTTGGATGGAAAGACATCCAGGACAGGTTCTTTGATGCAACTGGTAAGCTCCATGATAGTGAGCAGTTCGGGTACAGGTTCAGAGAGCTGAGAAAGCTTTGGGTGTTCATCGATTATCTTCGCCATGTCACCATCGGCGTAGGCAGCAGAGAAGATGGTTCTGTGGTTGCTAGTGACAAGTGGTGGGATGACAAGCTCGGCAGTAACAAGGTTCATCACCTTTCAACACTTGTTTGTTTAAACATTATCTTATTTATTACGTACTGACTCATCGTTCATTGTTCTTTGCACTGTAGAACAAGCAAGAGTGGCAGGACCTAAAGTTTGGATGGCCAGAATACATTGATGCCATGGACCGCATATTTTCTGGAGTTACTGTAACCGGAGAGACCGCCTATGTGCCTGGGGTGACCCGCCACCTCAACTTCACTAGCAGCGGTGATGAAGATGAGGCACTTCCTGCTTTTGGGACCCCTGAGACGGTTGGTACCCCTAGCAATTTTGGTACCCCTCAGTATTTTGATACACCTGGCAGCAGTACCCCTGGAAGCAGTGGTAGCAAGAGGAGTGCGAGCAGCACCCGTAGCACTGCAAAAAGTCCTGGCAAGAAGCCCAGGAACACGGCGGCGCTGATGAAGGATGCCAACATGAGCAACTGGAACTCTTGTTATCAGTCTCGTACCCAAATTATTCACAACCTGATGATGGAGAAGAAGAACTCTGAGGAACAGTCAGTGAGGCTGAAGCAGCAACAGATCGAACTGCAGAAACAACAGTTAGCAGCAAAGGAACATCAGCAGGAACTGATTACAAAGTCAGCTGGGGAGCTTGGGCTGGACGACATGGAAGGTGACCTCTGGACTGGTGTGCTCAATATCTGCAAAGATGAAGATGCCCGGACTGTCTACCTCAATGCTGGACCAACAGGAAGGCTTCAACTGATCAAGAGATATGCCAAAGTGGTTTAAACCAGCCCCTTGCATGCATGCATTTTATGTAGATGTGGCTGTAGTTGTCATGATGACTTTTGTGTATGGTTGTTGTTGTCATATTTGAACTATGTGATTTATGTCTGTGGTGTAGTTGCTGAACCAGTCATGTCCTTAATTTGAACCTTTGTTGTTGAAATAATTTATTTACTATATGCTGTAAATCTGACTGTTGGGAAATAAGAATGTTATTATGGCCTTCATGTTACTAACTAACTATGTGGTGTTTTGCATTGGGCAGGACATTCAGCCTGCAGCTCAAGCTGAAGTTGTAGCTGAAGTGGAGAGTGAGAAGGAGCAGGACAACTGGTGAGAAATATTTTGGAACCTGGTGGTTGAGGACGAAGCTGAAGTTGAAGAACACGTGTGGAACTACGGTATGTTTGATTATGTTCAGCATGTAGACAAATATTGCAGTAGACGCCCGTATAGGACACCACCATTGTCTGGGGAGGATTGGGTACAAAACAAGTTGGCGGATGAGGAAGCTTGCTATGATATATTTAGGATGAGTCCATGCATGTTTATTAGCCTGCATGAACTGTTGATGAGAGATTATGGCCTTAGATCATCAAGGAAGTCCACCTCTATGGAGGCTTTAGACATCTTCCTTTGGGTATGTGGCCCACCACAATCAGTTAGGCAAGCAAGGGACAGATTTGAGAGATCACTAGCAACTGTCCACAATCTCTTTTACAAAGTACTCAAATGTATGGTAGCCCTAGCTGATGACATCATTACACCTAGGGACCCAACGTTTAGCACAGTTCATCCAAGGCTGCAGCAATTCCGATTCTCCCCTGAATTCTCGGAATGCATAGGGGCAATAGACGGCACCCACATTCTTGTGGTCGTTCCACAGGATAAGTTGAAGCAGTACATGTGTCGCAAGAACAAGACAACACATAATGTCATGGCTGCATGTGACTTCGATATGTTTTTTACATTTGTACTTGCTGGGTGGCCTGGATCGGCGCATGACATGAGAGTGCTTGACGATGCAATCGCAAGATTTAGCAACAAATTCAAGCAGGCGCCTAGAGGTACAATACATTTGAGTATTTCGTTGATTTCTAATTGTAGGCAATCAACACTTACAGGTACTACATGGTGTAGGCAAGTTCTACCTGGTGGACTCGGGGTATGCAAACCGGCGAGGGTTTTTGTCTCCTTACCGACAGACCAGGTATCACCTCCAAGACTTTCAAAACGCCCCCGAACCACAAAATATGAAGGAGACGTTCAACCATGCACATTCGTCTCTTAGAAATGTGATAGAAAGGGCGTTTGGTGTGCTAAAAATGAAGTGGCGCATATTATTGGATATCCCGTCCTACTCAGCTGAAACACAGTCATATATTATATGTGCATGCATTGTGTTGCACAACTTCATTAGGCTGAATGGTGAATATGATAGGGACTTTGGTTTCGTTGATAACAATATCAACTATGTGCCTGTTGAAGCCACTATAGATCAGCCGCAAACTGTTGATTGTCCTCAAGGATTTGACATGCCCAGCATGAATGCAGTCCGAGACCAGATGGCTGAACAGTTGTACACTAGGTATCATTCTTGATTGAGGGATTGTAATGGATTCTGTAGTTGCTAAGGTTGTCCTTTGTCAGGACCTGTATCAATTTTTGTTGCATTTGATTTTCTATCATTTGAATTTGTATCATTTTTCGGGTTTGTAAACTGTAACCATTTGATGCACTCTTTCAATATTTTTAAATATGTGGACATGCAGTGTAATAATGCAGGCACAATTGCATGCACAAGCATTAAAGATGCTGAACAATGGCGCCAAGTTTGGATTTCTGCCAAAAAGTAACTGCTGTGAACAGTGTAATTTTGGTGTAAACAGTAACTCCCAAGTTTGGAACTCCCAAATTGAAATCTAAATAAGGCCTAAGCAAGATAGATAGAGATAGGCACAGACAAAAACAAAAGGCATCGGATGCATGTTTCATGCTACATGGACACCAGGCCTGTCGGTGCCAACCGGGTTACTACATAAAAAGAAAAAGCTCGGGAACGGCAAGGGAATTCCAGAAACCGAGTGGCTAGCTCAAAAGTAGTCTTCACTGAATATACTAGTGTTTCCGAATTGGTAGTTGAAATTCTTTACTGCTTCGTGCGCTAGCTAGCGTCGTCGCATCATCATTGCCTGCCTCCATCATCAGATCTAATCACATTCATCGCCGCTGATACGAGCCATTAAACAATCGCAAAACGATCTCTCCGGCAAGCCCACCTTGTCATGATTCCCTCGGCAAATGTTAAACAAAACCCTCCTCATCATT
Source organism: Saccharum hybrid cultivar R570 (assembly GCA_038087645.1). NCBI lineage: Eukaryota > Viridiplantae > Streptophyta > Magnoliopsida > Poales > Poaceae > Saccharum > Saccharum hybrid cultivar. The sequence goes on along the minus strand of JAQSUU010000012.1, from coordinate 37,526,261 downwards.
GATCGTCGGATCGGATGCAGCCCGGGCCAAGCGTAGTAGACGCCGACGAGGTCATGCGTGTGCTTTGAAGCTTCCATCAGCCTGTGTTTGTCACTGAATCACTGAATTCACATCAGTTTTATCGTTGGTTATACCACCGTTACCATGCTAGTATGCTACTCCGTCCGGAGCAGTCAACAGCTGATGTTGATCACCACAGGCAGGCAGGCAGTTTTGCTGCAAACGTGTAAACGTGACAGCACAACAGTACATCCATCTTGATAAGCATTGATAGATCCTCCAAGGTAATAAGTGGTAAAGCTTAAGCTTGGCAACCGTACCGTAAAGCACGCTGTTGTTGTGCTCAGTGGTTGTTGTTAATTAGGTTCAAAGTGAAAGCAGCTGGCAGCAGGTAACTAGTCTTACGGTTACCTGCAGCCGCCGCACGCACGTCCAACTCTTTTTCCACACCAGTCCAGGTTGCAGTTGCACCGAAGCAGCCACCCCTGTCCTGCCCTGCCCTGGGAATTCAAAGAAAAACCGGCTTCCTCCTCCTATGGCTCGCGCGTTTATTTATTCCCACCCCGCCGCTCCTCACGTCTCGCCGTCCTTTCCTCCTAACTCCACCACCCACACCATCTCTCTCTGCAGCCAGGAGCTCACGCACCACACCACACCACAGACCAGGCAAGGCATGGCGACGCGGGCGGACGTGGAGAAGGGCGGGGTGAGGAAGGAGCCCGGCAAGGTGCCGTCGCCGCTGTACCCGCAGCACGAGGGGGAGCGGGAGTGGGTGCCATGGATCGTCCCCGTCTTCTTCGTCGCCAACATCACCGTCTTCGTCATCACCATGTACGTCAACAACTGCCCCGCGCACACGACGCCGCGCGACGGCAAGTGCGTCGCCCGGTTCCTCGGCCGCTTCTCCTTCCAGCCGCTGCGACAGAACCCGCTCCTCGGACCATCCTCCGCCACGTGAGTATATATAATTATTCGTTCGTTCGTTCGTCCCTCTGCTCATCGGATCTAGTCTAGCTATCGGGGGCTCACGAACGCGATGATCGGAGACATGCTGGTTCTGTTTATATTCTGTTGTGTTTTTACAGAATCTATCACTGCTTCCTTTGCTTGCCTGCAAAGTTGTTCATAGCACGCCAGACGGCCAGAGCTCTGCCTCTACGCATTGCATTAGGGAAGATTTGTCATTGCATATTATTCATGCGTGACTTTGTTACAACTTGCAACCTGTTTTCCTTAGCACAAAACTACTTTTTTCAGTTCAGTAGAGTTCAGTCCGGTTAGTTGGTTGGTTCAGATCCAGAACCCAAATGATTTACCCAGCACGAGTTCGTGGAGTACGACTGGATGGATCGCATAGAAAAACATGCGGTAGGCCACAGGCCACAGCACTAGTTCAATCTCATCATTCAGCCTAGCCAAACTGTGGATCAGTTGCAGTTATCAGTTCCCAGTGGGGCTGGGCTGACAGCAACAGCATGCGTGCATGAGAATGTGCTGTGCGATCAGATCATATATTCAGATCACACCAGATGAGATGTGGGGACTGCCTGCCTGCCTGACGCCCTGTACTTTGATTGTGCTGTGCATTGCAGGCTCACCAAGATGGGGGCCCTTGTGTGGGAGAAGGTGGTGCACCACCACCAGGGCTGGCGCCTCCTCTCCAGCATGTGGCTCCACGCCGGCGTCCTCCACCTGGTCGCCAACATGCTCTGCCTCCTCTTCGTCGGCATGCGCCTCGAACAGCAGTTCGGATACGGTGAGTTGCTACATTACAGTACTCCAGAGCAGAGCAGCAGCTCCCTTACCTACCTACCCCAATCATGGCACTGCAAATCTCTGCAATGTCGTCCCCAATGGTGTGCAGCAGCCAGCAGCTAGCACTCCATTTGCAAACACCAAACTGCAGGCTGCATACCATGCTTATCGATCGACTATGTTCATGCCATTGTTGGCACTTGCAGTGAGGATCGGTGCGATCTACGTCCTCTCCGGCCTAGGCGGCGCCGTGCTGTCGTCGCTCTTCATCCGGAACCACATCTCCGTGGGCGCCTCGGGCGCGCTCTTCGGCCTGCTGGGCGCCATGCTCTCGGAGCTCCTCACCAACTGGACCATCTACACCAACAAGGCGGCGGCCGTGGCCACGCTCCTGTTCGTCGCTGCCGTCAACCTGGTGCTGGGCATCCTGCCCCACGTCAACAACTTCGCGCACGTCGGAGGGTTCCTCGCGGGCTTCCTCCTCGGCTTCGTCGTCCTCATGCGGCCCCACTTCGGGTGGATGGAGCGCTACAGCCTCCCCGCCGGCGCGCCCTGCACCGCCAGGAAGTACCTCGCCTACCAGTGGATCCTCCTCGCCGTCGCCCTGCTCCTCCTCGTCGTCGGGTAAGCATCCATGCATCACCAGTTCACTGGCCACATGCATATCATGCACGCACCACACCATTTGATCAAGGCACGTAGTACGCCGGTCGACTGCGACAGGCCCCGTTCGCTTGTCTCACGAGCCGTGCTTTTCAACGAAGTAAGTCTATTTTTTTATAATAAATCAGCGAACAATACTTTTAGCAATGGCTCTTCAGCGAAACGTACAGGGCCGCGTTGAAAGATTTGGGCAGACATCGTACGTGTCTGATGAGATGTGCGGTGGGCATTGACAATGCGCCACGAAGCAACGGTGATGTTGCCCTTGCCTCCCGGGTTCTAGAGTACAATCATCATGTGAAGTGATGAATAGGCAGCCAGCTAGGAGAAAAGGGACAGCCTCTCGTAGTCACTACCTGTCACTCTCAAGCTATCTTGATTTATTTATTATGTTATCATATATGCCTGCGTAGCTGGCCATTTCCTTTGTCCAGCACAGGAGTAACGTGCCTGGATTCTCTTTTTTTCCTCCTCACCAGCCAATGAGCCAACCTTCACTAGCACTGGCTAGCTAGCCAACGTGCACCGTGTTGACAACCACGCTGTGCAGCATACTCCATGTCGTTTTGTTTAGAGAAGACTATATAACACCTACTCACATATTTTAAGTCTCGAGGTCTCAACAACCACGCTCAAGCTGTACGTGAACTCATTCCTTGCGTGTGTTCTTTTGTTTCCTCTGCAGATTCGCGGTCGGCATGGCGATGGTCTTCCGCGGCGCCAACGCCAACGACAGCTGCCACTGGTGTCACTACCTCAGCTGCGTGCCCACCGCCAGATGGAACTGCACCAACTGATGATCCAGCAGCAGCAGCACAGCAGCACGAGTTGCCACCCTTTTTTTTCCCTTCGTATATCCTACCCAGCTTGTCATGCATACACATACACACACACAGATGTATTCCTTTCGGCCGGGATACTGTTACTAGATAGCTTCTTTGATGGGGTTGTGAACTGTAGAGTCTCGTTGAGATCTTATCTCCTGTTCATTTGATTCATTCTTTTACATAACGCAATGCAATTATTGAGATTTGGAATCTCGTCTTGCCAGTCTTGTCAGTATGGCTGTGTAAGGCTATGCGCACCGCACGACCGTAAAAGGCCCGCTACGCCACATTTGGCGTTTGCACGCCCGCACCGCGCAACGGCAAAGTATCCGGCGAAGTTGTATTTGCTACAGGGACCAGCGATGAGAGAGAGAGAGTTGTGGAGAGAGAGAAAGAGAGAGGAAGGGGAATAAAATATGGAATAGTTGGTATAGAGTATGTGATAGAGATAACACGGGTGCGAAAGAAATAAGTATAGAGTAAAGAATCTTAATGACTAGGATAGAATATTCCTTTTTAGAGATGAAAATAGAGGTCGATGAGTGCGGATAGCCTAACGTGCGCCGCCGCCTTTGAACCCGTGGACAAGCAATGCGCCAACGCGCAACCACCACTTGCCTTCCTTCCACTTGAGTGTTAGTGTGTTTCTTGACAACATGTGTATGGCCCCGTTCACTTCTCATGCCAACCCAAAATATTTCCTCTACTATCCATCATATCAAATATTTGGACACATACATAGAGTATTAAATATAGATTAAAAAAATAAGTAATTGCTAAGTTTATCTGGTTTTTACGAGACAAATCTTTTGAGCCTAGTTACTTCATAGTTAAATAATATTTATCAAATAAAAACGAAAGGTGCTAAAGTATCTTTTCACCCACTAAACACACCCTATGCAACCCTATGCTTCGAATTGCACATGTTCTCAAGATTCCAATTGACCACAAGTGGGTGATTAAAAAAATAGAGTACTCGCTGAAAGTACTAAGCACAACGCATCACGTAGACCCATATCAACAATCCTTAAACAACACCGTACCACAGACTAACCTCCACTCAGTCCAAACCGCATTGATAAACCCACACGGCGCAGGTCGCCACATGGGGCCTCAATTAAATTTCGGCAGCGTCAACCATGGATGCACATGCAACAGTGGAGCACAGCAAGCGTTAAAGAAACAATATGGCGAGACATGTTACAAATTCCAAGAACCACCGAGCAATTTTGTCTGGACTCATATGTACCACCTCCAAGCATTTAAGAGTTCAAAACTAAATCTTGCCCACAAAATGAGCATGACAGATCATCACATCTCCAGATGCTCAACCATCCATTACCTCAACAAGAACTTTCAGAAACCAAAAAGAAGAGGGGGAGGCATTTAGACAATCTTCGGTCACCTCCACGAGGCCATGCATGCACCTTTTACATCCAGAACAATTCTTCCAAAAAAGAAAAGGAGAGGCAGGCAGGAAGCCGTGTCTAGCAGCAATGCTCGCAAGTTACATCTTCCTTTGTCCACTCGTCTTCTGAATGTAATCATGCTTGAGGAGGTTGGCCCGCAGAAGCATCGACTTGACATCTCTCTCAAAGTCATTGCCGGTTTGAAGGACACGTTGGAAAGTTGCATTTCTCTGGTCAGCATGCCTTGCGTAGAGGATCTTGTTGTGGGAGTCTATCCGGGCCTGCAAAGGTTTCAGTTAGAAGCAGCGCATAAAATGCATTTCTCGAACGAAAAATGCACACAAATTTCAGAATGAGAACTTCTGAGATTTACCTGTATTTTGTTCTCAGTAATCAATGCGGCCAGCTCCTTCTCCAGCATGGTGACAGAAGTCTTAAAGGCAGTTGCCATAGTGTTGAGATCAACAGATATAAAAGGAAGTGTGTACTGTATGATCGCTTTGTGCCGAATATCCATATACAGAGTCTCTACATGCTCATGCAAATGGATATCCAGGAGCAGGTTAGGCTTTAGCTTCTCAAGATGGCCCAAGCAAGATCCATAGCGACTGGAATATCGCAATTCCAATTGTTAAATAGGTAACAGAAAAAAGGAACTTCAAACAAAATACAGTAAAACAAGGCAGCAAGAAATGGTCGGCAACGCACAGCTTTAGAAATGATAGAAATGCTACAATAAGGTTACATGATCCATAATATTTGAGATGGCCACCCAAAACCAAAAGTCTCAGTGTTCTAAATTGCAGTATTGATTAACTTGCTAATGGATGATAATGAAGGTATAGAAGGCCTACAGCTCTGCATTAACAATACAAACACATAATTCAATGTTCTAGTTTAGCAAGCAAATCTGGTAACTCTACAAGTTCTACAGAAGGTCACAGTAGCAGACCAAGAAAAAAATTGTTTATTCCCCCCAGAGGAACCAATCAAGTTGCTTCCTCAGGTCAGATAAATTGCTTTCATCCTTTTGCAAGTGCAACTTCAAACTAGTAGTAACTCAATTTCTAGCAATATGTTCTCCTAATATGAAACAATACTTGAGCGCTTTTCAATTCATGGTTATTCATATATAGTAATTGTTGGGTGCTTCGAAAGCTGCATGCAACTATACTGCTACAAGATGTGGTGGCCACCTCCCATTCGCTTACTACTATTTAGAACAATCTATATTATACGGAAGGGGAAAAGAATTTTCTGCAGTAGAATATCAATAAAACACTACCCATACATATTCTGCAGCCCTTTCTGTGCAGAGAGAACAGTTAAGTACAGGAAGGTAGAGAAACATGATGAGGCAGAATGCCAGTTGCTTAGATAATGAAATTCAGTGGTGCTCTCATCTTATGGAAACAACGGCAGTTTAGTTTTCACTGGTTTTAATTTGCCATTGTTCACAAAATAGCAAAGAGGGTTGCAAAGCAAGCTGTGAGTGTAGCAAAAGGTCAGGCGTATAATGACCTTTATCAGCGGCTAGGAACGAAGGAAGGGGAGAAGGACATTTATAGGATGGCTAGAATCCGCGAGAGGAAGACAAGGGACATCAACCAAATAAAATGCATCAAGGATGGGACAGATCGACTTCTGGTGAAGGATGAGAAGATCAAGGACAGATGGAGAGAGTACTTTGACAAGCTGTTTAATGGGGAGAATGAGGGTCCTGCCCTTGAGTTGGACGACTCATTTGACGATACCAACAGACGCTTTGTGAGGAGAATTCAGGAGGCAGAGATCGGAGAGGCTTTGAAGAGGATGAAGGGAGGTAAAGCAATGGGCCCTGATGGTATCCCCATTGAGGTGTGGAGATACCTAGGCGCCAGAGCGATAGTATGGTTAACTAAGCTTTTTAACCTTATTTTTCGGTCTAACAAGATGCCTGAAGAATGGAGGAGAAGTATATGTTGGAGTATGTGTTTAGGCCCATGAGGCTAAGGCCCATGTGGCCCATGTATATGACCTATATAGCTACCCTTCTAGGGTTAGCCCCAATGAAAATTATTCCTCTAGCATGGTAATCAGAGCATAGGGTTAGTTTTTTTTCCCTGCCTCCCAGCCGCCGCCCCTCTCCTGGAGGTGCCGCCGCCGGTCCAGCCACCATGGCCGGCGGCCCTCCCCCTCCCCCTTCCCTCTATTCCTACTTCCCCTCTTCTTCCTCTCCATCCTGGGCCCAGATCTTGGCCGGCGCCCCTGCGGTCTCCTCTCCAGGCACGGCATCTCCCTCCCAGCCGCACCTTCTTCCCGCCGGCCACCCTCTGGCCGCCGGCCACCTTCTTCCCGCCGGCCAGCCCCTGGCCGCCGGCCACCACCCACCCGCCGGCCAGCCCCTGGCCGCCGGCCACCATCCAGCCCTTCCAGGCGCCGCCCGCCCCCCTCTGGTTGCTGACCCAGCCCTCCAGCGCTGCCCCCTCCCTTCTTCACCTGAGGCTGCGGCTGCTGCTGCTAAGGGCACCGCGGCAGCCCATGCCTTGGCCACCTCCTCTGACCTGGGCACGGTGGGGGACGGCACCGAGGACGTCGCGCCTGCGGGGGTGGTCCAGCCCGAAGCTGTCCAGCCGCTCCTCCGTCCCACAGCTGACCCGGGGGACCCCGCTGGTGCCGGTGCCGGTGCCACTGCTCCTTCTGTTGATCTTCTTCTCGGTGGCCCTCATCTTCTACGCGCCCCGGGGACGGACTCCACTCTCGCTGCCGCCCTTGTGGCTGCCCGTGCTGCTGCTGCGGAAGGCCAGGCTCGTGTACGCGCGGCGGCTCTCGTGTGGGAGCGCGAGCGCAACGCGGCCGACGCTCTGGCTCGCCAGATCGCCGAGGCGGAGCAGCTTCTCGTTCCGCCCGCCTCCCGGGACATTGGTGCCACCTCCTCTGCCTCGCCCGGGCGTCCCATCTCACACACCACCGTCATCTGGCATGACCCGGCTGATCCACTCGTGGCCCAGCTCCACTACCAGGCCGGGGGGGTCCAGAACATTCGACTTCTTGTCCCGGTCGTCCTCGAGCCGGAGTCTCCTTCCTACGCCCGTTGGCGGGATCTGGTGGTTCTCACCCTTCGCCGCTACGCCCTCGACGACCACGTCCTCCTCGACGCCCCGGTCACTGCCCAGACGTCATCGTGGCTCCGACTCGACAGCATCGTCCTCTCCTGGATCCTGGGGACGATCTCCCTGGACCTCCACGACCTCGTCCGCACCTCCCCTGACGCGCGCCGGGCGTGGCTGGCCCTTGAGGGTCAGTTCCTGGGCAACGCTGAGGCCCGGGCTCTCCGCCTCGACGCGAGCTTCCGCACCTTCGTCCAGGGTGACCTCTCCGTCGGTGAGTTCTGCCGTCGGATGAAGGCCATGGCTGACTCGCTGGGGGACCTCGGGTGGCCCGTGGAGGATCGCATCTTGGTCCTCAACGTCCTCTGGGGGCTCAGCGACCGCTACGCCCACCTCCGGACGTGGATCACCCGCCAGAGGCCCTTCCCCACCTTCCTGGAGGTCTGTGACGATCTTGTCATGGAGGAGCTCACACAGGGTCTCCAGCCGGGATCCACCACTTCCGCGGGGTCCTCGTCCTCCTCGACGGCCCTGGCTGCCTCTTCGCCGCGCCCGTCTGCTCCACCGCGGTCCACCGCTCCACCGCCACCGTCGTCTCTCCTGGGCCCTCCTCCCTCCGGGCCGAGCGGAGGTGGGGGGGGTCGTGGCTCTCGTCGTCGCCGTGGAGGGGGCCGCGGGGGTGGCCGGGGTGGTCACCCCCAGGCTCCGGCACCGGCCGGGATACACGGGGGGCACCATGGCCTACGTTCCAGAACCCGTGGTCCGGTCGCATCTCCATGTGGCCCTACCACGCCCCCGGAGCCGACACTCGCCCACCAGTGGCCATGCTCACCGGAGCTCTTCCTGCCGGTCTTCCACCTGACGCCTTCCCTGCTACGCCGTGGGTTCCACCCTCCGGGACTTCACCGGGGGTCACCGGCTGGGACCAGGTGGCTCTGGCTCGCTCGTTCAGCACCATGGGCCTGACACCTCCGGTCGGACCCGAGTGGATCGCTGATTCGGGGGCCACCTACCACACTACTCCGGACCCCGGTATACTTTCGTCGATTCACTCTCCCTCTTCCTCTATTCCTTCGTCCATTATGGTCGCAAATGGCTCTTGTATTCCGGTCTCGTCTGTGGGTACCGCCGGTGCTCATGGCTCCTTTCGTCTTCCTGATGTTCTTGTTGCTCCTTCTATGGTTCATAATCTTCTTTCTATTCGACGTTTTACAGCTGACAATTCGTGTTCTGTGGAATTTGACTCTTCTGGTCTTACTGTAAAGGATTTGGCTTCCCGGCGTCCTCTGCTCCGATGTGACAGCACCGGGCCCCTTTACACTCTTCGCTTCCCGGCGGCTCCTTCGTCTTCTTCGCCGCCCGTTTTGTCAGCTGCCTTCGTCGCTTCTACTTCCTCTACTACCTGGCACCGGCGCCTCGGCCATCCTGGACGTGATGCCCTGATACAGCTCAGTCGTAGCTCCGGTCTTCCATGTACTCGAGCTCATGATGAGCAACTGTGTCATGCGTGCCAATTGGGCCGACATGTTCGTCTTCCGTTTTCTAGTTCTACTTCCCATGAGGCCCGTATTTTTGATCTTGTACATTGCGACCTATGGACATCTCCTATTCTGAGTATTTCCGGTTATAAGTACTATCTTGTGGTTGTTGATGATTTTTCGCATTATTCATGGACTTTTCCTCTCCGTGCGAAGTCAGATACATTTACCACGCTCCTTCACTTCTTTTCGTGGGTGTCTACACAGTTCGGCCTCCCCATCAAGGCCGTCCAGTGTGACAATGGTCGCGAGTTTGATAACTCCACCTCCCGCGATTTCTTCCTCTCTCACGGCGTTCAACTCCGCATGTCTTGTCCATACACCTCTTCGCAAAATGGCAAGGCTGAGCGGATGATTCGCACCACCAATGACACCGTGCGTACCCTTCTGTTTCAGGCCTCTCTTTCCGCTCGCTTTTGGGCTGAGGGCCTGCACACCTCCACCTACCTTCTGAACCGTCTTCCTTCCGCGGCCTGCCCCGCTCCCACTCCTCACCACGCCCTCTTCGGTACCCCACCTCGGTACGATCACCTCCGCGTGTTTGGGTGTGCGTGTTACCCCAACACCGCTGCCACTTCTTCTCACAAGCTGGACCCTCGCTCCACGCTCTGTGTCTTCCTCGGGTACTCTCCGGATCACAAGGGGTACCGGTGCTTTGACCTTACCTCCCGACGGGTTCTCATCTCTCGCCATGTGGTGTTCGATGAGTCCGTCTTTCCCTTTTCTAGCACCACCACCCCTCCGGTACCTGACCCACCCTCCCTGTTTCCCACTGACCCGGTGGTCCAGCCACCTTTTTCGTGGTCTCCTGCAGGTACCGCTTCGCCGCGTGCCGGGCCGGCCTCCTGTCCCGGATTCCCAGCAGGTCCGTGCCCGTCGTCCTCGGGCGCGGCCCCGTCCTCTCCGGTTGGTGCAGACCCGGGGCCTTCATCCCCCGCTGCTGCCCCGGGGGGGTCGTGTCGGTCGACGACGCCGGATCCCATCCCGGCACCTGCCCCGGCACCTTCGTCGAGGTTCGCCGCGCCGGTACGAGTGTACCAGCGCAGGCCGCGGCCGCCGCCGCTCGCGCTCCCTTCTCCACCGGGGACACCGACACCACCGCCGCTGTCTCCGCCGGCTCGTGGTGCCCCGCCGGTCTACCACTCGCCGCTGCTGCACCGACACCCGCGGCATGTTCACCCGATGGTGACACGACACGCGGCTGGCACCCTGCCGCCTCGTGCCCTCGAGGCTTCGACCGGCGATGCGGTGGTCTCTCCGGTACCCTCCTCCGTCCGTGACGCCCTGTTGGACCCTCATTGGCGCCGCGCGATGGAAGAGGAGTACGCCGCGCTACTCGCCAACCAGACGTGGGAGTTGGTGCCCCGGCCGCCGGGCTCCAACGTCGTCACCGGCAAGTGGATTTGGACCCACAAGCGCCGGGCCGACGGCTCTCTCGAGCGCTACAAGGCTCGCTGGGTCCTCCGGGGTTTCACTCAGCGCCCTGGCGTCGACTACGATGAGACCTTCAGCCCGGTGGTCAAGCCGGCCACCGTCCGTACCGTGCTATCGCTGGCACTTGCCCGGTCTTGGCCCGTCCATCAGCTGGACGTCAAGAACGCCTTCCTCCACGGCCTTCTCACCGAGACGGTGTACTGCAGTCAGCCGGCGGGGTACGTCGACACCACCCGTCCTGACATGGTCTGCCGGCTCAACAGGTCCCTCTACGGCCTCAAGCAGGCACCTCGGGCGTGGAACCACCGGTTCGCCGCTTTCTTGCTGACCCTGGGGTTCATGGAGGCCAAGTCCGATACGTCTCTGTTCGTCTACCACCATGGAGCCGACACTGCATACTTGCTGCTCTATGTTGATGACATTGTCCTCACCGCCTCCAGTGAGTCACTTCTCCGCCGGATCATCACCGCTCTCCAGCAGGAGTTCGCGATGAAGGATCTGGGTGAGCTCAACCACTTCCTCGGTGTCACTGTTGAGCACCGTCCTACCGGGCTCCTACTTCACCAGCGACAGTACACTCGGGACATCCTGGAGCGGGCTGGGATGACCGACTGCAACCCCTGCTCCACTCCGGTCGACACTCAGGGCAAGCTGTCTGAGGCTGAGGGACCACCGGTGGCCGATCCCACTGCATACAGGAGTCTCGCCGGGGCCCTTCAGTACCTCACCTTCACCCGGCCGGACATCACCTATGCAGTTCAGCAGGTCTGCCTCCATATGCATGACCCCCGGGAGCCTCACCTCACGGCTCTCAAGCGCCTCCTCCGCTACCTCCGGGGCACGCTCGACTACGGCCTCCTCCTCCACCGAGCCTCCTCCACCGACCTCACCGTTTACACCGACGCTGACTGGGCCGGGTGCCCGGATACTCGCCGCTCCACCTCCGGCTACGCCGTCTTCCTGGGCGGCAACCTGGTGTCTTGGTCGTCCAAGCGCCAGCCGGTGGTCTCCCGGTCCAGCGCCGAGGCGGAGTACCGCGCCGTTGCTAACGGCGTGGCGGAGGCCGCCTGGCTCAGGCAGCTGCTTGCGGAGTTGCACACTCCGCCCTCCCGAAGCACACTGATCTACTGCGACAACGTCAGTGCGGTCTACCTCTCCACCAACCCCATCCAGCACCAGCGGACGAAGCATGTGGAGATCGACCTCCATTTTGTCCGTGATCGGGTGGCCATGGGCGAGGTGCGGGTTCTTCATGTTCCGACGACCTCCCAGTTCGCGGACATCTTCACCAAAGGCCTCCCGTCCTCGACCTTCGCCGAGTTTCGCTCCAGCCTCAACATCACTGGTGGCTAGTTGCGTCTGTGGGGGGGTTGTGTGTGTTCTTTCTTGTTCAGCCTCGAACTCCGCTGCGCCGGTAGTTCAGACTGCGGGGGGGTGTTGGAGTATGTGTTTAGGCCCATGAGGCTAAGGCCCATGTGGCCCATGTATATGACCTATATAGCTACCCTTCTAGGGTTAGCCCCAATGAAAATTATTCCTCTAGCAGTATATTAGTACCTATCTTCAAGAACAAGGGAGATGTTCAAAGTTGTACTAACTACCGTGGGATTAAGTTGATGAGCCATACGATGAAGCTCTGGGAGAGGGTTATCGAGCATCGCCTAAGGAGAGTGACACATGTGACCCAAAATCAGTTTGGGTTCATGCCTGGTAGGTCGACCATGGAGGCGATTTTCTTATTACGACAATTGATGGAGAGATATAGGGAGCAGAAGAAGGACTTGCACATGGTCTTTATTGACCACGAGAAGGCATATGACAAAGTACCGAGAAATGTCATGTGGTGGGCCTTGGAAAAGCACAAAGTCCCAACTAAGTACGTTACCCTCATCAAGGATATGTACAGGGATGTGGTGACGTTTGTCCGAACATGTGATGGCGACACCAGTGACTTTCCAATTAAAATAGGACTGCATCAGGGGTCAGCTTTGAGCCCTTATTTATTTGCTTTGGTGATGGATGAGGTCACAAGGGACATACAAGGTGATATCCCTTGGTGTATGCTCTTTGCTGATGACGTGGTGCTAGTTGACGATAGTAGGGCGGGGGTTAATAGGAAGTTAGAACTATGGAGGCACACGTTAGAGTTGAAAGGGTTCAAACTTAGTAGGACTAAGACCGAGTACATGAGGTGCGATTTCAGCGCGACTAGGCACGAGGAGGGAGACGTTAGCCTCGATGGGCAAGTGGTGGCCAAGAAGGATACTTTTCGGTATTTAGGGTCGATGCTACAAAAGGATGGAGACATTGATGAAGATGTTAGGCATAGAATTTCAGCCGGCTGGTTGAAATGGCGTCAAGCTTCTGGCGTTCTCTGTGACAAAAGAGTGCCTCAGAAGCTGAAAGGTAAGTTCTATAGGACGGCGATTCGTCCGGCGATGTTATACGGTGTTGAGTGTTGGCCTACAAAAAAGGCGACATGTCCAACAATTGAGTGTAGCAGAGATGCGTATGTTGCGTTGGTGTTGTGGGCACACAAGGAGGGATAGAGTCCGGAACGACGATATTCGGGATAGGGTTGAGGTGGCACCAATTGAGGAGAAATTGATTCAACATCGGTTGAGATGGTTTTGGACATGTCCAACGGAGGCCTCCTGAGGCGCCGGTGCGTAGTGGAGTTCTAAAGCGGGCTGATAATGTAAAGTGCGGTAGAGGTCGACCTAAACTAACTTGGGACGAGTCCATTAAGAGAGATCTTAAGGAGTGGAATATCTCCAAGGATTTAGCTATGGACAGGAGCGCTTGGAGATTGGCAATCAATGTGCCTGAACCGTGACCTCTTTTTGTCTTGTGCCCTTTATGTCCCTTTATGTGTGTCAAGAGCGTCGAAACCGTGACCTCCGATTGGCCGTCGGTTTGCGGGTGGAAGGCGGAGGACATGAACAGCTTGGTGCCCGTGAGCGCCATCAGCTCCGTCCAGAATGCCGACATGAAGACAGGGTCGCGGTCCGAGACGATGGACTGCGGGACGCCGTGCAGTCGCACCACCTCGGCGAAGAACGCGTGCGCCACCGATTCCGCCGTGTACGGGTGTGCCAGCGGAATGAAGTGGCAGTACTTGCTGAAGCGGTCGACGACGGTGAGGATGACGGTCTTGCCGTGGATGCGTGGCAGAGCTTCGATGAAGTCGATGCTGATGTCCGACCAGACCCCTGATGGGATCGGCAAGGGCTGTAGCAGACCAGCCGGCCGTAGGTGGTCGGACTTGAACTTTTGGCACGTGCCGCACGCCCTGACGAAATCCTGCACAACACGGCGCATGTTGGGGAAATGGAAATCGCGCCGTAGGCGATGGAGGGTGCGGAGGACGCCTTCGTGGCCATCATCATGAACAGCAGCCACGATCTCCTGCAGTAGTGGCGAAGAGGCCGGGATGTAGAGGCGGCCCTCCATGGCGACCATCCCGCCCACAATGGACCATGGTGCTGTACGCGTGCCGGCGCGGATGTCGTCGTAGATGGCGACAAGAGCCGGGTCGGTCGCCTGTGCTTGCCGTAGACGCTCGACGAAGTCGAAGCGGGGCGCTGAGATGGCCAGCAGCGCGCCCTCCTCGGTGTCCCGTCTGGACAGTGCGTCTGCGACGGTGTTCGTGGCGCCCGAGCGGTACTCCACCTCAAAATCGAAGCCCAGAAGCTTGCCAACCCAATGATGTTGGGGTATCGTGGCCAGCCGCTGGTCGAGGAGGTACTTGAGACTGAAATGATCAGTCTTGACGATGAAGTGCCGTCCCCACAGGTACGGCCTCCAGTGCCGGACGGCCTGTACCAAGCCGATGAGTTCGCGCTCGTAGGCGGCTAGCGCGCGATGTCGGGGCGCGATCGGCCGGCTGAAGAAGGCGACCGGGTGCCCCTCCTGGACAAGCACCGCGCCGAAGCCTGTGGAGGATGCGTCGCACTCAACCACGAACAGCTTGCTGAAGTCAGGCATGGCGAGGACGGGAGCAGACGACACGGCTGCCTTGAGCGCCCCAAAGGCCGCCATGGCCGCGTCATCCCAGGCGAAGCCATCCTTCTTTAGGAGGGCCGTCAAGGGGGCAGCCACCGTGCCGTAGTTGTGGACGAAGCGGCGGTAGTACCCGGCGAGGCCGAGGAAGCCCCGAACAGCCCGAACCGAGCGAGGCGGCGGCCAGTCGTGAATGGCAGCCACCTTGGCCGGGTCCATGGCTACCCCGGCGGCTGAGATGACGTGGCCGAGGTAGGCGACGGATGGCGCGCCGAACGAGCACTTCGAGCGCTTGACGAATAGCTGATGGCGTTGCAGTTCGTCGAGGACGGCCCGTAGATGGCGGAGGTGGTCTGCCCATGTCTTGCTGTAGATTAATATGTCATCAAAAAATACTAGGACGAACCGTCGGAGGAACGGCCGGAGCACGTCGTTCATCAGCGCTTGGAACGTAGCGGGGGCGTTGCAGAGCCCGAACGCCATGACGAGGAACTCGTACAAGCCATCGTGGGTGCGGAACGCGGTCTTGTGCACGTCCTCAGGCCGCATCCGCACCTGGTGGTAGCCCGACCGAAGATCAAGCTTGGTGAAGAACTTGGCGCCGTGGAGCTCGTCGAGCAGCTCCTCCACCACTGGGATCGGGAACGCGTCCTTGATGGTGAGGGCGTTCAGGGCTCTGTAGTCGACGCAGAAGCGCCAGGAGCCATCGGGCTTCTTCACCAGGATGACCGGCGACGAGAACGAGGAGTCGCTGCGGCGCACGATCCCCTGGTCGATCATCGCGGCGCACTGCCGCTCCAGCTCGTCCTTGTGGGCAGCCGGGTAGCGGTACGGGCGGACGGCCACAGGCGACGCGTCGGGCTTGAGGAGGATGCGATGGTCGTGGGCGCGCTTGGGGGGCAGGCCGGTAGGAGCCGCGAAGAGCCCCCCAAACGAGTCCAGGAGCGCCTCCAGGAGCGCGTCCCCCCCTGTCACGGTGCGCACTGCTGGTACCCTGGCGCTGGGCGTGCCCGCCCACGAGATGCAGCGCCCCGGGCGTTGGAACGTCATGCGGCGATGGGTTAGGTCCCACACGATCGGTCCCAGGGCCCCGAGCCAGCGTGTGCCGAGGACGACGTCGTACCCGGCCAACGGCATGACGAAGAGATCGGTCGGGTAGGGCTCGCCCTCGACGTGGAGCGGCGCGTTGCGAAGGACGCCGGCGCAGGTGATCCGTTCGCCGTTGGCCACCATGGCCGTGAGGCGGGGTCGGCGCTGGATGGGGATGCCCGACTGGTGCGCTGCCGCCGCCGAGATGAAGTTGTGGGTGCTCCCCGAGTCGAGCAGCGCCACCAGGGAGGCCGGCCCAAGGGTGACGGTGATCTGCATGGTGTCCGCCGGCGCAACTCCGGCCACGGCCTGCAGGGAGAAACAGAGAGCGTCGGTGTCGGCTCCGCCTGTGTCCGCTGCATCGTCGGCCGTATCGATCTCCACTCCATCCACGAAGAAAATGCGCCTGCAAAAACGGTTGTGGCCACGAGAATACTTCTCGTTACAGTTAAAACACAGGCCTTGGCGGCGCCGATCAGCCATCTCCTCGGGGGACAGGCGCCTGGAGCCCTCGCCACGGGCCGGTGCTGCACCCACCGGCGGCGCAGGCAGCGCCAACGGGGCCGGCTGAGCCGGCAGTGCTTGGAACGCCGGTCGGGGCGGCGGAGGGGGTAGAAGGCCGCGCGCCCCTGGCTTGGCCTGCGCCTGGAGTTTGGCGATCTCCATCTTGGCGATCTCCACCTGCTCCACCTGCCGCGCCAGGCTCATAGCGTGGTTGAGGGTGCCGGGGTTGAGGATCCGCACCGCGTCGCTGATCGGCGGCAGCAGCCCGCCGGTGTAGAGTTGGACGCGTTGCCCCTCATCCAGGCGGCCTGCTCGTGGGAGGAGCTCCTGGAATCGGTTGGAGTACTCCTCAACCGTGCCAGTACGGCGACACTCGGCGAGCTCGAAGAGTGGCGCGGAACGGAGGGTTGGCCCGAAACGCAGGTCGAGCAGCTCCTTGAATCGGCGCCACGATGGGGTGCCCTCGTCGTCCTGGAGTTGCATGTACCACTGTTGTGCGATGCCCTCGAGGTTGTACGAGGCCATCCCCACTTGCTCCTCTGCTAGCGTGCGCTGTTGGCGAAAATACGACTCGCATTTGTTGATGAAGAGGAGAGGATCGGTCTTGCCATCAAACCTCGGGAATTCCCACTTCTGGAACTTGGGCGGGCGATCGAAGTCGCGAGGACGCTCGGCGTGGCCGCCGCTGGAGGACTCCGATTCGGACTTCTCCTTCAGGCGGGCGATGTCGGCCTGCATGGTCCTCATCATTTCCATGACGTCGGCTAGGGTTGGCTCTGACATGTTGATGGAGGGGGCGGAACTGGTGGTGGATGCGGTTGGGGATGGAGGCGCGGCTGGCGGACTGGTGGGCAGGGCTGCGTGAGGCGAAGATCGCCGGACTCGTGATACCAAGCTGTCAAGAGCGTCGAACCCTTGACTCGCCGGACCTCGGCTACGCAACTCGTAGCCTTCAGCCGTCTTCTCCGGTGGGGTTATTCCTCCCAACCGTAGGCTTAGGGAAGAGAGAGAGGTAGGAGATAACTTGGTTCTTGATTGATTCCAATAGTGCTGAGTACATGGGAATATAAGGCCATCGGCCAACACAAATGGAGCAAGCTCCTTAATTCTCTAGCCTGCCAAATTGCTACCTGCCAAATTGCTACTTTCCTAAACTTAGCCACTTGCTATCTGTGGCTGGCCGGCGCCATGCGCTGCTGCATGCTCGGCTTGTTCTCTGGCCGCGCGTTCAGAAGCCCGCCGAACATCACGCGCGCGCCTGCGCCTGGAGTACGACTTACCGTACATGACAATGTGTCTCCCTGTTTCTCGTCTCTTTTGGGTTTCATCTCTAGCCTACCCCAACTTGCTTGGGACAAAAGGCTATGTTGTTGTTGTTGTTGTTGATTGTTCACTAAAAAGGAGATACAAAAATGTAATAGAACTAAAATATTTCTCAATAGCCAAATGTTAATACTGGTTTCTGCAATTAAAGAAAAGAACCAAGACGGTATTTATTCTGCTATACAGGAATGAAATAGAAACATATCTAAAATGCATTACGAGTCATTATTTTATTAACAGAACATACATGGCTGCACTGTTTACTGCAAGATAAGTGCAAGGATCAACAACCGTGATAAGATAGAGATTGTCAATGATACACAAGGCTATTCTGATAGCATCATACCTTGCATAAAAATCATTAACCAGCTCCCTTACTTCAGGCACCAGCTCCAGAAAGTTACGGAAGTTGGTATTGTCGATGACTTTGCTCTATGAAAAATATGCAAGCAATCACATTTTGAGAACAGCAGCATATATAAATGGAACATGTTCCGCTAGACAAATAAGTACTGAAATGGCAAACCTTCAGGTCTGAACGGTCAAAAGAAGCAAGTGCACAAAGTGCACCATAGACCGCCACATCTTGAGGAGCTATGACTTCAGAGTAGTTGTTTCCTAGTTCAATTCCTGTCTCAACAAACTAGAGGGGAAAACATAACTTGGTAAGAAGCTCTATATGGTAGACAACAAAAGAGAACTAGAGAGGGATATTCCATTATATCTGAAAATGGGATAGCTATCCAGATGTGATAGGATTACAAGCAGTGAAAGGGCCATGACCACCCCTGAACTTAAACTACATTAGTTCTAATCATTTGGCTTGACAAAAGAAAATTTAAGATTAACCTTGTTCTTCAATGATTGGCCTCTGCTAGATATAGGTCCAAGCTCTGCCACTGACTACTAGTGTTGGAAAACATCGTTATGTCTAACCAAATTCACTTAAAAGTAAACACAACTCCAGCTACCGGCAGAGTCATTGAAGAAATACTAAAAATTATCTTCCATCGTATGAAGTGTTTAATTCCTACAAAATTGAATAGAACAAATTAACCAGCTTCATGTCGGAAGCTCCATGGAAAGGGTTAGATCAATCATGACCTTATTTTGATACCTTATAACTAGGGTACTGCTAGCAAACATAACAACCACACAAGTATCAAGATAAACAAATATGTCATGATCAAGCGTTGCTGAAGTTCTTGAAGCACAAAATTGACTTGAAAGTTAAAGTTTTCTTTAGTGGAGATGAGGAATTGATGACTAACCTTACGAGCAGCAAGTTTGTATTTCTTTGTTTCCAAGTTGGCTAATCCTGCAGCTGCCTTCAGCTTTGCGACAATGATAGGATCCAGAGAGTCTGGGGTTTGCTCTGCTTTGCTGACATAGTTTGAAACATGTGCATATTGCCCCAGCTCAATGCTAACCAGAATCACATTCATGCACATCTGAACTATATGTTTGGAAGTGGTGCAATAGTCCCGAGTCCTGATGTAGCTTTTGAAGGCATCCGAAAGTTGGCCATGGGCATAGAAGAAATCACCAATGTCATTGTAGCCCATTCTGATGCTCTCTTTGATCAGGTTAGTCTGCAGTAAGAGAATCAATGTAGATTGGAGGTTAGAGAGGATCAAGGTTCCAAAAGATGCTAGGCGCTAGGCCACTTCTTAGCGCCTAGACAGATTAAACGTGATTAAGTGTTTGTGCTTTTTTATTTGTAATTTAATTTAATTTATTTATTCTGGCAACACGTATGACTCAGATTATTTCCCAACTTCAATCTCAGAAGACACTGTAATACATTCAGGCAATTCTGAATTCTGATTCCAACTCTTGCAAACTTGCAAAGTGGTGAAGGGACTTGTAATTTTGATCCCCACACATCATGTTTCCCTTTTCCCTGGTCCTTCCACATGCTTTTTTGCTGCCCGCCAGCCCGTGCGGTCACAGATAGCCCACCAAGACATACATGCCACCCCTTTATTTCGCGTTTCTGCACTGCTTAAGCACTGCCTCACGCCTACATGCACCGCCTAGATGTGTCCAGAGTTTTATTGGTCGCTCAGGCACTAAACGAGACGCTAGGGGTCCCTTTCAGGTTTAATCGAGAGTAAACATAAAGGACACTTTCGTGATAAGCACGTGTCACCTTAGAATAGGAGATATACACCCTTTTAAGGCCACAAAAGAAAACACAAAACAGAAATCACAACTAGTTTCATATATGGGACACGATAAATGAATTGTTTTATATGTCCAATAATAAATAATAGTCACAAAATGTATTGTAATCACAAGTTAGCAAAGCACAAACATACAAGAAATGTGACGCTTGCATATAATCTTCAGTGCTTAGGACTATACGAACGAATTCACATGCATTAGCCCAACGGTCAGTGAAATACACTAAGCACACAGTAAGTTATTACCGTAGCTACAAGGCAAGTAAATCAACCACAATCACAAACAAGGAAATACCATGCCATTACACAGCAGGTACTCCGAGGAAAGGTAAAGGGGTAGGGTTTCCGCACCCTGTATCCATTGAGCTCGTTCTCGAGCTTCTCCTTGCGCTGATCGGCGCGGCGGGTGACGGTGTCGACCCACGCCTGGTCGAGGCCGAAGCGCGGGCCGAGGCGGCCTCCGATCTTGGCGCCGACGTCGCGGTGGAGCTGCACGTCCTCCCCGCGCTTGATCTCGTCGTACGCCATCCGCAGCGCCTCGAGCTGCATCGCCTCCACCCCGCACCGGTCCGCGATGAAGAGGAGGCGCGCGAGGCGGGTCCGGCCCGAGTACTGCGCCGCGTACGCCTCCACGTCCAGCTGCTCGGCCGAGACCGGCGCCGCAGAGGCCTCCTCCGCGCCGCCCAGGCCATTCATCACCGCCGCCGCCGCGGCAGCGGGGACCTCGCCCTCGACGTCCATGGAGCGGGAGATTCGGGGGGGGGGGGGCTAGGGTTTGGAGCAAAACCCTAGACGAGGCGGAGTGGGAGCAGAAGCAGATGGAGAGGGGCGAGAGGAGAGAAAGGAATCGGATGAGACGCCGAGAAGGGAGGGACCGTGGGAGGCGAGGAGGCCGTGAATTGCAATGCAATTATACGGTTGGTGTGGGTAAGATGGGTAAAATCGCCGTGGGCTTGTTTAATTAAGGAAGTAGGCCTGATACGAACAGAGGCCCGTATTGAGGGCCTGTTTAGGTGGCAAAAAGAGGAAAAAAAAAGTTTGTGCAGTACTTGTCACATCGAATTTTTGACGTATGCATAGAGCATTAAATGTAGGTAAAAAAAATTAATTGCACAGTTTGTCTGTAAATATCGAGACGAATCTTTTGAGCATAGTTAGTCCATGATTGAATAAATTTTACCAAATAACAACGAAAAATGCTACAGGAATTTACCCAAAAAAAACATTTCGCCATCTAAACAGGCTCCGAATATTTCAAGAGTTTTGGGCCATTACCTTCCAACGCTTGAGACCATAAAAAATGATTAACTAACAGGTTAAAAAATTGATTGCCTAACTGGTTAAAAAAATGATTGGCTAACTGACTATTCAAAGAATCAGAGTTCAAACACTGCCTGCAACATTTACGTGACTAGCTATAGTTAGTATGATATAGTAAATTAGTAATATACAGTATGTACCACTGGTTGGCCAAAATTTCCTATGAGACCATGAATTTGATAATCTATGTTCTAAATTGAAAGCCAACAAGTAAGTGGTGACCGAGATAAATTCCTTTTCTTCAGTTTCAATCCTACGTAGTCCTTCATATAAACTAATACTATAACTATTCATATATCCATTGCTATGTAGGAATAATATATTACAACGTATATATTATTCTAATTCTAGTTTTCTAAGCAGGTAGATCTATTTCTAGAGTTTGGAACATGGCCCTGGATTTTGGCGGCTCAGCCCTGGGCATCGGGACTACCCGCTGAAGCCGACACATTGATGGTCTCTGCAGCCAAGGCCGCCGCCGAGCTCCATGCCTTCCGCCGCGACGCAGGCGCAGGGGCGGAGGAGAGGCCGGAGGAGCCGCGCAAGAAGCGGAAGAGGAGCGGCACCGGGATGTAGTGTAGAGCCATTGTAGTCTCGTCGGCTTAGGGAGTGTTTGGATGCCTGCATATGGGTGAGCCAGACCCGCGGGATGCAGTGGACGTCTGTTTGGTTTCCTGGACCACCCTCCCAGCCAGGCTCCGCTCGTGCAAAAGGAGTCCCTCGGCCAGGCTCAGCAGAAACGTGGGAGGCGAGCGTTTCCAGAGGGCCTGGCTCGCACGGTGCAGCTGCCGTCGCGCGCGCGGCGAAAAAATGGCCGGCGGGAGCTCGCGCCATCTCGCTAGGGTTACCGCTCCTTTTCCCGCCATTCACCGCGTATATATCCCCTTCCCCGCCGCCTTCCTTCTTGGTTGCTCACCATTCGTTCAGCTCCAACAACAGGTGTTCATCTCCTCCTTTCTGCTCCTATTTTTTGTGTCGTTCTTGATCGATTCAAGCCAGCCTAATCCCTTTCCTCTGTCGTTGTTTTGCAGCCTCCGCCGTTGTGGATCTGAGCACGTGCACAGGCAAGTGAATCTGGTTCCCCAGCGTCTCTCCCTCGATTTCTTTCTTCTTGTAACCCTAGTTTTTTGGGGAACAGATCGATTCCTACTGATTTCATCTCATACTTGATGCAGGCACACCAGGTTTGTCGTCCCTTGTTTGTTCATCTGCTTTTGATTGGGGTGCTATCAGGAGATCTGTGCGGTATAAGCAATCCCCCTTTCTTCAACCCCCCCTATTCTAATTACTGCGGTAGTGCTTCTTGGATGATTTCGGTGTTGTCTGTGTATTTCTAGATCTGTGAATCAAATATATTTCTGAGCTCATGTCCAAGTCAATGATGATGTTGTTTTGATCTGAGCGTTTGTCCAATGCCAATGATGATTGTCCCATGATTTTCTAGTTTCCTTCCAATAAATCTGAGCACTGTCCATTGCCCAAGATTTTTGTCCATGCTTGCATGTTTGTTTTCAGTATATCTGAGTAATTGTTCAATGTCAATGATGTGTTTCATGTAGTACTAAAGATTGAACAGTAAGCATTACTGTTGTTTATATGTATAGGAAACAAAACGCACCCTTATTTTCATAGCTCCGTTGTGTTCATTGCACCTTTGTTGCTTTGGTAGATGGCTTTGGAGGACCAGCGACGATTGTTGATTGCTCGAGCCGCTGCTCTTATCACTGCTATGTATGCACTGTTTTTCAGTAGGCTTAGAATGCAACATGATTCAAGGCATCAGATCAGTTACGGTCCTTTGAGAATCATGGATGAGGAAAGGCAAAAAAACTTGGATTTAATTTACAACTACAATGATGTTGAGTGTGTCAACATGCTCCGTATGAGAAGAGCACCTTTTTTTAGGCTATGCCACCTGCTTAGACAAAGAAACTTGCTCACAGATAGCTTACATAGTTGTGTAGAAGAGCAAGTAGCTATGTTTCTTCATATTGTTGGCCATAATCAACGCTTTAGAGTTATTCACCAAAACTGGAGGAGGTCTATAGAGACAGTGCATAGATATTTCAAAGAGGTCTTGTATGCTATTGGTGAACTAAGGCAGGACATGATTAAAGCTCCATCTAATGAGACACCACTTAAGATAAGCAATAGCCCAAGATGGTACCCATATTTGAAGGTAATGAACAAGCCATAAAGTTTGTAGGATGTTCTTGCATATTTGGATAAATATATAGTAATAAATAAATGTTGGGTTTGGATGTAGGATTGTGTTGGGGCAATAGATGGAACTCATATCCATGCTAGAGTCCCAGCAAGGATACAAGCAGCATTTAGGGGTAGGAAGCCCTACCCCACCCAAAATGTTCTTGCTGCTGTTGACTTTGATTTGAAATTTACCTACGTGTTGGCCGGCTGGGAGGGTTCAGCACATGATGCTACCATCCTTGCTGATGCACTAGAGAGGGAGGATGGGTTAAGGGTTCCACCAGGTAATCAACTACATTAAGTAGCTACATAAAATCTATAAATATATAACATTGAACCTAATATGTGTGTACTTGTTTTAGGGAAATTTTACCTAGTAGATGCTGGATATGCTTGCCGTCCTGGATTTCTCCCTCCTTATCGTGGCACTAGGTACCATTTGAAAGAGTATAGTAGGAGGAACTACCCAACCAACCCAAGAGAATTGTTTAATTTAAGGCATTAAAGTTTAAGAGTAACTGTTGAAAGGGCTTTTGGGGCTTTGAAGAATCGTTTTCGTATCCTTGACAATAAACCATTCCATCCCTTCAAGACACTAGTAAAGTTAGTACTTGCTTGTTGCATATTGCATAATTGGATCCTTGGCCATGGGGTGGATGAGGTAGTTCCTGCTGAGTTCTCTTGGGTGCCCAACAACAACCCAACTGATGGCCATGGGTTGCATTTGGATGACAATGCTATTTGGGCTCAAACTAGGGATGAAATTGCTAATCACATGTGGGCAAACAGGGGAAACTCTCGCATCTAGTCTGCACTTTAGTGTTTTTGTTCTATGTACTCCTCTCTATCTGCTAGTGTTGTACTGAATAAAAGCAACTGCTACTGTTCTGTCTATGTTGAACAATGTTTGTCATATGAGTTGAGACATTGAACAATGTGCTATGATGATTTATTTTTTGATCTACACTTGACATGAGGCATTGGACATATGCTATGATGATTTATTTGTTGATACTACACTTGACATGAGGCATTGGACATATGCTATGATGATTTATTTGTTGATACTACACTTGACATGAGGCATTGGACATATGCTATGATGATTTATTTTTTGATACTACACTTGACATGAGGCATTGGACATATGCTATGATGATTTATTTTTTGATACTACACTTGGCCTGAGGCTTTGGACATGAGCAATGATGATTTTTATTATTCTGATTTAACTGAGGCTGGAGGCATGTGCAATGATGTTTGTTTCTTATTCTAATTTACCTGAGGCTATAGACATGTGCTATGATGATTATTTGCTCCTATTATAATCTGAGTGGGGTGTGCTACCAACTAACTTAGGGTATGGCTGAGGACATGAACCTTAATAACATGCTTGCACCTGATGAGCTTGTGCTCCCTGGGCTCGATGTGCCTGTTGGGGCTGGACTGCCTGCTGGGCCTGGTGTTGCTGCTGGGGCTGGACAGCCTGCTGGGGCTGGTGTTGCTGCTAGGGCTGGGCTGCCTGCTGGGGCTGGTGGTGCACCTGGGGCTGCTGGTGGTGCTCAAAGGACTGCTATGAGGTGGACAGATGTGAGCTCTGGTTTTGTCCTTCGCCGTATGTGCCAGTTGATTGAATCTGGTGTGAGGACTGACAAAGGATTCAAAGAGGTTCACCTCAACCAGGTTGCTAAGGCACTTCAGGAATTTAGTGGGAGTGATGTGACTGGTACACAGATCTACAACCACTTGAGGAAGTGGAGGGTGAAGTGGGTTAGGATCTCCAAACTAAGGGACCTTAGTGGTGCTTTGTGGAATGAGGACCATTCCATGATTGTGCTTGAAGAAGAGCACTACAATGGCCACATTAAGGTATTGGCTTTGCATCTTTTTTTTCATGTTATTGCATAGAACCTGACAATGTGTAAAACTGATACTAACTCAATTTGTTGTCCTTACAGGCACACCCCAAGGATGCTGAGTACCTTAACAGGCCCATTCAGCACTACAAGCAGATGCAGATCATCTTTGGCAATGGCCAGGCAACAGGTAAATATGCTATGGGGTCCAGTGAGCCTCTTGGCACTCCCTCTGACTTTGCTGAAAGCTCAATGAAGATTGATGCATCTGAGGATACCAGGGGTGGCAAGATTGAGGGAGCTGAGGCAGGTAAGTCAGAACCAGGTGTTGGAGGTAAGAGGAAGAGGTCAGTATTGTCTGAGGAGGATGTTATCCTGTTCACTGGGATGACTGAAGCAGTGAACAATGTTGCTGATGCTATTCGTGAGACCAAGGTTGAGGATTCCCACCCAGATCTGTATGATGCTGTCATGTTCATGCCTGGGTTCACTGATGAGGCACTGTTGTGTGCATATGGGCACCTTCTTGATAACAAGGCCCAGGGATCTGCTTTTGTGAAGATGAATGCAGGTCATCGTGTTTTATGGCTGAGAACCTTCTTGGCCAAGCACTACTACGTCTGACCTGCTTGCTGGTCATTATGGTTGATCCATCTTTTGTGTGTAGTGTCTGCCCTCTCCTGGTGGTATTTTGTGTGTATGGTTTGGTGCAGTGGCTGCCCTCTCCTGGTGGATGCATCTGGTCTTCTCTGGTGGCTTTTTTGTGCATAACTTTCTCCTTCTGGTGGCCTTGGTTGTGCAGTGGGCTAACCCATCTATGTGCAGTTGACTTGATCCTGCAATTTTTTGTGCAGTTAAACTGCTACTCTCTACTAACTATGGCTAACTATAGCCTGTTAGTGACTTAGATATGCCACTATACACCTGCATTCCTCTTTGGGTCAACCTACATTATGCTAGTATGTGTATTTGTTGCCTTGGCAGCTGGTCATGTGCCCCTACCATTAATTTGAACATGTTATTCTAAATTGTTGTAATTCCTCTTGTTGTCATTCCTCTGGTGGCCTGAGACTATTATTTAAAGTTGAGAAACAACCCCAACGTGAGGCTGACATGCATGATAAGCCTCCTATGCGGCAAAGCTCATTTGAAGTTACTCATGTAACTATTTTAGTTCAAGCTGTAATAATCTGTTTTTTAATTTGGAGGTTGGTGTCCACTTAGAGTTAGCATTGCTTGTAAAAAATCCTGCAACTGAACTTGTTGGTGGTAATGTTACCACTTCATGCAGGAGGTAAGTGCAACTAGTTCTATGCAGGCAACCAAACAAACTCCCCTGTATCTCTTTTTTAAATCTTAGAGCACGTACCAGCAACCAAACACCGTCTGATACTAGCCTGGCTGGCTGCGTACAGATAACCAAACAAGCAGCCTTGCATGCTGCTGGCCTGGCCATGGTGAGCCTGGATGGCCGGTACGAGCCAGGCTCGGTACCTACAGGCATCCAAACACGCCCTTATACTTGAGCGGCAGCTGTAAACGCCTTGAGATTGTGTGTGCACTCTGCACTGGTGTGGGCGTTTGGCTGGTTGCAATTCTTGTGCTAGGAATGAACTCTCTTTCTCTCTCTGTTCTTTTAATATGTCAGTCATGTGTGATATGTCTGTTAGTCTGTATGATTTCTACATATATTTCTCTGTTCTTAACTTGTTGAAAGTTGAAACTTGAAAGAAACTCATTTGGCAGGACCAGAATTTTCCTAGTGGATGACACTGACACTATTCGTGAGTTGGGGGTTGATTTGTGCCAGAAGGAATGTTTTGGTGTTGCATGCATGGAAGATAAATATCATCATTATATTGAGAATGATGTGAGGCGACCAGTTGTATATCAGTTCCAGGAAGAAACTTCATTTCCTTCATCATCTATTAAACACCTTCGATCCATCATTTCATTTTACAATACAAAGCCATCATCCCTATCACAGAGGTTCCAGAATCTGTTGGAGAACTCTTCAATCTTCGTTATTTGGGTTTACGTGATTCAAATGTGGTTCCAAACTGTATCAGGAAGCTCTTGAACTTGCTTACACTAGATCTTTCTAGATCAAACATAAAGGACCTACCTCAAGGAATTGCAGGTTCGAAGAAGCTAAGGCACTTGTTTGGTGAAAGGGTAACTAATCCATTCTGGGGGAGTTCCAGAGTCGTAATGGTGTGTCCATCCCTAGAGGACTAAGGAATCTAACAGAATTGCAATCGCTGCATGGCATTGAAGCACACAAGAGGGCACTCTCTGTCATTTAGCTGATTTGAGGCAGATGAGAAGCATAAGGATATGGAAGATGAAAATGGTCTGCTAGAACAGCTTTGTAAATCTTTATTACATAATTTGTGCTTGACTTGGCTAGTTGGGAACATCCAACACTTAAACTTCAGGAACTATTTTTGACTGGGAAATCACCAATAGGGATTCTAGAATCTCCTCTCATCAAAAAGACTACAAAATGTGTTTCTGTATTGCATCTAGATTGGTCCCGGTTGAGTGAAAGCCCCTTGGAATCCCTCTCTACGTTCCCAAATCTGACTCAAAGTGTTTCTATACAAAACATACAATGGGAAATTGGGAATGAACTAGTCTTTTGTACTGGGCGGTTAGTTGAAGACCCTTTATCTTAGAGATTTGCCTAATCTGAAGCGAGTAGAGATAAAAGGAGCCATGCCAAACCTTGCGAAGTTTTTCTTTGTCAGCCTTTACAATATGGCAGAGGTCCCAATTGGCATTGAATCCCTCAAGACCCTTGAACAATTATTATTTGGCGATATCACTACAAGTTTCTTAACAACATTGCAGGAATGCACTAGAATTGAAAACATAAGTTGGCACTACTCTGTGGACCAATCTTCAGTTCTTCACACCACTACACCAGCAATGATGTACAACGGTATGTGCAACCACCATTTTTAACCATTTGCTTTTTAAGGAAATAACCTATCACACTATTATGGGATTTTTTACCTTAAAATTTACGGTAATGCTCTTCTCAGGACATCCGTCGCTCCGGACGCGGGTTCCTAGGCCTGCAGAGCTCAATATGCCTACTTCCCTCTCTCTCACGCTCCTTTCCGGTGGAGCCCACAAATAAACAGGGGAGAACGAGAAACTGTCCACTGGATCAAGATGCGGCACTAGTCCCTCTTTTCTCGTTGCGCTGCTCTCTCTCCCTTCTAGTTGCCGCTCGCGCACACGTACAGGGTCGGCCAAGCCTGAGCTCTCCGGCCGCCATTGCTCCCTACCTTCTGGCCCTCTCACACCGTACTACTGGCTCCACCAACGCCGCCTAAGGCTCATAGTTCCCCTATATATGCTCGCCGAACAAATCTCGTCACCGCCGCCTTTTTCCAGCTCGTCGCAGCCACAGGATAGGAACCTTGGTGATCTGTCCCTAGTGGCCCTCCATGCTGCCAACCACGCTACCTCTGCGTCCTCCTCGCCTCTCTCCATCTCATGCACGTGTTCGTCGGGACAGATATCTGTCGGCACATCACCACCGCTGGTGCCGCCTCGGGCATGCTACTGGTATGCGCGGCTGGCCCTACACCGAGCCTCTATTCGTCCAAGCAGCAAGCAGATGTTGCACTTGGAAGCAAATGTTGTAAATGTATGTTTCAAATGTTTCATATGTATGTTGCAAGTACTTCAATGGATGTTGTAAAAGTAGATCGGGATGTTTTATATGTTGCAATGGTTGTACACGTATGTTGTAAAAGTTTATTCCAAATGTTTCATCTGTTTTTCAAACATATGTTGCAAGTGTGTTTATCCAGATATTGCATATGTCTCACGCATATGTTGTAAGTGTTTTATTTGGATGTTGCATATGTTTTTTAATGGCTTTTTAATTGTTTCACGTGTTTTTGCAAGTATTTCAGACGCTAGCTTCAAGTGTTTCATTTGTCTTCAGATGTATACTTGTAAATGTTTTATCTAGATGTTTTAAAAATAGATCGGGTATTGCTGCTAAGACCCACCTGCCGCAACAGGCGTCCGGGCGGGAGAAGTAGAGGGGGCACGAGCGGTCTCCATGTGGGGTCATAAGGCACGGGCAATGTGCGGACGGACGTGGGCACCCATGTGGCGGGCGTCCGAACACGTGCGTCCAGATTTGTTATGCTTTGTGATCATTGGAACCTAAATTTAGATTCTGGGCAGTACAGAGCATTCATCTCAGACCAGGTTTGTTATGCTTTGCGAACAGCATTTTAAAAAGTAATTTAGCTAATGTGTCAATACCTAACTACAAATTATATCGCTACTTGTCTTCATTTTGTAACAAATAGGTATCACCTAATGTCTCGCATGGCTGAGTGCCAAGTTACGTATGTCTATTTGAACTAGTTAAACTTTATTCGAGGCTGGCATTTCAAATATCATGGTTTCCTATAGGCTATAGCTTTGCGAAGTTGTTCTGCATTACACAACGCTGGCTCTGGTGTGGCCATAGTCAGCGGTTCCTGTATTTTTGCCACCGTGGATGTCTGGGCAAGCGCTTGGCGCGACATGTGCTGCTCTCGCAAGCAGCTGGCGTTAGGAGATTTTGTGGCATGGAAAGTAACTGTTTAAAGATGGAACCGTAGAATAGCATGGAAGGCTAGCTTTTTTTCTGTTGTAGGTTAAGGCTCTTATGTGATTGTTTGATTATTCTCTTTCCTTAGAGTCCATTAAAGCATTCATGCTCTTATGTGCAGAGTTTCTTTCTCCACGGGAGCATTTTTTTTAAACGAATCCATTGGAGCATTTGGCGGAGGGGATTGCAATTTGGAATTTTAGTTGGAAATATAGACTAGAAATTCTCGTAAAAAAGCAAAACATCTAGCCTATAATCCCCCGCACAGAATTTTTGCAACAAATCTGACCCTTAATCTCTTAGCTGGCTAACTCGAACCCTCATAGGTACCCTAGGCCACATCAATGTATAGCACCTCAATACATAAACTTTTATAGTCACTGATTGGCTCCATTGCTCGCAGATTTCCATGCTGCCACATCTTTTGTTACCAGTTGGCAGCTAGAACTTGGATTAGATCATTAGAAGCCATGGATTCATCAGGTCGAGAGGAGATCACAGAAGAAAGTTATCATCAAGATCAGTCTCAGGCTCTTGCCAGACTTCCCTGCATCTGGTGCTTTGGATAAGATCACACTAGCGCTGGCGCCTGCAGCATGGCTGGCAGCGGATCTGCAAAGTTATCACTCATCAGCAATGAAGTGGTGAGCCTGCATACTCGCAGTAGCACCATCACTGAAAAGTGAATTGAGAACATTAAAAGTTTTGGAGTGTTTTGACCAAGTATGAAAGCACATGCACTTTGTAGATGAGTGTCGACTTCCTTAAAGTCAAAAATTAACATTTTCATATAGTCTGTTATGTACCCAGCACATGAATATTATTGAGAACTACAAATTCCAGTCTTGTGCCTCTGTCATGGATGAGTGCCAGTTTGGATACACATGTTCAATAAACCCATATATCCTGTATGTAGATTCTCTTGAACAATATTTTTGTAATTAAGAGCGATAAAGGTGTACTTGTCAAAGAAAGACATTCAGGATTGTGCTTTTCTTTCATGTTTAAGGACAAGTACAGCGATGACTTTTGTCTGGAATATGGTTCCATCTCAAACAGCACAATAGACAAGCCATCCTGTGAGTTGTCTATAGACAGTCTGTCTAAATAATACGGATGAACAACATGTGGACATAAATAGCAAATGTCACATCTACTGATCTACATAGAAGAAACGTCGTCTATAACTTATAAGAGTTTTTATCATTCTTAATTTCTTATAGACCATCCGTAAATTTCTAGACAACATTGTGCTCGGTGAGTGTGGGCGAAGTGAGGTGCCAGTGCCACACGATAGATCCCATTCCAGCTCCTCACTTGGGCTGGCTAGTTCGCTGTGGAGCCACCGAGAGCCGCGCCACTGCACCAGGCGGCAGGGACGACCAGATAATAAGGCCAGTCTTAGTGGAGTTTCATTAGAGTTTCATAGACATTAAATAGGCTGATGTGACATCGTATTGATGAAGAGAGATGATAAGAGTTTTATGGGAGTAGAGAGAGTTTAATGGGAATGAAACTCTTCTGCATTGTTTTCAAAATATGGATGCATTGGTAACAGGACCATAAAATCTCCACTGAGACTGGTCTAAGCGGCCGTCCGCATGATTGGAAGCTGACGATGACCCGACACTGTTTATGTTTACGCACCCGTACGTCCATTCAACGACCAGAAACAGAAAGCATGCATGTTTTTTTTGAGGGAAAAAACATGCATGTTTTCCAGAGGCAGCAGAGGAATGTGCCTAGGTCTAGGTCCATGAGAAGTAGTACTGTATTGGTAGTTCGTGCATGCTAATCATGTGACAATTAGTTTAGATTCCAACGACGACAATCTCCATGGAGAAATTAAATGAGAGCCATTGGTCCCCTTTCATTTTCCTTGGCTACGACCGTATCTGCGTCGGAGCTGACTCATCATCGGCCACCTGCTCAACAACCCAGAGAATGTTTAGTTTGCAACGCCGAAAGCCAGCACCGCCTCAATCATAGCAGTCCTGGACTGACGAACTCAACTGCACTGCACATCGCCGGCCAGCCGCCAGCTATCTGGAGCTGCAGGTGCAGCCACTGCCATTTAAAACAAACAAACAAATGGCCACACAAGACGGTGCACTACGGGCCTGTTCGGCTGTGGTGATAAGCCGGCTGAAAAACATTGTTAATTGATTTTTTTAAGAGAAAAATACTGTTTCGGTTGAAAAAACAAGCTGAAAAGTACGGATTATAAGCAACACCTCTACGTTTCCATACACGCGAACGAACCCTTCGTCAGTCACAGCCTCACAGGTATCCATCCAATCCTAAGAAATGTTCCCGCAGGAAATGTGGCGACACTTACTGGACCTGAAGTTGGTCTGCACTTACTGTCTCCATTTGAAATTGTAAGTTTTTCCTATGTGACGTACATTTAGGTATGTGACAAAAAGAATAGCAAGTATGCTGCAGTTGCCATCAGCTTAACACCCCACTGATGTTCGACTGGATACTAATAGTGCAAAGACGGTGCAGCAAAGCTCCAAACACAAACCCCACTCCAAAACCGTTGCTAAGAAGCTAGCTTGCCCCTGAATTACCTACAACCACACAATCAAAGGCCTAACCACACTCAGCACTTCTGCAGCAGCAGCAACGCTTTGTTCTCTCCTCCCTCCACCTGTGCACCCCCTGAGACGCGCGCCACGTGTGCTGACTTGGATCTACGCACCTGTGCAATGGCACGGCGATATTTTGATTCGGTTTTATCCACTCCAGGGGCCCCACGCGTTATACAGGCATTGACAGGTTGCAATCTGATTGGGGATTACGGAGCTAGCAGAGCGTTGCTGGTGATTAGATTACTCCAAAAGGTGCAAGTGGAGGCAGGGAAAGGTCTATTTGTGGTATCTTTTCCTATTCTGGTGGAGCCCAAAAGTGCATGGAACTTTCTTGGTGTTAAATTCGAGAATGACTTGGCACTCACGAATCACGACTAGCTAGGGCGCAATTGTGTTTCTGTGGCAG
Source organism: Saccharum hybrid cultivar R570 (assembly GCA_038087645.1). Classification (NCBI taxonomy): domain Eukaryota; kingdom Viridiplantae; phylum Streptophyta; class Magnoliopsida; order Poales; family Poaceae; genus Saccharum; species Saccharum hybrid cultivar. The sequence continues at coordinate 37,493,431 of JAQSUU010000012.1, read as the reverse complement.
TTGTGCATGATGCACTTTGTTTTTCCTTTTCATATTCAAATCGTCTGTAATAATGGGGCTTGGTCGTGTTGCCGGTGGAGGAAAAGTATGCGTGCAGGGTTTAGCATTATCCAGGTCGGTTTTTCTCCTCATAGTGTGGAAAACAAATTTATCCCGGCCATGTTAAAAATTCCTTGTTGACCTGTTGTCCTAGATTATTAGGGTACTAGGCATAGCACACAATTGTTATTTTTACCCAATGCTTAGTCATAGCCCATGGCCACATAAGGTAGACCCACACGTAATATATCGAAAATGCTACGGTATAATATTACATGGGATGTCTAACACCTGTTCGTTTCGCTGGTTTATTGTGTTGAAAGCACTGTTCGCTGGTTTGTTGTGAGAGAAAAACACTGCTGGATGACTGCTGATTCTGCTGATAAGTCCAAACAAACAGGGCGTAAGAAACCGTAATACTGATGTCATGTTTGACATGAGGCTTTAACATAACATGTATTGAGGTATAAGGGCACTCTCAATACAGAAACTACTATAGTTTTTATGAACATTAATTGTACTGTCACCTAAGCGTTTTGCTGATGTGACAAGGTAGTTATTGAAGAGAGAGAGCAAAAATCATATGGCCCTGTTCGCTTGTCTTATAAGCCATACTTTTTCAGCCAACTAACAGTGTTTTTCTCTCACAACAAATCAGCGAACAATACTTTCAGCCAAGCGAACAAGGCCATAGAAACCGGGTTTAAATTAGAATGGATGTGATTGGTAGAGAATAGAGAGAGAACATATGTGATTAGATAAAAAATTGTTCTGTAGAAACTATCCATTGAGAACATGGTTTCTATATATAGTGTCTATGAAAATTAATATGTATAAAGCATTGTGATTGCCCTAGGAGATCCAGTATGGTCGGGAGTGTGAGTGTGACACACAGATGTCTTCAATGACATATTGTTAGGGCAATGGGCAAGATCACACCAACAAAACCAAGAGTCCAAGACAGATAGCATTGTGCCTTGTATTTCTTTGCATCCCTCCTAATGAAAAAAAGTGTGTGCGACCACGGTAGCTGAAAATAAATCAAGATATATGGATAATCAATTTTGGTGGGGCGCAAAGGATGGATCCGGTGGCATAGGTGACGACGTGGCGGTGGAAAGATATTTTGTTCGTCGCTTGTCCAAAAAAAGGTACTTTTAGTAAATTAGATATTTATCGAGTATCATTTGAATTCGTGAAACTTAAAGGGATGTTCTTACAATTATCACAAGAAACAATAATGTTAAAACATTAAAAGAATCTTTAGGTAAGGGTTAGCGTGACCATTCTAGGCTTCCAAATGGTATAAGACTAGAATTGGCGTGGCTAGGACCGAAAGGCAACAATCAAGATTGGCTAAAGCTAATTGCTGCATAATATAAAATAAAAAAAATACACAAAAAGGCTATCTTTACACCAAGGCGGCAAGCGATGCACAAATAATGGGTTCGTTAGATTCTGGCTTCATTAGATTTCTTGCTCCATGAACTTTAGGATCGGCCCAACCCTTAACAACCGAGACGGAGAAAATAATCAGTATTTTAATTTGTTCAGTATTTAAGCTGAGCAAAGATCAACAGAACTAATTGCAGTGACAGGAAAACGTGCCGGCTTTTGTTTAAATTATTGTAGCCGAAAGCTACGTCTGATGCTTAAAATACCTAACACCAATTATGTTTCGAGAGGAGCAACATTGGAGGAGTATACGTAGGTCTTAGGTAGCTGCTTGTCTCACCAAACAAAGAAACTGAAGCTCAACTGTTTCCTATGTGCTGAAATTCCTAAAGTCCAGAACCAGACATATTTTTTAGGAAAATTCAGACATGTATTTTTTTAAGAAAAAGGAGGACCAGGTATAAATCTTTCTCCGATAACCCCTGTCAAGAATTGTAATTCAGCAGTTGTGGTACCCAAACTCCTAGTACAGCAGGTAACAAACTGGGTTAATGTTAGAGAAGAGTACCCGAGGAGTTGGTGGCAATTGCTTTGCGTTTCAGGGAGTTTGTAGTCAGAGAAGTCAAACATAAAATGCGCACCCACTTCTCCCTTCTCCCTCCTCCAGCTCCTCTCGTACACCACGTCCGTCTCTGGGTTGTGGCTCCATACTCCAAAGCACACGCTCCGCACGAGCAGCTGGAACAAATTCCTCAACCGCCTTGCCCCGGAACCCAGTTCTCCGCATCCGGTGCCTAGCTTCTCACTCCGGCAAGGACCTACTAAAGTCGCAGCCTCCACCTCGCGCTCGCTGCTCTGCAAGTGACACGGGATCGAGTTCTTGGAAGCGGATTCGGCGCCCTGCTGGCTACCGGCGCGCGTGAGTCCGGTAGAGGACTAAAGGCGCGCTCTTTTCCACGGAGGAGGGGAGACGGTAGTTGCGACTGGAGGCGGCGACGAGAGGGAGCATGGGCGCGGGCGCGTCGGACCTGGCGGGCGTGGAGCCCGGCGGCAAGGTCGCGCGCGCCGGGCTGGGCGACCTCCCGGAGCTGTGCGCCGCGGAGGTGCTGCTCCGCCTCCGCGCGCCGGACATCTGCCGGCTCGCGCGGCTCAACCACGCGTTCCGCGGCGCCGCGGCCGCGGACTTCGTGTGGGAGGCGAAGCTGCCGGGGAACTACGGCCGTCTCTTGCGCTTCGTCGATGACGCCGAGGAGGGAGGGAGTGGCCGAGGTTGGAGCGCGGTGGGGAAGAAGGACGTCTTTGCGAGGCTCGCCAAGCCTGTGCCGTTTGATGGTGGGAAAAGGGTGAGATTTCTCTACTTTTTTGTTTGATCGGTCTCGCTCCATTTCGTGATGTTCATCAAGAGCTTGTTTCTCCACTGTTAAGGAGTTTGGACAGGACATGGATAGTTTTATGAATTGATGATTGTAAATATATATTATCGGCTTACTAAATCGATGCAAAAGAAAGTTTTTTTTTCCTCCAAGAAAAGAGAAGGTTTATGGTAGCTCTCATTAAATTTTGTTTGCAAAGAAAGACGTCCAAGTTCGGTTCATCGAATTTCAATTGCTTAGGTGGTTACTGACCTACGAGTTTGATTTTTGTGTTCTAGTATGTACGAAATTGTCGGTTCTTGGGGAGCTATGAAAATTCGTATAAGAAAAACTATCTTTACCATGGACTAGTGAAAAGTATTACTAGAGGTTTCTTGCTTTGTAGGCAAGCAAAATTGAATATGACACATGCTTTTGTTCACAGTGGAGTTTTTCAACGTGTACTTTTCTGCTTTGTGCTGCAGGAATTCTGGTTGGAGAAGAGTAAAGGTGGGATTTGCATGGCGTTGTCGTCGAAAGCCCTGGTCATAACAGGGATTGATGATAGAAGATACTGGATTAACATGCCAACCGCTGAATCTAGGTAAATATGAACTCACTTCTTCACCGCCCCACCCCAACCACGCCCCCCCCCCTGTTCTACTTCTACCATATTGAAATTTCTCTCCCTCTTGTTTTTGACGAACAGGTAGGTTTGTTGACATCTCTGCCTTGTATATTGACATATTGTCAGATTGTAATGAATGTCTTGTTGAGAAAAAGTGGAGTAAAGTGAAACCTTTTATTCTCTTTTATGATTGAGTTGTATTAATGAAAAAATTTAAGTTCGTAAATGAATTTTATGCTAGCAGCTACACTGATGAGGTAAGCATGGACGCTAGCAAAAATTGACAGGAGATAATTGGTAGAGAACAGCAGCGTGTGTGGGTCTGAAATTTCAACAGTTCTCTCAGTCGTGATTTTTAGTACTGACCACTAGATTTTTCTGGCCTTGCATGGTTAGCTATATAGGTATACTTCTTTTAACAGACAATGGAAACTTTCTTCAGATAATGTGACAAATAAATTATTTTCTTTTGGACAAAATGCACAAATAAATTTATAACTGTTCCGGAATTATCTGTGCGTGTGATTCACCTGTTTTTTTTACTTGTTTGCGGGAAACTTGCGCGTTTCTTTGGTATATGGTCACATCCTATGAGTTAAATAAATACCAGTCCATCGTGGCGACACCTAAGAAACATGTTTGCACTCATGTCTGGGGGCCTTGAGGATCCTATGGCTTGTTTTTTGTACTCATTTTTTGTAAAAAGAAAAAAAAAAACAGCTGGTAGTTGTGGCCCTTACTAATAGAGTAACTGTCAACACGTTGTTGTCGTTGATTAATTTCTTTTCCAACTTGGAGAACGCACACAATGTTCTGCATTCTATATGGTGAAAATAATCTGAGCCATGCCTTCTGTTCTTGATCCTGCAGGTTCCAGTCCATTGCATATCTCCAGCAAATCTGGTGGTTTGAGGTGGTTGGAGAGGTCGATTTCTGCTTCCCTGCAGGGAGCTACAGTCTGTACTTCAGGCTCCATCTTGGCAAGTCTTCAACACGTTTTGGCCGCCGTATTTGCTGCTCAGAACAAGTCCATGGCTGGGACAAGAAGCCTGTACGGTTCCAGTTCTCCACATCAGATGGCCAGCACGCCGTGTCCCAGTGTTACTTAGATGAGCCTGGAAACTGGATCTTGTACCACGTCGGCGATTTCGTTGCATCAAGCTCTGAAGAATCAATCAAGCTGAAATTCTCACTAGCTCAAATCGACTGTACTCATACAAAAGGCGGCCTTTGTGTCGATTCAGTGCTAATATATCCCAAGGGCTTTGAGCCAGAAAGGGTGATCAAGGCTCAGAAATGAGTGTAGACACTTGATAGAGTCACTGTACATCAGAGTTGTCCAGAAATACGAGTAGCCTACCATTTTTAAATTGGGCTAATTGTATGCTGTGAAAGTATGTATACATAGTACACTGAATTTTTTTTGTTTGATAGCATTAGTGTGCATTAGTTTGCCCTTTCTAATGATGGTCATGGACTGTGCCATGGAACCTGTATATATTGAGCTTTTGAGTTCAGTTACCTCAATACCTCTTGTGATCAACACAGTTTCAGTACCTGTCAATTTCTTTTCAGTGTAGTTGCCCAATTGAGTGTAGCAGAGATGCGTATGTTGCGTTGGTGTTGTGGGCACACAAGGAGGGATAGAGTCCAGAACGACGATATTCGGGATAGGGTTGGGGTGGCACCAATTGAGGAGAAATTGATTCAACATCGGTTGAGATGGTTTGGACATGTCCAACGGAGGCCTCCTGAGACGCCGGTGCATAGTGGGGTTCTAAAGCGGGCCGATAATGTAAAGAGCGGTAGAGGTCGATCTAAACTAACTTGGGATGAGTCCGTTAAGAGAGACCTGAAGGAGTGGAATATCTCCAAGGATTTAGCTATGGACAGGAGCGCTTGGAGACTGGCAATCAACGTGCCTGAATTGTGACCTCTTTCTGTCTTGTGCCTTTTATGTCTCTTTATGTGTCTCTCTATTTCTCGTCTCTTTTGGGTTTCATCTCTAGCCTACCCCAACTTGCTTGGGACAAAAGGCTATGTTGTTGTTGTTGTTGTGTAGTTGCCCAATGTATTAATTCTTGAGTGTCACTATCCCTTTACTTCTTGCAATAATTGAATATTGCAATATTGAAATGGGCGAGATCATTGCAAGGATCCAAAATTGTTTCGTTTTAGAGTTCAAGGTACCGAGCTCCGGTCCATTGCATTTGCATCAGTACACAATAAAGTCAGTACAGCTCAGTTTGTTTTTTGAGAGCAAATGCCACAGCATGAAGCACATATACCACTACATACTGGAAGACAAAGCAGAACAGGTTTCACAACCATGCACCTCAGAGCACTGCTAGCTCCCCCATCTCCCACTAATCAGCAGGCTCCAGATCGTTGGTGCTTATGACGACATAGATTGTTAGACCAGTCTCAATAGGCGTTTCATGGAGGTTTCATGCACATTAAATGAGGTGATACATCAGCCATAATAAAATCTTTGCATGATTTGAGGAGGAGAGAGAAGGAAAATGTTTCGTGGGGGTGAAACGTTCTAGCTCTGTTTCCCACGAGTTGGAAACTGCATGACACTGCCATTGAGAGCTGTTCGTTTCATCACCGGGATCCCGTACACCTGCAGCTACGCGCGCGCTACTACTTCCCTTTCCTCTTCCTCCATGTCTTCTCCCGCCATTCCTCCTCCTGCTGCCTTCCGTTCTCCATCCCCTTGCTCAAAGTGGAGCAGAGCAGCTCTCAGAAGATGGATCCAGCAGCTCAGCAGCTCCGACGATGGCCGGAGTTTCTGCCCGGCGCGGCTCCGACACGGGAGGAAACTAGCGTAGGAGCAAGCAGCGCAACCAGAAGGTAGCGGCGTCGCCTGCGCCGCTGTCGTCCTCCTCAGTCCTCACTAGTGCCGCCGTCGACCTCGTCACCTGCGCCACCACCGTCGCCTACAAACTCGACCGCTCCGCCACCACGTCTACTGGCACCATGGTCACCTCAAGTAGCAGAATGGGGACCCAGACCAAATGTTCCATCCCCCCATGGAAACTTCCCCCAAGATCCATGGTGAGTTGTTTTGGATTCCAGATTCGAATCTTCTTGGTGGTTGATCTCCATTTTACCACGGCCACCTCAAGTACCTGCTTCTTCTTTGATCAGAACCTGAAAATACCAACAAGATGTAGGCAAGGATTTCCATACATGATGTTGTAGGCAAGGAGATTATTCCATTTTATGTAGTATATGCATTCCGTAAGCTGTACCGATTCAAGGATAAATCCTGATCTGAATGTGAATGATGCAGTGTGAAAATGGCTCTCTGAATGTGAATGACGTTTTATGAAAACAGCTCTCTGGAATACTCCGTATGAATCAGTGGTGAAAATAGCTCTTTGAAATGCCTGCATGCCTGTGTAGCAAAGCGTGTATGCATGTTTTGCATGCCTAAAAATAGCTCTCTGAAATGCCAGTTCTGCGAGTCAGTATCAACAATAAAAAAATAGACACTTTCAGTCTTATTTTCTTTGCTGTTCTGTATGCCTGTATTTGATTTCGTGCTTAGATCCAACTGCAGCTTGGAAATAGTTCATATGGCATATTTGATCACAACATAGTGCAATAATTAAATGCTACAATTTATGTTTGAAACAGCGAAATGAAACTACACATTGAGAGACCATGTTTTATTTTCAATGTCACGTCTTTGAAACAAAGATATGAAACCTACTGGTCTTATACCTGCACCACTTTCACCAGAGGGCAGGGGCTGACCATTGGCATAGTGTTTTCTTTTGTTGGTGCCAAGAACCCAAGAGTAGGCCTTCAGGCGCCAAATCCTCCATGTAATTGTTAACAAGCTCAATGCATCTGGTAACTGATGATAGGCCCAATTCGTGGCCAGTGCTAATGACTTACTCATTCAGGCCAGAGTCTAAACACCCAACGTGATTTTGTCACCTCCTGATGGACCGACTGGTGTTTCTGTTGTTACTGAGCGGGCTGGGACCGGCTGGTGTTTCGGTTATAACTTATACACATAAGTTATTATTATCTAAAATCTTTGCTACTTCCTCCGTTCCAAATTATGAGTCATTTTGATTTTTTTTTCTCGAAAAAATCAAAATAACTTATAATTTAGAACGGAGGGAGTAACTTATTCTAGACAAACTTGTAAATAAATCTAAAAATATGATTATAGCATATAGGAAAAACTGGTAGGTTACTATAAAAACTAAAAGATATATAAAACAAGAGAAAAGGAAAAATAAAAGAAATAAAAAATTGAGAAGCAAAAATAAATTATAATACGCTAATACACGAGACGCAGATGACTCGTAGACACAATGTCGTAATAAGGATAAAAAGAAGAAAAAGTGGGCCATGTGAAAACCACTACAAGTGGACCGCTAATCAATATTTGTGACCCGGAAGACTAGTGACCGACGTGCGGACGGTGGGCATGCGTGCTCCTGCTCCGCCCTGGTCTCATGAATTTGCGCGTTGTTCGCGCCAGCTCCGCCGCTTGTGCCAGCTTCGCTTTCCGCGCCTACGTTCGGACCGTTCCCTTCCGCTCTACTGCCCACGTCGCCCGGATGACTCACCCCATCTCTTCCACACCGGCGTCTCGCTGAAAGGTCTTGATGGCTAGAGGGGGGTGAATAGCCTAATAAAACTTTCTACAAAAAGTGCTAGACAAGTTGATTAGTAACAACAAATAGCGAGAAGCGAGTTTTGCCTAGCCTATGAGGTGTTGCAAGCCACCTATCCAAATGACAAATCTAAAAAAAATTTCACTCAACCGCACAACTCAAACCGTAAGAGCGATAACTAAACAAGCTAGCAAGAGCAAACAAGTAATTACTTGAAATGTAATGCAAGTTAGAGTTACGAGAGATTTCACAGAGGGGTGATGAATTGAGCCAACCAATTAATATCCAAAAGATAATATCCAAGATAACCAAACCACCGAGACAAATCAATCACAAACAATGAAGTAAAGACACGATGATTTATCCCGAGGTTCACGTGCTTGCCAGCACGCTAGTTCCCGTTGTGTCCTCCTACACCACGTGGTTCGGTGACTAATCGGTATCACACACCGAGCCTCTCAAAAGGCGCCACAAGAACCTACCAAATGGCGAGAAGTTCCGACACGAGCAATCCACTAGAGTTGGAATTCGGCGCTCCGCCGGGGAACCACAACAAGCTCACCGGAGCCAGCCACGAACAATCACCAACACGTGCCAGACCTCCACCGCTGCTCCAAGCCGTCTAGGTGGCAGCAACCACCAAGAGAAACAAGAATCCCGCAGCAAATCAACCACTAAGTACCAACTAAATGCAATTTCACAATGCAAATGCACTTGGATCACTCAATCTCACTTCGAATATGCAAAGAAGCAAGAGAGATGAGTGGGAGGGGAGTTGCTTAGCTCAAGGTGCTCACAAGTATGTCAAAGAGTGCAAGAGAGTGAGCCAAGAGCCGGCCAACAAGTATTTATAGACGTACCCCTTCAAATAGAACCGTTAGGCAGTAGATTCTGCTGCAGTCGCGCTGACCGGACGCGTTGGTCGCACAAACCGGACGCGCGAAGCTCGACCGGATGCGCTGGTCCCGTAACCGACCGGACGCGCTGGTCAAGCCTGAGCAGCGCTCCAACGAGTCAGCGACCGGACGCGCTGCTAGACGAACCGGACGCCACAGTGCCAGTGTCCGGTTTGAGTCTAGTAAGCACCTACCACGACCGGACGCGCCACCGCGTCCGATCAAAAAACCGAGACACGCACAAACGCTGAGCACTGACCGGACGCGTCCTGTCAAACAAAGACCGCGTCCGGTTCAGCGTCTGGTCACCTCTGTGACCTCCGTTCGCCTCCGTTTGATTCACCCTTTTACATATGAGCTAGACTAAATATGTGTGACACTTTAGCACATGTTTTAGCTCGTGAAACAACATGTGACAACGCCTCCAAATCTCGACATTGGCGTAAAGGAAAATAGGTATTTCAATTCCTCGAAAATGCCTGAATCCCGCCTCGCAAGCTCGGTGGGAGGTAGAGAGGACCCCAAACCCTCTCTACCGCTCAAACTCCAACGCCATCGCAAATGTGCTAACACCACCAAGTGATCACGTCATGTGCGAGTGTGTTAACATTTTCACAATCATTTTTTGAGGCGTTATTAGTTCTATCCAAATGCATATGATTATGAAATACACACCTAGAGGCACTAAGGAGTTCAATAGCCGCGTCATTCCCCTCTTTATAGTATGACTATCTATCCTATAATGTAACCACACCCACTAGGTGTCTTGGTTACTAAAACACAACCCGTAAATATATATCTTTGCCTTGATCACGTAGGGTTGCGTCCAAATCCAAGTGTGGCCATCATGATCACCATGTCCATCTTGCCACCAACCTTGGAATGTACTAATCCTCATATGCTATATACAACTTAGGCATAGGATTAGTACTTATGCATTGTCACTAATTACCAACACCAAACATAGAGCTTTCAATCTCTCCCTTGTTGGTAATTGGTGACAACCCTTTCACAAAGATATTATGATAAAATTTTAATTGAACCCATGTCACATTGTCCAAGTATATTACCATGTGTAAGAATTACGGACAAGTAATCATGAATTCAAATTGATAGCAATGGCTCCCCCTACATGTATGCTATATGTTTGGATTTACGAAGCATACATGCTTAGATAGGAAAATATAGGAGCATTGACTACCAATAGGTGCTAAGTGTTTTAGATTATAGACCTTTGAAGCGTGATACCATCGGAGTAGCGATAAACACCATCTTAGCACCTTGTGTAGTTGAAAGGTCTTGATGGCTAGAGGGGGGTGAATAGCCCTTTAAAATTTTCTACAAAGACAAGCTAAACAAGTTTATCAATATAACAAATAGCGAGATGCGAGTTTTGCTTAGCCTACGGGGTGTTTGCAAGCCACCTATCCAATTCACAATTATAGTATATTTGCACTCAACCGCACAAGTCAAACCGCACAACTTAGCTTACAACTAAAGCTAACTAGCTAGACAAGCTAAGAGCTACACTAACAAGCTTAGCAAGGTAACTAAGAAAATAATACGAGAGAGTTAGAAGGGTATCACCGAGGGGCGAAGTATTAAGCCAACCAATCAATATGATCAAAAGATGAATTCCACACAACACAACCACTGGGATCGATTAATCACAATAAGAATGATGACACAAAGATTTATCCCAAGGTTCACATGCTTGCCGACACGCTAGTCCCCGTTGTGTCCCTCTTCACCACGTGGTTCGGTGGCTAATCGGTCACACACCGAGCCTTTCAAAAGGCGCCACAAGAACCTACCAAATGGCAAAATGTTGCAAATGACACGAGCAATCCACTAACGTTGCCTTTGGCGCTTCACCGAGGTAGGCACAGACCCCTCACAATCACCGGAGGTGGCCAAGCACAAACATCAACTCTTGCCAACGCCTCCAAGCTACTCCAAGCCATCTAGGTGGTGGCAACCACCAAGAGAAACAAGAATCCCGCAGCAAATCAACCACCAAGTGCCAACTAGATGCAATCTCACAATGCAAATGCACTTGGATTACTCAATCTCACTTCGAATATGCAAAGAAGCAAGAGAGATGAGTGAGAAGAGAATTGCTTAGCTCAAAGTGCTCACAAGTATGTCAAAGAATGCAAGAGAGTGAGCCTTGAGCCGGCCAACGAGTATTTATAGACGTACCCCTTCGAATAGAGCCGTTAGGCACTCGAAACAGCTGAAGTCGCGCTGACCGGACGCGCTGGTCGCACCGCGTAGGTCGACCAGACGCGCTAGTCGCGCGGACCGGACGCGTTGGTCCCGTAACGGACCGGACGCGCTGGTCAAGCTTGAGCAGCGCTCCAACGAAACATCGATCGGACGCGCTGCTAGTCGCACCGGACGCGCCGCTCGCATAGTGCCTGCGCTCGCGAAGCATCGACCGGACGCGCTCTACGCAACGACCGGACGCGACAGTGCCAGCATCTGGTTTGAGTCCAGTAAGCCCCCTCAACGATCAGACGCGTTCGATCTGTCATGACCAGACACGCCATCACGTCCGATCAAAAAACTGAGACACGCGCAGACGCTGAACACTGACCAGACGCGTCCGGTCAAGCAGAGACCACGTCTGGTCCAGCGTCCGGTCACTTCTGTGACCTCCATTCGCCTCCGTTTGATTCACCCTTTCACATATAAGCTAGACTAAGTATGTGTGTCACTTTAGCACACGTTTTAGCTCGTGAAACAACATGTGACAACGCCATCGCAAATGTGCTAACACCACCAAGTGATCACGTCATGTGCGAGTGTGTTAGCATTTTCACAATCATTTTTCGAGGCGTTATTAGTTATATCCAAATGCATATGATTATGAAATGCACATCTAGAGGCACTTAGGAGTTCAATAGTCGCGCCATTTCCCTCTTTATAGTACGGCTATCTATCCTATAATGTAACCACACCCACTAGGTGTCTTGGTTACTAAAACACAACCCTTAAGCATATACCTTTGCCTTGATCACGTAGGGTTGCATTCAAATCCAAGTGTGGCCATCATGATCACCATGTCCATCTTGCCACCAACCTTGGAATGTACTAATCCTCATATGCTATATACAACTTAGGCATAGGATTAGTACTTAGGCATTGTCACTAATTACCAACACCAAACATAGAGCTTTCAATCCCCCCTTGTTGGTAATTGGTGACAACCCTTTCACAAAGATATTAGGATAAAATTTTAATCGAACCCATATCACATTGTCCAAGTATATTACCATGTGTAAGAATTATGGACATGTGATCGTGATTTCAATTTGATAGCAATGGCTCCCCCTACATGTATGCTATATGTTTGGATTTAGGAAGCATACATGCTTAGATAGGAAAAATTAGGAGCATTGTCTACCAATAGGTGCTAATTATTTGAGATTATAGACCTTTGAAGCGTGATACCATCGGAGTAGCGTTAGGCACTATCTTAGCACCTTGTGTAGTTAGATACCACTTGGAAAAGCACAAACATAACTAGAAACCTCGTGAGATCAACATTATAAGCAAGGCTCTAGTACCACTTTGAAAAACATGAAGCAAAAAAAATCTAACTACTTCCTATTTATGCTAGTACCTCAATATACCATTCAAATTATACTAGCAAGTCACCACACAAGCAATGTATCCGAGAAAAAGAAATGCATAACTATGCATCATACATATGAAGTGCACATGGAAATGCAACATTCATGTTTAAGAGCTTGCTCTCCCTACTTGTGTGCTCAAAATTTTAGTTGATCCCCTTCTTTTATCAATTCTTCCCTTTAGGTTTTCTCCTCCTTTAGAATCTATCTTTGTGAACAACATTTTCTCCCCCTTTGGCACCAATGACCACAAGGGACCAATCTTTGATAGAATATCATGTCAAGTTATGGGGTGAGGATCAAGTTTGTGATTCAACCTAGATTGCTTGCATGAATAAAATGCTTTGGTTTGATCCAAGGGCAAGCTTCTTCACACCTCACTAGAAGGGTTATCATGCACCATGTTGAAGCAAATATTTAGACAAGTGATCTAGATTAAACACTTAGGATCACAAGCTACTTAAACAAGTTATATGCTACCACTAGATCATACATAGCAAAGAAACAATAGTGGCACCATATAACCTTCAAATTCATTTGATTTTCATGAATGAGCCTAGAACATGTAAATTATAACTAGATGCACTAAACGAGTCCTTAGCATAGAATGTATGACATGTCAACCAATTGTACCTTGGGGCTCGAAGGAGAGGCATGTCATATATGAGGTGCATCAACTCATGTTGGAGAAGTCAAGTATGTTCAACTCATTCTTTAGCTTGTGAAATCTCTTCTCATCAAGTGGCTTGGTGAATAGATCGGCTAGTTGATCTTCGGTGCCCACACTCTCAATAGCAATGTCACCCTTTTGTTGATGATCTCTAATAAAGTGATGGCGAACATCAATATGCTTTGTTCTTTGATGTTGAACCGGATTATTGGTTAGCTTCACGGCACTTTCATTGTCACATAGCAATGGCACATTCTTAAAGTTGATTCCAAAATCCTTCAATGTTGCCTTCATCCACAAGATTTGTGCACAACAACTACCCACGGCAATATATTCGTCTTCGGTGGTAGATAGTGCAATACTATTTTGCTTCTGGATGACCATGATACAAGTGATCTTCCCAACAATTGACAAGTCCTGGAGGTGCTCTTTCTCTCCACTTTGTCACCGGCATAGTCGGAATCTGAATATCCAACTAGCTCAAAGCTTGCACCTTTGGGATACCATAATCCAACATCTTGTGTATGCTTTAAGTACCTCAATATTCTCTTTGTTGCCTTCAAATGACTTTCTCTTGGTGAGACTTGAAATCTTGCACACATGCATACACTAAATATCACGTCGGGCCTTGATACCGTCACATAGAGTAGGCTACCAATCATTGATCTATATAGTTTTTGATCCACCATGTTGCCACTCTTGTCACTATCCAAACTTCCACTAGTGCCCATTGGAGTTGTAATTCCTTTTGCATCTTCCATGCCAAACTTCTTAGCATATCCTTTATGTATTTGGTTTGGCTCACAAATGTACCTTCTTTCATTTGTTTGATTTGAAGTCCAAGAAAGAAACTAAGTTCTCCAATCATTGACATCTCAAACTCTTTGGCCATCATGCTTCCAAACTCATCACAAAAATCTTTATTGGTTGAACCAAAGATAATATCATCAACATAGATTTACAACACAAACAAGTCCTTGCCTATCTTCTTGGTGAATAGTGTTGTATCAACTTTGCCCATGACAAATCCTTTGGATAGCAAGAAATCTCTTAATCTTTCATACCATGCTCTAGGTGCTTGCTTCAATCCCATCTTGATCTTGCTTGTTCCGAAAGACTCATTTTGTTCCAATAATATTGTGATTACTAGGTCTCTCAACTAATTCCCATACTTCATTTCTCTTGAAGTTGTTGAGCTATTCATGCATTGCATTTACTCAATCTAGATCTCTCAATGCTTTATCAATGTCCTTGGGTTCTTCCATTAATACAAAAGAAGAATATGCACAAAATGATGCCAATCTTGATCTAGTTTGAACTCTCCTTTGTATGTCACCAATGATAGAATCCAATGGATAGTCTGTTACAATGTTAGTTGGTTGAAGCACTTGGACTTGATTGCTTGGATGTTGATGTTGATCATGAGTTGGAGATGATGAACTAGCCATTTGTTGATCTTATTGCATTTGAGATGATGTACTAGCTTGATTTTGTATTAGAGAACCACTAGCTTGTGTAATTGGACTTTGGAGCACTTGATCTTTGTTGTCATCCACACAATCACTTGCTTTGGCCTAATATCACCAATATCAATTTCTTTCATAGCATTGGTCAATTGAGTTCCTCTCATATCATCCAAGTTATCTTCTTCATCTTGAGAACCATGTGTTTCATCAAACTCAACATCATGAACTTCCTTAAGTAAACCACTAGCCAAATTCCAAACTCTATAAACTTTGCTAGTAGTTGAGTAACCAAGTAGGAAGCCTTCATAACATTTCTTCTCAAACTTGCTCAATCTAATGCCCTTCTTCAAGATGTAACATTTACAACCAAAAACCCAAAAGTATGCAATGTTAGGCTTTCTTCCATTCAAGATCTCATATGGTGTCTTCTCTAGGAACTTGTGGCAATAGAGGCGGTTGCTATAGAAGCAAGCCGTGTTGATTGCTTTGGCCCAAAAAGAGTGACTCACATTATACTCATTCAACATTGATCTTGCCATATCTATCAAGGTTCTATTCTTTCTCTCAACTAGGCTATTGGATTGAGGTGTATACTTGGCCGAAAATTAATGCTTGATTCCAAGCTCATCACATAGCTCATCAACTCTTGTGTTTCTAAACTCACTTCCATTGTCACTTCTTACTTTCTTAATTGTGGTCTCAAACTCATTTTGCACTCTCTTGATGAACTTCTTGAATATGTCAAATACATCACTCTTGTCCACAAAAAAGAATACCCATATATATCTAGTGAAATCATCCACAATCACAAACCCATACTTGTTGCCACCAATGCTTGTGTATGTAGTTGGCCCAAATAGATCCATATGCAACAACTCAAATGCCTTGGAAGTACTCATAATGCTCTTCAATGGATGAGTGTTGCCCACTTGCTTTCTAGCTTGACATGCACTACATAGCTTATCCTTCTCAAATGTGATATCCTTCAAGCCTCTAACTAAGTCATGCTTCACTAATTTGTTCAATTGCTTCATGCCAACATGACCAAGTCTTCTATGCCATAACCAACCCATACTTGATTTGGTGAGCAAGCATGTTGAAAGTTGAGTGTCACTAGCATTAAAATCAACCAAGTATAGATTCTCATATCTAAAACCCTTGAAGATCAAATTGGAGCCATCAACACTAACTATTTCTACATCATCAACACCAAATATGCACTTGAAACCTAGATCACACAATTGAGCAACCGACAACAAGTTGAAATTGAGATTTTCAACTAGTAGCACATTGGAGATGCTATGATCATTTGAGATTGCAATCCTTCCAAGCCCTTTTACATCACCCTTACTATTGTCACTAAATGTGATACTTTCAATGCCACTATCATTGGGTTTGATTGAGTTGAACATTCTTGAATCACCGGTCATATGTTGAGTACACCCACTATCAAGCACTCAATGCCTTCCTCTGACTTTGTAATTTACCTACAAAACAAATTAATGTTTCTTAGGTACCCATACTTGTTTGGGTCCTTGGAGGTTAGTCACTAAGCTCTTTGGTACCCAAATGGCCTTCTTCTTTGGGCCCACAATTGATGGACCAACAAACCTAGCATGCATATCTTTTCTCACCCTTGGTAAGCACATAACAAGAATCAAAAGGAATATAATCCATTTTAGCATGAAACTTGTTGTTGTTCTTGTTTATTTTATTACAATTAATCTCTAGATGCCCAATTTGCTTGCATCTATTGCAATAACGACCATTGCTCTTCACAAAGCGAGGCTTTGGAGTAGCAAAGGTCGCCTTATCCTTCTTGGGAGTATAGCCCAAACCCTCTTTGTTAAGAGAGAACCTTTGGCTATCCAAGCATTTTAGCAAGCGGACATCCCCACCATAGGCATTGCCTAATGCGCGGGTGAGATCATCCACCTCTCTCTTGAGAGTCTCATTCTCAACCACGAGTGATGAATCACTAGTAGTAGAGATAGAGTTGGTTGTGGTGGATGATGATGAGCTACATGAAGCATTAGTAGGACCAACAAATAAAGAATCATCAATAATATCACATGTTAGTCCAATATCACAAGTGACAATCACTTGCTCCTCCTTAGCTTCCTTCATGAACTTCTCCAACTTGAGATCCTTTTCCTTGATGAGCTCAAGTAGAGTGGAGTGGGCTTCCTTAAGCCTAGTGTGAGCAATTTCAAGATCCTCGTGGTCTTCCTTTAGACACTCACGAGAGGCATCTAGCTCATTAAAGGATTTCCTAAGAGCTTTGAGCTCTTGTTCAATTCCTTTGCACTCCTTACTCTTTTTGAGAGCAACAAGCTCCTCCATCAAGGCATCATTTTTATTGCTCTTGGCAATGAGCTCTTGCTCCAAGATTTTGTATTTCTTGGTGGTCCTCTTGTAGCCTTTGCTCATTTGATCTATTATGCCCAATAGATCATCCTTGGAGTAGTCCTCATCCTTCTCATCATCACTCCTACAACCATCACTAGCACAAGAATCATCATCACTATCATCATATTTTACCTTGGTAGGCTTGGCCATAAGGCATGTCGATGTAGTGTCGAAAATGGATGGCTTGTTGGAGAGAGCGAGGTTTGCAACGGCTCACCTAGTGATCCTTTCATCATCACTAGAGCTTGCATCATCATCACTATCGGAGTTATCACTATCCCAAGTGACCCATAACCACCACCCTTCTTCTTCTTGTTGAATGTGAAGCTCTTCTTTGCTTTCTTTTCCTTCTCTTTCTTATTCTTCTTGTTCTTCTTGAGCTTCAAGTTCCCATTATAAAATCTCTTATCTTCATAGGGGCAATCCGCCACTATGTGATCGGGGCTATTGCAATTGTAGCAAATGATCTTTGTCTTTATAGTGTCTCTCCTCTTCCTTGCCTCATATCCTTTTTCTTCATGAACCTTCCCATCTTGTGCACTAGGAGGGCCATGGTCTCATCATCGAATGGATTATCATCATCGCTCTCCACCTTGCTCTTTCCCTTAGAGGATGAAGCCTTGAATGCAATGGGCTTCTCTTGCTTGACCTTGGTCTCCTTCTCTTCTTCCTCATCTTCATCATCATTGTATTGGGCATCGGTCATTATATCTCCAAGCACATTGGTTGGTTTGACCTTGTCTAATCCCTCTCTAAAGATCATTTTTCTCAAGGTGGCAAACTTCTTAGGTAAGCACATCAAGAACTTGTGTGAGAAGTCCTTGTCCTCAACCTTCTCCCCAAGCCCCTTGAGATCATTGACAATGACTTGGAGCCTATAGAACATCTCCAGGATGAATTCATCGTCCTTCATCTTGAAAATGGAGAACTTGTCCTTAAGCATATATAGTTTGACACTTTTTTACCGTTGAAGTGCCTTCATATGTTTCTTCAAGCCTTATCCAAAGCTCATTTGCCTTTTTAAGATCTTTGATTTGCTCAAATACTTTGTCATCAATGGCACGGTAGATTGTGTCAAGTGCCACCATGTTGTATTGTTTGTTGATGCGGTCATTTAGAGTGAGATTTTCCTCATCAAGAATGATGTATTCTTCTTTGGTCACATCCCAAACCTTCTTATGTATATTGCCTAGATATTGCTTCATCTTTCTTTTCCAATGATCAAAGAAAGAGACACCATCAAATAATAGAGGCTTGCCATTAACATGATTGAACATAACTTGAGCCATCTTACACCGAGGTTGTTAAGCCATACAAACGGTGACCACGGCTCTGATACCACTTGAAAGGTCTTGATGGCTAGAGGGGGGTGAATAGCCTTTTAAAAATTTCTACAAAGACAAGCTAAACAAGTTTATCAATATAACAAATAGCGAGATGTGAGTTTTGCCTAGCCTACGTGGTATTTGCAAGCCACCTATCCAATTCACAATTCTAGTATATTTGCACTCAACCGCATAAGTCAAAACGTATGAAAGGATCAAGATGCCCAAGAGGGGGGGTGAATTGGGCTTTTCTAAAAATTAATTGCAAGAATTAAATCCTAAAAACCAAACTTCACCCCTAGTGCCTACTAGTGTTCCTTGTGATTCTACCGATAAAAGTTTTGCACCCTAAGTTCCAATCCTAGATTATCATGGCAATTCTAGGAAAGTAAACAAGCAATGAAAGTAATGCACGAAAGTAAATGCTTGAAAGTAAGGGTTAGGAACACGGCGATGTTTTGCCGAGGTATCGGAGAGTCGCCACTCCCCACTAGTTCTCGTTGGAGCACCCGCGCAAGGGTGTAGCTCCCCCTTGATCCGCGCAAGGATCAAGTGCTCTCTACGGGTTGATTCTTCGACACTCCGTCGCGGCGAATCACCCAAAACCGCTCACAACTTGAGTTGGGTCACCCACAATCTCGTCGGATGATCACCAAACTCCCAATCACCACCAAACCGTCTAGGTGATGGCGATCACCAAGAGTAACAAGCTAGAACTCTCACTTGACCACAACAAGCCTAATAAGAAGATGGATGCACACTTGCTACACTCTTGTCACTAGAGAGGATTCTCAAACTTTGTTTCTCAAATCACTATCCTCACTAGGGCTCTTGCACTCCCTTGCACTTCAAAGGTGTTTCTCAGCTGAACAAATGAGCAAGAGACCTCTAAAAGAGGTGGAGGGGATGTATTTATACACCCCTCAGACAAATCCAACTGTTATCTGCTGAACCAGCAAAACGCGCACTGACCGGACGCGCCGGTCGACATGACCGGACGCGCCGGTCAAGTGTAACGGTCGGAAACCAAAAACTACGCTGAGTGACCGGACGCGCCGATCTATGATGACCGAACGCGTCGATCAGAGATGACCGGACGCGCCGATCAAGGATGACCGGACCTGTCCGATCATGCAAGAGCTTACTGGAAAAATGACCTGACGCACGACCGCGTCCGATCATAGGTGACCGGACGCGTCAGGTCACCGTGGGACCTTACTGGAACGTGACCGGACGAGCCGATCACTTCACAATCGTGTCTAATTACGCTGTTTACCCTCTGGAACACATGTCAGACTGACCACCGCGTCCGGTCCTCTCAAGGACCACGTCCGGTCGATCAGTTGAACCCGCAGTGAAGTGTTAGTACTGACCGAACGCGTCCGGTCATGACCAGAACCGCGTTCGGTCAGAGGTAAACTGCCCAAACGACTTCTAAACGCGTCGCAACTTGAACCAAGTTGCTTCCAACTAAACTCTGAGCTTTTCAAGAGCTACCTAGTGCTAAGTTTGATAAGTGTGCACCACACCTAAACAAAAGACTCACCTAGGTCAAGCTACTTGCTCATGCCCCCCTTTATAGTACGGTCAAAGGAAGAAACAAAGATCCTAACGACTATTCCAGATGTAACTCAACACCTTAACATCCGGAACTAACCGTCCTTAATCTTGCCGTTGATCCTTTGAAAACCAGAACGATTTCCATCAAGGGACATGAATACCATATTGCCCAAAGCAGTTATCATCTCCATGACCTAACTTACCAACGTTTCTGCAAAACACACGTTAGTCATGGTAATAATGCGTTGTCATCAATTGCCAAAACCAACACCAGGGCCTAGATGCTTTCAATCTCCCCCTTTTTGGTGATTGATGACAACACTTAGATTCAGAAGATATGAGTTGAGGTTTTCGATCATGCTTGGTTCACATAGGCATAAAGCTGTAAGCACAAGGGGTTAGTCATTACGTATGTTTTCTAAGCCAACTGAGTGTACTCATAAGATAAAACATGAAGAGTTAGTACACATAAAACATAGCTCATATAAAATCGGAGTAAGGCACGGAAGCACAACCTTATGAGCTAAACACCATTAAGTGACATAAATATTAAGATATAGTCTCACAAACTCATAGTCACACAATGCAGGGTGAGAAAATAAACATGATGCATGAATGTAGCACACACAAAAAACAAAACCCTCTAACGACACTCCCCCTGAATCTATGCTCTCTCTCCCCCTTTGGCATCAACCGCCAAAAACTAATCTAAGGATCTGACGGGGGAACTGAGGCTGTCGTGTCGGGTGCTGAGGAGCGCGAAGTGATCACGAACTGTGAGGTATCCTCCTCAGACTCTGAACTGTCAGGTTGACCCTCTGTAGATGGACGTGGCAGTGAAGCGGTCTAGGTCTGTAGAGGAGGTGCAGCAACTGAAGGTGTAGAAGCAACAATCGGATCAGTCACAGTCGCCTGAGCCTGAAATACACCTAGAGTGGGAGGATCTGTAGATGCAACTGAAGAAGGTAGAGTGTCTGTAGTGGCAGCCCCTATCACTGGAAACACAGCAGTCTCTGAAGCCGACATGTCTGAGGTAGTCACAAAGGTAGAGTGCGACGGTGTCGGCTGTCCAGTCAGCTCACTGTATGTGGCACTGAAGTCACAGAATACAATGCCTGAAAGTAGGTGAGGTCCTGGCTGAGCTGGTGGAGTAAATCCTGTCTGGATAGGCGTGTAGCTCGGAGACTGAAATGTCTGCGGTATCTGCTGCTGAGGGGAGGTGTACTGAAAGCTTGGCTGCCCCTGACTCTGAGGTCTACTAGACTGTAAGGCTAGAGTCAGGACTGACGGTGGTGGCGGTACTCCCATAGTGACAAGGTGGCGTAGGAGCTCTAAGTACTACTGCTGAGTGACTGCCTGCTGCCTCTGCATCTCGAACTGCTGGCGCTGAAACTCGAACTGCTGCCTCTCGAGCTCGTCCTGGCGAGCCTGAATCTGTGCGAACGCTGCAGCTGAGTCCTGTGCCTGTCGCTGCATCTGCCACCCCTCTCTGTTGCCTCTGCTGCATCTGCAACTGCCTGAGCTATCTCTGCCTCTGTAAGAGTTCTCTTCCTTTTCTTGACAGCAATCTTTACTCGCTTACCACGAGCTACCTCTGTCCTCCTGGGGGGACTATCATTCCCGTCACCAGGTGCCCCACCAGCGTTCTTGCAACAAACCATACTGTCAAGCGGCTATACTGAGACAAATTGAACAAGCAGATGATGTACTGAACCTTGTGAGGCTTGGCCTCAATCCGTATCTGCAGGCTTGGCCTCGGACTCACAACTGATCACCTAACACACTCAGTATTGACAGGACAAACTCGACGAGCGATGATTCGATGAGCGGAAGACGATCTCGACGTGTTAGGGTTACCCGAAGACGGCGATCGAAACCCTTGCGGAGACGGAGACGATCGCGGAGACGGAGTTGATCGCAAAGATGAAAAACTCATGGAAAAAACTCGGCAAACGAAAGGTGGCTAGGGTTAGGGTTTGTCGCGGTGGTGGGCGAAACCCTCGGAGGTGGGCGCGTGCGGCAAGGAGGAAGCTCCGAGGAGAGGCTAGGGCATGGGCTAGCGTGGCTGCGGTGGCGTAGCTCCAGCGAGGTGAGCGGGCGCGGGCGCGGGCGCGACGGCTCGGAGCGGGTGCGGGCGCGGGCACGGCGGCGCTGCGGCTCAGCACGGGTGCGGGCGCGGGCGCGATGGTGGTGCAGCTCGGTGCGGGCGTGAGGAGCTAGGGCGCGGCTGCTTGCGGTGGTGATGCGCGATGGCGGAGGCACGACGAGTCGTCGAGACGGCGAATATGGCGGCGGCAGATGAAAAAATGAGAAGGAGATCGAGATCCAATCGTACGGTTAAAAAGGGTGAGATCCGCTTTTCGCGTGATGACCGGACGCGGTGGTCGAATGACCGGACGCGGTGGAGGCAGCGTCCAGTCACATTCCAGTAAGCTCCTGGAATGACCGGACGCGTCCGATTATCCACGATCAGACGCTGACAACGTCCGGTTAGGTTTTGCTAGGAAACCTGAAATAGATGACCGGACGCGGTGGTCGTTACCGGGACTGGACGCGGTGGTCGACAGGGGCGCGTCCGGTGCAGCGTCCGGTTAGAGGTTTCGAAGAAAAACTTCGGGAATGACCGGACGCGCTGGTGGATGCTGAGACCGGACGCGGTGGTGAAGCAGAACCACGTCCGATGCAGCGTCCGATCCAGCGTCCGGTCGTTGTAAAAGGCTCTTTTTCAAACCGTTTTTCGACGCGACTTCTCCCAATCAAGTTCCAATTCAAAGAGACTCAAATAAACACCAATTGGAACCTAATGTGAGTGACCTCACTCAAACCCTCAAAATTTTCAAAATATTTTGCCTTAGGCTAGTATTATTTTTAAGAAAATATTCAATAAACACCCGAGGAGCAACGTATGGCCATGCAATAGAGTTTATGAACCCTTAGGAGCTTCAAATGCTCTCTCTATTCATGGACGAACACAGAGGTTACTCAAAGCTAAACCGAAGAGAAACGACAAAGCAACAACCATGCAAATGCAATGCAAAACAAGTAAGGAAGGCTAGGTTGCTTGTCAAGTTTGATCCATGGTTAGGCTTTTTCACTCCTCCAAAGGAGGGTTATCGTAACCGTGTTAGACAAGTCCTAGATGCATTGCAGGAAAATAAACATGACATAAAATACAATGCAATGCAAGGGACAACACAAGCTCATTTTTTAAAGTTGCTTGAATCAAGCACATTTAGTTCACTTCTCAACCTACAAAAGGTAGCCTCATCTAAAGGTTTAGTGAAGATATCCGCTAATTGATTTTCACTTCTTACACCTTCTAGTGATATATCATTTTTAGCAACATGATCTCTTAGAAAGTGGTGGCGGATATCAATGTGCTTGGTGCGAGAGTGTTGTACCGGATTATTAGCAATTTTAACCGCACTTTCATTGTCACATAAAAGCAGCACCTTTTCAAGAACAACTCTATAGTCTAGGAGGGTTTGTTTCATGTATAGGATTTGTGCACAACAAGCCCCCGCGGCAATGTATTTCGCCTCGGCGGTGGACAAAGCCACACTATTTTGTTTCTTAGATGACCAAGATACTAAGGATCTCCCAAGCAAATGGCATCCTCTGGATGTGCTTTTTCTATCAATTTTGCAACCGGCATAATTCGAATCGGAGTAGCCAACTAGTTAGAATCTAGCTCCTTTGGGGTACCAAAGTCCAATGCTTGGGGTATACTTAAGATATCTTAGGATTCTTTTTACAGCACTTAGGTGAGGTTCTTTAGGGCACGCTTGAAAGCGGGCACACATGCACACACTAAACATGATGTCGGGCCTAGATGCGGTAAGGTACAACAAGCTACCAATCATAGAACGGTAAAGAGTTTGATCGATTGGTTTACCTCCCTCGTCTAGGTCGAGATGTCCATTAGTTGGCATTGGGGTCTTGATTGGCTTGAATTCTTCCATCTTGAATCTTTTGAGAAGATCCTTGGTATACTTTTCTTGAGAGATAAAAATCCCTTCTCTCATTTGCTTGACTTGAAACCCAAGGAAGAATGTTAGCTCACCAATCATTGACATCTCGAACTCTTTTGACATCAATTCACCAAATTCTTTGCAATAATCTTCATTTGTTGACCCAAAGATAATATCATCAACATAGACTTGACAAATGAAGATCTCTTCATTAAACTTCTTGGTGAATAGTGTGGTGTCAACCTTCCCAATAATGAAGCCCTTCTCAATGAGGAAGTCCCGGAGGCGCTCATACCACGCTCTAGGGGCTTGCTTGAGCCCATATAGCGCCTTGGACAACCTATAAACACGATTAGGATATCTAGGGTCTTCAAACCCGGGAGGTTGTTCAACATAGACTAGTTCATTTATGAAGCCATTTAAAAAAGCACTTTTTCATATCCATTTGATATAGTTTCATATCATGATGTGATGCATATGCAAGAAGGATACGAATGGCTTCAAGTCTTGCAACGGGTGCAAAAGTCTCTCCAAAATCAAAACCTTCAACTTGAGAGAACCCTTTTGCTACTAGTCTTGCCTTGTTTCTTACTACTACACCTTGATCATCTTGCTTATTGCGGAACAACCACTTGGTTCCAATGACGCTTGCACCTTTTGGATGCTCTTCAAGTGTCCAAACTTGATTACGGTCGAAGTTGTTCAATTCTTTATGCATGACATTCACCCAATCCGGATCTTGAAGAGCTTCTTCTACATTCTTAGGTTCAAGACAAGAGACAAAAGAGTGATGTTCAACAAAAGAAGCAAACTTTTGAGATCGAGTCATTACACCCTTTATAGGACTCCCTATGATGAGATCTTGTGGATGTGCTTGAAGTAGGGGTGAGTTTCTTCGATCAACCATTTGAGGAGTAGGATGGGTAGCATCAACATCTTATGCTTGTGCCTTGGCTTGTTGATGAGAGACATGAGTATCTTTATTTTCAACTCTCTCATTCTTGTCATCATCTTGAGGCACATATGATGAAGATGGTGGATTGACAATTTGTACATCGTCTTCATCATCTTTAGGCTTGATGTCTCCCACCAGCATGTTCTTCATGGCCTCTCTCAATGGTTCATCACCTACATCATCACAATTCTCAATTGCTCCTTGGGAGCCGTTAGATTCATCAAATTCCACATCATATGTTTCTTCAACCAAACCGGTGGCATGGTTATATGCTTTGGACTTTGATGAGTAACCAACAAGAAAACCAATATCACAACGTCTTTGGAACTTCCCTAGGTGTTAACGCTTCTTGTAGATGTAGCATTTGCAACCAAACACCCGGAAGAATAAGACGTCCGGCTTTTTCCCATTTAGCAACTCATAAGGGGTCTTGCAAAGGAACTTTTGTAGGAAGAGGCGATTTGAAGCATAGCATGCGGTGTTGATTGCCTCAGCCCACAATTTTTCCGGTGTATTGTACTCATCTAGCATTGTTCTTGCAAGAGTGATCAAGGTCCGGTTCTTTCTCTTAACTACACCATTTTGTTGAGGAGTGTAGGTTGATGAAACTTCATGCTTGATTCCAATCTCATCACAATAAGCTTCAATATTTGTGTTGTCAAACACTTTCCCATTGTCACTTCAAATTTTCTTTATCTTGACTTCAAATTCATTTTGAGCTCTCTTGGCAAACTTCTTGAAGCAATTGGCCACTTCGGATTTGTCATGAAGAAAGAAAGTCCAAGTGTATCTTGAGTAGTCATCCACAATCACTAGGCAATAGAGATTTCCACCCAAGCTCTTGTAAGTTGTAGGACCAAACAAATCCATGTGTAGAAGTTCTAGTACTCTTGATGTTGACATGTAGGCTTTGGTTGGATGAGTGTTTGCAACTTATTTGCCGGCTTGACATGCACTACAAGGTTTGTCCTTCTCAAACTTTACATCATTCAAACCTCTCACTAATTCTTTCTTCAATAGCTTGTTGAGAGTGTTCATTCCAACATGAGCAAGCCTCCTATGCCAAAGCCATCCAAGTGTAGTTTTGGTGAATAGATATGTCATCAAGTTTGCATCTTCGGAGGTGAAGTCAATAAGATAGAGATTATTGTATCTAAAGCCCTTGAAAATCACTTGCTTGTCATCTATCTTTGTAACAACCACTTCATTTGGACTAAACAAGCATTGGTAGCCAAGATCACAAAGTTGCCCAACGGATAGTAAGTTGAAACTCAATGAAGCAACATAGAGCACATTTGAGAGAGAATGATCATTTGATATTACAACCTTGCCTATACCCTTGACTTTGCTCTTTGAATTATCCCCAAATATGATCTTATCTTGACATACCTCATCCTCTTCAAGTGAGGTGAACATACGAGGATCACCGGTCATATGTTGTGTGCAACCACTATCAATCACCCAATGAGATCCACCGGTCTTATAGTTCACCTACACATAAGAGATCAAGCCTTTTGTTTAGGGACCCAAACTTGAGAGGGACCCTTAACTTTCTCAACTAGTGACTTGGCAACCCATATTTTCTTAGGCCTATTCTTGTTAGGGGGACCCAAGAACATGACTTTCATCTTTCCACTTTAATCTTTTCTAAGCATGTAATGAGCATTGAAGGCAAAGGGTCTAGCATGCTTGGGCAAGGGTTGTGGTGGTGGAGTTTTGCACTCATAAGCAAAGTGGCCTTCTTGTCCACACTCAACACATCTCTTTGGCTTGGGCTTTGATTTACTTTGTTGTTGTTGAGCTTTGACCTTCTTCTCTTGATTTGCCAAATAACCAATGCCACTCCTATCCATCTTCATGACGGTGTTCATGAGTTCACTTTGCAAATGTTGGCATCTTGTGAACTTGCTTAGGCCGGTCTTGAGATGCTCTTTCTCTTGCTTGAGCTTCTTGTTTTCTTCTATAAGTGACTCATTTGAAGTTTGCTTTTAAAGAGCCATCAACTTCTTGTTCTCAACTTTAAGCATCTCATTCTCACTCTTGAGCTTGACATACTCATCATAGTCATTGGCCTCAACCACACTCTTGCCTTTGTCGCTAGAGCCTTGCTCAAAGTTCTCAACAATCAAATCATCACATGATGTAGCTATATCAATCTTAACAACTTGGTTAGTAGCATCATGTGTCTCAAGGGCAAGCTCATTAGCAACAATAAGAGTATCATAATTGATTTTCAATGTGGTATATTCTTCTTTTAGCAAGTTTAGCCTAGTGATGAGTTCACCATGTTTCTTTTCAATTTTATCATGCTTATCTCTAAGCTCCTTGTTAGAAGTTTTGAGCTCCTTAAGAGAAGGAGATATAGTTTCATTTAGATCTTTGAGCTTATCACTAGTCTTATGTGCATTCTCAAGCTTAGATGTGAGTGATTCATTTTCATGTTGAAGCTCATCATTTTCATTTCTAGTTCTTCTTATGATTTTAGAGTATTTGTTCAACAATTTTACAAGTTCATCATAAGAAGGTGCATCATATTCATCATCACTATCACTATCATCATCATCACTATCACTATTTTGTACCTTTCGATCACCCTTAGCCATAAGGCATAGATGAGTAGTGGAAGATGATGGTGAAGGTGGCGGTGAAGGTGGTGATGAAGATGTCGATGAAGATGATGATGGCCCAATCACAAGTGCGGCGATTTTCTCTTTTTCATTGTCACTTTCATCGTCGGAGGACTCACATGATGATTCAATGTCGGTGAGCCAATAACCAACAATATAAGCCTTGCCTCCCTTCTTCTTCTTGTAGAACTCTCTTTTCTTGCCATCTTTCTTTTTGTATGGCTTGTTCTTTCTTTTCTCATCTTCTTCATCACTTGAGTCATCTTTCTTGCCCTTGTACTTGTTCTTGTACTTGTCTTTTGGAGGCTTTGGGCATTGATGAGCTAGATGGCCAAGTTCTCCACAATTGAAGCAATCCATTTCAGAGATTGGCTTCCTTTTGCTACTAGTGAAGAACTTCTTCTTTTTGCCATCAAACTTGATGCCACTCTTGTTGAGCTTCTTTAGCATCTTGGTGGTCTTCCTCACCATTAGTGCAAGTGATGCATCATCAAAGTCACTTTCACTTGAGCTTTCTTGCACTATCATGGCTTGGCCCTTCTTCTTTTTCTTTTCATGGCTAGCTTTGAAGGCCAAGTCTTTTTTTCTTGGAAGATGATGAGCCCTCTTCCGGAGTGATGTGCATGTACATCTCATGTGCATTGATCTTTCCCAATACTTGAGTCGGTGTTGCGGTGGAGAGATCACTTTGGTGAAGTACGGTGATAATGTGTCCATACTTCTCAACAGGAAGAACACTCAAGATCCTCCTTGCAACATTCGATTGACTCATTTTAGTGAGTCCAAGAGCATTGAGATCTTCTACAAGAACATTTAAATGAGTGTACATTTCATTAGCACTTTCTTTGGGAAGCATCTCAAAAGAATTTATTTTCTTTAAAGCAATATGATAGCGTTCCTCATGCTCACTCTTAGTTCTCTCATGGAGAGCACAAAGATTTTCCCACAATTTATGAGCGTTTTTGGCATTACGCACACGATTGAAGATATCTTTACCTAGTGCCTGATAGATTGCATTTTTGCCTTTGCATTCCACCGGTCGTATTTCTCCTCGTCACCACTTGGGTTGGCGGGATCCCTTATAGGAGGAAGCCCTTCGGTTGCGGCTCTAAGGCACCCAACATCTATGGCTTCGAGGTACGCCTCCATACGAATTTTCCAATATAGAAAATCGTCTCCCTCAAAAGTGGGAGGTGGTCCTTTCCCATTAGACATCTTGCTCTAGGCGGTGAAGCCTAAATTAAGAGCAACACAGCTCCGATAACAATTGAAAGGATCAAGATGCCCAAGAGGGGGGGGGGGTGAATTGGGCTTTTCTAAAAATTAATTGCAAGAATTAAATCCTAAAAGCCAAACTTCACCCCTAGTGCCTACTAGTGTTCCTTGTGATTCTACCGATAAAAGTTTTGCACCCTAAGTTCCAATCCTAGATTAGCATGACAATTCTAGGAAAGTAAACAAGCAATGAAAGTAATGCATGAAAGTAAATGCTTGAAAGTAAGGGTTAGGAACACGTCGATGTTTTGCCAAGGTATCGGAGAGTCGCCACTCCCCACTAGTCCTCGTTGGAGCACCCGCGCAAGGGTGTAGCTCCCCCTTGATCCGCGCAAGGATCAAGTGCTCTCTACGGGTTGATTCTTCGACACTCCGTCGCGGCGAATCACCCAAAACCGCTCACAACTTGAGTTGGGTCACCCACAATCTCGTCGGATGATCACCAAACTCCCAATCACCACCAAACTATCTAGGTGATGGTGATCACCAAGAGTAACAAGCTAGAACTCTCACTTGACCATAACAAGCCTAATGAGAAGATGGATGCACACTTGCTACACTCTTGTCACTAGAGAGGATTCTCAAACTTTGATTCTCAAATCACTATCCTCACTAGGGCTCTTGCACTCCCTTGCACTTCAAAGGTGTTTCTCAGCTGAACAAATGAGCAAGAGACCTCTAAAAGAGGTGGAGGGGATGTATTTATACATCCCTCAGACAAATCCAACCGTTATCTGTTGAACCAGCAAAACGCGCACTGACCGGACGCGCCGGTCGACATGACCAGACGCGCCAGTCAAGTGTAACGGTCGGAAACCAAAAACTACGCTGAGTGACCGGACGCGCCGATCTATGATGACCGGACGCGCCGATTAGAGATGACCGGATGCGCCGATCAGGGATGACCGGACGTGTCCGATCATGCAAGAGCTTACTGGAAAAATGACCTGACGCACGACCGCGTCCGATCATAGGTGACCGGACGCGTTAGGTCACCACGAGACCTTACTAGAACGTGACCGGACGCGCCGATCACTTCACAGTCGCATCCGATTACGCTGTTTACCCTCTGGAACACATGTTAGACTGACCACCGTGTCCGGTCCTCTCAAGGACCACGTCCGGTCGATTAGTTGAACCCGCAGTGAAGTGTTAGTACTGACCGGACACGTCCGGTCATGACCAGAACCGCGTCCGATCATAGGTAAACTGCCCAAACGACTTCTAAACGCGTCGCAACTTGAACCAAGTTGCTTCCAATTGAACTCTGAGCTTTTCAAGAGCTACCTAGTGCTAAGTTTGACAAGTGTGCACCACACCTAAACAAAAGACTCACCTAGGTCAAGCTACTCGCTCATGCCCCCCTTTATAGTACGGTCAAAGGAAGAAACAAAGATCCTAACGACTATTCCAGATGTAACTCAACACCTTGGCATCTGGAACTAACCGTCCTTAAACTTGCCATTGATCCTTTGAAAACCGAAACGATTTCCATCAAGGGACATGAATACCATATTGCCCAAAGCAGTTATCATCTCCATGACCTAACTTACCAACGTTTCTGCAAAACACACGTTAGTCATGGTAATAATGCGTTGTCATCAATTGCCGAAACCAACACCGGGGCCTAGATGCTTTCAACGCACCACTTAGCTTACAACTAAAGCTAACTAGCTACACAAGCTAAGAGCTACACTAACAAGCTTAGCAAGGTAACTAAGAAAATAATACAAGAGAGAGTTAGAAGGGTATCACCGAGGGGCGAAGTATTGAGCCAACCAATCAATATAATCAAGAGATGAATTCCACACAACACAACCACCGGGGTCGATTAATCACAATAAGAATGATGACACGAAGATTTATCCTGAGGTTCACGTGCTTGCCGGCACTAGGGATGAAAACGGAACAGAAATATTCCGAATTAACCATTTTCGTTTTCTATATTATGAACTGTTTTTTAACATGAAAAATTGTCGGTTTTAATTGGTTCCACAACCATTTTCAACCATTTTTTGTACTCTTTAATTGCTAAATGTAGAAATATCCCGAACCGACCGTTTTCGTTTTTCTATATCATAAGTCCGTTTTCGACCGTTTTCGACCGTTTTCAACCTTAGCCGGCACGCTAGTCCCCGTTGTGTCCCTCTTCACCACATGGTTCGGTGGCTAATCGGTCACACACCGAGCCTCTCAAAAGGCACCACAAGAACCTACCAAATGGCAAAAGGTTGCAAATGACACGAGCAATCCACTAACGTTGCCTTTGGCGCTTCACCAAGGTAGGCACAAACCCCTCACAATCACCGGAGGTGGCCAAGCACAAACACCAAATCTTGCCAATGCCTCCAAGCTGCTCCAAGCCATCTAGGTGGCGGCAACCACCAAGAGAAATAAGAATCCCGTAGCAAATCAACCACCAAGTGCCAACTAGATGCAATCTCACAATGCAAATGCACTTGGATCACTCAATCTCACTTCGAATATGCAAAGAAGCAAGAGAGATGAGTGGGAGGGGAGTTGCTTAGCTCAAAGTTCTCACAAGTATGTCAAAGAATGCAAGAGAGTGAGCCTTGAGCCGGCCAATGAGTATTTATACACGTACCCCTTCGAATAGAGCCGTTAGGCACTCGAAACAGCTGAAGTCGCGCTGACCGGGCGCGCTGGTTGCACCGCGTAGCTCGACCGGACGCGCTAGTCACGCGGATCGGACGCGCTGGTCCCGTAACGGACCGGACGCGCTGGTCAAGCCTGAGTAGCGCTCCAACGAAACATCGACCGGACGCGCTGCTAGTCGCACCGGACGCGCCGATCGCACAGTGTCTGCGCTCATGAAGCATCGACCGGACGCGCTCTACGCAACGACCGGACGCGATAGTGCCAGCGTCCGATTTGAGTCCAGTAAGCCCCCTCAACGATCGAACGTGTCCGGTCGGTCGTGACCGGACATGCCACCGCGTCCGATCAAAAAACTGAGACACGCGCAGACGCTGAACATTGACCGGACGCATTCGGTCAAATAGAGACCGCGTCTGGTCCAGCGTCCGGTCACTTCTGTGACCTCCGTTCGCCTCCGTTTGATTCACCCTTTCACATATGAGCTAGAATAAGTATGTGTGTCACTTTAGCACATGTTTTAGCTCATGAAACAACATGTGACAACGCCATCGCAAATGTGCTAACACCACCAAGTGATCACGTCATGTGCGAGTGTGTTAGCATTTTCACAATCATTTTTCGAGGCGTTTTTAGTTCTATCCAAATGCATATGATTATGAAATGCACATCTAGAGGCACTTAGGAGTTCAATAGCCATGTCATTCCCCTCTTTATAGTATGACTATCTATCATATAATGTAACCACACCCACTAGGTGTCTTGGTTACTAAAACACAACCCTTAAGCATATACCTTTGCCTTGATCACGTAGGGTTGCATTCAAATCCAAGTGTGGCCATCATGATCACCATGTCCATCTTGCCACCAACCTTGGAATGTACTAATCCTCATATGCTATATACAACTTAGGCATAGGATTAGTACTTAGGCATTGTCACTAATTACCAACACCAAACATAGAGCTTTTAATGCCCCCTTGTTGGTAATTGGTGACAACCCTTTCACAAAGATATTAGGATAAAATTTTAATCGAACCCATATCACATTGTCCAAGTATATTACCATGTGTAAGAATTATGGACATGTGATCGTGATTTCAAATTGATAGCAATGGCTCCCCCTACATGTATGCTATATGTTTGGATTTAGGAAGCATACATGCTTAGATAGGAAAAATTAGGAGCATTGTCTACCAATAGGTGCTAAGTGTTTGAGATTATAGACCTTTGAAGCGTGATACCATTGGAGTAGCGTTAGGCACCATCTTAGCACCTTGTGTAGTTAGATACCACTTGGAAAAGCACAAACATAACTAGAAACCTCGTGAGATCAACATTATAAGCAAGGCTCTAGTACCACTTTGAAAAACATGAAGCAAGAAAAATCTAACTACTTCCTATTTATGCTAGTACCTCAATATACCATTCAAATTATACTAGCACGTCACCACACAAGCAATGATTCTAAAATCCTTCAATGTTGCCTTCATCCACAAGATTTGTGCACAACAACTACCCGCGGTGATATATTTGGCTTCGGTGGTAGATAGTGCAATACTATTTTGTTTCTTGGATGACCATGAGACAAGTGATCTTCCCAACAATTTTGTTTCTTGGATGACCATGAGACAAGTGATCTTCCCAACAATTAACAAGTCCCGGAGGTGCTCTTTCTCTCAACTTTGTCACCGGCATAGTCAGAATCCGAATATCCAACTAGCTCAAAGCTTGCACCTTTGGGATACCACAATCCAACATCTTGTGTATGCTTCAAATACCTCAATATTCTCTTTGTTGGCTTTAAATGACTTTCTCTTGGTGAGGCTTGAAATCTTGCACACATGCATACACTAAACATCACATCGGGCCTTGATGCCGTCACATAGAGTAGCCTACCAATCATTGATCTATATAGCTTTTGATCCACCACGTTGCCACTCTTGTCACTATCCAAGCTTCCACTAGTGCCCATTGGGGTTGTAATGCCCTTTGCATCTTCCATGCCAAACTTCTTGAGCATATCTTTGATGTACTTAGTTTGGCTCACAAATGTACCTTCTTTCATTTGCTTGATTTGAAGTCCAAGGAAGAAGCTAAGTTCACCAATCATTGACATTTCAAACTCCTTTGCCATCATCTTTCCAAACTCATCACAAAAATCTTTGTTGGTTGAATCAAAGATGATATCATCAACATATATTTGCAACATAAACAAGTCTTTGCCTATCTTCTTGGTAAATAGTGTTGTATCGACTTTGTCCATGACAAATCCTTTGGATAGCAAGCTCGGCAGGAGGTAGAGAGGACCCCAAACCCTCTCTATCACTCAAACTCCAACGTCATTGCAAATGTGCTAACACCACCAAGTGATCACGTCATGTGCGAGTGTGTTAGCATTTTCACAATCATTTTTCGAGGCGTTATTAGTTCTATCAAAATGCATATGATTATGAAATGTACACCTAGAGGCACTAAGGAGTTCAATAGCCACGTCATTCCCCTCTTTATAGTACGACTATCTATCCTATAATGTAACCACACCCACTAGGTGTCTTGGTTACTAAAACATAACCCTTAAGCATATACCTTTGCCTTGATCACGTAGGGTTGCGTCCAAATCCAAGTGTGGCCATCATGATCACCATGTCCATCTTACCACCAACCTTGGAATGTACTAATCCTCATATGCTATATACAACTTGGGCATAGGATTAGTACTTAGGCATTGTCACTAATTACCAACACCAAACATAGAGCTTTCACTCGCCCGCCTCTTCCACACCGCATCACGCTCACCTCTTCCATGACGCTCGGATGCCCCCTACCTCTTCCACATCGGCGCTGCGTGGCTCGTGCCTCCTCCCCACATTGACACCACCATGGCTCCCATGCTAGCTGTCATAGAACCTCCTAAATTATGATGGCTCACATGTAACAGTCATTGTCATAATGACCTCTAACAGCCATATTTATGTACCTCATAACCTGAAAGGCATGCTTTCCTCCGAACAGGATCCAATTACAGGAGTATTCAATATTACAATAGTTTATTCAAAATATCATCAGAGTAAAAGAGCGGAAGTCTAACATAACTTAAGTTTACAAATCATAGTTTCAAACTTCAAACCATAAGTAGCATTATTATAAACCAGTAGTAGTGGAGTATCAGTAGTAACTTTATTACAACACCCAAACGAGGTGCCTTGCCCAGAGGTCACACAGCCTACTCATCGTCACTTTCTTCAACAACAACGGTCATGCAGCAAGGCTCAAAACAGACTTGTTCATGAACTGCACCTGCAACAAGGGTTTAACAAACCCTGAGTATGGAGAGTACTCAATAAGACTTACCCAACTAAGAAAAAGACTCCAAGGGTATGCTAGCTTTAGGGAATCAAGGTACGGGTATTCAAGAATTAATTTTTTTTGCATAAAAGCTTACTAAAGTAAGTCCTTGCTTTCAACCTTTTATTTTAATCATTAATGGTTCATTAACCAATTCTAAGTGATCCTAATCTAGATCAAAGTAATTCTCATCAAGATCCTTCCTTATTCTTTCTTTCAATTCTAGTTCTTAACTACGATGCAGGACAGGCGATCGAGTCTCCATAACCGAGGAGCAACGATGATTCGAACCGATTATACCCGACTGGGGATCTCTAACCTCATGACATATGTAGACCCAAATCTTGCATATGCCAACCCTCATTTAGATCTTCCAAGACCAGAATGTGACAATCGCCACCCGAGAGTACAGTACTCCTCGAACCCGGCCCAATTCTAGCCCCGAGGGTACACGCTACTCTCGCCATCTCTCCACTCCTAGTGCGAGGTTAGACGTTCTCGTAATGGAATCACTAATATCTTGGGCTTACCCAAGGCATGAGGCTAGTTGCAAAGTCTCAAAATGCAAACAGGATTGCAACGGACGATCCTTAACTGACAAGGCGGAAACACTACATTGAGACTCCTTTCCCAATGCAAGTTAGCAGTGGCCAAACCACCCGCCTGATCTTCAGTTTTATTCTTATATTTCATTATTCTTCAAGTATGCCTTCATGGCCATATGAGCTTTTCATTTAAAAGCCTAACTCATTAAGCATAGCGAAGCATAACTACGCATTTTCAATAAAAACAGGTACCAAGGGTGATATTGCAATAACCAAGGATGATAATGCAGCAATTGGGTTATCACTCAATTTCTAATTACTTAATGCAATAAACCATAGTACCAGTGATAAAGATTTATAAAACTTAAGGAAATGTTTAAATGCACCGGGGCTTGCCTTGCTTAGACGAGATGACTGGTTCGGGCTCAACAACTCCGACGTCTGGTCCAGCACCCACTGACGACAGCTCTTCTCCGGAAGCTTGCTCAACAACGTCTACCTCCTCGAAAGCGAAAACTACACGAGAGTACGACAGGCTTCAACATGATGCGGTGATAAACATGGTGCTTGATGATGATATGCCATGATTAATAACTTAAGTACAACTTTCCTTCGCGGTACAGTTGCAAAACAACAGAACCTACTAACTAATAGCACTTCCTTAAGCAACGTTATTACTTCTTAAAGAACATATTAATCATGAGCTCAACCAAGTAATTAAGGTGTCAGGGATCATTAAGGGTTAATGATCCAAGGTCATCACTCAATCAAAAAAGGGTACACAACACTTAAAGTTATCAATTTAACATTTAGTTAATTACTTAAATAATAAAGGTAGAAATTAAGAATAAATTAAACTTCATCTAATTAAGCTCAAGCTTTTTCTATAAATTGATCATGGTCTAAAATAGTGTCACAATAAATTTCATGATTTTTGGATTAATATTTTAATTACTAAAATTCCTGAAAGTTGCGTTTAACATTTAATTAAACTAATTAAATGACTTACAAAAAGTAATCAAAATTGGCATTTAATAATTTTCCTAGATAGTTTACACTTTGAAAAGCTTACTCAAAAATTTTCATAATTTTTGGAGCTCTACAAAAAAATCTATTAAAATAAACAAAAACTATCACTATTCACATTTTTGAAAAAAGAAAAACAAAATCGGCAGTACGGGCCGCTTCTCCTCTCTTCCGTCTCAGCCCAGCAGCACGCGCTCGCTCGCAGCCCACCTGCACGCACGCTTGCTCGCTCCCTCGCCCGCCCGCTTGCTCGCTCGCTCGGCCCAGCAAATGGCCAGGCCGACCTAGTTGCCTTTCCCCGTCCCCCCCTCTCTTCTTCTTCCCCGCGCCCCGCGCTCGGCCATGGCGGCACGATGGCCGGCCGATGACCGCAACGCCGGCGACGAAGCTCTGACTAGACTGACTCGAGCATCACGACCTACACGACCAATTGAACTCCCTTGAACACCCGGCTCGGTTGCAGACACCCTGGAGGGAGTACCTCACCGGTCATGGTGGCACGGTGGCCGCGGCACACAACACTTTGACGACACAAGCCGGTAGCGACTAAATTAAAGGCATGGGAAGCAGCTCACCGCGAGTGCAGCGGAGCAACCAGCAGGTGTGGAGAGGCAGTGGAGGTGGCTGGCCACGTGAGGCGGCACGATGGTGCTCGGTCACCGGAGATGAAGAAGGAGATGGTCGCGTGGGCGCTCTGGATGAAATTGGCTGGTGTGAGGGGACCTATGAGGTGCGCGGGAGAGAGGCGAATAGGTTGACGCGGTCGCCTTAGCCGGAGACAGACCGACGGCGGCAGCGTTGAGCGGCGGAGCTAGGCGGCGGCGTTAGCAAAAACAGAGAAAAAAGAAGAAAAACGGCGGCGCTGCTCGGGCTTTTAAAGGGGTCTCCGGCCCTGCTGGCGATGCTAGAAGACACGCGTGGACGAGGTGGCGTTCGCGAGCTCACGGGAACGGCCTGGAAGCAGCCACAGCGGCTCGCCGGTGGCCGGTTGCCATTGGCGCCGCCACTGTAGCAACCCCCCTAACACTGAACCCTACTCGGGAATTTTGAAATTACTCCCAAAATCATGTAGTGACTTGAAAAATTCCCAAGATTTAAAATCTTCAGAATTTCAAGATTTACAAGTTTCATGTTGAACACTTTCTCAAATTAGAACTGGATTTTGAAATTTAAATTTAAAATCAAAAGGGGACACTTTTTTTGGAATTTGGTACTTTAGAAATTAATTTAAATTTTATATTGAAACTTCAAAAACTCCAAATACCAAAGTTGTACATCTAGCCAAGACCTACAACTTTTCTATTCAAACCATTTTCAAATTATGCCTCCATTTTAAAATTTGAGTTTGGGGATAAAAAGGGGTCAAATTTGAAATTTGCTTCTTTTCAAAATTACTCCAAATGTTTCACTGAAACTTTGAAAACTCAAAACACTAAACTTGTAGCCCTTGAAAAGATCTACAAACTTGGTTTTAAACTTTTTCCTAAATTTTTCTTAGATTTTGAATTATTCAAAAATGGGTAAAACAGGGGATTTGAATTTAGGGTTTTCGGAAGAATTTCAAAATGAAACTTGTTGCTATTTTAATTGGTGATTATTTAGTGATCAAACCATCATCCAAGGGCATCAATGGGTGAAGCATCACATGTTTGACCAAATGCCACTCTTGGTTGACCAAATTGACTTTTAAAAATCTTTTAATATTTCCCCAAATTCGAATAGAAAAACTCGCGATAAGTTTTGGATTCCAAATTCGAACTCAAACTTGAAGCTTTATTTTACGGGTTGGACTTGAGTTCACACCCTACATTTGACACTAGTGTATAACACAGTCATACACCTCAAATTACATAGGACATAAATTAAGTATTTGCGGTGACATTCGAAATTAGAGTTCTCTGTTCGAGTCACACATCTCAGAAGCACATCCAACCTAAGAATGTAAAATCATTTTAATTGATGCACATCGTAGTTGACTTAATCATGTATGTACACTAGCTCTCTCTTTCTCGCTCAACGACCCTACATCCAGATGTACTCTTTTTATGAAACATCTAGATCTACTTTTGTAACATTCAGACGAAACAATTGTAACATACATCTGAAACATATGAAACATTTGTAACATACATTTGCAACATATGCAACATCCAGATAAAACACTTGCAACATGTGTTTAAAACAGATGAAACATTTTGAACAAACTCTTGCAACATACGTGTATAACCATTTGTAACATACATGTAAAACATCTGAAACACTTCAAACATGCGTTTTGCAACATAGAGAAGACCGGGCCCGGTCGATTCCAGGCGTCGGGGTGGGAGCAGGTGGCGAGCGACGGCGCGCGAGCGACACCACCACCACCACCAGCACCAGCGGTGGCGCGCGAGCACCACCATCGTAAGCACCACTAGCACCGGCCTTGGCTCAGCTGGGCAGGTGGTGCGCGTGACGGGTGGGAGCAGGCTGCACGTGCGACGGGGAGGGAGGGAGCGAGGCGGAGTGGGGCGGCAGCAACGAGAGCGGAGTGGTGCGGGGGCGTGCGGCGAGCAATGCGGACGGGTGAAGCGGGTTTTGGGGCGCGGCGTGCAGCGCAAGTGAGCGACGCAGGTGGGTCGGCCGTGGCTAACCATTATCGTTTGTGACGTGTAGTGCTGCTCATGGTCACGGCACTGTTACTTGCTTCAATCGTAGGCGTGTGGATCCATCCCGTGTCGGACTGCCGAGTCGTTCATTCCAAGCGAACAGACGCGGAAGTGGGGAATGGACCTAAACGACGCCTAATCAATTGACCCAACAAGACGCTCAAGTGCGTGTCAAGACAACTCTAATGTATAGAACCCCAATCTTAACCACCTTATTAATTGTTGTGTTCGGAGTTGGGGCCCGGGCCTACACGTCAGTTGAAAATAAGGAAAAATGAACGGCTAGAACCGGTGTGCAAAACTTAACCGCCCGACACGATCTTTCACCTCTCCTTTTTTTTTTCCCTGCAAATCGCAAGAAGTCGTTGCAGTCGCAGTGCGTTGGCGGTCTTGCTCCCGCATGCCAGCCAACCCGCGACATCTCGCAATCGCAACGGTGCTCGCCCAACGCACAGGCTCGCACAGCACGCGAGACGTGTGACCCCACCCCGTAAAATGGCACGGACAACGACACCACGAAGTAATAAAACAACCGCCGCGGCCCGACCGGCGGAGACGTCTGGCGGCCGCAGCCACAGTCCCAGCCACAGGTTTGCCACCCCCCGCCCGCGCCCCTCACCCACCCGGAAAGCGCCAGAAAGCCCGCCCGCCCGTCCCCCGGCGCAGGCAAAGCAAAAGCGGCCACGCAAAGGAACGGCGCCCCGGAACTCGGTTCCCCCACTTCGCGTCCCGTCCGTCCGTCCGTCCGTCGCCTCCTTTCCCTTCACCGCACAGGGCACGCGGATCTGACCAAACCGTCCAGGAGGCCCTCTCCCGACCGCGGCCGCCCGCGCGCAACAACTTGCTCCCCCTGTCCTCTGCCATCGGCTTCCAATTCGATCGATGCGCCTGATGGAGACGGAGGAGGAGGACAGCGGCGGGTGGGACTTCCTCGACTGGCTCGGCCCCGACACATCCACCACCGTCTTCCACCTCCTCGACGACCTCGCCCGCGTCGCCGCCGTCTCCCGCTCCTGGCGCCGATTCGGTACGCTTCCTGCTCCCCAATTCCCTGTTGTTATCCTGTTGTTGGGCCGGCCGGTCGCTGAGCTCGACGCCTCCGCTGTTTTCCCCCTTCCCATCCCATACAGTGATCGAGAACGAATTCAGCAAGCGCCTGTGTCGCCGGATATGCCCGGAGGCCGCCAGCTTCACCCGCGCGGTCGTGGTGACCCGTTCGCCGCCGCCGCCCGCCGCGTCCGAGTCCAGCCAGGACGCTGAGTGCAGGGCCCGCGAGGGGGAGCACGCGGTGTACTCCTACCTTCTCGGCGCGCTCGTCTCCGCCAAGCCCGCCATGGACCTCATCATGCGCTGCGTCGGCGCCTCCAGCACCGACTTCTTCCCCGACGAGAGCATGGAGAACACGCTCGTGCCGCATGAATGGGCGAACCACCGCCACTCCTACTGGTCCAGCGGCGGCAAGGACGACCCCGACGCCCCCGAGAGCTTGACCTACAGGCTCTCCTCTGATCTCTGCCTGATTGATGAGATCAGGGTGCGCCCGTACAAAGGTGCGTAGCAGGGCATGCGACTGATTTAGGCTGTCGGCAAGTTTCGAATGCATGCCCTACAATTATGCAGGTTTGCATTGCATTTCAGGGAGACTGATCATGTGAATTTCATTACTTGTTTTTTTTTTCGTATTTGTTCTGCCAGCTGCTTTTCAGCATGGCCATCCGATTTACTCTTCCAAGGCGGTGAGAATCCGGCTGGGTCATTCCAATCTTGATCCTGGAACAGAGACTTTCGTTTCGGCTGAGGATGAGAACCTGACAGCTATAGCTGATGAAAACTACACGTGGACATACACGTCGCCAGAGTTTCCTATGCTTCAGGCTAGTTAAACGCTTCTCTCTTGCCTTCTTCCCCTCTCTTGTTGACTGTTCTACCCACCAGCAGCTTCTTTTAAGATGATATCCGACACAGTAAAGCTATATTTTATTACGTCCTATCGTTATCATTATCAGTTCATTCCTCTGGAATTGTGGAAATATAAAATATAGATAATGCCACACTTTTGAGAATTTTAGCGATCTGTTTGGAATATACTACTAGAGATATCATTCTTCATTCCTCCCCTGTGCAAGATAGGCAAGTGCTATGATTGGTTTTACTACAGTTTTGAATAGAAATCTGAACCTTCCGGTCATTATTGTATTCACTTTCAAAGATGGAACAGCTTAGGTTTAAAATTATTTAGCACTAATGCACCATTGCAGTTAAGAAAATGACAATTCAGTCCACAAGTTGGTGTTGTGGCTTGTCTATCATTTTGTTTTTGTACAGTAGTATAAGTATCTCACTGGTCGAATAGTCTAGACAAACAGGGCTTGGTACTGAATATCCAAGCATTGTATTTCTCTCTCCTCGGTTACAACTGAAATTCTTCAGGTGGGTCGCAATTCAGAATCAAATATG
This sequence comes from Saccharum hybrid cultivar R570, assembly GCA_038087645.1. Classification (NCBI taxonomy): domain Eukaryota; kingdom Viridiplantae; phylum Streptophyta; class Magnoliopsida; order Poales; family Poaceae; genus Saccharum; species Saccharum hybrid cultivar. Next base: position 37,451,943 of record JAQSUU010000012.1, on the reverse strand, counting down.
CACTTCCGATAGACTGGAAGCTCGAGGGTGGCCAAACCGTAGAATTTTCCTACTCTGTCGACAAGATTTGGAACAGGGCCGTTTTTTTTTTTTTTGAAGAAACAGGAGGGGTAGCCCCGTACTGGTTAATATTTATATTAATAAGACAAGGAAAAAAAAGTTGTGTCAAAGTAACAGAATTTAGGAGACAAAAAATGAGACAGAGAAGATACAAAAGATCACAATTGGTGCTCTTGCCATTCTTCTATAAAAGGGAAAATATTTCTTCTTCGCTCTATGGATAACCAGAGCAAACTCTTTCTTGAAGAAAACCCAACAGTTTGATATAGACGGCAGAATCCCTTGAAAGGTGTGGTCATTCCTTGCGACCCAAATGCTCCAGCTCATTAGTATGATAATTTCCATGTAGAAAGGGACTCCCAATTGTTGTTTGAAACATTCCAGAGTGACAAAAGGTTCAACCTCAGTGTCAACACTAAGATTAAGACTGAGCCAGCAAGCTTGCGCGAAGTCACACTTCAAGAAGAGGTGTTCCAAGGTTTCCTCAGTAGGTTGGGTGCATAGGACAATCATAAGAGGGCCGCATTTTTTCAGAGATTGCAGATTCACTAGGTGGCTATGGACTGAAATCGTGTTTTTGAGTGCTGCAGAAAAATAAAGATGAGGCAAGCCTGTGGATCGCAGCAGGAGCAAAACACCTCTCTTGTTGTTTTTATCTTTTTTAACCTGAGCTTCTCTCCTGTTTCTCGTTGCTCATTTGTGTGCGGCTGTTTTGTTGCTAGGCTCCAGCCTTTCTTGTAGACTCTTCTTGTACAGTGCCCCAGGACTTCCTTTCTTTTTAATATATTTAACTGACAGCTCTCCGCCGATTCGTTTTACTGAATGGATGATTTGGAAACTTTACTGACACCATCTTATTTTGGTGTGATAGGCAAATGTGTTGCAAACCTTCAAGCTTCCGCGCCCTGCCCTTTGCATTGGTGGTATAGTGAAGATTGAACTTCTGGGGAGATTACAGAAACAATCTACAGATGATAGGTATTACATATGGTGAGTTCTCAATCTTCTATGTCAGTGTTGGTTGGTCACCTGTTTTTTCTTCATGGCTCTCTTCGCACACAGTGACAATGTCACGATTCAGTTCCAAGAAGGAAACATGCATGGGCTTCTAATTTGTTATATAAATTTTGAGCTTGCATATATGTACAGTTTCAAGCTGGAGTAGAACTGAAGGAGTGTGTGCTACTTATTTTCACTGCTGCCTAAAAGTAGTTTGTCTACAGAACAACATTTTCTATGTGGTTTTAATAATCTTTCCTGTAATTTTGTCTTCATCCTTGTGTCAAAGCATGGCTTATGTATGGCTTGTGTATGTGCAGACACATGCCATCTCTGATGGTGAAATTTCTTTGTCAGCAGCTTATAAAGTAGAGTTTGCTTTTTTTTTTTGAGCGCCAAGTAGAGTTTGCTTTCTGTAACACGTCTGAAGCATTTCCTTGGATATGCATCATCTCGGCGACGCTGACAGCTTTGTTTTCTTTTTGCGCGTTGACAGTGTCTGCCATGTCCAAGTGATGGGGCGCTCGCTTTCACCAGATTTAATGATAGACATCTCCGATCCTGCTGATTACTCAAACCTCAAGTATTTGCCGGGTGCCGGTAACTTGCGCCCAGAAGACCTACTGAGCAGTGACACCAAGGAGGACTCGTCGGACTGGCGCTCGCTTGTTTCTAGGTACAGGCAGATGAGGGAACTGGCGATGGTGTATATGCTGCTTGGACCTGTGCAGTTTGTAGATGAACAAGACGAAGCTGAGGCAGACCTGCTGCACATGTTGTAGGCTTTGTTTTCTCTGAACCGGGTCTTGTGTATCCTAATTGAACGGAGTTTGTTCTGATAAATTTAGCGCAAAAAGATTTGTGTCGTTGTTTCAGTCTAGTGTTTTTTCAGCTCTGCTTGATCTCGATCATGGCAGTGACAAAACACTTTGCAAATAGCGCATTCATATTTTGGAATTGGTTTGGAACAGAGACTTTCGTTTCGGCTGAGGATGAGAACCTGACAGCTATAGCTGATGAAAACTACACGTGGACATACACGTCGCCAGAGTTTCCTATGCTTCAGGCTAGTTAAACGCTTCTCTCTTGCCTTCTTCCCCTCTCTTGTTGACTGTTCTACCCACCAGCAGCTTCTTTTAAGATGATATCCGACACAGTAAAGCTATACTTTATTACGCCCTATCGTTATCATTATCAGTTCATGCCTCTGGAATTGTGGAAGATATATAAAATATAGATAACGCCACACTTTTGAGAATTTTAGCGATCTGTTTGGAATATACTACTAGAGATATCATTCTTCATTCCTCCCCTGTGCAAGATAGGCAAGTGCTATGATTGGTTTTACTACAGTTTTGAATAGAAATCTGAACCTTCCGGTCATTATTGTATTCACTTTCAAAGATGGAACAGCTTAGGTTTAAAATTATTTAGCACTAATGCACCATTGCAGTTAAGAAAATGACAATTCAGTCCACAAGTTGGTGTTGTGGCCTGTCTATCATTTTGTTTTTGTATAGTAGTATAAGTATCTCACTGGTCGAATAGTCTAGACAAACGGGGCTTGGTACTGAATATCCAAGCATTGTATTTCTCTCTCCTCGGTTACAACTGAAATTCTTCAGGTGGGTCGCAATTCAGAATCAAATATGCACTTCCGATAGACTGGAAGCTCGAGGGTGGCCAAACCGTAGAATTTTCCTACTCTGTCGACAAGATTTGGAACAGGGCCGTTTTTTTTTTTTGAAGAAACAGGAGGGGTAGCCCCGTACTGGTTAATATTTATATTAATAAGACAAGGAAAAAAAAAGTTGTGTCAAAGTAACAGAATTTAGGAGACAAAAAAAGAGACAAAGAAGATACAAAAGATCACAATTGGTGCTCTTGCCATTCTTCTATAAAAGGGAAAATATTTCTTCTTCGCTCTATGGATAACCAGAGCAAACTCTTTCTTGAAGAAAACCCAACAGTTTGATATAGACGGCAGAATCCCTTGAAAGGTGTGGTCATTCCTTGCGACCCAAATGCTCCAGCTCATTAGTATGATAATTTCCATGTAGAAAGGGACTCCCAATTGTTGTTTGAAACATTCCAGAGTGACAAAAGGTTCAACCTCAGTGTCAACACTAAGATTAAGACTGAGCCAGCAAGCTTGCGCGAAGTCACACTTCAATAAGAGGTGTTCCAAGGTTTCCTCAGTAGGTTGGGTGCATAGGACAATCATAAGAGGGCCGCATTTTTTCAGAGATTGCAGATTCACTAGGTGGCTATGGACTGAAATCGTGTTTTCGAGTGCTGCAGAAAAATAAAGATGAGGCAAGCCTGTGGATCGCGGCAGGAGCAAAACACCTCTCTTGTTGTTTTTATCCTTTTTTAACCTGAGCTTCTCTCCTGTTTCTCGTTGCTCATTTGTGTGCGGCTGTTTTGTTGCTAGGCTCCAGCCTTTCTTGCAGACTCTTCTTGTACAGTGCCCCAGGACTTCCTTTCTTTTTAATATATTTAACTGGCAGCTCTCCGCCGATTCGTTTTACTGAGTGGATGATTTGGAAACTTTACTGACACCGTCTTATTTTGGTGTAATAGGCAAATGTGTTGCAAACCTTCAAGCTTCCGCGCCCTGCCCTTTGCATTGGTGGTATAGTGAAGATTGAACTTCTGGGGAGATTACAGAAACAATCTACAGATGATAGGTATTACATATGGTGAGTTCTCAATCTTCTATGTCAGTGTTGGTTGGTCACCTGTTTTTTCTTCATGGCTCTCTTCGCACACAGTGACAATGTCACGATTCAGTTCCAAGAAGGAAACATGCATGGGCTTCTAATTTGTTATATAAATTTTGAGCTTGCATGTATGTACAGTTTCAAGCTGGAGTAGAACTAAAGGAGTGTGTGCTACTTATTTTCACTGCTGCCTAAAAGTAGTTTGTCTACAGAACAACATTTTGTATGTGGTTTTAATAATCTTTCCTGTAATTTTGTCTTCATCCTTGTGTCAAAGCATGGTTTATGTATGGCTTGTGCATGTGCAGACACATGCCATCTCTGATGGTGAAATTTCTTTGTCAGCAGCTTATAAAGTAGAGTTTGCTTTCTTTTTTTTTTTGAGCGCCAAGTAGAGTTTGCTTTCTGTAACACGTCTGAAGCATTTCCTTGGATATGCATCATCTCGGCGACGCTGACAGCTTTGTTTTCTTTTTGCGCGTTGACAGTGTCTGCCATGTCCAAGTGATGGGGCGCTCGCTTTCACCAGATTTAATGATAGACATCTCCGATCCTGCTGATTACTCAAACCTCAAGTATTTGCCGGGTGCCGGTAACTTGCGCCCAGAAGACCTACTGAGCAGTGACACCAAGGAGGACTCGTCGGACTGGCGCTCGCTTGTTTCTAGGTACAGGCAGATGAGGGAACTGGCGATGGTGTATATGCTGCTTGGACCTGTGCAGTTTGTAGATGAACAAGACGAAGCTGAGGCAGACCTGCTGCACATGTTGTAGGCTTTGTTTTCTCTGAACCGGGTCTTGTGTATCCTAATTGAACGGAGTTTGTTCTGATAAATTTAGCGCAAAAAGATTTGTGTCGTTGTTTCAGTCTAGTGTTTTTTCAGCTCTGCTTGATCTCGATCATGGCAGTGACAAAACACTTTGCAAATAGCGCATTCATATTTTGGAATTGGTTTGGAACAGAGACTTTCGTTTCGGCTGAGGATGAGAACCTGACAGCTATAGCTGATGAAAACTACACGTGGACATACACGTCGCCAGAGTTTCCTATGCTTCAGGCTAGTTAAACGCTTCTCTCTTGCCTTCTTCCCCTCTCTTGTTGACTGTTCTACCCACCAGCAGCTTCTTTTAAGATGATATCCGACACAGTAAAGCTATACTTTATTACGCCCTATCGTTATCATTATCAGTTCATGCCTCTGGAATTGTGGAAGATATATAAAATATAGATAACGCCACACTTTTGAGAATTTTAGCGATCTGTTTGGAATATACTACTAGAGATATCATTCTTCATTCCTCCCCTGTGCAAGATAGGCAAGTGCTATGATTGGTTTTACTACAGTTTTGAATAGAAATCTGAACCTTCCGGTCATTATTGTATTCACTTTCAAAGATGGAACAGCTTAGGTTTAAAATTATTTAGCACTAATGCACCATTGCAGTTAAGAAAATGACAATTCAGTCCACAAGTTGGTGTTGTGGCCTGTCTATCATTTTGTTTTTGTATAGTAGTATAAGTATCTCACTGGTCGAATAGTCTAGACAAACGGGGCTTGGTACTGAATATCCAAGCATTGTATTTCTCTCTCCTCGGTTACAACTGAAATTCTTCAGGTGGGTCGCAATTCAGAATCAAATATGCACTTCCGATAGACTGGAAGCTCGAGGGTGGCCAAACCGTAGAATTTTCCTACTCTGTCGACAAGATTTGGAACAGGGCCGTTTTTTTTTTTTGAAGAAACAGGAGGGGTAGCCCCGTACTGGTTAATATTTATATTAATAAGACAAGGAAAAAAAAAGTTGTGTCAAAGTAACAGAATTTAGGAGACAAAAAAAGAGACAAAGAAGATACAAAAGATCACAATTGGTGCTCTTGCCATTCTTCTATAAAAGGGAAAATATTTCTTCTTCGCTCTATGGATAACCAGAGCAAACTCTTTCTTGAAGAAAACCCAACAGTTTGATATAGACGGCAGAATCCCTTGAAAGGTGTGGTCATTCCTTGCGACCCAAATGCTCCAGCTCATTAGTATGATAATTTCCATGTAGAAAGGGACTCCCAATTGTTGTTTGAAACATTCCAGAGTGACAAAAGGTTCAACCTCAGTGTCAACACTAAGATTAAGACTGAGCCAGCAAGCTTGCGCGAAGTCACACTTCAATAAGAGGTGTTCCAAGGTTTCCTCAGTAGGTTGGGTGCATAGGACAATCATAAGAGGGCCGCATTTTTTCAGAGATTGCAGATTCACTAGGTGGCTATGGACTGAAATCGTGTTTTCGAGTGCTGCAGAAAAATAAAGATGAGGCAAGCCTGTGGATCGCGGCAGGAGCAAAACACCTCTCTTGTTGTTTTTATCCTTTTTTAACCTGAGCTTCTCTCCTGTTTCTCGTTGCTCATTTGTGTGCGGCTGTTTTGTTGCTAGGCTCCAGCCTTTCTTGCAGACTCTTCTTGTACAGTGCCCCAGGACTTCCTTTCTTTTTAATATATTTAACTGGCAGCTCTCCGCCGATTCGTTTTACTGAGTGGATGATTTGGAAACTTTACTGACACCGTCTTATTTTGGTGTAATAGGCAAATGTGTTGCAAACCTTCAAGCTTCCGCGCCCTGCCCTTTGCATTGGTGGTATAGTGAAGATTGAACTTCTGGGGAGATTACAGAAACAATCTACAGATGATAGGTATTACATATGGTGAGTTCTCAATCTTCTATGTCAGTGTTGGTTGGTCACCTGTTTTTTCTTCATGGCTCTCTTCGCACACAGTGACAATGTCACGATTCAGTTCCAAGAAGGAAACATGCATGGGCTTCTAATTTGTTATATAAATTTTGAGCTTGCATGTATGTACAGTTTCAAGCTGGAGTAGAACTAAAGGAGTGTGTGCTACTTATTTTCACTGCTGCCTAAAAGTAGTTTGTCTACAGAACAACATTTTGTATGTGGTTTTAATAATCTTTCCTGTAATTTTGTCTTCATCCTTGTGTCAAAGCATGGTTTATGTATGGCTTGTGCATGTGCAGACACATGCCATCTCTGATGGTGAAATTTCTTTGTCAGCAGCTTATAAAGTAGAGTTTGCTTTCTTTTTTTTTTTTGAGCGCCAAGTAGAGTTTGCTTTCTGTAACACGTCTGAAGCATTTCCTTGGATATGCATCATCTCGGCGACGCTGACAGCTTTGTTTTCTTTTTGCGCGTTGACAGTGTCTGCCATGTCCAAGTGATGGGGCGCTCGCTTTCACCAGATTTAATGATAGACATCTCCGATCCTGCTGATTACTCAAACCTCAAGTATTTGCCGGGTGCCGGTAACTTGCGCCCAGAAGACCTACTGAGCAGTGACACCAAGGAGGACTCGTCGGACTGGCGCTCGCTTGTTTCTAGGTACAGGCAGATGAGGGAACTGGCGATGGTGTATATGCTGCTTGGACCTGTGCAGTTTGTAGATGAACAAGACGAAGCTGAGGCAGACCTGCTGCACATGTTGTAGGCTTTGTTTTCTCTGAACCGGGTCTTGTGTATCCTAATTGAACGGAGTTTGTTCTGATAAATTTAGCGCAAAAAGATTTGTGTCGTTGTTTCAGTCTAGTGTTTTTTCAGCTCTGCTTGATCTCGATCATGGCAGTGACAAAACACTTTGCAAATAGCGCATTCATATTTTGGAATTGGTTTGGAACAGAGACTTTCGTTTCGGCTGAGGATGAGAACCTGACAGCTATAGCTGATGAAAACTACACGTGGACATACACGTCGCCAGAGTTTCCTATGCTTCAGGCTAGTTAAACGCTTCTCTCTTGCCTTCTTCCCCTCTCTTGTTGACTGTTCTACCCACCAGCAGCTTCTTTTAAGATGATATCCGACACAGTAAAGCTATACTTTATTACGCCCTATCGTTATCATTATCAGTTCATGCCTCTGGAATTGTGGAAGATATATAAAATATAGATAACGCCACACTTTTGAGAATTTTAGCGATCTGTTTGGAATATACTACTAGAGATATCATTCTTCATTCCTCCCCTGTGCAAGATAGGCAAGTGCTATGATTGGTTTTACTACAGTTTTGAATAGAAATCTGAACCTTCCGGTCATTATTGTATTCACTTTCAAAGATGGAACAGCTTAGGTTTAAAATTATTTAGCACTAATGCACCATTGCAGTTAAGAAAATGACAATTCAGTCCACAAGTTGGTGTTGTGGCCTGTCTATCATTTTGTTTTTGTACAGTAGTATAAGTATCTCACTGGTCGAATAGTCTAGACAAACGGGGCTTGGTACTGAATATCCAAGCATTGTATTTCTCTCTCCTCGGTTACAACTGAAATTCTTCAGGTGGGTCGCAATTCAGAATCAAATATGCACTTCCGATAGACTGGAAGCTCGAGGGTGGCCAAACCGTAGAATTTTCCTACTCTGTCGACAAGATTTGGAACAGGGCCGTTTTTTTTTTTTGAAGAAACAGGAGGGGTAGCCCCGTACTGGTTAATATTTATATTAATAAGACAAGGAAAAAAAAAGTTGTGTCAAAGTAACAGAATTTAGGAGACAAAAAAAGAGACAAAGAAGATACAAAAGATCACAATTGGTGCTCTTGCCATTCTTCTATAAAAGGGAAAATATTTCTTCTTCGCTCTATGGATAACCAGAGCAAACTCTTTCTTGAAGAAAACCCAACAGTTTGATATAGACGGCAGAATCCCTTGAAAGGTGTGGTCATTCCTTGCGACCCAAATGCTCCAGCTCATTAGTATGACAATTTCCATGTAGAAAGGGACTCCCAATTGTTGTTTGAAACATTCCAGAGTGACAAAAGGTTCAACCTCAGTGTCAACACTAAGATTAAGACTGAGCCAGCAAGCTTGCGCGAAGTCACACTTCAATAAGAGGTGTTCCAAGGTTTCCTCAGTAGGTTGGGTGCATAGGACAATCATAAGAGGGCCGCATTTTTTCAGAGATTGCAGATTCACTAGGTGGCTATGGACTGAAATCGTGTTTTCGAGTGCTGCAGAAAAATAAAGATGAGGCAAGCCTGTGGATCGCGGCAGGAGCAAAACACCTCTCTTGTTGTTTTTATCCTTTTTTAACCTGAGCTTCTCTCCTGTTTCTCGTTGCTCATTTGTGTGCGGCTGTTTTGTTGCTAGGCTCCAGCCTTTCTTGCAGACTCTTCTTGTACAGTGCCCCAGGACTTCCTTTCTTTTTAATATATTTAACTGGCAGCTCTCCGCCGATTCGTTTTACTGAGTGGATGATTTGGAAACTTTACTGACACCGTCTTATTTTGGTGTAATAGGCAAATGTGTTGCAAACCTTCAAGCTTCCGCGCCCTGCCCTTTGCATTGGTGGTATAGTGAAGATTGAACTTCTGGGGAGATTACAGAAACAATCTACAGATGATAGGTATTACATATGGTGAGTTCTCAATCTTCTATGTCAGTGTTGGTTGGTCACCTGTTTTTTCTTCATGGCTCTCTTCGCACACAGTGACAATGTCACGATTCAGTTCCAAGAAGGAAACATGCATGGGCTTCTAATTTGTTATATAAATTTTGAGCTTGCATGTATGTACAGTTTCAAGCTGGAGTAGAACTAAAGGAGTGTGTGCTACTTATTTTCACTGCTGCCTAAAAGTAGTTTGTCTACAGAACAACATTTTGTATGTGGTTTTAATAATCTTTCCTGTAATTTTGTCTTCATCCTTGTGTCAAAGCATGGTTTATGTATGGCTTGTGCATGTGCAGACACATGCCATCTCTGATGGTGAAATTTCTTTGTCAGCAGCTTATAAAGTAGAGTTTGCTTTCTTTTTTTTTTTTTGAGCGCCAAGTAGAGTTTGCTTTCTGTAACACGTCTGAAGCATTTCCTTGGATATGCATCATCTCGGCGACGCTGACAGCTTTGTTTTCTTTTTGCGCGTTGACAGTGTCTGCCATGTCCAAGTGATGGGGCGCTCGCTTTCACCAGATTTAATGATAGACATCTCCGATCCTGCTGATTACTCAAACCTCAAGTATTTGCCGGGTGCCGGTAACTTGCGCCCAGAAGACCTACTGAGCAGTGACACCAAGGAGGACTCGTCGGACTGGCGCTCGCTTGTTTCTAGGTACAGGCAGATGAGGGAACTGGCGATGGTGTATATGCTGCTTGGACCTGTGCAGTTTGTAGATGAACAAGACGAAGCTGAGGCAGACCTGCTGCACATGTTGTAGGCTTTGTTTTCTCTGAACCGGGTCTTGTGTATCCTAATTGAACGGAGTTTGTTCTGATAAATTTAGCGCAAAAAGATTTGTGTCGTTGTTTCAGTCTAGTGTTTTTTCAGCTCTGCTTGATCTCGATCATGGCAGTGACAAAACACTTTGCAAATAGCGCATTCATATTTTGGAATTGGTTTGGAACAGAGACTTTCGTTTCGGCTGAGGATGAGAACCTGACAGCTATAGCTGATGAAAACTACACGTGGACATACACGTCGCCAGAGTTTCCTATGCTTCAGGCTAGTTAAACGCTTCTCTCTTGCCTTCTTCCCCTCTCTTGTTGACTGTTCTACCCACCAGCAGCTTCTTTTAAGATGATATCCGACACAGTAAAGCTATACTTTATTACGCCCTATCGTTATCATTATCAGTTCATGCAGGGGCGGATCCAAAGGGGGGGCTGGGGGGGCTCCAGCCCCCCCTAATTTTTTGATTTCAATGCTAATTACTGTAGCAAAAACTTGATTTCACCGTTAAATCTTCGTGCAAATCAACATCTCTGTTGTTTTAGCCCCCCCTTATCCCGCGTCCCACATCCGCCACTGAGTTCATGCCTCTGGAATTGTGGAAGATATATAAAATATAGATAACGCCACACTTTTGAGAATTTTAGCGATCTGTTTGGAATATACTACTAGAGATATCATTCTTCATTCCTCCCCTGTGCAAGATAGGCAAGTGCTATGATTGGTTTTACTACAGTTTTGAATAGAAATCTGAACCTTCCGGTCATTATTGTATTCACTTTCAAAGATGGAACAGCTTAGGTTTAAAATTATTTAGCACTAATGCACCATTGCAGTTAAGAAAATGACAATTCAGTCCACAAGTTGGTGTTGTGGCCTGTCTATCATTTTGTTTTTGTACAGTAGTATAAGTATCTCACTGGTCGAATAGTCTAGACAAACGGGGCTTGGTACTGAATATCCAAGCATTGTATTTCTCTCTCCTCGGTTACAACTGAAATTCTTCAGGTGGGTCGCAATTCAGAATCAAATATGCACTTCCGATAGACTGGAAGCTCGAGGGTGGCCAAACCGTAGAATTTTCCTACTCTGTCGACAAGATTTGGAACAGGGCCGTTTTTTTTTTTTGAAGAAACAGGAGGGGTAGCCCCGTACTGGTTAATATTTATATTAATAAGACAAGGAAAAAAAAAGTTGTGTCAAAGTAACAGAATTTAGGAGACAAAAAAAGAGACAAAGAAGATACAAAAGATCACAATTGGTGCTCTTGCCATTCTTCTATAAAAGGGAAAATATTTCTTCTTCGCTCTATGGATAACCAGAGCAAACTCTTTCTTGAAGAAAACCCAACAGTTTGATATAGACGGCAGAATCCCTTGAAAGGTGTGGTCATTCCTTGCGACCCAAATGCTCCAGCTCATTAGTATGACAATTTCCATGTAGAAAGGGACTCCCAATTGTTGTTTGAAACATTCCAGAGTGACAAAAGGTTCAACCTCAGTGTCAACACTAAGATTAAGACTGAGCCAGCAAGCTTGCGCGAAGTCACACTTCAATAAGAGGTGTTCCAAGGTTTCCTCAGTAGGTTGGGTGCATAGGACAATCATAAGAGGGCCGCATTTTTTCAGAGATTGCAGATTCACTAGGTGGCTATGGACTGAAATCGTGTTTTCGAGTGCTGCAGAAAAATAAAGATGAGGCAAGCCTGTGGATCGCGGCAGGAGCAAAACACCTCTCTTGTTGTTTTTATCCTTTTTTAACCTGAGCTTCTCTCCTGTTTCTCGTTGCTCATTTGTGTGCGGCTGTTTTGTTGCTAGGCTCCAGCCTTTCTTGCAGACTCTTCTTGTACAGTGCCCCAGGACTTCCTTTCTTTTTAATATATTTAACTGGCAGCTCTCCGCCGATTCGTTTTACTGAGTGGATGATTTGGAAACTTTACTGACACCGTCTTATTTTGGTGTAATAGGCAAATGTGTTGCAAACCTTCAAGCTTCGGCGCCCTGCCCTTTGCATTGGTGGTATAGTGAAGATTGAACTTCTGGGGAGATTACAGAAACAATCTACAGATGATAGGTATTACATATGGTGAGTTCTCAATCTTCTATGTCAGTGTTGGTTGGTCACCTGTTTTTTCTTCATGGCTCTCTTCGCACACAGTGACAATGTCACGATTCAGTTCCAAGAAGGAAACATGCATGGGCTTCTAATTTGTTATATAAATTTTGAGCTTGCATGTATGTACAGTTTCAAGCTGGAGTAGAACTAAAGGAGTGTGTGCTACTTATTTTCACTGCTGCCTAAAAGTAGTTTGTCTACAGAACAACATTTTGTATGTGGTTTTAATAATCTTTCCTGTAATTTTGTCTTCATCCTTGTGTCAAAGCATGGTTTATGTATGGCTTGTGCATGTGCAGACACATGCCATCTCTGATGGTGAAATTTCTTTGTCAGCAGCTTATAAAGTAGAGTTTGCTTTCTTTTTTTTTTTTTGAGCGCCAAGTAGAGTTTGCTTTCTGTAACACGTCTGAAGCATTTCCTTGGATATGCATCATCTCGGCGACGCTGACAGCTTTGTTTTCTTTTTGCGCGTTGACAGTGTCTGCCATGTCCAAGTGATGGGGCGCTCGCTTTCACCAGATTTAATGATAGACATCTCCGATCCTGCTGATTACTCAAACCTCAAGTATTTGCCGGGTGCCGGCAACTTGCGCCCAGAAGACCTACTGAGCAGTGACACCAAGGAGGACTCGTCGGACTGGCGCTCGCTTGTTTCTAGGTACAGGCAGATGAGGGAACTGGCGATGGTGTATATGCTGCTTGGACCTGTGCAGTTTGTAGATGAACAAGACGAAGCTGAGGCAGACCTGCTGCACATGTTGTAGGCTTTGTTTTCTCTGAACCGGGTCTTGTGTATCCTAATTGAACGGAGTTTGTTCTGATAAATTTAGCGCAAAAAGATTTGTGTCGTTGTTTCAGTCTAGTGTTTTTTCAGCTCTGCTTGATCTCGATCATGGCAGTGACAAAACACTTTGCAAATAGCGCATTCATATTTTGGAATTGGTTTGGAACAGAGACTTTCGTTTCGGCTGAGGATGAGAACCTGACAGCTATAGCTGATGAAAACTACACGTGGACATACACGTCGCCAGAGTTTCCTATGCTTCAGGCTAGTTAAACGCTTCTCTCTTGCCTTCTTCCCCTCTCTTGTTGACTGTTCTACCCACCAGCAGCTTCTTTTAAGATGATATCCGACACAGTAAAGCTATACTTTATTACGCCCTATCGTTATCATTATCAGTTCATGCCTCTGGAATTGTGGAAGATATATAAAATATAGATAACGCCACACTTTTGAGAATTTTAGCGATCTGTTTGGAATATACTACTAGAGATATCATTCTTCATTCCTCCCCTGTGCAAGATAGGCAAGTGCTATGATTGGTTTTACTACAGTTTTGAATAGAAATCTGAACCTTCCGGTCATTATTGTATTCACTTTCAAAGATGGAACAGCTTAGGTTTAAAATTATTTAGCACTAATGCACCATTGCAGTTAAGAAAATGACAATTCAGTCCACAAGTTGGTGTTGTGGCCTGTCTATCATTTTGTTTTTGTACAGTAGTATAAGTATCTCACTGGTCGAATAGTCTAGACAAACGGGGCTTGGTACTGAATATCCAAGCATTGTATTTATCTCTCCTCGGTTACAACTGAAATTCTTCAGGTGGGTCGCAATTCAGAATCAAATATGCACTTCCGATAGACTGGAAGCTCGAGGGTGGCCAAACCGTAGAATTTTCCTACTCTGTCGACAAGATTTGGAACAGGGCCGTTTTTTTTTTTGAAGAAACAGGAGGGGTAGCCCCGTACTGGTTAATATTTATATTAATAAGACAAGGAAAAAAAAAGTTGTGTCAAAGTAACAGAATTTAGGAGACAAAAAAAGAGACAAAGAAGATACAAAAGATCACAATTGGTGCTCTTGCCATTCTTCTATAAAAGGGAAAATATTTCTTCTTCGCTCTATGGATAACCAGAGCAAACTCTTTCTTGAAGAAAACCCAACAGTTTGATATAGACGGCAGAATCCCTTGAAAGGTGTGGTCATTCCTTGCGACCCAAATGCTCCAGCTCATTAGTATGATAATTTCCATGTAGAAAGGGACTCCCAATTGTTGTTTGAAACATTCCAGAGTGACAAAAGGTTCAACCTCAGTGTCAACACTAAGATTAAGACTGAGCCAGCAAGCTTGCGCGAAGTCACACTTCAATAAGAGGTGTTCCAAGGTTTCCTCAGTAGGTTGGGTGCATAGGACAATCATAAGAGGGCCGCATTTTTTCAGAGATTGCAGATTCACTAGGTGGCTATGGACTGAAATCGTGTTTTCGAGTGCTGCAGAAAAATAAAGATGAGGCAAGCCTGTGGATCGCGGCAGGAGCAAAACACCTCTCTTGTTGTTTTTATCCTTTTTTAACCTGAGCTTCTCTCCTGTTTCTCGTTGCTCATTTGTGTGCGGCTGTTTTGTTGCTAGGCTCCAGCCTTTCTTGCAGACTCTTCTTGTACAGTGCCCCAGGACTTCCTTTCTTTTTAATATATTTAACTGGCAGCTCTCCGCCGATTCGTTTTACTGAGTGGATGATTTGGAAACTTTACTGACACCGTCTTATTTTGGTGTAATAGGCAAATGTGTTGCAAACCTTCAAGCTTCCGCGCCCTGCCCTTTGCATTGGTGGTATAGTGAAGATTGAACTTCTGGGGAGATTACAGAAACAATCTACAGATGATAGGTATTACATATGGTGAGTTCTCAATCTTCTATGTCAGTGTTGGTTGGTCACCTGTTTTTTCTTCATGGCTCTCTTCGCACACAGTGACAATGTCACGATTCAGTTCCAAGAAGGAAACATGCATGGGCTTCTAATTTGTTATATAAATTTTGAGCTTGCATGTATGTACAGTTTCAAGCTGGAGTAGAACTAAAGGAGTGTGTGCTACTTATTTTCACTGCTGCCTAAAAGTAGTTTGTCTACAGAACAACATTTTGTATGTGGTTTTAATAATCTTTCCTGTAATTTTGTCTTCATCCTTGTGTCAAAGCATGGTTTATGTATGGCTTGTGCATGTGCAGACACATGCCATCTCTGATGGTGAAATTTCTTTGTCAGCAGCTTATAAAGTAGAGTTTGCTTTCTTTTTTTTTTTGAGCGCCAAGTAGAGTTTGCTTTCTGTAACACGTCTGAAGCATTTCCTTGGATATGCATCATCTCGGCGACGCTGACAGCTTTGTTTTCTTTTTGCGCGTTGACAGTGTCTGCCATGTCCAAGTGATGGGGCGCTCGCTTTCACCAGATTTAATGATAGACATCTCCGATCCTGCTGATTACTCAAACCTCAAGTATTTGCCGGGTGCCGGTAACTTGCGCCCAGAAGACCTACTGAGCAGTGACACCAAGGAGGACTCGTCGGACTGGCGCTCGCTTGTTTCTAGGTACAGGCAGATGAGGGAACTGGCGATGGTGTATATGCTGCTTGGACCTGTGCAGTTTGTAGATGAACAAGACGAAGCTGAGGCAGACCTGCTGCACATGTTGTAGGCTTTGTTTTCTCTGAACCGGGTCTTGTGTATCCTAATTGAACGGAGTTTGTTCTGATAAATTTAGCGCAAAAAGATTTGTGTCGTTGTTTCAGTCTAGTGTTTTTTCAGCTCTGCTTGATCTCGATCATGGCAGTGACAAAACACTTTGCAAATAGCGCATTCATATTTTGGAATTGGTTTGGAACAGAGACTTTCGTTTCGGCTGAGGATGAGAACCTGACAGCTATAGCTGATGAAAACTACACGTGGACATACACGTCGCCAGAGTTTCCTATGCTTCAGGCTAGTTAAACGCTTCTCTCTTGCCTTCTTCCCCTCTCTTGTTGACTGTTCTACCCACCAGCAGCTTCTTTTAAGATGATATCCGACACAGTAAAGCTATACTTTATTACGCCCTATCGTTATCATTATCAGTTCATGCCTCTGGAATTGTGGAAGATATATAAAATATAGATAACGCCACACTTTTGAGAATTTTAGCGATCTGTTTGGAATATACTACTAGAGATATCATTCTTCATTCCTCCCCTGTGCAAGATAGGCAAGTGCTATGATTGGTTTTACTACAGTTTTGAATAGAAATCTGAACCTTCCGGTCATTATTGTATTCACTTTCAAAGATGGAACAGCTTAGGTTTAAAATTATTTAGCACTAATGCACCATTGCAGTTAAGAAAATGACAATTCAGTCCACAAGTTGGTGTTGTGGCCTGTCTATCATTTTGTTTTTGTACAGTAGTATAAGTATCTCACTGGTCGAATAGTCTAGACAAACGGGGCTTGGTACTGAATATCCAAGCATTGTATTTCTCTCTCCTCGGTTACAACTGAAATTCTTCAGGTGGGTCGCAATTCAGAATCAAATATGCACTTCCGATAGACTGGAAGCTCGAGGGTGGCCAAACCGTAGAATTTTCCTACTCTGTCGACAAGATTTGGAACAGGGCCGTTTTTTTTTTTTGAAGAAACAGGAGGGGTAGCCCCGTACTGGTTAATATTTATATTAATAAGACAAGGAAAAAAAAAGTTGTGTCAAAGTAACAGAATTTAGGAGACAAAAAAAGAGACAAAGAAGATACAAAAGATCACAATTGGTGCTCTTGCCATTCTTCTATAAAAGGGAAAATATTTCTTCTTCGCTCTATGGATAACCAGAGCAAACTCTTTCTTGAAGAAAACCCAACAGTTTGATATAGACGGCAGAATCCCTTGAAAGGTGTGGTCATTCCTTGCGACCCAAATGCTCCAGCTCATTAGTATGACAATTTCCATGTAGAAAGGGACTCCCAATTGTTGTTTGAAACATTCCAGAGTGACAAAAGGTTCAACCTCAGTGTCAACACTAAGATTAAGACTGAGCCAGCAAGCTTGCGCGAAGTCACACTTCAATAAGAGGTGTTCCAAGGTTTCCTCAGTAGGTTGGGTGCATAGGACAATCATAAGAGGGCCGCATTTTTTCAGAGATTGCAGATTCACTAGGTGGCTATGGACTGAAATCGTGTTTTCGAGTGCTGCAGAAAAATAAAGATGAGGCAAGCCTGTGGATCGCGGCAGGAGCAAAACACCTCTCTTGTTGTTTTTATCCTTTTTTAACCTGAGCTTCTCTCCTGTTTCTCGTTGCTCATTTGTGTGCGGCTGTTTTGTTGCTAGGCTCCAGCCTTTCTTGCAGACTCTTCTTGTACAGTGCCCCAGGACTTCCTTTCTTTTTAATATATTTAACTGGCAGCTCTCCGCCGATTCGTTTTACTGAGTGGATGATTTGGAAACTTTACTGACACCGTCTTATTTTGGTGTAATAGGCAAATGTGTTGCAAACCTTCAAGCTTCCGCGCCCTGCCCTTTGCATTGGTGGTATAGTGAAGATTGAACTTCTGGGGAGATTACAGAAACAATCTACAGATGATAGGTATTACATATGGTGAGTTCTCAATCTTCTATGTCAGTGTTGGTTGGTCACCTGTTTTTTCTTCATGGCTCTCTTCGCACACAGTGACAATGTCACGATTCAGTTCCAAGAAGGAAACATGCATGGGCTTCTAATTTGTTATATAAATTTTGAGCTTGCATGTATGTACAGTTTCAAGCTGGAGTAGAACTAAAGGAGTGTGTGCTACTTATTTTCACTGCTGCCTAAAAGTAGTTTGTCTACAGAACAACATTTTGTATGTGGTTTTAATAATCTTTCCTGTAATTTTGTCTTCATCCTTGTGTCAAAGCATGGTTTATGTATGGCTTGTGCATGTGCAGACACATGCCATCTCTGATGGTGAAATTTCTTTGTCAGCAGCTTATAAAGTAGAGTTTGCTTTCTTTTTTTTTTTGAGCGCCAAGTAGAGTTTGCTTTCTGTAACACGTCTGAAGCATTTCCTTGGTTATGCATCATCTCGGCGACGCTGACAGCTTTGTTTTCTTTTTGCGCGTTGACAGTGTCTGCCATGTCCAAGTGATGGGGCGCTCGCTTTCACCAGATTTAATGATAGACATCTCCGATCCTGCTGATTACTCAAACCTCAAGTATTTGCCGGGTGCCGGTAACTTGCGCCCAGAAGACCTACTGAGCAGTGACACCAAGGAGGACTCGTCGGACTGGCGCTCGCTTGTTTCTAGGTACAGGCAGATGAGGGAACTGGCGATGGTGTATATGCTGCTTGGACCTGTGCAGTTTGTAGATGAACAAGACGAAGCTGAGGCAGACCTGCTGCACATGTTGTAGGCTTTGTTTTCTCTGAACCGGGTCTTGTGTATCCTAATTGAACGGAGTTTGTTCTGATAAATTTAGCGCAAAAAGATTTGTGTCGTTGTTTCAGTCTAGTGTTTTTTCAGCTCTGCTTGATCTCGATCATGGCAGTGACAAAACACTTTGCAAATAGCGCATTCATATTTTGGAATTGGAAGTATTCCCCTATATTTTGCAAATAGACCTTATTCTGCACCATCATCATGATTAGTAGTTGCGATCTGTTGCTTTTCAAATGGGTAACGTACAAAATTTTTTTCAACCTAAAAGGACACACTCGGACCGTCGATACGAGGTTTCGTAATTTAGGTTTCATGAAAAGTATGCTTTACCCTTTTTCAAGTAAACCCCTGTATTTTGCAAACGCCCCTAATTTGTATCGCGATCCGAGATTTACTTTTTGTTATTAGGATCGGCCGACGCCGATCCGACGTACCCGTCGGCCGTTGGCAATCCACAGCTATCAACTGGAGCCATGAGTGCTGCCGCACGATGGTCACCAGTGCGACGGAATGCGAGCGTTCGGCGAATGGTTGTCACCGGAGCTGGTGCCGAAAGGACGTGCGGCGGCCGCAAAAGTCTTTGGCAGGACATGTTCTTCGGAGCAGCGCTAGTACCCCCAATTCGTGAATTTGTCTATGGTACAGTGCATGGATGCTCTCCTCCTTTACTGTTGAGATTGGAGTGTCTTGTCGTTAAATTCCGTTTCTGCTGAAAAAAGGGATTTGGGCTGGGCTGTTGCAATGCAATTTGCTTGAGCTCAATCTTGTGCACTGAATTGACACCATGTCTAGAGAAATGTAGGCTGCATAGGCCTCCACTCCACATTGCCATACGCAAGCTGAATTACACATTATCGGCTACAAAGTAAAGTCTCCTTTTCTTGAAGTGCTGATGGAACTTTCTTCTGAACAGCATGTGCCGATGGAATAGAATCTGATTCTTGACCACTCCATTCATTGTGTTTGCTTGTGCTACCAATAGCTGTATATCCATGTGACCTTTTCGTGACTTTTCCGATGTATGATCTCCCCCATGCCTTTTAATAAAATTGCGTTCATTAGGTAGTGTGCATACAAAATTCCAGGCCTCCTCTGTGCAGCCTTTATTTTTCAAAACTGTCATCTTGGTTTCGATGTCAAATGATATCTACAAGAACTTCTCTAGGC
The DNA here is from genome assembly GCA_038087645.1 of Saccharum hybrid cultivar R570. Lineage (NCBI taxonomy): Eukaryota > Viridiplantae > Streptophyta > Magnoliopsida > Poales > Poaceae > Saccharum > Saccharum hybrid cultivar. The sequence continues at coordinate 37,432,439 of JAQSUU010000012.1, read as the reverse complement.
CATAAATCAAGTTCTGCAAAAACAGGGAAAAAATAAAAGAAAAAGAAGTGCCTTGTTAGCAAACCAGAGAGAGTGAAGTCATCCTGTGTCAAAACTCATGAATCCTGGTTACCTTCAACCGTACCACCTTCCGTATTGCCAGGATTAGTCCTGGCATCAGGCATTGAACATTTGCAACGTCATGCCGTAAGGTATAGATCTGAAAGTGTTGTTCGAGTAATGTAGTCAATTCAGTGCATTGTTTTTCAGTCAAACATATCGGTAGAGGTTACCAGTACCTCTCCTGGGCCTGAGAAGTTGATTGATGTGCTGGAAACAAGACCTGGGAGAACCATACTATGCACACGCACTCCATCTTCCCCAAGTAGTTGGCCCCTGGCCTTTTCCAAAATACTAGTCGGTCACTTGATTCTTTGTACAGGTAAAAAATAGCTAGAAATGCACACAAAGGAAGATGCTGTTTCTGTAGCACTCTAGGAAGGTAAAATTGCAAATAGCACATTATCTTTTGTCGACACTTACTGGACTGCTGGAATCCATATCTTCCCTGTTGTATATCTGACCAAGATCTGATATGTTATTTGCAATCTGCATTGCATCTTGCGAAGGCAGATCCTGTCAATGTCAAAATTAGTATATCAGTCTGCAGATCCCTGATGTCATAGGTTGACAACTTTGTTTCTTTTGGCATTTTCATTGTTGCAGGGCACATATTGTTAGCTGTGACAAATGGTTTAAACCTCTCAACAACACTTCATACCGATGGGTTAGGTCTTGATTCCACAATCTCAACATTGCTGTAGTGGAATGAGGCCTGTATAGCAGCTTGTTGAAGGAGCACAGAGCCAATTGATAATGTTGGTGCAACCAAGCAACCCTAATCAGGAAACCACATCATAAGTTGGCAAGCTTAAATGGTAATGGCAGTGTAAATTTCAGAAGTAGCGCGACGGTGACAATTTACCATGCTTGCCTTCTCGCAAAATGCTGACAGTTCAGTTACTGTATCTAACTCAATTTTAGGAACGTAAACAACGCTGCTTAAACCAAACGCCGCTGCCTGCTCATAAACCATTTCAAAGAGACAAGCATTATTGCGATATTTGATATCGAGTTCCCAACATGAAAAAGCGGTCGTTGTAGAGTCTACTCTAGACATGAGTAGGTCGATCCTGTCCTGAAAAATTAGCTGGTTAATTTTAGTCGTCAACGCCACTTATTCATGTTTGTCTCTGTCGTTGTCAGGATCGCTGAAATGCATTCCTGACGACCCCCTGATTTAGTTTGGTCCTTAACTCCCCTCTGGGACTTTCCGATGCGTGTGAAAACAAACCATATACAGGTTGAAAATTGAAATAGCAGTATTTATTTAGCTTTGGACTTAAGCACCTTGCCATTGATTGTATGCAGCTTAGATATCCTTTTCTATGTTGTAGGTGGGCAATGGACATACCTGCTTTACATTGTCGTAAACAGCTGAAGGCTCGCTGAAATCGACAACCACGCCAGTTGCCCTCGTCTAGAAGAACAGACAGCGCAGTTAGCCCAAAGATGTCCTGAAGAAGGCAGCCTGCCGGGGAATGCGCAGCCCCGAGCGAGGTTTGTACTGTACCTGTGCTATGGAGCCCAGAACCATGGTGAGGTCGTTCAGCACAGGGATCTCCAGTGGTTCGTCCATGCCACTTATCTGAAGCACAATGCCAGCATTTACAGCTCGTATGAGATAAATATAATATAAAAGGGAAACAGGACGCTGAACTGAATGAACGGTGAGAAGAAGAAACCTGTCCTGCGTCCTCGCCAATGCACTGAGAATCGATCGCCCCTGCGAGCTCCATCCCCCTGGCCTTGCTCACCGCAAGAACGGCCGTCCGCCCAATCTCTTTCGTGGCCCCAACGATAACAACCTGCACACCAGCAGCAGGCCTTGCCCTCAGGAGGAAGCTAGCGGTGGCAGTGAGAGAAGCCGGCTAGCTTTGACCAAGAACACAGACCATGCACGCAGTGGGGGAGTACCTTGATCGTGCTCTGGGCCGGCGGCGGCGTTTGCTGCACGGAGCAGAGGACCTTCGCCGCTGCCGCATTCCTCCTCGTCGCGGTGTTCCCGCATGCTCGGATCCGAATAGGATGGCATAGCGAAACCATCTTGATGGAGGTGGTGCTCGGTCAGTCGTCACTCGTCAGTGCGTGCCTTGACCTCCCGTTTGCGTTTTCCAGTGTCCTGGCCTTATCTTATCTTGTCTCATTGTCTGGAAGTGAGTGGCCTCAAGCCATTTGGCTTATTATCTGCGTAATACCAGCTTCTTGAGTTGGTCCCCGGCCTTGTGCCTGCTTTTCTAGGAGTACTGACTGTTAGTACTCGGTCCAAAGACCAAGTCAGGGCCTTGATCCACCCTGATCGGGGGTGTCCAGCCGTTGAACTAGCTGGTGGGCCCCGTCGCGCAGCACTATAAGAGAGGTGGGGGCAGAGGCTCAACTAACGAGGTTCGCCGCCACCCCACCAGAAACCCTAACCGATCTAGAGGGGAGTGTTGTAAGCGACGGGAAGTCCACCGCCGTCGCCACTGCTCATCACCGTCATCGCATTTCACCGTCCTCTACCTCATCTGCCAAGACCGAAGGTATGGCCACTTTATTTCTCTTCTCCATCTTTCTCTCTCTCCAGTTAATGTTCCATGTGGATTATTCCAAATAGAACAGTTTTCCCCACTGATCTACTACTCTAGTTGATCCTAAAAGTGCAACATTGGTATCAGAGCAAGGTTGTTTCTAGCGCGTAGATCTAGATTATGGGGTAGAAAAGAACATCAATCAAAGATGTCGATCCGTTTTGAATCGGATCGAGAAAGAACAATCACAGAAAAGAAAAGAATATGATCCGGACAGAGACAGTAGAACCTCTAACCCTAACCCTAGAAAAAAGGGGAAGAAGAGCAAGGAGGTTTCTACCTCACCACCGCCGGACGTCGCATGGACGCCGAGCAGGAAGTCAACCCGAGCAGAGAGGGTTTCGAGGGCTCGCCACCGTGCGGTCTTCATCTCGGGCAAAGGGCACCACCGCAGTGCCACTCAACAGCGCCGCGCGCGGCTCCGACCGCACGCGTGCGCCGGCGAGGGGGACTGCAGTGGTGCCACCATCCCCTCCGTCGGGTGCTCGTGTTGTAGTCGTACGGTTCGCCGGCGGCTACTGCTGCTACTCCCTATGGCGCGTGGAGAAAAGCTGAGAAAGAGAAAGGGAGGAGCAAGATAGGGAGTCGGCTGGACCGGCAGCGCCCTTTTCTCCTCACCGGCGCCGGCGGCGGTGCCATCTCCAGAGCCGGTCCCTCTGCGTGCGGCTAGAAAGGAAGAGAAATGAGGAACTAGGGTTCAAGGTGACGACGACTCCCGGTTTTGTTCCAGCGAAATTGAAGGGTGACCGTCGATCTCGATCGAACGGTGCAAAGCAGCCGGACTGGCTTTTGGCCCTGGCGGGGCTCAGCTTTCCCGGCCCAGGCCCAGGTTGCGGCCTGGGCGCGGGGGAGCGAGTGCGCGCGCTACGCAGGGCGGGCCGCGGGAGTGGCCGTGGGCCGCTAAGGGAGGAGCAGGGTTGTTTTCGTAGTCTGGGCCGCGCAGGTGGTGCGGGAGCAGCTGGGCTGCGACTGTTTTTTCGCGAGCTGGGACAGAGAGCAATGCATGCGCACGATTGGGCCGCTCAGCAGGCCTTCGGGTCAAGCAGGCTCCCAGGCCGAATAAAAGAAAAGTTATGGGTTTTTTGTTTTATTCCTTTTTCAGAAGCAATTTCGGATGATTTTGAATCTCTATTCAATTTTGAACCAACGGGATAAATTGTCTAGAGAGGAGATAAGTAAAAGATATGCTTCTGATCAAGAACAGTTATAGAATTAGTGTGATTATAGTTATTCAGTAATGATAAAAGGTTAATCCTCCAATTAAAATTGGAACGGTTGGGAAAATTTTAATTGGAGGAATAGTTGTTTCATGGTTAAAGTTAATTATGATATTGTTATTTTCTGACCAACGTTGATAATAACAATATTATAATTCTATGAGTTTTATGTTTAAAGTTTAAATCTCTGATAAATTTTGCATCAAAGTGACCAATTTTCAGAGAATGGATAAGAAACAAAAGATGCTCTAGAGTGAGCAAAATGTAATGTATTTTCTTGTTTCCGCTGCAATGATAATGATGATCTTCATAATTAAATTTGAACCAATGGGAGAATTTAATTTTGAAGAGAGTTATAAGATAATTGAGTTTTTATATGTTAATTCCATTTCTGTCCAACGGTGATGTGGAATTAATGTTGAAGAAGGTTGTTTTATTCTATTTCTGCCCAACGGTGATATAGAATAGAACATAAAGTTTTTAAAAGTTTAATGAGCATTATTGATGATTATTGATTAATGTTTTTAGACAAAGAACTTCATGCCTTTATTCTTGAAGGGTGAAAAGAAAATGAGCTGGGTACTTGTGACTCAAAAGATGAAAAGTGCAAATTTTTGCAGAAAGAAGGTCATTGTATAAGGGATTGCGTTCTCTTTAAAGAATGGCTTCAACAGAAAAGAATTCTAGGATATTGATCCAAGAAAAGAAATAGAATAATAAGAGCTTAATTTAAGAGATGCCTTTTATGTACTCTTTAAAATAATAATAATAATAATAATAATAATAATAATAATAATAATAATAATAATTAGTTTTTAGTTTTTATCATCATGATATGAAATGTAATAAGTGATATGCATGTTTAATTTGACCAACGTCGTATTAAGCATGTGTGTTAAAGAGTTTTTGGATTTTTTTTAAAATTTAATGATTGAATATGAGCCAATATTGACATTTATGTCCCTTCAAGAAAATTATCTCGCATGACGGGAAAAAGTTTGTGATAGTACCCGCATGACGGGAAAAGTTTGAGAAAATACCCGCATGGCGGGGTAAAGTTGGCATAGTACTTATGTTAATCAATCCTGCATGGCTTGAGAAATTTGACATAGTATTTATCCTGCATGGCGGGAGAAAGTTGTGATGACTCATGTGCTTGACAGTGCTCTTCTATTGTGTCATAGTAATTAAGCACTCAATGAGTTTAAGGAGAACATAAAGTTACAGACGAACCTCGAGATAAGAATGACATGCAAGTGTGACTTGCGAAAGTATTAATGATAAAAGACTCAGTTGAGTTCTTGAAGTGAAATAGGGAAAAGTACTCCCACACGAATTAAGAAATAATTTCATTTGCATGATGTAATCATGTGGGTGAAGTAAGTAATCAAAGTTTCCTCATTCACAAGAGTTCTGAATAGTTTTTGAAATTGTGGTAGAAAAGTTCGTACCACATTTCGAGGGGGAGAAATATGAGATCAATTAAGAAAGATAATTAAGGAAGATACTTCCCCATACTTCAGATAATGCGATGCATACTATGCATTGAAGGCAAGAGTGATCTATAAAAGATGAATGTGATCGGCGGGGGAGTAAGACGGTCATAATAATGATACCCCTAAAGTAAAGAAATAGCTAAATTCATGGACCTTTTACAGTTCCAATATAAAGATAGCATAGTCGGTCAGTATTCATACCGGACGTATTCAGAGTTATTAAGACGGTGCTAAACGCGCCATATGAGTTTTAGCAGATTAAACCCAAAATAAGAAAGTTTAAAGATGGGATAATCTGGGGAGCATGGTACAAAGAGACCTAACTGAAAGCCCAAGTTTGGTTTTGGTAATTGAGTGACAACTTAGGTGGACTAATATGTGGTTATGTGAGATACACAGGGAATTAGTCCATAGATGATTGTGTCATTAAGGAGCTCATTGCATATGAGACATGACATGGAGTCATGTGACCAAGGTGGCAAAGATCAAGATGAGGCTTGGCTTGATAGACCGGTTGCAAGTGTGAAGGGCAAGTCGGAGGCTTTGGAGCGATGGACCGCGAGGCGGTGAAGCTTGAGCAAGACTTGGCGCCGATGGACCGACGCAACGGTGAAGAGCAAGTGAGGTCAAGATCGATGGACCAAGGTCACATGATGATATGAAGTGGATCATATCATTTGGTGATTGGTTGATGCATGTGTTGCATCAACATCGGAGGAGATGGAATGGAATGCGCAAGGCAAAGGTATAACCTAGGGCATTTCCATTTCACCGGTCATAGGTGTGTAGAGAAGTTTATGACCGGGTTTAGGATAGATGGCCGTACTATCAAGAGGGGCAAACTTGTTTGCATATCGGTCATCTAGTGCCACTCGTGTGATCTAACTATGCATCGTTGCAAGGATCGAGTGGCGTGGAAAGTTGAGTGGTTAACTCCTTCGGTAAAATGATTATGAAAATGCTAACACACGTGCACAAGGTGGTGGTCACTTGTTGGTGTTGGCACATTTACGAAGGCGATGAAGTTTAAGCGGTAGAGAGGATTTGGGTTCCTCTCTCCCTCCCGCCGAGCTTTGCGAGCGCGAGATTCAGGCGTTTTTGAGAAGTTGAAATGCCTATTTTCCACTACGCCGGAAGTCGGAAAAGAAACAGAGGCGAACGGAGGTCACAGAGGTGACCGGACGCTGCACCGGACGCGGTCATGGTATGACCGGACACGTCCGGTCAGTACAGCGCAGGCGCGGGTGCTAGGGTTTGCAACCGGCGCGTCCGGTCACTCGCGGGACCGGTGTGTCCGGTCATGCGCCCAGAAGGAACTGAGGTTCGCAGAGGACGATCGGACGCGGGGCGCGTCCGGTCACACATGATCGGACGCGTCCGATCGTTGAAGGAGCTTACTAGACTCTAACCGGACGCGGGCACTGTCGCGTCCGGTCGTTGCGTCGCGGGCGCGTGGGTCAGTGCGATCGGCGCGTCCGGTCGTTCGACAGGCGCGTCCGGTCATCGGGACCGGCGCGTCCGGTCGTTATGAGAAGCGCGTCCGGTCATAGGGTTTGACCGTTGGCGCAGTGACCATTGGAGGATCTAACGGTCGCATTTGAAATTCGAGGGACACGTGGACGTCGCAGGGCGACCGGACGCGGTGAAGCGCGTCCGGTCAGTTACGACCGGCGCGTCTGGTCGTCCCGAAAAAGGACCCAGTGAAGGGGTAACGGCTCTATTTGACCGTGGGGTTATAAATAGATGCCTTGGCCGGCCATGGCCGGAAGCTGAGCACACTTTGGCCTTGGTGGCTTATGTGGTAGTGCTTGGAAGCCCTCTAACTCACTCATGCTTGATAGTGTTCATCGGATCGAGTGAGAGAGCGATTCTAGTGCGTTGCATCAAGAGGATTGCATCGAGTGGCACTAGGTGATCCTGTTGCAAGCCGGTGGTGCTTGTTACTCTTGGAGGTTGCCACCTCCTAGACGGCTTGGTGGCTTGCGACTCCGTTGAAGCACGCGTGGAGATTGTGCGTGGCTCCGGAGGAGGATTTGTGAGGGGGATTGTGCTCACCCCGCGGGGATCGCGAAGAGCAACTCTAGTAAAGCTCGTGGCTTGGAGGATCCCCATCTTGAGAGTAGATGTGCGGCACTCGCTGAGGGTTTGACTCTTGATAGTCAATTAGCTCGTGATCCATCAAGTGGGTGTATCGCCACAACGGGGACTAGCTTGGTGGCAACCAAGTGAACCTCGGTGAAAAACCGCCGTGTCAACATTGTGTACATCTTCTCGGTGGTTTGCTTTCGATTCACAAGCTTGTATTTACATTCATATACTTGTGCTTGTGTAGTTGCTCTTGTAACTAGTTTGCTTGTGTAGTTAGCTAGTTACCTTCTTGCTTGTGTAGCATAGAAGTAGCTCCCGTTCCGTGGCTAATTTGGTTTATGTAACCTTGTTAGTCATATTGCTTAGTTTGTGTAGCTAAGTAATTTGCGCTCTCTAGTTTGGCATTAGTTGCCTTGCTATTGAGCATTGCTAGTGAGCATAGGTGGCTTCGTGCTTTTGCTTACTAGAATTGTGTAGGAGCTCCCCGGCTTTGCTAAAGTACTAGTGCATAGGTTTGTGTGACCTTGCTCTAGAATTGTTTAGGAGAGCTCTTGCTAAGAAAATCACCTTAGTTACATAATTAGGATCTTTGTGAGGTGCTTGTGAACTTAGATAGAGGGGTGTAGTCTTGGCTAGACCGATAGTTTTAATTCTGCATTTGTTTCGGTTTGCCGACGCGATTAATTTTAGAAAGGACTATTCACCCCCCCTCTAGTCCGCCATCTCGACCCTTCAATTGGTATCAGAGCCCGGTCTCTCATTTGTGGTCTTCACCGACCCGAGAGGATGGCGGAATATGGACTAGATGTTGATTGTCCTCACATGTTTGATGGCACACACTTTGCACGGTGGAAAAATTGGATGATATGCAATTTTAAGTTTATTTGCCCTCAAATGTGGTGGATGGTAGATGTAGGCTTTTCTCATGTGTTGGATGAAGATAATCTAACTCAAGCACAAGAGAAATGCCTAGATCTTGACATCTAAGCTACTAACATCATGTATAGATCTTTGGATGATAGCATCTTTGGTAAGATCATGGACCTCAAATCCGCTCATGAGATATGGGCCTATCTCAATGAAAAGTATGGAGCTATCACCAATGATGACGATGATGTCAAGCCCAAGGAGGTTGTACATGATGATGTTGAGCATGACCACAACATGATGGTTGTGGAGGATTGCTCCACCTCATGGTCAAGTGATGATGATGATCGATCTACCACAAGTTCACTTGACAAGAATGGTGATGATGCATCAAGTGTTGCAAGTGATGTTTCTACCCCAAGCACACTTGATGGTGACAACGTTGGTTCATGCTCGGGCCTTGATGATGCTACTACAAGCCCATCCACTACATCACATTGCTTCATGTCACTAGGTGACATAAAGGTATCAAATGATAATGTGATTGATCATGTTGATTCATATGATGAGGTTGTTAGTAGACTTGCTAGCATGAACAAGTCTTTAGAAAATGAGAAAGCTAAAACCATGAAATTGGAAAATGAAAACTCTTTTCTAAAAACCACATGTGAACAACAAAAGCATCTACTTTATGTTACTACTTGTTCACATGAGGAGCTAAAATTGGCTCATGAGGAACTTAGTGTTGCTCATGATAATTTGGCACAAGAACTTGCTTCTCTCTTTAAGATGTTATTAAAGAAAATTAAAAATAATGAGAGCTCATCACATGGATCAAATGATCAATTGCAAAATGTGACTAACCCATGTGATGTAGGGAGAAAGCATGTATCCACCTCTTGTGATGACTTATTAGCTATGCCATGTTCTTCACATATATATGCTTGTTCTACTTCTATGTCTTGTGAGACTAACCTTTTGAAGGAGAACAATGAGCTCAAAAATGAAGTGAAGAATTTGAGCAACAAGTTAGAGAGGTGCTACAACTCAAAAGTCACCTTTGAGCACATGTTGAACAACAAAAGAAGCTACGGTGACATGAGCGGCATTGGCTTCAACAAGAGCAATATCAAAGGCAAAAGATGGGGGAAGAGAAGATATAAAAGAGAGATAAAGAAGCAAGAACAAGAGAAGCTCTCTCATTTTATGTGCTTTAAATGCCATGAAATGGGACATCTTGCAATTGGTTGCCCTAATGAAGAAAAGCTCAAGTTGAAGAAAGAAGAAGAGAGGCTCAAGCATGTCAAGTGCTTCAAGTGTCGCACTTGGGGTCATCTCACCTCAATGTGCCCAACCAAGAAACTAGTGAAGCAACAAAAAGAGCCCCAACCAAAGCCACAAGTTGAGCAAGAAACCACACCCCAATCTCAAGTCAAGATCAACCACAAGGATGATGATGGTGACTTGAAGAAGAAGAAGAAAACAAGAAGGGGTGGAAGAGGAAGGCATCCAATGCAAATCCAAGATGCCAAGATGATGAGCAAGATTCAAGATAAGAAGAGAGATTTGGCTCACATCAAGTGCTTCAAGTGTGAAGATATGGGACACTTTGCCTCGGGGTGTCCTACCAAGCTTGAGAAGAATGCTCAAGCAACTCATGAGAGGCAAGGCAATGAAGAGCATCACATGAGCAAGCAAGAAAAGGCTCAACCAAAGAGAAGATGCTATTCATGCCGGGAAAGGGGACACATGGCTCATTCATGTCCCCTAGGTAATAATTCTAAGCATAGTTCAATTAATGATACTAACATGCTTAGAAAGGATGGCAATGGTACCTCATTGGTTGGAATTGCAAAACATCCCGCTACCCATACTAAGGCTTTGCCTAAGTATGTTGCACCTAACTTGAGAGGACCCAAACTTGTTTGGGTACCATCAAAGAGTGGATGATTGTTTGTAGGTACCATCGGCATTGGAGGCTTGATTCAATTGGTTTCATTTTGTTCATCATATATTGAGTCAAGTTATGAAGCTCAATGCATATCCAATTCCAATGCCAAGTCAAAATAAGTGAAGTCCAAGTGCTACAACATACAAGTGCAATGTTAAAGATTGTGGTGATTTATTGGATATATTTGATGGCTTGTAAATATTTAAGTTGGAGCTTGCTAAAAGGATGATCATGTGATAACCAAGGTATATCTCTAGTTGATCATTTTATTTGGGTGCATATGAGTTGATTGAATTGGATATATATGCAAAGTTTGCTTGCTATGAGATGTTTGAATGGATTAAATGCTTAAGTAATCAAGTTTGAATTGATTTGTGCTGGATAAATTCATGAGATGATATTTAGTAAGTGGATTGAATGAATATATGTCTTATGAAAGTGTTCAAACAAGTTAGTTTCAAGTTTGATTCAATTTGGTGAAGTATAGCTCAATGTATTGAAATCTGTCCATTATTGAAAATCTGAGCTATCTGAGATCAAGTCTGAGTTTGAGTGACCAAATCATATTGGATTGGCTTGAAATTTGGTATGCATGCTCTAGACTTATGATATGAGATGCTGTATAAATTTCATGATAATTGGATGAGAAATGCTATGGTTTTAGAGCACATCTTGTCAGCTATAGTGCAGCAGTTTTCAGCATGTAGCAGTGGTGGAAGATTTGAAATCTGGTAGCAATCTAGATGTCAAATGAATCTTAAATTTTTACAGCTGCTAGATGACTTAGTGAATCACATCTCCACCAAATTTCATGGCATTTGGATCTGTACATTGGGAGATATGAATTATTCTTTCAAGGGTACAGAATCAGTCAGAAAAGTGACAATTACTGGATTGATCTAGAGTCACTTTAAGTGAAAGGTCCTCAAGTTGGAAACATATTTATAAGTGTTTGAGGCACCTAAGTTTGGCTTTGAATTGATCTATAAGCATGACAAGAAATGAGTACAAGGGCATTGATTGTGGAATATACTTAGTGTACAAATTTGGTACACAAATTTGAAAATGAAGATCAAACTCAAGATGAAGATGAGGTTCAAGTTCTAGTAATAATTGGAGATCATTTGGTAGAAAGAAAAAGACTTAAAGAATAATTCAAGGTTACTCATAAAGTTAAGTCCATAGATCAATCAATCAAAGGCAATTCAAGTAAGTGTCAAGGATGGTTCTTTGGAGAGAGGTCACTTCTCCCTGCTGAGGGGGCTTGCCGCCCATGGGTGGGTAAACCGAGCACCGGCTTGGAAGGCTAACATGAAAGTGATGAATTCAAGGGATATTTAAGATGCTTAATTGAAGCAATCAATAGGGTTGATCAAGAAAAGCAAGCAACACCCAAAAGAGAGCTAGTCATGGTTATAAAATTGGTATCATAAGTACTTCTCTCACGCAAGCATTGATCAAAGAGAAAAAGCAAGCCAACCACAACAAGAGATAATGCACTTGATTATTAGTGGTTCTCATTTCATATGGGTGAAGAATGGATTTCTCTATAATGATTGGTCTTCACCAAGCTTATAAATTGGACTTCACATTGCTATTGGAGTAATGAATTGGAATCTATGTGACTATCCTCTACTCCAATATAACAAAGGTATCATTATAATGTGCATGATCATTTCATCCCTTACTAGTATGCGATTAGTGCATATAGTACATGCTTACTAGGATCATGCATAACAAATAAAAAGTTTAAAATTCATAGCCTACCACTATTGCTTGATTGTTTAAATGACCTAGTGGTATGAGTATGAATTTGTTCATGAGCTAGTGAACCCAAGTACTTGATCTAGTTTGGATTGCTAACAAGTGACAAGTACAACATTAGCAAGATAACCCTTAGTATGAGGAGTGAAGAAGCTTGTCATTGGATCAAACCGGACTTAGAATCTTAGGCAAATCAACTTAGTTCAAGTCATACTAGAAGCTCATGACAATGATATGGGTACAAGCACAAGACAACAATGCAAATGGATATCTAGGGTGTTTCAAATGGTATCTAGACTCAAAATATTTCTTCAATTGGTATTTACAAGTGGTGTCTAGATCATGATCTACAAGTGATATCCTACAAGTGGTACTCATAAAGATAGCAAATGTTCAAGAAAAGATCATATTGACAAATCCTACAAGTGGTTCCATGATAGAGGATTCTTCAAATTGGTATCACACACTTATTTGTGGTATTTCTACACATGATATCATTTATACAAGACGGTGGTTCCACAAGTGATCCTCAACTTTAAGTGATCATCAAATGAAGAAAGTTCCCTCACACACAAGAGCTCAAGATTATCAAGTGAATGACCCATGCTATGACATAGGGGGAGGAGCCCCACCTAATGGTATCAAGGTCAAAGATCCTAAGTGGTATCTCAAGAGCAACATACAAGTAATGTCATTCTAACATGTGCGGTGATGTCCATCAACAACGCTATATTCAAGTCTCAACCATCTACCCCAATGCAAGCCTTTGTATCAATGAGAAATACACCCTTTATGGAAATTGATGACAAAGGGGGAGAAGTTGGAACAAAGATATGTCAATGCACCAAGAGAGGGGTTTGGGGTTTGGACATGGAAATGGACAAAGAGGGAGCAACAATGAAGAAAAGAGAAGGATCAAAATTCTTGGACAAGAGAAGCACACAAGTAGGGGAGCAAGCTCATGAACTTTGATTGATTACATTTGATATGTGCATATTCATGTGCTTGCTAGCATTGCATAAGTTTTTATATTTAACATGCATGCTTGTGTGGTGTTTGCTAGTTATAGAACTTGAATGATGATATGATAACTAGCATGCATAGGATGGTAGCTAGACTTGTGTTTATCATGAAAAACTAGAACCTTGCTTATAATGTTGATCTCACGGGGTTTCTAGTATTTTTGATGTCTAGTTACTCATGATGCTAAGGATGATGACAAACTTGTGATTTTCAAATGATATCGAACTATCAAATGGTATCGAACTACAAAGGTTTATTCTATACACCTTAGCATCACTTAGTAGTGCTAACCCTCCCACAAATTTCATATTTATGCATATGTGCAAGCTTGAAACCAAACCATTTGAGCACATATGTAGGGAGAGTTATCACTACCAAGTCAGATTTTATGGTGCTTATCCAAATCCTAACATAGAGCTTAAATGTTGGATAAGTGGCATAAAGTCCAAAAGAACTTAATTTCCATATCTTTATAGAGTTGTCATCAATTACCAAAAAGGGGGAGATTGAAAGCCCAAGTTTGGTTTTGGTAATTGAGTGACAACTTAGGTGGACTAATATGTGGTTATGTGAGATACACAGAGAATTAGTCCATAGATGATTGTGTCATGAAGGAGCTCATTGCATATGAGACATGACATGGAGTCATGTGACCAAGGTGGCAAAGATCAAGATAAGGCTTGGCTTGATGGACCGGTTGCAAGTGTGAAGGGCAAGTCGGAGGCTTTGGAGCGATGGACCGCGAGGCGGTGAAGCTTGAGCAAGACTTGGCGCCGATGGACCGACGCAACGGTGAAGAGCAAGTAAGGTCAAGATCGATGGACCAAGGTCACATGATGATATGAAGTGGATCATATCATTTGGTGATTGGTTGATGCATGTGTTGCATCAACGTCGGAGGAGATGGAATGGAATGCGCAAGGCAAAGGTATAACCTAGGGCATTTCCATTTCACTGGTCATAGGTGTGTAGAGAAGTTTATGACCGGGTTTAGGATAGATGGCCGTACTATCAAGAGGGGCAAACTTGTTTGCATATCGGTCATCTAGTGCCACTCGTGTGATCTAACTATGCATCGTTGCAAGGATCGAGTGGCGTGGAAAGTTGAGTGGTTAACTCCTTCGGTAAAATGATTATGAAAATGCTAACACACGTGCACAAGGTGGTGGTCACTTGTTGGTGTTGGCACATTTACGAAGGCGATGAAGTTTAAGCGGTAGAGAGGATTTGGGTTCCTCTCTCCCTCCCGCCGAGCTTTGCGAGCGCGGGATTCAGGCGTTTTTGAGAAGTTGAAATGCCTATTTTCCACTACGCCGGAAGTCGGAAAAGAAACGGAGGCGAACGAAGGTCACAGAGGTGACCGGACGCTGCACCGGACGCGGTCATGGTATGACCGGACACGTCCGGTCAGTACAGCGCAGGCGCGGGTGCTAGGGTTTGCAACCGGCGCGTCCGGTCATGCGCCCAGAAGGAACTGAGGTTCGTAGAGGACGATCGGACGCGGGGCGCGTCCGATCACACATGATCGGACGCGTCCGATCGTTGAAGGAGCTTACTGGACTCTAACCAGACGCGGGCACTGTCGCGTCCGGTCATCGCAAGGAGCGCGTCCGGTCGTTGCGTCGCGGGCGCGTGGGTCAGTGCGATCGGCGCGTCTGGTCGTTCGACAGGCGCGTCCGGTCATCGGGACCGGCACGTCCGGTCGTTATGAGAAGCGCGTCCGGTCATAGGGTTTGACCGTTGGCGCAGTGACCGTTAGAGGATCTAACGGTCGCATTTGAAATTCGAGAGACACGTGGACGTCGCAGGGCGACCGGACGCGGTGAAGCGCGTCCGGTCAGTTACGACCGGCGCGTCCGGTCGTCCCGAAAAAGGACCCAGTGAAGGGGTAACGGCTCTATTTGACCGTGGGGTTATAAATAGATGCCTTGGCCGGCCATGGCCGGAAGCTGAGCACACTTTGGCCTTGGTGGCTTATGTGGTAGTGCTTGGAAGCCCTCTAACTCACTCATGCTTGATAGTGTTCATCGGATCGAGTGAGAGAGCGATTCTAGTGCGTTGCATCGAGAGGATTGCATCGAGTGGCACTAGGTGATCATGTTGCAAGCCGGTGGTGCTTGTTACTCTTGGAGGTTGCCACCTCCTAGACGGCTTGGTGGCTTGCGACTCCGTTGAAGCACGCGTGGAGATTGTGCGTGGCTCCGGAGGAGGATTTGTGAGGGGGATTGTGCTCACCCCGCGGGGATCGCGAAGAGCAACTCTAGTAAAGCTCGTGGCTTGGAGGATCCCCATCTTGAGAGTGGATGTGCGGCACCCGCTGAGGGTTTGACTCTTGATAGTCAATTAGCTCGTGATCCATCAAGTGGGTGTATCGCCACAACGGGGACTAGCTTGGTGGCAACCAAGTGAACCTCAGTGAAAAACCGCCGTGTCAACATTGTGTACATCTTCTCGGTGGTTTGCTTTCGATTCACAAGCTTGTATTTACATTCATATACTTGTGCTTGTGTAGTTGCTCTTGTAACTAGTTTGCTTGTGTAGTTAGCTAGTTACCTTCTTGCTTATGTAGCATAGAAGTAGCTCCCGTTCCGTGGCTAATTTGGTTTATGTAACCTTGTTAGTCATATTGCTTAGTTTGTGTAGCTAAGTAATTTGCGCTCTCTAGTTTGGCATTAGTTGCCTTGCTATTGAGCATTGCTAGTGAGCATAGGTGGCTTCGTGTTTTTGCTTACTAGAATTGTGTAGGAACTCCCCGGCTTTGCTAAAGTACTAGTGCATAGGTTTGTGTGACCTTGCTCTAGAATTGTTTAGGAGAGCTCTTGCTAAGGAAAGCACCTTAGTTACATAATTAGGATCTTTGTGAGGTGCTTGTGAACTTAGATAGAGGGGTGTAGTCTTGGCTAGACCGATAGTTTTAATTCCGCATTTGTTTCGGTTTGCCGACGCGATTAATTTTAGAAAGGACTATTCACCCCCCTCTAGTCCGCCATCTCGACCCTTCACTAACTCCACAAGGAGGATGAATAATATAAACAAGGATCTTGTTACACAGGACCTTGTAGAATCAATTGTCTTTTAGCAATAAAGATCAAGAAATGCTAGTAGCTAAGGCTCTAGAAAGTCTCAAAGAATAAGAAAATCAGATATTTCTGATGACTATAAAGTCTATGTTAGTGAAATTCAAATGGAGGGTAATCCCACCTCATTTGAAGAAGCCATGAGAGACGTTCACTTGTCTAAGTGGCAAGAAGCAAAGAAAGATAAAATGAAATTGATGATACCAATAATATTTTAGGATTCAGAATAAATTCCTAAGGAGCCAAAACAGTAGGCTATAATGGGTCTACAAGATAAAATGTGACTCCAAAGGGAATATGTAAAGATGTAGAGCGCGACTTGAATCAAAAGTTTTGCGCAAACCGAATGAATAGATTACAATGAGTGCTAGTGGCACATTATGATCTGAGTTACATCAGATGAAAGTAAAGACGATATTTCCCAAACGGAATTTATATGAAAATGATTACGTGGCACAACCTAGAGGTTTTGTCATGGAAAGAAAAGAACGTAAGGGATGCCACCTGTAGGAATCTCTTATGTACTAGAGTAAATCTCTAGACAATGGCATTTAAAGTTGAAGAGTCAATTGAAAATTTTGGGTTAAAGAGAATGAGAGGACAATTGCATCTGTACAAAGTTATAGAATGGGAAATTTATTTTCTAATTATGTATATGTGGATGATATCTTACTTGTTAGTAGTGATGTCAATCTACTGCATGAGAAGAAGAAGCTCTTGTCCTCAAGGTTCAATAAGAAAGTTCTCGGTGAAATGTCTCTCGTTATAAGGATTGAAACTCACCAAGATAGAAGAAAAGGGGTATTAGAACTATTGCATAGGCATGCTAAGAAAAGTTTCTAAAGAAATAATGTACCTATGCGGATAAACCTATGCCTGTTCTCATGGTCAAGGGTAATAGTTTTGAGAACTTTAGTGTTCCAAAAAGCAATGTGAGATTGTCATAGATGGACGTCCTATACGCTTCAGCTGTTGGAAGCTTAATGAGTATAAAGATAAGACCTTACCCTGACATAGTTCACGTATTCAGGTTGTTTTAGCAAAAGTCTAGTCCAGATATAGATCACTGGAATGGAGTTAAGAATGTCGGCCTCACGCTAAGAAAGAAAGAACAAGTACTCTCAAGTAGTTGTGGGTACAAATGTTAAATTTTAGCGAGATGTTCAGTGAAACCCACATAGTAGCTAACACTCGCAGTTGGAGTTTTATTGTGGAAAAGCTCCAAAAAAACAGTTTTAGTATCATCAGTGATGCAAAGTTACAGTATAGCATGATATGAGGCCGCGGGACAGGCAAAATGGTTAAAGAACTTTACCCGGAATTGATAATGGTTGTCAACAGCAATAACCATTTAAGTAATTTACTCCTATGACAACGAGTCAAGTGTGCTGCCAAATACATTGACATTAAAGTTATACGTTGTAAATGAGAAAGTCCGGAATCATACTAAAAGTATTGAACGTAAAAGTAACAAGCAAGTGCTTTCGGATCCGCTTACCAAAGGCTTACCACCAAGTGTGTTCAGAGAACACACAGTCGATATGAGTTTATGGTATAGCCTATGATTTCTGGACAATAAAGGGCCCAAAGTTAAAGAATCTGTTTCAGATCAGATATGTGTATTGTAGCTGTTAAATCTATCGGCGACTGACCGTGACGATGAGGCATGCTCTATACACTAATTTGTGATGGAACAAATAAAAGTGAAAGCAATTAAAGTCAAAGTTTAAAGTTAAAGTATAAAATGAGATCAAGGGGAAGAATGTTAGTTGATCTCCTCCTGACTCGGTCCAACGACCAAGTCAGGGCCTTGATCCACCATGATCGGGGGTGTCCAGTCGTTGAACTAGCTGGTGGGCCCCCGTCGCGCAGCAGTATAAGAGAGGTGGGGGCAGAGGCTCAACTAACGAGGTTCGCTGCCACCCCACCAGAAAGCCTAACCGATCTAGAGGGGAGTGTTGTAAGCGACGGGAAGTCCACCGCCGTCGCCACTGCTCATCACCGTCATCGCATTTCACCGTCCTCTACCTCATCTGCCAAGACCGAAGGTATGGCCACTTTATTTCTCTTCTCCATCTTTCTCTCTCTACAGTTAATGTTCCATGTGGATTATTCCAAATAGAACAGTTTTCCCCACTGATCTACTACTCTAGTTGATCCTAAAAGTGCAACACTAACTGCTAAGCAGTAGGTTAGGTTAGCACTGATGCAACCTTAATTGAATGCATGGAATGCATTCTTGTGTAACCCAATACTGTCTACTTGATTCTTGATGCAGGTAGCACACTGACTGGATGCGCTGTCAGGCTGGCATTGGCCAACGTTCATTTGCCCTCCTGCTGCCGCTGCTTCTAATGCCATGATGGGTGTCGTCGGGCTATATATCGGTACAAGGTCGTCCAAGCTCTCGTCGGCCGGCCGAACCGAACAACACAACGGACAGCAGAGAAAGACGACGGGCCGAGATAGATACGAGACCCGACGTGCAGTGCAGGGCAGGGCAGGCTCGGGGTGAGAGAGGGATTTGTCGGCCCGGCGCACGCGTACGTGGCCGGCAAGTGAAGTGATGACTCGCAAATCCTCCCGGCCACTGGTCTAGTAGAAGTATCCACTTGTACAGCAGCAGCAGCAGCAGCAGCCCTTCTTCCCTCTCGATCAGGCTCTCACGGAGTGTGTTTAAAAGGCTCAGCTCAGCTGCTGGGCTTTTGATGATTGCAGTCTTGGTCGCAGCTCTGCTGGGGCTGGGGCTGGGGCTGGGGCTCCGCATCGCCTCGCCCGTCACCGTCGCTGCGGCGGAGAAGAGACGTCGGCGAGCCGGCGGCGCCGGAGACGACGACGCGGCGTCGGCCGGACTAAGCCAAGGTAATGGCGTAAACTCCGCTTGCATTTGCCTGCGCAGCCGTGCGGTGCTATAGTTCCGGGCCTTCTGGGCTTCTGGCAATCAGCGGCGGCGGCTGCTCGTGCGTGGCTTTCTTTGCTTTGCTTGGGTTCCTCCGGTTTTGTTCGTCTTGGAAGCCAAGCATCGTCCGCTTTCGCGTGCATTCGCCTTTCTACGAAACCGCATCTTTTTGGTGAAACGAGCCTGCTCTTTCTGCATGATTTTTCACGTTGATGGAATTAATTGCAGAGGAGGTTTTAAACCGATCCACCAAAACATTTTGAAACGAGCTAGTATGTTTTCCAGAAATGTGGGCCTAATCAAAATCTGTGTACTGTAGAGTTGTGCTCTGGCCAACTTATGTCCGGCTGCCTCCGTTTCATTAAAAGTGTCATTTTTTATTTTTATGCTCTCTCTCTTTTTTTTTTTTGCATAATTTCTATAAAATTTCTGTGTTTCCAAACAGTGCGAGAAAATGACCCGGCACAAAGTCAATATAGCCCTTGTTTAGTTCCCAACTTCTCCCCCCAAATTTCACTATGCAAAAAGAAGATTCCCCGTCACATCGAAATGTCGGCACATGTATGAAGTACTAAATGTAGATGAAATTAAAAACTAATTACACAGTTTTGTTGTACTTTGCGAGACGAACATTTTGAGCCTAATTAGTCAAAGTTTGGACAATTTTTACCAAATAAAAACAAAAGTTGCTACAGTGTGACGGGACATTCACTATTCCAAGTTTGGATCCCAAATTTGGGATCTAAACAAGGCCATACAGAGATTTGTCCGGTGGATCAGAACAAAAATGCAATGTACGGAGTACTGGTAACTCTGCGTTGGATCGCCATCACCCACGGATTAAAAAAAAAGTTACTGGCAGCAGCAGAGCACAGTGTACTTTGCTGCAGAATTTTGGTTTTTGGAGTAGGGGCGCTGCAGGTAATTCAGGCACCAGCAGGCGTGATGCTCTGTTCCTCGTTCAGACGAAGGCTAAAGTTGAAATTTTTTCACTCTTTTTTCGTCATATCGAATCTTTAAACATATACATGGAGTATTAAATGTAGTTAAAAAAAATAAATAATTACACAGTTTGTCTGTAATTTACGAGACGAATCTTTTAAGTCTAATTAGTCTATGATTAAATACTAATTACTAAATACAAACAAAAACGCTACAGTAATTCAGATTAAAAAAACTAGCCATCTAAACGAGGCCCTGATAGCGCTCGGTCAGGGAGGCAACGTCTGACGCAACTCGGTAGTCGTCTAGTCGACCACCCACCAGAGACGACGAGAAGCGAAGCCTAGGGGGGCGC
Organism: Saccharum hybrid cultivar R570; assembly: GCA_038087645.1. Lineage (NCBI taxonomy): Eukaryota > Viridiplantae > Streptophyta > Magnoliopsida > Poales > Poaceae > Saccharum > Saccharum hybrid cultivar. Next base: position 37,412,091 of record JAQSUU010000012.1, on the reverse strand, counting down.
CGGCCGTCTCCTTCCAAACCCACCCCTGCATGACATTGACACGCGGGCCCGGCTCGCCTTTGGATGCGCACGCCACGCGCACTCGAGTGAGCCGCCTGACCACCCAGAGAGCCAGCCAAGCCGAACGAACCCGATGCGCCTCCGTGGACTCGGTCGCTTGCGTTGCGCCGCTGGCCGATTCGGGAATCGGCTGACAGCAGGGCCCCACGCACCACGCCGCCTCCCCGCATGTGCGCGTCGCCCGCCCAGGTCCAGCTGCCACGGCGCCCCACTCGCGCGTTATTTTTTATTTATTGGGCTGGCCAGACCGCGGTGGGGTCGCTGACGCGCGGGCCCCTCGACAGTGCTCTGGCCGTTAATGATGGGGTCCTCATGGGTTCCGAGATCGGGAATGGTTTAACGCCGGCGTCGCATGAGCACGCTCTCGCTTTTGCCTCTGCGTCGTGACGGCGTCCCTCACTCACCCACCCACAGTACCTCTGTTGTATTATTGATTTGTTAACAGAGGACGACACGTCACACGGTTAAGCTACTTTCACGCCGGTCTTTCCTGCGCAGATAATAAAATGGCAGAGGATCTTTAGAAAGCGAGTGGTAGTACAGCAGCGGTTGCGTCACAATACGAGCAGCCGAATCTTGCTCCTGTCGCCAAGGTAAAAATCTCACCCTGATCATGGCACGCCGCATGGGCGAGGGTGATGTCCAATGCTTCTTTTCTACTACTGCCGTGACGCTGTTCTTTCCCCTCATCTATCCGAACAGCGGCAGCAACCTCTGCAACCAGCAATGCCGTCCGTCTACTAGGTGCGCAGTGGCAACTGTCTAAGTGGTACGCACGCGTGAAAGCGTGACTGCCCGGCGCCCGCTTCAGCAACTACTGTAGGGAACAGTGTCACTACGGCTACATGCGGCACCGATTTTTTACGCTTGCATTCAGCGGACATCACGACCTTGTCCTTGGTCCACATTCCCTCGAGTCCAAAACCCACCCAGCGGCCAGTTTTTAAGTTAACCTCACATGATCAATGCTCCATTAATAAACAAACAGGCCAAGCACAAGAGACGTGTTTTCTAAATCCCCGTGCCGTCTTGGCACTGGCACCGGCACCGGCACCCCCGAACGGAATTGACATTCCACCCAACACGATCGGATCGCCAAGGCAAATTGTTTTTTTACGAAGAAGCTACTCGTGTTTTCTAAATCCCTTTCCCTCCCCAGCCGCTGCATGCGCGTTTCTTCTCTAGTGTTTGTTCCCTTTTTCTTTTTCCAGTACTGCTCCTTTGTTCGCTTCCCCCTCCCTCCTTGTCTGAGCACCCAGCCACCCCTACGTCCCTCTGCGGATTTTTAGCTCCCAGTGGCTCAACTCGGACCACTGAGCTCTGACCACTCTCTCAACCACTCCAGATCACGGCGGACACTGGTGCATCAGCAGCAGCACCAGTATCAGCGGGGTCCAAGAAATGAGCTTCCGTGGGGGCGACGAGGAGGAGGAGACGGCGGAGGAGCTGCTAGAGCGCGTCCGGGGGATGGTGCCGGTGGCGGCGGCGGCGGCGCGGGCGGCGCGCGGGTTCCCGGGCCGGTGGAAGGCGATCGCCGCGAAGCTGGACACGCTCCCGGCGTGCCTGTCCGACCTGTCCAGCCACCCTTGCTTCGCCAGGAACGCGCTGTGCCGGGAGCTGCTGCAGTCCGTGGCCGCCACGCTCGCCGACGCGGCCGAGCTCGCGGCGCGGTGCAGGGACCCGCCGGCGGATGGGAAGCTGAGGACGCAGAGCGCCGTCGACGCGCTCTCCGGGAGGCTCGACCTCGGCCTCCGGGACTGTGCGCTGCTCGTCAAGACCGGCGTGCTCTCCGACGCCGCCGGCCCGTCCCCGTCCCCGCCGGCGGCGGAGGCTGCGGCCCCGACGGCGGCTGCAGCCTCGTCCGCGGACGTCCGGGAGCTGCTGGCGAGGCTGCAGATCGGGCACGCCGAGGCCAAGAGCCGGGCCGTGGACGGGCTGCTGGACGCGCTGCGCAGGGACGAGCGGAGCGTGCTGGCGGCGCTCGGCCGCGCCAGCGTCTCCGCGATGGTGCAGCTGCTCACGGCGTCGGCGCCCGTGGCCCGGGAGAAGGCCGCCACGGTCGTGTGCCAGGTCGCGGAGTCGGGCGGCGCCGCCTGCGAGGCGCTGCTCGTGTCGGAGGGCGTCCTGCCGCCGCTCGTCAGGCTGGCGGAGTCAGGCAGCCTCGTCGGGCGCGAGAAGGCCGCGCTCACGCTGCAGCGCCTGTCCGCGTCGTCGCCTGACGTCGCGCGCGCGGTCGTCGGACACGGTGGCGCCGGCGCGCTCGTCGAGATCTGCCAGACGGGGGACTCCGTCTCCCAGACCGCCGCGGCCGGCGCGCTCAGGAACCTGTCGGCGGTGCCGGAGGTGCGGCAGGCGTTGGCGGACGAAGGGATCGTCCGCGTCAAGGTCGGCCTGCTGGACCGCGGCGCCGTGGCGGGCGCCAAGGAGCACGCCGCCGAGTGCCTGCAGAACCTCACGTCCGGCAACGACGGCTTGCGGCACGCCGTCGTGTCGGAGGGCGGGCTGCGCAGCCTGCTGCTCTACCTGGACGGCCCGCTGCCGCAGGAGCCGGCGGTGGGCGCGCTCCGGAACCTCGTGGGCGCCGTATCGCCCGACTGCCTCGTGGCGCTCGGCGTGCTGCCTCGGCTGGTCCACGTGCTCAGGGTCGGGTCGATTGGCGCGCAGCAGGCGGCGGCGGCGGCGATCTGCCGGATGTCCACCTCCGCTGAGATGAAGCGCGCCGTCGGCGAGCACGGCTGCATCCCGCTGCTGGTGCGTTTGCTGGAGGCCAAGTCGAACGGCGCGCGCGAGGTGGCCGCGCAGGCGCTGGCGAGCCTGGTGAGCTGCGCTGCCAACGCCCGGGAGATGAAGAAGGACGACAAGTGCGTGCCCGGCCTGGTGCAGCTGCTGGACCCGAGCCCTGCGAACACGGCTAAGAAGTACGCCATCGCCTGCCTCCTCACGCTCTCGGGGACCAAGCGATGCAAGAAGGTGATGGTCTCGCACGGCGCCATCGGGTACCTCAAGAAGCTCTCCGACATGGACGTGGCCGGCGCCAGGAAGCTGCACGAGAGGCTGGAGAGCGGCAGGTTACGCAGCATGTTCAGTAGGCAGTAGCAGGTGTAACTATAACTACCTGTCCTGTACTATTGCCTTGCAAAAATGTCACCTCTACTGTACAGAAATCAAACCCTTCACACTCTGTATGAAATGTCTGTCCAGGAACTTCGCCTAATTGTATCTTCATCTAGCAAGATCAGCCTTGTGCATCCTGATTTGAGCATGGGCCTCGTGCGGTATATTATTATATTTGGAAATTTTATTAAGCTTTATTATATGCTCCAGCTTGGACATCCGAGTTTTTTTCCCCACTTAGCTGATTAACTCCATATGTCCATGCTCGCATCTGGGGAGCTACAATTAAACTCTTGTGCAGCTGTGTCTTGCGGCTGAATGAAACTGGGACATTTTTTTTCTCCATCCAGAGGAACGACAATGTTCCAAGCGAGAAAAGTATTCAAATTTAGAGATGCAAGAGAAAATTGTTAAAAAAATGGAAAATATTTCGCCTTCACAACAAGATTGTTGGAGTTCCAATAGAAAACTGTTCTAGAAGAAAAACGTTTCAGGATTACAAGAAAACTGATCGAATCACACAAGAATATTATCCTCCTTAATAACAAAAAATTTAATATGACTGAGAGAATTTTTTCCACAGATTAAATTTTTATGGAGCAAAACTTATCCTGCTTAATAACAAAATTATCCATAAATGTAATTGGTGTTCCCTAAAAAAATAGATTAAAGAGAGAAAAAATGTTACATTGATGCATGCAGTTTGTGCAATGGTTTTTTTGAGATCTATTCTATTCAATAAGAAATAATGTTCTAACTTTTTATGTATTTTGGTGCATAAACTAAAACAATGAAAAGAGAGAATGAAATAAATTTGAAAGTAGATTTTAAAGCAAAAAAGGAAAGAAAAAAAAGAAAATTAAAGAAACAGATAAAAAAAGAGCAGAACAACCAAAACAACAAAATAGAAAACTGAAAATGAACCAAATGAGACAAACATGTGTGGCTAATGGGCTGCCATGGGCCATAAAGAGCAGGGGGAAAGAGAGGAAAACAAGGAGGTTTTTGTTTGTTGGCGTACTTAGTGGTGGGCTGTTCTTCCTAGATGATTCTGCTGATGGCCCATGAAAGAAGACCCATATACAACAAGTATTTCCATATTTTACTAAAAAAACAAGTATTTCCATATACATATATTTGCATACTATATAAACCGTTACTAATAGTATCCGAGGAAAGTATAGGTTACTAATAGTATTAGCGCCCGAACGTCTGATCTGGGCACTTGTGTCCGGACGCTCGCGCCAACTGCACTTGTCTGCACGCCCGCCCGCACGCTTATGTGCCTCATGTGGGGGCCCACGCTGCTTCGTTTCCCATGCATGCCTCGACCTACGCGCGCTCTCGTTTTCCCGCGCCTGCCGCTCGCACCCCTCCGCTCCCACACACATGCACGTGGGCCCAACAGCTGCAAGTAGGTGGGTAGGTGGGTCCCACTACAACATTTAAACACCAAAACTAATTTCTTCAACATCCAGATGAAACCTTAACAACATACGTCTAAAACAGATGAAACATTTGGGACATACAGTTGAAACACTACTGCACATATGCAATATCCCGATCTACTTTTGAAACATCTAGATGCAACATTTACAACATACAAAAGAAGACAGATGAAACAGTTGAGACATGCGTTTGAAACACGTAAAAGATACATGTACAAAAAACAAATGAAACACTAGGGATAGACACTTGCAACATACGTGTACAACAATCGCAACATATGCAACATCCCGATCTACTTTTGCAACATTCACATGAAACATTTGCAACATCCAGATAAAACATTTAAAACATATTCTTGCAACATGCTTTTTCATAGGGCCGGTTCTGAGATTTTTCAGGACTAGGTCAAGAACGAATATAGAGACCTAAACATTTTCTTATATATATAGTCTTAAAAATACACATCAATTAAAAAGAGATTATTCAATGCTCTAAAATACTCGTAAATATCTCAGAGTTCATAAAATGGATAATTGTAATAATAAAAAAACTTACTTAGCACTTGACATCATTTAAAATTTTTTCTTCTAACATTTCGATATGCAAAGTCATTGATTATACTATCGATGTTGGTCCCAACCAATAACTTATTGATGCATAAAGTCGCCAAATCATTTAACCTTTCTTGAGATATTTTTGACCTTAAATAGTTCTTTAATAATTTAAATTTTGAAGAGCTTCTTTCAACTGTTGCGACGGTCATAGGCACCGTAAATAAAATCTGGTAAGCAGTGGAATTATTTGGATAACAATCTACCTCTCTGACATGCTCGGAAATCTCCATAGCAGACATAAACCATCTGGTAAAGTGAATTTCATAATCTGCAATTTAGAAATTAGATCATGTACCTCAACATTAGATGTGATCCATCAATAGAGAAAGTTTCTGCAAATTTGTTTGTCTTTTGTCTTTACTGGATTCATACTTTCTAGATGACATTATATCACACAATCCTGAAATTTAAATGAACAAAAATAAAAATTGATGTAAGCTACAAATAAATTAACCATCTATGCGTATTATTGCGTAGAGTGGTTGCTGTACCTAGTGACTGAAATCACAGAATAATTTCAGAGGTTGTTGCCTTGATCTGTCGTCTATTTAAGGCCTAGGGCGGTTTCACATCCTTGCCATCCCCAGGGCCGGCTCCACTTTTTCAACGCACAATGTCACCTTGTTGCCTAGACGAATCGCGGAACTTGACGCCCCTGCGGGCGCATGGAGCAGGTCGGTGTGCCCCTAGGCGAAGACCTGCTTAACGGCCTGGGTGACCACCTACGCGACACACGCGGGCACCCTAGGTGAGCATCTGCGCGAGCACCCCTAGGCGAGCACCTGCTCGGCGGACTAGGCTAGCGCACCCTAGGCGCAGCAGAGGACGGGCATTGGCATGGTGGGGGATGGAGGCGTGGCGGGAGATGGCGGCGGTGGCGTGCCAGAGTGGCTTGGCAGGGTCGGTGGCCGCGCCTAGCTGGGCCAGCGACCGAGCGTCGGAGACGACGGGCAAGCGGATAGGAGCAATTAAGTGAGCGGATAGGAACATGTACGTGGATGAGGGGTCTTGAGCTTGTGTCGCGCGTCCCCAATAGAGCGTCTGGACGGACGGACGCTAGTTTCCGAGCATTAGCGTTAGGGGCCGTTTGGATCCCTTCATTTTAGAGAAATTGAATTCTACTTAACGGATTAGGCTATTAGGCTTGGAATTTGACATTCCATAACTTTTCTAAGTTTATAAATAAGCGTACTCAAATTCATAGGGTGAAAAATGAAAATGGATTTCATAGATCATTATGCTATAATTCTACTTTCAACCTATAGCATGCTCTTCGATTCACTTTCCTACAATAAAAATACAACATATAAATATGTCTCTTATATGCCTAACAATAAATATACAAATATATTCTATATATAACTATATTAGCTTAATTAATCTATGTCTAAATTATAATTATTAAAATAAATTCAATTTCAAGGATTTAAACGGGCTATAATAGTATTCTAGGAAAGTATAGGACACGCGTACGGGCTTCTCCAGTGGCAGTTGAAAATCGACTCAATGGGCTAAGGTGGCACCCTGTGAGTCGACTCATACCCACTGGACAAGCACCGACTCATGGAAGGTGTCAGGAACCGATTCAAAATATTGAGCCGATTCATGTAGATTAAAAAAGTATTTTGATACAGTGCAACCACGGCCACCCGCCCACCCGGCCAACCACCAAACAGTTATATGACCCAACTAGCCGTTGTTTCTGCTCTATATATGAACCTGCACGAGTGTTCAACAACATACAAGTAGATACAAATGCTCCCTCATCTCCAGTTCATAAAACACAAGCAATAGGAAAATTGCTGACCCTCCACATTTTACAAAACACAACCAGATACACAAATCAGCTCTCCTCTCCATTTGAGAGAACACAAGTATGGACCCATCTTCAACCGGTAGCTTCACAAGTTTGTTGAACTCCTCAACCTCAAGCCAAGAATTTCAAGGACCACAAAGTGGCTACAACCAGCAGTATCCAAACTTCCCTCCACCTCAATTTGGCCATGATTTCCGACCACCACCATATGGACCCATTCAGCAGCCCCATTATCCATATCATTTCAATCCTTTTCGGGTTCAACTAGGATTTCAACAGTTTCATGGCACATCAAGCTACCATGGTACTCCTTACCCTGAAGGTTTGATGTAGTTCCAGCAAGGAAATTTCAAAGCTGCTATGGCCGGTGATCCATCATCTCCGGCTGGATCAGGTGGCTTGTTTGGAGGCATTAGTGGTAGTGGTTCACGTGCTGATGAATCTGAGTCTCCCATTTCTGTTCCACGGCCATCACATGGGGTTCCTGTTATTAATAAAGAGCAAAGTGAGAGCAGTCCAGAGGAAGAAAATAAAAAATCTAGGCGCAGATTGTGGACTAAGCCTATGAACCTAAGGCTAGTTCGTGCATGGCTCAACAACTCCAATGATCCAATACAAGGCGTTGACAAGAAATATGATCACTACTGGAAAGATGTCGCCAAAGAATACAACAAGCATTCACTTAAAGAAGAGCGAAGGTCAGCGGCCGTGTTGAAAAATCACTGAAATAGATATCATCCTATAGTGATGAAGTTCAATCATTGTTGGAATAGAATGAAAAATGCACATGCTAGTGGTGAATCAGATGCTCAAATAATGGTGAGAGCTCATGCAGTTTTCAGCAATGAAAATTCAGACAAGCAATTTCTATTGGAATATTGGTGGAGAGAAGTGAAAGGGCAGCCTAAATGGGAGAGAATGTACCCATCAATATTGAATAAAAGAACAAAGTTAAATGCATCTACATCTCTTCTTCAAATCAAGATACAGACGAAGCTAGTGCTGAAGTACATCATCGCCCTATTGGCCAGAAGGCAGCAAAAGCACAAAAAAAGGGAAAGAGAAAGTATCATCACATTGTTCAGAAGGCTACCTGTCAAATGATATAGTGAACTCTTTTAATGATTTCTAGCTGAAGAAGTTACAAGCAATTGAAAAAATGGCTGAAGCAACAAGTGAGCATGCTAAAGCCATTGCTAAGCAAGCTGCAGCAAATGAAGAGAAGACAAAGGACAAGAAATTGAACAAATACCTAAAGCTAGTCACTATCGATACTACAAATTTTAGTGCTGAACAAAAGGCTGAACATGACATTATGTTGAAACGCTTAACTAAGGAATTATTTCCTGCAGATGAATCTTAGATGAACTCTGTAGTTTTCCTAGTAGTTATGCATGTATCTTCTGTATTGTATATTGTCTACTTATTAGTTATGACATTGTGCCATTGTATCTTCTCTAATTATTAGTTAATGTATCTTGTCTAGTTATGAGTTATGGCAATGTGCCATTGTATCTTCTCTAATTTAAAGTAATGGTAGTTTGTTTACCTCTGTTATGTGGACTGTTAAAAACACAAGACATGAAGCACACAATGCCATGTAGAAAAAAATGTGTAACACCCCGGGTGTTATAGTGCTAATTAATCTGCCATGTCATCATAATGCATTGCAAAGCATCCCTGTTAGGTTAACCTTGTTATGCATCAACTAAAACAAGTTTACTTATCTAGGTTGAATGTGTTTCTCAGTGGTGTGCTCCGAACCCGAAAACCCTAATTTTTAATGCCACCGCAAATGCTTAGTCCATGCCCTGCGTAATTTGAGGTGTGCGACTGTGTTGCACACTAGTGTCAAGTGTAGGGTATGAGCTCAAGTACAACCTATAAAATGAAACTCCAAATTTGAGTTTGAATTGGAGTCCCAAAACTTGTCACGAGTTTTCCGATTCGAATTCAAATTCAAAATTGGGGAAAAATGTAAAAGAATTTTAAAAGCTAATTGGTCAACCAAGAGTGGCATTTGGTCAACCATGTCATGTTGGACCAAATGATGCCCTTGGGTGAGGTTTTGATCGCTAAGTAATCACAAATCAAAGTAGCAACAAATTCCAATTTAAAATTCCTCCGAAAACCCTAAATTTCAAAACCCTGTTTTACCCCTTTTGAAATAATTCAAAATCTAAGCAAAATTTGGGAAAAAGTTCAAAATCAAGTTTGTAGAACTTTTCAAGGGCTACAACTTTGGTGTTTTGAGTTTTCAAAGTTTTAGTGTAAAATGTGGAGCAATTTTGAAAATAAACAAATTTCAGTTTTGACTCATTTTTGTCCCCAACCTAAGAGTTCAAAATGGAGGCAGAATTTGAAAAGGTTTTGAACAGCAAAGTTGTAGGTCTGGTCAAGATATACAACTTTGATGTTTGGAGATTTTGAAGTTTCAATATAAAATCAAAAGTAATTTCTAAATTACCAAATCTGAAAAATGTGTCCCCTTTTGAATTTAAACTGAAATTTCAAAATCCATTGAGAATTTGAAAAAGTGTTCAATACAAAACTTGTAGAGCTTGAAATTCTGAAGATTTCATAGATTGAAAGTTTTTCAAGTTGTTACATGAATTTGAGAGTCGTGGGGTGGTGTAGATGATGATGGTAGGGTCAGTTTGTTGACCGAAGCTCCGGTCACCGGCCGGCCACCGCGCGAAGGTGAGCGAGCGCGCGGGAGTGAGAGGGAGAGCGAGAGGAGGGTGATGACATGCGGGGCCGGCTTGTCAGCGAGCGCAGAGAGAGAGAGCGCGTGCGGGTGAGCGAGCGGGCTGGGCCGCCTGCTGGGCCGCGCGGCTGGGCCGCCTGCTGGGCCGCGCGGCTGGGCCGAGCGCGAGTGCGGGCGCGGGCGTGCGCGAGCGGGCCGACCAGCTGGGCCGGACCGCGGGAGAAAGGAAGAATCGGCCCGATTTCGTTTTTGTTTTTCTTTTTCAAATAAATGAATAGTTTAGTTATTTGTTTATTTCATTAAAAATTGTGTAGAGTTCCAAAATTCATGAAAATTTTTGTGTTGGCTTCTCAATGTATAAACTATCTAGGAAAAATGTTAAATCATGAATTTGAATACTTTGTGCAGTAGAATTAATTAGTTCTAATAAAGATTAAATGCAACTTCCATGAATTTTAATAATTAATTTATTAATCCAAAAATGATGAAATTTATTATGACACTGTTATAAATCATTCTTAATCCATACAAAAAGTTTGAGCTTGATTAGGTAAAATTTGATTAACTTCTAATTGTGTCCTAATTATTTAAATAATAAATAAATGTTAATTTAAGAACTTTAAGTGTTGTGTGCCTTTTGATTGAGTGATGTCCTTAGGTCACTACCATTTGGTGATCTCTGGCACCTTAATTTCATGATTGAGCTTGTTAGTAACTTATTTAGGTTAAAGCTGGTATCGCTGGAATCGTCGCTACTAGTTAGTAGGTTTTCAGTTTGCGACTGTATCGCGAAGGAAGTGTACTCCAGTCGTAACTCGTAGCATGTTATCATCAAGCATCATGTTTATCATCGAGCATCATGTTAAAGCATGTTATGTGTTCGTGTAGTCTCCGCTTTCGAAGAAGTCGAAGCCGTCGAGCCAGTTTCCGGAGAAGAGCGATCGTCGGTGGGTTTCGGACCTGACGTTGGAGTTCTCGGGTCTGAGTCAGTCGTCGTGTCCGAGCAAGGCAAGCCCCGGTGCATTTAAACCCTACCTTGAATTTTACAAATATTTTATTATTTATAATATGGTTTACTACATTAAGTAATTAGGAGTTGAGTGATAACCCAATTGCTGCATTATCATCCTTGATTATTGTGATATCAACCTTGATACCTGTTTTATGGAAAATGCGTAGTATGCTTCGCTATGCTTAGAAGTTAAGCTTTTAAATGCAATGTTTATATAGCCATGACGGCATATTGAATGAAGATTGAAATATGAGAATGAACTTGAAAGATCGGGCGGGTGGTTTGGCCACTGCTAACATGCATTGGGAAAGGAGTCTCAATGTAGTGTTTCCGCCTTGTCAGTTAAGGTCCGTTCGTTGTAAGCCTGTTGTGTTCAAGACTTTGCAACTAGCTTCATGCCTTGGGTAAGCCCAAAATGTTGGTGATTCCATTACGAGAACGTCTAACCTCGCACTGGGAGTGGAGAGATGGCGAGAGTAGCGTGTACCCTCGGGGCTAGAATTTGGTCGGGTTCGAGGAGTACTGTACTCTCGGGTGGCGATGGACACGTTCTGGTTTTGGGAGATCTAAATGAGGGTTGATATATGCAAGATTCAGTTCTACATATGTCGTGAGGTTAGGGATCCCCAGCTGGGTATAATCGGTTCGAATCGTCATTGCTCCTTGGTTATGGAGACTTGATCACCTGACTTGCATCGTAGTTAAGAACTGGAATTGAAAGAAAGAATGAGAAAGGTTTTGATGATAATTACTTTGATCTAGATTAGGATCACTTAGATTTGGTTAATGAACCATCAATGGTAAAAGTAAAATGTTGAAGATAAGGATCTACTTTAGTAAGCTTTTCTGCAAAGGAAAATCTTGATTCTAGAATACCCGTACCTTGATTCCCTAAAGCTAGCATGCCCTTAGAGTCTTTATCTTAGTCGGGTAAGTCTTGTTGAGTACCCTCAAGTACTCAGGGTTTGTTAACCCCTTGTTGTAGGTGCGGTTCATGAACAAGTCTGCTTCGAGCCTTGTTGCATGACCGTCGTGGTTGAAGAAAGCGACGACGAGTAGACTGTGTGGCCTTTGGGTAAGGCATCTCGCTTGTGTGTTGTAATAAAGTTAATGCTGATACTTCTCTACTACTGGTTTGTAATAATGTTACATAAGGTTTGAAGTTTGAAAACTGGTTTGTAAACCTATATTATTGTAAGACTTCCGCTACATTACTCTGTTGAATATTTTGAATAAACTGTTGTAATATTGCAATACTCCTGTGATTGGATCCTGTTCGGAGGAAAGCAGGCCTTTTAAGTTATGGTGAACATAAGTACGGCCATCAGAGGTCATTATGGCAATGACGGGTACTTGTGGGCCATCATAATTAGGAGGTTCTGTGACAGCTAGTACCAGAGCATAATCACTCGGGTTATTGTAGTATTACCTTGCAAAACTTCAAAATGATTTGGGTCAAACAAACTTAATACTGATATTTTGGTCCAAATTGCTTTTGCTTATCTTAATCTATTCTATAGTTTCCTTAGCTCATATTTGAAAGCTTCGTAGTGAAGTATCATGTATAGTGCCCTATGTTATAAAGATTGCATGTGTTACTTAAATCTTTCTGTTAGACCGTAAGTGCGATGCATGCATCATGTTTAATTAACCTGCTTAAGCTACCTTCCCTTTTAAAGTGGTTTGGGTTAAGTAAGGTTCAAATCCTATTCATGCTAACCTTCAGATCCCCCTATCTGTTCTTATCGTCCTAATTCTATCTTGCTATAGGATGGCACGTGTGAAGACGACTCCTCGCAAGAAAACGGGTCCGCAAGGAGTCTTTGGAAAAGGAGACAGAAGCCAGGGCTCGTGTTCGTGAGTTGGAGCTTTATGTGACACACCTAGAGCAGTACAACACAGTTCTGCATGAGGAAGTTCATAGGCTAAATGATCTGATGAATCCCAATCATCAGCCCTAGGCAGTAGAAGATGATGTCGGTGCCGTGATTGTTCCTGATGGAGAGGACAATGAGGAAGAAGATCCAGAAGAAGATGAACCCATGATGGAAAGTGGGGATGATGCGAGTCATGTCACTGGTGCAAGTGCTCCAGAGAATGAGGATGGAGTGATCGTGATCAGCGATGATGATGAGGAGTGAAGTGTCGACATGGATGGTTGTGTAATATAGTAGTCTTTCCTGCTTTCTAAGAACCTTAGTGTGTAGTTTCTTGCTTGAGAGCAAGTTTGTAATGAAATAATGTAAGATAAGTTGTGTGTGTATACAAGTACTGTACTAACTGCTTTTTAATTCAATAAAGCGATGTAAATAAATATAGTTTGTGTACAACAGATGGACGGTACTAGAACTTCCCAAGAAAGGGACAATCCTCTGAATCCCCCACCGTTTTCACCCACCTTGGCAGAAGCTATTGCCGCACTGGTTAATGCCACTACCTTGTTGGCTCAGAATCAGAATCAGAATGGAAATCAGGGTCGTCGAGGCCGTAACAATGGAGGGGAAACCACTTATGTGGATTTCACCGATACCCGTCCACCAGTGTTCTCAAAGGCAGATGAGCCGCTAGAGGCAGATGACTGGCTCCGTACCATGGAGCAGAAGTTTGAACTTTTACAGTGCACGGAGCATCAGAAGCTCGTGTTTGCAGCACAACAGCTTAGAGGTGCCGCAGAGGCGTGGTGGGCGAATCTGGTCGCCGCACGGCCTGCTGGCCACCGTATCACTTGGCATGAGTTTTGTGAAGCCTTGAGAGCACATTATATCCCAGATGGTGTCATGGCCATGAAGTTAGAAGAGTTTCTCTCGCTGAAGCAAGGGAACCAGACAGTTCTACAGTATGTGGGCAAATTCAATCATCTGTCCCAGTATGCAGCGGAATATGTGAACACCGATACAAAGAAGAAGAGTTGTTTCATGAGAGGTTTGAGTACCAGAATCCAGGAAGCATTGGTCACCTGCTATAATGCCACTTACCATGAGATAGTCAATGTGGCTATTGCGTCAGAAGAGAAGTCCCGACTGCATAAAGAGTCGAAGAAAAAGAAGCCAGTGTTTTCTAGCCCGTCTGGTGGCATTAAAAAGCACCAGAGGTTTGTTTATCACCCTCAGAACCATTTCTGCCCAACTTATCGTCCACCGCAATACCAAGCTCAGCCGCAGACGTTTTTCCGTCCTGCCGTAATTTCGCAGTATCCACAGCAGCCGAATGCCCCTGGTATTCGAAACCAGACTCCAGTAACCCATAACTTTCCCTGTTACAATTGTGGAAAGCCAGGCCACTTTTCCAAGGACTGCCCGTATCCAAGGCAGTACAATCCCAGTTATCCCAGAGCTCCCGTACCGCAACAGCAACAACCTCAGAGCAAGAATAATAACCTGAATGTTCAGAAGGGTAAGGGTGAGAAGAAGAAGACCGGATGTGTGTTCTACAGTCAAGCAAGTGTAATCCCAGAGGGAGAACCTGTTATGATGGGTATGTTCCCTGTTGCTAATCATCCAGCAGTACTGTTATTTGATTCAGGTGCATCGCATACATTCATAAATCGCACCTTTGTTGTTAAGCATGACATTCCAATTATGGGAACACAAGAAGATTTCTTTATCCAGTCGCCCGGGGGACGACTGTGTACTAAGGAGATGGTACGTGACGTACCTATAGAGTTAGGTGGGCATATATTTCCTACCTCAATGATAATATTACAGAAACATGATATAGATGTAATCCTGGGTATGAATTGGATGTACCACAGAGGAGCCCTTATAGATGCACTGCATAGAATTATAAGGTTGAACCTGCCAGATAATAAATCTCATCTTCTTATCCAACTTCCTATCCCAAAGAGAACAGTTGAAAGGATATGTGCAACTTCAGTACAGGAGATTTGTGATATACCGATAGTCTGTGAATTTCCAGATGTGTTTCCAGATGATCTACCAGGTCTGCCACCAGACAGAGATGTAGAATTTGTGATTGAGTTAAAACCGGGTACTGCCCCAATATCCCAGAGAGCTTACAGAATGCCACCCAATGAATTGGCAGAACTTAAGGATCAATTACAAGAGTTACGTGACAAAGGTTTTATCAGACCCAGTTCCTCACCTTGGGGATGTCTAGCTCTTTTTGTCAAGAAGAAAGATCAGACTTTAAGGATGTGTGTTGACTATCGACCGCTGAATGAAGTAACCATTAAGAATAAATATCCGTTGCCTCGCATTGATCTACTCTTTGATCAGCTTGCGGGGGCAAAGGTATTTTCAAAGATCGATCTTCGGTCAGGGTACCATCAAATCAAGATTCGACCTGAAGATATCCCAAAGACTGCATTCACTACCAGATATGGACTGTATGAGTACCTAGTTATGTCTTTTGGTCTCACCAATGCACCGGCACATTTCATGTATCTGATGAACTCAGTTTTCATGCCGGAGCTTGATAAATTTGTGGTTGTGTTTATTGATGATATTCTGGTATACTCCAAAAGTGAAGAAGAACATGTTGAGCATCTCAGAGTTGTTCTGACTCGTCTGAGAGATCACCAACTGTATGCCAAGTTCAGTAAATGTGAGTTTTGGTTAAGAGAAGTGCAATTCTTAGGACATGTGTTGTCAGCCGAAGGAGTAGCAGTAGATCCTGGCAAGGTGGAAGATATTCTGAATTGGAAACCACCAATCTCAGTTCATGAAGTCCGAAGTTTTCTAGGAATGGCGGGTTATTACCGTCGATTCATACCTGACTTTTCAAAGGTAGCCAAGCCAATCACAGAGTTGTTGAAGAATCAAACTAAGTTCATATGGTCTTCAGAATGTGAGAAAGCTTTTAGAATTTTAAAGAAGTCATTGACAACTGCTCTAGTTTTGGCACAACCAGATATAGAAAAGCCATTTGATGTTTACTGTGATGCCTCGGCTATTGGCCTTGGTTGTGTATTGATGCAAGAAGGCAGAGTCATTGCTTATGTCTCGAGACAGTTGAAGCGTCATGAAGAACATTATCCGACACATGATCTTGAACTAGCAGCTGTGGTTCATGCATTGAAAATTTGGCGTCATTACTTGTTAGGTAATACTTGCCACATGTATACAGATCACAAGAGCTTAAAGTATATCTTTACTCAGTCAGAGTTGAATATGAGGCAAAGAAGGTGGCTTGAGTTAATAAAGGACTATGATTTAGAAGTGCACTATCACCCTGGAAAAGCGAATGTGGTTGCTGATGCACTCAGTAGAAAGAATCATTGCAATTGCATTACTGTGAAACCAATGGATTACAGTTTATGTTATGAATTAGAAAAGCTGAATATTGAAATAGTTCAACAAGGTCAGTTGACTAATGTCACAGTAGAATCAACAATCAAAGATCAGATTGTGTCTGCTCAGAGAAAAAATTCCGGAGTAGCTCACATCAAAGAAAAAGTTAGAACGGGTCAACAGACAGATTTCAGTATTGATGATGCAGATGTGTTGTGGTTTAAGAACCGGTTAGTGGTCCCAAAGGTTCCAGAGTTACGTCAGCTCATTCTTGATGAAGCACATAGCACAAGGTTTTCTATTCATCCAGGAAGTAATAAGATGTATCAAGATTTGAAACAGAAATTCTGGTGGACCAAAATGAAAATTGAGATTGCCAAATATGTGGCCAGATGTGACACTTGTTGTAAGGTGAAGGCAGTACACCTGAAGTCGGCAGGAATGTTACAACCCTTGCCCATTCCATCCTGGAAATGGGAAGATATCAGTATGGATTTCATTACTGGGTTACCCAAGACCTCAAGAGGCTTTGATTCAATTTGGGTCATTGTGGACCGACTGACAAAGTCATCCCATTTTATTCCAGTTAAGGTGGACTATTCTGCTATAACTTATGCAAGAATTTATATTGCACGAATCCTGAGTCTTCATGGGGTACCAAAGACCATTGTATCAGATAGAGGTACTCAGTTTGTTAACAAATTTTGGAGACACCTACATGAGTCCCTGGGTACAAAACTTTTGCATAGTACCGCTTATCATCCACAAACAAGTGGTCAGACTGAAAGGGTCAATCAAATTCTAGAAGACATGTTAAGGTCATGTGCACTTAATTATTCAGACACTTGGGACGAGTGGTTACCTTTAGCAGAATTCTCCTATAATAATAGTTATCAAGAGAGTATCAAAATGGCACCGTTTGAGGCATTGTATGGCCGTAGGTGCAGAACTACATTGAATTGGTCAGAACCGGGAAAAAGATGGTTTTTCGGTGTTGATCTTGTGAAACAAACAGAAGAAAAAGTTAGGCAGATCCAGAATAATTTGAAAGTGGCTCAGTCCAGGCAAAAGAGTTATGCTGATAAAAGGCGTAGACCTTTGGTATTCCAAGTAGGGGATTATGTTTATCTAAAAGTATCACCCATGAAAGGAGTTAGCAGATTTGGAGTCAAAGGCAAACTCGCACCACGTTATATTGGTCCTTTTCAATCATTCAACAATGTGGAAAGGTGGCATATAAGTTAAAGCTGCCTGAACAACTGTCAGCCGTGCATAATGTATTTCATGTATCACAAATGAAGAAGTGTCTACAAGTACATGATCAAGTGGTTGATGTTGAGGGAGTTGAACTTGAACCGGATTTGACATATTCTGAACATCCTGTCAGAGTTTTGGATCAAAAAGATCGTGTTACCCGAAGTAGAACAACTAAATGGTACAGAATACAGTGGAATCAACATTCAGAAGAGGAAGCCACCTGGGAAACGGAGGATTATCTGTTAGAGAATTTCCCGGAGTTCTTTGCTTCTATCTAGGTTGCAATTTCCTCTTTAAACTGTAACCTATCCTTTTAAAATCTTTGTAATGCAGAAAACCCCTACCTGTTTTGTAGACAAGTCTTGGACGTGTTTGCTGGACACGTTTCCTTTTCTATTACTTAACTCATGGCTTTAAATCTCGGGACGAGATTTCTTTAAGGGGGAAGGGCTGTAACACCCCGGGTGTTATAGTGCTAATTAATCTGCCATGTCATCATAATGCATTGCAAAGCATCCCTGTTAGGTTAACCTTGTTATGCATCAACTAAAACAAGTTTACTTATCTAGGTTGAATGTGTTTCTCAGTGGTGTGCTCCGAACCCGAAAACCCTAATTTTTAATGCCACCGCAAATGCTTAGTCCATGCCCTGCGTAATTTGAGGTGTGCGACTGTGTTGCACACTAGTGTCAAGTGTAGGGTATGAGCTCAAGTACAACCTCTAAAATGAAACTCCAAATTTGAGTTTGAATTGGAGTCCCAAAACTTGTCACGAGTTTTTCGATTCGAATTCGAATTCAAAATTGGGGAAAAATGTAAAAGAATTTTAAAAGCTAATTGGTCAGCCAAGAGTGGCATTTGGTCAACCATGTCATGTTAGTCCAAATGATGCCCTTGGGTGAGGTTTTGATCGCTAAGTAATCACAAATCAAAGTAGCAACAAATTCCAATTTAAAATTCCTCCGAAAACCCTAAATTTCAAAACCCTGTTTTACCCCTTTTGAAATAATTCAAAATCTAAGCAAAATTTGGGAAAAAGTTCAAAACCAAGTTTGTAGAACTTTTCAAGGACTACAACTTTGGTGTTTTGAGTTTTCAAAGTTTTAGTATGAAATGTGGAGCAATTTTGAAAATAAACAAATTTCAGTTTTGACTCATTTTTGTCCCCAACCTAAGAGTTCAAAATGGAGGCAGAATTTGAAAAAGTTTTGAACAGCAAAGTTGTAGGTCTGGTCAAGATATACAGCTTTGATGTTTGGAGATTTTGAAGTTTCAATATTAAATCAAAAGTAATTTCTAAATTACCAAATCTGAAAAATATGTCCCCTTTTGAATTTAAACTCAAATCCAGTGAGAATTTGAAAAAGTGTTCAATACAAAACTTGTAGAGCTTGAAATTCTGAAGATTTCATAGATTGGAAGTTTTTCAAGTTGTTACATGAATTTGAGAGTAATTTTAGAAAACAGTTTGAAAATTCAAAATTTGGGGGGGGGGGTTGCTACAGTGCCGCGCCAATGGCGGCTGGCCACCACGCGGTATGGGCGCCGGCAAGCCGCCGTGGCCGCCCAGACCCTTCGCGCGCGGTCGAGAACGCCAGCGCGACGACGCGAGCAGTCCGGTTCTGTAGTCGCGACCGCCTTCTATAAATACATGAGTTCATAGTGACGTTTACCATTTTTCGCCACCACCGCCACCGCAGCTCCGCCGCTCGCCGCTGCCGCCACCAGGCCATCTCCGGCCACGCTAGTCGCACCAACAGCATCGCTGCATCCTCACGCACCTCGTGAACCACCCAAGCCAGCTTGACTTCGCCTGGATCACCGCAGCCACCGCCTCCCGTGCTCAACTCCGGCGACTGCCCGCCATCCTCGCCTTCCCGTGGCCAGACCACTCCAGCCGCTCCCCGTCGCCACCGAGAGCTTCACTGCAACCGCGGTGAGCCGCTGATGCTTCCCGAACCTTCAATTTAGCCTCTACCGCTTTGTAGTCACCGGCGTACTACTCCCGTGACCACCGTGCCGCCATCGCCGTCGCTCGTTAGTCGTTAGAGCTCGAGCCAGGATGTTTAGAAGCAAAACGGAGTCGTGGGGTGGTGTAGATGATGATGGTAGGGTCAGTTTGTTGACCGAAGCTCCGGTCACCGGCCGGCCACCGCGCGAAGGTGAGCGAGCGCGCGGGAGTGAGAGGGAGAGCGAGAGGAGGGTGATGACATGCGGGGCCGGCTTGTCAGCGAGCACAGAGAGAGAGAGCGCGCGCGCGGGTGAGCGAGCGGGCTGGGCTGCCTGCTGGGCCGCGCGGCTAGGCCGAGCGCGAGTGCGGGCGCGGGCGTGCGCGAGCGGGCCGACCAGCTGGGCCGGACCGCGGGAGAAAGGAAGAATCGGCCCGATTTCGTTTTTGTTTTTCTTTTTCAAATAAATGAATAGTTTAGTTATTTGTTTATTTCATTAAAAATTGTGTAGAGTTCCAAAATTCATGAAAATTTTTGTGTAGGCTTCTCAATGTATAAACTATCTAGGAAAAATATTAAATCATGAATTTGAATACTTTGCGCAGTAGAATTAATTAGTTCTAATAAAGATTAAATGGAACTTCCATGAATTTTAATAATTAATTTATTAATCCAAAAATGATGAAATTTATTATGACACTGTTATAAATCATTCTTAATCCATAGAAAAAGTTTGAGCTTGATTAGGTAAAATTTGATTAACTTCTAATTATGTCCTAATTATTTAAATAATAAATAAATGTTAATTTAAGAACTTTAAGTGTTGTGTGCCTTTTGATTGAGTGATGTCCTTAGGTCACTACCCTTTGGTGATCTCTGGCACCTTAATTTCATGATTGAGCTCGTTAGTAACTTGTTTAGGTTAAAGCTGGTATCGCTGGAATCGTCGCTACTAGTTAGTAGGTTTTCAGTTTGCGACTGTACCGCGAAGGAAGTGTACTCTAGTCGTAACTCGTAGCATGTTATCATCAAGCATCATATTTATCATCGAGCATCATGTTAAAGCATGTTATGTGTTCGTGTAGTCTCCGCTTTCGAAGAAGTCGAAGCCGTCGAGCCAGTTTCCGGAGAAGAGCGATCGTCGGTGGGTTTCGGACCTGACGTTGGAGTTCTCGGGTCTGAGTCAGTCGTCGTGTCCGAGCAAGGCAAGCCCCGGTGCATTTAAACCCTACCTTGAATTTTACAAATGTTTTATTATTTATAATATGGTTTACTGCATTAAGTAATTAGGAGTTGAGTGATAACCCAATTGCTGCATTATCATCCTTGATTATTGTGATATCAACCTTGATACCTGTTTTATGGAAAATGCGTAGTATGCTTCGCTATGCTTAGAAGTTAAGCTTTTAAATGCAATGTTTATATAGCCATGACGGCATATTGAATGAAGATTGAAATATGAGAATGAACTTGAAAGATCGGGCGGGTGGTTTGGCCACTGCTAACATGCATTGGGAAAGGAGTCTCAATGTAGTGTTTCTGCCTTGTCAGTTAAGGTCCGTTCGTTGTAAGCCTGTTGTGTTCAAGACTTTGCAACTAGCTTCATGCCTTGGGTAAGCCCAAAATGTTGGTGATTCCATTACGAGAACGTCTAACCTCGCACTGGGAGTGAAGAGATGGCGAGAGTAGCGTGTACCCTCGGGGCTAGAATTTAGTCGGGTTCGAGGAGTACTGTACTCTCGGGTGGCGATAGACACGTTCTGGTTTTGGGAGATCTAAATGAGGGTTGATATATGCAAGATTCAGTTCTACATATGTCGTGAGGTTAGGGATCCCCAGCTGGGTATAATCGGTTCGAATCGTCATTGCTCCTCGGTTATGGAGACTTGATCACCCGACTTGCATCGTAGTTAAGAACTGGAATTGAAAGAAAGAATGAGAAAGGTTTTGATGATAATTACTTTGATCTAGATTAGGATCACTTAGATTTGGTTAATGAACCATCAATGGTAAAAGTAAAATGTTGAAGATAAGGATCTACTTTAGTAAGCTTTTCTGCAAAGGAAAATCTTGATTCTAGAATACTCGTACCTTGATTCCCTAAAGCTAGCATGCCCTTAGAGTCTTTGTCTTAGTCGGGTAAGTCTTGTTGAGTACCCTCAAGTACTCAGGGTTTGTTAACCCCTTGTTGTAGGTGCGGTTCATGAACAAGTCTGCTTCGAGCCTTGTTGCATGACCGTCGTGGTTGAAGAAAGCGACGACGAGTAGACTGTGTGGCCTTTGGTCAAGGCATCTCGCTTGTGTGTTGTAATAAAGTTAATACCGATACTTCTCTACTACTGGTTTGTAATAATGTTACATAAGGTTTGAAGTTTGAAAACTGGTTTGTAAACCTATATTATTGTAAGACTTCCGCTACGTTACTCTGTTGAATATTTTGAATAAACTGTTGTAATATTGCAATACTCCTGTGATTGGATCCTGTTCGGAGGAAAGCAGGCCTTTTAAGTTATGGTGAACATAAGTACGACCATTAGAGGTCATTATGGTAATGACGGGTACTTGTGGGCCATCATAATTAGGAGGTTCTGTGACAAAATGGCAGGTGTCAACCAAGCTTTTATTGTCTAGAAAATTATGAAGTAGCTGTTAAAAACTAGCTGCTGGGAAGTAGTTGTTAAAAACTAGCTGTTGGGAAGTATCTATTAAAAACTAGCCGTTGGACTTGCTTCTGTTACTAGTTGTTGTGCTCTGTACCACTATAAAAGATACATGCTACCTCTACTAGACACAAGTGCCTCATCACAGCCCACCCCACCTTGCACTAATATTCAGCCACGCAAATGGACTCAGATTCAGACTCCTATTCCAACTCTTCTGAAGAGTCATCTAGCCCTACTCATGCTCTTCCCCATATTCCCCCTATTGAGTCCATTTGGGAGTTTATCAATGATCCAATCGAAGAAAAAATTGTAGCACAGATTACAGCTCAAATAGAAAAAGCAACATAGAGGTGAATCGAGTCAACATCAAAGGCTTTCTCGAAGGTACATTGTGAGAGATCGTGAAGCTGGTCAAAATCGATTGATTAGAGACTACTTCTCCACCAATCCAGTGTATACTAATGAACAATTTAGGCGGAGGTACCGAATGAGACGCCATTTGTTCCTTCAAATTGTGCAAGCGCTCAGTGATTGGTCACCTTACTTTCAGCAAAGAAGTGATGCTACTGGTAAGTTAGGTTCTCACCTTTGCATAAATGCACAGTTGCTATGCGGATGTTGGCATATGGAACTTGTGCAAACATGTGGGATGGAAATTTGAGAATTACTGAAACTACAATCATTGAATGCTTGAATAAATTATGTGAAGGAATGATAGCCATATATGCTGATAAATATCTTAGAAGGCCTAATATCGATGACATTCAGAGATTGCTTCAAGTGGGGGAAGCTCGAGGTTTTCCGGAAATGTTAGGAAGCCTTGATTGTATGCATTGGCAGTAGAAGAATTGCCCAGTGGCATGGAATGGGCGATTCACTCGTGGTGATTATGAAAAGGCCACCGTCATGCTAGAAGCTGTTGCTTCGCATGACCTCTGGATATGGCATGCCTTTTTTAGTACTGTAGGATCAAACAATGATATTAATGTGTTGAATCAGTCAACAATATTCATAGAAGTTTTGCAAGGGAGAGCTCCAGAAGTTCAGTTTATGGTTAATGGCAATGAGTACAACATGAGCTATTACCTAACTGATGGAATTTATCCTAAGTGGGCGACATTTGTGAAATCAGTACCTAGACCTTTAAGTGAGAAGGATAAAGTTTTTGCCATCAAACAGGCAGAAGTAAGAAAAGATGTGAAATATGCATTTGGTGTCTTACAAGCTCGTTTTGCTATTGTACGTAACCCAGCTCGTATGTGGACTAGGGAAGCACTATCTCAGATCATGTATGCTTGCATTATATTGCACAACATGATCATAGAGGATGAACGGGATTCTTATGGGGCTCACAATGATCACAACTACGATCAAACCAACTCCACTGCCTTGATCAATTACCGTCATGGGCCCATTAACGAGTTTGCTACGATGCTCGAGATAAACACAGCTATTCATGACAGGTCTATGCATCGTCGCTTGAAGGCTGACTTGACAGAGCACATATGGCAAAGATTTGGAAGCAATCAATATCAGGATATAGACTAGTCTGTCTTAGAATAATCTATGTTTATGTATGGCATATTTTATCAATTTTTTTGTAATACCAGTTTAGTGTTTCTCAATCGCATTGTGTACGAATGTTCCTAAGATGCAAAAAAGGTAATGGCCCATTTGATTTCCATTATCGTTCTTTTCCGGTACCCAAGATTAGATCGGATCAAATATTTGGGAAAACAAACAAACAATCCATGATTGATACAAAATAAAGAAAAGGGTGGGCACACATGCATATTTAGGATCTAGCGGAATAAATCAATACGTACAACCTACACAATGCTGGAAAGCAAAATCTCCCAACCTATCTTCCGAACACAGAAGCGCATCAGCTCTGAGTGCTTCGCTCCCAATGCTTGCCCACCAAAATCCAAAACAGATCGAGATAGCATCTCACCTCGATTGCAGACCCCTCCATCTTTGCCCACCTTGAAGCCCGCCCCTCGTGCCGTCGTCGCGGATGGATTCTCTGCGCATCGAGCCCCAAAGCTGTTGCCCGCCCAACGCCGTGTAGAGAGCTGGGGAGGAGGCGGTGTGGGCAGATGAGGTCTGCGGTGTGCCGAATGCTGCTCGTGCCACCAGGAGCGAGTACAGGCGCTGCAGTGAGCCCCGAGACCTAGATGCACCGCCTCTGCCTCCGCTTGAGTCGAAGAAAGAAGGGGAACGGGAGGAACGGGATAAAGTCAGAAAGTTCCAGGACGTCACGCGAGTGGGCCAGGTGAGGAGAACAAAATTATTTTTTTCCGTGAATGGCCCACTCGAAGGGTCGAGTACCGCTGGAGAATTGTGACTCGACTTAAACGATTGTCACGTGGCGTGGATGGGTCGACCCACCACTATGGCTGCCCTAATAAGCACTGGCCAACGGAAGAGTGCCGCCGACTCCGGTTAGGACTCAGGCTGCCACAGCTACCTTGCCTTCCGTCTCCGACCCCGCGTCGCCTTCGTTATATATTTGCAGCTCTGCATCCGCAACACCGACGCCGCCCGCAGCAGAGGTGAAGCAGTCAAGTTTGGAGCGTGTTTAGTTCAGGGGCTGTAAAGTTTTTGGGTACTGTAGCATATGTGTAACTATAGCAATTAGTGTTCAATCATGAATTAATTAGGCTTAAAAGATTTGTCTCGTAAAATACATGTAAACTGTATAATTAGTTATTTTTTATTTATATTTAATACTCCATACATGTCTTCGAATATTCGATGGGATGGGGTGTAAAGTTTTGGACCCTTGGTCGATCTAGCGGTGCATCCTTGGCGTTGAAGGCGCGAGCCGCTAGCAGCAGATTTCAACGGCGCCTCCGCAAAGCTTGCGTGCCGCGCGCATGACGGCCAACAACCATGCGTTTTTGGTGAACAGCGATGTCAAAGAGACTCTGAAAATTAGATGAGCGATGGGCTCATTGACCGGCCTATGCGCCCCGTCGCTTGATGTGTGACGCGTGGCCGTGAAACAAATCAACGACCTCCGCACTCGTCCGTGGCTCCGTCCGCGGCTCGCTCCGCACTCGTTCGCGGCTCCTGAAGCGGCTCGCTCCGAAGCAGCTCCACACCGAGTGCCTGGCCGATACTCCTAGTTGGCTCGTTCAGCGGCTCGCTCCAAGCGTAGCACCACGCCGAGTTCCTGGCTAATACGAGCGGAGACCACGACGTTGAGTCCATGACGCGGGTCGGTGCGTAGCTGTGGTGGTTGTGTGTGTGTTTCTCCTGCTTACTGCTGCAGCTGAGCTTGGTGTCTGTAAGCGATTGGCAGCTTGGTGGAGTAGGGACATCATGGTCGTCTCTGTGCGTCTTCTCCAATGGTGAGGGACAGAGTCAGGAGCAAGCAATGCACATCTAGTGCTCGACAAAATGCCAAGCAAGGAGCATCTTGTCCTCCACACTGCCTACTTCGCCACCAGAGCTCTCGCAGATAGCAAAGCATCCAGGTTCGTTTATTGACACGGAGCAGCTCGTGCTGACGTCGTCCATGGCCTTGCCCCCGCAGGAAGTTGGAGTACGCGGCCTTGCGGAGGAGGTCGTGCCGACGCCGTCCATGGCGTTGCCACCGTAGGAAGCTGGAGTATGCGCCCTTGCGGAGGAGGTCGTGCCAACGTCGTCCATGGCCTTGCCTCCGCGGGAAGCTGGAGTACGCGCACTTACGGAGGAGTTTGTGCTGATGCCGTCCATGCCGTCGCAGGAAGATGGACGCGCCCTTGCGGTGGACGTCGTGCTGACGTCGTCCATGGCGTGGCCCTCGCAAGAAGCTAGACGCACCGCCCTTGTGGCAAAGAACTTCTGTGCCCTAACTCGATCTGCTGTGACTCCGCTCGTATCGGCCAGGCAACCGCCCCGGGTCGTGGGCTCCGCTCGTATCGGCTAGGCACTCGGCACGGAGCTGCTTCGGAGCGAGCCACTTCCGGAGCCGCGGACAATTGTGGAGCGAGCCGCGGACAGAGCCACGAACGAGTGCGGAGATCGTTGATTTGTTTCACGGCCACGCGTCACACATCGAGCGACGGGGCGCATAGGCCGGTCAATGAGCCCATCGCTCATCTAATTTTCTATTGCGTCACCTCCGCGGAGCCCGAGGAGGAGCCGGCGGTGGAGATCAGCGTCTCCCACATGTGCGGCACCAACTTGGGCCTCGTCTACAAGTCCCGCGACACGGTTGTCCTCGACGTCGCCACGCGGGCCTCGTTGCCCGGCCCGCAGCTGCGCGACGCCAAGCTCCGTGCCGCCATGCTCGCGGTGGGAGACGACACGGTGGTCGTGATGGACACCATCCTGCGCGGCGGCGACTGCTGCTGCTTCGAGGCGCTCCGCCGTGTCCCCGGTGGCGGCGGCGGCTGGCGCGCCGACCCTCTCCCGAACCCGCCCGTCGGGCCCCTTGACCTACTTCGCAGTGGGCTCGCGCGTGTGGATCTCCATCAACGACGGCAGAGGCACCTTCTCCTTGGACGCCGAGCGCGGGACATGGAGGAAGGAGGGAGACTGGGTGGCTCCGTTCCATGAGGGTGCTCTGTTCGTGCCAGAGCTCCGTTCAGTCATTGGCTTCAGCGAAGACCGCAAGGATTGTCGCAACTGCTTGAAGCGGTCGTGCCACCACCTGTACGCGCTCGACGTCGAGGCGCTGCCCCCGGTGGTGCGGCACATGTGGGAGTTCCCTGTGGAGAACCGAGAGGAGGTTCCCCGACGGTCAGCCTGGCATATCTCGGCAATGGCAGGTTGTGCATGTGCAGGTCGGTTACGGTGGAGCTCTCCACCCACGCAAGATCGTCGTTCAAGGGCAAGGGCACCTGCTTTACCGTGCTGGATCTGACGCACTCCCCTGGCGCTGGCGGGGACGGGGAGCTTCCGCTCGCCACGCGTGGCAGGGTGCACACCCACGTGTGGCCTCATGGGCTCTGCGGGCACGCAGACTTTCTTTAGCCTGGCATGGACCGATGGAAAACATGCATTGTTTTGTCTATATAAGATTGTCATTGTAAGTTATATATCAGTTAAATAAGAGTTTGCCGTCGTGAGATGTTTTTCTTTTTTATTCTATATTTTCTAGATATATACTCCCTCCATTCTAAATTATAAGTTGTTTTAGTCTGGTAGATTCGTAAGTTTTACTTTACTTAGATATACACTTATTTTGGAACCAATTTTAAACTCTACTAGTAGCCCGTGCGCTGCTACGGGAACCTTAAAATTTTGAATGCAATTCAACACAACAAAAGTAAGAAAAAATAGTAGGTTAGGAGCCTCAAATTTTTAACGCAGTAAGAGTATCAAAAAATAGTGAGTCGAAATGAAGACAAATAAATTTTAACTTGGCTTAGCAACATCTGTTTCGAGACACATTCAAATAAATAAGCGTCAAATTTAGTAACAATGCCAAAATAAGTGCATGATAGATAAGTCCTCAACAACTCTCTTTCATTGCCCGTGATGCGGCTAAGATATTCTCGTAGGGATACAAGGATCATGCACCGCCGTTAATTCCCATCATACGCCAATAGGTCGATCACAAATTTCTTACGTAGTCTTTGGCCATCCTGTGCACAAGACAAACATAAAGAATAAGTTGGAATTATATATACATATAGATAGATGACCACAAACATAAAGTATTGTGCTCACCATGCGGACATGAATTGCAGAACGATGAAGGCATTTAAATTCCTATAGCATAATAAATGGTCAACTTAACGGTCCATTTCCATATATAGCATAATAAAAGGTGGTTCAAATGAAGTTACCTATCTTCTATGACTGGAATGCCACTTGGGAGTATATGTTTCCACGAAAAGACATCAACAGCACGTTCAGGGGCTTGCACTCCCATTGCAAGCCTATAACTGTTGCAAATATTGAGAATTTTATGCACAAAGCGCTTGTATGGCATATCTTTACACCAATCAGGAATATGAGTAGGATCAAGCACAATAAGAGTTTTTTCCTCATGGTCGAACACAAAAAGGTTAATGCATGCTCTTTTCCATGGCATAAGAAGCTGCAGAATGATAGGAATATCAGGAGAGCATGCTGCAGAAGTTTGATGATACTTTTTCCTCTTGCATGGACTATTAGGACTCTGTAGTTTTTCAACATCAGATGGGCTTCCGACCGCTTCATCGTCAACTTTGACTAACAGACATCCCTTTCTCTTGTTTAACTCTGCCAACAATAAAATAGCTGCCAACTTTGTCCTGAATTGTGTCGTGTCTTCCTACAAAATATGATGCATTATCATTTTATAATAATGTAAGTGCAATCAAGCCCTATCATGGGTTTTGGTGTTGATGACCACCAAATTAGAGGACTAATGAGATTTATCAAGATGACTAGCAGGAAATTTATTATCGAGGATGTTATATCAAATAGAGGATCCCCCAATTACAAGTGTGAACGGCATCTCACTCAACGAAGGTTTAATTTCTTTTATATTAAGAATTTGAGTATAGAAAAAAGTCAAAAATTATACTATAAAGGGGGACACAACAACTTGCTAAAAATGTGCAACCAAATGCTCAATCTTATGTCAAAACATCCTTGTTCCTTAGCCTTGACAGCCATGTTCTTCACCCTGTCTTTTTGCTGTCTTGGCTAGTGCGGCAGTGCCGCACTTGGAGTGCAGCAGTGCCACACTTAACTGACTATTGGGACCCGAGGGGTATTTATACCTCTCTCTCTTTCGACGGTTCAGTCTTCTTTCCCAACGGTTCACTTCGACAGAACACCAGTTGTGCTCACTCTTCTCTCTCCTCCATTGGCAACCTTGAGCTCCCAAGTTTTCCCTTTGATTTCCCCATCAATTCTTGAGAGAAAAAGGCGCCAAAAGTGATTATAGAGCAGATCCACTGATTCCCAAAGCCCAAAGAGCACTTGGTTAACGTTTTGGCCGGCGGTTGTGTTTGTTACTCTTGGAGCTTGGCTCCTAGCCGGCTAGAGCATCGCCCGGTGAGCTTAACAATCTTATGGCAGCCCCGGGAGGTTTGTAACCATCTCTTGCAGCTAGTAAAATCACCTCTCACCTCAAGAGTTCACTCTCTTGACTTGAGAACGAGGTTGGGTTGCAAAGCCCTAAGCTTTAGTGGCATACCTCAACAACGTGGACTTAGCCAAGCCTTAGTAGCGAGCTGAACCACGAGATAATTCCTCGTGTCACCTTGTGCTTGTTTTGCTTTACTTGTTGTTCATATTGTTGTTGAGGTGATTCTAGGGTTTGAGGCCGATCTACTTGTGTGTGGTGTTTCTACCACTTCTAGCTGTCGATCTGTGTTCTATCACCCTGCAGGAAGCTAAGAAATTTACCTGATCTAAATCTCGTTGGATAGATTTTGAACTGTAAGCTAACCTTTCATGCAGGTGCGACAGTGCCGCTGTCCGGCAGTGCCGCGGGTGGGTCTGACATTTGTTTGAGCTAAATTTTTATAGGCCTATTCACCCCTCTAGGCGCTCCAGTGATCCTACAAGTGGTATTAGAGCAGGTTGCCTCGTATACGCTTCAACGCGTGAGGTATGGAGACTGGAGGAGGAACTAGTGGCGCAAAGCCCATCGAAGAGGAACGCGTTGGTGTGTATGACACCGACAGTAGTGCACTGAGTGTGTCAATAGCAAGCATCAGCACACTCTCGCATCTTGAGGCTGCCGATGCCGAAAGAGCTCTCAATGAAGATTAGAAGAGAAAGAGAAGAGAAGCAAGAAAACTCAAAAGAGAAGAAAGAGAGAAGAAAAAAGGAGCAGCAGCGGTTAGAGGAGAAGAAAGCAAGAAAAGAAGAAAGAAGACTCAAGAGAAATGCAAGAAGAAAGAGAAGAGAAGCTAGGAAGAAGGAAGAAGGAAGAAGCAAAGGACTCAAATGCATCTTCAAGTGAGCTATCTAGTAGCTCCGAAGATGGGGATGATGATAAGTCCTACCAAGTGCATAGCAAGAAGAACAAGAAAGGAAAGGGCAAGAAGGACAACGACAACAAATATGTCACCATATCATTTAACTATTCTTCTATGTCTATGACTAACCATGATCACAAGTCTTTCATCAATGTGCTCGTGGACAAGTCACCTCATTTCGATGGGACTAACTTTGCCAAGTGAAAACACTTGATGAGAGCCTATCTTATAGGTCTTCATCCTGGCATGAGAGGTTGTTTGCAATGGATTTGAGTCACCGGTTGATCCCAAGAATCTAACCATGGATGAAATGAGAATCATCCTCCTCAACGGTCAAGCCACTAGTGTGCTACTTAGCACCTTGGATGGTGATGAGTACAATATAGTGATTGGTATTGATGTTACCAAGCAAATATGGGACACTTTGCATCTTGCACATGAAGGGGTTGACAAAGTGGGGAAGGCAAGGATTGATTTGATGGTGTCAAAACTCAACCGGTTTGTTATCTTGGATAGAGAAGGGCCACAAGAGATGTTTGATAGGTTGATGACTATGGTGGGCAAGATTAGAGGCTATGGTTGTGATGAGCTAGATGATCACAAGGTTGTCATGACCATGTTGGAAGCTTATTCACCAAGGAATGAGACTGTAGTGACTCTAATTAGAGAGAAGAAGAAGTTTGAGTACTTCACACCAAATGATGTACTTGGGAGAATCTTGACATGACATGTAAAGAGAAGAAGCAAATGAGAGGAAGAAGCTTGGAGAGTTGCAAGCAAAGCTAGATGGCATTAAGATCAACAAAGATGTAGCTCTCAAGGCCAACAAATCAAGCAAGCAAGACTCTACTAGCAAGTCCAAGACCAACAAGCAAGCTTCAACTAGCAAGCCCAAAGTGACCAAACAAGTTCAAGAGATAGTAGAGACCACATCATCCGCAAGTGCAAGTGAAAATGGTGATGATCAATATGAGAAAGTGGATGATGTTGCTCTCTTTATGAAGAGATATCACAAAGGGTTGAAGAAGCAAGGGTACAAGGTAGTGAAGAGGAAGTTTTCTACAAGAAGAGGACATGCTACAATTGTGGGAGCACCGAGCATTTCATTGCCAAGTGCCCATATAAGATCAAGGACCACAAGCACAAGAAAGAGAGGAAGGAGGACAAGGCCAACCATAAGAAGAGCAAGAAAAATTTGGGAGAGGCACACATTGGGCATGAGTAGGACTCAACCATTGAAAGGTCAAGTGAAGAAGATGAGAAAGTTGCAACCATTGCTATCAACAAGCCATCTTCTCCACCAGGCCTCTTCACCAACTTACCCGATGATGACTACTACTCCCCTCACATTTGTCTTATGGAAAAGGGTGAGAAGGTAAAATCTAAATCCAAGGCCAAAGCTCCTCCACCTCCTAGTGACATCTCTAATAGTGATCTTAGTGATAGCTCTAGTGATGAAGAAATTTATCAAATAACTAAAAACTTGGATGGAAAGACCAGATTATTCATCACTAAACTAATGGAGGATTTAGAAAGTGTTCAAGCCGAGCTAGAATCTAGAGAGGAAACCCTTACCCAACAAAATGATCTCTATATTGCTAGCAAGGAAGCTCTTGCATTAGAGAGAAGTGAGGTAGAATCCTTGCGCAAGGCCTTGGCCAAAGAGCAAGGGTA
This sequence comes from Saccharum hybrid cultivar R570, assembly GCA_038087645.1. Classification (NCBI taxonomy): domain Eukaryota; kingdom Viridiplantae; phylum Streptophyta; class Magnoliopsida; order Poales; family Poaceae; genus Saccharum; species Saccharum hybrid cultivar. Next base: position 37,380,611 of record JAQSUU010000012.1, on the reverse strand, counting down.
TCATGCTATTACAAAGAAAGAGAATATTTCTCTCAAGAAAAAGTATTGTTACTTGGATGAAAAGCACAAAGAACTTGAGCTGCAATATAATGTTCTTTGGAAAAGCAACTCACATCCTTCTAAGGCAAAGGACACCTCTACTCCCTCCACTAGTCAAGGTCATGGAAAATGTTATAATCTTAATTTAAATGATTATTCCACTAACCTTACAATCATGAAGGCTATGAGAAAGGAGATTGCTAGGCTCAATGAAATCATTGGTAAGGGCTGCTTGTGTGGTAAGGCTCAAGTGAGTGACAAGAAGGCAAATGATTCAAAAGGACCTCAATTCAAGCAAGGGAAACATCCCTCAATCATGCATGGGCTTGGACACACAACATAAGCCAATACAAATGGAAGAAAGATAATCAATGGCTATGAGTGTGTCAAGTTTGAGAGGAAGGAAAGAATTGGTACAGATTGGCCTGTACAGACAGCGGTAATGCCACAGTGAAGGGCGGCAGAGCCGCTCCCCACAGAAAAGGAAAGGCTACCAATTCTGTTCCTTATCAGACTAAGCCCAAGGTGTCCTAGCAAAAACAGTTTCAGCAGAAGCCTAAGGAATCAGTGTGGGGCACTATGAACAAATATGCCTATCAACCAAAGCATCAACCAACTCGACAAAGCTTGACTTCATGCTTTGTTTTGAAGAACAACAACAGTGGAAAAGTGGTTGCCAAATATGTTGAAAAGGAAGCCAACATATATAGGAATACTTCTATTTGGGTTCCTAAGTTTCTTGTGACTAACATGCAAGGCCCCAAGTCTATTTGGGGAGCTAAATCTAGCAACTAAATTTGTTTTACAGTCATACTCTTTCGATGGATCAAGTTGGGTGCTTGATAGTGCATGTACAAATCATATGACCGGAGAAAGGAGTATGTTTTCATCATATACCTCGAAGATGGACTCAAATGAAAATATTGTCTTTGGAGACAATTCTAAGTGAGATATGATTGGTCTCGGTAAAGTTGCTATAACTCTTGAGCATTCAATTACAAATGTTTTGCATGTTGATTCATTGAGTTACAACTTGTTGTCCGTTTCTCAATTATGTGAGATGGGCTATAATTGTCTCTTTACGAATAAGGGTATGAAAGTCTTTAGAAGGGAGGATTCCTCTATTGTCTTTACGGGTCGTTTAAAGAATAAACTTTACCTAGTTAATTTCAATAAGGGCAAAGCTAATCTTGAGACTTGTTTAGTGGTAAAATCTAGCATGGGTTGGCTATGGCATCGCTAGCTAGCTCATGTTGGGATGAGGAACTTGATCAAACTTTAAAAGGACAAACACATTCTTGGACTAACAAATGTTCACTTTGAGAAAGATAGGATATGTGGTGCTTGTTAAGCCAGAAAATAAGTTGGCGTACCTCACCCACCAAAGAGCATCATGACGACCACTCAACCATTGGAGCTCATACACATGGATGTCTTTGGACCAGTCGCCTACCTAAGCATCGGGGGTAACAAATATGGTCTTGTTATTGTTGATGACTATTCCCGTTTCACTTAGGTATTTTTCTTGTTTGATAAGTGCCAAGTTAGGGACAAAGTGAAGACATTTGTTAGAAGAGCTCAAAAGGAATTCGGTCTCCCCATCAAAAAAGTAAGAAGTGACAATGGGACCAAATTCAAGAACACTCAAGTTGAAGAGTTCCTTGATGAAGAGGGCATCAAGCATGAGTTTTCAAGTCCATACACCCCTCAACAAAATGGTGTAGTAGAGAGAAAGAATCGGACACTTATTGATATGGCAAAGACAATGCTAGATGAGTACAAGACTTTAGATTTATTTTGGTGTGACGCCATGAACACCGCTTGTCATGCCATCAACAGCCTCTACCTACACAAGAAGTTGAAGAAAACTTCATGTGAGCTTTTAACCGGTAACAAACCAAAGGTATCTTACTTTAGAGTGTTTGGGTGTAAGTGTTTCATACTTAACAAGAAACCCAAAACCTCTAAGTTTGCACCTAAAGTTGATGAAAGTTTTCTTCTTGGTTATGGATCAAATGAGCATGCCTATCGTGTTTTTAACAAAACCTCTGGGAGAGTTGAAATAGCGGTAGACGTGACATTTGATGAATCTAATGGCTCTCAAGTAGAGCAAGTTGATTCAAGTGTTGTAGGAAAGGAAGATACACCTTGTGATGCAATCAAGCAATTGGCTATTAGCGAAATTAGGCCACAAGAGGATGAAGTCACTGATGTGGTGGTTCCCCAAGCTGCTGATGAACAAGCTTCCGTTGACGTACCTAATGCTGAGGGGGAGCAAAGCCCTGCTGTGAATTAGGGCAGTGCCACACCCAGGAGCAGCAGTGCCGCACCCCCTCCAGAAGCAGTAGCAAGTCTGACTCTGATTCGAGGACAAAACCTGCAACCAATCTTTGAAGAAGAAGCTGAAGATCCTTCAGATGACCAAGAAGCAATCGAGCACCCAAGACTCAAGCAAACCATTCAGAGAGATCATCCCGCCGACAACATCCTTGGGAGTCTTCAAAAGAGGGTATTGACACGTTCTCATTTAACAAATTTTTGTCAATATTACTCTTTTGTTTCTCCTGTGGAACCAGTCAAGGTTGAGAAGGCAATTAAGGATGAAGATTGGGTGATGGCTATGCAAGAAGAGTTGAACAACTTCAAGAGAAATCAAGTTTAGACTTTGGTGGAAAGACCCAATACTAATGTCATTGGCACCAAGTGGTCTTCCGCAACAAGCAAGATGAGAATGGCGTTGGTCGCTCAAGATTTCACTCAAGTAGAGGGCTTGGACTTTGAAGAAACATATGCACCGGTGGCAAGACTTGAAATAATCCGAATGCTTCTTGCCTTTGCTGCCCATCATGACTTCAAGCTATACCAAATGGATATCAAGAGTGCATTCCTCAACGGCCCTATTCAAGAACTTGTCTATGTTAGGGAGGCAGTCGGCCGTCGTCGTTGCGGAGGTAGAACTAGCACTCCTGCCATCCCCTGTTGGATGACGTGAGCTAGGCGGGGATGTATAGGCCTGACCGCTCCTAGCGCACCTGGAGGGTACAACCGCTGGCCCTCACCATCTTCCGTGAGCCTCTGCCCTCAACTGCCTTGGTGAAGTGCTCCGCCTTGAAGAGGTGGAGCCGGAGATTCCAGTGGCGAGGGATACCCAAGTACCCCTCACAGACGGTGACGAAGATGGCAACCTGCGCGATGGAGTTGGGGTTGAAGTTGTGGAGCTCCACCTCATACCAGGAGGGGAGCGCCCGCAGGAATCGGCTCGCCAGAATTCCTAGCCCCGCTCGTGGAATGCCACGAAGCTCAGGCATAGCCCGCGGGCGGATTTGGCACGTCGACGCCTTCCTCCATCGTGATCCACTCCGGCGCAACGACGTCGGTGACGGGGCGGAGGAGACCCTCCTCAACGAGCTCATCCAGCCTCTCCTGGGTCATGAAAGAGCGGCTCCAGGGCTCTACGGGCAAAGAAGGGGCGACCATGATATTGGTGGCGGTGGGACGACGACAACGAGGTTGGTCCATTTTCTTTTCCCTCTCCTTACTCTGGCTTTCCTCGTTCTCGGTCGTGGCACGGGGACAAGGAAAGAGCGAATGGCAGGGTAAGGGGACACAGCGCTCGGCGCGTGCTTATATAGCAAGAACGGGAAGGCGAACAGGCGAATCTAAGGAGACAATTAAATCTGGCGCATTTAATGCTAAAACTGCGGAAACTGCCATGATTACTTTCTCTTTTTTCTCACTAACCGCACATGCGCACGCGCCGCATTAACTGCACCTACCCGTGGGCGAAACGTCCCATCCGGCCACGGTCGACGCAGCGCTCGCTCTGCCTCCCCGAGAAAACCGCCTAAAAAGGCACGCCCGTCCTCTGTGCGCAGTGGACGACAGACCCTCTCACTAGATTCCTTCTCCGAGAAGGAATCGCGGGTGCGAAACCCTCTACAGTCCAGGGGTTCGAAGGCTGGCTCGCCTTGAGTTCGACAGCCGCCCCAGGATAAAAGAGTCATGGATGGCTAAGGGTGAGCCCCTCTACGGCCGAGCCCGAGCGATAAAACTCGAGGCACCCTAGGCCGTGTCTAGGACCCAACAGGCGTTGACCAGTGGAATCCCATCGGAGGGAGGCATCGAGCCCTCAGATCCCATCGAACGGATATGAGACCCAGTGGATGACCCTCGGGTAACTTAGAGCACGTCAACAGCTCACCGGGAGTGCTACTGCTCGCCCACCGAGGGTAGCATGACATATTCCACCCCTCCTCTCTGCGAAAGAGATGCATGAGGGACGTAAAAAAAGACAAGGCGCCCTTGACCGCCCTCTCGCCATGAGCAGAGGCTCGGGGGCTACCCTTGCACCACGGTCGAGGCCTTGGATTCACACCCCACATAAAGTCAATCCCTTGGAAGAATATCCTATCCTTCAAAGACCTCGGGGGCTACACCCGGCGGGTGCGCTCGCGTGTACCCCCCGGAGGAAAGCAGTACAGAAACAAGCCGAGGCCCCGGCGACGACCTGGCTGAAGCCCAGCAAAGATCAAACTCGACGAATAGCCTCCGAAGGAGTGCCCCTACTCCTCCATAGGATCGGGGGCTACTATCGGGTACCATGATTAGGGGTATCCAAATCAGGGATAATACATTTTCATCAACCAAGACTAAGCAAGGCCGCCCGCGAGCAGTTATCTATCTCGCCCGAGGCTGGCTCGGTCAGCAATCTTCAACAGGTCGATTCTCCACCTCGCCCGAGGCCCCGATACAGGGTCTCGGACGCGGGGAGTTCTCCGACTCGTCTGACCCCAAGCCTCTGACGCCGCACTTCCATTGGCGCGCTCGAGACCCCCTGTGAGGCTGTGACGTCACCCACGTCCCTACGCCGACCAACCGGACAAGCCAGGAGAGACAGGGGTCAAGTCACAACGCCGTTGCCCATAACAGCATGGGGAAAAGCTGCTGGTCACTATGTCGCCATACTGGCACTATACGCATGATCCGGGCCTGCGCGGCGTACGAGGCGCCGCTCTAGGCCGCTATTTCCTCGAACGGGGTGAAATCACGCCATGATTCACGCCTCCGAGGCCTCGGCTCTCTACGCCAGTCAAACCATAGGGACAGGCGCGTCGCCACAGGGATGATCATGACTCTATGCGTCGTAACTGCGTCGTCCACAGGGCCACGTATGTCAGGACATGTCGCTACAGCATCAAAGGACATGGGCCACTCCTCTAATAGTGGTACGCCACCGACTACAAGACAAGATTGGAGACCTCGGATCTTCCTTCCTAGGAAAGACATCGCGTAACGCATGCATGTAACCATGCGTTCCCCTTGCATCTATAAAAGGGGAGGGCAGGGACCATTCCAGGCGGAGGGACAGAAGGCGAATCCATACGCAATTTGACTCATCACAAGCAAGGGTTCCACACTTACACATCTTGAGACCTGGGAACTCCTCCCTCTCTCACCAGCTTGTAACCCTCTACTACAAGCACCTCGGTGCAAGGCAATACAAGACTCTCCTCCCCACTGGACGTAGGGTATTCTTCAGCCTGAACAAGTATAAATCGCTTGTGTTCTTCTTGCACACCATCCGGATGTCCTACGCGCAAACGCTCATTCACTTGTCGGGGTTAGGTCTGCTGGCCCAAACACCGACACATATCTTTGTAGAGTTATCATCAATTACCAAAATGGGAAGATTGAAAGGTCATTGTTTGGTTTTGGTAATTGAGTGACAACCTAGGTAGACTAATTGTGTTTATGTGAGATACACAGGAGATTAGTCCACAGGTACATGTGTGTAAGTAACATTTGCCATGACGATAAAGATGGCTCGGAGATGTTGCAATGCATACACATGTGTTGACGAAGGAGCTCATTGCACATGAGACATGACATTGAGTCATGTGATCAAGGTGGAGAAGATCAAGACATGACTTAGCTCGACGGACCGGTTGCAAGTGTAAAGGGCAAGTTAGAGGCTTCGAAGCGAGGGACCGCGTGTGACGGTGAAGCGAGAGCAAGACTTGGCGCTGATGGACCGGCGCAACGGTGAAGAGCAAGTAAAGTCAAGATCGATGAACCAATGTGAACACGTGATGATATGAAGTGAATCATATCATTGTTGATCGTGTTGGTGCATGTGTTGCATCGACATCAGAGGAGTTGGAATGGAATGCGCAAGGCAAAGGTATAACCTAGGGCATTTTATTTCACTTGTCATAGGTGTGTAGAGAAGTTGATGACCGGATTTATGATAGATGGCTGTACTATCAAGAGGGGTAAACTTGTTTGCATATCGATCATCTAGTGCCACTCGAGTGATCTAACTATGCATCATTGTTAGGATCGAGTGTCGTGACAAGTTGAGTGGCTAACTCCTTAAAAATAATTGTGAAAATGCTAACACACATACACATGGTGATGTACACTTGGTGGTTAGCACATTTGAGCAAGGGTTGAGAAGGTGACGAAGTCGCGGAAGTGTTTCTCGCTGAGAAATGATGACCGAACGCTGGTCATGCAGCGACCGGACGTTGACGTCAGCGTCCGGTCAGTGTTGACTGGCTGCGCGCAGGAGGCGATGGTCAGACCGGACGCTGGGCACGTCAGGTCACGTGGTCACTATTTCCACGCGAAATACCCTTACTGGACTCGACCGGACCCTGAGTTGGCCGCGTCCGGTCACTTCTTCAGGCGGGTCCGGTCTTGGCACTGTGCTACGTCCGGTCGTCCATTTAACCATTGGCGCGCGCAGGCGGCAGTGAGCTGTTGGATCGCACGGCGAGGTTGAATCTAGGACGCCATGTGGACGGCGCAGCGCGACCGAACATTGGCCGGATGCGTTCGGTCATTATGACTGACGCGTCCGGTCAGCCCGAAAAACACCCGGTGAAGGGGTAACGGCTAGTTTAGCCCATGGGGCTATAAATAGAAGTGTTGGCCGGCCTTTGGCCGGTAGCTGAGCATCCTTGAGCCTTGGTGGTTTGTGTAGGTGTGCTTGGGAGCCCTCTAACTCACTTGCGATTGATAGTGTTCATCTGATCGAGTGAGTGAGCGATTCTAGTGCGATTGCATCGTGAGGTTGCCACCTCCTAGATGGCTTGGTGGTGGTCTCCGTCAAAGCCCGCAAGAAACTTGTGCGGCACTCCGAAGAAGAGCTTTGTGAGGGATATTGTGCTCATCTCACGGGAGCCGCGAAGAGCAACTCTAGTTGAGCGTGTCATTGAGCTACCTCACTTTCAGGGTAGGTTCTTACGGTGCCCGACGTGCGGACTTGGCGGGTGATGCCAATTAGCCGTCGAACCACCAAGTGAGCGGTCGACATAACAGGGACGTAGCGTGTTGGTAAGCACGTGAACCTCAGAAGAAAAATCACCGTGTCAACCTTGTCTTCATCATCTTCTCGGTGGTTTGCATTCCACGAAACACAAGCTTATATTTACATTTCATATATTGAGCTTGTGTTGTTGCTCTTGTAATTAGTTGTTTTGTGTAGCTTACTAGTTACCTTCTTACTTGTGCAGTATAGAAGTAGCTCCTTTGCGTGACTAATTTGGTTTGTGTAACCTTGTTAGCCACATTGCTTAGTTTGTATAGCTAAGTAATTTGCGCTCTATAATTTAGCTTGTATAGCCTTGTTATTGAGCATTGCTAATGAGCTTAGACGCTTTGTGCTTTTACATCACTAGTTGTGTAGAAGCTCCCTCGGTTGTGAAAAGTACTAGTGCATAGGTTTGTGTGAGCTTGCTCTAGAATTGATTAGGTGAGCTCAAACTAGCCCGACACCTTGGTTGCTTAATTAGGATCTTTTCAAGGTGCCAGAGAACTTAGATAGAGTGGTGTAGTCTTGACTAGACCGATAGTTTTAATTCCGCACTTGTTTCGGTTAGCCGACGCGATTAAGTTTTAGAAAAGACTATTCACCTCCTCTAGTCTGCCATCTCGACCCTACACCAGTTGTAGCTACTCAGGAAGCGGGGGGCTCTTATGCTCATGTGGATATCCCTGAGTCTTCCCGCTCTAGGTCTCATAGAGGAGGCAAGATGAAGAAATTTGAAAAGTGGCTGAAGGCGATCTTTGGCAAGTGCACTTATGCAGCTGACAGAGCGTATGAGACACAGCTTGAGCCACGTTAATAGCGTGGATAGGATCCCCCACTTCCTCCTATTCCACCTCCGCCTCAGTTTGACCTACCTAGCATGTCTGACACAGATTCAGATGATGAGGATGATGAGGAAGAGGAGCAACAGGGACGAGCAGCAGATTGGGAGGAGACCCTAGAGGGGTACCGACAGAGACAGGAGCCGAGGCATTCCACTCGCTCCACTCGCTACACTGCCACCACTCATCGTCAGGGCCGTGCACGTATTGACTCCGACGATGACGATGGTGGTGCAGGGACAGCTGCAGGAAGTAGCCGGGCTGCTCGAGGTGATGACATCGACTAGGAGAACATCCAGAGGGACGAGAATGAGTGAGTTCGTTCACTTTTTATTCCTTTCTCACTTTTTGGTGCTTGTTGCCAAAGGTGGAGAAAATTAGAGAGGTCAAAAAACTTTTTCGACATCTTGTGGTTGCTACAGGAGCTTCATGTCCTATTCGATGAGAGTTAGCCTTCGTTAGGTGGAGAGTTTGAGAATCGCTCAAAACTCTAATTTGTATAATAATGCTACTATTTGACTGTATTGGATATGGACATGTATCGTTTGTGTGTGCTAGTTGTCATCATAGTATGCTAGTATGTTTATCTTTTTATATAGAATCTGTTCTGTGATGCCTGATATGATCTGTGCTGGTACAGCAGGTGCGGCAGTGCCGCACTGAGCTGGTTCAGCAATCGTGTATTACTTGTCACTTGCATCACGAATTTATACATGACACAGTGTGCAGCACCCCACAGGAGGCATGGATGTAGGGGGAGCTCCCTTTCACCTCACAAAAATGTGAATCTTGGCCTTTTATGCCAAATTGGGAATTCAATTCTCTATTCACATATTTAGGGGGAGGCTCTACACCCATGGCTCGAGAATCTCAGTTATATTTCATATCTTTTGTAAGCTCTAATTGGGTTGTCACCAATCACAAAAAAAAGAGGAGATTGTAAGTGCAATCAAGCCCTATCGTAGGTTTTGGTGTCGATGACTGCCTAATTAGAGGACTAATGAGATTTGTCAAGATGACTAGCACGAAATTTATTATCGAGGTTGTTATATCAAAAGAAGGATCCCCCAATTACAAATGTAAACGACATCTCACTCAAGGAAGGTTTAATTTCTTTTATATTTTGAATTTGAGTATAGGAAAAACCGTACTATAAAGGGGGACACAACAACTTGCTAAAAATGTACAACCAAGTGCTCAATCTTATGTCAAAACATCCTTATTCCTTAGCCTTGACAGCCATGTTCTTCACTCTGCCTTTTTGCTGTCTTGGATAATGCAGCAGTGCCGCACTTAACTGACCGTTGGAACCCGAGGGGTATTTATACCTCTCTCTTCCAACGGTTCAGTCTTCTTCCCCAACTGTTCACTTCAACAGAACACCAGCTGTGCTCACTCTTCTCTCTCCTCCATTGGCAACCTTGAGCTCCCAAGCTTTCCATTTGATTTTTCCATCAATCCTTGAGAGAAAAATGTGCCAAAAATGATTAGAGAGCAGATCAACTAATTCCTAAAGCCTAAAGAGCACTTGGTTCACGTTTTGGCCGGTGGTTGTGTTTGTTACTCTCGGAGCTTGGCTCCTAGCCGGCTAGAGCGTCGCCCGGTGAGCTTGCCAACCTTGTGGCAGCCTTAGGAGGTTTGTAACCATCTCTTGCAGCTTGTAAAATCACCGCTCACCTCAAGAGTTCACTCTCTTGACTTGAGAACGAGGTTGGGTTGCAAAGCCCTAAGCCTTGGTGGCATACCTCAACAACGTGAACTTAGGCAAGCCTTAGTGGTGAGCTGAACCACGGGTTAATTCCTTGTGTCACCTTGCGCTTGTTTTGCTTTACTTGTTCATATTGTTGTTGAGGTGATTCTAGGGTTTGAGGCCGATCTACCCGTGTGTGGTATTCCTATCACTTCTAGCTGTCGATCTATGTTCTATCACTCTACAGGAAGTTAAGAAATTTACCCGATCTAAATCTTGTTGGATAGATTTTGAACTGTGAGCTAACCTTTCGTGCAGGTGCGGCAGTGCCACAGTTTGGTGCGGCAGTGCCGCCCTCACAGAGCGACAATGCCGCAGGTGGGTCTGACATTTGTTTGAGCTAAATTTTTACAGGCCTATTCACCCCCTCCCTCTAGACGCTCCAGTGATCCTACAAATACATATCATTGAATGCACATGTAACAGCCTAGGGTCACCCTGTGTGATATACCTGAGGCCTTATTTAGTTCCTCTCCAAAAACTTAACAGCCTATCACATCGGATGTTTGGACACATGTATGGAATATTAAATGTAAATTAAAAAATAACTAATTGTACAAATTGCGTGTATTTTACGAGACAAATTATTTAAACCTAATTAGTCTGTGATTAGACAATGTCGTGCTACTGTAACATGTGCTAATGACGAATTAATTAGTCTTAATAAATTCGTCTCATAGTTTACAGGCAAATTCTATAATTAGTTTTTTTATTAGTATCCGAACACCCATTCCGACATCACTTGAAACATCTGATGTAACACCCAAAACTTTACCATGCTGAAATTAAACAAGGCGTGAGTTATGTTGTTAGACAGAGCTTCCCGGTCCAGTATTCGATATACTTTAATAAAAAAGACCGCATGAACAACTGCCGCATTTAAAAATGCATTGAACTGATCATTTAAAAATGCATTTGGCTGAAAAAGGCACTCCATGTTCATCCTGTCTATGAAAGCATCATCGATGAGCACAACTTGTTGCTTTCCAGGTTTATAAGGGGATTTTTTTAATAGGCTCAATAATGTCAAGATCAGCCTGTGCAAACATACTCTGTAAAAAAAAGTTGTGTAAAGGAAGATGACAAACGTAGCAAATGGAAAATATAAAAAAAAAATGGGATTTCATCAGAGTATCATATCAGCATTTGTAGTATCATTGGAATATCAGAAAACCACATTGTTGGGTAAGATGGAATTTGGAATGTCCTTTTGCATCAGTTAATCAAAAAGATACTTTATTTGTTCTAGCTCGACTAATTACAGGAGGCATACTGTAATGTTAAAAAAAGGGGAAAAGATTCACGGTCCATTGCCAAATCTAAATTACATGAGGCATGCTGCTATACAACCAAGCGTAAATTACTTACACCATACAGTCTCTTATTTATAGGGTCTGCTCTTTTTTTTGCTAAATGATAGGTTGGTGGCATTCCTAGACCTAATGCACCCTACCAAAGATTCACCGTCCATTTACTTAAGTGATCAGTCAACCCAATTGCCAAACCAGTGTTCTTGAGTTATATTCAGAGTCTGTAATTTTAAAACCAAGCATTTTCCCTCCTATCAGAGAAACATAGAAATTTTAAGGTGAAGTCTGCAGTCCTCCCTCCCAACCATTTTCCCTCCTATCAGAGAAACATCAGAAGGAACAACAATTTTCGTATAAATACATGAGCAACAATGTCCCGATGTTACCACCAAATGACTGTCAATTCTGGATTCTTAGCAAAACAGCAAAGAAGGTCCCCTTGAGAAAAAAAATAGAAGAACTAAATTTAATGATTATTGCCACGATACATATAATGGTTATTGTATTACACCCATTGTCCACAAATTCAATAACTGTGCTAATTTATAAGTTTGGACAGGTCACTCCTAATTTATAAGTTTGTGCATAATTTAAGATTAAAACTTTTGAGGCAGGGCTAGCCCAAGATGGCATTAAACCACTTCCAATCAATTATGGATGTCGAATTCTTAAGCGACAGTTCATCAGGGGAAAGGGCCTCAAGATCAGACAGAAATGGTCCTTTGCCTAGTTAGTGGTCATAGGGACAACTTTTCGCCAAAAGAAGTCCTGCCCTCGATAGCCGCCCCTGTTAGGACACTATCAGGTTCAGGGGCGCAGCACTGATAGTGTGGTAACAGCTAATTACATGACATCTTAACTTCAGTTGCCTGCCATCTTAAAATAGGCACTCTCTCTTGTTCCATCCATTCATGAGAGTGAAAGGGACAATAGAGCAATATGATGGACAATTTTCAGTATTCCTGACAAATACTGAAGAAGTTGATTTACTAAACTGTGATGACCATATAAGCCCCTTTCGTTATAGAGCCTGGGAGATGCTTTCAGTCTTTCGTTATATTTCTGACAAACACACATCAGTTCTTTGGTTTTGCTTTATCGAATTTTCTCAACAACACTACATACCTCACGTGGCCTTAACTGATATTGATGCAAGCATTTTTTTCCTAGACTGACGCATTTTAACTCGGTCTGCATTATGCAATGCTTGCTGGCAATCATTGGTATGTGTTCTTTAAAAAATAAATGGAAACTTCAGTGACATCAGGGTATCAAAGATGGCAACCAAAACTAAGAAATGTGGCATCAATCATTAAATTGGACGATTGATGCAGTACCAGTCATGCAGCATGGAAACTCAGAAACAGAACAAAAGGGAAAAGCACACTTCCATCAGGAACAATGGACCTCGACGAGCTTACCAGAGGCGCCTGCGAAGTGGAGGCGGCGGAGAGGCGGGCGCCGAGGCGTCGTCAATCCTCGCGTCCGCAGCGGTGGCGGGGCAAAACGGAACGGCGCTGGAGCAGGCGAGGAGGAGCCGGCGTGTCCTCGCTCCTCGCGTCCGTGGCGGCAGCAGCGAACGGAAGGGCGAGGGAGCAGGCGAGGAGGATGCTACTGCTGTGGCCGACCTGGACGCGGTGCTCGGGGCGGGGCTGGGGCTGGCTGCCGCCGCGCCGCGGACGGGGCGCCGGTGCCGGGGCGTGCCGGCTCAAGGGCTAGGCGCTCATGAGCAGGGGGCAAGCCAGGAGCGGCCGAGCAGCGAGCGGCGAGCGGCAGCACGCTGGCCGCCGGGCGTAGCCGGCCTGGCGCTGAGCCGCGGCTGCTACTGCCTGCTGGCGGCGACGCTCGTCCGCCGGCTGCGATGCGACCCCGCTGGAACACCACCCCGCCTGCGCTCTCCGGCCGCCGCGACGTCGCCCCGCAGCAGCGCCGAGCCGCCTCCGGCCACCTCACCCGCGGGTGGCGGCGGCGCACAACCGCAGCACTTCACCGTCCCCCCTCCCACCAGTGCCGCCTGCCTCTACCACTCTCCCTCCATGGAGTGTCCTTCGACGTACGTCGGCGCCGCCTGCTGCCGCCGCTCCCCCTCGGTGGAACGACCTCGAACTAGGTCGGCACCGCCTTCTGCTACCGTCTGCACTGTCCCGCAGGCCGTGGGTGCTGGCTGCTTGCCGACCGGCCACGCGCTGGGACCTGGGAGCGGGCAGCTAGGAGAGGGAGTGGCCGAGCGGGTAGTTGCCGCGGCGAGCAGGTAGCGAGGCAGGTTGCGGACTGCGGAGCGATGCGGTGAGCAGGGGCCAGGGGCGCGGGGTGGACGGAACACGGTGATTGGGGAGTCAACGTTGGTAGGGATCGAGGGATATGGTTGTTGGACCGGTGCGGGGGGCTGCGTGCGTGCGGGCCTGAAGGGAGTTGGACAGAATTGGAGCCTAGCGGGGCGAAGGAGTCCCGTGAACGAGCCCTTGTTTAGTTCGTCAGTTCTCCTCCAAATTCTACTATACAAAAAGAAGATTCTCTGTCACATCAAAATGTCGGCAAATGCATGGAGTACTAAATGTTGATGAAATCAAAAACTAATTGCACAGTTTTGTTGTACTTTGCGAGACGAACATTTTAAGCCTAGTTAGTCAAAATTTGGATAATTTTTCCTAAATACAAACGAAATACTACAGGAATTCTGATACAGTGTTTTTCTCGCCAATTCCGTGAACTAAACGAGGACCGATTCTTGATTTATCTTGTCAGGCCAGTGTCAGCGGAGAGTTTGGTTGTTTCGAAGACGGTCACGTCACGTAGAATAGAATAGAATAGAATAGAATAGAATAGAATAGAATGAAATATGAATGAACCACACATTGAGTTTTATTCTAGAGTTTCATAGATATTTAATTTCATGACTCATAACGAGTTGATATTCGTGTCAAAAGAGTTTCATCCACGTAAAACTCACTTCTTCTCTCTCTTATTAAAAACCTTGCCACATCATCAAAAACGTTTATGTCACAGCTCATTAAATACAAATGAAACTCTAATAAAACTTCCACTGAAACCGACCTTAGTGGTAGGGAAAAGTACATTTATTATCGGAGGAAGAGAGTACGATTTAAAACGGAGGAATATTAACTAAACGGAATAGTAGCTAAACGAGACAAAGTCCTATTCACACCGGACAAACCATACATACAAAGGCCTTGTTTAGTTGCCAAAATTTTTGGCAAAATGCAACTGTAGCATTTTCGTTGTTATTTGGTAATTAGTGTCCAATCATGGTCTAATTAGGCTTAAAAGATTCGTCTCGTCCATTTCGTCTAAACTGTGTAATTAGTTTTATTTTTTATCTATATTTAATGCTTCATGCATGCGTCCAAAGATTCGATGTGACGGGGAATCTACTGTTCTTTTGCAAAATTTTCTGGATCTAAACTGGGCCAAAATACTTGGCCATTTCAAATTGGTTTATCGGTTGGTCTTGTGATGTTAGAGCATCTCCAGTAGTTAAAAAAAAAGCAATTAGCTGAGTGTTCCAAGTGGCTAAAAAAACGTTTAGGGTGTATTTGTTAGGTTTCTCCTACAATTTTATAATCCTTGATCCTAAAATATACCCTCTCAGTCCTAAATTATAACTTATTATTTTAATTACTTGGAGAGTCAAAGCTTCTATAGTTTGACCAAAATTATAGAAAGAATTACAAAGATTTATGACATCAAATAAGTATGCCATGAAAATATAATTGATTGAGAATCTAATAATACTTATTTGATATCATAAATGTTATTATTTTATTATATAAATTTTATCAAACTTGAGATGTTTGACTCTTAAAAAAGTTGAAATAACTTATAATCTGGGATGGAGGGAGTACAAGATAATTTTATATCAGAAACCGTGGACTGTTTTTAAATTATTCTATCTGCTTTTATATTTTATTTCTCTTTTGTATATTTGCATCACAATCTCTATCCTGCTTTTATTTTCCTCCACGTCCTTCCACCTTTAGATTTGGTGATGGATATGTGTGCACATGCACGCGATTAGGTCGAGTAGTTTCCTGTGTGCGAAAAAATTGCAGGACCTAATAATAATAATAATAATAATAATAATACATTAAAGATTAACTGCTGGACCAGTAGAGTCAGGTCACAAATGCAAAAGAAAATACACTACTACTGTGTTTTTGGTTGCTGCCAAGGTTCGGAAATGCTAGACGCAGCCAAAACTATACACCCCATTTCATATCAGAAATCAGAACCGAACTTTTCATTGTACGGACAACTCAAAACGCCCAACCGTTGGTCATGGCCTGAAAGTAATAGAGGTGGGACCTGTGCCTGATCATGCGAAGCTCCCCATTGGCTCCACACTGCTGCAGCGTTAATCCCGTAAGCACGGCGAAGTTCTCAATCTGGCAAAGTTCCTCTGAGGATCCCTTGTCTACTGTTTGGAAGAACTTGGCCACACAAAACTTGCCGGACCCAAGATGTACAAGGAATGACTTCATCAAGATCCAACCCTCCTGTGCCTGCACATCCTTCCAGTCCTCGTGTAACAACTGCGGTCCACTTTGTTTGGTGGCAGCCCTGAGATCAGATGAGCAGAGCATGCCGTCTCGCGAGGAGAACCCTAGCCACAGACCGTACTCCGGGAAGTAGTCGGCGCGGCCACGGAAGGGCAGCTCCCAGTCGCCGGACTTTCTCCACGAGCCACACGCTGTATCGAAGGAATAGGTGCCAAAGCCAGGCGTGGATATCCAGATACCAGTGTCATTCACCACAGTGTATGTGGAGATGGCAGTGGGGGTGTAGCCAGGCGCAAGCACGTAGGGTGGCGCCAGTCCCGGGAGGTGGACAGGTCCTTGGGGACCTCATACCTGAGGGCTTCGAAGCCGCCTGGGCGTGGCATCTTGTCCAGGACATACAGGGCGTCGCCAGCCGCTACTGAGATGGTGTTGCACATCTTGGGCTCGTTAAGGCAGACCTGTTTGTGGATGGCATGCTGGTCGAGGTCGTACAGGAAGGTGAAGCCTTTCTGGTCTGCGCCAGCAATGAGGCTCTTATTCTTGCCTCGGCCAAACAACGAGAAGAAATCCAGTCTACCATTGCCATAGTTGCTGCGTGGAGGGGTGAAAGAGATGAAGGGGTTGGGCAGATGAGCTTCCTCCGGTTTCATACTATTATTATTACTGGAGGAGAAGAGGCTAGACGCGTTGATGCGACGCAGAGGATATGTTGCCCGGTTGAAATTGTTCACAAGCAGATACACATACCGCCTCCAGTTCCCCATCTTGGATTCGATTGATCCAAAACCCCTCCTCCTGTGAATATGGACAACTGAATTATTCCCGGAAAAATCAGTGAATTTGAACACAATATATGAAGTGCGTATCTCCATATTGATCATTAACCATACAAGACTTGCCCACATTGATCATCAATATTCAGTTTAACAATATATATATATATATATATATATATATATATATATATGCCTGTCTCGTACCGGCGCCAGTCCCGGGAGGTCGGCAAGTCCCCTAACAGAACATACATGAACAGAGAGACCATGGGACATCATATGCACCAATAATCTTTTAGGAAAGAGAAAAAAATCGAAGTTTGTATATTCTTAATACATGTATGTATACTACCAGCTTGCTGCTGCAGTAACCCTTCCTGTAGGTACTGTTCAGTCATCATCATCATGAAAGGAAACCAGAGTAGCAGCAGCGAGCAGGTCAAATACTTCGAACAGGGGCGGATCAGATCAGATCCCATTGGGGCGGATTCAGTAAAAGGACATGGGTGTACACATATACACCGAATAATTTTTGCAAAAACTTTGAAATTAGGAGGGTTGTCAAATAGCTAAATAGCTTTAGGTTAGGGTTTCAGAGCTCAGCTTCGCACAGCATGAAGGTAAGGGAAGAGAAGGGGTGGGAGTACCTGGTGGGTGCTCTTCGCCGGAGAAGAGACCAACGAAAACCTCAGCACCGCTTCGGGCGGCGGGATACCAGTAGTCGGAGACCGAAGAGGGGGCGAGAGAGACAAACAGAACGCTTGAGGGATATGCAGCGGACGGAATGGAGGATGCTAGATTATGCAGCGATGGCGTTCTTCTGGGCCGTTTTCTTTCACAGTTTCTTTGGAAACTAGCAGGAACCCCGCGCGTTGCCGCGGGTGCAAGAGAGAAAGTTTGAAAAAACGCAAGCAGTGTGGTAGAATTGCAGATGGTTTTATCTGCCAATCAGCAAACAACGACATGGTTCATATAATAGTATGGTAATGTCCAAAAGATGGATATACAGATGCAAGATTGGTCACTGCACATATTGGAACACGACTGATAAGCGGAAAATGTGCAGTTCATATTGGGCGCTGAGACAAATAACCTCAGCCGCTGGTAACTAACAGTTGCACTTTGTTGTTGGTATCTTTGTAGACACGGAAAAAATATGGCGTCCCGATTCTACTATAAACTAAAGAGTACTTCCATCTTTTGTTCGACTAAATTGATAGCAGTACATTGTAAGCAGCAAGTGCGTGAATAACATGGTAAACTAAGAAGGTAAGATTAATATGAAAATCAATTCCTTTTTTTTTTGGCTAAGGAGAGCTGCAAAGATTTCGGATTGCAGTATTGCAGGCGGAAGGTAACCTTTTTTTTTGGTGAACCCCAACAACAGCCTGTGAATCAGGATGTCCTGTTCCGGCGTAGAAGTAGGTTATGCACAGAATATTCAAAGTTAAAATAGAAACAAAAAATAGGGAGGAATTAATGACAAACTTTAGAGAGCAAACATTTTAGCGACCTACAGGCATGCAATAGTAGAGGAATGTGGATAACATAACCGACAACAACATGATTGAAGTTATAGCATGGTAATATTTTGGAGATCATTACCTGCATGTTGTCTATGATATGCATGAACATTGAAGTTTCCCTAATATCTGCCAAATGGAAGACAAAAGAAGTTTAAGTCATATATATAGAATATATCTGCCAAGAGCCTGACAGTAGATTGGTTCTGCACATGTGAAACCTGGGAATCAGGTTAAGGTGCACATTTGAGGTCATGGGAAATGGAGAAAATAGATAGAACATAAGTAACATCAATTGAAAGATAGGTAGTAACCTGTTTTAGGTGGAAAGGTTTGGAATGATATGATTCCTGGACTGAACCACACTACGTCAGATCACCAAAAACCGGCACTGACAGTGCCGACAGTGAATGTCGAATCTGTAGTAGTGGCACTAAAAATCCCTGTAACGCCAAAGGCACAAAAAGCTGAACCAATAAGGACCATCAGGAAATAATGACTACTGTAAATCGAGGAGCACAAACTGCAACATAGACTTTAGTGGTAAGCAAACCCCTAGTCAGAAAACGAAATTCCGAACAAAACTATGAATTAGAAACTGCCATGCACGGTATAGGCAGGAGGCATAAAAATCAGAACTGAAAGATAAAGACATTGAAGGCTATAGGCACGAACAGATGGGACCTGAAATCAGGAATTGCAACATAGACTTTAGTATGAAGTAAACATGTAGGTGACAAACATATTGTCGACCTGCAATCATGCAACATAGGATAGTGTGCACACTATATGTTTTTTCTGAACAGCATAGTCACAATTATTTGTGTTGGACTGTCCAAGGTGTTTAAAGAAATTTGGAAGACCATAAGCATTTCATGGAACAGTGTGTAGTTGAAACCAGGTTCAGTGCCCACATGTAGCAATTAATTAAGGTCTAGTTAGAACACGTCGACATCTCACGTCACACAACCCACTTAGGTAGCATCGAAATTATATGGGATTTGGGAAACCATAAGCATTTGATGAAACAGTGTCTAGTTTGAAGCAAATAAACTGGCCACATGTAACAATTAACTGAGCTGAAGCTAGAACACATCAAGATCTCACCTCACACAATGGCATATCGTCTTCTCTGGACCATACACGTAGCTTGCACTCTAAACTTAAATAATCGTACCATCTGCAGAAAGAAACAAACCAAAAAAGTTGGAATCAATCAAAGATCCAAACAAAGTGAGCACTGCAGCACCGGGGAAATAAAAGCTGGAAGCATATCAGACTCAGTAAGGTAGGCCTCCAAGTGGCAGCACAAAGGTTTCGGTTTCACTGGCTGGCAAACGATAAAGAATGAAAGGGTAAACTAAAAGAGGTCTGGACATTGATGCATAAGCCATCTTTTAGAAAGATAGAAGTATTTGGTCATGGCATATGAGTATACCTTGGCAACTTCCTGAGGATAGGGAATGATTACTCGTATGGAAGATTCATGAGCATGCCTGGATATGAGTACTAACTTCAATCCCACTGAACCATGATGGACTGGTGACCTCTACTCATATCCATGATGCCTGGATATGAGCATGCCTGAAATACTGAAAAGTGACAGAAGAAAATCGAGAAGATGAGCTTATAAATATGTTCAGCCATACCAAAGATCAATTAGGAAATTAATAAGCAGTCAAATTTGTAACATCGTGTGGCATTTGTTCTAATATGAATTTGAAATTGAACATATGGACTGAGAGACAGTAAAATGATCAAAATTTGCCGAAAGAAATTAAACATATGGACTGAGAGACAGATGGAAGGGTTGTAGCACCAGCAGGTATTCTGTAACTACACATGTGGTGTATTAGTTAATATACATGAGAATTGATACTGAATCCTTGGCTATTTTATGTTGCAGTACAAATGTATGCACCTGTATACAACGAAGAAATGACGAAATCAAAAACCAACTGTTGTAAGCTGATTCATGAAAATACCTCGAACACAAAAATAGTGGATGCTTCAGGGGAAAATAGATTGCTGAGGGGCCGAAATTACCAGGGCACCATGTAGAAACCACATGGCATCATATGGAGTGGACGTGAGCATCGTTAGCAACTTACGTACCTGCAGATGTGAAACGGAGGAAATTAGCATGCGCAATCAGAAGATCTATGAGTGGGAAAGAACTTTGTGCAGTATATGAGGCGCTGTAAATCGGATAGCTGCATACGCAAGACGGAGCCGAAGAAGGTGGGGGGCGGGCTCGCGGCGCCGCTGGCGTCATGGCTACCAGCGATGGCTTCGCGATTCCAAGGAGGAGGGCGGACGTGCCAGAACTCCGAGAGGCAGACACCGGAGGGGACCCGCTGGAGGGCTGCGCGACGGAGCCGGAGAGAGTGGGGGCGGGCTCGCAGCACCGACGGCCTCAGTGCTACCAGCGACGGCGTGACAACCTAGGGAGGGGGCCGGCCGGCGCTCGCGCTAAGCCGGAACGGCTGAGGATGCAGGAAGGGAGTAGAAGCTAGCACCCTGTTCGTTTGCAGCAGAATCGGCAACCATTCGGCAGTGTTTTTCTCTCACGATAAACCAGCGAACGGTGCTTTCAGCACAATAAACCGTAGAAGTGTCAGGAGCCATGTTTCTTCCTTATCCTTTTTTTTTACTGCGGCCTTGTTCACTTTCCCATCCCAACCCAAAATATTTCCTCTTTCACCCATCACAGCAAATCTTTCGACGCATGTATGGAACATTAAATGTAGGTAAAAAAAGATAACTAATTGTATAGTTTGTCTGTAAATGTCGGGACGAATCTTTTGAGCCTAGTTAGTTCATGATTGGACAAATTTTATCAAATAACACCAAAAGATACTATAGTAACTTTTCACCTACTTTTCGCGAAGTGAACACACCCTGCATGTCTGGGTGGGATGGTTGGTTCTGGGGGTTTTGCGGATTGCCGTTGACTGTTGCTAGAACAGTGTTTTGTGAGAGGTGACGGAACTTCCCGCTTCCACGCTCTTTATACTATTGTATAGATTTCTGTTTTCTTTATTTTTCTTTCTCTACCTTTTAAACTTTTTATTCTTTTTGATTTCACATCTACTCCATCCGAAAATAAACACACGTATTGCTTCCCAAGTAGCCAAACCTTTTAAAGTTCAACCAAATATATACAAAAATATATTAATATTTAAGATGTATAATAACTATAATTAGATTAAGCATAGAATATTTTTTGATAATAAACTCATTTGGAGATACAAATGTTGATACTATTTTCTATATTACCGGTCAAACTTTGAGTCCTAGAGAAACAAGACGTACATTTATTTTAGGACGGAGGGAATTCTCTTCATGTAGTACAACATTTGTTTTAAATAACAAATAATAATGTTATTTATGAGTATATAGTATTTTTTTTAAGGAAATACTGTGGAGCTTGCTCCCCAGCAATTTTTTTATTGAAAGGAAGGAAGGAACAAACAATACAAAGCAGAGGGTTAGCAGGGTGCTAACATAACGGAACCAACTTAGCACCTTACCCAGTGGCGGAGCTCGCCTCCAAAACAAGGGGGGGCATTTCACAAGTGAGTGGCAAAGAAGTAGCGAGCGCTAAGAGTAATAGACTATACCAGCTATGAGCACCTCTGGAGACACAAACTTGTGTGGCAATAAAGAAAATAGGGATTGCAGACTTTTACTACTAGCCAGTGATCACGTGGACAGAATACTACGTACAAATTGCATGTAGCAAGGGGGGGCCATGGCCCAGGATGGCCTCCACGTACCTCCGCCAGTGACCTTACCTACTAGAAGGGTCGTAGCCGTTAAACAAAAGGAAATGACGGACGCAGCCGCCTCAACAAATGACAAAGCAAACAATTACAGGGAGTTGAGCCAATTCATTATTACAGGGTGAAAGTTGGAGGGAAGCCTATGCAGGTGAAGTTTAACTTCATTTGTGAAGATTGTTTTCCATGCCGAAATTGAAGGTCCTTTGCCGTTAAAGATAACCTTGTTCGCTTGAACTTATCAGCCAGCCATTTAACAATATTTTTCTCTCACAACAAATCAGCATCAGTCACAAAAACCATCAGCCGAGCAGGGCCAAAAGCATCCCTTTCTTTCCATATACTCCAGCTATCATCACTATGTCCATATAGCAAGGACCAACAAAGGTTGATCTCTGTTCATTCCACTGTATGTTATGCATTTGGAAAAGGTTGTCTCGAACATTCCACGGTATGTTTAGTTTGAACCATCTAGTCATGTGCTGGAGGAACATTCAAAAAAGAGGTGTCTTCATGGCACATAACACAGTCACAACCTTCATCAGGATGCTTGCTGCGTCTTCCTTGGACATTCCTGGGATTAAGCCAATACATGAGAAGTAACCAAGCAAAAAAAATTTATCTTTCATACGCTTCAACTTCCAGATCCAAAGAAGAGGAGCCGGCGGTGTGACAGAAGCAAAATGGTGCCTGTAGAATTTGCTGGAGCTATAAGCAGTGTTGTTCCAAATGTATGTTCAGGTATCATTTTGGCCATGATTCACCATGTATTGGTCCAGAGTGTCTTCAAAGACTAGGAATTAATATGTTTGAAAAAAAATGTGAAAAAATGCCTAAAATGTCAAAAACTCTAGTTGGCAACCTTTGCATAGCTTTTTGAAGGCTAATTAAATAATTATTTTCCGAAATTGCTATAGAGCACCCGGTTGTTTCATCCCCTGCCAGCAACCGGTTTTCTGGCCTTGTGATTGGCCCGACGCAAGTGAGAAACCGCGTCGTACGCGGGCCCCTCGCCTTGACCCGTCCCTGCCGCTGCTTGGAGCGTCATGCGCGCCCAGCGTGCCCTGCGATGGCTACTGTGCGTAGCCCTCCCTCCCAGGATCCTCTGTGGCAGTGCGGCATGGAAGTGGGTGTGCTGGTGGCGCAGAGGATCCGGTCCACTAGGAAGCGGGACACGTACGGGCTAGGAGTATTTGACATTTGTGAATAATTTGATATATATTTCTCTTATATCTGTAATTCATAAAAATAATTTGTAATTTTCTTTGAAAACTTGGCATATATGTGTTTTGAGATTTGCAATCCATTGAAATACTTAAATTACATCACTCCGTCCAATAAATTACTGTCGGGGTCGGGGTATCTCAGGGCATTGATTAGTTGCAGGCCACGCGACCCTCAACACGCTAGCTGGTAAAAGCCCAAACAACCAAGCCCTAGATAAGCCGAGCAAACCAGACCAACACCCAGGCCAGGGTTGGCCACGACCTCTTTCCCTGCCTTAACCACACAACGGGTGCGACCCCTTCCCCGTCATGACCTCTGGGGAGGATGAAAAAAGGTCACGCCAGGCCAAGCGAGCTTGCTCTGACAGGATCAAGCACGCTGTATTGACCCCACAAGGACCGAGAGGGCAGCAGTCACCTCGACCCTGTCAGACGCTAACCCCGTACCACGCTGCACGGACAAGACAACACCGCGCAGCGGTGCCGATGGGTACGAAACCCACCATCCAGATACGGATCGACAAGACATGAGCACGATCCCACCGCTACGGGGCGGGATCCGCAACAAGGGTCTCGACTAGCGGCCTTCCTGGCTGGCAGAGTACCCCGACCCCAACGATCAGGGTCATGGCCCTCAGCCCCACGAAGCAACCAAGACGACCAACGACCCTAGGTGGCTACCAACTCTGGTACGACGCGCCAGGAAACTTAGAGACTACAGCAAGAATCTCGATGGGCACCGCGTTGCACAGGATGGCTGACAAACCATCACCATGCTACAGTGCTGCCACGACCAGCACAATACCCCCACGTCAGATCCTGCCACGACATGGCCTCAAGACCATGACAGAAGCCAGAACCCAGACAAGCTCCAGAAGATGGCGTAACTTGCAAGCCAAGTTAGCTAGGATCACCTCTTACTCTATACAAGGGTAGCCAGGGCGCCCTTCCGGGGGCAACCCACTCATTATGCATCCTCTACCTCCATAGCAGTAGCAGTAGTAGGGCTCCTAGAGCTTCCCTTCGAGCCGTCCTTCTCCTAGCATAGGTTCCATAACCTATTTCTCCATTCTTGCACCCCATGGTTAGAACTTTAGAGCATTCAAGCGAGGAACACATACTTGATCATCTCTGAGACTGGACGTAGGGCTCCGGCGTGAACCAGTATAAATCCTCGTGTCTTTTTGGATGCCACTGTCGTTTTCCTAGGCCCTGTTTGGTCGCCTCTGTTTTTTAACACACATCACATTGAATGTTCTGGCACATGCATGGACTACTAAATATAAACTAATTACATGCACGTCGGCACATATTAAGAGTAATTTACGAGACGAATCTATTAAGCCTAATTACTCCATGATTGGACACTAATTGCCAAATAAGACTAAAGTGCTACAGTATCTGTTAAACTTTAACAGGGCAAACCAAACACCCCCTACACGCGACAATCGTATAAGTTTACTAGTCCGGTTTACGAAACACCGACAATTATACTGAAGAAACTATTGTAAATACAGTAATAAAGCGATATAAATATAGCTATAATACATTGTAAATGCATGGGCAAAAATCTAGTTGTTGGAAGGGGCTACTTATTTTATTTAAAACAAGGCCACAGTGAATAACCACCTTTATATATAAAAAAATGTATATTCCTTCCATACGAGTACATAGTGTACGTCTTTGAATGTGACATAGGCTATCGTTCCTGTTGCCAAGCCGTCACTGCAGCCACCAACCACATGAAAAAAATTTGCAGTTCAAATTACAAGTTGAAAGGAGAATGCAAGTAAAACATAAATTAATCAAATAACCAGGCAATTAAATCAAGGGGTTCTCACAGTCTGATGTTGAATTGTTTGATTTTTTTGTTTTGTTTTGAATGTCTGGTGGGGGGGGGGGATTGTTCCCCACCTATTGTGTTGATATATGGCCCAAAACGGCCCGGAGGATCAGTTACAAAGTGTTTTACATTTCACGAAATTCGTGACTCGGAGTACATGACTTTTAAGTTGTCATTGCATCATGAAACAACTGACACCAAGTATCTGCTACCGGACTTTTCTTCCTCGACAGCCTTAGGCTGTGTGCAGTTCACGTCCAAAAAAATTTTCATCCCATCACATCGAATGTTTAGATACATACATAGAGTACTAAATGTAGACGAAAAAAACTAATTGCACAGTTTGGTTGGAAACCCCGAGATGAATCTTTTAAGCCTAATTAGTCCATGATTAGCCTTAAGTGCTACAGTACCTACATGTGCTAATTACGATTTAATTAGGCTTAATAAATTCGTCCTGCGGTTTTCAGACGAGTTATGTAATTAGTTTTTAAATTAGTATCCGAAAACCCCTTCCGACATCTCATGAAACATCCGATGCGACACTAAAAATTTTTCTTTCATGAACTAAACAAGGCCTTATACACGCTCAGCTTCACTTCTGCATGATCCAAGTAGTTGCTGAATTGAGGTCTGCTCCGATCCGAAGACGGAAGCGTTACGGCGCTTCCAAAGTCGCCAGCACGCGGGTCCCAAACTCTTCTTTTGGCACATTGCTGGGACAGTGTAGTTTTTTTTACGTCTTTCATCTGGGTACAGCTGTAGCATCTGTTCATATAGACGCACGCCCACTCAATATACGCACACTACTCACACCACCTGTGTACAAATAGACCGCGTCCTTCTTGACATCACCGAAATCCACTGATTTCGTAGGCACGATCCCACTGTGGCTTCACGCGTGAGAGGCCGACGCTTAGAACTGGTCTAAATGGAGACCGCGCCCACATCTGCTTCGTGTCCACGGGCTTTCAGTAGCCTGTATAAGCTTCCAGTGTCTAATTTTTTTTGACCACAGCTGAATTGTTCGATTTCACCGGCAAAGGAGGCAACCCTTGCAGCTCGCACTCCATTGCCAGAACTGAGATGTTGTGCACCCGCTCCTGTAAGTAAAAGCAACTGCCAAAATAACCATCAAAATACTTCAACGACGAAACTCCCCTCCAATCCCCAACTATCTGTGTGCATGAACTGCCTAGGAGATTATGCTCAGAGCTCAACAAAGCTTTCTGTTAGCAGTGGCAAATAGATTATTGATGCATGTCACAAGAGGAACAACGTTTCCTGAACCTGACATAATTATTTGGTATTCCGCCAGGGTGAGGGCTCGTCAAACTTGCTCTAGCAGACGAATGAACCAACCAAACCGAAACAATATCACACGCAAAACAGAACATAGGCAGCAAAGTCCACTGTTTTCTCGTGCAAAACACAACCAATCACTCGCCAAAAGGCCAAAGCGCCAGCAGCTGCCTAGCAGGCAATGACAACCTGACGGGAAGCAGGAGTGCAAGCTGAGCTACTCCCTCCGTCTACAAAAACATGCAATTATCGTTTTTTAAGAAGTCAAACAGTTTAAACTTTAACTAAATTTATATAAAAAATACTAATATTTATGATACAAAATAAGTATCATTAAATTAGTTATAGAATATATTTTTATAATAAATTTATTTAGAGATATAAATGTTAATATTATTTAGGCTGTGTTTAGTTGGTGAAAAGTTTTTGGGAAAAATACCACATCGGATGTTCCGTGCGATGTCGGAAGGAGTTTTCGGATACTAATTAAAAAACTAATTACATAGCTTGCATGGAAACTGCGAGACGAATTTACTAAGCATAATTAATCCGTTATTAACACATTTGTTATTGTAGCACTTTAGTGTCAAATCACGGACTAATTAGGCTCAAAACGTTCGTCTCGCAATTTACACGCAAACTGTGCAATTAGTTTTTTATTTCATCTATATTTAATACTCTATGCATGTGCTGCAAGATTCGTTACTGTAGTTTTTCGTGAAAAGTTTTTGAATCTAAACAAGGTCTTACTATAAACTTGGTCAAACTTGAGTCAGTTGGACTGGCACACACTCCATAATTACATCTTTTGTTGGACGGAGGGAGTAGCTCTCTCGATCTAACAACCATCACCATGGAGAACTGCCAACTCCGCGGCCTGTCGTGGTTTGCCGAGTCCTGCATCCCGCCCTGACATCGCCATCCCATCCCCGTCCGCAGGTCTTGTTTAGTTCCTCCCGCAAAGTTTATAACATATCTCATCGAATGTTTTAATACATGCACGTAGTATTAAATATAGACTAAAAAATAACTAATTGTACAGACTGCGACTACTTTGCAAGACGAATCTTTTAAGCCTAATGTTCATGATTTGACAATAAAGTGCTCAGTAACACATGTGCTAATGATGGATTAATTAGGCTTAATAAATTCGTCTCGCAGTTTTCTGACGAATTATGTAATTTATTTTTTATTAGTATCCAAACACCCCGTGCGACACCCCCAACTTTCAGCCTGAACTAAACAATGTCCACCGGCTCCACCACCAGCCCAGCCTCTAACACTAGCCGACCGACAAATGTCCCATCTCCACGCTCCCCCACGAGCTCCTTAGGCCTTGTTTAGGTCCAGAGCGTAAAGTTTCAGGGTGTCACATCGAGTGTCACGTGAGGTGTCTCATGTGGTGTTCAGATACTAATAAAAAAACAAATTACAGAATCCATCAGTGAACCGCGAGACGAATTTATTAAGCTTAATTAATCCGTCGTGAGCGCATATGTTACTATAGCACTTTATTGTCAAATCATGGACTAATTAGACTTAAAAAATTCGTCTCATAATTTATACTTAATCTATGTAATTAGTTAGTTTTTTAATATATATTTAATATTCCATACATGTGCCAAAATATCAGATGCGATGCGGCTTAAAGTTGGTGGAAACTAAACGACGCCTACCCGCGTGCCCCGCCTCCTTCCCGTGACCCTTCGTCGTCTACAGCTGCTTCGCCAGCTTCCTCCACTTGTGCGCGACCGCCTTCACCCCTGCCTCCTCGCGGTCTCCATCGCCGTCCCCTCCGCCATCAGCCCATCATTGTCCGGTTAGGTATTCCCCAAATTCAAATTTAAAATTTGAAAAAAAAAATGCTAAAAAAATTCCTAAAAATAGTTCATGATTTATAGAAGCCCATGGTGTAAATTTTTTTTTAAATTGGAGTTCGTTTAGTATTTATTTATATGAATAGAAGTTTGAAAAAAAAACCGGTCCCGGCCCGTTAAGGCCCATGAGGCCCATGAGGCCGCCACGGGCACAAAACGAGCCGGGACCTCGCGGGGGGAGGGGTCAACGCGCCGAGCGTCTTATCCTCTCCCGTCCGCCCCCCGCCCGCGCCGACCGGCCGCCGCCGCCGGCTAACCGCCCCGAAGGCTCGGTTTACCGCCCGGTCCGGGCGGTTTACCGAGAGGCCGCCGCGAAGTCGGCTAACCGCCCGGATCCAGCGGCTAACCGCTCGGTTAGCGCGGTTTACCGACCGGATCCGCGGCTAACCGCCCAGGTATGTTTTTTTTCTTTACCTCGCAATCGGTTGTCGCACAAGAAACTAAACAGGCTTGTTTATGTCAATTACAACCTTCGGCTGCGACTAGCGGATGTGAACCCACGAAGGTATGATGAAGAAGATTTTATCGACCGGTTCGCCGAAGTCTCATTCTATGACCGGAGCAATCCGGTTAGGGAATGGATGGAGTATGGTAGATCTAACCTGCCTCCTGTTCTTGATGAGGATTCTGACGAAGTGGACGTCCCTCTGCCATCACATCTTGTTAGGTACATTATATTTATATATATACAAATGTGTGTATGTCTCACCGTGTATTATGTGATTCATTTGTTTGTATTGGCAGTGACCAAATAGACCCCGAGGATCTACGTCAGGCTACGGGGCATGATTGCATCAGTGATTGGGCCCGTAGAAATGTGGGTGAAAGTCACCTCGGGAAGAGGAAGATGCAGATGGTGCCTCCGAAGGGTCACGACAAGCGTCACCGAGGAAAAGGAAAAGCAGTGACCAGCGACACAGAGACTGAGGATGAGCAATACCAGTCCCAGGATAGTGGTGACGATGACAGTAGTGACGATGACAGTGACAATGACGGTGCTGGTGGGAGTGACGGTGGCGGTGGTGGTGGGACAGACGGTGGTGGTGGTGGGAGTGGGGCTGGTACTATTGGTGCTGGTGGTAGTAGTTATGTAGGTCTTCATTTCACAGGTATCCATTGCACCTACATACACACAATTATTTCTGTCTATGCCTACTAATTATGGTTGATTGCAGGTGTCGGTGTTCGGACCCGAGGGGGTCCTAAACCAACAAGTAAATGCTGCGTGTCTCTTTCCTGGATGGTGATACAAGGAGAATACACGGGGGTTTATCCTGGTTCGGGCAAAAGAAGGCCCTACGTCCAGCAGGGGGAAGAAGTTTGTATTTCCTTGCACCGAAGTGCTCGTGTAGGGGTTACAAGCAGGCGAGAGAGGGCGCCGAGCCCAAGTCTCAAAGAGAGGAAAAAAGGACAAGGGTGGTTGCTTGAAGTATCGATCTCTTGTTTTTTCTTTGTTGTCTGTTGTTGTGTGGTCGGGTGCTTCGTTCCCCTCCCTTTCGTAGAACCCTGGCCTGCCCTTTTATAGGGCGAGAGGAGGCCAGGACGACGGGGAGTGATTTTTGGTCGATTCCTGTTGAGTTGACTGTAACGACGTGCCCTGGGAATGGCCGGTCATCCCTGGACACCATGGCGTCGTGGGAGACGAGACGACGAAATGACCCGGAACGTCGTGCCATACCGTCCTTCTCTTGCCGTTGAATTGTGCCGAGCGTCGAGGTTGGGTCGAGGTCGGGTCGAGACCGGATGGATAAGGCCGAATCCCCGAGATTGCGGAGAACGGGCCTTGTCTTATCCTCCCTCGAGGGTGACCGATGGTAAACAGTGCGCGGTAAGGTGGGTATAGTGACGGGTTTCACCTCTCATCATGGGATGGGTGGTAAAATAGTGAGACCTGACACGGGCATTGTTCCCACGTCGACCTTGGTCGCAGCCATGTCGGTAGGTGATAGTAGGTAACCGCATTAAATGCTATGACTTTTGTCCTGGGGTAGGTAAAGAGAAGGAGTCGAGGCGCTCGACCCAGGCTCACGCGAGTCGGAGTTTTTTCCAGTGGGCGGACGAGCTTCGCGCGGGTCGGAGCGCCGTCGAGGTAGCTTGCCGTACGGGAGGGGGCGCGGTCGAGGCGCCCCGTCGAGCGGGCCTCGTACGAGTCAGAGCCGGAGCGCGGTCGAGGCGCCCCGTTGAGCGGGCCTCGTACGAGGCGGACAGGATGCGCGGTCGAGGCGGGCTGCCTTTTATTGCGGTGTCAGTCGTTTTAGTTTTTTACTAGCGATGGGTGTGGGTACCCCGTACTTTTGGTACCGACAGTAGCCCCCGAGCCTTTGGGTGAGTGTGTGATCACTCTCCCAGAGGTTTGTTCGAACTGGAGTCGTAGCGTCGTGATTTTTTCCGGTGGGGGCGCGCGAGCGCACCCGCCGGGTGTAGCCCCCGAGGCCTCGGTGGAGTGTTGGGACTCCTCCGAGGTCTTGTTTTCGTTTTATTGGGGGATGATTCGTTGCGGCCGAGCCCCCGAGCCTCGCGCGCACGAGGTTGATCAGAGTCCCGACCGTCTTTTGTGCGACCCTCGCGCTCCCTTTCGAAAAAAGGAGGGGTGGAGAACGCCGTACTACCCTCGTTTGGGCGCGAGTTCCGACGCTCTCCGGTGAGCTGCTAGCGGGGGAATTCGAGTGAGAGCCCATGCCCCGTTCGTTAGGGGTCGGCTAGTGGCCCGGAGGCGCTCTCAAAGATGCCAAGGAGTGGTCGTGTGGATCTCGATTCCCTGCGACAGGATTCGAGGGCTCGATGCCTCCCCCGGGGGGATTCCTACGACGACCTCCTCATTCGGCCTCGAATACGTCCTGGGGTGCCTCGAGAGCGTGGCTCGAGCCCTTGGCCATGTACGGGCGCACCCTGGGTCGTCCCTAACTCTGTTGCTCGAGGGCAGCTGTCGAACCCTGGTCGAGGGCCAGCTTTCGTTCCCTCAAGGCTTAGGTTTCTGCGGTCGAGCCCCCGAGCCTCGCGCGCACGAGGTCGATCAGAGTCCCGACCGTCTTTTGTGCGACCCTCACGCTCCGTTTCAAAAAAAGGAGGAGGGGTGGAGAACGCCGTACTACCCTCGTTTGGGCGCGAGTTCCGACGATCTCCGGTGAGCTGCTAGCGGGGGAATTTGAGTGAGAGCCCGACAACCGTACGTTAGGGGTCGGCTAGTGGCCTGGAGGCGCTCTCAAAGATGCCAAGAAGTGGTCGTGTGGATCTTGATTCCCTGCGACAGGATTCGAGGGCTCGATGCCTCCCCCGGGGGGATTCCTATGACGACCTCCTCCTTCGGCCTCGAATACGTCCTGGGGTGCCTCGAGAGCGTGGCTCGAGCCTTTAGCCATGTACGGGCGCACCCTGGGTCGTCCCTAACTCTGTTGCTCGAGGGCAGCCGTCGAACCCTAGTCGAGGGCCAGCTTTCGTTCCCTCGAGGCTTAGGTTTCTGCGGTCGAGCCCCCGAGCCTCACGCGCACGAGGTCGATCAGAGTCCCGACCGTCTTTTGTGCGACCCTCACGCTCCCTTTCGAAAAAAGGAGGAGGGGTGGAGAACGCCGTACTACCCTCGTTTGGGCACGAGTTCCGACGATCTCCGGTGAGCTGCTAGCGGGGGAATTCGAGTGAGAGCCCGTGCCCCGTTCGTTAGGGGTCGGCTAGTGGCCCGGAGGCGCTCTCAAAGATGCCAAGGAGTGGTCGTGTGGATCTCGATTCCCTGCGACAGGATTTGAGGGCTCGATGCCTCCCCCGGGGGGATTCCTACGACGACCTCCTCCTTTGGCCTCGAATACGTCCTGGGGTGCCTCGAGAGCGTGGCTTGAGCCCTTGGCCATGTACGGGCGCACCCTGGGTCATCCCTAACTCTGTTGCTCGAGGGCAGCTGTCGAACCCTGGTCGAGGGCCAGCTTTCGCTCCCTCGAGGCTTATACCGGGCTCGGGGCCCGTTTCCCAGGTATCTGGGAATATCCGTCCGCGGATCCCTCCCCCGCCCGTTAGCCGGGCGCGTCTTTTGGGGGAGGCGAGATCGGCGCGGTAGTGGGCGACGTGGCGTACGGTTACTACGTGGGGGACGGCCACGTGCCCGACTCCTGCGAGATGTAAGGAAACGGTTAGGTGGGCGCATTTAATGCGGGAAACTGTTCCTACCTTTTCGCGCGGCTGTTGGGCTTCCGCCTGGGCATATAAAATCAAGGCCTGGGGGTCTGCGTTCTCCTCTGTTCCCTTGTGTTCCTGCATTCTTCTGCCTCAGACAACCCTTGCCTTATCGCGCTCTGCGCCCGCATCGCTGTCGCCACCACGTCCTCTTCGTCCACCCCCCTTTCGATAACACCGATGGCAGGAAAGAGCCAGATCCTCCCCACCGACGACTGGGCCGCCTCTTTGGTGACGGATAGGAGGTTGGAAGAATTGGTCGAGGGTGGGCTGCTGCGGCCGAGGACGAGCCGGTCGCAACCGGAGTGGATCGCGCCGCCCCCTGCCCACCGGGAGCCGCGCGCCCCCGGAGGGGTACGTGGTGAGCTTCGTCTGCTTCCACGAGCGGGGGTTTGGCGTGCCGGCGTCCGTCTTCATGCGCGCGCTCCTCCACTACTGCCAGGTGGAGCTTCATCACCTTTCCCCCAACGCCATCGCGCAAGCCGCCATCTTTGCGGCGGTCTGCGAGGGCTACCTTGGGGTGGAGCCGCAGTGGAACCTGTGGCTTCACCTTTTCAAGGCCGAGCTCTTCGCTAAGAAGGCGGGGGAGAAGGGCGTCTTGTGCGCGGCCCGAGTAGGGAGCTGCGTCCTGCAGGTGAGGTCGAGCCGGGCGGATCTGTACATCCCGGCTCGCCTCATATCTTCGAACAGTGGGTGACACGAGGGTTGGTTCTACCTCCGCAACGATGAAAATCAGTTGCCGAGGTACACCGGCTGCGTGCTAACCACTCGAGAGGAGCGCTGGACATACGGAGTGCCGGAAGCCGAGAAGCCGCGCCTGGACCCGCTGCTGGCGGCGCTGCAGCAGCTTCGCCTTCGGGGCTTGACGGCTGCGGCGGTGGCCGCGGCCTTCCATCGTCGTAGGGTGATGCCGCTGTGCCTGCGTCGTCTCCGCCTCGACCAGATGACTCCGGAGGCATCGCTGGAGGGGACCCGGATGTCCCACGAATCTCTTTCCCTCGAGGAGGTCCTTCGGCGAGCGCGTCGGATGGTCGGGAACTTCAAGGTGGAGGAGGCTAACCGGGTCCCCATGAGACCTACCGAAGGGTTCGAGCCAGTGGTACGTATCTTAGGATTAGTAGTTTTGCCAGTTTCGTTTATTTTTGGATTTCGCTAATTTGATCGAGGCCGGCGCGTAGGATTTGTCGGCGCTGCGAGAGACGCGTCTGCCAGTCCTAGAGGACCGGCTCGCCCGGGAGGCTCGACGCCAGCATGCTTCCAAGAAGAAGCAAACCAAGGAGATGGCCAAGAAGCGGGTAATCCGCAAGGCCAAAGAGGCGGTGGCGTTGAAGAAACTCCGGCGCCAGCAGACTATCGATGGGGTCCCCCTGGCGCCGTCGCCTTCCGAGACGATCTCGGGGGAGGACGACGACAACAGCGGTGATGATGATGACGCCCTGTCACGGTATGAGACCGCGACCGGGCTGGGGGATCTTCCCGACGTTCGCCCCCTGGTGGAACCCATTAGGGGGGCGTCCTCCTCGGTCGTCGTGGTCGAGGAGTCCGAGGAGGAGGAGAAGACGGAGAAGGAGACGGGCCCCTCGACGGGAGGGGCCACTTTACCCCGGACCCATCAAGAGGGGTCGACGGGGACGTCCGCACCAGCCTAGGCCCCGCAAGCTCGGGCAGGGGCTGGGACGGCAGTACCGGCGTCGTCATCGGCGACGGCGTCGGCAGGCGTGAGAACCCGAGGCCAGCTGGCCTCGGAGGCACAAAAGGCGCAGGGCGGTGCGTCGGTCAGGGCCCCCAGGAGTGCCCGGCCTGCTGGTGAGGCCGCTGCGAGGCCACAATCGGCCGCTCCGGGAGGCTCGGGTCGCACGGGGTCGAGGCCCTTGGTGCCAATTTCCGGGTAAGCGTCTCTGCTCGGTTGTCCTGCCTTTCTCGAGGTCCGTTGGCTGACGTTTCTTCACTTTTCAGGTTAAAGCGGAAGGCGGAGCCAATGGGGGCTTACCCCCGTGAAGTCGCTGCGGGCCAGCGTCGTTGTCCTTAACCGGACGGCGGAGCAGGATGCGGCCTGGGTCCGGCAGGTCGAGGCCGCGAAGGGGCGCCTGCGACAACGGCAGGAACCAGCGGACACCACGGTGGTTACTGGCACGAACCCTGCCGTGGAGGGGTCCGAACCGGCGAAGATGGTGGCACCCGGTGCGGTCGAGGCGGGGCCCAGGTCGTCAGCGACGGCCGAGGCAGCCGTCGAGGTCGCGACGGGCGAGGCACCCGTCCGCGGCGCGGAGCGGGCGGGGGCTGACGTGACCATGGAGGAGGTCGCGTCGGTGTCGGGGCAGGAGGCGGCCCTGGCGGGCGGGTCGCCGTCGCAACAAGACCCGTTGGCCGAGCCAGCGAGTATGGTGGAGGGCGGGGCGGTCGAGCCCCTGACCGGAGCGCCGGAAGAAGAGGCGCCGGCTCCGGGGGCGCCTACGGTCGAGGCGCGGGTACCGGAGCCGTCTTCGGTCGAGGCGCCGGCTCCGGAGGCGCCGGCGGTTGAGGGGCCAGTTCCCCTAGGGGGCGGGCACCCATGGCCGTGGACCTTTCCTCTGACGACACCCCCCTGGACAAAGGGAAACAAGTGATGGGGGTCGAGGGGGGCGAAGCCGCGGATCAGGCCGGTGCCTCGACGGCCATCGGAGAGGCGGAAACTGCGGGCGGGGCCGGTCCTTCCGCGGGACCGGGAGACGCCCCGGCTGGGTCGTTGTCGTCATGGCCCGACATCGCCGCGCTGGCGATAGCGCGGGCAGAGGCAGAGATACCGAGGTGGGGGGGCCGTCGCTCCAGTTTAGGGACGCCGCGAACCCTGACGCCGAGCCCATCTTCGTTCTGAACGACAAAGATGAAGTGCACCGATGGGAGTACCTCGAGGGCGTCCGCCGGCACCTTGATCGGTTGCTCTGAGTGGCGTCTGGTGCCGTGCGGAGTATGGGGGATGCCACCGAGGTACGATCGACCCGTCGGTTTTTTCCGTGGTTTTTTTTGTGTCTTTTTCCCTCGGCTTTTTAACCTTTTCGGTTTTTTTCGGATTGCATTCAGGAGCTGAAGGAGCACTCCCGCCGCAAGTCACTCTTCATCCGGGATGAGAGTGGTGTGTGGGCCGCGCTGTCTCAGCAACGGGTCTTGGCCGAGGAGGCCCAGAAACGGCTTTCCGATCGGAACGCCGAAATGGCTGAGCTGCGCGTCGCCTACGCGGTGGTGAAAGAGGAAGCGATGCAAGCGTGGGCAGTCGAGGCCATGATGCGCACTGGCATGGACAAGGCTCAGGAGGAGGCTGCCCAGTTCCAGCAAGAATGATGGTATTATCCTTAGATATTGTAACCTGCATTCAAACACTTGACTGAATGTAAGAAAATAAATAGTTTCATAAGGCATGAAACAGAACACACAAGATAGCCTTCTGGAGGTATCAATAGCTCACAATATTCAATCATGTAATCAACCTAACTACATTACAAACAGGTATTTATTTAATACTTTCTGACAGTTTAGTCGTATTGAATTTACAGTCTACAGTCACCAAAATACACAATATGTACCTTCTTGCGGGTGCCAAGCGTCTGAGGCTCAAAGTTATCAAGGTTCAACCCAAGTTCCCTCAGTTATAACCTAGTTCAAGGAGATGCACAAAAACAATAAAAGTGAATGAGGACTTGAACATCTCATAAGTGTGACACAAGCAAAGAAATAGCACTATGACTTACTTCTCCCCCAGTAAGGACATCAAGGTCCTGTAAATTGGCTTTCCTGCTCCCTCCAAATTCAGGAGCTTTGACCGCACAGACCTGCTTTTGATTTTCGATTAAATAAATCTGTACAAAAATCCGAGCAAGAAAGCATAAAGAGAGCTAAGCCAACCTTAACACGTCCACAAAGCTTGTCAATAATCCAGGTATACAATGCTTCACTTTCTACATCTTCCGCAACAATAAGCAGAGGTTTTCTATTCTGTCGAAGCAGAAAAATAGATAATTGTGCATTAGATTGCAATTGAAGTCACAGGAAACCATTTTCAGCCTTAAGCCTGTGAGACTAAACGAGCAAACAAATACCTTCTTAGCTAACTCCACCACTTTGATCAAGGGATCATTTAGTTCCTATAACAAATTGGATAAAGATATAATCAAAATAAATTAAAGATAGTGCAACAAAGCAACAAGAAAGCAAAGGAAATACTTACACATTTCTGGTACTTTTGGATGGCAATAAAGTATGGAGAGATGTAACATTTGTCTAACTTCATGCCTTCCACAACTTCAAGGTCATTATGGAGAGTATTGCCATCCTATCAGGTAATTCATGGATCATAAACAAAATATAAATTACTAGAAACAAATTCCCAGATGAGAAAATATGGCACTGAAAGCTTCTCCCAGCATAGCTAATTATAAAAACAAAACCTGATGATAACAATCCCTTGTGGTGTACAGAAAATGCAAATATGTACAAATTGAACACATTAACAACCTAAGGTGGGTATAAGACTGCAATATGGGAGTGTGTAAAATCAAATTTGGAGCCCCAAAACATAAATATATTAGCAGAACTGCCAGTATGGGGAACAAATCGAAAACTGTGACAGTCTTACTTCACCTGACACCTTCAGGTCTGATTAAAAGATAAACGGAGACGATAAGATTGGTATAATGCATTAGATATGCAAGCTAAGTTGTTTAGAGTACTCACAACAATGGTGATCATAGTCACAAAGTTTTTGGGTCGATGGGGTCGAGGTACGGGGTCGCGGTACGTGGTACGCTACTCATGATAGATTTTTACACTTCGGGTCGAAAATGAACCTATGAATCTGGGTCGAGGTCGACGAACCCGGGTCGAGGGTCGAAGGTGGTGAACCCGTTTTATGTGACTATGATGGTGATAACCCCCTCATTACCAACCTTCTCCATAGACTTTGCAATTAGCTCACCAATTCCCCTTCGCCAGTAATCTGATACAGTAGCCACCTTTGAGTGATATAAACAAATCAGCACAAATGTCTTAGGGATAACATAACAGACATGTAAAAAATCTCTATAGTTTCTTGATTTGCTGCGGTCCAATAGTTACCTGGGCTATTTCCTCTGAGTCACCGATCATTCTTTCCATGTGCTTTAGGTTTACGACCGCAACATCAGAAGTCATTGAGGTACCACGCCTCAGATCCATGGCGTTCATCCCAGCAGCTAGGAACTTGCAACCCTCGGTGATACCCTTTGTCAGAACATGGGCCCCGGTACAGGTACTACCTGAAAGCGATTGAACATTCAAGGAACTTAAGTAGACCCAATTAGAGAAGTTATACTTCACCACTCAGTCAATGGTCTTTGCAGAATATATTTGAGTGGAGAAAACCATATAACAAAGAGTAAAGACAAACAAAGACTTTTCATTAACAATGCAGTAGCCCTAGAATCAAGACCGATGCAATATAAATGATATCCTGTCATGAAAAGCACAATGGCTAACTTACAACATCAACATGTGCTAAAAGTCAGTTCTTAGAAATAAAAGATATAAAAATATAAATCTGTCAAAAACATGAGTCTAGAAAAAGGAACAAAATACAAAGACAACAAGCAGAACAGGAACTGAATGAACTTTGATATATTAGTGGATACTATTGCCAGTTCAAATATATAGACAGCAGGCTGAAATGCTGAGAAGACAGGTCAATAGAAAACCCTAATCAGTCATAAGCTTGACAGGCATATGACTAGAACTATGACGTACCATCTACAGGTGTATCATTAGTAGCATTAGCGACCTGATTTACAGGGCTTGCACCAATGTTCTTTACTCTGTCATTGAATTCAATGCTCTTGGCTAGGGTCACTCCATCATTTGTAACTTTAGAAGCAGCATAGCTTTTTTCAGTAATAACAGTTCGGTCCTGTAGCATAAGTACATTGAGCCCAGTAATGTCAGCACAATAACCCCCACTGTACTGTAAGAAAAAATGTTAGTTTAGTGGGTCGCTACTCGCTAGTTGCTACTAAGAAAATACAGTGAATGACATTAACTGTAGACCACATTCACAACTTGTATATCTTCAGTATCCAGAAAATCCACCCAATCCAATCCATCTATATTGGTCCATAAATGGCTGGATCAAAAACCCACCTGTATAAACTCACCCATGCACAGGCTATACAAGTCTCAAATCTCCAGTATTCTCGAAATTCAGAGAGTAGCGTAGAATATCTTCAGTACCGAGAAAACCAACTAATCCACTCAATCCGATCCATCTATATTGGTCCTTACATGGGTGGATCAAAAACCCATCTAAATCCCTAAAACCCGGCCACCCATGCACAGAAGTCTCAAATCTCCAGTATTCTCGAAATTCAGAGGCTAGCGAGTAGCGACCCTTAGCACTAAACTTTAGCACCTTCTTAGGCACGGCCATTAGCCGAATGGCTGGTCCGGCAGCGGCGCCGAGGCCGGGGACCACGAGCGACTCCGCCTCGGTGAGAAGGGCGAGGGGAGGAGGCGGTATGAGGGGAAGTCCGGGAGGCAGGCGGGGAAGCGACGACGACGCCGCACGTCGGACCCAACCTGCCGCCGCACGTCGGAGCCACCCCGCCGCTGCCATGGATCGCCTTCGTGGTTCGGGTCAGGAGCAGGTGCGGAAGAAGTTCTGGGCGTGGCGTGGGAATGGTGCTGATCTGGCCAGGCTGTTGAGTTTTGAGTTATTATTTATGCTAGTTCAGTGGAAATTTTACGTCCGTCTTCTAAGCCTTCCGAGACAGAAACCGAAACCGAAACCGAATAAATAAGTTTTATCTTTATAAAACTTTTTTATTTCTATAAAATGTTTATATCTTTTTTTATTTATATTATGTTATGTCAACTTATTTAATACCTACAAAACTCTCAACAACACTGACATTAGATCCATGTCTCGTTTAGTTCGGTGAATTGGGGAGAAAAACATTGTATCAGAATTCATGTAGCATTTCGTTTGTATTTGGTAAAAATTATTCAAATTTTGACTAACTAGGCTTAAAATGTTCATCTCGCAAAGTACAACAAAACTGTGCAATTAGTTTTTGATTTCATCAACATTTAGTACTCCATGCATTTGTCGACATTTTGATGTGACAGAGAATCTTCTTTTTGCATAGTGAAATTTGGGGGAGAATTGGGGGAACTAAACAAGGGCCCACACCATTTCAATTTATCATCACTATTTGTCTTTTTAGAAACTTATCATTACAATTTTGTTTCTACCTCATTCGTGTTATTTTTCATGCCTGCAACCATATGGCGACTACTTGTAGACCACTATATTTAAGTATGGCCTAAAATATTCATGTTATTTCTTTATCTCTCCATCCACTGATCTGCTAGGAGCCACGTGTCATCTCCTGCTCTCGCCAAGGCGAGTGGGGCCTTGCTCTCGAGCTCGCCGGTGCCACGTGCTATATCGCGCCGTGCTCCGACAGGCAACCACCATTGGTGGCCCACGAGCTGGATCCGGCTATTGTCAAGTCAAGGTCAGCGACCTTAGCTCACACGTGAATCCGACCATCGCCAAGCCAAGGGTGACAAGCACAACCATGGAGCTAGGGTCGTTGTTGGAAGCACTGGTGGGGGACAATGTGTAACCACAGTCACCAGGAACATGGTACGGTGCCACGCTCCACGTTCTCTCGGAACGTGGATCAGTTTCGTCTCGACAGTGGAAAATCCTTTCTCAAGGAGTGTTCCGGAACGTACCATGTCCCATGTTCCCCGTTCCACGACCCAATCGTTCTGAGAACTTTGTGACTGTGAGTGTAACAGGTGTTAAGCAAGGTCATTTCGTGTGCATAATCATAAGCATCATATTATCTTGCCATTATTTTGCATTATGAAAGTGGTTTACTTTAGCTTATAAGGAATTTTAGTTTATTACGCAATGTGATGTTGAATGTTTTGGGAACAAATCAAACTAAGTAACTAAGTTTGCTTGTAGAAATGTGTGATTGTAAGTTCTCCTATAAAAATAAAAATCATATCAAAACCTATATGAGATAGGAAAGAAATTGAGTCCTAGGTTAAGTAAAATAAATTGAAGAATGAATCTATGGATAATTACTAAATCAAGAATCTATTAAATACTTTAAAAAGTTTTCAAATAAAAAAAACCAAGTTTAGGATATGGACTTTGATATAGAACAACTCAAATTGGACAAACCATTAATTAAGTCAATGTTTGGAAGCCTCAAAGATCGCATAAAAATGATAGCATCCTGAGAAAAACTTAGTTATTTTTCTAAGTCTGAAAAACAGCTTCGCCAAAACTGCTTAAACCGTTTATCTCGGCTATGTCCAGTAACAAACTGATAAGAACCCCTGTTGATCACTTTTATCTCCCAAACTAAACCTCTTTTAAGCCAAGTCCTATAACCAAGTGTGGAGTGCATCACGTGTACAGCAACTTTGCTTAGTGGATCTTGGCCCAAATCCATTTGGATTCGGCCAAACGGGCGCACCCGAGAACCCAAAACCGCTCCTGAATTGGAAACCCGCCCCTGTGCATGATCACCGCGCTGGCTCCACCCGCGCGCTCGTGCCGCGCCACGCGGCGCCTCTTCTCTGTGATCGCCACGCGACCGAGCCCTAACTCGCGCTGACGCACGCGCCGCTGCAGCCTGGCCGTCGTGTCCGTACGTCGGAGGCCGCGCGTTGGCTGACATCACCGCCCCACGCGCGCACTCGCCATTGGCTCCGCCCGCACCGCCTCTCTCGATCCCACTCTTATCCTCTCCCGCCGCGCCAGCCCGACGTGGAGCCCCTGCGCATGCGAAGCCAGCTGCGCCCCGTCCCAACCTAGGAGTATCTCCGATCCTGGAAACAAACCAACCGACTTGAAGAACAAGCCGTTCACTACGTCACACGGCGTCGTTCATCTGAACCCGCCGCGCCATCTCTTTCGTCCATCCCTCTCTCTCTCTCTCTCCCACTCGCGCTGACATCCCCTGCGCGAGGTGTATCGCTTAATCACGCCTCGGTCAGCTGCACCATTGCCCTGTCCCCTCGCCGTTTCAAAAACGGACGGGCAAGAATCACTGTTCACAATCGCCATGCGGCGTGAACCATCTGCGAACCGTTGCGCCCGGTTAGCCTTGTCCCTCTCACCCGCGCGCGCCACGAAGGCCACCCATGCAGCTACCCTACGCGCCTAGCCATTGGCCAGTCACCTCGCCACCTCTGCCCAGCTCAACGGGCAGCGGCATTTCCAGCGCCGCTGCATTGCCATGATCGCCGCCGCAGCTGGCCGCTGATGCCCTGACGCCGGACCAGTCCCACAGCTTGCCAAAGCGCCACATAGATACCAATTTACTTGGAGGCTAAGCCCTAAACCAGCAATGCCCCTAGTTTACCCAAACCGACATCACCGACCTATAAATAGTGCAACAGAGCTCACCGGCAAAAGCCGTCCCACTTCGCCCATCAAATTCACCCACCTCAGTCCCTCTCCATTCAATTCTTCATAGACATGGATGACCTAGGACCTTAGCTTGCGCCTGGAACAAATCAGACAAGCCTCCGTTCGACGGTGGTGAGGTAATGCGAAGGATTTTTCGCCGCGGCCAGAACTCGGTTTCACATAACCATGACACACTTTCCTTGAAAGTTACATAGTTTTGTGGCATCAGCGGATCGACCACGCGCACGCGGCTAACTACCTCACCGAGCATAGCGACCTCGTACAACCTTGATTTCACATCTATGGTGAGGCCCGTTTTTTCTTAGACTAGTCTGTTATGGTATCCCAGCATTAGGCTCGCAGGAATGCTGTCGCCGCGACCGATGAACTAGGTTTACGCCCTGTTCGTAGTGTTTTTCTCTCACAACAAATCAGCCAACAATATTTTTAGTCATGGCTTATCAGCCAAGCGAACATGGCGTTAGATGTAGTTTCCGGCTTTTCGTGGCAGGCACATTTCATTTAGGAGTATAAGTGGCACATCTAGGCCTCATAGAATGTTTGTTTTTTTCTCGAATATACAAAAACTTTGCGTATCATTGTATTAAGAAGAAAGAGTTTATCCGTACAAAACGACGCGCATCAGATGAGCTCGCTAGGTGGTCTTACATTGGACCAACCCAGCCGATTGCTCCATAGATCGATATTACATAAATGTGACAACCAAAGTGCGAGCGCCGCCACAACCTACGGGCTCTCCGCGAAGAGCGTTCTAGCTGCCCTGCAGTTGGCCGCTGGGAACAGCTCGTCCAGAGCTTCCACCTTGCTCGACGACAAGTTCCCAGTGAATGCAGCGTCGTAGGTTGCCATGGACGCAGTAGAAACTAGTGCTGCCGGCGGCGCGATGCCCATCCTCTGCATGAGGAGTACTTCACCCCGTCTAGCGGTCGGTATGTGCGCCAGCGGCTGAGCTGCAATCCATATGCTCCTGATTGGTCGGGGCCTCGCGGTTGCCGCCTTCTGCCTTGGTAGAGTGGTGATCAGGGGTGACGCTCGCTTCACCCTCACCTCCGCGATAAACCGAGCGAGACACTGAGCGGCCTCGCCCGACGTGTGCGTCATGTCGCTGAGGTTGAACGTGGCATGGCTATCTGGCAGTCCGTCTTTCATCGGTGTAGAAGGGTCGGGTGTGGCCTGGCCACGATCCCGCGTCGACATAGGGGCAACCACCACGGGCGCCACCTCATCCGCGACCACAACAGGTCCTGTCTGAGGAGGTGTGCCCTGCACAGGCGACGACGGAGGCAGATCTGTCGTGCACTGAGCAACCATCGCCGGAGAACAGGTGTCCGACAAAGTTTGAGCCTCCCGATGCGAGGCGGCGAACTCCTCTAGCATTGGGGCGATCCACACGGGCGGCACCGAGCTCGCGCGTGGCTCCAACCCCAGCGGAACAAGCTCGGGGAAGCAGCCCGCATCAACGGCAGGAGCGACGTTGACGATGCGATTGCTCCTTGCCGGCTTGCTTCGGCGCTACCGTCGACGTCGACGGTTTCCTCCGACACTCGCCACGGTACTCAGCACGGCCCTCTCTATGCTCGGCGGGCAGTGGGACGCGCGCTAGGAAGTCACGGCATGCCTCGGGCGCCTGTAGTCCCTGGCGAGGTGGTGGAAACCGCG
Source organism: Saccharum hybrid cultivar R570 (assembly GCA_038087645.1). NCBI lineage: Eukaryota > Viridiplantae > Streptophyta > Magnoliopsida > Poales > Poaceae > Saccharum > Saccharum hybrid cultivar. The sequence continues at coordinate 37,337,238 of JAQSUU010000012.1, read as the reverse complement.
GCAGCGCAGGCAGCGCCGAGGTAACCGGCAAGTCGCTACTCAATGCGAGTAGGACATGCAGTTGAAGCATCTCCCGAGAAGCTCCGCGGGGATCTTCCGAGGCTGCTGGGTCTGCATTTGGCCGATGAAAGTCCTATATTTGGTGTTGGTAATTAGTGATAATACCTAGTACTAACCACATAGCAAAGACATGTGTGTAGCTATGATGTGGTTGGTGCAACGACATGGTGAAGTAAGGATTAAGCAATGGTGATATGATCAAGTGCTTGCCATGATGGAGTTGGATGAAGGTGCAAAGCCAAATTATGATGCTCAAGGCAAAGGTATATGATAGAACTTTTTGGTTTGCATCGAAGACACCATAGAGGGTGTGGATGACATATGATACATAGTTGTACTATGAAGAGGGGAATTATCTTTGCAATTGAGTCCTACATGTGCCTCTAGGTGTCATTATTTGATCATATGCATTAGGATCTAGTAAAGAGCTAAAGTAACGTCTTGAAAAAATGATTGTGAAAATGCTAACACACATGCACATGGTGATGTACACTTGGTGGTGTTAGCACATTTACGAAGGCGGTGGAGTTTGAACGGTAGAGAGGGGTTTGGGTGGATTCAGGCATTTTTGACGAAATGAAACGCTTATTTTCCATAGCGCCGAAGGATGGAAAAGGAGGCAAAGTCGCGGGACTCGTTGGACACTGGTCTCAGGAGCGTCGGACGCTGATGTCAGCGTCCAGTGGCTTACCCTCTGTGGCTCTACGCTGGCGAGTGAGCACCAGATGCGCTGGTGCTGCTGCGTCGGACGCTGATCGTTAGCATTTGTCGTGAGTGACGTCAGCCGCTTCACGAGCCACAGCTGCGTCACACGCTCGGCGCGTCTGCTGCCCCTCCGTCAGACGCGTCTGGTGACCGAAAATCGCCTTTGAGTGCTTGTAACACCCTCGGTGTTAAGCATCACATTAGCATCTCAAATCATGAGCCTTAGCATCAAATGCATTTCAAAATCACATGCAACATAAGTTTAAAATAGAATGGAAACATGTGAAACATCATTTTGAAACATGCATGTTGCATATGCTTGTTAGTTGTACTTTTGCCCTAATTATGCTTGCTAGGTTAGTAACACATGCTTGGTTATAATTTTAAATCATCTAGAATTAATTAGCATGATTTTTGGAGCAACTTTTGTATTCAAAATCTCCCCAAATTTTGCTTTTAAAAATATTCTAGAAAATGAGTTTTTATTTGAAAAATGGACTTTAAATCCTTAATTCAAAATTTGTTTGAAATTTTAAAATGTGCACTAAAGCAAAGTTGTAGAGAATTAAATTTGAGCAACTTCTATTTTGGGGCCAAGTCTTGAAAATGTCATTTTTAACTTCAAAACTTCGAATTTGTGACTGTTAGCAAAAATTTGAATTTGAATTGGAAAAAGAAAAGCTTTTCCCGTCTTAAGCGGCCCACCGCCCCACTTCCGGCCCAGTTGGCTAGGCCAGCCCGGCCCTTATCCGCACCGCCTCCCTCCCGCTCCCGCACGCCTCGCCTGTGCCGTGGCCGACCGCGGCAGAACCCGCGCGCCGCGTGGCCGCCGACGTACGGCGATGCCACGCAGGTGGCGCTCCGGTGGGCCCCGTCGCGTCTTGCTCGCCCTTAACCGCAGCATCGCGCCTTCCCCTGCTCCATCCTCTCCTCCCTTTACCCTGCCTCCTCTCACCAGCAACGCTGCAGCACCATCTACCGTGGCCGCCCTGCCATTGCCGTGCCGCTGCGGAGCTCGTCGTCGCGCGCTTCCGTCGCTCCTGCTCGCGGTCGACACGCCGTAGCAGCCCGCTCTACCTCGCCGCACCTTCCGCACGCGCCACCGCTCGAGGTAAAGGCCGAGGCGGCCAGTTGTCTTCCCGCCATGGCTGGAGCTCTGGCGAGCTCCCGGTCCTCGGCAACCGCCCTCTCTTCGCCTTCTTTCTTTCACTTTTTGCGCGTGCCAGGTCCCCCTCGACCCCGCGGTGCTTGTGCGCACCGTGCTGAGCCCCATCGTGGCAGGAGGCGGCAAGCTTGCCGCCGTGCAGCGCCGCCGCTCGTCGGCATGCCTTGTCGCCGTTGATTGTGACCGCCTCTTCTCTTCCTTCTTGCACCATCGGGTTCGCCTCGCCGTGGGGAAGCACGGGGTGGTGCCCCCCTTCACCGGAGAGCCCACCGTCGGTGAGCAAGCGCCGGCCAATGGCATGCTCTCCTCCCGGCCGGCTGACAGGTGGGGTCGCCTGAACCCCGGGACCTGCCTGTCTATCTCTCTATGTGAAGCTAGGGAGAAGCTGTGGGGTGTACCCAACATTTCCAGCGGCTGACTTTTTAAAAGGGTTTGAGAAATGCTTTTCCAGAAATTATTTAAATGCTTTGGAAAATCATAACTTGCTCAATATAGCTTCAAAAATTGTGAAACAAATTTTGGTAGACTTCGTAAGACCAGATCTATGATGTAAAAATATTGCATGTCAAGTTTGAAATACTTTTCTGTAGAGTTTTTATTGAATCCTTATAATTGCTGTTTTCTTAAGAAATGCATAGTAAATCATGGAAAGCTCAGAAAAATATGGTTCCACTTGAATTAGTTTTCTTTTGTGATGTAGTTTCTAGGAAAAATATATGCTAGGCATGTTCTTTGTGAAATTATTGGTGTCCACTTCAAGTGCTATTTATTGCCTAGATTTGTTATTTTTGATAGAGGGAAAACATGAATAAAACATGCCTATGATAATTTTTGTGTTGTGATTAATTACTGTGTAGATTGTTGAAAAGTGCTTAAATCTGTTGTTTGATACTTTTCATAGTATAAAATACTTTCATGCTCAATATCATGCTAGAGCTTGTCATTTTTGTGTAGGTTGTAGTACTTATCCAAATCTTATGAAATTTTTATGGTGTGCTATTTGGAGAAACACTAGGCTATTGTAATTTTTGTAGATTTTTCTAGACACCATAAATGCTTATCGCTGTTGTAACACTAGTTTAAATAGGAAATAAAATGTCATTCTTTATGAATAATTAGAGTATTAAGGAGTGTTCGGTGTATCTTTGAAGCACCCAACCACCTTGCTGGTGTTGCTTGATAAGTTAATGTAGTGGTGTTGATAAAGTGTAGTAGCACTCTTGCTAGGGTTATATGCTAGCTACATTATAAAGAAGATGACATGCTTTATTAATGATTAGTCTAGGATGATGTTGACTACCTTGTAGAAAGTTTGTCTTTTGTTTATACTATAAGTTTCAATGTGCTCATCTGCATATCATGATCATGGCATACCACCGCATCTGATACACCGCTTGCATGTTTACTTATGCAATTGCATCATACAGGATCGCAGGAGGAGTCACAAGTAGCAGTGCCGGAAGAGCAGACTAGGACAAATCTGCAAGAACTCCAGGCACAGGAGGTGCCCAAGGAAGAGGAGCAAGGAGAGGACTTGCCCGAGTGCGTAGATCACCAACCTAGTTCATTTGAAAGAGGCAAGCCCCGAAGCATTCTAAAATCCCTATTTTATTCAAGCAATTCGTTATCTATGAGTTATATATTGTTGCATTAGGTTATAGAAGTTGAGTGGAACCGTTGTTGTATTATTTACTATCCTTGCCCACTCGGTCACCTATTACCCTGTTAGGTTAGGATCAAATAATTGCTTAGCCCTGCTTAGACCGGTAGCGATCGGTGATTTCTGGTCACATACATTGATAGGTGGTTACTGAAAGAATTTAGCCATGAAAAGTATGATATCCTAGAATTAACCATGTGTTGATAGATAATTGGAGACAGGGCGAAAAAGTTGAAAGCAACCAGACAGGGTTCTGGGGTGCGGTTAGTTTTCCGCCTGTGTCGATTAAGGACCGATCGTTGCTCATCCCTCTTCTCATGTTAAACGCATGCCTCACATTTAGCTAGCCGAATAAAGTACCTTTCGACCGTGAAGCTAGTGACATGATTCGGACCAGGACCCACACGGGTGCGCGTACTGGTGCTGAAGGGAATAAGACGGGGACGCGAAGAGTGAGCCCAAGGTGCGTCCTGGCAGTCGGGCGGTCCCTGGGTACTGCGGCCCTAGTTTATCCCGCGACGTTTACTGAAATCTTGTCATTGGTGATATGTAACTCACTTGATCGGTGAGTGTGGTTTGTGTGAGGAATAAATCACCAGCTGGTTAGGAATCGATTCGAATCGCCGTCGCTCCTGGATAGTGAGCACTTGACTCGAGTTACGACATCGTAGTATTTGTGATGGAACACTGATGATTATTGGATGGTATTGGAAATGCTAAATTCAAATGGTAATTGGATGTATTGGTTAATCAAGTGATTGCTATAGTCTAGGTGCTTACCTAGTTGAATAGGTCCTAATAAAAATGATGCAAAGTACTTAAATTAGTTTCTCCATTGTAACTTATGCCTTTCGCAAATGAGTCAGCTAGTCCACTAAAAGAAAGCCTTGCATAATCCTTGGTGTCACTTTATTTTGGTTTAAGACGGGTAAGTCTAGCTGAGTACCTTCTCGTACTCAGAGCGTTGTTCCCATTGTTGTTGCAGATGGTCAAATGTACTATGGCTATTGCATTAACTGCCTGTATCCGGCGATGGGCGACAACTAGGACCAAAGGCAATGGTCACTTCGTATCTCTCATCTGATGCCTTTGTTAAGGATGGCTACCTACTGGCACTGTATCTTAACTAAATGAGTGTGTGTGTCTTATGAAACTATTTGCTTCCGCTACTTTAATTTGAACTTGGTTTGTAATAACTTTATGTTCCAAACTCTGATGTATTCAACTGTCATTGCGAACTTTATGTAATATGTGACTGTGGCTACTAAACTTGTACGATCTTGGTTTGTATGATTGGTTGGTTTGAAATCCTTCGTGGTTTCACGGACTACCAGGTTATACGGGCTTAAGTTTGTTAAATTGTCTGCCTCGACGGGTGATTTTCTTACTTAATTTCGTATAATTGGTCGGTTCTGTTACAGTGCTTACTGAACTGCGTCCGATGGAGCGACAGACGCTGGAACCCCGAGCGTCAGACACATCTGTTGCTCTGTTATCAACCGTTGGAATTTTGATTCAGTAGGACACGTGGCATCATCTCGAGCATCGGACGCTGGTGACCGTGTCTATTGCAATAGCGACAGACGCGTCTGGTAACCCCAATTTGAGTATAACGACTCTATTCGAAGGGGTACGTCTATAAATACTTGTTGGTCGGCTTTGGGCTCGCTCTCTTGGCACTTTGACATACTTATGAGCATCTTGAGTTGAGCCAACTGTAAGGTCCAAATGGCTAGAGGGGGGGTGAATAGCCTATTTAAAAATCTATAAGCTTCACTAAACAACAATTGTTAGTATAAAAAATGGCGACGCTAATTTCTAGCACTAGCTCAACTATACTAAGCAAGTCATCTATACAAATCTAGTGAACAAGACTATGATCTCTAATTCACACCAACAAAGCTAAGTCACTAAGCTACTTACTCCTATGTGATACAAACTACTCTAAGCATACTAGACAAGATATAGTGCAAGAATGTAAAAGGGGAGTGAATTAATTCTTATACTGACGGTGTAGAGATGAGATATATCCAAAGAATCAATTACACATAATCACAAAGAGAATCCTCAACAAGAGATGACATAAGATTTTTTTACCGAGGTTTACTTGCTTCCCGGCAAGCTACTCCTCGTTGTGGCGATGCACCCACTTGATGGATCACGAGCTAATTGACTATCAAGAGTCAAACCCTCAGCGGGTGCCGCACATCCACTCATAATATGGGGATCCTCCAAGCCACGAGCTCCACTAGAGTAGACAATTCGTGAACTCTCGCGGGTAAGGCTCAAGAACCCCTCACAATCATTTGATGAGGCTCGAAATAATCTCCAATCATGAGCTCAACACCACCACTGCTCCACGCCGTCTAGGATGTTAGGAAACACCTAAGAGTAACAAGAAATTCGCAGCCAACTCAAAGATCAAGTGTCACTAGATGTAAATCACTAAGTAATGCACTTGAATCTCACTCAATCTCACTAGAGTATGCAACCAAGCAAGGAGATGAGTGGAGGGGAAGTTTCCTAGCTCAAAGTATGTCTCAAGTGTTCAAAGAGTCAAGAGAGAGCTTCCAAAACCGGCCATGCAACTATTTATAAGCATCCCCAAAGAATAGAGCCATTAGACTAGAGATGCCGCTCTGCACACGTTGACCGGACGCACTGGTCTGATTGACCAGACGCGGTCAGCACCCGATCGCACCTGCGTGACTTCGTCGATGCTCGCCACATGTCCTTTTTGAATCTCGCTCATTAGATTTACAATGGTCACAAAACGTTACGCTCTCAGGTAAAGTGTGACCAGACGCGCTCCACGTCATGACCGAACGCGATAGTGTCAGCGTCTGGTCGCTGTCCAGAGAGGTTCTAGAGAGCGACTTCATCGACCGAACGCGTCCGGTCGCATGTGACTAGACACGTTACACCCGGCGTCCGGTTTGAGTCCAGTAAGGGTCCAGAGAGCGATTTCGTTGATCGAACGCGGACCGCGTTCGATCGAACCTACCCTTCGCGCTGCTCACTTGGGTGCGTGACCGGACGCGCCGGTCCCATGAGTGATCGGATGCTCCGGTCACAAACCCTCTCACTTCACCCTGTGCATCTGCCGCTGACCACTGACCAGACGCATCCGGTCAAGCTAAGACCACGTCCGGTCAATCCAGTGACCTCTATTCCCTTCGTTTCTATCCATGATGACTTAGAGAAAATCTCTGTGTAACGGAACCGACCAATTATACGAGATTAGATAAGAAAATCATCCACCGAGCAGACGATTTTAGCAAACTTAAGCCCGTATAACCCGGTAGTCCGTGAAATCATGACGGATTTCAAACCAACTTACATCCCAGCCAAGATCGTAATAAGTTCAGCGGTCACCATCACAAGTTACATAAAAGTTCGCGTCACAAATACATCGGAGTTTAAACATAGTTATTACAAACCAGATTCAGATAAAAGTAGCGGAAGCATTTAGTTCAAATCACACACTCACACAGAGTTCAAAATACAGTGCCAGCTCAGGATCATCTTCCAACAAAAGCATCAGACGAGATGTAGTGAATTACCATTGCCCATGGTCCTAAGCTTCTCCCATCGCAGGATAAAGGCAGTTGATACAGTAGCCGTAATACACCTGCCCATCTGCAACAAGTGGGAATAAAGCCCTGAGTACAAGAAGGTACTCAGCTAGACTTACCCGACAGAACCAAAAATAAAAGACACCAAGGATCATGACAGGCTTTCTGGTGGGGTAGCTGACTCATTTGCAAAAAGACATTTTTAGCATTTAAAGAATCTTTCCAAAAGTCATGCATCAAGTTAAATCTTTATTAACCTGTCAACTACATTTTTCCAAAAGCTCTGCATCAAGTGAGAGGGTTTGTGACTGGAGTGTCCGATCACTATAGATTTCCATGCAGCCCGAGGCACGACGGCCCGGCCCATGGCCCGAGATTTTGGCCCGACCCAAGCCCGGCCCGAAGACGCGCGGGCCCGGGCTGGCCCGGCCCGGAGCTCAGGCCGTGCTTGGGCTGACCTCTGAGCCCGTGGGCTGGCACGGCCCGGCCCGAGAAAAAGGCGACAGCCCGACAGCGGCCCGAAGCCACAGTGAGCCTGCCTCTGCCTCCCCTCCTCCCCCGGCCTTCCAACGGCCCAGCCCACTTGCGCCCCCGCTCCATATATAAGGAGCACAGCCAGGGAGAGCCCCCTCCAAACCCTAACCTAATCCATTCAGTTCACAACCCGCGCCACGCCGCTTTCATCCTCTTCGTTGTTCGCTCTCGCGGTCTCGCCTCGCTCGGCTCAAGCAGTGAAGCTTTGCCTCTCGCCGTTGCCACACCGATCTCGCCTCATCCGCCGTCTCTGGTTCGCCGTCCCTAACACCGGTGGCCCCGCCCCGCCTCCCTTACCCCTCGCTCTCATTCTCAAGTCTCAACCCTCTAGATCTGGTCATGTGAGTAAGTAAGATCTCGTCCCTCCGCCGCTCGCCGTCCTCGCTAACGGAGTCGTCTTCTCCCTTGGCTCGGGGTCCTCGTCTTCTCCGGCACTGGGCTTCGATTTTTTTTGTGAATTTTCTTTGATCGGGCTGTGGGCCGGCATGGCCCGTAGATTTTGATCGGGCTGCTCGGGCGGCACGGCACGTTTTTTTGCCCGAAGGGCCGTGCCTGGGCTCAAAACGAAGCACGAGGCCCGTTAAGGCACGGCCCGAGAGGCACGGCGAGCCGTGCCAGCCCGATAGCCTTCGGGTCATGCCTACCTCGGGCCCGGGCCGGACCGGGCCGGCCCGATGGCCATCTATACCGATCACTCATGGGACCGGCGCATCTGGTCACATACCCAAGTGAGCAGCGCGAAGGGTAGGTTCGATCAGACACGGTCCATGTCCGGTCACATGTGACCAGACACGTTCGGTCAACGAAATCGCTCTTTGGACCCTTACTGGACTCCAACCGGACGCCAGGTGTAACGCGTCCGGTCACGTGCGACCGGACGCGCCTGGTCGACGAAGTCGCTCTCCAGGACCTCTCTGGACAGTGACCGGACGCTGGCACTGTCGTGTCCGGTCATGGCGTGGAGCACGTCCGGTCACATTTTACCTGAGAGCGTAATGTTTCGTGACCGTTGGAAATCTAATGAGCGAGATTCAAAAAGGGACATGTGGCGAGCATCGGCGAAGTCGCGCTAGTGCGACCGGACACTGGCCGCATCTGGTCGATCAGACCAGCGCGTCCGGTCAACGCGTGCAGAGCGGCATCTCGAACCTAACAACTCTATTCTTTAGGGATGCTTATAAATAGTTGCTTGGCCAGTTTTGGGAGCTCTCTCTCGACTCTTTGAACACTTGAGACATACTTTGAGCTAGAGAACTTTCTCTTCACTCATCTCCTTGCTTGGTTACATACTCTAGTGATATTGAGTGAGATTCAAGTGCATTGCTTAGTGATTTGCATCTAGTGGCACTTGATCTTTGAGTTGGCTGCAGATATCTTGTTACTCTTGGGTGTTTCCCAACATCCTAGACGGCATGGAGCTGCGGTGGTGTTGAGCTCATGATTGGAGATTGTTTCGAGCCTCACCAAGTGATTGTGAGGGGTTCTTGAGCCTTCCCCGTGTGATTGATTCTTTGGATACATCTCATCTCTACACCGTCGGTATAAGAATCAATTCACTCCCCTTTTACATTCTTGCACTATATCTTGTCTAGTGTGCTTAGAGTAGTTTGTATCACATAGGAGTAAGTATTTTAGTGACTTAGCTTTGTTGGTGTGAATTAGAGATCATAGTATTGTTCACTAGATTTGTATAAATGGCTTGCTTAGTATAGTTGAGCTAGTGATAGAATTAGCGTGACCATCCTTTATACTAACAATTGTTGTTTAGTGAAGCTTGTAGATTTTTAAATAGGCTATTCACCCTCCTCTAGCCATTTGGACCTTACACCCGGCCGGACCACTTGTCGCCCTTCACGTCTCGCTTTACTAGAGTCGCCCTTCGCGGCTCCCGCGGGGTGAGCACAATGCCCCTCACAATCTCTTCTCTGGAGCATCGTACAAGCTTCTTGCGGGCTTCGACGGAGATCACGCCACCAAGCCGACTAGGAGGTGGCAACCTCCAAGAGTAACAAGCACCACTAGCTTGTAACTCGACCACCTAGTGCCACTCGATGCAACCTTACAATGCAACACACTAGAATCACACTCACTCGCAATCGGATCGCACTCTTGCAAGCACAAGTGAGTTAGAGGGCTCCCAAGCACTCCCCAACCATGGACACTCAGTCCCAAGGGTGCTCCATAAGCCAAATGCCCGAGCTCCACCTCTATTTATAGCCCCCAAGCCAAATAAAGTCGTTGGAGCAAAGCTGCACTTTCTGCGATGGCACCGGACACGGCGGTGCCTGGCACCGGACAGGGTGGCGGTGCCCCCCCCCAACGGTTGAATTCAATGGCTAGTTTGACTAGTCGTGGTCACCGGACAGGCGATGGTGGCACCGGACAGGGGGTGACGGTTGCATCCCAGGCCAACCCCCCGTTTTCCCTCCTCTCTAGAAAAATGGGGCGGTGCACCGCCATAGGGTCAGCCCCAACACAAGCTCTCCTCAGCCATGTCTAGGGGGCACCGCCCTAGGGATGGTGGTGCCAGCCCTAGACTTCGCTGCTCTTGGCCTCCCAGCCGGTCACCGCCGCAGGGGTGGTGGTGCACCGTCACAAGGGTGGCGGTGCCACCCAGGCAGCACCTTGAGTCCGGTTTCGCCTTCTCTTCTTCACTAACATCTTCTCCTTTGCAAATGTGCTAACACCACCAAGTGATCACCATCTTGTGCACGTGTATTAGCTTTTGACAAACATTTTCCCAAAGGACTTAGCCACTCAACTTGCCACGTCACTCGATCCTAGCAACGATGCAAAGTTAGATCACTCGAGTGGCACTATATGACTGATATGTAAACAAGTTTGCCCCTCTTGATAGTATGACTATCTATCTTAAACCCAGTCATAAACTTCTCTACACACCTATGACCGATGAAATGAAATACCCTATAGGTTATACCTTTGCCTTGCGCATTCCATTCCATCTCCTCCAATGTCGATGCAACATATGCACCAACACGATCAACAATGATATGATCCACTTCATATCATCACGTGATCATATTGGTTCATCGATCTTGACCTCACTTGCTCTTCACCGTTGCGTCAGCCCATCGAAGTCAAGTCTTGCTCAAGCTTCACCGTCACACACGGTCCCTCGCTTCAAAGCCTCCGACTTGCCCTTCACACTTGCAACCGGTCTGTCGAGCCCAGTCATGTCTTGATCTTCTCTACCTTGATCACAAGACTCCATGTCATGTCTCATATGCAATGAGCTCCTTCATCACCACATGTGTAAGTTTTTGCAACAAGTCCAAGCCATTTCACCTCCATGGCATATGTTGCTCACACATATGTACCTGTGAACTAATCACATATGTATCTCATATTAAACACAATTAGTCCACCTAGGTTGTCACTCAATTAACAAAACCAAATAAGGACCTTTCAACCACCCCATTTGAATTGGGTGTTATGTGTAAAGTTGGTGATCAGTTAAATAGTGCACGCAGTGCATTTGTGAATAGATAAGATAATAGGAACTCTTTCGAAAGAGGAGCCCTGCGGATCCCGCCCTAGGCCGCGTATATGGGTATACTTGCAAACGGCGCGGCGACGGGCAGCCCGTCCCATGTCCGCAAGTGCCGCATACTCGTTCGCGGGCTTCTGCGGTGGCCCGTTTTTAGCCGCTTACGCATGCAACATTCTCGCGGTGGCCGCAATCCTGTTTGTTTGCTGCCTTGCATGGAAGGGAACACACACAGCCACGACTGAGGCCTCGGCGGCGGCGGCGATGGCGAGGTGGGACGGGTGGCAGGAATCGTGAGGAGGAGGAAGCAGGAACCGCGGATGCCCTGCCATGGCCGGCGATGGGGTTAGGGCCATGGGATCTGGGCTGTGGGAAGCCGCCCGTTGCAATGGCCGCGGCAAGGGGATGAGCCGCCGTGGAAGTTGTGGCGGCGGTGGCGGAGTCACCCGTGGCAATGGTGGTGGCGGAGGATGAACCGCACGTGGAGATTGCGACGGTGGCGCTTCAGTCGTCCACGGCGATGGCGGTGGCACCCTTTGCTGCATCACTCATGATGGGCTAGAACGGCGCCGTTGGGCTTTGTCTATCAGCCGTGTAAACCCGTTTCGGATATGCGGGCTGTCCTGCGGGCTAGCTCGTGCTTGCGGCGTGGTCTAGCCCAGCGGGTTCGTGGCGTGACCTGCGCCGTCTGCATCTCTATATATGGGCCACTGTTAGGCCAGGACGTGGGCCTGTTAGGTTAGAATGGCCTTTTTCAATTTTCCCGGTATTTTATTAGGTTTATTCTTTTCCAGAGAATGTGCAGTTTTGTAAAATACAAATGAATGCCCAAATGAAGTACAAAAATTATGAAATTAGACTATGGAATTCTTGAAAGTATATCTTTCCATTTATACTAGAAAATAGTATAGGTTGTTAGTAAATTTAGTCTGTACAAAAATGGATCTAAAAAGGCTAGCTTATTTTTGTAGACTAATGGACATGCACGTGTGGCACACACATGTCTGAAAAAAAAAAAGCGGTCCAAATTATCATTACAATAGATGTCGTATCTTGCATAAAATCAAAGGCTAAAAAAATATACAAACCACATCTTAAAAACATAAGATTACTAACAATATTTGTTACTTCAGTCAAATCATGATCTTCTCCCGGTATTCCGATGAACAACATCTCACATCTGGAGCAACCTTGTTGTCCTATACATTGCCTACAGAAAATGAGGATGACTATAGTGCTCCGAATGCCTTAGTGATGTGGAATGACCGATAGGTGTCAGTCAATAATATGCTAAGCCGAAGAAGAAGAAAAAGGATGAGAATTTTCAAGCATGTACCCACCTTCACGGTGATTGAGTTGCTCTAACGGAGGCATGGGTGCAGCTTATCAGCAAGTTCCGCGGTCATGACAATCGGCCAGCATGTGCAGCGTTTGATGGCGGCTCGTCAACCTTAGTTTTGGATTCCTAAAAACCATTACAATTTATTTGGATTTATTTAATAGAAATTGATCAAGGCCCTGTTCGTTTGTCTTATAAGCCGTACTTTTTCAGCCAACGAACAATATTTTTCTCTCGCAACAAATCAGCGAACAGTGTTAAAGCATTAATTTAACATCATGATCATTTTTAATAATGTTATATATTTGACCAATTTTGAGATAGATGTAACTTGCACGAATTGACTATATATATTGTATATGTATATATGAGTTTATATTATATTGTTTGGAAAGATAAAACATAAAGTTTATGAAAAAGGAATATTGACTGAAACTATAGCAACTACCATCCCATAATAGTAGCTGACGATCCAATTGTATTATGCATAAAAAAATAGGAATTATATACCTGTACATAATGGAAGAAGGGTACTATATGCACTCGGACACTCGAGCTGGAACTCATCAAACACTTGACCACTCAGCCAGTTACCTGGCCAATTGCCACTCGGTCACCTAACCTAGGAAAATATAGTTCACTCAGCTACTCGGCTAATAGTCAGACACTCGATCGACTACTTAGAGCAACTCCAAGAGGTTAGTTAAAAATAGATTCCCAAGTCTATAATTTATCCATCTTCTAAAATAAAATCTTCTAAAAAATATGTGTACTCCAACAGCCTTAGTAAACACATGTACGTGGAAGCAGGAATAGCAGAAGGTGCATGGGAAGGGAGATATCTCGTGCAGGAAGGAGGCACGGAAAGTGCGGTATTTTCCGATATCGAGCAAGACTACCTGTCCATATTTAGCCAGCGATCTCTACGGAATGGACAGCGAGTAAATTTGCAAATGGGCTTAGAGAGTCTGTTGGTTCCAAGTCGGTTTGGCAATTGATCACATGTCTAAACCCAGTTGGTAGGCCCTTCGATTATTTGGAAGCAGCTCCAGCGAAGCCTTTGGATCAAACCGACAATTGGAATTGGCTCAAAGTGTATTTCCTTGGGTTGGGGTGGATCACTGACGTGGCGGCGGGTAGGGCTAGATCGGCCGACCCCACCAAGTGGCCCCTAGTGGCCCTGCCATGTCGCACTTGCCTCTTGTGCTTGTTTTGATGAAATGTGATCAAATTTTCCTGCATTCAAATATTTTCTAAGTACAAGTGGAACTAGGTTAATTGAAACAAAGGTCATCACTATGATGTTGATTATACCTTCACTTTAGGTGCAATGTTCATGGTCAAAATGGTGTTTAGTGACCATCAACAATGCTCATCACCGTCAGTTCGTGTTACAAACCAATGTTGAAATGACTTTTCACTACCGGTTGGTAAACGAACCGTTGGTGATAGTCCATCATCATGACTGGTGGGGCCACTTCTGACTTGTTACGCGCTATCGTGTGGCTGACTGTTGGGGGCTCCCAAGATTAAAAGATTCTTTTGCTGTTTTTTGGCCCAATTTTTGAATTTATGTAAACCTTCATCACTGTTGGTTGGTGATGTGAACCGACAGTGATAACCGTTCATATCACCAACGACTTTCACCGTCGAGGGCCAGAACTGACGATGATGTGGGTTTTGGATCCGGTGGTGATTAAGTAGTGCACATAGAGCTCTCATCTTCATAGTACGGCTATCTATCAAGAGGCGGAGCTCCCCATGCGGCAGGGTGGGGCAGCTGCCCCACCTACCGCCGGAGTCGAGCCTCTAATACCACTCTGTTCTTCCTTGGTTCCGGCCATGCGAAGAAGCGGCGGCGTTCGTCCGCGACGCGGCTGGAAGACGAGATGGCGGAAGATAACGAAAGAAAACGATCGAGGGAGAAAAGTAGGCCCAATAGCCCAGCCAGCCCAAATGGATGGTGCCCCAAATCCCCATTCGGCCATTCCACAGGAGCCGACCCTAGCACTCGTGACTCTGTGCTCGCGTCTCCCCGTCCGCCGTCACGGTCTTCCGTCCGCACGCCCGCCGCCGGTGGCTCGCGAGACGGCGGCCACGCCAGAGCCCCAAGGCGGAGAGGCAGCGAGGCCCTAGGCCCTAGCGGCAGCTCTAGCGCTCTGCTGCCTGCTGCGCACTGCGCTGCTATCGGCGCACGCTCACCGTAGGCTCGCAGTCGTAGGCCGCCACGCCGCGCGCTGCGCGCTAGGCTGCAGCCACAGAGAAGCAGGATTTGGGGGTGCGGGATGTTCACGGCGAGCAGACCAGAAGCACAACAGCAACTAGGCAACTAGCGCTGGCCGAGGCGCAGGCGTCCCCGACAGCCATGCTCATTCTGCAATTGACAGCAAAAAATTTGTAACAAGAGGTATGTATCAATAACTAAAATTTAGGCATTTAGTAATTTATTTGAGATGTGAGAACTGATAATTGATATTTTGCTGGTTGTATCTTCAAATGAAAGGTACAATCACCAATCATTGTTTAAATTTATCATAGATTAGCTATTGATGTGCATCCTTGCAATTTCGTTAAAAAGTTGTGTTCGCGATACGCCCCACCTAAATTACTGTTCGAGCTCCGCCACTGCCTATCATAAACCCGATCGTGCACTCTATTACACCTTGGCCGGCAAAAGCAAAGCCCTAACAATATACATTTGCCTTGGGGTTTGCTCAGCTCCACAACTTCTTAGGTTGAACTCTTGCTTTGTGGTCATGACCAACATCTTCATCATCTTCAAGCTTTGCTCAAATCCATCAAGTAGACCCTAGCTTAACATACTCAATGAAAGCTTTAGTCCACATGGTTAGCATTCAATTACCAAAATCAGACTTAGAGCTTTCAAATGGCTGTCTCTGTTAATACCAATTTTCAAAGGTGGTCATTTAACTAGAGGTCGCCTGGTCATTTATGTAGGCGGTCTCTAGATGTGTCCACCCCTATTAATTAGAGAGGTTATCTCTTAAAATCGTTTTTGTTTTTTGGTTAATGGTTGACCATTATGTAGCCAATCACAAACCACATGTTGGAGAAATTCGTGCTTTTTTCCCAGAAAAAGAAGCCGAGAAATATCCATAGTAAGGATTAGTATCCACGTTGGAACACCAGGAGCCCCATACGAGCATATATAAAGACATAACCATGTGAACATTACGTACATGTCCACTGCTAGGCAAAAAGAGAAGATACACTGATAAGTCCATACGTGCAATCACCAGTGCTCTATTTTGTCTTCTTCTTTTAAAAAAATGGCCTGACTTATACTCGCATATAAAATTGTAGTACGATCCATTGTTGAAGTAGAGACCAATTTCCAGCGTTGACTCATTTATTCTACTATTCTAGGCCGGCGACACTACTCAAACTTTGACTTTGGCCACAGGAGCGCGGGAAGGAAGAAGTTGCTGTAGATAGAACACACGAAACATTAGCGTTGCAGTTCCATTCCTGAACAACACATGCACCGCGACAACACAGAGGCAGAAGTTACCTGATAGCAGGAGATGAGCGAGGTGATGAACCCAAAGGCTCCTGTCACCCTTGGAGTGACCTTCTTGGGCGCCAACTGAAGAAGCCCGATGGCCACGACCACGTCCATGGCCGCCTTGGCCAGGGCCAGGAGCCGTTCATCTGACTGCTTCATTTTGTTTTGGTGCTACTCATTCTGCAAAATGGCCACATGATAAACGCTTAAACAGGCGGGAAATTTAACTGCATATATACACTCCATGCCCTCATGTGATCAGTCAGTGGCAGAAACGAAAGTATATATGCACCTCATATTTATCTGTGTTCCTCAGCTCTCTTGCAAGCTTCCTCATTGATCTCGACAGCCTTTTAAGCTCTCCAAGCTGAAAAGTTGTAGACACAATCAGTACGGCTTATCAGCCATTCCTACAGTGTTTTTCTCTCACAACAAATCAGTAAACAGTACTTTCAACCATGGTTTTTCAGCCGAGCAAACAGTACTTTCACTGGGTGTAGAAAACTTGAAGCATAAGCATGCGAAGAAACTATGTAAATAGGTAATATAATATACCTCAACTAGACCTGCACAGACAGAAGAAGCCATCCAGCAGTACAGGGATATCCTGGCAACGCGGTCCGTCGCCTCCTTGTTCTACCAACGGAAGCAAGAACAAATATGTCAAAAAGAAAAGGCATACACTATATATGCAGTTGATGATTGAGGCAAGCAACCAAGTCTTTCCATCTGGACAAACCTTGACTATCCCTGTTCGTCCTAACCACACAAACTGATCCAGGAACAAGAAAGTCGAAAGCAGCGCATTTTTGGACTGCAATTGTAGAAGAACCCACAGGTTAATTTGAACTCTGTCATTCCAAAACGGAGGAATTCTTCATGAACAGTACTGCGTAAAAAAGATTTACCTTGCCAAGCAGGGCGAGGGTGAGAGGAGTCCCTTTAGCCGGCGGGCTGATAAGAGCATGCAGATCATTGACCCACTGGACATGCAACATCAAGCAATTATTTTAGACAACTATCAGCTGCATGATGGTACACCGAGAACACACTTGGAGTTGGATATATAGTTCATTTCTGACTGACCTTGAGGAGCCGGAAAACTTTGCGAGCCAAGGTGGTCGATTTATCGACATCCTGCGCCGTGCCAGGCTGCCCGTTGCTTATGAACTTGGAGCCGTACTGGATCGCCCTGCAGATCTTGTCCCGAGCCTCGGCTTTGTTCAGGTACAGAACAACGAGGCCGAGCTCAGCTCGCGTGGCATCTAACGAGCTCATCTTCCTGTCCTCAACGAGAAGAGGACGCACAAATGCAACAACTCAGAAAATTGTAGGGATAGCATATCATCAATATGTACAAGACACTAATCTTCATTCTTCAACGCGTGACGCTTATTTCGGTTATGAGGTGAAGTTTCGGTGACCAAAGCAAGCAGAGCAGGTGCGACAATGTGCAGACAACCATGAACCCAAGCATCCGAAGCAGCAGTCCATGAGCAGGAACTAGGACTAGCGTAGCATCACTTCTGAAGTAGCCTAACTATCCTCCATTGGATTTGGATTGGACTAACGAAAACGAAACTCTGCAACATGACTGAAACCGAACCAAAACGTATGCAAGAAAGTGCAATTACGTACCTCTGGCAGGAGATGAAACCGGGGGAATAATGAAAGAGAGATGAGCTGGGAGACCAAGCAAGTGAAGGGGCAGGTGGATACTGGATAGAGGAGGGACGGCTACCTGGTGTCAGCAAAAAGTCCTGGAGTAGCTTCCTCGGCTACTTCACTGCGCCACTCGATTTTGTGTGGACTGAGATGAGATGACCACACGAAGCAAGGGCTCGCTTTCGTGGCCGGAATCGAACAAGTGATGTAATGGGCCGACCCAATAAAGGGTCGTCACGACACCGGCCCACGGGGCAGTCGCATTGGCTGAGCGAAACCTGTTGTGTTTACCGTGGACCAACTCGCAATAGGATACGGTGGCCGGCGGCGCAAGCGGCGAGCCAAAACCAATTAATTATTAGGACGGTGTGGAACAAGAAGGCCGAAGGCGGGGGCCGGGAGAGAGAGAGAGAGAGAGAGAGAGGCGTCCCCAGGCCGGCGCGGCGGTTGGGGACGAAGGGGAGGAGCCTCGCACGGGCTCGCTACTGGTTGAAAGGCGCGCGCCCTCCGACCTACAACTCACCAACCAACAGTCCCAAACCCTCCGCGCGCACACGGGCCGCCCACGCCCATGGCGTCCTCGCTCGTCTCGCGCCCGCACCTCACCCAGCGCCCGGTCCGCGCCGCCACGCTCGCCTCCCCTACCCGCGCCCGCCTCGCGGCCGGAGCCGGGACCCTTGGCGGGCGCTGCCAGGCGCAGGCGGCGGGGGACTTGGACGCCCACTACATGCGGCGGTGCGTGGAGCTGGCGCGCAAGGCGGCCGGCTACACCAGCCCCAACCCTATGGTGGGCTGCGTCATCGTCCGCGACGGCCGCGTCGTCGGAGAAGGATTCCACCCCAAAGCCGGCCAACCTCATGCTGAGGTCCATTCTCGCTTTTCAATATTTTCTTTGGATTCACAAAGGGAAGGGAAAAGGTTGTTTGGTGATCGTCATAAAGTGCAACGGAATCTGGCCATGTTGTTAGGCATCATCATTCAAGAGTATGTCAATTGTCCTTTGTAACCAAAACTGTACTATTCGAGTTGTTATAACTTTTTAGCTAGCGAGACGTTCGACACCAAAGACGTTATTCATTAAACCTCAACTCTATGCAATTACGGAAAGTAAACGCTATTTTTTGGTTTGCACAGAACAAAGTTTGTGCTTATACTAGTATATGAAGATTAATGGAAACTTTAGTCTACCACAACAACATGTAAAGCTTGTAAAACAACCCATCATCCATTGGTTAGCTATCAATGTTCTAGGGGAAGCAACTAGTCTTGTGCTGCTTATATCTTTGTCAAACTTTGTGCGTGTCGCTTGTACCTTGTATCCCAGCACTCATCTCCTTTCTTTATGATGCTGTAAAACACTAAACTTTATGTTAAAGCTGTGAACATCATGGTGTATAAAAACAACCATCAACATTACATTAACCTCTAAAGAACAAAAATGTCAAGCTCTGTACGAGGAGGATAGTGACAACATCTTTTTTTTTTGTGAGAAAGGTTCTAGAAGAATGTGTAATAATTTGGTTTGGGAGGGACAGTGGATGCTGAATCTTGCTAGTCAACTCTCCTTGAAGATTCTCTCCTGTAAACAGTTTACATCACATCTCAATATTTAATCCTGCATTGCTACACTATAAGTATTTAATATTATGTTGGCTTAAGAGCTTATACAACGACAAAGTATCATTACGTAACATCATAACCTTGTATTGTGTTAAAATCATGTGTAGGTATTTGCACTGAGAGATGCAGGTAATTTAGCTGAAAATGCAACGGCTTATGTTAGCTTGGAGCCCTGCAACCACTATGGGAGAACCCCTCCTTGTACTGAAGCACTCATCAATGCAAAAGTAAAGGAAGTTGTTGTGGGGATGACTGACCCAAATCCTATTGTCGCATCCAAAGGGATTGAAAAACTCCAAGGTGCTGGAATAAATGTGAGGGTGGGTGTGGAGGAAGCGTTATGCCACAAACTAAATGAGGCTTACATCCATCGTATGCTCACCGGGAAGGCTTTTGCAACTTTGAGGTAAATATCCAACTCCAAGTATCTTCCTAATCTTCCAACTTTACTAAATCAGTGTTCACATTTGCTCTGAAGGAAATATTAAATAGACAGTGTACAGTTCATTTCTAGAGATTGAAATGTGAGTTGGACGATAGATCCTATAACTAATTGTGGTCTGGAGGACTGTTGATAGCCCATTGCTTCATCTATTTGAGTAGTAATGTTCATTGTTGTTGTCTGCGTATAAAAATGTTCTCTATCGACCATTTGAGTACCATGTGCAATGTTCGTGATGGTATTTATTTGTTATTATATGAATAACAGAGCTACACTCTCAATGAATGGAATCGTCACAAACCATATTGGGAAGGGAGCTGACCAGTCAGGTGGGTACTACTCGCAGTTGATGAAAGAATATGATGGAGTCATAATTTCAAGTGACCTGGCCAAGATGTCGAGCTTACCTTTGTCACGCGAAGCCGGTGCAAATCAACCTCTCTATATCATCGTAGCACAGGGTGAAAATTCCCGACTACACATCCCATCTCTCAGCGAAGAACATGCATCGAAGGTGATAGTCCTTGCTGATAGTCCTGTCACCGTGGAGCCAGCAGGAGTTGAAGTTGCAGTCCTTCGTCAGATAGACTTGGAGTCTATTCTCCAACTTCTTGCACAGCGAGGGCTCTGCAGCGTGCTGGTGGATTTCAGAGAGGCCGGAGAAAGCTTCGCGTCGCTTCTGAACGACTTCCAGGAGGACAAGCTGGTGCAGAAGGTCGTCGTGGAGGTCCTGCCTTTTTGGCTCGCGAGCGAAGGGCTGAGCAACCTGGCATTTGGTGGCAGCCAATCGTTCCCGTTGAAGAACTTGGAGCACAGGGAGGTGAATGGGAGTTTGCTGCTGGAGGGCTATGTGTAGTCTCTCTTCTGTCGGAGATTGGTAGTCCCTGTGGCAGCATTGTTTGTTTTCCCTCGTGTAAACATATAGCCCTGTTAGCCCTGCACTTGAACCATTACCTGCAGAGCCATGAGCCATGTGGGGTTCTGTGATACCGGTGCCCTGTGATACTCCCTGTCTGCAAACTTCTGGTGATCTGAATGGTAAGCATTATTCCGATCACACATGCAACTACGTTCCCTGTCTGCAGTTGCCAATGGCACGGCAGGCTGGAGTAGAACGTGCAGACAGGTCCAGTTGTTGCTTTGCTATTTCTCCTCCCAGCTCCGGGCGAGCTGCAAGCTGCATTTTTAAAAATCCTTTTTAAACACTTCTAAATTAATATTTCCTCCTCCCAGTCTAGTTCCTTTTTTTTTACTCTTTTGGTCGTGCATGTGCGATTTACAAGCTTTTTTATTTTTACCTTTCTAAAATTAATGTTTTAAAATAATCTATCCAGCTTGATTTAAAGAGTTAGATCTGAAAAAATTACAATACATTAATTTAAAAATACGGTAATGCTACAGACATTAATCCAGAATCTTAAAAAAAATCGAACGCTCTGCTCCGCGCTCGCTCCAGCACAGCGACTGACCCAATAAGCCCATCTACGCTCTCTCCTCTATCTACTTTATTTACGCTGCGACAGCCACCAGAAATCCTCAACTCCTCGCTTCGCTCGTCGTGGCTCACCGCGCCATCCGCCCGCCCCAAGCCGCCTCGTGGCGCTGCGGCCGTCCCACATAGAGTCACGCCACGTCTGCCGCCGTGCCGTGCTCCATCCCCCGCCACACCCACTCCGCCTCGTGGCGCCTTGCCCCCTGCCCTGCGCGTCGTGCCCCGTCCCTCGCCGCACCGAGATGCTGCCGACGCCGCCATTCCCCACCAGGAGGTGGTTGCTGCTGTTGACGCCAGCGCCGCCGTGACGCTCGACTACAGCTCGCGACACCACGAGATCCAGAGTGGCCAGATCGGGAGCGGTTGTACCTCACGCTCCCTTCCTCGGATGTTGCAAGCTTATGTTTCAAGGGTTTCAGGCGTTTCATATGCATGTTGCAAGTGTTTCATGTGAATGTTGCAAAAGTAGATCGGGATGTTGCATATGTTGCAATGGTTATATACGTATGTTGCAAGCGTCTGTTTAAAATGTTTCAGCTATTTTCAGACGGATGTTGCATGTGTTTTATTTTGGTGTTGCATATGTTTCACACTTGTGTTGCAAGTGTTTCATCTAGATGTTGCATATGTTTTGCAATGGCTACACACGTGTTTCCCTCGGGTTTCAGACGTATATTGCAAGTGTTTCAACTATTTCGGACGTATGTTGCAAATGTCTCCTCTAAATGTTGCAAAAGTGGATATGGTGTTGCACATGTTGCAGTGGACCCCACCCGCTTGGCCCGCTTGTATGGGCGTGGGTGTAGAGGGAGTCGAGCGGCAGGTGCGGGAACCGTGCGGGTGTAGATCGAGACGGATCGGGCATGGGACACGAAGCGGACACGAGACACGGAGCGACGCGGGGCCGCGGGCGCCGGGACGCTTAGCCCCCCGGGCGTTGGCTTTTTTCCTTTATAATATTATTGATTTATAAAATGGTTTAAAAGCTGCAGCTTCAGGAATCACTGCTCCCATCACTGCTTCAGGAATCAGGATCACAGAAGAAGCAACGCCAAGGACAGCAAAGCGTTGGAGGCCCACGTGCCCCGCGCGGTTAACCCGGCGGCTGTCGCGGGCCCGGCCCAAATAAAACTGAGCTCCCGTTTTCTTCGCTTCAGCCCCACCTGCTCGAGACCACTGTGACCAGTCACCACCTCTGCCCAGCGCTCGCTACTTCGCTAGTCACCACCATGGCGTCGGAATCCGAGGTCTACAGCTGGGAGCCGCACCCGCTCCATCCCGACGGCACTGAGCCGCTGCACCGGATCGCCGTGGACTACTGCCCGGAGGCGTGCCTCCACGAGCGCCACGCGGGGGAGATCCACGTCACCTACGACCACCGCGGCGGCGCGCGCTGGCGCTCCCGCCGCCGGTTCCTCCCTGGCAGCGCCGTGGCCACCACGATCCGCGCGCCGGCGGGGGACACGTCGGGCCTCAACTACAACATCTACCTGTCCTCCCTGGAGGGCTCCAAAGACCAGGACGAGATCGACTTCGAGTTCCTCGGCCACGACAAGCGCGCCGTCCAGACCAACTACCACGTCGGCGGCGACGGCGGGCGGGAGCAGATCCACGCGCTCCCCTTCGACTCCTCCGACGGCTTCCACCACTACGCCATCGCCTGGGACGCGGCGCGCATCGAGTGGCGCGTCGACGGCGAGCTCGTCCGCCTCGAGGAGCGGCGCGAGGGGGAGCCGTGGCCGGAGAAGCCCATGTACCTGTACGCCTCCGTGTGGGACGCCAGCTACATCGCCGACGGGGCGTGGACCGGCACGTACCACGGCCGCGACGCGCCCTACGTCTGCAGCTACAAGGACGTCAGGGTGCCCACTGCCAAGCACTTAGTGGAAGACGAAGAGAATCAGGATGCAGATGCCGCTGATGCGCCTGCTGTGGATCCTGCAGCCGACGCCGACGCTGATGCTGCTGCGGCGGCGGTGGAAGAAGAGAAGGACGCCGGAGCCGGTGAAGTTTAGATCTTGGTGGCGCGATGCAATGTCGTTTTGTTCAAGTGTCGCTGCAACCAAAATGGATCTATGAATAATGGATGTGGTCTGATCAGTGAAACAAACAAACATTTCATCTGCTGTATTTATGTTGTTCGTTGAATAATTCGATGTGTTGTGTTCTGCTTCGGTCCCTGTATCTGTATGATAATGCATGATTACTGGTTCTTAACTGGCAATAAGCTCACGTGATAATGGAAATGTCAACAATGGTTATTCAAAAATTGATTAGGAAAATCCGGCACTGCCCTGCCACTACCATCAAGTTGTTCGAATGGAACAAACTGGCTTTCGTTCGGTTTTCACGGAATCACATCCTGGAACTGGTCCAGCCACGAACGCTGTTGTAATTTGTATAGGCCACCTTCACCACGATTGATTCCTTGCCCCACAACCGAACGAGCCCTAAATAAAACAGATTTAGTAAGCAAAATGCAGCATAGTAATGCACAACTTCAGATTATGGCAACCGGAACCCGTGAACAAGCATGGTGATGTAAAATATCTGGGACCAATTCCGTTCAGCTTCGTAAGTTGAGCTTATAATAAGTTTAGGCCCAATATGAAAAGAGCCCAACCTAAAACCCGTTCGGCCCGAGTAGGCCTGCTGCCTGGCGGATGCGGCTAGGCCTGTAGGCCCCATCGGCATCCCGACAACACATGCCACAGCCACACCTTGTCTCGGCTCGGCTCCGGCGAGCGCGATGGACGCAAACGTGGCGCTGGCGCTGGCGCTGCTCTCCTCCTGCTCGCCCTCCACTTCCGCCGCCGCCTCCTCGCTCCTCCCTCGCCGCCGCTGCCTGGCCTCCCGCCGAAGATCAAGCTCCCGAGCCACCATCAGTAAGCTTGTTTCCCCACTCGCCCACCACCAATTAACCTCTCTGTTATTCGCGCCGATTTAATTTCTCCGCTGTGCTGTGCTGTGCTGCGCCGATTCAGTTTCTGTGCTGTGCTGTGCTGTGCTGTCTCGATTGATTCTAGAATTCTAGTAGAATCAGCGAGAATTGTGGTTGAACTGGAATGGTGAATTTGAACTGCAGGCGGTTGAGTGTTGAGAGACATTGGGTTTGGCCGTTTACTGCTGTTGGCTGCGTAGCTTTTATGCACAGCAGATTCCAGCCCCAATTCGTGTCAACTTAGATTCAGAATGCGTGCCGTACTACGCAGGTTGCAGTTTTCGATTACCTTGATTGTTTGCCTGTAGTAATTGGTTTGCCGTGCGTCTCGCAGTGGCGGCGTTGGGCCATGACCCAATTAGGGAATGGATTCTTACAGAAGGGAAGGCCACGCAGATAAAAGGGATAAGGTCCATCGGTGGTGGCTGTATTAACTCTGCTCAGCGCTATGATACTGACGCGGGCCCCTTCTTTGTGAAGACCAATAGGTGCGCTCAAAGAAAATCTCTCTTCTGAACTCATAATTGTTGCCATGAGATTGTGTAGGTAATGATGCTTTCGGTTTTGTTCTGAAAATGGTGGAATTGGCTACGTTTTTTTATGTTCCAGCCGCATTGGTCCAGAAATGTTTGAAGGGGAGGCTCTTGGTTTGAAGGCAATGTATGAAACAAAGTCGATCCGTGTTCCTTTGCCATACAAGGTGAGAGAAGTGGCATCAGATGCTGGAACATGTACAACTGCAAACGTGGAATACAACAGCATTGCTGTTGTGACACTGTTACATGACTGGTACTGTGATCCCCATACATGATGCCATGATGGGAGTACTCGTATAGTGACTGAAATCTTCAGTCCTGGCCATTTATGCTGCGAGTTAATTAGCATACATATTTCCTTTTGTGCCACTGATGTAGAGACCGTTAGTCATCTAGTGGTACCAATGTCTGCCGATGGTAGTGATGTTAGTTCACTTGTTTCAGTAGTTCTCTGCATACACTTGTTGTTTTCAAGTTTAATCCTTTTTTTATGCCTGCTACTAGTATAGGTTGGGTCATTACCTACCGGTGGTTCTTTCATCATCATGGAGTTTATTGAATTTGGTCCTTCAAGGGGAGACCAGGTACCTATATACCAAATACTTTTGAGCCTTAATTCACCTCTCTTTCCTTTATACTAATTAACATAACTCTTTTTGTCAGTCAGTTTTGGGAAGGAAGCTTGCCGAAATGCATAAGTCCGCTAAATCTGATAAGGGATATGGTTTCCATGTTGATAATACTATTGGAAGGTAGTACTGCTTTGATGAAACGTGGCATTAATTGAGGTGTATCAGAATTCAGAACTGCTATGTCAGTCTCCCTAATCCGCCTGTTATGTTATTGCAGCACTCCACAAATTAACACTTGGACTGCTGACTGGATTGAGTTTTACTCCAAGCATAGATTGGGTTACCAGTTGGAGTTGGCATCGAGACGATATGGAGATTCGGCCATACTCGAAAAAGGTACAGTTGGAAAAAGATGATTAAGTTGGTATTTATAATCTCTCACGGTCTGCCATTGTTCTTAGCTAAGTTTTGCTAAGAGTGTAGTAACTGATTTTTTTTCTATTCCTTTTTGCATAAATTCCTATGCATAGGTCAGCGATTGATCAAGAATATCCGCCCACTTTTTGATGGAGCTGTTATTGAGCCCTGCTTGCTTCATGGTGATCTGTGGAGCGGAAACATAAGCTCTGATAGCAACGGAGATCCTGTAATATTGGATCCTGCTTGCTACTGTAAGTAAAATTGACTGATTTTAGCATCCAAATTCGGGATCATGAGTAGTGGTTGCAAAAGGATGAATTTACTTGATTCTTTCCAGTAATTTTCATCAAGGTATTCTATTTTAGATATTCTGTTGCTGAAGTTCCCACAATGTGTTGCATGTAGCAATTTACAAGCTACAAACAATTTACAAAGACATGATTACCGGTTCTTCAACTGCAGATGGACACAACGAGGCAGAGTTTGGGATGTCCTGGTGTGCTGGATTTGGTGGGGACTTCTATAATGCCTATTTTCAGGTACCCATTGATTTTTGCTGCATAGGTATTTGATTGGAGCACCGCCAAGTCCTCACGTGCAAATGGATAATAGACATACTTAACATACCACCGTCCGAGGTTATTGGTTATGGGTTAGATTTGTTTTGCGGAGTTACCTTTTGTTGGCCTATAAAGTCCCAGACCTGAAAACTCTAGCAGGAAGGTTCCTTTGGTAAAGAATGGTGTCAACAACATAGTTATTGTCTTGCACCATCGAATAAGGCGGTCCAAGTGTTGGCGTGGAAATTTCTTACTTGTTTTGTAGGGAATATATTTCGAGCACTGCCACAAAATAAAGTTACCACCTCCAGCTTTGCTTCCTGAGTGCTTGTCTTTCTCTAGTCCTACTAAAATTTCAAGCCTTGTGGTCGGTGGATTACTCAATTCTTCACTATTTTTGATGGAGACATTAACAGTACTTTTACTCTTACTCTAATACAGGTGATGTCGAAACAGCCAGGGTTTGAGAAGAGGAGGGACCTCTATCTCCTCTACCACTACCTGAATCACTACAATCTTTTTGGCTCCGGGTACCGTTCATCAGCTATGTCCATAATCGAAGACTACTTATATGTGCTGGCGGCTTAGTTTCTTGTGTTTATTCTCACATGAAAATAGAAGCAACGATGTACCTGTGCATAACATGTTCCATTGCTATCCCTCTCGGTATGCTGTGGATTCGCTCCCTGCAAAATCTGTTAGCTCATTGCGTGCATAATCTCATGCTACACCACTATATCAGTCACTGAAAAAAAATCTTCATATGTGTAAATAAATATCTCACTGCTGGTCCATTTGGACACGTTTTGTGCCTCAGAAGGATAATAATGTATTTCCTGGTCCCAGTAATCTGCCCGTGTGGTGGAGAATCATGATTCGGTCCCAGGAAGAACGAGTCAACGTATTAGTGATCCTCTGACCCATCCTCCTAAACTACACCACCCGTCAGGCAGTCAGCTAACAACACCGGGCGGCGGATATATGTTTGCGACCTGGATATTCTTAACAACGTTAGTGAAAAGGCATGTCCCTGTCCGCGCACTAAGACATTCTTAACCACCGGCTGACCACCTAACGTGGCGGCCTCCCATTCGACCCCTGCCGGAAAAGCTTCAAAATCAAAAGTATAGGCTTTTTGTCGCTCCCTGTGCTCCCCAGCTAATCCTTAGCGATGCAAGCAACTCGATCAGACCGTGGTTTTTCAACCACCTACTCCGTCGTTTTTAAACCCTCGCGCTCCTAGCATCGCAATGGCCGTGGTCGTAGCCGTAGCAACCGGAACTGGCATTGCTCACTTGCATTTCCTGCACGTTTTGCTGCCGGAAAGCCCTGGTTTTTCCGGCGAAGAACAGAACAGCGTGTGTCCGGGCCAGATGGAGCGGGAGCGGGAACAGGAGGCGGGCACAGCACAGCAACTGCTCGGGAGGCGCGCAAGTCCAACAGGATCTGGCTGGGCACGTACCCGGCGCCGGAGATGGCGGCTGCCGCGTACGACGCCGCCGCATTGGCGCTGCGGGGCGCCGAGGCCGCGCTCAACTTCCCCGGCGCGGCCCGCGCCTGCGTCGTGCTCCCCCGACGACATCCGCGCGGCCGCCGCGGTGATCGCCCGTTCCCATTCGCCGCAGGCGGGTGGTGAAGCTGCTGCTGCTGGTGGTGCTGGTGCAAGCACGTCGTCGTCCGGTGCCGGTGAGCACCGAGCGGGCGACAGGCGTATCGTGGACGAGGACGACGTGTTCCAGGTGCCCGGGCTGCTGGCGGGAATGGCCGAGGGGCTGATCACCGAGGCTCGTCGGGCCCGCGACGGACGGCGCCGTGTCGCCGGAGGAGGACGGCAGCGAGGACGGCGTGGTGAGCCTGTGGGATCACTCCATATTTTGAAATCACGGACTAATTAGGCTTTAAAAATTCGTCTCACAAATTGATATTGCGAGACGAATTTTTAAAGCCTAATTAGTCCATGATTGCACAATACGGTGTTACAGTCAAGCTACAGTAACTATGTGGTACGGACATGTTAATTAGGCTTAATAAATTCGTCTTACGGAGCACCGAGGACTTTTATAATTCATTTTATTATTATTATTATTTAAACACTCTCCTGTGATCCCGACGTGACACTTTTAGCCCTGAATTTAAACGAGGCCCGGATACGGCGGAGTTGATGCTCCTGAATTCCTGATACTCTGCCACCAGATCGCTGAACACATGCATCTGTAACTCCAGTACCGGTCCGCACTCGTCTCCCGTACGGGCTCTGCACACTTCGCTGGAGATCATATCAGAGCAGAGAGCATGGAGGAGGCGTGTCCCAGATGTACAAATTCTGCGGTACAGCTAACATAGGAGTAACTCCTCAATCCTATCCTACCGCTACTACTACACCAGTTGCATTGCAAGATCTGACCCCCATCGCATCCACCAACACGTAATAACGTGCTCAAATCTGTACCAAAGGTTCGATCATCGCCATCATCGGGCGGCATGTAACGTCCTCTCTTTGTTTTCATGTGGCACTCTCCAAACGCAATTGTACAGTACAGGGCAGCAGAAAGCCTCTCACGTCCCGCCACACTCCGTTCGTGTACGACTGTACTCTGTACGTGGTGTAGCAGCTGGCCAATAGCCGTGGCCCGTGGGCGGCAGGCAGATTTGAACCGGAGCAGGGCGTTGCAGTGTACTCGAGGCGTAGGGAACGGAATGCCATATTGCCATGCCCGAAACGGCATCCGGTCCCTCGGCTCGGCTCGATGGATCGGCCAGTTTTGACAGGTTCGGCTGCGCTGATAAGTCGGCTGAAAAACACACCACCGATAACAAGCTAGCGTTCTAGCAGTAGTACGCGGAAACAGCAACTGTCATGCACGTACCTGTTGGACACGAGGCGCGGCTGTTGGCTGGGCACGCGATTCGGCAAGTCGTCGTCGGTGCGGCCACCGCTCGCCCGCCCTCGGTTCTCTGCTCATGTCATGTCAAGGCGCGGGCGGTGCGCCGGCCTGCCGTGGCGGGGCGACGACGGAGCCGGTTTCTCCCGCCACCTTGGACGGCTCTGCCGATTCCGCGTCGCTACTCGCTACACGAAAGCAGGTCGCATTTCAGAGGCCCGTTACGTGCTGTAGTTTACTGTGGCAGGTACACCCACACTGACACCGGGGTGGGAATAATCCAGATATTTCTGGTGGGATATCCCTATCTTGAGTTGGATATAAATACGAATCCGAACGTTCTCAGATACGAGTGTTACATTCTTATCTATACTTGTTTTGCATGTTTTTTTCACTTCCTACAGCGCTCTCACGTCATTCATGTCTGGTACATGAGGCGCTCTCACGATCTATTCTCGTACGAGTTAAAATATCCATGGGATGACGCAACAGTGACTGCTAAGGAAAATATCCATGGGATGAGCCCCATGCGATCCGATTAACTACTCAAGAGAGAAAATACTTTTTTACAAATTACATAATTTTTTGTACACATATGATGGGTGCAGAAAATGTAGGGACTTTGCAGCCGCTCGTGCCGGATCGTTTCGTTTGGAAATGGTCATCGTCGGGAACGTACACTGCGTCATCCACCTACCGTGCCTTCTTTGCAGGTTCCACAAAGCTTCTTGGCGCCTCGGAGCTGTGGCGAGCGAGAGCTCCTCCACGGGTCAAGATGTTTTTCTGGTTGGCGCTGCATCGGCGCCATTGGACCTCCGAGCGCCGTAAGCGCCATGGGCTTCAGGATGATGATGTGTGCGCAATGTGTGATCAAGTCCCAGATACTGTCACCAACCTCTTCGTTGGGTGTGTCTTCTCTCGTGAGGTTTGGTACAAGCTCTTGGAGCCGCTTGGCCTGTCATCTCTCATGCCGATGGATGAGCCGGATCTTGGCCAGTGGTGGATCAGCCAACGGGGGCGTCTTGATAGAGCGTCACGGCCTCTCTTCGACTCACTTGTGCTGCTAATCGCTTGGACGGTCTGGAAGGAGAGAAACAACCGAGTTTTCGGACGGCGCGCATCTTCGGTCATGCAGGTGGTGCGGGCGGTCGTCCATGAGAGGGCGAAATTTGGGCGCTTGCTGGCTATGCGCACTGTGATGTCATGTAATCGGACTTTAAGACTCTAGTAGGTGGTAGGTTTCTCTCCGTACCGGTGTGAGGTTTCTCGCCTCTGCGGGTCGGTCTCGTGGTCGGTTTGTGTAAGCTTAACTTTCTTTCCTCTTAATGAAAAACGGGCGCACAACCCGGTCGCGAAAAAGGGGGCTCCCCCTCCCCCTCCCCCCCATTCCATATTAGCGAATACGAATTTAGATGATTGGGTATTCATTTATTTCTATTTATTTAATCCTAAAACAAATGAGAGGGTTTTGGCTGGGGGCAGTGACAACTGCACAGCGATATTGTTGCATTTGGACGATGGCGATGAGTTGGTGGAGGAAACAATAATTATAATGCAAATTATAGCTTTGTCTCTTGTGTTTCTATCAAGTTCAATTTTTAAACAATCAATTACAATACAAACTATAGCTTAGTGTGTCTTGAGTTTATGTCCATATTAACAATCTTAAGTAGTTGGCAAGATTGTTAATTCACTAGTGGCCCAACAATGCAAATAAAGAAATCAGCAAGGTACTTACAATTTTTTTATCTAGCAAAGGTAATTCTACCCGCGGCTAAATGCTAATGATAGGAGGAGAAGTTTCTCAACCTGGAACAAGTTTGTAAGAGGCAATGACCAGTGACCCGTATAGATCTGCACAAGATGGCTATTGTGGTAGCGTGTTAAAACCGTAGTCGCCCTTGAGCGCAAGCAAGAAAACACAATGTGGGTAGTGAGTTTTTTTTTTCTTTCGACCATGTGTCATCCTCATGACCCATAT
Organism: Saccharum hybrid cultivar R570; assembly: GCA_038087645.1. Lineage (NCBI taxonomy): Eukaryota > Viridiplantae > Streptophyta > Magnoliopsida > Poales > Poaceae > Saccharum > Saccharum hybrid cultivar. Next base: position 37,306,055 of record JAQSUU010000012.1, on the reverse strand, counting down.
ATGCACCCACTTGCCATACTGGGATGAGCAACTAGAGAGATGATGTGCCTAAATGTACCTTACCGTCAAGTTCATGTAGTAATCGTGTATCTGACCTATTTTACGGAGTTTTTAGGAAAAAAGTCTACATCACCCCCAACTATGGGGGTGGACTACTTAACCCCCTCAACTATGAAACGGTCTATTCTACCCCTGAACTTTTCAAAACCGGTCAAATTACCCCCTAGACGGTTTTCAGACTTGCGGTTGCTACAGTAACATCAGTCTTGATACAGTTCCGGCGGTTTTGCCTTTTCTTTTTTATTTATTTCGGCTGAATCTTTGAAAAATCATAGTAAATCACAGAAAAAATCATAAAATAGAAAATCTAATTTTGTTGGACTCCACATGAGTAAATCTACACAGTGAATATATAATATGGTATGCTTTAGTACAACAAAATTGGAGTCCAAATTACAGAAAAAAATAGATCAAAATCTACAGCAAAAACTTTGTACTAAAGCATATCATATTATATGTTCACTGTGTAGATCTACTTATGTGGAGTCCAACAAAATTAGATTTTTCATTTTATGATTTTTCTGTGATTTACTATGATTTTTCAAAGATTCAGCCGAAATAAATAAAAAAGAAAAAGGCAAAACCGCTGGTACTGTAGTAAACCCGCGGTTACTGTAGCAAATCCGCCGTTTCAAAACCGCCTGGAGGGTAATTTGACCGGTTTTGGAAAGTTTAGAGGGTAGAATAGACTATTTCATAATTGATGGGATTAAGTAGTCCACCCCCATAGTTGAGGGGGGTGAAGTAGACTTTTTCCGGAGTTTTTATATTTCATATGCTTGAATTTGTAGGAATTTTCAGGCAATAATCTTACAAATCAACTAGTACAATTAAAAGGGTAACTTATAAGAGATCATTCATATTTTTTCAAACACTGATAAAATTATATGTTGCTTGAACAATAGCAAAAAAAATATCAAACACTTGAGATATGCCAGAAGTGTTTTCTCAAAACTAGCACTTTTTTTAGCCTAGCATGCAGACGGAGTAACGGCGTGGCCAGCTATGTGCAGCACTGAATAAAAATATCCATGCGATCTGATTAACTACTTTAGAGAGAAAATACCTTTTTACAAAATACATAATTTTTTGTACACATATGACGGGTGCAGAAATTGTAGGACTAAGGGCCACCCCCCCCCCCCCCCCCCCCCCCCCCCGCCTCATCAGTTTAGCGAATACGAATTCAGAAGATTGGGTATTCATTTCTTTCTATTTATTTAATCCCCAAAACAAGTGAGAGGATTTTGGCTTTGGGTGCACGAGCGATGATGACAGCTACACAGCACCACCGAGCCATATTCTTGCACTGGACGATGACGATGAGCTGGTGGAGAAAACAATTATTATGATGCGAATTATAGTTTAGTCTCTTGTGTCTCTATCAAGTTCAATTTTTAAACAATCAATTACAATACAAACTTTAGCTTAGTGTGTCTTGAGTTATGTCAAGATTAACAGTCTTTGGTAGTTGGCAAGATTGTTACTAATTCACTAGTGGCCTAACAAATAAAGAAATTAGTAAATTAATACAGTCTTCAGTTAGTACCAAATTATATTGGTACTTACAAATTCGTTTTGATCTAGCAAATGTAAATCTACCCAGGGCTAAATGCTAATGGTAGGAGGAGAAGTTGCTTAACCTGTAACAAGTTTGAAAGAGAGGATTACCAATGACCCGTATAGACCTATTTTTAGGGCGTTTTTACATTCATATGCTTGAATTTGTAGGAATTTGCAGGCAATAATCTACTAATCAACTAGTATAATTAAAAGCGTAACTTATACGAGATTCATATTTTTTCTATAGTCAGACAATGATGAAAAAAAATCAGACACTTGAGATATCTAAGGGGGTGTTTGGTTGGAGGAGTTAAAGTTTAACAAACGTTGTAGCATTTTCGTCTTATTTGACAAAAAATTTCTAATCTTGGACTAATTAGGCTTAATAGATTCGTCTCGTAAATTACTCCTAATCTGTGCCGATATGCATACAATTAATCTACATTTAGTACTCCATGCATTTGAGAGAACATTGATGTGAGGAGAGTTAAACAACTCCGGAAAACCAAACAGGCCTAAGAAGTGTTTCTTTAGAACTAGCACTTTTTTCAACCTAGGACGCAGATGGAGTAATGGAGCGGCCAGCTGGCTGCGGTTACTGTGGCAGGTACGGTCACGTCGCCTGCCCGGCAGGCGGCACGGGCCGGCGAGGCGGCGAGGAGGGAGCGTACACTACAGGCCGCCAGCAGGTGGGCTGGCCTATTGGATTGCAAGGCCAGGTTTAGTTTGCCAAGTTTGCCACCAAAATGCACTATGTAAAAAGAAGGTTTTCTATCACATCAAAATGTCGGCACATGTATGAAGTACTAAATTTAGATAAAATCAAAACTAATTGAACAGTTTTATTATACTTTGCGAGACAAACATTTTAAACCTAATTAATCAATGTTTGAACAATTATTACTAAATAAAAATAAAAATGATACAGTGCCAAACAGTAATTTGGGGATATCAATTTAGGGATCTAAACAAGGCCTAAATTGGCTGTGGCTCGGCGTTGATGCCAGGGGTTGGATTGGTTGCTCTGTCCTCCCGGGTGCGACCTGCAGCTGTGCTCTTGGTTGCATGCAGATCTTAATCCACGTTGCCGCATACGTGATGCCCATTCAAAAATCAAAATCAAATTACATCAAATCGAAATCTCTATATAGGATTCGTACACCAAAAGCGGGCAAACCATCATGCCACATTGCCCGCTAAGCCACGAGCCATCGGATCGGGCGAGCAAGCAATCTGGTTCGTCCGATTGCGGGTCAGTCGGGTCTCGTACCTGCTTTATCGTCAACCCGAGCCCGCTCCCCTCGACCCTTGGCCTCAACTCCCGCTGTCCCACACCTCCTCCCGGCGCAAGTGGGGGCTTAGCGACCCCGCCGTGGGCAGGAGTGAGGGTGCGGCAGCCCCGACGGCCCCGGAGCCAGCGGGGGCACGGGCACGGCAGCTACTGCCACCCTGGCGCGGGCGTGGGGGAGGGCCCCCTCCCACGGCATCCCCAGGCGGCGCTACAGGCATGAAAGGCGCGAGCGGCAGGTCTGGCGGATGCCGGAGGCAGGCTCGCAGCGCGGCGCTGCGAGCCGGACGCACCCCTTTGAATGTTTCTGTTCTTGATGTGGACCTACGACAGGTCTGCTCCTTACAGCACAAGCTAATAAGAATTTGCACATTTGTACTAATCCATGCAGAAACGTGTGAAAATCCTAGGAAAAAATTATAGATTCAAATAATGTGAAATTAATTTTGGTAGATTCATAACTTTATCCTCTACCCGTGGAAAATATGTTTGCATATGTTACTCTAGCCAAATTTTTTTTATTTATCATAATATGCAGAATTTGATAAATGCAAAATAAATTCCCTAGGGCTCTACAAATTGCAACACAATTTTATCGGATCTGTTGTGATGTGGCCTTACCTAGAGAAATGCATATGCACAACCATCTTTGCATTATAATGATTTATATGCTTTAGTTGCCTTGTATTGCAAAAAAATATTAAATTTGTGTAGACATTAAATATTATCTTTGCATTATGTTTTGTTGAATAGTTTGACAAAGGACCACCTGTAGTCCTGTACCTATGGCTATCATGGTTCCTTGCAATTTTTGATAGACTCATACTCTGATTTCAGAGTGGCTTGGTTTAGCAAGTGTAGAACCTAGGTAATAGGATTAACTTCTAGCTTAGCCCTGCAAGCTTGCTTTTCCTGTCAGTTGTCACTACCTTTTATTTTATCGAACTGCATCTAAAAATTGATTGCTTCTTGGTGTGATCATACGTGAATGATTATTTTTGCCTATGCGATCTTGGGCTTAAGGCATAATAAATCAGAACAAAGAACTTGTATTATGTGTCCTTTGTCAGTTATATTCTATATGCGGTGAGTGGCTCTGGGCAAGGGAGTATGAGGACCTGGGGTTCACCGGCCTCGGCCTCTGCTTCGACTACAACATGATGAAGCTATGAAATTGATTTCTAGGATTAGTGGAGGCTATGTGAACCTATGATGATTGGACTATAAAATTTGAGGTTTGCTCTTAGCTCACAAGTTATAGATCATGTGGTGCTGGTTATGCATTATCCTCACTGTTTCGGTCTATTGTTTTGACTGTCCCTAGTAGCGCATAGAATTCCTGTAATCCAGATGATGCAAGGCCTTAATCTCGTTTCTATAAAAGATGAGTAATGTTGTTCTTGAAGACAGAGTGAAAGAGCTGAAGCTAGATAGCTCCAATTGAACGGATTGGAAATATCATTCATGTCACATATTTCTCCCATTTTAATTTGTTTTTTATCTATGCTTTACACTTACATATTTATGTGTTTTGCTAATTAACATCTGTGCATGATTCATTCTAAAAAAATTCATAGGACCTGTGTACCCTCTTCCAAGTTTATGGTTCTTCTTTTTTCAACATATAGTTTGGATATAGTTACTAACGTGTGACATCTGGTTCCTTCAAGCACTAATTCTTTCTTAGAGGTTCAACAAAAAAAATACCTTCTTCTTTAACTTGGTTATCATGGATCATAAACATTGAATTAAGTAGTCCCATTATTTTTAAAGTTATTAAATCTTACTCCAATCTAAAAAGAAAGGTTCTGTTAATTTATCATTCATTTCATCAAAAGTTTAAGCTTCTTAATTCCAAGACTAGATGGCTTGTGTGTACATACCAAAATCAGAGAACTATTTTTTCACATTTTTACCACTACTCATGAACAAAATGTTGAATAAACACAAACCCATGATATGTTATGGAATCATGGTAGTGACTGTTTTAATTGTGTCAAATGTTGTATGGTCCTCTTCCTTAATCTTTCGTTGCTAACAGGCAACACAACCATAGGTGTGGGTCGCAACAACCACATCAACTGGCTACTAGATTTGTTTAATGCCATTTCTATTCTTTCTACATTACTTATCCAGATCATGCTTAGGGTGTCTGCCTCCACGAAACAATGCCACCTCAGATTGCGTGCGATTCTCAGGAGTAGGGAAAGAGATTATTTCCATTTTTCTCTGAATTCCGGTAGAGGGTCACACACCTCCTGTTTCCTAGAAAAAATCTGAAGCTTCCTTGCTTCGACCTTTCTAGCGTGCGTTCTAGAGAGGTTCTTTCTTTCTTTTGTGCTATGGCCGTTGGCTAATTGTAACACTCCGGTGTTACGCAATGCATTGCATGACAATCATATTGCATGGCATTTCATATCATCATAATCATGTGTGATAATGTTATAATTTGAATGAAATAAAAGCTTGGAAATAATATATGTGATGAAATATATTAATATGATAATCACATTACACCAAAAATCTTGCAACTATAAATTTTACATCACTTGGAACCTTAGTTCAATTTTTTGGAGCAACCAGATGACTCAAAATTTTGTCAAAAACTTATTCAAAAATATTAATTCTAAATATTCAAAAATACTCCCTATTTTAGCTTTTATTCTGCCATTCAAAATCTATTAAGAATTTTCACTTGGCCCCTTAATCAAAGTTGTAGAGAATTTAATTCTAAGCAACTTTTATTTTTGGGTCAATTCCAGAAAAGGTCTTTTTCTTGTTCAAATTTGTGTTTGAAAACTGCATTTGAAATTGTTTGGAAATTAGAAATTTGAAAAAATCCATTTCAAACCTTAGCAGGCCACCGCCTCGGTTTCGGCCCGCTGGCCGAAGCGGTCCGCGTCCACCTGGCCTCCCTCCTCCTCCCGCGCGCGCGCCCGCAGCCGCAGCCGCCTCCGCCACGGCCCCGCCCAGCCGGCCCCCTCCCTCTTCTTCCCGCTCTCGCCCGCGCGCGCTGGCGCCCCGGCAGCAAACGCTCGCCGCGTGGCGTTCGCATGCCGGCAACGCCACCGCGTGGCCACCGTGGACCCCGCGCCCGCGTCCAGCTTCAAAAACAACCGAGCGCTGGGTCTCCCTCCCATTTTCCGCCTCGCCTGCTCCCTCTCTTCCTCCCTCCGGTGACAGCCGCAGCAGAACACCGCTTGTCACCGTGCTCCGCCACCGTCTCCGCCTTGTTCCTGCTCCGGTGGACCACCTTCGTCCAATTAGCCGTGCCCGAGGCTCCGCCCCATCCTCCCCTCCTCCGAACGAGCACCGCCATCCCCTCCTTGGCCACGGTAGGGCTCAATTTCTGCTCGCCTCGCCGCGCCACCGCGGCGGTGCCGCCGCGCCGAGCTTCGCCACCGCCTCACTAGTCCTCTCTCTGCCCTCCCGCGTCGCCTTCACGTGTTAGCCACTCTCTGGCGAACGTGTTGCGCGCGCTAGTCAGCCTCGGTTTGGCCGGAGCCGGCCGTTGGCCCGCGACCGTCGCCGCGGCGTCGAAGCCGTGAACGCCGGCGACCGCGCTTGGTTCCCCCCTCGGTGGGCTGGGCTGCGCTATGGGCCGAGCCCCGAGCAGGCCGGCTCAGTTGTTTCCCCCGCGCGCGCAAGCCGGGACGCGACGGCCATGGGCCGCTTGATTTCCCGGGCCGGCCCAGTGCCGTTATAAAAATCCATTTCCATTTTCTTTTATTATTCTTGTTGAAAATGCTTTGGAAAAAATGTTTTAGTAGTCATTTCAGCTCCAAAAATTATGAAATAAATTTCTAGGGATTCATTGGAACCAGATCTACAATCTAAAAATATTGCATGTCATTTTTGGAATACTTTTCTGTAGAGCTTTAATTAATTCTTAATATTGCTGATATCTTGTAAAAGAGCTAGTAAATCCTATATGTATTAGAAAAATATGATTTTTAAGTTTGTTGATCTTCATATATCATGTACTTACTAGGAAAAATATGTTTCATGCATGTGCTGTGGGAAAATGTTGAGGTGTAGTTCAAGTGCCTTTAATGACTGATTTTTGTTATTTTTGCTAGAGAGCAAACTTTGTATAAAACATGCATGTGATAATTTTTGTACAGTCATAGTATGCTATAAAGAACCTAGAAAAAATATTAATTCTGTTGTTTGACATTTTCCATAGTACAAAGTAATTTCATGCTCATTTTTATGCTATAGCTTGTCATTTTTGTATAGGATGGTTTACTTATCCAAATGCCATGAATTTTTTATGGTAGTCTGTTTAGAGTAGTATTATGCTACTGTAATTTTCTTAGATTTTTAGGAGCATCAGAAATATATGTTGCTATTCAAACCTACTATTATTACTTAGGGTTTAAGCAAGTGTTGCTTTAAGTGTGATTAAGAAATTAGTAAAGCTTTGGTGTATCTTTGAAGCATTTCATAAGATAGGTTAACTTAACATAATAGTAGTAAAAGAGAATGCAGTAGATGACATGTGCTTGTAGTGTATAGTTTCTTGGATGATGTTGACTACCTTGCATTTCAACATATTCATTGCATTCATCTCCTTCGATGCACATTTGCATACTCACTTACGCACATTGCATCATACAGGATCGCAAACCGAGAACCCAGTCGTCTTACTCGAGGAGCCAGAGGAGCAGATCGAGGCGCAGCAGCAGGAGGTGACCGAAGCCGAAGAAGAGGTCGGTGAAGATCTCCTGGAGTGCCCCGATCACCGTCCGAGCTCCTTCGAGAGAGGCAAGCCCCGGAGCATTTCTCTCCCGGTTTGCAAATAATTTATTATTAACTTTACTTAATTTGATGCATTATGTTTAGGAGTTGTTTGCAAACGTTGCCGCATTATACCTTGCTTACCTTTGTTATATTATATCCTTGTTACCCTGGTATCCGCAGTCGAGTCAGTGCTTAGCTTGCTTAGACCGGTAGAAGTCGGGTGATTTCCTGTCACCTGCGAGCTGTAGGTGGTTACCTGGATCTGTTTGGATGACTATGAAGTCATGGTATAACTAAGTGTGAAATGAATTTGAAACCGGGCGGAAACTTGCAGGGTTTCGGACTGTAGTGTTTTCCGTCTGTGTCGATTAAGGATCGTCCGTTGTTGTCCCTCGGGTCATGTTGAACGCATGCCTCACATTTAGCTGGCCGGATAAAGTACCTTCCAACCGCGAAACTGGGAGATTATTCGGGCCGAGTGGATTGCCCGCAACGCACTGTACCGGAGCAGTAGTGGCAGGATACGGGGGCGCGATGATAAGGCCAAAGAGCAGTCGGGCGGCCCCCGGGTACAAGTGGTTCCTGGCAAGCTCGCGACTTTACCTGAATGGTTGACTCGGTGACCAACACCTCACTTTAGCGGGTGAGTGAGGTTTGTGTGAGGAATAACTTACCAGCTGGTTAATAATCGATTCGAATCGCCATCGTTCACTGGATAGTGAACACTTGACTTGAGCTACTTCATCGTAGTAATATTGATGGAACACTTGGATAGTTATATGAATTATGACATAATGGAAGTTGTTAATGATCATTGGTTATCATTGCCTGTTTAATTCCATGTTACTTTAGTACAGGTGCAAATGTAGTTGACAGGTTAATAAAGATTTAACTTGATGCATAGCTGTTGTAAAGGTTTTCATAAATGCTAAAAATGCCTTTTTGCAAATGAGTCAGCTACCCCACCAGAAAGCCTATCATGATTCCTTGGTGTCTTTTATTTCTGGTTTATGACGGGTAAGTCTAGCTGAGTACCTTCTCGTACTCAGGGCTTTGTTCTCACTTGTTGCAGATGGACAGATGTACTATGGTTATTGTATCAACTGTCTCTACCCTGCGATGGGCGAAGCTTAGGACCATGGGCAATGGTCATTCACTACTTCTCGCCTGATGCTTTTGCTGGAAATGATCACAAGCTGGCACTTTATCTCAAAACAATGTGTGTGTGTGCGTGTTTTAAACAAATGCTTCCGCTACTTTTATTCGAACTTGGTTTGTAATAACTGTGTTTAAACTCCGATGTATTTTGTGCCACGAACTTCTATGTAACTTATGATGGTAACCGTTAAACTTAGTACGATCTTGGCTGTCATGTGAAATGGTTTGAAATCCGTTGAGATTTCACGGACTACCGGGTTATACGGGCTTAAGTTTGTTAAATTGTCCTTCCGTTGGATGATTTCCTACTTAATCTCGTATAATTGGGCGGTTCTGTTACAGCTGGCATCGGAGCATGGTTTAGCATAATTACTGTTCATAAGTGTATTTAAAATAAAATTCTATTTAAAAAGTGTGATTTAAAACTAAATGTGTGCCAGTGGTCATATCCTGTATGCCCAGTTAAGGACTCTAGGTGGCTACTTAAGTACTAACTTGGGGTTCTTGCACCATATTTCTCTTTCGTTGCTCATACGGCGTGCTATTGTATGAGTGCCACTTAATTGAGTGGTAATGTATGGATCAGTTACCTCTACGCTTTGGTAAGTGTGAGCTGTGAGAGCATGATCGGATACACCGCCGATCTAGGGAGAGTGTTTTATATGATACTAGAATAATTACATGTTGTACACATGTTTTTATGAAAGTATCGCATGTGTGGGTATTCCGTCTGTTGAGGCGATACCGTCAATAGGACGATGTGTGTGGGTAGTTACTACCGTTGTACACGCATCTGGGGATTCGTGTAGAGCGCGTAGGTAGATTTACTGCTTTCATGCATTCATGGGGAATGGGCTGAAATGAATTTTCTGCAGGTACATAACAGCGTTTATCGTGTAGATCGAATTAGTTACGTATATGAGAGATCGTTTGTATGCCACCGAATTCATCGTTAGATGTCCTTATTTTCTAAGTTTGTGAGAACGTAAGACTCGCGCATGCATCATACTGCCTGAGCATTTCATTCATAACCTGCATTCCTCCCCTTATAAAAAGATTATCCCAGTTTGATAAAAGTGACATCAACTTAAAATATGTTCTCACCGGGTAATTTAAAACTTGTGCTACAGATGGCCCGCACGAAGAAGACTGCCCGTAAGTCCACTGGTGGAAGAGCGCCACGTCACCAGATGGCCCCGCGGGAGCGCCGCAGCACGGACACTTTTCTAAGTGAGTTTGGTATGCCCACCTTGCTTTGGAGAGTGCTCCATGATGTGGGGTACCTAGAGGGTCAAGAGCCGGTGTACTCTTGGAATGAGAGCCAGCTAGCTGAGGATGGACTTGCAATAGTGAAGATCACCGTCCCTGCCCTTGGTGATGCGCCAGAATGGGATGGTTGGCATGTGGAGTTTGAAGGACGCACTCCAGTTGAGGGTGCAGAGGGTGCAGCCTTTCGCGTCATCCGAGACATCATGAGCAGGTTCCCCAATGAGTTGGCAGCAGCTTTGGCCGGTACTTTCCTGAGAGATGATCCTCGTGATGCCATTTGGGTACAGCCGCAGGGAAGTGCCCTGGTTAGAGGCCCCAGTGAAGGACGGGCTAGCGATAACCACACCATGAGTGCCATGTATGCAGCCATCAGAGCATACCAAGGTCTGGAGAATACCTATTGGACCTTGACTGGCCTACGTGGTGATGATCGGCTTGAAGCAAGGAAGCAGAAGAAGAAGCAAGCACGTGCTATAGCTAGCTTGCAGGAGCAGTTGGCCGACATGAGCTTGCAGCGAGATCGGGCTCTCGAGAGAGCTGAGAGTGCTATGCAGCAGGTGCAGACGTTGACTCAGGCCAACAGAAATGCAGATCGCATGATGGGACAGCTAGTGCAGGACAGGAATGAAGCCTGGAACGAGAGGGACCTTCTGAGGCAGAGGGTCGAGGAGCTAGAAGGGTATAACGCCAACTTGCATGAAGAGTTCCATGCCCTCTACAACGGGATAGGCCCGTATGCTCCTCCGGACGCCGCCCAGATGGACGTCGACGACGACGCCGCTACTGATGGTAGCAATGGTGACGCCTCCGACCTCGACGACGGCCCCGAGGAGTAGGCTAGTTGCCTTGCGTTAGTGATAGGCTTTATCGCGATGGCCTTCTTTTGGTTCCCATGTATCGTGTTGTATCCTGTTCGATCTTGAGACTGGCGATCTTTTGGGTCTTGGTTGGGTATGTGATGCTTGAACACATAAAAGTCCAGTGTATGTATGCTGGCAACATAGTTGTATGGAACACGATGTTGCATTCGAAGTAATTTGATTAGTGATGTTGTTTTAATTGGAATGTGATTATTGTGCCTCTGTTTTATTGCATGACTTGTTCTCTCCAATAAATTCAGTATGGCATGATTGTTCATTCGGATACAATTACTACCACTTCGCTCAATTATTACTTGTTACTGAAATATGCAGATGGCAAACACTCGCCGTGCCACGTATGAGGCCGCTGAAACTGGTGGCAACGGTGCAGGGGCTAGTGGGGGTGGCGCAAGCAACGTCAATCACCAGGAGCCACAGCCAGAGCCACATTTGCCCCCTCCTCCACCGCTCACTGCAGAAGTGTTCTTCGCACAGTTTCTTGGAAGCCAGCGCAACGCCGAGCAGTCACAAAGGAATATGGAAGATTTTCTGCGTACCATTGCTGAAAATGTTCAGAGAGGAAATAATCAAGGTGGTGGCCATGGAGTGAACCAGTACAGCAATTTCAAGGATTTCATGGATACTAGACCACCTATTTTTAAGGAAGCAGCCGAGCCACTCGACGCTGAAGAATGGATCAACACTATGGAAGATAAGTTTCGTGTGCTGAGACTGACAGAAGTTCTGAAGACAGAATATGCTACACATCAGTTACAGGGACCGGCAGGAATGTGGTGGAAGCATCACCGCACCACCTTTCCTCCCAATGCCCAGATTACTTGGAGAGAATTCACTGAAGCGTTTAGGGGAGTTTATATTCCCCCAGGGTTGGTTGAGATGAAGCTTGGAGAGTTCTTAGCCTTGAATCAGGGTACCAAGACTGTGACATAGTATCTGCATGCCTTTAACAACTTGTGCCGTTATGCTCCCGACATGGTCGACACAGATGCAAAGAGGATTGCTAGTTTCAAGAGAGGGTTAAGTCCGAAGATGATGAAGCATGTGGGTACCAATACCCGCGCCAGGTTCAATGACTTTGTCAGTGATTGTTTGAAACAAGAAAAGAACAACAATGCCTACACTGCATCTAAGAATCGCAAGAGGGTGTTTGAGTCAGGACCATCATAGTCCAGAGTTGTCACTGCCAATCGTCTTTCTTATCGTCCATCCGCACCTGGTGCACGGTTCAGGCCTCCACAGCATAAAACTCAGAACTACAAGGGACCACAGAAGCCGTACAAGATGGCCGTGCCGCCAGCAAAGATTACCGCAGCTACAGAACAAAGCAACTCTAAGGGAGCAATAGGATCTGCTGGTACAGTGAAGGGGCCCTGCTACAATTGTGGTCAGCCAGGCCACTTTTCAAAGTTCTGCCCTTATCCGCCTAGAAAGAAGCAACAGACTTACACTGCCCGTGTACACCATACCACCGTTGATGAGATTCCTGAAGGAGAACCTGTAACTGCCGGTAAGTTTCTTGTTAACCATCACCCTGCAGTTGTTCTATTTGATTCTGGATCCTCGCATTCTTTTATGAGTCAAGCATTTGCACGGAAGCATGAACAACTATGCACAGAATTGAGTTATGGTTATCGCATAAGTTCAGCAGGGGCTGATGTGCTAACCAATAAGATGGTTAGAGGGGCAACCCTTGAGTTAGAGAGTCAGAAGTTTCGAGTAAACCTGATAGTTATGCCGGGACTAGTTTTGGATGTAATAATAGGAATGAACTGGATGAAAGACTGGGGAGCAGTCATAGATACAAGCAGTCGATTGCTTACCCTTAAGGATCCGCAGGCAGAGGGTACTTTTCAGGTACCATTGCCCAAAAGAACATACCTTGTGAGTGTGACCTGTGCCATGGAAGTTGTTCCTATCCGCCAGATCCCGATAGTGTGTGAGTTCCCGGATGTGTTTCCAGACGAGTTACCTGGCCTTCCTCCAGATAGAGATGTTAAGTTTGGAATCGAGTTGATACCTGGAACAGCTCCTATTTCGAGGAGACCTTATCGGATGCCTCCAGATGAGTTAGCTGAGTTGAAGAAGCAACTGAAAGAATTGCTAAAGAAGGGGTTTATCCGCCCAAGTAAGTCTGAATGGGGATGTCCTGCCTTGTTCGTGAAGAAAAAGAAAGAGGGTACTCTCAGGATGTGTGTGGATTATCGACCTCTTAATGCTGTAACTATCAAGAATAAATATCCTTTGCCTCATATCGATGTTTTGTTTGATCAGTTGGCTAAAGCTAGAGTGTTCTCCAAGATCGACCTAAGATCAGGGTATCATCAGATAAAGATTAGGCCATAAGATGTCCCGAAAACCGCCTTTTCTACCAGATATGGGTTGTACGAGTATCTTGTTATGTCCTTTGGCTTAACAAATGCTCCTGCATACTTTATGTATCTGATGAATACGGTTTTCATGCCAGAGTTGGACAAGTTTGTAGTTGTCTTCATTGATGACATTCTAGTATACTCTGAGAATGAGAAAGATCATGAAGAACATCTGAGAATTGTCTTGACCAGATTAAGAGATCATAAGTTGTATGCTAAGTTCAGCAAATGTGAATTTTGGTTGAAGAAAGTTCCTTTCCTTGGTCATATTTTATCTGAGAATGGAGTTTCGGTAGATCCGAGCAAAGTGCAAGAGGTTATGGATTGGAAAACTCCAACCACAGTGCCAGAAGTCAGGAGTTTCCTAGGGTTAGCTGGTTACTATCGTCGCTTTATCCCAGACTTCTCGAAGATTGCTAAGCCAATGACAAGTCTGTTACAGAAAGATTATAAGTTCATGTGGACAGAGGAGTGTGAGACAGCTTTTCACACCTTGCGGAAACTGTTGACCACTACTCCAGTTCTTGCACAGCCAGACATCGAGAAACTTTTTGATGTGTTCTGTGACGCCTCAAAAACAGGATTAGGCTGTGTTCTAATGCAAGAAGGAAGAGTCATTGCTTATGTCTCCCGTCAGTTGAGAAAACATGAAATCAATTATCCGACACATGATCTTGAGCTTGCCGCCGTGGTGCATGCCTTAAAGATTTGGAGACACTATTTACTTGGTAATGTGTGCAATATTTTCACCGATCACAAGAGTCTCAAGTACATTTTCACCCAACCGGAATTGAACATGAGACAGCGAAGATGGTTAGAACTAATTAAAGATTACAACTTGAATGTACAGTATCACCCTGGGAAAGCCAATGTGGTAGCCGATGCTTTGAGTAGAAAGTCACATTGTCTGAATATGCAACCCTTACTCGAAGATGGTTTTAATCTCATGCACCCTGTCGTGTTACACAGTATTCAGATCAGTTGTACCTTGGAGAGTAAGATAATAGAAGGTCAGAAAGCAGACAAAGGGATATTCCACATCAAAAGGAAAATTAAAGAAGAACCTTCAAAACACTTCAGAGTGGATGAGCAGGACGTGTTGTGGTTCGACAACCGTCTTGTTGTTCCAAAGGATAGAGAGCTTAAGAATAAAATTATGGATGAAGCTCATCACTCTAAGTTATCCATTCATCCTGGCAGTAGTAAAATGTATCAAGAACTAAGACCTCGTTTTTGGTGGACAAAGATGAAGAAGGAAATTGCAGCTTATGTAGCCAGATGTGACACATGTTGTCGAGTGAAAGCTATTCACATGAAACCTGCCGGATTGTTGCAACCTTTGTCAGTACCTAGTTGGAAGTGGGATGATATAAGTATGGATTTCATCACAGGTTTGCCCACTACTCAGAAAGGCCATGATTCGATTTGGGTAATCGTGGATCGTCTTACCAAGACCGCTAACTTTTTGCCTGTCAAGACAGTTTATAGACCACCTCAATATGCCGAGAAGTATATTGCGGAGATTGTGAGATTGCATGGCATACCGAAGACTATAGTGTCTGACAGAGGGTCCTAGTTCACTGCTCACTTTTGGGAGCATTTGCACAAAGGTTTGGGGACTAGTCTGATTCGTAGCACTGCCTATCATCCTCAAACAAATGGTCAGACTGAAAGAGTTAATGCTGTTTTAGAAGATATGTTAAGAGCTTGTGTGTTGTCTTCCAGAGGTTCATGGGAGTCATGGTTACTGTTAGCAGAGTTCGCGTATAATAATAGCTATCAAGAAAGTATCAAGATGGCACCTTTTGAGGCTCTGTATGGCCGAAAGTGTAGAACACCTTTAAACTGGATTGAGCCAGGAGAAAGGAGGTATTATGGTATTGACTTCGTGGAGGAAGCCGAAAAGAAAGTTCATATCATCCAGCAGAATATGAGAGCAGCGCAGTCACGTCAGAAAAGTTATGCAAATAAGAGAAGGAGACCGCTTGTGTTTGAAGTTGGTGACTATGTTTATCTAAAAGTCACGCCGATGAAAAAGAAACGGTTTGGTATACGCAGAAAGCTGGCCGCCAGATTTGTTGGACCTTACAAAATCTTGGAAAGGAAGGGTCCAGTGGCTTACAAATTGGAATTACCGGAGTCAATGGGTGCTATATTCCCAGTTTTTCACATATCACATCTCAAGATATGTTTGCGCGTTCCAGAGGAAATAATTGAACCCCGAAGCATAAAACTTAAGTCAGATCTGGTGTATCATGAGCAGCCAATTCGAGTTTTGGATTCCAAAGAAAGGGCTACTCGAAACAGTGTGGTGAAAACATATAAGATACAATGGAGTCATCATGATGAGGGAGATGCATCGTGGGAAACGGGTGAATACTTACAAAAAGCATACGAAGATTTTTATAATAAATGGTTCGTAATCCAAATCTCGGGATGAGATTTTTATAAGGGGGAGGGCTGTAACACTCCGGTGTTACGCAATGCATTGCATGACAATCATATTGCATGGCATTTCATATCATCATAATCATGTGTGATAATGTTATAATTTGAATGAAATAAAAGCTTGGAAATAATATATGTGATGAAATATATTAATATGATAATCACATTACACCAAAAATGTTGCAACTATAAATTTTACATCACTTGGAACCTTAGTTCAATTTTTTGGAGCAACCAGATGACTCAAAATTTTGTCAAAAACTTATTCAAAAATATTAATTCTAAATATTCAAAAATACTCCCTATTTTAGCTTTTATTCTGCCATTCAAAATCTATTAAGAATTTTCACTTGGCCCCTTAATCAAAGTTGTAGAGAATTTAATTCTAAGCAACTTTTATTTTTGGGTCAATTCCAGAAAAGGTCTTTTTCTTGTTCAAATTTGTGTTTGAAAACTGCATTTGAAATTGTTTGGAAATTAGAAATTTGAAAAAATCCATTTCAAACCTTAGCAGGCCACCGCCTCGGTTTCGGCCCGCTGGCCGAAGCGGCCCGCGTCCACCCGGCCTCCCTCCTCCTCCCGCGCGCGCGCCCGCAGCCGCCTCCGCCACGACCCGGCCCAGCCGGCCCCCTCCCTCTTCTTCCCGCTCTCGCCCGCGCGCGCTGGCGCCCCGGCAGCAAACGCTCGCCGCGTGGCGTTCGCATGCCGGCAACGCCACCGCGTGGCCACCGTGGACCCCGCGCCCGCGTCCAGCTTCAAAAACAACCGAGCGCTGGGTCTCCCTCCCATTTTCTGCCTCGCCTGCTCCCTCTCTTCCTCCCTCCGGTGACAGCCGCAGCGGAACACCGCTTGTCACCGTGCTCCGCCACCGTCTCCGCCTTGTTCCTGCTCCGGTGGACCACCTTCGTCCAATTAGCCGTGCCCGAGGCTCCGCCCCATCCTCCCCTCCTCTGAACGAGCACCGCCATCCCCTCCTTGGCCACGGTAGGGCTCAATTTCTGCTCGCCTCGCCGCGCCACCGCGGCGGTGCCGCCGCGCCGAGCTTCGCCACCGCCTCACTAGTCCTCTCTCTGCCCTCCCGCGTCGCCTTCACGTGTTAGCCACTCTCTGGCGAACGTGTTGCGCGCGCTAGTCGGCCTCGGTTTGGCCGGAGCCGGCCGTTGGCCCGCGACCGTCGCCGCGGCGTCGAAGCCGTGAACGCCGGCGACCGCGCTTGGTTCCCCCCCCTCGGTGGGCTGGGCTGCGCTATGGGCCGAGCCCCGAGCAGACCGGCTCGGTTGTTTCCCCCGCGCGCGCAAGCCGGGCCGCGACGGCCATGGGCCGCTTGATTTCCCGGGCCGGCCTAGTGCCGTTATAAAAATCCATTTCCATTTTCTTTTATTATTCTTGTTGAAAATGCTTTGGAAAAAAATGTTTTAGTAGTCATTTCAGCTCTAAAAATTGTGAAATAAATTTCTAGGGATTCATTGGAACCAGATCTACAATCTAAAATATTGCATGTCATTTTTGGAATACTTTTCTGTAGAGCTTTAATTAATTCTTAATATTGCTGATATCTTGTAAAATAGCTAGTAAATCCTATATGTATTAGAAAAATATGATTTTTAAGTTTGTTGATCTTCATATATCATGTACTTACTAGGAAAAATATTTTTCATGCATGTGCTATGGGAAAATGTTGAGGTGTAGTTCAAGTGCCTTTAATGGCTGATTTTTGTTATTTTTGCTAGAGAGCAAACTTTGTATAAAACATGTATGTGATAATTTTTGTACAGTCATAGTATGCTATAAAGAACCTAGTAAAAATATTAATTCTGTTGTTTGACACTTTCCATAGTACAAAGTAATTTCATGCTCATTTTTATGCTATAGCTTGTCATTTTTGTATAGGATGGTTTACTTATCCAAATGCCATGAATTTTTTATGGTAGTCTGTTTAGAGTAGTATTATGCTACTGTAATTTTCTTAGATTTTTAGGAGCATCAGAAATATATGTTGCTATTCAAACCTACTATTATTACTTAGGGTTTAAGCAAGTGTTGCTTTAAGTGTGATTAAGAAATTAGTAAAGCTTTGGTGTATCTTTGAAGCATTTCATAAGATAGGTTAACTTAACATAATAGTAGTAAAAGAGAATGCAGTAGATGATATGTGCTTGTAGTGTATAGTTTCTTGGATGATGTTGACTACCTTGCATTTCAACATATTCATTGCATTCATCTCCTTCGATGCACATTTGCATACTCACTTACGCACATTGCATCATACAGGATCGCAAACCGAGAACCCAGTCGTCTTACTCGAGGAGCCAGAGGAGCAGATCGAGGCGCAGCAGCAGGAGGTGACCGAAGCCGAAGAAGAGGTCGGTGAAGATCTCCTGGAGTGCCCCGATCACCGTCCGAGCTCCTTCGAGAGAGGCAAGCCCCGGAGCATTTCTCTCCCGGTTTGCAAATAATTTATTATTAACTTTACTTAATTTGATGCATTATGTTTAGGAGTTGTTTGCAAACGTTGCCGCATTATACCTTGCTTACCTTTGTTATATTATATCCTTGTTACCCTGGTATCCGCAGTCGAGTCAGTGCTTAGCTTGCTTAGACCGGTAGAAGTCGGGTGATTTCCTGTCACCTGCGAGCTGTAGGTGGTTACCTGGATCTGTTTGGATGACTATGAAGTCATGGTATAACTAAGTGTGAAATGAATTTGAAACCGGGCGGAAACTTGCAGGGTTTCGGACTGTAGTGTTTTCCGTCTGTGTCGATTAAGGATCGTCCGTTGTTGTCCCTCGGGTCATGTTGAACGCATGCCTCACATTTAGCTGGCCGGATAAAGTACCTTCCGACCGCGAAACTGGGAGATTATTCGGGTCGAGTGGATTGCCCGCAACGCACTGTACCGGAGCAGTAGTGGCAGGATACGGGGGCGCGATGATAAGGCCAAAGAGCAGTCGGGCGGCCCCCGGGTACAAGTGGTTCCTGGCAAGCTCGCGACTTTACCTGAATGGTTGACTCGGTGACCAACACCTCACTTTAGCGGGTGAGTGAGGTTTGTGTGAGGAATAACTTACCAGCTGGTTAATAATCGATTCGAATCGCCATCGTTCACTGGATAGTGAACACTTGACTTGAGCTACTTCATCGTAGTAATATTGATGGAACACTTGGACAGTTAAATGAATTATGACATAATGGAAGTTGTTAATGATCATTGGTTATCATTGCCTGTTTAATTCCATGTTACTTTAGTACAGGTGCAAATGTAGTTGACAGGTTAATAAAGATTTAACTTGATGCATAGCTGTTGTAAAGGTTTTCATAAATGCTAAAAATGCCTTTTTGCAAATGAGTCAGCTACCCCACCAGAAAGCCTATCATGATTCCTTGGTGTCTTTTATTTCTGGTTTATGACGGGTAAGTCTAGCTGAGTACCTTCTCGTACTCAGGGCTTTGTTCCCACTTGTTGCAGATGGACAGATGTACTATGGTTATTGTATCAACTGTCTCTACCCTGCGATGGGCGAAGCTTAGGACCATGGGCAATGGTCATTCACTACTTCTCGCCTGATGCTTTTGCTGGAAATGATCACAAGCTGGCACTTTATCTCAAAACAATGTGTGTGTGCGTGTTTTAAACAAATGCTTCCGCTACTTTTATTCGAACCTGGTTTGTAATAACTATGTTTAAACTCCGATGTATTTTGTGCCACGAACTTCTATGTAACTTATGATGGTAACCGTTAAACTTAGTACGATCTTGGCTGTCATGTGAAATGGTTTGAAATCCGTTGAGATTTCACGGACTACCGGGTTATACGGGCTTAAGTTTGTTAAATTGTCCTTCCGTTGGATGATTTCCTACTTAATCTCGTATAATTGGGCGGTTCTGTTACACTAATTGATTTCCATTCTACGCAGGTTAAGCTGGAACAGGACATGAGCAAAATATGTCGGAGATTAATTGATGTTTTGTGGATTTCACTGTGCTGATTCTATTTTAGTTTTCCTACACGTGAATTTCATCCTCATATCCTAATTTAAACATTTGATATTTCTTCTGTTTGATGGATTTTTCATGCCCTACTTGCTTGTTGCAGGCAACTACCGATGATTGGTTTGATTACGAGAAATCGGTTTTGTGCTCCATGCCATGACTCCATCCAGGGAAGTGGTGGATTCAGCAAAGGGGGCGACTAATGATGCAGAGCATAGGCAAGCAACTCACCTTCAGCTCACACTACCAATGCCAAAGAGATTGTAACAAACATTAAGTGGTGACCGTGATCTCTAAAGATTGACATATGAGCTCATGCTAAATTGAATTTTTGTCCAATTCGTACCGGCATCTGTAGAGGAGTACTGCAGAGAAAACTCCAAATGTGGCTGTAAAGTCTCTCTGCAGCCTTTTCTGCCTTTTTATATTTCTCAGCGAGCATAAACTCACTTTGGAGTTCAGAAAAGATACAATATATTTAAGTACAGCCACATTTTATATGGCGATCCTACTTATTTTTCTTCATGTTTAATACGATTCTAATTATCTACAAGATTAATCCGTCTCTTTACCTCCTTTGAAATGCCTCCATTTCTAGAATATCATTATGATTGATATAACAATGAAAAGTTGATGTAACAACGGAAAATGCATTTTGTTGTATATAAACCTTCATCAACGCCTACCGCAGTCCTTTTCTCTTAGTGATATGTAAATGGTGTTCCCACTTCCTGCTTTCAAAAATAAGAGATACGTGTTAAAAATTTATTAGTCTTGCAATTAACAATGCTTCTTTTATATTTTGCATCACTAAGTAAATACATACATTAATGTGTATGCAGTCCTTTCTACTCCACTTTGATATCGCGGGATAGCCTAATACTGGCACCTGCGCGGGAAGCGACGCTTAGTTTCTACTCCCTCCATCTCAAATTACAAGGCATTCCAAGAATCTTGAAGAGTCAACGGATCTCAAGTTCGACCAAATTTATATAATAAGATAATAATATTTATGACACCAATTAAGTATCATTAGATTCTTCATTAATTATATTTTTATAGTATACCTATTTGATGTTATAAATTTTTGTAATTTTCTCTATAATTTTGGTCAAACATAAGATGTTTTGACTCTTTAAGATTCTTGGAATGACTTATAATTTGGAAGGGAGGGAGTAGTTTTGAATGAATTCGTCCATGGATGACGATGGATTAATAAAGGCTGAAGAATCCGGGGAATTTGTTGTCAACCCGAGCTGGCAAGCTGTCCTACTCATACTGAGTACGTACCGTACTCCTACTGAGTACTAGTGTGAAAAAATAAACTAAGGGGGTGTTTATATGTAAAAAAAAATTAGAATTTTGTTACTGTAGCACTTTCGTTTGTATTTGTCAATTAGTGTCCAATTATGGACTAATTAGGCTCAAAAGATTTGTCTCGTGATTTACAACCAAACTGTGTAATTAGTTATTTGTTTTACCTACATTAAGTGCTCCATGCATGTGTCTGAAAATTGATGTGATGGAGAGAAAGCGTAAATATTTGGAATTTGAAAGGAGAGTGTTTTCCATACCATATAAGTACCACATCAATAGGCGACGACGACGGCTGACAAGGCGAGCAATGCGCGCTGCAGCCTGCAACTAACGGCTTGCTTAGATGCACCCTAAAAGTTAGAATTTCTTCACTTTCTCCATCACATCAAGGGGTATCTTAACGTGATGAATCTTTTGAGCCTAGTTTAGTACACAGTTTCAAAACTAAACTGTGTACTAAAGATGGAGATCACGAGGTGATTTCCAACTAACGCCTTGTTTAGTACACAGTTTAGTTAGAAATCACGAGATAAATCTTTTGAGCCTAATTGGTTCACGATTGGACAATATTTAACAAATAAGACGAAAATAATACTATTCATCAGCTTTAAAATATTTACAATCTAAACATGGCCTGAGCATACAGGAGGCAAGGGGTATCTTAACGATTAATGGCACAGCTGGACGGAGCGCGTGCTTCGACGCACCAGCAGTCCTCCATGCATGCAGAGAGCAGCATATTCAAAACCCCTTACACGTGTGCATCCGTACTCGTAGGTCTCGTTTAGTTCGGTGAATTGGGAAGAAAAACACTGTATTAGAACTCCTGTAGCATTTCGTTTGTATTTAGTAAAAATTATCCAAATTTTAACTAACTAGGCTTAAAATGTTCATCTCGCAAAGTACAATAACATTATGCAATTAGTTTTTGATTTCATCAACATTTAGTACTCCATGCATTTGCCGACATTTTGATGTGACAGGGAATCTTCTTTTTACATAATGAAATTTGGAGGAGAATTGGGGTAACTAAGGGCGTAGTTCATTTTGACGGCGATTCCGGCCCCTGGGCGCTTGCGTTCGAAAACTTTCGAATCTCACGCTCACGCGGCGACGAGATGAACGCATGCGTGCGTGCGTCCCCGGATCGGAAACCGCGCCGAAGGTTCGCTTCTTCACTGCGAGGTCAATGGCTGCCGCCTGCCTCGGCCGTCGCCATTGCTACGAGTGCACAGTGCACATCGCCGGAGTAGCTAGCACCCGGCCCGGTGGATATCACTCTCGCAGCAAGCAGCGTATCCGAATCCCATCGACGAGCTCGAGCACCCGAGACACCGGACACATGGTACGTATAGCGTATACGTAGTACGCTCCGATCCGTAATGTACACTCGACTACGACGACGAGCCTGCAGCTAGCTACTACGGTGGCGCGGCTTGATGGAAAATAAGAGGGGGACATCAGTACTACTGTAATTCTTTACTTAATTAGCATATTTATTAATTTAATAACTATTTAATGGAGTTTTCAATTAGCGAGGGGCCATGGCCCCATGTAGCTCCGCTGGTGCTGGTGAGCTACTCCTACGGCGGAATTGTCAACCGGAATTCATCGCCAGGGATCCTAATTCGTAGTACGTGTCTGGTGCGTGACTAGCTGCCAATTGCCATGCACGCAGGATTTTTTGTTTCCGTCGTCGAAATGAAACCGGCAACGTTGACACGCCTGACCTGGCATTGGCCACGACACTGACGGAATTCGGCGGGGCCCAGGCGTGTCCCGCAGCGCGCGGACAGGGCAGGGCCGTGCATGCAACGAAGAAGAAGAACCGTGTGTGCGTGTGTGGTTGGGGCGGGCCAATCATGCATGCGCGCAAGTACTACAAGGGTATGTGACGTACGGGAACGAACGAACAAACGTCGCATCGCATTCGCATGCAGCGACGCACAGTAAAGCGCTGACAGACAGCAAACCTTGCGTGGTGATTTAATTTGGTTGGGCCGGTACGAGCTTAAGCAATAAGACCAACCATCAACGCCGAATTCTTTTTTTTAGCGTTGTTGCCTGGACAGGTGAGCGAATAATCATTCGATCGCATGCAATGCGTGCACGTATTGTACAGGCAGGGCTCGAGCTCGCTGTTGTTCACCTAATTAAACACTGGATGTGGATGACTGAGCTGAGCAATGTTGGTGATAGATCGATCGAGCAGGAGAGAACAGTAGTGCGTGTGTGTTGGAAGCAAACTAGGAAATGGTTTGGTGGTCTAACCCCAAGACATACGCGCGAGGCCTGGTTCAGTTGGTTCTGGTTCACCCTGAACTCACTGCTGCTCCTCGACCGGTGCCTACTACTGATTGGACTACTACATTCCATTTCCACGTAGTACTAGTACATGTAGTATGTGGAAAACGACCTCGCATCCACTCCGACCGTCTACTTAAAACCGACTCGAGGCGGCCGAGCGAGCCCAGCGCGGCAAGCCAGGCCCCAGAAGGGCCGGTTTGGTTTGCATGAGTTAAACTATCATATCAATGTTCCCTCAAATACATAGAGTACTAAATATAGACTAATTACATGTATATCAGTACAGATTAGGAGTAATTTACGAGACGAATCTATTAAACCTAATTAGTCTAAAATTAAAAACTTTTTTATTAAATAAGACAAAAATACTACAATATTCTTTTTAACTCCTCCGACCAAACAGCCGCTGCCGAGCCCCCCGGTCCCCAGGCCCCGGGCAGGCAGCCAAGCACCGCCTCCTGGTCGCGTCGCTTGCCCACTCCCACTCCCACTCCCACTCCACTCCCTCCGTCCTCCGTCCTTCCACCTCTCCCTCCTCATTTAAACGCGCGCCCACGCCACGAACACCCAGCCTCACTGGCCTGCCGAGCACACAGGCCCCACATGCCGCCGGCCACTTCCTCCTCGCCTTGGCACCCATAGGCAGCAGCATATATAGCACCAGCGTCCAGTCGTCGCTCGCCGACGCGCCATCCACGACGCCTGGGCGACCGTGCCCGTACCGATGGCGGCGAGAGGTGTGCAGGCGCCGTGGCGGCCGGTGACGCTGCGGGACTTCCTGGAGCTCGGCTGCGACTCCAGCAGCGACGGCTTCCGCTCCTACCCGCGCCGCCTGCCCCTCGTTCCCGACGCCGACGCCGTGCTGCAGCAGGCGCCCCCGGCCCCGCAGCTCCTCCGGCGGAGCCCCTCGCGGTCGCCGTCCTCGCTCTTCTCCTCCGGCCCCGGCGCGCTCGCCAGGATCTCCAGCCTCTCCAGGAGCTTCTCGCGCCGGATCAAGGAAGGCTTCTGGAGGCGCCGCGACGAGGCGGCCTACTTCGACGACCGGGACTCGTGCGGGTTCCCCTCGCCGCTCGTCAGCAGCTGCTCTTCGTCCGTCTCAGACGAGTCCGAGGCGGACGTGACGACGACGACCGAGGAGACGACGCCTGTGTCCGAGGGCGACAAGGCTACCGCCTCCACCTCATCGTCGTCGTCCTCCTCTTCAAGCTCGGCGGACCACGACCGCACGGACGCCGCCGCTACAGCTGACGGGCAGAAGGTGAGTGCCTGCCCCTGCTGCTCTGCTCCGCCCAGTGTGTGTGCTGCGTCCTGGCGCGTTAATGCTGCTTCCATCATCCTGCGTCTTGTTGGTTGGGCTAGCATAAATTCCAGAGCGTCTGCTGGTGATCCATCGCTATACCCATGGTAGCACAGTAGTACTATTTGCTTCCCAGGTCACCCGTGCCCATTTCTCCTCCTCCAGTTTTGCGGTAGTGGTAATTCTCGGTTCGGTAGTAGTACTGCTCTGCGCTTCAAAATTTTGCAAGAAAAATTTAACCATATACACGTAGGTGTGTTATGAGACTTGCAATGGCGACTTTTTTTTTGTTTTTTTTTGCGAGGATCGCAATGGCGACTTTACCTCTTGCAAATTTCTTCATGTGCAGCAAAATTGCCATCTTTTTGTAGCATATTCATCTGAGTATATAGAGTAGAGTAAATACAACGGGCGTATGAGTTTTTACAAGTGGCGCGCACGCCGTAGTGTCAGTGTATAGAAAATTAATGAATAACAAAAATCACCGAGGCAGGGAAAAGGAAAGGACGGGTTTCTGTTCGTCGGTGAAGCCCCAAATATTCCCGTATCGATGTGATAGAAAATGATGCGAGTGCAGAATTGTACCCTTGCCTCGTCGTCAGCTCAGGTGTTCATTGTTCACTGATCAGCCAACAGGCAGAGACAGTCGGCCAAACTGTATGTTGACAGGCCGCGCGTCAACTGCGTCCCAGCGTCGGCGTGCGTGAAACCGGACACCTCGTTACCTCCCTGACATGTAGGCCATCGACGGTTAAATACCCCTTTTAATCTTCTCATCACCGGAGTATACTCATACTCATTTAGGAGTACTTCAATCTGGTAGTTTAGATGCCAACAAATATTAGCATGCTAGAGTTAGCACTTACTGGTCTAGAGAGAGAGAGAGTTAGCACTTACAAAAATTTAGGTGATTAAAGTTTAGACGACTAAATTTTATCGTGTACCGTTTGGATATATCGATTATAGAAAAAAGACAAACAACAAGTTTGGCTACAAATTAGTCCACGTATTTGAGTGACTTAGAACTAAATGTAGTTAGATGACTAGTAAGGTTTAGTACACTAATGTAACCTTGCTAATTTTGGCTAGGTAGCACATCTATTAGTAGATGGCTTGTTTTGATCTGAACCTGCTAAAATTTTAGGTGCTAGCTATTAGCAACATGGATCAAATAGGACCCTAGGAGTAGAACACTAACTACTTTCGTAAGTGTTGTAGGAACTTATGGCCGGTGAGTGTGACTGCCTGTGTGGTGAGGTGGTGTTAGGCCTGGTTTAGTTTCCAAAAATTTTTTTGCCTTCACCCATCACATCAAATGTTTGGACACACGCATGACTAATTGCACAGTTCTCTGGAAAATCGCGATACAAAATCTTTTAAGTCTAATTATTCTATGAAAAGCCTTAAGTGCTATAGTAACCAACATGTGCTAATAACGGATTAATTAGTATCATTAGATTCGTCTCGCAGTTTTCTGACGGGTTCTGTAATTTGTTTTTTTATTAGTATCTGAAAACCCCTCCCGACATCCTTCCGACACATCCAATGTGACCCTCCAATTTTTTTTTCGTGAACTATACGTAGCCTTAGCCTCAGTGAGTTAATAAATTTATTCCTGCAGTGGAGTAGCTACTCTTCCACTTGGGCCATGTTTAGTTCCCAGAAAATTTTGCAAAATTTTTCAGATTCCCCGTCACATCGAATCTTTAGACACATGCATGAAACATTCAATATAGATAAAAAAATAAAACTAATTACACAGTTTAGACGAAATGGACGAGACGAATCTTTTAAGCCTAATTAGACCATGATTGGACAATATTTGCCAAATAACAACGAAAAATGCTACATTGTCATTTTGCCAAAAAAAAATGTTGGATCTAAACCGGCCCTTGCTGTCACGCTGCTCCAAAAGATTGTGTGTAGAGTACTAGTGTACTCCGTAGGCATCAGGGCAGCTAGACTTGATGGCTCCACCGCTTAATAACTCCTCCTTACTCCTTTAGGGTTTTAATGGCGCACTGCAGTAATTTGTTCAAGCTACGGGCAGTATCTGTATCTCCTCCGCAATTTAATAATTTAATTAATGTCTGAATAAAACAAGGCATATCCACTGGCACTACCATGTCACATGCATGATTGGATCTGATTATTTAGGGAGAGAAAAAAACGGGCTGCACAAGCACCGTGCGTGACAGTATGCCGCCACTCAGGCACTCTGATCCTGAATCCCGATTCCTGATCTGCTCTCCTGCAGCGAATGGTCTATTTTTCCAATTTCCCCCGTGAACCTTGCAATGTTTTTTTTCTCCACTTGAGCCTTTTTTTTTGAATCGTCCACTTGAGGCTTTTTGTTTCATCTGTTGTTGTCTTTTCGGAGGAAAACTGCATCAAAAAAAAAACAAGCAATTGGCCACTGCTCAATCATGTGTGGTGTCATGTGTGCTGCACTTTCTGCACTCCACGAGCCGTACTTACCATCTTGGACGTGCTCTCTGCATGCTCTGGATCCGCACCTTCCGCTGCAACAACAATCTTGTGTTCTTGACTTGCTGTATTTGTAGCAGTAGACGTGTACTTACTGCGTGCGCGCAGAGATCCATATGCGGTAGTGTGTTAACGGTTGCTAATGGTGGATGATGGCAGGTGCAGGCGGTAGCGGACGGCGACTCTGCGGTGGGGCGCAAGAAGCTGATGGGGGCCAGCATGGTGGTGGTGGAGGACAAGCAGCAGCTGAGTCCCGTGTCGGTTCTGGATTTCCACTTCGATGACGACGACGGCGAGGAAGGGAGCGATGCCGGCACTTGCTGCTCCCCCGCTTTCCAGTTCCAGTTCCAGCGCTGCACGCCGCCGGCGGACCTCCAGAGTAAGCTGCTTCTTGCCATCCCTGCACACCCATCGATCCCAAATTCCATCTTCTTCCTCATTTTTATACCAGATTTATTTACTACAAACTGTATGCATACATACCAGCCAGCACTTTCAGTTTGATTCGATGGTTGTTACAACTACGATGGCTAGACGGCTCTAGAGGATGGCTAGGCATGCAAATTGTTTCTAGTCCCGCCCCGCTGGTTGTTACAACTAGATGGCTTGGTAAGTGTGCCATGGCCAATGCCACCGAAGAAGAATCGTGCACTGTCCGAACACCATTAGTGCTACGCCGATTCTTGAGCACTCCAACTCCAATGCAGAAACCGCCCGGGAGCCTCCTCGATCAGGCAACCGGGGGAAAACAACGCTAGTAGTAGTAGCTGCGCCGGTCTCTTTCTCTCTAGCTGTTGCACAAAAAGGAAGTAACTGTCAATCAATGCTATACCTATAATTGTCCTCGATCACACATTAACATATGGTGCTCAATGGCCATAATCGCTGACCGTGTGATCAATTGCACGTGATGATGGCGACGATTGTCGTCGCAACGCGTCACGATTCACTACGCACCTGGGTCAACTAGGTTAGTAATTGTGATGCATCGTCGTCCGTGTTAAACAAACTCCTCCTCAAGTTTCCTGCAAGATGTCATTTTGGACAGCTGGGTCAAACATTTTAGGAATATAAATCATAAATAACTTTTAAATTGTTGAATTTGAAAATGTAAAAACCATATGAATATATTTATCTTGAAATATACTTTTTTAAAAAATATACATATATCACTTTTCAATAAATATTTTTATGAATTCGTTATGATGGTTGAGGAGCACAGTATTCGTACTTTAATGAGGAGCATGCATGTCATTTTTTTTAATGAGCGAGCTTGGATGTCATCATCGGACGTACTGCACGCAGGGACGAAGCAGCAGGTGCAGTTGCTGCACAAGATCGGACGGTACGACGGAGGCGGCGTCGCGCAGGGAATCGACCCCGTGGACCTCGACGCACGGTTCACGGCGGCCACCTCAGGCTCGGAGTCCGGGGAGTCCGCGGACGCCAGCACGCGGCTCGCAACCACCACCAGCGGCTCGAGCACGGACAGCAGCAGCAGCACGGAGACGACGGCGACACGGCACGACGACAACGACGAGGCGGAGCACCAGAGCGCCGAGCGCTCGCCCTCGCCCCACCACCAGGCAGAGCAAGAAGAGCCCGACGACGAGTACCGCTTGCTCGCGCGGCTGCTGGAGCACGACGCGGCGGCGGTGGCGTGCCTGGACGACGAGGTCTCCCGGGTGCTCGTCCTCGACTTCTTCGCGGAGGGCGCCGACCGTCTCATCCGTTCGGCGGCCGGCGGCAGGCCGCTGGACGACGACCGAAGCGAGGCGCTGGTGGGGGCGGCCGCCGACTGGCTGCGTGGCGCGGGGCCGCTGTGGGGCATCGGGGACGTGGTGCTCTCGGGGAAGGCGGCACTGGACGACATGGAGCGGAGCCGGCGGTGGATGTGCGTGGGTGAGGAGGAGCGCGACGTCGGCGCGGACGTGGAGGGCGCCGTGGTCGACGCGCTGGTGGACGAGCTCGTCACGGAGCTGGCCGTGCTGCCTTGGTGGCCGCGCGGTGATATGGCCATCGATGCGTCGGAGCTAGGATGTGCTCGTTAACTGAGTGTTGACGTCACGTCACAAAGATTTCGTCGGCGAGGTCCCAGTACTAGGAGGAGTCAGGAGGCAGTCCATAGAACGTGTATATGTCAGAGGTTCCGAGTTACTAGCTAGGTACTCAAATTTTGGAGGTTTTTAGGTGTGTCAAACACTCAAGCTCAAGATTAATGTTTACTGTGACGAGTTTGGTATATATGCCAACGTGTTTTGACTATCTTTTCACTGTATCAATTATAAGTGGTAATAGAAAGATGCATCTTTTGATGAAGAAGAAGTGAGCCACGTTCGAGGAGACGACGACCCCCACTGTGAGTGAAAGTGCCGCAGGCCCGGAGAGAAAACCTATAGTGTTTCATATATAGGCCTTATCTGGGCTTTGTGGGAGTGGGATTACAAAAAGATAAACGAAAATAAGAATTAATACCTGGCTCGTGTTTCGATGTAGTACGGGTGTACCAGCTCTTTTCGGCCGCCAAACTCAAGGCGGCAAAGGAAGAGCAGCGCTGGTGATCATGTCCCTCCGGGGCCTCGGTTGTCTCTTCGCCCGGAGCCCGGAGGTTCTCGGCCCTCGGCCACCACTGTCGTCTATCCGCAACTTGGTGAGTGTGTCTTCGTATCGTATGACTCTGTCTCCCTGATCCAGATCGGAAATTTCTTCTTCTTCTTCTTCATTCACTCGCTACTCGCTGCGCTCATGTTTCTCCTCTCGACACACAGGAATCGTGACGCGGCAGGCGCTATCCGTGCTATAGCCCGAGGCGCTATCTGTGCATTAATTGGAATTCTGTACTCCAAGGTCTTGTTTGCAATTCAATTCACGTGTGTTGAAGTATAATGGAATGAAATTTAGTTTAATTCTACTCCAATCCACTTTAATATATGTGGATTGAGATGAATACCTACGTATCCAAATAAGACATAAGAAACATGAATCATGTATGAACTGCGCTACCCTTTACATTCCTCAATCCGCATCGTTTGCTCAGCTTCATTTGGGATAGCCAGTCTAGTCATGAACCAGCACTTACGTGTTCATACTAATATACCTGTAGTTGTGGATTATCTGATCGACAAGGTGACCACGACCGTGGTGACTGACAGGAAGAGGCCCCCTGTTGATGACCCAGATATCAGAGCAAAGTTCAGGGACGAAGTTTTTGAGAGGCACCCTGTTGATGACCCAGATATCGCTTGGCCTTGTTTAGTTCGCGAATTTTTTGAGAAATGATACTGTAGCATTTTGTTACTATTTTGTAATTAGTGTCCAATCATAGTCTAATTAGGCTTAAAAGATTCGTCTCGTGAATTTTGTCTAAACTGTGTAATTAGTTTTATTTTTTTTTATCTATATTTAATGTTTTATGCATGCGTCTAAAAATTCGATGTGACGGAAAATCTTGAAAAATTTTGCAAAATTTTAGGAACTCAACGGCACCAAGGTTGGCTGGGTTGAGTACCTCGATTGCCTCAACTTTCTAGAGCATCATCCCGAGGCTACTGATAAGAAGGTGCACGATGAGATGACTCAAAGAAGTTATAGTAAGCAGGAGGATCTTGTGAAGGCTCTGGAACTGGAGGCCGTGTGTGTCGACGAGCGAGCGATGAAGGCGAGGTTTGAGGAATGGATGAAAACGTATGAGAAGACCTACCAGGACGAGGTGTCAAAAAAAAAGACCTACCAGACGAGGAGGAGAAAGCTATGATGCATGAAATATTTAAGACGGCAGCAATCAGAAGTGACAGGAATAATAATGCAGCAACCCATACCAGAGCCCATTTTGCCCCAAAACAAGTGGACTATACCGAGGAAGAGATGTATGAACCGCCGAAGAGTGACTGACGAGCGAGCGATGAAGGCGAGGTTTGAGGAATGGATGAAAAACCAGGACGAGGAGGAGAAAGCTATGATGTATGAAATATTTAAGGCGGCAGCAATCAGATGTGACAGGAATAATAATACACCAACAAGAGCCCATTTTGCCCCAAACAACCTGGGCCTGTTTAGGGGTTGTTTAGTTGGTGAAAAAGTTTGGGTTCGGCTACTGTAGCACTTTTCGTTTTATTTGGCAATTTGTGTCCAATCATGGACTAATTAGGCTTAAAAGATTTGTCTCGTGATTTACAACTAAACTGCGTAATTAGTTTTTTCTTTCATCTACATTTAGTACTTCATGCATGTGCCGCAAGATTTGAGGTGACAGATACTGTAGCACTTTTTGGGTTCACTTTTTGTGAACTAAACAGGCTCTTAGTTGCCCATGCAACCTAAAAAAGTTTGCACAGTACCTATCACATCGAATCTTGCGGCACATGCATGGAGTACTAAATGTAGACAAAAAAAACTAATTACACAGTTTTGTTGTAAATCACGAGACAAATCTTTTGAGCCTAATTAGTCCATGATTGGACACAAATTGCCAAATAAAACGAAAAAGTGCTATAGTAGCCGAACCCAAACTTTTTCACCAACTAAACAACCCCCTAGTGAACTATACCGAGGAAGAGATGTATGAACCGCCGAAGAGTGACTCTGACTGGGAGAACTATTTAGGCTTGCTTGGATGTGTATATATTTATCTTAATTCACATATATTGAATTGGATTGGAGTGGAATTAAACTAAGTTTTATTCTATTTTATTCTAACCCGTGTGGATGGAAGTAAATACATATGCATCCGAACAAAGCCTTAATGAGATCAGCCGTATGTATGCTGGAGGGAGGGTAGAAGGCTATCAAGAACGATTGACGACACTGATCAAAAGGTGGAGTGGGACGACACTGGGAGACAGGTATAATATGGGTAAAAGGCTATCCAAGAACGATTGACGACGCTGATCAAAAGGTGAAGTGGTACGACACTGGGAGGCAAGTATAATATGTATATACATGTATCTACTCCCTCCGTCCCGAAATAAAAGGACATCTAGGTTTCAAAGAGGCAACTTAAGACATGTGCAAAATGACAGAACTACCCCTACAGTAAGACACTCATCTGACGTTCCGTGCATCTGGAGATAGTTAGCTTGTGGCCAGGAATTATCGAGAAAAAAAAACAAACTTCTTGCCAGGAATACTCCCATGCGCTGACGCTGGTGAAAAGCTACTGCAGCTCTGTCCATCAGGTTAGGACTGGAGGCCTATGTGAGCGATTAAACTGGGAAAATTTTTGAACTCCAGACATCCATTTAATCTGGGACGGAGGTAGTAATTATCTGCACAAGAATCGCTGTTCCTTGAATTGAAATGTGCTCTGCTGGATGTTATACATGGAATTAAAAGCAAGTACGACCGAGACTATCCACATTAATGGACCTCTATATTCATCCTTTAAAAGAAATATTTTATCCTAGTCACCACAAAATATACAGTTTTTCCGCATCCATACATCATCTATATCATCCTCTATCCACTGTTGTCGGTACCAAAAGTACGGGGGTACCCACACCCATCGCTAGTAAAAAAACTAAAACGACTGGCACCGCAATAAAAGACAGCCCACCTCGACCGCGCATCCTGTCCGCCTCGTACGAGGCCCGCTCGACGGAGCGCCTCGACCGCGCCCCATCCCGTACGGCAAGCTACCTCGACGGCGCTCCGACCCGCGCGAAGCTCGTCCGCCCACTGGGAAAAACTCCGACTCGCGTGAGCCTGGGTCGAGCGCCTCGACTCCTTCTCTTTACCTACCCCAGGACAAAAGCCATAGCATTTAATGCGGTTACCTACTATCACCTACCGGCATGGCTGCGACCAGGATCGACGTGGGAACAATGCCCGTGTCAGGTCTCACTATTTTACCATCCATCCCATGATGGGAGGTGAAACCCGTCACTATACCCACCTTACCGCGCACTGTTTACCATCGGTCACCCTCGAGGGAGGATAAGACAAGACCCGTTCCCCGCAATCTCGGGGATTCGGCCTTATCCATCCGGTCTCGACCCAACCTCGACGCTCAGCACAGTTCAACGGCAAGGGAAGGACGGTATGGCACGGCGTTCCGGGTCATTTCGCCGTCTCGTCTCCCACGACGCCATGGTGTCCAGGGATGGCCGGCCATTCCCAGGGCACGTCGCTACAGTCAACTCAACAGGAATCGACCAAACATCACTCCCCGTTGTCCTGGCCTCCTCTCGCCCTATAAAAGGGCAGGCCAGGGTTCTACAAAAGGGGGAGAAACGAAGCACCCGACCACACAACAACGGACAACGAAGAAAAAACAAGAGATCGATACTTCAAGCAACCATCCTTGTCTTTTTTTCCTCTCTTTGAGACTTGGGCTCGGCGCCCTCTCTCGCCTGCTTGTAACCCCTACACGAGCACTTCGGTGCAAGGAAATACAAACTTCTTCCCCCCGCTGGACATAGGGCCTTCTTTTGTCCGAACCAGGATAAACCCCCGTGTATTCTCCTTGCATCACCATCCAGGAAAGAGACACGCAGCATTTACTCGTTGGTTTAGGACCCCCTCGGGTCCGAACACCGACAGTTGGCGCGCCAGGTAGGGGATCGCTGCGTGCCAAACGTCGCTTTCTCACCTTTTTCCTGGATGGCTGACCCCGAACGCCCTATTCCGTTGGCCACGGTGATCTGGTTCGGGAGTTTGGAGTTCATGTCGCTTGGCCATGGCTACGATATGGTCCTACTTCCCCCCAGGCACCCATCCGACGAGGACTACGAGCTCTCCCAGCCCGGTGGAGCAATCCGCCGGCACCGTCGCTCTAGACGGGCGCGGGCCGCCCGACGACGACGAGCCCGGCACAACCATCGTCTTCACCTCGCGGAGGGCGACGGGGTCCCCCGATCCGACACCCCCAGCCAGGCGCCAGCCTAGACCTCCTTGTGGAAGGTTTGGGAAGGACGAGCTTGACTGAGGGTAACATGCCAACGGGGAATCCCGCCGCTCCCCCGTCCGGTGAGACGCCACTGTCCGGAGCATCCATTTCGGCACGGACAGCAACATCTCCATCACCATTCCCATTTGGGCTAGACTCGGCTGCCCGGGTGTACGCATCTTTCGTGAGCACTCGCATGAGTGCTTATGAGGAACTCCCCGGGCACCATCTACGCTCCACTCCGGACCTCGTTGCATCCACATCGGCCTCTGATTATCTGGACTCTACGGAGACACCAGACACAGAGCCCCATGTGACTGCTTCTCAACGTCGCAACCCCAGTGACGATTTGCAACAGCCACACATTCCCCCGTCATACTACTACTTTGGCGCTCCTGACTCCGACTCGGCTGACGACACCTATGATCCGACCCGCGAATGCTTCAACATCGACGTTGAAAGCACTTTGGAATCAGAGGACGAAGAGCCAGTCGAAGGAAGGCACATGCCACCCCATGTTGAGCTTCCTGCTGAGCGAGACGATCCTCAGTTCCTTGCGGATCAAGGAGCGCAGCTCGAGCAGATTCGCGAGTTGCAGGACAGGCTTGATGAGGAACGGGAAAACCTGGGTCTACTCCAACAAACCCTCGAGCGCGAGCGTGCGGAACACGCACTTGGCGGGAGAGCTCGCGAAAGAGCTCGCGACGTCAACCGTCGCATCGACGAAGACCGGATGGTCGACCCCCCGGTTTTCGCTCGAGCCAGCCAGAACGTCGTCGCCGCCGCCGTGCTTCTCCGCAACATGCCCGAGCCGTCAAACCCCGACGCCCGTCGGGCTCGGGATGAAATCTGAGAACTCCTCGAGACCGCCGCCATGCAGCAGGCCGAGAGCTCCGCCTCGAGGCGACGCAAGGCAGCCTCGGAGCGGATCATCGAGCCCTCCCGACAGGAGAGAGAGGCCTCGGTTCACCCCGAGCCTGCCCGGCGAAACCGGGTAGCTCTGGCCCCTGAGCTCACCAACAATGACCACGAGCCTCGAGACACCCGTGGCAACATCGTCGAGCGCCGCACGCGCAAGCACGGTGACGGCGTGGCTCGAGGCTACCATGTCCACAGGGGCAGACGCTACGACAGTTTAGAAGATCGAAGCCCTTCACCCGAGCCTCCGGGTCCTCGGGTCTTCAGTAAAGCTATCCGTGAGACGGTGCTCCCGGCTCGGTTTCGCTCCCCCATGACTCTCACCAAGTACAACGGCGAAACCAAACCCGAACTTTGGCTCGCCGATTTTCGCTTGGCGTGTCCGCTGGGCGGGGCCACCGACGACCGGGTCATCATTCGACAACTCCCCCTGTTCCTCTCCGACACCGCCCGAGCCTGGCTTGAGGATCTCCTACCTCGACAGATCCACGACTGGGACGATCTCGTGAGGGTGTTTGAGGGAAATTTCAAGGGGACCTACATGCGCCCCGGCAACTCGTGGGACCTCCGGAGCTGCAAGCAGAAACCAGATGAATCCCTCCGGGATTACATCCGGCGCTTCTCCCGGCAGCGTACCGAACTCCCCAACGTCACTGACTCCGACGTAATTATGGCCTTCCTCTCCGGCACCACCTGTAAAGAGTTGGTCCGAGAATTGGGCTGTAACACTCCGCTCACTGCTAATGGGTTAATGGACATTGTCACCAACTTCGCCGCCGGCGAGGAGGCGGTTGGTGCAATCTTTGGTGGCGACCCGGAGAGGGGGGAGCAGAAGGTCGATGATCCCGCGAGCTCCACCCGGGGCTCCAAGAGGAACAACCGCAAGAAGAAGAAAGGCCAGCAGGGCAAGCTCGAGGCCCCGGCCGACGAGCTCATCGCTGCTACCGAGCACAAAAAGCCTCGAGGCCTCCCCGGCGGGGGCGTCTTTGACAAAATGCTCAAAGAACCATGTCCCTACCACAAGGGACTTACTAACCATAACCTCGAGGACTGTCATATGCTTCGCAGGTACTTTGGGGGTGCCGGCGTCAAGAAGGACGACAAGAAGGAGGACCCTAAAGGCGACGACAAGGACGGGGAATTCCCCGAGATCCACGACTGCTTCATGATCTACGGAGGACCCTCGACCCGCCTCTCGGCGCGCCAGCGCAAGCGAGAACGGTGCGAGGTTTTCTCCGTACAAACGGCAGTCCCCCGCTTCCTTGATTGGTCCGCGTTGGCCATCACTTTCGACCGTGACGACCACCCAGACCACGTCCCCAACCCGGGAGTCTATCCGCTCGTTGTTGACCCCGTCATCGCCAACACACGCCTCACCAAGGTGCTCATGGACGGCGGAAGTAGCCTCAACATCATCTACTCCCAGACCCTCGACCTTCTGGGGGTCGGGAGAGCGCGCCTCCAACCTAGCGTCGGGGGCTTCCACGGAGTCGTGCCAGGGAAACGGGCGGAACCCCTTGGACGGGTCGATCTGCCCGTTTGTTTTGGCACACCGGCCAACTTCCAAAAGGAGACTCTCACTTTTGAAGTGGTCGGATTCCGTGGAACGTACCACGCTATCCTGGGACGCCCATGCTACGCTCGGTTCATGGCGATCCCGAACTACACCTACCTCAAGCTCAAAATGCCGGGTCCAAACAGTGTCATCACTGTAGGGCCCTCGTATGAACATGCCTACGAGTGCGACGTCGAGTGCGTCGAACACGGCGAGGCTGTTTTGGAGTCGGCGATCTTGGCTGCAGACCTCGACGGTCTTGCCAATGCGATTCCCGACCCAAAACGCCATGCCGGCAGCTTCGAGCCCGCCGAAGATGTCAAACTCGTACCCCTCGACCCCGCTGATCCCAAGGGAAAGGCACTGAGCATCAGTGCCACCCTTGATCCTAAATAGGAAGCAATGCTCGTCGACTTTCTCCGCGCAAACGTCGACATCTTTGCGTGGAGTCCCTCGGATATGCCAGG
Source organism: Saccharum hybrid cultivar R570 (assembly GCA_038087645.1). Lineage (NCBI taxonomy): Eukaryota > Viridiplantae > Streptophyta > Magnoliopsida > Poales > Poaceae > Saccharum > Saccharum hybrid cultivar. The sequence continues at coordinate 37,269,054 of JAQSUU010000012.1, read as the reverse complement.
CATACCCAGGGAAGTCGCCGAGCATGCCTTGGAGATCCGGGCTGGATCCAAACCGGTGAAGCAACGCCTGCGTCGCTTCGATGAGGAGAAGCGCAGGGTCATCGGCGAGGAAATACACAAACTGTTGGAGGCCGGATTCATCAAGGAGGTTCATCATCCCGAGTGGCTAGCTAATCCCGTATTAGTTAGGAAAAAGAGTGGAAAATAGAGGATGTGTGTAGACTACACCGGTTTAAATAAAGCATGTCCAAAAGTTCCCTTTCCTTTGCCACGCATTGACCAAATCATTGATTCCACTGCGGGATGTGAAACTCTCTCATTCTTAGATGCATACTCCGGCTACCACCAAATCAAAATGAAGGAGTCCGACCAGCTTGCAACTTCATTCATCACCCCGTTCGGCATGTATTGCTACGTTATGATGCCCTTCGGTCTCTGGAACGCGGGGGCAACGTACCAGCGATGCATGCAGCATGTTTTCGGAAAACACATTGGGTCGATCGTTGAGGCTTATGTCGACGACATCGTTGTCAAAACCAAACAAGCCGACGACCTGGTCAGCGACCTCGACGTCGCGTTCAAATGCCTTCGGGCAAAAAACATCAGGCTTAACCCAGAGAAATGCGTCTTTGGCGTCCCACGAGGTATGCTCTTAGGGTTTATCGTATCCAAACGCGGTATCGAGGCCAACCCTAAAAAAATCTCTGCAATAACCAAGATGGGCCCCATCCGAGATCTGAAGGGCGTACAGAGGGTCACAGGTTGCTTGGCGGCACTCAGCCGTTTCATTTCGCGCCTCGTCGAAAAAGCACTCCCTCTGTACCGTCTCTTGAAAAAATCGGAGCAAGGAGGCTCTCACAAAACTCAAGGCCACACTCTCTAACTCACCAATCCTCGTCCCTCCGACCTCGGGTGAACCACTCCTACTCTATGTCGCCGCGACATCACAAGTAGTCAGTGCTGCCCTAGTTGTCGAACGGGCCGAGGAGGCACATACCTTGCTCGTCCAGAGGCCGGTCTATTTCATTAGTGAAGTGCTCTCTAGAACCAAGAGTCGATACCCACAGATCCAGAAAACTGCTATATGCCGTCATCCTGACACGGCGCAAGCTCCGACACTACTTCGAGGGTCACCCGATTACTGTGGTTTCTTCTTTCCCCTTGGGAGAGATAGCCCAGAACCGGAAAGCCTCGGGTAGGGTTGCCAAATGGGCAGTCGAACTCATGGGCGAGACCTTGTCCTATGCGCCGCGAAAAGCTATCAAATCACAGGTGTTAGCAGATTTCCTAGCTGAGTGGACTGACACCCAACTCCCCCCTCCACAGCTTCAGGCGGAGCTGTGGACCATGTACTTCGATGGGTCGCTGATGAAAACGGGAGCGGGCGTGGGCTTGCTCTTCGTCTCACCCCTCGGGGTTCACATGCGCTACGTCATCCGACTTCATTTTCCTGCGTCTAACAACGTCGCCAAATACGAGGCGCTCGTCACGGGATTAAGAATCGCCATCGAACTCGGGGTCCGACACCTTGACGTTCGAGGCGACTCCCAACTCATGATCGATCAGGTCATGAAGAGCTCGAGTTGCCGTGACCCCAAGATGGAAGCCTACTATCAAGAAGTACGGCGCCTCGAGGACAAGTTTCACGTCCTCGAGCTCAACCACATCGCGCGCAGGTACAATGAGGCCGCCGATGAACTGGCAAAAATCACGTCCAGTCGAGCTACAGTCCCACCAGACGTTTTCGCAAAAGACCTTCAGCAGCCGTCCGTGGACCTCGGGCCAGACGGAGGAGTTGGCGGGATGTCACTCGACCCTCCACCTGAGGCAGAAGCCCCCTCGATCGGGGCAGAGGCCATGCAGGTGGAAGGCTCGACCCCGCTGTCTGACCTCAAGCCTGACTAGCGCGTCCCATACCTCGACTACCTTATCCGAGGGGACATCCCCTCGGGTAAGACCGAGGCTCGACGGATCGCGCGCCGGGCCAAAACCTTTGTGATCATGGGCAACAGCGGGGAGCTCTACCGCCGTAGCCCTACTGGTATCCTCCAACGATGCATCTCAAATGAGCAAGGCAGGAACCTGCTCGGTGATCTCCACTCGGGGGCTTGCGGTCACCACGCAGCACCTCGAATACTCGACGGAAACACCTTTCGACAAGGATTCTATTGGCTAACCGTGGTCTCCGACGCTGTCAAGCTAGTACGCTCCTGCAAGGGTTGTCAGTACTATGCGAGACGAACCCATCTTCCGGCACATGCCCTGCAAACTATCCCCATCACATGGCCGTTTGCCGTTTGGGGGCTCGACCTTGTCGGACCATTGAAAAGGGCAGCTGGCAGCTTCACCCACTTGCTCGTCGCGATCGACAAATTCTCTAAGTGGATCGAGGCCCGCCCTATCACCAGCATCAGGTCCGAGCAAGTTGTGCTCTTTTTCACCGGCATTATTCGTCGCTTTGGGGTCCCTAACTGTATCATCACAGACAATGGCACCCAGTTCACTGGCAAAAAGTTTTTGGATTTCTGTGACAGCCACCACATCTGAGTGCTCTGGTCAGCCGTGGCCCATCCAAAAACAAACGGTCAGGTGGAACATGCCAATGGTATGGTCCTACAAGGCCTGAAACCCAGAATCTTCGACAAACTAAATAAACATGGCAAAAGATGGGCTGCCGAGCTACCCTCGGTCCTGTGGAGCCTAAGAACAACGCCGAGTCGAGCCACGGGGTTCACTCCGTTCTTCTTAGTCTACGGGTCTGAGGCTATGCTCCCAACTGATATAGAATACGGATCCCCAAGGTTGAAGGCCTACAACGAAAGAAATAACGACGCCACAAGACAGGACGCCCTCGACCAGCTCGAGGAAGCCCGAGATGTGGCTCTGTTACATTCTGCCAGGTACCAGCAGGATCTCCGACGCTTCCACGACAGACACGTCCGCAAGCGTGACCTCAACGTCGGCGACTTGGTGCTACGGCGGAACTAGAACACCAAGGGACGGCACAAGCTCACGTCACCATGGGAAGGGTCGTACATCATCACAGAAGTACTAAAGCCGGGCACCTACAAGCTATCCAACGAGAAGGGCGAAATCCTCACCAACGCTTGGAACATTGAATAGCTACGTCGCTTCTTTCCTTAAAAAGCCTCGAGGCTCTGTATTTTCTTTTTCGTCAATAAAGAATACAGCGACGTTCAAACTTTCGTTTTACAATGAGGAAGGATCGACTCTGCACTCCCAGAATTGACCCTCCCTCGGGGGCTACAAGGGGGGAACCCTCCAGTCCCCGAAAAAACTTATGCTCTTTTTTAAATCTAAGAACCGCTTCTTAGATCGACTTCGCTGCAAGAGCACCCTAAGGTTCGAAAGGGCTCCCGAGTCAGGAGTATCACCTACGCCTCCGAGGCTACGGTACCTCCACTCACCCCTTACACCTTTTAGAGGTGCGACTTCACGCTAAGGAGATCTAAATAACGGTTCCTAACTTTGAAAAAGAACATATCCCCTGTCGCTTAGATCAGGCTCTCACACGATTTACAAGGCCGCAGCATCACCCTGAAGCTCGAGGGCGGTCGAGCCGTGAGATCACTTACGCCCCCGAGGCTACGGTACCTCCACTCGCTCCCTTACGCCAAAGGATGCAGCTGCGTGCTAAGTAAATCACGCAAGAACACGATCCAAGCGATAAAGGGAAGAAAAGCTCGAATAAAACTAAATCAACCACGAACCGGTTTATGTTTCGAGTTTTTAAGCCTTCGAGGCCACCACGATCAAAATTCGAAATGCTAACTTATTACATGGGCCTTCATTCCCAGATTTGGCTCACAGGCCCTCATCGTCATTAGGCGGAACCACCTCGGCTTCAAAAAGCGAGGCCAGACGGCTTCTAGGCTCTTCAGCGGCTTCAATCAGCTCCACGCAGGCATCCTCGTTCTCCTCGTCTGTCCGGTCCGGGTCTGTGATAAAGCCCTCAGCGATGAGCTTCATGTCGAACACAAACCCTGAACGGACGACGGCAAGCGCCCTCTTCACGCCGTGATGGAGGCCGTCCTGTATCTTCTCCCGGGCAAGGCGGCCCAGCGCCACCATCCGACGAACGAAGGAGTTCCCCGGAACATCTTCCCCGGTGTCGGCGTCGGGCTCGACCCCCAGGCCATCACACACGGTGGTGATCGCGCCCTGGAGCAGTTGGGTCCTCCGGATCTCGGCTTCGAGGAGGCTCTGGAAGGAGTTGGCAGAGGATTGGGCCTCTCGGTTCTCCCTCTCCAGCTCTAAAACACGACGAACAGATTAATACCCAACGCAAGGCTCTCCGCATCGTGGCCGTAACAATCACACTTACCCTCGATGTGGGTCTGCAGGCCCACAACCTCGTCACGAAGCCCCCCGCAAGTCCGCTCGAGCCCAAGGAAGGCGTTGTCTTTGTCACCAATGGTTGCCTTTAGCGCCTCGATCTCTTGCCGAGCAGACTCGAGAGCTGCGTCCTTCTCTTGGACGGCTCGCTTCAGCATCGTGACCTCGTCCTTCAGAGCATCAGAACGAGCGGTGGCCTGCTCGACCTCGACGTTGAGGGTGTCGCGTTGACGACTAACCTGCGAGACATTCTCCTCGAGCTCCTTCACCCGTCTCGATAGGGGCTCGAGATCCCTGCGGGCCTGGGAAGCCTCCTCCCGAGCCTTGTCCATGCCAGTGCGCATCACGGCCTCGGCTGCCCATGCCTGCATCGCTTCCTCTTTCAGCACCGCGTAGGCGACGCGCAGCTCGGCCATTTCGGTGTTCCGATCGGAAAGCCGTTTCTGGGCCTCCTCGGCCAAGACCCGTTGCTGAGACAGCGCGGCCCACACACCACTCTCATCCCGGATGAAGAGTGACTTGCGGCGGGAGTGCTCCTTCAGCTCCTGAACGCAATCCGAAAAAAAAACCGAAAAGGTTAAAAAGCCGAGGGAAAAAGACACCAAGAAAACCACGAAAAAAGCCGACGGGTCGATCGTACCTCGGTGGCATCCCCCATACTCCGCACGGCACCAGACGCCACTTGGAGCAACCGATCAAGGTGCCGGCGGACGCCCTCGAGGTACTCCCATCGGTGCACTTCATCTTTGTCGTTCAGGACGAAGATGGGCTCGGCGTCGGGGTTCGCGGCGTCTCTGAACTGGAGCGATGACCCCCCCACCTCGGTATCTCCGCCTCTGCCCGCGCTATCGCCAGCGCGGCGATGTCAGGCCATGACGACAACGACCTAGCCGGGGCATCTCCCGGTCCCGCGGAAGGACCGGCCTCGCCCGCAGTTTCCGCCTCTCTGACGGCCGTCGAGGCACCGGCCTGATCCGCGGCTTCGCCCCCCTCGACCCCCATCACTTGTTTCCCTTTGTCAAGGGGGGTGTCGTCGGGGGGAAGGTCCACGGCCATGGGTGCCCGCCCCCCTAGGGGAACTGGCCCCTCAACCGCCGGCGCCTCCGGAGCCGACGCCTCGACCGAAGACGGCTCCGGTACCCGCGCCTCGACTGTAGGCGCCCCCGGAGCCGGCACCTCTTCTTCCGACGCTCCGGTCAGCGGCTCGACCGCCCCGCCCTCTACTATACCCGCTGTCTCGGCCAACGGGTCTTGTTGCGACGGCGACCCGCCCGCCAGGGCCGCCTCCTGCCCCGACACCGACGCGACCTCCTCCATGGTCACGTCAGCCCCCGCCCGCACCGCGCCGCAGACGGGTGCCTCGCCCGTCGCGACCTCGACGGCAGCCTCGACCGACGCTGATGACCTGGGCCCCGTCTCGACCGCGCCGGGCGCCACCATCTCCGCCGGTTCGGACCCCTCCATGGCAGGGTCCGTGCCAGTAACCACCGTGGCGTCCGATGGTTCCTGCCGTTGTCGCAGGCGCCCCTTCGCGGCCTCGACCTGCCGGACCCAGGCCGCATCCTGCTCCGCCGTCCGGTTAAGGACAACGGCGCTGGCCCGCAGCGACTTCACAGGGGTAAGCCCCATTGGCTCCGCCTTCCGCTTTAACCTGCAAAGTGAAGAAACGTCAGCCAACGGACCCCGAGAAAGGCAGGACAACCGAGCAGAGACGCTTACCCGGAAATTGGCACCAAGGGCCTCGATCCCGTGTGACCCGAGCCTCCCGGGGCGGCTGATTGTGGCCTCGCAGCGGCCTCACCAGCAGGCCGGGCACTCCTGGGGGCCCTGACCGACGCACCGCCCTGCGCCTTTTGTGCCTCCGAGGCCAGCTGGCCTCGGGTTCTCACGCCTGCCGACGCCGCCGCCGATGACGACGCCGGTACTGCCGTCCCGGCCCCTGCCCGAGCTTGCGGGGCCTGGGCTGGTACGGACATCCCCGTCGACCCCTCTTGATGGGTCCAGGGTAAAGCGGCCCCTCCCGTCGAGGGGCCCGTCTCCTTCTCCGTCTTCTCCTCCTCCTCGACCACGACGACCGAAGAGGACGCCCCCCTGATGGGTTCCACCAGGGGGCGAACGTCGGGAAGATCCCCCAGCCCGGTTGCGGTCTCATACCGCGATAGGGCGTCATCATCCTCACCGCTGCTTTCGTCGTCCTCCCCCGAGATCGTCTCGGAAGGTGACGGTGCCAGGGGGACCCCATCGATAGTCTGCTGGCGCCGGAGCTTCTTCAATGCCACCGCCTCTTTGGCCTTGCGGATTGCCCGCTTCTTGGCCATCTCCTTGGTTTGCTTCTTCTTGGAAGCATACTGGCGTTGAGCCTCCCGGGCGGGCCGGTCCTCTGGGACTGGCGGACGCGTCTCTCGCAGCGCCAACAAATCCTACGCGCCGACCTCGATCAAATCAGTGAAATCCAAAAATAAACAAAACTGGCAAACCTACTAATCCTAAGATACGTACCACTGGCTCGAACCCTTCGGTAGGTCTCATGGGGACTCGGTTAGCCTCCTCCACCTTGAAGTTCCCGACCATCCGACGCGCTCGCCGGAGGACCTCCTCGAGGGAAAGGGATTCGTGGGACATCCGGGTCCCCTCCAGCGATGCCTCCGAAGTCATCTGGTCGAGGCGGAGACGACGCCGGCACAGCGGCATCACCCTACGGTGATGGAAGGCCACGGCCACCGCCGCATCCGTCAAACCCCGAAGGCGAAGCTGCTGCAGCGCCGCCAGCAGCGGGTCCAGGCGTGGCTTCTCGGCTTCCGGCACTCCGTATGTCCAGCGCTCCTCTCGAGCGGTTAGCACGCGGCCGGTGTACCTCGGCAACTGATTTTCATCATTGCGGAGGTAGAACCAACCCTCGTGCCACCCACTGTTCGAAGAGATGAGGCGAGCTAGGATGTACAGATCCGCCTGGCTCGACCTCACCTGCAGGACGCAGCTCCCTACTCGGGCCGCGCACAAGACGCCCTTCTCCCCTGCCTTCTTGGCGAAGAGCTCGGCCTTGAAAAGGTGAAGCCATAGGTTCCACTGCGGCTCCACCCCAAGGTAGCCCTCGCAGACCGCCACGAAAATGGCGGCCTGCGTGATGGCGTTGGGGGAAAGGTGGTGAAGCTCCACCTGGTAGTAGTGGAGGAGCGCGCGCATGAAGACGGACGCCGGCACGCCAAACCCCCGCTCGTGGAAGCAGACGAAGCTCACCACGTACCCCTCCGGGGGCGTCGGCTCCCGGTGGGCAGGGGGCAGCGTGATCCACTCCGGTTGCGACCGGCTCGTCCTCGGCCACAGCAGCCCATCCTCAACCAATTCTTCCAACCTCCTCTCCGTCACCGAGGAGGCGGCCCAGTCATCGGCGGGGAGGATCTGGCTCTTTTTCCTGCCATCGGTGTTGTCGAAAGGGGGGGTGGACGAAGAGGACGCGGTGGCGACAGCGATGCGGGCGCAGAGCGCGATAAGGCAAGGGTTGTTTAAGGCAGAAGAATGCAGGAGCGCAAGGGAATGGAGGGGAACGCAGACCCCCAGGCCTTGATTTTATATGCCCAGGCGGAAGCCCAACAGCCGCGCGAAAAGGTAGGAACAGTTTCCAGCATTAAATGCGCCCACCTAACCGTTTCCTTACATCTCGCAGGAGTCGGGCACGTGGCCGTCCCCCACGTCGTAACCGTATGCCACGTCGCCCACTACCGCGCCGATCTCGCCTCCCCCAAAAGACGCGCCCGGCTAACGGGCGGGGGAGGGATCCGCGGACGGATATTCCCAGATATCTGGGAAACGGGCCCCGAGCCCGGTATAAGCCTCGAGGGAGCGAAAGCTGGCCCTCGACCAGGGTTCGACAGCTGCCCTCGAGCAATAGAGTTAGGGACGACCCAGGGTGCGCCCGTACATGGCCAAGGGCTCGAGCCATGCTCTCGAGGCACCCTAGGACGTATTCGAGGCCGAAGGAGGAGGTCATCGTAGGAATCCCCCTGGGGGAGGCATCGAGCCCTCGAATCCTGTCGCAGGGAATCGAGATCCACACGACCACTCCTTGGCATCTTTGAGAGCGCCTCCGGGCCACTAGCCGACCCCTAACGAATGGGACATGGGCTCTCACTCGAATTCCCCCGCTAGCAGCTCACCGGAGATCGTCGGAACTCGCGCCCAAACGAGGGTAGTACGGCATTCTCCACCCCTCCTCCTTTTTTCGAAAGGGAGCGTGAGGGTCACACAAAAGACGGTCGGGACTCTGATCGACCTCGTGCGTGCGAGGCTCGGGGGCTCGACCGCAGAAACCTAAGCCTCGAGGGAACGAAAGCTGGCCCTCGACCAGGGTTCGACAGCTGCCCTCGAGCAACAGAGTTAGGGACGACCTAGGGTGCGCCCGTACATGGCCAAGGGCTCGAGCCACGCTCTCGAGGCACCCCAGGACGTATTCGAGGCCGAAGGAGGAGGTCGTCGTAGGAATCCCCCCGGGGAGGCATCGAGCCCTCGAATCCTGTCGCAGGGAATCGAGATCCACACGACCACTCCTTGACATCTTTGAGAGTGCCTCCGGGCCACTAGCCGACCCCTAACGAATGGGGCACGGGCTCTCACTCGAATTCCCCCGCTAGCAGCTCATCGGAGATCGTCGGAACTCGCGCCCAAATGAGGGTAGTACGACGTTCTCCACCCCTCCTCCTTTTTTTCGAAAGGGAGCATGAGGGTCGCACAAAAGATGGTCGGGACTCTGATCGACCTCGTGCGCGCGAGGCTCGAGGGCTCGACCACAGAAACCTAAGCCTCGAGGGAACGAAAGCTGGCCCTCGACCAGGGTTCGACAGCTGCCCTCGAGCAACAGAGTTAGGGGCGACCCAGGGTGCGCCCGTACATGGCCAAGGGCTCGAGCCACGCTCTCGAGGCACCCCAGGACGTATTCGAGGCCGAAGGAGGAGGTCGCCATAGGAATCCCCCTGGGGGAGGCATCGAGCCCTCGAATCCTGTCGCAGGGAATCGAGATCCACACGACCACTCCTTGACATCTTTGAGAGCGCCTCCGGGCCACTAGCCGACCCCTAACGAATGGGGCACGGGCTCTCACTCGAATTCCCCCGCTAGCAGCTCATCGGAGATCGTCGGAACTCGCGCCCAAATGATGGTAGTACGGCGTTCTCCACCCCTCCTCCTTTTTTTGAAAGGGAGCATGAGGGTCGCACAAAAGATGGTCGGGACTCTGATCGACCTCGTGCGCGCGAGGCTCGAGGGCTCGACCGCAGAAACCTAAGCCTCGAGGGAGCGAAAGCTGGCCCTCGACCAGGGTTCGACAGCTGCCCTCGAGCAACAGAGTTAGGGGCGACCCAGGGTGCGCCCGTACATGGCCAAGGGCTCGAGCCATGCTCTCGAGGCACCCCAGGACGTATTCGAGGCCGAAGGAGGAGGTCGCCATAGGAATCCCCCCGGGGGAGGCATCGAGCCCTCGAATCCTGTCACAGGGAATCGAAATGCACACGACCACTCCTTGGCATCTTTGAGAGCGCCTCTAGGCCACTAGCCGACCCCTAACGAACGGGGCACGGGCTCTCACTCGAATTCCCCCGCTAGCAGCTCACCGGAGAGCGTCGGAACTCGCGCCCAAACGAGGGTAGTACGGCGTTCTCCACCCCTCCTCCTTTTTTTCGAAAGAGAGCACGAGGGTCACACAAAAGACGGTCGAGACTCTGATCGACCTCGTGCGCGCGAGGCTCGGGGGCTCGGCCGCAACGAATCATCTCCCAATAAAATGAAAACAAGACCTTGGAGGAGTCCCAGCACTCCACCGAGGCCTCGGGGGCTACACCCGGCGGGTGCGCTCGCGCGCCCCCATCAGAAAAGATCACGACGCTACGGCTCCAGTTCGAACAAACCTCTGGGAGAGTGATCACACACTCACCCAAAGGCTCGGGGGCTACTGTCGGTACCAAAAGTATAGGGGTACCCACACCCATCGCTAGTAAAAAACTAAAACGACTGGCACCACAATAAAAGACAGCCCGCCTCGACCGCGCATCCTGTCCGCCTCGTACGAGGCCCGCTCGACGGGGCGCCTCGACCGCGCTCCGGCTCCGACTCGTACGAGGCCCGCTCGACGGGGCGCCTCGACCGCGCCCCATCCCGTACGGCAAGCTACCTCGACGGCGCTCCGACCCGCGCGAAGCTCGTTCGCCCACTGGGAAAAACTCCGACTCGCGTGAGCCTGGGTCGAGCGCCTCGACTCCTTCTCTTTACCTACCCCAGGACAAAAGCCATATCATTTAATGCGGTTACCTACTATCACCTACCGGCATGGCTGCGACCAGGATCGACGTGGGAACAAAGCCCGTGTCAGGTCTTACTATTTTACCATCCATCCCATGATGGGAGGTGAAACCCGTCACTATACCCACCTTACCGTGCACTGTTTACCATCGGTCACCCTCGAGGGAGGATAAGACAAGGCCCGTTCCCCGCAATCTCGGGGATTCGGCCTTATCCATCCGGTCTCGACCCGGCCTCGACCCAACCTCGACGCTCGGCACAGTTCAACGGCAAGGGAAGGACGGTATGGCACGGCGTTCCGGGTCATTTCGCCGTCTCGTCTCCCACGACGCCATGGTGTCCAGGGATGGCCGGCCATTCCCAGGGCACGTCGCTACAGTCAACTCAACAGAATCGACCAAACATCACTCCCCGTCGTCCTGGCCTCCTCTCGCCCTATAAAAGGGCAGGCCAGGGTTCTACAAAAGGGGGAGAAACGAAGCACCCGACCACACAACAACGGACAACGAAGAAAAAATAAGAGATCGATACTTCAAGCAACCATCCTTGTCCTTTTTTCCTCTCTTTGAGACTTGGGCTCGGCGCCCTCTCTCGCCTGCTTGTAACCCCTACACGAGCACTTCGGTGCAAGGAAATACAAACTTCTTCCCCCCGCTGGACGTAGGGCCTTCTTTTGCTCGAACCAGGATAAACCCCCGTGTATTCTCCTTGCATCACCATCCAGGAAAGAGACACGCAGCATTTACTCGTTGGTTTAGGACCCCCTCGGGTCCGAACACCGACAACTGTGGGCCCACTTGTCACTTTGTCTAAATATATCCATGTGACATCTTGTTTTGAAGTATCTATTGCAACGAATTTAATGGTGCAATCGGAATTTAATTTGGTTTTATGGTTTGTGAGTTATAATACTTTTTAGCTAGTTGAATAAGTGGGACCCACAGTTGCATGCACTGTCACCTGTCTGCTCTCTCCCGCGCGTGCTCGCTGGTCTCTCGCACGCGTCCACTATCCCTCTATATTTAGAGGATGGACGCCGGTAACGTACGAAGATAGCGTACGCGGTGCAACTGCTTCATCCTCTATGTCGTACTGGAGGATGAGTTTACAGTAACCGGTGCGGACAGTCTGGGCAAGACTCGGCCACAAGGAAGACCAAGGGGGGGTGTTAAGGACTTAAGGTACATGTTTGGTGAGTTGTGATTCTCATTTTTATAAAGGGTGAAAAAAGTTGTTTCAGTTAGGTAGAGTTGGATTGATGGCTTCATCGTTGTGTTTTGACGAAAGGCTTCAAAGTTGTGTTACTGCAGCAGCGGCTTAGCTGAACAAATTATCTGGATTATGTGGCACACAAATAAGATCAGCAATAGATGCGATTCTTAGTCCTCCTGCCATAGCCTATGTAAGACTAGAGTCATCTCGCATTAGCTTTTTTTTAGAACACTTCTGTTGACACGTTTTTCATTAAAAGAATAGTTTAACATTTACAATGTTCACCGTACTGCCAGCGCGAGCATCGTAGCCAGCGTGGTGACCACGCACGTGACGTTTAGACAAGCCAAGGCATACACATACATACACAACAGTGACTACATACTGACAGATTTTGCTACGTGAAGCGGCACCTGGAACTCAAAGCAAGCTAAGCAGCGAGGCAAGGTCTTTGTTGTCGTCGCAATCCAATCACTGCCCTAGGCTAAGATCAGCCGGAGGGCAGTGATTGGGTCATGGAACGGGATCGAGAAACGTGCCATTCCAGAAGATTGGAACGTATGCCCTTAGCTAAGATCAGCCGGCATGCTTGAGCTGTCGTGGGGCAGGCGCCATCGAAGACGCGGCGATTCCTCAGTTTCTAGACTTTCCAAGAGATTGAATCATGGAACGGGATCGAGAAACGTGACGTTCTAGGAGAAATGTGGAACGGGGATCGAGAAATGTGGTACGCTCTGGAACGCTCCTTGAGAAAAAGTGATTCCGCGTTCCCGGGCCGTAGAACGTGGCACCATACCACGTTCCCTGTGACCGTAGGTGTGCCAAGCTCAAGGCTAATGTTTATTTTTCTGTGAGACTGGTATATGTCAACTTGTTTTGATGATCAATGTGTAATAGAAATCAGAGACGGAACCAGGGGGGCTAGCAGGGCCGTGCCCCCCAAGCACAGTAAGTGTCCTTTAATACCTATATAAATATATGAATTTACAGCTAAAAATATCAATTTTACCTATTTTTTATTCAAATATTATGATTTTGGTTATAAATAGTGTAAAATATTTAAAAAGTTGTTGAATCATATAATTACGTATATTTTAGCACACTAAAAAAAATATGATCATATTTGTTTGGCTCTCCTAACCAAAATCGCTGGTTCCGTCTCTTATAGAAATGCTGCATCTTCTTATAGGGGAAAAAAAGATGACCCTCGTTTCGACGACCCCATCGTGAGTGACGAACAAAACAAAATAGAGTGCCGCAGGCCCGCAGAAAAACGCCACTTCATAGGCCTCGTCTGGGCTGGGGGAATTAGTAAAAAGGAAAAAGTCTACTTTTTATCCCTAACTATCGCGAAAGTCCGCTTTTGGTTCTTCAACTCTAAAACCGGATAAACAAGCCCCTTAACTTTTGAAACCACGCTGATTTAGTCCATCGGCTGTTTTGTCCGGTGGTTTTGCCACATCAACCATAGTTTGCTACAGTAACCACGTTTTACTACAGTAACCACGCAAATTTATTTCGTCTGAATCTTTAAAAAATCATAATAAATCACAGAAAAGTCATAAAATGGAAAATCTAATTTTGTTGAACTCCACGTGAGTAGAGCTACACAGTGAACATATAATATAGTATGCTTTAGTACAAAGTTTTTGCCTTTTTATTTTTTATTTATTTCAACTAAATCTTTGAAAAATCATAGTAAAAACTTTGTAATAAAGCATACCATATTATATGTTCACTGTATAGCCCTACTCATGGGGAGTCCAACAAAATTAGATTTTCCATTTTATGATTTTTCTGTGATTTACTATGATTTTTCAAAGATTCAGACGAAATAATCTGCGCGGGTGCTGTAACAATACGACAGTTACTGTAGCAACATGTTGTACTGTAGCAATCCCACCTAGCAAAACCGCCGATGGACTAAATCTGTGCGGTTTCAAAAGTTGAGTGGCTTGTTTGTCCGATTTTGGAGTTGATGGACTAAAAGTGGACTTTCACGATAGTTGGGGGACCAAAAGTAAACTTTTTTCTAGTAAAAAAAAGATAAAAGAAAATAAGAATACCTGGGCCATTCATGTGGGCTTTATTTGGGCTCTTTGTTGATGGCCGTTTCTGGGCGGAAGACATGGCTACGTTTGCTAGGATACTCTGTTTCGATGTGTACCTGCTCTTTTCGGCCTTCAAACCCAACACACCATACCCTAGGGGTTCGAGTGATAGCTCCAGTGGCTTGGCTCCAGGTGGAGGACCAGCCGGTCCTGGGTTCGAGCGGTGCTTATCTCAGGATTCGCATGGGGTTTTCCCCCCGTTTTCGATAGTTGTCTCTCTCGCGGATAGCGGCGCGCTCATCGCCTACGGAGCCTCGATGGTTTCGGTGATCTCCAGAAGGACGCGATCTTCATATCTAAGTGTAGTTGTAGGATCTGTTTATGTACAAGGGGTGTGCGTGTGTGATGTTGGCGTGTGTATGTTCATAAACATATGTACAGGTGTACCTAGATGAGAGGCGTAAAAAAAACACCATACCCTAGCTCTTCGTCTTCCTTCCCAAACCCTCGCGCCGCCGCCTAGCATTTTGAGTTCCTACACCTAGCCTGATCTGACCAAGCCCTAAACACCACCGCCCTATCAAGGGTCTGTTTAATTCCTAAAATTTTTTAAGATTTCCCATCACATCGAATCTTTAAACACATGCATAAAGCATTAAATCTCCTACAACTGAAAAGAAAAAAAACAAGACTATCTTTTGGTGTGACAATTGTTGGTGCGTCCCTCCGCCCTCTCCCCGTGCGACAAACCAGCCAAAGAAGGAAAGAAATCATGCGTGCGGTGCGCAAGGAGGTAAATACAGAAAGCCAACGCAATCACTGCTTTCTTGCCTTCCCAGATCCTATCGCACCCACGCCAGCGCCAATCTTCTGCCCCCTCGCACCAGAAAAAACTTGGATGGACTCTGGGCTCATTGCCTTCCAAATGCGCCCCCTGACCAGATGCACGACACGTGGGCTTGACCTGCATCAGGCGACGCGAGGAGTCTCCCTCGGCAGCTCGCGCGTGCTGGTTCACTTGGCTCCATAGGCTCTCTCGGCTCCACGGTGATTTACTCGCTCGGCTCCCTCGGCTTCGTAGGCTCTCGACTCAACAAATCGAGCGGTCAGATTCGGAACAGGATGTCACGGCGGCGGCGGCAGGGGGCTCGCAGTCGCATCGCATAGCAGCAGGTGGCCCAGATCAGCCAGGAGCAGATGCGCCTCCTCCGGCCTGGATGCTCGCCGCCAGCGGCAGGTGGCCCAGATCAGCGACGTCGACCTCGGCAGGAAGGTGCCGTCCCTGCATCAGGACCATTCCCCTTCGTCGGCTGCACGCGATTTGTGGAGGTCGCTGCTTCATCCATGGATGCGGTAGTGGGGGTGTGCAACCGGGCCTAGGGCTAATAGCGGCGGCGGCGGACTCGTAAGAGACGAAACAAAGACTTTTGAGTAACGATGGAAGTGAGCCGATGGAAGTGAAGCCGAGCCGTCGTTCGTTTGGTGCCGGCTGACTTTGAGACGATGGAATCGTGAAGCTGAGCCCCGAAGCGTCGTTTGCTGCTGCCGTAGGATGAAGACCGTGTCCACGCGGCAACCATCGATGTGGGGGGCGCACGCAAGGAACGGAGAGCCCATCGCCCACCCAAGTTTTTTTTTTCCCTCGCACACGCCTCCCACATCGCCGCCAACGCCTTCCTCTGCCCCATCGCGCACGGCGCGGCCAGCCCCCGCCCCAGCCACGTCGCCGTGGCCCCGGAGCTCTGCGCCTCCGCCGGACAGTGGCCGGTCGCCACCCACTCAGCCTCGGGCCTCAGCCGCCTCGCACGTCGTCGGCGGCCACCCAAGGAGCCAACACCATCGCCATCAGCAGGTAGGCTGGTGGCCGCTGGTATATTGCTCGCCGATCACGCGGTGCGAGGCACGTGCCGTCTCCAATCTTCCGATGGACGAGGCTGCGGACGCGGCCACGGGGCTGTGGGCGGCGGCCGGGGGCTAGGGCTGCAAGCAGTGGTGGCCGGTGCGCAGGGCCACCGAGCAGCGAGAGGTTTGGAGATGAACTCTCCATCTTTTTTAGATTCAGCGGCTAGATTAGTTATCCCACAATTTACAGTTGCTAAGGCTCAGTTTTCTCTTCAATCGGTCTCGATTTAGTCTGTTCTCGTGAGATCTCAAGCAGCTCGGTTTTTGACTGGTGATGAGAAACGCGTTCTCCAGCAGATGAATTAGTTCGCCTGCTTCTTCAGTTGCTTGTCGTGCCTTTTCTCTGATCTCTTTTCCCCACCGCTATGCTCCAGCGCAGTACCTTCTCTGCTGAGCACTCGTAGCAGTTAAGCTGTAGTGTCCTTCTCTCTTGTTTCTTGGTTGTTCAGACAACAGCAAGAAGTCTGCAGTTGCTTCCTGACATTCAGATAAGCAGTGAAGCAGCAGGTTAGTATGATTCGTGATTGGTCCAATCATGTTACAGTGATACATCCTTGATTACTAAGCGTGCATGATATGTTTGGTTAGGTTCTTCTTCAGCGTTCATGAACCATCAAGGGGCCAAGCCTGGACCCTGGACGTCAGCAAAGCAACCAGGAAGGTCCCTGCAGGTGCTCGATTTTCATCTACTTCTCATTCGTTGATTACTACTCAGGATCTAAATTATAGAGAGTAGTTCCTTTGAGTTCATGTAGGATTAGTGCAAAAATGTGTTCTATCCTGTTGGAGTAGCTCCCCCCAAAAATGTATTCTGTTGAGTTCATGTTGGATTAGTCGCATAGCCATGTTGTTAGCTCTAAATCTGCAATAACTAAGAGTTTTACTTTCATTCGTCAAAATGTCAACTAATAATGTATTGTCTTTTGTCTGTCACCGTAGCATTAGCGCGGGCATTAAAAGCAAGGCTTCATAGGCTCAACTCTCAGTGGTATGGAACTTCCAGCTCTCACATGGTATGCAACTGTTTATTCACTCCATATTTGTCAACAAAAAATAAGAAATAAGCACACTGGCATTTGACTTGATATGGATATTGGAAAGCAAAAGAGGCAAATCTACTAAGTGATTCATATACGGCCTTGCACACAAACTAAAATACAACAACAACAACATAGTCTATTGTTCCAAGCAAGTTGGGGTAGGCTAGAGATGAAACCCAAAAGAGACGAGAAACAGGAAGACACATAAAGGGACATAAAGGGCACAAGACAAAAAGAGGTCACGGTTCAGGCACGTTGATTGCCAATCTCCAAGCGCTCCTGTCCATAGCTAAATCCTTGGAGATATTCCACTTCTTAAGATCTCTCTTAACGGACTCGTCCCAAGTTAGTTTAGGTCGACCTCTACCGCTCTTTACATTATCGGCCCGCTTTAGAACTCCACTACGCACCGCGCCTCAGGAGGCTTCCGTTGGACATGTCCAAACCATCTCAACCGATGTTGAATCAATTTCTCCTCAATTGGTGCCACCCCAACCCTATCCTGAATATCGTCGTTCCGGACTCTATCCCTCCTTGTGTGCCCACAACACCAACGCAACATACGCATCTCTGCTACACTCAATTGCTGGACATGTCGCCTTTTTGTAGGCCAACACTCAGCACCGTATAACATCGCCGGACGAATCGTCGTCCTATAGAACTTACCTTTCAGCTTCTGAGACACCATTTTGTCACAGAGAACGCCAGAAGCTTGATGCCATTTCAACCAGCCGACTGAAATTCTATGCCTAACATCTTTATCAATGTCTCCATCCTTTTGTAGCATCGACCATAAATACCGAAAAGTATCCTTCTTGGCCACCAGTTGCCCATCGAGGCTAACGTCTCCCTCCTCGTGCCTAGTCGCGCTGAAATCGCACCTCATGTACTCGGTCTTAGTCCTACTAAGTCTGAACCATTTCGACTCTAACGTGTGCCTCCATAGTTCTAACTTCCTATTAACCCCCGCCCTACTGTCGTCAACTAGCACCACATCATCAGCAAAGAGCATACACCAAGGGATATCACCTTGTATGTCCCTTGTGACCTCATCCATCACCAAAGCAAATAAATAAGGGCTCAAAGCTGACCCCTGATGCAGTCATATTTTAATTGGAAAGTCACTGGTGTCGCCATCACATGTCCGGACAAACGTCACCACATCCCTGTATATATCCTTGATGAGGGTAACGTACTTAGTTGGGACTTTGTGCTTTTCCAAGGCCGACCACATGACATTTCTCGGTACTTTGTCATATGCCTTCTCGAGGTCAATAAAGACCATGTGCAAGTCCTTCTTCTGCTCCCTATATCTCTCCATCAATTGTCGTAATAAGAAAATCGCCTCCATGGTCGACCTACTAGGCATGAACCCAAACTGATTTTGGGTCACATGTGTCACTCTCCTTAGGCGATGCTCGATAACCCTCTCCCAGAGCTTCATCGTATGGCTCATCAACTTAATTCCACGGTAGTTAGTACAACTTTGAACATCTCCCTTGTTCTTGAAGATAGGTACTAATATACTTCTCCTCCATTCTTCAGGCATCTTGTTAGATCGAAAAATAAGGTTAAAAAGCTTAGTTAACCATACTATCGCTCTGGCGCCTAGGTATCTCCACACCTCAATGGGGATACCATCAGGGCCCATCGCTTTACCTCTCTTCATCCTCTTCAAAGCCTCTCCGATCTCTGCCTCCTGAATTCTCCTCACAAAGCGTCTGTTGGTATCGTCAAATGAGTCGTCCAACTCAAGGGCAGGACCCTCATTCTCCCCATTAAACAGCTTGTCGAAGTACTCTCTCCATCTGTCCTTGATCTCCTCATCCTTCACCAGAAGACGATCTGTCCCATCCTTGATGCATTTTATTTGGTTGATGTCCCTTGTCTTCTTCTCGCGGATTCTAGCCATCCTATAAATGTCCTTATCCCCTTCCTTCGTGCCTAGCCGCTGATAAAGGCCATCATACGCCTGACCTTTTGCTACACTCACAGCTCGCTTTGCAACCCTCTTCGCTATTTTATAGCCCTCGATGTTGGCTGCACTCTTGTCATGGTGGAGACGCTTGAAACACTCCTTCTCTCTAATAGCCCTTTGCACCTTGTCATTCCACCACCATGTGTCTTTCGCTTCCCGTTTGCCTCCCCTGCTCACGCCAAACACTTCCGAAGCCACCTTCCGGAATCTGACAAATTACCCAATGCTATGCGAGTTACCAAAAAAAAAACAAGAATCTGACATTTCCCAATCTATTGCAGCCATAATCAGATAACTATGAATCCATAGTACATTGTTGCAAAGATAAGGCAGCGCTAACTTATTGAATAGTAGTGAATACTCCTCCAAAATTACTCAAGACTCAGGATTTAGGATCGTTTTAGTCCGGAGTCCGATAATTACGCTATTTTACCGGACTGCATTTTTAGAACGAGGCTGAAGAATCATTGGACTGCATTTTCTTATCCTGGTCCTCAGTGGACATTGTTTATTAAATCAAACTGCATTTTTGTTGGGAAGAACTTGACTACGTTTTTATTAACTGTTTCTTTGGTCTGTGCCTCTGCAGTTGCTTGTGATATTATTCTGATCTTTGTGATCTCATAAGTGTGCAAGAATATATCCACACCCCCCCCCCCAGTGTTTTGATTCGTCACTTCTACGCTGGAAATTTGTTTTCATATGTACCTTATTTCCTCATAATGCAATCAAAGTATTCTGATGGTGTGTTAGATATTTTATTTAAAAATGTGGAGATTTGGTATACGTACTATATATAATAATCTAAAATTACATTTAGTCATGGTAATGAGATGTTACTTGGAGAAATGGCATCTGAATTTTTGTTGCTTTCTATTTTGAATTCTGAACTTTCAACTTGTTGCAGATGCTATACATGCTAAACTTGTTTGGCTGGTGCACAGGGGATGCATTTTACACCAATCTTACTACTCGAGGAGTAAGGGAAATATTAAAGAGGTTTTTACAAACCTCACACATTTTCGCTAATATCGATTCCTATCACATTATAAGTAATACTCTGACCCCTACTTATATTTCCTTTATTTTCAGCCTTGGAAAAGGTGGAGTTTTTGTCATAAGTGACAATGATGGATGATAATCTGTCAGTATGGGTCTTGTAGGAATTGCATGCTTATGATACAATATGATAATACTTCAAAATATGCGGTTCCACTTTTGTAAAATAATTCTAGGTATAGATTTTATGTTTCAGTATCTGCACCCTGCTTATTTGCTCCTATTTACTGATTATTCAAAATGAAGGTGTTTGTTGATTAGCCATGTAAATTTATTATTTTATAAATATTATACAGATAATTGTGGGCGCATTGGGAGTTGTCGAATCTCTCTAGATCATAGATTTCTTGCATATACAGTTGATACATCTGGGATTGAACAATTTTCCATCGATTTGAGCATGCCATCTTTAGTTCAGACAAGGGAATAGTTAGTTTAGCATGAACTATGATTATTTGAGTAGATGAATTACTCAAGAAGCGGGGTCTTCCCTATGAAGGGTTTGGCAAGGCAAGCTACTTCAAGAACATTCAGATCCAAGTGCCACCGCCGTCATCAGCTCCTCGCTGCCTTGCTTGCTCTGGCGATGGACCCAATGCAATGATATACACCAGGTTCCTGTGCCTCTGCTGCAAAGCCACTAAACCAGACGCCTCCTCGCTGCCTTATCTGCTCCAGAGATAGACCCATCCCAGCACCTGCGCACCTCCAAGGTCAGCTTGCTCTACCTTGCTCATATTAACTGTCTCTTATCCAACAATGCACTGCCTTGAGGGAATGGGAGTTCAGGAAGAAGGTTTCTTGGCAAATTCTCTATAATATTCTGCATTGATTAATTGCGTGTATAGTGCTAATTTGACTTCTCTACTCTTTTTGTTCAGACCACAGCCAGTTAGAGAAGAGGAGGAAAAATTTTGCCAAAGGGATTAATATTGTTATAGTTGATGTGTTACGCCCGTCTATCTGTGCCGATCTCATATCCTCCAGCTTGCTTCATCTTGCCTTTTTTTTATTAGTAGTTCTCAATCGATGGCTTTAGCTTGTTAGTTGGGAAAAACAACCTACAGTTCTGCACTGTCATTTTAGCAGAAACTATATAAAGTTTGGAACTGTCATCAATGGCTTTGTCCTTTGAATTGAGAAGAAGCTGCTGATCAAATTAACTGTGAGTCAAGGTTTTTAGAGAAGGTACTATTACCTCATTACTTATCTTAAATTAGCCACTTTATCTAACTGCTTCTATTTTTATCGTTCTTAATTTTTGAAATGGATAGAGGGAGAGCAGGATCAGAGGGAGGGAAGGACACTGTTTTAGAGGGAGTTTTTTTTAAAAAAAATTACTTATGGCTATATTATTCCTTGAAGCATCCAGAATAGTTGTTCCAGTTAGATGCTTTGTGCAATTTAGCTTACTTAATGAGCCTGCTCCAATGAAAATGTGTCCCTGTTATTGTTTAAAATATATATGGTCACTTTTGTGCTGTCATGATTCTAGAACATGTCACTTAGGTATACTTCAAATAAAAGGAGACTACAGAAAAACCTCAAAGGTGAGACCGATATATTATTTGTTAATATATTGTGATTTTTATTGCCACGTGGTATTTTGTCACAGCTTGAAACCACGCCACCATTGTCATTTTTTAATTTTCAGAATTTGCTGTTGTCGTATCAGTTACACTACATCGTCTTCAATACTGTTGGCTATATAATTTCTGGTTTGTGCAGATTAGCTATCAAGCCGGACCATATCCATCTCAGTGATGTTTCTAGATGATGGCAAGATGGTAATGATCTATGATGTTGGACATCTTGCTCCTGCGTTGTGTGAAGAAAAAGCTTTGCTCAAATGGGGCTCAAGTGAGAGACAATTAATATTTTAACTTATGACTATATTTGCTTTATGAGGCAAGAAGTGGGTGTGGTTGGTTGCCACTGGATACATTACTGGTTGGTTGCCACTGGATACATTACATTAGAAGTAAAGGTTATAGTAATGAAACGAAACTATAAATGGGAGTTGTCCGTCTGCCTCGTGACTCATTGATCTCAAACAAGTGGCCTCATTTTGATCTGAAACAAGTACTTGTCTGTCAGTAGCAGATATATGATTTTACTTCAACTTTGTGCAAGAAGGATTGTATCACCAGACAAAGGAGTCGATGTTAACGTATTGGATCCTTGAAGAGCCCTATTTGCCCATTGCAAGTGCTTATCGCCTTGAAGTTGGACATTGTGATCAACGGTCACATGGATGTATATCACTCATGTGTTTGTGCATTTTCATTTATGTGTGTTCCTTCTGCTGATTCTGAGGGCACTTTATTTTGAAACTAACTATTCTTTCCCCTTGTATATTTTGATTAATTGTTTTCGTCTTTCCACGATTTATTGATGAATATTTAGACAAGATGCTCATAGATTAGCAAAATAAGCTTGACAATTTGCTTCTCAATCTTGTACTTCTACCTATCAAAAAAATTATTCTGGTATTTCTATAATGTATTATGCTTTGAGTGCTCCAAAACACACATTGAAAAAAATTATAATCTTGTTGCAAAAAAGTTTTAATCCCGTAGCATCGCACAGGCGTGAACCTATTGTGGATTTATTGGTGCATAAAAGAAATAGATATCGGAGATTTCTTTCTACTAATATAAAATACTATCTTAGCCGCATCACGGAAAAGTCTATATAAGGGAGTTTGTGAGCCTGCAACGCTATGCTTTTTGTGACTATATTAATTTCACAAACTTTGCCTTTTAAATTAAATATCACTTTAACGTCGATATTTAATTTTACAGTATTGTTATCTTATCGTACGATCCTTATGTTTTTATATAAAAGTTTAGCTGTCCCGTAACCACGCACGGATACGAACCTAATATAAATAAAAAATAAAACTAATTATACAGTTTAGACGAAATTCATGAGACGAATCTTTTAAGTCTAATTAAACCATAATTGGACACTAATTACTAAATAACAGTGTCGTTTAAAAAAATCGCAAACTAAACGAGGCCCAAATCTCCGTTCCCCTCGATCCATGGCCGCCGCCGCCGCCGCCACCGTGCCATCCCGCAAGACGGAGACCTACACCGACACCAAGCGCCGCGACGATGTGCGCGGCGCCAACATCGCCGCTGCGCGCGCCGTCGCCGACGCCGTGCGCACCTCGCTGGGCCCCCGTGGCATGGACAAGATGATCTCTTCGGGCGACAAGGCGCAGGAGGTCATCATCACCAACGACGGCGCCACCATCCTCTCCCGCATGGCGCTCCTCCAGCCCGCCGCGCGCATGCTCGCCGAGCTATCCCGCTCCCAGGACGCCGCCGCTGGGGATGGCACCACCACCGTCGTCGTCCTCGCTGGATCCCTCCTCCGCCGCGCCCAGTCGCTCCTCTCCGCCGGGGCACACCCCACTGCCGCCGCCGACGCCCTCCACCGCCTCGCCACGCGCGCTGTTGAGATCCTCCACGCCATGGCCATACCCATTGAGCTATCCGGCCGGGAATCCCTCGTCAAGTCCGCGTCCACTGCTCTCAACTCCAAGGTCGTCTCCCAGTACTCCACCCTCCTCTCGCCCCTCGCCGTCGACGCCGCCCTCTTTGTGGTGGATCCCGCTCACCCTGACCTTCTCGACCTCCGCGACATCCGCATCGTCAAGAAGCTTGGTGGCACCGTGGACGATACTGAGCTCGTCCGATGGCCTCATCTTTGACGAGAATGCTAGGCACAGTTTAGATGCTAAAAATTTTTGCCAAAATTTTCAGATTTCCGGTCACATCGAATCTTTAAACACATGCATAAAGCATTAAATATAGATAAAAAATAAAACTAATTACATAGTTTAGACGAAATGGACGAGACAAATCTTTTAAGCCTAATTAGACCATGATTGGACAATATTTACCAAATAACAACGAAACTGCTACAGTAGCGTTTCGCTAAAAATTTTGCCAACTAAACAGCCCCTAGCCATGCTGCTGGGGCCTGGGGGGCCAACTCGGGTGGAGAATGCCGGCCATGTTTAGATTGCGAAAACTTTCTGAAAAAGCACCGTAGGACTTTTTGGTTGTATTTAGGTCATGTTTAGATTGCTCTTTTTGAAACCGATAAATAATACTATTTTCGTCTTATTTAGTAAATATTGTTCAATTGTGGATCAACTAGGCTTAAAAGATTCATCTCGTGATATCCAACTAAACTGTATAATTAATTATTTTTTTACCTACATTTACTACTTCATGCATGGGTCCAAAAATTGATGTGATGGAGAGAGTGAAAAAATTCTAACTTTTGGGGTGCATCTAAACAAGGTCTTGATAAACTTTATCCAATTATAGATTAATTAGGCTTAAAAGATTTGTCTCGACATTTACAGACAAACTGTGTTCCATACATATACCGACATATGCAATGTGACGTAGAATCTTAAAAACTTTTTGTATTTTGGTGTCATCTAAACGTGGCCCAAGATCGCTGTCATACAGTTCCAAATCTCACCACCCAAGACTGACATCGAGCAGAGCGTCATTATTGTGTCGGACTACACAGGTGGACCGCATCCTACGCGAGGAGCGCAATTACATCCTCGGGATGGTCAAGAAGATCAAGGCAGCTGGATGCAATAATATCTTGCTCATTCAGAAGAGCATCTTGCGCGACGCCGTCACTGACTTGTCTCTGCACTATCTTGCCATGGGTGCGTTTAAAAGTAGGTGAAAAGTTATTGTAGCATCTTTCGTTATTATTTGGTAAAATTTGTCCAATCATGAATTAACTAGGCTCAAAAGATTCGTCCCGACATTTACAGACAAACTATGCAATTAGTTATCTTTTTTATTTACATTTAATGCTCCATGCATACGTCGAAAGATTCGATGTGATGGGTGAAAGAGAAAATATTTTGGGTTTGCATGGCAACTAAACAGGGCCCAAGGCAAAGATTCTAGTGGTGAAGGACGTGGAGAGGGATGAGATTGAGTTCATCACCAAGACCCTAAGGGCCTGTTTGGTTTCCTTTTGTTAAAGTTTAACACCCATCACATCAATGTTCCCTCAAATGCATGGAGTATTAAATGTAGACTAATTGCATGCATGTCGCCACAGATTAGGAGTAATTTACGAGACGAATCTATTAAGCCTAATTAGTCCAAAATTGAAAACTTTTTGTCAAATAAGACGAAAATGCTACAGTGTTTGTTAAACTTTAACACCCCAAACCAAACACCCCTAAACTGCCTTCCCGTTGCCAGCATTGAGCACTTCCGCACGGATAAGCTTGGGTATGCAGATGTTGTTGAGGAAATCTCTGTTGGGGAGGGCAAGGTTGTCAAGATCACTGGTATCAGGGACATGGGTAGGACCGCAACTGTACTTGTCAGGGGATCAAACCAGTTGGTTATCGATGAAGCTGAACGCAGTCTGCATGATGCCCTCTGTGTCGTAAGGTACAATTTATCTTATGTTGAGATAATAATCCAATGCTATATTCATAATTGCTTCTGAATTCTAGTCCGTCTTATGTTCTTGTTTATTGTTAGTGTAAATCTTCAAGTTTATGCTTTTTGTTCACCAAATTCTTTATATGCCTTTGGTTACTGGGGCTATATTTGAATTTCAAAACGTATCCAAAGTTAAACAGATGAGATCTTCTTTGTTCAAATTCCATTAAGAATGTTTTTCCAAACTTTCTACTGGGTTTGATTTCATTGCATTAAATCTTTTCATATTCCGTTCTTCTAGAATTGGAGTACAAAAAACTCCATGATTGCTTAATTTGGTGGATTAGGTTGGGGATACACAGATGACAGTAGTTTAGAAATTTTTGTGCATTAGTGAGGTTGCAAGCAGACTTATATGTTGTTTTAATTTGGTTATTTGGAAATTTTTACCATGTATCTACATTAATGTAATATATAATAAAACAAGAACCTGCAATATGTCTTTGAATATAGTACACTGATTGCCAACATTGGTGTTTTGTTATCCTGTGATGACTATTTTAGTTAGTACTTCATCCGTCCCAAATTATAAGACATTTTGGCATTTCTAGATTTGTAGATTTCATTATATATCTAGACATAATATATATCTAGGTGCGTTGCAAAAAAATATGAACCCAATCATATTACATGTTAAACTATGTTGTAGACTAATTATACTTGCTACTGCCGTGGTTTATGAGGTGTCGCCTAGGTGACGAGGGCGTGTTATGGCCCCTTGGCATCGGGGTTGCCATGACTTGCGGACATATGGCATCCACCTTAAGTGATTAGGCGACACCTAGGTGTGGAATGTCGTTGGGCAGGTGCTCTGAAGCTTGTGGCAGACGCCGGATGGGGAATCAAGCGGGAGGCGTTGTATCGAGGGTAATCGAGTGGAACACGCCAAAAGTGGGTGGGATTGACTGCATATATGCACATTGAGAGGGAAACCAACCACACATAGGCATTGGGGGTGGGTGGGTGGGTGTGGGGGGCACTTCATGGAGAGAGGGAAAGAGAAGGCGGTGGACCTAGAGCCTCAGCATGCCAGCGGTGGCGAACCTGGTGCCCTTAAATCCCAGTGGCGATGGAACTGGCGCTCCTGTGTCCCGGTGGTGGCCATCTTCCTCTGCTCCTTGCCCGTCCGCTGCCTAGTAAATGAGTCTGCGCCCTGCCTCCTGTGTTTTCCCCCCTCAACTTGCTAGCAATGTTTTAAAGGCGGTAAGGCGAGGCGAGGCGAGCGACCCCCTTCCGGGCGCCTAGGCGAATGAGGCGACCGCCTAGGCGACGCCATATAAGCATATTAATATATAGGTTAACTAAAAATTTAGAAGCAAATCAGACATTAATATTGCCAATTCTTAGCATGTAATACAACAATAAGTGGTGCTACTAGACTACTAGTGCACAACATCAAGTAACTCTGAGATCTCTCATCTCTTAATGGGCACAAACTAGTCTCTAGTGACATAATGTAACATAATTAGTACTGATACACTGCTGCTAGCACAGAACTGAAAATCTCTAATCAATGTCATCTAGGGATGTTGTGGCCTTCTCCTTCTAGTTTCCAAGTCATCTCTCATCTAGTCATTGTGCATATTTTTGTATCACCAAAGCCACCAGCTAGATGTTGCTTCAACCTTTTTATCCCTCCATAAAGTAAGTGACCACATAGGGTGCATGTCACCACATCTTTGTTAGAAAGGTTTGGCCAGCAGGCATACTTCCGCCCTGGATCTGAACTTGCCATTGTCCTAACTGTGAAACCAGAGCAGCAGGGGTAAACACAAGTGAGTGACCACATAGGGAGCATGTCACCACATCTTTGTTAGAAGGGTTTGGCCAGCAGGCATACTTCCGCCTTGGATCTGAACTTGCCATTGTCCTAACTGTGAAACCAGAGCAGCAGCCAGCAGGGATAAATAGAGCAGGCAAGCATCGTCCTTCAAGAGAAGAGAGAGGATAGGAATAGGGAGAGAAGAGACATACAGCAAGCAAGCACGAACTGGGCACTGTGAAGAACAGGGGACCGACGAGTCTCCCCCAATCCCTCTTGTCCCATGCTAGAATTGACAAAGCCGCATGGGATGCCTGAGAGCACAGAGAAGAAGCCCCAATCCCTCGTCCCGTGATGGAATTGATGAAGCCGCGCGGGATGACTGAGCGTGCAAAGGAAGCGGAAGCCGGCAGGTGCGGTGGATTTCCTCTCTCGGTCTCTCCCTTTCTCTCCCAATCCCCTTATCATAGCACGCGATTTCCTTCCCGCACTCAATTTCTTTCCGATTTCCTTCCCGCGCTTGATATCTTTCCCGCGCTGAAGGTTGTGCGGAAGCGCGGAAGGCGGGCTAGTTTCCCGCGCGGAAGGTGGCAGGCGCTCGATTTCTTTCCCGCGCTGGTTCCCTGTGCGCAAGGCGGCCACCGCGACCTCCTTGGCGACGACCTGGACGCCAAATGCGTAAGGCGGATGCCATACGCCACCTTGCTAGGTGACCCCCGTGTTAGTCGCTGGATTCTCACTCTTGGTAGCAGCAAAATCCTTACTCTCATCGAGAGAGGATGACACTAGGAGTTGGGGCAATTTTCTGGTTTATTTGTCACACAAACTCACACAATGCCATGCCAACCTGAGAGATTAGGGTTACATACTTATAGGCTGCTAGCCAGCCAAGCATATGCTAAGATGCTAGTCTAGATGCTAACTTCTAAGTCTAAGATGTTGTCCTAAATGCCAACTACTGTCCTAAAAACTGATGCTGTCCTAGATGCTAACTGCTGTCTTAACAACAGTCAAAGATGCTGGACACAAGGACCATGTGCTGCAGTCCCACAGAGACCAGCCAACACACAGACTTATCTCCATCATTTCTCCATCATTCTCCCCCTAAGTCTTGTGTGGCGCTGTCTAGGAAACTCGGACCATCCCAATTCTGGCGCAAAGCTCCTGAAACTTCACTCGCCCAAGGGACTTGGTGAGAAGGTCTGCCAGCTGATCCTGGGTGTTGATGTAGCTGACCTTGATGCTCCCTTCATCCAAGTAGCTCCGAATGAAGTGGTACTTGATGTGGATGTGCTTGCTGTGCTCATGGAAGACGGGGTTCTTTGCTAAGGCCAAGGTAGACTTGCTGTCCACCCGAAGCTCCAACGCTTCAGTGTCTCTGCCGAGGAGATCACCAAGCAGTCGAGCGAGCCAGAGCGCCTGAGTCAAAGCGGTGGAAGCCGCTATGTACTCAGCCTCGTAGCTGGACAGGGCCACCACCTACTGCTTGACCGACTGCCAGCTAACGAGGCACTTGCCGAGGAATAAGAGAATCTCGCTCGTGCTCTTACTGGTGTCGATGTCGCCCGCGTGGTCATTGTCACTGTACCTAACGAAGTGTGTCGCTCTAGGACACCTCGGGTAGTAGAGACCATGGTCGAGAGTCCCCGCAACGTAGCGGATGATCCTCTTCATAGCCTATTGGTGCTCCGTCGTTGGTCGTTGCATGAACCGACTAACGTAGCCGACGGAGAATGCCAAGTCCGGCCATGTGTGGGTGAGGTAGCGAAGGCTCCCCACAAGACGCCGGTACTGCGTAGCGTCCACCTCCTCCATCGTGCTATCGTGGCTCAGCTTTAGCCTCTCCTCCATCGGAGTGAGGGCTAGGTTGCAGTCGGTGAGCCCAGCTAGCTCAATGATGCGCTTGGCGTAGGCGGTCTGTCGAAGCGTGATCCCAGAGTCATCCTAGTGCACCTTGATTCCTAGGTAGAAGGAGAGAGACCCTAGATCACTCATCTAGAAGGTGGCCTTCATCTCTTCCTTGAATGCCGCCACCTCCGCATCCTTGGTGCCGGTGATCACCAAGTCGTCGATGTAGACACCCACCAGTAGGGCATTGCCTCTGTTGCCCCGCCGGTAGACCGTGACCTTGTGAGCACTCAGCTGGAACCCTATTTGCTTGAGGGCGGAGTCCAGCTTGGCGTTCCAAGCTCACGGTGCCTGCCGCAAGTCGTAGAGGGCCTTGTGCAGGCGGAGGACCTTGCTCTCCTTGCCGGGGATAATGAATCCCGACGGCTGGTGGACGTAGACTTCATCCTTCAAGTCATCGTTAAGGAAGGTAGACTTGACGTCCATGTGGTGGACGCGCCAACCCTCCTGGGCTATGAGGGCGAGGAGGAGACACACGGACTCCATCCGTGCAACAGGCGCGAAGGCGTCATCGAAGTTGATTCCCTCCCGCTAGACGAAACCACACGCCACCAGACGTGCCTTGTGCTTGATCACCTCTCCGGCCTCGTCCTTCTTGAGCTTGAAGACCCACTTGAGAGAGATGACGTGGTGGCCGGTTGGAAGATCGGCCAGCTCCCACGTCTTGTTTCGCTCAATGGAGTCCATCTCCATTTGCATCGCGGCACGCCATGCCGCGTCCCTTTTCTCCTCGGCGAAGGAACGAGGCTCGCCATCGTCCTGTGCAAGGTGCAGCTCCACCTCAAAGTTGTGCTGCGCCAGTCCAAGGACCGGCTGCTCGCTAAGAAGGTTGTCCATGGTATGATAGCGTAGAGGCTCGTCACCGTGGTAGGCATCGATGCGATCCTCGTCGTTGGACAGCGGAGTGACGAACTCCACTGTGCGCTGCTCGTCGTGGGCTGAAGCTGTCGGTGCCAAGCCTGAAGGGGTAGGGTCCGGTGTAAGAGAGCGGGGCGTGGCCGGCGGTGCTGGTGGTGGACTCGTCGGAGCCTGTGGACTTGCTGGAGCTGGTGGTGGCGGTGGTGAAGGACTCGCCGGAGGTGGTGGCGAACGAGGTGGTGGGGTAGGCGAGCTCGGTGAAGACGAGCTGCTAGCTCCCCCCGCCTCCTTGAAGTGGACATAGTTGATGACAAAATCGCTAGTCATCGTAGTCGAGCCGTCATCCACCATCTTGCCCCACGTCCAGCTTCGCCCCTCGTCGAACACGATGTCACGCATGATGCGCACACGCCGTGTCGTAGGGTCAAGGACGCGGTAGGCCTTGGTGCCTTCTGCATAGCCGATGAAGACCCCTGGCGTGCTCCGGTCGTCGAGCTTACCGACGTGGTTGAGCTCCTTGACGAAGGCTAGGCAGCCGAAGACACAGAGGTGGCTCACCGTGGGCTTGCGCCCGTGCTAGGCCTCGTATGGCGCCTTGCCATCGAGAGCCTTGGTGGGGGAGCGGTTGAGTAAGTGGACGGCAGTCATCACCGCCTCACCCTAGTAGAATGCCGACATCCCTCTCTACCCTCAGGGCACGGGCGGTGGCCACCATTGTCTGGTTGCAGCGCTCGACGACACTATTCTACTGCGGGGTGTATGGCATGGAGAAGTGTCGATGGATCCCCTCGTCGGCGCAGTATGCCGCGAACTCCACCGCCGTGAACTCACCGCCATTGTCCGTGTGTAGGACCCGAAGCTTGCGGCCACACTTCGCCTCCGCAGTAGCTTAAAGGTGCTTGATGGCGTCCACTGCGGCTGCCTTGACATCAAGCAGGACAGCCCACATGTAGCGGGACACGTCATCGACGAGGAGGAGGAAGTAGCACCGGCATCTAGGTGTAGCCGGTGTCACGGGTCCACAGAGGTCACCGTGTAAGAACTCTAGCTTCTCCTTGGCGTGGAAGCTCGCCCGGTGAGGGAAGGGGAGCCACCGTAGCTTGGTGAGGACACAGGTGTCGCAGAACTGCTCCACGTGGTCGACGTGCGGCATGCCCTGCACCATCTCCTTGCTGTCGAGCTGCCTCAGGGCCTCAAAGTTGAGGTGCCCAAAGCGCTCGTGCCACCTCCAAGCATCGTCGTCGCGGCGGGCTGCAAGACAAAGAGGTTGCGCCACCTGCGCGTGAAGGACGTAGAGGCAGTTACTCCTGTTGACCTTGACCAGGAGCCAGCGTCGATGATCCTAGATGCGCAGCACCCCGTGCTCGATCTCCACACCCCCTGTTCTCATCCAGCTGTCCCAAGCTAATGATGGAGTTCCTCAACGCGGGGATGTAGTAGACACCGGTGAGCAACCTGTGCTCGCCAGTCTTGGCGACGAAGATGACAGAGCCGGCGCCCTTAATCTCCACAGCGGAGGCGCCGCCGAACTTGATGATGCCTCGAACGTCTAAGTCGAGCTTGGAGAAGAATTCTCGCCGCCCGGTCATGTGGTGGGTGGCACCGGTGTCGAGGCACCACCCGTCAGTCTTGTCATTGCCGGAACTGTTGCCGAGGAGGGCGTGTGCTTTTGGCTCGTCTAGGTGGAGGAGAGCCGTTGTGGCCGGTGCCGCTGGAGGTAGTTCGATGCTCGCATGAGCAATGAACAGAGCTAGTTACTGCTTCTCCACCTGCGCGACGTGGGCCTGGCCGCGTCGTGGTTGTCGACAATCCTTGGCCCAATGACCAAGCTTGTCGCAGTTGTGGCAAGGGTCGTCTCATGCTGGCTTTTGCTTGCCAGCGGCGCCGCCTTGGGCGCCTCCACGGTCATCACCCTCGGCACGTCCTCGTGCCCCTGCCTGGGCGTCTTTGTGTGGCTTGCCACGCTTGTGGCCGCCTGTCATGGAAGAAGGCTCCCCCTTCTTCCTGTCACCTTGGCTGACAACCCACTGCTCCCGAGTGAGGAAGAGCTTCCCGCCAATGGTGATGAGTCCCGAGAGGTGCTGTGGCTCATCGCTGTCAACGACCTTGAGGCGACCCAACGCCTCCTCGATCATCATCGTGGAGAGGTCCAGCAGAGACTCGATTGAGTGAGCCATCTGCTTGTACTTCTCGGGGACGCAGCAGAAGAGCTTCTCCACAGCTCTCTCCTCGTCGTAGGTGTCATCGCCGAACTGCACCATCTTCTGCAACAGAGTATTGAGACAGAGAGCAAAGTCATCAACGTCCTCACCTGGCTTGAAGGCCATGTTCTCCCACTCCTTGCGTAGTGCCTGCAATGTAGACTTGCGGGCATGGTCGCTGCCGATACGTGCTGCAGCGATGGCGTCCCAAGCCTCTTTGGCAGTCCGCTTGTTGGTAAGCGAGAACTGCATCTCGGGCGGGACTGCAGCGATGAGAGCATCCAGCGCCCGTCGATCCTGGTCGTAGTCGACGTCACCGTACCGGACTGCATCCCACATATGCCGCACCTGGAGCTTTACCCTCATCACCGTAGCCCACTCAACGTAGTTGGTCTTGGTGAGGGTAGGCCACCCGCCGCCGGGGCCGACGTCCCTGACGACAGCTTGGTACTCGTGGTGACCATGGTATCGAACCGGGGAGAGAGAGCCACGTCACCTGTGAAGGCCGTGCTCTCCGTCGACCCGTCCGCCGCCATCGTGCGCGCCTCCTCTAGGAGCGCCACTGCCGTGCATGCCTCCTCTAGGAGCACCCCCGGCGCGTCCGCGTCTGTCTGGGCTGTTGCCGCGCTCATGCGTGGCTGCCCACTGCGTCGCTCGCCCTCGCGCTGCCTCCCTTTCCAATAGCTCGAGGCCCGTGTCGGCGCTGTCATCAGCAGCGATGGAGCTGCTGTTGCTGCCACGCAGAACCTCGACCTCCGCTGCTGCTGCACGCGCTGCATCTGCCGCTGCCATTGCCGCTGCTTCCACCTTCGCTCTGGCTGCTGCCAGCTTCGTCGCTGCCAGCCTTGATGCCCTTTCCGCCGCCACAGTGGCCTGTGCCACCGCTCGCTTGCGTTCCTCCGCTGCAGCGAGTTCGGCATCCTGCTGCCGCCGCATGCTCAAGGCGACCGAGCGCTAAGACTCTTCTGTGGACATGGCACGCCATGGGGGGGCTACTGCGTGGAGAGAGAGCTGCTTCTGACAAGCTGCTGCTCATCTGAACAGGGGAGGAGTGAGCAGAGGCAGCTGGAGCTGCTGCTGTTCCTAGCTGGGACTGCTGTGAGGCTGGAGAAGGAGTTGAGCAGGAGATGCTCAGGCTATAGGATAGAACGGCTCTGATACCACTTGTTAGTTGCTGGATTCTCACTCTTGGTAGCAGCAGAATCCTTACTCTCATTGAGAGAGGATGACACTAGGAGTTGGGGCAATTTTCTGGTTTATTTCTCACACAAACTCACACAATGCCATGTCAACCTGAGGGGTTGAGGTTACATACTTATAGGCTGCTAGCCAGTCAAGTATATGCCAAGATGCTAGTCTAGATGCTAACTGTTAAGTCTAAGATGCTGTCCTAGATGTCAATTGTTGTCCTAAAAACAGATGCTGTCCTAGATGCTAACTGCTGTCCTAACAACAGTCAAAGATGCTGGACACAAGGACCATGTGCTGCAGTCCCACAGAGACCAGCCAACACACTGACTTATCTCCATCATTTCTCCATCACCCCGACGCCCAGCCCTTTCACTCGCCTGGATGCCTAAGCGTCGCCTAGGCGACGCCTTTAAAACATTGCTTTCTAGCTGGTGCAGGCATTCCTTATGATTGTGCTTGTATATGTGATTTTGATTCGGCGACACATAGCACAGGTGTTCCCCTCCCCCAACTCCCCTGCTATTTGCTTGTTCCTCTGGGGATCTCTTTCTCATGGTTGATATGCATCTCCCGGTGTTAGTTGCTGGTCTGGTCTGTGGTGGTGTGCTTTTAGTTTGCTCTGACTGTTTCTGTGCCCTGCCTCGTAAATTTGCCTCTGCTGTATTGCTTTGTGTTGCACGGCACTCTGCTATGTAGTATTTTGTATATGTTCTGAGAGTGGTGTGTGGTGCTCTCTGCTTCATGGACTGGCCTGTCATATGGACTAATGTCCACTTAGCTCTTTGTTTACACTTATGCATAACACAATGCACAAGTTGATGACTGATGAATATTAAATTTATATGGTCTTGGTTGGTTGCTGTTGTGAATTGTACATTTTTGGGCCTGATTGAGCCCTAGCTCTATATAGATGTTGAGACTCCTATGTAGCTTCAAAACCTTTCAACTTTGGTTTATTGCTCAATTCACATGAGCTGAAATAGAGGGCTCTCAGGACTTGATTTGCATTAGCAGAATTTCACTCTGATAAACGGCGGGGCCTTCCCCAATGGGCAGGCCGGCCACGTCGCCCGAATTATTTCCACCCGTCGGATCCTGGATCGTGCGGCGCAGATCGCTTCGAGCGGATTCTGTCCAAGGCAGCTTCTCGCGCTTCTCCTTGGCTTCTCCAGCTTCTCCTCTGCTTTGCCCGCTTCTCTTCAGAATCTGCAAAACCAAATATATACCACGCCTCCCGCTTCTCATTCCGGCTTCTTTCCCCTCCTCTCTCTCGTCGCTCTCTGTCCCTCGTCCTCCTGACGGTACGGCCGACGGCGCTGGGCCGACCGGCACGGCGGCGGCGGCTCCCGTGCTCCTCCTC
This sequence comes from Saccharum hybrid cultivar R570, assembly GCA_038087645.1. Taxonomy (NCBI): domain Eukaryota; kingdom Viridiplantae; phylum Streptophyta; class Magnoliopsida; order Poales; family Poaceae; genus Saccharum; species Saccharum hybrid cultivar. The sequence continues at coordinate 37,234,381 of JAQSUU010000012.1, read as the reverse complement.
CAGCTCCTCCTCCTCCTCCCTCCCCTTCCTCTCCCTCTCTCCCCTTCCCTCCCGAGGCGGCGGCGGCCACGACGACGCCACGACGCCCCCTGCGGCCAGCGCGCATCTGCGTGGGTGGAACCCAGCCGCCCCCTCCTTCTCCCCATCCTCCGCGCGGGCTCCTGGATGTTGCCTCTGCCGGGGCGCATACGCTCGTCGGGTAAGTCAAACCCTAGGCACTGTGCCGTTGTGTGCTCTCTCCCCTTCTCTCCCTCTTGTCACTGCAGGAATCTTAGCCCCCCCAGCGAGCAAGCTCGCACGGTATCCATCGTCTCCGGCTGTTTCCTTCCCATATCCTTCCCTGTAGGCGATTGCTTGTTTCGGTCGTGTTATCTATTGAGGCTTGGGGATTGTGCAATGATGATATGATATTTTTTAGGCTGAGATAATGGAATTGTGCAGTGATGATTATATACTGAGCCCTGGGGATCGTGCAATGATGGTCTTTTTAATACTGGCGCAACGAAATTGTGCAGTCATGGTTATATAATTATTGCATCCTTCCATGAATCTAGCTATTTTTGGTGGCTTTGTGGTCACAATGTCGTTATATTAGTTGCACATTTTACCCATTTGATGGTCAGCATATATCCATTGTCAATGATGCCTTTACTTCATACAATTCACTGGTTCTTCTGATACTAAGCATACCCCATTGCCAATGATGTATTTGCGGTTACCCTTGCTACCAAGCGGATTTATTACCTGGTCAGCTGCGATGGGGGGCCAATTTTTCACTTTATATTTCTACGCTATACCTATATTGCCTTCGTTCTTTGCTTCCTGTTCTATGGTTTTGCGGCTCCCAATGGTAAGATAGCCCTTCATGGTACACAGATCTCTTTTACTTTGGTAAGGTCCAGTTGCCTCATCTGTGTTCTGCTTTCAGGCATCCTTGCAGATAAACTAGGTTAACAGCTCGTCTATCTCCTCCTTCGATTATTAGAGCAGCACCCTCCCCATATATATTTTGCCTTCTACAGGTATTAACCTATGTGGACTCATATACCTCGTGCTTATATATGGTTAGCCGCTGTCTTATTCATATATATATATATATATATATATATATATATATATATATATATATATATATATATATATATATATATATACACACTAGGTGAATGCCCGTGCGTTGCAACGGCAACACGATTTCTTTCGTGAGCATTCTTTGCCTCATGTCTATTATCAATCTAGCTCCAAGCCTCCAATACCTATGAAAATCAATCACTACTGCTTTGAGGCCATTTGGAGTTAATGCAACCCAGTGGGGGTTGGCAGGGACTGCATCAACTACATCACTTTCCTGTGGAATGGCAGACATACTAAATCCAAGATCACATGAACAGAAATGCTAGATTTTCCTTGACAGTTATGGCAATTTTTTACCATGAAATTTGTGCCCGTGTTTTAAACTGCTTGTTTGCGGCAAAAAGGAGCAAAACTATCTTTTGCCTATCTCCACTACTGGAACAGGACATCTACACTCATCTATTCTAGTGTTGTTCCCTACTACTACCACCACTGAACGGGTGGATTATGTTGTACAATCTCTTTGCATACGTTATAACACAAAGAATTTTAATCTAGAACACATGTTTATTCAGAGTTCATCAATTTGACTCAGTGTATTCTGAGTGTTAATCATCTCTAGCATCTTCCTCTCTATCTCTATCTATTTAGTCAATCCCCCGTCTCTGTTAAAACAAGGTTAGGACAGGAATAGGTGATACTGATAATGTCCTACTGGCTCAATACATACGCGAATGTCAAGTGCAGTGCACTTGGCAATGACAGCATTCAATGTTTAATTGTTTATGTAAGATCAATTGTTCTAAAAAAACAAGTTACTGATTTGATGCTCCTTAGAAAACCATAACCTCAAATTTATTGAAATTCAATATAAAAGAAGTGCCACGCCATCTCAAGTATATAAACTAATTATGTAAGATTCTCTTGTCATAGACATTTGTTCTTGAAGCCATTAACTTTAACTTGGATGGAATTTGGATAAACAATTAGTACTTTTTTTGGGGTGATAATATTTTGTAAAATAATTGAAAAATACATTGTTCATATATTCTAACCAAGTGAAATTTTCATGAAAGATTATATATTCTAGCCAAGTGAACATCGAACAATCATTTTGTTTAGCTTTAGCACTCAAAACATATTCTCCTCTATCAATATATTTGCCTCGATTAATCCTGCCAGCAGTTATGAAAAAAAGAACACTCAAAAACATATTTCAGAAAACACAACGGAAGATAACATGACAATCTGGTGGACAGACGCCTTGATCTTGTGCGAAAATATATTTTTTTAGAACTGTGTATTTAAACCAGAAATTATGTGCGTTAAAAAATTGGCCAAGAATGATTGCTAGCAAAACTGAATAGTGAGTTAGTGACTTCTGTTTGAGAAGTCTGCATGCACGTTTTAGCAATCAATTACAAAAGGCTCCAAAATGGGGCAAGTGTAAACATAAACTTGGTGAATTTCCAGTGGAGAGCTATATGATTGAGAGTTGAGACACTACCTTCCTTGTTGGTGGTGATCTTCCGTCGCCACGGTCGGACCGAGAAGCGTCATCTGCGTCCAACACCATGCATCTGCCGATTGTATCTCTAGTAAAGAGATGGAGGCCATCCACCCTCTTGGCATATCGGTTCAACCAAGGCCATGGCTCTGCCTCCCGCCATTGGCTGCTGCTGCCTGCTCGGAGTCTCTTCCCATCGGGCTAGTCAGGATGGGGCGAAGCCACGTTCAGCCGCTGGGGTCGCACGACACCGACGATTTCCAGCGAGCGTATTATACGTACTAAATTTTCACCGTGGAAGACCCCAATAAAAAAAATATACGACCCCGGCAGCCTGCCAGTCCACTAGTCCGGCGTCCGGCCCATCGTCCATCACCAAGTTAATAAGCCTTTCGTTTAGGTGAAGCTAGCACGTTCAGGCTAATAAGCCCACCCTGATCACCTGGATGGCCCAATTTGCACTGCACTGCACATGCCCATCGTCCGAGTCCAGCAAACTAGAAGTCCAAAGTCCAAATGTCCTCGACGCCTCCGACTCTCCTCTCCGACGCTACAGCTCCCATCGCGAATCCACTGCAGGCGAGGGCGGCGGCGATCGACAGATTGCGACTCGCCGACTCGATGGCACCGGCGCTGGCACCTATGGCAGCCGGTGACACTCGCCAGGCACTGTGACATGCTCTCAGTCTTAGCTCTCTGAACTCTGAATTTGGAGACAGGGGACAGGGCATTCTCGATGTCAGGTATTTATTTTAAATTTTTAATCATATGTATGGCTGCTTGCACATGAGCACATCAATATCTATAGGTACTTTAGTGTTTAATTATGTGACTAATTTGATAGGCAATCAAAGCACATTAGATATGGATGAGGACTATATTGATCGTCATAGGCCAAGAAAAAAAGACCAATAGAACCAACTATCAACATTACATATACGATTGCTTCAATCCAATTATTGACTAGCAACTTGTAGAGTTCAATGATCGTTTCAATGAGGTAAACTCTCAGTTGCTCACTCAAGTTGCTACTTTTAACCTCAAGAATTCTTTTGAGGCTTTCAAATTTGAGAGTTTAATAGAGTTGGCTAAGTCATATCCTGCCGAGGGATCTTGGTCGTGAGCTTAATATTTATACTGATAATGTGCGAACTGATGAAAGATTTGCCAACTTAAACACTATTTCCGAACTTGCTAAGTTGATGGTGGGTACAAACAAGCATCTGGGTTTTCCTTTGGTGTATCGGCTTCTCAAACTAGTACTAGTGCTTCCAGTTGCCACTGCATCGGTGGAGAGGTGCTTTTCAGCAATGAAAATTGTAAAGACAATACTACGAAATCGTATTAGAGATGGATTTATGAATGATTGTATCGTGTGCTTCGTGGAACAAGAATTTCTAGCCACAATTCCAATTAATGATGTGATCTTTCGCTTTCACAAGATGGAGGACCGTAACCGCAGAGGGAACCTATAGGAGGTAACTACTACTATAAACGCTTTTTTTGCCATAATTTGTCTATTGCTATAATGCTATTTTATATTTTTCGATATTATGTATGGTACTGTATTATTGCAACCTTAAAGCTTAAAGTTGGTATTATGGGTTTATCCCGACCCAGCGACAAATAATCCTGGCTTTGCCCCTGAGGATGGCTGTCGTGCTTCTCCTCTTGCTCGCACTAATGAACAGGCTACAGCAGGCTGCGAAGCTGGAGATGGAAGACGAGGAAGTCAGTGGCGTCGCAAGCCAAATCAAGAATTTGCCCATGTTGGACATAGCCCGGCTGCAAAAACGCGGACAAATCGAAGACATTGGTAAGCAGGTGGTCACTTGAGAGGATGATTCACTGAAGCCATCGTAGATTCCAAGCCCCGCTCCTTGAACACCACGATGTAGATGTGCTTTCCCTTGCCCTGCAACCACTGCAGCCTAGCGGAGTCAGCCCCACAGGAGGCCGCAGCGTCCGGCGAACCGAGAGTCATGGATTCATGAAACTTATCTGCCCACACGAGAAGCATTTAGGTAAAATTCCCCAGGTGGTGATCGCCGTGCAAGGACACTCCAACTTACTGCAGGCACGGCGCTTGCCATGCAGCCGGACATGGCGGTGTTGTGGAGGGGCCGTACATGGCATCGGTGGGAGGTGGCGGGGGTAGGGCTGAGCAGGGGGGCGGCTGCATCGGCGGTGTAGGGGCGCTGAGGCGGCAGCAGCGGATGGGCGGGTCTCGGCATGGGCATCGATGGTTCTGTTTACGAGTACTCCGTATAGGAAGGAAAGAGGCGGGGGTCGACCGCGCGTGGGCGGTTCCGCGGTAGAGAGCGCGGTGCGCGGATGATTAGCGAGGGGTGAAGCGATCAGACGATAACATTTGAGTCTTTTTAGTTGTAGAGATATGCACGTCCAGATGATCAGATATTATTAAGTCTTTGTCATGTACAGCTCATTCAAAATGGCAGTATGATAGAAGGGAATACAGCTTCCAATAGGTTGGCTATCATATGGATGAGTATTTTGCAATGGTATGCTCTGTATGCGCACTTTCATGCTACATTTTAAAGATGCTTGGTTCATCTGACAAATTACTATAATTTGTCCAAATATTACCATCACTACATGTATCATCTCTTAAACAGTTAATATTGCAAGAATATTTTCTAAGAATTTTCACATCTCATTGACTCTTTTTTCCCTATGAAAATTAAGCTGTTGTTTGAACTTAGCTACATATTATTTGCTTCAAATTGTAATACATTGCCAGATGAATTATGCATCTGGAAAAAAAACTGTGATGATGTTGTATGGATAAGTATATATCCGCGGTTCTATAATGCTTAGTATAAAGGATATCTGTGGGCTGCAGCAGTCTGCATACGAACAAACCTTGAGAGGCAAGCTGGTTCTAGAGAAGGTAGTTGTGTCGTCTACTCCCTTGACTACGTCTGCATTCACAGTTCAATTTCAATGGCCCCACAGGTGGTCATCATGCCCTGTTACAGGCTTACAGCGTTAGTGTCACAACTGTCTCTAGCGTTCATTTTGTTGCTGCTGCTTATGCTTGCATTGCCACCAAGGCAGCACAATCTTCAACTTCACATTACTACTATCACAGTATAGGCCTTGGGCTATTGGACAAAGGAGAGGGGCTGGGCTAACTACCATTTACTAATTCTGAAATCAGTTATTGACAGCCGCATTCCAATGAAATCAGTTAAAGATGTTCACACAAATTGTCTTCATAGGTATTTCCTTAATACCCATCACTTAATGATGTTTGATTCTCCAAATTTAAATCTTCCTTTGACATATTGGTCAGCATTTTGATTAGTTGTCCGGTCTCCAGTGCCTGCAAAGCCTGATCTCTCAAAGCTTCACAATATTGAAAGGTAAGACATATTAATCTCGCTGTTCTATATTATAGCCTATTAATTCAGGGAAATTATAGGCCCTTCAAATAGGCGGGTTTCTCTCTTTTTTCCTGCCATGTCAGTTTACTATTCATGTTGTTGGTCAAAATACAAATTATGGTTGCATCAATATATATCTGGTTACTTAATCAGGCCCTATTTAGGTATACAGGCTAATCATAATTCACGAATGTAATTTTGCTGTATGCTTCTTTTGAAACAATACCTTCCATGTTAGTTTATTCTTAGTCTCCTGTTACCCACCGTGTGAAGTGTTTAAATCATTGGCACGAACTAAACTTCAATCTACGTAGCAATGTTGTCTCTTCACTGTTGGACACCTCATATGTCGCTGCAGATGTTTGTCACATGAGCATCATACATCAATAAATCTGACCATGATCTTTTTCCCTCGCACACTGAACTGCCGCCTTTACATGCTATGCTACCATCGGATTGTAAATTTTTATCAGCAAATGCATGTTACCCATGTAAATCACCACATCTATCTTTTACCTAAATCTTTGCTGATCGCGCGCAGGGGCGCGCGTTTCCACTAGTGATACATTTTTTTGTGTGCTGTCCTTTTATGCTACCAAACAATTTATGGACCTCCTTTACCTAGTTCATGGCAAAGTAGGCTTGGAAGTGTGTGATCATTTTACACTGTTGTTCTGGAGTCTGTACAGTGTTTTGATGGTTGTCCTTGTTTGAATGCTTTTTGGGTTTGTCTGCTCATTTCTTAGACTTGGATTTAGTATATGTTGGAAGATGTCAAAGCTGGAGAAATTGTTATGATCATTGGTGGCATGCCTTCCTCATTTAATAAGGCTATTTTCATGGTATGGTGGCTTGCTAGTTATAAATTTCATAACGATGTAGCTGGGCATAAAAAAAACTTATTTGCATTAGTAATACTGTCTGCATTTCTTTAAACCAAGTAAAAAAGGAGCTTTATGTAATACTTCTTTTGATGCTTCAGGTGTTTGGTCAACAAGAGGTTTTTGATTGCTGGTGGTGGTGCTCTAGAAATAGAGATGTCAATGCAGCTGGCTGCTTGGGCAAAGGAGCTTCGAGGGATGGAGAGTTACTGCATCAAGGAGTTTGCTGAGGCACTTGAGGTCATCCCTTACACACTGGCTGAGAATGCTGGGCTCAACCCAATCTCCATTGTCACCGAACTCAGGAATCGCCATGCCAGAGGTGAGAAGAACGCTGGCATCAATGTGAGGAAAGGGCAGATCACAAACATCCTGGAGGAGAATGTTGTGCAGCCTTTGCTGGTGAGCACAAGTGCCATTATGCTAGCCTGCGAGTGTGTCAGAATGATCTTGAAGATTGATGACATTGTCACTGTTAGGTAAAGAGCGTGAAGTCAGTGGTCAGCCTGCTCTGTTCTGTCTGGTTTGATATTAGTTAGGTTACTACTTAATGTAGAACTTTATTCATGGGCGTGTTTCTACACTTGGATGTTTTAAACACGTGGTTTTGATGTGATCTCCATTTTCTTTTTCTTTTTTTTTTTTGCGATGAAAGAAGAATTATATTATATGATAGCTGGATACATCAACACGTTACAAGCGCTCTGGATTACAAAATAGTATCCACACTGTGAATAGCACAACTCAAAACCTAACCTGTTAGATGCTTTACAGTATGGATGACCGCACAGACAAACACTCGGCAAATGGCCTGAGAACAAATGCCCAACGAACAGCGGCCAACATTCCTGTAGGTGGAATTGAGGAACTTCTTCTTTCTGGTGTCTTCCTTCTTCTTCTTTCTGCCACCGAAGAGGGAGGAAGACTGATCTGAAAATTATTCTCCCTAGTCCTTCATCGTGGCCAGATCTAACCACAGTAAAACGGAGAAGAGACCGGAGAAAATTATTCCATGACGGCGACATCATCTCCGCCTTGATGCCGCCGTCCGGAAACAAAAGTCTCCATGTCGTCATGTCGATGAAGATGCTGACGCCAACGTTGTCGCCCTCATCTTCAACTGAGCCGCCATGGAGAAGACGATTCCATCCTTCCCCTTCACCGTCGCCAGAGATGAAGAGAAGGAGGAGATAAAACTCCAGTACCAAGTAATTTGACATGGAGAGACACTAACCCTAATGACTCGATCTACTGAGAAAAACTTATTAAAAACAATGGATCCCCACTCCCTTCGGCCCCCGGCGAGATGCCGGAGGAGAAGGGAGGGGGACCAGCGGTGGTGGACGGCGGTGGCGGCGGCGGCGGCAGCGCTAGGGCAGTCAGTGCGTTGAGTAAGGAATCAAGAAAGGAACGCACGGATTGGCCGTGTATGCTTTGTTTCCGTCGCCTCTTGCATGTAAGGCATGCTTTTCCAAGAGATTTTGCGCAGGTTGTGTTGTAACCTGTTCTTGGCTTTGTATGTTCTTTTTTTTTAAAAAAAATGGTATGGATGTCATCCATTATAAGCAAAGTACAATGATTGGGGTGAAAAATCTCCAAATTGAAGTTTTGCAAGGCTTATGTCCAGAATTCAAAAGCGATTATGAATATAGCATACATATATTTCTAACTGAAATTAAATTAGCACTTTTCATGCTCATCTGTGCATGTGCATTCTAGCAACACTTCAATGGAGAAGCACCTCCAGGTCATCAGGTGATTCTTTATCCATAGTTTGTCTTGCAGTTTCTGACACTGGCTCAGATTAGCAGCTTGATTCTTGAGGAGCTTGAGTGTCTGCTAGCGGGCTACGCTAACTTAGCTGTTTTGCTTGCACAGCGGTCGCAAAATATAATCTGGATGTATAGTACTTTATAGTATGTTGGGCGTGATTAGTGTGCGACTATTCCTGCTTGTGTCTCGCTAGTAGGAGTTCGCTCACTCTCTGTAAAACTCTGTTTCACCTCTGCTTAATGAAATACTGGCAAGATGCCTGTTCGAGAAAACTTCTCTAGAGTGTGTTTTATTTTAGTACATATGGTTTCACTTCCATTAAGGATCTTAATGTTTGAGTAAAAATGTTGATTGGTTCGTCATGATCAAACTTCATTTCCCCCTTTGCAACGAAAAAAGGTAGATGGACATGGGCATGCATTTTTTTAAACAAAGTCTGAGCTGGGTGTGTGCTGATAAATTTTAATTATTTTGCCCCTGGAGGTGCAGGAGATAGACCATATACAGGGCAATGCTCAAAAGGGGAACTACAGGAGATAGCCCTTCCACACACCCCTGCCCTCTCTTTTTTGTTTGGTTTTCTAGCATGATGGTGACAGCACAGGCTGCACAGCACGCAGGGGATGGGATAAAACTAACAACAATTCATTAGGTTTCTATTTCCGTTTCCCTCGTCCTTCCAGTATGCACTGAATATACTCATTTAATTTAACCAAACAGTATGCTCATAGTATTTATTTATTTATTTATTTATTTATTTATTTATTTATTTATTTTTGTGGTCCAATGAGGAATTCTTAAGTAGTTCAGCTACAATTTGTAATTGCGGCAATATGTCACCTAGTAGATGTTTTCTTCTTGTAATTTTCCTTTTGCTGAAAGGGGCAACCAGTTTAAACGTGCTTATAGATTTAGACATCGGCCATAAGGAACTGCATTGTGTTTTTCTCTGCGGTTACCTGCAGGCGATTTGATTATACCGGAGGATTCCCCGCGCGTTGCCGCGAGTATGAAGGAGGAATATAAATATGTCCTCACTGTAGTCTATCGAGTCATCTATATATAGCTTGATTATTAGTAGTTAATTTCCGAAGAGAAAGAGAGAAAGTCATGTGAAAGAATAATGCTAGTAGTGTGCGTGCATGGTCATGTGCAGGTAACTGCATCCACTACTGAAACCATCTGTGAGTGGGCACTTGCATGCGGCAGCAGGAGAAGTGGATGATGACGTGGCTCAAGGAGGTGCTAGATAATTAGGCTAGTGGGGTTTATCTTTATAGAAGATATAGATTTTGCCTTCTGGGCATGTTCTCAGTTCTCACACATAGCCATCTGAAATTATACAAGACGGCTAGAGGCCATTCTTCTCATACATGTTTGATGTATGTAACCACTCTGTGCTTATCGAATGTGATTATATTTCCAGATTGACTACACCATAGACAGTTCTTTTCTCAAACTATTAGATCTGCATAATGTGATTTTATTTGTACGCAATGTTATTTGTCTGGCTCATTACTAAAAATTGAATGTGCTGTAGATGTTCAGTATATGTCTTCCCTACATTCTGAACCGAGGCCGCTATTACAGTGTGAGGTGAAAGCGCATCCCCTTCACAGAATGTTGAGTCATCTTCTTTTATTATGAATTAGTGAATTAAGGTCTGAAAACAGATTATTTCGTGATTGGTTAGTATGCTTATTTGATCATAAGTGAATATTAATGTGCAAAACAATTTAATTTAATTTGTCCACCAACCTAAAGTTTTGCTCGTTATACTGGTGTCACCTGTAACTTTTTTGAATTGAACATTCTTTGATGTAATTATGTTATTGAATATTTTAAATCAGTTTCATCATTGCTCTGCAAACTTTTCTGAAACTCATATTACTGCTACTCTTTTAAACAACTTCTGCATAAATGCTTAAGACATGCTGTAGCCAAGTGCGGCAAACGGTGTCCAAAATGCAAGCAATTAATCAGGTAAGTCTCGCTTCAAAGCTGTGCAACCTCGACAAAACATGTGTTTGACCAATAAATTATAAAGGCTTTGACTAAATGATTGCCACTCTGCAGCAACTGAAGAACGTGCACCATCACTGTACCGGAACACTATTAAGCTCTTATTTCCCAGTAAAGTTGAGGCAAGAAAGAATTCAACCTCATCAATTCACCATGCGACAAGGATGTGAACCATAGCCCACTGAGAGGTAATAGGTTCTCACAAGGTGGCACCAATATAAGAACTAGTACTAGGAACAACAACAGCAGTAGCTTCATCATTGAAGGTAGAACAAGAAGCGGCAACAGGACCTTCATCGAACCAAGCAGTACAACAAGCACAATCCAACCAATAATTGGATTTATAATTTTGATTATTAAAAGATTTTTGTAGACACATGTGTGCCGCACGTGCATCTCAACTGGTTATCTCAACACATGATAAATTGTACCTTATAACACGGGGCATCATGGAGACTGCATTGTGCTGCATGTCAATACTGTGCTGCCTAAGATGCTTTTCCCTCGACTTTGATTAGGTTGTTATGGGATGCGTGCAGCTCAAACTTTCTCAACTTTGATTATATTTATAGAAAAGCGTGCAACATTTATATCTCCAAATAAGTTTATTATGAAAGTATATTCAATGGTCTATCTGATGATACTAATTATGTATTATAATATTAATATTCTTTTATTGGTCAAAGTTTAAAAAAAGTTGACTTCTTCAGAAGCGAGAACGACTTCTATTTTGGGACGGAGGGAGTATGAGACATTCCAGTCAGCTCATGTATTGATGTTACATATGAGACTAGTACCTATTTGAGTATTACACTTTCTTAGGCTAAATGGAAAAAATATCTACCCATATGAATTGAAGCCACCTAAATTGCAGAGTTCCTAATTTGTTATCCAATATTTCTGTCTTGTCAGTAGTTGTGCTACTTCACACACTTTATTTAAACCAAACTGTACAGTAGCTAAGCCACCTGAATTGTAGAGTTCCCAATTTGTTATCCAATATTTCTGTCTTGTCAGTAGTTGTGCTACTTCATACACTTTATTTAAACCAAACTGTGCAGTAGCTAGTCCTAGTCATGTAGAAATTGGTGTTTATTAGAATTTAACATTAGTTGCACTAGTTTCTGAAACTTGCACTTCCTGCCATGTTTGACAATATTTTTCTGACATGGTTCTGATTTCAAGAGTTTTTTTTATTCAGAGTGCTTTCTATTACTCATCTGTCCCAGCTAAATCACTGGCGACCATTGCCTCAATCTCATGAGGTACACCCTCCCAAGTGGCCTTATGTCCACCAAGAAACTTACAACCATGAGCAGCTAAAGCATCTGCTACTCCATTACAACACGATTACACACACTGATCTTACAAGATGGGAGCTCAGCATCTAGCAAGTGTTTCATTTCGTCCGTGATAATGCCTCTCTACCGCGGAAAGTCTGAAATCATTTGTCTCCATTGCTGTCTTGACGAGCGTCGCGTCTGTCTGTCTCAATCTGCAATTGAGATATCCCCAACCGAGTAGCTTCCTGTAAACCTGCTGCGCAGCCAAGAAGTTTAGCATGGAGCGCGTCCAGAAGGAAACTCTCTCGCCTAGCTCCTGCCTTGATCACTCGGCCTTGGTCATCTCTAAGAACAAAAACCCACCCTCTGTCCTTCCTTTCTCCATTGAAAGCACCATCAGAGTTCAGTTTTATGACCCCTTCAGGTGGCTTCTTCCATCTTGCATTCTGATGACTTTCCGACAATAGATGTCGATGCGGTGTCTTTAGGAAATTTGCGGCATAGACAGCTGCTAGGCTGGCCACCTCTGAAGGTGATCGGCTCCTACCTTCTTCCCTTCTCTTGTTTCTCTCATCCCACCACATCCATAGCAATTAGCAACATGATAATAGTGAGCTGCTCCTTCCCCCGTAAGCTCAAAATAATTTTCATAGCTTCGCGTGCTGTAGCACTTGCCATCAGTATGCATCTCACCCCTTCCAGGTTCAAATCGCGCCATGCAATCTTTACCTCATTGCACTTGAAAAACAGATGCCCAGCGTCCTCATCTAATCTGTTACAGACGCTACACAGAGTATCAGTCTTCACCCCTCTGTGTTTCAGAAGCCTCTTCAGTGCTAAGGTATTATGGCTCATTCTCCATAGATAGTGTTTAACTTTTGGCGGGCACTCCAACTTCCAAATAAATGGTTCCAGAAGTCTTTCTTGCTGTACTGCTTCCTACTCCGGCACAGCCAGTACCTCTTTGTCCATTGGATTCAAAGGCTCTCTGTACTTTATAAGTCAACTTAATAGAGAACATACCTTTTGCATCAAAATACCATCCCACAGCATCATCCATCTCCATATGTATCGGTATAGATCGAATGATTGTTGACGGTAGTTAACATACATCATGAACCATCAACTTACTTTGCATAAATAATTAAAATGAATCAATATCATAGAATAGGAGGTTTTAACTGACAGTTTCTATAAGTTTTGGTGAATCTGTGTTTCTAGCCGGATTTAATCAGAAAACTACCAAGAGAGACCTATTCGTCAAGGAAATCATGGAATTATTCCGTGGCACCTACGTGGAAAGACTCTAGAAGGCTCTAGGAGGCTCTCCACCGAGGCAAGGCACGAGACCCTGCCCGGTGGGGCCGGCCGGCATGCCCCCTATGCCGTCCGGCACTCTGTGGGTCCCCTCGTCAGCAGCTTTCAGAACCTTCCTCCACCGTCTCCTAGGGTTGTATCTACGCCGTTTCTTAAGTCGGTTTGATCTAATGACTCATGTTTCACCCCAGGGCAATAAATACAGGCCTGCACCCCCTAAAGGCCAAGTCAGATCCTGAGAGCTAAATAGCCAGAAACCCTAATTCATATTCCCACTAGGATCTAGGCTAGCATTTAAGAGAAGATTAGTGTAACACCCTAGGTGTTAAGCATATATTAGGCACTGCAAATCATGAGTATGAGCATCATTTTGCATTCATAATCACATGTGATATAAATGAAACAGTGAATTGAAACATGCGAAACATAACTTCGAAACATAGATGTTGCAATTGCTTGTTTAAATAAAACTAGGCCATGAGTGTGGTTGATTAGGTCAATAAACAAGTTTGTTTGGTACTGCAATTAATTTATAAATGTTTAACATGAAATTTGGATCAAGTTTTGTATTCAAAAGTTTCTCAAATTTTGCTTTTAAAAATAAGTTAGAAAATGATTTTTTGAATTAAAATGAACTTTGAATCTCTGATTCGAAATCTGGTTGGAATTTGAAAATGCACCTCTAAGCAAAGTTGTAGAGAATCAAATTCTAAACATCTTTTGTTTTGGGGGCAAGTTTTGAAAATGCTTTTTAACTGTTCAAATTTTGAATTTGGGGTTGTTTAGTTAACTTTGGATTTGAAAAATAAAAAGAAAAATCGGTTTATACCTGTTTTGGGCCGTGCGCTTCACTTCTTGGCCCACGACCAAAGCCGGCCCAGCCTAGCTCCGCGCCTGCCCCGCACCCCGCCTCCCTCTCCCACGCGCCGCGCCCGACCGCGGCAGACAAGCGTCGCCGCGTGGACGCCATGCACCGGCGACGGTGGCCCTGGCCGTCCAGTGGCCCCCGCGTCCCTCCGCATCTGCCTACTCCCTTCGCGTATTGTCTGCCTCTACTGCTTCCTTCCATTGCCTCTCTTCGCCCCACAGCAGCAGCAGCAAGCCGAGCGGCTTTCTCCGCCACTGCGAGCCGCCGCAGCACCCGCCGCCGTCGTGCTCCTCCACTGCACCACCATTGTCCGATTCGTCTTGTGCTCAGCTCCGCTTTGTCTTCCTCCTTCTCGTGCTCACGCCCTCGCCACGGTTTGCGCTCGGGGTAAGGCTCAATCGAGCGTTTCCTCCGTCACGGCGCCATGGCCACCGCTCATGACCACGCGTGGCCAGAGTCCCCTCCGCTCTCTCTCTCTCTTCCGTCTCGGGCACCAGCATCGCCTTCACCTCACGGAGCTCACGCGTGCCTCGTTGGCCGCCACCACGGCTTGCTCTGCCCGACCGTCATGCGCCAGCGCCGCCATGCCCGCCGGCGAGCTCAATGTCGAGCTCGTCTGGCCATGTGTTAGGTGCCACCGGTTTCACCTCGTTGTGGGGAGTCGAGTGGTGGTGACCTCCGTCACCGGGGAGCTCATCGCCGGCGAGAACGCCGCCGTGTCCTCCCTGTGTGTGTGATAGGTGAGTCCGGGGACCCCACTGTCAGCCGCTCTGGTGCAGAGCGGGGGAAATGCGTGGGGTGCGCGTAGCAATTAAGGCAATGTAGATTTTCAGATTTTAAAGAAAATGAATTTTCAGAAATCCTCTAAATGCTTTGGAAATTCTTAACTTGAAAAATATGGCTCCAAAATTTATGAAACAAATTTTGTGGTGATCCTCATGACTAGATCTACTTGTTAAAAATGTTGCATGTAGATTTGGTGATACTTTTATATAGAGCTTTATTTAATTCTTGAAATTGTTGTTTTCTTAGAAAATATATAGTAAATCACATGTTGCTCAGAAAAATATAGTTCTAGTTTTGTCAGTTTTCTTTTGTGATGTGCTTTGCATTAAAAATATATGTTAGTCTTGTTCTGTAGAAAAATATTGATGTCTAGTTCAAGTGCCTTTATTGGCTAATTTTTGTTATTTTTGATAGAGAGCAAAATTTGTATAAAACATGCATGTGATAATTTTTGTACAGTGTTTGTTTACTGTAGAGAATATGGGAAAAATATTAAATCTATTGTTTGGTACTTTTTGTAGCACAAAGTATTTTCTAGCTCATTTATATACCCTAGCTTGTCATTTTTTGTGTAGACTGATTCACTTATCCAAATAGCATGAAAACTTTGTGGTAGTCTATTTATGGTATGACTATGCTACTGTAATTTTTCTAGATTTTTATATGTAATAAAAATATAGGTTGCTGTTATAACCTTAGTTTAAAGTGAAATAAACATAATATTCTTTATGCATGATTAATTTAATGGTGTAGTTTTGGTGTATCTTTGAAGCATCAAATACTTGCTGATGTCACTTGTCATGTGAAGATAGTTGTGGTGATAAAGTGTTGTAGCACTTGTGTTAGGGTTATATAGTAGTTATTAGAAAAAAGTAACGGGGGTTAGTGGCAAAAGAGAATGCAGTAGATGACATGCACTAGTGGTAATTGTCTTTGGATGATGTTGACTACTTTGTAGAAAGGTTTACCTCTATGCTATCCAATAAGGTCTCAATGTGTTCATCTGCTTATCATGTCATCATGATCATCACATGCTACCGTATCCGATGCACTGTTTGCATATTTACATATGCAATTGCATCATACAGGATCACAAGAGGAGTTACAAGTAACAGTTCAAGAGAAGCAGGCCGGGACCGATCCACAAGAAATACAGGCACATGAGGTGCCAGAGGAAGAGGAGCAAGGAGAGGACCTGCCCGAGTGCGTGGACCATCAACCTAGTTCATTCGAGTGAGACAAGCCCCGGAGCATCCTAAGTCTCATACTTTATGAAAGCAATCTTTTATATATAAGTTCTATATATTGTTGCATTAGGTTATATGAGTTGAGTGAAACCGTTATGCATTTACTACTATCCTTGCGTACCTTATAACATTCTGACCCTGCTAGGTTTATGATCAAATAACTGCTTAGCCCTGCTTAGACCGGTAGCGATCGATGATTTCCGGTCACCTGCAATTATAGGTGGTTACTGGAATAATTTAGCTAATGAATGGATGATATTCTGAAAATAACCATGTGTTGATGGATAATTGGAGACTGGACGGAAAAGTTGAAGACAACTAGACAGGAATCTGGGGTGCTATTAGTTTTTCATCTGTGTCGGTTAAGGACCGATCGTTGCTCGCCCCTCTTGTCATGTTGAACGCATGCCTCACAGTTAGCTGGCCGAATAACGTACCTTTCGACCGTGAAGCTAATGACACTATTCGGGTCAGGATAAACTCAGATTGACAGACTGGTGCTGAAGAGGGTATGACGGGGACGCGAAGAGTGAGTCCAATGTACGTTCTGGCTGTCGGGCGGTCCCTGCCTCCCTGGGTAGTACGGTCCATGATTGTTATCCCACGACATCTATCTGGAAAGTGTCATTGGTGACCTGTAGCTCACTTTAGCGGGTGAGTGTGGTTTGTGTGAGAAATAAATCACCAGCTGGTTAGAAATCGATTCAAATCACCATCGCTCCTGGATAGTGAGCACTTGACTCGAGCTACAACATCGTAGTAATGATGATGGAACATTGATAGTTATATAGATGATACTGGAAATGCTAAATCTAAGTTGGTAACTAGATGTTATTAGTTAATCAAGTGATTGCTATAGCATAGGTGCTTACCTAGATTAATAGTTATAATAAACATGATGCAAAGTACTAAAAATAGTTTATTCATGATAGCTTATGCTTTTCATAAATGAGTCAGCTAGTCTACCCTACTAATGTACCGATTTTTTCTTTGCTAAACCCACACAACAAAACCTCCGCCACTGAGATGTCGGCTCTTCATACACCCCAGAAAATGTACCCAGAAAATTCACATCTTTCAAATGAACCGTTCAGATTCTATTCTAACCCTTCTCTCTCCTTGCTCACTCAAATCCAAAGGCCCAGATTGCGTGTATCATCCTTCTCAGCCCTGGCATCACCTAGGCGCGATCTCTCTCTGCCCCCACGAGCGAGCCCTCCCTCCACCCCCGCACCGTGCCCCAACGCTGCCTCCACAAATCTTCCAATCAATCACGGTTCCAATCAACGCTAATGACGGAAACAAAACGGGCTTTGGCTCTCCTTTACGGTTTACGGAGTACACGCTCGGCGATGGCGGCCTGGGCGTCACGTGACCTCGTGCATATCCACCACCCGCCGCCCACCGCCGATACTGATCTGTGCCTCCCCTGCAATCCTGCATCGGTATCACTCCCATAAATTTGAGTCTTAACGTTGGCTTGTTCCCCGATTGGATTTTGTTGTTCTGCTCCCGTGCGAAGTTCGTAGATATAGATAGAGAGAAAATTTTGACGGGTGCAAAGGGCTCAGGATAGACACATCGCAAAGGTCATCCCCCCAAATTTTAGTAGGCTAATCAATCCGTGATGGGTTCTTGGTTGCTTAGACTGTTTGCCTCTTTCGAGAATAGAGCAGTTTAGCAAGATCCATGTCAGCATTGCTCTTTCTGTACCTAATATAAGACGATCTTAAGTTACTGTTAATACGTACTATTTGTTTGTCGATTCCAATAACACGAACTATCTCGAACAAAAGAGGCATGAATTTGGCCATACTATAAGCGACCAAATAAGTCGTTGATTAAGTAATTCTAACAGAGACCAACGGATTATCATCTCCTTTTGCATGGTTTGACTTAGATTCTGGACCAACAGATTAGACAGAGAATGGTTCAACTAATGCTTGATCTTCATGTGCAGGATTTCGAGGAATATCTCAGCTTGCAGGTGCAAACGTTCGTGCAGTAGTACCGTTTCCTGTCCTTGTCTCTCTTGCAAATGGAGAATGCAAATGAGGACGGGAATAGCAGTAAGCATTTTGCTTTCTTTCTTGGTTTCTTCTTCTAATTTCTTTTTCTACGAGATGCATTGTTCTAACCTTCTATTGCTGCATCTTTAACTTTGCAGTTGTCATGCCGCTGTCTGCCCTAGGTCGGCTTGGTCACCTCAACATCGAGCACCCGATGCTGTTCCAGATGAACCCCAACACGGAGCGTGTCACGCACTGTGGCGTGCTCGAGTTCGTCGACGAAGGGTTCATCCACATGCCGAGCTAGGTAATTAGCAATCGTTCTTTGAATATAATCCTTGGTTCGTGATTAATAATTCAGTCGATATGAACGAAGAACCTGACGCTTCTTCTTCTTGGGTCTCTGTATTTCTTTTTTTCTAGTTGATGGCGCACTTGGGTGTCCTGGAGAACAAAATTGTGCGCGTGACGTCGCTGCCCAAGGCCGACTATTAATAAAATCAGTTTCAAGGATAGCGGTCAGCCAGCCCTCATACTCAAGTTTCTGATTTTCTATGTTTTCTAAGCATGAATTGATCAGCCCTCATCAATTGATTTATTTTTCTAGATGTCATCGTTGCGTTAGCATAGGCAATATACTAGTCCACTGAAAGAAAGCTTTGCATACTCCTTGGTGTCCCTTTATTTTAGTTTAAGACGGGTAAGTCTATACTTTCTCGTACTCAGGGCGTTGTTCCCATTGTTGTTGCAGATGGTCAGATGTACTACGGTTATTGCATCAACTGCCTGTACCCGGCGATGGGCGACAACTAGGACCAAGGGCAATGGTCGCTCCATATTTCTTATTTGATGCTTTTGTTGGAAATGACTATCTCCTAGCACTGTATCTGAACTAAAAGTGTGTGTGGCTTTAAAACTATTTGCTTCCGCTATTTCGTTATAATCTTGGTTTGTAATAACTTTATGTTCTAAACTCTGATGTATTCAACTGATGTTGTGAACTTCATGTAATATGTGACTGTGGCTGCTAAACTTGTACGATCTTGGTTTGTATGTTGGTTGGTTTGAAATCCTTCGTGGTTTCACGGACTACCGGGTTATACGGGCTTAATTTTGCTAAATTATCTGCTTCGGCGGGTGATTTTCTTACTTAATTTCGTATAATTAGTCGGTTATGTTACAATTAGTCCTCCATAGGATCTACTTTTGTATTAGAGATAGAGAGATAGAGTGAGAGGGAAGAGTTTTGAAGGAGTTCTGGCCTATCAGTGCTTCTCTACGGCTTGTACTCTACGGGATCAAGTTCTTCTAGAGCTTGCTTATGAGATTTCTCTGGTAATTGACTTATGATTCAAGTAAGTAATATATTCATATTATTCTTCAAGTTTGTAACTCTCTTTTGAGTGCTTTGGTCTTGGTAGCTCCTTGATTGAAGTAGCATTCGTAGTGTAAGCGTGGTGCTTAGACTGGGGTTATTTGTAAATGCACCATATTTTTCGGATCGGTGATAGCTCACGAATGTGACTTTTATAGCTTCGTTGAATCCTCTGTAGTCCACCTCCCATTGATAGGACTAGCAGGTATTTGATCGTTTGTATGGAAGAAACTCTGAATTTTTTTCTTATAAGACATCACCCATGATAGAACAATAGAAGACAAAGCTTACCAAGATTAGAACTAGACAGGCCTCAATAGTCTCCTTTATACCCCTATTTTCTGACCTTGGTTGTGAGGTTGGGTTAAGTTAAGACCTAGTTATTCTCACTCACCGTTCCTTTGGGTTCGATATTAAAACTAGGTTATTCTCGGTGAAGTGCTACAATGGTATAATATATGTGCGCTTGCGGAAATAGATATTTTTCTTGTGTGCATTTAACTTATACCAACAAGCATTTCTGGCGCCACTGTCGGGAACAGTTGCTAAGTTAACTTTGAGTCTAGCTTAATCTTGTATTATACTTTTATATTTTCTTTTATCGTTACCTTTTTATCATGAATCCCGTATCCACCCCTCTTTACCAATACGGTGCACCCACGGGCACAAGCCTCTAGCCAGCCGAATCATCAAAATCTATCCTAGCACCTGGCTATGAGCTACGCCCACGATTAATCAATATGGTTCAGGATCAACCTTTTTCTAGCGAAGTTAGTGAAAACCCCTATTTCCACCTATGTGAGTTTGAGCAGACCTATACATGTCTACACATTGAGGGCATGTCCGATGAGACTTTACGATGAAAGCTTTTCCCCTTCTCTTTGACAGGAGAAGCTAAACATTGGTACAAATTCAATATTAGGGATAACCAAGGAGATTGGAAAGTCGTATGCTCTAGCTTCTGCTTACAATTCTTTCCCATCTATAGGGTTGTCAAACTTCGTGTAGAGGTTCTAACTTTTAAACAAAAGAAGAAAGAATCTCTAGGTAAGGCATGGGAGTGTTTTAACACTCTTCTTAATTCTGGTCCCAACCTTGCTCTTCCAGATCCTATTCTTCTCCAACACTTCTTTATGGCCCTTAATAGAAAAGCCATAGAATATCTTAATACAACTTCAGAAGGTTCATTTATGCATATCTCCGCTGAACAGGGGTGGAGCATTCTCATGAAAATCTTGCACAACCTTCCTGAAGAAAGAAAGAAGTTGTTAGAAGAAGAATCCCAAATAACTAAACCCGAATCTTTACCCGAATTATCACCAACTTTAGTTATTCCAGATCATGAACCACCGGAAAAGGAGGAAACTCTAATTTCGGATTTTATGCTTGAATTCGAGGATGAACTCTTTGCCGAATATGGAAATACCTCGAACTATCACATAATGAGGAAACCTCAAGAGCCTAGGAAATCATCATCTGTAGAACCTTTAGACCCTTCTAAGGAAGTTTTTCTTAAAAAGATAATGAAAGAGTTAGTGTCTATTATGAGCAATGAATGGTTAGAAGAATCAGAGCTTTCTCCTGAAGTGATATGTCAGGATTCACCTTCTATCATCATTAATTGCCAAATCAACAAAGCTCCTTTCGATGCTTTTTACAATTCAGTTATGGGTATTAACATCATGTCTTCATCTTTTGCTCATAATTTATTAAATGACATGCCATTAGCCCCAACTACCAAGTTGCCAAAAAGTCTTTCAGGACATATTGTCCTGAGTTTGGAAATTTTATGTGCCCTTCCTATTCTGGTAAATGGAACCAAAGTTTAGTTGAACTTCTACATCTTTGATGTTATAGAGTTTGACTTGTTGATAGGGCAGCCAATAGAAAGACTTATCCAAGAAGGACAAACAGGAAAATTGAACATAAAACTTGAGAAAAACTTTAAGCTCTTTGTATCCATTACTCATTCTCTAAATGCTAAGATAGAGCCAATTTTCGAGCCAGACCCAATGGAAGAGGTTAAGGTTGCATACCTTGATGACTTGATTGAACCCAACCTCGAAGATGATGCTCAGTTCTTCATCGAGGAGGAAGACAAAGGTCCCATAGAACTTGAGCCTCTAGATGAATTGCTAGAACCACCTAAGCAATCCATTGAACTTAAACCCCTACCTGCAGGTCTTAGATATGCTTTTCTCGATAATGATCAATATTCTTCTGTGATCATAAGCGATAAACTCACTCTGGAAGAATCTCTGTGCTTAATAACTGTTTAGAAAAGCATCGTTCTACTTTTGGCTAGTTACTCCAAGACCTTAAGAGAATCAGTCCTGCTCTTTACACCCATCGCATCCCTATAGACCCAGATTCTATACCTTCTAGGGAGCCCCAACGAAGGCTTAATAATATGATTAGAGAGGTTGTTAAGAAAGAGGTCTTGAAACTCTTGCACGTCGGGATCATATATCCTGTGCCACATAGTGAGTGGGTAAGCCTGTTCTAGTTATGCCTAAAAAGGGAGGCATGACTGTTGTTAAAAATAAAAAGAATGAATTAATCCCATAAAGAACCATCACTAGTTGGTGGATGTGCATTGATTACCGAAAACTTAATAAGGCAACAAAGAAATATCACTTTTTATTGCCCTTCATTGATGAAATGTTGGAGCGACTGGTAGACCACTTCTTTTCTATTTTCTTAATGGGTATTCAGGATACCACCAGATTCCAATCCACCTAGATGACCAAAGCAAAACCACCATTACATGTCCATATGGAACTTACGCTTATCGTAGAATGTTTTTTTGGATTATGTAATGCTCTAGCTTCTTTTCAAAGATGCATGATGTCTATATTTTCTGATATGATTGAAGAAATTATAGAAGTTTTTGTGGATGACTTTTCTATTTATAGAAAAACTTTTGATGATTGTCTTGAAAATTTAGACAAGGTTTTTGCAAAGATGTGAAGAAAATCACTTAGTCCTTAATTAGGAAAAATGTTATTTCATGGTTAGAGAAGGCATAGTGCTTGGACACTTAGTGTCTGAAAGAGTGATTGAGGTAGATAGAGTTAAAATTGAAGTATTTGAACAACTACCTACACCTGTAAATATTAGAGGGATCTATAGCTTTCTTGGTCATTGTGGTTTTTATCGCCGTTTCATAAAAGATTTTTCACACATTGCTAGACCACTGATAAACTTTTTGGCTAAGGATGTTCACTTTTAAATTGATGATGCATGCTTGAAATCTTTTAACATTCTTAAAGAAGCACTCATCTCTGCACCAATCATTCAACCCCCTAATTGGTTGCTATCTTTTGAAATTATGTGTGATGCTAGTGATTATGCTGTGGGGGCAGTTTTGGGACAAGCAAAAGATAGAAAGCATCATGCAATTACTTATGCTAGCAAAACTCTGACAGGAGCTCAACTTAATTATGCAACAACTGAAAAAGAACTCCTAGCTGCTGTTTTTGCTATTGACAAGTTTATATCTTACTTAGTAGGAGCTAAGGTAATTATTTATACTGATCGTGCTGCTTTGAAATACTTGCTCACTAAGAAAGATGCTAAACCTAGATTGATAAGTTGGATTTTGCTACTCCAAGAATTTGATTTAGAAATAAAATATAAAAAAGGAGTAGAAAACTCTATTGCCGATCACTTGTCTAGAATGCAGCTTGAGAATTCACAGGAACTACCCATCAATGATTCATTGAGAGACGACATGCTCTTTAAGATCACCAAATCAGAACCCCGGTACGCGAATATTGTCAATTTTTTGGTTGCAGGTTATGTACCACCAGGGGAGAACAAAAGGAGGCTCATCTACGAAAGTCGTCTCCACATATGGGATCCACCGTACCTCTTCAAAGTTTGCTCTGACAACTTGCTTAGAAGGTGTGTACCGGTAGAGGAAGGTATTCAGATCATCGAACGATGCCACTCATCACCATATGGAGGACATTATGGGGCATTCCGCACCCATACAAAGATCTGGCAGAGTGGATTCATTTGGCTAACCATGTATGAAAACATGAAGAATTTTGTCAGGAGATGTGGAGCATGTGAGAGGCATGGAAATATAAATTCAAGAGATGACATGCCACCCACCAACAACCTCCAGATTGAGCTCTTCGATGTCTAGGAATTGATTACATGGGATCGTTTCCAAAGTCGAAGAACTATGAGTACATCTTGATGGCAGTTGACTATGCCTCTAAATGGATTGAAGCCATGCCATGTAGAGCCGCTGATGCAAATAACTCCAAAAATATGTTTGAAGAAACAATATTTTCAAGATTCGGAGTTTCGAGAATGGTGATTAGTGATGGAGGAACTCATGTCACTAACAAGAAGTTTCACGCATATTTGGCGAAGCATGGGATCCGTCACAATGTCGCTACTCTATATCGCCTCCAGACAAGTGGCCAGGCAGAGACATCAAATAAGTAAATCAAGAATATTCTACAAAAGACAGTCGATGAGATGGGAACTACATGGAAAGATCGACTACCCGATGCACTATGGGCATACAAAACAGCCTATAAGACACCATTGGGTATGTCACCATATCAGTTGGTCTATGGGAAGGCCTACCATCTTCCTGTGGAGCTAGAATTCAAAGCTCACTGGACCATTAGGTGATGGAACATGGACCTAGAGGCTACAGGAACAAAGAGGAAGATGCAACTCTCTGAACTTGATGAATGGTGTGAATTGAGCATATCACAATTCAAGAATATACAAAGAGAGAACCAAAAGATGGCATGATAAGAGGATCAAGAAGAAGGAATTTGCCCCTAGAGATAAGGTATTACTTTTTAATTCTAGGGTTAAATTATTCAGGTACGGAAAACTTCAAAGCAAAAGGGAAGGACCATTCACGGTGGTAAGCACTTCATCGCATGGAGTGGTAACTCTTCAAACCAATGAAGGTATGTTATTCATGGTAAATGGCTACCGTCTCAAAATCTTTCTTGAACCTGAGAAACCACCTGAGCTAGTCGATGAGTTAGATTTTCATATTTTACCTTAATTACACCACTGCCATTTTTTTGTCACGAATTAAAATGCAAAAATATGTTTTTTTGGATAGAAAAGAAGTTAGAATCCCACGTGAGAAAAATCACCCCGAGGGGATGACATGTGGGGTCGGCCGGTCTCACCCCTATGCCGACTGGCACCCTACCATCTGCCCTCGAGTGCTGCCAATTCTCACACCCTTTCTACACTCTTCCATGATTAAATCTCATATCTTTCCAATCCATTCACATATTCCTTCGCACGGAACCATTCGGGAGGACATTTTGACCCTTGCTGCAAGATGAATCCCTATATAAACAAGCCCTTGCATGCCTTACCTCTTATTCCATCCAAGCCTTCTCTCTCCCATTACAAGGCTCTCCTCCTCTCTAGATCCAATGGCCAGAAAAGATATCATCCCCTTTGAAGTCGACCTCAACAAACTTCCTCCTAGGGAAGACTCTGGCCATAGTCCTAGTAGAAGAGTCGCTGACTCTCACTGTCATCCATCCAAAGCAAGTAGCTACAGTACCACCATGAAGAAGCTATGGGCAATCCTACTTTGCCCAAGTTCGTTAGCCGACGCTTCCTCCACTGCAAGATCATCTACTCCTAAAGGATGCGCCGAAGGGCCCAAAGATTGTAGTACCGAAGGACACCAAGCTTCTACCTCCAAGGCCGAACGAGACACTAGTTGGTGTCAAGACCAATAAGCTTAGAGAAGTCACCTGTGTAAAGTACACTACAACCACTTCTTGAGTTTCTCTTGATGGTATTTGAGCTGCACCAGGCCAAGTCAAGTTCATTCCGCCCAGGGAGTTGAAGAGACCTGCACCTGCTCCATTGGAAAGGGAAGAGAAGCGCCCAAGGACGACCATTGCAATGTTAGAGACAAGAGTTGATCATCTTTCCTAGACCATCACCTCCATCCAACAGCAAAACACTCTCCTTATTAGCTATAGATGCTATGAACAAAAAGATAGATTTAGATAGCATTGAGATTAAGCATCTTAAGAAAGAAAACGAAAGTCTTAGGAGAGAAATCGCTGTACTTTCCAACTGTGTTGGGAAGAACAATAAGTGAGATTAGTTACCCTAGTTAGTAAGGCACAATTATTGAGGTTAAAGTTTTTAGGTTTGTCGCTTTAAATGTTAGGTTCGTTATTAGCTCAATTGTTAGGTTGATTGAAAGTTGTGAAATAAAGTGCCTTATTCATTTATAAAAAGTCTTGTTATGATTACATATTCTATATCGCTATTTGGATATGTGTTTTTCTCCACATGTTGTGCAACAAGATTATATAGGAAAACAAGTGTAGGGGAGACATATCGCGACCACAAAACAAAATTCGATCAAGAAAATCATGAAATTTGGAAGGTAATTAACCAAGGACCATGTACGACGAAGTGAGCCCTGAGCAGCTGCCAGAGCAGGCCGCCCGGCATCCCCTATGGGCCGGATAGCCCACCACTATGCCCACTCGCCTAGCACTTCGTCCACAGTCAGGTTAGAGCCCAATACACTCTATTTTCATATATTTCACTTTTTGTTTCAAACCTAATTGAAAATCACAAGATAAAATAACTTAAAACATGAGAAAATATTATTTTAGTCATGACTTATGGATAGACTCACATAATACTTTTCCTGGAAGGCTTGCTACTGTTGGAAACTTATTATTAGGGACCCCATGTCACTTAAGTTGTTGTGAAATGAGATATAGTAGAATAATGAGAACTTGATTCTTGAAGTCTTGTTACTGGAGAACTTTATTTCAAAACTAAAATAAATAGTTATACCTCTCCTTTGTGGTAAAAGCAATGTCCTACCAGAGCCATATATAGATTAGAAAAAACCTTCTACACATACTACTTGTATTTGCGTTGAGTTTGGTCAAACCTTGTGACCCTTATTGAGAAAATTATCATGCTCCTAAGATCAAAATCACGTACACTCCACATATATCTGCTACTCTTACACTGGGAGTATGTAACAACATGACATTCCATCCATCCAAAATGTTTTACTCCTACACTGAGAGAAGACACAAAAAGATGTTTGTTAGGAATAAATGCTCCAAGTCTTTGTAAATGTCTCTATTGAAAGTTTTCAAGTTGCAGAAAAGAGGTATGTGGCTATGCAAAAATAAAAAAGTATTGAAAAAATGGACAAGTGTTCGAGATATCTAAAACAATGGGTACTCAGATATTCGCCATAAAAAAAGAGAAAGAAAGAAAAAAAATGCAAACAATAGTCTTTGTGCTCTCCGCAAAACAATATGCAGTCATTGGGACAAGCATATATTTTCTGTACCTCGAGTCCCAATGGGCAGATCATTTGCTTGGCCTCATACATGTTCTGAGGCAACTCATTTGGGCTTGGAACAAACTTCTATATCAGGGATAAGACATCATTGAGCCCAGTGTCTGACATTCCATTCCTTGCTTTCATCTCCAGAAGCAAAATATCTGCTTCCAACTTTGTCACAGTTGAACCATTGTATAGCGGAGTTTGTGCATGCTTCCTCATCTCCTCCAACTTCTTTTGGTTTTTTTCATCAAGGAAATCTGGCTCCCCAGCATCAATCATCTGCTCTAGAGCATGTACCACTTCATTATATGCCAAACTCTTGTTCCCCGGGACGACGATGGTTTCTTCGACACCTTCATTCACGGTCTCTAGGACTATGTCGTTCTCATTCATGTGCCTTGTTTCGCCTACATTTGTATCTCTGTTGCCATTCCCTATACCCGTTGAAGCTTGTTCCTTAGGTGGGTTCTCACCTTCTTCCCTATGTTTCGTCCAAACCAAATAGTTTGGCATGAAACCCCTCCAAAGCAAATGATCCGTGATATCCTCCATGCTTTGCCACTGCTTAAGATTTTTGCAATCCCTATAGGGGTAGTGTATGAAACCATGAACCTCAACATTATGCTCCATGTAAGCAGTCATGACACTGAGAAACAAGTCAAGACCTTGCACAAATGCAAATGAACTGTGATTCGTATACATCCATCCACGATCCATATGTGTACAACAAAGGCAGATCTTATAGCAATAAGAAATCAAAAATGAACGTGGAGGTCCCATTGAGCAAGAACATCGATAACACAGTAATAAGCGAGATCTCATAATAAGCACAATAGCAAGAATCAAGTAATTGAATTTGTGAAAAAAAAATTTGCGGACCTCGAATCATTTAAGTGATGAGCCGGCTTCGATTTGGACACAACCTTCAATAGATCTTGGGGAACCAACAACGGTCGAGGAAAAGGGAATAGTGGGATTCGCTTTGGGTATGGCTATGGCAGCAGATGGCTTTAAAGTAAGGCAACCTATGCCATCGACCTAGCGATGGAAATACTCTTTACCGGCGATTTTTGCATTGGAAAGAATGGACACCGCACCAAACGTCGTTATATCAGGCATAGGCGCCATACGAAAGTGTGAGCAGCATGGCCCATCAAGCACTGTTCCGTTATGACCCTATTTGGACTTGTTTTGAATTCTTAAAAACTGACCTATTTGGATTCCACCAAGTTTACAAAGCCAAGATTCTTAAAAACTACCAAAAAAACTAGAGGGATCCAAACAGGGCCTAATAAGTTGATAGATTTGTAACAAAATTATCATCAATTCGCTCTATTGCTAAAAATTCTAAATAAATCGGTTTATAGGCCACCAAAAACATAGGTCCAACGACATGCATACCACTAAGAGCGATGACAGACAACAAAATAAAGAAGCATTGGTCGCCTTGGTCGCTTTGGAGGATGATGATTGCCTTGGTCGCTTCGGAGGAGGCCTATCATCATTCGTCGCCATCCTCGTCCTTGTCTTTGTCCTCGTCCTCCTCCTCCTTGTCGTACTCCTTGTCGGTGTCCTCCTCCTCCTTGGTGTCGGAGCTCCTATCAGGAATCAAATCAGGATCCATGTACCTCCTCAAGGCCTCCTTAGACAATGAGTGCTGCTGGACCTCGTCCACGTCGAAGGACGAGTAGTAGCTAGGAAACTTAAAAAAAACTATTTGCCGACATGGTTCTAGTTTGATGGAAGAATTGGATGAACAAGGAAGAGGGGTGGTTTTGCGTTAAAAAAAGGAAGAGGGGTGGTTTTAGATGGCAGCGGGCTTGAAGAATATATGTAGAGCGGGCCAACGGGGGGGTGTTGGTTGTAGTTGGCATTGCATCAGGACCTACTCACCTTCTATATTTACGGTCAGTTCACTAGACAGTCGTGTAGTTCCG
Source organism: Saccharum hybrid cultivar R570 (assembly GCA_038087645.1). Taxonomy (NCBI): domain Eukaryota; kingdom Viridiplantae; phylum Streptophyta; class Magnoliopsida; order Poales; family Poaceae; genus Saccharum; species Saccharum hybrid cultivar. The sequence continues at coordinate 37,205,553 of JAQSUU010000012.1, read as the reverse complement.
GCGGCAACAATGCCTATCCCAGTCGGCTTGACATTTAAAATGACGGTGGAATTCAACCCTACTACCACCGCTGCATTGATGGTTTTCCACATATGGTTTCATTCCTTACGAGGACGCCTGCTCGGTCTAGCCGATGGTGGAAGTATCACACCGACGCTTTAATCGCTTCGGCAGTGAAACCCTCGGCAGTGAAGAGTCAATCTATAGTAGTGAGACCCACTTACCTGATCGTGCTCAGTGCTCAAGTGTAGCTGTGTGCTAGCTGATGATGAAAAGAACAAACAAACAATCAAGAGACCTGCTTACCTGATGGTGCTTAGTGCGTCGTAGCTGCAGGTAGATGATGATGTGCTCAGCTGCTCTTTGCTAGTGTGCATGGTGGGTAGCTAGGGCGGCAAGGATCGCTCAACCTCGTGAGTCATGATTCTGTTTAACTTCAAAGGATGGTTCACGTTGCAGGTCACGGTCACAGAGCTAGGCGGCAGTTAGAGTGTCAGGCCACTAGGGTCATCGATATATACGGATGGCAGATCACACTGTATCAAATGAATGACTGCTCAAAATCCCTCCATTAAATCATATAGGAGGTGGCCAAGTAGTGGAGGCACCAAGCTATGAAGACCAGAGAAGATGAATAGGTTTGGGTCATGATGTTGTGTGTAGTGACTGCATGGGATGACATGGCAGCATGAGAAGCGAGAAAAATACTCTTGTGGGGATCTCCTATTTAGGTATAGAGGATTAGATTCAAATGAGAATACATGTCTTTTACAAGCTCATTAGGAAGCATAGTGAAATCATCATATGTTTGTTAAGTAATTTTTTGCTCACGGATGATGCTAGAACTATCATGAAGCTCTCGCCTTTTAACCGAATTTCATTAGCCTTAGTGAGGGTGAAGATTTGATTAAACACACCAACACTAATTAATTCAAAAAGGAAATTTTTAGAATAAGCACTAACATGGATTTCTTTTTCATCCCTAGAGATGGATTTCTTAGGATTCTTTTGGGGTTTTATCCAATCTCTAGTGAGTCTTCAAACACCTAAATCTACTGCTTCAAGGTAGAAAACCATTCTAGCATGCCAGTAGAAAAGGTTAGTGTTGTCAAATTGCGAAGGTCTATGAGTAACCATCAATCCATAATTCCTACTCTAAATAGTGTCAAGACTCAATGACGATTAAGCCAAGGTTCAAATTTGAGCCAACTGGCTTTGATTCCAGTTGAAGTAATCGTGACACCTAAGAGGGGTGAATTAGGCAATTTAAAACTAAACTTGGTCTTGAAAGAATTTAGGATGGCTAGATGATGAGGTGAATAGTCTACTAAAAAGTCTTCTACAAATCATAACACTTAGAAAAAGTGATTAGTATAAAGGTGACCTAATATTAACTACTTTGCCTAACCTATTTCACTACAAAGCAAACATCCTAAATAATTCTAGTAGCATACTGCTAATAGAGCACCTATAAGACTAGAGGCTAGCAACTAAACTAATTGAGCTGCACAAGAAAACTACTCTAACAACAGTACTTAACTAGAGCTACACAAGCAACTATAACTACGCAAACTAAGTATGTATATAATATAAGTAAAACACAAGATTTATCCAAGGTTCGGCTCCTTCCCAAGAACATACGCCATCATCATGACATGTTTTTTTCTTTTTTCAGATGGATCTAGCTTATGGATGTCCGCAATGTCTAGCCCAACCCAACCCACCTAGGCAAAACCCTATCTCCGCCTAGTCGGACTCGGGAGCGGCACGCGCACGTCGTCGAGCCATCGACCATGCCCATGTCGAAATCCACCTCCGTAGCTGCTGGACGAGCAAGTGTCATGCGCAGCCGTGCTTGCGGTCAGCCCGCAGTCCATAGGCACACTTTCCCTAAACCCTAGTAAAGATACGAGGCGTGAACGCTTGCCTCATCCTTGAATTCGCCATGGCGATGCCCACCACCTCCTCCGCTTCCCCATGACAGGCACCGTCATCCACCGGGCTGGGCCTCCCGCTCCTCAGCTCCCCTGGCGCCCATGCCAGCATCCTCTCCTGTAGCCGTCACCTTCGTCCCTATGACACCATCATTTCGGCGCCCACTGGTAAGGACGCTACTTCGATCCTCTTCTGGTTCTCTATTGCTTGAGTAGTTGATTGATGAGTTGATATAACGGTTAGGAAATAAGGAAAATTCTTGTATATTGGTTGCTGCGGGCTAGGCTAGATCAAAATTACAATTATGCCTTTATAGATTTGTCCTGGCTTAGGTTGACAAATTGCATCTAATTGTGAGTGTGCGGATCGAAAAATTACATTCTACAGTACTGATGATAAATACAATAGATATTCTTAGTCTGCCACAAGATTACAAAAGGCGTTAAGAGCTAAGCGATCAATGACCTACGACCTAGAGTTTAAGCGTGCTTAAGCGTTCCTAAGCCCTTAAGCATTTTGTGATCAAAGAGAGATTCAGAATTTTGGTCTTAGACCGAACACATTAGAAATGAGAGTGGAGAGCAATTAAGAAAGAGCAAATGAATCAATGCTAGGCCACGTCCCTCTTGCCCTTTTGTAGGGGAGGTGGGAGTTGATTTTTTTTCATAATTTCCCCCTAATGGGGCTTGTATTTATAAAAAAAGCATATAGGGCTACGGATGGGTCCTAATCATTATCTCACAAGTCTCCTGGCTATGTAATTGGGTCGTGAAGACACTAGTGGGGTCCCTAACATCACAGAACTCAAAGCATCCAAGATACATTGAACTAGATGATTTCCCTGCACGTTGCTACATGAATTTAAAGGATGATGATATCACTTTGGTTCTAGATGATCCTTCCACGATTGTCCAGCCCATCCATCCATTTTCTAGCTTCACGTATGGTGTAGAAAGGGGCTTCTTCAATGTCACAAATTTAGGTGTAGTGGTCTGATCACTCACCAACCTTGACGGTGTGGGAGGAAGCTCATGATCTCCAGTGGCGATTTTCATCCACTGTTGCTTGGGGACAAGCAGCTTTTCGAGGGAGGGGGCAAAGCCAGGGCCATGAAGGAGAGGGCAAGAAGGACGAGGAGTACTATTGCATGTATAGCAATAGAGCAAACGACGTCGGTCAAGGTAGGGTAATGGTGATAGCTAAGCCGTAGTGGTGTGAGTTGACGATGAGTTAACGAGCGTTATATATGGTAGGAATCGGGATGGTATATAATACATGAGGCCGTTGTGTCTTCTAACGAAGAAATGAAACTCTAAAACCTCAAAGAAATCTATCTCTGCTCTTCGTCTCATTCCTGCTTCTCTCCCTAGATCTCCAATTCTCAAGCTATCTGTCTGATCCATTGCAGAACCGTGACAGGAGCTTAGGAAGCCCAATGGACCTTAGTCTAGATTAAAATCAAATGTCTTCTAGTGGAGCAAGGAATTTTAATTACAAATACATGGGGATCAATAGAGGATAATGGAGATGGATGTGGCTTCACGAAATCACAGGTAAATATGTTATTTTAGATACATAAATATAGATTATGTGCTAATTTGTCAAAATATGTAAGAAAGAAAAAAGTAATGAAAAAGAAAAAAGAAAAGAGACGGTATGGGCTTTTATTTAGTGGCCATCTAAAAAAGCCCACGCACCGCCGTATAGTCTTTACTCTAGCGCGAAAAAAAAAACAAAAAAAACAAAAAAAAAACACTAAGGCACACAGGCTGATAGCCGCCGCCGTTTCTTATCTTCCTCGCAGCGCCGGCGCTCCATCGTCTGCTCCGTCCCCCACTCGCGCTCGGCATGAAGGCGACGCTCCATCTTCTGCTCCGTTCCCCACTCGCGCTCGGCATGAAGGCGACGGAGGAGCTCGGGCTCTCAGCGACGGCGGGGCAGTCCCAGGCTCGGCAGCGGCGTCAGCGGCTCCTCCTCCCGCCTCTCGCCAGTCGCCTCGCGACCTCGCCTCCGTCCTCAGCACACCGGCCGGCGACCCTGCGTACGCACCTCCCTCTCCCCTCCCGCCTCCGCTGGACCGTCGACGGCGCACGGCCCCTGCGGCTGCGCCGCGCGCCGCGCGCCGCGCGCGGCCGGCGGGCAGCGCGAGCCAGCAGCCGCTGCTCCACCAAAGGCGGTCGCGCCGCTTTGGGAGCGCTTATGCCCCATAGCGAAGCGCTACCCGTCCGCTTAGCGCTTCAGCGCGCTGAATCGTTTGCTTAGTGCCGCTTTTTGGAACCCTGGTCTGCCATTTGTCTGAAGATGAACTCTCAGAGTGTGCAGATTGAGAAACCACCCAAATCAGGTTTGCAAAGATTGTGATTGTTTAGATGTTGAACTGCCTGCTGTGGGCACCTCCTGCATACAGGTGGAATTTGGGAAAAGAGTGGATTGGTTCCTTACTTCCTTTTCGTGCTTGATTTTGTCTATCACATTGCTGGCTGGCCTTTTTAGTCAAGATGGCCAAACCCGCATGGGGCTATTACTTGGAGTTGGGACACTCAGTTTTTAAACTCTAACTCGAATTGACTTTTCCTATTCTTTCTCTTTCCTAATCTACTAGCCAACCTAGTGGCTCCTGTATCCTACTTGGCTCCTTGGGCCCTATATGTGCGAGCTGAATAAAGTCCAGAACGGGCCTTTGTATTCATGCAAAATTATCATGATGTTGATCAAAACTGTAACCATTACAATAGCTAGTGTTGGTTGATTATGTATTCACAACTGATGCTATTGTCAGCCCAAGAACTAGATTCATATTGTTTTTAGTGTATTTTGGTTGTGCAAATTAAAAATACATATACAATAGGTAATGCTAAAAGAGGAAGATAATATATGTGGTTTTTGACATAGTTTTTTTGTTTATATCTCTGACAATGTTCATATTAAGATATGTGTTGTCAATTGTTGTTGATTTCTTCTGATTTCATGTCCTTTTATAATGAAAAAAAGAGTGGTTGAATGTAATCGTGAGATTCATGACGTGAGGAAACAGATATGTGGATTTCCACACACCAGGGTCAAACATCGTGCTTGTTCTGTTCTCCTTTTTTTCCCAGAGGCCGGTATGGTGTTTTTTTTCTCTCGAACATGCAGGGGAGCTGTGTATCATTGTATTAAGAAGAAGAATAAAATGGGTAGATAATCCTTACAAACAACACTCAAGTACTCAACATGAGCCATGTTCAAGACCAACCCACACTAGGGATCCAAGGACTCCCCCACCCACTGTCTAAAAGGAAAAGGAAACTGACCAATATTAACCCTAAAATCTGACCTAGACTTCATCAGGTTCTAGGGCAGTGAGGTAGGAAATACCACTTGCCCCACTAAACCCCAAAATTTCAACTCATCTCTAACCTGGACCGTGTGATCGAGGATGAACTCGGTGATACTCATAAAAAAAACACCGGTTACGGAGGTTCCAAATAGACCGAGCTCCCAAGATGGTCATTGAATTGAGTCCCTGTCTAACCTTCCCCATCAACCTTGGAACTTGCATCAGACCACCAAGCATCAAAGGATGGGACTGTGGCCTGTGGTGAAAGGCTCTGCAACCCAACCCTTCGGAGCAACAAGCCAACAAGAACCAGAATCAACAACAACAACAACAACAACATAGCCTTTTGTCCCAAGCAAGTTGGGGTAGGCTAGAGATGAAACCCAAAAGAGACGAGAAATAGAGAGACACATAAATGGACATAAAAGGCACAAGACAGAAAGAGGTCACGGTTCAGGCACGTTGATTGCCAGTCTCCAAGCGCTCCTGTCCATAGCTAAATCCTTCGAGATATTCCACTCCTTAAGGTCTCTCTTAACAGACTCGTCTCAAGAACCAGAATACTTGGGCAAATACACAACCAACCAGCAAATGGTTGATCATTTCAGGCTTCTGGTCACAGATTGGGCAATGGGCTGGGTGTGGCAAACCTCTCTTTTCAAATTTGTCAGCTGTCCAACATTTGTTTTGAGTCACCAGCCACATATAAAATTGACATTTGCCTAGTGCCCATGCTCTCCAAATTCTGGTATGGTGTTAATCCATCAGATTTTGTTTTGAAATCAGCTCTCTCCAAAAGTTTCTTTAAAATTTTAACTACAAGTGACTGTGGTAAGAAGCAAGACAGAAAAGGACACAACATGGCATATATTCAATAGAACTAAGAGTATGCCATGCACTAACAGAAAATGTTGTTCCTATCAGTGATTGCTATTGTCATGTTGAATGCTGGCACACACTACAACTAATTAGTCTAAAGGTGCTACCGAGCATGTCTGTAGTTCAGAATTTTATATGTAGTCTAAGTTCAGCTCTTCTTAGTTCCTTGTAGAACTTGCTCTATACAAAAGGTTCTTTTGAAGCTTGCATTAAATGAAGGCTCCTTTGATGAATTGTATTTTCCTGTCATCCTGTGACCTCATTCATTTGTCTGTTATTATTTAAGGTCCTTCTTTGTGCATTTTCCTTCAGATAAACTGAAAATTAGAATTTGTTTTTCTTTTGCAATTTGTATGAAAATTTTATTGTAAGTGTTAGTGACAAAACACAAAAGGAAATATTTGTATCAAGGCATCAACATTCTAGGTAGTAAAGAATGTCAATTGAAAAAATTCACTTGCCTTCTTAGTTTTATTCTATCTTTAATGTCTTCGGTGTAAATTTTTTCCCTTGAAAATAGGTAAGGTGATACAATGATCTCTTGACTGTGTTTGATGTATTTGGTGTAGATTTTATATACTATATAGGTATTGACTATCTTTCTTTCTCTATAGTAGCATTTTTTTATGTTTGTTCTTTTCATATGCTTCAGGCATTCCTTTTTGCTTTTGACCTCTATCACCTTCTTTAATATGTGCAGGAGTAGCATTTGAGACTAGTCTAGTCAGATGCTTAGCTACTAGGCATACACGAGTTTCTTTAGTAGCATTTTTTAATGCTTGTTCTTTTCATATGCTTCAGGCATTCCTCTTTGCTTTTGATCTCTATCACCTTCTTTAATATGTGTAGGAGCAGCATTTGATACTAGTCTAGTCAGATGCTTAGCTACTAGGCATACACAAGTCTCTTAACATTGCAGCGATATGTATTTCGGTGTATCTAGTAGATTGAGCTCATGAGGTTCCTTATATCTTGTGCTTTATCTATTCTTGAAAATTTTATTCTCTGTGTAACAGCATACTTTCTTTTTCTTGATCTTAGGTTGTCTGTTTCTTGGTCTTCCCAAGTCATGCTGTTCTATCTCAGCCTTTGGTGATGTGGCAGCGGTTTCTGATGATTTTGTAGAAAGCTCGCCATCAAGCAGTGGATATCTGAATAGCGCTATGGATGCTTCATCTCATGAAGATAGTCAATCAGAAAGGGCTGTTAAGATGAACCAAAACTCCAGAGACAATAACAAAATGATTAAAATATGTGATAAGTTAATTGGTGTATTCCTGGTGGATAAACCTACACCAACGGATTGGAGAAAATTACTAGCTTTTAGCAGGGAATGGGACAACATAAGGCCTCATTTCTTTAAACGCTGCCAGGAAAAAGCAGATACAGAGCTGAACCCTGAGATGAAGCACAATCTTCTCAGACTTGGTAGAAAACTTAAAGAGGTCACACATTTACTGGTTCACTGCCGGCATGGTTTACCTCATTATTTGATTTAGGATTCCTCATAACAGATATTAATATAGTTTGCCCCCTCCTTTTTCAGATTGATGAGGACGTACAGAGGCATAATGAACTTCTTGAAGTAGTAAAATCCACACCATCTGACAAACTTGGTTCTATTGTTGCTAAGAGGCGTAAAGATTTCACAGTGGAATTCTTCAACCACCTTTACTATGTTGCAGAGTCTTATCATGATGAACCTGAAAAGCAAACTGGTGAGGCATTTGAGTACTGGTCTATGATGTCTGTAACTTTATATGGTATTCCCCTTTTCTTGCTATTTTGTCACCGCGCCACCCCCCCCCCCCCCCCAAAAAAAAGTATAACACATCTATATATCCTATAAAGACAAACCCCACTAAGCTAATTATCTTGCACCTCCTTACGCCGCGTCATCATCCACTTCTCCTGCTGCCGCATGCAATTAAGTGCCCACTCACAAATGGTTTCAGTAGTGGATGCAGCTACCTACATATGACCATGCACGCATACTGCTAGCATTATTCTCTCACGTGACTTCCTCTCTTCCTCTTCGAAAACTGACTACTAATAATCAAACTATATATAGATGACTCGATAGACTACAGTGAGGCCATATTTATATTCCTCCTTCATACCCGCGGCAACACGCGGGGAATCCTCCTAGTTAATTATAATAGAGAAACATATCAAATGGTACTGGTTTGCTTATCTGCAATATTATAGACATAACACTGACAGTTAACTATATGTTAGTTCTTGTGAGTTTATGCACTCCGATACTATAAATAAATAGAGCTATATCCATTGTACAACTCTTAAGACCCTAAACAGTTTCATTTTGTAGAATGTATTTTGATTAACCTGCACTGTCATAATGAAGGCCAACTCTTTTCTCTCAATTATTAAATAATTTCTGCGAAATTTCACTTTCGTGCAACAAGAACTATTGTGGAGTTTTGAATCTCATTAGTTGCTTATAGGCATGTAGACAGCATTAGTGCTCATCCCTGATCTGAAGATAAAGATTTTCATTTGTTGTTTGTGTTGTTTGGCCAATTGGATTCTACCGATTTATATTTTGTACCATGGACCTTTTTATCCTTGTAGAGTTGGCAAAGCTTGGAAATGATTGTGTAGATGCTCTACAAGCTCATGATGATACAACAGGGAGCCTTGAAGCTTTGAATGCTGCAGAACTGAAGTTAAAAGATATACTTAATTCACCTTCGGTGGATGCTGCTTGCAGAAAGATTGATGACTTGGCTGAGAAGAAAGAACTGGACTCTGCATTAGTGTTGATGCTTTCAAAAGCTTGGTCAGCTGCAAAGGGCACTGACATCACGAAATCTGAGGTAAATGATTATAGCATTCAGCAAGCACATATGTGCTTGAGTTTCTATACTCTTTAGCATCTTGTAGTTGTGCTCTAGTGCTCCAAATTTGTCTTTGGGTGTTTCCTGATCTGCAATGCATGTCACAGGCAAAGGATATAATGTTTCACCTATATATGGCTGCGGTGGCCAATCTCCAGAGACAAATGCCAAAGGATATCAGAATACTGAAGCATCTTATAATGATAGAGGATCCAGAAGAACGGTTAAGTGCACTTAATGATGCTTTTACTCCTGGTCCTGAACTTCAAGGGGACAATGTTGACACATTATACACGTAAGTATTACTGGTGCTCTGGCAATGATTTTGTCTACCCTTTCTTTTGTTTTAATCTTGCTTGTTGCCTGGCGGATTGTAGGAGTCCAGAGGCGTTGCACACTTGGGCAAGAGCTATAGTTGATGCATATTATAACAGCAGAGAAGGCACTCTCCTTGGGCAAGCAAGAGACATGATGAATCCTAAAGTCATTAAGAGAGTCGAAGAGATAGTGAAGATAATCAAGGACAAATACCTTTAAGTTATGGTCATCATAAAATTGGGGTTTAACATTTCTACTGACTCTGTAAGTCTTGTGCCATGACCTTAGGATGATGGTCTTTTACAGACTGCTCCCTGCAAAACTACTGCCATCATTCCAGTTCAACTCTTCACCACTGCCGAAACAATCAGTGGTTCATAGATTAAAGGGAATGCAAGTTGTTGTAACTCGTTACAGTGAAAAGGTGATTGTAGCATGTGGTATCAGTTAGATATTAGGGGAGTACTAGTAGCTGTCATAACTGCTAACAGTGTTGTAACTGTACTAGTATAGAACCAGGAGTCATATGTACAACAACAACATAGCCTTTTGTCCCAAGCAAGTTGGGGTAGGCTAGAGATGAAACCCAAAAGAGACGAGAAACAGGGAGACACATAAAGGGACATAAATGGCACAAGACAAAAAGATGTCACGGTTCAGGCACGTTGATTGCCAATTTCCAAGCGCTCCTGTTCATAGCTAAATCCTTGGAGATATTCCACTCCTTAAGATCTCTCTTAACGGACTCGTCCCAAGTTAGTTTAGGTCGATCTCTACCGCTCTTTACATTATCGGGCCGCTTTAGAACTCCACTACGCACAGGCGTCTCAGGAGGCCTCCGTTGGACATGTCCAAACCATCTTAACCGATGTTGAATCAATTTCTCCTCAATTGATGTCACCCCAACCCTATCCCGAATATTCTTGTGATGAGCTAGTGATCTCAACAACTGTACGGTTGATGCTGATTCAAACCATTTAAGACTTGTTTCAGGAAGCCAAATGTTTCTGGACATATTTGAGCTGAATAATGTCATAATACCTGGCTTTTGCTGATGTTTACAGCCATACAGCTTACAGCTATGTTACCCATGTAGACATTTGGTATAGTCAACAAGATTGAGAAGTGGGTCCATCTAACTAACATCTCAATTGATATGTTCTTTATCTTCAGATTCTGCTGCATTCTTATAAAAATATTGTTCTCTCTGCTGATGTTCTGTATCTACAGCCACACAGCTTGCAGCTGCAGAACAAAGATTTTCCACACTCCAATGGAGTAGAAGCCACAAACACTGGTTTGATGCTTGGTCCTGTGTGCATTTACATATCCTCAATCTATATTGCCATATTATTATTCACTGAACAATCAGTAAGAGATCCTTCAGAAATCTAATTTACATTGTTTATAGCTTATTTTGCAACCTCCATGTTTGCGTCTTGTTTGATGTTTTGTGTTATTCCGTGTTTATTGTGGTTGACAGTTAAGACAAGATTCGTGTGTTTGCTTCCTGAGATAAACAGCCGTTTATTCATGCAAAAGTCATTCCAAAGAAACTAAATGCATGCAACATGAAAACTTCGACTTGCTGTTAACTTCTGGAGGATTTAACCAGAGAATGTGCTTATTCCACTGGCAAATCCAGATTACCCACAGAGAATTTTAATTTCTTTTGGTTACAGTTGAGTCCCTTTTAATCCTTTGATCCAGTACATCTATAACCACTTTTGTATAGAAGAATGAGGTGATAGGATACAATGATTCAAAAATGAGTTTCACCACCAGTATAGATGCAACCCTGCAGGTGAAGGACCTATTTGGAATGTACAAAATTTTTTCCGTAGTCTTAAAGGAACTTAGTTTGAATATCATTCTAATTTTCTATGAAGTTTCCATGTTCCTAACAAGGTCGATACTTTGCAGCCCAAGCTCTTGAACTCGGCCCTATATCATCTAAACAAGGGCTGCTCCTGCTCAATCCACTTTTTGACTCGGAGGCCAAGAGCACGTAATGTAAGCTATTGCAAAGTCAAAAAAGAGCAACGGTAAAGTTATACACACATTGCCCCAGCATATGCATCATCTATTGATAGCAGCCGGTTCAGAATTTTACTTGGAGGATCATTATCTGCTTTCCTTTTCATGTTGATCAAATCATATACAGCTGATTTTTTGAAGTGTCTTTGCAATTACAGCTGAGGTTCTTTTAACGACAGTTTGATGAATAGTTTCTTTTTTGGGGGGAGAAAAACACAGGATAAGGAACAGAGAACACAGAAGAAATTACTGTGCCTATCCATTATCTGTAAAATGATTATAAAAATCAAATTAGTATATCTTTTAACTCTTGTGGGTTTATGTGCTACAATCCATATAGATGAATATCAAGTATCTGACATGCAACTTTGAACATATTGAGCACTTCCATTTCTAGAATATATATTTGATTAATCTGCACCGTTATAGTTATGGTCCACGAAACAAATGGTATATATACATTCATGCTTATCAAAGAGGTAAAGCGAGCAGTGGCCTCCTTTGCCTGCTCCTGCTCCTCCTTAGATAACTGCCTGTCTGCCTCCTCTGGAAGTCTGAATAGCTTGAAGCGCACGGCCTCCATGGCGTTGGTCTGAAGCAACTACGTCTTGCTTGTAGGCACCGAGCACAGACCGGGAGGCCTCCAAAGTGTCAATGTGCTTAGGAATGTTACAGGGTGCACCTTTTTTTTTGTTTGGTTTATAGAATGAAATGAGTAATCTATTAGCATCTCGTTATTTACCAGCTAATAATTAGTACTAGTATGATGAATGAGGTTGTTTTTATCAAATTTGAGAAATGGGTTCACGCTGCACCGTCTCATCCTGAACGATTTGATTCCAACCAAATAGATAGCATATGATGTTCGCATAGGACATCATACTCGGCCCTTGAATCCATTGTCCATCCACTCATCCCACTCATAAAGGAGTATATCACAACTACATGAGTGCATGGTTAAATGCAGACTATAATGAATCTACTAACCGAAGAACGCAGAAGTATTAAGTATAAGTACCATAGAAGAAAATACGCAAATATAAAACGACACTAAAGCATGAGTCTTTCATGAGGTTTGGTCAGCTCCTACATCCTCGGGTATAACTATGGGTTCTCAGTTCCATAAGCTGAAAATCCATGACTGAAAGTATTGTTCGCTGATTTGTTGTGAGAGAAAAACATTGCTGAATGGCTGGCAATCGGCTGATAAGCCCAAGCGAACAAGGCGGCTATACTGGCATTTGGGCGCGTATATAGTTTTGCTGCCGTCCAAACAAGCTGCCAAGTTATCTCATGTTACAACAGAGATTGACCTCATATTTATGGCTTAGGTTGGAGGTCCGACTCGAACTCTATCTTAACCCTAATACAACCCAAATCCAATTGTAGTTACAGTTAAGTTAACACATATCTAACAAACTTCACCTTGCCAATGTGCATGCCATTTTGAAGTCTTCTATGTGTGAGCGTCTGTACTGGAACTTGAGCCATCACCTTTGCTGCTCCAAGAGAGCTGCCCGGCTCTCCTCGCTCACGCTCACAGTAAACAAGGGTCTGGGTCTCCTTGCAACTCCATATTACTTGCAACTGTACACCATATTCTCTTTTATCAGTCTCTATCAAGTAAACTTACATTCCTCTCTAGCCCGAACACACGCCTAACTCTCTAGAGAGCAGCTACTCCCTGTTAGGCATCACGTGAGCTAACTGAATCTAATACCATGCTTGACCCCATTGCATGCGTGACATCTGAATCTAATACCATGCTTGACCCCATTGCATGCGTGACATCGAGAACCCTCATAGCCACTATCTGAGTCACATATAGAAATTGCAATGTGAAAATAGGTTCTGTTTTTAAAGACGGGTCTCTTAGGAGACACATATCTTTGTTAATAGACTTTAGGAGATAGTAGTTTGCTAAGCTTTCTCCATAAATAAATTGGACACATCTAGAAATAGATGTGTATTTTAAAGGTTGTAGTAAATTTTGACTATCTCCATAAATAAAAGGGGTTGTCTTCTAAAGTTAATTTTGCACTAGTGGTCGTAATGTAAGTTGTATCTCGTATCATCAGCATAGGTTTTTATATTTTACTTAATTTATCTGAAGTCATATCATGTGCCCAAATGCTTTTCATAAGCTAATTGATTTGAGATTTCCAACTACAACTTGTCAAAGGATAGCTTTGTGTTTCTTCCTACTCTGTTACATTATTGCAGAAAAAAATATAGTATATTGTTGTCTATGCTTGCATATGCAGAACAACGATTTCCCGCGCTTGGATGGAGTAGAAACCTCAAACGCTAAGTTGGCACTTCGTGGCGCGACCATGTGAGGATATCCACGGTCTACATTACTGGCATATTATATTGACTAATTAGTAAACATATCTTTCGAAACCTAATCTTACATTATTTTTGCGAGTTCGATCAATTCCTCTAATAACAATTCCTCATGAGTTTTGTTGAATGTTTCGTGATTTGGATTGATGAGCCTTCGGCGGTCACCTTAGCCACCCGTGTTGAGTCGCACATTGGTTTCTTAGTACAACTAGTTTATTCCACTGCCCGGCGGTGCCTTTTGTTGTGTTCAACCCTATCATTACTAACAACTCGCCGTGATGTGGTGTTGGACGTGTATGACTCTTAATTTCTTCTTAATGAAACACGTGTTATGCACGTTCTTGAAAAAAAAACAACCCATGCTGACCCATTCCTGGGCTTTTTTTCACGAAGAACGTGTCTTATCACGTATTCCATTAAGAGGTAAAGATTATATGACACAACTATGAGAAAATTCTCGTAACGCAGATTACAACCACCAAAGTAGTGGCTAACTTGGAACATATTATAGCAGCAAGGGAGAGGGACCCTTAGCCTAGAACCTTAACTGACTAAACCTGTGAGAAAAAAAGATCCATCAACACAATGGTTGTCTGTAAAGAAGATATAGCCGCGGTGAAAAAACTAATAAGATGTACCGGCTGAGGGATGGTGGAGGTGCTGATGAGGTCTACCAACAACTTGAGTTCTATGAGCGTTCTCTCGTTTTCCAAAACCAACAAGTGAACCCCAAATGTGTTCAAATCGATGTGCCAGAACCACTATGCACATAGTGCCATGTCAGATCAAAACTACTCCCTCCGTTCCTAGATGTCTGTCGTTTTCGCTTTCCGAGAAATAACTTTAACTAAATATATATTAAAAAATATTAATATATACGATATATAATTAGTATCATTGGATACATATTTGAATCTAGTTTTTTAATAATTTTTTTTGGAGATAAAAATGTTACATGTATTTTCTATAAATCGAGTCAAAGTTATCGGCACGGAAATTGTGGCAACGGAGTACCTTTGAATGGTACAAGGGCTTAGAACTGAGACGTAGCAATTGCTTTTGTCAAAGATATATGTTTTTATGAGTTTAGATTAGAGTACGTACAAAGTTTGTCTAAACACAGAGGGAACTGCTCCGATAAGGAGAAATTTCGGGCAGGTTCTTTGGAAAATTTTGAGAAATGAGTGGCCAGCTCTGATTCTCTTTTGCATATTTATGTCGTCCTTGCACCTGAAATGGCTGTCTTATGACCCATCTGTGACAGGATCATCCACTTTCAACTTTTATAATCGTACGAATGGAATCTGCATTATATATACTTGGCACTTTAGTTGGATGAGCATGCAGCATTGCAGCTCGCAGGTGCATGCCGGCATGAGTAAGCCTGCATGAACAGGACGGTCGAGCGGCGTTTGTGCCTCGGAGACGAGTACTCGTCGGTCTCAAAATAATTATCCTTTCAGGTTTCGTGTCGTAATTTTGACTAGATTTATAAAAAATACGTGCAATAATTGTATCTCTAAATAAATTTGTTAAAAAACTAGATTTGAAGATCTTTCCAATAATACTAATTATATATCACAAATATTAATATTTTTTAATATATATTTAGTTAAAGTTATTTTTCGGGAAGCGAGAACCACAGTTATCTTGGAATGGATAGAGTACCCTGACAAGAGGAGACGAGCTACTCAAGTCAGCATGCACAGAGACTGATGCGGACAAGACGAAGCTCCTGAGATTTCACGTCGAGATGCTGTCGAGAGCCGCGGCGACACCCGGTATCGTATGGATGGGCGTCGTCGTTCATTACGGATAATCTTCAGTCTATCACGGGATGTCTCACGGTAGTAGAGTTTCGGCAAGGGTTACGTTTAGACCGCGATCTGGATGTTGAGGAGCAAGACGACAACCCAGATAAAAGATTTACCCAGGTTCAGGCCGCTCGGAAGCGTAATACCCTACGTCCTGCTTCTCGTGTTATCTGTGTTCTCAAGTATCGGAATACAATGAGGTGCTCAGCTCGTAGATCTGAGGACCGATCTAGGGCTGATTGAGTTGAAGATTAGATGCGTTCTAGGGGGGTCCCTGGCTGCTTTATATAGTCAGCCGCCAGGGTTACAGAGGTCGGTTACACCAAGTCGTATCCTAGGAGGACTCGAGCTATCCTAACCGATAAAGACTACTTGCGGGACAAGCTTCCTTGTACGTGATCCGAATTGAGGTCGGTTACGGACCACACCTCCGTCTTGATATCCAGCCCACCAGCCTGGTTGGCAGCAAGCTGGGCTTCGCCTGGTCTGGGCCATCTTGCCGAGCAGCCCGAGACTACCTATGAGGGTATACGGGGTCTATCCCCCCACAGCTAATCCTCGAGCGCCATGTATTCTGATGCGACACGCCATTTTAACCTTCTCCGAATAGTGAGGCTTGAGTTCTTGACATCTCCGACCACCGTTGTCGCCGGAGAAGTAGGTTGTCCGAAGAATGTATGGTGCTCTTAAGAAGAAAGAAAAAGATTTCCGTCCCGGGAAGTGTGCCCACTTGTATTTCTGAAAAGAAATGTAAGTGCGTCTTGAAGTGTAGCATCTTTGATCATCAGAGGCGTTGTGGTCAAAAAATAAGCACATTCACCGCGAGGTGAAGTGTGCCCACTTAGTCCCCGAGCCTGGTAGTAGGTGACGTAGGCACGTGGTGTCAGGGTCTAAAAAGAATTCCCAGTTAAGTTGAGAATTCAATCGTCATACAGGCGATACGAGATGCATCGGCAGGTGCATCGTACCGATGTAGTCCCCGAGCTTGCTGGAAGGCGAGGTATGAGCCTTGTAGCAAGGTCCAAATGAGAAAAAATATCCCAACTGTATGCGAGTTGCCAGTCGCATATAGTGGAGACGCAAAGTCCCCGAACCGTGGTCGGGGAGTGATCGACAAAGTCCCCGAGCCGTGGTCGGAGAGTGATCAACGAAGTCCCCGAGCCATATGGTCAGAGAGCAGTCGAGGCGCGAGCGACGAAGTCCCCGAGTCGTGGTCGGAGAGTGATCGAGGCAGTCCCCGAGCACTGGTCGAGGCGCAAACGACGAAATCCCCAAGCCGTGGTCGGAGAGCAGTCGAGGCGCGAGCGACGAAGTCCCCGAGTCGTGGTCGAAGAGTGATCGAGGCAGTCCCCGAGCACTGGTCGAGGCGCAAGCGACGAAGTCCCCGAGTCGTGGTCAGAGAGTGATCGACGAAGTCCCCGAGCATAGGTCGAGGAGCGAGCAACGAAGTCCCCGAGCCATATGGTCAGAGAGCAGTCGAGGCGCGAGCGACGAAGTCCCCGAGTCGTGGTCGGAGAGTGATCGAGGCAGTCCCCGAGCACTGGTCGAGGCGCAAGCGACGAAGTCCCCGAGTCGTGGTCGACGAAGTCCGTGGTCGACGTGGTCCGTGGCCGTAGTCCGTTCCCATTATAGGGAAGTGGATCCTGCCGTCGTGTCCCTTGGGATCGCTCCGGAGCTGGACGACGACGCTGCTGAAGAGCTCCGGGCCTCCTCTGCTCCTACCGCCGCAGCCTTGGTAGAAGACATGGTGCTGATCGAAGATCCTGTAACGACAGACGGTGGTCAGTAGGCAGCCATGTAGAAACATTATGTATGAACAATATGTTTAGGAGTTAAACAGAGCACGAGGTGCTCAGAAACTCGTTATGGCAATGTATATTTCAGGCGTTTACTTAAGCGTGTGATAAGTATTTTGCCGTTTCTAAGTTTTACTTTATGCATAACTAAACACATAAAGTTTATTTCGAAAGTATGTGTCGACATCCAAGTTTTATCCTTGCTCTCGAAGCGACTAGCTCAGTTAGGTGACCCAGGGACGCACTAGTGAACAGCGCGATGCGCCAGGATCACTAGGTACGATCCTAAGTACCGTTAGAGGACAACCATCGGATCTTCTAGTGCTGAGTAGCGCGGAGCTGTAGCACATCGATAGAGGACCGAGACGTGGTGTCTTGTCAAGTCGTTCTCGACGAGCAAGAATAAAGTTTGGATGTGACATATGCAGGGTGCATGTATGCAAGGTGTGTATAAAACCCTTTTAAAGAAGATTGCAACTGGAAAGCAGAGAGAGACGAAAACTTCCATTATATAAAGAAATAAATTAGAGGTGATGAAATACATATCTTAGGATTTACACGTGGTAGCGTATGAGCAGCTCTATGTGCCATGAATTAGGCTCTTCAACACCTTCTAATGTCTCCAACTGATAGGATGTTGGGCGTGTGACGGCCTTTACCCTGAACGGTCCTTCCCACCTTGGTGATAGTTTATGGAGGCCATCGGTCTTTTGAATCCGACGGAGCACGAGATCACCGACCACGAACAAGCGTCCTCGGACATTGCGATTATAGTAGCGACGTACGGCCGCTAAGTACTTGGCGGTCCGAACACACGAATCCAATGCCTGTTCTTCTTTAGCGATGATGTCGACATCCCTGGTAGAGTTGGAAACGTCTTCGTTGTAGTAGGTGACTCGTGGTGATCTGAATGCGACTTCAGCTAGTAGAACAGCCTCGGAGCCGTATACCATGAAATATGGTGATACTCCGGTATTTCGACTGGGTTGGGTGCGCAGTCCCCAGACCACAGCAGGGAGCTCCTGGAGCCACCGACCAGGTTTGAGAACCTTGTCTGCCTGGTAGACTCGCTTCTTGAGAGCGTCGAGGATCATTCTATTTGCTTGTTCTACTTGACCGTTTGCTCTGGGGTGAGCGATGGAGACGTATTTAACTTTGATGCAGTTGTCTTCGCAAAAGTTGAAGAAAGCATCGCTTGTGAATTGTGACCCCAGATCGGTGATTATAGAGTTTGGGATGCCAAACCTATGGATAACCTCGTCTAGAAATTGTACGGCCTTCTCAGCGGTGGCTTGCTTGACTGGTTTGTACTCTATCCACTTGGAGAACTTGTCGATGAGCACGTAAACAGAAGCATAGCCGCCGGGTGCTTTTTTGAAAGGACCGATCATATCCAGTCCCCAGCACGAGAAGGGCCAAGCAACTGGAATGATTTGCAAATCATGTGCTGGGACATGGATCTGCTTAGCAAACATTTGACAGTTTGCGCATCGCCGCACATAATCTTCGGCGTCAGTAACAGCTGTAGGCCAGTAGAAACCTGCTCGGTAAACTTTGCCGACCAGCGTCCGAGAAGCTGCATGGTTACCGCACATACCCTCATGGATCTCTTTTAAGAGCTCGAGGCCCTCTTTCTAGATAATGCACTTTTGGTAAATGATGGACCTGGGTCCTTTTCGCATTAGTTCACCGTTGACCATGGCATAAAGCTTGGCTCTGCAGACCAATTACTGGGCAGCAATCTTGTCTTCCGGAACTAGGTGTTCATTCAGGTATTTGATGAAGGGCTCTCTCCAATCTGGCTGGGGAGGCACTACCTGCTCGGGTAGCTCTGTACCTTCATCAGCTTCCTGCTGACCTGGCGACTCATTGTCCTTCGTATTGTTACTGAGCAGTGCGACTAGATCTGACGCCGTGGCATCAGGTTTCATAGTCTGGTCAGCCTGATCTGAGATCGAAGGCTTTAAGAGGTCTTGAACAAATACCCCGGGAGGTAACTTAGCACGGGTCGAACCTAGCTTGGACAACTCGTCGGCTCCCACGTTCTGTGCTCGCGGGATGTGGATGAACTCGAGTCCGTAAAACTTGATTTCCAACTTGCGTATTGCCGCGACATAAGCATCCATCTTTTCGTGGACTGTGTCCCACTCCTTGTTCACCTGGTTGATGACCAAGGCAGAGTCCCCGTAGACCAGGAGCCGTTTGATACCAAGCTCGACTGCGATACGAAGGCCATGCAAGGCTGCTTCGTACTCTACTACGTTGTTGGAAGCCCAGAAGTGTATACGCAAAACGTATTTGATCGTATCCTTAGAAGGAGAGATGAAGTATACGCCTGCACCAGCACCATCTATCTTCAAGGACCCGTCGAAGTACATTTGCCAGTGCTCGGTGACGGAGTCAGCCAGAGGTAGGCAAATATCAGACCACTCCACGATGAAGTCCGGGAGAACCTGTGATTTTATGGTTCTACGGCTATGAAACTGCAGCGTGAACTCTGATAATTCCAGCACATATTTCACGATGCGACCACTGGCATCTCTGTTGCGGAGGATATCGCCAAGCGGCACGTCGCAGACCACCGTGATCTTGAATGCTTGGAAGTAGTGGAGTAATTTGCGTTTGGTAATCAGCAGTGCATACAAGAGCTTATGTACCTGGTTGTACCGCTGCTTGGATTCAGTAAGCACTTCACTGATGTAGTATATGGGTCGCTGGACCCCATAAGCTTTCCCTTCTTCCTCACGCTCGACTACTAGCACCGTGCTGACCACGTTGGTCGTAGCAGCTATGTATAGGAGCAACTCTTCGTCCGGCTTTGGGACTGTCAGGAGGGATGGGGACGCAAGATAGGCCTTGAGCTGTTCAAAAGCCTAGTCAGCTTCCTCTGTCCACTTGAACTTTTCCTTGGCTTTGAGTAGCTTGAAAAAGGGAAGTCCTTTTTCGCCCATGCGGGAGATGTACCTGCTGAGGGCAGCCATACAACCGGTAAGTTTCTGGATATCCTTGACGCACCTGGGTGGTCGGAGATTAAGGATATCGGCAACTTTTGCAGGGTTTGGCCTGATGCCATCCTGGCTGACCAGGTGGCCAAGCAAGATTCCCGACGGGACACCGAAAACGCACTTGTTTGGGTTCAATTTCCACTTAAACTCATTGAGTTTATCAAAGGTGCGTTGAAGATTTTCGATTAGAGTGTCGGCTTTCCGAGTCTTTATCACCACATCATCTACGTATGTCTCGACGAGATCGTCGGCGATCTTTTGTTCTAGGCAGGACTGGATAGCCCGTTGGTAGGTAGCCCCGGCGTTTTTGAGACCAAATGCCATGGTCGTGTAACAAAAAGCACCGAAGGGGGTGATGAAAGCTGTTTTTTTCTTGCAGCGGGTGCTCGGCGCTGGTTGGGATCTAACCAACGAGGGCCGTTAACTGGATCTGCAGCGCGTGCTCGGCGGACGTGGCTGCGCTGTCGTGGTCGGACAGGGGTGAAGCCAGAGAAATCTGGCTCTTGGTGAAGCTGGTTGCGAGCAGTCTCGACTAGATCCAACATCTCCACCAAACCACAACCCTGTCGGTCGATTAGCTCAATCAGATCTGAGTTGTCAATGTGCCTCCTCTGGTAGCGAGGAAGCTGTCTCCGGGGGGCCTGGGCGGCCATCCTCTCCGTGGTCGCTGAGGGCAACACGGAATCTTGCGCAACTGGTGCTGGGACCAGCGGCGATGACCTTGGCGCTGTGACCGAAGGTGCAGCAAGTGGTGCTGTGACCGGCTGAACAGCAGGTGGTGCTGGGACCATCCTGGACGCTCCCGAGGACGTGAGGGCCGTAGCTACGCTCGTGGTCCAGGTGAAGGATCCAACGGTGAGCGTGTAGCCGGCTTGGAAATCCATGGAAGCGGGGAAGGAAACCATCTGGATCGCCTCAAGATCTAAAACACCAACCCCTACCTGGCGCGCCACTGTTGATTACGGATAATCTTCAGTCTACCACGGGATGCCCCACGGTAGTAGAGTTTCGGCAAGGGTTACGTTTAGACCGCGATCTGGATGTTGAGGAGCAAGACGACAACCCAGACAAAAGATTTACCCAGGTTCAGGCCGCTCGGAAGCGTAATACCCTACTTCCTGCTTCTCGTGTTATCTGTGTTCTCAAGTATCGGAATACAATGAGGTGCTCAGCTCATAGATCTGATGACCGATCTAGGGCTGATTGAGTTGAAGATTAGATGCGTTCTAGGGGGGTCCCTGGCTGCTTTATATAGTCAGCCGCCAGGGTTACAGAGGTCGGTTACACCAAGTCGTATCCTAGGAGGACTCGAGCTATCCTAACCGATAAAGACTACTTGCGGGACAAGCTTCCTTGTACGTGATCCGAATTGAGGTCGGTTACGGACCACACCTCCGTCTTGATATCTAGCCCACCAGCCTGGTTGGCAGCGAGCTGGGCTTCGCCTGGTCTGGGCCATCTTGCCGAGCAGCCCGAGACTACCTATGAGGGTATACGAGGTCTATCCCCCACAGTAGTCGTCTGGGTCCCAGGCCTCCTCGGACCGCACGTACGCGTGTGCACCTAGGCTGACAGCTCGCTGGTGATGGCGGACAGTGGTGTGATCGATCCGGTGCAGCTGGGGACGAGGTTGAATCGATGCTGTAGGCCGCCCGAGCCCGACATTGCATGCACAGCACCTGCTGGGGCGACGGCCGAGAGGCAAGACAGGGATGAACCCCGCGGCATCTTTTTTGATCAAGCTTCGCCAACAATTATTTTGTTGCCGACTGAGCGTTGGCTCAGTTAGTGGGCTCTCCAAGGAAGCCATCCGCCTGGGTTCGAATCCGACACGCTGCATGCTTTTAAGTCTTCTAATAAGGTCGGAGGCTTAACAACCCCTTTCTCTAAGAACAAAAAAATAAAATTGTTTTGTTTCTTTACCGATCAGCGAATACCGATACGTGTACTTGTTTTGTTCCTTTCTCGCCACTTTATTAAGCAACCAATTGGAGAATATTTATGTTCGTTTATTTACCACTTTTAACTCGCTGGTAGTACTTCTCTAAATCTTCTTCTTTCTTCCCCTGCAAAAACCAAATTCAAAATAAGTTCATATGACTTACGGGTTTCCTTAATTTTTCAACTCAGTTTAGAACCTTGATGGACACGTTTTTCTACCTCTAGCTAGGTTTAGGTGAAAAGTTATTACCAAAAAAATATGAAAAATATGCATGATCACTATTTTCAAAGGAAGTATGTTTGGATCTACCAACTAAATTTTAGTTGCCTAAATTTATCTATTAGGGATCCAAACGGCCCAGCTAAAGTTTAACTGAGTTTAGTTGTTTCAACCCATCTAAACTCAACTAAAGTTTAGCTTTGAAAGTTTGGCTAGCTAAACTTTTGAGTGGATCTAAACAGGGCCATATGTATTGGAAAGAGCGAATACTTGCAAGACAAAAACTTGCGGAAACTTAGGGCCTATCCTTTTACAATTGAAGACGAAATGAAGAGTTAGAGCTTTACCAAGCAACTTCAACAAAAATAAAAACCATTTTTTTTAATAATCCAACTTTTACCGGATCACCAAATTACCTATTTGGAGTTTTAGAGAAATTAGCCACCTTTAACACTGAGGCTATCTACACTCGTCATACTCTAAATCCATCCTCTAAAAGGAATATTCCGTCATGTTCATCTATATTCTCTCCTCTATATCCAGTACTTCCGCACCCGTCATACTCTATATCAACTACCAGCACGCGGGGCCTACATGTCATACTCTATTTTTTCTTTTTCTCTATATTTTCTTCTTCCCTTCTTTTCTCTCTCCACGCACATGCAAGCAGCAGAGTGGGCGGGTGGTACGCTACAGCGCTACGGTACGGCGCTATATTTAGCGTTGATGCAAGGATAGCGGACAACATCCAGTACCCCGCTGCGGCTCGCGCGGTACGCTATCCTGTACTGCAGGGCGTTTACAGGATGCCGCTGCAGGTAGTCTGAAGTACCGACATTATCCCATCAAAAGGAAAGGGAAAACAAAATGAAATGCACCCTACCGCAACCTATGTTGCTAAACAACACTTAGATTCTTACAACCGCAATCCAAACGATGAAAATTTTCACAATTTATTATTTATTACAATTTACATGAACTTTTCACTATCCGAAGCTGAAACAAAGAAACCCTTGCTACGTTTTCTTTGTTTGCAATCGTACCCCATCATAGTAGTTCACGTGAAGTTAGTTCTACATTATTGCCAAAAAGATAGGGCCAAGATACTAGTTCACGTAA
Organism: Saccharum hybrid cultivar R570; assembly: GCA_038087645.1. Taxonomy (NCBI): domain Eukaryota; kingdom Viridiplantae; phylum Streptophyta; class Magnoliopsida; order Poales; family Poaceae; genus Saccharum; species Saccharum hybrid cultivar. The sequence continues at coordinate 37,181,966 of JAQSUU010000012.1, read as the reverse complement.
AGTGGTTCTACATGCTGATTGCCAGAAGATGGGGCCAATATTAGTCTCATGATGAATTGACAATGTCATATAGAAGTTTTTATTGCTAAGATAAGAAAAGATAGTCGATATAGTACAGTATTCCACCAATAGTATAAATGTTAACTATTCATAGTTAGCTATCAACAACACAAAAAACATATTGACAAGGAGTAATGAATTGTTAACTATTCATAGAAATTGTGGAGCAGCACTAATTATTGTAGTACACATGTCACTTTAATTAATATAAATGAGCAATTTTGATGATACATACAACCATAGTAACAAATTAAACTAGAAGATACCCGCGCATTGTTGCGGGGATTGACAAAATTTAGAATGAAATTAAGTGGAGATGATGTGGATAGCTTGCATTAAGAGGTTGGAATTAAGTACAAGGACATGACTATTCGTGGGAGATGATATGGATAGTTCGTGCATGGATGATGTGGATGCCTTGCATGTTGAGATAGACTTGTAGTGGGGATTTGTTTTATGAGATATAGATATATATAAAGTATGTATAAGATCAAAAGCATGGTTGGTATTCCGTACTATTAATACTCATTAATATTGTATGGTCTTTTGTGACATCTCTTAGGTCAATCTCAATGTGAATTTCATAGAGTTTCATGGGCATTAAATATGCTGACATGTCAGTGTATTGATGAATAAGAGAGAAATGATGAAAGTTTTATGAGAGTAGAGAGAATTTTATGGGGATGAAACTCTTCTGCACTGTTTCCAAAATATGAGTGTTGAAAATTGAGTCATGCATGAAACTTGCACTGAGACTAACCTTAGTCCAATAATGTTATAAACCATGCCAACAAATCATGAATTCGTCTTTCTATACCTTCCCTTAATGAGAAACATGCTTAGCCATATACGGAAAAGATGTCTTTTTTGTATTTGTATCATTTTTGTATATCATTAAATTTTCATACATAAAAAATGTGTTGTCCTAACTGCCATCAGAGTCTACATGATAATTTCCTTGGACGACCCTAAGTGGGTCATTCAAGCCATTAACAAGAATAGGAGAGCCTTTTGGTTGAATGGGTGATAGCAAGTACATAGAGGTCACTACAAGATCACTTGAGAGTGAATCTATTGTCCAAATGAGCTTGGTGATATGGGAAATCCACAGCTTGGAAATCCTCAATTGGTTCCTATGGAACCATGAAAGTTCCTAGTTTGGTTTTGGCTAATTGATGAAACCTAAGTACTAACCTCTATGCTAAGCATGTGTAGTAGTTGAGGTTGGTACATTCCAAGTGTGGAGCTAGAAGATGATCATGGTGATGACCATAAGATGATCAAGTGCTCAATTTATCAAGTGCTCAATTTGGAAAAGAAGAAAGAGAAAAACAAAATCCTATGGAGCTCAAGGCAAAGGTATAAGATAGAGTTTTGATTTTGGTGATCAAGATATCATAGTGTGTGTGATCACGTTTAGGATCGATAGCCTTACTATGAAGAAGGGAATTCTTTGGTTAATCGGTTTATCGAGTGCCACTAGGTAACATGATTCTTGCATATGCATTAGGAACCTAGTGTGCTAACATGGCCCTTTGTAAAATGCTTTGAAAAATCCTAACACACGTGCACACAAGTTCTACACTTTATGGTTAGCAAGTTGAAAGCAAGGGTGAAGTGGTTGCGGTGCTAGAAAAAGAATAAGGAGGAGTTTCTGGGGCGTCAGACCCTGGCTCAGGGGCGTCGGACCCTGGCAGCCAGAGTTCGACGGCTAACCCTAGCTCTTGGGTACGCGTGGGGGAGCGTCTGACGACGTCGGAAGGGTCGAGCGCACTGTTCATCGTGCAACTTTTGGCACGCGCGCGAGCGGTTTGGTGGCGTGCTGACACGTGGAGGTGTCGGACCCTTGGGGCGGTCAAACGGTCAGCGTCGGACTCGCATCCGATGGTTTTCATGCTCTCTAGACCTCTCTGTTCGTTTTTTAACAAGCGTCGAACCTTGAACTCCATGAGTCCGACGATGTCTTTGCAGTATGTGTCAGTGACCGTTTGGGCGCGCAACGGGCGCAAGTTTTAAACGGGACACGTGGCAGCATAGGAGTGGCCGCGGGAGGCATCAGACCCAGGCATCGGACTATCCGATGCCCCGTGATTCCAAGTCTGACGGCCCTTCCCGTGGACTAACGACTCTATTGTTTTGAGGGGGTCTATAAATAGACCTTGGCTGGCTACAAGGTGTCTCTCTTAGCACTTTGACATACTTGACATCCTTGTGAGCCTAAGCAAACATCCCTCACTCATTTCCATCCTTGATTCATCATCATTGTGAGATTGTGAGTGATTCCTAGTGCATTTGCTTGAGTGATTGCATCTAATGACACTTGGGGATCGTTGTGACTGCGGAGTTCTTGTTACTCTTGGTGGTTGCCGCCACCTAGATAGCTTGGAGGTAGCGGAGGAGTTGTGGCAAGAGTGGTGCTTGTTCTTGGCCACCTCCCGGTGATTTGTAAGGGGTTCTTGTGCCTTCCCCGGCGGAGCACCAAAGACAACTCTAGTGGATTATGTGTGTCATTGAGTTACCTCACTTGTGGGTAGGTTCTTGCGGTGCCTAACGTGTAGATGAGGTTCGTGCAACACCTCTTAACCATCGAACCACCAAGTATTGATCAACACAATGGGGACTAGTGTGCTGGCAAGCACGTGAACCCCAGGAGAAAAATCTTGGTATCCATTCTTGTGATTGATTTGGTATTCTCCCGGTGATTGATTGATTATCGTCTTGGTGATTGGTTCATCCTCTACATGTTGGTATAACCACCTTGCCATCTCACTTATATTCCGGCAAACTAGTTGTGTAGCTATATCTTAGCGTAATTAGCTTGTGTAGTTTGTCTTGCTAGTATAGCTCACTAGTGTAGCTTGTATTTGACATAGTCCTTTGTGTGCCTAGTGATCATAGCTACTAGAATTGCTTGGGTAGGTGGCTTGCAACCCCTTGTAGAGCTAAAGCAAATTGCATTACGCCGTTTGTTATACTAACCAATTTGCTTTAGTGAAGTTTGTAGAATTTTATTAGGCTATTTACCCCCTCTAGACATATTAGGACCTTTCAAACCATTGTCTATATGAAAGCATCTAGGATGGCTAGAGGGGGATGAATAGCCTAAAAATTTTCCTTTAAACCACGACACTTGGCAAAGTGATTAGTTAAAAGGTGATTCTAATAGCAACTACTTTGCCTAGACTATTTTAGGGTTTAGGGTCCCAATGACTGCATCCAGGGCTGCAGATGTCGCTGCTTTGTCGTCACATGCCCTTTTCATTAGTTAGCGCAGAATTGGTTATGTGTGAGTTGAGCTAAAGCTTTAGGTCTTGATTCTGAAGCACATCATCTATGTATGGCCCTGTTTAGATCTCTATAGATAATAACTATCTGCTAATAGTTATTTTTTTGATCCACAAATAGTCAGCTGGTTGGGTTCCTTATGGTAGAACCTGCCTACCCGGGTTCAAGTCCTCGACTTAGCACGAGTGCGCGCATTTTCCTAGATTTATTCTAGGATTTAACGGCGCTAAGCTTTTAGTGGTAGGCGACGTCCCTATCGACAGTGAGACGTCTGTGGTGAATCCGTAAATCTCGTGATCTGCCGGCTCAGTCCTTCGGAGGTGCTCATAGGGGTGGGGTTTGCGTGCGTGTGTTCATAGGGGTGAGTGTGCGTGTGTTGTGAGTGTCTGCGTTGTACTGTGTAATTAAAAAATAGTTAACTGTTAGTTGGATCTCTAGACAGTGACTATTTTTTTGAGAAACCAGGTTTATATTTCACATATATTTCTGATAGTTTACATCCCAAATCTTACAAAGACACCTTTGAAATAAAGGAAAATTACATCCATGTCGTTGCAAGATTCTCCTGGTCGTCCTCGTCACCGACGGTCGGAGTTGGAGCCTTGAAGCCGACCACCTTCCCGACGAAAGAACATAAGAGGTTTTCAGTGCCACCAAGTGTAGCACATCGGAAACACCGACATGCTTTGTAATCGTTGAATGTCCAGGCTGAGCCAGATGGCCAGCGGCCACCACATCACCAGAGAACAAGGAATCTGGCGCCTCATCTACCAACAACCCCAGCTTGCCGGAAGACAATACACCCAGAAGGGGAAGCAAATCACCAGAAGAGGTGGGAGCTAAAAACCAACCCAGTTCCACAAGTTGGTAGACATACCTCCCAAGATTTCCACCGGAGAGTCCATCATCAGTGCCGACGCCGATAGAAACAAGGGAGGGACAAAAGGATAACCCGACGAGATCTAGAGCACCCACCAGAATTCCAGATCCAACGAGCTCACACCTTATTAACCTCCGGGCTGCAGCGACGAGGGAGCCATCTCCACCATCATCAGCACCGCCATGGAGGACCGAAGACCTCGGATGGCGTCGCATTAACCCTAAACTACTCAAACTATAACATATAATTAGTAGTAATAGACAACCACACCTGCCCTCAACCAAATCCCTCGCCTCCCAATGCCGGAGATGCCGACAGAGGCGGGAGATCTGGTGAGGAACAGGCCGGGATCGAGGAATCGCCCGCTGTTCGCCTTTGAGCACTGTAGAGAGGGGAAAAAACGGACGAGAGAGTTCTCTCTAGACGGTGACTATTAGCAGATAATGATCCAAACAGGGCCTAAACCTCAATTATTTTGTCTAGGCGGCCCAGTCTGGACTCTAAGGAAGCCCATCATGCATAAAATGCGAGCCCGCTCCTAGCCACACAACCAGCCCAGCAGGGTCAGCACCTCTCGATGGGTCCAGTCCGTCCGGCCTCCCGTCCCGTCATCAACATTTCAACATCCCCGATTCGATCCGCGACGGCGCCACAGCAACACACCATACCTAGCTCTTCCTTCCCGAACCCTCGCGCCGCCGCCTAGCCGCATTTTCCTACACCCAAGCCCTAAACACCACCGCCCTCTCAAATCTCCTCCCCCTCGATCCATGGCCGCCGCCGCCGCCGCCGCCGCGCCATCCCGCAAGACGGAGACCTACACCGACACCAAGCGCCGCGACGATGTGCGCGGCGCCAACATCGCCGCTGCGCGCGCCGTCGCCGACGCCGTGCGCACCTCGCTGGGCCCCCGTGGCATGGACAAGATGATCTCCTCGGGCGACCAGGCGCAGGAGGTCATCATCACCAACGACGGCGCCACCATCCTCTCCCGCATGGCGCTCCTCCAGCCCGCCGCGCGCATGCTCGCCGAGCTATCCCGCTCCCAGGACGCCGCCGCTGGGGACGGCACCACCACCGTCGTCGTCCTCGCTGGATCCCTCCTCCGCCGCGCCCAGCCGCTCCTCTCCGCCGGGGCCCACCCCACTGCCGCCGCCGACGCCCTCCACCGCCTCGCCACGCGCGCTGTTGAGATTCTCCACGCCATGGCCATCCCCATTGAGCTATCCGACCGGGAGTCCCTCGTCAAGTCCGCGTCCACTGCTCTCAACTCCAAAGTCGTCTCCCAGTACTCCACCCTCCTCTCGCCCCTCGCCGTCGACGCCGCCCTCTCTGTGGTGGATCCCGCTCACCCTGACCTTCTCGACCTCCGTGACATCCGCATCGTCAAGAAGCTTGGTGGCACCGTGGACGATACTGAGCTCGTCCGTGGCCTCATCTTTGACAAGAAGGCTAGCCATGCTGCTGGGGGCCCAACTCGGGTGGAGAATGCCAAGATCGCTGTCATACAGTTCCAAATCTCACCACCCAAGACTGACATTGAGCAGAGCGTCATTGTATCAGACTATGCACAGATGGACCGCATCCTACGTGAGGAGCGCAATTACATCCTCGGGATGGTCAAGAAGATCAAGGCGGCTGGATGCAATGTCTTGCTCATTCAGAAGAGCATCTTGCGCGACGCTGTCACTGACTTGTCTCTGCACTATCTTGCCAAGGCAAAGATTCTGGTGGTGAAGGACGTGGAGAGGGATGAGATTGAGTTCATCACCAAGACCCTAAACTGCCTTCCCATTGCCAACATTGAGCACTTCCGCACGGATAAGCTTGGGTATGCAGATGTTGTTGAGGAAATCTCTGTTGGGGAGGGCAAGGTTGTGAAGATCACTGGTATCAGGGACATGGGTAGGACTGCAACTGTACTTGTCAGGGGGTCGAACCAGTTGGTTATCGATGAAGCTGAACGCAGTCTCCATGATGCCCTCTGTGTCATAAGGTACATTTTATCAATCTTATGTTGAGATCATAATTCAATGCTATATTCATGATTTCTTCTGAATTCTAGTCTGATATAGGTGATTTATATTGCACAGCACTCTGCTATGTAGTATATTGTATATGTTCTGAGAATCTGGTGTGTGGTGCTCTCTGCTTCATGTACTGGCCTGTCATATGGACTAATGTTTGCTTGGCTCTTTGTTTACACTTTTGCAAAACACAATGCACAAGTTGATGACTGATTAGTATTAAATGTATATGGTCTTGGTGGGTTGCTGTCGTGAACTTCTGATTAGTATAATCTTTGTGCTCAGTTGTTAGTGGCAATTTGATTCTAACCCAGCCCTTCATGCCTGCCCACAATATACGTATGGTGTCGCTTAGGCGTCCACCATAAACGCCTAGGTGTGGTGAGGGGGGGTAGGGCCCCTCGCCTCAATGCCTCAAAAACCATTGCTGCTGCTATTTCCTTAGAATATTTGAAATTTATAAAGGCATTCTCTTCATTTGTATTATAAACATCTTTAGTTAGGGATATGTATACTTTTATTATAAAAAAGCATTCATTAATTTAGTTTTTCCTTAGTCTTGTAGCTTTCTCTTCTCTATACAGAGTAAGTTGGTGGTTTTAAATGCAATAGCTTTTTTATAGCAAAATTATTTGGAAAACCTCATCACTGGTTCTTGTTTTGACCTTGCCATTTTACCTGGATATATACTGGCATAATAACTTGTTAGTAACAGTGAGTCATTTTCCTTCATCCTCTATTTGCTGCCAGAGGCACATTTAAATAGTGAAACTGCGAAAGAACTTGCATATTTTGTGCTGGAGGACTTCGTGAATAGTCAGCATGTTTTAATTATTAACTAGCGAATGTCTGGAGAACTTGATGAATAGTTAGCATGTTTTGATTATTAACTAGCAAATGTGACTGTGTTGCAACGGGGGAACATTCATCCATAAATGGATGATAATATTTAGGTGATGCTATCAAGAATCTTGTCAACCAAAAATAATTCATTCAAATGAACTTGAATTTCAGCAGCCATCAGAACCATGCCTACATTAGCACGAATTAGTACAATGGATTTGTTTTTACAAACCAAAGAATATTTTCATTTTAACAGTTAGGTATTGAAGATTGGTTTCTAGCTACATGTCCATGTGGTTTATGAAAAAAAAAACAGTATCTAGATTGAAGCAAAAGAGGTCTCTAGACAAACATACTAATGTACAGACAATATGGTAGATGATAGGTGAATGGAAAGAACAGACCTGATGTGCGGCGGAGGGTTAATTTTTAGGTGGTGATATCAACAATCTTCTCAACCAAAAAAAAATCATTCAACTTTACAACAATGAATTTTAATTCTGCAGCCATCAGAACTGTGGTTAAATCAGCAAGAATAAGGACAATGGATTTATTTACAAACCAAAGGATATTTTCATCTTAACAGTTAGGTATCGAAGTTTGGTTTCCAGTTACATGTCCATGTAGGTTATGAAAAAAAACTAGTATATTCTAAGTTGAAGCAAAAGTGGTCTTCAGACAAACAGACTAATGTGCAGACAATATGGTAGATCATATATGTGTGGAAAAAACAGACCTGGCATGTGGAGGGAATGGGGTGGACGCCTGGTAGTCTGCTTGACGTTTTAAAGGTTTGTTGAGGTGGTTCATCGGCGTTGGTGAAGCCACGCCGAAGATGGCAGGGATGCTGTCTTGGAGTTGATGTTGCGACCATGCGAGACCTTGTGCGATGCTCGTCTGAAGTACTGACTGTATGAAACCATGGAACAATGGTCAGGTGTACCTTCCGATGGAAGGGGAAGGGGGGCAGTAGTAAGGGCTTGGTGTGACATCCATTCACAATGACGGTATGGTGCACATTGGACGGCACCACAAGGTGGATGCTGGCAGGACAGTGAGCACTCATGTGTGACAGGTTAGATCTGGCGTCATCAAAGTGATACTGTGATTGCATTAATGAAGTTGGGCTGTAATTATTTCCTTTTTTTAGTGGTGGGGTGAGGTTAGGGAAAAAATGGTAGGGCGTGCATGGAACAAACATGGGCAGAAGAAAGCGGGATGGAGGAAAATAACATTTTTTTAATTAGTAGGGAGAGATTGTGTGCTCTGGAGGAATTCATGTTTTGTATTTTACGTGAGAGAGCCATGTATCAATGGTGGGCTCGTGGCAGTTTCTGAAGAAACAATTGTGTGATGCCTGCCTGGGGTCAGCAGTGCTTGTTAGCACAAGTTCGTGCATGGTGTGTTGATTATTGATTTCCTTGGTCTAGCATGATCACAATTTGGCCTAATGACAAAATGGTTGGTGCTTTCTACTCCATGGTCTACGAAGCAGGATCCTTGGTTGAATTGTATATTTTTGGGCCTGATTGAGCCCTACCTCTATATAGATATTGAGACTCCTGTGTAGCTTCAAAACCTTTCGACTTTGGTTTAGTGCTTAATTCACACGAGCTGAAATAGAGGGCTCAGGACTTGATTTGCATTAGCAGAATGATCACAATTTTTTTGTGTTGTCCTTTTATGCTACCAAACAATTTATGGACCTCCTTTACCTAGTTCATTGCAATGTAGGCTTGGAAGCGTGTGATCATTGTTACACTCGTTCTGGAGTCTGTACGGTGTTTTGATTGTTGTCCTTGCTTGAATGCTTTGGGTTTGTCTGCTCCTTTCTTGACTTGGGTTTAGTATATGTTGAAGATGTCGAAGCTGGGGAAATTGTTATGATCTTTGGTGGCATGCATTCCTCATTTAGTAAGGCGATTTTCATGGTATGGTGGCTATAATGCTAGTTATAAATTTCATAACAATGTGCCTGGGCGTACTAATCGACTTAAACATTTGCACTAGTAATGCTGTCTATATTTCCTTGGACCAAGTAAAAAGGAGTTTTATGTTAATACTTCTTTTGATGCTTCAGGTGCTTGGTCAACAAGAGGTTTTTGATTGCTGGTGGTGGTGCTCCAGAAATAGAGATGTCAATGCAGCTGGCTGCTTGGGCAAAGGAGCTTCGAGGGATGGAGAGTTACTGCATCAAGGAGTTTGCTGAGGCACTTGAGGTCATCCCTTACACACTGGCTGAGAATGCTGGGCTCAACCCAATCTCCATCGTCACTGAACTCAGGAATCGCCATGCCAGAGGTGAGAAGAACGCTGGCATCAATGTGAGGAAAGGGCAGATCACAAACATCCTGGAGGAGAATGTCGTGCAGCCTTTGCTGGTGAGCACAAGTGCCATTACGCTAGCCTGCGAGTGTGTCAGGATGATCTTGAAGATTGATGACATTGTCACTGTTAGGTAAAGAGCATGAAGTTGGTGGTCATGTCAGCTTGCTCTGTTCTGTCTGGATTGATATTAGTTGGGTTACTACTTAATGTAGAACTTTATTCATGGGCGTGTTTGTACACTTGGATGTTTTAAACACGAGGTTTTGATGTTAGTACGGAGAGGACAGTAATGTACCCTAATCCTTGCATGAAACTACCAGGGTTGCACCTGCGATCTCCATTTTCTTTTGATTGGCCGTGTATGCCTTTGTTTCCTTGCATGTAAGGCATGCTTTTCCTTGAAATTTTGCGCAGGTTGTGTTTCAAACCTGTTCTTGGCTTTATGATCTTATATATGGTTTGTTTTTGTTTTTTTGAAATTGGGAAGGATTTCATTCATTATAAGCAAAGTACAACGATTGGATGAAAATCTCCAAATTGAAGTTTTGCAAGGCCTAATGTCTGGAATTCAGAAGCAATTATGAATATAGCATTGGATTGTTATCTCAACATAAGATAAATTGTACCTTACTACCTTATGACACAGGGCATCATGGAGACTGCGTTATGTTATGCTGCATGTCAATACTATGCTGCCTAAGATGCTTTACCCCCCTGCCCCCTCACATTTCAGCTAGCTCATGTATTGATGTTACATATGAAATTGTAGTACCCGTTAGAGGTACACTTTCTTAGGCTAAACGGAAAAAGATATCTGCTCATATGAATTGCTGTGACTGCGAGAAGCTTGCGTGCGCCGTGCGGTGGATAAGGCTCCCGTGGAGATTTTTTTTAAAGGAACCGGTGGTGAAGTGAGGGGATTTTTTTATTTAATCCTTTTTATTTATTATTTTAATAATAATTGCTCCTAAAAATTTTTGTGAATCTAATCTTTTTGGTCGCACCAGTGCCGTTGGCGTGACCATATAACGTTGGTACGCCACATGCATTGACGCGACGACTTCTGCCACGTTAGACGATGTTTTCGACGTGGAACACGCTGTCACGCTACTCCCGCTAGCGTGACAGTATTGTTCTGTCACGCCACCAGAGTGACGTGACAAGACTGAACCTTTGAAAAATCATAACTCTTTGATACGACGTCGGATGAAGATAAAATTCATATTAAAAATGTAGCTTTCGATGAGATCTACAACTTTCTAATTTTGAGTTTTTTTTTCATTTGATTTGAGGACGTTAAGATGCTTAAAAAAATAATATAAAATTTCAGAAACATAATAATCGTGTACTAGTGCTTGTCGCATTAGTAAATAATATCTTTTGTGTATGGTGTCAAATGAAAATAATTTTTACATCATAGTTGTAGCTCTTAATGAGATCTGCAACTTTATAGTTTTGAGTGTTCATATTTGGAGTTGTTAAGATGTTAAAAAAATAATATACAATTTTAGTAGCATAATAACCGCATACTAGCTCTTGTCACATTAGAAAAATAATATCATTTTGGGATTTTTATAGGTAGCTATAGTTTTAATATAAAAAGTATCTTCATTTGACACCAAACATGAAAAAGTATAATTTTAGTATAAAAAGTATCTTAACTATCTCATAGTTAGCTAAAACTTTATACTAATTTTTGGAGTGTGTTAACGACCTCAGATATGAAAACTCAAAACTATAAACTTATAGATCTCATTAAGGGCTACAACTTTGATATAAAATGTATCTTCATTTGACACCATACAAAATCGATATTATTTTTTTAATGCGACAAGCGCTAGTACACGATTATTATGGTACTGAAATTTTATTTTTTTTAGCATCTTAACGACTCTAAATGTGAAAATTCAAAACTATAAAGTTGTACATCTCATTGAGAGCTACAACTTTGATGTAAAAAGTATTTTCATTTCACACCATACAAAAAAGATATTATTTGTCTAATGCGACAAGCATTAGTACACGTTTTTTATGCTCTTGAAATTTTATATTATTTTTTGAGCATCTTGACGTCCTTAAATAAAAAAACTCAAAACTACAAAGTTGTAGATCTCACGAGAGCTATAATTTCATATAAATTTCATCTTCATCTGACGTCATATCAAAGAGTTGTGATTTTTCAAAGGTCCAGTCTTGTCACGCCACTCCTGGTGACGCGACAGAACAATACTGTCACGCCAGCAAGAGTGGCATGACAGCGTTTTCCACGTCGAAAACGCCGTCTAACATGGCAGGTGTTGCCGCGCCAATGCATGTTGCGCAACAACGTTATTTGGTCGGGCCAGCGAGGGTCAAATCCACAAAATTTTTTAGGAACGATTAATATTAAAATATTGAATAAAAAGAAATTAAAAATAAAAATTTTCTCGAAGATAGAGGAGAGAGAAAAAAAAACAAAATAAGTGAGGAAGAAAATAAAGGAAGAGAAGAAAAAGAAAAAAAGAAAAAAACAAAAGGACATTATAGACATGCTTAACACTATGATTAATTACCTACATCGTTGTTTGGTATACTTTTGCTACACTAATCTAAATATCCATTCCAACAAAATTATATAGTTTTCTTGGATAGAGGTAGTATATATGATGTTTGATTTGTCACATGTCAAATATTTGTGGCAGTGATTATATAATGAATGGAATGGGGGCATTTTGACCAACATGTGGCTGCAATCCAAAAGGTTACTATAACTTTTTGCCTTAACAATAAACCATACAGTAGCCACACTGTTTTTGCCACATCATAGTTGTCAACCAAACACTCTTAATCTGCCACATAATGTGGCTAGCCACAAGTGTGGCTTGTACCTAACTTTATGTGTGGTTAGTTGTGGCTGGAAACCAAACACGCCCTTAACAATAGCTTTTTGACATGGGTTCGATTTCAAGAGTTCATTACATGATATATTTATAAATATCAGCTTGCGATTGTGAGTATAGAATGTTGTTGTCTTAATGTGTTGTGGACGCTTTCATTGGGAAGCAGTACAACATGAAGAAGAAGAAGAAGGCGCCAACAACCTCTAGTGGCTGATGATGGGCCATAGTTATTAGTTAGGGTGCTGTTGCTACAAGTTAGGATCTCGAGAGTGAAAATAGGAGATTGGTTAGCAATTTGTTAGTTCTCAATTAGCCATTAGGGGATATAACTAAGGGCCACCTGATTAGGGGAGTCAAGCAGAGGTAGAGTGAACGCGAAGGTTGAGACTATTACCGTTGCAGACACCAACGTGCATGTGGCAGAACCGCCTAATCTAATTCCCTTCCAAGAGTACTTGTCTTCTATTAGACACTAAGTACCCAAGAGAGTGCATAAACTCTGTGATTCCGTCGAGCACACCCGAGGGAGAACTCGAAAATCCACATTTTATCTTAGAATCATAAATAAGAGATAAAACTTACAATATCTTTGTCATTTCTTACATCACTTTTAGTATAATATCAGAGTAATTCATCATTTGATAATAACAGTGGAATATAAAATGTTATCAGAGTTCAGCGGAAATAAAACTCATTTAATGACAAGTTAAACATTAACATGAAGAACATTTGGATGCATGAAATGATAACGGTTATAAGTCTTTCCTTTATAAAACATTTTTGGTGAAAGTTTTAGATAAATTCTATGTACGCCATATAAAGGAAATCCTCGCTGAGCCCACCAAGAGGTTTTCACACACAAGTGTCAGCTTCACATGTTCCTATTATCTGCAACAGGGTAGAACAAACCCTGAGTACTCAATTGTACTCCGTAAGACTTACCGCCAGGAGAAAAGAAAAGACTCCAAGGATATGCAAGGCTATCTGGCTTGTGGGTTATTGCATCTGTAGGAAGCATTACTAAACTTGCATCTTTATATTCAATTTTATTAGTAGTCATCATTAGTTCATTTATTAACTGTAACACCTCGGGTGTTATGGTTGCTAATTAACCTGCCATGTCATCATATTGCATTGCAAAGCATCCATGATTAGGTCAACCCTGTTATGCATTCACTAAAATGAGTTTACCTTTCTTGGTTGGATGTGCTTCTCGGTGGTGTGATCCGAACCGAAAACCCTAATTTCGAATGCCACCGCAAATACTTAGTCCATGCCCTACGTAATTTGAGGTGTGTGACTGTGTTACACACTAGTGTCAAGTGTAGGGTATGAACTCAAGTACGACACGTAAAATGAAGCTCCAAGTTTGATTTTGAATTGGAATCTAAAAACTTGTCATGAGTTTTCCTATTCGAATTTGAATTCAAATTTGGGGAAATATTAAAAAAAAATTTCAAAAGCTAAATTGATCAACCAAGAGTGGCATTTGGTCAACCATGTTATGCTTGTCTAAATGATGCCCTTGGATGATGGTTTGATCATTAAATAATCACCAATTAAGGTAGCAACAAATTTTAATTGAAAATTCCTCTGAAAACCCTAAAATCCAAAACCCTAGTTTTACCCCTTTTGAAATAATTCAAAATATAAGCAAAATTTGGGAAAAAGTTTAAAACCAAGTTTGTAGAACTTTCCAAGGGCTACAACTTTGGTGTTTTGAGTTTTCAAAGTTTTAGTGTAAAATGTGGAGTAATTTTGAAAAGAAGCAAATTTTAGATTTGACCCCTTTTCATCCCCAAACTCAAATTTCAAAATCGAGACAGAATTTGAAAATATTTTGAATAGCAAAGTTGTAGGTCTTAGCTAGATGTACAACTTTGGTGTTTAGAGTTTTTGAAGTTTCAATACAAAATCCAAAGTAATTTCTAAATTACCAAATTTCCAAAAAGTGTCTCCTTTTGAATTTAAACTCAAATTTCAAAATTGAGTTCGAATTTGAAAAAGTGTTCAATACAAAACTTGTAGAGCTTGAAATTTTGAAGATTTCATATCTTGGGAAGTTTCTAAGTTGTTACATGAATTTGGGAGTAATTTGTGAAAAACTGTTTGAATTTACAAAAGTTGGGGGGAGCTACAGTAGCCGACCAATGACCGCCGGGCACCGCACGGCATGGGCGCCGGCGAGCCATCGGGCTGCGTCCAGGACCTTCTCGCGCGCGCCCAGGAACGCCAGCGCGACGACGCGCGCCTTCCAGTGACCGTCACCGTGGCCGTGCCTATAAATATGTCAAGCTCACTGTGAACCGTTTTTCCTTCTCTGTTTTTGTCACCGCCGCCGCTAGCTCCGCCGCTCGCCGCTGTCGCCGTTAAGCCACCACCGGCCACGCAAATCGCAGCAGCAAGCTCGCCTCGCTCTCACGCGTCTGTTGGTCCACCTGAGCTAGCCGTTTCCTCGCCTGAACCGCCGCACCACCATCTCCCGTGCTCAACTCCGGCGACCGAGCCGCCCTCACGTGGCCAGCTCTCTCCACCGCCGCTCCGACCTTCCCGTGTGCTTCGCTGCAACCGCTGTGAGCTCCTGTTGCTCCCCGTGTTTTTGCTTTAGACGTTACCGTAGTAGACCACCAGGATGCCGGTCACCGTGACCGCCGGTCCGCCATGGCCGTCGGGAGGGTCCTCCCGAAGTGGTAGCGTAGCCGCTAGGTAGTAAAATGGGGTCGCCGTGAAGTGGTGATGCCGTTGAGTAGCTCGGTTGGACGACCGACGCTGTGATCACCGGCCGGCCACCGTGCGGGCATGGCCGAGTTGAGAGAGAGAGAGAGACGGAGGAAGACGATGACAAGTGGGGGCCGCATGTCAGAGAGAGAGAGCGCACACGCGAACAGGCCCCGCGGATGGGCCGCGATGCTAGGCCGCGCGGGCGCGAGCGAACGCAGGCGGGCGCGGGCGTGTTGCAGCTGGGCCGAACCGGAGGAAGGAAGGGAAGGCGGCCCGAGAAGAAAGTTTTTGTTTTTCTTTTTCAAAAATGTGAATAGTAATAGTATTTGTTTATTTTATTAAAAATTCTGTAGAGCTCCAAAAATAGTGAAAATTTTTGTGTAAGCTTTTCAAGATGTAATCTACTTAGGAAAAATATTAAATGCTAAATTTGATTACTTTTTGCAAGTTATTTAATTAGTTCAATTAAATATTAAATGCAACTTCCATAAATTTTAGTAATTAAATTATTAATTCAAAAATCATGAAATTTATTCTGACACTATTTTAGGCCATGATTAATCCTTAGAAAAAGTTTAAGCTCAATTAGATGAAGTTTGATTTATTATTAATTATGCCCTAATTAATTAAATGTTTAAATAATTGCAAAATTGTTAACTTTAAGTGTTGTGTGCCTTTTTGATTGAGTGATGACCTTGGGTCACTAATTCTTGGTGATCTTTGGCGTCTTAATTTCATGATTGAGCTCGTTAGTAACGTGTTTGGTAAGAAACGCTAGTATCGCTTAAGTTATCACTATTAGTTAGTAGGTTTTACCGTTTTGCGACTGTACCGCAAAGGAAAGTTGTACTCAAGTCGTAAACCGTGGCATATCATCATCAAGCATTATGTTTATCACCGCATCATGTTGAAACATGTTATATACTCGTGTAGTTCCCGCTTTCGAGGAAGTCAAAGTTGGCAAGCAAGTCTCCAAAGAAGAGTGGTCGTCGGTGGGTTCCGGACCAGAAGTCGGAGTCTTCAAGTCCGAGTCAGTCGTCGCGTCAGAGCAAGGCAAGCCCTGGTGCATTTAAACCCTACCTTGAGTTTTACAAATCTTTATTATTTATACTAGGGTTTACTACATTAAGTAATTAGGAGTTGAGTGATAACCCAATTACTGCATTGTCATCCTTGATTATTATGATATCACCCTTGATACCTGTTTTTACTAAAAATGCGTAGTATGCTTCGCTATGCTTATGAGTTAAGCTTTTTAAATGAATGTTTACATGTCCATGATGACATACTTGATAAATATTGAAATATGAGAATAAACTTGTAAGATCGGGCGGGTGGTTTGGCCACTGCTAACTTGCATTGGGAAAGGAATCTCAATGTAGTGTTTTCGCCTTATCAGTTAAGGACCGTACGTTGTTGGCCCTCACGTCATAGAGATTTTATTAGTACTAGCATGTACCCATGTCGGGTAAGCCTTACTTCGACTATTTTATCACGAGAACGTCTAACCTCGCACTGGGAGTGGATATATGGTGAGAGTAGCATGTACCCTCGGGGCTAGACTTGGGTTGGGTTCGAGGAGTACTGTGCTCTCAGGTGGTGATGGACACGTTCTGGTTTTGGGTTACTCGGGTAAGAGTTGATATATGCAAGATTCGGTTCTACATATGTCGTGTGGTTAGGAATCCTCAGCTGGGTAAATGAAGCGGTTCGAATCGTCGTTGCTCCACGAGAAAGGAGTCTTGGCCTTGCACCAACATCGTAGTTAAGAACTGAAATTGAAAGAAAGAATGAGAAAGGTCTCGATAAGAATTACTTTGATATAGATTAGGATCACTTAGAATTGGTTAATGAACCATCAATGGTAAAAGTAAAATAATGAAGGTAAGGACTTATTTTAGTAAGCTTTTATGCAAAAGAAATTTTGATTCTTGAATACCCGTACCTTAATTCCCTAAAGCTAGCATGCCCTTGGAGTCTTTTCCTAGTCGGGTAAGTCTTGTTGAGTACTCTTGTACTCAGGGTTTGTTAAACCCATTGTTGCAGGTGTGGTTCATGAACCAGTCTGCTTTGAGCCTTGTTGCATGACCGTTGTGGCTGAAAAAAGTGACGACGAGTAGGATGTGTGGTCTCTGGGCAAGGCACTTCGTTTGTGTGATTGTAATAAAGTTACTACTGATACTTCTCTACTACCAGTTTGTAATAATGTTACATAAGGTTTGAAGTTTGAAAACTATGGTTTGTAAACTTAAGTTATTGTAAGACTTTCGCTACTTTACTCTGATGGTATTTTGAATAAACTGTTGTAATATTACAATACTCCTGTGATTAGATCCTGTTCGGAGAAAATCATGCCTTTTAAGTTATGAGGAACATAAGTACGGTTGTCAGAGGTCATTATGACGATGACAGGTACATGTGGGCCATCATAATTAGGAGGTTGTGTGACACTAACCATTCTACGTAGGCACCTATGCTACTTTGAAGCATGTGGTAAGCAATCAGAACCATTTTATCTTCTATGTTTCAGTTCTTACTACGGTGCTAGACCATAGCCAAGTTATACTGTCACGTAGAAACTACGATTCGTGAATCAATGTAGACCAGCTAGGTACCTCGAAACACACGCCTCATCTGTATCCGGGCACAGACAAGACCAACCTATTTCACTCCTGTCAAGGGGTCCAGATCCCCATCTAAACTGGGACTCCAAGCCCCCCAACACCTGAGGTCCGGCCTTGGTGCGGTGCTTAGACTTCCACCCAATAATCCACTCTTAACAGTCAGTCCAGAAAGAGCCGAAATCCATGACAAGAGAGTAACAAGTCTTCCCGCTCTCATAAGCAAATATGTGTGAGATAATAAGTCTGTGACCTGACTAGTATCCACAACAACGGACGGTCCTTAATCGACACAGGTGGGATAAATGCAACTAGAGTCTCGCTCGGATTGCCCAACCGAGTCCATATCCAAATCCAAAGAACGGTCCCTCCTGGTCTTCAATTATAATTCATACATATTCCATGTGATAGTAATATGATAATAATAACAATAATAATATTTTTTCTATCTCTCGCGAGTGACAGGTAGTCACTCAACTTTTACCGGATTTTTATAGCATAGCAAGCTACACGATCCTATCATACTGGTAAAACTTATGGGCTAAGTGTGTGTGTCTATATATATATATATATATATATATATATATATATATATATATATATATATATATATATAATGCAAGTGGATTTCATTCAACTCCTTAAAACTTAATGCACAAGCATAAAATAAAATGCAGAATAATAGAGGTTATGCATCGGGGCTTGTCTAGGTAAGATATGATCAAAGTTAGCATTCCACCAGAGTGACACGATCAGCAAGGCACCATCTTTCCTGTTACTCAAAGTGACTACGATTCATCGTTGTTCCTACTATGATTTACACGGATGCAATGTAGAGACGTAAATAATCAACGATAATCGCAACTATTAAAATACAATCGCATCTCTCAAGCTAACGAACTTGCTCTCACGTCTAACGCACTAAGCTACATATCCATGTTGTCAAACAAGGCATTGTTTCCCAACCAAGTATTCAGACACAAAAACCCAAAGTGTTTCTTTATTTCATTGATTTAATATATATATTCAACTAGGGCTCATTAACTATCTTAGAAAACTAATTATTCTGGAGCTATAAAATTATAGTGAGCACATAATAATATAATGAAACAACTGTAAAATTTCCAAGGCTAACACTATCATCATTTTATCACAAAAATTCCTACAAGTTTATATCTTAATAATATTAAACATCACAATTTAATTAGAAAACTTTTGAAAATATTATAAAACTATACGAACAGGGTATACTAGCAGATAGATCACGATTTTAGGATTCTAACAAAATTAGTTTCACCATTTTTGGACCCCTACATAATTTGATATAGAATTTACAAGTTAAACTAGAAACTACTCCCTCTGTCATGTAATATATTGCATTTTAGAAATTTTAAGACAAATTAAGAGAGAACATAAAAGACGCATGTACCCTCGTTTTATTTCCTAATCAGACGTTATCATCAACATGATTAATGTTGATTGGTTGATAAATAGAAAGTATTTAATACAAAACTGAGTTTTATCCTCCATAGTGCATTATATTTGTGGACAAATTTTAAATGCTAAAATGCACTATATTACATAATGGAGGGAGTATATTAGAAAATGCTTTTAGAAAAGGAAAAGACCAGCGGCAGCTAAACAGCCCAGTAGCCCACTGCGGGGCGTGATCGTGCGTTAGCAGGCCGGCCCAATTGGCCCGCTACGCGAGCACACTCGCGTCTTTTTGCAAAAGAGTCCCTAGCTTTTTAGATTATTATGCGACGACTCCACGCACTGTTGCACTAACGACATGCTTTGCATCGAGGACCCCCAAAAACTCTACCTTCTCACTGAGTCGGTCCCTGACACCCCACGCACGTTGGCGTGGCTCCGAGCGACACTGCACGCCTACGCCGGTCAGCAAAGCGAGGCACCGGCTAATCGAGCAAGCCGACGAGCATCGCGGAGCCAAGACGAACCCTGGGTGGTGATTAGAAGTTAAACGGTGCCTTCTAATGGCTGTCCACGCTGGCAGACTAATCTTCATGGCAGTGCAACTGTTCCGACGAACCTAAGGGCTAACGAGACGATAAAGGTTGCAGGGAAGCAGAAGGGGCTTACCACAGAGCCAGCCATCGGTTGAGGCAGGGGAAGACCCAGGAACCGAGGCCACATGTGCCCGCACCGCGCGGCGGCCATGGCACGGCGTGCCGTGGTGTAGGGTGCAGACGCCAAGATGCCGGGCTGGGTTGGAGGCAAAGAAGAAAGAAGGGTAGCTTGGATGGCTCGGCTGCTGGTGCTGTAAAGATGTGCCGTTGTTGGTGCTGTAAAACATCACATGCTCGGCTGGTGGTGCTCGTAAAAAATTCGGACAAGACCAGTCGCTCTGGCCTATATGCTTGCCTTCTCCCTCTCTCTCTCTTTCTCCCATTTAACTCTCGCATGTGCCACTGCACTCGATACTGCTTTCCGTGTGTTCCCGTGCTCCGGCATCGAACGTGTTGTGTGGGAGACGGCGGGCGGTGTACGTTTTCCTCGATTTGGTGCGTCAACGCACGGGTAGGTCAAGATGCCGTCTGGCTTGCTGCCGCGCACGTTGACGCGAGTCGTTATGCTATTGTCGGAGCCACTAATAACAAGTTGAAGCTTACGTGTACCCGGCAACTTTGATCCGGTCTCGCCTAGTACGTACAGAGCTCCTAGAAGCAGGAATTCGCCACTTGCTTTTGATTGCCAAAGAGGCGAGGCAAGAGGCGGCGTGCATTGTGCTTCCAAAAGTTGCAATGACCTCGGTAACTGTGTCTTCTTTAGGTCAAGGTAAAAGACAAAATAGGATAACTACTTTCGTGGAAAATGTTTTTTTCTCGATATATTCAAAGCTTGGAATATGTGTGCAATGTTTGGGCGCTTCTTTTTGATGTGCAGCTATGCTTTATGAGGCAAAGGGGATGAAAACGGACAGAATTTTTCCCGTATCGTCCCGTTTCGTTTTCTACATTTTTCCGTCCGTTTCCGTATTTTAGAGATCCCGTTTTTGTATTTGCGAAAGTGGAAAATAGTGTTTTCCGTTCGTTTCCGAGTAATCCCGTTTTAATACGGAGTAGACCCGTATTTATCCCGTTTTTATCCCGTTTTCAATCTATGCTCAACATGTTCAACAATTACATGTCCTTATCTTATGTTAATATAACTACAAATCACCAAATATGCATGTTATGTTCACGTACATAGCATAAAATAAATATTAAACTTTGTATATATTATTACATGACTTTATATATATGTATACTTTGATAATATTAGATTATGTGATTTTAATTTAATTTTCCGGCTCTCCATCTGTATTTGTCCGTTTCCGTATGTCCGCATATTCCGATTCTATTTTCGAACCCGCATTGTCCGAACCAGCTCCCGTTTCCGCCAAAAAATATAGAAACAGAAGTAGAAATATGGTTTTTCCGTCCGTTTTCATCACTAGGCAAAGCAATTGCTTATACACGTTCTATATTGAAATTAGCTAGAGTTATCTATAATATTCTATATCTTGTGAAATTTCTTTTGCAGCTTCGTCGTTTTAAAGGGCGCCCCACTATGCCAAAACTGCACAAACCATATACCCTGTCCAGTGGCGCGAATTAAGTGTATGTAAGTATCAACTTGTCGGTACCTACAAACTAGGGGTACCCACAATCAACGATTAAGAAAAACAAAACACTATCCACAAACGGAACAAAGCCAAAGATAACGCACGAGACACCTCGACTGTGTTCCGACTCGCACGAGACCAGCTCGACGGGACGCCTCAACTACGTTCCGACTCGTACGAGGCAACCTCGACGGGACACCTCGACCACGTTCCGACTCGTACGAAGCTCGTTCGACAAGGCATCTCGACTATCGGCAATCTCCGACTCGCACGACCCCGGGTCGGAACACTCGACCCATTCTATCCACCTACTCTGAGATAAAAGTCAGAGTATTTAATACGACTACCTACTACCTCCTACCGTCATGGCTACAGCCGTGAACGACGTGGAAGCAATGCCGATGTCGGGTCTCACTTTTTACCTCCCATCCCGGGATGGGAGGTGAAAACCTGTCACTATACACACCATACCACACACTATTTTGCCACCAGTCACCCTCGAGGGAGGATACGACAAGGTTCATACCCCACGATCTCGGGGATTCGTCCTTATCCGCCCATCCTCGACCCGTCCTCGACCTGGCCTCGACCCAGCCTCGACCCACCGCCGGTCAGTAGGGAGGAAAGGCCGACGTGGCACAGGACTCAGGGTCTTTTCACCGTCTCATCCCCTACGTCACCATGGTGTCTAGGGATGGCCGGCCATTTCTGGGACACATCACTACAGCCACCTCCACAGAGATCGACAAAACTTCACCTCAAGGCATCCCGGCGTCCCGGCCTCCTCTTACCCTATAAAAGGGTAGGCCAGGGCTCTAAAGGGGGGAGGCAAAAAATGAACGGACAAGGCAAGACGCAAGCCAGAAGCCGCGCTCAAACGAGCAAAGGCACACCACCCACAGATCAACATCTCAAGCAATCTCCTTGTACTCTCACTTTCCCTTTGAGACCTGGGCTTGATTCCCTCTCTCATAGCTTGTAACCCCTACGCAAGCACTTCGGTGCCAAAAAATATAATACCCCCCTCCCCGCTAGATGTAGGGCCTTCTCTTGCCTGAACCAGGATAAATCCCCGTGTATTCTCCTTGTATCACCATCCAGATTAGGGACACACAGCACTCACTCATCGGCTTAGGACCCCCGCGGGAGCAAACGATGACAGTTGGCGCGCCAGGTAGGGGACGCTGCGTGCCAACATCGTTTTCTTGCAATTTTTCTAGATGGCTGACCCCAAACGTTCGCTCCCGTTGGCCACGGTGATCTGGTTTGGGAGCTTGGAGTTCATGTCGGTTGGCCACGACTACGACATGGTCCTCCTCCTGCCTAGGCATCTAATCGACGGGGACCACGAGCTCTCTTAACCTGGGGGAGCCCTACGCCGGTATCGTCGCTCTCGTCAGGCACGCGCCGCCAGGCGACGGCGAGCCCAGCGTAACCGCCGTCATCGCCTTGTGGAGGGTGGTGGGATTCCCCGATCTGGCGCCTCTCAACCGGACGCCAACACAGATTTTCTCCCTGAGGATCTATGTAGGATGAGCTTGGCTGAGGGTAAGATGCCGATAGGGAGTTCCACCGCTCTACCGTCTGGTGTGACGCCACCACCACCCGGTCCGACTACACCGGCACGAGGAACGACATCTTCATCAGCATTCCCATTTGGGCTAGACTCAGTTGTCCGGGCGTACGCTTCCTCTGTAAGCACCAGCATAAGTGCTTACAAGGAACTCCCCAGACACCATCTACGCTCTACTCTCGACCTTATTGCATCCACGCCGGCTTTCGAGTACCTGGACTCTACGGAGACCCCAGAAAAATAACAATGCCACAAGAGAGGACGCCCTCGACCAGCTCGAGGAAGCCCGCAATGTGGCTCTGTTGCATTCTGCCAGGTATCAGCAGAGTCTCCGACGCTACCATGACAGACACGTCCGTAGGCGCGACCTCAATGTTGGTGACCTGGTGCTACGGCAAAGTCAGAACACCAAGGGATGACACAAGCTCACACCATCGTGGGAAGGGCCATACATCATCGCAGAAGTGTTGAAGCCTGGCACATATAGGCTATCGAACGAGAAGGGCAAAATCTTCACCAATGCTTGGAACATTGAACAGCTACGTCGCTTTTTCCCTTAAAAGGCCTCGAGGCTCTATAAATTCTTTTCAATCTCATCAATAAAGAATACCGCGGTGTTCAAAGCTTTATTTTTATAACAACCAGGAAGGATCGACTCTGTTTTCTTAGAATCGACCCTCCCTCAGGGGCTACAAGGGGGGAACCCCTGTCCCCGAAAAAACTCATACTCTTTTTTAAAAAAGAGGGCTATCACTTAAGTCGACAACGCCACGGGAGTACCCTAAGGCTCAAAGGGTCGTCGAGCCATGAGATCACTTACGCCTCTGAGGCTACGGTACCTCCACTCACCCCTCATGCCTAGGGGTGCGATCGCGTGCTAAGTAGACCTATTAATGGTTCATAACTTTGAAAAAGATTACACCCCTGTTCGCTTTAAATCAAGTTCTTACACGATCTGCAAGGCTGCAAGCGCACCCTGAAGCTCAAGGGCAGTTGAGCCGTGAGATCACTTATGCCTCCGAGGCTATGATACCTCCACTCGCTCCCCTACGCCAAGGGGCGCGATCGCGCGCTAAGTAAATTATGCAAGAACGTGATTCAAGCGATAAAGGGAAAAAAACTCGAACAAAACTTAACGATCAGTACAAGTTTACATTCGAGCGTTTCAAGGCCTCTGAGGCCACCACGACCAAAGTTACAAACACTAACTTATTACATGGGCCTTCATGCCCAGGTTTGGCTCATAGGCCCTCGTCGTCGGCAGGCGGAACCACCTCGACCTCGAAGAGCTTGGCCAGGTGACTACTAGGCTCCTCAGCGGCTTCGGTTAGGCCCAGGCAGGCAGTTTCATTCTCCTCGTCCGTCCGATCTGGATCCATGATGAAGCCATTAGGAACGAGGTCCATGTCATACACAAATCCGGACCGAACGACCGCTAGAGCCCTCTTCACGCCGTGATGTAGGCCGCCTCGTATCCTCTCGCGAACGAGGCAGCCCAGTGCCACCATCCGACGGACGAAGGAGTTCCCCGAGGCGTCCTCCTCAGTGTCGGTGTCAGGCTCGACCCCCAGGCCATTGCATACGGAGGTGATGGCGCCCTGAAGCAACTGAGTCCGCTGGATCTCGGCCTCGAAGAGGTTCTAGAATGAGGTGGCCATCGCCTGAGCCACCTGCTGCTCCTTCTCCAACTCTGGAACACAAGCATCAAGTTAGCACAAGCCTAGGACTTCGACACCAAGGCCACTATACAACAAAACCTTACCCTCAGAATGGGTCTGCCAGACCATGACCTCATCACGCAGCTCCCCGCACGTCTTCTCAGATGCTTAAAGAGCCTCATCCCTATCATGGAGCGCCGCCATCAGCGCCTCAACCTCCCGGCCGGCGCCTGAGAGACCCTCGTCCCTCTCTCGAACCGTCCTCGACAACGTCACAACCTCGCTTTCCAAGGTTCTGACGCGGGCGGACGCCATCCTAATCTAGATGTTGAGGGAATCACACTGGCCACCGACCAAGGTGATGTCCTTCTCGAGCTCCTTCACACGCGCCAGCAGTGGCGCCAGGTCCTCACGGGCTTTGGCAGCCTCCCCCTGGGCCCTTGCCATGTCTTCACGCGCCGCGGCCTCGGCCTCCCGGGCCTATGCCGCCTCCTCCTTGACCGTCGCGTAGGTGACGTGAAGCTTGGCCATCTCGGTGCTCTGCTGGGAGAGCCGCCTATTGGCTTCCTCGACCAAGGCCCGTTGACGGGCGAGCGCCGCCCACACGCCACTCTCATGACGAATGAAGATTGACTTGCGGCGGGAATGCTCCTTGAGCTCCTGACCACGGTTAAAATCTAACAGTCAGAACCAAAGAAAAGGGAGGGATAAAGCACAAGAAAAAACTAATAAATCTAGCTTACCTCGAAAGCCTCTGACATGCCCCGTGCCAGGGTGTCTGAAACCACACGCAGGGACTACATCGTGTGCTTCCGGAGTCCCTTGAGGTACTCCCAGTGGTGCACCTCGTCCTTGTCGTCGAGCGCAAAGAAGGGCTCGGCGCTAGGGTTGGACGCGTCCCTAAATTTGAGGGCCGACCTCCCCCAGTGCGGAAGCTCCTCCTCCGCCCGTATGAGTGCCAACCCAGCAAAGTCTGACCACCCGGCCGACGCCTCAGCCTGGTCACCTTCCAACGCCACAGAGGTACTGGTCCGATCTGCGGCCTTGGCCGCCTCGATGTCTGCCACCTGCTTCCCCTTGTTGGCAGGGGAGTCATCGAGGGTGAGGTCGATCAGGGCCGGGGTCAACCCTTGCGGTGGGGCTAGCACCTCGACTACCAGCACCACCGCCTGGACGATGGGCGGTGGCGCGACTGCCCCCCTCTCCACCACGACCACCGACTCCGCCGGCCGATCCGGCTGCAGCTGCGGCTCATCCGGCCGTGCCGCCTCCTGCCCCGCCTCCGACGGGGCCTCCACCGCCTCCTGTTCTTCTCCAACATCCGCCTGCCCCACGTCGCGGATGGATGTTTTGGCCTCGGCGGCCTCGACGGACGCCTAGGTGGTCGCTGTCGACCCAGGCTCCGGCCCACCAGTGCTGGGAACCTCGAGCCCGGCACCGCTGGGGACCACTGTTTCCGTCGGTCCTGACCCCTACGCGGTGGGGTCAGGGCCGGTGACCTCCTGGGTGCCCGCCCCCGCCTGGGCAGCCGCCTCTCACTACTTTAGCCACTCCGTTGCAGCCTGGAGTCTCATGACCTAGGCAGCGTCGTCAGCCGCCGTCCGCATTATTATGGCGGCGCCTGACCGGAGCGCCTTCACGGGAGTCGGACCCGCAAGCTCCGCCTTCCGCTTGTGCCTAAGGAACAAATAAACACGTCAGAATAAAAAACGGAATCACCGATCACAAAAAATAGGGCAAAAAGGCTTAACCAGATATGGGAACTAGGGGCCTAGGCCCTGGCTGGCCAGAGCCACTCGACAGCGCCTGCGATGGCCCTACCGTCGAGCCTCCTACTGGTCGGGCGCTCCTCGGAGCCCTAGCTAGCGGAGCATCTAGGGTCCTCTACGCCGACGAGGCTAGCTGGCCTCGGGTCCTCACGCCCATCGATGGTGCCTCGGACGCTGACGCCGACGCCGACGCCGACGCCGCTGCCCCGGCCACCATCTGAGCCCGAGGTGCTTGGACTCATGGGGGCGGTGCCATCGACCCTTCTTGCGGGGCCCCAGACAAGGCGACCCCTCCCACTGAGGGACCCGCTCCAGCCTCCTTCTCTCCTGGCTCCTCCCCCTCAATGGGCGCCGAGGCCGCCCTCGACGCCTGGGAGGTCGACCCCCCAATGGGCTCCAAAAAGGGGCGCACATTGGGGAGGTCCGCCAGACAAGTTGCGGCGTCGTACCGTGGCAAGGTGTCATTGTCGTCACCATCATCATCATTCTCCCCTGAGACCGTCTCGGAGGGAGACTCCTCGAGCGGGAGCCCATCGAGGCTCTATTGACGTCGACGCTTCTTCAGCGCCTCCTGCTCCTAGGCCTTGCAGACTTGACGCTTCTTGGCGGCGTCTTTCTCCTCTTTCTTCTGGGCTGCCAAGAGGTGTCGAGCCTCCTGAGCGATCCGATCTTCCAGAAGCGGTGGCCGTGTTTCCTTAACTGTCGATAGATCCTGTATATGGACCTCGACCAAGTTAGTGGAAGGAATTCAGAAGCAAAAGATCTCAAGAACGCAAGGATGACACTTACCAGGGGCTCGAATCCCTGGGTGAGGCGCATCGGAACCCGGTCGATATCCTCCTGCCAGAAGCTCCTCACCATCCGTCGCGCACGTCAAGCAACCTCGTCGAGGGGGAGGGACTCGTAAGACATCCTGCTCCCCTCCAACGGTGCCTCCAGCGTCATTTGGTCAAGTCGGAGCCGACACTGTGTCAGCGGCATCACCCTCCGGCGATGAAACGCCATGGCCACCATCCCCGCCGTCAGTCCACGCTAACTGAGCCTCCACAGCGTGTCGAGCTGCAGCTCCAGCTTTGGCTTCTCGTCTTCAACGACGTCATAACCAGTTCTCCTCTCGAGCAACCAGCACCCGGCCAGAATACCTCAACAGCTGGTCGCCGTCATTGCGGAGGTAGAACTAGCCGTCGTGCCAGCCACTGTTTGAGGAGATCAACTATGCTGGGATGTACTGGTCGCCTCGACCAGACCGGACTTGGAGAATGCAGCTCCCCGCGTGCACCGCGCGCCGTGCCCCTTGCTCTCCCGCCTTCTTGGCAAAAAG
Source organism: Saccharum hybrid cultivar R570 (assembly GCA_038087645.1). Lineage (NCBI taxonomy): Eukaryota > Viridiplantae > Streptophyta > Magnoliopsida > Poales > Poaceae > Saccharum > Saccharum hybrid cultivar. Next base: position 37,154,373 of record JAQSUU010000012.1, on the reverse strand, counting down.
CTCCACCCTAAAGAGGTGGAGCCACAGATTCCACTGTGGCTCCATCCCTAGGTATCCCTCGCAGACCGCCGCGAAAATGGCGGCCTGTGAGATGGCGTTGGGGGCGAGGTGGTGCAGCTCCACCTTGTAGTAGTGGAGGAGCACCCGCATGAAGGGGCTGGCCGGCACGCCGAACCCTCTCTCGTGGAAGCATATGAAGCTCACCACGTAGCCTTCTGGGGGAGCCGGTTCCCGGTGGTCAGACGGTGACGCTCTCTACTCCGGCTAGGTCCGACTCGTCTTCGGCTGCAAAAGCCTGTCACGGACCAGCTCTTCCAACCTCCTCTCTATTACCAAGGAGTTGGCCCAAGCGTCGACGGGGAGGAGCTGGCTCTTGCCTGCCATTATTGTCGGAAGACTACGCAGGCGAGAAAAAGTGATGGCGGCGCTGGACGGTGGCTAAAGGGTGCAAGGCAACGGAGAAGGCAAAGTAGAGCAGGGAAGGCGAGAATGCAAAAGGGCCTGTAGGGGAAAATGGAACCCCGGGTCTTGCTCTTATACCCCGATGGAAGTACAACGGGCGGGCGAAAAGATAGGAGCAGTTTTTGCATTCAATGACCTTACCTAACCGCTCCCTCGAAACACGCAGATATGGGCACGTGGCCGCTATACGCACCGTAACCGTCGCACCACGCCAATCTCGCTTCCCCTCTTGAAAAGACACGCCCAAAACAGGTAGGAGAAGGATCCACGAACGGATATTCCTAGACGCATGGGTAAAGGGCTCCGAGCCCGATATGAATCTCGAGGGATCAAAAGCTGGCCCTCGACCAGGGTTCGACAGCTGCCCTCGAGTAACAGAGTCAGGGACGACTAGGGATGCGCCCATACAAGGCCAGGGCTCGAGCCACACTCTCGAGGCACCCCAAGACGTATTCGAGGCTAAAAGAGAAGGTTGACGGAGGAATCCCCTTGGAGGGAGGCATCGAGCCCTCGAATCCCATCGCAAGGAATCAAGATCCACATGACTACTCTTTGGCATTCTTGAGAGCGCCTCCACGGCCGCTAGCCGACTCCTATCGAATGGAGCACGGGCTCTCACTCGAATTCCCCATTAATAGCTCACCGGAGGCCGTCGGAACTCGCCCAAATGAGGGTAGTACGACGTTCCCCACCCTCCTCCTTTTTTTCTAAAAAGGGAGCGTGAGGGTCGAACGATAAAAGACGGTCAAGACTCTGATCGACCTCACGCGCACGAGGCTCGGGGGCTTGACCGCAAAAAACCAAACCTCGAACAAAAAAATACAGAACACGCCACAATACGAGACCGTTCCTCAATGGAGCATGTAAAAGACCTCGGAGGAGTCCAAATACTCCACCGAGGCCTCGGGGGCTACACCCGGCGGGTGCGCTCGCGCGCCCCCACCGGAAAAAGTTACAACGCTACGACTCCAGTTCATGAATCACTGAGCCTCTGAGAGAGTGACCCACACTCACCCAAAGGCTCGAGGGCTACTGTCGGTACCTACAAACTAGGGGTACCCACAATCAACGATTAAGAAAAACAAAACACTATCCACAAACGGAACAAAAGCCAAAGATAGCGCACGAGACACCTCGACTGTGTTCCGACTCGCACGAGGCCAGCTTGATGGGACGCCTCAACTACATTTCAACTCGTACGAGGCACCCTCAACGGGACACCTCGACCACGTCCCGACTCGTACGAAGCTCGTTCGACAAGGCATCTTGACTATCAGCAATCTCTGACTCGCACGACCCCGGGTCGAAACACTCGACCCATTCTATCCACCTACTCTAAGACAAAAGTCAGAGTATTTAATACGACTACCTACTACCTCCTACCATCATGGCTATAGCCGTGACCGACGTGGAAGCAATGTCGGTGTCAGGTCTCACTTTTTACCACCCATCCCGGGATGGGAGGTGAAAACCAATCACTATACACACCATACCGCACACTATTTTGCCACCGGTCACCCTCGAGGGAGGATACGACAAGGTTCGTACCCCATGATCTCGGGGATTTGGCCTTATCCGCGCGTCCTCGACCCGACCTCGACCCAGCCTTGACCCACCGCCGGACAGCAGGGAGGAAAGGCCGATGTGGCATAGGACTCAGGGTCTTTTCACTGTCTCATCCCCTACGTCACCATGGTGTCCAAGGATGGCCGACCATTCCTAGAACACGTCGCTACAGCCACCTCCACAAGGGTCGACAAAACTTCACCTCAAGGCACCCCGACGTCCCGGCCTCCTCTTACCCTATAAAATGGCAGGCCAGGGCTCTACAAGGGGGGGCGAAAAACGAACGGATAAGGCAAGACGCAAGCCAGAAGCCACGCTCAAACGAGCAAAGGCACACCACCCACAAATCAACATCTCAAGCAATCTCCTTGTACTCTCACTTTTCCTTTGAGACCTAGGCTCGGTTCCCTCTCTCACAGCTTGTAACCCCTACGCAAGCACTTCGGTGCCAGGAAATACAATACTCCCCCCTCCCCGCTGGACGTAGGGCCTTCTCTTGCCCAAACCAGGATAAATCCTTGTGTATTCTCCTTGCATCACCATCCAGATTAGGGACACACAACACTCACTCATTGGCTTAGGACCCCCGCGGGACAGAACGCCGACACAACTAATGACAATTCACCACAAAACCCGTCCACACCAAATAATCAACCAAGCTAGCAATTAGACGATCAGACACATAAATTTAACAAAAGCTCAAATTTAAATTATGTTCAAAAGAAGCTACATTGTTCCATTTAATAATATATTTCTTTTAGTTCTTTTATACACTAATCATGCTATAATTTATTATTAACAAGTTAGTAACTGCAGGTTTAGTGCTAAAGGTTTTACGTAGCACCAGGGGTGTTACAATGCGGACGTCTTCTCACCGAAGGCACGCCATAAGAACACCACACAGTTTCATAAATTGCCATATGGTTAATTGAGGGGTTAGACACCATCAGCTATGTGACAGTCAACACATTCTAGGAAGTTAACACCAGGAAAGTTATCTGGGTTTGATTAGATTCAGCCTTTTAAGGACAAGTTAGTCAAATAACTTCAGATTTCAAGTCAGAGGTGGACATCAGATTTCAACTTAGTTGGCATTTAAGTACTCGACCACGTCTTAGTCGGCTACTAAGCTCGGGGTTTCCTTTTCTGTCACGACCTAGTCGGCTATGCTCCAACTAAGCTCAGGGGCTCAAACACAAGAAGATTTTCAAATTTTATTCAATCAAAGACCGAATTACAAGTCAGATGTGAAAAACAAAGTACACGGCCTAGTCGATCATCGAAAGATACAAACACTTTTAGTGTTACCCGAGCGGCAACACTAACCTTGACGCACCTAGCTTCATGGACAGATGCGCAGTGCATCAAGGTCTGGATATGACAAAGCAAAACTTCCAAGCCTATATCTTTAGGTAGCCCAAGAAGTTGAGGATAATGCTTCCGGGGCTATGCTGCAAAATCAAGTTTGAAGAAATACCGAGTGACCACGTCGATGATGTCTATCTTCTATTCACAAGGATTCTTCTAGCTGCAGTTGATAACTATTCTATTTTGCATCTGCCTGGGACTAGCCTGACGCTACTCCCTATCACAAAATTCTTCTAGTTGCAAGACATTGTTGTTACCGACTAGATCAACTATGCTCGGGGCTCATGCATCTCAGACACTATCATATTCAGAGCTGGAAGAATAAGTCTTGTGATGTAGTTGCTTTTGGTAGTTTCAAGAGCTCACTAGGGGTATTTATAACCTAGTCTCCATGGATTGTGGACCGAGTTCACGAGGCACCTCTACTCTCAGTTCATGGGACTTGGCAGGATAGCTCCATGTGTTGAGCCAGGGCAAGGACAGTCAATTTTGCTTTTACACCACCAAGGACAAGATTCCAACTACCCATGTGACTACATAGTACATTGTGGGTGGTGTTAAGATAAAAGTTGATATAGTGGAAAGGATAAGGATTCTTTTTACTGTTGGCATATGATTCATAGCACAACATTCAACCACACAATGATAAGCGATCTGTCAAGATCAACGCCCTTTTTAGTGAGTACCCAAAATGATAGTTCACTAGGGGCTATTTGGTTGGACACATCACTAAATAGGTCATCCCGGTACATCCCCCATAAGAATGTACTAAATGCTTGCCTTCATCCAAGATCACCAGAGAGAGAATACATCACAACCACACTTAAGTTACAACACAGGTTCAACAACTTTAGTTTACAATCCAAGGTTCACAAACTTAGTTCCTAACACAAATCCACACATCACAAACTACATCGAAGTTTCTAGCGGAAGACTTTCAAACATAAACAAGCTCATGATAACTGATATCCGATGGTGCCACTATCACATATCTACGCAAGCAAGGTGCTTCACCACTCCTAATCAGAAGAAGGGTCAGGAGCATAGAAGAAACCTTGTATTGGTGCAACGTCTCCTGGAAAACTCAAGATCATACAAGGTGAGTACTTAAATGTACTCTGCAGGACTTACCCTATATAGTAAACAAGGATTATGCAATTTGGGTAGTAGCAAGGAGTACTTTAATTTTGCAAAAAAAGCCTTTGAACAACAAATAACAAAAGTGATCTATAGACTTAGCAACTGCAAGCGTAGCATAGGTAAAAGGGTAAAGCGGTAAGCAACTAGGCCTCGATCTTCCACGAGTCCTAATCCTTCCAACAACACTAGTTTGTACCTAGAAGTTTAGAACTTATAGCTTTCAAAAGACACTCTGCAGAGGGGTACACATTAACCCCACCAGAAACAAGGGATATCGCCCATACGACCTGTCGGTACATAAGGTTGATGTCTCGACCTTTCCCCAATTCGGCCAAGATGTTCACAAAAGTTTGATTGGTTCCTGGGTAAGGCTACCATGATCTAGCCAGCGCCACCTTCATGTCAGTTTCTCGAACAACTCGATCGCAATCGGTTACTTGGCTTGTCACCCCCATTTGTGACAAGTGGTTTGTATGATTTTGTGTTCAGAACTCGCTATTACGGATGCACGGTCCTTAATCGGTTAGCAAGCTATGTCATTCAAGAATCCACCCTCTTGCCAGGACCATACCCCTTGCCGACCATCACTCATCTCATATCCAAAGTGGAACAAGTGTAGATCCCTTCCCTTTGGTGTTGCTTAGTGACAAACATGCCTATCATCGACTTGACTCTAAGATCTAAGCATACTAAGTAAGAATTAATAAAGGAAACAAGCAAGGTTGATAGGTGTGGCAATATGTGGATCACGACTTGGAATAGGTAAAACACCCTTGGTTCATCTAATCATATAGTAACATAGCAATGCAATAGATAACAATAGTTCATAATGCAATTAGCAAAGCATAGGGATGCATAGGGACCTACCTTGAGCTACGGTGCTCGGATCAACGACGTACTCCCCCTCCTAAGCAACCTCCTCACCTTGGGCCTTCTCGAGAAATTCATCACCTATTCATGCATGATGCTTGATGAGTACGATGCATGAATGTAAATGACATGCTATGCAATGCTTTGATGTTTGTTGGTTAACTTTAGCTCTTGGGTATTAAGTGTTCAAGTGTTGTGCTAATAGGTTGTCGGAGTGAGTTATCGGATAGTCTAGTGTGAATGGCGGATAGTTCAGTGACTCAGGGATAGTGAAACAGAATAGCTAAGTTAACGGATCCTCCGTGGTGATTCACGGACACCCCGGTGGTACTCGGTGGTTTAGAAAACTTAAGTGATCTCACTATAAATCAATGGAACATTTCACTGAGGTGACGGACGATCCGTCGGGCTAGGTCTAGGTTTCACTAAATGGCTAAGTGCCTGGGTGAAAGGTCTTAATGGCTAGAGGGGGGTGAATAGCCTTTTAAAAAATTCTACAAAGACAAGCTAAACAAGTTTATCAATATAACAAATAGGGAGATGCGAGTTTTGCTTAGCCTACGGGGAGTTTGCAAGCCACCTACCCAATTCACAATTCTAGTATATATATCACTCAACCGCACAAGTCAAACCGCACAACTAAAGCTAACTAGCTACACAAGCTAAGAGCTACACTAACAAGCTAGCAAGGTAACTAAGAATTTTAACGCAAGAGAGAGTTAGGAGGGTATCACCGAGGGGCGAAGTATTGAGCCAACCAATTAATATGATCAAGAGATGAATTCCACAAAACACAACCACCGGGATCGATTAATCACAATAAGAATGATGCCACGAAGATTTATCCCAAGGTTCACGTGCTTGCTGGCACGCTAGTCCCCGTTGTGTCCCTCTTCACCATGTGGTTCGGTGGCTAATCGGTCTCACACCGAGCCTCTCAAAAGGCGCCACAAGAACCTACCAAATGGCAAAAAGGTTGCAAATGACACGAGAAATCCACTAATGTTGCCTTTGGCGCTTCGCCGAGGTAGGCACAAACCTCTCACAATCACCAGAGGTGGCCAAGAATAATCACCAACTCTTACCAACGCCTCCAAGCTACTCCAAGCCATCTAGGTGGCGGCAACCACCAAGAGAAACAAGAATCTCGCAGCAAATCAACCACCAAGTGCCAACTAGATGCAATCTCACAATGCAAATGCACTTGGATCACTCAATCTCACTTTGAATATGCAAACAAGCAAGAGAGATGAGTGGAGGGGAGTTGCTTAGCTCAAAGTGCTCACAAGTGTGTCAAAGAGTACAAGAGAGAGAGCTTTGAGCCAGCCAACGAGTATTTATAGACTTACCCCTTCGAATATAGCCGTTAGGAACTTGAAACAGCTGCAGTCGCGTTGACCAGACGTGTAGGTCACGCGGACCGGACGCGCTGGTCCCGTAACAGACTAGACGCGTTGGTCAAGCCGGAGCAGTGCTCTAACGAAACAGTGACCGGACACGCTGCATGTCGTACCGGACGCCACAGAGCCCGCGTCCGGTTAGAGTCCAGTAAGCTCCCAGACGAACCGGATGCGTCCAGTCGACTGTGACCGGACGTGCTGCGCGTTCGATCAAAAAACTGAAACACACGTAGACGCTAAACACTGACCGGACGCGTCCGGTCAAACAGAGACCGTGTCCGGTCCAGCGTCCGGTCACCTCTATGACCTCCGTTTGCCTCCGTTTGATTCACCCTTTCATATAAGAGCTAGACTAAGTATGTGTGTCACTTTAGCACATGTTTTAGCTCGTGAAACAACAAGTGACAACGCCTCCAAATCACGACATTGGCGTAAAGGAAAATAGGTCTTTCAAATCCTCGAAAACGCCTGAATCAACCCTCGCAAGCTCGGTGGGAGGGAGAGAGGACCCCAAACCCTCTCTACCGCTCAAATTCCAATGCCATCGCAAATGTGCTAACACCACCTAGTGATCACGTCATGTGCGAGTGTGTTAGCATTTTCACAATCATTTTTTGAGGCATTATTAGTTCTATCCAAATGCATATGATTATGAAATGCACAACTAGAGGCACTTAGGAGTTCAATAACTGCGTCATTTCCCTCTTTATAGTACGACTATCTATCCTATAATGTAACCACACCCACTAGGTGTCTTGGTTACTAAAACACAACCCTTAAGCATATACCTTTGCCTTGATCACGTAGAGTTGCGTCCAAATCCAAGTGTGGCCACCATGATCACCATGTCCATCTTGCCACCAACCTTGAAATGTACTAATCCTCATATGCTACATACAACTTAGGCATAGGATTAGTACTTAGGCATTATCACTAATTACCAACACCAAACATAGAGCTTTCAATCTCCCCCTTGTTGGTAATTGGTGACAACCCTTTCACAAAGATATTATGATAGAATTTTGATTGAACCCATGTCACATTGTCCAAGTATATTACCATGTGTAAGAATTATGGACATGTGATCATGAATTCAAATTGATAGCAATGGCTCCCCCTACATGTATGCTATATGTTTGGATTTAGAAAACATACATGCTTAGATAGGAAAATATAGGAGCATTGACTACCAATAGGTGCTAAGTGTTTTAGATTATAGACCTTTGAAGCGTGATACCATCGGAGTAGCGATAAACACCATCTTAGCACCTTGTGTAGTTAGATACCACTTGAAAAGCACAAACATAACTAGAAACCTCGTGAGATCAACATTATAAGCAAGGCTCTAGTACCACTTTGAAAAACATGAAGCAAGAAAAATCTAACTACTTCCTATTCATGCTAGTACCTCAATATACCATTCAAATTATACTAGCAATTCACCACACAAGCAATGTATCGGAGAAAAAGAAATGCATAATTATGCATCATACATATGAAGTGCACAAGGAAATGCAACATTCATGTTTAAGAGCTTGCTCCCCCTACTTATGTGCTCAAAATTTTAGTTGATCCCCTTCTTTTATTAATTCTCCCCCTTTAGAATCTATCTTTGTGAAAGACATTTTTCTCCCCCTTTGGCACCAATGACCACAAGGGACCAATTTTAGATAGAAAATCATGTCATGTTATGGGGTGAGGATCAAGTTTGTGATTCAACCTAGATTGCTTGCATAAATAAAATGCTTCGGTTGGATCCAAGGGCAAGCTTCTTCACACCTTGCTATAAGGGTTATCATGCACCATGTTGAAGCAAATATTTAGACAAGTGATCTAGATTAAACACTTAGGATCACAAGCTACTTAAACAAGTTATATGCTACCACTAGATCATACAAGTCATGGAAACAATAGTGGCACCATATAAACTTCAAATTCATTTGATTTTCATGCATGAGCCTAGAACATAAGAAATCATGACTAGATGCACTAAACATGTCCTTAGTATAGAATGTATGACATGTCAACCAATTGTACCTTGGGGCTCGAAGGAGAGGCATGTCATATCATGAAGGTGCATCAACTCATGTTGGAGGAGTCAAGTATGTTTAACTCATTCTTTAGCTTGTGAAATCTCTTCTCATCAAGTGGCTTGGTGAATAGATCGGCTAATTGATCTTCGGTGCCGACACTCTCAATAGCAATGTCACTCTTTTGTTGATGATCTCTAATGAAATGATGACGAATATTAATATGCTTTGTTCTTTGATGTTGAACCAGATTGTTGGTTAGCTTCACAGCACTTTCATTGTCACATAACAATGGCATATTCTTGAAGTTGATTTCAAAATCTTTCAATGTTGTCTTCATCCATAAGATTTGTGCACAACAACTACCCGCGGCGATGTATTCGGCCTCGATGGTAGATAGTGAAATACTATTTTGCTTCTTGGATGACCATGAGACAAGTGATCTTCTCAATAATTGACAAGTCTCGGAAGTGCTCTTTCTCTCCACTTTATCACCGGCATAGTCAGAATTCGAATATCCAACTAGCTCAAAGCTTGCACCTTTGGGATACCATAATCCAACATCTTGTGTATGCTTTAAGTACCTCAATATTCTCTTTGTTGCCTTCAAATGACTTTCTCTTGGTGAGGCTTGAAATCTTACAAACATGCATACACTAAACATTACATTGGGCCTTGATGCCGTCACATAGAGTAGGCTACCAATCATTGATATATATAGCTTTTGATTCACCATGTTGCCACTCTTGTCACTGTCCAAGCTTCCACTAGTGCTCATTGGAGTAGTGATTCCTTTTGCATCTTCCATGCCAAACTTCTTTAGCATATCTTTGATGCACTTAGTTTGGCTCACAAATGTACCTTCTTTCATTTGCTTGATTTGAAGTCCAAGGAAGAAGCTAAGTTCACCAATCATTGACATTTTAAATTCCTTCGCCATCATTTTCCCAAACTCATCACAATAATCTTGATTAGTTGAACCGAATATGATATCATCAATATATATTTGCAACACAAACAAGTCTTTCCCTATCTTCTTGGTAAAGAGAGTAGTATCCACTTTGCCCATGACAAATCCTTTGGATAGCAAAAAGTCTCTCAATCTTTCATACCATGCTCTAGGTGCTTGCTTCAATCCATACAAAGCTTTTCTCAATTTGTAGACTTGATTGAGTTTCTTGTCATCTTCAAAACCGGGAGGTTACTCCACATACACCTCTTCTTGAATGTACCTATTGAGAAATGCACTCTTCACATCCATTTGATATAGCTTGATATTGTGAGCACAAGCATAGGCAAGTAAGATCATAATTGCTTCCAATCTTGCAACCGGGGCATAAGTTTCACCAAAGTCAAGACCTTCTATTTGTGTGTAACCTTGAGCCACTAGTCTTGCTTTGTTCCTTACTACTATTCCATCTTGATCTTGCTTGTTGCGAAAGACTCATCTTGTTCCAATGACATTGTGATCCTTAGGCCTCTCAACTAGTTCCCATACTTCATTTCTCTTGAAGTTGTTGAGCTCTTCATGCATTGCATTTACCCAATCCAGATCTCTCAATGCTTTATCAATGTCCTTGGGTTCTTCCATTGACACAAAAGAAGAGTAAGCACAAAATGATGTCAATCTTGATCTAGTTTGAACTTCCCTTTGTATGTCACCAATGATGAAATCCAATGGATGGTCTCTTGCAATGTTAGTTGAATCACTTGAACTTGATTGCTTGGATGTTGATGTTGATCATGAGTTGGAGATGATGAACTAGCCACTTGTTGATCTTGTTGCACTTGAGATGATGTACTAGCTTGATTTTGCATTAGAGAACCACTAGCTTGTGTAATTGGACTTTGGAGCACTTGATATTTGTAGTCATCCACATCAATTACTTGCTTTGGCCTAATATCACCAATATCCATTTCTTTTATAGTATTGGTCAATTGAGTTCCTCTCACATCATCCAAGTTATCTTTCTCATCTTGAGAACTATTTGTTTCATCAAACTCAACACCATGAACTTCCTCAAGTAAACTACTAGCCAAATTCCAAACTCTATAAGCTTTGCTAGTAGTGGAGTAACCAAGTAAGAATCATTCATCACATTTCTTCTCAAACTTGCTCAATCTAGTGCCCTTCTTTAAGATGTAGCATTTGCAACCAAATACCCGAAAGTATGTAATGTTGGGCTTTCTTCCATTTAAGATCTCATATGGTGTCTTCTCTAGGAACTTGTGGCAATAGAGGCGGTTGCTATAAAAGCAAGTCGTGTTGATTGCTTCGGCCCAAAATGAATGACTCATATTATACTCATTCAACATTGATCTTGCTATATCAATCAAGGTCTATTCTTCCTCTCAACTAGGCCATTTGATTGAGGTGTATACTTGGCCAAAAATTGATGTTTGATTCCAAGCTCATCACATAGCTCGTCAACTCTTGTGTTTCTAAACTCACTTCCATTGTCACTTCTTACTTTCTTGATTGTGGTCTCAAACTCATTTTGCACTCTCTTGATGAACTTCTTGAATATGTCAAATACATCACTCTTGTCCACAAGAAAGAATACCCATATATATCTAGTGAAATCATCCATAATCACAAACCCATACTTGTTGCCATCAATGCTTGTGTATGTAGTTGGCCCAAATAGATCCATGTGTAACAACTCAAATGCCTTGGAAGTACTCATAATGCTCTTCAATGGATGAGTGTTGCCCACTTGCTTTCCGGCTTGACATGCACTACATAGCTTATCCTTCTCAAATATGACATCCTTCAAGCCTCTAACTAAGTCATGCTTCACTAACTTGTTCAATTGCTTCATACCAACATGACTAAGTATTCTATGCCATAACCAACCCATACTTGACTTGGTGAGCAAGCATGTTGAAAGTTGAGTATCACTAGCATTGAAATCAACCAAGTATAGATTCTCATATCTAAAGCCCTTGAAGATCAAATTTGAGCCATCAATGCTAACTATCTCCACATCATCAACACCAAATATGCACTTAAAACCAAGATCACACAATTGAGCAACCGAGAGAAGATTGAAGTTTAACTTTTCAACTAAGAGCACATTAGAAATGCTATGATCATTTGAGATTGCAATCCTTCCAAGAGCCTTTACATCACCCTTGCTATTGTCACCAAATGTGATGCTATCAATGCCACTATCATTTTATTTGAGAGAGTTGAACATTCTTGAATCACCGGTCATATTTTGAGAGCACCCACTATCAAGAACTCAATGTCTTCCTCCGGCCTTGTAATTTACCTACAAAATAAATTAATGTCTTTTAGGTACCCATACTTGCTTGGGTCCTTGGAGGTTAGTCATTAAGCTCTTTGGTACCCAAATGGCCATCTTCTTTGGACCCACAATTGGTATACCAACAAATTTAGCATGCACAGCTTTCTCACCCTTGGTAAGCACATAACAAGAATCAAAAGGAATGTAAGGTACATTAGTATTTTTCTTGTTCTTGTTTATTTTGTTGAAATTATGCTCTAGGTGCCCAACTTGTTTGCATCTATTGCAAAACCGACCATTGCTCTTCATAAAGCTAGGCTTGTAAGTTGCAAAGGCCGCCTTGTCCTTCTTGGGAGTATAGTCTAAACCCTCTTTGTTAAGAGAGAACCTTTGGTTACCCAAGCATTTTAGCAAGCGGCCATCCCCACCATAGGCATTGCCCAATACGCGGGTGAGATCATCCACCTCTCTCTTGAGAGTCTCATTCTCAACCACAAGTGATGGATCACTAGTAGTAGAGATAGAGTTGGTTGTGATGGATGATGATGAGCTACATGAAGCATTAGTAGGACCAACAAATAAAGAATCATCAATAATATCACATGTTAGTCCAATATCACAAGTGACAATCACTTGCTCCTCCTTAGCTTCCTTCATAAACTTCTCCAACTTGAGGTCCTTTTCCTTGATGAGCTCAAGTAGAATGGAGTGGGCTTCCTTAAGCCTAGTGTGAGCAACTTCAAGGTCCTCATGGTCTTCCTTTAGACACTCACGAGAGGCCTCTAGCTCATCAAAGGATTTCCTAAGAGCTTTGAGCTCTTGTTCATTTTTTTTGCACTCCTTACTCTTTTTAAGAGCAACAAGCTCCTCCATCAAGGCATCATTTTTATTGCTCTTGGTAATAAGCTCTTGCTCCAAAATTTTATATTTCTTGGTGGTCCTCTTGTAGCCTTTACTCATTTGATCTATTATTCCCAATAGGTCATCCTTGGAGTAGTCCTCATCCTCCTCATCATCACTCCTACAACCATCACTAGCACAAGAATCGTCATCACTATCATCATATTTTATCTTGGTAGGCTTGGCCATAAGGCATGTCGATGTAGTGTCGAAGATGGATGGCTTGTTGGAGAGGGCGATGCTTGCGATAGCTCGCTGAGTGGTCCTCTTATCATCACTAGAGCTTGCATCATCATCACTATCGGAGTTATCACTATTCCAAGTGACTACATAACCACCACCCTTCTTCTTCTTGTTGAATATGAAGCGCTTCTTTGCTTTCTTCTTCTTCTCTTTCTTATCCTTCTTGTTCTTCTTGAGCTTCAAGTCCCCATTATAAAATCTCTTATCTTCATAAGGGCAATCCACCACTATGTGATCGGGGCTATTGCAATTGTAGTAAAGGATCTTTGCCTTCATAGTGTCTCTCCTCTTCCTTGTCCTATATCCTTTCTTCTTCATGAACCTCCCCATCTTGTGCACTAGGAGGGTCATGGTCTCATCATCGAATAGATCATCATCATCGCTCTCCATCTTGCTCTTGCCCTTAGAAGATGAAGCCTTGAATGCAATGGGCTTCTCTTGCTTGACCTTGGTCTCCTTCTTCTCTTCTACCTCATCTTCATCATCATTGTATTGGGCATCGGTCATGATATCTCCAAGCACATCGGTTGGTTTGACTTTGTCCAATCCCTCTCTAAAGATTATTCTTCTCAAGGTAGCAAACTTCTTGGGTAAACACATCAAGAACTTGTGTGAGAATTCCTTGTTCTCAACCTTCTCCCTAAGCCCCATGAGATTATTGATAATGACTTGGAGGCTATATAACATCTCCGGGATGGATTCATCATCCTTCATCTTGAAAGTGGAGAACTTGAGCATATATAGTTTAGCACTTTTTACCATTGAAGTGCCTTCATAGGTTTCTTCAAGCCTTATCCAAAACTCATTTGCGTTTTCAAGATCTTTGATTTACTCAAATACTTTGTCATCAATGGCACGGTAGATTGTGTCAAGTGCCGCCGTGTTGCGTTGTTTGTTGATGCGGTCATTGGGAGTGAAATTTTCCTCATCAAGAATGATGTATCCTTCTTTGGTCACATCCCAAACCTTCTGATGTATATTGCCTAGATATTGCTTCATCTTCCTTTTCCAATGATCAAAGGAAGAGATGCCATCAAAGAATGGAGGTTTGCCATTAACATGATTGAACATAACTTGAGCCATCTTGCACCGAGGTTGTTAAGCCTAGAAAACGGTGACCATGGCTCCAATACCACTTGAAAGGTCTTGATGGCTAGAGGGGGGTGAATAGCCTTTTTAAAAATTCTACAAAGACAAGTTAAACAAGTTTATTAATATAACAAATAGGGAGATGTGAGTTTTGCTTAGCCTATGGAGAGTTTGCAAGCCACCTACCCAATTCACAATTTTAGTATATATATCACTCAACCGCACAAGTCAAACCGCACAACTAAAGCTAACTAGCTACACAAGCTAAGAGCTACACTAACAAGCTAGCAAGGTAACTAAGAATTTTAATGCAAGAGAGAGTTAGGAGGGTATCACCGAGGGGCGAAGTATTGAGCCAACCAATCAATATGATCAAGAGATGAATTCCACAAAACACAACCACCAGGATCGATTAATCACAATAAGAATGATGCTATGAAGATTTATCCCGAGGTTCACGTGCTTGTTGGCACGCTAGTCCCCGTTGTGTCCCTCTTCATCACGTGATTCGATGGCTAATCGGTCTCACACCGAGCCTCTTAAAAGGCGCCACAAGAACCTACCAAATGGCAAAAAGGTTGCAAATGACATGCGCAATCCACTAATGTTGCCTTTGGCGCTTCGCCGAGGTAGGCACAAACCCCTCACAATCACCGGAGGTGGCTAAGAACAATCACTAACTCTTGCTAACGCCTCCAAGCTGCTCTAAGCCGTCTAGGTGGCGGCAACCACCAAGAGAAACAAGAATCCCGCAGCAAATCAACCACCAAGTGCCAACTAGATGCAATCTCACAATGCAAATGCACTTGGATCACTCAATCTCACTTCGAATATGCAAACAAGCAAGAGAGATGAGTGAAGGGGAGTTGCTTAGCTCAAAGTGCTCATAAGTGTGTCAAAGAGTACAAAAGAGAGAGCTTTGAGCCGGCCAACGAGTATTTATAGACTTACCCCTTCGAATATAGCCGTTAGGAACTTAAAACAGCTGCAGTCACGCTGACCGGACGCGCTGGTCACGTGGACCGGACACGCTGGGCTTGACCGGATGCGCTGGTCCCATAACGGACCGGACGCGCTGGTCAAGCCTGAGCAGCGCTCTAATGAAACAGTGACCGGACGCGCTGCATGTCGCACCGGATGCCACAGAGCCCGCGTCCGGTTAGAGTCCAGTAAGCTCCCAGACAAACCAGACGCGTCCGGTCGACTGTGACCGGACGCGCTGCGTGTCCGATCAAAAAGCTGAAACACGCGCAGGACGCTGAACACTGACCGGACGTGTCCGGTCAAACAAAGACCACGTCCGGTCCAGCGTCCGGTCACCTCTGTGACCTCTGTTCACCTCCGTTTGATTCACCCTTTCACATAAGAGCTAGACTAAGTATGTGTGTCACTTTAGCACAAGATTTAGCTCGTGAAACAACAAGTGACAACGCCTCCAAATCACGACATTGGCGTAAAGGAAAATAGACGTTTTAATTCCTCGAAAACGCCTGAATCAACGCCTGGACCCCAAACCCTCTCTACCGCTCAAACTCCATTGCCATCGCAAATGTGCTAACACCACCTAGTGATCACGTCATGTGCGAGTGTGTTAGCATTTTCATAATCATTTTTTGAGGCACTAATAGTTCTATCCAAATGCATATGATTATGAAATGCACAACTAGAGGCACTTAGGAGTTCAATAACCGCGTCATTCCCCTCTTTATAGTATGGCTATCTATCCTATAATGTAACCACACCCATTAGGTGTCTTGGTTACTAAAACACAACCCTTAAGCATATACCTTTACCTTGATCACGTAGAGTTGCGTCTAAATCCAAGTGTGGCCATCATGATCACCATGTCCATCTTGCCACCAACCTTGGAATGTACTAATTCTCATATGCTACATACAACTTAGGCATAGGATTAGTACTTAGGCATTGTCACTAATTACCAACACCAAACATAGAGCTTTCACCGGGTTCCATCGGAACGTTCTGCCAAAGGTGACAGAGCTTCCGCCACTACTTGGCTATCTTCGGGTTTTTTCAGTGAAGTGGGTCTATAAATCAGCGGACACTTTGGTGTGATCCGCGGACTCTCTGCTGTAACAAGTTTGTAGCCCTAGACTCTTTGGTTTTGGTCTATAATTTCATGGACACTCTGCTACGACAGATGCTCCGGTGAATTATAAAGTGCTCTACTTAAGTTAACAGACAAAAGGTTGTGGTGACGGACACTCCGCTGGGTACGACGGACACTCTGTCAGTACACTGATAGTGAACTATGCTTGCTACCTCGAAATGCAAATCTTCACCTCTAGCATTTGCATGGCCAAAACATCACTAGGATAGGTTTCTAGTGTCCTATGGAACATATCTAGCTAGTTGGTTCTAGCTCCAAAGTCTGCAAGCTTGGATTTGGCCAAAAGGTGATGTTTTCTAGGGTTAGTGCTCATGAAAGTGAAAACAAAGGATTTGGCTCAAATCAAACCATACCAAAGCTGCAAAAGATAGATGCAAGCTCCTCAAAGGTGGTGGAGAAGCTGGATCTAGCCTTGGCGACTTGGTTCTTGCTTCTTGCCTTCTCCTCCTAGCTCCAGATGGCAAGGATGAGAGGGCTCCTCCCTCTTCAACCCTAACCTCTTATGGTGCATGCCTCCTAGGTGATCTCCATCTCCATCTTAGCAGCTCCAAGCTCCAATCCCCTTCGCCTTTCTCCTCCTTCTTCTCCTTGCTTGAGTGTGGGAGAGAGTAGAGAGAGGGTGATGAACTAGAGAGAGGGAGTGTGAGAATGAATAGGTGAGCTGTCTAGGCTGCTGGTTTGGGTGCTCCACAAGATGGACAAGTGTGCTGACGTGTGGGCCCAAGGAAGCTAAGCAAGTGACACTTCAACTATGTTGCATGGCCCGTGCTGACGGATCGTTTGTTGGTGCGACGGACTATCCGGTAGGTATCAGCAAAAACTGTCAGAAACCTAACTCTGTCAGACGGTTTAAATGGGCTGGCGGATAGTCCGGTGAGTGTGGCGGATCATCCATCAGTTCACCTGGGAATAGACTGAACACAGATTTCATCACAACTTGAATTTAGATTTTGATTTGGATGAAAAAGATGATCATGATGCTTATGCTCTCAGACATGTCATGACCGGGTTATGACACGATCCTTGATCATTGTCTTGGGAGGATTACTCGACTGCACCCTCAAGGATGTTTCAGAAGATCCTATAATCGACTACGGGTAGTCGGTTTTAGACTCAGGGGCTGCAGGATATATATCATCAGTGGATGCATTTAAATTTCTTCAAAAGGAATTGGATAATTGCATCAAAGACGTACCTCTTTATGCTAAACAGTAAGAGGCTCGGGGCTACACCCAATGAATGTGCTTTGCCAGAAAGCGCACACCACTCAAAGACTTAAAGAGCACTTCATGACTTCTCTCAGAAGGTACTCGGATGCTGCTGATTCTACTCGGCCGAGTCAAGGAGATCCGAGACGACTTCGAAGATCAACCATGAAGAGCTTGGGGGCGACAGACCAAGAGTAATTTGGAAGGAAAGAAGTAGTAATTAATTCACCATGACGATGTTGGACAAGTGTTTGCATGGTCATGAGCGTGCATATGCATGATGGTCGCTGACAGATTAGTCTGTGCGTTGTTATTAAACGAATATAAGCACGGCAAACCACTGCCTTTGCTCTGATCTTCTGCTAAAAAAAATTGCGAGCAAAGTTTAACACCTGTCGAAAACGGACATTGATTAAGTGATATCCTTTGATGAACAATACGGGATATCAGCATTCATTTCCGTTCGATAGACAGCGCAGGCCAACAACACTAATGTGCGCCTCTGTTCTCTCTGACAACCGGTCCGCCAGACTCGTGGGCCCAGCTCCACCTGTCAAGCACCGTAGACTAGCCACATGCAGAAGCAGAAACACAACTGGAGTGGTAATTAACTCCAGTCTCCAGTGCATCTGTGCGTGCCCATGCACGCCGTGGCGCGCATCGGCCAGCACCAGGTCTCCACTGCCTGCCGTTGCTGACTGGACGTGACGACGAGCAAAAGATGCATGGGTGACGCAGTTGTAGCTGTAGCTGTGAATCTTTGAGAAACCAGGCAGCTCTCCATGACTGTTGACTGCGGAGTGACGACGACGACGCTCCTCGCCTCCTCCTCCTCTCTCCTAGAATCCCTTGGCCTGCATGCAGTTGGCATATCTTTTTATTTATTATATATATAAGGCGGTTACCATATCTAGGCGAGTCGTTGCAGACTAGCGACTTGCGAGCCCAGGACTCGTCCACATCTATTCCTTCCTTGTTCGGCCGCTCTGCTTCGTTCGTCGTCCCCTTACGCTTCTCCTTCTCGTCCCGGCGGCCGGGCGGCCATTGACGAGTGGATCCTTCGTTCTTGTTCTTGGGAAGGAAGGACCCAGAGAGAGGAGGAGGAAGCGCCGCCATGACCGGAGGGGAGGAGCAGGGGAGGTCGCTGTTCGGCGTGTCTCTGACCGACCGGCCCAGGTGGCAGCAGTTCTTCATCTGCACCTCGGGCTTCTTCTTCGGCTACCTCGTCAATGGCATCTGCGAGGTTCGTCAGTTCTTCCTCTTCTCCCTTCTCCTACGATCCTCCTTCGGCACACACAGTATGATGAAGAAATGCAGTCAATGGTGAGAGGTTCTGTTTCTGTAACGAGAATTCGTGGCGGTGACGCCGTATTGTTGTGCCATTTTTTTCGTGCTGATGCCAGTACTCCCATGGAAATTGCTTCAAACTATACGGTTGCTTAGATGCAGAAAAACAGGTGCAATTGCGTGACTCACACAACTGCATTTTTTTTTCTTCCCTCCTTGTCTCTGTCGTCAAGGACTTTTATACACTTGCTTGGTCAGCGTGGTTTTCTGAAACTTTCGCAAGCGTTGCCCAGAAGAATTCCCCATGCTTTAGTTTCTCACTGCCTGCACAAATTTCTTTTTTGAGGGAAGCCTGCACAAATTTTCTTGACAGCGAAACTTCAGCTCGCAATTGTTCTCCCAGTTACCATCTTTGGGGGCTAGCTAATTCCTGCTCTTGTCTTGCTCCAGGAGTACGTGTACAACAGGCTTCAGTTCAGGTGACCGACCTTGTGACTGCACTAGCTCTACAATGCATTCATGCCTTCATCCGTACCACCTGCAAGAAGTGCAAGTGACCACTTGCTGCATGCTACGCGTTTCTGAAATCTGTATTGTTTCGCCGTGTGCCTGCAGCTACGGATGGTACTTCACGTTTGTGCAGGGGTTCGTGTACCTGGCGCTGATACGGCTGCAGGGATTCACGGTGAATCAGATGGTGAACCCATGGCGGACCTAGGTGCGGCTCTCGGCCGTGCTCATGGGCTCCAATGGCCTCACCAAGGGCTCCCTCGCCTTCCTCAATTACCCTGCGCAAATCATGTTCAAGTCAACCAAGGTAAAATTGGTCCCTTTCTTTTTTTTCACTGTTCCCCATACGCTGGAAAATGTAATACTCAAAAAAAAATGAAGAACAATGCCCAACGTCTTTTTCAGCTGGCAATTTGAGTAGCATTGTAGCAGCAAAGGCTTCCTTGGCTCTTGATTTCCTTTTCACCTGTACCTTCTACACATGGTCTTTTTGTTTTTGTTTTTGTTTTAGAAGAAATATAGTTCCTTTCTGCGAGCAAAAAGAAAAAGAAATATAGTTCTTGATATTTCGGTGCAGTCTGAAACATTGTACACAGTTAGTATAGCTATTAAAGACAAGGTGCACTGGTATACCTAGAAATGTCCAATATGGGAGTCCAGCATCAGATTTGATGTTTTGGTTAGGTGCCAAACTAGCCAGCTATGTCAAGTTTCTTTCTACTTTAGGGGTACGAATACTACTTCTCTGGCTAGAATGAAAATCACTGGACAGGCAGGATAACATTGATTAGCACGTTTTGGACTCTTCTTTACTTGGCATGTGTCTATTTTAAAAATTCTTGGCAGCTAAGATTTGATTTGATTTATGTATCTAAGTGACTGATTTTCAAGGAAAAAAATGATGTATTAGTATAGTAATAATAGCACCTTTTAATTTCTCGTCATATGCGATAAAACACAAACTCATGTCAATGTTCATAATGATATATAACTGCAAAGGAACATTCTGCGCATAAATTTAATATACCAAACTGTATATTCTTACCTTTCTCGTGATTAGTACATTTTTTACTTTTTTGACATAATAAGTATACAGTAGAGAGGCATTAATCTGTTTCTCTTTTGTCATCATCACTCATCAGGTTCTACCGGTGATGGTAATGGGAGCCTTTATCCCTGGTTTTTTTTTTTTTTCGAAAACGTGCTATGCACGTGTCTCATTAAGCGATGCGAGAGAATTTAACAACACAGAAACAACGGTGGTTGTACAACACGGCGAGCTGCCATGTTGTACATACCGGACACTAAACACATGTCGCCGGCTTCAACGGCGCAGCTGTATGTTGTAACTGAACTTGGACTACTTGGCGACAAATAGAAACCCGCGACCTACTGACCGATGGCCAGCAGAAGTGGCGTCAAGCCGTGATAACCAGCGGCGACGTACTCCTCTAGTTCGTCGGTGACCGCGCGAAACAGTTGCGCCGTCGACCGAGCCAAACCTTCGAACGTCCTCTTGTTGCGTTCCTTCCAGAGAATCCACGATGTGACTAGAGTGAGCGAGTCGAATGCGCGCCGCCCGTCCGCCGGCATGCCCACGCGAGCCTGCAACCACCAGTCGACCAGCGTGGACCCCTGTAACGGTGCAAGGTGTAGGAACCCAGCCGGGGAGAGCAGCCGAACCCAAAGCTCGCGCGTCACCGTGCAGGAGCACAGAAGGTGGTTAGTGGTTTCCTCCGACTGGTCACAGAGTACACACGTTCCGTCTTGTTGAAGCCCATGCCGTCGGCGCCGCTCCGCCGTCCACAGCCGGCCGTGGAGGGCAAGCCAGAAGAAGAACTTGACCTTTGGGGGGACGATGGCCTTCCAGATGAGCTGTGCTCCCGGAAGGGACGCCATGCCGATGAAGAACGCCCGGTATGCCGAGGAGGCGGTGTAATTACCAGTGGCTGACCACTTCCAAACAAAGCGATCCGGCGTGCGCGGGGACAGTTGCACGAGCTCGACTGCGTCCCATAGCCGGATGTACTCAGCCAGCACGGCCGCAGTTGGAGCCCCGGAGATGTCGCGCGTCCAACGGTAGTCGTTGAGCGCGTCCCTCACAGAGCGCTCTCCCGCGATACCAGTCGCCGGCAGACTGATGTAGTCGAAGTCAAAGCCCGTTATTTCTAGGTTCATAGATACAGAGAAATTCTCAATTTTTGACTCTTGCACGCAGACAACAGAGGCGCGCTGCTGCGTGACCACGGTCCTCACGACATTACGTCGTGCGCGGCTATTAAGACCGCGCACGTTCCAGCAGAGCAGGTGGTTGTTGTTCATCGTGAAACAACTATGCGACAGGGGCTCTGACGAATAGCCTAGAGCCCAGAAACAGCCGGGTGCGAGCACTGGCTGCCGCGACGCCCACGCCCACCGCGCGCGGGGTAGAAGTGGTTCATCGCACTCCTTTTCGATGGTGACAGTGGAAGGGCGAATGCCTCCCGGAACTTAGCATCGACAGAGGCATCCGTCCTGGGCGCTGGCGCTGTCGATGACCACTTGCTGATCAGCACGCGCTTGGCCTGTCTCTCAGGGTCAGGGTCGCGGAAAGGTGCCTTCCCCGCCAGGCGGATGCTACGCCGTGGCACCCAATCATCGTTGTGGAAGGAAGCCGTAGGAGGCGGCGTCTGCAGGATTGGCGCGTCCAGCGGCAACCGGAGGGAGTCCGCGAACGATGAAGTGACCTGGAGGGGCCCGTTCCCGGCAGGGCTGACGGCGTGGGGGGAACCAGGCGCTGTGGAGTTACCAGGCGGCGATGCCTGATGCGGCCTCGACGGTGAAGGTGCACGTACTGGTAGCTCCAGTTGGGCCAGGTCGATCATGCGCCGAACTGGGCTAACGACCGCGTCCCGGCCCAGGGCAAGGTCGAGCTCACACTCAATGCCCAAGGTGGGCCTGAGGAGCACCTTCTCACCTCTAGCACCCGGGCTGGCGTCAATGATATCCCGCACCGTCCTTGCGCCTCGCGGCCCAGAACGCCGTGGGCCGAGATCAGGGGAGCGCCAATCAGCCGGTGGAGCCTGGCAGGAACGCGCGGGAACCCACATCCCCAGTTCCGCTTCAAGCTCCATGGGGTCCACGCGCAGTGGGAGGGGTGCAGCATGCGGCGTGGACTTGGGAGCGGTCTGGAGTAGGCACTCATCAGAGAAGGTTGTCAGGGCCCTTTCGGCGTGAGCAGTGGCACCAGAAGTCGCTGGGTCAGCGGTGGACGTGACGTCCGGGATCTCGCCTCCCCTGGCCACCCCAACGTCGCCACGCGTCCCCCCAGGCAGCTGTTGGTCCGAAGCCAGGGGGCAAGGGATGGAGCCCACAACCAGCGAGGAGAGCTGGCGTGCGTGTCTCAACGTCATGGTACGGCCGACCGTCGACGGGCGCACCACCATCGCAAGGCCGGCGACGTCAGCAGGGAAATGGCCGGCGGCGCCAGCAAGCTCGAGCTCCAGATGACGGTGGTGAAGGTGGCTGCCGCCGCAGGGACCGTCATTGCCGTGGCTGTCCGCGGGGGAAGCAGGCGGCTGACGATCTAGCCCGGGGTGGTAGCGGTCGATGTTACAGTCCGGAGAGTCGCCGTCGCCGTAGTCGTAGTCCGGTGCAGGTGGGGGCAAGCTCCGGTCGTGGAAGGCAATCACACGGATGCGCGCCAGGTACCGTAGTCCCCGAAGCTCCCGCAGGTCACCCTCGACAGGATCGGCGACGTGCGGCTCGGGGATGAAAATGAGTTTCTCCTCCGGAATTAGCCGAGGGTGGAGACAGCAGCAAGAGACGAAGAACTCACGGCCATCGTCGTCTGGCACGCCGGTAGGGCGGACGACCTCCACGTTCGCGCACAGGCGGCCGAGGATCGTCTGTGCTGTGGAAGCGCTCCGCGCATGGAGGGGTACGCGGGTCAAGCCGACCAGTGCGGAGAACCGGAAGGAACCCGTGGTGGCCATCGCGGTGCGGAGCCAAGGTCGCCAGAGCAGAGGGAGCAAGGCTCCGCCAGGCGGCGCGGCCAATACCCGGTTACGGTCCGCGCTCCGCCGAAAACGAACGACGAAGTCCTCCGGGTCGTGCCGGCTGACCACGGCGTCGAGCTGTGGGATGCCGAAGCGCTCAAGTAGAAAGTGGCTGACCATGTCCGGCGACACCGGCGGCCGAGTGCCGCCAACGGTTGCGACGAGGGCGAGGCCGAGGGCATCCTCGGCGTGCTGAAGTTCCGCAGATCGAGGGATGACGACGAGCTCAAAGCGGCGGTGCTGACCGGAGCTACCCCCGGGAGTGCCACCCGCACGAGGTGGCGGGGACTCGACCGGAGGAAGAGGCGGCGCCGAGTCAGCCAGTGGAGGGGGAGGCGGAGTGGGCTGCTTGCCTGCGGAGCCCGCACGACGGCAACGCGGGATGCGGCGACGCGCATCGGCCCGACGCCCCGGTCCCCGCTGCGAAGGTGAACGGCCCCGCCTGAAACCGCCCCGGCGAGGGGGAAGGTGGCAGGCCGAAGCATGGTGGCCTTCCAGGAAGCAGTTGTAGCACCGGGAGGGGAAAGTGCACTCGCGTCGGACGTGGGTGCAAGCAAGGCAGTTGAAGCAGAGGCCCTGGAGCTCAGCAGGGACTGGCCGCGAAGGCTTCGGCGTCGAGCGGCGTCGCCAACGTCGTCGGCTGCGGACCTCATAGAACCCGTCCGCATCCGGTTCCGCCAAAGCACGGGCGGGGTGGGCAGTCGAGGACGGCAGGCGCTGCGGCGTGGTAGGCTTGGAGGTGACCATCGCAAGGTGCGCGCGACGGGCCGCCGCCATGAAACCGGATGAGCGCTGGCGGCGACGACGGTTGCGACGGCCGCGGCGGCGGCCGGCCGGACCGGCCACCGCCTTGCCCCTCCCCGGTGGAGGTGGTGAGGGGGGTTCTGAGTCGGAGTAGGATTCCGAGTCGGAGAACGAGATACGCTCCCCGAGGGACACAGCGGGGCTGCCAAGGGGCACAGCCACGTCCGAAAGAAGGTGCGGCGACCCAGCCCCCAGAGATCTCGGGGACGGCAGATCCTCCGCCGCCTCGTCGGCCCAGGACCGGCGCGACGGGGAACCCATCTCCATTGGCGGCAGCTCTGCGAGGACGCAGGCGTGTGCGTGGGCGACGTGGTCGGAGCGACCACGGCGCTAGCGGAGTGGGCGGTCCATCTCCAGCCTTCACCGCTTCCGTAGATGGATGCTACAGAAGTTTCGAGACGGTTGAGGAGAGTACAGGCAAGTGGTGAGCGAGAGGTCGGTTTTATCCCTGGTTTAAGGCGCAAGTACCCGTTCCAAGAGTACGTATCAGCCGTGATGCTCGTCATTGGCCTCATACTCTTCACGCTCGCGGATGCGCAAACGTCGCCTAACTTCAGCATGATCGGCGTGGCCATGGTGTCCGGGGCACTCGTCATGGATGCTTTTCTTGGCAACCTGCAAGAGGCTATCTTCAAGATGAACCCAGACACGACTCAGGTACTCCGGTTACAGTCTGGTAATTGATTTTTGTTCATGACAGAATTTTTACAGTGCTGACAGTCAAGCATTCTGTGAAATTAGATGGAGATGTTGTTCTGCTCTACTGTTGTTGGCCTTCCGTTCCTAGCAGTGCCGATGGTGCTAACAGGAGAGCTCATGACGGCATGAACTTCATGCTCCCAGGTGAGTGAACAAGTCTTCCCTTTTTCATTTTTCTCTACAGAAGTATTCACTTAATTATGCTTAATATGCCACAAGTTCTTATTTGAGTAAAAAAAGTCAGATTCTCTGCCTTGCCATTATAAGGGGACAATGAAGTATATACATGAATTTGTCAGAGTTATCTAGCAGTGATAAGAATCTTAGAAGCTCACTTCAGCACATCACTGATAATAGTTTCAGAATGTGCATAGCCCAAGCAGTGGGAAAAGAATCAAATACTCCATGCTCTTTTATTGGTATGTATCCTTCAAGGAATCCCTCTTTCAAATCTTTTATAGAGAAACAATCTCAAGTTCTGAACACTGCATTCCTCATCCTGATGACCAGACCTGATTGTCAGGAAAAGGATCAGATCCACTCAAAAAGTGTTGCTACTTGCTAGCTACGTAGCTTGTTACTGAAAAGGGATTAGATTGACCAAGCTGAGCTGACGCCTTGTTTACTGAAACGCACGCATGCATTGCTTGCAGCATCTGTACGTGTACGCGGTGCTGGTGTTCGAGGCGATGGCCACGTTCGTCGGCCAGGTCTCCGTGCTCTCCCTCATCGCGCTTTTCGGTGCCGCAACCACAGCTATGGTCAGCCATCGTTGTTTCGACAACTGGACTCCTCTCCACTCCACCTCGACGACCGATACATGCATCTGCAGCTGGTAACCATGCTGGACTGTTCTGCAGGTGACGACGGCGAGGAAGGCGGTGACGTTGCTGCTGTCCTACCTGATATTCACCAAGCCTCTGACGGAGCAGCACGCGACGGGGCTCCTCCTGATAACCATGGGCATCGTCATCAAGCTCCTGCCGGAGAACAAGGAGGGACGTCCGCGCCGGCTGCCGAAGAAGACGGAGAGCTCTGGCGACGATGACGACAAGCCCCGGGAGAGCAGAGAAGCGGAGGAAAAGGCAAGTTTGGTATAGTGTGATAGTGACCCGAGCAAAGCAAAACAGACGCCAGCTCGATCAGCAGTCCCAAATGAAATTCAGTCCTCCAAAACAACAGTCCCAAAAGGAGGATAGGATACACATAGAGGATACAGCACTACAGGAATAATAACCTCTTTCTTCCTCCCCTCTCTTTTCTCATGTGCCGTGGTTAATGTTATTATGTTAAACCGTTGAAGTACAGGTAAATTCTGCACTTTGCTCTAACATCTTAAGCTTTTCATATATAGGCCAGAGGTCTGAATTCTAATTAGCGCAAGTAAACAAGAGAGTAAATTACACCTACCATATAACAGCTGTCTAGTTGGGTCCAACATAGTGTAATCTGTTCAATTTGGTGTGAAAACTTAGCTAATTAGGACCCGTTTGGCTCCTGTTGTTGTACCTCTCGTCCAACCAGTTAAGCTAGGCTCACTTCCAAACACTACCACACCATGTATTTGTCAATCCGGCATGACGGCCTATTTAGGGGATTATTCTCACTGGGAGTTGTGCCATAGCACAATTGGCTACCACTCAGTTAGGAGGAATTACTATCACTAGGAATTATGCCGTAGCACAATTAACTCATGGGCTTTATGACATTGTAGCTAATGAGACCAAGCTGAGTGTGACTTGCCATCCTCAAGTTAATTAATACTCGAGCCGAGCGGACTATACTCAAGTGAATGAGAGCCCCTATATCGTCCTCACGTCTAAATACGTGCATCAAACAACCAAATACGTGCATCAAATCGGATAGATTATAAGATGTTGTATCAATGTGCAACCAACTAAGTCTGTTCGTTTGGAATTAAAGCCAGCCGTTTCGGCAGCTGCTGCTACCATCTAAAGACACAAAACACTGTAAAGAAGCCAACCGAACAGGCCATAGTTGTTGCAGGGTAGGTACATATTTTTTTCTAAATAAAATATTCATTGATTGCTTTATTTCAAGTCTAAGTCATAATGGAACCTTCACGGAGGCGGAGTGTTCGAAATATAAAGGGAATTGTACACCTTTTCTATTAGCTTAAGGTTTTGGATAAACTAGTCATCAGTTCGTGTATGGGGCTCAATATAATATCAGGTGAAATTTTACATTGCTTGAAAAAAACTAGAGCCGTCTATTTGGATAGATCAGATGATATAAAATAAGAAGAACCAATATAGAGGAACTTAAGTTGTAGGCCAGAACCAGAAATATGTGGATCCGGAACCAAAAATATATGAGCAAAGAATTATTTCTCAAATAAATAGAATAGTACTTTTGCGTATCAAGCATCATTTCCTCTCAAACACCCTAACAAAGCTCTAATATCAGGATCAAAACTCTCGAGTTCAAATTCTGGCAGCCGTAGTTAAGTAAAATAATTGTGTGCGGCCCCCTCTTTCCACGTTTGGAGGCCTGAGAAAGCCCATAGATACATGTTCATAACAACTTATATCATCCTCCCTCAATGTTGACCGAGACCAGTGGCATCCTTCTCCCTTTATCTTGATCGAGACACAGCGGCATGCTCCCTTGCACTCCATGGTAGTATTAGATTTTTAACCAAGATGGAACCATGCGTTGTTATTTATTTGTTTTCTGCTACACAGGATATACTTTTTGATCTAGTGGTCCATGGTCTTACTTCCGACTAATAATGCAGTAAGAAACATGACTATTGTTGGCACAATAGATCGGTTGCAGTTGTGTGATGTTCCAATCAGATTGCATGGAAGTTGTCACAACAATGCAAGGGGAGGTTTTTCGACTATGGCGGCTGGGACTAGCGATGAAAACGGACGGAAACGGACGGAAAAACCCTATTTCTACTTCCGTTTCTATAATTTTTTGGCGGAAACGGAATCGGGTTCGGAAAATACGGGTTCGGAAACGGAATCGGAATATGCGGACATACGGAAACGAACAAATACGGACGGAGAGCCGAAAAATTAAATTAAGATCACATAATATAATATTCTCAAAGTATACATATATAAAGTCATGTAATAATATATACAAAGTTTAATATTCATTTACATGCTATGTACGTGAACATAACATGCATATTTGGTGATTCGTAGTTATATTAACGTAACATAAGGACATGTAATTGTTGAACATGTTGAGCATAGATTGAAAACGGGATAAAAACGGAATAAATACGGGTCTATTCCATATTAAAACGGGATTACTCGGAAACGGACGGAAAACGCCATTTTCTACTTCCGCAAATACGAAAACGGGATCTCGTAAATACGGAAACGGACGGAAAAATATAGAAAACGGAACGGGACGGTACGGGAAAAATTCTGTCCGTTTTCATCCCTAGCTGGGACCATCTATGATGAATGCTACCAGCATTGGAAGGAGTTTCATTTTATCTCTGTTAGTCATTGTATCAGGGAGACAGGGAATGTAATTTTGCGGCTCATGAATTAGCTAGGCAAGCTTTGGTAGGCAAAGACTCTTTTGTTTGGATAGGTGAACTCAATTCTTCAACTGCCTGTAAATGATGTAACCATTTTGTCGAATGAATAAAGCTTGCCGTAAGAATTTAAAAAAACATGTAAAAAAAACCCAAAAAATAGGCCATTAGTTACGTGAAAAAAGAAAATTGATGGATCTCTTGGGAGTCCTCCTGTTGTACACTCGTCTGCAAAAGGTCACTAAAGTATACGATAATACTCTAACACGGACTTCCGTCCTTATCTAGACGTCGCGCGTCCACACACCCGCCTCACTGTTGTCTTTCCCTGCGGCTCGCCCCTGCTCATGACGTCCCACTCCGCTCTGCGTTTCGCTTCAATCCTTCACGGCTCCTACAAAAAACAACCAGTGCCGCTCATCTTCCCCATCGCAGGGGCTGCTCGCCGCGGCCTTCTCCAGCGTGGTGGCGCCGCACCCGACCCATCCCGTGCTACTCTGCGCCTAGCGCTGCGCCCTCATCCACCTCACCCGTCGCGAAAGGGGAGGCCTGCGCCTACGCCCCCATCCACCTCACGATGTCGGTAGGAAGGGGAGGCTAGCGCTACCGTAGTTCCCCACCAGGTAGGTTGTGGCCGCCGGTGACACTGTGTTTCAAGTGTTTTAGGCGTTTTCAGACATGTTGCAAGTGTATGTTTCAAGTGTTTCAATTGTTTCAGATATATGTTTCAAATGTTTCATCTTTGATGTTGCATATGTTGCTATGGCTATACACGCATGTTTCAAGCGTATGTGTTCAAATGTTCCAGATGTTTTCAGACTTACGTTGCAAGTGTTTTATCTAGATGTTGTAAAAGTAGATCTGAATGTTGCATATGTTGTTTTAGTTATACACACATGTTTCAAGTGTTTTATCTGTTTCAGAACGTATGTTGCAAATGTTTTATTTGAATGTTGCAAATAGCTATGTTGCAAGTGTATATTCTGAATGTTCCATTTGTTTCAGTCGTATGTTGCAATTGTTTCATATGAGTGTTGCAAAAATAGATCTGAATGTACGTGTAGAGGAAGCCTAAGCCCTCGGTGGTCCAGCTGCTACGGCTCCCTGGTGTGGCAAAGATGAAAGCCGCGAACATAGTAGTGGCGTGGACGAGATGCCATGGCGGATCGGCCGAGATGGGGAGCGGGATGGGCATGGCGCATCAGGTGGGATGGGGAGCTGGATGGGACACTGGCGAGGGAGCTGCGTACGTCGGGGTGCAGGAGCGAGAGCTCCGGGATGGATGGATGCTGCCTCCAGAGCGGGATGGGCGCGGGGTAAAGGTAGCTATGTCCGGCGGACGCGCGCAGGACCTGCGTCCGGACGGACACCACGTCCGGGTGCTACGAATACCTAAATTATATGGGCCTCGGGAAATACCTACTCACCTGGTCCAGTTAGGCTCAGACCTGGTGTGCTAGTGTTACGTCTGCATCGTTGAGCCCACACTTCAATTCGGCCTCTGTCGGAGATAAGAAACATGTGCTAAATACTAAATTCGCTCTGCGCCTCTGCCCAAGTGCCCACCACACCAAACTCGTAAGGATCATCGATGCACTGGTTGGGGCGCTCGCTGGACCGGAACTCCTGCGGCGGTGGTACACGGTGACCGGACGCAACGTACTCCTTGGTCCTTGCTACGTGTGATGGATGACCTGGCGCTGCCGATGGATTGGATGGAGCTGGAGCTGGAGCTGGAGCCGGAACGACACGGCGCGCCGACGACGCGGCCTGACGGCCGGCCCCGGCCCGTGCATTTGTCCTACTACGTCCACCGCGTACGCAACGACGCAACGTACAAGTACGTGCGTGCAGTCGCCACTCATGCGAGGCGCCCAGGCCAGGTTCCAAGGCTGCCATCTGTATGCATGCCTTGGTTGTTGCCTCATCACACCACGGATCTACGGATCCACGGCACAACACAGCCGCACAACAGGGAGGGATAAACTGGGAGAGGGAAGGGGATGCTTTACGCTGCCGCGGCCCTGCGCTGCGCCGTGCCGCTTTTATGGCCGTCACATGCCGCAGTCGCCGCTTTTGATGCAATCCATCCATCCAACACAACAGGCCGGCAACAGTGTCAGTGGTGCCGCGCGAGCGCCAGCAGCCGAGCATCGTGCATTCGTGGTCGTGGTCGTGCAGCTGTAGTGCCGCCGCCACCCACCACCATGCCAATTGCCAAGCACGCGCGTTCATTTCCCCGGTTCCTCGTCGCCCGGCACGGTGCCCCGCCCCACCACCCCTCGAGCGCGCAGCAGGCAGGAGCAGCCACAGGAGAACTTTAACAAACCAAGCGGGCGGACAAGGCGAGCGACATCGTGAGTGGCATGGCATTGGCATTGGCATGCATCGAAAGCGGCGGCTCAGCGCTCCGTGCCCGATCGGTCTTCGGTGCCGTCGCCGTCGGCAAAGCAGGGCCTCGTCTTTTTCTCTGTCTGTCTCCGTCGTCCCTCCCTCCCGCGTAAAGCTCACAGGGGATGGCTCCAAGGTCGAAGCCCCATTTGAGCCCACAGCAACGGTGAATCTGATCTCAAGGGTCCACTCCCTCCTTTTCAGCTCTATTCTTAACTTTACTATCCCAGCAGCTCCCCTTTCTCATCTCATATCCCCATAAACCTGTCATATTGGGGGAGATAAGCCAAATTCGATGCTACAACAGCTTCCCTTTCCCATCCCCTTTTTATGGTGACCATCAATATCTCCCCTCAAATAAAGGGGGAGTTGTATCTCCCCCAATAGCCGGGACCAACCTCTAACTGTCACTTCTCCCTCCTGCGACGCTCGTCGAAGATGGCTTGGTGGCCGGTGGAAGACGCGTTCACGAAAAGCTTTGCTCCGGCGGCCATGGTCATCGTGGACCCGAGGTGAAGGGAGGTGGGTCCCATATATTGGGGGAGATTATTGGTGATCTGTTGGAGCATCTCCCCCAATAGTCTGAAAAAATAGTATTGGTGATCACCAATATCATTCTATTAGGGATGAAGTATTGGTGAGCTGTTGGAGATGCTCAAAAATAGTGTCACAAACTGTTCCACCAAAAAAGTACTTTTGAAAAATATTTTTTAAAAAAAACTGCTTTAAAATAGAGTTAGTGAAATAGAATTGGTGAGAGTAATTCCAACCAAACTCTTAGTATGGCTCCTCTTCCAACTACTTCACCTCCTCTAGAGCCGAAGTCAAAAGCGAAGATAGAAGCCTCAAATCGTACTCTATTTTTATATAAAAAAAACTACTTCGACTCTTTTCCACATGTTAAAA
The DNA here is from genome assembly GCA_038087645.1 of Saccharum hybrid cultivar R570. Taxonomy (NCBI): domain Eukaryota; kingdom Viridiplantae; phylum Streptophyta; class Magnoliopsida; order Poales; family Poaceae; genus Saccharum; species Saccharum hybrid cultivar. The sequence continues at coordinate 37,122,561 of JAQSUU010000012.1, read as the reverse complement.
AAATGGTTTCTTCTACTCTTCTACAAAACTACCGACCAGAGCAATAGTACTAAGGGCGTCCTAACAGGAGGCTCCAAGCTAGCCGATTTCTTACGTGGAGCTTAGAGAAGGCCCTTGTTCAGTTCCCAAATCCAACCCCAAATTTCACTATGCAAAAAGAAGATTCCCCGTCACATCAAAATGTCGGCACATGCATGGAGTACTAAATGTAGATGAAATTAAAAACTAATTGCACAGTTTTGTTGTACTTTGCGAGACGAACATTTTGAGCCTAATTAGTCAAAGTTTGGACAATTTTTACCAAATAAAAACAAAAGTTGCTACAGTACGACGTGACCTACACTATTCCAACTTCTCCTCCCAATTCCAACATCTAAACAAGGCCAAGAATGGAAATCTCAATCACCAGCGATGAGTTCGGCACTCGTCTCGCACGCTTCCCCGTAGAATGTCTAGTCTCTGTTTACCTATCCCCACGTCACGGCTAAGAGCCAGGCTAATAATATAGCCTTCCGTAAGGATTCATATTAATCCTTATGACCTACCTTTCAGCCCACTTATATAGTGATTACATCTTCACAATTAATACATAGCTTATATGTCTTTCTCGTAATATTTCTCGGTTTTTATGTCCAAGCCGGCTGTAAGCTTACAGCCCGCTTCTCCTCTGTCTCATTCCCTCTCTCCTCTACCTCAGCATTCAGCCTGCTTATAGCCTATTATTATACTTGCTCTAATGAGTTTTGTCTTTTTTCTTTATAGGTAGTGTACCCGTGCGTTGCTACGGAATAACTAATATTTTATACTAAAAACACGTGGATCACACGATAAGATAACAATACTGTAAAAACTAAAAACCAATGTTAAAATGTCATTATCTTGAAAAAGCAAAATTTGTGAAATAAAAAATAGTCACAGAGAGTGTGGTGTCGCAGGTTCACAGACACTATTTTACAGATCTTTCCGTGATCCGGCTAAGATAATGTTTAATGTTAACTGGAAGAAATATCCGATATATATTTCTCTCATGCGCTAATAAATCTACAAATAAGTTGCAAAAACAAAATATTATGAACAGAACACTCAAAGTGTCTATATGACATCACATAAGTGTGTATACAACATCTCCGTGTAGAATCTGATGAGCAAATTGAAAATACCTAGGAACAACGACAAATATGGCGTTAGTGAGATATTATTTGTGCAATATAAAATGAATAAAAAAGCATTTATGCATTAGTAATGTAACGTTACCTCGACTATGGCGTTAAAACCTCCTTAAATACAATATTTTTCGTGAAAGTTCCATCTACTGCTGGGGTAATCTTATCCTTATCTTTTTTATTCAATGCATTCTTAGTTTTATTTCCCTCAACATTCTTTCTAGCATTTTTCTTCTCCTTTTTTTTGCCTCCTCCTCCTGTGATTCCGCATCAGGCGTGAGGGCAAGGATCTTAATATTCGTTCTTGATGTGCCTCTAGACATCGCAACGTACAACTGACCATGAGAGAACATCGGCGGGGCAGGTACACACCCACGTTCGGAATAGTTTGGCCCTGTGACTTGTTGACCGTCATGGCAAAGCTCAACCTGATAGGAAACTGCTTCCTCTTAAACTGGAACGGGAACATCTCGTCATCAGATGGGCATAGCGGTATCCGAGGAAGGAATACCCACTTCCCAGCATGTTGCCCCACCACAATTTCAGCGTCGATTGTATTTCTTCGGAACCCTCGCACCACCAGCCTTGTACCATTGCATAGCCCATTGGCAGGATCAATATTCCTAAGCAATATGACAGGACATCCGAGCTTCAGCTTCAAGACGTGTGGAGGCAGCCCGTTGGGGGTTAGACTGTTAAGGAACTCCGATGGATAGTAGTTATGTGGATCATCTACTGCGGAATCAAAACTGTGATACACCGTCTCACCGCCCTGGAACATATCAATCATTTTCATATTGATCATGTCCACCCAATCGTTACGTGTAGATAAAATCGCTCTAGTGGTGATGTATTCTTTATCTGCCATGTTTGCATTTAGATCCGGAAAGATAATATCAATCAATGTATGAAGATCTTTCTCAGCATCGCCAGAGTATGGAACACAGATCTCGTCTGGAATACGTACATTGCCATCTTCGTTAACCTCTTCCGTTCCACCACCAATGTGCAACAGATAATCTGCAAACCATAGATCACTTTGAGCCCTCATGTTGCGGACGAGCTTTAGGTGGCGCATGGATTCCCAAAGATACGACCTTCGTAGAGAAGCACCAACTATTTGAGCCCTGGATTCTTTTCGCACGACAGGGAGGACTTGTCTAAAATCCCCACCAAGGACAACAGTCTTCCCTCCAAACGGTAGGTGTAACCGGCCCATTAAATCTTGTAGGCTGTTATCTAGTGCTTCCACATTTTGCCTCTTGGTCATAGATGCCTCGTCTCAAATTATGAGAGCTGCTTGCTATAGCAACTTGGCAGTACCACTCTGTTTCGTGAAGCTACAACAACCGCCCTCTTGAAGAGTTAGGGGTATCTTGAAACGCGAGTGGGCCGTCCTCCCGCCTGGCATTATGGCTGCTGCAACTCCAGATGTAGTTGTAGCCACAGCAAGCTTGTCCTAGCTACGTAGTTTTGCGAGAAGTGCCCTATACAAAAAGGTCTTTCCTGTCCCACCAGGTCCATCCACAAAGAACAACCCGCCTTGTTTGCTGCAGATAGCGGCCATTATCTCATCGTAGGCAGACCATTACTCGACGTTAAGTGAGTCGCACAATAGCACATCTTCGGGATTCTGCTCAACGCTAGCTTCCTCAAATATCTCATGAGGAATATGGCTGGCATCGTCATATGACTTATCAATATCTGGAAGAGGAAATGACCTTATGTCCTTCCCCATAGACTACAACATGTTTCTAATGTCTATCAAAACCATCTGTTGCACCAGATCCGGGGATGGATTATTGCGGCTGTAGTCCTTTGACATTGCGTCATAGTGTTTGATCCACAACCCCATCACATCATGCGGCTCGCAGAATACCAATATGGTTGCAAATAGCCTTCGCAGAGAGGAAGGCATCTGGAATAAAGTAGCTTCATTTAGGCATTCATCCAATGTATTATCTTCTTCAATTAGACCCCTCCTTTCTGCAGCTTCACGAAACGAAGGTAGTACCACGCCATCAACCATCCTGAGGTCTTCGTATGAGGTAGCACCAGCAACATTGTTCAAGAGAACACGAAGAAAGTAGCGTTCTCCCTCAGCAGGATGAGCTGAGATGACTCTTCCAACTTGGAAAATGGAGTTTTTCCTTTTCTGCCAGAATTTTTCATCAGTCTGCTAGGTAAAATGCTCAGGGAAGTCCCGATACAAGATTCTGCGAGCTTCCTCATGAAGTCTGTTTGCATCGAAGTATGCTGTCAGCATTGAATTTTATACACCTGGTCTATTAATGATCCGTTCAACCTTGTCCCGTTTATGAAATGACACCATGTGCATGTCGGGTAGATGAAGCTGCAGTTGATGTACTGGTGGATGGTTCTTGCTCAAATCAAAGCCATATATCTTCCATAGTGCTTCTGGAGGTGTCACCCACCGAGCGTCTCTATACTGCTTGATCTCATCAATGTTCCCTTTCTCGTCTAGTTTGTCGGTCTCCCTCATCACCACTGATGCCCTGTCATGTCCCTTGTATATGTACTTGAACAGATACTTCACTGATTTAATGCTCCTGCATGCCTTAACATTAATATGGCAGTTGAAGGTACGTAGCAGGAAAGGGTTGTAAGGCACGACCCATTGATTGTCTAGGTAATGACCTCGAACTTTTAGCATGCGGTCGTCATTGCGTCGCCGATAGATGGGGTACGAGTCCTTTCCTTGTGACGTTGCCTCATAGAATAGGCGCGGATAATGGTTCTTGCATGACCCGCGGCCCACCGTGCACGGACATGATGGATTAAGTGTCCCGCAGGGACCATGCATCATATGCTTCATGACCATCTTGTATAGCTCAGGGTACTTCTTCTTGTTTGGTAGCTCTGCACTAATAATCATGTCATATTACTCGGGACATGTAAGCTTGTACTTCCGTTCCATTATCAGCAAGAAGTGTGCATGAAGCAAGCCCCTCTTTTGGAACTCCACTACATATACATAGGCCTTCACCTTTCCAAGTATGTCTTTCTCCATCAATATTTTCCTCATTGCATCTAACTTTGCTCTGAAGACTCGTGTTACAAGATCTAGGCGGTCCTGTGGTGTTTGGCCTGGATAAAGTTCATTCTTGATCTCATCCTAGTTAGGGTTGCACGTCATTGTGAGAAAGATATCAGGTTTACCATACTTTCACACCAGAGCCATTGCATCCATGTATCGACGCCTCATATCACGGGGTCCTCCGATGAATGATGAAGATAGGACAGTACGCCTTCCGATAGTCTCAGCAGATCCTTCACCCGAATGCATGCTATTCACCAGGCCTTGGTACAGGTCAGCTCTTAAAGTATCCTGATTATTTCTCATGTAGTCTAAACGTGAGCTCTCAATCTTGATGTAGGTGTCGATGGCGAACTGCTGGAAAAGACATCGACCATAGAGTATTGGATTAAATATCCCTGGTCGCATCTGGAACTTGTAGCAGTAGTAGTCACGCACAGAGACACATAAATTTGAAATAGGTTCTGCAGGACACATTGAGCGAATTAGTATCATGAGTTAACAGGAAAGAGTTTATAATTGCATTATTATTAAAAAGAGTTCCAGTTACCTCGATCATAATCTTCACCATTCACGGCATTCTCGACACGCCTTTTGTGGTTTGCTCGAGCTTGCTCAACCTAAGCCGTAGTCACACCCACTTTTGGAATGCAATTGTGCCACCCAAGCTCACCCTTTGGAAAGAACATCGGGTATGACGGTGAGTCGTAGCATGCATTATATGAGCGAATGCCGTGTATAGAATGATCCTTCCCTTGCAGGAGAACACTATGCTCGAATTGGCCGTGACGCTCACTGCCCTCAACCCAGACGGCAGCCACCTCTGATGTCAACGACATGTTATATGTTCTCTGGTCAAGGCACTGGTCAAGGTTCAACTCGACCCGGTAATCCTCGAGGTTTTCAATGTGTCCCATACTCCTTAGCTGTTGAGAGTAGGGATTCCCTTCAAGGATACCCACAAATTGTTGTATAACTTCTCTATTTTTTTGGGCGCATTGCTCATGGCACTTGCTCATCCGATGCTCGAGGGATGGGTCGTCATCATAAAAATAAAGCTTGAGGTGTCTCTTTTCGACACCCTCCTCTTGCCCAAATGACCGTATGTTATGGTAAATCTGGCCATGTGCACAGAACGTGTAGACACCACAGATTCACATGTTAGTGGTGATACGATCTAGGTGGCAGTATAGAGAAGTGAAAGAGAAGTGACCGTTGAAATATCTGATGTTTACACGGAAGTGCCTAGCATCAGCGTCCGAGCTTGACCACAACCTCATGAGCTCTGGTGGTGTCTCAGGAGTTGAAAGATGAATCTTTCCGCTCCTACAACAGAATCCGGGGGGGTTCACCGTCGAATTTCTTTGCGTCGCAGTGCTCACAGTTGGGCACCGACGGTAGCTTGTGAGACTCTGACGGGACATTAGCATAAACCTTGTCATATGGATCTGGGACATCAGGCTCACTGTTCTCTTGCTCGTCCATGTGCTCGATGTCGGATCCCTCCTCGTCATCATCTGACAAAATGTCAATGTGTTACACATTGAAAGAAAGTTTGTGAAAGAATGTTTTGAGTATTGCACGGTGTACCTTGTCCGACGAAAAAGTACGCCTCATCCTCTTCCTCGTCCTCCTCAAATATGACATCCGCATCATAGTCTGTGCGACATGGCCACATATATGATGAGAGAAATATAACAGCGTACCAAAAAACAAAAAGGGATAACTTTAATAAAGAAAATACCATCCTCAACCATCTCGTCTGGCGTATGTTCTTGTGCACCATTTGAAGGCATTGAAGAGGTACCGTCAACTACAGATGGTTATTATTAGGTGGTGGAATTGGAGCTTCTTGAGTGACACCATCTGTGGTAAGAAAAGGTACGAGTTTTTGGAATATGAGAAGGTGAAAGTACCGACAATATATAGTGATCCATGCTAATTACCGTTGCAAACCACACTCGGTTGAGTCGGGTCATTCGAATCATTGCACTCTCCATCCGCATACCCTCTAGCCCTTCTACCAATGTTTGCTTCAAAAGCCTGATTGCGACGGGACATAAGGGCACTTCTCTCTCCAGTGGTCACTTGATGCCTATGTATGGTATGTGTTGCCGTAGCCAATTTAGGGGTTTGGACTTCAAAATTTTCAATCATAGATGGTGCGATGTCAACGGGCATTCCCGGAAATTCAGGTATTTCCATATCGTCTGAAGGCGCTTTAGGCGATTGAGGTGAAGAAGGGAAAACAACTTGAGGGTTAAAGTGAGGGCTCTCCATGGCGATCGAGTCCGGATGCAGATTGTTGGCTCGGTGTTCTCTCACCATCCTCTTGTATTTTTTCTTGCTCTCTTTTCGTTTCACCTCCTTCTCCTATGTTGTTTTCTCCATTTGCAGTTTCTTGCAGCATTTTGTTGTTCATACAAGTCACGTCGTCTCTTATTTAATAGCGCCTTTTGTTCAGGAGACATTGCAGCCATTCGTGCTCTTTGTAGTGTCGATGGAATTGGATGCATTTACAACACCTATACATATAATAAAAATGTACGGTCTCAAATATAATACATAAAGTCCCGTATTGCAAGAACATTAACCCATTATTTTACATTGTAATGAACGACAATTGGGTTGGCCAATACATCTTTTCTTCTCAAATAGATAACATTGATAATTTAATGAAAAAACAATGTACCTGGGTTTAAATCTGGTGATGCATTAGTTATGTCAATCACGCCACTTTGATCTATACACATTTCGGAGTTATCATCTACATATATATATAATAATAACATGACATTAACCTTGGCCTTGGCATCATACAAACATAATAAAATATAATTAGTTTTACGAACAAAAAAACCCCAAATTGGTACATGTGTTATCTTTATCAGTCTGCATGGGTTTGTATGAGTTGTCTCGATGTAGCCAGTCACTATCTTAATAGCCATCAATGTTTTCCGTGATTGATTCAACTGCAATTGCTACAACATATGCATTTATAAAAATATACATCACTATATATTAAATAAACTAAAAATGGCAATACTAAATTTAGAAAAACATCAGAGGGTTTACCTGCTTTTTCTGATCATATCGTTCACGGCGCTTTATATTTTTTTTCATCCTTTTCTCGATGATACTTTTCCCTAAGTTTTAAATTTTTTTCATCCCTTTGTTCTTGAGTCATTGATGCATGTCGTGCTTTTTCTCTTTTCCTTTTACGCTGCACACGTTCATCAACTTCTGGTCGTGGGTTTGATGTTGTCTCGTCACCTGTTTGAAAATAGGTTGATATATATTATTTACTTAATTACCACAAATCATACAAGTGAAAGCAAATATGAACATGAGTACAAACAATTACCTCTACTGATGGTGTTTGTCAAGTCTTCAAATGGTGCACGACCTTCATTATTTTGCATATTTTCCATTATGATGAAACTGCATAAAAAAAATAACCAATAAATTTGTGTTATCAAACTCGACCATGTGTGTAGTGCTATAGCCGATCAGTGATATGGCAGTTGCCTCCTGTGTGAGTTACAATGAGTTTATAACAAATACATGTATGAATTGGGACTCATTTATTCATCAAGAAAAAAACTATTGGCAGACACAGCCATTTGATAACACCAATTCGAGATCTTCCTCCCCTGTTGCCCTCCTCTCTTTGTCCTCATGGCCTCATGCATTAGCTTTTACCATCCCCACAGGAACAAAGAATATATGCCTGTGCGTTGCAACACTTGATGTTCCAATCAATATTAATAAGTCCTCCCAAAGATAGATAGTTAAAATATAACTTCATGCCTATGACTATGATACATAAAAGATAAGCTTGCACTTCTTTAGGAATAAGAGCTACGGAAAGATAATCATAACAAGTTTGTGTTTCACAATATATGTTTTACAATCTATTGTACAATTAAGAATGTAATCTTCCATAGTTCGACCAAGAGAATATGCTTTGCATGAAATCAATGCTTTGCCTTGGTCAGTTTGCTACAAACAGAGAGTTGTTGGTCTCCAAAATACCACCCTGCCCGAGCTGAAAATTTTAGGACACATATATATTAATGGCCAAGTATTCTCAGTACACTCAATTTCCATTAGCATCAATCAGATCTAATTGTTTATTCTCTAATGCAGGTCTTGTTGTTTTCGGCTCAGTCTCTGCTATCCTCATGTAAGAATTGCACAGGCTTTGTGCAACCTCTGGATTGCCGCTTTTGATATGATCCATGCTGCTAAACTGCTGCCTGCTCATAGCTTTACAACTTTTTCTCTAATAGTTATATTGGGCTTGGCCATGTTTTGTCATTATAATCATTTTCTCTAGCAGCAACTGGCTTTAATTACCTATTCTCTAATACAACTCTTTCTAATTCAGGTTTGATCTATACTGTGCAAATCCCTATATTCCATGGTCTGTAACACACGCCTCCCATCTTATAAAGTAATTAATTTTCCCTCCACAATTGCTCATGACATATTATATGGTTTCTGCAAGAAAATTAGTGACGAATCTCAATTTAAAAATACTTAAGGCTGCTCTCCATGTCATGCTCTGCTAGGTTAATTTGCTCTTGCCATGTACAGTGCTAAGGTCTGCAATTATTTTCTCATGTATATATGGACACTGATTTTTCTTCTCTCCATTCAAATTCGAACAAAAAACTATCTGACAGCTTGACCGTAACGTAGTAACAGCTCAGTTCGGTACTTGATAATTCTATATCACATGATTCTATTTCCACATTTAAAAAAGAATACTGCATGCTCTGTTGTTTCTTTACCCTTTTGGAGAGTAGCTATGCTTCCAATTCATAAAATTGAATCGACCAGAAATTTTCTAAATTATGTAACGTCTTACATGTAGCGCTACCTATTGAATATTGATTGCTTGGTTGAAAGAACATCATGCGAGAGGTTCTGAAACTCTCAAGCTGTTGTTTCCATTTTATGATCAGCAAAACCTGCTCCATGCTCAGAGGATGTGTGAGCTAAGCAAGGAGTTAACTGATTTCTGCAAAAGCCAAGGTATTGTCGTTGTTGAATCATACAACACATAGTGTTGCCATTCTATAATTGTATGATTGTTTCCTCAGGTCGATTTCTTTATTACTATATATGTATTATGCTACAGAATATTTTGTATTGCCTTATAAAAGGTTATGTGCACTTGACCCTAATACTTCTATAAGTTATCCTACTTTAATGCTTTTGTCTTATGGTTTCTTGCTTCCACTGAACAGATGAACTGCAAGATGAAGATGCTTAAAAGATGAAGTGGAAGAGGATTGCTTAATAGTAAACAGCAGACCATATTTGCTAATTTTGTTTTCCATTTTGACAGGCCGAAGTGATGAAACTGTATGTTTCACTATGTCCTGACTACTATGAAAGATACTTCAACCATTCCTCACTATATGTTTCAACTAATACCAACAGGACCCATGTATGTAGGAAGATACTATATACTGTGAACCGATCCTGAAAGATACTGCAACCACTCCTCACTGGAAGTAACAGGTGCATCTTGTTCCTCTGTTGGTGGCTCCTCACTTGAAGTGTCAGTTATATATTCTGACAGGTAAATTCATTTTCATCACTTTTGCATTCAAACATTAGTGGTGCCACCTCAAACCTTAGAGATTCAACAGGAAGGCCATTTACCTTAGAACAGGCAACAACTGAGGAAAAGAAAAGGCAAACTTGGATCAAAAGTATGATCTGCTAATTTATCATAGTAAAACACTGGTATACAAGGATAAAAAAACAAATAGTTTCTCAAATCAGAGGAACATACACAAAGAATATGGTTGTTCACAAACTCCATTGTTAACTCTTTAGGTTCAAGCAACACAAGATCACCACCAGCCTAAAAACTCCATTGTTCAACTCTTTTTTATTGGACATATAATGTTAAATTTGCAATTGCATCAGTACCAGAAATCTGCCCGAATTTTATGTCACCTCTGAGTCACCCAGGCCTCGCATGCTCATGCTATCAATTACGGTTCTCATATTCTTTGTGTATGTTCCTCTGATTTGAGAAACTATTTGTTTTTTATCCTTGTATACCAGTGTGTTACTATGATAAATTAGCAAATCATACTTTTGATCCAAGTTTGCCTTTTCTTTTCCTCAGTTGTTGCCTGTTCTAAGGTAAATGGCCTTCCTGTTGAATCTCTAAGGTTTGAGGTGGCACCACTAATGTTTGAATGCAAAAGTAATGAAAATGAATTGGCTATTCACAAACTCTATTGTTAACTCTTTAGGTTCAAGCAACACAAGATCACCACCAGCCTAAAAACTCCATTGTTCAACTCTTTTTTTATTGGACATATACTGTTAAATTTGCAATTGCATCAATACCAGAAATCTGCCCGGATTTTATGTCACCTCTGAGTCACCCAGGCCTCGCATGCTCATGCTATCGATTACGGTTCTCATATTCTTTGGTATAAACTTGATTGAAAATAGGATTTCATGAGCTACGATATGTACAACATGAGCTAGTCCTTGCATAAATTTGAACATGTTCTGATGACCAATTTTCCTTGAAAATGTACTATGCTACTTGTGAGTCCACTTTGCCTTATTTGTTTGTTCAAGGCAAAAATTGTAGATTTCTTGAATATTCAGATTGCATTGCTCATGATGTTGGGACACTAATTTTACGTGCCTTGCTGTATGCCTTTCTAAATTCAGAATGTACGGCGTAGACGCGTTGTGCTACCGTGATATATGCATTTGCAAGTACAGTAGTTAGCAGCCGTGGTGCCCAGGTTATACTGCTCAGTGAAACAATGAAGCCACATGCATATCAATGAATGCAGAACCGCATGCTCAAATCAAATTAGATCAGATCCGAATACAAATTCACATAGCATAAAGTGACGAGGGGTGGGCAAACCTGTTGGGTGACCGACGAGGACCTGACGAAGGTGCCGACGAAGACCCGATCGCCTGGCGCGCGGCAGCGGCGGCGACCACGAGTTCGGCTCCTGGCGTGACAGAGCCACAGAGCAGAGGTCGGTCCGGCGATTTCGGCGTCGTGGCTTCCGGCGGTGTCGACGAACGCACGGCGTGCTGCTACGGCGTCGACGAGCGCACGGCGTCCTGCGGCAGCGGCGACCGCCAGACCTAGGCCAGCGTGAGGAGCAGGGGGCAGTCTGGGATTGGCACAGATCAGATCCAAATACACATAGCCAATTAGCTTTAGAGGGGAAGAGATGGGATTGGCACACGTACACCCGTCGCCGGCACACACACAGTTTAAACGTGGAGGCGGAGCTTGGGGATATTTCCCTTCTGGTGTCCGTGATTAAGGGGTGTTTGGTTTAGCGTGTTAAAGTTTAACAAATACTGTAGCATTTTCGTCTTATTTGACAAAAAGATTCTAATTTTGGATTAATTAGGCTTAATAGATTCGTCTCGTAAATTACTCCTAATCTGTGCCGACATGCATGCAATTAGTCTACATTTAGTACTCCATGCATTCGAGGGAACGTTGATGTGATGGGTGTTAAACTTTAACAAACCGTAACCAAACGAGGCCTAACGCACGAGGGCTGCGACGAATGCTTCCTCTGTTTCTTTTACGTCAGGAATCTTTTTTTATTGTTTATTTTTGTTTTGCATCCTTTCACCTCTACGTTTACATGTTAATATTTACATCATGAATCTTTTCTTATTCTTTATTTTAATTTGCACCCTTCCACCTCCTCTTTAGAAAGGCACGGTGTCGCAGGTGAGGGCAGACGGACGAAAGGCGATTGTCTCACAAAAAAATGTCCCCCTTTTATTTTTTTTTAGTTATGGGAGATTCCATTCCGTGCCACCTCAGCCGGCGATTTGACCGAATTGTTGCGGACGCCCTAAGCAAATTTAGGCTTCCAAGACACTATGAAAACAAGAGCTTACCTGCCGAACTTGTTGGCATGCATGTGGATAAAACTAAAGGGGAGCGTGTAGCTAGGCTATGCTGCGGAGGTATTTAAGAATGTATATGGGGGTTCAGCTTTGCAGGGCACACTTGCATTTTACTAGCAACTACTATGGGCAGATATCGTTTTCAATAGCACTTCGGTATAAGTGACACTACTCGAGCTATGTGTATGTATTCCACGAGCTCTAATCTCGCCTTGTGATTACAAAACTTGGTATATACGACGTCCAACAAGCGGGTCAAAATCCTATCCATATTTTCTATTAGACTAACATTGTAGAATTATTGGGGACTAAAAATTTTGGGAGCCAATAAAAGGACGGAACTTAGTGAGCGTTTGGTTTCTAGCGGTGTCTCTCCTTGCTGGCATGAGTAACGAGAAACTCAACATAGACAGGTGATTTGTTCTGGCTCTCCCACGCGAGAATTGAACCCACAGGCTTGCTCGTAATTCTTGCTCGGTAAGGCGACAAAGTGCCAAAAGAGGGAAATAACAAACAAACACGCCCTTGCCTGGTTTAGCTATCAAAGCAAATGGTAACTCCGCAATTTATCATGAGTCCTCCCAAATAAATTCATCATTCACCATGACATTTAACAACCTTGGCTTACCTATCTTGTATTTGATTCGGACTTATGACCCGCGCTCCTACGAGTTAGAACTCACATCTAGTAATGATACAGAGCCCGATTTCTAAAAGTATTGGGTTCCGTTATAATGTACGAACACATCTGCTAGTATATCTAGTACTACCGGTCGCCGGAAGCTCCACCGTCTCTTCTCCCTCTCAAACGGCGGCGGACTCAACGTCGTCGGGCTGGGCTTGTAGCCATCAGCATAGCGAAGGGCGGAAGGGAGGCGATCGCGATCGAGGGCATGTAGCGAGGGCGAGGACGTGAATCGGATGAGGTCGTGCGATGTTTGCGAGGGAGGCGGTAGGAAGAATCATTGTAATTGGTAGCTTCCGTTTTTGTGGGTTAGTAAGTTACGGTAGGGATTTCAGTTTTCCTTGATTGATTAAAGCCGGGTTCCTAGAAAGGAGCGCATGCAGAAGAGGTCGGTTTCTCTAAGAAAACCAGGGATCACGTGCGGAGGGTGGAGAAATGATCATAGGGGCGCGCTCACGAACGGGGTCGAACGAAACCCGTCTGTATTTTTTATGTAGTACTAGATTAGATTTGTAGATTTCTTAACATGCATGTTTGTCTAAGTAACAAGCCACCTATCATAGGTCTAATTCGTGACCTCCGGTGCAACGTATGGGTATTTATCTAGTATAAATATAAATTTCGAAGGTGAGTACATTTTTCATGCCACTACTACAGCAACAAACCACGTAACAAACTGCTAATACAACGCCCAACTTTTTTTTTGATGAACATTATACAGCGCCCAACTTAGTGGGAGCTCAGCTTTTTTTTTGAGAAAAACGGGATTGCATTTCATATAATTAAGACAAGGTTTACATGACAACTAATACAAGCACCCCTGAACCAAAAGGAAATTACATTGTAGTCCATACAAGGGTCTTGCAGAGTCCCGGTCATCTTCGTCGCTGGCAACCGGAGAAGCCCCTCGACGAGCATCCACTGCGCACCGAGGTTGCAACTTGAAGCCAACGCCCTTCCCGACGAAGAAAATTTTTGGATTGGCACAACAAGAAGCATGTCAAAAGAACATGTCGTAGAACCGTTGAACGCCCAAGCCACTGATGATGACCACTGGCCATCCCACCGCCGAGGAAAATGGGAGTCGCCGTCAGTATCAGGCAACTCCAGATCGACGGACGACGAATCAACCGAATGGGGAACAAACTCGCCCACCCAGTTGCATGTAAACCACCACTCGGATTTCTCAGAATAGTGGTAGATAAAACTCCCTGGAACCTCTCCGAACTGGGCAACAGTGAAGAAGAAGCTGAGGGAGTAGCAAAAGACCTCACCGACGAGATCGAAAGCTTCAAAAGAAACTCTAGATCTGGCGAGGTAGCAACAGCCTAGCCCATCGCCGCTGCCAAAAAGTAGACCGACGAGGTGGAGGAGTAGGCGAAGATTATTTCTTACCGACGACGTCGCCTCCACCAATCGCACGCCGCACGGACCAGATCTAGTGCAGTCGCCACCAGCCAAGACGGGGAAACTGACGTAGAGGTTGGAGCCAACCTCCGAACGTCCATGTCGTCGCTCGCTGGAACCACCGCCCAGGAAGACGAACTCAGGCCACGTCACCAGCTTGGGGAACCCTAACCCTAACTTAAGCCTACTAAGAACGGGTATGTACATCTCATCCGTCGATTCAACCAGCCCCCCTCCTCCTCCGACGCCGGCGAGGGCGAAGGAGACGAGGCCGACGGCGAATCGACGGGGGAAAAGCGAGATCGCCCTGGTTGCCGCTCTCAAACAGTAACCGTGGAAGGAACGAGAAGGAAAGAGAATACGCGACTAGAGGGAGCTCAGCTAGGCGTAACCTGCCAAACAGGCCAACCCTAGCGCAGCCCAACAAGAACCAGTAAACCGCCCAGGTCATCACCATCACTTTATACCACACCTAGGGGTGTGTTTAGATGAGTGTAAAGTGGGTGTAAAGTTTCTGTAGCATTTTTCGTTGTTATTTGGTAAAATTTATCCAATCATGGACTAACTAGGCTCAAAAGATTCGTCTCGACATTTACAGACAAACTGTGCAATTAGTTATTTTTTTACCTACATTTAATGCTCCATGCATGCGTCCAAAGATTTGATGTGACGGGGAATCTTGTAAAATTTTTGGAATTTCGAACAATCTAAACACTGTCCTAGGCAGGGTTTTTTTTACCGACCGGTTTCCGGTAACCGCCGGCCTCCGGTAGCGGTAAACCGGCCCGGTTTACCGGTAACCGGCCGGTAACCGGCCGAATTCAAATTTAAATTCAAACGCTCCTTCAGTTCGGTTCGGGTCCGGTTTACCGGCCGGTTTGGAGCGGTAACCGGCCGGTTTGACTGGTTTACCGCTCGGTTTGAGTTTAGAATTTTCTTTTTTCTTTTTTTTTTCAAACTTCTATACGTATAAATAAATACTAAACGAACTCGAATTTGAAAAATTTTTACACCATTGGCTTCTATAAATCATGAACTATTTTTAGGAATTTTTTCAGCATTTTTTGTTTTTTTTTAATTTTAAATTTGAATTTGGGGGTCTTAACGGGCCGGGACCGGGATTTTTTTTCTTTTTTTTCAAACTTTTATACGTATAAATAAATACTAAACGAACTCGAATTTGAAAAATTTTTACACCAATGGCTTCTATAAATCATAAACTATTTTTAGGAATTTTTTCAACATTTTTTTTTCAAATTTTAAATTTAAATTTGGGAAATACCTAACCGGACCGGACCGGAACCGGACCGGACCGGACCGGTTAGGGCGGTAACCGCGGTTTACCGCGGTAAACCGAGCGGTATTTTTAACCCTGCTCCTAGGCAATGAATGAGAGCAACGAGCGTTGGGCAGCAGCGAGGAAAGCTGCCGCAGTCAAACAGCACATAAAAGCCAAAGCCACCAGGGCAGCAGCAATAGAAGCGAGCAGCGGCGGGGGCGAGGAGTGGAGGACGAGGACCAGGCCAGCACCCAGCAGCCCCGGCGGAGAGGCGTCCTCAATGGCAGCTGCAGCTTCGCCCGCCGCCGCCTTTCCCCACCTCCTCTCCCTCTCCTCCTAATCCCCTTCCATTTCTTCCCCAACCCCCTCCCGCTTCCTCGCCAGTTGGTTCGTTCCGCAGCCGTCGCCGTCGCCGCATTGGGGGACGCAATGGAGCAGGTAAGCGAGCGATCTGGCCCGATTCGGACTCGAGGGTTTTGATTTGGTTTCTCTGATTGAGCGTGTTCGGCTGTTCGCGTGCGTGCGTGCGTGCGTGCGTGCTGGCTGCAGTACGAGAAGCAGGAGAAGATCGGGGAGGGCACATACGGGGTGGTGTACAAGGGGCTGGACAAGGCCACCAACGAGACGATCGCGCTCAAGAAGATCCGCCTCGAGCAGGAGGACGAGGGCGTCCCGTCCACCGCCATCCGCGAGATCTCTCTCCTCAAGGAGATGAACCACGACAACATCGTCAGGTCCGCTGCGCCTGCGCTGTCCTCCCTCCTCCATTAAATTTCCCATTTTGCATTTCCCTGTTCTAGTTGTTACTACGACGGATTCAGGATCGATCGATCGACCAACGCATCCGTGATCGATCGATTCGTTGGTCGGTCCAAGTGGGCAGTGCCTCCAGTTTAGCTTTGGTGGTTTTATGCAACAGTGGGTAGGTGTCGTTTTAGGATGGGGTTCGTTCATCGGTGGAAATGATGGTGTTGGTGTGTGTCCAGTGAAGGAAAGCGGTCGCATTTGATGGTGTGATGGCCTGTAGTGTATGTACGCTGAGAAGCTTTACTCTTCTGCGTGCAGGTTACATGATGTTATCCACAGCGAGAAGCGCATATATCTTGTCTTCGAGTTCCTGGATCTGGACCTGAAGAAGTTCATGGACTCTTGCCCGGAGTTTGCTAAGAATCCCACTTTGATTAAGGTGAGAAGCGCAGAATATGATAGTTTGTAATTGCGAGTCTACACCTTGCTTCTGTTCAGTTCCGCATATAGATAAACTCGAAGTTGGCTCATGCATTTATTGATTACTGATTTGGTATATGCTAGCACAACTTGTTATGCTATTCTTGGAATTGAACTTGCAACGGAACAACGGCAATGTGGAACTGAAAAGTAATCTAACTAAAGAAGAGCTCAAGGTTGTAGAGTTGAGGCCGATCTAGTGTCTTCCTATTGCATGTAAAATCTTTTTTGTCCCCATCTGATGCGCTAGAATTTAGATAGAAGACAGAGATGGGTGCCACATCATCAGTTGAGCTCGATATATGCCGTATTTGCCTGTTGTCTTCTCTTGTCGAGCGTTACTGTGTTTTTATTACGGTAGGAGAAAAGTGCTTATTTTGACTTTTTCTACTTACTAGGCCTGTCTTTGTAGTAACGTAAACCAGGATGTTTGACTTGGGAAGAAGGATCCGTGGTTACATTTCCTCATGTACCTCTTTGGTATAGAACTTGTGGCACTGTAAACATTGTTTTTATCCCGGGGAGGGGGAGGGGGGACAAAGTCGCACCTGATGTTTGGACATATTTATATTCCTAACTTTGGAAATACCATTAACTTACATTATTGCAGTGAGTTTGGAGTTTTCATTCACATAGCCTCTAATGCCTCTCAGTAACATGGTAGGACCTGTTTATTTGTGACCCCATGCACTGCATATTTCCTTATAAGGTTATCTTGGGCTTTACAGAGCACATGGTTTTATCTCCTCAAGTAAACAGACACACTATCCTAGTGACTTTAGATCAACTTTTTCTCCACAGTAACTCCTGTGAGTGCCAGATGTGTTCACTGTTATTGTCGATTCTTTGCTGTAAAGTGACTGGCAATGTAGCGTGACCATACCAGAACTGTGGGATTCTCGTGTGGGTGCCACCGTGCCTCTGCTCCAATGCCCCCTATTTTTGTGTACTATTAACTTAGTACTGGTACTGCATTTGCTTCCACTAGTTCTCTAACATGTTTTTAGGAATTAGCTGATCCCATTACACATTGCACTTTATTCAATGTGGCACAACAGATTACTACTTACTTGGTTGGAGTGTGTTATATAGTGAACAAGACTAACGTAACTAGAAGTGTTTTCATCCTATTTATTTATTTATTTATTTATTTGCCTTTCCTCATTTTCATTTTATCGCGTAAGCAGAAAATGAATGAGATGCTTATGGATGCATTTTGAAATGTGACTATTGTCTTCTTTCTGCAGTCATACCTCTACCAGATACTCCGTGGTGTTGCTTACTGCCATTCTCATAGATTTCTTCATCGAGATTTGAAACCTCAGAACTTATTGATAGATCGGCGTACTAATACACTGAAGCTTGCAGACTTTGGTTTATCCAGGGCATTTGGAATTCCTGTCCGTACATTCACTCATGAGGTACATTTGCTATGCTCTAACTCGAGAAAGGGAGTTTGAATTGTCCTGTTAGGGAAAAAATATTGTGAGGGATGCCAAAATTATGGATCCCTGCGATTTTATACCCATATATGACGTAACTTTTTGTTGTCTATTCTAGTCACATGAACTCACAATTCATATCTATGGAAGTATTTTTCAGGTAGTGACATTATGGTACAGAGCTCCAGAAATTCTGCTTGGAGCGAAACAGTATTCTACACCAGTTGATGTATGGTCAGTGGGCTGTATCTTTGCAGAAATGGTGAACCAAAAGCCACTATTCCCTGGTGATTCTGAGATCGACGAACTGTTTAAGATATTCAGGTTCTATGATTGTGCTGGCATTAAGTTTCTTATTTTTGTATTTGCATATTTTAGACTATCTGATTTTGTTTGTATCATGGTCACTGTTGAAGGGTACTAGGTACACCAAATGAACAAAGTTGGCCAGGAGTCAGTTGTTTGCCTGACTTCAAGACTGCTTTCCCCAGGTGGCAGGCTCAGGTAAGACAACAGCATAAGCATTTTGCTGGGCACCTGTGGCAAGTGCATTGTGTATCCTCATCCGTAGGCCATAGCTTACAATTTGTGTTTGCCATATATATATCCAATGCCACTGAAATCCCCTGTTTGTGCATTCATTCCAGGACCTGGCAACAATTGTCCCAAATCTTGAACCTGCTGGTTTGGACCTTCTCTCGGTAAGTCAAATGGAGTTCTGTTGATGATCATGAATGCTGCATCATATATCCTCACTGTATTGAATTCACCTATTTCTGTTTGCTGACAGAAAATGCTTCGATATGAGCCAAGCAAAAGAATCACAGCTAGGCAAGCACTTGAGCATGAGTACTTCAAGGACCTTGAGATGGTACAGTGAAATGCTAAATGTTCCTGACGTTGCATTGGCATTTGTATGAGCTGAGTTGCTCTGTCGCTCATTCCTTTTATGAACGCCTGTACTCTCATTCTCTCTCTGCATTTTTGTCATTCAACTGGATATTTTGAATCTGGTGTGTTTTGAGATGTATTAAGGAATGTCAAGTAGATTACCGCCTTGATCTCTATTTATTGAATGTAAATATCCTTCATATGTTTATTTTCCCCCCAAGCATCAATGGTTACCTTTTCTTTGTATGCGTCATGTAATGTCGATATAAGCGTGCGATGCGTTTTTACTTTCATCTTTTCCCATGGGCGCGCTGGCTGAATTTGGGGCGACGTGGCTGAACCGGCTGCAAAGGCCTTGCCTCCGGCTTGTAGGGGTAAATAACTGCACACCAACTTTGCTCAGGATCTCACAAGGAATAGCAAACAGCAGCACGCACACAAAAAAGACATTATTATGATAGCCATTCACTAACGCATAGTAACAATCTTTTGAGATTATAGTTGACAAGCTCGAGCCTACCAAAGTGTTCAGTTGCTGTATAAATTAAAGAATAGAAGTGGCCCCTTAAACAATATGGCCTTCTGAACTGAGACAAGAAACATCGTGGAACAAAACTAAGACGATAATTCACATACTAAGTTACCTAAGATTACAAGTTAAACTTTTTATCTTTACAATGGCTGGGTGCAGACATAAAATTATCACACAGGCGACATGTCATATTTGCTCGTTATCGTGTCTTCTTCAGGATAGCTGATGTTCGCATCTCAGCATCTTCCTTGGCAAAGCTCCACCAAAGGAACGACAGGGGGATAGCCACAGCAAGGCAGATAGCACGGCCATCTACATATCCCCATCGCGGAGGAATGTCATAAGCTTCCAGAAGTACTGCAGCCGCACCTCCGATGGCAACAAATATGATCTTCAGCCGTGAAGGATGCCGAGTCATGACAGCCCACAGTGCCCATAGAAGACACTGAGCAATGCTTATCACAGTACAAACCTTCATGTTCAGGCCTGCAGAGTTTACAAGCGTGTAAGCCACTGACGCCTTAAATTCAATAGTGCTACATTTGTTCGCTGCTGAATCTCCATATCCCATGAAAGTAGGAAATAAAATTCCTAGTTATAAGGTAACAGCTAACAAGTTCAAATAAAGCACCACGCTACCTGCCCACTATGGAACAACAAACAAGTTCTTGATCCCATCAAGTGGCGAGCTTAATCTCTCAAGGAACTAAAATTCGATTTAAGGCCCCCTTTGGAACAAAGGAAAAAATGGAGGAATTCTAGAGGATTGGAACCCTAAAGGTAAATTTCCTATGAAGCCCGTTGGAGCATTAGCATTGGGTTCCTACAAATCCTACAAAAATTCCAATGGAATGGCTTGTTTCATAGGAATTTTGGAGGAATTCTACCAAGAGGCTGAACCTCATGGAAATTGGAAAGGTTCCTTTGTGTCACTCTCTCATTGAATTCCTGTGTTTTTTCTGTGCTCCTGCTCCATCCAAACGTTCAATCTTACAATTTCCTAAGGGCCTGTTTGGAACGCATGAAGTTTATAGCATAAAAATAGGGAAAAATTCATGTGTTCGAAACAGGCCTAAGTATTTTCAATCCATAGGATTCAAGATGTTGGGGTATTGTATTCCTATGTTTTTCCTATTCCTGTGTTTCTAGAATCATGTGTTTCAAAGAGGTTCCAATTTTTTTTGTTCACAAAACTCAGTAACCAACCATTCAGGTACTGAGATTCCAATCTATACCCTGAATTAACTTGTAACTAGCATACTGATGGCATTGTAGATACCATAATCTGAGCTACATACTTAGTGCTGGGGAAAAAAACAAAGTGCACAGAAACAATACCGCTATTTTCATAATATCAGGAGTGCAGTTATCTGCTGTCATGCTCAAGATTACCTTTGTCAAGTTCGTAGAAGTTGAGGTACAGAATGTGGGTTGTTACAAAAGCCAGAATAGGAGCGGCAACCATAACTCTAGAAGCTTTGTCTCTTAAATTTAAAGTCCGCAGGATAGCCAAAATGAGAGAATACCCCAGAAAGGCAGCAGCTGATGAAAAAAATAGCTTTTCTGTCCAAGTTGTGTCACTGCAATAGATACCAGATCTTGGTCAATGAGTTAGCAACAGAGAATTCATCTGAAAAGATGTATCCATTGTGATAGAGCCTACCAACTGTGATATATGGCACTCCAGAACCATGAATTCATGGCAAGGAGCCCATAAATGTGCCACAAGCCAGTGTATTCATAGTATGTCTTGTGAGTTTCTGGCCGTAGAGGAAGCTTATAATAAAGCAAGAGGAAAAACGACAGCCACCCATTAAATTGCACAACAAGAGTAAGAGCAGAGAGAGATGCAGATAAAGGTTCCTGGGAATGAAAGCAGAGGCATATAGTTAGGAAGTGAAAAGGAAACAAAAACTGAGGAACTCCAGTTCAAAGCTGCAATGGACTACCTGAAACACAGAGGCACGCTTCAATGGCCATTTGCCATGATACTTGACAGGCTGAAGGCCAAGCTTTGCCCTTTCATTCTCCCTTTCCATCATACAGTGGTATCTGCATTCACTCTTGCAGTTCCAGTCCTTCCATTGCAAGTACAATGGCTCGTGCGTGTACCATGATTTGTCAGCAGGTTGGCCATCGGTTGGCACCATACAGTGTTTAATAGAAGTCTCCTTCAGGGAGCCTGTCTTTTGGCATCCTTCCACATAAGCTCTGGTGAAACAATGGGGACATGAGTTGTCAGTGGTGCTCGTTGGTCATCAAAGTTAGACCAAATTATTATGGGCTGGAACAATAATTAGCGAGTCATCACGGGGCTTAACTGTTACTAGATCTAAAAAAGAAGGGCTTATTAACCATTGGTACGGAGAGATGGTGACCCAGTTATTATCTTTTAAAGCCCACCATTGCTATTATCTGCTGGATTCAGCAAAACAATACTGAATCTGATTTCAAAGTCAAGATTAGGATTGGGATGACAGCAAACTTACCTATGTTCCTCCCTCCGTGAGAGATTTGGAACAGATTTGATCGAGAATAAGACTACAACACACAGTCTTGCTAGCTCAACCTTTGGGACCGTACCATGAAATCCTGATAGAACCGTGAATCATGTAACGTAACCAGGACTTACGCCCACAGTGACATATACTCCCTCCATCCCAAATTATAAGGCATTCCAAAAATCTTGGAGAGTCAAAGGATCTCAAGTTTGACCAAATTTATATAATAAGATAATAATATTTATGACACTAGTTAGGTATCATTAGATTCTTCATTAATTATATTTCCATAGTATACCTATTTGATGTTATAAATTTGTATAATTTTCTCTATAATTTTAGTCAAACTTAAAATGCTTTGACTCTCCAAGATTCTTAAAATGCCTTATAATTTGGAACGGAGGGAGTAGCTGATAGCCAAGAGGAAGACAGACAGCGCCTTTATTTTCTCTGAAGCCGCTGGCAGGACTCTGCCCAGCATGTATTGACAGAGAAGAGATTTTTTTTAAGGCCATGTTTAGATACAGAGGCCAATTTTGTATAGTAAACATCGCGTCACACTGTAGTAATTTTGTTTTTATTTGGTAATAATTGTCCAAACATTGATTAATTAGACTTAAAATATTCGTCTCGCAAAGTAGAACAAAACTATGCAATTAGTTTTTGATTTCATCTATATTTAGTACTTCATATATGTGCCGACATTTTAATGTAACGGGGAATCTACTTTTTTATAGTGGAATTTGGGGTGAATTTGGGGACGGACTTGACCGGCAGAAACCACAAGAGAAACCAAGACAGACCGCACAGGGATGCCCATGGTTTACCCTGCTACAGCGAGGCCGTGCTTGGCCCCGTGCAACTAAAGCTGAGCAAACTCCGAAGGCTCGCCTTCGCGCATAAGTAGACGAGCGTAATATGAGTTTCATCAGACTTGAGGTGAGTCGCCAAGGTTCAGCGAGTAGCAAGCAACGCAGAACTGATCGCAGATACCAGAAGCAGAATCTCAAATAGCGCCGCGCCTCGCATCACTCGCGCCGGCCGTAGATTAGATTACGAGAGCAGGGGAAAGTCGTGTACAGGGCCATACTCGTAGTGCCCCCGCCAGAGAAAGACGGGGCGACGACGCAAGGCAGCAGCAGCAGCCACCCGTGGGAGCGGGAGCGGGAGCGAGACCAAGCAGCATGCAAAGGAAAGCAGCGGAGGAGGGAGGGAGGATCTCGTACCTGTAGAGCGGATCAGCGTCGCCCTCGGAGGCTTCCACGGCGACGGCGACGACCGCAGAAGAAAGGGCGAGGAGCAGCAGCCACGGCCTCCGCCCGAGGAGCCCCATCCCCCTACCCACACGCGGTCGCGCTGGCGGCCTAGTGGGCGAGGCGGAGATCCATCGGCGCGGGGGATGTTTGAGAGGGGGGGCGGGGCGGAGAGGGCAGGGGAGGAGACTTTTCTCTCTCCGGGACGCAGGGACGGGGAGGACGGCAGGGGGTGGTGCGTGCGCGTCCTCTCACTGTGTGTGTGTGTGTGTGTGTGTGTGGGCGATTGATTCCTGCGTGCGTGTGCGTCCGTGTTGTTTGGGGGGAGCAGATCGACACGCGCGGCGGGGGCGGGGGCGTGATGCGACGACGACGATAACAACAGGCAGCCGGGCGCGGGGGAGGGAGGCCTGGAGCCTGGGAGTCTGGAAGGGACGGGGACTCGCGTCTGGGTGTGCGTGCGCGCCGTGTTCTTTTGCCTGGCGTCGTCCCTTTGTTGGTCCCCGATGTGTCTTGCCTTGCGTGTGCTCTGCTCCGCTTTTTTTTTGGGCAACCGCCCCCACGAGGCCGGGGCGCGCGCATAAACTTAAGACTGTCCGTACTCATGTCCCTCTATATTCATTCTTTAAAAGGCCTCGGCATCAAGATTCTCTCCTCTATATCTAATTCTTCCGTATTCATCCATCCTCTATATTATCTTCTATCCACTGTGGGTCTACTTATCACTTTGTCTAAATATATCTATGCGACATCTTGTTTTGAAGTATTTATTGTAACGAATTAAATGGTATAATCGGAATTTAATTTGATTTTATGGTTTGTGAGTTATAACATTTTTAGCCACTAAAAATAGTGGCGCACATGTCCCGATGACGTAGGCCCACGGTGCATGCCCGCTATCCTCCGTCCGGTATCCGACGGGACTCCGCCAGCAATAGCGTGTGCGCGTGTTTAGAGTAGCCAGACAGCGTATGCGCTGCAGACGTTTTTTTCCCTGTACACGCTACTGCATGCGTTTAGAGTAGGATATAAAGGACCCGGTGCGGACGGTCTAAGCCCCGTTTGGTTCGGAGGGGTTAAAGTTTAACTTTCATCACATCAATGTTCCCTTAAATATATAAAGTATTAAATGTAGACTAATTACATGTATGTCGGCATAGATTAGGAGTAATTTACGAGACGAAACTATTAAGCCTAATTAGTCTAAAATTAAATTTTTTTATCAAATAAGACAAAACTGTTACAGTGTCTGTTAAACTTTAACATCCAAACCAAACGGACCTAATCCTGGTGCGCACCACGGCGCATCTGCGAAAAAACAAACAAATCCGTTCTCTGAAGAGCGCTATAAAAAATTTGCATCTTGCTTTTGTTATTCCTTCTTTGTCACCGACTAACTGTGGGATCCCATGTTTCATGCACATAACGATTGCATATTATGAGTTTTCTCTATGG
The DNA here is from genome assembly GCA_038087645.1 of Saccharum hybrid cultivar R570. Classification (NCBI taxonomy): domain Eukaryota; kingdom Viridiplantae; phylum Streptophyta; class Magnoliopsida; order Poales; family Poaceae; genus Saccharum; species Saccharum hybrid cultivar. Next base: position 37,097,730 of record JAQSUU010000012.1, on the reverse strand, counting down.
CATACAGAGACTGTGTTTAGTTCCCATAGAATGCAAAATATAAAATACCAATTATTTTGGAATGATGAAATGCAAAATGCCAAAATTTTCATGGGTCTGTTTAGTTCCATCCAAAATGCCAAATTTTTCATGGAGGATGAGGGCTTTTTGGCCTTTTTTCGTCTCTTGAGGCCAAAATCCAAAATGGAGAATGGATAACTTTTTGCCAAAAATTTTGCATAGTGTTTAGTTCCATTTTGTAAAATAATGGGCCAAAACCCAAAAAAAATTGGATGAAATGGGGAACTAAACACACCCAGAGTAAAAAAATACTCCCTCCGTCCCATAATAAATGCACTTGACTTCATAATTTGTCCCAAAATAGGTGCACTTTTACATATAAGACAAACTAACTCTGTTGGTCTTTTTCTACTTTCTCTTTTTCAAAGCGCAATGATTACATCTTTGTAGGGGTAAATGCGTAATTTGACACATACACTAATCTTATCTCGAAAAGTGATATTTACATTCTTTATGTGACAGAGAGAGTATGTAATTTCTCACTTGTATTGATCTTTTCACCAAAGACCTAGAAGTGCAATTATTTTGGGACGGAGGGAGTACCGTTCTAAAACAATGTTTAGACAAAGCCTCTTAATTGAAATGAAATTTGTACAAAAAGATAGTGATATTTATCGCTAGTATGTTTTACAGTATTTTTCTATAATAGTAAATAATGATATTATTTTCTAAGAGCTTAAAGATAGTTTGATTTGATTTGTAAAAGGAATTGAAATTATTTCCTCCGTGCAAAAGAAAATGGGAATGGCTAGAGCCCGAAAGTCCGGCGTGCCACACGTGTTCGGACGCCCACTCAGCCCGCCCACGTCCACCTTTTGCCCACGCCGCATGCGCGAACGAGCGCACCCCCTTGAACGCAGCACCCCCATTTGCGGGCCCCCAACACCCTAGTCCGCTAGCCCTCCGGCGCGCCATGCGCCCCTAGCTCGCCCCGCAGCCCGCCGTGTCCGCCTTCACACCGCCCCATGCATGCGACGAGCACGCTCCCAGCGCCCAGTCCCCTCCCCCCGATCGCAGCACCCCTGGCGAGCCGCGCGCGCCCGTCCATCGACCCCCCGGCTCCCCGATCGAACAACATAAAACGCTCGAATAAAACACTTGCAACTTGCTGAAACGGTTGAAACATTTGTAACATATTATTGCAATATTTGTGTGAAGCATATGAAACATCCAGATCAGAACGATTGTAACATACGTCTAGAACATAGGTGAAATATTTTAAACAAATGCTTGGAACATGCCTCCGAAACACTTGCAACATGTTCAACATCCTCCGATCTACTTTTGCAACATCAAGATGAAACAATTGCAACATACTTCTGAAACGTCTGAAACACTTGAAACATGCATTTGCAACATATGGGTCCTCCTACCGTGATGTCTTCGGCTGACCACGAGAGACGATGTTCCGGCCGGCGATGACCTTCTCTCGGTGGCGCCAGGGTGGTGGTGATGGTGCACGTCGTGGCCACGATGGGTGAGTGCGGATTTGGCGTGTGTTAATATTTGTTAACGCACACAGAAAAGGATCCGTAAGCGCACGGATATCGGTGAGCATTTCATCCGGGAGATATTTCTAGAGTATCGTATTTGTTTATTCACAAGAAGAAAACATGCGATGACTAACCTAAATTTATACTTAACATCTAGGCCGCACTACAAGGTAGCGAAGATATAAGCGATCAGAGAAGATTACGACGATAGTCTGGTTCCAACCTATGGTAAGCTATGAAACTATTGGTCTATAGGGACATACCGATAGAAAAGAGACACCACAGAGGATGCTTGACCAGGGCACTTAATCCTACTAATCCTTCTAATGGGATGTGGGGTACAAAGGAATCAACAGGATTGTCACGTCCCGCACTACTACCATGGATCCGGCCAGACAGGGAATATCTACGAGTATCTCTAGCCTAAGCACCACGCTTACGCTACAGACGATTACCCTACCCTCTACCATGGAAGAGAATAAAGTAAACTCGTAAACTATAGAACAATAATAACAATGTACTTACTTAGTATTGGAAGTTGAATTACCGAAGAATCCTAGAACCAAGCCTCTGGTTAGGAGACTTGATCCCGCATGTACAAGCCGGAGAGAAGACACTGACATGCTGGGCTTCCTCCAACTCATCCCTCCACTCTAACTCTCTCAATCTAGCTGAGCAAAACTCATAGAATTATGTCAGTAAACCTGACATGTGGCCTTGTTGTCTCTATGTAAACCTGACATGTGGGCCATCTTTAATTATTTTCAGCTGGCACCCTGCAGAAACAGACATTCACCAAAACTCATAGAATTATGTCAGTAAACCCCCTATATCTAAGTGATAATTATTGTTTAGTCCTTTTTCATGCTATGTTGACGGTTAAAAAATGATACTTATCTACCGTCAATAAACTCCCCCAAGCTTACCCTTTGCTCATCCCTGAGCAAAGATAAACTCAGTAATGGATCAGGAGTTGCTACAATGCTTTCACGCCTCAAAAGTACACATGCGTTCAAATAAGAACTCTCCTTCGGATTAGAACGAACTATACTGACTTCAAACTTACCCATATTACCTTTTACCATGGGGCTTGTAGCCGTCACTTGGGTCTTGAGCAGTTGAAAGACAGAATGGTCAAGTCAAGCATTATGTCTCAAGCTCTTTGATCAACCATTATTCCGAAGTTTTGCAGGGTTTTCAAATAAAACTCAGAGATTCTTGTGTATGACCCTTTCACGTCTCTTCTTTAAGCTATTTCTAGATCCTCACCAAGGCATTTATGGTGTATGCCTTCTCTCTTCTCTCAAGATATATGGTATTTGTAACAGAACCGACCAAATTATAAGAGCACAAGTACAAAAACAAGCACCGAAGCGCTCAAATTTTCGAACTTGAGCCCATATAATCCCGGTAGTCAATCGAAACCACGAAGGATTTCAAACCAACTCGCTTACAACCAGGATCGCATCATTCAACATACAACATCATACGTTACATTTCACAAGTAGTTCTGAAATAAGTTTACACAAACGGAGTCGCAATTATTACAAACCAAGTTTATAAAAGTAGCGGAAGCAAACGCACACCAGTTGTTTAACTACTGCCAGTCTTGATGATCAACAACCCACAAAAGCATGAGGAAAGTACATAAAGACGATCATGCCCTTCTGATCTAGTCATCATCACCCGCAGGGTGGAGACACGTCTTGCAGAATCCCTGATAAAGCATGTCATCTGCAACAGGAGGGAATAAACCCTGAGTACTGGAATGTACTCAGCTAGACTTACCCGTCGAAAACCAGAAATAAGATGACACCAAGGATTATGCAAGGCTTACACAAGAGGCTAGCTGACATCACATTTTTGCATAAAGGCATAGGTAATTGAGACTCTTATAACCTGTACTAGCAGTTATTTTTAGCATTTACCTGTCATCTATCTTAGCACCTGTACTAAACATGCACTTGATTATAATCAAACAATTATCATCATTATATCCAGAGCAGTTATGAATTGTGGCAACATTGTATCATTCCCTTAACCACCAGTTTATTTAATGAGATCTACGTTGCCGCTGCTCAAGTCAAGTGCTCACTAACCGAGAGCGACGGCGATTCGAATCGAATTCCTATCCAGCTGGAGGGGTATTTCTAACACTCACCGAGTCACGCCTGGCGAAGGCTGCTTAGGTCATCTTTTGTACAGTTCAGGAATCGTGGGCCCGAATAATGTTGCGTCCCCAAGGGCGACACTCTACCAGGTGATAGGGACTCTAACCCCCCCTTGGTCTCACGCCAATGTCCCCAAGCACATCCTTTCTCTCCTCCAAGATGCAACCTACCATTCGATTCCCGGCCTGAACCATACTACTCGACTTCGCGGTCGGAACGACTTATCCGGCCAACTAAGTGTTAGACTGCGTTCAACATGACTCAAGGACGTACAGCGAATCGGTCCTTAAACGACTCAGACGGGCATAGCTCCACACCCAAGACGTGAAGTGTCTTGCGGCTGTACTATCGAACTCCCACCCGGTCTCAATTTCATTTTAAGGCATGGTTCCATCCACGATAGCCATAAAGCCACTCGTGACTCCTTCCTACATCTCGCGGATGACCGGAAATCACCCGACTTCTACCGAACTAAGCAGGGCTAAGCATTGACACGTGCCTAAACCTAATATAGGATTAAGTACGATATCTGGACAAGGACAGATATAATGCAACAAGTGTTTTCATATAACTCCTACAACTTAATGCAGTAAATAATTAAAAGTACTCAAGATTAATTTATAAAACAGTAGGTTCAACATGCACCGGGGCTTGCCTTTCAGAAAAGTTGAAGGCCGGTGGTCAGGGCACTCTGGCAAGTCTTCAGCGGCGTCTCCTTCGCCTGCTGGATCCTCGGGCTCCTGCTGCTCCTGGTTCTCCTCCGGAATTACAGGCTCGAATTCGAGGAGAGTTACTCCCTCCGGTACACCTATTGCATGAATGCACAATAAATACCATGGATGCATAAATGGGTGCAACATGCTCGGAATGAAATGCATTACAACAATTTAACGCTCTATTCAAATCACTTCAAAAGAGTAGGTGCAAATTTCCTCTCCGGTAGAGAAGTACTCACCTAATCTACTTAACCTAAGATAAAGCTGCTCATCCTCAGTTAAGGCCCTAACACCTAACAATTACAAAGGTAGCATGTCTTAGGATATCACACCATATCAATCAGCAAAACACCACAGTAAGCATTCTGGACAGCAGCTACTTGTTTTATCACAACTGGAGATTTACAATTCCAAAAGATATGATCTAAGACAATCTGAAAAGCTTATGAAATACACCACAAAATATTTTCAGACCACAGCACTTAATTCCAAAGTTTACCTAATCGAAATTCCAAAGTTCCAGAATCTGTTCTCTCTAAACAGAGAGCAGTCAATTCTGGACTGGCACTTTAAACAGCACTAACTCTCAAACTACTAAGCCAAATGCTTCCAAATTTTGACACAAGCTCATTTACAAATTTTACTACAACTTTGGTATTTACAAGTTTTCCAGCAACCACCTTTATCCAAGGTCAAACCTAGAATTACTATCAGCTGTCCAGAAACCTAAAATTGCAAAGATTAAATATTTATTGATGTGGCAAACATTCTCTAAGACCAAACTAATACTACTACAAGTTCACAAATGTCTCAAAAACATCAGAAAGTAAGGTGTGCCCACCTAGAATATTTATTTAAACCCATTTCTTAATTTACTTAAGTAATTAAGTGGAATTTTAAACATATATGTAAGCTCGAGCTCGCCGGAGAAGAGCTCGCTCGGCCAATCGAACACCGCCTCGTGTTCTCCATCACCCGTTGCGTCGATTGGTGCTCGTGGAATGGATGGGGATGGGGTGGAAGGGGCTTGTCACCGCGAGCGGCGGCCGGTGATGTCCGGTGGCGGCGCACCGTCGCCGGTGAGGATGTACGGTGCGGTCTAGGCTCGGTACGAGCTTCACTGAAGCTAGGCGGATCCATTTTGCTAGGAAGGGAGGATGGAGAGAGACCCGAAGCACCCCGACCACGGTGAGGTCCCATGGCGGGCTCCGGCGACCTCTCGGAGACGGGGAAGAAAGCAATGCGGCTCACCTTGAGTCAAATCGCGGCTTCGGGGGGTCAAACTTCTCTTGGAGGGCAAATTTGTAATTTTGGTCAACATGAACCTTGTTCCAAATGTTACCCTAAGTATAACTAAGGTGTTGTAGGTCATGATTGGCTACCTTACCTTTTTGTTACACCAACTATCAAATACTTCATGAAATAAATCAAACAAACCCTAGAACAATCACATGTGTTGCATCACATAAAATATCAAACATGAATGATGCATGCTTATGCTTATGCAAATGCAATGCAATTAAGGACTAAACACTTGAAGTGTTACAGTATTTTTGGCATAAGGCATAGTAACATTATACCTTCTCTCTCACCCTACTTCTAATAGGTCTATCTAGAGCTCATAGGTGGGAGACAAGAAATCCATACTTGCAAACATTTATTGCATAGTCAGACACATGGATCCAGAGGAACAAGTCCGACCATACAGTCAAATCAAGATGTGCATGTGTATGATCCTAAATATGGGCTGAGTGGATATGTATATAGTGGTAATGATGGTGGATGTAAGTGGAAATGAAGGGATAAAGGAAAAATGGTGAATATCTATTTCTACTTTTGCTCCTTTAAAGAAATTTATACCTCTCTTAAACTTTCAAGAACTTGCTGAGAACTTGGGTTGCTGAAAAATCTCTCATAATTAGGACCTTTTTCCTTTTATTCTCTCTTTATTTTTCTTTCACTCTCTTTTCCCTCTTTTTTAAAGGAGCTGAATACGATAGAATAATTCCCAAGTATCTTTTTGGAAACATAGATAAGAGATAGCAACAGAAATGTTGGAGCTTATAACAAAAGAGGCTAGCAATGAATAAAGGGTTCTGTTCACTCCTAGTATAGGAGCAGAACAACTTGTTGGGTTGTGTCTAATGGAAAATATTTAAATGCATACCTCTAGGGTAGAAGCAACATAAGTAGGTGGAGTGCACGTGAATCTTGATTTTAACCGCATGACTAATCCCCTAGGGTCAACACAGACTGACCACACTCAATGCTTACAAGCAGCTAAGCTAACAAGTGAAAGTCTTTCCTAATCTAGTAAGCATGTATATATGGTTGTGGTAGAAATTAAACTCTCGTCATACAGGAACTCATCATGCATGATTTTTGTTTTTCAAAGATAAATTCTCTAGAACTCTAGTATCTCTATGAGCATGATAAACAGCAGCTCAAAACCGTCCCATATCATATTCACCAACTACCTAGACTTAGATCAAGCATTTGCTACCCACGAGTTTCAGGTTCAGAGCAAATCTTAGATCAAAACAGTTATGTCTAAAACTCAGGAGAGTTCGAGGTTGAAAACTAGGTACTTGAAAGGAATTACGGCAGAGCAACTATTCATCATTTTCATGCAAGAGATTATTCGAGATTCTTCTTTTATTAACAACTTCTTTAAGAACAAAGACAAGCAAACTAGACACACCCTTTTTATTTTATTTCTATTATTTTAGAATATTATTATTACTAAATAAGAAAACTCATAAAGAATAAGGTAAAACTGAGAGAAGAAAATACTTAGCTGGATACATGGGGGTGCTTTCCTCCAAGCTGGATGTTGACGTAGTCGTTCCATCTTATGAAGTAGCAGACTGGCATCGGGGATGTTCTTCCTCCTCTAGTGGAGCATTAATTGATGTTGATGATTGTTGAGACAGTGCTCCATTAGTGAATAGAACATCCACTTGCTTGTTGGCTCTTCTTGGTTCTTCAAATTCTGTGGAACTCAAATAGACAACAAAATTTGTGGAATAGATTAAGCGTTAGTGGTTGGCCACTCAAGCCTTAATTGTCCAGAGTTTTTAAGATTGTTCTTGATTCTTTTAAGCAGAGTTTCAACAGGATTTCTCTAAAATACTTTTTATATTTTTATAATGCAGAGAAAGTCTAACAAGATGAATGCATATTTATTTTTATTTTATGCCACCACAGTGAATATTCCTATGGGTATGCCATAAAATTATTCACATGGGGCTTATAATTTATGATACAGCAAAGCAAACATATATTTATTTTATTTTCTAATGCAATGCTAATGCATAAAAGTAAACATGCTAAAAAAAAGGAAAATGATTATGTAAATGCTCGGAAGTAAATATGTGAAAAGGAAAACTGATGCAATGCTGAAAAAGGATAAATATGGATAACTACCGATTTTACCTTTCGGCAAGGATTCAGTGTTTTTAGGTCCTCTGAACAGGACCTCTTACCATGTTCATTCTATAGGTGCACCATCTGGTCCCATAGTAGAGACCTTGATAGCTTGCACCTCTTGAGATGGTGTTACCCATGTTTCTTGCTCTTCCAGCAGTTTGAAGTAAAGTACTAGTTGTAGAAACTACTAGCATCTTGCTCATTGTACATGTTCGTAGGTCCAGGATCTTCACTTGTAGGATTCTTGGGGAGTTAACAAGCTCCTCTACTGTTGTGTTCAAAGTGAGTCCTGCTCATAGAGACAAGGCAGAGATCAAGTGCATAGGCTCTATTGGTGGAAAAAACACCAACAGAACCAAAAGTTTATTCTTCTCTAACCTTAGGCATATTGAGCAAGATAAAGTTGATGTTTATGTGTTTTGCTTGAACTTGACATGGGTGATAGGATCAAACAATGAGCATGAATATAGCATTAAATCAATTGGGAAGATCAAATTTCTTAACCTTATGGAAGGATAGTCTATCTATGCATATTGTGTAATGATTTCATGATTATGACTATCAACTTCTAAAGAAAAGACGTGCAATAATTTTAGATCATTGAGTTAAGATTATAAGATCAAGAAAGTGGTGATAGGAACAAAGATTAGAGAACTAAGCATGTTGAGTTAATTAGGTTGAGTCAAATGAGGTTGTAACTCAAACATGATTGGTTCTCTATTTATGTGTATACCAGCATCAAGGAAAGGATTTTAATGTGATGATCACTAACCTTAGGATGTTACCTTTAATGTTAGAGCGTGCTGGCACTATAACACCTTGTGGAAGCTTTCCTTCGTTGGTCGTTCTTGTTCTTTTATTCATGCGCCAATGTCTTATCTGTTGCACTCCTTCTTTCTTACATTCAGTAATGCCATGTTTCGTTCTCTCTTTAATTTGTGATTGAACCATTAGCTCTTCTTATTGTTTCATTCCTGCGAATCATTAATGGACACACATACCCGAAGGAGTATACAAGTAATGATAGGGGCATTGTTGTCACAAAGCTAAGGGTCAGTTTCTATGCTATAGAAGAATTTATTTGAACATACTAGCACAGAAACATTCACCATTACTTTTTTTAGAGGATTAATTTTATCTTATATTTGATTATCATATATAGGTATTATGAAATAACTCAAACTTATATAAATAAAGCAATAGTTAATTGAGAGATTGCAAACCAGCGTGTAGAGCGATGAGAGCATGATAGGAGGAAGGTCATGGTTGGATCATCTAAAGGAGTTGGCCTTTCTTCCTCATGCATCAGCTTCTCAATCTAGTGAGGGTGCAAAAAGTTACATACTCTTCTCTTGTCAATCTTTCTTGATTCCTGATGATTAATAATTGACAAGAGAATGCAACTGCAACTCGAAATTCTCCACGATGGTCTTTGTCTTCAAGTGGCATAACGGAGATTTGTTCACCTGCTTCCATGGAGTGAGTGCTTGGATTGTGGATCATGCTTTGTGGCACTCTTCTTCTTTCTCTTTGGCTATGAATGAGTTGTGTCTCCCTTGTGCAAGATTATTCTGTCTCTCTTCATCTCCAGTATGGTTTCATCTCAGGACTTTCCCATTTTGAATTTTGGAGTTTCTCTGCAGGGGTTAGTCTAACAAAATATACCATTATCTTTACTAGTAGTTTTTAGTTCAATAACCAAACTAGACTCCATGTCTAATTAGATTAAGGAAGGTTGTTTAACCTAAGCACCATGCTTAATTTAAAAGCCAATAGAAGCATGCACACTACTTCTAAACTAACACTTACTAGGGTAGACAAGGGTAGCATGAAAGCATTATAGAGATTTACTCAAACAGTGATGAAAGAGCATGATTGTTGTTTAGAAAATTGAGCATGTCTTAAAGGTAGGGACAACCATGATAATGTAGCAACATGGCAAGAAATGTATTTATGGAAGTCTATCCCCTAAGCTTGAATTTTGCAAAAATTAAGATTGGATGAATGTAATTTAATGTTGCATAATGATTGGTTGGACATACCTTGCATTTGTTGTTCCTTCAATCTTTTTGCTCCAACCTAGAATGGTTAGTGACAAGAATACCCGAAGGAATATTTTCATAATTATAACTCTATGCTCATTTCACAAGGGCAGCGTAGCAGAAAGGTGAATACTCATATCATGGTCTGAACAGTGCTTGTTTTAGAACACTAAGCTTGTCCTTGGGAAACCTTCAAGATATAAATTGGCAAAGTGGTTTTCCCTCTAGCACTAGTTTATGTGTATTAATCTCAAGATTCAACATAACGAGATCTGCAATGTTTATGATAAACATATGTGTCTTCAATCACCCTTTCAAAATCTTTAGAAACAGGGAGCATAAGGGGGTTGAAGATCTCGTGTGGGGCAATGTTAGAGAGACTAAGTGAATCAGGAGATTTCTTATACGAGCAAGGACTTGATAGGGTTTTATAAAGTAGCTTCCTTGTTCATTGAAGTCTCCATCATTTTCAACTTTCAAGGGTGATTCGGCATAAATGTCCAAAATTTCCTTTGTATTGCCTCTCAAGTAGGTCTCATATAAGAACTCGCCTACATATTTAATGGAAATAGCACATAGGTTTTTAAGGCTCTTTTGCCATTGATGTTGCTCTTCTCGATCCTCCTTATGGTCTTGATGAATCCTATGCTTTAGATGTCTCGGTGGATTTCTAGGATCGCTCAGGAGAAAGAGCATAGGAAGATTCATAAGGATCAATGATGGGTTTAAAGATGGGTTTGAATTTCATATCTAATGTGGGCATAGAAAAGGAGAAGATATGAGTGGATTCTAGATGGCTTTGCTCTCCTTCTATGACATCACTTGACATGCCATCCTTGAGTCTTTCTAAATGTCCTTCAAAAGGATTGGATTTGAAAAGCTTCCAAAGAGATCCCTTCTTAAAAAGATTCAAACTATATGTACTAAAAGGTCTCTCATGAAGCGGGAAGTTTGTGCTCCTCCCGAGATCATTGGAAAGGATTTCTAAGGGTAGAATTACTTCTTCCCTCAAATGATCTTGGAGTACAACTAGTTTGAGATGGATAGCCAAATCATGGAGTTGGAATGTTCGTAACGTGGCTATGAAAACTTCCTCTTCTAGTTTGGGGGATGGTTCCTTCTCTTCCTCTAGGAGTTTATCATGAAGGCTAGTGCAAGGAGTGTGTCTACTACAAGGACAAACCTTGCTTTACTAATGGATAAAGAAAGGAAAATTCCTCTAAAGACAATATTATCAAGACCCGTATAAAGATATTGAAGAAAAATAGGATCTTGTAAGGCTAGGTCTAAACCTAGATTTATAAGATGCTTGAAAGATTTCCTTAGTGTAGCCAAAAGTTCATCATCTCCTTGATCAGAACATAGGACCTTTGGTTCATTACCTTCTTGATTAGAATATAGGACCTTGGCTATAAGAAAGGGTTGGTTTTGACCTATTGCAACCAAACATAGGTGTAGCTCATAGCTAGATGTGAGAATCATGGGTTCTGGTGGCTCTAAGCTTTGGTTCATGGGTGTAGGATATTGATAGATATGCGTGGAATTTAGGTTATCCATAAGGATAGAAAAGAAAAGGCAAAAAGAAAAGGAAAAGAGAAAAAGATAAAAGTATAATACAAGGTTAAGCAAGACTTGAGGTTAACTTAGCTGACGTCTTTCTCCCCGGCAACGGCGCTAGAAATGTTTGTTGATATTTGTTAACGCACATAGAAAAGGATCCACAAGCGTACGGATATCGATGAGCATTTCACCCGAGAGATATTTCCAGAGTATCATATTTATTTATCCGCAAGGAGAAAGCGTGCGATGACTAACCTAAATCTATACTTAACCCTTGGGCCGCACTATAAGGTAGCGAAGATATAAGCGATCAGAGAATATTACGACGATAGTCTGGTTTCAACCTATGGTAAGCTATGAAACTATTGGTCTATGGGGATATACCGATGGAAAAGAGACACCACAGAGGATGCTTGACCAGGGCACTTAATCCTACCAATCCTTCTAACGGGATGTGGAGTACAAAGGAATCAACGAGATTGTCACGTCCCGCGCTACTACCATGGATCCGGCCAGACATGGGATATCTATGAGTATCTCTAGCCTAAGCACCATGCTTACGCTATAGACGATTACCCTACCCTCTACCATAAAAGAGAATAAAGTAAACTCATAAACCATAGAACAATAATAACAACGTACTTACTTAGTATTGGAAATTGAATTACCGAAGAATCCTAGAACCAAGCCTCTGGTTAGGAGACTTGATCCCGCAGGTACAAGCCGGAGAGAAGACACCGACATGCCGGGCTTCCTCTAACTCATCCCTCCACTCTAACTCTCTCAAGCTAGAAGAAGAACTCTAATCTTACATAGAGACTACAAAGGTAAACTCTCTTATATGTGCCCTAAAAGAGAGATCCATTCAAGGGACCCCTCCCTGCTGATCCTCACAGGAAATAATGAATTAGAGTTTCAAGGGATGCCTCCTCCAGGGGCCAGGGGCTTTGCTTATATAGCCCTCTAGGAAGCACCATAGCCCTTGGATCAAACCGACCTTGATCTACGATTATTATTTATCCTCAAAGGCGGTGGAGGCAAGATCCACGAGGTGGAGCCTAATTGACCACCTGGGTGGGGTGGCCGCCCCTAGGGCTGGGCGCCCGTGAAAGGTCTTGATGGCTAGAGGGGGGGTGAATAGCCTATTAAAATTTTCTACAAAGACAAGCTAAACAAGTTTATCAATAAAACAAATAGCGAGATGCGAGTTTTACTTAGCCTACGGGGTGTTTGCAAGCCACCTAACCAATTCACAATTCTAGTAATTGCACTCAACCGCACAAGTCGAACCGAGAAGGAAACTACAACTAGCAAGCTACACAAAGAAGCTACTCTAGCAAAGCTAACTAGCTAGCAAAGATAACTAAGAAAGTAATGTGGAGTTGAGTTAGGAGGATATCACCGAGGGGCGAAGTATTGAGCCAACCAATATGATCAACAATGAATACCAAGATAACCGAACACCGGGATCAATCAATCACAATATGAAAGTGATGACACGAAGATTTATCCCGAGGTTCACGTGCTTGCCGGCACGCTAGTCCCCGTTGTGTCCCTCTTCACCACGTGGTTCGGTGGCTAATCGGTCACACACCGAGCCTCTCAAAAGGCACCACAAGAACCTACCAAATGGCAAAAGGTTGCAATGACACGAGCAATATACTAACGTTGCCTTTGGCGCTTCGCCGAGGTAGGCACAAACCCCTCACAATCACCGGAGGTGGCCAAGAACAATCACCAACTCTTGCCAACGCCTCCAAGCTGCTCCAAGCCGTCTAGGTGGCGGCAACCACCAAGAGAAACAAGAATCCCGCAGCAAATCAACCACCAAGTGCCAACTAGATGCAATCTCACAATGCAAATGCACTTGGATCACTCAATCTCACTTTGAATATGCAAAGAAGCAAGAGAGATGAGTGGGAGGGGAGTTGCTTAGCTCAAAGTGCTCACAAGTATGTCAAATGTCCAGGAGAGAGAGCCTTGAGCCGGCCAACGAGTATTTATAGACGTACCCCTTCGAATATAGCCGTTAGAAACTTGAAACAGCCGAACTCGCGTTGACCGGACGCGCTGGTCCAACTGACCGGACGCGCCGGTCGCGCAACGGCTAGTTTCACGAAGCACCGACCGGACGCGCCGGTCGCAACGACCGGACGCGCCGGTCACGACCGGACGCACCGGTCCCGTAACTGACCAGACGCGCTGGTCAACCCTGAGCCGCGCACAACGAACCAGTGACCGGACGCGCTGAAGAACTGACCGGACGCCACAGTGCCCGTGTCCGGTTGGAGTCCAGTAAGCTCCCTGGACGACCGGACGCGTCCGGTCGCCTGTGACCGGACGCGCCTCGCGTCCGATCAAACAACTGAAAAACGCGCAGATACTGGACACTGACCGGACGCGTCCGGTCCTGCAAGGACCGCGTCCGGTGCAGCGTCCGGTCACCTCTGTGACCTCCGTTCGCCTCCGTTTCTTTTCGGACTTCCGGCGTAGTGAAAAAATAGGCATTTCAACTTCTCAAAAACGCCTGAATCCCGCGCTCGCAAGCTCGGCGGGAGGGAGAGAGAGACCCAAACCCTCTCTACCGCTTAAACTCTACCGCCATCGCAAATGTGCTAACACCACCAAGTGATCTCGACATGTGTGAGTGTGTTAGCATTTTCACAATCAATTTTCGAGGCGATATTAGTTCTATCCAAATGCATATGATCATGAAATGCACATCTAGAGGCACTTAGGAGTTCAATAGCCGCGTCATTCCCCTCTTTATAGTATGGCTATCTATCCTATAATGTAACCACACCCACTAGGTGTCTTGGTTACTAAAACACAACCCTTAAGCATATACCTTTGCCTTGATCACATAGGGTTGCGTCCAAATCCAAGTGTGGCCATCATGATCACCATGTCCATCTTGCCACCAACCTTGGAATGTACCAATCCTCATATGCTACATACAACTTAGGCATAGGATTAGTACTTAGGCATTGTCACTAATTACCAACACCAAACATAGGACTTTCAATCTCCCCCTTGTTGGTAATTGGTGACAAACCTTTCACAAAGATGTTATGATAAAATTTTGATTGAACCCATGTCACATTGTCCAAGTATATTACCATGTGTAAGAATTATGGACATGTGATCATGAATTCACATTGATAGCAATGGCTCCCCCTACATGTATGCTATATGTTTGGATTTTGGAAGCATACATGTTAGATAGGAAAGATTAGGAGCATTGTCTACCAATAGGTGCTAAGTGTTTAAGATTATAGACCTTTGAAGCGTGATACCATCGGAGTAGCGATAAACACCATCTTAGCACCTTGTGTAGTTAGATTCCACTTGTAAAAGCATAAACATAACTAGAAACCTCGTGAGATCAACATTATAAGCAAGGCTCTAGTACCATTATGAAAACATGAAGCAAGAAAAATCTAACTACTTCCTATTCATGCTAGTACCACAATGCATCATTCAAATTATACTAGCAAGTCACCACACAAGCAATGTATCGGAGAAAACGAAATGCATAACTATGCATCATACATATGAAGTGCACATGGAAATGCAACATTCATGCTTAAGAGCTTGCTCCCCCTACTTGTGTGCTCAAAATTTTAGTTGATCCCCTTCTTTTATCAATTCTCCCCCTTTAGGATCTTTGTGAAACATTTTCATTCTCCCCCACAATATTTTTGTTTGAGTTCTATCTTTGTGAATAATATTTTCTCCCCCTTTGGCACCAATTGACCACAAGGAGCAAACTTTAGATAGATTATCATGTTGAAATATGGGGTGAGGATCAAGTTTATGATTCAACCTAGATTGCTTGCATAAATAAAATACTTCGGTTTGATCCAAGGGCAAGCTTCTTCACACCTCACTAGAAGGGTTATCATTCACCATGTTGAAGCAAATATTTAGACAAGTTTTCTAGATTAAATACTTAGGATCACAAGCTACTTAAACAAGTTATATGCTACCACTAGATCATACAAGTCATGGAAATAATAGTGGCACCATATAAACTTTAAATTCATTTAATTTTCATGAGAGAGCCTAGAACATGTAAATTATGACTAGATGCACTAAACAAGTCCTTAGCATAGAATGTATGACATGTCAACCAATTGTACCTTGGGGCTCGAAGGAGAGCCATGTCATATATGGGGTGCATCAACTCATGTTGGAGAAGTCAAGTATGTTCAACTCATTCTTTAGCTTGTGAAATCTTTTCTCATCAAGTGGCTTGGTGAATAGATCGGCTAATTGATCTTCGGTGCCCACACTCTCAATAGCAATGTCACCCTTTTGTTGATGATCTCTAATAAAGTGATGGCGAACATCAATATGCTTTGTTCTTTGATGTTGAACCGGATTGTTGGTTAGCTTCACGGCACTTTCATTGTCACATAGCAATGGCACATTCTTGAAATTGATTCCAAAATCTTTCAATGTTGCCTTTATCCACAAGATTTGTGCACAACAACTACCCGCGGCGATGTATTCGGCCTCGGCGGTAGATAGTGCAATACTATTTTGCTTCTTGGATGACCATGAGACAAGTGATCTTCCCAACAATTGACAAGTCCCAGAAGTGCTCTTTCTCTCCACTTTGTCACCGGCGTAGTCGGAATCCGAATATCCAACTAGCTCAAAGCTTGCACCTTTGGGATACCACAATCCAACATCTTGTGTATGCTTTAAGTACCTCAATATTCTCTTTGTTGCCTTCAAATGACTTTCTCTTGGTGAGGCTTGAAATCTTGCACACATGCATACACTAAACATCACATCGGGCCTTGATGCCGTCACATAGAGTAGACTACCAATCATTGATCTATATAGCTTTTGATCCACCATGTTGCCACTCTTGTCACTATCCAAACTTCCATTTGTTCCCATTGGGGTTGTAATACTCTTTGCATCTTCCATGCCAAACTTCTTGAGCATATCTTTGATGTACTTAGTTTGACTCACAAATGTTCCTTCCTTCATTTGTTTGACTTGAAGTCCAAGAAAGAAACTAAGTTCACCAATCATTGACATTTCAAATTCCTTTGCCATCATTTTTCCAAACTCATCACAATAATCTTGATTGGTTGAACCGAATATGATATCATCAACATATATTTGCAATACAAATAAGTCTTTCCCAATCTTCTTGGTGAATAGTGTTGTATCAACTTTGCCCATGACAAATCCTTTGGATAGCAAGAAGTCCCTCAATCTTTCATACCATGCTCTAGGTGCTTGCTTTAATCCATACAAAGCCTTCCTTAACTTGTATACATGATTGGGTTTCTTGTCATCTTCAAAACCGGGAGGTTGCTCCATATACACCTCCTCTTGAATGTACCCATTGAGAAATGCACTCTTTACATCCATTTGATATAGCTTGATATTGTGAGCACAAGCATAGGCAAGTAAGATCCTAATTGCTTCCAATCTTGCAACCGGGGCATATGTTTCACCAAAGTCAAGACCCTCTATTTGTGTGTAACCTTGAGCCACTAGTCTTGCTTTGTTCCTTACTACTATCCCATCTTGATCTTGCTTGTTGCGAAAGACCCATCTTGTTCCAATGACATTGTGATCCTTAGGCCTCTCAACTAATTCCCATACTTCATTTCTCTTGAAATTGTTGAGCTCTTCATGCATTGCATTTACCCAATCCGGATCTCTCAATGCTCTATCAATGTCCTTGGGTTCTTCCATTGACACAAAAGAAGAGTGAGCACAAAATGATGCCAATCTTGATCTAGTTTGAACTCCCCTTTGTATGTCACCAATGATGGAATCCAATGGATGGTCTCTTGCAATGTTAGTTGGTTGAAGCACTTGGACTTGATTGTTTGGATGTTGATGTTGATCATGAGTTGGAGATGATGAACTAGCCACTTGTTGATCTTGTTGCACTTGAGATGATGTACTAGCTTGATTTTGCATTAGAGAACCACTAACTTGAGTGATTGGACTTTGGAGCACTTGATCTTTGTTGTCATCCACATCAATTACTTATTTTGGTCTAATATCACCAATATCCATCTCTTTCATAGCATTAGTCAATTGAGTTCCTCTCACATCATCCAAGTTATCTTCCTCATCTTGAGAACCATTTGTTTCATCAAACTCAACATCATGCACTTCTTCAAGTTGACCACTAGATAGGTTCCATACTCTATAAGCTTTGCTAGTAGTGGAGTATCCAAGTAGGAATCCTTCATCACATTTCTTCTCAAACTTGCTTAATCTAGTGCCCTTCTTCAAGATATAGCATTTGCAACCAAATACCCGAAAGTATGCAATGTTGGGCTTTCTTCCATTTAAGATCTCATATGGTGTCTTCTCTAAAAACTTGTGGCAATAGAGGCGGTTGCTATAGAAGCAAGCCGTGTTGATTGCTTCGGCCCAAAATGAATGACTCACATTATACTCATTCAACATTGATCTTGCCATATCAATTAAGGTTCTATTTTTCCTCTCAACTAGTCCATTTGATTGAGGTGTATACTTGGCCGAGAATTGATGTTTGATTCCAAGCTCTTCACATAGCTCATCAACTCTTGTGTTTCTAAACTCACTTCCATTGTCACTTCTTACTTTCTTGATTGTGGTCTCAAACTCATTTTGCACTCTCTTGATGAACTTCTTGAATATGTCAAATACATCACTCTTGTCCACAAGAAAGAATACCCATGTGTATCTAGTGAAATCATCCACAATCACAAAGCCATACTTGTTGCCACCAATGCTTGTGTATGTAGTTGGCCCAAATAGATCCATGTGCAACAACTCAAATGCCTTGGAAGTACTCATAATGCTTTTCAATGGATGAGTGTTGCCTACTTGCTTTCCGGCTTGACATGCACTACATAGCTTATCTTTCTCAAATGTGACATCCTTCAAGCCTCTAACTAAGTCATGCTTCACTAACTTGTTCAATTGCTTCATGCCAACATGACCAAGTCTTCTATGCCATAACCAACCCATACTTGATTTGGTGAGCAAGCATGTTGAAAGTTGAGTGTCACTAGCATTGAAATCAACCAAGTATAGATTCTCAAATCTAAAACCTTTGAAGATCAAGTTGGAGCCATCAACACTAACTATCTCCACATCATCAACACCAAATATGCACTTGAAACCGAGATCACACAATTGAGCAACCGACAACAAGTTGAAATTGAGCTTTTCAACTAGTAGCACATTGGAAATGCTATGATCATTTGAGATTGCAATTCTTCCAAGAGCCTTTACATTACCCTTGCTATTGTCACCAAATGTGATGCTATCAATGCCACTATCATTTGATTTGAGAGAGTTGAACATTCTTGAATCACCGGTCATATGTTGAGAGCACCCACTATCAAGCACCCAATGCCTTCCTCCGGCCTTGTAATTTACCTACAAAACAAATTAATGTTTCTTAGGTACCCATACTTGCTTGGGTCCTTGGAGGTTAGTCACTAAGCTCTTTGGTACCCAAATGGCCTTCTTCTTTGGGCCCACAATTGGTGTACCAACAAACCTAGCATGCACACCTTTCTCACCCTTGGTAAGTATATAACAAGAATCAAAAGGAATATAAGGAACATTAGCATTTTTCTTGTTCTTGTTCATTTTATTGCAATTAATCTCTAGATGCCCAACTTGCTTGCATCTATTGCAATAATGACCATTGCTCTTCACAAAGCGAGGCTTTGGAGTAGCAGAGGCCGCCTTGCCCTTCTTGGGAGTATAGCCCAATCCCTCTTTGTTAAGAGAGAACCTTTGGCTACCCAAGCATTTTAGCAAGCGGGCATCCCCACCATAGGCGTTGCCTAATGCGCGGGTGAGATCATCCACCTCTCTCTTGAGAGTCTCAACCACAAGTGATGAATCACTAGTAGTAGAGGTAGAGTTGGTTGTGGTGGATGATGATGAGCTACATGAAGCATTAGTAGGACCAACAAATAGAGAATCATCAATAATATCACATGTTAGTCCAATATCACAAGTGACAATCACTTGCTCCTCCTTAGCTTCCTTCATGAGCTTCTCCAACTTGTGGTCCTTCTCCTTGATGAGCTTAAGTAGAGAGGAGTGGGCTTCCTTAAGCCTAGTGTGAGCAACTTCAAGGTCCTCGTGGTCTTCCTTTAGACACTCACGAGAGGCCTCTAGCTCATCAAAGGATTTCCTAAGAGCTTTGAGCTCTTGTTCAATTCCTTTGCACTCCTTACTCTTTTTGAGAGCAACAAGCTCCTCCATCAAGGCATCATTTTCATTGCACTTAGCAATGAACTCTTGTTCCAAGATTTTGTATTTCTTGGTTGTCCTTTTGTAGCCCTTGCTCATTTGATCTATTACGCCTAATAGATCATCCTTGGAGTAGTCCTCATCCTCCTCATCATCACTCCTACAATCATCACTAGCACAAGAATCATCATCACTATCATCATATTTTACCTTGGTAGGCTTGTTTACCTTGGTAGGCTTGGCCATAAGGCATGTCGATGTAGTGTCGAAGATGGATGGCTTGTTGGAGAGGGCGATGTTTGCAATGGCTCGCCGAGTGATCCTCTCATCATCACTAGAGCTTTCATTATCATCACTATCGGAGTTGTCACTATCCCAAGTGACTACATAACCACCACCCTTCTTCTTCTTGTTGAAGGTGAAGCTCTTCTTTGTTTTCTTCTCATTCTATTTCTTGTTCTTCTTGAGCTTCAAGTCCCCATTATGAAGTCTCCTATCTTCATAGGGGCAATCCCCCACTATGTGATTGGGGTTATTGCAATTGTAGCAAAGGGTCTTTGCCTTTATAGTGTCTCTCCTCTTTCTTGCCCTATATCCTTTCTTCTTCATGAACCTTCCCATCTTGTGCACAAGGAGGGCCATGGTCTCATCATCGAATGGATCATCATCATCACTTTCTACCTTGCTCTTGCCCTTAGAGGATGAAGCCTTGAATGCAATGGGCTTCTCTTGCTTGACCTTGGTCTCCTTCTTCTCTTCTACCTCATCTTCATCATCATTGTATTGGGCATCGGTCATTATATCTCCAAGCACATTGGTTGGTTTGACCTTGTCCAATCCCTCTCTAAAGATCATTCTTCTCAAGGTGGCAAACTTCTTGGGTAAGCACATCAAGAACTTATGTGAGAAGTCCTTGTCCTCAATCTTCTCCCCAAGCCCCTTGAGATCATTGACAATGACTTGGAGCCTATAGAACATCTCCGGTATGGACTCATCATCCTTCATCTTGAAGCTTGCAAACTTATCCTTGAGCATATAGAGCTTGGCACTCTTTACCGTTGAAGTGCCCTCATATGTTTCCTCTAATCTTGTCCAAAGCTCATTTGCCTTTTCAAGATCTTTGATTTGCTCAAATACTTTATCATCAACGGCAATATAGATTGTGTAAAGTGCCGCCGTGTTGCATTGTTTGTTGATGCGGTCATTGGGAGTGAGGTTTTCCTCATCAAGAATGATATATCCTTCTTTGGTCACATCCCAAACCTTCTCATGTATATTGCCTAGATATTGCTTCATCTTTCTTTTCCAATGATCAAAGGAAGAGACGCCATCAAAGAATGGAGGCTTGCCATTAACATGATTGAACATAACTTGAGCCATCTTACACCAAGGTTGTTAAGCCTTACAAACGGTGACCACGGCTCCGATACCACTTGAAAGGTCTTGATGGCTAGAGGGGGGGTGAATAGCCTATTAAAATTTTCTACAAAGACAAGCTAAACAAGTTTATCAATAAAACAAATAGCGAGATGCGAGTTTTGCTTAGCCTACGGGGTGTTTGCAAGCCACCTAACCAATTCACAATTCTAGTAATTGCACTCAACCGCAAAAGTCGAACCGAGAAGGAAACTACAACTAGCAAGCTACACAAAGAAGCTACTCTAGCAAAGCTAACTAGCTAGCAAAGATAACTAAGAAAGTAATGTGGAGTTGAGTTAGGAGGATATCACCGAGGGGCGAAGTATTGAGCCAACCAATATGATCAACAATGAATACCAAGATAACCGAACACCGGGATCAATCAATCACAATATGAAAGTGATGACACGAAGATTTATCCCGAGGTTCACGTGCTTGCCGGCACGCTAGTCCCCGTTGTGTCCCTCTTCACCACGTGGTTCGGTGGCTAATCGGTCACACACCGAGCCTCTCAAAAGGCACCACAAGAACCTACCAAATGGCAAAAGGTTGCAATGACACGAGCAATATACTAACGTTGCCTTTGGCGCTTCGCCGAGGTAGGCACAAACCCCTCACAATCACCGGAGGTGGCCAAGAACAATCACCAACTCTTGCCAACGCCTCCAAGCTGCTCCAAGCCGTCTAGGTGGCGGCAACCACCAAGAGAAACAAGAATCCCGCAGCAAATCAACCACCAAGTGCCAACTAGATGCAATCTCACAATGCAAATGCACTTGGATCACTCAATCTCACTTTGAATATGCAAAGAAGCAAGAGAGATGAGTGGGAGGGGAGTTGCTTAGCTCAAAGTGCTCACAAGTATGTCAAATGTCCAGGAGAGAGAGCCTTGAGCCGGCCAACGAGTATTTATAGACGTACCCCTTCGAATATAGCCGTTAGAAACTTGAAACAGCCGAACTCGCGTTGACCGGACGCGCTGGTCCAACTGACCGGACGCGCCGGTCGCGCAACGGCTAGTTTCGCGAAGCACCGACCGGAGGCGCCGGTCGCAACGACCGGACGCGCCGGTCACGACCGGACGCGCCGGTCACGACCGGACGCACCGGTCCCGTAACTGACCGGACGCGCTGGTCAACCCTGAGCCGCGCACAACGAACCAGCGACCGGACGCGCTGAAGAACTGACCGGACGCCACAGTGCCCGCGTCCGGTTGGAGTCCAGTAAGCTCCCTGGACGACCGGACGCGTCCGGTCGCCTGTGACCGGACGCGCCTCGCGTCCGATCAAACAACTAAAAAACGCGCAGATACTGGACACTGACCGGACGCGTCCGGTCCTGCAAGGACCGCGTCTGGTGCAGCGTCCGGTCACCTCTGTGACCTCCGTTCGCCTCCGTTTCTTTTCGGACTTCCGGCGTAGTGAAAAAATAGGCATTTCAACTTCTCAAAAACGCCTGAATCCCGCGCTCGCAAGCTCGGCGGGAGGGAGAGAGAGACCCAAACCCTCTCTACCGCTTAAACTCTACCGCCATCGCAAATGTGCTAACACCACCAAGTGATCTCGACATGTGTGAGTGTGTTAGCATTTTCACAATCAATTTTTGAGGCGATATTAGTTCTATCCAAATGCATATGATCATGAAATGCACATCTAGAGGCACTTAGGAGTTCAATAGCCGCGTCATTCCCCTCTTTATAGTACGGCTATCTATCCTATAATGTAACCACACCCACTAGGTGTCTTGGTTACTAAAACACAACCCTTAAGCATATACCTTTGCCTTGATCACATAGGGTTGCGTCCAAATCCAAGTGTGGCCATCATGATCACCATGTCCATCTTGCCACCAACCTTGGAATGTACCAATCCTCATATGCTACATACAACTTAGGCATAGGATTAGTACTTAGGCATTGTCACTAATTACCAACACCAAACATAGGACTTTCAGCCCGCCCGGCTTTCGGGCCTGTTTCGCCTCCGGTTTATTTCTAGAGTCTTCTCGTATCTTCCAGATTACAGAAAAGTTATGCATGGCCCTGTTGTCTCTATGTAAACCTGACATGTGGGTCATCTTTGATTATTTTCAGCTGGCACCCTGCAGAAACAGACATTCACTAAAACTCGTGGAATTATATCAGTAAACCCCCTATATCTAAGTGGTAATTATTGTTTAGTATTTTTTCATGCTATGTTGACAGTTAAAAAATGATACTTGTCTACCGTTAACAGCGTGCGACGGTGGATGGCTGCGGGGAGGCAAAGTGGGGCGCGAAGTCCGAGTGGATGGCAACGCGGAGGCAGTGTCAGTGTCTAGAGAACCGGGGGTCTAAACAGAGCAACGAATAAATTTATATCTGCGCGGGGTGTGCAAAGCGGACATAAGGATATATACTGGTTCAGGCATGAACGGCCCTACGTCCAGTGGGTTTTGCTGTTGCTCGTGTTGCCTTACACCGGAGTGCTCGTGGTAGGGGTTACAAGCCTTTCGAGAGAGGGAACAGATCTCAGGTCTCTTCTGAGGGGTGGTGTGTGGATGTATGGTTTGCTTGATTGCAGTCAACTCTGGTCGATTGCCCTAGATGTGGCCCCTGCCTCCCATTTTATAGCTTCTAAGGAGAGGGCTCGGGTTACATTCATGGTAAATAGGTGAAAATAAAAGAGAAACAAAAAGGTGGCCTCGGGCGTGGTCACCTACCTCCTTATCTGGTAGGAACAGTTTTCCTGTAGCGCAGAGATGCAACAAGCATTGATCTTTTAGCCTCTCCATCTGCTGGTGCTGCGTGCGGTGGCCATGCCTTGTCCTGTGCGTCTCTGTGCCGTTGAGGACGGGCGACATGGGCGTCCGGATTTGCGTAGAGAGGGGGTTAGTGGTATAGTGGTCGTTACCCCCATCGCTGTAGAAGTTTGGATGCCGTCGTGGTGGAATGATCGGGGTCATATTGGGTCAGGATGTGGTTCCTGTGCTCCTATTGGCTATGCACGGTCACATCCATCCCATCGGCGAGAGTAGGTGCCGCGGTTGGGGGGTCCCCGTGGCTCACCGTCTTGCCAGAGGGTTACACGTGTCCCTTGGGTGAGGCGGAAGTAAGCTGAGGGGGTCAGGCGCTTTGATGACGTCCCGGGGGCTCGGACGAAGCGGAAAATTTTCGTTCGAGGCGCTCATCTCGCCCGAGATCTCTCCGTAAGGCTCGGGTGGGATGGAGTTTGTTGTTTGTGCCGCAAGCGATTGACATGTTGTCCGTGCTTTCGGTGAGTCGACTTTACTGGGGCCCCTACGATAGGGCTTTAACGATCGTACAGGGTGCCGTATTTTACCGTCTGTTGGATACCCTAATATTTTGATACCGACAGGTGGTGTGGTTGCGGGGCGGCGCTGCGCGGCGCAGGATGGGTGCGCGTCGGGGGGGGATGGCAGAGTGAACAGCCGAGCGCAGGATGGTGGTGTGTGGTTGCGGCACAAGGCGGGCGGGAGCACACGGTGCGCGCGGGGATAGCTGCGGTGGCCAGCGGAGTGGACGAGCATGATTTTTTTGGAGTGGGATGGGTCACGCAGGGTGGGATGGGGGAATGGGATGACCACGGCGGTCAGTGGAATGAGTCACGCGGCGTCCGGACGGGGGGCGTACGCTCGTGAGGAAGCATTATCAAAAGAAAATACAATCCTCACTTTGTAAGGAGTAAGGTGTCAAACTATTTCAAATTCGATTAAATCTACATGAAAAGAATACAAAGATTCATGATACCCCATAGGTATCATTAGATTAATTATAAAATATAGTGACCTCATTTAGAGATGTAAATATGGATATTATTTTCTATAGATTTAAATTTTAAAAATTTAACCTATGCTGAACTTGTATATTCTTTCACCGTAGAAGCAATACCGCCGAACTCGGAGGAATACTTGTGAAGAAGTATGGTTGGCTACAGCATATTGGCACTGGCACGAGCTGTATTGGGAGGCTGGGATCGCAGTCGCAGCTGAGCAGACAAGTACACGCGTCCGCCAAGGCCTCGATCTTCCTCGGGATCTTGCTGCCAACAAAAGCTTTTCTTCTTTCTGCAGCGTCTTGTTTGCCGAGGGCACTTGAACCACGCGGTTACTGCCGGCTTCTTCGGCCATCGCTCCCGGCGGTCCATTGTCTACCTTGGTCCTCGTGCAGAATTTTGATTCGTGTCGGGCTTGACCTGGCATTTGACAGCTATTTTGAGATTTGTTCTAGAACATTTTTTTTCTTCTTCCCAACAACAAGCCATGATCAGATGCACTCGTCTTCTGCTCTCGTTCCACAGTTCTTCCAATGGGCATGTTTGTCTTTTTTTCCCGCCCAAATGTGCCAACCACTAGCCAAGCCAAATTTTGGTACTTGATTTCGGTCATAAAATTGGTGTTTATGTGTGGCCAATTGTGGCCACCAAAATGAACTAGAATGTCTAAGACGTCGCCAAGCAAAAAAAAAATGACACCCACAAAAAATACGTTCAATTTTGGTCAAAATAACCAATATTTAGCTTGGTATCCTTTGGCATGCATGGGTAGACAAAACCAAACACACCCATTTCTAGAACTCATTAATAAGGAGTTGTTTGGCAACGTTTTTGGGAACAGTTCCTCCGCAAACATCACTTTTTAGGCCAATCTCAGTGGTGGGTTTCATTTCTAAATTTACAAGACTGCTATGTCAGCTTTGCAGACTTGAATTGACATATGAAACTATCTCTCTCAACGTGGGATTTCATTTCACTGCTTTCAAGACAAGCTGCAACAGTTAATGTATTCATTATAATGGTGTGATCTCATGTGCCATGTAAACTATGCAGACATTCGTAAATATATTTTAAACTAAACATAGTCATTTTGGTAACTATAATATATCTTATGCCCACAAATAATCAGGTAAAATAAAATATAATTCTCATGATCTCGGACGATTGTTCTGGTTGATCATTGCAGTAACAACGTAGGCCCTGTTTGGCACGGCTCCACTTCACTGGTGGAGCCGTTTTTTTTTGCTTCAGCTCTATGAACTGCTCTTTCGATGGAGCTAGAGCTGTTTTGAGAACCCGTTTGGCAAAACAGCTTCTCATAGTACATCAAAAGCACAAAATGACTATAACGCCCTTACTTTTTAATTTTTGGTATTCTCCTATTTCCTCCTTAACGGTGACGAGCTCTTTTCTTTCACGTGTAAAGTTTCTGCATTCTTTTCATCCGAGAAAAATTGAATTTACAATTTTAAATTCAAAAGTAAATAAATTATAAATAAAATTGTAAAAATATAAATAAAAAATAACACGATGAAGTCGCAAGCAATAGTAATGCACATTACGGATCCGTTCAAACATGCCCGTGCAAGGTGATGATATAGTACACAAATGATATATCATGATATAATGCAAACATTTATAATCACGATGACCTAGAAAGATAAATTGCCCAAGCAAGGTGTAACAGAACCGACCAAATTATAAGAGCACAAGTACAAAAACAAGCACCGAAGCGCTCAAATTTTCGAACTTGAGCCCATATAATCCCGGTAGTCAATCAAAACCACGAAGGATTTCAAACCAACTTGCTTACAACCAGGATCGCATCATTCAACATACAACATCATACGTTACATTTCACAAGTAGTTCTGAAATAAGTTTACACATACAGAGTCGCAATTATTACAAACCAAGTTTATAAAAGTAGCGGAAGCAAACGCACACCAGTTGATTAACTACTGCCATTCTTGATGATCAACAACCCACAAAAGCATGAGGAAAGTACATAAAAGATGATCACGCCCAAGTGATCTAGTCTTCTTCACCCGCAGGGTGGAGACAAGTTTTGCAGAAGCCTTGATAGAGCATATCATCTGCAACAGGAGGGAATAAACCCTGAGTACTGGAATGTACTCAGTTAGACTTACCCGTCGAAAACCAGAAATAAGATGACACCAAGGATTATGCAAGGCTTACACAAGGGGCTAGCTGACATAACATTTTGCATAAAGGCATAAGTAATTGAAACTCTTATAACCTGTACTAGCAGTTATTTTTAGCATTTACCTGTCATCTATCTTAGCACCTGTACTAAACATGCACTTGATTATAATCAAACAACATGATTATTATCTCCATAGCAGGTATATCATTATGGCAACATTGTATCATTCCCTTAACCACCAGTTCATTTAATGAGATCTACGTTGCCGCTGCTCAAGTCAAGTGCTCACTAACCGGGAGCGACGGCGATTCGAATCAAATTCCTATCCAGCTGGAGGGGTATTTCTAACACTCACCGCGCAGGCCCCTGCCAGGGTCGCACAAGCCACCTTTTCATATGATTCAGGAATCGCGGGTCCGAATGATGTCGCGACCCCAAGGGCGACACTCTGCCAGGTGATAGGGACTCTAACCCCCCTTGGTCTCACGCCAATGTCCCCAAGCACATCCTTTCTCTCCTCCAAGAAGTAACCTACCATTCGATTTCCGGCCTGAACCACATTACTCGGCTTCGCGGTCGGAACGACTTATCCGGCCAACTAAGTGTTAGACTGCGTTCAACATGACTCAAGGACGTACAGCGAATCGGTCCTTAAACGACTCAGACGGGCATAGCTCCACACCCAAGACGTGAAGTGTCTTGCGGCTGTACTATCGAACTCCCGCCCGGTCTCAATTTTATTTTTAAGCATGGTTCCATCCACGATAGCCATAAAGCCACTCGTGACTCCTTCCTACATCTCGCGGATGACCGAAAATCACCCGACTTCTACCGTACTAAGCAGGGCTAAGCATTGACACGTGCCTAAACCTAATATAGGATTTAAGTACGATATCTGAACAAGGACAGGTACAATGCAGCAAGTGTTTTCACATAACTCCTACAACTTAATGCAGTAAACAATTAAAAGTACTCAAGATTAATTTATAAATCAGTAGGTTCAGCATGCACCGGGGCTTGCCTTTGAGAAAGGTTGCAGGCCTGTGGTCCGGGCACTCAGGAAGGTCGTCTGCGGGCACTCCTTCGCCTGCTGGATCCTCGGGCTCCTGCTGCTCCTGGTCCTGGACTTCCTCCGGAATCATAGGCTCGAATTCGAGGAGAGTTACCCCCTCCGGTACACCTATTGCATGAATGCACAATAAATATCATAGATGCATAAATGGGTGCAACATGCTCGGAATGAAATGCATTTCAGAAATAAAATAATCTATTCAAGTTACTTTATTAGTACGTGCAAATCTCTTCTCCGGTGGAGAAGTACTTACCTAATCTACCCAACCTAAGATATAGTTGTTCCTCTTCGATTAAGGCCCTAACACCTAACAATACAAGAGTAATATTACTTAGGTTACCACAGTAAGACATTCTGGACAGCAGCTCAAAGATTCTAACATAACTGGAGAATCCCAACTCCAAAAGATATGATCTAAGACAATCTGGAAAGCTTATGAAATGCACCACAAAATGTTTTCAGACCACAACACTTAATTCCAAAGTTTACCTAGTCGAAATTCCAAAGTTTCAGAATCTGTTCTCTCTAAACAGAGAGCAGTCAATTCTGGACTGTCACTTAAAACAGCAATGACTCCCAAACTACTAAGCCAAATGCTCCCAAATTTCGACATCAGCTCATTTACAACTTTTACTACAACTTTGGTATTTACAAGTTTTCCAGCAACCACCTTTATCCAAGGTCAAACCTAGAAATACTATCAGCTGTCCAGAAAACCTAAAATTGCAAAGATTAAATATTTATTGATGTGACAAACATTCTCTAAGACCAAACTAATACTACTACAAGTTCACAAAGGTCACAAAACACCAGAAAGTAAGGTGTGCCCACCTAGAATATTTATTTAAACTCATTTTTTAATTTACTTAAGTAATTAAGTGGAATTTCAAACATATATGTAAACTGCTCCTAAAATTCTACAAAAATTACAGGAGACTCTCTGACCCAAGAAGAGGCTACTGTAAAAATTTGAACTAAATTTATTCAAAGGAGCTTCGTACACAAAATTCCCAAGCCAAAAAGGCTGATTTTTGTATAAATAACAAAGCACAGTAAAACGTGTCAAACAACAGATTTCTTAATTTTCTTAGACACTCTAGGGTACCAAGACATTCTCCAAAAATTTATATGAACATTGCACATGTAGAAAAATTACTAAAATTCATTTAAGTATTTCCTAGAATAACAAGATAGCATTATAACTTGAAAAGTACTTAAGCACTACTGCCTAAATTTTTACCAAAGCTAGAGCAAGTATAAATTATCCTACTCACCAAATTTCATAATTTTTGGAACACTGAAACTCAAGATATAATTTAAATAAATTTGCATGTGATTTAAAATACATTTCAAGGACCTATTTAATTATCCCAGAAAACAAACATCACATATCCAATTTATATTTTTCTAAAATACTACACATCCTGTAGATCCCAACAAAATTTATCTCATAATTTTTGGGCAAGTAAAACCCTAGATCTACATTTTCCAACCTTAACCAAAATTCTGTAGCAAAAATAAATAAAAATGAAAAAGATCTCCTTTTATACTGGGCCGGCCGGGAAAGGACGCGGCCCACGGCGTGCGCGCGCGGCCCGCTCGGGCTCCCGCCCACGCGCGGCACCGACAGGTGGGTCCCCGCTGTCAGTGACAGAGGGCAGAGGGGCGGCGAACCGCGAGCTCCGGCGAGCTCAAGCTCGTCGGAGGGGAGCTCGCTCGGGAAACCAAGCACACCCTCGCGTTCTCCGTCACATGGTGCTTCGATTCGTGCAAGAAGGACGGCTTGGGTTGGAGTGGGAGGGGCTCGCCACCGCGAGCGGCGGCCGGTGAGGGTCAGGTAGCGGTGTACCGCCGCCGGTGAGGCCGCACGGTCCCAGCTAAGCTCGGTACGAGCTTCACTGCAGCTAGGCTGAAAGGTCCTTGTTTGGTTTTGGTAATTGAGTGACAACTTAGGTGGACTAATATGTGGTTATGTGAGATACACAGGAGATTAGTCCACATGTGATGGTGTCATGAAGGAGCTCATTGCATATGAGACATGACATGGAGTCATGTGACCAAGGTGGAGAAGATCAAGATGAGGCTTGGCTTGATGGACCGGTTGCTAGGGTGAAGGGCAAGTTGTGTGATGGCTTGGCGCCGAAGGACCAAGGCAACGGTGAAGAGCAAGTGAGGTCAAGATCGATGAACCAATACGGTCACGTGATGATATGAAGTGGATCATATCATTTGGTGATTGGTTGGTGCATGTGTTGCATCAATGTCAGAGGAGATGGAGTGGAATGCGCAAGGCAAAGGTATAACCTAGGGCATTTCCATTTCACCGGTCATAGGTGTGTAGAGAAGTTTATGACCGAATTTAGGATAGATGGCCGTACTATCAAGAGGGGCAAACTTGTTTGCATATCGGTCATCTAGTGCCACTTGAGCGATCTAACTTTGCATACGTGTTAGGATCGAGTGGCGAGGCAAGTTGAGTGGTTAACTCCTTTGATAAAATGATTATGAAAATGCTAACACACGTGCACAAGGTGGTGATCACTTGTTGGTGTTGGCACATTTACGAAGGCAGTGGAGTTTGAGTGGTAGAGAGGGTTTGGGTTCCTCTCTCCCTCCCGCCGAGCTTGCGAGCGCGGGATTCAGGCGTTTTTTAGAAGTTGAAATGCCTATTTTCCACTACGCCAGAAGTCAGAAAAGAAACGGAGGCGAACGGAGGTCACAGAGGTGACCGGACGCTGCACCGGACGCGGTCATGGTATGACCGGACGCGTCCGGTTAGTACAGCGCAGGCGCGGATGCTAGGGTTTGCAACCGGCGCGTCCGGTCACTCGCGGGACCGGCGCGTCCGGTCAGGTGTCCAGAGGAAGCTGAGTACGATCGGACGCGAGGCGCGTCCGGTCACACATGATCGGACGCGTCCGATCATCGAGGGAGCTTACTGGACTCAAACCGGACGTGGGCACTGTCGCGTCCGGTCGTCGCAAGGAGCGTGTCCGGTCATATCGTTGCGCGCGCGGTACTGTGCGATCGGCGCGTCCGGTCGTTGCTAGGGGCGCGTCCGGTCATGACAGCGGCGCGTCCGGTCGCTGGTTTGACCGTTGGGTGTCAGTGACCGTTGGAGAATCGGACGCGGCTGAGCGCGTCCGGTCAGTTACGACCGGCGCGTCCGGTCGTCCCGAAAAAGACCCAGTGAAGGGGTAACGGCTCTATTTGACCGTGGGGTTATAAATAGATGCCTTGGCCGGCCATGGCCGGTAGCTGAGCACACTATAGTCTTTGTGACTTGTGTGGTAGTGCTTGGGAGCCATCTAACTCACTCATGCTTGATAGTGTTCATCGGATCGAGTGAGAGAGCGATTCTAGTGCGTTGCTTTGAGAGATTGCATCGTGTGGCACTAGGTGATCGTGTTGCAAGCCGGTGGTGCTTGTTACTCTTGGAGGTTGCCACCTCCTAGACGGCTTGGTGGCTTGTGGCTCCGTCGAAGCTCGCAAGAAGATTGTGCGAGGCTCCGGAGAAGCTTTGTGAGGGGGATTGTGCTCACCCCGCGGGGATCGCAAAGAGCAACTCTAGTTGAGCGTGTCATTGAGCTACCACACTTTATGGTGGGTTCTTGCGGTGCCTTTTGAGAGGCTCGGTGTGTGACCGATTAGCCGCCGAACCACGAAGTGTTGGTCGATACAACGGGGACGTAGCTTGGTGGCAACCAAGTGAACCTCGGGAGAAAATCACCGTGTCAACATTGTCTACTCTTCTCGGTGGTTTGCTTTCGTACAACACAAGCTTGTATTTACTTTCATATATACTTGTGCTTGTGTAGTTGCTCTTGTTCTAGTTGTGCTTGTGTAGCTTGCTAGTTGTCTTCTTGCTTGTGTAGCTAGAAGCTTCCCTTTGCGTGACTAATTTGGTTTGTGTAACCTTGTTAGTCACATTGCTTAGTTTGTGTAGCTAAGTGTTTTGCGCTCTCTAATTTGGCATTAGTTGCCTTGTTATTGAGCTTTGCTAGCGAGCTTAAACTTTGTGCTTTTGCTTCACTAGTTGTGTAGGAGCTCCCTCGTTTGGCAAAGTACTAGTGCATAGGTTTGTGTGACCTTGCTCTAAAATTGATTAGGTGAGCTCTTGGTAAGCTTAGCACCTTAGTTGCTTAATTAGGATCTTTGCAAGGTGCTAGAGAACTTAGATAGAGGGGTGTAGTCTTGGCTAGACCGATAAGTTTATTTCCGCATTTGTTTTGGTTAGCCTACGCGTTTAAGTTTTAGAAAGGACTATTCACCCCTCTCTAGTCCGCCATCTCGACCCTTCATAGGCGGAGCTATTGAGGTAGAAAGGGAGATGGAGAGAGGTCCTAACCACCCCGGCCACGGAGCGCCGTGATGCGGGGCGGTGAGCGCGACGACGGTGGTCGTCGTGTTCCGCTCCGGCGAGGTCGCCTCCCACGGTAAGGTCTCGCCACAAGCATCCCCACAGATTACGGAGGTGAGAACGAGGTTCATGACACGAGGAGAATGAGGGAGGGGAGCTGGCCACGGTGGACCGTGGCGGCGGCGATACTCCGGTGAGCTCCAGTGGAGAGAAAGTCGACAATACCTTCTCACCTCTACGAAATGGATCAAGCGCGATGTAGGGGAAGGTCAGGGAGCCTAAGGCGGAGCTGTGGGTGAAGTTAGGTAGGCTACCGTGCGGTGGTGAGCTCGCCCGGCCGCGGCGGGGTCGGAGTGGCACTGCTCGTCGGACCAGAGAGCGAGGGAATGGAGGAGGGAGTGGCGTGAGTGCTGGGAATTGAGGTGTCGACTCCCACTTCACTCCCGCGCGTGGGCTCGCGACGTGGAGACGACAGCAGCACGCACACGCCACGCGGCCACCGGGCTCTGCCCGAGCGCCACGACGCGAGCCGGCTGTCCGGCTGCATGGCGTCGCCGTTTACTGAATGGAGGTCGTCCTCGTTCGACTGACAGAGCAGCTTCGTCGACGATTAACTCCCAAACCAGTGAGAACCAGACGTGGGTGATGTTGGCAAAGTTGTAGAGTTACATGAGGACTACAAGTTTGTCAATTGGAGTTTGGGCTGGTTCGGCCTAGATTTGAAACTACAAGGCTCCAAAGTGGTGCCCCTTGAAACTGAAACTTAGTTTCAGTCACTAAGCCGACTGAAACCCGATTTTCTAGACACCATATCTCCTAAACCATTTAGAACTAGGTAATGGTGATATTGACAATGTTGTAGAGCTATGTGTGGACAACAACTTTGTCAATTGGCTCTAGGACTGGTTTGGCCTAGTTTGTGAGTTACAAGTTGTCAAAGTGAGGTACAATGAAACGGTTTTCAGCTTCACACTTAGCCAAAATTTGCTAAGTCCCAAAACAGCCCCTAATACTGACTTGTGGGCCATTTTTGAGCATGTTCTGGTCATTTTCATGAGATGGCCATATTAGAACTTTTGTTCCTCATGAAATTCTCTACAACTTTGCTTAAGGTTGCTCCTCCATGCAAGATCTCTAAATTGGACTTTTTAATTGGTCAAACCAGATCACTCTAGGGGTCCAACTTAGTCAACAACATTTGGAAGGGCAATTTGGTAATTTTGGTCATCATGAACATTGCTCCACTACTTACCCTAAATGTAATTAAGGTGTTATAAGACCTAATTAGCCACTCTACACCTTGGTTGCACAAAATTCCTAGTGTCACATACTTTGGCACAAGTAATTCAATACTTTCACCCAAATGTTGCAAGCTCATGTTGCACATGTTGCATGAGTGTGTTGCACCTTACTCACTTTTTACTTTACATGAAATATAACATATTAAGCTTATGCATGAAATGAATGATGCTTGCTTATGCTCATGCAAATACAATGCAATTAAGGAGCTAAACACCTGGGGTGTTACACAAGGTCATCACGGAATTTATCCATATTCCGATCATTAGATTCTGAAGTTGATGTATCACCTCTGCGCAAACCAAAATCCTTTCTATACCTTCGAAGTATAGTGGACACATAATCTGGATTCCGATCGCATTTACTGAAATCTTTATCCTCAGAATGGTTCTCACGAATGAAATTATGTAGACACATGGTTGCGGCGACAATCATCTTTTGCTTCTGCATCGGGTAACTTGGCATATTAAGAAGGATCCTCCACTTCATCTTCCACACACCAAATGAGCGCTCCACCATGTTACGAATACTAGAATGCAAATGGTTAAACATTTCTTGTTGACCACTTGGAGCAGGACCTCTCCGCCAATCCGGCACATGGTACCTCTCACCCTTATATGGTGCCAAGTATCCAGGTCTATTTGGATATCCGGCGTCAACATGATAATATTTTCCTGCATACAATAGAGCAAAATTGAATTGCACAAAACTTGTACAAAAATGAACTTTATAATTTTTTAAATGTTACGTAAACATACCTAGAGGGGGGTGTGGGAATTTGTCGTGGTCATGCCTAAGTGCATGAAACAACACACTGGTGTCATGCATAGATCCGGGTTGTCCAATAGATGCATATGTGAAGCGCATGTCAAAGTCGACAATAGCTAGAACATTTTGAGTCGGTTTGCGACTTCGACCATTATATCTAATGACGTCATTTGGAGGTGGTGTAGCTGAGATATGAGTACCATCTAGAGATCCAATGCAGTCTTTAAAATAAGGCATCATCCTACTATCATTAATTATCCTAGGATGTGTTGTAGAGAAGTTAGGATCAATAGGCCTTATGTAGTCCTCGCACATGGACACCAAACAAGTCAAGACATCATCAAATTTCCTACTAAATGTCTCTCTAGAATGCCTGAATATTCCACGCAAAGCACTGAATGATGTACCGTGTCCACATACCACAAGGAAGATAGCGAGTGCCTCCAAAGAATTCATGTGTAACGATGACTCCAAACCATATTTGTTCACTAACAAGTTATGCAGCATGTGAAATAATGACGCATCCATTCTGAACATATTATGACTTTGAACTAGTGTGTTGAGCATCTCCAAAGTCCAACCAAATCCAGATTGTGCCGGAGTTATTGCTTCATTTTTATCAACATATGTCATGTAGTACTTGGTTGCAAGAAGGGCAGAAGCAAATAAATTATTTTGATGGCACCGCATGAATTGCATAATATTCGAAACCCTCTCGTAATCATCAGAATCACTATCATCCATGTCAGAATCACTATCATCTGAATCAGATCTGTACACAAAGGAAACATTCAATTTAATTGCACAACTACTGTTATGAAATAAATAAATAAATTGTACCCCCACAATTTAATTGCATCACTACTGTTATGAACAATATAAATAAATTGTACGACCACCACTGTTATGAACTAAAAAAGAATGCACTACTGAGAAACATCACGCCTAGACTTCAACCACTCATGCTTCCTCCTCAACCAATCAAATCTATCCTCAGGAGTCTTTAAAGTCATAAACATCTCTCTCAGCCCTCTTAGTAAAAACTACTGTTGCAATGAAATGCTCATCTGTTCTTGGTTTAGCACCACACTCTTCGACCAAGGTCATTACGTCCTGTATGGTACAATCAACTTTTGCCTCCCTCCTTGCCATAGACTCACAAGATGCAGTTGTCCTTTCATTCATCTCCACTATTTTGTCCATATGTTCTTTTAACCAATGTCCAGTATTTGTCTTTGGTTTCTTTCCCTTATTATAAACAGGACCTGCAGCTCTCTTGCCTCTCAGTCTCAAACTAGTGGGTGTGACTTGCTCTGGCTCACTATCATCATCATTGTCAGCCTCCTCTTCATCATCAAGATTAATATGAGAGTTGTCACAAGACAGATTTGATTGGGAAGGTGGTACACCACTTGAAGCACCCCAATGGTCATCACCGGTATTACGAATGTCCTCAAACATAATTTCTAACTTGTCCTCATTTTGAAGACCTCGATGCCTAAACCTGGAACAACCTTTTATGTCCTGTAATGCAACAAATTAAGGTTATGTTCATGCTCATTGAGAGAAATTTGAAAAGACTAAAAATCTTAAATGCACGTACTTTGATTGCCTTCTTCCACCAACTTTCAGGCATGTCAATGTTCTTCGTTTCATCCCATCCAATTCCAGTTTCACTGTTGGTGAGTTTCTTCCAAATACTGTACTCAACTTTCAATTTATCCCATTTGTTCTTGAATTGCTTTCTATCATACTCAATACCAGTCCTTTCTTTGAACCTTCGTATCACATTCTTGTACCCAGCCTTATTCAAGTGAGTGTTTGCTCGGTTACCTTTTTCTACTTCATCAGCAAAAATCTCACACACTATCCTAGTATTTTCATCATTCCAATCGGCCTCACTGTTTTGAACAATATATCAAAAGAGACAAATAATAGATGTATGTTGGTCACAATATTGTAGTAGCTATTGACGAAAAATGCAAACATCGAAATCAAAGTATATTGCTAGCAATTGATAACAGCAGGCACTCCTACAAAGCACACAAGCATTTGGAATATTGAAGGCTAACCACGACTAACTGTAGGGCTAACTGTAGACATGTCTGCTACTCGTAATATTATTTAGCTAAGGAAAAAGCTCACACCCAGACAGATCAATACAACAACAACAACAACAACATAGCCTTTTGTCCCAAGCAAGTTGGGGTAGGCTAGAGATGAAACCCAAAAGAGACGAGAAACAGGGAGACACAACACCCAGACAGATCAATGAGTTAAATAATTTCATAGCAGTGGTTCCCATTTGGTTTGTAATCATCGGATTGCAAACAATATGTGCTCTCTCCTGAACCCCGATCATTATCTCTGAAAAGGTTCAAAACAAGGTTCAGACTGAAACCAAACTTTTAGAACCTCAGAATGCTTTCATATCGGTTGCATGCTTCCTAAAAATAAAAGTACTGGCAATTGTTTAAATCAAGACTCACCAGTTGACCAATGAATAAAAGTACTAGCTTCAATTCAACTCCAATTTAGGGGGCAGAAGCATGAGTCACTCTCTGAGAGCAAAATTCTCATCCTTATCAAGGACCTATATATCACAGCTCCAAATTTTGTTGAGTTCACACACACCAAACTATACAATTTTATAAGCTAATGCTAACCACATACAGATAGAACCTAGCCTCCTAAGTGTTTAACACCTCAATGATGACACAATACAAGTGAACGGTGTTATCCTTTTTCAAATGTGAACATTGCTAGTAAAATCATAAACTGACTATGGAACCATGCAGCTGTGAGGGTGACATACAGACATCCTTGCAGACAATATCTAACACCGTTCAAATCAATAATGACAAGATGATGTACATACCTAGGATCAGTGAGGTCGACGGTGTCAGATGCATGACCAGCAGGAGGCACTGGAGGCTTTTGTGCACGTCCACCTCGACCACCTCTACCACCACCGCCTCGGCGTCGACTAGAGGCAGCACGGCTAGGGGCAGATGAGCGCCCAATCTCCGTGCGTCGGTCATCGGCATCTTCAGTCGTCCTCCAATCTGGCCCGTACATGGCAGCCACTGAAGCATTGAATTGCGGCCATCCCCAGTCGCCTCTGACGGGCGACGTACCTGCGCTCGAGGGGGCGGAGCTAGGCTGTTGTCCAGGCGGAGGTGTTGCAGCCGCATCGAGGGGACGCGATGCAGTCGGTGCGCTAGGGGGAGCTGCTGCAGTTGGGGCAACCGGAGGATGTGATGCATACGCGCCGGACCAGGTGCCTCCTCGGCCGGCTGCACCCTGGTCTCCACCGGAAGGACCTCGGCCAGCCGCGCCAGGCCAGGCGCCTCCACCGGCAGGGCCTTCGCAGGCCACACCACCCCAGGGATGGAGGGCGCCTGCAGATGCACCGAGCCATGGGGCGCCGCCGAGGTGGCCTTGGCCGCCCGCGCCAGCCCAGGGGGCGCCGCTGGGGTGGCCTTGACCGCCCGCGCCAGGCCACTGGATGCCTCCGGCGAGTCCCCCACCAGTCGCGGCGGGCCACGAGCCGCCACCGGCCGCGCCGGGCCATTGGCCGCCGCCAAGCCAGGTGCCGCTCCAATGGCCGCCGCCACCCCCAGCGAGAAGAGCGGAGAAGCCACCAACAGTAGCGATTGGTTCCGAAACGCTGAAAGGATCTTCATTGACGCCTGATCTACTAGATTCCCTCACAGGATCGTCTTCATTCTCCCCCGCTGGATGAGTATCCATGGCGGCGGCGCTTGTCTCCACTGGCGCGCGCGAGGGAAGTCGCGTATGACGGGAAGAGTCGCGACCTTTTCCTAATGGCATTCCAGTGTAATTTCGGTGAGTAACAGGGGCACAGGGTCGCGGGCCTGGGGAGTGAGCCGGGAGAAGCCACGATTTTTTTTTGGCTCCACCCTTCACCTTTTCTTTGTCTCAGCATCTTTTTAGGAGCTCCATGCCTGAAACTGTTTTATTTTAGCCTGCTTGGTAGAAAACGGCTCCAAACGACTCCTGAAGCCGTAGAAGAAGCCCTGCCAAATGAGACCGTAATTTCCAGCAGGTTTGTCATCGTGTTCCAGTTGATTTCTCCATCATCGCGAGATCATACTAAGCGCCGTTGATTGAAGGTGAGGCCGGATCTGACAAGGCCCTCCACTCTCACACGTCGCTATCTTTCTCGGCGATTTGCCAGATGTGAATAGGGGCTCCGCCGCCGCCGCCGTCGAAACTTGGATGACGCTGCCGTAGCCACCATGACATGATCTAGATGCACC
Organism: Saccharum hybrid cultivar R570; assembly: GCA_038087645.1. Classification (NCBI taxonomy): domain Eukaryota; kingdom Viridiplantae; phylum Streptophyta; class Magnoliopsida; order Poales; family Poaceae; genus Saccharum; species Saccharum hybrid cultivar. The sequence goes on along the minus strand of JAQSUU010000012.1, from coordinate 37,058,876 downwards.
CTAGAAGGAAGGTGCGCGAATGGGGAGGGACAGTGGCCGGAGAGGGCACCGAGCGAGCGAACAGGGTACGATGCGCAGGAGGCCGGGGGGTGCCGCAAGGGATCCCTCCGATGAAACGCTCGGTCGTTAGTGCGGGTTTCATCCAGTTTCATCTGTATAGGTAACTGTGACAACCGAGTTTCATGAGGTTTCATTCTCATGAAACTCTTTTCCTCTCTCTTCTTAGTTAACCTGCCAAGTCATCCAAATTGTTGATATGACATAGTAATTAATGAAAATGAAACTCCTGTGAAATCTGCATTGAGACTGACCATGGGGGTGTTTGGTTCTCACGTCTAAAGTTTAGTCCCTATCACATCTCATGCTTAGACACATGTATGGAGTATTAAATATAGACTATTTACAAAACTAAATACATAGATTGAGACTAATTTGCGAGACGAATTTTTAAGCCTAATTAGTCCATGATTTGACAATGTTGTGCTGCAGTAAACACGTGCTAATGACGGATTAATTAGTCTTAATAAATTAGTCTTGCGGTTTACTGACGGAATCTGTAATTTATTTTTTTATTAGTATCCGAACACCCTGTGCGACACCCCATGTAACATCCAATGTGACACCAGCTAAACTTAAATCCCTGCAACAAAACATCCCCTTAGTCAAAACAATACACATACTCCATTTGTTCTTAAATAACTGTCGTTTTTTATTTCCGTGCTGTAAGTATGACTAGATTTGTAGAAATATATGCAACATTTATATCTCCAAATAAATTTATTATGAAAATGTATTTAACGATCTGTCTAATGATATTAATTTCATACCATAGATATTAATATTTTTATATAAAATTAGTCGAAGTTATTTCTCGAGAAGCGAGAATGACAGTTATTTAAGGACGGATGGAGTAGATTCTAGTGGAGAGCAAACACGAATCACGATACACACTATGTCTAGATACACAATAAAAATAATGCATCTAAAAAAGTATTTCTAGTGTGAGACAAATGGAAGGATTTTTTCAAGCCTAAGACCTTAAGAGTGCTTAGAGTCACCTAAAAAAACCAACTCGTCGATTCACCCGTTTGCATAATAAACTATTAAGAATTACATCATCAAAGAGTCAAGGAGTTACAATTAAAAATCAGGATTGGACCTCTACCAAATTGGTCGTAACCTGAAAGCAATTTTTTTAAATAAGTATATATACAAGTAGGATACCGTAGAGACAGCTCATATAAACTAAATATGAGGCCATGAAAAAATCTTAGGTTTTTAGGACAGAGTTTTTAAAATCCCTTTGAAAAGTCTACGGTAGTGGCTGAGTCACGATACAACGAATATTTTTATCTTACAACAAATCAACGAATAGTTTTTTAAAAAAAACAGTGCCGCACGACCGCACCGAACCGCGCCAGTCGCTGGGCTGGTGGACCCCACGTACTCTGAGGGGTTCTCACTCTCAGTCAGTCGCAGATGCAGCCGTGCTAGGTGATCGAGACTGCTGGGCAAAAGAAAATCACGGACGGACCTGATTGGGTTCCAGGGCACCGGCAAACTGTGCAGCGTCGTCCGATCGTACCCGTGGGCCACTATTCCGGCGCCCGGTTTTTTCTAAACGGGAAGGGAAAAAGGGCGCGATGACTCGCACGTTAGGCGTTGACATAGCTTTACTACTTTAGCCGTAGCCACTGATGATTGGATTAGGGTCATGTTACGAAAAGATAAATAAACTAGGATAGATAGAAGATCCAGGTGTCAACGTCGATGCTCCAAACAAATCGTAAACAACGTCATCTGAAGAAAATCGGTTGCTTTCAGAGCGATAGAGACGCAGGTGATTACATTAGTGTTCTTCATCTTTTAGTGGAGGAGAGCGGAGACATGGTTACTGTTAGAATGGTTATTATCCGCGCCTCAAAACAATTAAAAATTTTCAGTCCTTTTTACTCGGTGGAACATTTTAGATGTGGCGCTACGTCATAGGAGAGGTAAATCAGTATAAGTTGAAAGTCGAGGGAGGTAAAACGGACTAGAAATATTTTTAAAAAAAATATCCAAAATCAAAAAAAATATTATTTAGAAAAATATCCTAATATTCTTACATGGAAAAATAATGCGAATCCAAATCCTAGAATCCATTTGGTCTTTAAAAAATCATAGAAAATTTATTTTAACTCGAAAAATTATGAAACTAGTTTGATCACACATTTCAAAATTTTTCGAGGTAAAACAAATTTTCTATGAAATTTCTAAGATTAAATCTGATTTTAGTGTTTTAAATTGCATTATTTTTTATGTAAAAAATATTTGGATAACTTTTGAAGATTTATTTCTATGTTTTTTTGGATATTTTAAAATATTTTTAAAAACACATTGCTAGTTTGATCACACAGAATATATATTTGTTGCATGCAACCAAACAAAGACACAAATAATGCAACATAGTCAACCAAACAATAGTAAATTATATTGCCTTGCTCGAACTAAAAATACACTACATAACCCTTAATGTAATGCATATTACTACCGACTTTCTCCCGCATGCACTCCCCCGTCGCAACGACCTTACTACCGAACCAGACCACTTGTTGTCTGTCGTCTTGCTCTGGACACCGCAACATCATCGGCAGGGCCACCGACAATGGTGAGCTACCGGATCCCACATACACACTGTCCCAAAAAGGCAGCCATCGATAGCTACAATATCTCTCAAATCCAAAGCCGAACAGAAGCTCTATTAAGCGACGAGTCACGTGCGTGGGAGCGCATGACCCGTCTTCCTCGCTATGCCACACTCGCCTCCTCCCCTGGTCCACCTCACGCACGCGCCCGCTCCCACGCCCCACCCGCACCAGCGAGCTCCTCCCTCCCTCCCCTCTGGGCTCCGGCGGCGGCGGCGCCAGCAAGGTAGGCCTCCTCCTCCTCTTGGAACTATGAGCACCAGAGAAAAAGACGACAACGACGGTGGCTAGGGTTCTGGCGAGGAGGAGGTCACCGGAGAGAGAGAAGAAGCCAACTCCGGCGGGCTATAGAAGGGCTCGAACTGGGGGAGACAAGCCGGCCCGACTGTGAGAAAGAGGCCATGCGGTTCGGGGTCCTGGCGGCATGGCCGGAGCTCGGAGCTCGGCATCACCGACGAGCATGGCCACGGCGGAGCTCTAGCGAGACGGGTGAGAGGAAGAAGGTGGTTGTTCCTCCATTCCTCTATGTTGGGCCTGCCGCCTTCGTCGCGCGATGCAAGTGACGTGCCAGCGGCCCAGCGCCACCACCAAGTGAAGTTTTTTTTAGGGGAACCACCAAGTGAAGTGCCAGCAGCCTTTTTTTTAACTCAAAGCTAGCTCTACGGCCTTGTTATTGAAACCAGAGACTCGACAACATCACGAGTCACCAAACTTTTTACAAACTCTGGAAGGGGGTTTATCTAGACACAAGACTCACCCGGGTCCCAACTCATTCCTAAGCTAGCTAGAGCATGCGCAGCTGAATTACAGTTCCTAAGAACAAGGAGAACATCATTGCAAAAAGAAATGCTCTTGGAGGAGAACACGTGCGTCCCTGATCAACATACCACTGGCTGCCAGGTCCATTGATGACGTGAGGAGCGCCTGTTGTAGAAGTGCCGAATCTACCTCAACTTGGACTCGAGAGATCCCGAAGTTCGTTGCCGATTGCAAAGCTTTCGCACATGTCGCTGCTTCCGCGGATAATACATCTGGGACTGTTGTTAGTCGACCTGCTCCAGCCATGATTGCTTCACCCTGATGGTCCCTAACAATGAAACCCCAGCCACCGTTGTGTGTTTCCTGGATAAAAGCACCATCGCTATTGATTTTTAGTTGTCCCGGAGGTGGAGCAATCCAACGTTGCGTAGCTCTTGGAGTTCGATTCGATGTGCACTTCTCCTGGCCTGTAAGATCGCTTACAAGGCCGAGGACTGCACCCACAACCTCACTCCTGGACAGACCACGCTCGCCATGATCAAATTCGTTTCGAACGCTCCACCACTTCCAGAGCAGGATGATGGTCTTCATCTGATCCACCTCCTTTAGTTGTAGCACCGCCTGAACCACCTCCCGTGCCGAGCACTTGGACAGCAGCTCCAGACGAACATGCTCTAGTTGGAGATCAACCCAGCAATGTTTTACAAATTTACACTTTAGGAAATAGTGACCACCGTCCTCATCCAGCCGATTGCAAACTGGACAACGTGTGTCAAGCTTGATTCCACGCCTCTGGAGATTTTGCTTTAGTGCCAAACTATTCCGTGCTAATCGCCACAGGAAATGTTTCAGCTTTGGGGGACATGATAACTTCCATAAGCTTCGCCAGAACGAGGTTGCATTCTCAGTAGCATGGTTGCCCGAGCTGCACTTCCCCTCCTGTCGAACCTGCTCCTTCTCCTTGCCATCATCCAGGACATGATATGCCGACTTGACCGAGAACAAACCTCTTCCATCGAAGTGCCAGGCCAAAAAGTCTTCGTGTCCTGGATTCGTTGGCGTTGCCAATATATGCATAACATCTTCCTCCCAAAAAACATCCCGGACAAGCTGTTCGTCCCACCATCCTGTCTCCGGGTCCAAGAGTTCCTCCACGCGAGTTAGCAAAGTTTGCCCACGTGGAGTAATTGGGCGTCTGGTGATCCCATGACCGACCCAAGGGTCCTCCCAGATCCTGATGTTGCTGCCGTCCCCAATACGCCATATCAATCCCTTATGCAGAGCTTGAATACCTCGAATAATACTATGCCCGGTATAAGATATTTCTATTTTTCATTCCAAACCTGCAGAAGGATCAATAGGCAAATAGTCAAAAGATTATAAAGAATACAAGACATCCAATCGCCAGATGGAAGTAATATAAGGTTCATCTCATGCATGGTATTTGTTGCCGTGTTGAATAGCACACTTGAAAACATAGTGAGCTCATGGCAATCTGCTGATTTGCCCACACCACAGATCCACTCCTAGCATGGTTTCTCCCCATGTTATCCCCGCAGTCGGTTGAGACTCCATTTCCTACCAAATCATTTCTTAGCCCTCCTATGGCATGGGGGACAAGTCTACAATACAGGCTAACTGTTCCATTGGACCTGTCAAATAGTGCTGATGAACCTGTTTTGAAGGTGGTTGTCCAATAGTGTTTAAGAATATCACAACTTGCTCCTCGAGGCACACATGTATAGTATATCGGAGCAAGCCACGCTCATAGAGAATATAGTCAATCAAAGGAAGTGTTGTAGGCGTTTGAATTTTCTGACAGGTTTGCATCATCCTTATAAATTTTAGTATTTAGGTAATATATTTAGGAAAAAAAAATAAGTAGTAGCTAATCAAAATGAAACCCCATGCATGCTTCACGAAACGAACATGCAGGTGGCGCTCAGATCGGGTGTAAAGAGAAAAATAAAGCACAGATCGAACCAAAGTGAGGACAGCCCTAACAAATTTGAACAAATATCTTGGGTTGGGGGGGGAGAGAGAAGAAGGATCACCAGCCGCCTCCCCTTCGGCAAGTATATACTTTTGTTGTAGTCGGTTCAACATGCCGCACTGCCAGAGAGGTTGAGGGTGAGGAGCTCGAGGGAGAGCAGCGCCGTCGGGAGGGAGGGAGGGAGAAGGGGCGCCGGCAAAGGGGAGGGGCACGGGAGGGAGGGAGAGGGACGCCGGCACAGGGGAGGGGCTCGGGAGGGAGGGAGAAGGGGCGCCGGCAAAGGGGAGGAGCTCAGGAGGGAGGGAGAGAAATGACTGAAACCCTAAGTCTGGCGGCGGGGGTTGAATGGACGGTACATGAACGATCGCTGTGGGATCGCGGATTCTATGAGCTATATTGAGTTTCATGTTCTTAGGCCTTCCTTGGCTTGTAGCAAAGACCCACCCGCAGCATATTTGGCTCTCAGAATTTGTGCACATAAGGAGTCTGGGTTTTGCACCAGTCGCCATCCTTGTCGTGCCTTGAAGAGGTGCAGGTCTCAGGCTGGTTGCTGGGATGTGAGTGGGCCGCTCCCTTCGCCTGGTGCACGTCCCACACGGCGTATGCTCGGTCTCACCTTCGTTCGGCCGTTCCGCCATTCCTCTATGCACTCACTCTCCTGTTTCTCCTTGTCATTTCCCCCCAAAACCCCAATCCTCAAATCGATTAAACCCTAAGCGGAATGCCGGCTAGCGACTACTGCCGGCTGCCGGTGCGCCTGCGCGACTTCTGACTTCTGAGCCCCCAGGAAGCAGCCCTCGTCCCGGCGTCGCCGGACCTGGCTCGACTGTTGCCCCCATCACTGGGAGAGTGGGAGTTCTGAAATCTCGAACTCACGATGTCTCAATCCACCGGTATGTTTAGCACGATGTTGATCAGTACTAATATGTGTTCGATTTTTGTCTAGATCGTAGAGCATTGACAAATGCAGAAGCATAAATATGTTGATTCGAGGTCTTTGTCATGAGGATACCCGGTATTTCTGTTGAAAAAACCCTGGCTCTGCCACTGAATCGTGCAATCGAAAATTCGTTTCTCATATTTGTTTCATCTAGAAGCTGTTCGTCCATGCAAATATGCCAGTGTGGGTGTAGAGTTTATGATCTTCTCGCTTTCTGAATGCAGGGCAAGGTTGAATTCTTTTTCCTCAGCCTTTCATATTCCATGTTGTTGGGTTGAAGAAATCTGTTAATTCATCTGCCGTGTGTGAACTTCCTGATACACATACATCAACAAGATGCTATGCATAGTCAACAATAAAAAAATCTGCGTTCTAGCATAGTCAATAAATTAGCAGACCAGAAAATGATAGGAAAACGCAACAAGATCAGAAAACGCAATCGCCACAATCACTACCTGCATAGTCAATAAATTAGAACCCGTTTGCTTCGCTGAAAAGCCATGGTTGAAAGTATTGTTCGTTGATTTGTTGTGAGAGAAAAACACTGTTCCGGCTAAAAAAAACAAACTAAAAAGTATGGATTATAAGACAAGCGAACAGGGCCTTAGCAGATGCTATGCATTATCCGCTTATGTCAGAACACATGATCACCACAATCACTACCTGCATAGTCAATAAATTAGCAGATGCTATGCATTATCCGCTTATGTCAGAACAGATATACATATCCACCACAATCACTACCTGCATAGTCAATAAATTTTCTTGAGCTTTATCCCCTATGATATGCTGTGTTTTTGTCCCTGAGGAAACCGGAGGGCCTGCCCCCTACTGTGTGTGTATGTGTTATATATAAATACAAATTCCTCTCCTGTGATATGTAATCAACTTTCTGTGTTTGTAGGCATATATTACAGCAGGCAGAGGAAACCTTTTGAGCACAATAGCAATGTATTTCACACAGAGCTGCAATGTGTTCCAGTGGTCATGCACTTCCCGATGCAAATAGGATCCACAGTTTGGGATTTGGCAGTTTTTGCAAGGATTGGGATGGAATTCGTCTGCGCAAGGTCCAATTGATCAACTTCCTTTCTTTGCCAACAGAACAAAAAGAAAAGGCTGACATAATAGTTCTTGATTCAGATGATGAGGATGGAAACAGGTCAGGATACAGTAAGTTGGCATCTGAGATTGGCAAAGGACTCGCAACATCTGAATTGGCTCGTAATATCACAGAGAGGGTGACATCTAATGGGAGCCAAGCATTTGTAACCATGCATGCTGATGGAGACAAGAACACACACATTGTTCCACATGGTCAATGTTCTGCTTTAGTGAATCAGTTACCTTTGCAAACCAGCTGGCAACCATCTATTCAGTTTGAGAGAATTGTGTTACAGAAAAGGCCTGAGGAGCAAAGAATGCAAGATGTTGTGGTATGACCTTCAAATTCCAGTTTGTTAAATTAATATTAACTTCTATAAATATTTTTTTGTGCTTATTCCACTATATGTGTACCGTGATGAAAGACTCTGCATTCCAACTCTTAATTCGTGTTTCTCGTTCTAGGCTGCTAGCATAGCAGAGAAGAGAGCAGAAACACAAGTGTTCCTTTCACCTCCTATGGAGAAAAAACGAAGGAGATCAGACCTCAGTTTGCATGTCAGTGAAGATACTACTACTGTCCCTAAACAAAGAAGAAGAAGAAGAAAAGGTGCCACAGATCTAGCAGCAGCTAATTTATCATTGGATTTACAACAAACTGATACATCGTCAGAACCTGACATGGCTATAGAGAAAGAAGAGAATAAAAAAAGTGAAAGTGATGGTCTTGAGGATTATTGGAAAGATTTTGCATTGGCTGTTGAAAGCACAAAGGTATGAGTGTCAATGACAGAATTTGATTTATATTGCAGCAACCACTTGAAAATCTTTAATTTTTTCCAGTTGACTGCTAGTTCAGCTTGTGAGTACATGTATCACCTTTTTTTTAGATTGAACACTGATCCCTATGGAGCATTTTCATGCTAGTATATTATATTTTGCCTGCTTTCTGGCAAGAAATACTCAAATTTGCAATTTAAGGTCAAGTCAACCATGTGAAACCGCAAGTAAACAAAAGATCCCAAGAACTTTGTGTCTTTTGGTACTGTGGTTATTTCTATGCACAACCATAGCACAAACTACACCTTGATTACAATGAATACTTGTATTGTGAAATGATCATTCCCAAGAAAAGAGGTATCTCATTTTACAGGAGCCAAGTGTTTACATAATGCGCTGAGATTCATTAGCTAAAGTGTTAAAAAATCCATTCATTACTGTTCAGTTCAATTGTTGGTAACCAGTTTCTTGATTTGGTTATATTTATTGGTCCAGCTAGACGAAGTTGACGAGGCGGCAAATGAAAAGGAAGAGGGTAATGGGATGATGGGGGACATCGACTGCAATCATGACATTCGGATTCATGAAGATTTGGGTCATGTATGCCGTGTGTGTGGTATGATTGTGAGAAGAGCTGATTCAATAATTGATTGTGAATGGAAAAAGGTTCGTAATTTGTTTAAGATATATGAGGCTTTTGCAGCTCTAGTTCATTTTGCAATGAAGTTTTTTATGCATGCATGTAGTTTTGTCATGTGAAAATTCTAAGCACAAGCACCAAGTTGGGGTGTTCTTTTTTTGGCAAAAGGCCTGGTTGTCGATTTTAATTCTTCACTTCTACATGTACCTTATAGTGTCAAGTTTTGAACACCTTGTGCTGTTAGCCTATCTGCTCATTTCACGTGATATGTGTAACACCCCAGGTGTTTATCACCAATTAAGTAGTGGGTTTGAGCTCAAACATGACAGATTAAGTGGAGATGACAATGTCAAGGTCAACCTATGGAGATGAGCCTGACCTAAAGTTGGATGTTGCACCATTGCTTTATATATAGGCCATTTTCAAAGATATATGTTTGGATGGTGTTATTGCCATATCTTCATGTGTCTCACCTTAATACCTATCTATATTAGTCACTGGAAAAGTTTCATGAAGTTTGGAATCAAAAAGTCACATGAAATGATAAGTTATATGCTTGTTTGGATTATAACTAAAACCTGCCTTACATCCCATGGGAACTAGTGTTTATGCAACATACCAATGCAACATGTGCAACAAACCTTTGCAACATGAGGAACAACCTAGTAAAACATATGTAGCATGTACCTTGAAGCAAACACCTGAAACAATTGAAATAGAGCTTTGAAACGAGCATTTCAATTATAGGGATTTCTATGTTTCAATGCATGTGAAACCTACACTTTTGTGCAACCTAAGCATGGTGGGTACGTTTGGCCTCTACAACACCTTAACTACACTTAGGACACTTAATAGAACAATGTTCATATTGATCATTTTGCCTAAATGTGTTTCTAAGTGATGGTTGACCATGTATGGACCCTAGAACCCTTTTGTTTGACCATTTCAAAAGTGGGACCTAGAAGCTTTGCATGACTATGCACCCTTTAACAAAGTTTTAGAGAATTTTATAAGGAACAAACTTTGTTTAAGAGTCAAGTCATGAAAATGTGTGGAACATGCTCAAACAGGGCCCACAAGTCAGTTTTAGGGCTGATTTCAGCACTTAGCCGTTTTTAAGCCCTAATTCCGGTAACATCGACGTTGGCATCTCGCGTTCTCAAGATTTCGTTAAGTAACTCAAGCTGACCCAAAAATGAAAGTTGGAAACAATTTAGTGGAGAGCAACATGTAAAGAGTTGGGATCAAATTGACCAAGTTTGGCATTGCAAAATCCCAAAACCGAGCCCTAGCTTAACATGTTGACACTGGTGATTTGGGGACTGATTATCTCCTAATCTGTGGGTCTTATGACTATAGTGCTTAAATGAAATTTGTAGGGCATCATGAAATGAACAACTTTCATATTTGGCCCAAAGTCCAAATCGGCACATAACAGGCCCAAAATGGTGTTCCACGACGGCCCCGCCAGTGCCTGCCGCCTGTTCGGTGGAATGCCCCAACGGCAGCCACGCGTCCAGGACGTGGCGACCATGCACCGCGCGTCTTCACCATGGACGCCGCGCGTCCGCTTACCTGCCGCGCGTCCCTGCCTTCCTTACACCATGCCGAGTGGTCCACGGTCGCTCCTTCAGTGCCCCAGAGCCCACAGTCGCTCTCAGGTTCTCCTCATGCGCTCGCTGTCGTCTCAGCCGCGTCCGCCATGGCCAGGCGGAGCTCCGAGCTCGCTGCCACGGGCGTTCCTACTCCTTCACGCGTTGCAGCCAAGCCAAGCCGTCACCGGCCCAGGAAACATCCCCTACGCCATGTACACGCTCGATAGGAGCCGTTGCCGTTGCCTTCTTCTGGTTGTTATTCACCGAGCGCCGCCATTGCCATGGCCGAGCTTCAATCGCCACCGCAATTCCTTGCCTCTGGTCTCCAGCCGCCCAAACGAATCACATCAGCACCTCTGCCACCTCGCGTCGCACCTCCCGCGCCTCTTCCCCGGGTCCGGCCGCCGCTGCAGCGCCACCGCCGCCTGCAGCCGCCGCCGTGCCTCCGGGCTTGTGTGGCCAGAGGCCCACGGACGTTCGCAGGCCACGCTGCGGGTGGCCATGGAGGCGCCGCGCCACCGTGTCGCTTCCGAGCCGCTCCACCGCCGCCGGGTCGCCGGCAGCCGGCCGGCGGAACCGCCGCCGTCCATTTTTTTCCCCTCCTCTGCTTCACTTTCACCAGGGGAACGAGGAAGAAGGCTGGCTCTCTCTGTCTCCTTGTGTTGATGACAGGCGGGCCCGGGTGGGAAACGGGTCCCACATGGCAGTTTATGAAGTGGCAGTTCTGGGGTGGGAAATCGGGTGCGCCTAGCAGATCTAGGGTGGAGTAGTTGGTTTTGTTTTTGAATTTCAGAATTGCATTAAATCATCTAAAATTCATATCTCTTACTAGGTAAGTCCAAAAATAGCAAATGTGGACTTTTTGGAAACCTTGAGAAGAGATCTATGCAGTAGAGTCATAAAATTCTATATGTTTATAGATGTTTCTAGTGTGTTTATTTAAGTTGAATAAGAGCTCTAGAAATGCCTTTAAACCTAATCAGAGTAAGATCTGGAGTTTTAGGACTCCAAAAATAGTGATTCTTGTTTTGTTAATTTTGTGATGACATGTACTTGCTTGGAAAAATATTAAACACACTAATTTTTCACTGTTTTCCTAGGGTTTTGATTTGACCTTGTTAAATAAGGAAAATTACATTTATTACTTGTCATTTTATATCTTGAGTTGTGATGCTCCAAATGATGTGAAATTTTTATGGTAGGTTTGTTATGATAGGGATGTACTGTGGTATAAATTTCATGGTCATTGCTTACTTTATACTCAAGTTATTGATTTAACTTGTTTATAGCTTGATAAATAGCTTATAAATAATATATAAATGATAAAATAGAAAATATTGTTCCATTACCTGAGTATGATGTTTCTCTATCATATTGATTCATAATATGGCCTTGGGTTCACAGAAAATATTGAGTTTTAGGTTTAATTTGCTTTTACATGATTTATTGCAATAGCTATTTGTCTTTTTCATAGAGGTTGATCTACTTGTCTAAATGGCTTGAAATTTGGACAGTAGACTTTTGAGAGCATTTGTAGACCCCTGTAATTTTGGTAGAATTTATTGAGCATCTTTATGATGTGGTCATAATTCCACCTACTTATCTAAATAAATTAAGAAAATGTATTAAAAGAAATTATTTAGTATTGGGCACTATGTTTTCTGGTGTTCATTAGTCTTGTGTGACATGTTGGTAAAGTTGGTTTTGTCTAATTATATGTTTGCAACATAAGTTAATAATTATTTCTTGCAAATGAGGTTTCTGAACAGATTTGAGGATATTGTTAATTACCCTATGCAAATGATGTTTTCATGTCTTGTGTGCTATAACAAAGTTGTTGTGAATTTCATGATCTAGCTGCTGTTAAAAATTTGGTGGCATTTGGCCATATGGTTTAGAAACTACAGCTGTTTAAAGTTAGGGTACAGAATTGCTTGCTCTCTGTCTTGTTAGACCAGTTTCGGTATTTGTGTAAATTTGACATGTTAAACTTTGGAATCATGCTGTGACGATATTAAATGAAATGTAGAGAATGTCATAAGCTTTTCATAATGTCTTCTTGCAAGTCATTTGGAGTTGTAGATCTCCAGTTATGATTAAATTACTCAACTGTTGGTTTGATGTCCAGAAGGTAGCAATTTCTAGTTCTAGTACTTTGATTAACTTTGGCATGCTTGGGTATCGAATTGTGACTCATATCTTTGATGATACTTGAGTGGTACCCTGTAATCTTGTGAGACTTGTTTCTTGAGTTATGTGCTTGCCCTCTTCTATGTTATGTCTTCTTGAGGATTAAGTTAATTAGCTCTAGGGTTTATGTGAACTTTGGTATGCTTGCATGATTACTTGTTTATTTCACTTCTTTGCATTCATACATATGCATTGTTGCACCTCATTTAGGTACGTTAGCTGAAGCACGTGAAGGACCTGGCGTGGAGCCAAACCCGACGACGGTGTTTGGTGGAACTATCCCGAAGATGGATGTACTCAGCGAGATTCTTCTGACATACTCTAACTTGAGTCGGATCCCAGGCAAGCCCCGGAGCATTATAAGCCTCCTATCTTCAAAGCAATTAATTCTATATATGTTATAAGTATTGTTGCATTAAGTGATAGGAGTTGGTTGGAAACCCTTGCTGCATTATATCATTCCTTGTCCAGATATATGAATCCTTGAATCCTACGTAGACTAGGATCGAGTAGATGCTTAGCCCTGCTTTAAGCGGTAGAAGTCAGGTGATTTCCTGTCACCTGCGAGATATAGGGATATTCATATATGGCACGGTTGGCTATATTTGCTATCGTGGAAAGGAACCATGTGTTAATAAAATGAAATGAGATCGGGCGGGATGATGATAGTGAAGCGACAAGGCATGGAGGTCTTGGGTGTGGATCTATCCCCGTCTGAGTCGTTTAAGGACCGATTCGCTGTACGTCCTTGAGTCATGTTGAACGCAGTCTAACACTTAGTTGGCCGGATAAGTCGTTCCGACCGCGAATCCGAGTAATACAGTTCAGGCCGAGAATCGAATGGTAGGTTGCTTCTTGGAGGAGAGAAAGGATGTGCTTGGGGACATTGGCGTGAGACCAAGGGGGGGTTAGAGTCCCTATCACCTGGCAGAGTGTCGCCCTTGGGGTCGCGACATCATTCGGACCCGTGGCTCCTGAACTGTACCAAAGGTGACCTGAGCAGCCCTCGCCAGGCGTGACTCGGTGAGTGTTAGAAATACCCCTCTAGCTGGATAGGAATTCGATTCGAATCGCCGTCGCTCCCGGTTAGTGAGCACTTGACTTGAGCAGCGGCAACGTAGATTCAATTAAATTGAACGGATGGTTAATTGGATCACGATGAAAAGGTTGCCTCAATTTATACCTGCTATGGTTAATATTGTTTGCTCCTAATAAAGTGAGTGCTCTAGTACAGGTTCTAATATAGCTGATAGGTTAATGATAATTAACTTGATGCTTAAGCATTAATGATTGATCATCTATATTAAGCTTTTATGCAAAATGTTGTCAAGCTAGCCCCACTTTATATCAGCCTTGCATGATCCTTGGTGTCACCTTATTTCTGGTTTCTGACGGGTAAGTCTAGCTGAGTACCTTCTTGTACTCAGGGTTTTATCCCCACTTGTTGCAGGTTATGATGTATCATGGCGACTGCAAGAGTTGGTTGGCTCCTGCCTTAGTGGCGGAGCGTGATCATGGGCATGATCCTTCTGAGCTATCTTATCTCTAATGCTTTTGTTGGAAGTCGACCATGGTACTGGCATGTATTTGAAATAAGAATAATGTTAGTTTCAAATTACTTTGCTTCCGCTACTTTTGAACTTAAGTTGTAATAACTATGTTGAACTCCGATGTATATTGAATTACTTGTGAAATGGTTATAACATGTGACTTGTTATGTTGAATCACTACGATCTTGGCTTGTATGTTGGTTGGTTTGAAATCCCTCGTGATTTCATTGGACTACCGGAGTTATATGGGCTCAAGTGCGAGAATTTGATCATTTCGGTGATTGTTTTTGTACTTGTGCTCTTATAATTTGGACGGTTCTGTTACAATATGCACTAGTTCCATACTCGTTCACATTAGTCCTGCCACATACGCCTTACAGTTTTAACTTTTGAACACTTGTGTTGTGAGCTTATCTTCCTGTTCTACTTGGTATGCACAAGTTCTATACTCTGCCTCGATAATTTCGTCATCCTCGCCTTGTATGCACATGGAAATCTTGTGAAATATAAACTATTGAGAATATCAAAACCTTCATCTTGTCAACAATGCCAACTACTATCAAACAATACAAAATTGTTGGGATTTAACTCTCACAAATCTGTTTTCATTGTTTTTAAATAAATGTTTGCTTGAAGATTAACCTTGAAACTAGGGCATTTTGCTGAAAGCTTGAGATTGCAGAGGGCTTGTGTTTTTTATTTTGCTCCCCTGAATAACTTGCTAACTTGAGGGGATGTGTTTTGCTATCATCTTTTTGTTTTGGTTATTACTGTGTACTATTTAGCAATTGGGGATATTTTACCTTATGTCTCTTGTTTGGGTAATTGCTGTTGTTGTGTGTGATATAGTGGCTGTCCTTTCGTCAATGTTATGATTTTACTATCAAGATGTACATGAGTTATGTCATATACAACATGCTAGTATGGGCTCAGAAGCAAATGTTTGGCAACTTCATAAAGTAACTTCAATTTTATATTATAATCATGTAGTTCAAACGTGTAAAATTTTAATAGAAGAGAATAGGATTGGAGAACGCGAGTGATTTTCATGACTTTTTTTCAGGCTTCAAGGAGAAGAACGAATTGCTATGGAGGACATTCAAAGGATGCTGATGAGATAGACTGTGGTACTGTCAAATTGTCTGAAGATTTCATGGTTGCAGATATTGCTATTCATCCCAGACATGCTCAGACAATGAGACCGCATCAGTTGGAAGGTTTCAACTTTTTGGTTAAGAATTTGATTGGAGACAAGCCGGGAGGTTGCATTCTTGCTCATGCCCCAGGTTCAGGGAAAACATTTATGCTTATAAGCTTCGTTCAAAGCTTCTTGGTGAGGTATCCATCTGCAAGGCCCCTTGTTGTGCTGCCCAAAGGGATATTAGGTACATGGAAGAAAGAAATTCAACGATGGCAAGTGCAGGATATACCATTGCACGATTTCTACTCTGTTAAGGCTGGCAAAAGAGCAGAACAGTTGCAAATCCTCAAATATTGGGAAGACAAGATGGGTATACTGTTTCTTGGATACAAGCAGTTCTCCACAATCGTCACTGATGATGGGGGCAGCAACGTCACAGCTGCATGTCGGGACAGGCTGCTTAAGGTTCCCAACTTTCTTATACTTGATGAGGGTCATACACCTAGAAACAAGGAGACTGATGTACTAGAATCGCTAAATAGAGTGGAAACACCACACAAAGTGGTTCTTTCGGGTACACTTTTCCAGAATCATGTCGAGGAAGTGTTTAATACCTTGAATCTTGTTCGCCCAAAGTTTCTCAGGATGGAATCATCCTGTCCTATTGCCAGACGTATAATGAGTCAAGTTGCAATATTAGGTAGAAGTTCAAAAGGGTTTGGTGATGGCGCGTTCACTGAGGCAGTTGAAGGAACCTTGTTAAATGATGAAAACTTCAGGAGAAAGGCCCATGTTATTAGAGGTCTTAGAGAACTAACAAAGGACGTGCTTCACTACTATAAGGGTGATATCTTAGATGAACTACCTGGCTTAGTAGACTTCAGCGTGTTCTTGAAACTCACTCCCAAGCAGAAAGACATATTTCACAAGTTGTATACACATGTTAGGTTCAAAAGAAGTGCAGTAGGGAGTGCACTGTACATTCATCCTTGTCTTTCAGAGGTTAATGCTGAGAACAGAGCTAACACCTAGAGAGATGATTTAATTGATAGTTTGCTGGATTCTATCACTGTGAGAGACGGTGCGATGGCCAGTTTTTTCATGAATATCCTGTCACTTGCTAATTCTGCAGGAGAGAAAGCACTTGAGTATATACTTCCCATGAAATTTTTTGAACGGCTGCTGATTAAGAAGAAGGGCTGGCATATGGGGAAAGAAATTTTTACGATCTCTGGTGATACTAATCAAGAAGACAGAGTTGGCAGTGGAACAATTTAACAGCTCTGCTGATGCAAAAGTTTTGTTTGGTTCTATCAAGGCATGTGGAGAGGGCATCTCCCTGGTGGGCGCATCGAGAGTTGTCATTCTAGATGTTCATCTGAACCCATCTGTCACCCGTCAGGCAATTGGGCATGCATTCAGGCCCGGACAGCAGAAGAAAGTGTTTGTATACAGGCTTGTAGCTACCGATTCTGAGGAGGAAAAGGTCCATGAGACTGCATTCAAGAAAGAAGTCATACCGAAATTGTGGTTTGAATGGAGTGAGCACTGTACTACGGAAGACTTCAAGCTTGGTCAAGTTGATATTGATGACTCTGGGGACGAACTATTGGATACTAAAGCAATCCGCCATGATATCAAAGTGTTGTATAGGAGGTGAACCCCCTCACTCTCTCAATCTCAATATTGTTTTACACGCTAGTAGTAGTAGCCTAATCTATTGTCTTTGTAGGTAGGTAACAAGCGGTGTGGCCACTGGACACCATGTAAATATTGCAGTGCTGATCGTTGAGCTGATCCTTGACATGAAGTAAGAGGGTTTATCCTGTGCAACTGCACTTCAAATTACATCATGAAAACAATGCTCCCCGTTCTATTCCATTTTATGTTGTGTTGTCTTTAACAGATACTGTTTTTTTACGGTGCCTACATTGCAGTGACAGAACTAAAAGTTTGCTCTAAACTAGGATTTTCTGTTATTAAGTAATTTCAAGCCATATTTGTGGAATGGCTTCTTTGTAGCATGTGGCAACTCGGGAGTTGGGACAGCAGTCAGCTGATCCTCCACTCATTTCTTGACTCTTGGGGTAGAGTTTCTGAGGATTAATAGCTATGGTGTTTAGCCTTAACTAAATACTTCGTTCGCAACAATAACAACTCAATAAAGAGTCGAGGTTTATTGAGTTGTTATTGTTGCCAACGAACCTTTGGGTTTGGGACTCGCTTTCTACGTCCTGTTCTGTACTTTAGTAGTATTTTTTAGCACTGTTCGCCGAAACGGCCGTTTAGCCCGTTTAAACACCGTGTAAACGCTACACAGTGGTGCTCTGTTTCCATTTAATCATCCGTTTACCTCGTTTAATTGTTCGTTTAGCCGTTTAATGGACTGTTTGGCCCGAATAATGGCTAAACAACAGGTGACCTACTGTTTACCGTTTAGCGTTTAGAAAAACATAGTTTTTTAGTGAACGAATAGTATTTTTCTCTCACAACAAATCATCCTAAGCAACTGCCCAAGCCAAATTTCTACATGGTCTGTGCGGCGCGGCACCGATCTTGCCCGCGGGCCCTGCTGTACACTGTTCCTGCACCCGGTTGGGAAAAAGGGTTCGTTCGCGGATTGGCACGTTAGCCGTTGACATAGGCACATAGCTTTACTACTTTAGCCGTGGCCACTGATGATTGGATTAGGGTCATGTTACGAAAAGATAAATACTAGATGTTTCAGATGTCAACATCGAAGGCCTGAACAAATCGTAAACAACGTCATGTGAAGGAAATCAGTTGCTGTGGGAGCGATAGAGACGTGGCTGATTACATTAGTGGTGGTGTTCTTTCAGCGGGGGAAGAGAGTGGAGACACGGTTTGAGTGGCGTTGCGTTATCCGTCGCTCAAAAGAAATAAAGAATAATTAGGTCTTTTAACTAGGTGGAGGATTTTGTTTTCTCAGCACAATTTTATTTCGGAGGATCACTTTTCGGAGTATTATATAAACAAGTACTCAATGTATCAAAAACAAAATATCTAGGAAGAGAAAAGGAGAAAGAAAACAGAGGCATGTGATGTGACCGGTGGCAATCTATGTCCATGCATGTGTGGTTATCGTGTTATCGATAAAGGTCGATTATAGAACGTAGAAACTGCACAAGAATCATACACTAATTTCGTAGGAATCGAGTTTTTATAGAAAAAAAATCAAGAATAGAAAAGAAAATCTCACGTTCCACACACACACGGAGGATTTTTATATTTTTAATCATTTTTATTCAATATTTCAAAAATAATTTCACCTAAAAAATATTTTTAGATCTGACCCTTTTGGTCACACCAGCGGCGTTGGCGCGACCAAATAACGTTGTCGCGTCACATGCATTGGCGCGGCAAAGTCCGCCACGTTAGACGACGTTTCGGACGTGGAAAGCGCTGTCACGCCACTCCCGCTGGCGTGACAGTATTGTTCTGTCGCGCCACCGGGAGTGGCGTGACAAGATAAAATGTTCGAAAAATCATAACTCCTTCATACGACGTCGGATGAACATGAACTTTATATGAAAATTGTAGCACTCGATGAGATCTACAACTTTATAGTTTTGAGTTTTTTTTTATTTGAGGACGCTAAGATGCTCAAAAAATTAATAATAAATTTTAGGACCATAATAACTACGTACAAGTTCTTGTCACATTAGAAAAATACTAGCGTTTTTGTATGGCGTCAAATAAAGATATTTTCTATATGAAAGTTGTAGTCCTCAATGGAATCTAAAACTTTGTAGTTTTGAGTTTTTGCATTTGAAATAGTTAAAATACACCTAAAAAATAATATAAAATTTCAGCAGCATAATAATTGTGTATTACCGTTTATCGCAGTAGAAAAATAATATCGTTTTTATATGATGTCAAATGAAAATACATTTGATACCAAAGTTGTAGCCCTTAAAGAGGTCTACAAATTTATAGTTTTGAGTTTTCCTGTTTGGAATAGTTAAGATGTGAAAAAAAATCTAAAATTTCAGCAGCATATTATGCTGCTAGAACTTTATATTACCTTTTGAGCATGTTAATGGCCTCAAATATGAAAACTCAAAAGTATAAAGTTGTAACTCTCACTAGGGGCTACAACTTTGGTATAAAATGTATTTTCATTTGACATCATATAAAAACGATATCATTTTTCTAATACGACAAACGGTAATACACAATTATTATGCTGCTGAAATTTTATATTATTTTTTGTGTATTTTAACTATTTCAAATGAAAAACTCAAAACATACGGGCCTCACTGCTGAAATGCATTTTTACTATTTTTCGTGCATTTTAACTATTTCAAATGAAAAGTTCGCGAATAGCATACGGGCCTCACTGCTAGGCCATGGCTCTGTTCCTTTCAGCCCGCGCAAAAGCGCGGCACGTTGTTGGTGCCAACCCAGCAAGTGGATCTGTGTTTCTCAAAAAAAAAAAAAAAAGTGGATCTGTGGTCTGATGAGGCAGTGAGAGGAAACACCATGCAGTGCAGGCAGGAGCAGTGGCGGATCCAGGAATCAAAACCTATGGGGCCAGCCAGCAGAAGCTATGGGACCAAACCATATATGCTACAGTAAAATTGCACTAGATTCGTCAAAACCTGTGGGGCCACCTGCCCCCACAGGTTCTACCTAGCACATTATTTTTATTCTGTGCGCCTGGCCAAACCCGTCGCTGTACCGTACCGCTGGTGTTGGACTTGCACACTCGCTATCTTCACGGGTAGGTGCGCACGCACTCGCAACGACCGGCCCGACCCCTGCGGCCCTGTTGCCCGCCGTCTCTCTCCGGACTCCGGTCTGACGATGGTGAGTCCGCTGTTCCCAAGGATTCCACCACGAGCGCTCGCGGGCTCGCGGACTCCCTTCCTGCGTGATGCAAGTGCCTGCGGCACCGCGAATTTCCTCGCGCCTTTTGCGTCTAGACGGCAGCGAGCATGCATACGTGTATTCTCGGGCGGAAACAGGAGGTGGAGGAGTCGGTCCGTCTCTTCGTTCCCGCCGGTGGTGGCGGTCGTTTTACTACGTCGGTTCCGGCGCTGCTGGGGCGGTGCCTGCGGGTGGCAGTGCGGCACCGCACTTGAGACATGGCTGGACCGCGCTGCCGCCGCCGCCTGATGACTCCAAGTGAGAGATGGGCACCGAAAGGGGCCTTTCTCGTGGACACGGGGACGCCACCTGGTGTATGATTGATTGGCTCCACTGCTGCGCCTGTGCGTGCGCCCCATCTCAGGTGCCCCGGCCAGCCACTAGCTCGTCGTATCGTACGTGGCAGGTTTTTCCTTCCCCCACCACTACTGGGCGGCCAGCCACTAGCTCATCGCACTGGGCACATGAAAGTTTTGACGAGCTCAGAGAAACCCACCAGGGTGTGTTTGGATGACCGAGTCAAAAAAAAAATCGAGTTTGCGTTGGAATTTTTAAGTGCAAATTTGTTGATCCATGTAGTTGTGTAGACAAACCCGTCCATTCTTGGTAAAAATCTGGCATGTCGAATGGCTTAGACCTTGGATTGCCATAGAAGTTTGCATTTGCATCCACATGATCCATAATCGTATAGCTAAGCCCTGTCAAATGTGTGGCTAACAATTTGTTACCTTAGACATAGCTTGGCAGAGAAATGGGTCTATAACACGTGGCCCATGAGTATGGTAAAAGCCATAGCTTTGGTAACGATTTCATAGGAATTTGAAAGAATTTTTTAGGAACCCGATCATTCGATTCAAATGATTTTATAGGAACTTTTCTAATATATGATTCTATTCCTCTATAATTTCTCTATTTTTCTTTGTTCTATTTTTCTTAACGGAGCTTATTGCTCACTAATCCTACAGCAACATCGTTCCTTAAGACAGAGCAAAAAAAAAAAAAGAACTGCTAGTATCCGGACGTCCGAACGGACACCAGCGTCTGGACGCCCGTAGCTACTGGCCTGCTGCGCTGCTCGCTCGTCTGCCTGCCCGCCCGCCTGCTCGTCCGCACCGCTCCATGGGGACCGCCCTCGCCCGCCTCACTTCCCGTGCCCACATGGGGACCACTCCACCTGCGACCGCTTTCATCGCTTGCTTACGACATGTGCAACATCCCTATCTATTTTTACAATATCTAGATAAAACACATGCAACATACATCAGAAATAGCTGAAATATTTATAACATACGTTTGAAACACTTATGAAAACACCTGAAAACACTTGAAAATCATTGCAACAAAGACACAACATCCAAATAAAATATTACAACATATGACGAAACATATGCAACATCCAGATAAACACACTTGCAACGTACGTCTGAAAAAAACAAATAAAACATTGGGAATAGACACTTGCAACATACGTATGCAATCACTGCAACATATGCAACATCCCGATCTACTCCTGCAATATCCATATGAAACACTTGAAACATATACATCTGAAACAACTGAAACATTTAAAACATAGACTTAACATGTCTGAAAACGTCTGAAAACACTTAAACACAGCGTCGTCGGCAGCCATGGCCTACCTAGTGGAGGATTGTAGTGGTCAGCAAGCTTAGATCAGGAGGACATCGAGAACAACAGCCCAGCAAACACCTTCGCTACCGAACTTCCCTTCCTGTCGTGGTGTCTTTGGCTGGCGATAGGAAACGATATAGGCTCTGTTCGGCTGGTTGTTTTTTTGGCTGATGCTTGCTGATTTGTTGTGAGAGAGAAACATTGTTCCATGGCTGGCTAATTTTGACTGATAAACTCAAACGAACAGAGCCATAAAGGCCAGCGATGGCCTCCTGCCGGTGGCGTTGAGTTGGTGGTGGCCAGGTGACGCCACGGCCGTGACCGTCAAGATGGAGTGGGGCGCGGCGGGGGATGGGCGCGCGGCACGGTGTGGGGAGGCGCACACGCGTGCTGATGGACGGGGCACGGTGGGGGAAGGGGGCGCGGCGGGTCTGGAGAAGATGCAGAGCAGGAGACGGTGTCGTTTGAATGCTGAGGAATAAGTGGATTGGAATTAACGTATATAATAAATATTTTTGGAGGGCCGGATGCTCAGGTTGGAGCGTTTGGGAAAAGAAGAGTATATGCAGACTAAGCGTGCGCCTAAGGGCCGGAGGTAGGACCGGTGCTGCACCATTAGATCTGAGCATGATACATAGAAAAATAGCTCTAGTTATCGTCACACTCATCAAGCTACAAGTACTAATTATCACCTCAGTTGTTGTGTAATTTATCTTCATATAAACTTGCTTGAAATCTAGTTACTTGTTTAGCCTTTGATTTGAAATTTATCAACTTTTTTCTTTATTTCTGGTTCCGGTGTCCCTGTTGCAGCGTGATACCAATCTAAGCCACTTTTTCTATAAAAGCGTAATACAAGCCACATTAATCTATCTTCTTTAGATAACGAGCCACATTAATCTAACTACTGTGCTGCATTGAACAGTACGTATTCTCAATGGCTCAACTTCAATGGCTATCCAAGGCTTCTTTCCTTTTTATTGTTGCTTGCTCTGAAAACTTCAATGGCTCAACTTCGTGCGCTAGCACATGTACTTGGTTGGACGGTGACTGAGTGGTGGCTTACAAGTTTCTGAGTGGTTGGACGCGAGCCCAACGGTCCTCGGCCTCGGCCTCCCAAAGCGATCTGTGGGGAAGGGACTCGGACTCTCGGAGCAGAGGGCACTTGCCACTTGCTGTAGGATATTTGAGCATGTGCCGTTGCACTCGCCACTTGCCGTAGGATATTTGAGCATGTGCTCATGTTGGCATGGGAAGATTCTACAGTCGTCAGCGGTGGTGAGCATCGGACCGTTGGAGTCTTGGGGATGGTTTAGGTCATTAGGTGGTTCTTAGCTTATTTCCTCGCCTCGCCTCGTCTCTCCAGCAAAACTAGCTCCGTCAGCAGTAAACAAGCCAAATTAGGCTCAAAGACAGACAAACATAACAACAGAAACGGCCCTACCTGTTCTAGTCTCTATCCGGTGAGACGAGGCGTGGCAAGCTTGAGCAATGAATCTAAACACGCACGGAGGCTCAAACGGCCTGTTGTTAAGAATATACTATACAACCTAGAATATAACATTTATGTGATGAGCTAAATAAGATTCATTGGTTCTGCTGGAAAAAGCTTACCAGTTCCAAGAACAAAGATGGTCTATGCTTTAAGGATTTATATCTGTTTAACGTGGCCATGCTAAGCCGCAAGCTTGGAGCTTGCTTACAAGTCCTCACAAGCTATGTGATCATGTACTAAAGGCAAATTATTTCTCACGAACTAACATTCACAAATGTATAGCTCAAATGGGTATATCATGCACCTGGAAGAGCACTTTGAAAAAGGGCTTGAATTGCTGAAAAAAGGCTTTATATGGCGGATTGGTAATGGGGAGAATGTCAACATGGCTGTCTAGGGAGGGGCATCTAAGGAAACCAATCACACGTAAAGAGGCCTCTCTGCTGACAAGTGAGTGAGATACTGAGAGATCATCAATCCGGTGACACATTTTCACATGCCCACTCCACTATCACACCAAACAAAAGGCCTAGCCCAATTAGCAAAAGAACTACTAATGCTTTAGGCTCTTTTGGGCCTTCATTTCTAGCAGCCCCACCATCATCACTTGTCTCTAGATTCTCTCATCTTCCTGCTTACCTGCTGCATCATGATGGATGACACATTGATATGCATGGTTACCGCCATTGAAATATTTGTCCCCAAGAGTCGTGGAGTTTACCATACACTGACACACAAAGGTTCTGACGACGCCCGCACCTTGTCTTTCTGATGACCGCATCACTCGGAGACCATCTTTGCACTACACGAGGCATTATCCCTTTGCCCTGATGATGATAACCTAACTGGCATCTACTCCTTATCTAATCGAGCTAGCCACGGCATCTTGCATATATATAACACAAAGTCACCACGTTTTGTCAGCAAAAGCCCAAGGTGAATCCGTGACCATGTCGGCTGGCCACATGGTGTGCGGAGTCGCCATTGTGTTCGCCACCGTTCTGGGCTCCTTCTGCATCATCGTCGTCACCGCCTCGCCGGAAGGTAAGCTGCGAATGCCGGTGGTGAGCAATAGATTTGTCGCCCATTGGATTCACTTCAACGGACACAGCCAATGCAATGCCTGTTGTTTGTTCTTTGTTGCAGCGCAGAGGTACAACTTCAGGCACGCGCGGCACGCGCCGCTGGTGTCCTACTACAACTACATCGTGGTGGGCGGCGGCACGGCAGGCTGCCCGCTGGCGGCGACGCTGTCGGAGCGCTCGCGCGTGCTCCTCCTTGAGCGCGGCGGGCTGCCCTACGCCAGCCGCAACGTGTCGAGCGAGTACCATTTCGCGGACGCGCTGGCGGACGCGTCGCCGCTGTCCCCCGCGCAGCGGTTCGTGTCCGAGGACGGCGTGGTTAACGCCCGCGCGCGCGTGCTCGGCGGTGGCAGCTGCCTCAACGCCGGCTTCTACACCCGCGCCAGCGGCGGCTACGTGCGCGCCGCCGGCTGGGACCACCGCCTCGTCAACGCGTCCTACCGCTGGGTGGAGCGCGCGCTGGTGTTCCGCCCGGCGGTGCCGCAGTGGCAGCGCGCGCTACGCGAGGGCCTCCTCCAGGCCGGCGTCACGCCGGACAATGGCTACACGCTGGAGCACGTCCAAGGCACCAAGATCGGGGGCACCATCTTTGACCGCAGGGGCCGCCGCCACACCGCCGCGGACTTCCTCCGGAGGGCCCACCCCAGGCGGCTCACCGTGTTCCTGCACGCCACCGTCTCACGGATCCTCTTCAGACGTGCCGGTACGAGTCGAGCGCACGCCGCCATGCTATATAATATATTCCGTGTGCATGCATGCATCTGCAATCTGCACCGTCGGTGTGTGCAGAGGGGGCGGCGAAACCCGTGGCGTACGGGGTGGTGTTCACGGACCCGATGGGCGTGCAGCACCACGTGTACCTGCGGCGAGGAGGAGGAGGCGCCAAGAACGAGGTGATCCTGGCGGCGGGCACGCTGGGGAGCCCACAGCTGCTGATGCTGAGCGGCGTCGGCCCGCGCGCGCACCTGGAGAAGCACGGCATCCGCACCGTGCACGACCAGCCGGGCGTCGGGCAAGGCGTGGCGGACAACCCCATGAACTCGGTGTTCGTGCCGTCTCCCGTCCCCGTCGCGCTCTCCCTCGTCCAGGTCGTCGGCGTCACCCGCTTCGGCAGCTTCATAGAGGGCGTCAGCGGCTCGCAGTTCGGCATCCCGCTGCACGGCCGCGGCGCCGCCCACCACGCCGCCCGCAACTTCGGCATGTTCTCCCCCATGGTACGTGCGGTCGAGTGTTCGAGTTCACATGCAGCCCCGCCTTCATCATAACGGAACATTCGCCATGCATGCATCCAATCCAATGCAACAGACGGGTCAGCTGGGCACGGTGCCGCCCAAGGAGCGGACGCCGGAGGCGATGCGGCGCGCGGCCGAGGTGATGCGGCGGCTGGACAGGCGCGCGTTCCGTGGTGGCTTCATCCTGGAGAAGGTGCTGGGCCCGCTGTCCACGGGGCACATCGAGCTGCGGTCCGCGGACGCGCACGCCAACCCGGCGGTGACGTTCAACTACTTCCGGGACCCGCGGGACGTGGAGCGGTGCGTGCGGGGCATCGAGGCCATCGAGCGGGTGGTGCGGTCGCGGGCCTTCTCGCGCTTCACCTACGCCAACCACACCGCCATGGATGCCGCCTTCCGCCGCGCCGCCGGGACGGCCTACTTCCCGGTGAACCTGCTGCCGCGGCACCCCAGGGACACGCGGACGCTGCAGCAGTACTGCAGGGACACGGTGATGACCATCTGGCACTACCACGGCGGCTGCCACGTCGGGGGCGTCGTCGACCGGGACTACCGGGTCGTCGGCGTCCAGGGGCTCCGCGTCGTGGACAGCTCCACGTTCAGGTACTCGCCCGGCACCAACCCGCAGGCCACCGTCATGATGCTCGGCAGGTAATTATAATGGAACAAAAGCTCACATCCGTCCCTCCTCGTCGCTAACTGTTTTGATAATACTGAACTGAATTGAAATCGCCTGCGTTTGGCTGAATTTCAACTGAACGATGAACAGGTATATGGGCCTGCGAATTCTGAAGGAGAGGTGGATGAGGAAGGGAGCTGAGGACAAGCATTAGTCCGTCTATTTATCCAGGATAGTGGATAGCATTAGTTCTTCAGGAGGAGGTTGTTTTGTGTAATTTATATACTAGTTGGTTTTATTACAAAAATTGCATTTGTTGATATGATGCGTGCGTGATGCAACGTTATGCGAGAAACAAGCAGTTGGATACATCATAGTCGTCGCTAGTTCGCTAGTATTTGAGGAATAGAAGAAGATTCAGTAGGATTCATTGTTACATGCACCGTTGATGTTCCATTAGTAGCTAGCATTGTAATGTTGTGTGTATCTTGGGTTTGTCAACTCTGATGTGCAGACATCATAAGAGCGTGAAATGTTATGGTTTGATGCGTTTGCTGAATATGGTAAAATAAAAAAAAAAACTTGAGTGAGCTGAATATATGGAAATAAAAACTTGAATGAAATGCAAAACGCTACTATTTCAGGGATAGAAGATTCAGTAGGATGCAAAGTTAATGTGATGGAATGCAAAGAAAAAAAAGGTCTCTCAGACAACCGCTGAGCCACCCTGACCAAGACAGGCCCGGCGGGAACGATACTCCACAACAGATCCTGTTCAAGTAAGGTCGTGCCATGTGGGCCGAGGACCGGCCTTATATCTTGCGTTTTCTCTTCACAGACTGCCGAGGCGGTACTAATATGATCACCTCTCTGGCTCTAGCTGGAGGAGTTGTGTGGGAACGGCCCAGTGATTCTGATACACAGGGAGAGCAGGCCCATTAGCCCATTTGGAACGCAGCTGACCATTCATTGTTTCCGCAGTTGATCGATGGATGGGAGCTGACAATTTTCACATGGACCGATTCTTGGATTCTCAAGTAACGGCCTCAGCTACAGCCGTGCCGTGCACATGAACAATCTTACAGATGCATCCAAAACAAACAAAATACATGCGACGTTTTCAGCCCCAGCTACGAAACTTGGACGCCGTTCGCTGTCGAGTGTGTTCGTTTTCTGTCCTGGTGAAGGCGACCGGCCGATCTGGCGGTACACGGCAAAAGGGACGAACAAAGAAGCTGACCTGACGCGACGTGGTCGCGTGTGAAATTTAGTGCGGGATCCATCACAGCTTGGACCCAGTCACCCAGCGCCGCCCTTCTAGTGATGAGCAGTACCTGCCGGCGCCTCCCCCACCAACACCGGGCGACCGTGTTTAACACCCAACCAATTCTCTTGAACTCGTCGTGCCCATCCGTGCGTGCCGGGGTTCCATTCCGTTCGCACGACACGCGAGCACTAGAGGCACGACGGCAGTTGGCAGGAGGGCCACGTTTAGTTTTCAAAAAAATTTCAAGATTCTCCGTCACATCGAATGTTTGAACACATGCATGCATGGAGCATTAAATGTAGACGAAAAAAACTAATTACACAGTTTGATAGAAAACTACGAGACGAATCTTTTAAGCCTAATTAGTACATGATTAAACACTAATTGACAAATACAAATAAAAGTACTACAATAGTCAAAACTAAAAAAATTCGCGAACCAGCCAGCACAGTTTCGTGGCCAGCGCCCAACCGCAATCATGCTTCATGGTTCATGCTGCTTCTCTTGGACCAATCACACAATGGCAGGATGCATTCACGGGGCCTTCTCGTTGAATTATGGATGGGTGAAGTACTTGGCTAGTTCTACATGTCTATATGCCTCCATCTACATAAAAAAGAAATTCTACGTGTATATTAGTTAGCTCGACACGTAAGGAGAAATAAAAAGAAAAGGAGAAAGAGAAAGAGAAGTAAAGAAGAGACAGATGAAACCAGAAGTTGTATTATATTTGATGAGGTAAAAGTAAACTGAAAACAAGGCCGTACAAGCGAACACTAAAAATATAATGTTCGTGAGTTGGTGCTTAATTACGTCATGACTATGATCTGATCGATCGACCTCTTATTTATGCAACGAGCTACACATCTTATTACATCCACCCATATTCATGTAATGGTTTGTTATTTGGCGGGACATGACTAAGGTGCACATGCCCCTACCCTAGGTCTTGCATAATGGGCAACGGGACCCGCAATCTGCCTTCGTGTGACAGCAGGGATCATCTGGATTAATTAGGCTCACAGCAGTAGCAATCCACCATTTTACCGCTGCGATTTTCGCAGTTAGTCTTCGGCCCTGTTTAGTTACTCCAAAATTCCTAAAAAAAATACACTATGCAAAAAGAAGATTCCTCGTCACATCAAACTTGTGATACATGCATGTAGTATTAAATGTAGATGAAATCAAAAACTAACTGCACAGTTTAGTTGTACTTTGCGAGACGGACGTTTTGAACCTAATTAGTCAACGGTTAGACAATTATTACCAAATACAAACAAAATGCTACAATAACGCTACAATAATTTTGGCACTCCAAACTTTAGAAACCAAACACAGCCTTCGTGCAAAATACGAGGTTACAGTCATTGTCCCCATCTACGCCGGTCGTGCAAAATATAAGGTTGCAGTCATTGTCCCCATCTTCGTGCAATATGTGCGCAGTGTACGTATACGTATTACATGTGCATGTAACCAGAAGAGGGTTCTGAGTATATAGACGTCACGTCAGATATCAGAGTGTGGGTTAAACCGTACCCGGAGACATGCAGTAAAACTGTCTGCACCGTGGTCCGCTACCACGTCCTGCCGGAGCATATACCGGATGAAGGAGTTGCAGCGGATCTTGTAAGCGGTATGCTACGCAAGCGGCGTCCACCAAATATGACGCAGTAGTGGATGTCCGCTACAGGCCGCTGCGGGGGCCACCACGTGGGGAGGGAGAGAGGGGAGAAGGGGAACAATGGCATGGGAGGGGCCCTGCAGGTGGGTGGGGAGAGAGGTGATGTGAAAAGGTGTGTATAACGTGTGGGGCCCAGTTATGATAGAAGATGATATAGAATATAGATGGATGTGGGAGAAATTGGTATAGATGATGAAATCTCGATGACTATGACAAAATATTCTTTTTAGAGGATGAATATAGAGTACGACGAGGACGGATAGTCTAATGCAGAGAGTAATGAGGATCAGTTTCTAGTTCAACCGCCCGTTACACCAACTCCGTTATCAATTGACGCAACTGATTCGCAGTATTGAATGCTCCGTGTGACCGTGAGAAATGCTCTGGTGAAGCATCCGGTAAGTTATCTGGTAGTATTCCGGTACAAGTGATGGCATGCTCGTCGTCGGAATGTGCATTTTAACATGATATTTGACCTTCTTTTGGCATTTTGTTGTTCATTCACAGGTACAAGTTGCAGTGGAAGGAATGATAGATCGACTGCTGTGCTGTGTTCACTTGTACCACGGTGGCGCTCCTCGAGATTGGCAGGGGCAGTGGGGAGGCCGCACAAAAGGCTCTCGCCATGATGGGATCGATGGACAAGCTCGCTAGCATTTCAATAATCAGCAAGCTCCCTCGTGTACACCGTAGCTCATCTGTCTCCGTTCGAGCAGGTGATAGCCTGATAGTTGCCTTGGCGTGCTTGTGGTCGCGAAAGGAAGAGGGCAAAGTGACGGGTAGCAGGGACAATGGTGTGTGCATGGCATATAATCGAGGAGGCGTGCAAGGAGCAACAGCATGCAGTGCATGCCGGAACTCGTGCAACCGCGTCTCTCAGCGCCCGCACTGCGCGTGCAGGCACAAAAGCAGGTCAATGTCAGCGTCGTTGGCGACCAGCGCCCACCACTCCACCATGAACCAGCCGGCAGCGTCTTCGCCGTTTCGGCGGTGCGAGGAGACAAGCTCGCGCGCAGCAGGAGGTGGCGTCGCGGTGCCGTACCCGTCCTGGAGGCAACGGCTGTGCTGTGCTCGTGGAGGGCCAGGACATGGACATGCCCAAGAAATGCGGTGCGTGCCTAGCGCGCGCCCGCGCAGTCAGCCTGGGCACATTTTTACCGAACACCGAAAACCGAATTGAACCGAAACCGAACTGAACGGTTGGTTTTTCGGTTTGATTTCGGTTTCTGGTTCTGTGAAGTTCGGTCCTCGGGTTCGGCTTCGGTTCTTATCTCCAACCGAACCGATCCACCGAACAACCGACGTTTAGTTTGCAAGGCGAGAAGTCCGCAGTCAAGTACGCAGCGTCGCAGCCAGCCCACCGGTTACGGCCCACTGACACACCCAGCCCCCTCCGGCCTCACGCATGTATGCACCACTGCCAGCCGCACTCTAACCCTATCCTTTCCTTTGCTCTTAGGAGTTCGTGGCGGCGGCGCACCCGGCAGACGGGCGGAGACCAGCGGCGGCGGCGCGACGCTGGACGGGAGGTGGAGGTGCCGAGGCAGGCCAGCAGCGGAAGATTGACGCGGCCGCGCGGGCGTTGGCGCGGACACCAGTTGGAAGCGGCGAGGCCGCTGCAGCGCAGTGGCGTGTCTGCAGATCCGTCCGAGGAGTGGCTGCAGCGGAGGAACGCGTTCTTTGCGAATGCTTGCTTGCTTCCTGGCGTGAATCGGTGAATGCTTTGCCTGTGCGAATGCTTCATTGCTTGCTTGCTTCTGTGCGAATGCGCTTGCTTCCTGGCTTCTGTGCAGATCCGTCCGTATGCAGATCTGTGCGAATGCTTGCTTGCTTCCTGGCGTGAATGCTTTGCCTGATAAAGTGAACTGTTCGATGTTCGTGCGCTGATTTGCCGATTTGCTTCTCACTGCTGTCAACGCTGATTCGCTGATTCACATACTTCTCAAGCTGTTGTCTTCCATCGGTTTGTTCGGTTATAACCGAAAAAACGAACAAAAAAACCGAAACCGAAGTCGTCGGTTCTTGATTTTCTGATCAACCGATCGGTTGCACCGAAGTTTTTGAACACCGAATTAACCGAACCGAAACGTCGGTTAAAACCGATTGCCCCAGGCTGACCGCGCAGAGCTGCTTGCCACGGTCGCCCGTACGGCAGGCAGCGCCCCACACGCAGTGGAGCAGGGCCACGCGCGGCCGCTAGAGAGAGCAGTGGAGCTTTGCAGCCACCCCCGCGGCCGCGGACCCTGCCCCCGCTCGCTCCCCCACGCACCACCTGGGTCCTGGGCCCCCGCGCCACGCTGCCTCCTCTGCGCCCAGTTGCCACCGCCACGAGACGAGAGGATCCTTCGCTGTTGCGGCCTTTAGACCATGAAACGTGGGCCCATATTGTCATTGGAAGAGGGGCAAGGGAGGTCATTTTGCAGTCGACACAAAATGCACTGGTTTTTATGCGTTCCGCTAGTCAGCGATACAAGATTAGACAGTAGTTCCTTCAAAATTCCAAAAATTTTACAAGATTTCTCGTCACATTAAATCTTTGAATGCATGCATGAAGCATTAAATGTAGGTAACAAAAATAACTAATTGCACAGTTTGCCTGTAAATGTCGAGACTGATCTTTTAAGCCTAGTTAGTCCATGATTAGATAAATTTTACTAAATAACAACGAAAAATGCTACATAAACTTTACACATACTTTACAACCATCTAAACACACCCTTAACGGATGTTGACGTGAATGACGTTGAGAGGATCAGAATTTTTATCTGATGGTAATAAGGGAAGTTCTAGACTTTCAATGGCAGTGAGGTAAGAGCGAAATTTTTCAATGGCGTCGAGGGAATCGACTCTTTAGCTTGTTGCGGCGCGAGGATTCACCGGCTGTGGTTGGTAAGCAATCACTTTAGCCGGGCAGGGTTTGTTTCCCATGCGAATGAATGAAAACTGAAAAGGAGCAATGGAAAGAGACAGCGATGAATGAGGAGGTCTTAGCGTAACGGCTGACCTACATGGCTACATTAACACAAAATAGGGGAGACATGTGGGCAATATATACAGCATCCACATCCAAACTTGTTTTCTTTAGGCCTTATTTAGATCCAAAAACTTTTCACGAAAACCACATTAACAAATCTTACGGCGGAGCATTAAACGTAGACGAAAAAAACTAATTGCATAGTTTGGTTGAAAATCGTGAGATGAACGTTTTGAGCCTAATTAATCCGCGATTTGACACTAAAGTGCTACGGTACAAAATGTGCTAATGACGGATTAATTAGGCTTAATAAATTCGTTTCGCGGTTTCCAGACAAGCTATGTAATTAGTTTTTTTTATTAGTATCCGAAAACCCCTTCCAACGTCACACGAAACATCCGATGTGATATTTTCTCAAAAAAAAACTTTTCGACAGCTAAACCCACCCTTAGTGAGGAAATAAATGTAGCACTTTACAGTATATATACACTCCAAATTTACAGTAGGAACCTTGTCAAAAAGCCGGATCCGATCTGGAAAAAGATGCCGGAGCCAGGAGGCCACTAGGCCAGGCCCCCACACGCCACTCCCGTCCGATGGGTCCCTACAAGTGTCAACCAGTCTCCAAGGCTCCAAGTCCTGCCATGAGGGCCAGAACCAGATGCTCCCCAGAGGTCCCGGACTCGTGGCTGGCCACGTGCTCGGACCCCGTGGCAACCAGGCGATACGACCGAGGCCCGACGCCCAGCAAGCCCGGACAGGAGCCTCCAGCCGTCCTGCGCCCGCGCCGGTTCCCACCACCAACCGCCCGGCCCGGGAGGACGAGGACCGGAGCCCGGAGGAGGAGTGAAAAGAAAACGCGAAAAGGATTTCGAAAAAGCGGCGCTGCGCGCTGCTGCCGGGGTGTATCTGTATCCTTATATATACGGCGCCGAGGAGGGGGAGGCCTTGCCCGTCCGGCCCATCCCGCACCCCTTGCCTGCTGCGATCCGCTCTTGTAGCCTCCCTCCCCAATCTGCTTCTCCCCTCCCACTGGTACTCCCAATCCGTGGCCGGAGATTGGCAGTTCACTAGTTGCTCCGTTCTCTTACACGGTTTGCATGCATGCATGCCCCTGGGCTGTCTGCAGTTTTGCGTCGGCGGCGGAGGAGGAGGAGGAGAGATGGCGTCGGAGGCCAAGGACGTGGGCATCCTCGCCATGGACATCTACTTCCCGCCCAACTGCGTGCTCCAGGTACCATCGCCAGATTCGCATTCCCCCTTCGGCCCTTCCCCTTCCCTTGGATTCGCCGTCGTCGCCGGACACGCACGCACGCACTCTCAGTCCGTTCGATTCCAAGGCGCGCGGGCAGGCGGCGTGGACACCACCACCGCACGGCACCACACGCTTTGCGTGGTTCCCCTGCGCCTGCGCGGCCTCTTTTGGTCTTTACGGTTGCTGCGGGTTTTAGCCTGCCTCTCAGGCTGTTGGTTCCGGTAGGAGTTTCAGGTCAGCCGCCGTTCTTCGCGCCGGGGCTGCGCCTTGCGGACGAGGGACTGAGGGAGGACCCCGTCGCCCGCCTGGGGCCGTTCGCGGTACGGAGCAGAGCTGGTGGACCTCCCTGCTCAAAGAGCTGCACTGCTACCGTGACAATTGTGTCGTACGTAGGGAAGTCGAGCTGGGTCGTATCAAAATATCCTGTTTAACTAATTAGGCCCACTTGTCAGTGATCCAAGTCCACCTAACTTAGTTAATGAGTTATATAAGAGAGAGACTCATCCGTTTTAACTGTTGTCCAACTATTAATAATTCCTCATCAGTACTCATTAATTGAGCTTGAGCCGAAGGGAACTGTAGATGAAGTACTAGCTATAGGTGTTGGTCATTGATGAGCCGGCCAAGGAGCAACGGTCCTTGTCCATTCTTTTCGTGAAAACAGAATTGGTCCTTCCCTGATTTTGCAAAAGGAACAAGACGTAGTTGCTGACATGCGAATTCTTGTCACTTTTTGTTGGAAAGAAAAATGCTGCGTCGGGGAGGAAATGGTCTAGATGATGCCGACTGAAACGAACTCTCTAGCAGTATTAGGGCCCCTTGTGGCCTGTTCAAGGTGCAGGACTGGTGGCGGCATTTAAGCACCTCGTGCTGATCAAATATCTGTCAAAACTGTTTTTAGTACACAGTTCACAACAGGTTCACCAGCAATGCTAGCTACGACGGCCAAAGAACGGGATGCGGGCACATATGGCCATGGAGAAGCCATCACGTATTGCTTTGTTGTTTCACCATGTTTACAGAAAATCAGTAAAGCTTTCACCTCAGTCGTGTGCATAATAGTTTCAGTCCTCAAGTGCATGCTGCTATTTCTACAATTTATTTTTTTGAGTAGAATAAAGGTCAACATGTCAGACCTCTTAGAAAATATCTGCAAACTTGAATACGACAGGAGGAAAAAGAATATTGTAAATTGTAAATTAAACGAGAGCTTCATCCCGTTCAAAACAACTGATGTTTTTAGGATACATTCAGTTTTCTATTGTGAGATAGTTGAATCACTCGTAACGCCTCAGTTTGTCTTTGGCTTATTAGTATAGTATCATTCTGTTTGGTAGTTGCTGTGGTGTACTGCAAATTTACATGATATTTGTTACAGGAAGAGTTGGAAACACATGATGGCGTGAGCAAAGGGAAGTATACCATTGGGCTTGGGCAGGAAAGTATGGCATTTTGCACTGAAGTTGAGGATGTTATTTCGATGAGGTATATTATTTTTTCTGAGTACTTACTAGTTAATGCTCCAATTTTCATTGTTTTCTCTTTTCTTTATATCTTTCTTTTCTATTATCTCGATCGTTCTTTTGTTTCGGAGTTATATGCATGGTCATCATGCACAAAATTAAGCAAGGGAGATCCATTGCTAAACCAAAACATAGCACTTTGCCATGCTTGATTTTAAGCTATTTGATTCTGCCTTGAACACCAGAACATTAGTTCCTGTATTTGTGAAGATAATTGTCCTTGGTCCCTTACCTTTATCCTGTCATTTGTGAAACACAATTTGAAACAATGTTATTTCATTTTCAATACCCAGACAATATTTGTTTCTCATTTAGTCCTTCTGTTATAAATCTAACTTATTAAGATATTGGCTCAGCTTGACAGTGGTGAAGTCCCTCCTGAAAAATTATAACATTGACCCAAAGAGCATTGGACGTTTGGAAGTTGGCAGTGAAACAGTAATAGACAAGAGCAAGTCTATAAAGACATGGCTGATGCAAATATTTGAGGTTTGTTTCTTTCATTACAAAAAATCTTTTCAATTCTTTTTTTTTTTAAAAAAATTGGTTGGTTGAAGTTTTCAGGCATGATCCAGTGATCCTTGTTGATAAGCTAAAAAGTGAAAATAGTTCATTTTATTTTCAATTGCTGTCTTGAAATTTTATGGTTTCTGACAGCTTCATTTGAATTCAGGAATCTGGCAATACTGATATTGAAGGAGTTGACTCGTCAAATGCATGCTATGGTGGAACAGCTGCATTGTTTAATTGTGTTAACTGGGTTGAGAGCAACTCATGGGACGGGCGTTATGGACTTGTTGTTTGCACAGACAGTGCGGTAGGTGACATGTTATTATTCAATTTGTGACGAATAAAGATGATATTAATTAGCTAGAACATAATTATTTTACTTGATCTTTTGAAGCACTTGCTGTTTCTCGTCCTGTCATTTTCGATCCACTTTGATACCCTTTCTTTAAGGTTTACGCTGAAGGTCCGGCTCGTCCTACTGGTGGTGCGGCTGCTATTGCAATGCTGATTGGACCAAATGCTCCTATTTCTTTTGAGAGCAAATATAGGGGATCTCATATGGCTCATGTATACGACTTTTACAAGCCCGATCTCGCAAGTGAATATCCGGTCTGTCTCTAGTCTACATGTGTCTTGAACACCAAAACAGACGCAATAAACTTGAAATTTAATGGAAAGGAATTTATGCTGTGCAATGTGTGTAGGTGGTTGATGGGAAGCTATCACAGACATGCTACCTCATGACATTGGACTCCTGCTACAATGTATTTTGCAAAAAGTAAGTTATACCCCTTTATTTCAGAACATTAGCCAAGTTGAGTGAACTGACTGAATCCGAATCCACTATCCCATATTTCAGGTACGAAAAGCATGAGGGAAAGCAGTTTTCAATTTTTGATGCAGATTATGTTGTGTTCCATTCTCCATACAACAAGGTACCTGAAACACACATACTCTATGATTTTAAGATTTCAGTAGCAAAGTGCACATGACAGGTGGCATCTCAGTGATGGTCTTGCAAAGGCAACTTAATATTTCTTGCTCTCGGCAAAGTATTTTTTATTATATGCTTCCTAATTATAAGTTTTTGCTTTGTTCAGCTTGTACAGAAAAGCTTTGCTCGTTTGTACTACAATGATTTCTTGAGAAACTGCAGGTTCGTCATTTACTATATTAGCATCTTTGCGTGCATCAAACAATTCACTTGTCAAAATTGGCAACTGGCTCAACTAAAAGATTTCTCGCCCATATCAAGCAGCACGGTTGATGAAGAGTCAAGGGGAAAATTGGCACCCTATGCAGGCTTGTCATCTGAAGAAAGCTACCAGAGTCGCGACCTTGAAAAGGTATATAAAAGGTTAGATTACTAGAAGTATCTCCACATGGTCAAACTATCTGGCGCTGATCATTTAAGCTGTGCTACACAGGCATCTCAGCAAGTTGCAAAGAACCTGTACGAGTCCAAGGTTCAGCCAACAACATTGATCCCAAAACAAGTTGGGAATATGTATACAGCATCACTCTATGCCGCTCTTGCATCGATTATTCATAATAGACATGAAACTCTGGTATAATACTATTTAGTATTTACAGTGTGTGTTTCCCTATGCTTTTACAAGACTGGGCGATCAATGTTCAAATAATTTCTTTTCTTCCTGTACTTTTGACATGTCCAGGCAGGCCAGAGGATTGTTATGTTTTCATATGGCAGTGGGTTGACATCAACAATGTTCTCTTTCAAGATTAATGAAGGCCAGCACCCTTTCAGTCTACTAAACATTGCAAACATAATGGATGTTTCCAAGAAATTGAAGGCAAGACATGTGGTGAGTATTAGCGATATTCTTTCAAGAAAAAAATCTTCAATTATCACTGAGGCCCACTATGATTAACATAGAGTGTATGTTCCATGCAGGTTCCCCCAAAGAAATTTGTCGAGGCACTGAAACTGATGGAGCACCGCTATGGGGCGAAAGATTTCGTGACCAGTCAAGACACAAGTTTGCTATCTGCAGGCACATATTATCTCACGCACGTTGACTCCATGTACCGAAGGTTCTACGACGTGAAAGGTGACGCTGTCACCACTGCAATGTCCAACGGCCACTGATCTATCTTCAGCCCGAAGCTGCAACAAGTCAAAATAACAGAGGCAGGTGTCCTAAGCATTCTGAGTGTTCTTAGATTATCTATTAGGAGGGGAAGCTGGAGCTTAGATTAATATCTGCTCAGTTGTAAGGTTGTAAAGTTAGTTAGAGCTGCGCCATTGTTGTAATGCTTGCTTAGTAAAAATTCTGGCGCTCTTTAGTTCTTTAGTGTGGATTACAGTGCTTGCAAAATTCAAATCAAGCACACTGCTGGGTTATAAGAATTCTGAATAATCTGCAGGATCACTGGTTACATCCAAGTTATGCTGTTGAATGCACGATTTTATGTTTAACACGATTAATGCATCTGGATTCAATTGTATTGTTGGAGCAGTCGTGTCGTGTCGTGATGGATGAGCTGGCTGGAGGGAGCTGAATAGCATGGTCTTCTATTTGTGCTATAGAATGTTTCTTGCCCTGTGAGTAGGGCTAAAGGTACGCATATAGTTTAGGCTATACATTTTGTTGGTCTAGTAAAAATTTCTCCACTATTCGTTATTCTAGTTTCAATGCCCAGAAAATATCGATGTATGAATAGAGTTTAGGCATCTGGATTGTCTTTCCTTCATAGTTGAATTCGCAAAACAAATGTCCAGCGGTTCGTGTGACCAGCTGTAAACCTCCAATTTATTTGTGACATTTGGTTTTATATTCCCGCAAACCTGCATTCAAATTCAATCAAATAACACCTCATTTCATCCTTATACAGATTTTCCGGGCAAAC
The DNA here is from genome assembly GCA_038087645.1 of Saccharum hybrid cultivar R570. Lineage (NCBI taxonomy): Eukaryota > Viridiplantae > Streptophyta > Magnoliopsida > Poales > Poaceae > Saccharum > Saccharum hybrid cultivar. The sequence continues at coordinate 37,020,466 of JAQSUU010000012.1, read as the reverse complement.
TGAAGCCTTGCTGATTTCAACCCTTTCCTTTTACTGTAAATTATATATTCAATAACGTGTAAATTGGCCAAGCTTTGCAATCGTCACTTGATCTTGATCACGACCGTCTATGCTTCATCAAACGGCCAGAAGATGCCGCAGCGCGCCGTGCTCCATTTGCTTCCTGGTGGCCGGAGTACCCTCAGACCCAGTCGCCAGAGCCTGAACAAACGGTAATGCTGGGTAATGCTAGGTACAGGACGTCCGTCCGCCCAAACGGTGTCAATGGTGGGTCACGACGCAGCCCAGCACCGCTCATCCACTCGCCCTCACCCCCAACCATTCTATATAAAAAAAGAAAAAACCTTCTTATCCCTTCCGCTCCCTCCTCTTCACCACATCGTCTCGCGACTACCAGTTCATCCGTCCTGTCCCGAACGCGGATACCACTCTGCCTCGCTACTGTCACTCGCCCCATCCAACGCCGCTCGCTCGCCCCTGTTGCGAGCACTTCTCGCTCCTCCCGTCGCGAGCGCCGCCTGCCTGGTTGAGCGAGACCGGTGCTGGTAGCGTTGGTGGCGGTGGTGCTAGTGCGCCCGCCCGGCCGAACCAAGCCCACTATTGATGGCGGTGGTATGCTGCCGGCTCTGACCCTGGCGGCTCGAATTGACTGGCCCCGATTTTCCCCTCCCTTATGTTTCAATTGTTTCAGACGTTTCAGATGTATGTTGTAAGTGTTCCATTTTGATGTTGCAAAAGTAGATCGAGGGATGTTGCATATGTTGCGAGTGTTTCAGATGCATGTTGCAAGTGTTTGTTCAAAATGTTTTATCTGTTTCCAGACGTATGTTGCAATCGTTTTATCTGGATGTTGCATATGTTTCACACATATGTTGCGACAGTATGTTCCAAAATGTTTCAGCTGTTTTCAGTCTTATGTTTCAGCAAGTGATTTCATGTTGCAAGTTGCAAGTGTTGTTTTTAGATGTTTCATGTATTCCACACATATGTTGCAAGTGCATGTTTCGAGTGTTTCGTCTGTTTTCAAACGTATATTGTATTCAAGTTTTTTTCATGTTGCAAGTGTTTTATGTTGTTCAGCCGGGGATGAGCCGGGGGGCAGGAGGACGGTGCGTGCGGCACGCCGCGGAGAGGGGGGCTGCAGACGGGAGGTGCTAGGGGCGGGCGGACGGGTGCTCCTGTCAGGGGCACGCCGGGTCCCGGCTCTCGAGTGCTGCCCGCGCGAAGAGTGAGGAGCGGGTCCGGGGAATCACCGGCGGGCATAGACACAGTGGCGGAGCGCGCACGTGGGGCGAGACGAATACAGACGAGGGTGGGGCGAGGACGGATTGGGGCAGGTTGCGCGGGCGTATGGACATGGACGTCTGCTCGTTGGACGTCCAGGCGCTAGCCATGCCTATGCTTCATCAAAAGGAATCGTGGAGCGCAGGGCAAGAGCATTCAGAACTCACAATCAGGACACACCTACTGTATCAATGTATCAATCAGCTTCTAGAATCTAGGCCACGTTTAGATGGCAAAAAATTTCAAGCCTATGAATAGTACCACTTTCGTTTTATTTGGCAAATATTGTCCAATCGTAGACCAACTAGGCTCAAAAGATTCATCTCGTGATTTCCAACTAAACTGTGTAATTAATTATTTTTTTTACCTATATTTACTACTTCATGCATGGGTCCAAAAAGATTGATGTGATGGAGTTTAAACAAGGCGCTAAATTGACAGTTGCGCTGTTGTATCGCATGCTTGAATCAGGATCCGGTGGCATCTAATGGGAAATTCAGAGATACTCTTGCAACGTTTTTTTTTAATCTCAAGGTTTTCAATCTGCAACATGCCTGCCTAGCCGGCAAAGCAGTGTCACCGTTCCCGACCAACATGTCTTGATCCGACGACGGCGAGGAGACCCTCGCCGCGCTCATAGAAGCCTCCAGGACCCTGGAGGGCCGGGAGGGCCTCTCCGACGTGCTCGCCGACACCCTCTTCCTCCTCCCGGCCTCCCCGTCGCGCCTCCTGCTCCTGCGCCTCCGCCTCCTCCGCAACCTCCTCGCGGGCCACGAGCTCAACCAGTACGCCTTCATCGAGCACTGTGGCCCCGCCGCCGTCGCCGCCTCCGTGCTCTCCTTCCCCTCGCTCGCTCCCGACGTGGCGCACGCCGCGCTCCAGGCGCTCGGGAACGCCGCGCTCGCCGGGGAGTTCCACCGCGACGCCGTCTGGGAGGCGCTCTTCCCCGAGGCGCTGCGGGAGTTCGCGGGGCTCAGGGACCAGGGAGTCCTGGATCCCCTGTGCATGGTCCTCGACACGTGCTGCGGCGGGGAAGGCGGTCGCGGGACGCTCGAGGAGCTGTGCCACGAGGAGCTGGGCCTGCCAATCCTCGTCCAAGTTGTCACTACGGCCTCGCAAGGTGAGATGAGCTCGCCCCCGCAGTGTTGTTCAAGTGTCCTTTTTGGGTAAACAGAATACTGTACGTGCTATGGACATCGATGATTTATTTTCAGATACTAGGATATTAGGTCAGTCTGTAATTTGGCAGTTGGAATTATGATGCATTGTAGTACTAGTATCAGATTGTTGCATGCGGAGGAGGCGGAGGCGCAGGAGCAGGAGGCGCGACGGGGAGGCCGGGAGGAGGAAGAGGGTGTCGGCGAGCACGTCGGAGAGGCCCTCCCGGCCCTCCAGGGTCCTGGAGGCTTCTATGAGCGCGGCGAGGGTCTCCTCGCCGTCGTCGGATCGAGACATGTTGGTCGGGAACGGTGACACTGCTTTGGCGGCTAGGCAGGCATGTTGCAGTTATTTTGTTGCAATGTGGTATAGCCTTCAACACTGGGATTTATTATGTTGTTATAGGAGTTCCTCTGTGTTGTTTCATCTGTACAAGTACAGAGCTGTATATGACCCTAACCAGAATTATGTAATGCAGTGGGGCACAAGGAAGAGTGGTTAGGGTGGCTTCTGTTCAAAGTCTGTGTTGAAGAGCAGAAGTTTGAGAGCTTGTTCTATGCCTTATGTTCTGCTAACGATGCTGAGCGCACAGACAATGGCGAGTATAATGCTAAGCATGTTTTTCTTCTGGGTACGCTGTCAAGGTGTTTGAACAGCCGTCCCGAAGAAGTTACTGTCTCGGATAGTTTTGCACATGATGTTTTCAATCTACACAAGCATTCTGCCGAAACTGTGAATTTTACTCACCGAGGTACCTCCCCTCTTCCAACTGGGAGCCCTGCAATCGATGTCCTTGGATATACACTGCAGCTCCTGAGGGATATCTGTGCCTGGGAATCCACCTCATCAGATACTCAACGGCCTGTTGACTCACTATTGCAGACTGGCTTTGTAAAGCGCCTTCTGAGATACCTAGGTGAGCTTGAGCCACCAAGTACAATCAGAAAATCAATGGCAGGAGGACAAGGAGATAACCATCCAGCTCTTGGAAATGCAAAGGCCTGCCCATACATTGGTTACAGGAGAGATTTGGTCGCAGTCATTGCTAATTGCTTACTCAGAAGGAAGAAGGTACAAGATGAGATTAGGCAGTTAGGTGGGATCATGTTGCTACTGCAGCAGTGCTTCATTGATGAAGATAATCCATACTTGAGGGAGTGGGGTCTGCTAGCTGTTAAGAACTTGCTTGAAAAAAATGAAGAAAATCAGAAGGAGGTTTCTGAACTTGAGATGCAAGAACATGTTATAACTCCAGAGATTGCTAACATAGGTCTCAAGGTGGAGATAGACAAGGAAACAGGTCGTCCAAAACTGGTCAATACTTCTGATGTAAGTATACCTGTACCTGTCTACCTGATCTAAAATAAGTTTGGATTGGATATTTATAGATAACTGCATTTGCTAATATCCACGTCTTATTATCCTAAATGCTTGTTAAACTAAATAACTGGTTCATTGTGTGATTTCTTTAATTGTTTATCAAGAGCATTCTATTGTAGTATTTGAAATCTTACACTGCAGTTGCATCGAGTTGTGTTTATTCTTAATTGTTATCTACTATGTAGTTGTAAGCTCTTTGCTCACCATTTCACATGAATATAGACATATAGTTGAGTTGTAGATGAGCTTGTCTTTCTGCCTTCCCTATGAGTCATAAATTGATAATTTGACCAAATACGTACCGATGTCTTGGACTGTTGTTGCATAAAACTGTGTTAACAAATCTCAGTATTTGTAATGTTGAATATAACCTGCTGGCATTTTGTCATTAAATTGGTTATACTGTTCAATTGCAATGTGACAGCAGCAGTGTTATCTGACTGATTGATTGAATGCATAATTCGTTTTGCAGACTTGAACTCTGACTACAGGCACTGCCATAATTAAAGTTATGTTCATGCTGTGGCTATGAATACATGTGTTTTGGTCGAAAAAGTCTGCAATGTACTCCAATGAGGAAGAGGTCGCATGTATAAATGGTGGTTATGATTGAGAAAACAGAATTTCGCTACAAGAGTGATTTGGATTTTGAGAGAAGTAATTCGTTGTAAGCAAAGCAGTTATAGAAATGTATGTGGTTGCTGGTCTCGAAACTAAAATTTATATGCGGAAAACATGGGTATGCGCTAAACATGTGGTCCTTCCCCTGTGGAAAATTTAGTTTTATGCCGTTGATATATTACAGTTTCCAAAATTTCCATTATGTATCTATAATTAATCTGGGCAAACATGGTGCCATCGATAGTCCATCACTACGCAGCGTTTCAGAAACTGTAGTATTTGCTATGCAGGTAGTCCTTGCGTATCAGTAAGTCTAGGCGAGCAAGGTGTGCAGTGTGCTTGATAGTAGATAGTAATAAGCAGATACGCCGAGTTTCTGAAATTCTTATCTGGTTCTGTGTTGAAGCCTGGAATTTGTTGTCATGTATGCTAGTTCTAAAGCTTTTTAGTTTTTTTGGTTAATAAGATTGTACTTAGCATATTATTACTAGAGATGTCATGAAAAATGGTTTTAAGCTTTGCTCATGATTTGTTCTGAATGTGCGGGCTACCAAAACTACAAGGAATTTGTTGGTACTTGCTTTTTTGTATGTTCTGTTTCTTTTCCTGACCAAGGACAGTGCTGACTGCATTTTCTGAAGCTGATACATACAAAAATAACTCAACCCAAGCCCCTGGTATTGGGTTCCAAGTGTGGTAGTGTTGGCCAAGTGTTCCTTCATTTGATCAATTGTCTCTCGCTGAGGAGTGCCCCATACGAAGTCATCTTTGGAGCCTTTTAAAGGATTGGAATAATGAATCTATTGAAGAGCAGTTAGTCTTTGGGCCTGTTTAATGTGGAGCGCAGGGTGGCTCGGCCCAAGCCAGGCCCAGAGAGCATAGGTGCTCGTGTTTGATTCCATGCACCAGTACAGCCCGGCCCTAGCAGGCCTTTGTTTGATTTACCTCTAGGAGCCAGGTCCATGACCAACTAACTCCAACTACCACATGCAGATTGTGTTTGATATAGGCCTGCACAAGTGATTTGCAAATGAACCACAACATACCTTCATGAAAACAAAAATGTAAAAGACAGTTACAACAATATGAACTACTTAATAGTGACAATCAGGTGGCCTCAGACTAAATATAATTAATGGTTCATATAATCCTAGCTGCCTCAGCTGAACAAAAAACAAGGCAACAAACCAGCAACAGGGGTCCAGTAGCATATATCATCGACATGGAGAACATCTAACAACCAGATAGGCCATCGACATGGTAACGAGGCAACCAACAGTGACAGAAATGGATTAGAGAAATACAAAAAAAAACTGAGGCAGCTAATCCATCATCTTTTCTTAGTCATCACAGGCCTAAGTTTGGCACTTGCACTGTCCAGCCATGCTCACCCTTATCCATAGTCCAATCACCACAATAAGCAGTGAGATGATTACCACATTTTTCCAACAGCAAGACTTGCCATCAACAAGAGGAATACCATGACAACAGTCATCAGGGAGCAGCTGAGAGGGGAGGGGAGTTGCTCCCCGTGATGCATTGAAATCCCTAAGTGCCTCCTTATAATTTTTGTACTTCAAATACCTTGCATTCTTGAACCCAAGAACCTGTTCACTGCATTCATACCAGGTTCTGTAGATTCCAAGTTGCTTCCCATGGAAAACCACATAGCAAGGGGCCATTTGCTGTGAAATAATAAAGTTCATTAGCCTCAGTCAAATGTAAATCATGAAACAAGCCATGAGTGTGGCATTGAAGATCTTGGGATTAAGAGAAGAAACAACCCATGATCCTAAATGCCACACCAATGAGGTGGTTCATCTTGATCAACTTCAACTGTTGACATCATAGGCTAAAAAAAAAAAGTGGCCTCAGCTCTAGAATTTGGTGCTGCAATTCATGTAAGTACTCATCACAGGTGGCTGCACATGTAGCAAACAAGTCCAGAAAAGCAGCAAGTTTGAGACTGCAAATAAGTAGGAACAGAACATCAAGGTTGCCATGGAACCCATCTTCTAAGTCTAGTGACCAAAAAGGATAGCATAACCACAACCATGGCAGCTGCTTGCCTGGCCATCATCTCACGCTGTGCAGTTGGATCCATCTACATGCATTCAACATTCATACATACATCTCAGTTCTAGTAAACCCTGGCTGGCCTCAACATGAAAGTGCAATCATTCACAGCAAGATGAAATAGCACGGCTGCATAACAAAAATGCCTCCAGTGCATTGGACATATTCATCATCGACCATATGAAAGAACTAACATTTCAGCAGAAAGTTAAAGCAGCTACAAACATAAATAGCACGGCTGCATAAACAAAACTGCCTCAACTGCAGTGGACAGATTCATCATCGACCATTTCAAAGTACCAACAATGTAGCATACATGTTTCAGTGCTCGAAATCAACATTCATAGCAACTAGACCAGCATCATGGACCCACAAACTATCATTCCACAGGCAGAAATCGAAACTAGCTCGGTTGGCATGTGTTGCAGGTGTGCACGCTGCCCACCAGCGTTCGAATCTCAGGTTCGGCGCTGGTGTTCTCACCGGGATTTACTCCCACAATAACATTTCAGTGGAGCCTCTCAACGCGTGGTGCTACAAGGGGACTGCGACGCACCCGTTGCCTACAGAGCCTTCAAGTCTCTGGTGATCTCTTCAAAGACGCGTCTTCGTATCTGTGTATAGTTGTAGGTCTAATTGTGTACAAGTGGTGTGGGTGAGGTGTGCGTGTGTGTGGTGTAGGTGTGTGTCTGTATGCGAACAGATGCTACAGCTGTATCCAGATGAGAGGTGTCAAAAAAAGGGCAAGACCAAACCCTAGAATCAAAGCAAAGGGGATTAGGGGTGGATTTCACCTCGAGGAAGTCGACGGTGACTGGAAGAAGCGCAAGACGGAGAAGAAGAAGAGCCGCCGGAGAAAATGTAGCAGATCTGGTACGGGACGAAGCAGATCGACCCCAACCGAGAGCAGCCGCACCACCGCAAGACGGAGAAGTCGAAGGAGGAAGACTACCGCGTCCATGGAGCCCGGCAAGAGGCGTAGCAGCGCCGCGGCGAAGCGGCTCCGAACCAGCTGAACGTAGACGAAGACCGGAGAGGAAGAAGACTGTCGCGCAGCACTACCACCACAGCAACACCGCCGGTCACTCAACGCGAACGCAGTGGGGAGAGATGGGGACGACGGAGCTAGAGGAAGGAGAAGAAGGCAGCGGGGGAGGAGGGCAGCTTATAAAGAAAGTGGATTTCGCCGAGGAGGAGCGCGGGAGGAAGATTCAGGGTTCCCGCGCGAGCCGCCGCCGCCGTACCAAAATCGCTCACGCGAGGACGGAGAGAGCCTGGCTCGGGAGAAACGAACCCTAGGGGCGTTTCCCCGGGTGCAGGAGAGAGATGGCGTTTTGCAGCTGGAGGGCCAGGCCGCTAAATGGGCCAACGAAATCAAACAACCACGGTTGCAGCTGGAGGGCGCAGGCCACCCCCTGGGCTCTATATCAAACAGGCCCTTCCTGTGAGCTTTTGAACTTCTCTAATATTTTTGGGGGCTTCAAGACGTCACAGATTGCACAACGAGGGACTCAAACTGCAGCTAACAGTACCAGATGTAGCCAACGTTTGCAGCTATCAAGACTTAAATAGAATGAGTTCTTTTGCACTTGAGCAACAGCAAATGCATCAACAGATAATAGAACACGATTCTGATGTCAAAAGAATCACTTCCAACATTGAAAAGGTTACAGGACTCTTGTATGACAACTTACAAAATGGGGAAGTAACTCGAAGTACTTCCCAGCCCAGATCCATTATGCCCTAGACAGTGGGTTGATCCGAAACACGTTGAGGCATTTCTTCAGCTAAGAAAATACAACATCTGAACGGAGTACATACTTGGCATTCTTTTTCACAACCCGGGCTTCATGCAGCATACATTTGGCACCATGTAGGTGGAGGAGTGCCATTCCTTGCACTGGAGCAACCTATCACGCAGTAGCCTCAGATTAGGATCATTCTAACGTGTAGCACTATACCAACCACCAGTCATATAGATAATAGATGTAAAATAGGGCCATGCAATGTTGTTTCACCCTCAGGCACCTTTCCAACTTTTACAGTGGGAAATTACATGATTATGGATGACTGGTGACTAGTCTATAATCTACATGAAGTTCTGAAGTGCAAGAAAGACTCGTATAGCTGTCATGTGTGCATGACAGATTCCTTAGCTGTTACTTTTTCTTGGGCATAATTGTCCCAATCCAGACCACAAACTGGATGGCAGTGCATATAATCCACTTTGCCTCCAGTGGCATGAGTGAGAAACCAGACACAAGATGAAATTCATTTAATTGCCAGCAGTACAAGTTCTCCATGAAAGAATTTCTTTGGATGAAACAATCAGAGAGACTCGATGCAATTTTATCAAAGAGATGAGGATTTTGGAATCAGGAAGTACCTCAGCAACAACTCCACCTCTTTGATCATAAAAGACAGTTTCCCCTCCCACAAGAACTTGTGCAGATGAATCCTTTGCACTTCCTTTGCCAGAAAGGTAAATTAAAAGCGTATAATACGTTTTAGAACCATCCCCAAGGTCGACACTCTCATCGATATGCCGACCAAAGCGCTGACCTTCAGTGTACCTGTCAACAAAAATCAGCATTTGATACCATTCACGGCTCAAGCTTTCTAACAATGTGGTTATCGCATTAGCCCAGCAGCAGATCACTGCTCAACTTCTAACAGTACATACCTGTAGAACCTGATATTTGGATTCAATCCTGTTGCTACTTTGCCAGAGACGCTGATGTCTGTAAAAATTCTGTTTATTCCTGATTCCCAAATGGCTTGAGCAAGCAATGGATCCGTCACAGATATCCGATCGTTGTCTCTGTAAGCCTCCCCTTTTAGTGGTCCCAAACTGCCTTGGTGTGTGAAGCCCATAGACTCAGCAACATCAATGAAAGTCTTGGCCTCGGCGGAAGTGAAGAAGTCTGGAATCTATAACAAGTTGACAAATGCTCAGAAAAGACAGAATCAGGTTAAGTTAAACCTAATCAGTTGCCATGACAATTAGCAACTCTTCTTTTTAACAAAGCCTATGATACTCTTTGGCAGAAATTCTTTTCAATCGAATAGCATGCCATCAGAGATGGCTTCTACTTCCAAAAGTCATTCTTATCAGGAATTCAGGAGGCCATAGTGGTCTATCATGATTGGCGTTTCCATACAGAGAACAACTTTGCAGAAAACATACTTGCTTGTCTAGCTAGCTCAAATCAAGATTCTCTAATCCCAGAAAAAAGAGACGCCACCAAAATCAAGGATGGCCGTGTAATCATGGCTGCTTCTTTGCGGCTTCAATCCTAGCAATTGCTCATTATGAGAAGTGAATAGGGATTCAGGGGAGCCGGGAAGGATGGCTTACGGTGAGGAGGTGGGTGCCCTTGAGGCGATTGATCTGGAGATCTTTCTTGGGCTTGACCGCCGGCCATCTCCCGCCGCTGCCGCTACCGCTGCCGCCGCCCTTCTTTGCCTTCTTGCCCGCCGAAGCTTTGTTCTGGCGCTGCTGGCCGGCGCCTCCTGCCGCGGGATCCATGGCTGCTGCTCGCCTCTTGCGGTTCGGTGGCATCAGGGAGACGGAGAAGGCTGACTGGGCCGAGCCCTCAACTGGGCCTGGGCTACTGGGTTCAATGCATTTTGCAAAAGAGCCCCCGGAATAAATCGGTTCGCGCTCGCTCAACCGCCTCCCGAGGCTTGACGGCGAGGGCGGCGGCAGTCGTCCGCCACCCCGCAGTCGTCGATGGGCTTCTCCTCCTTTCTCTCCTTTCGCGCGCCCTACTACTCCGGACCCGCCGCCGCCGTATCCCTCCTCGCCAGCCTCCTCACACTCGCTGCGCCGATGCGGCAGCTTCGTTCCCCAATCTCGATGCACCAGTGTGCAACTCATGGTGAAGAACGGAGGTTGGGTTGGCTACGTGGCGTTGCCCCGCGGGGGATGACTGGATCAGTGGGGAAACCGGTGCTTGTTCCCGGTTCCTGGTAGTGGCAGAAGTCGGAGGTTCTCCCGGTGAGCACGGCTGGAGACGGCCAATTGCAGTGCCAAAGACGGGTTGAAGAAAAAATTGGCTCGGTGGGCCCTCTATCGACTTCCGCTTCCCCCTATTTCGAGTTCCTGCTGCTACTACGGTGCTTGTGAAATTCAGCAGATTGGTTGTTTAACTGATCACTAACATATCTGAGCTACTCCTTCCAAATGCGCTTAGGCAATTCTGAAAATCTCATATTTCTTTGGTAAACTCGATTGGGTCGTTGCCGTGTGATTGTCGCATGATTTTTATGATAAGGTGGTCTGATTCTCGTTCCAGAGGGCGAAGTGGATATTTCTTTTTATTATATATGCTAGACAATTGTAAGTAGTAGCACACCCGGAGGTGAGCTACAGTTCTTTTTTATCTGCTGCAGAAACTACTGTTGCAGAGAAAAGTATAGAGCCAGATCCACTATTGTTTACCTTTCAAAAAAATCCAATAAAGTGTTCATGTACAATTTATGGAACTGAACTGACGAACCATTTGGTGACACTGCTGTTGGTTACAAAGTACTAACCTATTAATCTCTGGTGTTGACCTTCCTACAGAAAGCTAGGTGATCTCTTGAATCAATCCAGAAGGAGGCATGTAATTTTCTTTTCTGCTGACACAATGCTGAAGGAGTGGGTCAATGTCACCCGCAGTGACTTGGGTAACCTATAAGCTCTGCTCATATTGTGAGGTTTTCTTGGATGTTCAGGAACGAGCCACAGATGTTACCGCCAAGATCCGGGAATGTGGCACACCCAGACAGAGGATTCACCTTGCCCATGGAATCGATGCTGACGGGGTACTTGAGCAGGTGGCCCTTCATCTCGGTAACATGGCTGGAGATGAATTTCTCCCAGTTCTGCTGTCCGATGTGCCGCAGCTGCCTTGTGCACTCTAGGCTCTCCGGCCTGGTGAAGCTCTCCTCGATGGATCCGATGTGCTCTGCCCATAGAGACATCCTGTACCCAAAAATCTGCAGGTGAAAGCACACCAGATCAGCAAAGCCCATTTGTCTCTATATGAAAATACACTATTCTCCTGCGTTGCCTCCGTAGGAACGTACGGTGTTGGCTAGTGAGTTAGTTTTTTTTTATCATGGCTAGTGAGTTAGTTTTGTTTAGCATTTAATGTTAGGATCTCTTTCTGGGTATTGCTAGGGCCTCGTTTAGATTGCAAAATTTTTCCAATTTTGCTACTGTAGCACTTTCGTTTGTATTTGGCAATTAGTGTCCAATCATGGACTAATTAGGCTCAAAAGATTCGTCTCGTGATTTACAACCAAACTGTGCAATTAGTTATTTCTTTTACCTATATTAAGTGCTCCATGCATGCGTCTAAAGATTGATGTAACGGAGAGAGAGTGTAAAAATTTGGAATTTGGAAGGGAAGTAAACAAGGCCTAGTTTAACGTGTCTGTAAGCGGCAAATGTGTGCGCCTCTCGCTTGGCCCACATTGTAAATTCCATTTTCTTCTTAATGAAAACATACGTTGCTCTACTATGTGTTCTTGGAAGGAAATAACACAATTCGAATTGTGATATGAACTTCTGTTTTTGTCATTTTGCCACAGAAAATATGATACACAAGACAAGATAGCACTATGGCACTACTGCAATACCAAGTTACCAACTTATCAGAACTGAGGCATATTACCTGTCCTCGAGGAGCAGAAAGTGTATTTGCCCATGTGTGCTGGGGTTGGTATGCAGCCATTGCGATCTCTGTATCTCTAGTTCCTTCCATGGATCTCTGGTTGATGTTAGCAGACCCAATGATCACATATTCATCATCCACAATCATGCCTTTTGAGTGCACATACACCATGAATCTCCTATTCTTCCGAGCTTGGTCCTGATTGGATATCCAAGTTGCAGCATAATTGTATTTTTTTTCGGAAATCAGTACATCCTTCAGTTTTGGGCATTTCTAAAGTGTGCCGCAATCAGCAGCAGAAAACAGAACAACAGTCTGCAGTCTAACCTGAGGGTTGCTGGCTGAGAATGGTCCACCAGAAGTGCAAGTAGTGTCCTCAGCTTCACGGTTACCAAGGCAGAAGAAATTCAGGTAATCCTGCGGATCATATGTACCATCTAGTCCTACTTCTTTCAAGGCCTTATAGATTATCTCATACATCATTTGCATTGTCTTTTTCTACAATTGTAAAAGGAAGAAAAATGAGTTACATGAGATAAGTTCCTATGCTGTTTCAAAAGTTGTTTATATATGGAAAATGGCAAATTTGCAAAGCCCACTGCTGGCAATGGCAAATTTCCAATTTTCTCATGGAGGCGCATGACTAAAGGTTTACAGAATAGATAATTCACTGCTCTGAAGCAAGGAAACAATCCTAATCCTAATACAAGTCATATTCTAATAACACAGACAATAGAAGGGTTGTAAGACCTAACCTGCCAATAGAGAATCCTTTGCGTAGGAGTACCAGTAGGATTACCCTCAGGCCACATTGGAACTACTATATAAGCTGAAAATCTCTCATTCGAATAAATCTTGTTTGCAATTTTGAGTGCTATCTCAATGGGTATCAGATTATTAGCACCTGCAATGTACTGTACTTCAGAGTCCTGAATTTTGTAGTACTTTAATTAATTACTTTGTTTCTGGTGTTATTTGGGAAAATGAGGGGATCAACACAATTTGGACCACTGAATGCAAGAGAGTGCCATTGGGGTGTGATGGATCCAAATACATGCTTGAAACTTCAGATGTTCAGAAGGAAAAAGTGGAATTTTTTGCTTACCAACATCTTTATGTGAATCCCAATTAAATGAAGAGCCAAGGAAGTACTGGTTCTCAATGTAGATGAAATGTTGAGCACCTCGGATGGCATTCACATATGCTGTATGCACGCTCATATCAATCAGTACATTTTTCCCACAAACAAGATTCTGTTAATCAAAGCAAAAGTTTGTATTGAGTCAAACAATGAAGCACTGCATATGTGGTCAACATAGGTATAATCTAGAGCATTTACCTTACTAGTGGCCTCCCGTGGATCTTTTGGAAAACCCTTGACTGAATTCGAATCAATTGATCGGAAAATCTGCTTTCCAAGTGAAATTTACTCAGGGCTCCACCATGAATAACAGAATTTTTTTTATTTGCAGTGATTTATGGATCCCTTTGCCGGACTTACCTGCACATCCCATCTCTCTGGATCATTGTCATTTGAATAGATTTCGTCGTCAATGGCTATAATATCAGGTATCTTTTCAATCCAGAGCAGCATATCATTATGCGATCTCGACAATTTTGACAGTTTCTTAGCGCCACTGTGCTTTGATGCCTTTAACCAGCGCTCCTCAAAGTTTTTCAGGACATCATATGCTGCTGGACTATCGATCTTGGAATGCAAGTCATGCCATGGCTCTCTTGGGCCACGTGCATCTTCAACCTGCGAGTAAATGGTTGGCACATGAGGATCTAACAAATTGCTCCGGGTTTTCTGTCTCCTAAAACAAAATGGAACAAAGTTCCAAGACAACAAGGGAGGAATTCTTTTCTAGCCATTGCATAAGGTTCTCAACTAAATCAGTTTGATACGATACACGTGCAAAATTAGACCCACCGCAAAATTCGGGTTGTAATAATCTTCCTTGTGAAATGTCTGAAGAGTTCGAAATAGAGTGTGTCTTGGTGTGTCATACCGCCCTCCGCATAAATCAAGGCCTCCTACAAAAGCAACAATCTTCCTTTTATGATTCCCAGCATCAGCATCCAAGATCACTGTTTTCTGATGATGAGTAAAGATAGTGCCTGTTTCCTGGAACCAATGGTTACCATCAGTGCACACCCCAGATGATATGGCTGCAGGTAAACATTAGGATGGAGAGAGGGATGCTTAAGTTTATGTGGTCATCAGAATGTGTAGTTATGCTCTAGTATAAGACCTGTTGCTTCACCCAGCTGTGCCTTTTTCCAGCAGATCGTGGGCAAAGCAGTATCTGAACCGAAGAGTGCTTGAAGAATCTCCGAGTCTCCTCATCCCTCGTGCCCATGTAACCTTCCTACAGGTAAGAATCCAATAAGCAAACAGGCTCTGTTCATATTCTACAACAGCACGGCTTATTGCCACATTTTTACAGCGACTACGTGTATCCATAAAGTTTTTCTTTTTCTTTCTGAGATCCCAAATGAAGTCTGGGAGAGAGATCAAATTTGAAGAAAGAAATGCAGTTCGAATATTTTTGGAAATGAAATGAAATCCTTGTCAAGCGTTTGGAGCCGCCCGGTGAACCATGCGTACGGCGTACCATCTTGATGCCGAGGACGCTCCGGGACGTGGGATCGTCCCACACGAGCAGCAGCACCCGCACCCCCTCCTGCGACTTCCTCCGGAGCAGGTCGCCGAGCTCCATGTCCCCGTGGCCGTCGCGCACCAGGTGGATGGTGTGGAACACGGACCATCCGGTGATGTAGATGAGCCTCCGGGCCTGGGATATGGCGTCGTAAACGTCGCGCCAGCACTGGCCGTGCCGGTAGCAGGCGCCGTTCCCGAGCCTGACCTCCGGCAGCGTGCCGTCGGGCATGTGCGCGTCCTGGTACAGCGTGACCTTCCCGCCCCGGCGCAGCGGGAAGTAGGTCCTGGGCACGCCGGCGAAGTCCGGGCCCGGGGTGACGCCGTGGTGGTACATGGTGAGCCTCGCCACGGGCACGTACTGCACCGACAGCCGGAGCACGGCCCCCGGCGCGCACTCCTTGCCGTTGAGCTCGAGGACCGGGTACGCGCCCTCGACCCTGTCCCCGGCCTGCAGCCGGTCGGCGCGGACGGCGACGACGCCGATGAGCTCCGCGCCCACGACGTCGCTGTCCTTGACGACGAAGTTGACGGCGGCGGTCTCATGCGCGACGGGCACCAGGAACTGCTGCGCCCACACGGGGTTCTCGTCGTCGGGGATGACGAAGGTGCGCGCCACCACCGCGGAGGCGACCTGCACCGTCACGTAGGGGTCGCTGGTCATGCCCTCCGACGGCTTGCACAGCAGGTCCCGCATCCTCTTGGACAGGATGTCCTTGTTGGGCAGGTTCCGCGCCTCGTGGATCCAGATGTCCAGGCTGCCGTGCAGCAGCACCGCCGGCGCGTCGTCCCCGGCGGCGCCCTGCACCACCCAGGCGATGCTCTCGTCGTCGTCCTGGGGCATCGTCCGTCCGCGCGCCTGCCTCGATCCGATGGCACGGTTCCGCTCCTGCTGGGTGGTGGTGGCCTCGTCAGTCCTCACCCTCCTTCCCTCCCGCGCGGGCCGGCGTGCATGTGCATGTGCATGCCTCCTCTCCTCTCGTCCCGCTCCCGGTACCCGGTTCGTCCTCGTCGTCGCGCGGATCGGCCGCTTCCCCTGAATTGGAGGGGGGAGCCTGGGACTGGGAGCGGTTGAGCCGAAGAGTGGCCGCAAACTGGGCAAATGACGCTCCGTTCAGTTCGATCCATGGGCTCCAAAGCACTCAAGGCCTCCGTCATGACTGGGCCTAACCTATATGGGCTCTCAAGGCCCAACCTGCTTTGCAAACTAGGACTCATTTGGCAGGGTTTCCTACAGCTCTGAGCAACTCCAAGAGATTGTGTAAAATAAGAGTCTAAAATCTATGATTTAGCCATTCTCTAAAATAGAACATCTTTCAAAAGAGTAGAGTAATACAACAGCCTTTCTAAATTTCTCATTATCTATTTTTTAGCGTTGACATGTCAAGCTAGGATTGGTTCGCTTCCCCATTTCATGTACTCCCGCCATTTGCTTTGCACACCATCATGTAGATAGCAAGCATTCACGGCATGCTATTTTTACTCAGCGAGAAGCACGTGATGGCCAGGTTGGTATTTTAGCAAACAAGATAGCACATCTGTTGGACATCAATTTTTGATGAAAAATGCCAAATATAGCCTAGATGACCAAGATAACATATCTCTTGGAGATGCTCTAAGGAGCTGGTCTGCTGGTGAAATTAGATCAAAGTGGTTTCACCAGCTCTTACTCCCTCCATCCCAAATAATTGCACCTCTAGAGTTTAAATGTTATCCCAAAATAAATGCTAATATAGAAGAAAAAGGCATACAACACTATCCATCGGTAGACCTGCTTCAAACCAGCAGTCGGAGTATCAGCCACAAGTTTACCCGCCTGCCACAAGTGTCAGACCCATTTGTAGAGGCAACAACGTAATTTCCCATCTAGGCCTTGTTTAGTTCCCCAAATTCACTCCCAAATTTTACTATGCAAAAAGAAGATTCTCCATCACATCAAAATGTCGATACATATATGGAGTACTAAATATAGATGAAATCAAAAACTAATTGCACAGTTTTATTGTACTTCGCGAGACGAATATTTTAAGCCTAATTAATCAATATTTGGATAATTATTAGCAAATAAAAACAAAATGCTACAGTAAATCAGAACAGTGATTTAGGCGCCGAATCTGGCGATCTAAACACGGCCCTACACTAACCTGCTCCCCTAAAATCTGGGCGTGCTTTTATTCTGGGAGGGAGGGAATAGATTATTCAAAGCTTATTTGGTATCGCTTCGGCGGCAGTATCGACATTGAAGCGAACGGAGCCACACTGAACATCTATAAGAGGAGTTATTTTGGACGTATGGCAGAGGAGATGGAGCTATGATTTGGGGCTTGTGTCTCCGACTCCGATGATGGTGGTTGCAGAGCATGAGCCACACTAAGGCTCTCTTTGGTGTGGCTCGCACATGCTTCACCTTCTCCTACAAAATTCTGTAGCACCACTGTGTTGTACTATAGCAAGAGTCTTTTTCTTTCTTTACACCTCCAACATGAACTACCAAGAAAGACAAGCCAGTGAAGTCAGGTTAGAGTGGCTTCACTATAATACCATTATAGTGCACCATAGTGTAAAAGCGGAAGTCGTAGAAAGCCCCTTCAAAGAGATCCTAAATAAGCCCTTAAGGGAGGAGAAAGAAATGGGTCATGCTTTTTTTTTTAGTGTCTCAACCTCCGAATACAAGTTGTGGTAAGGTCATACTACTTAGGGGATGTTTGATGGAAGTCCATGTGTTTGGATGTCAAATAGAAGGCCTAAACACGAACTATCCATGGTCTAACAGGAACAATAGAGGCTAATTGTTGGGTAGAACTTATTAGAAAAAATAAAATTTTAATTAGTGTACATCTACCCTACTATTTAACAACAGACTAAATTTTAGTTCAGCGATCAAACAGGACCCTTGCTATACGTAAGCTGGGAAAAAAAACTATTCCCTGGCGTACCGATGATTTTTCAATTCAAACAGCTCAGACAGGTACAGTCCGGTACACACACAGACACAGTGCACACCACAGCTGTCGTGTCCTGGCCCTGGCGCGACACCACGGAGGAACGGACACGCGCGCACGAGATCCCTTGATCCTTGAAAGTTGAAACCTCGATCCTCTCCCCTGACGGCTGACGCCGTGGCGCCTTTTCGCAGGCTGCTGCTCCTCTCGCCAATGCGATTGCGCGGCCGGGGTACGGTCCGGGAGCGCGCGTCGCTGTTGCTGTGCCTCCGTGGTCCAGGCCGCCTGCACGGGAGCCGCTCCCGCCTCTCAACCATCGCCCCCATGTCCCAAGCGAGTGGAGGAGATTCTGCGGGAGGAGGACAGGCCAAACCGCCAAAGCCAGGCATGTAGTACTCGCTACGTACTTGACTGCACTGCATTTGCCTCAGTCTGTTCGGCTGTTCCTGGCATCCAGTGCCCGGCCTCTGCTGTCTGCTCCAAAGGCGCAGGTCCGTTTCGTTCATCTATCACTCAAATTCACTCGCACACTCCTGCTGGTGCGCCTGTGCAGCGTGCACCTCGTGATCTCGCTGACTCGTTCACCTCGCTGTGTACCTGGCCGAAGGCCGGCCATGCAAACCCAGGCCCAGCAGCCTTCGCTGTTTTTTTCCCCCTCTCTCTCAACAACATTCATTGTCATCACTCATCAGGTGTTCAAAAAGCGGCCCTGTTTACTTTTCGCCCCGTTCCATTAAATGTTTAGACACGTGCATACAACATTAAATATAGATAAAAAAAATAACTAATTGCACAGTTTGTATGGATTTTGCGAGACGAATCTTTTAAGCCTAATTAGTCTATGATTAGCCATAATTGCTACAGTAACACACAAGTGCTAATGACGGATTAATTTGGCTTAATAAATTTATCTCGCGGTTTCCAGACGAGTTTTGTAATTAGTTTTTTTATTAGTATGCGAACAACCCTTCTGATATCCTATAAAACATCCGATGTAATACTCAAAAACTTTTCATCCACGAACTAAACTAAATCCTAAGCACAGGAAAGTGGCGTCCATGGCTCAATGCCCTGTCTATCCAGTGGCTAGTGCAGTGCTTGTGCTTCTGGGACTAAGGTAAGTAGGCGCGCTTCGCCGCGCCATAGGCGGTTCACGATTTTTTTTTTAGAAATGGTACTGTAGTATTTTTGTTCTTATTTGACAATTAGTGTCCAATCATGGTCTAATTAGACTTAAAAGATTCGTCCCGTGTATTTCATCTAAACTGTATAATTAGTTTTATTTTTTTATCTATATTTAATGTTTCATGCATGCGTTCAAAGATTCGATGTGACGAGAATTCTTGAAAATTTTTTAAAATTTTGAGAACTAAACAGCCCCTTGCTTGGTTGCATGTCCAAGAAAAAAAAGATAGCTATGTACCTATGTAATGCTGCTCGTCGAAGGCTCGAAGCAGGTACACATGGATTCATAATTGAGGAGGTGTTGGCGGGTGAAAAAGTTTAGGGTGTCACGTTGGATATTTTATGGGATGTTGAAAATAGTATTCGGATACTAATAAAAAAAACTAATTACATAACTCGTCTGAAACTACGAGATGAATTTATTAAGCCTAATTAATCCGTCATTAGAATATGTTTACTGTAGCACAACATTGTCAAATCATAGATTAATTGTGCTTAAAAAATTCATCTCGTAATTTTATCGCAATCTATGTAATTAGTTTTTTTTTACCGTCTATATTTTAATACTCCATGTATACAAATATCCGATGTGACGGGGGTGAAAATTTTTTAGAGGAACTAAACACCCCCTGAACACCACCACCTATGCATAGTACGGCATTGTGGCTACATACCTACACAAGTCATAGTGGCAACTAAAATGACAGGCCTGAATAATGTAAGCGGAGCAAACATTAGCTAACCTAGAAGCTAATAGACTAAGCATTGCATTGGTGTGGTTTGACCATGCATGAGAATGGTAGCCTTGCAGTTTGTCGACAATAGTGTAGGTTGCTTATCCAATTGGTGGTTCAAGCAAATCTCCATCTGTAATGGAATAAATGCAAAGGTGAAATATTAAGATATTAAGCACAGAAGGACCACGTGCAAATCAGTTTGTGTCAACCGTGCACATATATTAGTTGCAAAATTGAAAATGTGAACAGCAGAGAATAAAGTTATCAAAGGTGGAAAAACCATTGTAAATTGACCTTTACATTAGTAAACTAACCTTATCTCTTGATCAGAGTGTATGCAAGCTCATATGAGTGGCCTATGGCAAAAGAGGCTGCAAGGAACAGACCATTGTTATATTATTAAAAAGATAGGAGGTAAGCATAGCCACATACTTGGATGGGCAGGGAGTAGGGGCACACAGATTCAGAAGCATTGCAATATCACTGGTCTGCAGAATAGGAAGTGCCTCAGCTCCCTAGATGATGGCTCCATCGCCACTTGTAAAGGTATGATCTATAGCATAATAAAAACATGTGTATTATTGATAGGAAGTACCCATGGAGTAGCTGCCATAATATTCAGATAACACATCGAAACCCATCAGTCTAATGTCTTTAGTCCTCTGCTCTTAATATTAAGCCCATCACTCTTTAGTCCTAATCTCTTAATATTAAGCTATGAACTGAAAACACTCCAGAAAGACGGTTCAATATATTTTGTGTTACCCTAGGATGCAATAAAAGTTGTCATAATAACCCGATAACATTGGAAAGCCATGATCACTGCGTTGTCTAACATTGGAAAGCCATGATAACTCCATTGTCTTCACTCCTCTGTTCTTATTATTGGTCATTTGGTCTTTGTACATACATGAGAAAGATCATTCTAATATATGTTTTGACATAGGAATGGTAGTTGGTAAGAAATATGAGACATAAACAGAGCACCACACACATGCAGGTTTGTCAGGTATCAAGTGATACTGTTAAGCAAATTATCAATTGAAATCATGATAAAAGAGATCATAAAAGTCATTTTATCGCTCTCCGAAAATGTGTTCATGTAAGAAGCAGCATAAATGCATAAGCTGTCAGGAAATAACATGCTTCAGAACTGCAGCTCATCAAACAAATCACATAAGCCGTGATAGGTGAGAAGAGGAGGGACATAATATTATAGGCCGTGCTTGGTGATCTGGTGTATTTTATCTTAAGCCATATAATAGATACGAATATTTGCCTTCCCTTGTCTTCAAAGTCATCTCTACATGGCCTGGGCAAAATTAGGAGTCAGAGTAATAATATGAATATACACATGGCTCAAACCAGTTTGAAGAGTGGCATAGGGATGGAAGACCAAGATACCAAGGGCAATATATGTATATAAACAATATGTATTTTCGGTCTAACAACAAACTATCAAATCTTATTAGTCATATTATGCTATATCTGCTAACAAATTAGTTACTTTAGGTCTAAAAAACTATCAAATTGTCTTTGTTTCTTCCTTTTATTTATTTATTTATTTATTTATTTATTGTATGACATGCTCCTCAACTAATACAGAGCATGAATAATTTTTTTTTTACAGCCATGGCTATGAGCCTATCAGGACCAAACAACATAAAGAAATCAAACATATAAATTAGTGAGTCGAAAAGCGCATAACTTTACTTATGGAAGGATATTTCAAATGTTGGGGTGGGTGTAGCTGTAGATTAGCATGGAGCATTACCCAGAAGTAGCAGCACACCAAGGGCACCTTGTTGGATTGCTGTTCTTTCCCACTAAGCATAGCGTCAACAGGAAGTAGCCCCTTCATCCTCAAGCAACGCAAAACATTTGCATCCTCCTTCTATTTGAGGCACCTGCTCCTGATGGCAAGCCATCTCCTCCTCTAACTCTCCCAAATCAGAGCAAGTATAATACACAGCACCTGCACTCCTGCCTCTGATTTTTGCACAAACACAGCAGCTTTCTTCTTTTTCCCAAAATTTCTCCTTTCTCTGATGAAGGTCGTGCACCTGCGTAATCCAACAAATATGAGAGGATTGGTGGGGGGAAAGGGAGCCTAACGATTTGATGGATGAACTTGTTAGGTTGATCTCCCACCAGACTGGCCCCAACCTTGACCTCGCACCCTGATCGGGGGGCGCTCAGCCCAATACATGGCTAGTGGGCCCCCGTCGTGCAACGCTATATAGAGGAGGTGGGAGACGGGGTTCAAGTTGAGAGGCTCCTCTGAGCCGCCACTCCCCACCTACATCCCTCCCTAACCGATCGAGAGGGACACGCTGTGAGTGACGGGAAGCACCACCGGTGTTTGCCGCCATCACTGGATCACGTCTACTACACTGCTACACCTCCTCGTCGGACGCCGCCGTCACCAACTCTTCCCCAATCGACGCTGCCCGTGCGCAAATCCTCACCACTGAACCAGCGATGGCCGAATCCTCCTCCAAACCCTCCGATGGTCGGTAACATCACCTCACTCTCACTCCTCTCTCCCTTTTCTTGTACATGGACAAGCCCCTCGAAATGCAAGTTACACACCCTCTGATCTACACCTAGATGATCCTTTATTATAACATTGGTATCAGAAGACCGGGTCTACTGTATGGATCTACATCGGAAAGAAATCATAAAGAAAAGATGACTGATTCGAAAACAAATCGGGATAGAAAAGAAACCCTAACCCTAGAAAAAGAAAGGGGACGGTAGAGAAGGGGCTTCCTACCTGAGGCCCGGCCATCCCGTCGTCGTCGCTGGCTGTCTCCATGGTCGTTGCGTGGGAAGAACCAGAGCCGCCGGCTGGGGAGACCACGCCACCGCGCGGTCACGCCTCGTGCTCGGGCGTTAGGGCACCATCGCAAGGTTACTTGATAGCGGCGCGCTCAGCCCTGGGCGAGCACGCGCGCCGACGAGGAGCCCCACGGCGGTGCCACCACCCTTTTCCTCAGGCCGCCATAGCGGGCCGCCGCTGCTGGTCTTCACTCCATGCGGCGCAAGAGATTGAAAGGAAGGGAGGAAATGAACTAGGGTTCTGGGGAGAGCCAGCCGCGAGCGGGTTTTTGTGATTGCGAAAACGCTGGCTGACCATCGGATCAGGACGGATGGTCGAGATCGACCGGACCACCTTTTGGCCCAGGCGGGATACCACTTTCCCGGCCCAGGCCCAGGTTACGGCCTGGGTGCGGGGAGTGGAGCATGCACGGCGCGCGGAGCAGGCCGTGGGCCGCCTTCTAAGCTGCTCGGCCAAACTGTCAGAATGTACAGTAACCCTTTTTCTATATGTTTTACTCTTTTCAGAAGCATATTTTGATGAACTTTGTTAAGTTTAATGTTTATATCTCTGTCAAAATGTTGCACCAACGTGTTGGAATTTTTTTCAGAGAGTAGATCTGTATAGTAACATGCTTTTGAAAAGTAGATAAAGAATTTTTTGTCATATTTCCGCTGCTAAGTAAATGTTTTATTCTCCAATTATTTTGAACCAACGTGATATATAATTGGAGAAAAAGAGGATTTTAAGTTGATTATGATATTGTTATTTTCTGACCAACGTTGTTAATAGCAATATCATAATTTTAATGATTATATACATTATTTCTATTTCTGCCCAATGGTGATATAAATTTAATGTATAAACAGTTGTATGTTTTAATTTTGACCACCGTTGGAACTAAAACATGCAATTGTTGTTATTATGTTCTCACTTTATATGAATTGTGTTTTCAGGAGAATACTCGTTGATGGGTTGTATCAAAGATATCCTGGCCCCCAAAGGAGACAACTACACTGAGTGAAAGAAAAAGATCGACCTGACCTTCATCTTGGCTGAGGTGGACTGGATAGTCACCTCACCGTGTCCCACTAAGCCTATGGCACCGGTGAGGGAGACTAATGAGGCTGATGCTGCTTGGCAAACCAGACAGAGGGACTTTGCTCCCATAAAGATGTCATATGACCTTGAGCATAAAAAGTGGGTCACTGCCGACAAGAAGTGTTTGGCTGTGATAAAGAACACAATTGAGCCCGCAATAGTGGGCTCAATCCCAGAGTGTGACATGGTCACAGAGTACCTTGACAGAATAAAGAGTCAGTTCACTGGCTCTTCTCTTCAAAGACATATGGTACCTAGCTGATAAAGCAGCTGGTTATAGAGAGGTACTCTAGAGGTGGCAGTGGCATAAGAGAGCACATACTAAGGATGAGCAATTTGGCATCCAAGCTGAAACCAATAGATCTGGCTCTCGAGGATGAGTTCCTTATCCATCTAATTTTTGTTTCCTTGCCAAAGGAATTTGATACTTTTGTTGTTAATTACAACATACAACCCGAGAGTGGGACTTAGAGAAGCTCATAGCTATGTGTGTGTAGGAGGAGGAGAGAATAAAAGTTTCACATGGTGGTACTATCAACTATGTGAAAGAAAACAAAAAAAAAGAATTTTAATGCCAACTCCTCCTCAAAGACACAGGGAAAGGCTTCCATGCACCATCAGCCTCAGCAGAAGAAGTTTGCAGTGGAGAAAGATCAGTGTCTTCATTGCAAGAAGACGAGACATTATAAGAAAGATTTTCCCGAATTGTTGAAGATGATCATGACAAAGAAATATGAGAACATTATTACGTTCATAAATGAATCCCTGTATGTACGATATTCAAAATCTACTTGGTGGATTGATTTAGGAGCGACTGTTCATGTTGTTAATTCTTTACAGGGATTCCGTTCGACGAGGACTACACAAAGAAGAGAAAGCTGCATTAAAGTCACAAATAGAGTTCGAGCAGATATTGAAGCCGCTGGTGATCTTTCTCTAGAGTTTGCTGATGGTTTCATGCTTTTACTTAGGGATGTTCTTTATGTTCCTTCTTTACAAAGGAACATGATTAGTGTTTCATGCTTAGACAATGATGGTTATGATTGCCATTTTGGAAATGACAAATGTGAGATATGGTTTAATGCTAAATGTGTCGGTCTTGCTTTTCGACAAGACGAGCTTTATTTATTATCACTTCGTGAAAATATGAATTCCGTACGTGATGTGAACGAGAATGTGTCCTCGCTTGTGAATGCAAACAGAAAATAAAAGAGAACTCATGATGCATCGTCGAAATTATGACACTGTTGTTTAGGCCATATTTTGAGAGGGGAATAGAAATACTAGTTAAGAATGAAATTCTTCCTCCATTAGAGTTATTAGACTTAGAACAATGCATAGAATGTATTAAAGGAAAGTATGAAAAGAAAATTAAAAAATATGTCAAACGAAGTGTAGAAATTTTAGAGATAATTCACACAGACATATGTGGTCCATTTTCTGTGAAGAGTGTGGATGGTTATGACTCGTTCATAACATTCACAGATGATTACTCTTGTTTTGGCAACATTTATCTAATCAAATAAAGAACAGAAGCATTGGATCAATTTACAATATTTAAGGCTGAAGTTGAAAATCAGCACAATTTAAAGATTAAGATAGTCAGATCTGACCGTGGGGAGAGTACTATGGTCGGCATACCCCATATGGCCAGGTTCCTGGACATTTTGCAAGGTTCTTACAGGAGAATGGCATAGTAGCCTAGTATTCCACACCGGGCGAACCTCAGCAGAATGGAGTAGCTAAAAGATGTAACCGTACCCTGATGGATATGGTGCGTAGTATGATAAGTTACTCCACCTTACCGTTGAGTCTGTGGATGGAGGGATTAAAAACCGTCATTCATATTCTTAATAGAGTACCAAGTAAGTCTGTCGGGTACCTAAAACTAGGGGTACCCACAATCAACGATCAAGAAAAAACAAAACACTACCCGCAAACAAAACAAAGCCAAAATAGTAGATGAGACGCATCGACTGCACTTCAACTCGTACGAGGCCAGCTCAACGGGACGCCTCGACTACGTTCCGACTCGTACGAGGCACCCTCGACGGGACGCCTCGACCGCGTTCCCACTCGCACGAGGCTCGTTCGACAAGGCACCTCGACTATCGGGAAATCTCCGACTCGCACGACCCAGAGTTGGACCACTCGACCCATCTTATTCACCTACTCTGAAACAAAAGTCGAAGCATTTAATGTGACTACCTGTTACTTCCTACTGTCATGGCTATAGCTGTGACCGACGTGGAAACAACACCGGTGTCAAATCTCACTTTTTACCGCCCATCCCGAGATGGGAGGTGAAAATCTGTCACTATACACACCATACCGCACACTATTTTGCCACCGATCACCCTCGAGGGAGGATACGACAAGGTCCGTACCCCATGATCTCAGGGATTCGGCCTTATCCGCCCATCCTCAACCTGGCCTCGACCTAGCCTCGACCTACCATCGGTCAGCAGGGAGGAAAGGCCGACGTGGCACAGGACTCGAGGTCTTTTCATCGTCTCATCCCCTACGTCACCATGGTGTCCGGGGATGGTCGGTCATTCCTGGGGCACGTCGCTACAGCCACCTCTACAGGGATCGACAAAACTTCAAGACTCCCCCGGTGTCCCGGCCTTCTCTTACCCTATAAAAGGGCGGACCAGGGCTCTACAAGGGGCACGGACGAAGTAAGACGCAAGCCAAAAGCCAAGCGCAAATAAGCAAAGGCACACAACTCATAGATCAACATCTCAAGCAATCTCCCTTGTACTCTCATTTTTCCTTTGGGACCTGGGCCTAGTTCCCTCTCTCGCAGCTTGTAACCCCTACGCAAGCACTTAGGTGCAAGAAAATACAATACTCCCTCCTCTCCACTGGACGTAGGGCCTTCTTTTGCCTGAACCAAGATAAACCTCCGTGTATCCTCCTTGCATCACCATCCAGATTAGGGACACGCAGCACTCGATTCACTCGTTGGCTCAGGGCCCCGCAGGACTAGACGCCGACAGTTGGCGCGCCAGGTAGGGGGAAGCTGTGTGCCATCGCCGTTTTCCTGCCATTTTTCTGGATGGCTGACCCCGAACGCCCGCTCCCGTTGGCCACGGTGATCTGGTTTGAGAGTTTGGAGTTCATGTCGCTTGGCCATGGCTACGATATGGTCCTCCTCTCGCCCAGGCACCCGACCGACGTGGACCACGAGCTCTCCCAGCCTGGGAGAGCGCTGCGCCGGTATCGTCGCTCTCGTCAGGCACGAGCTGCCAGGCGACGGTGAGCCCGGCGCAACCACCGTCACCGCCTTGCGGAGGACGATGGGATTCCCCGATCCGGTGCCTCTCAGCCGGACGCCAACACGGAATTCCTCGTTGAGGATCTGTGTAGGATGAGCTTGGCTGAGGGTAAGATGCCGATAGGGAGTTCCACCGCTCTACCGCCTAGTGCGACACCACCACCTCCCGATCCGACTACACCGGCACGAGGAATGACATCTTCATCAGCATTCCCATTTGGGCTAGACTCGGTTGCCTGGGCCTACGCTTCTTCTGTAGGCACCAGTATGAGTGCTTACGAAGAACTCCTCGGACACCATCTACGCTCCACTCTCAACCTTGTTGCATCTACACTAGCTTCCGAGTACCTGGACTCTACGGAGACCCCAGAGACGGGGCCCCATGCAACTGCTTCTCGACGTTACGACCCTAGAGACAGACGACCTCATATGCACCCATCGTACTACTATTTCGACGCTCTAGACTCTGACTCTGCCGATGACACCTACAACCCGACCCGCAAGTGCTTCAACATCGATGGAGCTAGCGCGTCAGATTCGAAGGATGAGACAGTCGTTGAAGGAAGGAACACGCCACCTTAGGTCGAGCTCCCTGCCAAGCGGGATGAGGCTCAATTCCTTGCGGATCAAGGAATACAGCTCGAGCAAATCCGTGAGTTGCAGGATAGGCTCAACGAGGAATGAGAAAACCTGCGTCTACTACAGTGAACCCTCGAGCAAGAGCGCGTGACACACGCACATGGCAGAGGAGCTCGAGAAAGAGCTCGCGACGTCAATCGTCGCATCGTCGAGGATCTGGCGGTCAACCCCCTGGTTTTCGGTCAAGCCAGCCAGAACATGGTCGTCGCCGCCATGCTCCTTCGTAACATGCCCGAGCCATCGAACCCCGATGCCCATCGAGCCCAAGATGAAATCTAAGGACTCCTCGAGACCGCTGCCATGCAGCAGGCTGAGAGTTTTGCCTCGAGGCGATGTGGGCCTACCTCAGAGCAGCCTGCCGAGCCCTCCCGATAGGAGAAGGAGGCCTCGGTTCATCCCGAGCACGCCCAACGGAACAGGGTGGCCCCTGTCCGTGAGCGTATCATCGACAACCGTGAACCTCGAGATGCCCGTGACAACATCGTCGAGCGCCGAAGGCACAAACATGGTGACGGTGCAGCTCGAGGCTACCACGAGCACAGGGGCGAGCGCTACGACAGCTTAGAAGATCGAAGCCCTTCACCCGAGCCACCGGGTCCTCGGGTCTTTAGCAAGGCCATTCGCAAAATGATACTCCCGGCTCGGTTCCACCCCCATGACTCTTACCAAGTATAACGGCGAGACCAAACCCGAACTTTGGCTCGCCGACTTCCGCTTGGCATGTCAGTTGGGTGAGGCCACTGACGACCGGGTCATCATCCGGCAACTCCCCCTGTTCCTGTCGGACACCGCTCGAGCCTGGCTCGAGGATCTCCCACCTCGACAAATCCACGACTGGGACGACCTCATGAGGGTGTCCGAGGGAAACTTCAAGGGAACCTACATGCGCCCCGGCAACTCGTGGGACCTCCGAAGCTGCAAGTAGAAGCCGGGTGAATCCCTCCGGGATTACATCTGGTGTTTCTCCAAGCAACGCACCGAGCTCCCCAACATCACCGACTCTGACGTTATCATGGCCTTCCTCTCTGGCACCACTTGCAAAGAGTTGGTCCGAGAGCTGGGCCACAACACCCCCATCACTGCCAACGGTTTGATGGACATCATCACCAACTTCGCCGCCGGTGAGGAGGCGGTTGGTGCCATCTTTGGCGGTGATCAGGGCAAAGGGAAGCACAAGGTGGACGATCCCATGAGCTCTAGCCGGGGCTCAAAGAGGAACAACGGGAAGAAGAAGAAGAAGAACCAACAGGGCAAGCTCGAGGCCCCGACAGATGACCTTGTTGCTGCTGCTGATCGCAAGAAACCTCGAGGGCCCCCCGGCGGGGGCATCTTCGATAAAATGCTCAAAGAGCCATGTCCCTACCACAAGGGGCCCACGAACCACAACCTCGAGGACTGCCACATGCTCTGAAGATATTTTGAAGGCTTAGGCTTCAAGAAAGACGACAAGAAGGAAGATCCCAAGGGAGACAACAAGGATGAGGGATTCCCCAAGATCCATGACTGCTTCATGATGTACGGAGGACCCTCGACGTGCCTCTCGACACGCCAGCACAAACGAGAACATCGAGAGGTCTTCTCCGTGCAGCCGGCAACCCCCCTCTTCCTTGACTGGTCTGAGGTGGCCATCACTTTTGACCGTGCTGATCACCCAGACTACGTCCCCAATCCCGGGGTCTACCCGCTTGTTGTCGATCCCATTATCGCCAACACATGCCTCACCATGGTGCTCATGGATGGCGGCAGCAACCTTAACATCATCTATGCTCAGACCCTCGACCTCCTGGGGATCGTGAGGACGCACCTCCAACCCTGCGTCGGGGGCTTCCATGGAGTCATGCCTGGAAAGTGAGCAGAGCCCGTCGGCCGAGTCGACCTGCCTGTCTGTTTTGGCACTCCCACCAACTTCAGAAAAGAGACTCTCACTTTTGAAGTGGTCGGATTCCGTGGAACATATCACGCCATCCTTGGGTGCCCATGCTATGCCCTATTCATGGCGGTCCCAAACTACACCTACCTCAAACTCAAGATGCCAGGCCCCAACGGTGTCATAATTGTCGGGCCCTCATACGAGCATGCCTATGAGTGCGACGTCGAGTGCGTCGAGCATGGAGAAGCCGTCTTGGAGTCGGCAACCTTGGTGATGGACCTCGACGGTCTGGCCAACGAGATCCCCGACCCCAAGCGCCATGCCGGCAGCTTCAAGCCCACGGAAGACATCAAGCTCGTGCCCCTCGACCCCGCTAACCCAAAGGAAAAGGTGTTGAGCATCAGCGCCACCCTCGATCCCAAATAGGAAACAGTGCTCGTCGACTTTCTCCACGTAAACATCGACATCTTTGCATGGAGTCCCTCGGATATGCCGGGCATACCCAGGGAAGTCACCGAGCACACCTTGGAGATCTGAGCCAGCTCCAAACCGGTGAAGCAATGCTTGCGCCGCTTCGACGAGGAGAAGCGTAAGGTCATCGGTGAGGAGATACACAAATTGTTGGAGACCGGATTCATCAAGGAGGTTCATCATCCCGAGTGGCTAGCTAATCCTATGTTAGTTAAGAAAAAGAGTGGGAAGTGGATGATGTGTGTAGACTATACTAATTTAAATAAAGCATGTCCAAAAGTTCCTTTTCCTTTGCCATGTATTGATCCCACTGCGGGATGTGAAACCCTGTCGTTTTTAGATGCATATTCTGGCTACCACCAAATCAAAATGAAGGAGTCCGATCAGCTCGCGACTTCGTTCATCACCCCATTCGGCATGTATTGCTATGTTACTATGCCCTTCGATCTCCGGAACGTAGGGGCCATGTACCAGCAATGCATGCAACACATTTTTTGGGGAACACATCGGACCAACCATCGAGGCTTATGTCGATGATATCGTTGTCAAAACCAAAAAGGCTGATAATTTGATAAACGACCTCGATGTTGCGTTCAAGTGCCTCCGAGCAAAGAACATCAAGCTCAACCTCGAGAAATGTGTTTTCGGCGTTCCTCGAGGCATGCTTCTAGGGTTCATCGTTTTCGAACGTGGCATCGAGGCCATCCCAGAAAAGATCGCCGCAATAACCAAGATGGGCCCTATTCGAGATCTGAAGGGCGTGCAGAGGGTCATGGGCTGCCTAGCAGCCCTCAATCGCTTCATTTCGTGCCTCGGTGAAAAAGCGCTCCCACTGTATCGTCTCCTGAAAAAATTGGAACACTTCTCGTGGACCCTCGAGGTCGAGGAAGCTCTTGCAAGGCTCAAAGATACACTCTCTAAGTCACCAATCCTTGTCCCTCCGATCCTAGGGGAACCCCTCCTACTTTATGTCACCGCAATGACACAAGTAGTCAGCGCGGTCTTGGTTGTCGAGAGGGCAGAGAACGGACATACCTTGCTCGTCTAGAGACCGGTCTACTTCATCAGTGAGGTGCTCTCGGAAACCAAGGTTCGCTACCCGCAGATCCAAAAGTTGTTGTACGCCATCGTCTTAACGCGGCGCAAACTCCGTCACTATTTCGAGGGCCACCCAATGACTGTGGTCTCTTCTTTCCCTCTGGGGGAGATAGCCCAGAACCGGGAAGCCTCAGGTAGGATAGCCAAGTGGGCGGTCGAGCTTATGGGTGAGACCCTCTCTTATGCACCACACAAAGCCATCAAGTCCCAACTACTAGCAGATTTCCTGGCGGAGTGGACCGACACTCAACTTCCTCCGGTTCAGCTCTAGGCTAAGCTTTGGACCATGTACTTCGACGGGTCGCTGATGAAAACATGAGCAGGCGCGGGTTTGCTCTTCATCTCACCCCTCGGAGTCCACATGCGCTATATCATCCTGCTTCATTTTCCTGCCTCCAACAACGTCGCCAAATATGAGGCGCTCGTCATGGGCTTGCGAATCGCTGTTGAACTAGGGGTTTGACACCTCGATATTTGAGGTGACTCTCAGCTCATAATCGACAGGTCATGAAGAGCTCGAGCTGCCGTGATCCCAAGATGGAGGCCTACTATGAAGAGGTACGGCGCCTTGAGGATAAGTTTCACGGCCTCGAGCTCAACCACATCGCACGCCGGTATAATGAGGCCGCCGACAAACTCGCGAAAATCGCTTCCAGTCGAACTACGGTTCCACCAGACGTTTTTGCGAGAGATCTCCACCAACTGTCCGTCAACATCAGGGCAGATGAAGGGGTCAACGGGCCATCACTCGACCCTCTACCTGAGGCGGAAGCCCCCTCGACCGGAGCCGAGGCCATGCAGGTGGAAGGCTTGACACCACCAGCCAACCCCGAGCCTGACTAGCGTATTCCGTACCTCGACCATCTCACTCGAGGGGACCTCCCCTCGGATAAGATCGAGGCTCGACGGATCGCTCGCCGAGCCAAACCCTTTGTGATATTTGGCAACAGTAGGGAGCTGTATCACCGTAGCCCTACTGGCGTCCTCCAACGCTGCACCACAAATGAGGAAGGCATAAACCTGCTCAATGATCTACACTCGGGGGCTTGTGATCATCACGCAGCGCCTCGAACCCTCGTTGGAAACGCTTTCTGACAAGGTTTCTATTGGCCGACCACAGTCTTCGATGCTGTCAAGCTAGTACACTCCTGCAAAGGCTGCCAGAACTATGCAAGACAAACCCATCTTCTAGCTCACGCCCTGCAAACTATTCCTATCACGTGGCCATTCACTGTTTGGGGGCTCGACCTAGTCGGACCCTTGAAAAGGACAACTGGCGACTTCTCCCACTTACTCGTCGTCATTGACAAATTTTCCAAGTGGATCGAGGCCCGTCCTATCACCAGCATCAGGTCTGAGCAAGCTGTGCTCTTTTTTACCGACATCGTCCACCGCTTTGGAGTTCTCAACTGCATCATCACGGACAATGGTACCCAATTCACTAGTAAAAAGTTTCTGGATTTCTGCGACAACCACCACATCTGTGTGCTCTGGTCGGCCGTGGCTCATCCAAAAACAAATGGCCAAGTAGAATGTGCCAACGACATGGTCCTACAAGGCCTAAAACCTAGAATGTTTGACAAGCTAAACAAACACAACAAGAAATGGGCTGTCGAGCTTCCCTCAGTCCTATGGAGCCTAAGAACAACGCCGAGTCGAGCCACAGGGTTCACTCTATTCTTCTTAGTCTACGGATCCGAGGCTATGCTCCCAACTGATGTAGAATACAGATCCCCAATGTTGAAGGCCTACAACGAGAAAAATAACGACGCCACAAGAGAGGACGCCCTCGACCAGCTCGAGGAAGCCCGTGATGTGGCTCTGTTGCATTCTGCCAGGTACCAGCAGAGTCTTCGACGCCACCACGACAGAGACATACGTAGGCGGGACCTCAATGTTGGTGACCTCGTGCTACGGCGAAGCTAGAACACCAAGGGACGACACAAGCTCATGCGGCCATGGGAAGGGCCAGACATCATCGTAGAAGTATTAAAGCCCGGCACCTACAAGCTATCGAACGAGAAAGGCGAAATCTTCACCAACGCCTAGAACATCGAACAACTATGTCGCTTTTTCCCTTAAAAAGCCTCGAGGCTCTGTAAATTGTTTCCAATCTCATCAATAAAGAATACAGCGGTGTTCAAAGCTTTATTTTCATAACAACCAGGAAGGATCGACTCTGTTTTCTTAGAATCGACCCTTCCTCGGGGGCTACAAAGGGGGGAACCCCCTGTCCCCGAAATAGCTCATACTCTTTTTCAAAAAAGAGAACTGTCACTTAAGTCGACAAGGCCGCAAGAACACCCTAAAGCTCGAGAGCAGTTGAGCCACGAGATCACTTACGCCTCCGAGGCTACGGTACCTCCACTCACCCCTCACACCTAGGGGTGCAACCGCGCACTAAGTAGACCTAGTAATGGTTCATGACTTTAAAAAAAGCTTACACCCCCGTTCGCTTCAAATCAAGTTCTTACACAATCTGCAAGGCCACGAGCGCACCCTGAAGCTCGAGGGCAGTCGAGCCATGGGATTACTTATGCCTCCAAGGCTATGGTACCTCCACTCACTTCCTTACACCAAGGGGCATGACCGCGCATGAAGTAAATCATGCGAGAACGTGATTCAAGTGATAACGGGAAGAAAAAAGCTCGAACAAAACTTAATAATCAGTACAAGTTTACATCTAAAAATGTTTCAGGGCCCCTGAGGCCATCACGACCTAAGTTACGGATACAAACTTATTACACGTGCCTTCATGCCCAGGTTTGGCTCACAGGCCCTCGTCATTAGCAGGCGGAACCATCTCGACCTCAGAGAGCTTGGCGAGGCGACTCCCAGGCTCCTCAGCCGCTTCGATCAGGCCTAGGCAGGCGATTTCATTCTCCTCATCCATCCGATCTAGATCCATGATGAAACCATTAGTGATGAGGTCCATGTCATACATGAACCCAGACCGAACGACTGCCAGAGCCCTCTTCATGTCATGATGAAGGCTGCCTCGTATCCTCTCATGGATGAGGCGGCCCAGCGCCACCATCTGACAGACGAAGGAGTTCCCCGGGGCATCCTCCTCGGTGTTGGCGTCGGGCTCGACCCCCAGGCCGTCACATACGGAGGTGATGGCGCCCTAAAGCAACTGAGTTCGCCTGGCCTCGGCTTTGAAGAGGTTCTAGAATGAGGTGGCCGTCGCCTGAGCCGCTTGCTGCTCCTTCTCCAACTCTAGAACACAAGCATCAAGTTAGCGCAAGCCTAGGACCTCGACGCCAAGGCCACTACACAACAAGAAGCTTACCCTCAGAATGGGTCTGCCAACCCACGATCTCATCACGTAGCTCCCCGCACGTCTTCTCAAACGCTCGAAGAGCCTCGTCCCTGTCACGGACCATCCCCCTCAACGGCGCAACCTTGTCTTCCAAGGTTTTGACGCGGGCGGACACCATCCCGGCCAGGATGTTGAGGGCATCGCGCTGACCACTGACTAAGGTGATGTCCCTCTCGAGCTCCTTCACACGCGCCAGCAGTGGCATGAGGTCCTCATGGGCTTTGGCAGCCTCCTCCCGAGCCCTTGTCGCGTCTTCACGCGCCGTGGACTCGGCCTCCCAGGCCTGCGCCTCCTCCTTAACCGCTGCGTAGGCGACGCGAAGCTCGGCCATCTCGGTGCTCTGCTAGGAGAGCCGCTTGTTGGCTTCCTCGACCAGAGCCCGTTGATGAATGAGCGCCGCCCACACGCCACTCTCATGACGAATGAAGAGTGACTTGCGGCGGGAACACTCCTTGAGCTCCTGACCGCAGTTAAAATCTAACAGTCAGAACCAAGGAAAAGGGAGGGATAAAACGCAAGGAAAAACTAATGAATCTGGCTTACCTCAAAGGCCTCCGACATACCCCACGCCAGGGTGTCCGAAACCACACGTAGGGACTGCATCGTGTGCTTTTGGAGTCCCTCGAGGTACTCCCAGTGGTGCATCTCGTCCTTGTCGTCGAGCGCAAAGAAGGGCTCGGCGCTAGGGTTGGACATGTCCCTGAATTCAAGGGTCGACCTGCCCTAGCGCGGAAGCTCCTCCTCCGCCCGCACGAGTGCTAACCCGGTGAAGTCCAGCCACCCGACCGACACCTCGGCCTGGTCACCCCCTAATGCCGCAGAGGTACCGGCCCCATCCAAGGCCTCAGCTGCCTCGACATCCGCCGCCTACTTCCCCTTGTCAGCAGGAGAGTCATCGAGGGTGAGATCGATCTGGGCTAGGGTCGACCCTTGTGGCGGGGCTGGCACCTCGGCTACCAGCACCACCGCCTGGACGATGGGTGGTGGCACGACCGTCCCCCTTTCCACCTCGACCGTCGGCTCCCTCGGTCGGCCCTGATGCGGCTGTGGCTCCTCCGCCTCCCGCCCCGCCTCCGACGGGGCCTCCACCACCTCCTTTGTTTTTTCAACATCCGCCCGCCCCGCGTCGTGGGCGGATGTTTCGGCCTCAGCGGCCTCAATGGTCGCCTGGGCTATCGCTGTCGACCCAGGCTCCGACCCACCAGTGCCGGGCACCTCGAGCTCAGCACCGCTAGGGACCACCGCCTCCACCAGCCCCGACCCCCGCGTGGCGGGGTCTGAGTCGATGACCTCCTGGGTGCCCGCCCCTGCCTGGGCAGCCGCCTCCCGCTGCTTTAGCCGCTCCGTTGCAGCCTGGAGCTTCGCGACCCAGGCGGCGTCGTCGGCCGCCATCCGCATTATTACGGCAGTGCCCGACCTGAGCGCCTTCACGGGAGTCGGACCCGCGAGCTCTGCCTTACGCTTATGCCTGAACAACAAATAAGCGCGTTAGAATAAAAAATGGGATCACCAATCACGAAAAATAGGGCGAAAAACTTACCTAGATATGGGAACCAGGAGCCTAGACCCTGGCAGGCCAGAGCCAGCCGAAGGCGCCTGCGACGGCCCCACCGTCAAGCCTCCTGCTGGTCGGGCGCTCCTCGAAGCCCTGGCTAGCGGAGCGTCCAAGGTCCTCTGCGCTGCCGAGGCTAGCTGGCCTCGGGTCCTCATGCCCGTCGACGGTGTCCCGGCTTCTGATGCTGACGTCGCTGCCCCGACTGCCGTCTGAGCCTGAGGCGCTCAGACTCGCAGGGGCGGTGCCACTAACCCCTCTTGTGGGGCCCCAGACGAGGCGACTCCTCTCGCTGAAGGCCCTGCCCTGGTCTCTTTCCCTCCTAGCTCTGCCTCCCCCTCAACGGGCACCGAGGCCGCCCTCGACGTCTGGGAGGTCGACCCCTCAATGGGCTCTAGAAAGGGGCACACATCAGGGAGGTCCGACAGGGAAGTCGCGGTGTCGTACCGCGACCAGGCGTTGTCGTCGCCACTATCGTCGTCCTCCCCCGAGACCGTCTCGGACGGAGACTCCTCGAGCGGGAGCCCGTCGAGACTCTGTTATCAAAGGCGCTTCTTCAACGCCTCCTGCTCGAGGGTCTTGCGGACTTGACATTTCTTGGTGGTGTCCTTCTCCTCCTTCTTCTAGGCCACCAAGAGGCGTCGAGCCTCCTGAGTGACCCGATCTTTTGGAACCGGCGGCCACGTTTCCTTGACCGTCGATAGATCCTATACACGGACCTCGACCGGGTTAGTGGAAGGAATCCGGAAGCAAAAGAACTTAAGATCATCAAGAACAACACTTACCAGGGGCTCGAATCCCTGGGTGGGACGCATCGGGACCCTGTCGATGTCTTCCTGCTAGAAACTCCCTACCATCCACCGCGCACGTCTGGCGACCTCGTCGAGGGAAAGGGACTCGTGTGACATCCTGCTCCCCTCCAACGACGCCTCCGGCGTCATCTCATCGAGCCAGAGCCGGCGCTGCGTCAGCGGTAGCACCCTCCGGCGGTGGAATGCCACGGCCACCATCCTCGTCGTCAATCCACGCTGACAGAGCCTCCTCAGCACATCGAGGAGCGACTCCAGCTTTGGCTTGTCGTCCTCAACAACGCCATACGTCCAGTTCTCTTCTCGCGCCATCAGCACCCGACCGGAGTATCTCGGTAGCTGGTCGTCGTCGTTACGGAGGTAAAACCAGCCGCCATGCCAGCCGCTGTTCGAAGAAATCAACTACGTCGAGATGTATTGGTCGCCTCGACCCGACCTGGCTTGGAAGGTGTAGCTTCCCACGTGCACTGCGCGTCGCACCCCTCGCTCTCCCGCATTCTTGGTGAAGTGCTCCGCCTTGAAGAGGTGGAGCCACAGATTTCACTGTGGCTCCATCCCCAGGTATCCCTCGCAGACCGCCACGAAAATGGCAGCATGCGAGATGGAGTTGGGGGCGAGGTGGTGCAGCTCCACTTTGTAGTAGTGGAGGAGCGCCCGCATGAAGGGGCTGGCTGGCACGCCGAACCCCCTCTCGTGGAAGGCCATGAAGCTCACCACGTAGCCTTCTGGAGGCGCCGGTTCCCGGTGGTCGGACGGGGGCACTCTCCACTCTGGCTAGGTCCAACTCGCCCTCGGTCACAGAAGCCCGTCACGGACCAACTCCTCCAGCTTCCGCTCTGTCATCGAGGAACGGGCCCAAGCGTCTGCAGGGAGGATCTGGCTTTTGCCCGCCATTATTGTCAGAGGAACGACGCAGGCAAAGGAACGATGGCGGCACTGGACGGTGGCTGAAGGGCCCAAGATGGCAAAGGGGAGCGAAGAAGGGAAGGAAGGCAAGAATGCAAAGGGCCTGTAAGGGTAAATGAAACCCCGGGCCTTGCTCTTATACCCCGACGGAAGTCCAACGAGCGGGCGAAAAGGTAGGAGCAGTTTTTTCATTCAATGACCTTACCTAACCGCTCCCTCAAAACCCGTAGATATGGGCTCGTGTCCGCTGTGCATGCCATAACCGTCGTACCACGCCGATCTCGCTTCCCCTCCTGAAAAGACACGCCCTAAATAGGTGGAAGAAGGATCCACGGACGGATATTCCTAGACACATGGGTAACGGGCTCTAAGCCCAATATAAACCTCGAGGGATCGAAAGCTGGCCCTCGACCAGGGTTCGACAGCTGCCCTCGAGTAATGGAGTCAGGGACGACTAGGGATGCGTCCAGACAAGGCCAGGGCTCGAGCCACGCTCTCGAGGCACCCCCAGACGTATTCAAGGCTAAAAGAGAGATCGACGGAGGAATCCCCTCGGAGGGAGGCATCGGGCCCTCGAATCCTATCGAAAAGAATCAAGATCCACACGACTACTCTTTGGCATTCTTGAGAGCGCCTCTGTGGCCACTAGCCGACTCCTACCGAATGGAGCACGGGCTCCCACTCGAATTCCCCATTAATAGCTCACCGGAGACCGTCGGAACTCGCCCAAATGAGGGTAGTATGACGTTCCCTACCCCTCCTCCTTTTTTTCTAAAAAGGAAGCGTGAGGGTCGAATGATAAAAGACGGCCAAGACTCTGATCGACCTCACACGCACGAGGCTCGGGGGCTCGACCGCAAAAAAACAAACCCCGAGCAAAAAAGGCAGGACATGCCACGATTCAGGAACATTCCTAAAAAAGAACATACAAAAAGACCTCGGAGGAGTCAAAACACTCCACTGAGGCCTCGAGGGCTACACCCGACGAGTGCGCTCACGCGCCCCCACCGAAAAAAACTACGACGCTACGACTCCAGTTCATGAACCGCTGAGCCTCAGTGAGAGTTACCCACACTCACCCAAAGCCTCGGGGGCTACTGTCGGGTACCTAAAACTAGGGGTACCCACAATCAACGATCAAGAAAAAACAAAACACTACCCGCAAACGAAACAAAGCCAAAATAGCGGACGAGACGCCTCGACTGCAGTCCGACTCATACGAGGCCAGCTCGATGGGACGCCTCGACTACGTTTCAACTCATACGAGGCACCCTCAACGGGACGCCTCGACCGCGTTCCCACTCGCACGAGGCTCGTTCGACAAGGCACCTTAACTATCGGGAAATCTCCGACTCGCACGACCCCGGGTCAGACCACTCGACCCATCTTATTCACCTACTCTGAAACAAAAGTCAGAGCATTTAATGCGACTACCTGTTACTTCCTACTATCATGGCTACAGCTGTGACCGACGTGGAAATAGCACCGGTGTCAAATCTCACTTTTTACCGCCCATCCCGGGATGGGAGGTGAAAATCTATCACTATACACACATACCGCACATTGTTTTGCCACTGATCACCCTTGAGAGAGGATACGACAAGGTCCGTACCCCACGATCTCGGGGATTCAGCCTTATCTGCCCATCCTCAACCCGGCCTCGACCCAGCCTCGACCTACCATCGGTCAGCAGGGAGGAAAGGCCGACGTGGCATAGGACTCGAGGTCTTTTCACCGTCTTGTCCCCTACATCACCATGGTGTCCGGGGATGGCCGGCCATTCCTAGGGCATGTCGCTACAGCCACCTCTACATGGATCGACAAAACTTTAAGACTCCCTCGGCGTCCTGGCCTCCTCTTACCCTATAAAAGGGTGGGCCAGGGCTCTACAAGGGGCACGGCTGAAGCAAGACGCAAGCCAAAAGCCAAGTGCAAATAAGCAAAGGCACACAACTCACAGATCAACATCTCAAGCAATCTCCCTTGTACTCTCACTTTTCCTTTGAGACCTGGGCCCAGTTCCCTCTCTCGCAGCTTGTAACCCCTACGCAAGCACTTAGGTGCAAGAAAATATAATACTCCCTCCTCTCCACTAGACGTAGGGCCTTCTTTTGCCCAAACCAGGATAAACCTCCATGTATCCTCCTTGCATCACCATCCAGATTAGGGACACGCAGCACTCGATTCACTCGTTGGCTCAGGGCCCCTGCAGGACCAGACACCGACAAAGTCAGCGTCCAAAACACTGTATGAGTTGTGGACAGGAAGAGTAACCTCACTAAACCACTTATGTGTGTGGAGGAGCCATGCTGAGGCTAAAGTTTTTAACCCAAACATTGTGAAGCTAGATCCCAAAACAGTAAGTTGCCATTTTATTGGCTACCCTGAAAAGTCAAAAGGTTTTTGTTTCTACTGTCCAGACAAACATACAAAGTTTGTAGAAACGAGCTGTCTTCTTAGAGGATGAGATGATGAGGAGAGCGTGGTAGCTCGAGAAATTGATCTTGAGGAGAAGCGGGTGTGTGTGCCCACTCCGATGATTCAGGAGCCATTTTTCTCACTACCTGTTGTTGTTGCACTGACAATGCAAGATATTGTGGTGCCAGCACCTGCTGTTATTCCTCCTGTGGCAACAATGAATGAGGATGAGGAATCTGTCCTTCAGGATCCTATAGAACCTGTTGACACACATGAAGGGGGCAATAATAGCCTTAAGCAGAAGATGTGCCAAATGTGGAGGCCCCGATAAGGTCTCAAAAGGTTAGAAGATCAGCTATTCCTAATAATTATGAAATCTATAATACTGAAGAGTTTCATATGGAGGGTGATCCCACCACATATGAAGAAGCCATGAGAAGCGCCCACTCATCGAAGTGGTTAGAAGCTATGAAAGATGAAATGAAATCTATGAGTTCCGATGGTGTTTGGGAATTAGAAGAAATTCCTAAAGGAGCCAAAACAGTAGGCTGTAAATGGGTCTACAAAATCAAATATGACTTCAAAGGGAATGTAGAAAGGTTTAAAGCGTGACTTGTAATGAAAGGCTTTATGCAAAGAGAAGGGATAGACTACAATGAGACATTTTTACCAGTCTCATGTAAGGATTCCTTCAGAATCATAGTGGCATTGGTGGCGCATTACGATTTAGAATTACATCAAATAGATGTAAAGACGACATTCCTTAATGGGGATTTGGAGGAAAATGTTTACATGGCACAACCAAAGGGTTTTGTCATGGAAGGAAAAGAAAGCATGGGATGCCGCCTGAAGAAATCCATTTATGGATTAAAGCAAGCATCAATAAAGTGGTACTTAAAGTTTGATAGAACAATAAGGAATTTTGGGTTTCAAGAGAATGTTGAGGACAATTGCGTTTATGCAAAGTTCAAGAATGGAAAATACATATTCCTGATCCTGTATGTAGATAATATCTTACTTGCTAGTGGTGATGTCAATCTACTACTAGGAACGAAGAAGTTTCTGTCCTCAAACTTTGATATGGAAGATCTCAGTGAAGCCTCGTTCCTTTTAGGAATAGAGATTCATCGAGATAGAAGAAAAGGGGTATTGGGACTGTCACAAAAGGCATACATAGAAAAAGTTTTAAAGAAATTCAGTATGCAAAAATGTAGTTCTTCGCCTACACCTGTAGTCAAGGGCGACAGATATGGGGATTTTCAATGCCCCAGGAACCAGTATGAGCTCAATCAAATGAAAGCGGTTCCATATGCTTTAGCTATCAGAGGCCTACAGTATGCTCAAGTGTGTACGCGCCCTGACCTAGCTTTTGTTACTGGGTTTGCTTGGCAGATGTAACACCCCAGGTGTTTATCACCAATTAGGCAGTGGGTTTGAGCTCAAACATGATAGATTAAGTGGGGATGATGATGGCAAGGTCAACCTACAGAGATGAGCCTAATCTAAACTTGGATGTTACTCCTTTGCTTTGCATATAGGTCATTTTCAAGATATATGCTTGGATGGTGTTATTGCAATATCTTTATATGTCTCACCTTAGTACCTATCTATATTGATCCCTGGAAAAGTTTCATGAAGTTTGGAATAAAAAAATCACATGAAATGATAAGTTCCATTCCTATTAGAATCTGTCCCATTAAGTTAATGGAACTATAGATCATCAACCAAACCTTGCAAACTTGTCAAAAATGACTCTAGCTGAACTCTACAAGACCTTAACTACACTTAGGACACTTAATGGAACAATGTTCATGTTGATCATTTTGCCTAAATATGCTTCTAATTGGTGGTTGACCATGTATGGACCCTGGAGCCCTGTGGTTTGACCATTTCAAAAGTGTGACCTAGAAGCTTTGCATGACTGTGCACCCTTTGACAAATTTGTAGGGAATTTAATAAGGAACAAACTTTATTTAAGAGTCAAGTCATGAAAATGTGTGGAACATGCTCAAACAGGGCTCACAAGTCAGTTGTAGGGCTAATTTCAGCACTTAGCCATTTTTAAGCCCTAATTCCGGTAACATCGACATTGACATTCCGCGTTCTCCAAAATTCGTTAAGCAACTTGAGTTGGTCCAAAAATAAAAGTTGAAGGTTATATTATGGGGAAGAGCATGCAAAAAGTTGCACTGAGTTTGACCAAGTTTGGCATTGCAAAATCCCAAAACCGAGCCCTACCTTAACATGTCGACACTAGTAAATTGGGGACTGATTATCTCCTAATCCATTGCTCTAATAACTAGGGTCCTTAAACAAGAGTTGTAGGGCATCAGGAAATGAACAACTTTCGTAATTGGCCCCTACCCAAATTCGGACCCGAGCAGGCCCAAAAACGGTCTCCAAGTCAGGCACAGCGACGCGGGACACGTGTTCGGCAGAATGCCCAGACGGCCGACGCGTGCTCCGTGGCGTGGCAGCCATGCTCGTGCCGCGTCCCCCACCAAACTGCCGCGCGTCCTCCACCTCGCCATGCGCCTCTATCGGGCTGAGCCATTGGGGAGAGGATGAGCTGCCCACCGTCGCCCCTCCCTTATCCCTGAGCTCGCCTCCGCCTCCTACCGCACTCCCTGGCGTCGCTCGCGCAGAACGCGGTCGTGACCGCCATGGACAGTCCGCCGAGCTCCTTGGCCACCGGCACAGCATGGTCGCGCCCTACTCCTTCTCCTTCTTCCACCGCCGGTCGCACCACCGCCTCCTCCTCGGTCTCCCTATGCCCAAATTCGCGTGTGGCCGTCCACCGCCACTGCCGTGTCCGCCGCCATTACCGTCGGGACGCCTGTGCTTGTGGGCTGGGTGCCTCAGGCCACCGCGGGCCTGGCAATGGTCTCCTGTGGAAGCGCACAGCAGCAGGCAAGCCGTGAAGCCGCTTCGTTGTCGCCATCATCGTCGGAGCCGGCCTGCAGCCGAACGCCGGCGTCACCGACCGCTGGTGCTCGTGGCCGGGCCACCACAGACTGCCGCTAGCCACACCAAGCCCCTCATCGGATGCGCCAGAGTCTAAGCATGCTCCTCTGCCGCCGCTCGTCGCCGGCGACCTCCTCGCCGGAGGCCGGCCGAGCCGCCACTCCCACCCCTCTACTGCGACTGGAGGAAGAAGGCAATTTTTCCCCTGTGTCTCTCTCTGTCTCTCGCTGTGAATGACGGGTGGGCCCAAGCGGGCAGAAGGTCCCGCATGTCAGTGTTATGAGAGGCACAGTTAGGGTACACGTTCGGGTACACCTAGCGAATTAAGTAGGGTTGGGTAATTCTGTGTTTGAATTTCAGATTTTATGAAAATCTTCAAATATTCATATCTCATGCTAGGAGACTCCAAAAATAGTAAAAGTGGACTTTTTGGAAACCTTGAGAAAAGATCTATGCAGTAGAGTCATAAAATGTACACATTTGTAGATGTTTTCTGATGTCTTTATTTAAGCCTTAAAAATGCTCGAAAAATGCTTATAAACTTGACCAGAGCCATATCTGGAGTTTTAGAACTCCAAAAATGATGATTCTTGTTTTGTTAATTTTGTGATGACATGTACTTGCTAGGAAAAATATTAAACACACTAGTTGTTCACTGTTTTTTTTTAGGGTTTTGTTTGGACCTTGACAAATAAGGAATTTACATTATATTGCTTGTTATTTTATATCTTGAGTTGTGTTGCTCCTTTTGGTGTGAAATTTTTATGGGAGGCTTGTCATGCTATGGAGGTACTGTTGTATAAAGTTCATGGCCATTGCTTACTGTATGCTCAAGTTATTGAGTTAACTTGTTTATGGCTTACTAAATAGCTTATAAATAATATATAAATGATAAAATAGAAAATGTTGTTCCATTACCTTAGTATGATGTTTCTCTATCATATTGATTCATAATATGGCCTTGTGTTCACATAAAATATTGAGTGTTAAGTTTAACTTGCTCCCACATGATTTATTACTATAGCCATTTGTCCTTTTTCATAGAGGTTGTTATACATGTCCAAATGGTTTCAAATTCGGATAGTAGACTTTTGAGAGCATGTGTAGGCCTCTGTAATTTTGGTAGAATTTATTGAGCATCTTTATGATGTGGTCATAATTCCACCTACTTATCTAAATAAATTAAGAAAATGCATTAAAAGAATTTATTTAGGAATGGACACTATGTTTTCTGGTGTTCATTAGTCATGTGTGACATGTTGGTAAAGTTGGTTTTGTCCAATTATATGTTTGCAACATAAGTTAATAATTATTTCTCGCAAATGAGGTTTCTGGACAGATCTGGAAACTTAGCAAAGTTCTTCATGATAATGTGCCTTGTTGTAAAACTTGTTTATACAAAAGTTGTAGATAATTTATGTATCTAGCTGCTGTTAAAATTTGGTGGCATTTGGCCATATGGTTTAGGAGTTATAGCTATTTAAAGTTGGGTTACAGAATTGCTTGCTCTCTGTCTTGCTAGACCAGTTTCTGTGTTTGTGTAAATTTGACATGTGAAACTTTTTAATCATGCTGTGGTGATTATAAATGAAATGTAGATAATTTCCTAAGCTTT
The DNA here is from genome assembly GCA_038087645.1 of Saccharum hybrid cultivar R570. Taxonomy (NCBI): domain Eukaryota; kingdom Viridiplantae; phylum Streptophyta; class Magnoliopsida; order Poales; family Poaceae; genus Saccharum; species Saccharum hybrid cultivar. The sequence goes on along the minus strand of JAQSUU010000012.1, from coordinate 36,975,889 downwards.
CCAGAATGTCTTCTTGCAAGTCATTTGGATTTAGGGATCTCCAGTTATGATTGATTTACCCAGCTACTGCATGTATGTCCAGAATTGTGGAAAATACATGATTGCTTGGTTACTTTGTTTGCGTCTCGCTAAAGTGTGATTCATGTCTTTGGTGATTACGCTATTACACCTGAGACTTTGTAAATCTTATGTCATGCTTGGTATTGCTTTCTTTGCTATTTTAGCATGTTTGTTTGTGTAAGGTTACTTAAGTAATGTGATGTGCTTACGTGTCTTTACTATAACCTTATACTTGCCTTGATTAATGTGTGATGCATCATCTATTGCATTTCCTTGTATTCATGCACTTGCATCTTGCATTCATTTAGGTGCGCTAGCTGAAAAACGTGAAGGACGTGATGTGACGTTGGAGCCAAACCCGAAGACGGTGTTTGGTGGATCCATCCCGAAGATCGAAGGACCGGACAAGTGCAGATTGGAAGATGCTCGCCAAGCGAACTCATCTGACATACTCTAACTTGAGTCGGATCCCAGGCAAGCCCCGGAGCATTATAAGCCTCCTATCTTCAAAGCAATTAATTCTATATATGTTATAAGTATTGTTGCATTAAGTGATAGGAGTTGGTTGGAAACTCTTGCTGCATTATATCATTCCTTGTCCAGATATATGAATCCTTGAATCCTACATAGACTAAGATCGAGTAGATGCTTAGCCCTGCTTTAAGCGGTAGAAGTCAGGTGATTTCCTGTCACCTGCGAGATATAGGGATATTCATATATGGCACGGTTGGCTATATTTGCTATCGTGGAATGGAACCATGTGTTAATAAAATGAAATGAGACCGGGCGGGATGACGATAGTGAAGCAACAAGGCATGGAGGTCTTGGGTGTGAATCTATCCCCGTCTGAGTCGTTTAAGGACCGATTCGCTGTACGTCCTTGAGTCATGTTGAACGCAGTCTAACACTTAGTTGGCCGGATAAGTCGTTCCGACCGCGAAGCCGAGTAATGTGATTCAGGCCGGGAATCGAATGGTAGGTTGCTTCTTGGAGGAGAGAAAGGATGTGCTTGGGGACATTGGCGTGAGACCAAGGGGGGGTTAGAGTCCCTATCACCTGGCAGAGTGTCGCCCTTGGGGTCGCGACATTATTCGGACCCGCGATTCCTGAATCATATGAAAAGGTGGCTTGTGCGACCCTGGCAGGGGCCTGCGCGGTGAGTGTTAGAAATACCCCTCCAGCTGGATAGGAATTCGATTCGAATCGCCGTCGCTCCCGGTTAGTGAGCACTTGACTTGAGCAGCGGCAACGTAGATTCAATTAAATTGAACTGATGGTTAATTGGATCACGATGGAAAGGTTGCCTCAAATTATACCTGCTATGGTTAATATTGTTTGCTCCTAATAAAGTGAGTGCTCTAGTACAGGTTCTAATATAGATGATAGGTTAATGATAATTAACTTGATGCTTAAGCATTAATGATTGATCATCTATATTAAGCTTTTATGCAAAATGTGTCAAGCTAGCCCCACTTCATATCAGCCTTGCATGATCCTTGGTGTCACCTTATTTCTGGTTTCTGACGGGTAAGTCTAGCTGAGTACCTTCTTGTACTCAGGGTTTTATCCCCACTTGTTGCAGGTTATGATGTATCATGACGGCTGCAAGAGTTGGTTGACTCCTGCCGTAGTGGCGGAGTGTGATCACGGGCATGATCCTTCTTATTTACCTTATCCCTAATGCTTTTGTTGGAAGTCGACCGTGGTACTGGCATGTATTTTAAATAAGATTAATGTTAGTTTCAAATTACTTGCTTCCGCTACTTTTGAACTTAAGTTGTAATAACTATGTTGAACTCCGATGTATATTCAATTACTTGTGAAATTGTTGTAACATATGACTTGTTATGTTGAATCACTACGATCTTGGCTGGTATGTTGGTTGGTTTGAAATCCCTCGTGATTTCATTGGACTACCGGAGTTATATGGGCTCAAGTGTGAGAATTTGATCACTTCGGTGATTGTTTTTGTACTTGTGCTCTTATAATTTGGACGGTTCCGTTACAGCAGATTTCAGAGTAATCTAGGAATACAACACTAGAGATTGGTAAAGAAAGTCTTGCGATACTTGCAAGGTACAAAAGGCCTCATGATGATGTTTAGAAGATCAGATTCTCTCCAAATAGTGGGGTATTCAGATTCTGATTATGCGGGAGATGATAGAAAATTCACGTCAGGATATGTATTCACTCTCGCATAAGGAGCTATATCATGGAAAAGCTCAAAGCAAACCGTCACTACATCGTCCATAATGTATGCCGAGTTTGTAGCGTACTATGAGGCCATAGGGCAGGTGAACTGGCTAAAGAAGTTCATACCCGGTTTGAAGGTGGTTGACGACATCAATAGACCACTTAAGTTGTACTGCGATAATAATCCAGTAGTACAGTATGCTCACAATAATAGGCCAAGTGGTGCTGCCAAACACATTGACATAAAGTATTATGTTGTGAAAGATAAAGTCTGGGATCATGTTATAAGTATTGAGCATATAAGTACCGAAAAGATGCTCACGGATCCGCTTACAAAAGGCTTACCACCTAACATGTTTAGAGAACATATAGTCGGCATAGGTTTAAGGGAAAGCCTATGATTCCTGGACAATAAATGGCCAAAAATTAAAGAATATGTTTCAGAACCGAGACATGTATTGTAGCTGTTAAATCTATCGGCGATTGACCATGACGATGAAACATGATCTATGCACTAATCTGTGATGGAATGAATAAAGTGAAAAGCATTTAAGTCTAAAGTTAAAGATATAAGTTGAGATCAAGGGAGAGAATGTTAGGTTGATCTCCCACCAGACTGCCCCAACGGACAGACTGGGCCTTGACTTCGCGCCCTGATCGGGGGAGCCTAGCCCAATACATGGCTGGTGGGCCCCGTCGCGCAGCGCTATATAGAGGAGGTAGGGGTCGGGGCTCAAGTTAAGAGGTTCCTCTGAGCCGCCACTCCCCACCTACATCCCTAACCGATCGACAGGGATGCGCTGTGAGTGACGGGAAGCACCACCGGTGTTCGCCGCCATCAATGGATCGCGTCCACTACACTGCTACACCTCCTCGCCGGACATCCTCGTCACCAACTCTTCCCCAACCGACGCCGCCCGTGCGCAGATCCTCACCACTGAACCAGCGATGGCTAGATCCTTGTAACACCCTCGGTGTTACCACGTGTTTCAATGCACCAAATCATGTCTTATTTATGTGTTTTAGCATGTGCCAAGTTCGTGGAATCATGTTAGTAATTTGAAATAGCCAATGAAAATGTTAAATAGAAGTTGCCGCAATAACCGTGTTGTATCGATAAAGTGCAAAAACGAATTTTATTTAGCAAAACTATTATAGAACTTGTATGCAATGCTTTAACGAGTTTGAAGTACTATCTTTGTAGAGTGTAATGCAACCCTTGCGGTGGAAAAGTATTTTGGCTAGCTAGTAGTTCTAATGGCTTGGAAATCAAATTGGAAAACCTAAAATATGCTTATGATCATAAGCTTGTAGCAGTTTGACAACGCTGCAGTGGTGGCTTCGTTTTGAGAATATTAGATAAGGAGCTAGGTCGGGTTTGGTTGCTTGGGGTAGCCTTAAGTACCCTCTCAGGTATTATACAGTTGTTTGGGCCCGAGTCAAACCGAGTTAGGGGGTTCGCGTGCTTTAAATTGCGTGCGTGATACTTGTGTCGGGCTGCTTGCCATCCGTGAACAGTCACCTCACGTGGGTGCCGACGTCGTCGTACTGGCCACGCTGGCCAGCAGCGGGCCGCTGGTCGCCTGCCGTCTGCGTGCTGCTTGTTTCGCGCCGTGGCGCTACGGCCAGCCCTTTCGTCTGGCAGCGCGCGGGCCTGCTTGCACTGACCCGCTCCATTCCTCTCGTGTCACGACACTGCGGCCGTTGTCCTCTCGACATTGTGTCCACCTGCACCCTGCCCCCCTGAAAGGTCTTGATGACTAGAGGGGGGGTGAATAGCCTATTAAAATTTTCTACAAAGACAAGCTAAACAAGTTTATCAATAAAACAAATAGCGAGATGCGAGTTTTGCTTAGCCTATGGGGTGTTTGCAAGCCACCTAACCAATTCACAATTCTAGTAAATGCACTCAACCGCACAAGTCAAACCGAGAAGGAAACTACAACTAGCAAGCTACACAAAGAAGCTACTCTAGCAAAGCTAACTAGCTAGCAAAGATAACTAAGAAAGTAATGTGGAGTTGAGTTAGGAGGGTATCACCGAGGGGCGAAGTATTGAGCCAACCAATATGATCAACAATGAATACCAAGATAACCGAACACCGGGATCAATCAATCACAATATGAAAGTGATGACACGAAGATTTATCCCGAGGTTCACGTGCTTGCCGGCACGCTAGTCCCCGTTGTGTCCCTCTTCACCACGTGGTTCGGTGGCTAATCGGTCACACACCGAGCCTCTCAAAAGGCGCCACAAGAACCTACCAAATGGCAAAAGGTTGCAATGACACGAGCAATATACTAATGTTGCCTTTGGCGCTTCGCCGAGGTAGGCACAAACCCCTCACAATCACCGGAGGTGGCCAAGAACAAACACCAACTCTTGCCAACGCCACCAAGCTGCTCCAAACCGTCTAGGTGGCGGCAACCACCAAGAGAAACAAGAATCCCGCAGCAAATCAACCACCAAGTGCCAACTAGATGCTATCTCACAATGCAAATGCACTTGGATCACTCAATCTCACTTCGAATATGCAAAGAAGCAAGAGAGATGAGTGGGAGGGGAGTTGCTTAGCTCAAAGTGCTCACAAGTATGTCAAATGTTCGAGAGATAGAGCCTTGAGCCGGCCAACGAGTATTTATAGACGTACCCCTTCGAATATAGCCGTTAGAAACTTAAACAGCCGAAATCGGGCTGACCGGACGCGCTGGTCCAACTGACCGGACGCGCCGGTCGCCCAACGGCTAACTCGTGAAGAACTGACCGGACGCGCTGGTCCAAACGACCGGACGCGCTGGTCGCCCAACGGTTAACTGCGAAGCAACGACCGGACGCGCTGGTCCAACTGACCGGACGCGCCGGGAATGACCGGACGCGCTGGTCCCGTGAAGGACCGGACGCGCTGGTCGCCTGAGCAGCGCTCAACGAAATAGTGACCGGACGCGCTGAAGAAAATGACTGGACGCGACAGTGACAGCGTCCGGTTAGAGTCCAGTAAGCTCCCTAAATGACCGGACGCGTCCGATCATCAGTGACCGGACGCGCCTCGCGTCCGATCATCGAACTGTAAAACACGCAGACACTGAACACTGACCGGACGCGTCCGGTCCTGCAAGGACCGCGTCCGGTGCAGCGTCCGGTCACCTTTGTGACCTCCGTTCGCCTCCGTTTCTTTTCGGACTTCCGGCGTAGTGAAAAATAGGCATTTCAACTTCTCAAAAACGCCTGAATCCCGCGCTCGCAAGCTCGGCGGGAGGGAGAGAGAGACCCAAACCCTCTCTACCGCTTAAACTCCACCGCCATCGCAAATGTGCTAACACCACCAAGTGATCTCGTCATGTGTGAGTGTGTTAGCATTTTCACAATCATTTTTCGAGGCGATATTAGTTCTATCCAAATGCATATGATCATGAAATGCACATCTAGAGGCACTTAGGAGTTCAATAGCCGCGTCATTCCCCTCTTTATAGTACGGCTATCTATACTATAATGTAACCACACCCACTAGGTGTCTTGGTTACTAAAACACAACCCTTAAGCATATACCTTTGCCTTGATCACATAGGGTTGCGTCCAAATCCAAGTGTGGCCATCATGATCACCATGTCCATCTTGCCACCAACCTTAGAATGTACTAATCCTCATATGCTACATACAACTTAGGCATAGGATTAGTACTTAGGCATTGTCACTAATTACCAACACCAAACATAGGACTTTCACCCCCCCTCTGCACTGAGCTGTCGCCTTGCGGTGTACGGCGCTGCGCGCGCACATCTCCCTGCGGTGCAGAGCTCACTCGGGGCAGGGGTCAGCTGCTGCCGTGCCCACGTTCCTCTTAGGCTCGACATGTCTGGCCGAACCCATCCCTTTCCTCCTCGCTCCTCTATTTCCCAGGTCAGCGGTGCCGCACGTCATTTCAGCCGGTGGGGTCATCGGGTTCTATTTGATGTGCCCTCAGCTCACCGATTAAGCCACCCTGCTCACTCGCCCTCACCCCACCCTGAGCTTGGGCCCACTTGTGGCACATGGGATTTTTTTTCCTTCGCCATTGTTTTAAGGTCAGTCTCTGCCTTGGCCGAAGACAGCTCCCAATCCGCCCACCTCGATCCCGTGTGGCAGCACCGTTAGACTCCTCACGCATCCTCTTTTGCCTTGCGTGCTTTAGCCAAGCCGCTACTACTGCCCCCACACTGTTGACACGGCCGTGCCGCCGTGGAGCGCCGCCGCATCTCGCTGGTCACACGTGGCCAGCCATCCCTGTCATCCACCGGCTCCAGCGAGCACTGCGGCCGAGTCTAGGGTAGGTTAGTGGTGCTCATGCCCTTGATTATTGGCCACGCGGGGGTCTAGGGCCGTCGGAACGGCCGCGCCACTGCCTCGAGCGACCGCTCGCCATGGCCCCCGTGTTCTACGGCTCCACGGTTTCCGTATCTCAGTTTAGAGCAGGCTTTTAGGATGTAGTTGGAGGTTGACTCATTGGTTAGGTCTGCGCGTGCCTTAGTTGGCCGGCATGGCCGGCCAGTGCCCGGTGCTGCGCCGGCGAGCGCGGGGGCGCCCGGGGGTCTCAGAGTTGGGAAGACGAGTTTCTTTAAGGGGCTAGTTGCTTAAAGTGTGTCTACAGGAATAGTTCGCTTGGTAGGCGTATGATTGATGGTTAGTACAAGGGCATTTTGCTTTATCTCCGTCGCGTGCGGGCTCCGTTTCGTCGTGGGCCGGCCTGCGTCGTGTGGCCCACATCGTCACGGGCCGCTTCGTGCGTGTGGGTCTCGCGTGTGCGCGCGTTGCGCGCGGGTGGGCCGCCTGTTTGGGCCGCGCTGACGAATTGGGTTTCCTTTTTTCTTAGGGAACTCAAAGTAGCTTATTATTTCATGTGAATGATTAACTCTGGGAAATTGTAAGAGGTCACTCAAGCATCCAAAAATCACGAAACCAGTTGTAACAACCCAAGAATCTACACACCAAAAATACCAACTACCAAAAATTTTTCTCAAAACTTCCATGTGATGATGAGTGTCATGTATGGTAACCCAACCTAAGAGATGCATTAGGTCTAACCCAACCCAAGTTAGCACATAAGCATAGCATGCCTAACACCAATTATGTTTATTTAAATTCTAACAAATGAAATGTTGCATACATTGTTAACTCAAATTGTGATTTGGATATTCTTTTCTCTATTTGTTATGCTTAGCAACATTTTCTAAGAAACACACCATAATTGGTTACATCAAATCCCTAAATTACATCAATTTGGAATTCAAATTTCAAACCAAATTTGAATTCAAATGATGGAAAAGAAATCAAATCAGAAAAAGGAAAAGGAAAGGAGAAGCAAAAGACTAGGCCTGCCTCGCAGCCCAGCTGCTCAGCCCAGCAATCCAGCCCAAGCCACCGCTCAAGCGGCCAGCTCTAGCACGCACAAGCGCGGCCTAGCTGTCGGCCCAGGTGACCACTACCCGCCTGCGCGCCCAGCTTCGCCCGCTGCCGCTGACGTTTGGCCCCACGCGTCAGCGCACGTCGCTCACGCCCGCGCGCTTCCCCGCTTCGCTTGCTGCCACTGTCAAGACGGACCCACTCACCACAGGGTCATCTTCTTCCCCACGCCTTCATCCGCGCCCGACCAAGCCTCGACAGCACCTGCAAGAGTGGGCCAGGGGATCACGCACCGGGCAAGGTCTTGTCCCCCGCCTAGCGCCGTACCCACGCAACCTCACGCTACCGTTGGATGCGCCTCACGCATCTGCCGCTGTTCGCCCGAAACCACCATGGAAGCTTGGCATTCGGCTATAAAGGCCTAGCCCCGATCACCCTAGCACCCAAGCTCTCAATGCCCCGCCACCACCGGGTGGCTACCCTCTGCACACCCGAGCCAAGAGAAAGAGAACCAAGGGGGGAAGGAGGGAAGGAGAGAAACAGGGGAAGGCACCATCGGAACACCTTCGAAGCCGCCGGAGCCGAGGGAGACGCGGTCGTCCACATCACGGTCGCAGGGTCGGCACTGCACGGCTTCTGGAGCTACACGGCCACAACCTGCCACTGCACCACTATCCTCTCGCCCTCAACACCGACGGTGAGCCGTACGCCGCTGAGACCCCTCCTAGCCCATGGGTTCGCTAGACCTCCATGAACGCACCGCGCCCTTGCAGTGCACACCTTGCACCTAGACTCCACATTACCGTTCGCACACCACGAACACGTAGAAGCACCGAGGTGGGGCGACATCGAGCACACATGCTCGAGAAAGCCTTTGCGGTTCACGCACAGCGCACATGCGCCGCGGCCAGAGCACGGCCACGACGAGGATCTCGCACGCACCCCGTCGGGAGTTTGGAGCCGTTAGCACCTTGGGTCGAACCACCGCATCCTAAGACACCCCGCGCGACCCTAGGCTGAAGTAGGAAGCCACCGGAGTCTTGTGTCGATGTTCGCACACTGTCGGAGCATCGAGGCGCCTCCGTGACAACCCACCGCCATGGCCAGAGCCTTTGGGAGCTCAGGGAGCCCCGTTAACTCACCCATGACGACCGCTGAGGGTCCATGAAGCTCACGCGCCCCTCCGATGACCCTCTCACCGACGCTGTAGCCCTGCCCACGCGCTCCGGCGTCGCCAAGCCGCCGCTTGCCATGGCCAGCACCTTGGGAAGCTCTAGTCGCCACCTTGATCCCGTAGACGCAGTCGCCGTGGCCTGGGGAAGCATTTCCCCACCCTAATCAGACACCAGCGCCGGCGCGGGGGCTCACAGCTAGCTCGCCGCCGGCAGGAGCACCACCGTGGGAGAAAAACAGGGGAACACCCCCTCCTCGCTGACACTCCTGCGTGAACTCGGTGCATATGATCCGTGCCAAAAGAAGCAGTCAATGGACTCGGTTCATCGTAGACCAGTCTGCGGTCCATGGACAGTGAACTTGGGTCCACCATGAGCCGAGCCCACGCCCACAGCGTGAACCCGAGGCCCAATAAGAGCCCACGGCCGTGACGTGGCAGCGTCACAGCTTGCCACGTGTCCGGCCCGGACCGGCCCAACCCGAGCCCAACCGGCCCAGTTTGGATCCGACCTGAGTTGACCATTGATCGGTCAACGTTGACTGTTGACCTCGCCCCACATGTCAGCGACACAGAGTTGCTGGACCCACACGTCAGATGGTGACGTCATGCTGACGTCGCGATGACGTCACGCGGGACCCACACGTCAGTGGTGGGATTGCCATAGTGACATCACGCAGACGTCATGACAACGTCAGCTGATGACGACAGCACCCCGACCCCACCGGTCGGTGACACGGACACCCTGGACCCACACGTCAGACGCTGACATCACGATGACGTCACGTAGGACCCACATGTCAAAAGCCAGCACAACCGAGGTGACGTCAAGCTGACGTCACGCTGACATCAGCGGCTGACGTCAGCAGACCAGGTCCACATGTCAGTGACCCTGACTGTTGACCGCTGACCGTTGACTCGATGTTGACCAACGTTGACTTTGACTGGACCCACATGTGAGTGACCCAAGAGTCCCTGGACCCACTTGTCGGAGCTGACGACGTTGATGACGTCATGCTGACGTCAGCTGGGCCCCACCTGTCAGCTCGGAACCGTTATGATAACGTCATGCTGACGTCAGCTAGCCACGTGGGCCAACCACAGCATGACACGTGTCAGCCCAGGATTAATCCAGCCTTTATCCAATTTTAGAAATAATTTAAATTTCGGAAATTCATAACTAATTCATACGACCTCGGAAAAATATGAAACCAGGACCAAAATTCATCTAAAATCAAGCTCTATGCAATAAACCCATGTTTGAGTGAATTTGGCTCTTTTGAATTTTCATTGCTTCTTTGTGCTATTCTATAGACGTCGCTAACGCGACTATAATGCAAACGATGCAGACTCGGAGGAGAACCTGACGGACGAGGACCGTGAGTACCGTGAGGAGAACGGAGATGACTACACTGAAGGTGCCACATCCCACCCAAATCTCGTAGCACCTATTACGCATGACTAATATAGAACTGCTATCGCTTTACTCAACTTTATGGTAGGATTTGCATGGTAGTATGCTTGCTTGAAAGCCTTTACCTTGATGCAACCTTACCCCTGCATACCCTGCTATAGGCTAGACACACGCTTGTTGCTCTATAATTCCTTATTTATACTTCTACTACGCTTATACTATGTGCGTGGTGGAAACTGGTGTTACCTGGACTTTGGGGAGAGTGATGCGTGTGTGACTTAGGTGTGTGGAGGGTGAGGGTTGAGTCGACCAAGTTAGAGTATACGATGAGCCTGGGGCAAGTCTTACCATGGGATGCTACCTGGGCACCCCTGGAAATGTATACCTGTGGTGGGTAAAAGGTATATGAGGTGGACCTGGTTGTGAACCTGTGATGGGTGGAGCCCAGGTTGGAGGTGCTGTGGTGGCATAGTAAAGGAAACCCTGATGGAGACATTCTAGCTTGGTCATCCCTAAGGACTTACTAGTACTCAGATTCACCGGGAAGCCTTACGTACCACTCGCCCTATATGGTGCGGAACGGCTGGACTACTTGGTAGGATTTTGCCACTACTGCTAGGTTCATAGCGGACAGTGTAAGGAGGTACGAGGTACAGAGGATTTCCCCCCACACCCTATCGAGACTTCATGGAGACCTTGTGGACCCGGCTCATGACTCACAGTTTTAGCCACCCCAGACTCGACTTGGGGTGAACCAGGGCTGAATGGTAGAATGGCATTATTCTAGGCTAGCAAGCAGCCGGAATTAGCCCAGTTGACGACGGTCAGCAAGGAAGGCGGATCTTGTGGTTATGTAAAACCTCTACAGAGTGTATGGTTGATCGATCGATACATATGCCGACTCGTCAGCTATGGACCTTTCCTAGGTTTCGCTTAAACTAGATAGAGAGATGAGTCCTTCTCTTCTTCCCCCAAAAGAGAGTGTCGGTCTTAGCCAGGGGCTACAGGCTTTGAGACAGTGCCGGGAGGGAGTTGGCCTGTTGATTGAGCGATGGTGTGGAATAGTGTGGAGTTGGTGGTATGTTGATCCCAGGATCGTAACCTGGCTCGGAAAAGGGAATGGAGTAGATCGAGTGTGGGAATGGTGTTAAAACTTGATCAATTATATTATACACTTGATATGCTACTGCATAGGAAGCCCCAGCCCTATAGGTTTCTTTTGAATACAACCATGTTGCATCCAAACCCACAAAGCAATGCTCATAGGGATGGGAGTGGCCAGTACAAATCGTACTGATAAGTTTTTGGCACAGGTTCTACTGAGGAGTATAGCTCCGAGGAGTTTGTTGGTTGAGGGGTTCGTGACTACGCTCGAGTTTGGCGATCTTATCTTCAAGCTGTTCTGATTAAATGCTACTTTCATTTCCGCTAATGCGGCAATGTAATAATTTATGTAATTCCGCACTATTTGTACTCTGATATTATCGCTGTATGGATGTGGTATTCGACTGGAATTTGGGTAATAAGATCAATCGCGGTCTTAATACACTTCGACTCTGTGGATTTCCCTTCGTGGAAATTAAGGTCGTTTCACCAGTTTTGTTAGATTCACAAGTTCTTGGTCTATCAGTTGGTGAAATCAGTTCATGTAAATCTGTAGTGATTCTAAGTCTATTAAATTGATGCAAAAATGACTATTGTTGAGTTATTAAATTTTGTAGAAATTGTTGTGGCAAAACCGCGATGCCTTTAGCGCTAAAAAAATTATAGTAGCTTCGTGATGATATTAGATGCTTACTATAATTTTTGTAGCGTTTTAATAGCTGGCTAGATGGGGTAGCTAAGTTCTCCTAATCGAGTATACGTTGAATCGATAACAAAAGAAAGTGATGCAATCGGGTGGGTAGAACACTTGTAGACCGCTTAGCTTTTTGCTTAATAGGAATAGTGGATGACTTGGTAGGTTGACCATTAGAGTTAGCTAAATAGTTAGTGGTTATAGTTGTTATAAGAGCTACTGTTGTCATCATATTAAATGCCGTATTATCATTGCATGCTTGTAGATCATGAGGAAGTCGAGTACGTGGCCGCCGAGGAGCAGGACTACGAGGAAGTCATCGAGGAGTACGAGGAGGAAATCTTCATACCAGAGGAGTTCCAGGAGCTGCCCGTGACTGACACCTCTGACTTTGCGTCTGTCCAAGGTAAGCCCCGGTGCATAACCATTATTTTTTGCAAATCTTTATATATTTAAATGTTGTGCATTTACGTTGCAGGAATTTCATGATGCCCACATGCTATATATATATATATATATATATATATATATATATATTCTGGATAAATTGATGGAAAGAAAATGATGACCGGGCAGAGATGTGGTATGGGTATTGGTGGGTGTAGCAAGTTGTGTCCCGCGGCCACGGGGCATAACTGTGTTGCACTGTTTCCCTGTCTGTGTCAATTAAGGACCGTTCATTGCATGGACCCTGGTCAAGTCACAGATTTATTATCCCGAGCACATACTTGCTTATGGGTGAGGGAAGGCTTGTTACTCTCTTGTCATGGGCTCCGGCTCTTTCTGGACCGACTGATTGGAGGCGGGGATAGGTGGAGGTCTTAGCACCGCATTGAGGTGGGGCCTTAAGTGTGGGAGCTAGGAGTCCAAGTTTGGACGGGGACTTGGAAATCCATGACAGGAGAGGAACGGGTTGGTCTTGTTTATGCCTGGGGTGCAAACGAGGCATGTGTTTTTTGGGTACCTAGCTGGGCACATTGATTCGCGAATCGCCGTTTCTGCGTGACGGTACGGCTTGACTACGCTCTGGCATCGTAGTAAGAATTGACAATTGAAAGATGGAGAAATGGTCCTGATTGCTCAACCCTTGCTTGATTATAGCATATGTGCTTACATAGAATATTAGTTAGTGAATAAAACACGGCTTCTAAAAGTTACGGAATTAAGGACACTCTTAGTGCTGCTTTTCACAAACAAGAAACCCACAAGCCATAAAGCCTATCATAATCCTTGAGAGTCGGGAAATATATTTCTCAGTCGGGTAAGTCTTGTGAGTACACTGTGTACTTAGGGTTTATTTTACCCTTGTTGCAGGTGCACCTTGAGCAGATAGGCCTTGTGTGGAGGATTCTTCTAGTGGGCACAGACGGATTCTCATTTCGTTCCGCTAGACGTTATTTTATTTCCGCTGTTTACTTTTACCGCACTCTGAACCCTGGTATTGTAATAAATATTTTCTGAGACTCTGTGATGTATGAAATGGACTAAGTATTGTAAGCTTGTGCTCATTATTGGATCCCAGGTGTAAAATGTGGATTGTTCGAGTTCTCCCGTTGGGTGTGCTCGACGGAATTACTTGATTTGGCTCACTTTCAGGGCACTTAGTGTCTAGTGAAAGACAAGTGCCCTTGAAAGCGTGTTAAATCGGGCGATTCTGCCACAATCCTCCTCCAACCCCTCTGATAGTCGGTAACATCACCTCACTCTCATCTTCTCTCTCCCTTTTCTAGTACATGGTCAAGCCTTGTTTATCCCAAAATGCAAGTTACACACCCTCTGATCTACACCTAGACGATCCTTTATTATAATAGAACTCACCACATTTCGATGGCCCCCATGCAGAGGAAGGTCGACAGCAGAGGCCTTAAGTCCACCACCATGCCCTCACGGAGGAGATCGATTGAGTGGGTGCCTTCAATAGTTTGTCATCTCGCATGGACACTATTGTCCGAGCATCTGGTGCGGGTCGAGGGGCAGGAGGCAAGAGTCGTGGAGAAGGTGCAGCGACGCCACCATCATTGTATGTCCGCGTAGGCAGCCGCGAGGAAGGCAAGCCGCCGCATCGACGCACACAGCCGCCGGCAGGGCCGGCCGCCACATCCGCTGGCGCTGGCGTGGGTGAGAGGAAGAGATGACGCAGCAACCCGTGCGCACGGCCAATGGCAGGTGAAAGTCCAATGTTTGGTGTTGGTAATTAGTGACAATGCCTAAGTACTAATCCTATGCCTAAGTTGTATGTAGCATATGAGGATTAGTACATTCCAAGGTTGGTGGCAAGATGGACATGGTGATCATGATGTCCACACTTGGATTTGGACGCAACCCTACGTGATCAAGGGAAAGGTATATGCTTAAGGGTTGTGTTTTAGTAACCAAGACACCTAGTGGGTGTGGTTACATTATAGGATAGATAGCCGTACTATAAAGAGGGGAATGACGCGGCTATTGAACTCCTAAGTGCCTCTAGGTGTGCATTTTATGATCATATGCATTTGGATAGAACTAATATCGCCTCGAAAAATGATTGTGAAAATGCTAACACACTCACACATGTCGAGGTCACTTGGTGATGTTAGCACGTTTGCGACGGCGGTGGAGTTTGAGCGGTAGAGAGGGTTTGGTTCCTCTCTCCCTCCCGCCGAGCTTGCGAGCCGGGATTCAGGCGTTTTCGAGAAGTTGAAACGATTATTTTCCACTACGTCGGAAGTTCGGAAAAGAAACGGAGGTGAACGGAGGTCACAGAGGTGACCGGACGCTGAACCGGACGCGGTCCTTGCATGACCGGACGCGTCCGGTCAGTGTTCAGTGTCTGCGCGTTTTTCAGTTCGATGATCGAACGCGAGGCGCGTCCGGTCACTGATGATCGGACGCGTTCGGTCGTTCAGGGAGCTTACTAGACTCTAACCGGACGCTGTCACTGTCGTGTCCGATCATTTTCTTCAGTGTGTCCGGTCACTATTTCGTTGAGCGCTGCTCAGGCGACCAGCGCGTCTGGTCCTTCACGGGACCAGCGCGTCCGGTCGTTCCCCCGGCGCGTCCGGTCAGTTGGACCAGCGCGTCCGGTCGTTGCTTCGTAGTTAGCCGTTGGGCGACCAGCGCGTCCGGACGTTTGGACCAGCGCGTCCGGTCAGCACTTCACGAGTTAGCTGTTGGGCGACCGGCGCGTCCGGTCAGTTGGACCAGCGTGTCCGGTCAGCCCGATTTCGGTTGTTTAAGTTTCTAACGGCTATATTCGAAGGGGTACGTCTATAAATACTCGTTGGCCGGCTCAAGGCTCTCGCTCTCGAACATTTGACATACTTGTGAGCACTTTGAGCTAAGCAACTCCCCTCCCACTCATCTCTCTTGTTTCTTTTGCATATTCGAAGTGAGATTGAGTGATCCAAGTGCATTTGCATTGTGAGATTGCATCTAGTTGGCACTTGGTGGTTGATTTGCTGCGGGATTCTTGTTTCTCTTGGTGGTTGCCGCCACCTAGACGGCTTGGAGCAGCTTGGAGGCGTTGGCAAGAGTTGGTGTTTGTTCTTGGCCACCTCCGGTGATTGTGAGGGGTTTGTGCCTACCTCGGCGAAGCGCCAAAGGCAACATTAGTATATTGCTCGTGTCATTGCAACCTTTTGCCATTTGGTAGGTTCTTGTTGCGCCTTTTGAGAGGCTCGGTGTGTGACCGATTAGCCACCGAACCACGTGGTGAAGAGGGACACAACGGGGACTAGCGTGCCGGCAAGCACGTGAACCTCGGGATAAATCTTTGTGTCATCACTTTCATATTGTGATTGATTGATCCCGGTGTTCGGTTATCTTGGTATTCATCTCTTGATTATATTGATTGGTTGGCTCAATACTTCGCCCCTCGGTGATATCCTCTTAACTCTCTCTTGTATTAATTTCTTAGTTATCTTTGCTAGAGTAGCTTTTTGTGTAGCTTGCTAGTTGTAGTTTCCTTCTCGGTTTGATTTGTGCGGTTGAGTGCAAATACACTAGAATTGTGAATTGGATAGGTGGCTTGCAAACACCCCGTAGGCTAAGCAAAACTCGCATCTCGCTATTTGTTTTATTGATAAACTTGTTTAGCTTGTCTTTGTAGAAAATTTTAATAGGCTATTCACCCCCCCTCTAGCCATCAAGACCTTTCAAGTGGTATCGGAGCCATGGTCACCGTTTGTAAGGCTTAACAACCTCAGTGTAAGATGGCTCAAGTTATGTTCAATCATGTTAATGGCAAGCCTCCATTCTTTGATGGCGTCTCTTCCTTTGATCATTGGAAAAGGAAGATGAAGCAATATCTAGGCAATATACATGAGAAGGTTTGGGATGTGACCAAAGAAGGATACGTCATTCTTGATGAGGAAAACCTCACTCCCAATGACCGCATCAACAAACAATGCAATACGGCGGCACTTGACACAATCTATCGTGCCATTGATGATAAAGTATTTGAGCAAATCAAAGATCTTGAAAAGGCAAATGAGCTTTGGATAAGGCTTGAAGAAACATATGAAGGTACTTCAACGGTAAAAAGTGCCAAACTATATATGCTCAAGGACAAGTTCTCCACATTCAAGATGAAGGATGATGAATCCATCCCGGAGATGTTCTATAGGCTCTAAGTCATTGTCAATGATCTCAAGGGGCTTGGGGAGAAGGTTGAGGACAAGGACTTCTCACACAAGTTCTTGATGTGCTTACCCAAGAAGTTTGCCACCTTGAGAAGAATGATCTTTAGAGAGGGATTGGACAAGGTCAAACCAACCAATGTGCTTGGAGATATAATGACCGATGCCCAATACAATGATGATGAAGATGAGGTAGAAGAGAAGAAGGAGACCAAGGTCAAGTAAGAGAAGCCCATTGCATTCAAGGCTTCATCCTCTAAGGGCAAGAGCAAGGTAGAAAGTGATGATGATGATCCATTCGATGATGAGACCATGGCCCTCCTTGTGCACAAGATGGGAAGGTTCATGAAGAAGAAAGGATATGGGGCAAGGAAGAGGAGAGACACTATAAAGGCAAAGACCCTTTGCTACAATTGCAATAGCCCCGATCACATAGTGGCGGATTGCCCCTATGAAGATAAGAGATTTCATAATGGGGACTTGAAGCTCAAGAAGAACAAGAAGGATAAGAAAGAGAATGAGAAGAAAGCAAAGAAGAGCTTCACTTTCAACAAGAAGAAGGGTGGTGGTTATGTAGTCACTTGGGATACTGACAACTCCGATAGTGATGATGATGAAAGCTCTAGTGATGATGAGAGGATCACTCGGCAAGCCATTGCAAACATCGCCCTCTCCAACAAGCCATCCATCTTCGACACTTCATCAACATGCCTTATGGCCAAGCCTACAAAGGTAAAATATGATGATAGTGATGATGATTCTTGTGCTAGTGATGATTGTAGGAGTGATGATGAGGAGGATGAGGACTACTCCAAGGATGATCTATTAGGCATAATAGATCAAATGAGCAAGGGCTACAAGAGGACAACCAAGAAATATAAAATCTTGGAACAAGAGCTCATTGCCAAGAGCAATGAAAATGATGCCTTGATGGAGAAGCTTGTTGCTCTCAAAAAGAGTAAGGAGTGCAAAGGAATTGAACAAGAGCTCAAAGCTCTTAGGAAATCCTTTGATGAGCTAGAGGCTTCTCGTGAGTGTCTAAAGGAAGACCACGAGGATCTTGAAATTGCTCACACTAGGCTTAAGGAAGCCCACTCCACTCTACTTGAGCTCATCAAGGAAAAGGACCTTAAGTTGGAGAAGTTCATGAAGGAAGCTAAGGAGGAGCAAGTGATTGTCACTTGTGATATTGGACTAACATGTGATATTATTGATGATTCTTTATTTGTTAGTCCTACTAATGCTTCATGTAGCTCATCATCATCCACCACAACCAACTCTACCTCTACTACTAGTGATTCATCACTTGTGGTTGAGACTCTCAAGAGAGAGGTGGATGATCTCACCCGCGCATTAGGCAACGCCTATGGTGGGGATGCCCGCTTGCTAAAATGCTTGGGTAGCCAAAGGTTCTCTCTTAACAAAGAGGGATTGGGCTATACTCCCAAGAAGGGCAAGGCGGCCTTTGCTACTCCAAGGTCTCGCTTTGTGAAGGGCAATGGTCGTTATTGCAATAGATGCAAGCAAGTTGGGCATCTAGAGATTAATTGTAATAAAATGAACAAGAACAAGAAAAATGCTAATGTACCTTATATTCCTTTTGATTCTTGTTATGTGCTTACCAAGGGTGATAAATGTGTGCATGCTAGGTTTGTTGGTACACCCAATTATGGGCCCAAAGAAGAAGGCCATTTGGGTACCAAAGAGCTTAGTGACTAACCTCCAAGGACCCAAGCAAGTGTGGGTACCTAAAAGACATTAAATTGTTTTGTAGGTAAATTACAAGGCCGGAGGAAGGCATTGGGTGCTTGATAGTGGGTGCTCTCAACATATGACCGGTGATTCAAAAATGTTCAACTCTCTCAAATCAAATGATAGTGGCATTGATAGCATCACATTTGGTGACAATAGCAAGGGTGATGTAAAGGCTCTTGGAAGGATTGCAATCTCAAATGATCATAGCATTTCTAATGTGCTCTTAGTTGAAAAGTTGAACTTCAATCTTCTCTCGGTTGCTCAATTGTGTGATCTCGGTTTCAAGTGCATATTTGGTGTTGATGATGTGGAGATAGTTAGTGTTGATGGCTCTAACTTGATCTTCAAAGGCTTTAGATATGAGAATCTATACTTGGTTGATTTCAATGCTAGTGACACTCAACTTTCAACATGCTTGCTCACCAAATCAAGTATGGGTTGGTTATGGCATAGAAGACTTGGTCATGTTGGCATGAAGCAATTGAACAAGTTAGTAAAGCATGACTTAGTTAGAGGCTTGAAGGATGTCACATTTGAGAAGGATAAGCTATGTAGTGCATGTCAAGCCGGAAAGCAAGTAGGCAACACTCATCCATTGAAGAGCATTATGAGTACTTCTAAGGCATTTGAGTTGTTGCACATGGATCTATTTGGGCCAACTACATACACAAGCATTGGTGGCAACAAGTATGGTTTTGTGATTGTGGATGATTTCACTAGATACACATGGGTATTCTTTATTGTGGACAAGAGTGATGTATTTGACATATTCAAGAAGTTCATCAAGAGAGTGCAAAATGAGTTTGAGACCACAATCAAGAAAGTAAGAAGTGACAATAGAAGTGAGTTTAGAAACACAAGAGTTGATGAGCTATGTGAAGAGCTTGGAATCAAACATCAATTCTCGGCCAAGTATACACCTCAATCAAATGGCCTAGTTGAGAGGAAAAATAGAACCTTAATTGATATGGCAAGATCAATGTTGAATGAGTATAATGTAAGTCATTCATTTTGGGCCGAAGCAATCAACACGGCTTGCTTCTATAGCAACTGCCTCTATTGCCACAAGTTTCTAGAGAAGACACCATATGAGATCTTAAATGGAAGAAAGCCCAACATTGCATACTTTCGGGTATTTGGTTGCAAATGCTACATCTTGAAGAAGGGCATTAGATTGAGCAAGTTTGAGAAGAAATGTGATGAAGGATTTCTACTTGGTTACTCAACTACTAGCAAAGCTTATAGAGTTTGGAATTTGGCTAGTGGTTTACTTGAAGAAGTGCATGATGTTGAGTTTGATGAAACAAATGGCTCTCAAGAAGAAGAAGATAACTTGGATGATGTGAGAGGAACTCAATTGAGTAATGCTATGAAAGAAATGGATATTGGTGATATTAGACCAAAGCAAGTTATTAATGTAGATGACAACAAAGATCAAGTGCTCCAAAGTCCAATCACTCAAGCTAGTGGTTCTCTAATGCAAAATCAAGCTAGTACATCATCTCAAGTGCAACAAGATCAACAAGTGGCTAGTTCATCATCTCCAACTCATGATCAACATCAACATCCAAGCAATCAAGTCCAAGTGCTTCAACCAACTAACATTGCAAGAGACCATCCATTGGATTCCATCATTGGTGACATACAAAGAGGAGTTCAAACTAGATCAAGATTGACATCATTTTGTGCTCACTCATCTTTTGTGTCAATGGAAGAACCCAAGGACATTGATAAAGCATTGAGAGATCCGGATTGGGTAAATACAATGCATGAAGAGCTCAACAACTTCAAGAGAAATGAAGTATGAGAACTAGTTGAAAGGCCTAAGGATCACAATGTCATTGGAACAAGATGGGTCTTTCGCAACAAGCAAGATCAAGATGGGATAGTAGTAAGGAACAAAGCAAGACTAGTGGCTCAAGGTTACACACAAATAGAGGGTCTTGACTTTGGTGAAACTTATGCCCCGGTTGCAAGATTAGAAGCAATTAGGATCTTACTTGCCTATGCTTGTGCTCACAATATCAAGCTATATCAAATGGATGTAAAGAGTGCATTTCTCAATGGGTATATTCAAGAGGAGGTGTATGTGGAGCAACCTCCCGGTTTTGAAGATGACAAGAAACCCAATCATGTATACAAGTTAAGGAAGGCTTTGTATGGATTAAAGCAAGCACCTAGAGCATGGTATGAAAGATTGAGGGACTTCTTGCTATCCAAAGGATTTGTCATGGGCAAAGTTGATACAACACTATTCACCAAGAAGATTGAGAAAGACTTGTTTGTGTTGCAAATATATGTTGATGATATCATATTCGGTTCAACCAATCAAGATTATTGTGATGAGTTTGGAAAAATGATGGCCAAGGAATTTGAAATGTCAATGATTGGTGAACTTAGTTTCTTTCTTGGACTTCAAATCAAACAAATGAAAGAAGGTACATTTGTGAGCCAAACCAAGTACATCAAAGATATGCTCAAGAAGTTTGGCATGGAAGATGCAAAGGGCATTACAACTCCAATGAGCACTAGTGGAAGTTTGGATAGTGACAAGAGTGGCAATATGGTGGATCAAAAGCTATATAGATCAATGATTGGTAGCCTACTCTATGTGACGGCATCAAGGCCCGATGTGATGTTTAGTGTATGCATGTGTGCAAGATTTCAAGCCTCATCAAGAGAAAGTCATTTGAAGGCAATAAAGAGAATATTGAGGTACTTGAAGCATACACAAGATGTTGGATTGTGGTATCCCAAAGGTGCAAGTTTTGAGCTAGTTGGATATTCGGATTCCGACTATGCCGGTGATAAAGTGGAGAGAAAGAGCACTTCCGGGACATGTCAGTTGTTGGGAAGATCACTTGTCTCATGGTCATCCAAGAAGCAAAATAGTATTGCACTATCTACCACCGAAGCCGAATACATCGCCGCGGGTAGTTGTTGTGCACAAATCTTATGGATGAAGGCAACATTGAAGGATTTTGGAATCAATTTCAAGAATGTGCCATTGCTATGTGACAATGAAAGTGCCGTGAAGCTAACTAACAATCCGATTCAACATCAAAGAACAAAGCATATTGATGTTCGCCATCACTTTATTAGAGATCATCAACAAAAGGGTGACATTGCTATTGAGAGTGTGGGCACCGAAGATCAATTAGCCGATCTATTCACCAAGCCACTTGATGAGAAGAGATTTCACAAGCTAAAGAATGAGTTGAACATACTTGACTTCTCCAACATGAGTTGATGCACCCCCATGATATGACATGCCTCTCCTTCGAGCCCCAAGGTACAATTGGTTGACATGTCATACATTCTATACTAAGGACATGTTTAGTGCATCTAGTCATGATTTCTTATGTTCTAGGATCATTCATGAAAATTAAATGAATTTAAAGTTTATATGGTGCCACTATTGTTTCCATGACTTGTATGATCTAGTGGTAGCATATAACTTGTTTAAGTAGCTTGTGATCCTAAGTATTTAATCTAGAAAACTTGTCTAAATATTTGCTTCAACATGGTGCATGATAACCCTTCTAGTGAGGTGTGAAGAAGCTTGCCCTTGGATCAAACAGAAGTATTTTATTTATGCAAGCAATCTAGGTTGAATCATAAACTTGATCCTCACCCCATATTTCAACATGATAATCTATCTAAAGTTTGCTCCTTGTGGTCAATTGGTGCCAAAGGGGGAGAAAATATTGTTCACAAAGATAGAACTCAAAGGGGAAGAAAATGTTGTGGGGGAGAAAATGTTATTCACAAGATAGATTCTAAAAGGGGAGAAAACCTAAAAGGGAAAATTAATAAAAGAAGGGGATCAACTAAAATTTTGAGCACACAAGTAGGGGGAGCAAGCTCTTAAGCATGAATGTTGCATTTCCATATGCACTTCATATGTATGATGCATAGTTATGCATTTCGTTTTCTCCGATACTTTGCTTGTGTGGTGTCTTGCTAGTATAACTTGAATGATGCATTGAGGTACTAGTATGAATAGGAAGTAGTTAGATTTTTCTTGCTTCATGTTTTTCAAAATGGTACTAGAGCCTTGCTTATAATGTTGATCTCACGAGGTTTCTAGTTATGTTTGTGCTTTTCAAAGTGGAATCTAACTACACAAGGTGCTAAGATGGTGTTTATCGCTACTCCGATGGTATCACGCTTCAAAGGTCTATAATCTAAAACACTTAGCACCTATTGGTAGACAATGCTCCTAATCTTTCCTATCTAACATGTAGGCTTCCAAAATCCAAACATATAGCATACATGTAGGGGGAGCCATTGCTATCAATTTGAATTCATGATCACATGTCCATAATTCTTACACATGGTAATATACTTGGACAATATGACATGGGTTCAATCAAAATTTTATCATAATATCTTTGTGAAAGGTTTGTCACCAATTACCAACAAGGGGGAGATTGAAAGTCCTATGTTTGGTGTTGGTAATTAGTGACAATGCCTAAGTACTAATCCTATGCCTAAGTTGTATGTAGCATATGAGGATTAGTACATTCCAAGGTTGGTGGCAAGATGGACATGGTGATCATGATGGCCACACTTGGATTTGGACGCAACCCTACGTGATCAAGGGAAAGGTATATGTTTAAGGGTTATGTTTTAGTAACCAAGACACCTAGTGGGTGTGGTTACATTATAGGATAGATAGTCGTACTATAAAGAGGGGAATGACGTGGCTATTGAACTCCTAAGTGCCTCTAGGTGT
The DNA here is from genome assembly GCA_038087645.1 of Saccharum hybrid cultivar R570. NCBI lineage: Eukaryota > Viridiplantae > Streptophyta > Magnoliopsida > Poales > Poaceae > Saccharum > Saccharum hybrid cultivar. The sequence goes on along the minus strand of JAQSUU010000012.1, from coordinate 36,952,768 downwards.
GCATTTCGTGATCATATGCATTTGGATAGAACTAATATCGCCTCGAAAAATGATTGTGAAAATGCTAACACACTCACACATGTCGAGGTCACTTGGTGATGTTAGCACGTTTGCGACGGCGGTGGAGTTTGAGCGGTAGAAAGGGTTTGGTTTCTCTCTCCCTCCCGCCGAGCTTGCGAGGCGGGATTCAGGCGTTTTCGAGAAGTTGAAACGATTATTTTCCACTACGTCGGAAGTTCGGAAAAGAAACGGAGGCGAACGGAGGTCACAGAGGTGACCGGACGCTGAACCGGACGCGGTCCTTGCATGACCGGACGCGTCCGGTCAGTGTTCAGTGTCTGCGCGTTTTTCAGTTCGATGATCGGACGCGAGGCGCGTCCGGTCACTGATGATCAGACGCGTCCGGTCGTTCAGGGAGCTTACTAGACTCTAACCGGACGCTGTCACTGTCGCGTCCGGTCATTTTCTTCAGCGTGTCCGGTCACTATTTCGTTGAGCGCTGCTCAGGCGACCAGCGCGTCCGGTCCTTCACGGGACCAGCGCGTCCGGTCGTTCCCGGTGCGTCCGGTCAGTTGGACCAGCGCGTCCGGTCGTTGCTTCGCAGTTAGCCGTTGGGCGACCAGCGCGTCCGGACGTTTGGACCAGCGCGTCCGGTCAGCACTTCACGAGTTAGCCGTTGGGCGACCGGCGTGTCCGGTCAGTTGGACCAGCGCGTCCGGTCAGCCCGATTTCGTCTGTTTAAGTTTCTAACGGCTATATTCGAAGGGGTACGTCTATAAATACTCGTTGGCCGGCTCAAGGCTCTCGCTCTCGAACATTTAACATACTTGTGAGCACTTTGAGCTAAGCAACTCCCCTCCCACTCATCTCTCTTGTTTCTTTGCATATTCGAAGTGAGATTGAGTGATCCAAGTGCATTTGCATTGTGAGATTGCATCTAGTTGGCACTTGATGGTTGATTTGCTGCGGGATTCTTGTTTCTCTTGGTGGTTGCCGCCACCTAGACGGCTTGGAGCAGCTTGGAGGCGTTGGCAAGAGTTGGTGTTTGTTCTTGGCCACCTCCGGTGATTGTGAGGGGTTTGTGCCTACCTCGGCGAAGCGCCAAAGGCAACATTAGTATATTGCTCGTGTCATTGCAACCTTTTGCCATTTGGTAGGTTCTTGTTGCGCCTTTTGAGAGGCTCGGTGTGTGACCGATTAGCCACCGAACCACGTGGTGAAGAGAGACACAACGGGGACTAGCGTGCCGGCAAGCACGTGAACCTCGAGATAAATCTTTGTGTCATCACTTTCATATTGTGATTGATTGATCCCGGTGTTTGGTTATCTTGGTATTCATCTCTTGATTATATTGATTGGTTGGCTCAATACTTCGCCCCTCGGTGATATCCTCTTAACTCTCTCTTGTATTAATTTCTTAGTTATCTTTGCTAGAGTAGCTTTTTGTGTAGCTTGCTAGTTGTAGTTTCCTTCTCGGTTTGATTTGTGCGGTTGAGTGCAAATACACTAGAATTGTGAATTGGATAGGTGGCTTGCAAACACCCGGTAGGCTAAGCAAAACTCGTATCTCGCTATTTGTTTTATTGATAAACTTGTTTAGCTTGTCTTTGTAGAAAATTTTAATAGGCTATTCACCCCCCTCTAGCCATCAAGACCTTTCGCAGGGCCGAGCATCACATCAGCGAGGAAGGGGACGACGGCCCCACTTCGGTGGGGAAGAGCCGTGGCGTCGGGCCGCACCAGCGCGGATCTAGGGTGAGGCGACGGAGGGAGCGAGGAATGGCGGAGCTCGAGGTAATCAATCTGTTTATGACGAACTGATGACAACAGGAAGAGGCGACAAAGATCTGCCGTTGGCGGCATCTACGGACGCTGTAGCCGGTGGAGAGGGAGAGAACAATGCGGAGGCGACGACGCCCGAGGTGCCCGGGAGGAAGTGGAGGTGGCGAGGTGGTGCATTTTTTTCTTTCAACGGCGTGAGTTAAGATAAGAGAGGTCGGATTTTTTTTGGTTTTTTTTGCGAGATGCGAGAAGCGAGAGTGCTCCCAACTAATTGGAGAACACCAAACTTAGGCTGGCACACGCACGCGTATTGGGGAACAGTAAGCAAACAGTAACCAGAGCGCTCTTATATATATAATATAGGGAAAAAAATTTTACTCCTCGGGAGTAGTTACTCCCTCATTCGTCACGCGTACGTACGTCTGGCGAACCTCCCCACTCACGTTTGACCATGGTGGCAGGCTGCTTAGCGGGTTGAAAAAACTGACCCGACCCGTTAATCCTCTGTATATTTTGCCGCCGCCGGCGTCGAGCCCGTTCGCTTCGCTGAAAAGTCATGGCTAAAAGTACTGTTCACTGATTTACTGTGAGAGAAAAACACAGTACGAATTACGAATTATAAGACAAGCGAACGGGTTGTCATCTCGTTGGCTCACTAGGCCCCGCTTCCTTCGTTTCGCATTCATTCCCATCTCGTCTTGGAGGATCACGGCGAGAGATCGGCCTACGAACGTATCATCCCTGGTGACAAGGTATTGATTTAATGTGGCAAAATCAATGTCGTTTTCTCCGGTAGTATATTAATTCTTTCTAGTTTTTAGCATCAGGCGAGGCCTGGCGTCAAGTTCCTCCTGTGGTCTCTCCAGATCGGGGGGCGGCGAGATGTAGGAAGCCATGTATTAATCTGTAGAAATTGGATTCCTGAGATTTTTCTAGAGTTATTAATTAATATTTTTTGTCCACCACCGTTTCAAAAGGCTGCAGCGATCACTGATCATGGTGCTCTCTGTTTACAGGCTGCAATGTGCAGATTGATCCCATCATCACGTTCTGGAGACGGCGTTTCTCTCATCTGATGGATCGCGTTTGGCTTGCCTTCTGGAGACGACGTCGTTTCTCTCATCTGATGGATCGATAGCGCCTGACTTGCCTCTGCCCATGAATGGGCGAACTCACCATGGAAAATCCGATGAAGTTTGCGCACTAATTCTCCGTGCTCTTCTTTGATTTTGAATGGCAATCTGAGCCGATCTAGTACATGTGTTTGTGATCTACTTTTTTCATCTAAATCATTTGAATATGCATATATGACTCCAATATTATTATTATTATTATTATTATTATTATTATTATTATTATTATTATTATTATTATTATTATTATTATTATTATTATTATTATTATTATTATTATTATTATTATTATTATTATTGTTTTTTGTTTATTTCAAGCTGGGTTCCCAGTGATGACTTTTTCTGTGGAACATGTATGAACTCGTACTGCATGTGCTCCAATCATGTACACATATTTTATTCTAAAAAATAGTTGAATACATACTCTTGTTTTTGTATATCTCCCATAAGTGAATGTATGCACATATACTCGGATCGTGTGGTTTAAGTATGATCTAAATATTGGCGTATGTATGCATACTCCATTCCAAAAAGTATGTATAAATACTCCATTCTAAAAAGTATGTACACATACTCTATTCTAAAACGTATGCACAGATACTCCATTACAAAAAGTATGTATAAATACTCTATTCTAAAAAGTATGCACGATACTCCATTCCAAAATATACGTATAAATACTCGTATATAATATAACTTAAAAACCAGATAAGACAACAACCGGCCGTAAACTCCTCACAAATTAAAAAAAACAACCGGTGGTAAATAACGTCGTTCTTTAATGGGTCCGGCACCCAAAAAAACAAACATGGCCGTGTTTAGATCCCAAGTCGGAGCGACAGATTCGGCTCTGTCTGCTACAGTGTTCCTGCCGGAACACTGTAGCAGCTTTTGTTTTGTAGTGTAAAAAATTATTCAAAAATTGATTAATTAGACTCAAAATGTTCGTCTCGCAAAGTACAACAAAACTGTGCAATTAGTTTTTTATTTCATCTACATTTATTACTCCATGCATTTGCCGATATTTTGATGTGATGGGGAATCTCCTTTTTGCATAGTGAAATTTGGGTGGTGGAATTGAGAACTAAACGAGGGCCATGTATGCATTCATACTGCCCATATACTGTGTATGTACACATAATTCTAATTTGTTCTCAAAATAGTACGTACGAACAAAAAAATAGTATGTACATGTGCTGACACATACCAAAAATTTCAAATAAGTCTACACCGACCTGCTTAGCATCCTAATTAAGTCTACACCGATCTGCTTAGCATCCTAATTTTCTGGGAGTGCACCAACGTATCCATGACTTGTCGCCGTCAAATGCATGTACGACTGCATGCAACCGAGAATCTCGTGGCCTAGTGCGCACCAATGGTTAGCCCGGTGATGCTATTGGATTGCTGATGCACCCGTCTACATATAGGGCAGCGAGTGGGTGGGTGAGTGAGTGAGGTGTCCGACATGATCGTGCAGGCTCAAATCGACATGTCCGAGCAAGGAACGGCAGCTGACGCAAGCGCGAACGCAAGCACCGAGCAGCGTGGCTCACTGGCTCCACGGCCCGTTTCCATGCGTGGTAACTTTTGGCAGATGCCGTCAGCAAAGTGCAAAGGATCGGGATGTGACCTTTCCGTGAAAGAAAAATATGGAGCCTTTTCCCAGATCGAGCGCCTTTTCTTTTTATATACTCCTCCGTTTTCTCGTTTTCTAAAAGTTCAAACCGTTTAAAATTTGACTAAATTTATATAAAAAAGTACTAACATTTATGATATAAAATAAGTGTCATTACATTAGTTATAGAATATATTTTTATAATAAATTTATTTGAACACATAAGTATTAATACTATTTATCGTAAACTTGGTCAAACTTGAGCTAGATTGACCGGTGTGGATTTCATAATTGCATTCTTTTGTGAACGGAGGTAGTACTATAAAAATAATTGAAAACTTACCTTTCAATGCTATGATAAGTCAAGACATTTTAAATTTTACTACTAAATATATGGAAAGTATAATATTTATGATATACAATAAGAGCTTTCTATATCTTATTCTCATTTTAGATTTTAGATAGTGAATGTAAAATTTAGATTCCGGATACAAAATAAAGAATGTTTAGGTCTTATTCTCATGATGATTATTGTCTTTGTATTGTAAAATTTCAAATAGTAGCTATGGGGTAGATTGTTGAATTCTACAATCTCATTCTTGAATCCAACGTGTTAGGATCCCATCCTCATTTTTCAACCTCATTTTCATTTTTTGATACAAATAAGACCTAAATATCATTAAATTACCATGAAATATATTGTGTATAAGAGAGAATAAATAATGATATATTTTCTATAAACTTTATCAAATTTGAAACTATTTGACTTCTCACGACGAGATTTCTATTCTTGATCTTTTTAGATACAGAGGAAATATCTATAGGTGTCTAAAGCCAGAATAACTCAAATTCATTATAGGACTACGTTTCGAACGGATATATCGCATAAGCCTTCAGGGCCTGTTTAGAGCCTGTTTAGAACTTGGGGAAAAAATTTCTTGTTCCTACGTTTTTCCCATGAAATTGAACTTGTTTTAGTAAATTTTCTGCGAAATTACCGTGTTCCAAACAGACCCTCAAGCTCCAGGTCGTCCAAATATCACACAACTCTTTGTATGCTCTATTGCAACACACGAAACATGTTTGTTGCGCGTATCCCTACAACTAAAAAGATGCAATTGTTATCGTCACCGCCAAATAATCGGACCGCTCCTGATCTAATCCCGCCCCTCTCCTAATCACCCGTCCCGCTCTCTCTTCCGCGGAACCGCCGCCCCCGACGCACGACGCCCAGCTCCGGAGCGCTCCTTGGAACCGCAGCCCGCCCTGCTCTCTCTTCCTCTCTTCCACAGAACCGCCGCCCCCGCGCACGACGCTCAGCTCCGGAGCTCACCCGGCGTCGACCTCGCCTCCTCATCCCCACTGCGATGGCGCCCCAGCTGGAGCCCCCAGACGCCCCGTATCCTCGGCAGTAGGAGGACGCCGCGCTGCCGACCCTGGCACCCGGCCTCCTCGTCCCCGGCTGCGTGGATGCGCGAGGCGGCGGACACCGAGGCACGGCGGCGGCCATTCCATGTGGCGCTCACGGCCACAGAGGCACGGCCTCGCCCTACAGCCCATGGCAGTGCCAAGTCATGTACTTCTGGTTCAAGCGGATGCAGGCACGGCCGGATGGGGAGGCCATGGACGAGATCCTCACCTTCGTCGTCGACCCGCTGCCCGCTGGCAAGGACCATGTACGCAATCGTATAAACAATCTCCTTCAGCCTGTATGTTTGTTTTCTCATCAACATGGTGCAATGTGGGGCCATAGAAGATTTATATGCATTCTAATATTTTGTAGATGTAAAATTTCTTGTCGCGGTTCAACTTGCAGATGGTGAAAAAACTCTTATTTTCGGATTATGATTTGGCAAGAAGCTTACTCGCTCAATAAAAAAATCATGTAGCAAAGGACTCTGGAATCTGTTGATGTTGATGTCTCGTGATTCAGGTATCTATTCGACTGATTTGGTTGTCTGATATTTAGTCTTTATGACCTGTACCCTGACATTCTAATGCTCTTTTGCTGGATATGTGGTCCTGAATAGACCATGGCATTTGTGCAGTGGCTTCAGAAAGCAAGGATTGAAAAGAGTAAGTTCCCACCTGCTTCCACATAATCCTTGTGATTTAGACTACAGTAAGGCATGACTTATAAAATAGCAAAAATTGAATAGTTTGCTTCTTCCTTCTTAAATAACAAGGATTATACTAATTTAATGTGTATATGACTGCTCTGCTTTGGTGAAAATGGCACGTATATAATAATGGTAGAACCATGACAATGATCCAGCGGCATTCCCCTTCTTTTACATTACACCATCACAACATGAAAAAATTATCAGGAAATACTATGCTAAAGAAAGAGGCCCCGTCACAGATATCTACACAAACTGAAAAAATTATCAGGAATTAGACTCATGTATAATTTGTATGCATAAAGCAACTACATTATCAGATATTTATGAGATCGCACAGGACCGTCTTGCTGTCCAGACCCTTGAAGAACTGATAATTTTTTTTTTCGGTAAGCTTGTGATGAAATACTGTCATTTTTCAGTGCCATAATAATATAATTTGATATATTAAAAAGGATAATTGGTCCTTACATACAACCTTGTGGTACATTGATCACAGTTTTTGGTTTCGATCACCTCAGTTATGTCTTTGTTAATAAGGCCGATCATTTGTCCAAATCATTGTGCATAGCTTCTGGTTTGATTTAATAAGCCTTAGTGGCCCTTAGTTATTAAATGTCTGCCCTTATAGCTTATGAAGTTCAATTGGCTTTACTTGCTGAGTTTTGAATGTAGAATATACTCTACCCAGTTATAAGCAGTGATTGAAGTCCAGAAAATTTATCAAACAAATTTTCAAAATCAACTATTATGCCACTTCATGTTGCTGAAGAGTGCAAGGTGAAAATAAAAGGCTGATTGCACAGTCAAGGGGGATGCAGTTAGATAATCACCATTTTATATACTCAAGTTTGATGTCTTTTTAATCTATTTATTTGTGGATTTTTATGACATTTTAATGGAATAACATTGTCTGCTATTGATTATGAGTGTCCTTTCATCGGTTCCATTTTCTTAAAAATGTTAAAACAATATTTTTATTGGCTCAATGTGGATATGAACAACTTGCTGAAACTAATTACAGCCAGTCATGATAAATATGATTCGCTACACTTGCTATGTTTGTAGCAGCTCTGCTGGATACCGCTGTTCAGAAATAGACAGTTGTTTTCCTGGCTTCTGAGGATGAGATGAAACATATGTTTGGCAGTTAATCGATAATAGCGTCATCTTCAGGCCTTCTTCTTTACTGTGCTTTTTATTGAAATCTTTTGTTGCCTTTCTACAGGCTGCAAGGATGGCCGGTCCGCTCCTACATCCAAGTGAAAAGGGGTTTCCGACAACAAGCCATATTGGATTTGGTCTTATTCTTGGTTTAGATGGCAAATGGTTCCGATCGGTAGAGCTACTTGATGAGGCTAAATCTCGGAGCAAATCAGAACTATGACAACGGCTTACTGAAAATGATAAATTGACTATTTTGGAACCTTATATTTATCTTTCAGGTGAATATGATCATTATTTTTGATCAGGCAAAATTGTGTTAGTGCTTGTAATATGTGTTAGTGCTTCTGTTGTAAATTAGCACATGTGAAGTAAGGCGTGTGTTAGCACATCTGAAATTGAACCGTTTCTTTCCATTTAATTTTTCTAATATATGACAGAAGCTATAAAATCAAGGTATGTTGAGAATATTTACCATTGGTTTCCCTGCAGAAGTACACACCATTGGTCAAGGCATTATTTTTTTTGTTTTATGATTTATTTTAGTTTTATGATTTATTTTCTAGATGCCACCGTAGCATTAGCACGGGCAATCTAGATATTGATTCATGAAAAATGAATATGAATTTTATTATTAATTGAATTATGGGTGCACTGTATCATCACATATAAAAAAACATGTTAGTGTTGTGCATCTTTACTTTGTCGGTCAAAACTATTTCTGAACCGTGAACAGTCCAGTCTTTTAACTATTTCTAAACTATTTTTTTTACAGGAACTAATAAGTGTGATGCGGTCTTGATGGCCACATTATTTTTGTCGGCACCACAGATGCATTGTTCCGAACTCTGCTTATTCTCTCAGGTTTCATCAATTCCTCAGCTCTGATACAGGCACTGCTGGTTTAACATCATCATAAGCATTGAGCTTGGCTGTCTCTTGCAGGTGTGACTTTCCTACAGACGCTTTAGAGCCCCGACAACTCGATCTAGCCAGATTTCTACACAAATCAAATTTCAGATTTTCTCACCCTGTCTGAATGAAGAGCCCTGCCTTCCATTTGCACAGGCAGCATCGAGCATTTTTTTGTAACAATTAAGGAAACACAAAGGAGATCTTCTCGGCATTGCCCTGTTGGTCGACTGCAACAAAGAAGTATTTGTGTCCGAATTTTACACTTCCAGTTATAGGCTGCGGCTATGTTTTGTTGAACTGAAAAAGCTTTGGAAATATTGCAATTATATCATGACAATTGACCATGATATGGCTTTAGAGTAAGACTATTCTTCACGATAAATATTCAAGCATATACCACATGTTGTTACATGTACACAAAAAATCATATTTTACAGGAAGGAATGGGTTGTAAGTTCGAAGCCCTATCCGATTGTATTGAGCTTCAAGAAAATCCAAAATATATTAAAGAAGAACCAACCAATTCATGATGATTGTTTTAACCTGGTAGCACGGAAGTTTGCTTTTGAAGAACTCAAAAAATTGAAGGGAACAAACAAGGTTGTGTCAAAGCACTACATGGATTTAAAGTTTTCGGTAGGTTTTACCTTATATAATGTCATGATATATAATCACTCTTTTTTCTAATGCTTCCATCCATTATATTACCATAGGTTGCGTGTCAACTAGGTAAAGATGATGAGTATCGAACAAAAGTCGATTATAACTAGCTAGCGAAATTGGCTCTTGAATGGCCTTGGAGAAAATACAACGTGAAAGAGTGCACATGGGTAATGTTGTTTCTCTTCTTTTGTTCCTTACATCTTTTGTCTAAATACCATATTATTAAGATACATCTTTTCAATTCCAGATTCTTAAATATCATATTACTAAGATGCCCCTTTTCAATTCCAGATTCTTATGCCACTTCAAACGGTTACAGAAGGCGGTATTTATAATCTGTTTGTTCGAGACATTTCTAGAAGAACTCTCTACATAGTAGACCAAACTCCTAAAGGTGATCTTTACGAGGGTCAGCTACTAAAAAATATACAACCAAAATTCAACGGGTTTCCACTGTCCTAAATGAAGTCATGAAAGTATCATGCCCTTGGTGGCAAGATGATTTAATCCTATTTGACCATAGAGTTGCAAAAGTCAGAAGTTGTTAGAATCAATGCAGAAGGACATAAAGATGTACCCACTTCCTGATATCGATGACACATATGATCCATCTGGTGAGATTCCCAGGGAGATTTTCGAGGAGGCTAGCGTTGAGGCAAGCGTTGATGACATGGCACTATCAAAGACCATTAATGAGGAGCAGTAGGCTGCCTACAATAAGATTATGTCTACTGTTGATAGCAATCATGGGGGTTTATTCTTTGTGGATGGACCTGGCGGCACCGGAAAGACTTATCTATATAGGGCCCTGCTCGCTACTATACGTAGTCAGAACAAGATTGTCGTGGCAACAACAACATCTGATGTTGCTGCCTCAATAATGCCTGGTGGCAGAACCACCCACTCGCACTTTAAGATTCCCCTCACCCTCGACGATGGGGCCTTTTGCACCTTCACAAAACAGAGTGGTACCGCCAAGCTGCTTCGGATCGCATCCCTTATTGTTTGGGATGAGGTGACGATGATGAAGAGGCAAGGTGTTGAGGCACTGGACAACAACCTTCGTGATATCATGTATCGTCCTAACTTGCTGTTTGGGGGGGAAGACTATGGTGTTTGGTGGAGATTTTAGGCAAGTTCTCCCAGTTGTTCGAAGAGGGTCAAGGGCTCAAATAGTTGGTGCCTCGCTGCGGATGTCGTACCTTTGAGATTCTATGCGACATCTAAAGTTGGTGCGTAACATGAGAGCAAAGAACGATTCGTGGTTTGCAGAATACTTGCTACGCATCGGGGGAGGCACGGAGGAGGTTAATGGTGATGGTGAAATCCGCCTTCATGATGATATATGCATACCATTGACCGGGGAAGATAGTGATCTTGATACGTTAATTGACTGCATATTCCCTGCCCTCAGTGCCAATATGTCAAACAAGAGCTACATCATCTCACGAGCAATATTATCTCAGTGGAATGACTGGGTTAATATGATTAACATGAAGATGATAAGTCGTTTCCAAGGGGATGAGATGATGTACCATAGCTTTGATAGTGCGGTGGATGATCCACACAACTACTACCCATCTGAGTTCCTCAACACTTTGACCCCCAATGGTCTTCATCCACATGTGTTAAAGCTCAAGATTGGGTGTCCGGTCATATTGCTAAGGAATATTGACCCTGCGGGTGGACTTTGTAATGGAACTAGGCTGGTGGTTCGAGGGTTGCAAAGAAATATTGTTGACATAGAAATTATGGTTGGAGACCGTGCCGGAAAGCGAATCTTCCTACCACGGATTTCGTTATGCCCCTTGGATGACGAGATGTTCCCGTTCCAGTTCAAGAGGAAACAGTTTTCTATTAGACTCAGTTTTGCCATGACGATTAACAAGACACAGGGGCAGACTATCCTCAATGCTGGTGTGTATTTGCCCGAATCGGTGTTCTCTCATGGTCAGTTGTATGTTGCGCTATCTAGAGCTACTGCTAGATCAAACATCAGGATCCTTGCTGTTCGACCCGAGGATAAGAATGACAAGAAAAAGAAGACAAAAGTAAATGGTACATACACAAAAAATATTGTCTACAAAAAGGTCCTCACTCCATGAAAATGTATTGACTTATGTTTTGTACAACTGTTATATTCTTACATTTGTGTCCTTTATTTGATATTTGTCGTATTCATCTATATTTCAGGTAACAAAGGAAGTCTAAAAACAATGGGAGATAAGCAGCGTATGACTTGTTGACATGTTATTGATGTTATTGTGGACATGTTACCTATTAGATGTACTCATTGTATTATAATATATTCTTAATAACTATATGTGAATTTATGTTTAATTTGTAACATGATGGTTATTGTTTCTAACCTGTCTCTTTTCTTCTATGGTTAATATTTAGCTTTATGTCAAATAACTTGTTAATGAATGGATGAGATTTTACATATGTTCTACACGTGCGGCTATCTGTCATAAGATTCTATATATACCCGTAGCAACGCACGGGCACTTGACTAGTAAATATAAATATGTGATTATATATAAATCGCCATGCGTGCGCGCAGATCGGCCAGTTCATCAGCGCAGCGAGCACAACGCGACTGGTATCTAACCTCATCTGCTTCTCCTGTTCATGTCCTTGCCGCCCTTCTCGCTTTGGCTCGTGATCATGGAACAGCCATGTAGCCCACAGTCACGGGCACGGCGGATGCTCAAGTGAAATGGGGCACAAGGGAGTGGCACGGTGCTGGGCATGCTGCGCCCCTTTTAGTTTTTATAGGGTAAGATGAGAAGAATAAGATAACAACAACTCTTCCTGCTGAATCGCCATTGCGAGGAGCTTTTCTTCGCTTGCCGTCAAGGGCGTCCACTGATCTCATCCTCTTTCCTGCCTTCGAGCTGAAGACTTGTGGATCACCGATCAGTGTGTGCGTCTTTGGCGCTGCTGCAGAGACTTGAGCATTTTTGTGTGTGTGTGTGTGTGTGTGTGTGTGTGTGTGTGTGTGTGTGTGTGTGTGTGTGTGTGTGTGTGTGTGTGTGTGTGAACCTTGTTTATATTCCTGCAATGCAAGGCCGATGGAGCTTAATGCGTGCCTGAACGCGTTGTGCTGATGTGCATGCAGCTAGCTCATGGTATGATGGCGTTAACTAACTTTACGGTCAAGCCGGTGAAGCGGTGATGAAGGGAGGGAAAGCTAGATCTCAGTACTACTACCATTACCACTACACCCGGTAGCAGTAGCACCCACCACAGCGTCCCTACTTATTATTTTCCGCCGCTGTTACCCACTAAATACACTGTCACATGCGTGGTAGCGACAACAGAGCAGGGTTCCCCTGAGCAGAGAGCTTAGCACGGATTAAACCCCGAACAGTGCAGTCGTTAACTGTTGGCACAGGCGCACAGAACACGTACGCCCAAAGCCCAAAAGGTCCTGTTGCCGCTCGTCAACGTGCTTTTGCGCCGCGATTAAGCCTAAGGCCCTGTTTGATTTGGGTGTTAAAGTTTAACAAACATGGTAGCGATTTCGTCTTATTAGATAAAAAGTTTTCAATTTTAGACTGATTAGGCTTAATAGATTCGTCTCGTAAATTACTCCTAATCTGTGTCGACATGCATGTAATTAGTCTACATTTAGTACTCCATGTATTTACCGCAATATTGATGTGATGGGAGTTAAACTTTAACACGTTGTAACGAAACGGGGCCTTAATTAATGGCCGTGAAAGTTGAAACCGCTGTGATCCTGCTTGCGCGGCCGAAACTGTTCCCTCCTCCTCGTCCGTCGTCGTCTCTGAGCTAGCCCTTGTTTTAGATTGAAGAAAATTTCAATCTGATGAATAGTACCACTTTCGTCTTATTTGACAAATATTGTCCAATCATGGATCAACTAGGCTCAAAGGATTCATCTCGTGATTTCCAACTAAACTGTATAATTAGTTATTTTTTTACCAACATTTAATACTCCATGCAAGCGGTTAAAAATTGATGTAATGGAGAGAGAGTGAAAAAACTTGGAACTTTGAGGCAAACTAAACAAGGCGCTAGTCAGCTTCTCGTACGTGTACCGTATGCGGCAGGTTCAGAAATCAGAACGCAGCAATTGCCTGCACGTACAGAGCGGCAGCAGTAACTTGCTGTGCGCGTCCGGCGGCGCAGGAAGTGAATGAATTTTTACAGGCTGGAAAGGGGAAGGTGATGTGTTTACGCTGCCGCCTTAGACTATCCGCAGTGAGTACTCTAAAACGATACTCTAAAGTTTTAGAGTATGAATATAGAGTAAAAACTGCTGCACTGGCTATTCTAAAACGATACTCTATTCTTTCTCTCACTTTATATTTAGAGTGGTACAGTGCTTACTCTATACTCTATAGTGGCGGGCCCCACTAGCTAAACAAAGAAAAAAATGTTATAACTCACAAACCAAAAATCCAAATTAAATTTAGATTGCACCATTAAATTCGTCTCAATAAATCCTTCAAAACTAGACCACAATGGATATATTTAGATAAAGTGACAAGTGGGTCCCACAGTGGATAGAGTGGATATTGAATGATATAGAGGATGAATGTGTACGGGAGAATTGAGTATAGAGGAGAGAATCTTGCTGACTAGGACGTATAGAGGATGAATATAGAGGTCCATGAGTGCGGGTAGTCTTAGGGCCGGTTTAGTTTTCAAAATTTTTTGGAAAAAACAACTGTAGCATAATTGTAGTATTTCGTTGTTATTTGGTAATTAGTGTTCAATCATAGACTAACTAGGCTTAAAAGATTCGTCTCGTGATTTACAGTTAAACTGTGTAATTAGTTTTATTTTTTTATCTACATTTAATGTTTCATGCACGTGTCTAAAGATTGATGTGACAGGAAATCTGAAAAATTTTGAAATTTTTTTTGGAACTGAACAGGACCTTAAAGCGAATGGACGAGCCTTCGTCAGGCACTTCAAACCGGGAGTTATGGCAGCTCCTTCCTTCGTACGTACTGTACGCGTATGGAGACGGGGACGCGTCATTGAGTAAATGGCGCGAGCTCGCCTCTTCTCCTCTGCAACCTCTCGCTATTACTCCTGTGACGTTTCCTGGCTGGGCTGGCCTGCTGGAAGCAATGGTGGAGTGGAGCAATGGCGATTGGCGAGTCAGCAGCACCCATCAAGGCAGGCAGGCAGCGACGCAAGCGCAACGGCCGTCGTCGACGTCTTCTTTGGAGCTCCGGCTCCGGCAAGGCAACAAGCAGAGCTCGATTTGTTGGGCAGGAGTGGAACGTGCAAGTGGAAAGACAGACAGTGCCGTGGTACTGAACGAGATCAAAAGCCTACTATGGCCTTGCCATCGCCAAGTCGCCAACCCAGACGCGTTGGCATCGTAGCATGGTCACGAGGACGGAGGACCCCCCTTCCGTCCCGCAAAGTAGGAGCACTAGCCGTCCATGGAAATTCTAGACAGAGACATTTGGGGATTTTCGAAGCGATTAATTATTTCCGCCATTTTTTACATACAGAACGAACGCGCCATTGCCATTGCAGCAGAGCTTGCTGCTTCACAGATGATCGGGTACCCTTGCCTGCCTATTCAACAGCCGCCTGCCTACTTCCTTCGCCATACGTACACCGGGCACACTCTTGATTACCTACCGCTACTGAATACCGATGACCTTCTTCCTTGGAGACACGACACGAGCACGGTTATGCCGGCCGTCAAGCAGATTTGAGTTGGGAGCTACGCCTACGCGGCGGCCTTGGCCGGCGGTATCACGATCGGGCTCCGGACCACGTGCTCGCTGGACACCCACTTCAGGTTCCCCTCGGCGCCGCCCACGGCCGGCGGCCCGTTCCACCGCACCGTCACGGTGAAGCTCTGCTTCTCGTTCACCCTGGTGAACCGCAGCATCGGGGGCCGCACCACCACGGACACGCCCTTGGGCATGTCCACCACGGCCGTGTACACAGAGTTGGCCTTCCCGACGTTGGTCACGGTGCGGCGGACGGTGATCGGATGGGACAGCAGCTTCACCACCAGCGACGGGTAGTTGAGCTCCGCCTCGGTGATGGCCTTCAGCTTGGCGCAGGCGATGCGGCGCCCCGTTATCTCCTTCACGCCGTCGTCCCCGAGGCCCAGGCCGCAGAGGTAGGCGACGTATTCGCCGGCGCCGAGGTCGTACACCAGCCCCGGGTCGACGGCGCGGGACGGGTTCACGTACCCGGCGCCCATGCTGTAGAAGCTCGCCCGCCGGTACTGCTCGTCCTTGATCGGCACGCCCGCGTGGTCCGCCGTGTTCGACGTCGTCATGATCGCCGACTTGATCGCCGCGGGGGACCAGCTCGGGTGCAGGCTCTTGATGATGGCCGCGATGCCGCTCAGGTGCGGCGTCGACATCGACGTCCCGGACTCCATGAAGAAGGTCAGGCTCACGTCGTCCGCGAACTGCGGGTGCATCTCGCTGGGCGCCCACGCCGCCAGGATGTTCATGCCGGGCCCGGTGATGTCCGGCTTCAGGATGCCCGGGCTCGCCTTGTTCGGCCCGCGCGACGAGAAGAAGGCCACGGACGGCGCCGGGGAAGAGCCCATCACCGTGCCCCGGAACGTGATGGTCGCCGTGGGCTTGGGCGTCGACTTGACGTACGCCGCGATCTTCGACCCCGCAGCGTAGCTCACGTGCGACGCCGGCAGCACGTGCGCGTCGGCGAAGGTGGTGTACCCCTCCGCCGCCTTGTTCATCAGGATCATGCCGGCGCCGCCGTACGCGGACACCATCTGCCCCTGCTCGACGTGCTCGGTGATGGATCGGCTCTCGCACAGCACCACCTTGCCCCTCACCTCGGCCTCCACCAGCGTGCTGCAGTCGCGGGCCTCCGGGTCGCCGTTGCGGCCCGGGAAGACGAGCGGCAGCGGCCGGCCCGCGGTGTTGTTCCGGGGCTGGAACAGCGACTCGCCGTCGAACTCCTGCCCGTTGCCGAGCCTCACGGTGGTGCGAATCGCGCGGTCCATGGTGCCCGCCGCGACCGTCAGCATCCATGGCGCGCCGTTGGTGATGGATCCCGCGGTGGGGCCGTCGTTGCCGGCCGCGGCGCTGACGAAGATGCCGTGCTCCATGGCCTTGAACGTGGCGATGGCGATGAGGTCGTAGTTGAACTGCGCGCCGTCGGTGGCGCTGATGGAGAAGGACAGCACGTCCACGCCGTCCTTGACGGCGGCGTCCAGCCCGGCGACGATGTCCATGATGGAGCACCTGCTCCGCGTGCACACCTTGTAGATGGCCAGGTGCGCGTGCGGCGCCATCCCGGACGCCGTGCCGTGAGCGTTGCCCCGCACGTTGGCGTTCTGCACGAAGTTGCCCGCCGCCGTGCTGGACTGCTGGCCGTGTGCGTGCCGTGGCCGGCGTCGTCCACGGGCGGCGCCGTGTCGTTGATGGCCGCGCTCCCGAACGCGCGCGCGCCGATGACCTTGTTGCTGCACCCGCCCCCGGCGATCGACCTGAACTGGCAGGTGCCCTTCCACTTCTTGGGCGGCGGCGGCAGCCCGGCGTCGTTGAAGGACGGGTGGCTGGGCAGGATGCCGGTGTCGAGGAGCCCAATCACCACGCCGCGGCCGAACCCGGAGCGGCTCCAGAAGCCGTCCTTGCCCATGTGGAGGCCGAGGAAGCCCGGCGAATGGGTGGTCGCCAGCGGCAGGAACTCCTCGGGATACAGCCGCAGGCACCCCTCCTTGCTCCGCAGCGTCTCCGCCTCCGCGTCGGTGAGGCGGGCGGCGAACCCCGTCAGCACGTGGCTGTACGAGTGGATGATCCTCGGGCCGTCATCCGCCGCCGAGTCCAGCGTGGCCTCCGGCAAGAAGGACCGGTGCCACTCCTCCAGCGAACCGGCGCTGCCGTCGTCCCTCGGCTCGAGATGAACCACGTAGTTGTTGCGCTCCTGCGCGTCGGCGACGGCGAGCAGCGCGGCGGCGGACAGCAGGAGGAGGAGGGGAAGGAGGCTCCTTTGGGTCCTCATGAGGCTAGGCACTCTAGCAAGCAGGAGTGGACCGGAGGAGGAAGAAGACAACTAGACAAAGGGAGGTAGCGGCTGCTATTGCTGGATGCTGCTGCCGCCTTGGCGTTGCTGCTCGGCGCTCGCTAGCGCCGAATCGATTTGAAGCGAGGGAGCAGGGTGAGGGAGGCAGAGGGGACGGGGGAGTGAAGTGGCGTGGCAGCGACGAGGGGGATGCCGGGGGTTTATGTAGGGTGGCACGGCAGGCAGCGGCAGTGGGTGGGGGAGGGAGAGGAGTGAGTGAGTGATGGGCAGCGCAGAGCACTGGCGGTGAGCTGGAGAGCAGAATCGAAGCAGGGAGAGGAGAGGAGAGGGAGAGGACTGGAGTGATTTTGAATTTGATTTCCGTGTTTAGCTGCGCCAATTTGGCGGCAACAAAATCTGCACAGTACAGATCTGTGCACTGTAGCATTTCGTTTGTATTTGTGAATTTTTGTCCAAACATTGACTAATTAGGCTTAAAAGATTCGTCTCGCAAAGTACAACTAAACTGTGCAATTAGTTTTTGATTTCATCTACATTTAGTATTCCATGCATATGCCGATATTTTAATGTGATGAGAATCTTCTTTTTGCATAGTAGAATTTGGAGATGAAATTTAGGATCTAAACAGGTGGTGATGCCACTGGCGTTACTGTTCCCCCTTCCCCTGCCCCGGGCTCCGACTCCGGGTGGGCGGTGACCACGGTGACCGTTGGATCAGAAAACGACGTGACAATCGGTGCTGCTTGCCCTGCCCGGCCCTTCGTCTACAAGTCTGGGGCTGCTTTCCGGTCCGGCGAGGTCCATGGATTCGGCGTGGCTTCTTTTCACGCTCCTCCATTCATTTCCCACGCTTTCTTTTGAGCTGTTGCCTCATGTACTGTACGGCATTACTCTATCCCTGAAGCAACACTCAACGTAATGCGTGGAGTAACTCCATCAGTTACGGCGGAAGCGGGGTAAAACCTTTTTTAGAATGGAGTTATGGACCATCCTCGTGGAAAAAGCAAGTACAGTTCAAAACGTACGCAAAGGATTTCTTTCCACAAGAGAGGCCTGTACTGTACCACTCCCGTCACGCTGACGCCCTGTGTGTGTGTGAACAAAATCATCCTGCCTGTGAACTAAACGTCGCTTGACAGAATGCTAGCCGGTCGCAGGCAGGCAGGGTGGTGCTTGCAACAGAAGGAGCCACGGCCACGGGCACCGAGAGCCAGAGCCAACGCCATTTGAGCGGCGGCATCATCCCAACCCGCGTCGTCCTTCCCTCCCTATCCGAACCCGTGGATCGCTGATCGCTGCTCGCCACTCTTGCGCCACGCGTGAGCTGGACGGCGCCCCGGACGGTAGCGACCCCGCGTCGTCTTTTCAGCGCTTCCAGCACCCTGTGACGCTGCGCATGGCCTCGTCTCCGCTCTCCGCTCTGCATGCATTCGCCGTTGGTGGTGTGGCCTCGCGAGGCTCCAGAGTGATGGCGATCGGTGCGGACGCTTTCGGTACCGGGGCCCACCTGTCGGCGACAGCGCTAATGATGGGTCGTGGGGCAAATCCTTGGTCGCAGGACTAGTGTTTGCCCTCGTTTAGTTCACACAATAGGGCAGAAAAAACACTGTATCAGAATTCCTGTAGCATTTCGTTTGTATTTGGTAAAAATTATCCAAATTTTGACTAACTAAGCTTAAAATGTTCGTCTCGCAAAGTACAACAAAACTGTGCAATTAGTTTTTAATTTCATCAACATTTAGTACTTCATGCATTTGCCGATATTTTGATATGACGGAGAATCTTCATTTTACGTGAAATTTAGAGAGAATCGGGAGAACTAAACAAGGCCATGTGTATTTCTGTGAAATGGTGCGCAGCGCAGGGGTCAATCATTCTTTGACCCCGCGGCGGCTTTTGGTTATGACCTTGTTTTAATTACAGAATTCACCCCTAAATTCCACTATGTAAAAAGGAGATTCTCCATCACATTAAAATGCCGGTAAATGTATGGAGTACTAAATGTAGATGAAATCATAAACTAATTGCACAGTTTTGTTGTACTTTGCGAGATGAACATTTTGAGTCTAATTAATCAATTTTTGGACAATTTTTTACACTAAAAAACAAAAGTGCTACAGTACTCGGGTGGCACCCTACAGATTTGGCCAACCCCGAGTCGGCGATCTAACCAAGGGGTATGTGCGTCCACAGACACATGTCTGAGCCAGGATCAGCGTTCGAAAACGTTTCGCCGGAAACGCTTGTCGCTTTGCGTCGGGAGAATGATAGAGATGGGACTGTGCTTTTCTTTAAAGATAAATCAAGAGATGGAAGTGCTGGGGCTATAGATTAGTAGGAATAGGAATATAAAATTGGAGGAAGGAACCCTTGTCAAGGATGATATTTATCGGTCATGGAGTCTGCGACTCTGCTTTCGTACTCCTATGTCACTTCTCCCCTGGCGAGTGAAAGCAATCAAGTCTATATAAAAAAAATATGATACCAATCAAAATATTACTAAATCTTTCATCAAACATATTTTAATAGTATATCTAATTGTTGTCATAGTTTTTTATACTTTGTATAAATTAAATCAAGCTGTAGATATAATTTAATAATTAATAAGAGAACTATAGCTGCGTTTTATGCCAGACGCATAAGTACGATTGTTCGAAGAGAGCGAGGGGCCTCTGCCTTGTTGAGTACTCCTCCAACATCTTGACGTGGAAACGAGAATTCCGATGCGTCCGTCCTCTGCAGCAGGAAAGAAACGTTTTTCGGGAGGCACGCACCGGATAGATTATGCTCTTGCTTACGGGCTGGCAAGCACCACACAATCTCGTCGAGTACTTTACTACTACTAGTATAATGCCCGTGCTAACGCTACGGATTTTTCTTGAGAATGTCTCTTAAAACAATAAATTTTTTTTGCATAGTCTAATGTAAACACAATTGTACTTGAGTCTACGTATAATTTTCGAGAGAGATATGCTTCAAGCGGACAAAATTTTGCCGGTATATTATCAGAGCTTAACTTAATAACAAATGGCTGGACTAATGGCTCCCGTCTCTCACTCTCTCTTGCGCGTATGATGATTATTAAAACTGAAACTATGCACCGGCACATATTGAAACTGTGCACTATGCATCACTGAATGTAACTTAATATTTGAATACTGTGATTTCTAAATATAACTGAATCTCTGAATCTCTACTAAGAAGGCTAGGAGTAAAACTATAAGAAGTCTGAATGTCCCTGGCACCATGTATAGATATGACTGATTGCAAAAATTCCCTCCTCGTGGGTCATCAGCCTCCACTCTTGCCTTTCCGTCTGTTGTTAGACCAGCTACAAGAACCGGCCTTTCCTTGGGTTTCCTCACAGACGCTCCAGAAGAACCTGAAAGTTTTGAAGCAAGCAATTTCCTCATCAATTGCTGATCGACTACCAAGCAATTCAAGCACTACTACATAGTAACGTGTAGTCAGTAGGTGCAGCTCGTACACATATATAAGAGACATGTTCGTTGGATTTATTGTGAAACACTATGGAGTTATGACATGTATCTATCATAGGATCTGCCGAATCACTCCAACTGGCGGCTTTCGCTATAAAATGCTGCAGCAAGTTTGCACTCACTATTGTGTTAACTGAATCTGTTAGACAACAGGGCATAATGTCGTGTTAACTGAAACTGAACATATCGTGTTAACTGAAACTGGAAGCAAACAGGGCACAATATATATATATATATATATATATATATATATATATATATATATATATATATATATATATATATATATATATTCAAATAATTGATTTGATGGAAGAGGATGACAAAGATTATTGGATGGTTGAATCTGTCTTATTCGATGGCAAAAAAAATTGAAGTCTACCATCTGGAACAAGTTAGATGCTGTCTTTAAATTATCATCTAAACCTCCGAGGTCTACTTCATTAAGCGACCCCATCCAAATAAGCTTAGCAGTGCATACCACAGCCATCTATGAGCAAGTTAAGATTGCAAGTTTCTTGCCTGTTGTCACATCTTCTACAGGAACTGGTCTGTCCCGTTTCTTCACAGTGAAATGAACCTGAAAGTTTGGAAATCAAATGTTGTATATAAGAGACAAATAGGACTCTGATGCTAAAAAGTAAAAGAATCAAGCATACAAGCAGCAATATTTATTCTTACGAGGACTTATAAAATTGTCTAAGTATACACACCGTCAATCACCAATTTAGGACGTCTCTGTAAACTATATTCTTGGTGCTCTTTCCTGTAGCATCCAAGTCATCTTTTGCCTTTGCCAAAATTCTTGTTGTTGATCTTGACACCCCCCTTGATAAACCAACATAAAGCTGTCCATGCGAAAATACCGGTTCTGGAAGGTAGATCCCAACATTAGGGATGGTCTGTCCCTGTGACTTGTTGATGGTCATGGCAAAACTTAACCTCAATGGGAATTGTTTTCTCTTAAACTTAACAGGCAGAGAAATATCATCCGAGGGAGACAATGGTAGCCTTGGTACGAAAACTCTTTTCGCCACATGCTGTCCACCAACGATCTCAGCATCAATTGTGTTGTCTTGCAATGCTCTGACCATAAGCCTTGTACCATTGCACAACCCATTGTTAGGATCAAGATTGCGGAGAAGAATCACAGGACAGTTGATTTTTAGCTTCAGCTCATGCGGGGGGAGGCCATTTGGAGTTATTGAATTCAAAAAATCAATAGGGAAGTGATTCTGAGGATCGTCAACAATAGTGTCAAAGCTGTGGTAAACCTTTTCCTCACCTGGAAACCGTCCAATCATCATTGCGTTCAGCCTATCAACATGTTCATTTTTGGTCGATAGAATGACCCGTCTGCTCATATAGGCGGCTGATGTTGCATGCTCTTCAAGTGACGGGAACACAGAGGAAATGAGTCTGTTGACTGCGACATCCGTGTCAGTATATGCAATCACAATGTCATCAGGGAGTCGAAAATAATCATCTCCAATCGTTTTCTCGGTTCCATTTCCAATTCGTAGTAGGTACTTAGAGAACCAAGGGTCTGATTGTGCTCTCATGTTTTGTGACAATCGTATCTTCCTTATTTTATCCCACAAATAGGATCTTTGCAAGGTAGCTGTAACACCTCTGGGTGTTAAGCATGCATTATCATTTCAAAACATAAGCATTCAACATCATTGCACGTTTAACATTGTTGGATTATATCACTTTTTCAAATATAACTTGAAAAGCAATAAAATAGAAACCCTAAATTTAAAATGAATGTTAAAAAGTTAGTGTACTTTTTAGAAGTAGCAATTTTAAATAATGTAGAATAAATCAACTTGATTATTTGGAGCAAAAATTTGATTCAAATCCTCCTCAAATTCTGTTTTGAAATTATTCTAAATAAATGAGTTTGATTTTTAAATTAGCTTTAAATCTCAAATTTAAAATCTATTGGGAATTTTGAAAAATGTTCTATATGAAAGTTGTAGAGAATAAAATTTTGAACAACTTTTGTTTTGGGACAAATTTCTGAAAACTTCGTTTTCATCCCCAAAAATTTGAATTTCAAACAGAAAATTTAAATATGGAATTTATTTGAAAAAGAAAAAAACCGGATTTTTGTTACTGGGCTCCGGCTCCACTTCTCGGCCCACGGCCGAAGCCGGCCCAGCCCGCGCCGCATCGTCCCCTCCCGCCCGCGCGCGCGAGCGCCCGCGCGCGACGCCGTGGCGTCGCGGCAGGGCTCGGCCGCCGCGTGGCCGTACGCCGGCGGCACCGCGCGACACGCGCCCTGTGGACCCCACAGCCCGCGCCTACACCGCCCGGACTCGCCTGCTCCCGCTCCCTCACCTCATTTCGCCTTCACCCGCTCGCGCGCCTCGCCAACGCCGCAGCGCGCCAAGCCACCGCCGCCGCGCCATTGCCGTGCCTCGCCTCGCCACCGCGACTCCACCGCCCAATTCCGCCCGCCCAGGTGTTCCCCTTTCCCTAACCGACTTCGGTGAGTCAAGAGAAGCGCACGTCGGCAAGGTAATCGGCCGAATTTGGCCATCTTCTCCCACCGCCGGTGAGCCGCCGCCGCGGCTTCCGTCGACCTCGACCTTCTGCCATCCCATTTCCCTCCTCACCGTGCGCACCATGACCGCCTCCGCTCACTGGAGCTCATGCGCCCGTCCATGACCGCCGCCATGGCCTGCTCCGGCCTAACGCCGGCTAGCCGCGCCACCGCCTCCGCCATTGCCGCCGCGGTCCATGCTCCGCCCTTCCTCTCGCCCCGCTAACCGCATCACTGGGTTCGCACGCTTGCGGGGAGTCCACCGGTGCCGACCTCGTCGCCGGCGACCTCGCCGACGGCGAGTTATCCCCGGTCAGCGTCTTCCCGACCCGGCTCCGGCTGACCGGTGGGGTCAGCTGACCCGTGGGACCCACCTGTCTGCCTCAGTATTTCGGTCTCGGGTGTCACAGCGGGGTGCACGTAGCGTTTAAGTCAGGTTTTGAATTTCGGTTTTAAAGAAATGTATTTCCAGAAAATCTGAGAAAAACTTCCAAAAATTCTATCTCAATATATATGGCTCCAAAAATCATGAAATAAATTTTAAAATGTTCCTTGTGAATAGATCTACAGTTTAAAAATATCCCATGTTATTTTTGTGACACTTTACTGTACATTTTTATTTAATTGTTATATATGCTGTTATCTTATAAAAATTTTAGTAAATAAACTAATAAAGAGAAAAATGTGATTCTTGTTGCATTAATCTTCTTTAGTGATATACTTTCTAGGAAAAATGCTAGTGAAGCATGTTCTGTGGAAAATTTTTGAAGTGTAGTTCAAATGCCTTTATTTGTTAATATTTGTTATTTTTAGTAGAAGGCAATAATTGTATATAACATACTTATGATAATTTTTGTAGTATGTTAGTTTATGGTTGGTAACCTAGGAAAAATGTGAAATCTGTTGTTTGATACTTTTCTTAGTATAAAACAATTTCATGCTCACATTTAAGCCATAACTTGTTTATTTTGTACAAGTAGTTTTACAGTTCCATTTACCTTGAAAATTTAGTGATAGCTTAGTAGGGTAAGAATACTCTACTGTAATTTTTGTAGATTTTTATCTACACCAGAGATAGGTGTTGCAGAACAACCCTAGCTAAATAAGGAATAAATGATTATTCTTTATGAGAATTTAAGAGGAATAAAATGTGTTTGGTGTATCTTTGAAGCATCACTATGTATTGCTGATGTTGTGAATGAGTTAGGTTGGTAAGGTTTGGTTAATCAGGGTACTTGCTTGTGTCAGGTGTATGATGATTAGTGTAATCAAATTGAGTAAACCTTGGGGTACATGTTCTTGGATGACGTGGACTACCTTGTAGAAGATGAAGTTTTATACTAACTGCTCTTTCCATGTGCTCGTCTGCATCTCATGTCACTTCATCATTCCATCATAATCCGATGCATCATTCGCATGAACTTATGCACTTGCATCATACAGGATCGCAGGAGGACTCGCAGGCAGCAGTACCGGAGGAGCAGGCTTGGACAGATCAGCAGGAACCCCAGGCACAGGAGGTGCCCGAGGAGGAAGAGCCAAGCGAGGAACTGCCAGAGTGCGTTGACCACCATCCTAGCTCGTTCGAAAGAGGCAAGCCCCGGAGCATTTTAAGTCTCCTATCTTATAAAAGCTATTCCTTATCACATGAATTATAGTTATATATTGTTGCATTAAGTTATAGGAGTTGAGTGAAACCGTTGTTGCATTACTATCCTTGTCCACCAGAATTACTGTTACTTTATTAGGTCAGGATCGAGTAAATCGCTTAGCCATGCTTAGACCGGTAGAAGTCGGGTGATTTCCTGTCACCTGCGAGCTATAGGTGGATTGCGAGCTATAGGTGGATACCGGATTATGGTTAGCTGTATTTATAAATTTGGAAAAGTAACCAAGTGTTGATGGTTAAGCATAGACCGGACGGAGTCTTATAGGGTTTTGGACTATAGTGATTCCGTCTGTGTCGATTAAGGACCGATCGTTGCTCGTCCCTCTTGTCATGTTGAACGCATGCCTCACATTTAGCTGGCCGAATAAAGTACCTTTCGACCGCGAAGCTAGCGACACTTTTCGAGCTGGGATAAACTCGGGTTGGCAGACTGGTGTTGAAGGGGGTGTACGGGGACGCGAAGAGTAAGCCCAAGGTGCGTCCTGGCAGTCGGGCGGTCCCTGGGTAGTGCGATCCATGATTGTTATCCCGCGGCTTCTTGGAAAGTGTCATTGGTGATCTACGCGACCCTGACGGGGGAAGCATGGTTTGTGTGAGGAATAAATCTCCAGCTGGATAGGAATTCGATTCGAATCGCCGTCGCTCCCGGTTAGTGAGCACTTGACTCGAGCTATGGCATCGTAGTGTTAATGATGGAACACGGATGGTTATGTGGTTAATGCTGAATATGCTAAACATGAGATAGTAACCTTTGATGCTAATGCTTAATCAAGTGATTGCTTTAGTAATAGGTGCTTACCTAGCATGAATAGGTTATCATAAAATGATGCTAAAAGTACTTATTATTAGTTACTCCTAATAACTTATGCCTTTCGCAAATGAGTCAAGCCAGTACACTATTTAAAGCCTTGCATGCTCCTTGGTGTCATGTTGTTTCTGGTTTTTGACGGGTAAGTCTAGCTGAGTACATTCTCGTACTCAGGGCGTTGTTCCCATTGTTGTTGCAGAGGGTCAGATGTACTACGGGTACTGCTCCAACTGTCTGTATCCGGCGATGGGTGACAACTAGGACCTTGGGCAAAGGTCGTTCTGTTTGCCTTATCTACTGCTTTTGTGGACCATGACTATCTACTGGCACTGTAATGAAACTAAGGTTGTGTGCGTAAAACTATTTGCTTCCGCTATCTTATGTTGAACTATGTTGTAATAACTTTATTTCCGAACTCCGATGTATCCTACTTTTATGATCAACTTTGTGTATCGTGTGAACTGTGGCTGCTAAATCAGTACGATCTTGGTTGTATGTTGGTTGGTTTGAAATCCTTCGTGATTTCACGGAATCTCGAGTTATACGGGCTTAAGTTTGTTAAATTAACCGCCTCGGTGGTAGATTTTCATACTTAATCTCGTATAATTACGTTGATCCGTTACAGCTGGCATCGGAGCAAGGTTTAGCATGTTACTGTTCACATGAGTATTTAAAAACAAAACTGTGTTTTCAAATGAGCTTTTGAACTTAAAAGTGTGCCAGTGGTCATATCCCTTATGCCCGATAAGGACTCTAGGTGGCTTATTTAAGTACTAACTTGGGGGTTTGCATCATATTTAAATTTCGTCGCTCATACGGCGTGCTATTGTATGAGTGCCATTCACTTGAGTGGTAATGTATGGATCAATTACCTCTACGCCTTGGTAAGTGAGAGTTGTGAGTGCATGGTCGGATATACTGCCGATCTAGGGGAGTGCTTAAGTGATTCCGAAGTACTCACGTGCCATGCGCATGTTTGTATGAGGGTATCATTGAGGGGGAATTCCGTCATGCCGTGACGATGCCGTCAATAGGACGACGATTCGGGTAGTGGTTACCGTTGTACTCGTATCTGGGGATGCGTGTAGAGCGAGTAACTTACTTTACTGCTTTCTTGCATATTTTCATACTGTGAGGTTTGGGCTGAAGTGATTTTTCTGCAGGTACATAACAGCGCTTTCGAGTAGCACGTATTAGTTACGTTACAAGAGATCGTTGTATGCCACCGTTTAATCCGATAGTAGTATTAATTTCCTAAGTTTGTGAGGACGTACGGAACGTGCATGCATCATGTTATGCATTTCATTCATGGCATTGTTCCTCCCCTTATAAGTTGCTTATCTCATTTCGATAAAAATGCTAACTTAAAAATTTGTTCTCACCCCTGTAATAAAATTTTGCTACAGATGGCCCGTACCAAGCAGACAGCCCGTAAGTCCACCGGCAGAGCTCCCCGTCATCAGCTTGCTCCGCGCACTCGCCAGCGCCACACTTTTCTTGGAGAGTTTGGGATGCCTACACTTTTGTGGAGAGTGCTCAGTTATGTAGGTTATCCTGATGGTATGGAGCCCCGCTACTTTTGGTCAAATGAGCGGATGGGCGAAGGACTTTTGGTGACTGTGGAAGCGGTAGTTCGTTCCCGAGGTGATGGTTCTGAGTGGACCGGTTGGCGTTTTGAGTCAACTGGCAGGACCCCTGAAGAAGCAGCTGAGAGGGCAGCCTTTGGGATCCTGAGGGATATCATGGATCGCTTTCCTCAGGAGTTGGCAGCAGCTATAGTTGGAGTCTTTCCGAGGGGCAACCCCTCCACTGACTCGTGGCAGCAGGCAAGGGGCAGATCTTTGGAGGTTAGCGCAGCAGAGGCACAAAACAGTGACAACCCTGCTATGAGTGCCATGTTCGCAGTGATGAGGGCCTTCGATGGAGTGGAAGGTAGTCTGAGACGTGTTTCTAGTGCTCTTGGTCAGGCTCGTGATGACCGCCGTCAGCTTCAGAGAGATCACGACGCCGAGATTGAGAGGCTCACCGCTGAGATGGCTCAGTTGGCTCGTCAGAGAGATCAGGCCACTCAGAGGACTGTGGTTTTTGAGGGAGATGTACGTGCCCTGAGAGAGCAGCTTGAGCGACTGACCACCGCCCACAGGAATGCTGAGAGCATGTTGGCTCATGTGCTCCATCAGAGGAATGAAGCCTGGTCCGCAGAAAATATGTTGAGAGCTAGGCAGTTTGAGCTAGAGCAGCGGTTGGCCGATGCAGAGGAGTACAATGATAACTTGCATGAAGAGGTCCATAGGCTGAACAATCAGCTTAACCCTTATGACCTCCCTGGCGCAGCCGAGATGGATTTGGATGTGGACGAAGATCCGGCAGAGCCCGTGGCGCCAGCTGAGGAGCACGACGACGCTGCAGTTGGCGGCAACGCCGACGTCTCTGACCTAGACAGCGACCACGATGAGTAGGCTAGTAGTTGTTGCGCTAGCTACTAGGTCCCGCTTGCATGATCTTTTGCGTTGTTGGCACTTGAGCATGTAATAATGAGTAGAAAGACTAGAGCTTGATGTAATGTTGGAAAGCTTGGATGTGTTTGTGACGATATCCGAACGTCAAAAGTCCAGTGTATGTATGCTGGCAACTTGGTTGTAATGGACGCGATGTGTGTGCTTTAAGTAATATAATTAGGGATGTTGTGTTAATTGGAATGACTTATTGTGCCCCTGTTTTATTGTATGAATTTGTTCTCTCCAGTGAATTCAGTTCGGCATAATTTTTCATTCGGTTGCAATTTCTACAACATCACCTAATAATTACTTTTGCTGAAACACGCAGATGCCGAACACTCGCCGTACCGTGTATGGTGCCGCCGAGGCTGGTGGCAGTGCAGCTGCTAATGATGACCGTGATCCACCACCGCCTCCTCCACCCTATACGGCGGAACAGTTTTTCGCCCAATTCCTGGGAAGCCAACGCAATATGGAAAGTATGCAACAGAATATGGAAGCTGCGCTGCGCAGTATCGCAGATAATACCTGTCGGGGGATAAACCAGGGTGGCCACGAAGCAAACCAATACAGCAGTTTTAAGGACTTCATGGATACTCGTCCACCGATCTTCAAGGAAGCCGCAGAACCTTTAGATGCAGAAGAGTGGATTAATACGATGGAAGATAAGTTTCGTGTCCTGAGGATGACTGAAGTGTTGAAGACTGAGTACGCAGCTCATCAGCTTCAAGGTCCGGCTGGAATGTGGTGGAAGCATCACCGCACCACTTTTGCTCCCCACGCCCATATCACTTGGAGGGAGTTCACTGATGCTTTCCGTGGAACATACATTCCACCAGGTCTGACCGAGATGAAGCTTGGGGAATTTCTGGCGTTAAATCAAGGCACGAAGACTGTGACTCAATATCTGCATGCATTCAATAACCTGAGCCGTTATGCCCCTGATATGGTGAATACTGATGCCAAGAAGATAGCTAGTTTTAAGAGAGGCCTGAGTCCCAAGATGATGAAGCATGTGGGTACAAGCCTGAGAACTAATTTCAATGACTTCGTTAGTGATTGTCTGAAGCAAGAGAAGAACAACAATGTTTATGCCGCTTCTAAGATCCGTAAGAGGGCTTTTGAGTCGAGTTCATCTCAGTCCAGGGCCCCAGTAAACAACCGCCCGGCCTATCGCTCGCCCGTCCCCGGTGCAAGGTTTAGGCCACCGCAGCGGAAGAATCAGAATGCTCAGCCATCCCAGAGAAACCAGAAGCCGTTCAAGATGGCGTTGCCTCAAGCAAAGACAGGACAAGGTAGTTCATCGGGAACTGTGGCTCAAGTGAAGGGACCGTGCTTCAACTGCAACCAACCTGGGCACTTTGCAAAGTATTGTCCCTATCCCAAGAAACAGCAAACGCAGTATCAAGCTCGTGTGCACCACACCACTGTGGATGATATCCCCGAAGGAGAACCGGTGACAGCTGGTATGTTTTCTATCAACAATCATCCTGCAGTAGTCTTGTTTGATTCCGGATCATCTCATTCCTTTGTAAGTCAAGCATTTGTTAAAAGGCATGAGCAAAAGATAGTTGAATTGGAATGTGCATATAAGATTAGTTCAGCTGGGGCTGATCTGTTGACTAATCAGATAGTTCAGGGAGTAACCCTAAACATAGCAAACCGGCAATATAAGCTTAATCTGATAGTCATGCCAGGGTTAGTTTTGGATGTGATCATGGGTATGAACTGGATGAATCGCATGAGAGTGGTAATTGATATTGGAGGAAGGAGTATCTCTCTTAAGGAACCCAATGGGGAAGGCACCTTTCGGGTGGTCCTACCTAGGAGAGTAGACCTAGCTAGCACATCTTGTGCAGTCCAAACTACTCTGCTAGCCCAGATTCCAGTGGTCTGTGAGTTTCCAGATGTGTTTCCAGAGGAGTTACCTGGACTGCCGCCAGACCGAGATGTCGAGTTTGCCATCGAGTTAATTCCAGGAACAGCACCGATCTCGAGAAGGCCTTATCGGATGCCTCCCAATGAGTTGGCAGAATTGAAGAAACAACTTCAGGACTTGCTAAAGAAAGGGTTGATTCGTCCCAGCTCGTCCGAGTGGGGATGCCCCGCTCTGTTTGTGAAAAAGAAGAAGGATAACTCCTTACGCATGTGCGTGGACTATCGGCCATTGAATGCAGTGACAATTAAAAACAAGTATCCTCTTCCTCGGATTGATATCTTGTTTGACCAATTGTCTAAAGCCAAAGTGTTCTCTAAGATAGATTTGAGATCAGGGTACCATCAGATAAAGATTAGGCCGCAAGATGTGCCTAAGACTGCATTCTCGACCAGGTATGGTTTGTACGAGTATCTCGTCATGTCTTTCGGACTGACAAATGCTCCTGCATACTTTATGTACCTGATGAATTCGGTTTTCATGCCCGAATTGGACAAGTTTGTGATAGTGTTCATTGATGACATACTAATATACTCAGAAAATGAAGAAGAACACGCAGAACACCTCAGGATAGTCTTGACTAGACTCAGAGAACACCGACTGTATGCTAAGTTCAGCAAGTGTGAGTTCTGGCTTAGGACAGTTCCTTTTCTCGGCCACGTGTTGTCTGAAAATGGTATTTCTGTAGACCCTAGTAAAGTACAAGAGGTTATGGACTGGAAGTCACCAACTTCAGTTCATGAAGTTCGCAGTTTCCTTGGTTTAGCCGGTTACTACCGTCGCTTCATACCAGAATTCTCGAAGATTGCCAAACCAATGACAAGCCTGTTACAGAAGGATCACCAGTTTGTATGGACAGAGGAGTGCGAAGCAGCTTTCTGTACTTTGCGGAAGTTGTTGACCACTGCTCCTGTTCTGGCCCAACCAGACATAGAAAAGCCGTTTGACGTTTTCTGTGACGCATCCAAGAGTGGGTTAGGATGTGTGCTGATGCAAAATGGAAGAGTCATTGCTTACGCGTCACGACAGCTGAGGAAACATGAAGTTAACTATCCTACACATGATTTAGAGCTCGCAGCAGTGGTGCATGCTCTAAAGATTTGGAGGCACTACCTGTTGGGTAATGTGTGTAATATCTTCACGGATCACAAGAGTCTCAAATACATCTTTACCCAATCTGAGTTGAACATGCGACAGAGGAGATGGTTAGAGTTGATAAAGGACTACAATCTGAACGTGCACTATCACCCTGGAAAGGCTAATGTAGTAGCAGATGCACTGAGCAGAAAATCTCATGCAATTGATGTGCGACCGTTGTTTGAGGAAGGGTTCAATTTGTTACATCCAGCTGTGTTGCATAATATTCAGATCAGTTGCACTCTGGAAAGCCAGATCATGGAGGGTCAGAAAACAGATAAGGGAATCTTTCATATCAAAGAAAAGATACAGAGAGAACCCACCAAACACTTTCGCTTGGATGAACAAGGAGTGTTATGGTTTAAGGATCGACTGGTAGTACCTAAGGATAGAGAGCTCAAAAACAAGTTGATGGATGAGGCCCATCGTTCTAAGCTATCTATTCACCCCGGAAGTAGCAAGATGTACCAAGATTTACGACCCCGTTATTGGTGGACTAAGATGAAAAAGGAGATTGCAGCATACGTTGCTCGATGCGACATGTGTTGTAGAGTTAAAGCTCTTCACATGAGACCTGCAGGACTTCTACAACCTTTGTCGATACCTGATTGGAAGTGGGATGATATAAGTATGGACTTTATTACTGGTCTCCCCACCACACAGAAAGGCCATGATTCCATTTGGGTAATAGTCGATCGCCTTACCAAGTCGGCTCACTTTCTGCCAGTCAAAACAAGTTTCCGACCACCTCAATATGCAGAAAAGTATATTGCTGAGATTGTCCGATTGCATGGAATACCAAAAACAATAGTGTCCGATCGAGGTTCACAGTTTACCGCTCACTTTTGGGAACATCTTCATCAAGGTTTGGGCACTAGTTTGATTCGTAGCACGGCTTACCACCCACAGACTGATGGGCAGACCGAAAGAGTTAATGCAGTACTAGAAGATATGCTTAGGGCTTGTGTGTTATCATCCAGGGGTTCATGGGAATCCTGGTTACCGTTGGCAGAATTTGCTTATAACAACAGTTACCAAGAGAGTATCAAGATGGCACCATTTGAAGCCTTGTATGGCCGGAAGTGCAGAACACCGTTAAATTGGGTAGAGCCCGGAGAAAGAAGGTTTTACGGAATTGATTTTGTAGATGAGGCAGAGAAGAAGGTCCGTGTTATTCAACAAAACATGCAAGCAGCGCAGTCTCGTCAGAAGAGTTATGCGGATAAGAGAAGAAGACCATTGGAATTCCAAGTAGGTGACTATGTCTATTTAAAGGTTACCCCAATGAAGAAGAAACGGTTTGGAATCAAGAAGAAACTATCTGCTAGATATATAGGGCCATACCAGATCTTGGAGAAAAAGGGCCCCGTGGCATATAAGTTACAGTTGCCAGAAGAGATGAGTTCTATCTTTCCCGTCTTCCACGTATCCCAATTGAAGAAGTGTCTACGTGTTCCAGAGGAGAGAATACAACCTCAGGGTATTCGGATCAAGGCAGATTTGGAATATCGCGAGCAACCAGTCCGAGTCCTGGATACCAAGGACCGAGTCACTCGGAACAAAGTGGTCACAACCTACAAGGTTCAGTGGAGTCATCATGATGAGAGCGATGCTTCTTGGGAAACGGGAGAATATCTTCAAACTGCTTATAAAGATTTTTACGATAAATGGTTCGTAACTCAAATCTCGGGACGAGATTCTTATAAGGGGGGAGGGCTGTAACACCTCTGGGTGTTAAGCATGCATTATCATTTCAAAACATAAGCATTCAACATCATTGCACGTTTAACATTGTTGGATTATATCACTTTTTCAAATATAACTTGAAAAGCAATAAAATAGAAACCCTAAATTTAAAATGAATGTTAAAAAGTTAGTGTACTTTTTAGAAGTAGCAATTTTAAATAATGTAGAATAAATCAACTTGATTATTTGGAGCAAAAATTTGATTCAAATCCTCCTCAAATTCTGTTTTGAAATTATTCTAAATAAATGAGTTTGATTTTTAAATTAGCTTTAAATCTCAAATTTAAAATCTATTGGGAATTTTGAAAAATGTTCTATATGAAAGTTGTAGAGAATAAAATTTTGAACAACTTTTGTTTTGGGACAAATTTCTGAAAACTTCGTTTTCATCCCCAAAAATTTGAATTTCAAACAGAAAATTTAAATATGGAATTTATTTGAAAAAGAAAAAAACCGGATTTTTGTTACTGGGCTCCGGCTCCACTTCTCGGCCCACGGCCGAAGCCGACCCAGCCCGCGCCGCATCGTCCCCTCCCGCCCGCGCGCGCGAGCGCCCGCGCGCGACGCCGTGGCGTCGCGGCAGGGCTCGGCCGCCGCGTGGCCGTACGCCGGCGGCACCGCGCGACACGCGCCCTGTGGACCCCACAGCCCGCGCCTACACCGCCCGGACTCGCCTGCTCCCGCTCCCTCACCTCATTTCGCCTTCACCCGCTCGCGCGCCTCGCCAACGCCGCAGCGCGCCAAGCCACCGCCGCCGCGCCATTGCCGTGCCTCGCCTCGCCACCGCGACTCCACCGCCCAATTCCGCCCGCCCAGGTGTTCCCCTTTCCCTAACCGACTTCGGCGAGTCAAGAGAAGCGCACGTCGGCAAGGTAATCGGCCGAATTTGGCCATCTTCTCCCACCGCCGGTGAGCCGCCGCCGCGGCTTCCGTCGACCTCGACCTTCTGCCATCCCATTTCCCTCCTCACCGTGCGCACCATGACCGCCTCCGCTCACTGGAGCTCATGCGCCCGTCCATGACCGCCGCCATGGCCTGCTCCGGCCTAACGCCGGCTAGCCGCGCCACCGCCTCCGCCATTGCCGCCGCGGTCCATGCTCCGCCCTTCCTCTCGCCCCGCTAACCGCATCACTGGGTTCGCACGCTTGCGGGGAGTCCACCGGTGCCGACCTCGTCGCCGGCGACCTCGCCGACGGCGAGTTATCCCCGGTCAGCGTCTTCCCGACCCGGCTCCGGCTGACCGGTGGGGTCAGCTGACCCGTGGGACCCACCTGTCTGCCTCAGTATTTCGGTCTCGGGTGTCACAGCGGGGTGCACGTAGCGTTTAAGTCAGGTTTTGAATTTCGGTTTTAAAGAAATGTATTTCCAGAAAATCTGAGAAAAACTTCCAAAAATTCTATCTCAATATATATGGCTCCAAAAATCATGAAATAAATTTTAAAATGTTCCTTGTGAATAGATCTACAGTTTAAAAATATCCCATGTTATTTTTGTGACACTTTACTGTACATTTTTATTTAATTGTTATATATGCTGTTATCTTATAAAAATTTTAGTAAATAAACTAATAAAGAGAAAAATGTGATTCTTGTTGCATTAATCTTCTTTAGTGATATACTTTCTAGGAAAAATGCTAGTGAAGCATGTTCTGTGGAAAATTTTTGAAGTGTAGTTCAAATGCCTTTATTTGTTAATATTTGTTATTTTTAGTAGAAGGCAATAATTGTATATAACATACTTATGATAATTTTTGTAGTATGTTAGTTTATGGTTGGTAACCTAGGAAAAATGTGAAATCTGTTGTTTGATACTTTTCTTAGTATAAAACAATTTCATGCTCACATTTAAGCCATAACTTGTTTATTTTGTACAAGTAGTTTTACAGTTCCATTTACCTTGAAAATTTAGTGATAGCTTAGTAGGGTAAGAATACTCTACTGTAATTTTTGTAGATTTTTATCTACACCAGAGATAGGTGTTGCAGAACAACCCTAGCTAAATAAGGAATAAATGATTATTCTTTATGAGAATTTAAGAGGAATAAAATGTGTTTGGTGTATCTTTGAAGCATCACTATGTATTGCTGATGTTGTGAATGAGTTAGGTTGGTAAGGTTTGGTTAATCAGGGTACTTGCTTGTGTCAGGTGTATGATGATTAGTGTAATCAAATTGAGTAAACCTTGGGGTACATGTTCTTGGATGACGTGGACTACCTTGTAGAAGATGAAGTTTTATACTAACTGCTCTTTCCATGTGCTCGTCTGCATCTCATGTCACTTCATCATTCCATCATAATCCGATGCATCATTCGCATGAACTTATGCACTTGCATCATACAGGATCGCAGGAGGACTCGCAGGCAGCAGTACCGGAGGAGCAGGCTTGGACAGATCAGCAGGAACCCCAGGCACAGGAGGTGCCCGAGGAGGAAGAGCCAAGCGAGGAACTGCCAGAGTGCGTTGACCACCATCCTAGCTCGTTCGAAAGAGGCAAGCCCCGGAGCATTTTAAGTCTCCTATCTTATAAAAGCTATTCCTTATCACATGAATTATAGTTATATATTGTTGCATTAAGTTATAGGAGTTGAGTGAAACCGTTGTTGCATTACTATCCTTGTCCACCAGAATTACTGTTACTTTATTAGGTCAGGATCGAGTAAATCGCTTAGCCATGCTTAGACCGGTAGAAGTCGGGTGATTTCCTGTCACCTGCGAGCTATAGGTGGATTGCGAGCTATAGGTGGATACCGGATTATGGTTAGCTGTATTTGTAAATTTGGAAAAGTAACCAAGTGTTGATGGTTAAGCATAGACCGGACGGAGTCTTATAGGGTTTTGGACTATAGTGATTCCGTCTGTGTCGATTAAGGACCGATCGTTGCTCGTCCCTCTTGTCATGTTGAACGCATGCCTCACATTTAGCTGGCTGAATAAAGTACCTTTCGACCGCGAAGCTAGCGACACTTTTCGAGCTGGGATAAACTCGGGTTGGCAGACTGGTGTTGAAGGGGGTGTACGGGGACGCGAAGAGTAAGCCCAAGGTGCGTCCTGGCAGTCGGGCGGTCCCTGGGTAGTGCGATCCATGATTGTTATCCCGCGGCTTCTTGGAAAGTGTCATTGGTGATCTACGCGACCCTGACGGGGGAAGCATGGTTTGTGTGAGGAATAAATCTCCAGCTGGATAGGAATTCGATTCGAATCGCCGTCGCTCCCGGTTAGTGAGCACTTGACTCGAGCTATGGCATCGTAGTGTTAATGATGGAACACGGATGGTTATGTGGTTAATGCTGAATATGCTAAACATGAGATAGTAACCTTTGATGCTAATGCTTAATCAAGTGATTGCTTTAGTAATAGGTGCTTACCTAGCATGAATAGGTTATCATAAAATGATGCTAAAAGTACTTATTATTAGTTACTCCTAATAACTTATGCCTTTCGCAAATGAGTCAAGCCAGTACACTATTTAAAGCCTTGCATGCTCCTTGGTGTCATGTTGTTTCTGGTTTTTGACGGGTAAGTCTAGCTGAGTACATTCTCGTACTCAGGGCGTTGTTCCCATTGTTGTTGCAGAGGGTCAGATGTACTACGGGTACTGCTCCAACTGTCTGTATCCGGCGATGGGTGACAACTAGGACCTTGGGCAAAGGTCGTTCTGTTTGCCTTATCTACTGCTTTTGTGGACCATGACTATCTACTGGCACTGTAATGAAACTAAGGTTGTGTGCGTAAAACTATTTGCTTCCGCTATCTTATGTTGAACTATGTTGTAATAACTTTATTTCCGAACTCCGATGTATCCTACTTTTATGATCAACTTTGTGTATCGTGTGAACTGTGGCTGCTAAATCAGTACGATCTTGGTTGTATGTTGGTTGGTTTGAAATCCTTCGTGATTTCACGGAATCTCGAGTTATACGGGCTTAAGTTTGTTAAATTAACCGCCTCGGTGGTAGATTTTCATACTTAATCTCGTATAATTACGTTGATCCGTTACAGTAGCATCAGTTACCTGTGCCCTTGTCCCACGTGGCACCACAGGAAGGACCTGTCTAAAGTCTCCACCAAATACCATGACCTTTCCTCCAAATAGCAAAGCACATTCCATGATATCCTGTAGGGACCTATCTAGTGTCTCAACGCACTGACGCTTGGTCATGGCAACTTCATCCCAAATAATCAAAGACGCCCTACGAAGCAATTCTGCAGTGCCACTTTGCTTTGTAAAGTTGCACATGGTGTTGTCCCCAATTTTAATTGGAATTTTAAACCTGGAGTGTGCAGTGCGTCCTCCGGGCAATATTGATGCTGCTATACCAGATGTGGCAGTTGCGATGGATATTAATCCTTTGGAGCGAACTCTAGCAAGCAAGGCCTTGTATATGAACGTCTTTCCTGTGCCTCCCGGACCATCAACAAAAAAAACTTGGCTCTTTTTGGCAAAGACATGCTGAATGATTTCATCAAACCCTGCTCTCTGCTCCTTGTTAAGAGAATCAAAAATATCTAGGTGTTCTTGGTCAATAGAGACATTATGCTCCTCTCTAACCTCTTTCATCATGTCAATGGAGGTTGGACCCATATCGCAAATTGGTGGCAGACCAAAATCTTTGATATCTTTGCCCATCGAGTGAAGCATATCCCGTATGTCCCAGAGCACCATTTGCTCCACTGTCGTCGTGTTGGTGTTGTCCCGGCTAAAGTCTTCACCTAACGCATCCTTATGCTTGTCCCATAATCCACGTATGTTAGTGGCCTCACCGAACACAAGAATGGTAGCAAACAACCTCCGCAAGACACACGGCATCTGAAAAGTGGTGGCCTCAGTCAAGCAGTCATCAATTGATCTATCTGTCTCGATAAGCCCTCTTTTCTCACATGCCTCCCTAAAAGTAGAGTATGTTACACCAGCCATTGTTCTCAAATCCTC
This sequence comes from Saccharum hybrid cultivar R570, assembly GCA_038087645.1. NCBI lineage: Eukaryota > Viridiplantae > Streptophyta > Magnoliopsida > Poales > Poaceae > Saccharum > Saccharum hybrid cultivar. The sequence continues at coordinate 36,914,591 of JAQSUU010000012.1, read as the reverse complement.
AAACGATGTTGCACCTCTCACATGATTTAGTAGTACTCTTAGGAAGTATCTCTCACCTTCAGCAGGGTTAGCATAGACAATCCGCCCTATCTGTGCTGACGCTTGTTTTCTTCCTTGCCACACTTTTTTCCCTGCGATCCATCGGTAGTGTTCCAGAAATTCTCTATATAATATTTTCCTTGCTGCCCTTTCTTCACGGTTTCTACAAAAATATTCCGTGAGTGTTGTCCTGTTAGAACCCGGGCGACTCAAAACATCTTCCAGGTTTTCATCATCTTTGTATGTCACAGACTGCATATTTGGCAAATGTAGCTGGAGCTGCAATACTGAAGGATAAACTCCAAACATCGGGAATCCGAATATCCTGTGCACAGCTTCTGGTGGAGATATGTACCTAGCATTCCTATACTGCTTTATCTCATTGATGACCCCATCATCTCTATCATCTTGGTCTGCATTTACCGAGAATGATGTTTGGTCGTGGCCTTTATATACGTACTTAAACAGATATTTCACTGCTTTAATGCTTGAGCATGCCTCAACATTTATGTGACAGTTGTATCTAAAGAGCAGACCAGGGTTATATGGCACAACCCACCTGTTATCTAACTCTGCTCTCCTGATCTTAACTCGATGTCCGTCAGCTCTTCTTCGGTAGGTTGGATATGAGTCCTTTCCTTGTTGGGTTGCCTCATAGAACTGTCTAGGGTACTGAAAGCGACACTCTCCATTCACCATGCATGCACAATATTTGTTTAGCACCCCACATGGGCCATGTAGCATATGGCGAATAACCAGATCATGCAACTCTGGATATTTATCCTTGTCTGGTATCTCAGCTGAAACAACTCGATCATATGCATCTGGGGTTGTCAACTTACTCCCTGATTTCATGATCAACAAGAAATGCTCATGTGGCAGACCCCTTTTTTGGAACTCGGTAACATGAACATATGCAGCAACTTCACCAAAGTACTTCCTCTTGATTAGGAGTTCTTTTAGGTCCCGCAACTTTGCCCTATATACTCTTGCAACCAGTTCTGGCCTATCTTGTGGATCCTGTCCCGGTTCAAGATTGCTTGTTATCTCTTCCCAGTACGGATTGCATGTCATGGTGATGAAGTAATCAGGCTTGCCAAAACGCTGCACAATAGCCATTGCATTAAGGAATCTTTGCTGCATGTCTCGATCGCATCCAGGGAATGATCTTGGCAGCACAATTCTCTTGCCAACCTTAGAACTGTGCGTCTCTCCCACAGATATAACATCAACCAGTCCCTATAATACATGTAAGCACTTAATTTTAGCTTTATGTAGTAACAAGCATGCAAAGATCGTAAAAAACAATTACAAACAATAGATTATGAGTGTTTACCTGGTATAGCTCGGCCCGTATTAGTTTTTGGTTATTAGGATTAGAGTACCAATCTAGCCTCATAGACTCAATCTTTATATACATATCCACAGCCCACTGTTGAAAAAGACGTCCTCCGAATAATAAAATATTAAAAATTCCCCTTCTGACTTGCAACTTGAAGCAGTAGTATTCTCGTGCAGTTACATATTTTGCAGATTGTGTTGCATCAGCAACTCCACCTAGGACGTCACCTTCTTGTACTTCATTGTCGCCATCTTCAAATGGATTCTCATTATTATTATCAGCTGGGAAATAGATAAAATATTAGAACATTTTATAATATGGTACTATAGCATCAAATCATTAGTATAGCAGTAAGTATTATAGGAAAAAATACTATTACTAAGAGATAATACCATGATTACCACCAAGCGTCCCTTCGTCTCTACTCTCTGGCCATTGATTATTAGTAGAAGCCGCGGTTGCAGATGGTGGAGTGAATGAACTCCCACTGTACGGCATATATTTGTTCCATCTTGTCTCCCCTCGTGGGTTATATATAGGATAAGCTAAGGCGTCATAACAACCATGCCATGCCCGGATATACTGCGGACGATGATCAGTCTTTCCATATACAACCACACTTCTATCAAAACATCTTTGTGGATCGTTCCCATCCATCCAAATAGCAGCAACTTGGGATGCAGTTGGGGCATTGTACCTTCTTTGGTCAGGCGTGATATTTGTATTGAGTTCAATCCGATACTCATCCAAGTTTGGAAAATCCCCATTTCTCCTAAAAGTCTGAACATATGGGTTATCTTGCAAGATTGCTAGGATAGTCCGAATGATGTTGATATCAAGATCAGGGGACCTTTTGACTCTATGTGATAAGGCCTCATCTTCTGTATCATAAAAGTAGAGCTGCAAATGCCGAGCACCGCGACCACCTGGCACCAGGTGGTCAAGACGGTGGTACAGCCCACCATGAACTCGAAATGTATAAACACCGGTCCCTACTGGACTTTTATATCTGTCATCAGTGGTAACCCCTAGACTTGCAAAGGAGAAATGTGAGTTGATATAACGTATATGTTTTCTGAAATATTTTGCATCATCGTGCACTTGACTTGTGAACAACCTTTTGAGCTCTGCAGGAACATCTGGTATATGTATCTGTACTTTTCCTTTTCTACAACAAAACCCGGGTGTCTCACCCTGAAACCTCATCGCACCACAATAACTGCAGTCAGGGACCTTTCTCAATTTATGTCGTTCTGGCAGGTTCTGGTAGATGTAATCATATGGATCATCATGTGTCACACTGTTTGTAGCTGGACCCTCTGGAAGCACGCGATATGACTCATAATCATGACCTGTGTACACATTGCAGTAATTATTTTCATTTAATATATAAACACCCCCAAGTGAAGCTAGACTTGTAACCAGGTTTATATATTGTTGTCACAGTACCTTGCGCATGTTGGTGAATGACTCCATCATCGTATAAGTTTTCATTCTGCAATCCATGGCCGGCGTCTATGGCATCTTCATCACCGTCCCAACCATCATGGGTTGGTTCAAATAGTTCACGGTCAAATTCTTCTTCATTGTGTAGTTCAGGTAAATGAAGTTCTGCAAACATTTTAAAAATAAGTATGCTAACATATATTTAAATAATATTTTATTGAAAAAAGCACGACGTTGTTGTGCTCGCTTGACTCACCGGAAGTAGGCAATGGGCCAGGAGGGACCGTACATGTGCCTCTAGCTCGTGGAACGTAATTATCATTTCGGTGTAGCCACTCTGTGGGATATGCTAATGATGTATCAGTTGGTTGAGAGAATGCACAATTTGAACAGTTATTATATCTCACCAGCTGGTGAAGACGCCGGCAATGTTTGGGACACAACAGAGGTTGGGCTATTATTTTGCATTGTAGCTTTCCTCCGTGCTCGGTATTCACGTTGTTTTCTATTAGCTTCCTCCCTTTGTTGATCGGTCATTTCAGCTCTTCGTTTGCGTGCACGTGCATTCCTTGCTTCCCTCCTAGCATCGGCACTGTCCGTAGGTCTCGTCTCTGGAGACAAAGGTACATGTTAAAGTCAATATATAGAGATGTGGTGTGTAGACATAAAAAATGTGTTTCCTTTACAAAATAACCATCACTTATACCTAGGTCATTGTCGCTTATGTCCACAGACAGCGTACTGACTCTTGTGTTCGCCGTGCCTACGCCAACATCTCTACTATTTGTTTGCATATCTCCGTTGCAAAATATATTTGGCGTGTTTTCATTCTGTGGGTCGGTAGTTTCGTCAAGTCCTATGATTGGGTGGCACCAAATGGTTGACCTCTACTTAATCAAAAGGGGTTATGGTGTAATAATAAGTGTCCAAAAATAGAAAGAGATTAAATACCTATGGACAAAGCTGAAGTTAACGGCACCGTCTCACGCAAAGCAGCGGAAGTGCTACTATTCTGGGTTGCATGTTTTTTCCGTTCTCGGTACTCAAGTTGTTTCCGATTGATCTCGCCCCTTTGTTCCATGGACATATCAGCTCGACGTTTCCGTTGCTGCATATTCCTTTGCTCCCTCCTCCGCGATTCCTCATCTAAAAATATGAAAACGTCCTTCCAGTAAATAGTGAAAAATATGAAAAGGTTTGCATAGGTACATATTTTAAGCATACCTATGACATTGGTGATATCACCTAGTGGTTCGCGTGTATATGTCGGCGTAATCATTTGGCTGACGTTGGTGATATCACTTAGTGGTTCGCGTGTATATGTCGGCGTAATCATTTGGCTTTGCGCTCCGCGCGTATCTCTCGGCGTAGACATTTTGCTCTGACCGTCGCGTGGATCTCCCGGCGTAGACATCGCCTCTTCCCTATGTAGAGAATTATTATTATCTCCGCTTAAATTAACATTAACATGGACACAGAATTTCTCGCGCCCTGTGACTCCAAAAGAATACGACGATCAGCATACAATACCATTAATCAAGGTTCAGGACCTCCGTTTTGCACAGCAGGAAGGCGAGAGAGTGGGGACCATACCTTGCTTATTGGCACGTCCGTCTGGACAGAGACGGGTCCGACGATGTGTGGACCGCGGCGAGTAGGGCGCGGCTGCGGTCGTCAAGGACTTGTTTGTAGAGTAGTTCGTGATAACGCTACGGATAATCTACGATGTTGTCCCCGGGGTTGCGACCGGCCGGCCAGCAGTAGCTCGTGCTCTAGGGTTCTTGGGTTGCGATCGAGCTGCTGCACGAACCTTCCGCGTCCACCGGAGAGGAAGGATGTCAGCGCCGGTGTTGCACGCTGGTGCTGTGAATTGCGTTTGGCGCAGCGGCGGGTAGCAGGGCTCCTCGGCGTGGCCACGGGCAGCAGGTTCGTCGGGCTGGTTTGAAACGCGTTCGTTGTGACGGCGGCGGGATTAGCACGGCAGTTTTCCACGGGTGAATCCTCGACCACGTTTGCGTCTCGGCCTTCCCCCTCGGTCCTGAGCACTGCCGGGTGCCCTTCCCGTCGTTCCGTCTTGGTCTCCCAGATCCGGCAGGAGGCGCGGCAAGAGGCGGGCCGAAGCAGCGGCGAGGTCGTCGGTCGAGGCCCGGTGCCGGACTGCCGCCGATGGCCGCGCGGAGATGGTGGCTTGCACACGGAGATCGTGGCGGCGCAAAGATAGAGGTCAGCCGAGAAAGTGGAGGGCGCAGGGTCTGTGGCCTGTGCACAGATATCGTGGAGGGCGAGGAGATCGTGGAGTCCCGAAGATAGCGGCCAGTGTCCTCGGCGGTTTCCTTTATTTTTCTTCGGCGATATTTCTTCGGCGATATGGACGGGAGCGTTGCGTTGAAGGCTTCAACGCGTGATGAGTCTGAAGTCTTCAATTATAGTAGAGATAATCCTCCCCTTCCGACCTTCCCCCTAGGATAATCGCAATCGGCAGCACCATTCTTGGTTTCCTGTGTTCCAGTTCCGCTGTCTGACGACGGAAGCCGCAGCAATGATACGTGGAGAACCCTTTCCCTTTTGGCTCATCCACCAAACCCTTGCATGATTACATGCACACTATCACTAGAAGCACGAACGCCGAGCACGTATCTGCGCAGTCCCACATCGAGCGCACCAGCGATCTCCATGTATAGTAGTAACGCGTACGCGCATGCAGTAGTGGAGGCGCACGAGCAACTGCGCGCGGTTCCGTTCCTTCCGGGAGAAACGCTCGCCGTGGCCGCGGCCTCGCCCTCGCCCTCTTTTCCGGCAGTCGCGCGCGGCCGGCCGGCCGCCCCACTACCACCTCGGTTCGGTTGGTTTGGGTTTCCCAGCGCACGAACCGCCTCGGTGGCATGGACAGGGGCACGCACGCACGCACTCCCTCGGTTCGTCCTCCCCCGCGCCGCTGGTTCCGCCGGCTGGGCGCGCGCGAACAGCGTCGCCCCACGCGCTGTACTCGACGCGATGGGTCTGCGAGCCAGAATCCTCCGCAGCCCCCAGGATCAGAACCGCCGTCCGGATCCGTGCTTAGATTAGGCCGCGGCTGAGGCTATCTGCACTCATGGACCTCTATATTCATCCTCTATACGTCCTAGTCAGCAAGATTCTCTCCTCTATACTCAATTCTCCCGCACCCATCCATCCTCTATATCATCCTCTATTCACTCTATCCACTATGGGACCCACTTGTCACTTTATCTAAATATATCCATGCGTGATCTAGTTTTGAAGGATTTATTGAGACGAATTTAATGGTGCAATCGAAATTTAATTTGGATTTTTGGTTTGTGAGTTATAGCATTTTTTCCTTTTGTTTAGCTAGCGGGGTCCGCCACTACAGAATATAGAGTAAACACAGTACTACTCTAAATATAGAGTGAGAGAAAGGATAGAGTATCGTTTAGAGTATGCCAGTGCAGCAGTTTTTACTCTATATTCATACTCTAAAATTTTAGAGTATCGTTTAGAGTATGCCACTGCGGACAGTCTGAAGCAACCAGCCAACCACCAGCACGCTGTGCGATCCGCGGTACACAAGCACGTGCGCAGGTACCGGCGTGGCGCTTTGGTGTTGGTTGGCAGCTGGGCACGCTTGCCGCAGGCTGGTCTGCAGCCGTGGCCCATGCTGTTCTGGCAGCTGATGCAGTCGTGCGCGCACAGGCTCCTGCCGCGGCTGGCCCTTCCGGCTGGTGCCTGCCTACCTGAGGAGCCGCCTCGTCTGACCTCTGAGTCCCCGACGACTGCTCGCTCGTCCCGTCCGGCCCCCGGCTTCGTATCCGTCACAGCTCACAGCGGGCACGGGCAGGGCATGCATTTTGCGCACGCAACGCAGAACGAACGCACGTCGTTTTCGGCGATCCGGTCGGCGTAATCTATCCCCGAAATTAATCCTTATCTGAATGTCGGGACAGATAGATAAACTGGAGCATTACATTATATTATACTCCTACTAGAGCTGCTAATGTTTTGTGATGGCGACGTCAGCAGACATGCGTTGCCGTCAGCGCTAGGGCTTGCACTTTATGACCGGTCCGCCGCTTCGCCCTTTCGTCCGTGGCCCCTGTTGGGGGGCTTCGAGCACAGCACGGTTGGGGGTCCCCGGACCATGCCGGCCGCTCCGCCTCCACGGATGAGCGAGCACCTCCGGCCGAGTTCCCGCCCGACAGGTACCTATAAAGGAAATGGTTACATTACATGCATCATCGTGCTGCAGGTTTGATGATTGACGATCATGCAAACCATCGAATGGTACGTCTGCCTAACCTAACCTAAAGCTAGCTACGTGTAGGAGCAAAGATAAGCAGCTAACGCTTCTAGCGTAGGAACAATAATACTAATCGGTTTTTCTGTTGTCGCCATGCATGATGATGAGTGTATTGGGTGTGTATATACTACACGCTATGATCAGTCCCGCTCCAAGTCCAAGGATTTTAATTTATGCCCGTAGATAGGCGCGAATAAAGTCGGGCGAAATATATCCTCTCCAATAATTAGTCTCGTTTCTTTATTCTATATCATGCACGCTGGTGACTGATACCGGTTCGGCTGATGACTAATTGGCCGGGTTGCAATAGTTATGGATCGAGGATATATAAGAATGCCATCATCAGATCCCATATGCCTGACCATACCATGACTATACAGCATTATATTCCCTGAGCTAAATTCGGTCGATCTGTGGTGCTTTTTAGAGCAAATTTCGACCAAACCCAACATGTTCATCAAAACGTACTGTAAATATAAACTCTGCAGCCAGGTTTCGTTCATATCAATCATGCATCAAAACGTACATTAGCATTGGGCATTGTAGGTGCGGACTGGCGCCGTGCGTATCTTGGCTCCACGCGGCTCGAGCCCGACGGACATACTACGTGCAATCGTCCAAGATATGTGGCGATGCATGCAGAGGGGTGGACTGGGAGCAGAGAAGACAAGTCCAACTAGCTCGTCGGTCGTTCGATTGGATCGGTCAATCTCAGACAGGACGTAGCGGCCTCAGAATTCAGATGAAACCCAGGCCCCGTACACACCCAACCAAAGCGACATCCCTCTCGCTACAGCTTGCAAACTTAGCTATCGCTGCTTCCAATTCCATGATTGCCAAGCAATCCATGGATGCATGCATGCAAATGCAATGCATGCCTGCCGATCGCCGTGACGACGACCCGACACCCACCCGGTATCCGCCGCCATTATTCGCACCAAATCATTCGCCGGAGCATCCGATTAAAAAGATCAAAGCTGACCCATCAATCATCGCAGCTCCTCCCAGCTTGCCGAAACGGCGCCGCGCCGGCGGTCCGGTGGCAATGCCACCCACGGGATCCACGGATGCACCCGAATCGGAGCGTGTGTGCGCGGTCCGTCGACGAGTGCGGCGCGACAGGCAGCCGAGAGCGCGCGCCTCCGTGACTCGTGAGCTAGCTAGTATTAGCTAGCGGCGCCCTGGACCTGGGCGGTGCAGTGCCGGCGACCAAAGACACGTACGCGGGCGCGGGCCGGGGGGTCCTCATCGATGGGCGTTACCGTTAGGCTGTGTTTAGTTGGTGTAGTAAAATTTTTGGAAGCACAATAATATTTTCGTTTTTATTTGTTAATTAGTATTTAATTATGAGCTAATTAGGTTCAAAATATTCGTCTCGTGATTTACAACCAAACTGTATAATTAGTTATTTTTTATTTATATTTAATGTTGTGTTAAAGATTTGATGTGACGAGGAATCTTGTAAAATTTTTGAAAGTTTAAAGAAAATAAACAGAACCTATTGCGTCGAGCTGTCGGGCTCAGGCGTGCCCCGGCACCGGCACGGACGAAGCTGAGGCCCGTTTGGTTTGAGTACGTTAAAGTTTAACTCCCATCGTATTAATGTTTTCTTAAATATATGGAATACTAAATGTAGACTAATTGTATGCATGTCGGCATAGATTAGGAGTAATTTACGAGACGAATCTATTAAGCCTAATTAGTCTAAGGTTGAAATTTTTTTATCAAATAAGACGAAAGTGCTATAGTATTCGTTAAACTTTAACTACCCTACCCAAACACCCCTAATAGTACAAGATACTATCATTGCTGACGCGGACCGGGATTCAATGGGCCCTTGCTGCTTGCTGCAGCCGGCTGATTTGGACCGGACCGGAGTCCGGAGGGCGGGTGCCGGCCGTGACCCCTGGCGTCTCCTGCCCGGCTGCCCCGAAGCGTGCGCGGTCAGGGGCGGCGCTCGCTCGGCATCGGCAGGGTCCGGTCACAGACTCACAGGCAGGCATTCGTTTGTCCATCTCGTGTGTGCAGGAGCGAGATTGTCGCTTGCACGAGAGCGGCAATGCGCGTCGGGTCCGCCCCGGGCGGCCCTGCTCAACTTGTACACCCGCTCCATGCCCATCCTCTGTCCTGGATGGAACAGCCGTCAGATAGAGACCCCGCGCGATAAAGAACGTAGTACGATCCGTGACCGAATACGTGAAAATAATCGTGACAGGAAAAAAAAGGTCTCATTTTGATTTCACTTTCTTTCGGCTGTTTTGCCCACCTATCTTTGACAGTTATGAATTCCTTCCCTCAAATGGGGCATCTGGTGGATCAATTATTATATGGAAAAGTGCTGTTTTTTCTGGTTCTTTAGTTTTCCAAAATGAGTATGCTTCTTCTGTTCTTTTCTCGTCGATGCATAATAATGCTAACTGGATTCTCACTAATATCTATGCGCCTTGCACATCTCTGGGAAAAAAGAGTTCATTCAGTGGTTCCAAAATATTAACATGCCCGATGATGTAGATTGGTTAGTGGTTGGTGATTTTAACCTTTATAGGAACCCTTCGGATAGGAACAAACCAGGTGCAGACATTGCTGATATGCTGATGTTCAATGAAGCAATTAGCTCCTTGGGTCTTATAGAGTTGCCTTTGAAAGGTCAACGTTTTACTTGGACAAATAAACAACACCCTCCCCTGTTAGAGAGACTTGATTGGGTTTTCACCTCTTCTAATTGGACTCTCTCTTATCCTAATACCAATGTCACTACTCTTGTGATGGAGACCTCGGATCATGTGCCATGTCTTATTAATATTTCCACTGACATTCCTAAAGGGTGTATCTTCAGGTTTGAAAATTTCTGGCTGCAACATGAAGATTTTTTGAGTCAGGTACATTTAGCTTGGGACACACCAGTTCACCATTCTGATGCAGCTAAAGTCCTTACTGCAAAGTTCAAAACTCTGAGAAAAGTGTTGAAGGATTGGAAGCAGACCTTGTCCAGCTTGAAAGAAAAATATTAATAATGTCAAGTTGATCATCATTTTTATTAATCTTCTTGAAGAATTTAGAGATCTGAGCATCATTGAATGGAATTTCAGAAGGCTACTTGAATGTAAGCTTATCACTCTCCTTCAGCAACAAAAAGCTTATTGGAAGCAAAGGAGTAACATAAAATGGGTGACTTTGGGGGATGCTAGCACTAATTTCTTTCATGCACATGCTACTATCAAGCATAAAAGGAATTTTATCACACAACTGGATGATGTCCAGGGTAATTCTTTTTTCAGTCATCAGGAGAAGGCAAATCTGATTTGGCACTCTTTTAAAGAAAGACTAGGCACCAGTGACTTCACATCCCTTCAGTTTGATTTGACTACCCACTTCACAAATGTACCTGATCTCTTTGGTCTGGTTGATAATTTTTCCAGAACCGAGATTGATGCGGTGGTCCACCATCTCCCTTCCAACAAAGCTCCAGGGCCTGATGGTTTCAACACAGATTTTATTAAGCATTGCTGGTCTATAATCTCCACTGATTTCTACAATCTCTGTGATGCTTTCCATTCTGGTTCAGTTTGCTTACAGAGCATAAATGGGTCTCATATTACTTTGGTACCAAAAAAGGATGATGCTATCAGGGTGGCTGACTATAGACCAATTTCTTTGCTCAACACCTCAGTCAAGATTCTAACCAAATTACTGGCTAATAGACTTCAAAATAAGTTGTCATCTCTTCTTCATAAAAATCAGTATGGATTTATTAAGCAAAGGACAATTCAAGATTGTATTGCTTGGGCTTTAGAATATCTTCACACCTGTCATCAAACAAGAAAGGAGATAATAATCTTGAAGCTTGACTTTGAAAAGGCATTTGATAAAGTTGAACATGAGTTCATGTTAAAGATAATGGAACACAAAGGCTTTCCTACAAAGTGGCTTCATTGGATGAAGTTAATTTTTCAATCAGGCACGTCATCAGTTCTTTTGAATGGAGTACCTGGTAAAACCTTTCATTGTAGGAGAGGTGTTAGACAAGGTGATTCTCTTTCTCCTTTGTTGTTTGTCTTAGCTACTGATTTCCTTCCGACAATCTTGAACAGTGCAAAGAACAATAATCAACTCAGCCTACCTGTGACTCTATTAAGTGATGCAGACTTTCCAATTTTGCAATATACTGATGATACCCTTATTTTTATGAATGGTGATATTAATGAGCTCAACAATTTGAAGGCTCTTCTATCTTCCTTTGCTGATTTCACTGGGTTGAAAGTAAACTTTGACAAATCTGTGATGGTTCCTTTAAATGTCTCAGAAGAAAGACTAGACATCTTAGCTTCAACTTTTGGATGCTCAAAAGGTACCTTACCTTTCACATATCTTGGTCTACCTTTGGGTCTTACTAAACCTACTGTGGCAGATTTTTGGCCTTTAGTTTCGAAATGTGAAAGAAGACTTGTGGCTTTTTCTTCCTTCTTGAGTGAAGCTGGTAGGCTTGAGCTTACAAATGCAGTTCTTACAGCTCTTCCAACTTATGCCATGTGTACCTTCCTGCTTCCTAATACAATCATCAAGCAAATTGACAAATATCGAAAGCATTATTTATGGAGGGGCGCTGATATTAACAATAAAAAGCCACCCAAAGCAGCTTGGCCCATGGTAACCCTGCCCAAAGATGAAGGAGGTTTGGGAGTCCTTAATCTCTCAGTACAGAATGAAAGTCTTCTAATGAAACATCTTCACAAATTTTTTAACAAGGCCCAAATTCCTTGGGTTCAACTTGTTTGGGACAAATATTATGCAGGAGGCAAGCTTCCAATTCAGAGTTTAAATTTCAGAGGCTCCTTTTGGTGGAGGGATAACCTTAAGATTTTAACTCAGTTCAAAGGGATTGCAATGGTCACTATCATGGATGGTAAATCCAGTTTTCTTTGGCATGATATGTGGAATGATATGATACACAGAGAAGCTTTTCCAGAGCTATTTTCTTTTGCAAAGAACCAAAGCATTTCAATTTCTGTGGCTGCAAGTACTCAACATTTCCATGAGCTTTTTCATCTCCCTCTTTCACCTGAAGCCTTTGCTCAGTTTCAAACTCTTAGCACTTCAGTTCAGAATCTAAATCTACAAGCCAACCCTGATCAATGGTCTTACATATGGGGATCTGCTTTGTTTTCCTCAAGCATGACTTATAAGAAACTCATTGGTCATCGACATATACATGCTGCTTTCAATTGGCTATGGAAGTCCTCCTGTCAGATCAAAAGGAAGTTTTTCTTTTGGCTAATTCTCCAAGATCGATTAAGTACCAGAGCTTTGCTCCGAAGAAGAAATATGGCCCTCCCAGATTATCATTGTGTTCTATGCAATCTGGGTATTGATGAAGATCTTCTACATCTACTTTTTCATTGTCCTTTCTCTCTAGCCTACTGGTACAGTTTGCAGCTAACAATCCTCAATAGTCAGGACATGGGCTATATAGTTGAAAGCTTAAAAGCTCAATTGCAGTTGCCCTTTTATATGGAAATCTTGGTAACTATGTGTTGGTCAATTTGGACAATGCGTAATGATTTAATCTTCAGGAATATACCTCATTCAGTACACAGATGCAGACAAGTCTTCAAGAAAGAATTCGCTCTGATTATTCTCAGGACAAAAGCAAAATACCACCCTCATATAGATTTATGGCTAGAAGCTTTTGTGTAGTTTTTATGATTTTCTTCTTTACCTTCTTTGTTTCTTGATTGTATCTGGTGGCACTGTGTATTTATTTTAAAAGCAATAAAATTCCAGTAGGGGCCTAAATACCCCTCCTGTTGCATAAAAAAAAAGAACGTAGTACGAGTCATCCCATTTGAACAGGATAGCTTGCTTGATTCTAGTGTGGGAATGGCCGAATGGCAGCCTGCCATATCCATATGCCAACGCAGCCACCGGTGACCGCCCTGCCTGCCTGCCTTGCGTATCCTTTTCCTCGCATTTGCTCTGGTCTGGATGCATAGCCATGCGAAGCAATGCACCCATGCTCTCGCTCGCAGAAGATAGAAGAAGGTGTGAAGGGGGGAAGGGGCGGCAACGCGTGTCAATTATTGCGCAAGAATCTTGTTACCGTGCACGGCATGTACTAGCTACTGCGTAGGTACGTATGTACCGACGTACTGCCGTATACATAGTAGGCGATGGAGTGCCGTCGGAAAGCAAAAGTACAACTTCTACTACTCCTGGTAACATACAGATGGAAATGACTTTTTTTCTTCCCCAAAACCACTGCTGTAAGACTACCCGCACTCATGGACCTCTATATTCATCCTCTATACGTCCTAGTCAGCAAGATTCTCTCCTCTATACTCAATTCTCCCGCACCCATCCATCCTCTATATCATCCTCTATCCATTTTATTCACTGTAGGACCCACTTGTCACTTTATCTAAATATATCCATGTGTGATCTAGTTTTGAAGGATTTATTGAGACGAATTTAATGGTGAAATCGAAATTTAATTTGGATTTTTAGTTTGTGAGTTATAACATTTTTTCCTTTGTTTAGCTAGTGGGACCCGCCACTATAGAGTATACAGTAAGCACAGTACTACTCTAAATATAGAGTGAGAGAAATGATAAAGTATCGTTTTAGAGTACCCAGTGCAGCAGTTTTTACTCTATATTCATAATCTAAAGCTTTAGAGTATCGTTTTAGAGTAACCATTGCGGGTAGTCTAACTGGTAACACGCCGTGCCATGGCCCATGAGCATGAGTTCACGTACTACGTACGTACGGTGAAAAAGTGAAAACCACGTAAAAGGCGAGAGGCCGATGATGACGAGCGATGGATGCGCTTATCCACGCGGCTGTCGTGCCTTTCGTCGCCTGAAAAGCTGTGAGAATTTTTTCAGTTTTTGAGGACCGATAAAGCTCTCTACCACGATGACAAACAGCATCCGAAAGACGCCATTGTCGTCAAGCGTGCATGGCGCAGCAGCGGCCGGCTCCCGCTTGTCTCCCCGTAAAAACTCCACCATGCGCTCGGGCCCGGCGGCTTCCCGGGGCCGGGGGCCACCGCGATTGGGATAGGGTAGAGAAGATGCCCGGCCAAGGAAGACGACGTCGCCTTCACCAAACGTTGTGGCCGGTTCGTCTGGTACCAAGAAAGATACGGCGTGATGTCACACGTTTTCTTCAAGTGGTATTGCGGTAAAATAAACTCCATAATACTCCAACGTCCTAGTACGGCTTTCGTCTTTGCAATACCACGAAGAGAAATACGCGTACATAGGAGAACCGAGAACGGCAACTAGCCAGGCAAGGATGGTGGGCTAGGGTGCCATTGTTTCCGCTTCTGCTTGGTTTGTGTTGTTTCTGAACATTTTTTCTTGGCGATGGTGGCGGTGCCCTGTTCACTTGAACTTATCAGCCTGATTTATCAATTATGGTACAGTGTTTTTCTCTCATAACAAAATAGCATTAGCTGGCTTATCAGTCGCAAAAACCATCAGTCGAATCGCTCGCTAATCTGCGCATCTCATAAGAAATTCATTGTAGGACGGTGGGTGGATCATTAGTACGTAGTCTGATTTGCAGTTTGGACGCAAAGTTTTGGAAACCCATTGTCGGGTATCAAAATACCCAGGGTACCAAATAGGGGGTAAAATACGGCACCCCGTACGATTGATAAAGAGCCCTGCCGTAGGGGACCCAAAGAGCGTTGACGGCATGTCAGCCGCTCAAGGCACGAACGACAAACTCTATCCCGCCCGAGCCTTACGGAGAGGCTTCGAGCACGATAGGGCGTCTCGGGCAACATCTCTCCGCCTCGCCCGAGCCCCCGACGTCATCGCCTCGCCCGAGGGGCACGCAGAACCCTTAGCAAGGCGGAGAGCCACGAGGGCCTCCAACACGGAGCTCGCTCTATCGACGTGATGGACGTGACCGTGTATAGTCAACAGGAACACGGAAAACCACGCCTTGACTTGATATGACTCTGGTCATTCTACCATGGCGATATCCATGCCTCACAGTGACGGGGTGACGGTAACTGTGCCACATAACCTCCTCACTATGAAAATCTAGGCGCACACACCACTTATCCTCACGACACAGGGGCGAACAGATCAAAGCATGGCCACAGCACGTCGCACCAACGGATGGAGAGGCCAAAAGACCAACGCCTTGCACGTCTCCACGCTACAGGGGAACTATTCCCACCGGATAAGGAGGAGGACGGCTACGCCCAAGGTCACTTTTTTTGTTTTTCTCTTTCATTCTCTCCGTTTTCACCCCTTTTACTACGAATGTAATCTGAACCCTCCCCTGGAAGTTATAAAAGGGAAGGCAGAGGCGAAAAAGAAAAGGAGGCAACAACACCTAGAACTCACCTTAATCGAAACCAGACTTCACGCACCACCACCCACAAGAGACTTGGGACCTGCTCCCTTTCTCGAAAAGTTCGTAACCCTTATTACGAGCACATCGGTGCAAGACAACACGAACCGCAACAACACCCACTGGACGTAGGGCCGTTCATACCCGAACCAGTATATATCCTTGTGTCTGTTTTGCACACCATCAGGGTCTAGACGCGCAGATACAAATTCACTAGTCGTTTTGTTTAGACACTCGGTCCTCTAGACACCGACACCCGTGCCAGACGGCTATGCAAAATTACCGTATTTGGCATCCAGTTCGCTAGGGTTGAAAATAAGCTGTTGAAAGTATTGTTGGATGATTTATGTGAGAGAAAAAAACTCCTGGTTGGCTGAATCAAGCGAACAGGCAAAATCGTCTCTCCGCTACTGGACGTCTTGGAGCTGCAGCAGGAATTGAAGCGACCATTGCTGGCTCGGTGAAGTGGATTAGATTGCTCATGCACTGTGAACCGTCTTAGTCTGCTGCTCATCGATGGCGAAGTGAGGCGCACACTGGAACTGGACTAGTATTATCAGTTTACAATATATGTCAAATCAATGGCTGACTGATCTCTCTCTCTCTGAAACCACTCCTTGACAAGTTTAATGACAGGCAACTAATCGCGGAACACTGTGGGGCTGCGGCTGTCCATGTATAATTTGGCTTAAGTTATGGTCCACTGGTTCTTGGGCCTTGAAGTTTGAAATATTACCAGTCCTCTCTAGCACCATGCAACGACCCAACTCGGGCCCGGCGTTCATATGCTACTCTAAAGAAACGTTGTCGGGCTGAATCTGTCTGTTTCAGAATTATCGGCCCAAAATACTCGCTCGATGACAACTCCCCGGCTCCCGAAGATTGGCGGGCTCCCGGCCTACTTGGACTCATCTCCTCCTCTTCCGTCGTTTATTTTTCTCAGCGTTTCCATAGGGTAGCTCAAAACCGCGTTACCCTCCTCCAAGCAGGAAGGGAAAAAAATGCGTTCTTTTGGGTGGCCTCGGCAGTCGCCGTTGCGTGCTCGGTACACTACTCACAAAACCACAAATTGACATGCTACATCTCTAGATAGATCCCAGATATAGACACTAGTTTCCTTAAACCTATCATCACGCGCCTGAGCTTCCCAAAACCAAAACGGGAGATAGAGTGATTTTGTGCGGTTTTTGACGAAACCTTCCCCGTCAAGACTTGTCCGCTTAAACCCTCCTTGCAGTGGTGGGCTCGTGTGGCCTGGTCCGGTTCCGGCAAGTGGCGCCTTTCGACGCGCAGATTTGCACGACACGCCCGCACACCTAGATCTCGTCGAGTCCAGTTCTGAGATTTTCCTCGCGTCCTCTCCGGCCTTCCGCTTCCGCTGCCTTCTCCCCGCACTAGCCCACTGCTCCTCCTTTCCCCTCCCCGCCCACAAGCTCGAACGCCACCACCTCCGGAGCACACGCCTCCGCGCGCCCGCGGCGTTCGAAACCCTAGCGCCGATCCCCGTCGCCAGTCGATCGCAGACGCTTGGACGGGCGCGGGGCCCATGACGAGCCGCCTCTGAGCGCGCAAGAGGCTAGACTGCTGGGTGTCGTCTAGCTAGATCCCGAGGGGCTTCCGCCGATGGCGAGGGCGGAGGCCAACTGGGAGCGGCTGGTGCGCGCGGCGCTCCGCGGGGAGCGGCTCGTCGGCGCCTACGGGCAGCCGGTCACCGGCATCGCCGGGAACGTGCCGTCGTCGCTCGGCAACAACGTGCACATCGAGGAGGTGCTCCGCGCCGCCGACGAGATCCAGGATGAAGACCCCACCGTCGCCAGGATCCGTAAGTCTCGCTACAATTTCTGTCCCGCTGAGCTCGGGAGCAGTGCGTGCCCGACTGCCCGTAGCTACGGATTTGGTTATCGCTCATGCCTGTTGCTGACTAGCTGTCCCTCCCTTGTGCTAGTAGCGGTTAGACTGCTTCGTTATGCTGGTTCTCTAGTTTTTGGCATAACTCTGGACAATTATGCTTCACTTCAAACCTGGTCACTTGTGTCACGTTATTGAAGTTGGCAGATAGTTTGATTAAGCCAACATTGTCTATTAGTGAAATAGTGACTATAATTTTATGATTTTTCATATAAATCTATGAATGTCTGGCATGGTGTGTGGTTTGCTTCTTCTAGAGTAATTTCCCCTCCAGCTTATTCATGCATCAGGTGCCTGTGATGACACCGGGCTTTTGTTTGCCTACATTGCTCATGTTGCCTGCTAGCATATTCTCTCTGTAGTTAGCTGCCACTGTTTTAGAATCATGGCTAGGCTAGTTTTAGTTGTATGCATTTAGCTTAGTTGGACCTTGGCACCTTGCTGACGTTATGTATCTAGCAGGTAATTTAGTTCAATGCATCAGTAGTTCTCTGAATTTAGATGCCTGTATCATTGATTATACTTTTGGACATCATTCCAGTTTCCATATTCTGCTTAGTTCATCCGTTGAACAGTACTGTGGTACTCCACTACAGAAAATCAAACTTTCACCAAATCAAAGGATAATGATTAAATAAACTCGATCAGATTTCTGCAACCAAGTTATATTACACGTTACACCAATTCTGTTGTTTTATTTCGAGCTGTCTAATAAAAGTAGGAAAAATGTTGTTTTATGCCGCTTAGCCAGGTTCCTACCGTTTGCCAATTGCCACTTTGTTGTTCAACTAGCTGGTGGGGTCCTTGGTTATGTCAATTTATGGTGACGAACTGATGACAAAAGCCAACACTGAAATACAGTTCGGTTTTAAAATGGAATATTTTACAATTGAAACAGGCAATGTGCAACTTGGTTTGATCTGGTAACATTTATGTTTGTACTTCGTGCAGTTTGTGAGCATGCTTACACGCTAGCCCAGAGTTTGGATCCCAACAGCGAAGGGAGAGGAGTGTTGCAGTTCAAAACCGGTTTAATGTCAGTGATCAGGGTATGTCCATTTCACTTACACATCTTATGTGATTTCATACTTTAAGATGTCCTTTTTTGAACTTCTACAGTATTGGAGAAAAAACTTCCAATTTTCATATTTTGTTGGTAAAGACCATAGAAATCTATCACCATGAATCCATGCCTTTTTTGTATGTGAATCTTTTACTATTATTTTTATAAGGCCATGCTAGATGTTTTTACCTGTTACTGGTAACAATGATGAATGTTTTGCTGCATGATTTAAAATGACAGATGCTTATGAACATAGGGAGTATTTAGCAATTTGATAATATGTCCTTTTAGTAGATTGTCTACATTCCATTGTGATTGCTGCTATTTTGTTTAAGCCTTGAAGCCCTTTATGCTGTATCGTATAATAATGCCTTGGGGGTCATCCCACATCCCAGTCACACCACAGTACCACACCATATCAATTTGCACCATAGATGACATTATTCTAAATTAGACCTTCGGAACTTTAGGTATATTTTTTTAACAGTACTTTCTGGTTTATGAATTTAGCAAAAATTAGTGAAGAGGGAAGGTGTTGCTATTGACCGAAGTCAGGATATTGCTAAATTGCAAGAATTTTACAAGCTTTATAGAGAAAAGCATAAAGTGGATGAGTTGATTGAAGATGAAATGAAGCTGAGGGAATCAGCTGTGTTCAGCGGTAACCTTGGAGAGTAAGTTTTTTCTCTGCAGTTTAATGGGGACACTCTGCATTTACTTTCTGTAAAAAACTTACAAAATCCTAGTACTTCGTTACCTTCTGTGCCATGTTGTTAAGCATAACATAAATAAATTTGTGTCACTGGATGATGTTCCCTGTCTGCAATTTTTTTTTGAACAGGCTGGAACGGAAAACCAGGAAGCGCAAAAAAGTACTTGCGACTTTGAAGGTCTTATGGTCAGTAATAGAGGATATGACAAAGGAAATATCACCGGAGGATGCAAAAAATTTGATATCTGAAGAGGTTTGAATTCTTATCCTTGATATTTAGTTGTTTGTACTTGATTTCAGAAAATTGGAAAAAAATACAGCTTCTTGGTCATATCTATAGATATTGTGTTGAGCAGTTTGTCAAAAAGAGAATCAGCACATGGATAGTTGTGGGTGCAATTGTTCATTTCTGATCTGCAACCTGCAACTATTGATGTGCTGATTTCTCTTTTTTGTTCTGTTTCAAATTTTGCATGCGCAAGATGATTGTATCCTCTATCTGTTTATATTTTAATCATAATTTTTCATGCACGTGTTTTAGATGCTACCATGATTGGTAACACGTAGCACTGTAACCTGCAGTTGGTAGCATCTGATATGCTCACTGTCTACTATAGTTTTCTCTACTAGCCACAAGAAGGCAATACCAATCTTCCAAGATTTGCTAAAACTCCAAGAATTCTGTCAAGAGCTTCTATGTGTATGTATGCAGATATCACCAAAGACTTGCTCAGAAGATGATCTTCTGGTTACACTGAAATTTACCAAACACATGCCCTAACGTTCCGATCCTCCATATGCATTGAGCTCTCTTTCATAAAGAAATAACAGCATGATGGGTTTGACAAGCTAAATGTTTTATCTAAGGTATAAATATGTGCCTGAAACACAAGTATTAAGGATATGCTCCTTACAGAAACCATATAATAATTTTGGTTTGCATGCATCCAGACTTGATTTGCTATGAGTCAAGTATCAAGTGTCAAGCATCAAGATTGGCATGTAAAAGAGCGATAGCAGATTGTCGTTGAAGCTACCTTAAATCTTAATGTGCCTGAATCATAATATGGACTTGTATCTTTGAGATGCTGAAAAGTAGAGAATGACACTGCAGTTTTATTTCTCACCTTGCTGTTACATTTCCTCTCTAGAATAGTGTGCTGAGTGCAGAGGATGTAGATTGTTGGCAAGCTCTTTAATTATCTATCTTTTAATGTTATGTCAACGATTTTCTTGTGACAAATCGCACCGCTGAGTAAGTTGTGTACAAAATCTAAGTGATTGTTTTATATCTTCTGGTTATGAACTTATGTTCCTTCAAATTCAACCAACAACAACAACAACAACAACAACAACAACAACAACATAGCCTTTTGTCCCAAGCAAGTTGGGGTAGGCTTCCTTCAAATTCAACCCTTTTGTTGGAATATGAAGTGTATGAGGCCCATGAGGCTAGGCCCATGAGGCCCATTATGGTTACCTATATAGCTACCCTTCTAGGGTTAGCCCAAATCAATAGAAACTAATCCTCTAGCATGGTATCAGCAGCCTAGGTCTTCCCCTCCCCTTCCAGCTGACGCCACCGCCCCAGGCCGGCGGCGCCGCCGCCGTTCCCCCATGGCTGGCCGGCCGGCCTCCTCCACCTCCCCCTCCTTCCTACTTCCATGCTTTCCCACCTCTCCCATCCTCTTCCGGGGCACAGGTGGCTGCTTCCACCGCCCGCCCCCTGCTCCCTGCCGCCCCCCCACCGTCTGCTTCCTGCCGCCGCCGCCGGCCCAGCAGGCGGCGCAGCCCCTGCGGCCGCTGCTGGGACCGCTGCTGGGCCCCCTCCTCTGGGCCCGCGCGCCGCTGGCGCTGCTGCCCTGGCAGCCGCAGGTGCCCCCACCGCCGCCGCCCTTGCAGCCGCAGGCCCGGGTGCCGCTGCCGCTGCAGGCGCGGGCACAGGTGGTGCTGCAGGAGCGGGCGCGGGTGGCACTGCTGCTGCGGGCGCGGCCGCAAGCCTCGGCTCGGGCGCTGCTACTGCTGCCGAGCCGCCCGCCGACGCCGTCCTCCTCCCTGGAGCTCATCTCCCCAGCGCCGGTCTGGCTGCCGTCGGCCTTCTTCCTGACGGCGTCCATGCCTTCCCGGCCCCGCCTCCGCCGCCGCCGACCCTCCTCTACCCCGGTCGTGACGATTCGACTCTCGCCGCTGCCCTCGTCGCCGCTCGGGCTGCAGCTGCTGAGGGCCAGGCTCGTCTTCGCGCGGCAGCCCTCGCCTGGGAGCGCGAGCGGGGTGCGACCGATGCCCTGGCACGCCAGATCGCTGACGTGGAGCAGCGCCTCGTCCCTCCTTCCTACCACGACCTCGGGGCCACCTCCTCCGGCTCGACGGGCCACCGCGCGCCCACCACAGCGGTCATCTGGCACGACCCGGCCGATCCTCTCGTGGCGCAGCTTCACTACCAGGCCGGGGGGGGGTCCAGAACATCCGCCTGCTCGTCCCGGTGGTTCTCGAGCCCGAGTCGCCCTCCTACGCCCGTTGGCGGGACCTGGTCCTCCTCACCCTCCGCCGCTACGCCCTTGACGACCACGTCCTCGTCGATGCCACGGTCGCGGCTCAGACCCCCTCGTGGATGCGCCTTGACAACATCGCCCTCTCGTGGATCATCGGGACGATCTCCCTCGACCTCCACGACCTCGTCCGCAACACGGCGGATGCTCGCCAGGCCTGGCTGGCACTCGAGGGCCAGTTTCTGGGCAATGCCGAGGCCCGGGCTCTGAGGCTCGTTGCGAGTTTCAGGACCTTCGTCCAGAGTGACCTAACTGTTGGCGAGTTCTGCCGCAAGATGAAGACCATGGCAGACTCCCTCGGTGACCTTGGCTGGCCCGTGGAGGACCGCATCCTGGTCCGTCCTCCGTGGGCTCAGCGACCGCTACGCCCACCTCCGGACATGGATGACCCGCCAGCGCCCCTTCCCCACCTTCCTCTAGGTCCGTGACGATCTTGTCATGGAGGAGTTTGCTCAGGGTCTCCAGCCTGGGTCCACCGCCGCCCCGAGGTACTCGACTTCCTCGACGGCCCTTGCGGCCACTCCGCCGCGTCCGTTCGCTCCACCGCGTCCGTCCGCTACGCCGCCGCCGTCCCTTCTTGGTCCTCCCTCTGGGCCGAGCGGGGGTGGGGGGGGGGGGCGTGGCGGTCGCCGTCGCCGCGGCACTGGACGTGGGGGGGGGGCGTGGCGGGGCCAACCAGGTGGCGCCGACGGCTCCACAGGGTGCACCATGGCCTTCCTTCCACAACCCGTGGTCCGGGCGCATCTCTATGTGGCCCATCCACGCTCCTGGTGGTGAGCCTCGCCCACCGGCGGCCATGTTCACTGGTGCTCCACCTCCCGGCGTCTCCACTACGTCTTCGTGGGCCACACCCTCCGGCAACCCGCTCGGGCTTGCCGGTTGGGACCAGGCGGCCTTGGCTCGCTCGTTTAGCACTATGGGCCTGACACCCCCTGTCGGTCCTGAGTGGATCGCCGACTCGGGTGCCACCTACCACACCACCCCTGACCCTGGTATACTTTCTTCTGTCCATTCTCCCTCTTCTTCTCTCCCTTCGTCCATTATGGTCGCAAATGGTTCGTGTCTTCTTGTCACATCTGTGGGTACCGCCGGTGCTCATGGCTCCTTTCGTCTTCCTGATGTTCTTGTCGCTCCTTTTATGGTTCACAACCTTCTTTCTATTCGTCGTTTTACTGCTGACAATTCCTGTTCTGTGGAATTTGACTCTTCTGGTCTTACTGTAAAGGATTTGGCTTCCCGGCGTCCTCTGCTCCGATGTGACAGCACGAGGCCCCTTTACACTCTTCGCTTCCCGACGGCTACTTCATCTTCTTCGCCGTCCGTTTTGTCAGCTGCCTTCGCCGCCTCTACCTCCTCTACTACTTGGCACCGGCGCCTCGGCCATCCTGGACGTGATGCCCTGATGCAAGTCAGTCGTAGCTCCGACATTCCTTGTACTCGGGCTCATGATGAGCATTTGTGTCATGCGTGCCAATTGGGCCGACATGTTCGTCTTCCTTTTCGTAGTTCTTCACATGCGGCCTGCATTTTTGATCTTGTACATTGCGACCTATGGATATCTCCTGTTATCAGTATTTCTACTATCTTGTGGTGGTCGATGATTTTTCGCATTATTTGTGGACCTTTCCCTTGCGTGCGAAGTCTGATACGTTTCCCACGCTCCTTCACTTCTTCACTTGGGCGTCCACACAGTTCGGCCTTACCATCAAGGCCGTCCAGTGTGATAACTCCACCTCCCGGGCTTTCTTCCTCTCACGGTGTTTAGTTGCGCATGTCTTGCCCATATACCTCCTCACAGAATGGCAAGGCTGAACGCATGATTCGCACCACCAACGACACCGTGCGCACCCTTCTGTTTCAGGCGTCTCTTCCTGCTCGCTTCTGGGGCTGAGGGCTTGCACACCTCCACCTACCTCCTCAACCGTCTTCCTTCCGCTGCCTGTCTCGCTCCTACACCACACCACGCTCTTTTCGGTACCCCTCGGTACGATCATCTTCGCGTCTTCGGGTGCGCGTGTTACCCCAACACCGCTGCCACTTCTTTCCACAAGCTGGACCCCCGTTCGACTCTCTGTGTCTTCCTCGGGTACTCCCCGGATCACAAGGAGTACCGGTGTTTTGATCTTACCTCCCGACGGGTTCTCATCTCTCGCCACGTGGTGTTCGATGAGTCCGTCTTTCCCTTCTCCAGCCCACCCACCACCCCTCCTGATCCCTCCTCCCTGTTTCCCACTGACACGGTGGTCCAGCCACCTTTTCCGTGGTCTCCTGCAGGTACTGCTTCACCGAGCTCCTTGCCGGGTTCCTGTCCCCGCTCCCCAGTCGCCCGTGATTCCACGGGTCCGGGCTCGTCGTCCTTCGGCGCAGCCCCGACCTCTTCGCTTGGCACGAATCCGGGGCCCTTGTCCCCTGGTGCTGCCCCGGCCTCTCCGCTCGACGCGGATTCGGCGCCGTCGTCCTCTGGTGCTGCCCCGGCTCCTTCTCCGCGGTTCGCTGCGCCGGTACAGGTGTACCAGCGCCGTGCGCGGCCGCTGCCGCCCCTCGCGGTCTCTTCTCCACCGGGGACACCGACACCACCGCCGCAGTCCCCGCCAGCTCGTGTCGCACCGCTGGTCTATCACCCGCCGCTGCTTCACCGCCACCCGCGGCATGTTCACCCGATGGTGACACGGCACGCGGCCGGCACACTGCCGCCTCGGGCCCTTGCGGCATTGCCTGGCGACACGCTGGTCTCCCCAGTACCCTCTTCCGTCCGTGACGCCTTATTGGACCCCCACTGGCGCCGCGCGATGGAAGAGGAGTACGCCGCGCTCCTCGCCAACCAGACATGGGAGTTGGTGCCCCGGCCGCCAGGCTCCAACGTCGACACCGGCAAGTGGATCTGGACCCACAAGCGTCGGGCTGATGGCACTCTCGAGCGCTACAAGGCTCGCTGGGTTCTCCGGGGCTTCACTCAGCGCCCTGGGGTCGACTATGATGAGACCTTCAGCCCGGTGGTGAAGCCAGCCACCGTCCGCACAGTGCTCTCGCTGGCTCTTGCTCGGTCCTGGCGCGTCCATCAGCTGGACGTCAAGAATGCATTTCTGCACGGCCTTCTCACTGAGACAGTTTACTGCAGTCAGCCGGCGGGGTTCGTTGATTCTTCCCGTCCTGACATGGTCTGCCGGCTTAACATGTCTCTCTATGGCCTCAAGCAGGCACTCCGGGCGTAGAACCATCGGTTTGCTGCTTTCCTGCTGACACTGGGGTTTGTGGATGCCAAGTCTGATACATCTCTGTTTATCTATCGCCATGGAGCTGACACTGCGTACCTGTTGCTCTATGTTGATGATATTGTCCTCACAGTCTCCAGTGAGCCACTTCTCCGCCGCATCATTACCGCTCTTCAGTAGGAGTTTGCTATGAAGGATCTGGGTGTGCTCCACCACTTCCTCGGGGTCACTGTTGAGCCTCATCCTGCCGGGTTACTTCTTCACCAGCGGTAGTATACTCGAGATATCTTGGAGTGGGCTGGGATGACTGACTGCAACCCCTGCTCCACTCCGGTTGATACACAGGGCAAGTTGTCAGAGGCAGAGGGCCCCCCAGTGTCAGATCCCACTGCATACCGGAGTCTTGCTGGTGCCCTTCAGTACCTCACCTTCACCCGACCGGACATCACCTACGCCGTTCAGCAGATCTGTCTTCACATGCATGATCCCCGAGAGCCTCATCTCACTGCTCTCAAGCGCCTCCTCCGCTACCTCCGGGGCACGATCGACTACGGCCTACTTCTTCACCGGTCCTCCTCCACCGAGCTTGTCGTCTACACTGACGCCGACTGGGCAGGGTGTTCGGACACTCGGCGCTCCACCTCCGGCTACGCGGTCTTCTTGGGTGGCAACCTGGTGTCCTGGTCGTCCAAGCGCCAGCATGTGGTCTCCCGGTCCAGTGCCGAGGCGGAGTACCGCGCTGTCGCAAACGGCGTGGCTGAGGCCTCCTGGCTCTGGCAACTTCTCGCCGAGCTCCACACTCCGCCCTCCCGGAGCACGCTGATCTACTGCGACAATGTTAGTGCGGTGTACCTCTTCACCAACCCCATCCAACACTAGCGGAGAAGCACCTGGAGATTGACCTACACTTTGTCCGTGATCGGGTTGCCATGGGCGAGGTGCGGGTCCTTCATGTTCCGACCACCTCCTAGTTCGCGGACATCTTCACCAAAGGCATCCCGTCCTCGACTTTCACCGAGTTTTGCTCCAGCCTCAACATCACCAGTGGCTAGTTGCGTCTGTGGGGGGCATCGTGTGTGTTCTTTCTTCTTTCTTGTTCAGTCTGGAACTCCGCTGCGCCGGTAGTTCAGACTGCGGGGGGGGTTGTTGGAATATGAAGTGTATTAGGCCCATGAGGCTAGGCCCATGAGGCCCATGTATGATTACCTATATAGCTACCCTTCTAGGGTTAGCCCAAATCAATAGAAACTAATCCTCTAGCACCTTTGAATATAATCATGACCAGTACGGGGTCTCACCTTTTGTGATCAATATTTATTCTGTTTTGGTCAGATGAAAAAGGTCATGCAAAAGGACGCAGCAAGGACGGAGGATGTTGTTCCATATAATATTATTCCTCTAGATTCCTTGACTTCTACCACTAATGCAATTGTGAATTTTCTGGAGGTAATAGTTCAGAGTAAGGTATTTTTTTTATTGCCAATTTGCTGGATCTGGAGGTGGTTATATACATATGAATTGTTTCAATTCAGGTGAGGGCAGCAATATCAACTCTGCAGTACCATAGGGATCTGCCCAGGCTTCCTGCTACCTTTTCAGTCCCTGATGCTAGGAATTCAGATATCCTGGATCTTTTACAATGTGTATTTGGTTTTCAGGTTAGTGTTTATGAGGTGCATATTTCATATCAATCTTCATATGCTTGTTCCATGCTGATAACTACTGTAATCGTATTACAGTGGAACAGGCACATTTTGTAATACTGCTACGGTAATAGATGAGAAATGTTAGTTGCCAACCTAAGTGATAAAAAGTCTGAATAGATTTGCTGATCTTCATGGCCAATTATATGATCGGATTTCTTCATAAGTAAATCTGCATATTTGCTACTATGTTTTTAAGTCTTATTGCAAATTGCAAAACAGGTATTATTGGTCACGGCCTACATACAAACTATATTGAGAAAGTGCAGCTTGTCCAATTCCTTATTGTCTCTATTTTGCTTCCTAACCTTGACTGTATAATCTGTGTCATGCTTCTAAGGTTTATATGAAAGAAAGGTGTAAAAAACGATGTGAAGTATGGTCTCTGAACTTTTAATCGTATAATAATGTATGGTTGATCTTTTAACTGTAGGGAGGCACCAGCCAGTTAGCTAGCTGAGTCCTTTTGGGTGATCATAGACATGCTAACGATCCAGATTCATTAAGTTGAACAGTAGAGGAAGGAGCCCTAATAGTGGTAAAATAATATGAATAGAAATTCTATATGCATCACGAATTTTGTTGAAAAATGAAATCCATCCTGTAAATACGGTAATCCTTTGTTCTTAGGGATGCAAACGGGCGCAGGACTGCCCGCTACCCTGCTAGGCCCGCCTGCAAAAAATGTCGCAGCAGGTCCCTGCGATCACCTGCGTTTGCCAAGCCGGCTTAAAGTGGACAGCCTGCAAAGCCTAGCAGGCCTAATCAGCGAACCTGCATTTTCCTTCATAGACCTACAACGCCCGCATCTCCTGCGACCGGCATCACAGCGATTCAGCGTTACAGCAGCGATGCGTCGCCGTGACGCCGTTGCCGGTAGCCCCGATGAGTTCAATTATCTGTCCATGCATTTCCTTCCTTTTTTTGTAGTTGTGCAATCTGCAAATGCAAGAACAGGAGCTACCAGGCATTTGGTTGAGCCGTTGCGGAATGCAACAGCTCATATAATCAGTTCGCTAGTCCTTTCAGGGACATGAAAGTTTCCTCCAATCTCAAGCACCTAACAGTTAACACCTTTACTAATGTTCTTATATACAAGAGGAAACAAGTGTCCATGAGCCGAGTGATTATACGCAGCAAGAGATAGGACAGAGGCATTTGAGCTGAGCACAAACGTATAGATGCAGGCTTCTGCAGTATCCTGCAATCTGCTAGTTTTCTTGACTGCAAGGCCCGGCAGGAGAATGCAGGAGTGCATGAGATGTTACGCAAAACTGCTTGCGGCTGATGCAGTGGCCTGCGGGCAACCCGCAGGCAGGCCCGCTTGCATCCCTACTTGTTCTAGATGACATGTAATTTATTGTGAATTTGAGCCCATTCATAGGAGCATCTTTGGTCATTGATCAACGGATGGAGTCAGATGGTAGGAAAGCAATGCCATTACATGGCATTCACTCATACATCATTATTCATGCTGTGTTTCAAATTATTATGTAAATATATATCCTTGTGTAGTTATAACTTTGCTATGCTGTCTTACTTTATCTGGCAATATTTTGAAGCCTTGCCTGAACCATGACTAGGGGCTCTTGGTGGGTTTCAACTCTAGCCTACCCCAACTTGCTTGGGATTGACAGACTTTGTTGTTGTTGTTGGCTTTGTGGAAATAAGCTATAACCCTTCTTCATTGTTGCAGGAGGATAATGTGAAAAACCAAAGGGAGCATATCATTCACCTATTGGCAAATGAACAATCTCGTGTGGGAAAACTATCAGGGAACGAACCGGTATTTGTTTGTTTGACATTATTTTATTGCGTATCATAATTTTGGACATGATTAGTGCTATTTTTTTAAATAACAACAGTAGCTTGCCATCTTAGCAATAATGTAGCATTTTTCAGGTATTCTTTTTTCTTGAGTTATGGTCCCTTTCTTTACATTTGTAATATGCCTAAAAGTTCAGTTAGTGGCTTTTTTCTGATTTTTTTAATTGAAAAGCTTATCTGTTACTATTTAAATTTCTACTTCTGTGCTGGCCATTAGCCTATGTGATGAACGCATTGATGATAGTTAGGACTGAAGAGACCGAGCGGAGGCTCGAGTGGCTAGCGGCGGCAGTGCCACGCAGCCGGCGCGGGTTCGGTTCCTGGAATCGAACTCGCGTCTCTCACCCGGACTCGCTCCCAAATAAAATCTACAGCCTCTCTCGCGCAGTGCCACAAAGGGACAGCGATGTTCCTGTGACTATGAAGCTACAATGATTTCGGTGATCTCTAGAAGGACGCGATCTTCTATTCTGTGTGTAGTTGTAGGTCTAGTCGTGCACATGTGGTGTGAGTGTGGTGCGTGTGGATGCGTGCGTGTGTGTGCATGAACATATGCTACAATTGTACTCAGATGAGAGGCTTCAAAAAAATAGTTAGGGCTGAAAACAGAAATGGATGATCCCATTTACTGGGAATTGTTTCCATAAACATGATATCGTTTATGACTGTTTTCGACCATTACCGACCGACCAGGAATCGTTTTCTGTATGAAAGATATCGTTACTGACTGTTTTCAGCCCTAATGATAGTTCTGTTCAGTTTGCTAATCATGTGAACTCTAAAAATGACATTCTAAACTGTAATGACAGAGGCAGCTACGTTCCTGAACCGTAACTGACGGTGTTTGTTGGGTCTCAACTCTAGCCTACCCCAACTTGCTTGGGACTGACAGGCTTGGTTGTTGTTGTTGTTGTTGTTGTATTCACGGTTGAGTTATTATTTGGCTGTGCTTTCCAATCAATAAGTTTTATTTGTTACAGGCTTATGCTGATTGTGATTTGCAGCTGTTTGAGTTTTAATATTAATGATACACTGAAGTTCCATGATCAGATTTGCTGATCCTCTAGATATAGAAAGGATGCTCATAGTAAAAAGTATAACGTGATCGTCAGGTGTTTGCCCGCTACAGCATAGTATTCAGTACACTCTAAAAAAAATAGTACTCAGTACCCACTAATTTCTTTTGCCTGATCATCAATGGTGGTACAGTATATACCATTCAAATTCAGAGATTTGTCTTTGTCCTTTTTAGAAAATACACTGCTTTGGCAACAGTTTAATGTGATCAGTTACCAGGTTCTGCCCCAAGATACTTATCTCTGTATTGCTTGAAGTTGTTCACACCTGTATCTTTACCAGTATTTTTGTTTCTATACAGAAAATTGATGAGGGTGCCGTGCATGCTGTGTTTTCTAAAGCTCTTGATAACTATATCAAATGGTGCAACTATCTGCCCCTTCGTCCTGTCTGGGATAAGTATGTATTTTTTAATATACTTTGCTCTTATCTACTGAACTCCGTATCAACACCTCATTTGGTTTTAAGATATTGCATGGTTTTCTTTTAGCACTGATTCATTGACAAAGGAAAAGAAGTTGCTATACGTGTGTTTGTACTACTTGATGTGGGGAGAAGCTGCCAACGTGCGATTTATTCCAGAGGGCTTATGCTACATATTTCATCATGTAAGTCTGTATGATTCTAATAAAGTTACCTATTATGTTCTTTCATGCTGCATGATTTTCCTTTATTTTTCTGTTTTTGTGTGAAAATGTTACTCCATGAGCTGTTTTTTTTTTCAGTGACACACACCAGTATGTCATATGTCCCTTTCTCATGTCGCTGTGGCTAGAGTTATGCTCATGCCTCAGTGTAACGGACACATAAGTTTGAAACTATTTTTGCTGTGTGGGTGTGTGTGCTTTTGCAGGGTCCTTACCCCTTCTCTTCTTAAAATAATGATACACAGCTCTCCTGCGTGTTCGAGAATTTTTTTTGCCATGTCAATTTGTGTCCTGATGTTGGCATTTGTCACATGTGAAATGACTATCCTACTACCTTCCTGGGATGGGAGCAGCCTCGATGCTAAGTGATCTGGTGATGCACATGATATGTGAGGATTGTAGGAGATGTTCTATGTGAGAGGGAGGAACTAGTTAGAGGGTGCTATGCTTCAGACCCAAATAAAATATGATAAAGAGCTTTTCCATCATGGTTACTCCATGTTCACAGTATGCAATCAAAATGATGAACCCAAATCCCAGTTTTTGAAGTTTGCCTTGTCGGATACCAATGTCTGTGTTGGATTTCAACATGTGTTGGCTGCTACTCATATTGTTAACATTTGTCTTCTGTTTCAATTTTGCAGCTAGCAAGAGAATTAGGGGGGATTCTGCGAAAACAAACTGCAGAGCCAGCTGAAAGCTGTAGTTCTGGTGGTGTCGTGTCATTTCTTGACAAAGTCATTTATCCTTTGTATGAAATCATTGCAGCGGTAAGTGTGCCTGCTGGTGAGCTAATATCACTCGTTATTTTTGGTCGTATATGGTTTTCTTAATGTTGAATGTGTTGATTCTGCTGCAGGAAGCAGCCAATAATAAAAATGGGCGTGCACCACATTCTGAATGGAGAAATTATGATGATTTCAATGAGTTTTTCTGGTAAGCAAATCAATTAGGTTACTTTTGTTTGTCGATTTTGCTAGAATTGTGATCTCACATTCCTTGGGCCTACCCTAAGGGTGGATCTATATATTGTACCATACATGGGCCTCTAATGGGCCTATACTCCAACACCCCCCGCAGTCTGGACTACCGGCGCAGCGGAGTTCAAGACTGGGCAAGAAAGAAAACAAGAAGTGCATAACACACACAGGACCCCCCCACAGCCACAACTAGCCATTGGAGACGTTGATGCTGGAGCAAAACTCGGAGAAGGTCGAGGAAGGGAGGCCTTTGGTGAAGATGTCCGCAAACTGTGAGGTGGTCGGGACGTGAAGTACTCGGACGTCGCCGATGGCCACACGGTCGCGGACGAAGTGTAGATCGATCTCCACATGCTTGGTCCCTGGTGCTGCACGGGGTTGGTGGAGAGGTAGACCGCGCTGACGTTGTCGCAGTAGACGAGCGTGCTCCTGGCGAGAGGGCGGTGAAGCTCAGCCAGGAGCTGCCGGAGCCAGGCGGCCTCGGCCACGCCGTTGGCAACGACACGGTACTCCGCCTCGGCACTGGAGCGTGAGACCACCGGCTGGCGCTTGGATGACCAAGAGACAAGGTTGCCGCCGAGGAAGACAGCGTAGCCGGAGGTGGACCTGCGGGTGTCCGGGCAGCCCGCCCAGTCAGCGTCGGTGTAGACAACCAGCTCGGCAGTGGAGGAACGGCCGAGGAGCAGCCCGTAGCCAAGAGTGCCACGGAGGTACCGGAGAAGCCACTTCATAGCAGCCAGGTGGGGCTCCCGCGGAGCATGCATGTAGAGGCAGAGCTGCTGTACGACATAAGTGATGTTCGGCCGTGTGAAGGTGAGGTACTGGAGCGTGCCAGCAAGACTCCGGTAGGTGGTAGAGTCCGCTGGCTCAAGCATCGGACCCCCAGCCTCTGACAGCTTCCCCTGGGTGTCAACTGGGGTAGAGCAGGACTTGCAGTCAGTGATCCCTGCTCGCTCCAGAATGTCACAAGTGAACTGCCGCTGGTGGAGGAACAGGCCTGAAGGTCGGGGCTCAACAGTGACGCTGAGGAAGTGGTGGAGCACCCCAAGATCCTTCATAGCAAATTCCTTCTGGAGAGAAGGAATGATGCGGTGGAGCAGAGACTCGCTGGAGGCGGTGAGAACAATGTCATCCACATAGAGGAGCAGGTAAGCAGTCTCACCCCCATAGGGGAATATGAACAGGGAGGTGTCAGACTTAGCCTCCGTGAACCCAAGAGTCTGCAGGAAGGTAGCGAACCGAGAGTACCAAGCCCGGGGTGCCTGCTTGAGCCCGTAGAGGGATTTGTTGAGCCGGCAGACCAAGTCAGGACGAGAAGAATCCACGAAACCGGCCGGCTGACTGCAGTAGACCGTCTCAGTCAGAGTGCCATGAAGGCATTCTTGACATCCAGCTGATGCACAGGCCAGGAGCGCTCGAGAGCCAGTGAGAGGACGGTGCAGACTGAGCTGGCTTCACCACGGGACTGAAGGTCTCATCATAGTCAATGCCGGGCCGCTGAGCGAAGCCGCGGAGGACCCAGCGAGCCTTGTAGCGCTCCAAGGAACCATCAGCACGCTTTTTGTGCGTCCAGATCCACTTGCCGGTGACAATATTGGAGGCCGGCGGTCGGGGCACAAGGTCCCACGTCTGGTTGGCGAGGAGGGCCGCGTACTCCTCTTCCATCGCGCGGCGCCAGTGAGGATCCGCCAAGGCCGCGCGGACGGAAGAGGGTACCGGAGAGATCCCCGTCTCGCAGGCGGCGGCGGTGAGGGCCTGCGAGCGAGATGCCTGCCTCGTCACCATCGGGTGAGTGTGACGAGGGTCCCGGTGAAGGAGGGGCGGGTGGTACACCGGCGGGTCGGCGCGAGAGCGCAGCAGGACCGGCGGAGCACACACCGGTGGCGAAGGCGACGATGCCGGCGGCAACGGCGGAGCCGGCTCCCGCCGCCGCTGGTAGACGATGCCGAAACGCCCGGGAGGAGGTGAGGGCGGACCCGGCTCCTGGCGGCGCTGGTAGACGAGTCCGAAGCGCCCGGGAGGAGGTGGGGTCGGGGCGTTCGGTCCCACGATCGGAATTGCAGTGTTGGGCACAACGGGAGGCAGCGAAGCCACAGAGAGCAATGGTGGAAGCTCCGGGGCGGCCTCAGTCGTAGCAGGTACTGGAGGAAAGTCCTGTTGCGCGGCCGGCAGAGGCGAGGTGGGACCACAGGAGAGCGCGCCGGAGTAGTACCTGCAGGGTAGAGGGAGAAGGGTGGCAGAATCATCGGGTCAGTGGGAAAAAAGAAAGCCTCCGTAGGGTCAGCAGGAGGTGTGGAGGTAGAGGTGGTGGAGTAAGGGAATGCCGACTCATCAAACACGACATGGCGAGAGATGAGGACACGGCGAGAGGAAAGGTCGAAGCATCGGTAACCCTTGTGATCCGGAGAGTATCCGAGAAAGACACAGATGGTCGATCGTGGGGCCAGCTTATGGGGAGCGGTGGCGGCGGTGTTAGGGTAACACGCACACCCGAAGACTCGAAGGTGGTCGTATCGGGGAGGTGTACCGAAAAGAGCGTGGTGAGGTGTGGGAGCCGAGCAGGCAGTAGAAGGAAGACGGTTAAGGAGATAGGTGGATGTGTGCAGGTACTCAGCCCAGAAGCGAGCGGGAAGGGATGCCTGGAGCAGAAGGGTGCGCATGGTGTCATTGGTTGTGCGGATCATGCGCTCTGCCTTGCCGTTTTGAGAGGAGGTATACGGACAAGACATGCGTAGCCGGACACCGTGAGAAAGGAAGAAGGCACGTGAGGTTGAGTTATCGAACTCACGGCCATTGTCGCACTGGACAACCTTGATGGTGAGGCCGAACTGAGTGGATACCCAAGCGAAGAAGTGGCTGAGAGTGGGAAACGCCTCGGACTTGGCACACATGGGAAAAGTCCAGGAGTAATGGGAGAAATCATCGACCACCACCAAGTAGTACTTATAGCCAGACATGCTGAGAACAGGAGAAGTCCACAAGTCGCAATGGATAAGATTGAACACACAAGTGGCATGTGAGGAAGAAGACTGAAAGGGAAGGCGAACGTGACGGCCCAGCTGGCACGCATGACACAAGTGCTCATCGTGAGCCCGAGGGCACCGAATGTCTGAACTACGACTGAGCTGCATCAGTGCATCCCAGCCAGGATGGCCGAGGCGGCGGTGCCAAGTAGTGGAGGAAGTAGTAGCTGCGAAAGCGGCTGAGGAAATGGGGGGCGAAGAAGGTGAAACAGACGCCGAAAACCGAAGGGTGTAGAGGGGTCCAGTGATGTTACAACGGAGCAGAGGACACCGGGAGGCCAAATCCCGCATGGTGAGGCCAGAGGGGTCAAACTCAACCGAACAAGAGTTGTCAGTTGTGAAACGGCGAATGAAGAGAAGGTTGTGAATCATACCGGGAGCCACAAGAACATCAGGGATATGAAAGGAGTCGTGGTAACTGGCAGTGCCCACGGAGGAGACAGGAATGCAAGTGCCATTGGCGACCATGATGGAAGAGGGATAGGAAGGGTGGGGAGGACAAAGAGAAGAAAGTAGACTCGCGTCGGACGTGGTGTGGAATGTGGCTCCCGAGTCGGCGATCCAATCAGGACTGACTGATCGCAGCCCTGCGGCAGGAGGAACTGCGGGCGGAGGGCTGGTGGTGGTGCTGAAGGAGTAGGCCAAGACAGCCGGGTCCCAATCGACAAGCCCGGGCGAGGCACTGGGAGGTGTAGCCCACAGGGATGTGGGGTGAAACCCCGGGGGAGCACCAGTGACCATGGCCGCCGACGGGCGAAGTTCACTCCGTGGAGGCACCGACGACTGTGAGGCAGGGAGGTGGAGGTGCTGCTCCGTCTCGGCGAGTTGGTGGGCCAGCGCATCGGCTGCATCGCGCTCGCGCTCCCAAGCGAGGGCGGCCGCACGGACCCGGGCCTTGGCAGCCGCGCCCGACGCCAGTAGGAGGGCAGCGGCGGTGGCGGTGCCGCCCGCACCAGCGGCCCCGACGCTCACGACCATGGTGGTGGCGGCGCCAGGAAGATGGCCCGGCTGCGGCGGCGAAGATCGCGGAGGGTAGGGAGCCGACGAGGCCCTGCGCGCAACACGGCGCCGGAGCGTGGCACGAGGGGCAGCGGCGTTCGCGCCGGCGTTGGTGCCGCGCACGCCCGCGCCCGCGCTAGGGCCGCGCGCGCCCGTGTCTGGGCCGCCCGCGCCCGCGGCCAGGCCTGGACCGGCGGCGGCGGCGCTGGGGCCGCGCTGGGGGGCGGCGGTGGCGCCTGGTCCGCGCGCGCCCGTGGACGCAGCAGAAGAGGCGGCGCCGAACAGACTAGCTGTCGCCGCCGCGGAGGAGGTGGCCCTGAAAGGGCTCGGGGTGGTTGCTACGGAGGAAGCCCCGCCGAATAGACAAGAGGAGGTCGCTGCAGAGCCGGTAGCGGACGCACGGAAGAGGCCGGGCTGCTTGCCGCAGCGGAGGCGGCGCCGAAGTGGCCAGGGCTGCTTGCGGCGGAGGTACCAGCTCCTGGCGGCGGCGGCGCCTAGGCGGCTGGCGGCAGGGGAGGGGAGGAGGAAAGAAGAAAACCGCCGAGATAAGTAGGAGGGGGAGGAGAAGGCTGGGCGGCCATGGCCGCCGGCGGTGGCGTGCCTGGCGGTGGCGGCGGCCCAGGCGGCTGGGCAGGGGAGGGGAGGGTGAAGGAAAACCCTAGCTTGATACCATGCTAGAATTGTGATCTCACATTCCTTGGGCCTACCCTAAGGGTGGCTCTATATATTGTACCATACATGGGCCTCTAATGGGCCTATACTCCAACAGATTTGTTTATATTTCTCATAATCTTTTGACGGTTTCTTCTAGGTCTCATAAGTGCTTTAACCTAGGATGGCCTTGGAAGCTGAGCGACCCGTTTTTCTCGAAGCCCAGCAGGAAGGATAAGGTTGTTTTTCTATATTAATCATAATCACAATTATTTTGATCTTTCAGTATCTGTCACCAAATCAGTATTTGTATATTTGTAAGTAATACGTTTTGTGCTTCTTGACCATCATACCATGTTGCCAACAATGAGATAAGGCCCATTTTCACTTTAACCAAGCTTCAGTATAGGCTTACAAAACTGCTTCTATTTCTTGCGAATTGTTTGTCTATTTTGCTTACAAGATGTGCATTTGGTTTTCCAGGGCTTGCTAGGTAGGAATCATCACTACGGAAAGACATCTTTTGTGGAACATAGGACTTTTCTTCATCTTTACCACAGCTTTCATCGCCTTTGGATGTTCCTTGTTATGATGTTTCAGGTGAATGCAAACTCTGGTCATTCTACCATTATTCCTTATTTTGTTTGGGATTGAGTACCCACTGGTTTAAGGAATTCTTAGTTTGGTTTTATTCCATGTGTTGAGTTGCTAGATAAACAATAACACAATTAGGTTTTTTGGCCACCCCCTTCTCTAAAAACACACAAGTTTTCTCCAAATACATGTTCTTGCATGATAACTGTTTTTACCTCCCTTGGACGTGGCACTCTATGAAGTTAGTAGCATGCACCCCTTTAATTCCCTTGGGCGTGGCACACTATAATGTCTTCCATCAGATTCTTGCATCACCGCTACACTGGGTATTCAATAATAGACTGGTCCTGGGTGGCTTTTCCAATACTTAAAACAAATTGGTATTAGACCGATGCATACTTTCTTGTATGGAGTTTATTAATAAAGACCTTAACTTGTCGGTGGTTTGATTACTTAAAGCAAATAATGGCTTGTATTTTGGGACTTTTTGCATGGGAAAGAGAGAATTTAGCTGGACATTGTTGTTGTTTTGTTTCTTGTCACAAAAGTATTTATCAATGATTTATTTATGTTCCATGATTGTATATTGCTCCGCTATGAGCGAGCATGTTTCCATCTATGTATAGGTTTGACTTTGTATGTTACAACCCGTAGTGAAAAATTACCATAAACATCTTGAAATTGATGTTTACCTGTAGATGTGTTGACTTCTTTTGTCCTTGTATGGCCATGAGAATGAATTCTGTCTTTTAATTTCCGTATGATGTATCATTAGGTGCTTTATATTGCCTTCTTTAATGTTTTTATACATTTGGTTTGGTGTAACCTATGTGTGGTTCTATTTGTGTTGATGCAGGGACTAACTATCATTGCTTTCAATGATGGTACTTTTGACAGGAAGACTATATTGCAACTTCTTAGTCTGGGTCCTACTTATGTTGTAATGAAATTTATTGAGAGTGAGCACAGATCTTTTCCCTACTGTAATATGATGATTTGTGTAAATTGTCCTGATGGCTAATTTCTTTTGTTACCTTTTGTTACTGCAAAGGTCTATTGGATATTCTAATGATGTATGGTGCCTATTCAACGTCTCGTGGATCTGCAATCACCAGAGTGGCATGGCGATTCTGCTGGTTTACTGTAGCTTCGGTTGCGATTTGCTACCTATATATGTATGTTTTCAAATCCATTTGTGATATCTGAAAATTTCTTTCTTACCCTATAAATTAAAAAGAGTTCACTTAAATGAAAAGACTGTCTTGAAGGTCATTATCATATGGTAATGACACATGTTGAGGCCTTGAAACACGAAGGGGCAACAAATACCACATTTGCCTTTTTTACATGGTTCGGGATGAATTTTGGAAACCATAAAATATTCACAACACGCCAAAGAAGCGGTTGGCTGAGCCAGCCCGGGTTCGAGTCACGGCACCATCTTCTTAAGACGAAAATCAGGGGGACGTCTCTCTCCCTGGTCGAGTCTTTTTTAACACTTTGTAATGCCATTCAAAAATTAAGAATTCTGAAGTCGTCTGTCTTATCCAATATGAATTTTTACTGGCATGGTTGAAATATGGTCAATTCTGATACTTGGCACATGCTATGTGCTATTTACAGTTTTCAGTCATATTGCCAAAGATTCACTAGTAATACTAGTAATAAATTTGAAGTGCTAAGTGGTTAAAATTTGACGATGAATTTGATTTTTCAAAAGCTGTAGAACTGATGAGTTTAAATTTACCTGTAGTCAACTGTAGAATAGTTCTAGTTGGCCGCTCAACTTAATACAACAACAACAACATAGCCTTTTGTCCCAAGCAAGTTGGGGTAGGCTTGGCCGCTCAACTTAATCATGAAGTGAAATTATCTGGTCCCAACTCCAAATCAGCACTTGATATTTAAGTGAACCTTTTGTCCTGGAGAATTGCTAGATGAAATTCTAATAGTCTGATCATTTTCTAGCAAGGCACTTCAAGATGGCACAGAGTCAGCAACATTCAAGATATATGTTTTTGTAATCAGTGCATATGTGGGCGCTAAGATAATTATCAGCCTACTTACGAGTGTCCCTTGTTGCCATGGTTTGGCTGAGGCTTGCTATCGCTGGTCTGCTGTACGCCTTGTTAAGTGGATGCATCAGGTCTTGTCCTTCTTTAGCACATTCTGACTTCTTATCTTTTGAAATCTTTGTATGCGATGTCTTCTGCTAAGAATATCTGACATTTTATTTTTGTTGAAGGAGAATAATTATGTTGGAAGAGGCATGCATGAGAGTCCCCTTGACTATATCAAGTAACTGTAGAACTTTGAAACATAATTCTGCGATCCAGCTCACAAACTGGAAGTTCTTAATTATTTACTATATTTACTGTGCAGATACGCCACTTTCTGGATTGCAATTCTTGGTGCAAAGTTTTCATTCACCTATTTTCTCCAGGAAAGCTTGGTTTTTCATTTTTAACAATTCATAGTTATTGACCTTTGGACCTAAAACATTGGCCTTTATTATGCAGATAAAACCTCTTGTAAAACCAACAAGAACTATAATCAATTTCAGAGGCCTGCAGTATGCTTGGCATGACTTTTTCTCAAAGAGTATGGATACATTACTTTTTTCCACAAATGTCACCATGATATTTTTTTTCCTGTCCACACCCTCTGATCCTATAAAATTTCATTATTGTGTATTTGGAAATTGTTCCTTTCAGAACTTTGAGAAGTGTCTATCTGTTTCTAAATATTTATGATTAAATGTGTGTAATCGAATTGCTCTTACAATTCTTGCAGATAATCATAATGCTCTTACGATCCTTTCTTTATGGGCTCCAGTGTTGTCAGTAAGTAACCTTTGGTTGCTTCTCGTTCTAGCTCTCTTAACTCCTTTTATGTGTCAGAATCACAGGCACAATATGCAAACAAACTATGACTGTTGAAAAATTAACATTAGATATCTCTAGACGAAATTGTCGTAAGCTCATTATAAAATAATGAGTCGACTTCTGTCTAGTTTCTCTTGATCACATTTGAAAATTATATTTCTTATATTAAGCATTCATTTATGCAGATTTACCTTTTGGACATTCATGTATTCTACACTGTATTGTCTGCTATTTATGGATTTCTCCTTGGTGCACGCGATCGCTTGGGAGAGGTTAGCTCCATAAACTTTAGCCTTGAACTATTGTCAGACTATCAATGAAGTTGCTTCTGGCTGATCTATCAACCTTATCACTTTAGATTGTTAATATTATGCAATCTCATTTCTTGTTTAGCCGTTTGTCATACTTCTCAATATAGATTTTTAATGCTTCGATGCTTGCACAATGCACGCTATGCCTGCAAGATGTAAGACAACAGCTAGGTGCATTTGATTACACGAATACAGTCTTTTTTAGTTTTGATAACATCAATACACTAAACGGAATTGCAAAACATTTATTGGATTTGTGTTAAGGTTGGGTATTCCTCCAGTGGAATGTACTTTATTATTCTCTACTCCCTCCGTCCCATAATAAGTGCACCAAGCATTCAAAAGTTGTTCCACGATAAGTGCACTTCTAGGTATGGGATCACCTAGCTCTAGTAGGCTTTACTACTTTCTCTATTCCCCAAATGCAATTATTACATGCTTGCATAACTTATGTCTGGGGTATATTTGTAATTTCTGAGTA
Organism: Saccharum hybrid cultivar R570; assembly: GCA_038087645.1. Classification (NCBI taxonomy): domain Eukaryota; kingdom Viridiplantae; phylum Streptophyta; class Magnoliopsida; order Poales; family Poaceae; genus Saccharum; species Saccharum hybrid cultivar. The sequence goes on along the minus strand of JAQSUU010000012.1, from coordinate 36,874,481 downwards.
ACATTGATTTCAGTAACAAATCCTGGAAGTGCATTTATTTTGGGAGGAGGGAATTGTTGTTTTAGACTGCAACACTTGAACAATGTGGCAGTCACTTCCTCTTTGTACGACGATTTACCTCTCGTCGCTGTTTCCACCTCCAGTTAATGGCACACAGTCCACTCCACCATACCATACCATACCCATTCAAGTCCAAGTACCAGTTCCTATTTGCCTTTGGCTGGGGTTCTTTGGGAAAAAGGACCGTGGAATGGAAATATAAAAGAACATGTATTTGTTTGTTTGTTAATCTATGCTGTCTGGTATTTTTATTTGTGTTTACAGATTAGTAATGTCGAGGCAGTTCATAGATTCTTTGAGAAGTTTCCTAGAGAATTCATGCATAGACTGAATGTTGCTGTTCCAAAAAGGTTTGTGATGTCCTCCTAGTTTCTTGTTTATCTTCTTTGTTTTCATAATCTAAAGCTGGTTTTAATCCTTTATACAGGAAGCAACTGCTATCTTCTGGTCAGGTATGAGTCGTCATTGTTATGGATCTTCTTTGTATATTGATTTTGACCTCTGAGTAGATGTACATTTTGATCCTATTTTTTCAATCTTTTCGGGGATCTGGGTGTTAGAAAGTGATGCTTTCATACTTAGGGCTAACCCTAGAAGGGTAGCTATATAGGTTCCATACATGGGCCACATGGGCCTTAGCCTCATGGGCCTAAACACATACTCTAACACCCCCCGCAGTCTGAACTACCGGCGCAGCGGAGTTCAAGGCTGAACAAGAAAGAACACACACAACCCCCCACAGACGCAACTAGCCACCGGTGATGTTGAGGCTGGAGCGAAACTCGGCGAAAGTCGAGGACGGGAGGCCTTTGGTGAAGATGTCCGCAAACTGGGAGGTCGTCGGAACATGAAGGACCCGCACCTCGCCCATGGCCACCCGATCACGGACAAAGTGGAGGTCGATCTCCACATGCTTGGTCCGCTGGTGCTGGATGGGGTTGGTGGAGAGGTAGACCGCACTGACGTTGTCGCAGTAGATCAGTGTGCTCCGGGAGGGCGGAGTGTGCAACTCCGCAAGCAGCTGCCTGAGCCAGGCGGCCTCCGCCACGCCGTTAGCAACGGCGCGGTACTCCGCCTCGGCGCTGGACCGGGAGACCACCGGCTGGCGCTTGGACGACCAAGACACCAGGTTGCCGCCCAGGAAGACGGCGTAGCCGGAGGTGGAGCGGCGAGTATCCGGGCAACCGGCCCAGTTAGCGTCGGTGTAAACGGTGAGGTCGGTGGAGGAGGCCCGGTGGAGGAGGCCGTAGTCGAGCGTGCCCCGGAGGTAGCGGAGGAGGCGCTTGAGAGCCGTGAGGTGAGGCTCCCGGGGGTCATGCATATGGAGGCAGACCTGCTAAACTGCATAGGTGATGTCCGGCCGGGTGAAGGTGAGGTACTGAAGGGCCCCGGCGAGACTCCTGTACGCAGTGGGATCGGCCACCGGTGGTCCCTCAGCCTCAGACAGCTTGCCCTGAGTGTCGACCGGAGTGGAGCAGGGGTTGCAGTCAGACATCCCAGCCCGCTCCAGAATGTCCCGAGTGTACTGTCGCTGGTGAAGGAGCCCGGCAGGACGGTGCTCAGCAGTGACACCGAGGAAGTGGTGGAGCTCACCCAGATCCTTCATCGCGAACTCTTGCTGGAGAGCGGTGATGATCCGGCGGAGAAGTGGCTCGCTGGAGGCGGTGAGGACAATGTCATCAACATAGAGCAGCAAATATGCAGTGTCGGCTCCATGGTGGTAGACGAACAGGGACGTATCAGACTTGGCCTCCATGAACCCCAGGGTCAGCAAGAAAGCGGCGAACCGGTGGTTCCACGCCCGAGGTGCCTGCTTGAGGCCGTAGAGGGACCTGTTGAGCCGGCAGACCATGTCAGGACGGGTGGTGTCGACGAACCCCGCCGGCTGACTGCAGTACACCGTCTCGGTAAGAAGGCCGTGGAGGAAGGCGTTCTTGACGTCCAGCTGGTGGACGGGCCAAGACCGAGCAAGTGCCAGCGATAGCACGGTACGGACGGTGGCCGGCTTAACCACCGGGCTGAAGGTCTCATCGTAGTCGACGCCAGGGCGCTGAGTGAAACCCCGGAGGACCCAGCGAGCCTTGTAGCGCTCGAGAGAGCCGTCGGCCCGGCGCTTGTGGGTCCAAATCCACTTGCCGGTGACGACGTTGGAGCCTGGCGGCCGGGGCACCAACTCCCACGTCTGGTTGGCGAGTAGCGCGGCGTACTCCTCTTCCATCGCGCGGCGCCAGTGAGGGTCCAACAGGGCGTCGCGGACGGAGGAGGGTACCGGAGAGACCACCGCATCGCCGGTCGAAGCCTCGAGGGCACGAGGCGGCAGGGCGCCAGCCGCGTGTCGTGTCACCATCGGGTGAACATGCCGCGGGTGTCGGTGCAGCAGCGGCGGGTGGTAGACCGGCGGGGCACCACGAGCCGGCGGAGACAGCGGCGGTGGTGTCGGTGTCCCCGGTGGAGAAGGGAGCGCGAGCGGCGGCGGCCGCGGCCTGCGCTGGTACACTCGTACCGGCGCGGCGAACCTCGACGGAGGTGCCGGGGCAGGTGCCGGGACGGGATTCGGCGTCGTCGACCGACATGACCCCCCCGGGGCAGCAGCGGGGGACGAAGGCCCCGGGTCTGCACCAACCGGAGAGGACGGGGCCGCGCCCGAGGACGACGGGCACGGACCTGCTGGGGATCCGGGACAGGAGGCCGGTCCGGCACGCGGCGAAGCGGTACCTGCAGGAGACCACGAAAAAGGTGGCCGGACCACCGGGTCAGTGGGAAACAGGGAGGGTGGGTCAGGTACCGGAGGGGTGGTGGTGCTAGAAAAGGGAAAGACGGACTCATCGAACACCACATGACGAGAGATGAGAACCCGTCGGGAGGTAAGGTCAAAGCACCGGTACCCCTTGTGATCCGGGGAGTACCCGAGGAAGACACAGAGCGTGGAGCGAGGGTCCAGCTTGTGAGAAGAAGTGGCAGCGGTGTTGGGGTAACACGCACACCCAAACACGCGGAGGTGATCGTACCGAGGCGGGGTACCGAAGAGGGCGTGGTGAGGAGTGGGAGCGGGGCAGGCCGCGGAAGGAAGACGGTTAAGAAGGTAGGTGGAGGTGTGCAGGCCCTCAGCCCAGAAGCGAGCGGGAAGAGAGGCCTGAAACAGAAGGGTACGCACGGTGTCATTGGTGGTGCGAATCATCCGCTCAGCCTTGCCATTTTGCGAAGAGGTGTATGGACAAGACATGCGGAGCTGAACACCGTGAGAGAGGAAGAAATCGCGGGAGGTGGAGTTATCAAACTCGCGACCATTGTCACACTGGACGGCCTTGATGGGGAGGCCGAACTGTGTAGACACCCAAGAAAAGAAGTGAAGGAGCGTGGTAAACGTATCTGACTTCGCACGGAGAGGAAAAGTCCACGAATAATGCGAAAAATCATCAACAACCACAAGATAGTACTTATAACCGGAAATACTCAGAATAGGAGATGTCCATAGGTCGCAATGTACAAGATCAAAAATACGGGCCGCATGGGAAGTAGAGCTAGAAAACGGAAGACGAACATGTCGGCCCAATTGGCACGCATGACACCGTTGCTCATCATGAGCTCGAGTGCTATCACATCGGAGCAGAGGACGCCGGGAAGCCAAATCCTTTACAGTAAGACCAGAAGAGTCAAATTCCACAGAACAAGAATTGTCAGCTGTAAAACGTCGAATAGAAAGAAGATTATGAACCATAGAAGGAGCAACAAGAACATCTGGAAGACGAAAGGAGCCATGAGCACCGGCGGTACCCACAAAAGAGACTGGAATACAAGAACCATTAGCGACCATAATGGACGAAGGAAGAGAGGAAGAGGGAGAGTGAATCGACGAAAGTATACCGGGGTCAGGAGCAGTGTGGTAGGTGGCACCCGAATCAGCGATCCACTCGGGTCCAACCGGAGGCGTCAGGCCCATGGTGCTGAACGAGCGAGCCAGGGCTGCCTGTTCCCATCCAGCAACCCCCGGGAGAGTCCCAGGAGGTGGAGTCCACGCCGTAGCCGGGAAGACGCCGGGTGGAGGACCAGCAGGGGGAGCCGGAGGAGCTCCGGTGAGCATGGCCACCGGTGGACGCAAGTCGGCACCAGTGGCGTGGTAGGGCCACATAGAGATGCGCCCAGACCACGGGTGCTGGAAAGAGGGCCATGTGGCCCCTCCCTGCGGAACACCTGGTGCCGGGGCCTGGGTATGTCCACCCCGCCGGAGGGAGGAGGACCCAGGAGAGACTGCGGCGGTGGAGCGGTCAACCGTGGTGGAGCAGACGGACGCGGCGAAGTAGCAGCCAGGGCCGTCGAGGACGACGAGGACCCTGTGGAAGTGGTGGATCCCGGCTGGAGGCCCTGCGTGAGCTCCTCCATGACAAGATCGTCACGGACCTCCAGGAAGGTGGGGAAGGGCCGCTGGCGGGTGATCCACGTCCGGAGGTGGGCGTAGCGGTCACTGAACCCCCGGAGGACGTTGAGGACCAAGATGCGGTCCTCCACGGGCCACCCGAGGTCCCCCAGGGAGTCCGCCATGCCCTTCATCCGACAGCAGAACTCGTTGACGGAGAGGTCACCCTGGACGAACATCCGGAAGCTCGCGTCGAGGCGCAGAGCCCGAGCCTCGGAGTTGCCCAGGAACTGACCCTCAAGGGCGAGCCACGCCCGACGCGCGTCAGGAGAGGTGCGGACGAGGTCGTGGAGGTCCAGAGAGATCGTCCCCATGATCCAGGAGAGGACGATGCTGTCCAGGCGAAACCACGACGGGGTCTGGACGGCGACCGAAGCGTCAACGAGGACGTGGTCGTCGAGGGCGTAGCGGCGAAGAGTGAGAAGCACGAGGTCCCGCCAGCGGGCGTAGGATGGCGACTCCGGCTCGAGGATGACCGGGACGAGGAGGCGAATGTTCTGGACCCCCCCGGCCTGGTAGTGAAGCTGAGCCACGAGCGGGTCGGCCGGGTCGTGCCAGAGGACGGCGGTGTGGGAAGCGCGACGTCCCGGCGAGGCGGAGGAAGTGGCCCCAACATCGGCAGGACAGGCGAGGAGGTGCTCCGCCTCGGCGATCTGGCGGGCCAGAGCATCGGTCGCATCGCGCTCCCGCTCCCACACGAGTGCAGCGGCGCGCACACGGGCCTGCCCCTCCGCGGCAGCAGCCCGGGCAGCGGCGAGAGCGGCGGCGAGTCCGGATTCGGGACGGTGGACGGGAGCGGGGTGCGAAGATGGAGCGGGAAAGAAGAAGGCTGCGCCTTGAGAAGTGATCCCCGCACCCCCATGCTGCGAACCAGCCGCCGCGGCGAGAGCAGCAGCAAGGGCGGCTCCATCCCCGGCGCCCAAGGGAAGAAGAGTCACTGGAGTGATGGAGGGCGTGGTGACTGGAGCAGTAGCTGCAGCAGTGGTACCGGAGACATCCAGAGCCCCCGAGGAGGTCCCTGAGGTGGCACCAGAGGAGGCGGCCACCACCAGGTCCCCCCCGCTGTCCAACCCGAGGACAGGGGTGGCCGCTGATGGCTGCTGGCCTGCCGCTGCCAGGGCCCCGGCGAGCGCGTTCCCGAGGAGGGCAGAGGGCGCGGTGGGGGTAAGGTTGGGGGAGCCGCGGCTCCCAGCAGCAACCTTAAGAGGGGCGGCGCCACCAGGAACGTCAGGGAGAGGAGCGGCATGGCCCTGGGCGGCGCCACCAGGGAAAGCGGCGGTGCCACCAGTAGCGGCCCCAGAGGAGGGAGAACGGAGCAGATCAGCCCAGGATGGGGAGGAGAGGGGAGGGAAAACAGAGAAGTAGGAGGGAGGGGGAGGTGGCCGGCCGGCCATGGCCGCCGGCGGCAAGGAAGGCTGGCGGCTATGGAGACAGGGGCCGGCGGCTGGGTCTGGGGAGAAAGAAGTGGCTGGATACCATGTTAGAAAGTGATGCTTTCATACTTAGGGCTAACCCTAGAAGGGTAGCTATATAGGTTCCATACATGGGCCACATGGGCCTTAGCCTCATGGGCCTAAACACATACTCCAACACTGGGATATAGCACAATACTTGTTTGAATTATTTATTTGTATGTATAAATAATGTATGCCATTCTTTATTGTTATTTACAAAGAGTTGACACTGGGGGCATCAAATTTTCCAGGAAACAGAATTAAACAAGTTTGATGCATCTAGATTCTCCCCCTTCTGGAATGAAATCGTGAGGAATTTACGGGAAGAGGATTATATTAACAGTTTGTAAGTATTTCTTCCTATGCTACTATGATACAGTTTTCTTGACTGCTATATGTCGATATAGTTTGACTGTTATCCTATTTGCAGTGAATTAGAATTGCTTTTGATGCCCAAAAATGACGTTGGAGTGGTTCCGATTGTGCAGTGGCCACTTTTCTTGCTTGCTAGCAAGGTCAAAAATCGAAAACAACTTTAACTGTTTAAAAGTTTTCCCTTGCTTGATTCACAAGTTTTGTTTCCATTCTGTTTCTTCAATCAGCACCTCCCCTTTCCAATTTGTAGGTTTTCTTGGCCAAAGAGATTGCAGAGGACTGCAAAGACTCACAAGAAGAACTTTGGCTAAGGATATCGAAGGATGAATACATGCACTATGCTGTTGTAGAGTGCTTCCATAGCATTTATCATATTCTGACGTCTATACTAGAGAAAGAAGGACGCCTCTGGTAATTAGTGTTACTATTGTACTTATTAATGCTATTTTTTTATTCTTCTACATCATATTGGTTGGAGGACCTTGTTAGGTTTATCTCTAGCCTGCTCCAACTTGCTTGGGACTGAAAGGCTTTGTTTTTGCTGTTGTTTCATTTCACCTCATAAATTTGACAGGTTTTTTTATGTTGCTTTGTTATTTGGAAAATTTAGGGTGGAAAGGATTTATGGTGGTATCCGAGACAGCATTTCAAACAGGACCATCCAAAGTGATCTTCATTTCAAAAAGTTGCCTAATGTTATTGCCAAGCTTGTTGCTGTATTGGGAATACTGGTATGTATGATGTTTTGGTATTTATTGTTGGAGTATATGTAGGCCCATGAGGCCAAGGCCCATGTGGCCCATGTATGGAACCTATTTAGCTACCCTTCTAGGGTTAGCCCTTGCAATAGAGAATGGCATATTCCAACATGGTATCCAGCCTAGGTTAGGCTCTCTTTCCCCTCCCCTGCCGCCCAGCCGCCGCCACCTCCCTGTGGCCGCCGCCGGCTAGCCGGTGAGCCATGGCTGGCCGTCCACCTCCCCCTCCCTCCCTCTATTCTCACTTCCCACCCCTCTCCTCTTCTTCCTCCACCTGGGCCCAGGTGCTCACCGGCGCCACTTCCCCTGCTCCTGGCGCCGCCGCACTTCTCCCTGGCGGGGCCGCTGCTGCGGGTCTTCTTCCCGGCGCGGCTGCCACCGCCGGCCTCTTCCCCAGCGCAGCCGGACTCCCTGGCTCCCTCCCTGGTGCCTCCCTTCCCGCCGCCCCTGGCCCCCTGGCGCTCCTCCCTGGAGCGGGCCTGCAGGGTGCTGGCCTGGAGGGCGCTGGTCCCAGTGCCGGCCGCCCCTTTTCTCTCCCTGCCGCAGCGCTGTCCAGCCCACAGCCACAGCTGCGCCAGCCCATCCTTCCTCCTCCTGCCGCCACTGGGCAACCCGCACCTGCCCAGGTGCTCTCCTCTGCGGCGGTTGAGGACCCGGGTGCCACTGATGGGGCCGATGGGGACCCTCAGCCCCAACTCCCGGCCACTGATGGTGCCCAACCTGCTGTCCAGCAGCCCCCCATCCACCTTACCGGCGCCGGGCTGGACGCCGGCAACCTCTCTCCTGCCGGTGCCCAGGCCTTCCCGGCCCCGCCACCTCTCCTTTCCCAGATCTACGCCGGACGTGACGCTTCGTCTCTCGCCGCTGCCCTCGCCGCCGCGCGTGCCTCTGCCGCGGAGGGGCAGGCTCGGGTGCGGGCGGCCGCCCTCGTGTGGGAGCACGAGCGCGAAGCGGCCGATGCCCTGGCTCGCCAGATCGCCGAGGCGGAGCGGCTCCTCTCATCCCCCGTCGGCCAGGACGTTGGGGCCCACTCCTCTGCCTCGCCGGGTCGCCGCGTGTCTCACACCGCCGTCCTCTGGCACGACCCGGCCGACCCGCTCGTGGCTCAGCTGCACTACCAGGCGGGGGGGTCCAGAACATTCGCCTGCTCGTTCCGGTCGTCCTCGAGCCGGAGTCCCCCTCGTACGCCCGCTGGCGGGACCTGGTCCTCCTCACCCTTCGCCGCTACGCCCTCGACGACCACGTCCTCGTCGACACCCTGGTCGCCGTCCAGACGCCGTCGTGGCTTCGTCTCGACAGCATCGTTCTCTCCTGGATCTTGGGGACGATCTCTCTGGACCTCCACGACCTCGTCCGCACCTCTCCGGATGCGCGCCGGGCTTGGCTCGCCCTCGAGGGCCAGTTCCTGGGCAACGCTGAGGCCCGGGCACTGCGTCTCGACGCGAGTTTCCGCACCTTCGTCCAGGGTGACCTCTCCGTCGGCGAGTTCTGCCGTCGGATGAAGGGCATGGCTGACTCCCTTGGGGATCTCGGGTGGCCCGTCGAGGATCGCATCTTGGTCCTCAACGTCCTCCGGGGGCTCAGTGACCGCTACGCCCACCTCCGGACGTGGATCACCCGCCAGAGGCCTTTTCCCACCTTCTTGGAGGTCCGTGACGATCTCGTCATGGAGGAGCTCACTCAGGGCCTCCAGCCGGGCTCTACCACTTCCTCGTCCTCCTCGACGGCCCTGGCTGCTACTCCGCCGCGTCCTACTGCTCCACCGCGGTCGTCGGCTCCGCCATCGTCGTCTCTCCTGGGTCCTCCTCCCTCCGGGCCGAGCGGAGGTGGGGGGGGCCGTGGCTCTCGTCGTCGCCGTGGGGGGGGCCGCGGGGGTGGCCGGGGTGCTCAACCCCACGCTCCTGCACCGTCTGGCACACACGGGGGGGCACCGTGGCCTTCGTTCCAGAACCCGTGGTCCGGTCGCATCTCTATGTGGCCCTACCACGCCCCCGGAGCCGATACTCGCCCACCGATGGCCATGCTCACCGGGACTCCTCCAGCCGGTCCTTCGCCTGGTGTTTTCCCTGCTACGTCGTGGGTTCCACCTTTCGGGACTCCACCGGGGGTCGCCGGCTGGGATCAGGCGGCCCTGGCTCGCTCGTTCAGCACCATGAGCCTGACACCTCCGGCTGGTCCCGAGTGGATCGCTGATTCGGGGGCCACCTACCACACTACTCCTGACCCCGGTATACTTTCGTCGATTCACTCTCCTTCCTCTCTTCCTTCGTCCATTATGGTCGCTAATGGTTCTTGTATTCCTGTCTCGTCTGTGGGTACCGCCGGTGCTCATGGCTCCTTTCGTCTTCCTGATGTTCTTGTTGCTCCTTCTATGGTTCATAATCTTCTTTCTATTCGACGTTTTACAGCTGACAATTCTTGCTCTGTGGAATTTGACTCTTCTGGTCTTACTGTAAAGGATTTGGCTTCCCGGCGTCCTCTGCTCCGATGTGACAGCACCGGGCCCCTTTACACACTTCGCTTCCCGGCGGCTCCTTCATCTTCTTCGCCGCCCGTTTTGTCAGCTGCCTTCGTCGCTTCCTCTTCCTCCACCACCTGGCACCGGCGCCTCGGCCATCCTGGACGTGATGCCCTGATACAGCTCAGTCGTAGCTCTGGTCTTCCATGTACTCGAGCTCCTGATGAGCACTTGTGTCATGCGTGCCAATTGGGCCGACATGTTCGTCTTCCTTTTTCTAGTTCTACTTCCCATGCGGCCCGTGTTTTTGATCTTGTACATTGCGACCTTTGGACATCTCCTATTATGAGCATTTCTGGTTATAAGTACTACCTTGTGGTTGTTGATGATTTTTCGCATTATTCGTGGACTTTTCCTCTTCGTGCGAAGTCTGATACGTTTACCACGCTCCTCCACTTCTTTACTTGGGTGTCCACTCAGTTCGGTCTCACCATCAAGGCCGTCCAGTGTGACAATGGTCGCGAGTTTGATAACTCCACCGCCCGAGATTTCTTCCTCTCTCACGGTGTTCAGCTCCGCATGTCTTGCCCATACACCTCCTCGCAGAATGGCAAGGCCGAGCGGATGATTCGCACCACAAACGACACCGTGCGCACTCTCCTGTTTCAGGCCTCTCTTCCTGCTCGCTTCTGGGCTGAGGGCCTGCATACTTCCACCTACCTTCTTAACCGCCTTCCTTCCGCTGCCTGTCCCGCTCCCACTCCTCACCACGCCCTCTTTGGTACCCCGCCTCGGTATGATCACCTTCGCGTGTTCGGGTGTGCTTGTTACCCCAACACTGCAGCCACTTCTTCTCACAAGCTGGACCCTCGCTCCACGCTCTGTGTCTTCCTCGGGTACTCCCCTGACCACAAGGGGTACCGGTGCTTCGACCTTACCTCCCGACGTGTTCTCATCTCGCGCCATGTGGTCTTCGATGAGTCCGTCTTTCCCTTTTCCAGCACCACTACACCTCCGGTCACTGACCCACCCGATCTGTTTCCCACTGACCCGGTGGTTCAGCCACCTTCTTTGTGGTCTCCTGCAGGTACCCCGCCTCGCCGCGTTCTGAGCCGGCCACCGGTCCCCGCTCCCCTGCGAGTCCGGGCCCCTCGTCCTCCGGCGCGGCCCCGTCTTCTCCAGTTGGTGCAGACCCGGGGCCTTCGTCCCCCGCTTCTGCCCCGGGGGGGTCGTGTCGGTTGCCGACGCCGGATCCTGTCTCGGCACCTGCCCCGGCGGCTCCGTCGAGGTTTGCCGCGCCGGTACGGGTATACCAGCGCAGGCCGCAGCCCCCGCCGCCCGTGGTCCCGGTCCCTTCTCCGCCGGGAACACCGACACCACCGCCACTGTCTCCGCCGGCCCGTGGTGTCCCGCCGGTCTACCACCCGCCGCTACTTCACCGACACCCGCGGCATGTTCACCCGATGGTGACACGGCACGCGGCTGGCACCCTGCCGCCTCGTGCCCTCGAGGCTTCGACCGGCGACGCGGTGGTCTCTCCGGTACCCTCCTCCGTCCGCGACGCCCTGCTGGACCCTCTCTGGCGCCGCGCGATGGAAGAGGAGTACGCCGCACTACTCGCCAACCAGACGTGGGAGTTGGTGCCCCGGCCGCCGGGCGCCAATGTTGTCACCGGCAAGTGGATTTGGACTCACAAGCGCCGAGCGGACGGCTCTCTCGAGCGCTACAAGGCTCGATGGGTCCTCCGGGGTTTCACTCAGCGCCCCGGCGTCGACTACGATGAGACCTTCAGCCCGGTGGTCAAGCCGGCCACCGTCCGTACCGTACTATCACTGGCACTTGCTCGGTCTTGGCCCGTCCACCAGCTGGACGTCAAGAACGCCTTCCTCCACGGCCTTCTTACCGAGACGGTGTACTGCAGTCAGCCGGCGGGGTTTGTCGACAACACCCGCCCTGACATGGTCTGCCGGCTCAACAGGTCACTCTATGGCCTCAAGCAGGCACCTCGGGCGTGGAACCACCGGTTTGCTGCTTTCTTGCTGACCCGGGGGTTCATGGAGGCCAAGTCGGATACGTCCCTGTTCGTCTACCACCATGGGGCCGACACTGCATACTTGTTACTCTATGTTGATGACATTGTCCTCACCGCCTCCAGCGAGCATCTTCTCCGCCGGATCATAGCAGCTCTCCAGCAGGAGTTTGCGATGAAGGACCTGGGTGAGCTCCATCACTTTCTCGGTGTCACTGTTGAGCACCGTCCTGCTGGGCTCCTTCTTCACCAGAGGCAGTACACTCGGGATATCCTGGAGCGGGCTGGGATGTCTGATTGCAAGCCCTGCTCCACCCCGGTCGACATTCAGGGTAAGCTGTCTGAGGCTGAGGGACCTCCGGTGGACGACCCCACTGCGTACAGGAGTCTTGCCGGGGCCCTTCAGTACCTCACCTTCACCCGGCCGGACATCACCTATGCAGTTCAGCAGGTCTGCCTCCACATGCATGATCCCCGGGAGCCTCACCTCACGGCTCTCAAGCGTCTCCTCCGCTACCTCCGGGGCACCCTCGACTACGGCCTCCTCCTCCACCGGGCCTCCTCCACCGACCTCGTTGTCTACACCGACGCTGACTGGGCCGGGTGCCCGGATACTCGCCGCTCCACCTCCGGCTACGCCGTCTTCCTGGGCGGCAACCTGGTGTCTTGGTCGTCCAAGCGCCAGCCGGTGGTTTCCCGGTCCAGTGCCGAGGCGGAGTACCGCGCCGTGGCCAACGGCGTGGCGGAGGCCGCGTGGCTCCGGCAGCTGCTTGCTGAGTTGCACACTCCACCCTCCAGGAGCACACTGATCTACTGCGACAACGTCAGTGCGGTCTACCTCTCCACCAACCCCATCCAGCACCAGCGGACGAAGCATGTCGAGATCGACCTCCACTTTGTCCGTGATCGGGTGGCCATGGGCGAGGTGCGGGTCCTTCATGTCCCGACGACCTCCCAGTTCGCGGACATCTTCACCAAAGGCCTCCCGTCCTCGACCTTCGCCGAGTTTCGCTCCAGCCTCAACATCACCAGTGGCTAGTTGCGTCTGTGGGGGGGTTGTGTGTGTGTTCTTTCTTGTTTGTTTCAGCCTCGAACTCCGCTGCGACGGTAGTTCAGACTGCGGGGGGGTGTTGGAGTATATGTAGGCCCATGAGGCCAAGGCCCATGTGGCCCATGCAATGTTTTAAAAAACGCTAGACGCTAGGCGTGCGCTAACCTAAGGTTTAGAGTTTAGGAAGTTTAAACGTAGATTAAACCTGATTAAACGTTTTTTGTTTTTTTTATTTTTGTGATGCTGAGAGCAAAATCAGTACTAATAACATAACTAGAAGTAATAACAGTAATCATACCTCTTGCTGGGAGCAAGATTAGTAGTAGGTACTAAGTAATAACACCTGGATGTGCCGCCTCGATCCCCCTCCAGGCTGTGCGATTTCTCGAGTAGGGGCTCTGCTCGCTACCAGCAGCAAGAGTGGCGGCAGGTCACGGCCTCGCGTGCGTGAGGAAAGGAAATGAGTAATTTCCATACCTATCTGATCCCTCCCGCCCTCTCTGTTTCTGCGTGCAGCCCGCCCACAGCCTGCGCCTTTTTCCCACGCGAGCGTGCCCTCTCCCGCTCGCGTTCTCCACGCGCGCGTGGCCGCCGCCCACCCGACCAGCGACGCCTAGCGCCGATTTTTCACGCGTCTGCGCCGCCTAGCGCGTAGACGCAGCATCTTGGCACGCCCAAAGTTTAATTGGGCGCCTAGGCCCTAAACGAGACGTTGGGCCTCCATTTAGGGTTTAATCGAGATTAAACGAAGTTTAATTGCGTTTTTTAAAACATTGGGCCCATGTATGGAACCTATTTAGCTACCCTTCTAGGGTTAGCCCTTGCAATAGAGAATGGCATATTCCAACATTTATTTTTAGGGCGGCTAACTTGTATTTCCTTGGCTTATTTACTATGCGATCACCTTATTGGTGAGCCAATTCTCAAACTTAGCTACAGGATCACCGTATTCATGAGTCAAATCTCAAATCTGGCTTCCCTTCTTTACGATGTTAAATTCTCTTTAGAAACTATATTGCTTTCTACCTTTTCACTAGAATATACTAGAGTAAAATCCATGATACCGTCAAATTTATGCCAAAACCTCCTAGACCCTAACCACGGCCGTTTTGACCTTCCCCTAGCAGTCTGTTAGTGGCAAAATTTTCCTTCTGATGTAAAGTATGCTGTATATGTCAGATGTCACTTGCGTTTTCACTAATTGAACATTTTATTTTGGATGGTTCAAGTGTGTGTGTGTATTAACTGTGAAAACACTGTTTTGTAGCGAGGTACGACAGAGTCCAGTGATCTGAAAAAAGGTTTGCTTAATGCTATTCAAGACCTATATGATGTTGTTCATCATGAAGCGTTTTCTGTTAATATGAGGTCTGTCGTTTGTCTGTAGTTTTTCTACCTTATTCTCAAATTTTGTGCCCTTATAAATTCGCTTTGCTAAAGCCCTTTGTTTATAAATGTTAGTGGCCACATTGAAGACTGGGATCAAATTAATTTAGCAAGGGCTGAAGGTCGCCTCTTCAATAAACTCAAGTGGCCAAATGATCCCAAATTGGTATTTTCTAAGTATTGGATGCACATTTTGTTGTTGTTGTCTTTATTTTCTTGGTAGTCTGCATTTTTCTTTAGTCATCAGTCTGATCTATGCTTTGGTAATCTATCTAGAAGGACTTGATCAAGCGATTGTATTCGCTTCTGACGATTAAAGAATCAGCAGCAACTGTCCCTAAAAATTTAGAAGCCAGGCGGAGACTTCAGTTCTTTACGAACTCTCTGTTCATGAAAATGCCTCTTGCACGGCCTGTTTCAGAAATGGTCTCCTTTAGGTGGGGCTCCTTTAGTCCTTCTACTTGTTCATTTAGTTGTGGACTTGTCTATTTTCTTACATTCTATGTTTTCATTTTTTGTTATGCAGCGTGTTTACTCCATATTACTCTGAGATTGTTCTCTACAGCATAGCTGAACTGCAGAAGAAAAACGAAGATGGTATAACTACACTGTTTTATCTCCAGAAGATTTACCCAGGTCTGGTCTTTACTTCTTTCCCATTTCCATGAGCGCTGAAAGGAATACCTGGATTCTTTTTTTTTGAAGGTCACGAGGGAGGTGGGGAGAGGATCCCCACCTGAATTTGTATTAAATTTGCTCAGAGCCGTAAGGCTAAAAGTTTTGCAAATTACATCATTTAGACTTTGTTTGTTCTACTGGGTACTTACTACGTAGCAGTTCTGAAAACTCCAACCCAAGTTTCTGCAATGATGGCATCCTTCTTTGGGAGTCTTAACTTCCATATTTGCACATCAGCCATACATGTTGCCAGCACTTGCCGTAGAGTTGCACTTTCAGACCTGAAAATCACCCCATTACGCCGCTTCCAAACCTGGATTCTCTATACCTTTTCTTGTGATCCTTTGGTTATATCTGTTATCCTGTTGTGATATGTATGTCTAACAAACTTGGAAGTTGAAATTTCTTTGAAAATGGTTAAGTGTTTCTCCCCCAATTACTTGTGCATGTCTCCATCAAGCAAGTTCCATAAACCTAGGGCATTCAACAACAACAACAACAACAACATAGCCTTTTGTCCCAAACAAGTTGGGGTAGGCTAGAGATGAAACCCAAAAGAGACGAGAAACAGGGAGACACATAAAGGGACATAAATGCACAAGACAAAAAGATGTTACGGTTCAGGCACGTTGATTGCCAATCTCCAAGCACTCCTGTCCATAGCTAAATCCTTGGAGATATTCCACTCCTTAAGATCTCTCTTAACGGACTCGTCCCAAGTTAGTTTAGGTCGACCTCTACCGCTTTTTACATTATCGGCCCGCTTTAGAACTCCACTACGCACCGGCGCCTCAGGGGCATTGCAATTGCTAAATGGTTATTCTACAGTGCTACAACGACAAAACACTAACAGTTTGTGTTGGAATCTGAGTGTATTAGGCCCATGGCTAGGCCCATGAGACCCATGTATGGTTACCTATATAGTTACCCTTTTAGGGTTAGCCCAAATGATTAGAGACACAACTTCTAGCATGGTATCGGAGCAGAGGACGCCGGGAAGCCAAATCCTTTACAGTAAGACCAGAAGAGTCAAACTCCACATAACATGAATTGTCAGTTGTAAAACGACGAATAGAAAGAAGGTTGTGAACCATAGAAGGAGCGACAAGAACATTAGGAAGACGAAAGGAGCCATGAGCACCGGCGGTACCCACAGATGTGACAGGAAGACACGAACCATTTGCGACCATAATGGACGAAGGAAGAGAAGAAGATGGAGAATGGACAGAAGAAAGTATACCAGGGTCAGGGGTGGTGTGGTAGGTGGCACCCGAGTCGGCGATTCACTCAGGACCGATAGGGGGTGTCAGGCCCATAGTGCTGAACGAACGAGCCAAGGCCGCTTGGTCCCAACCGGCAAGCCCGGGCGGGGTGCCAGAGGGTGTGGCCCACGGAGACGGAGTGGAGACGTCGGGAGGTGGAGCACCAGTGAACATGGCCGCCGGTTGGCGAGGCTCACCACCGGGAGCGTGGAAATGCCACATAGAGATGCGCCCAGACCACGGGTTGTGGAAGGACGGCCATGGTGCACCCTATGGAGCCGTCGGCGCCACCTGGTTGGCCCCGCCACGGTACCCCCCACGTCCAGTGCCGCGGCGACGGCGACCGCCACGACCCCCCACACCCGCTCGGCCCAGAGGGAGGACCAAGGGACGACGGCAGCGTAGCGGACGGACGCGAGGGAGCGAACGGACGCGGCGGAGTGGCCGCAAGGGCCGTCGAGGAAGTCGAGGACCCCGGTGCGGCGGTGGACCCAGGCTGGAGGCCCTGAGCAAGCTCCTCCATGACAAGATCGTCACGGACCTAGAGGAAGGTGGGGAAGGGACGCTGGCGGGTGATCCATGCCTGAGGTGGGTGTAGCGGTCGCTGAGCCCGCGGAGGACATTGAGGACCAGGATGCGGTCCTCCACGGGCCAGCCAAGGTCGCCGAGGGAGTCTGTCATGGTCTTCATCTTGCGGCAGAACTTGCCAACAGTGAGGTCACCCTGGACGAAGGTCCGGAAGCTCGCATCGAGCCTCAGAGCCCGGGCCTCGGCATTGCCCAGAAACTGGCCCTCGAGCGCCAGCCAGGCCTGACGAGCATCCGCCGTGTTGCGGACGAGGTCGTGGAGGTCGCGGGAAATCGTCCCGATGATCCACGAGAGGACGATGCTGTCAAGGCGCAGCCACGAGGGGGTCTGGGCTGCGACCGAGGCATCGACGAGGACGTGGTCGTCAAGGGTGTAGCGGCGGAGGGTGAGGAGGACCAGGTCCCGCCAACGGACGTAGGAGGGCGACTCGGGCTCGAGAACCACTGGGACGAGCAGGCGGATGTTCTGAACACCCCCGGCCTGGTAGTGGAGCCGCGTCACGAGCGGATCGGCCGGATCGTGCCAGATGACTGCTGTGGTGGACGCGCGGTGGCCCGTCGAGCCGGAGGAGGTAGCCCCGAGGTCGTGGTAGGCGGGAGGGACGAGGCGCTGCTCCACGTCAGCGATCTGACGGGCCAGGGCATCGGTCGCATCCCGCTCACGCTCCCAGGTGAGGGCCGCCGCGCGGACACGAGCCTGGCCCTTAGCAGCTGCAGCACGAGCGGCGACGAGTGCAGCGGCGAGAGCAGGATCGGCACGACCGGGGTAGAGGAGGGTCGGCAGCGGCTGAGGTGGTGCAGGGAAGGCGTGGACGCCGTCAGTGGCCGCCGCCACCGAGAGGACAACGCCTGGGAGGAGGCCACCGGCGTCCAGACCCGCGCCGGTGAGGTGAGCCGCAGGGAGGAGTGCGGCGTCGGCGGGCGGCGCGGCAGCGGCGTCGGCGGGCGGCGCGGCAGCGGCGCCCGCGCCCGCAGCAGCAAGGGCGGCGGCGCCTGGGCCAGCAGGGGCGCCGGGGATCAGGGCGGCGACTGTAGGGGGCGGTTGGACGGTTGGAGCAGCGCTCCTAGCGGCGGTAGCGGCAGCGCCTGGGCCGGCAGGGGCGCCGGGGATCAGGGCAGCGGCTATAGGAGGCAGGTGGACGGCTGGAGCAGCAGTGGCGGCGGCAGGAGAGGGCGGGCGGTCGGCTGTAGCGGCGATGTGCGCCCAGGAAGAGGAGGGAAGAGGTGGGAAGGCATGGAAGTAGGAAGGAGGTGGAGGAGGCCGGCCAGCCATGTTGATGGCGGCGGCGGCGCCAGCCAGAGCGGCGGTGGCTGGGGAAGGGGAGCAGAGGGCCCCCCAGTGTCAGATCCCACTGCATACCAGAGTCTTGCTGGTGCCCTTCAGTACCTCACCTTCACCCGGCCGGACATCACCTACGCCGTTCAGCAGATCTGTCTTCACACGCACGATCCCCGAGAGCCTCACCTCACTGCTCTCAAGCGCCTCCTCCGCTACCTCTGGGGCACGATCGACTACGGCCTACTCCTTCACCGGTCCTCCTCCGCCGAGCTTGTCGTCTACACTGACACCGACTGGGCATGGTGTCCGGACACTCGGCGCTCCACCTCCGGCTATGCTGTCTTCTTGGGCGGCAACCTGGTGTCCTGGTCGTCTAAGCGCCAGCCTGTGGTCTCCCGGTCCAGTGCCGAGGCGGAGTACCGCGCTGTCGCTAACGGCGTGGCTGAGGCCTCCTGGCTCCGGCAGCTTCTCGCCGAGCTCCACACTCCGCCCTCCCGGAGCACGCTGATCTACTGCGACAATGTCAGTGCGGTCTACCTCTCCACCAACCCCATCCAACACCAGCGGACGAAGCACGTGGAGATCGACCTACACTTTGTCCGTGATCGGGTTGCCATGGGCGAGGGGCGGGTCCTTCATGTTCCGACCACCTCCCAGTTCGCGGACATCTTCACCAAAGGCCTCCCGTCCTCGACCTTCACCGAGTTTCGCTCCAGCCTCAACATCACCAGTGGCCAGTTGCGTCTGTGGGGGGACTCGTGTGTGTTCTTTCTTCTTTCTTGTTCAGTCTGGAACTTCGCTGCGCCGGTAGTTCAGACTGCGGGGGGGGGTTGGAATATGAGTGTATTAGGCCCATGAGGCTAGGCCCATGTATGGTTACCTATATAGCTACCCTTTTAGGGTTAGCCCAAATGAATAGAGACACAACTTCTAGCAGTTTGTTTGGGTTCTTTCTGTCAGGAACTGAAAGTGGTACAAGCTTAAGGACGAGATGTAGTCCGAATTTTGTGGGATGAAGTTACCCTTAGGTCCTGGAAAGTTGCCGCTCACCCCTGATTGGAGCATCCTTGTAAGAGCCTTGTTTCAGTTACACTACTGGTTGCTCCTTTTAACTGTCACTACTCAAACTACCTATGCAGTGGCAACACGTAGGGCCTTTCCAAGGAACACTGACACTACTCAAACTGACTATGCAGTGGCAGCTATTAGTGATAAACCTGGAACCCTTTTCCTGAACTCTCATGCAGCTGTAAGAAGTTGAAATGATCAAGTAAATTATGCAGGAACATCTTAGGGGGCTCCCAACCGACTTATGTAAAACCCCTTTCTCTTGTGATCCATCTGCTGAGGAACTATGTGAGATGAATACAAGTCTCAGCCTGGCTTTTTTTTTGCGAAGAACTGCCTGGCTTTCTATGGCTTAAGACAGATATAACCCTGTCCGAAATATAGGGCATGCTCAAGACATAAGAACGGACCTGTCCACATGATCTTTAATTATCATGTTATGCCATGCTATCAGTGCACTCTTAAGGCTTTTGAACCCATTCTATATTAGTATTTCATCTGTAATTTTGGGATCTATTGTCTAGGAAGTATACTCAACAAAAAACTGTATATTTGAAGTTTTCAACATAGTTGCACTTCCTTCTTTAATTTCAATGACGTGATTTTAGACATATCATTGTACTTTGTGCTCTGTTTGGTCTCTATTCTTGAAACACAGTGGGGGGCCTTCTATCTCCTGCTCCTTTTAAGCTAGCATAGTAGCTTTCTTTTGTATGAAATTATGTCTCCCCCAAATTGTCGTTTGACATTTCTAATAAAAGGTCGACTTTCTGTAAACAGATGAATGGAAGAACTTCCTTACTCGTATCAACAGGGATGAAAATGCAGCAGACTCTGAGCTTTTTGGCAACCCAAATGACATACTTGAACTACGTCTATGGGCTTCTTATCGTGGGCAGACCTTAGCTCGAACTGGTTTGTTATCCTTTGTATAAACCATGATAGGCTCACATTTGCTTTTACTAAATCCTGTTTTTCAATTCATAGACCTTTTTTTTTGTTTCAAATAGTGAACACTTGTATTTTGGCAACTTTTTATTTCATTGTTGACTCATAAACCACACTCCGTTTGCTATTTGGGTATGTAATAATTTGTGTTGGAGTATATGTAGGCCCATGAGGCCAAGGCCCATGTGGCCCATGTATGGAACCTATTTAGCTACCCTTCTAGGGTTAGCCCTTGCAATAGAGAATGGCATATTCCAACATGGTATCCAGCCTAGGTTAGCCTCTCTTTCCCCTCCCCTGCCGCCCAGCCGCCGCCACCTCCCTGTGGCCGCCGCCGGCTAGCCGGTGAGCCATGGCTGGCCGTCCACCTCCCCCTCCCTCCCTCTATTCTCACTTCCCACCCCTCTCCTCTTCTTCCTCCACCTGGGCCCAGGTGCTCACCGGCGCCACTTCCCCTGCTCCTGGCGCCGCCGCACTTCTCCCTGGCGGGGCCGCTGCTGCGGGTCTTCTTCCCGGCGCGGCTGCCACCGCCGGCCTCTTCCCCAGCGCAGCCGGACTCCCTGGCTCCCTCCCTGGTGCCTCCCTTCCCGCCGCCCCTGGCCCCCTGGCGCTCCTCCCTGGAGCGGGCCTGCAGGGTGCTGGCCTGGAGGGCGCTGGTCCCAGTGCCGGCCGCCCCTTTTCTCTCCCTGCCGCAGCGCTGTCCAGCCCACAGCCACAGCTGCGCCAGCCCATCCTTCCTCCTCCTGCCGCCACTGGGCAACCCGCACCTGCCCAGGTGCTCTCCTCTGCGGCGGTTGAGGACCCGGGTGCCACTGATGGGGCCGATGGGGACCCTCAGCCCCAACTCCCGGCCACTGATGGTGCCCAACCTGCTGTCCAGCAGCCCCCCATCCACCTTACCGGCGCCGGGCTGGACGCCGGCAACCTCTCTCCTGCCGGTGCCCAGGCCTTCCCGGCCCCGCCACCTCTCCTTTCCCAGATCTACGCCGGACGTGACGCTTCGTCTCTCGCCGCTGCCCTCGCCGCCGCGCGTGCCTCTGCCGCGGAGGGGCAGGCTCGGGTGCGGGCGGCCGCCCTCGTGTGGGAGCACGAGCGCGAAGCGGCCGATGCCCTGGCTCGCCAGATCGCCGAGGCGGAGCGGCTCCTCTCATCCCCCGTCGGCCAGGACGTTGGGGCCCACTCCTCTGCCTCGCCGGGTCGCCGCGTGTCTCACACCGCCGTCCTCTGGCACAACCCGGCCGACCCGCTCGTGGCTCAGCTGCACTACCAGGCGGGGGGGTCCAGAACATTCGCCTGCTCGTTCCGGTCGTCCTCGAGCCGGAGTCCCCCTCGTACGCCCGCTGGCGGGACCTGGTCCTCCTCACCCTTCGCCGCTACGCCCTCGACGACCACGTCCTCGTCGACACCCTGGTCGCCGTCCAGACGCCGTCGTGGCTTCGTCTCGACAGCATCGTTCTCTCCTGGATCTTGGGGACGATCTCTCTGGACCTCCACGACCTCGTCCGCACCTCTCCGGATGCGCGCCGGGCTTGGCTCGCCCTCGAGGGCCAGTTCCTGGGCAACGCTGAGGCCCGGGCACTGCGTCTCGACGCGAGCTTCCGCACCTTCGTCCAGGGTGACCTCTCCGTCGGCGAGTTCTGCCGTCGGATGAAGGGCATGGCTGACTCCCTTGGGGATCTCGGGTGGCCCGTCGAGGATCGCATCTTGGTCCTCAACGTCCTCCGGGGGCTCAGTGACCGCTACGCCCACCTCCGGACGTGGATCACCCGCCAGAGGCCTTTTCCCACCTTCTTGGAGGTCCGTGACGATCTCGTCATGGAGGAGCTCACTCAGGGCCTCCAGCCGGGCTCTACCACTTCCTCGTCCTCCTCGACGGCCCTGGCTGCTACTCCGCCGCGTCCTACTGCTCCACCGCGGTCGTCGGCTCCGCCATCGTCGTCTCTCCTGGGTCCTCCCTCCGGGCCGAGCGGAGGTGGGGGGGGACGTGGCTCTCGTCGTCGCCGTGGGGGGGGGCCGCGGGGGTGGCCGGGGTGCTCAACCCCACGCTCCTGCACCGTCTGGCACACACGGGGGGCACCGTGGCCTTCGTTCCAGAACCCGTGGTCCGGTCGCATCTCTATGTGGCCCTACCACGCCCCCGGAGCCGATACTCGCCCACCGATGGCCATGCTCACCGGGACTCCTCCAGCCGGTCCTTCGCCTGGTGTTTTCCCTGCTACGTCGTGGGTTCCACCTTTCGGGACTCCACCGGGGGTCGCCGGCTGGGATCAGGCGGCCCTGGCTCGCTCGTTCAGCACCATGAGCCTGACACCTCCGGCTGGTCCCGAGTGGATCGCTGATTCGGGGGCCACCTACCACACTACTCCTGACCCCGGTATACTTTCGTCGATTCACTCTCCTTCTTCCTCTCTTCCTTCGTCCATTATGGTCGCTAATGGTTCTTGTATTCCTGTCTCGTCTGTGGGTACCGCCGGTGCTCATGGCTCCTTTCGTCTTCCTGATGTTCTTGTTGCTCCTTCTATGGTTCATAATCTTCTTTCTATTCGACGTTTTACAGCTGACAATTCTTGCTCTGTGGAATTTGACTCTTCTGGTCTTACTGTAAAGGATTTGGCTTCCCGGCGTCCTCTGCTCCGATGTGACAGCACCGGGCCCCTTTACACACTTCGCTTCCCGGCGGCTCCTTCATCTTCTTCGCCGCCCGTTTTGTCAGCTGCCTTCGTCGCTTCCTCTTCCTCCACCACCTGGCACCGGCGCCTCGGCCATCCTGGACGTGATGCCCTGATACAGCTCAGTCGTAGCTCTGGTCTTCCATGTACTCGAGCTCCTGATGAGCACTTGTGTCATGCGTGCCAATTGGGCCGACATGTTCGTCTTCCTTTTTCTAGTTCTACTTCCCATGCGGCCCGTGTTTTTGATCTTGTACATTGCGACCTTTGGACATCTCCTATTATGAGCATTTCTGGTTATAAGTACTACCTTGTGGTTGTTGATGATTTTTCGCATTATTCGTGGACTTTTCCTCTTCGTGCGAAGTCTGATACGTTTACCACGCTCCTCCACTTCTTTACTTGGGTGTCCACTCAGTTCGGTCTCACCATCAAGGCCGTCCAGTGTGACAATGGTCGCGAGTTTGATAACTCCACCGCCCGAGATTTCTTCCTCTCTCACGGTGTTCAGCTCCGCATGTCTTGCCCATACACCTCCTCGCAGAATGGCAAGGCCGAGCGGATGATTCGCACCACAAACGACACCGTGCGCACTCTCCTGTTTCAGGCCTCTCTTCCTGCTCGCTTCTGGGCTGAGGGCCTGCATACTTCCACCTACCTTCTTAACCGCCTTCCTTCCGCTGCCTGTCCCGCTCCCACTCCTCACCACGCCCTCTTTGGTACCCCGCCTCGGTATGATCACCTTCGCGTGTTCGGGTGTGCTTGTTACCCCAACACTGCAGCCACTTCTTCTCACAAGCTGGACCCTCGCTCCACGCTCTGTGTCTTCCTCGGGTACTCCCCTGACCACAAGGGGTACCGGTGCTTCGACCTTACCTCCCGACGTGTTCTCATCTCGCGCCATGTGGTCTTCGATGAGTCCGTCTTTCCCTTTTCCAGCACCACTACACCTCCGGTCACTGACCCACCCGATCTGTTTCCCACTGACCCGGTGGTTCAGCCACCTTCTTTGTGGTCTCCTGCAGGTACCGCCTCGCCGCGTTCTGAGCCGGCCACCGGTCCCCGCTCCCCTGCGAGTCCGGGCCCCTCGTCCTCCGGCGCGGCCCCGTCTTCTCCAGTTGGTGCAGACCCGGGGCCTTCGTCCCCCGCTTCTGCCCCGGGGGGGTCGTGTCGGTTGCCGACGCCGGATCCTGTCTCGGCACCTGCCCCGGCGGCTCCGTCGAGGTTTGCCGCGCCGGTACGGGTATACCAGCGCAGGCCGCAGCCCCCGCCGCCCGTGGTCCCGGTCCCTTCTCCGCCGGGAACACCGACACCACCGCCACTGTCTCCGCCGGCCCGTGGTGTCCCGCCGGTCTACCACCCGCCGCTACTTCACCGACACCCGCGGCATGTTCACCCGATGGTGACACGGCACGCGGCTGGCACCCTGCCGCCTCGTGCCCTCGAGGCTTCGACCGGCGACGCGGTGGTCTCTCCGGTACCCTCCTCCGTCCGCGACGCCCTGCTGGACCCTCACTAGCGCCGCGCGATGGAAGAGGAGTACGCCGCACTACTCGCCAACCAGACGTGGGAGTTGGTGCCCCGGCCGCCGGGCGCCAATGTTGTCACCGGCAAGTGGATTTGGACTCACAAGCGCCGAGCGGACGGCTCTCTCGAGCGCTACAAGGCTCGATGGGTCCTCCGGGGTTTCACTCAGCGCCCCGGCGTCGACTACGATGAGACCTTCAGCCCGGTGGTCAAGCCGGCCACCGTCCGTACCGTACTATCACTGGCACTTGCTCGGTCTTGGCCCGTCCACCAGCTGGACGTCAAGAACGCCTTCCTCCACGGCCTTCTTACCGAGACGGTGTACTGCAGTCAGCCGGCGGGGTTTGTCGACAACACCCGCCCTGACATGGTCTGCCGGCTCAACAGGTCACTCTATGGCCTCAAGCAGGCACCTCGGGCGTGGAACCACCGGTTTGCTGCTTTCTTGCTGACCCGGGGGTTCATGGAGGCCAAGTCGGATACGTCCCTGTTCGTCTACCACCATGGGGCCGACACTGCATACTTGTTACTCTATGTTGATGACATTGTCCTCACCGCCTCCAGCGAGCATCTTCTCCGCCGGATCATAGCAGCTCTCCAGCAGGAGTTTGCGATGAAGGACCTGGGTGAGCTCCATCACTTTCTCGGTGTCACTGTTGAGCACCGTCCTGCTGGGCTCCTTCACCAGAGGCAGTACACTCGGGATATCCTGGAGCGGGCTGGGATGTCTGATTGCAAGCCCTGCTCCACCCCGGTCGACATTCAGGGTAAGCTGTCTGAGGCTGAGGGACCTCCGGTGGACGACCCCACTGCGTACAGGAGTCTTGCCGGGGCCCTTCAGTACCTCACCTTCACCCGGCCGGACATCACCTATGCAGTTCAGCAGGTCTGCCTCCACATGCATGATCCCCGGGAGCCTCACCTCACGGCTCTCAAGCGTCTCCTCCGCTACCTCCGGGGCACCCTCGACTACGGCCTCCTCCTCCACCGGGCCTCCTCCACCGACCTCGTTGTCTACACCGACGCTGACTGGGCCGGGTGCCCGGATACTCGCCGCTCCACCTCCGGCTACGCCGTCTTCCTGGGCGGCAACCTGGTGTCTTGGTCGTCCAAGCGCCAGCCGGTGGTTTCCCGGTCCAGTGCCGAGGCGGAGTACCGCGCCGTGGCCAACGGCGTGGCGGAGGCCGCGTGGCTCCGGCAGCTGCTTGCTGAGTTGCACACTCCACCCTCCAGGAGCACACTGATCTACTGCGACAACGTCAGTGCGGTCTACCTCTCCACCAACCCCATCCAGCACCAGCGGACGAAGCATGTCGAGATCGACCTCCACTTTGTCCGTGATCGGGTGGCCATGGGCGAGGTGCGGGTCCTTCATGTCCCGACGACCTCCCAGTTCGCGGACATCTTCACCAAAGGCCTCCCGTCCTCGACCTTCGCCGAGTTTCGCTCCAGCCTCAACATCACCAGTGGCTAGTTGCGTCTGTGGGGGGTTGTGTGTGTGTTCTTTCTTGTTTGTTTCAGCCTCGAACTCCGCTGCGACGGTAGTTCAGACTGCGGGGGGGTGTTGGAGTATATGTAGGCCCATGAGGCCAAGGCCCATGTGGCCCATGTATGGAACCTATTTAGCTACCCTTCTAGGGTTAGCCCTTGCAATAGAGAATGGCATATTCCAACAATTTGCACCAACAGCAAAATTTGTGATTAATCTGTGAATGTCCAATGTGAAGGAGAATAGAATTAGTGGGATAATTGGATGTATTGCATTGGCCCTCATGGGCTGATTATATAGGGTACATAGGACTAACACCCCATGTGGGTATACAATGTGGTACTATTCCTATTTACTCTAACATTCCCCCGCAGTCACAGCGGGAGCGCTGCAGACGGTGAGACTGGAGAAGAAGTTGATAGGCTAACATCCCCCAGCAGTCATAACAGTCGATGCACCACGTATACTGTGGCTGGACAAGAAGCCGATGAGTCCTCATGCAAGGCGTAGCCCTTTGTGCCGATGTCGAGGTAGCTGAGCGTGAGAGTGTAGTGGCCGTAGTTGAAGAAGCCGTGCGGAAGATGGCCGAGGCCGACGTAGTTGTGGTCGGGTTGCCCTGTCGAGGGAGCTGCAGGCGCTCAAGAGGCGCCATGGTGATGACAGAGACGCGTCGAGGCAGTCGTCATGGGAGGAGGCGATGCCGAAGTCGACGCTGTCAGAGGCGCAGCCGGTCGGGCGCGCGGTGTGCGCAGCCACAGGGGGCGCGTGGCAGAGCTAGGGCAGCGACAAAGAAACCTAGGCGGCTGATACCATGAAGGAGAATAGAATTGATGGGATAATTGGATGTATTGCATTGGGCCTCATGGGCTGATTATATAGGGTACATAGGACTAACACCCTACGTGGGTAGACAATGTGGTACTATTCCTATTTAGAACACAATGGTATACCTATAATTTTGTATTTATAATCTTTCACTCTAGTGTGTCAAGTCATGTGTGCTTGTCTGATGACATCACAAAAGATTAATCTGTTTGGCCTACAAGAATTTCTAAGTGGAACTCATTCCCTCAGTATCTTTGAATATAATCAGTTCACATCAACATTTTTTTTGTTTTACTCTGCAGTCCGTGGCATGATGTACTATAGGAAAGCCCTTATGCTGCAGAGTTATTTGGAGAGGATACAATCTGAAGGTATCTGCCTGCTTAGCATGTGAGATGCATATATACTATTTTATCTGAATGGATTTCCCTTTTTCCGTTGTTTTCCTTTACTAGATTTGGAATCTACATTAGGGTTGACTAGTTCAGCTGATACGCATTTTGAGTTGTCACCTGAGGCGCGTGCACAGGCTGATTTGAAGTTTACATATGTGGTTACCTGCCAAATTTACGGAAAACAGAAGGGGGAAGGGAAACCCGAAGCTGCAGACATAGCCTTACTAATGCAAAGGTACATTTAATTCAATATGCTAGAAATGTCTTTGCTTGTTAGCTCTCTCTTTGTAAAGGACTTGAGCACATGCACATAAGCTATTACACTCCGAGGCCTATTTTGCTTTTTTATTTGTTGTGTACACCACCTATAACATTTTGTACTATCTTTTGTAGGAATGAAGCTCTTAGAGTTGCTTACATTGACGAAGTCGAGAATGCTAAGAATGGAAAACCCATCACTGAGTATTACTCAAAGCTTGTGAAAGCTGATATTCATGGAAAGGACAAGGTCAGTCATTAGTACCACAAATATAAGCCCCTTGAGACATCAGCATAGTCTCCAATATGACACTTTGATTACAAATATATATCTGTAACAGTAACTATTTTTTGAAAGTATTTCTATTAGATATATTAGACAGGTCCTTATGTGATTAGCACCTGCCATGTATACTTGATTGTATTCCATGTATACCCAGCCATACTGGCTATATATATGAAGGTCACCCCCCCACTTTGGGCGTGTGGTGTGTCTTGGTGCGCCTCCTCCCCAGGCTCACACGGCCTTCGCGCCTGTGCAGCCCCCGACGTCATCTGCGCCGCTCCACGTCTCCCAACCAGCACCCATGTGGAACCAGGATGGTCTTGTTGCTGCCCTCAATCAGCTGCACCTCCAGGGCCAGCAACCCTGGGTTCTGGACTCCGGCGCCTCCTCTCACATGAGCTCCTCGGATGGTATACTCCTTTCTCGCCATCCTCCTTCTTCCTCCATTACCGTTGGCAATGGTCAAACTCTTCCTATTTTATGTCATGGCGAGTCTGTCCTTCATACTCCAGAGTCCAATTTTCATCTTAACAATGTCTTAGTTGTTCCATCCCTAGTCTGCAATCTGCTATCTGTCCGTCAGTTTACTAGGGACAACAACTGCTCTATCGAATTTGACGCTCTTGGTTTTTCTGTCAAGGATATCCCGACCCGACGCGTGATGCTTCGCTGCAATAGTGCTGGCGACCTTTACACCTTTCCCGCTGCGTCTTCCGCTCCCCACGCCAGCATCGCCATCTCCACCGACCTATGGCATCACCGTCTTGGTCATCCCAGCTCTGCCACCATCGACATCCTTCGTCGTACTGCGTCCATCCACTGTAATAAAGTAGAGCACCACCTGTGTCATTCTTGTCAGCTAGGCAAACATGTGCGGCTACCCTTTTCAGATTCTAGTTCATTTGGCTCCATGCCCTTTGAACTTGTTCACTGTGATGTATGGACATCCCCGGTTGCCAGTGTATCCGGGCATCAATATTATCTCGTTTTGCTTGATGATTTTACTCATTTTTGTTGGACATTTCCCCTCACTCGCAAATCTGAAGTTCCCACACATATTACAAATTTTTGCAATTATGTCCACACTCAATTCGGCTTTACCATCAAAGCTGTCCAAGCAGACAACGGCACTGAGTTCGTAAACAATACCCTCCATACTCTCTTTACTTCCCGTGGTATTCATTTACGCCTCTCGTGTCCATATACCTCCCCACAAAATGGCAAGGCTGAACGCCTTCTTCGCACCTTGAACAACATCAGCCGCACGATGCTCATCCATGCACACATGCCTGCTCAATACTGGGCTGAGGCGCTTGCCACAGCCACATATCTTCTAAACAGGCGTCCATGCTCTGCTGTTGGTCATGCCATTCCATATACTCTCCTCCACAAGAAACCTCCTGAGTACTCCCACCTGCGTGTTTTTGGGTGTCTCTGTTATCCGAACTTGACCGCCACGGCTCGCCACAAGCTCTCACCTCGCTCCACAGCTTGCGTCTTTCTCGGTTATCCCTCTTCCCACAAGGGGTACCGCTGCCTCGACATGGCCACTCGGCGCATCATCATCTCTCGCCATGTGGTTTTTGATGAAACTTGTTTTCCCTTCGGACTTTACCCCTCCAGGATCTCGCCCAGCGACCTGGATTTTTTGCTTGCAGGTACTACTGTGCCGGTGCATCCTGCATCCCTGCCCACTGCTGTTGGGCAGCCCAACCAAGGATTCATCGAGGAGCTGCACGACGACCCCGCGATCTTGTTTCGCGGCCATATCCTGCCTCCTGCTCCACCAGCAGCCGCTGCTGCTCCTCCAGTGGCTGCCCCGGCTCCAGGTGCCAGGGACATCCGGTTCGTCTACAGTCGGCGTCCCCGGTCCTCTTCAGCATCGGCGCCGGCTGCTGCCTCTGTCCAGCAGGCTCCCATGCCTGCCCAGCAGCCTCCTGCACCCGTACAGCAGGCTCCTGCCCCTGTCCAGCGGCCAGAGGCGCCTACAGCTCCACCAGCACCTCCTGTCCAGCAGGAACGCCGTGTCACACGGACCCAGTCCGGGGCCATACCGGTTGTGCGGTATGTGGGCCTCTCTGCGGCGACCACTCCTCCGCTCCCTGCCAACTACCGCAGTGGTTTGGCTGATCCAAACTGGCGTGCAGCTATGGCTGAGGAGCACAAAGCGCTCCTCGACAACAAGACATGGCGCCTCGTGCCCCGGCCACCCGGCGCCAATGTGGTCACGGGCAAGTGGATCTTCAAGCACAAGTACCACTCTGACGGTACCCTTGCCCGCCACAAGGCACGCTGGGTGGTTCGTGGTTTCTCCCAGCGCCACGGCATCGACTATGATGAGACTTTCAGCCCGGTGGTCAAACCGGCTACCATCCGGGCTGTTCTCAGCATTGCTGCCTCCCGCACATGGCCTATCCATCAGCTGGATGTCAAGAACGCTTTCCTCCATGGACATCTCGAGGAGACCGTCTACTGCCAGCAGCCCCCAGGCTTCGTCGACCCCGCTTTTCCTGACCATGTGTGTCTGCTGCAGCGCTCCCTCTACGGCCTGAAGCAGGCGCCCCGAGCCTGGTACCAGCGTTTTGCGACCTACATTCGCCAGCTCGGCTTCGTCGCCTCGACTTCAGACACCTCCCTCTTCGTCTACAACGATGGGACCAGTCTCGCCTACCTGCTCCTCTACGTCGACGACATCGTCCTCACTGCATCCTCGACGGCATTTCTTCAGCAGGTCATTGGGCGGCTCCACTCTGAGTTCGCCATGACTGACCTGGGCGCACTCCATCACTTCCTCGGGATCTCCGTCACTCGCTCCGCCGATGGCTTGTTCTTATCCCAGCGACAGTACGCCGTCGAGCTTCTTCAACGCGCCGGCATGGCTGAGTGTCACTCTACATCGACACCTGTTGACACTCAGGCCAAGCTGTCTGCAACTGCCGGTGCTCCTGTTGCGGATCCGTCCGAGTACAGGAGCATTGCTGGCGCCCTCCAGTACCTCACACTGACTCGTCCTGATTTGGCATACGCCGTCCAACAGGTGTGCCTCTTCATGCATGATCCCCGCGAGCCGCACCTCGCGCTGATCAAGCGGATCCTACGCTACCTGAAGGGCACGCTCTCCTCCGGCCTCCACATTGGTGTCGGCCCTGTCCAGTCCCTGATCGCCTACTCCGATGCTGATTGGGCTGGCTGCCCAGATTCTCGGCGCTCCACCTCCGGCTATTGTGTCTACCTCGGCGACAATCTGATTTCTTGGTCCTCCAAGCGTCAGACCACGGTCTCCCGCTCCAGTGCCGAAGCCGAGTACCGTGCTGTTGCACATGTGGTGGCCGAGTGTTGCTGGCTGCGCCAGCTCCTGCAGGAGCTCCACATCTCCATTGCTTCGGCGACGGTTGTCTACTGCGACAATGTCAGTGCTGTCTACATGACAGCCAACCCCGTCCATCATCGCCGCACGAAGCATATTGAGATTGACATCCACTTCGTCCGTGAGAAGGTCGCCTTGGGCCACATTCGGGTCCTCCATGTGCCATCCTCTCACCAGTTCGCGGACATCATGACCAAGGGCCTCCCTGTACAGCTGTTTACTGAGTTCAGGTCCAGTCTATGCGTCCGGGATCCTCCCGCTTAGTCTGCGGGCGGGTATTAGATATATTAGACAGGTCCTTATGTGATTAGCACCTGCCATGTATACTTGATTGTATTCCATGTATACCCAGCCATACTGGCTATATATATGAAGGTCACCCCCCCACTTTGGGCGTGTGGTGTGTCTCTACAATTTCTTATAACGAGTCCAGTAATGCCAATCTTGTGTCAACATTCTATATGTGATTTTAATTTTAGATAAGGTAAGTTCTATAGGACGGCGATTCGTCCGGCGATGTTATACGGTGCTGAGTGTTGGCCTACAAAAAGGCGACATGTCCAACAATTGAGTGTAGCAGAGATGTGTATGTTGCGTTGGTGTTGTGGGCACACAAGGAGGGATAGAGTCCGGAACGACGATATTCGGGATATGGTTGGGGTGGCACCAATTGAGGAGAAATTGATTCAACATCGGTTGAGATGGTTTGGACATGTCCAACGGAGGCCTCCTAAGGCGCCGGTGCGTAGTGGAGTTCTAAAGCGGGCCGATAATGTAAAGAGCGGTAGAGGTCGACCTAAACTAACTTGGGACGAGTCCGTTAAGAGAGATCTTAAGGAGTGGAATATCTCCAAGGATTTAGCTATGGATAGGAGCGCTTGGAGATTGGCAATCAACGTGCCTGAACCGTGACCTCTTTTTGTCTTGTGCCCTTTATGTCCCTTTATGTGTCTCCCTGTTTCTCGTCTCTTTTGGGTTTCATCTCTAGCCTACCTCAACTTGCTTGGGACAAAAGGCTATGTTGTTGTTGTTGTTGTTGTTGTATATTGATAGTCAAAGGTAGAAAAATGTTTTGACTTAGTACAGACCTAGATGGACTTACATTTGTGATCAGAGGAATTAGGTTCTTTGATACCTCTCTCTCTTTTTTTGTATAGAGCTACTTTTCTTTCCTTTCTTTAGGGTTTATCATCGTTATACTGTAGCTTGTAAGAGCCATCGTCAATTGCAATATTCTTGGGTTCTAGCTGTTGTTTTTCTTTTTTCTGTTGCATGTCCATATTCTTGAGTATTTGAACTTTATATCCTTGTTCGTAACTTCATATCATGGTTTTGATACTAAGGGGGCATTGGTTGTCCGTACTAGTTTCATAGTGGGCATGCCCATAAGCCCCCTATGCCAATGTGGTGGCTTTTCAAAAGTACATATTATTATTTTCTACATCTGGATGGCATAGCTAGTTTTAGGGTCTTTTGGCTAGGATCCATAGCAGCAAATTCTTAATGGAAATAATAAACATTTTTGTAGTGGACTAGATTTTGCTGTGCAGCATGGCAGCTACAAACTGGTCCCAGCAAATTATCTGAAGCATTCATTCTCATATTCACCTGGTTGAACTTTGTCTTACAGGAAATTTATTCGATTAAATTGCCTGGCAATCCAAAGCTTGGAGAGGGAAAACCCGAAAATCAAAATCATGCCATAATATTCACTCGTGGAAATGCAGTGCAAACTATTGATATGAATCAGGTATACAGATGTACTCTTTTTCCCCATTTCTCTATTATTTAGTTAATTACTACATCTTTTTTACATTAAATACTTTAGAATGTTCATTTCCCCGGGAAGCACTCCCAGGAAGAATTCCCGGCCGGAATTGTTAGTCAATTTATATAAGTTTTCATTAGCCGGAATGATTCCTGGTGTCACTTTGCCCAAACCGAACGGGCCCTTAATGATATTTAGTTGTCAGGTAACCTATCACCAATCTTATTTGAGTTATGTCCAAATAACCCCTCCCAAACAATCTTATTTGAGTTATGTCCAAATAACCCCCCAAACTAACATTTGATTCAATTTACTCGCTCCAACTATTTGAGTTATGTGTTGTAAAAAAAAAACTATTTGAGTTATGTGATGTATTGACTGCCATTTTTCATTTGGAAAAGCCCAGATTACTCCCCACACCCCCCCAAAGGTTGGCCCGTTTGGTTTACTCGCTCCAACTATTTTAGTTGGTCTAGTTTACCCCTTAACATGATTTGTTATCTCTGTTTCTCCACGTATAAGTTGAATTTTACCTTAATTTTGTGAGGTGATAGCTTCATAAGGTATGTTAGAAAATATACCTTAATTTTTCGCCACTATTTTGATAGCCTAGGAAATTTAATAATAAATTAACACTAGAGATATAATATCGTGCAAAACATAATGATAAAAAATTCATAGTTTATTGTTCTAGCACAGGATATTATGTCCTCTTTCACCTCATAAAATTGGAAACTAAAACACAATTTGTACGCAGAAACAAAAAAGAAAAATCTCTTTAAGGTGTAAACTGGGCCAGCTGAAATAGTTAAGAGGGAGTAAATTGAATTAGGGGGTTATCTGGACATAGGCCAAACTTGGACGGTGTAATTTGGACTTTTCGAAATTGCACCCTCTGAATATTGGATCAAATCAAAGTCAGGATCAGTATTCTATAATTTGTATTTTGTGGAGTGCACTACAGCTCTACTGAGGCCAACCTTTTTTCAGTGTGACAATGACAAAAGGATGAAATGAAGACATAGATCATTCCATTATTGATACTGTCACTGTTTGACAATTTGACTAACGGTTCAGTTGGAATCATGTATTTGTTTCACGAGTGCTTAGCTGTTTTTTAGGATAATTACTTCGAGGAGGCACTTAAAATGAGAAACCTACTTGAGGAGTTCTCTCTGAAGCGTGGCAAGCATTACCCTTCAATTCTTGGTGTTAGAGAGCATGTCTTCACGGGAAGGTATTATTCATTCCATTTTCAGTGGAGAAGTTATGCAGATGTTTCTAGAGTAAAACTCAGTTCTAACATCATGCTTCTATAGTGTTTCCTCCCTGGCCTCATTTATGTCTAACCAAGAGACAAGTTTTGTGACATTAGGACAACGTGTTCTGGCTAACCCACTGAAGTAAGTGCTTTTACATAGTATGTTTTCTGTTTCACAAGAGGATCAGCTAAAATTGTGTGTAGTTAATACATGAAACCTTTCCTTTTTTGTAGAGTGAGAATGCACTATGGTCATCCAGATGTTTTTGATAGAATTTTTCATATAACAAGGGGTGGAATTAGTAAGGCCTCCCGCAGCATCAATATCAGTGAGGATATATATGCAGGTTAAACTTGTAATCTTTTTCTGCTTTTCCTCATTCTGAGAGTTATTTTTAGTCTTATTCAGTATTCATACGTACTAGTATTGGCATGTTTCTTAGAATTTTCCCTATGAAGAACTTCAAATTATTTTGGCTTGTCTTTAAGATTATGGTGCGGATCTTACTGATCCATCTATGAACTGCAGGATTCAACTCAACGCTGCGTCAAGGATGCATAACTCATCATGAGTATATTCAGGTTTTAATTCTCTTATCCTTGCTTTTTGAATTTTCATCATCCGCATAACTCATTTATGTTGGAATATATGTGTATTAGGCCCATGAGGCTAGGCCCATGAGGCCCATGTATGGTTACCTATATAGCTACCCTTCTAGGGTTAGCCTAAATCAATAGATTCTCATTCCCTAACATGGTATCAGCAGCCTAGGGTTTGCTTCTCCTCTCCAGCACCCGCTCCCAGCCGCCGCTTGAGCCGCCGCCGGCGCCATGGCCGGCCCCCCAACTCCTCCCCCATCCTACTATACCTACTTCCCTACCCTTCCCTCCCCATCCTGGGCCCACGTGGCATCCCCACCCGCCTCTTCCCCACCTGCCATTGCCGGCGCGGATGCAACAGGCGCGCTGGCCGTGACTCCGGCGCTTTCCCAGGGCAGCGGCGCGGCTCCTCCACCACCTGCCCCAGTAGGGATGGCCGGGGATGGGGCCCGGGCGGCTGCTGCTCACCCGCCTGGCTTCCACCCGCCGCCCTCTGCCGCACCCTGCCCGCCGCCGCCTGGTGTCCGCCCGGAACTCCACCAGCCGCCATCTGCCGCTGGAGCCGCCGATTTCGCTGCTACTGCTGCCGAACTGGACGCTCCAGTCCGCCCAGGCGGCCGGACTTCTCTGCTGCCGGGACTGCCGCTCCGTGGGGGACTCTGCTTCCCGCAGCAAGTCTCGGCGCTACTCCTGGTGCTGCCGCGGGGGCTCTCCCAACTGCACCTCCGCCTTGTCCGGACTCCGCCCTCGCCGCCGCTCTCGTCGCTGCCCGGGCTGCCGCAGCGGAGGGGCAGGCTCGTGTGCGCGTGGCTGCCCTCGTGTGGGAGCGTGAGCGCGACGCGGCCGACGCCCTGGCCTGCCAGATCGCCGAGGCGGAGCAGCTCCTCGCCTCTCCCGCCTCCCAGGACGCTGCGGCAACCTCCTCCGCCTCGTCGGGACGCCGCGTGTCCCACACCGCCGTCCTCTGGCACGACCCGGCCGACCCGCTCGTGACTTAGCTGCACTACCAGGCCGGGGGGTCCAGAACATTCGGCTCCTCGTTCCGATCGTCCTCGAGCTGGAGTCGCCCTCCTATGCCCGCTTGAGGGATCTGGTGCTTCTCACTCTCCGCCGCTACGCCCTTGACGACCACGTCCTTGTTGACGCCTCGGTCGCCGTTCAGACACCGTCCTGGCTCTGTCTCGACAGCATCGTCTTCTCCTGGATCCTGGGGACGATCTCCCTGGACCTCCACGACCTCGTCTGCAACTCCCCTGACGCGCGCCGGGCGTGGCTTGCCCTTGAGGGGTAGTTCCTGGGCAACGCCGAGGCCCGGGCTCTGCGTCTCGACGCGAGCTTCCGCACTTTCATCCAGGGCGACCTCTCCGTTGGCGAGTTCTGTCGTCGGATGAAGGGCATGGCAGACTCTCTTGGCGACCTCGGCTGGCTCGTGGAGGATCGCATCTTGGTCCTCAACGTCCTCCGCGGGCTCAGTGACCGCTACGCCCATCTCAGGACGTGGATCCTTCGTCAGCGGCCCTTCCCCACCTTCCTGCAGGTCCGTGACGACCTGGTCATAGAGGAGCTCACTCAGGGCATCTAGCCGGGGTCCGTCACTTCTCCGGGGTCCTCGTCTTCCTCGACGGCTCTGGCTGCTACTCCGCCGCGTCCCTCTGCTCCACCACGTTCGTCCGCTACACCGCCGTCGTCTCTCCTGGGTCCCCCTCCCTCCGGGCCGAGCGGGGGTGGGGGGGTCGTGGCGGTCGCCGTCGCCGTGGTGGGGGTCGCGGGGGCGGCCGTGGTGGTGTCACCCAGGCTCTGGCTGGTGGGCAGGCACCGGTTGGACCGCAGGGGGGGACACCATGGCTGTCGTTCCACAACCCGTGGTCAGGGCGCATCTCTATGTGGCCTTTCCATGCTCCTGGAGGTGCACCTCCGGCGGCCATGTTCACTGGTGCTCCACCTCCCGGCGTCTCCACTGCGCCTCTGTGGGCTGGACCCTCCGGCACCCCTCCTGGGGTTGCGGGATGGGACCAGGCGGCCTTGGCTCGCTCGTTCAGCGCTTTGGGCCTGACACCTCCTGTCGGACCGGAGTGGATCGCCGACTCGGGTGCCACCTACCACACCACCCCTGACCCTGGTATACTCTCGTCTGTCCACTCTCTCTCTCCCTTCGTCCATTATGGTTGCAAATGGTTCGTGTTTTCCTGTCACGTCTGTGGGTACCGCCGGTGCTCATGGCTCCTTTCGTCTTCCTGATGTTCTTGTCGCTCCTTCTATGGTTCACAACCTCCTTTCTATTTGTCGTTTTACAGCTGACAATTCTTGTTCTGTGGAGTTTGACTCTTCTGGTCTTACTGTAAAGGATTTGGCTTTCCGGCGTCCTCTGCTCCGATGTGACAGCACGGGGCCCCTTTACACTCTTCGCTTCCCGACGACTACTTCATCTTCTTCGCCGTCCGTTTTGTCAGTTGCCTTCGCCGCCTCTACCTCCTCTACTACTTGGCACCGGTGCCTCGGCCATCCTGGACGTGATGCCCTGATGTAGCTTAGTCGTAGCTCCGACATTCCGTGTATTCGGGCTCACGCTGAGCATTTGTCATGCGTGCCAATTGGGCCGACATGTTCGTCTTCCTTTTCATAGTTCTTCACATGCGGCCCGTATTTTTGATCTTGTACATTGCGACCTATGGACATCTCATGTTATCAGTATTTCTGGCTATAAGTACTATCTTGTGGTTGTCGATGATTTTTCACATTATTCGTGGACCTTTCCCTTGCGTGCGAAGTCTGATACGTTTTCCACGCTCCTTCACTTCTTCACTTGGGTGTCCACACAGTTTGGCCTTACAATCGAGGCTGTACAGTGTGACAATGGTCGTGAGTTTGATAACTCCACCTCCCGGGCTTTCTTCCTCTCTCACGGTGTTCAGTTGCGCATGTCTTGCCCATATACCTCCTCACAGAATGGCAAAGCTGAACTCATGATTCGCACCACCAACGACACCGTGCGCACCCTTCTGTTTCAGGCCTCTCTCCCTGCGCGCTTCTGGGCTGAGGGCTTGCACACCTCCACCTACCTCCTCAACCGTCTTCCTTCCACTGCCTGTCCTGCTCCTACACCACACCACGCCCTGTTCGGGACCTCTCCGCGGTACGATCACCTTCGCGTCTTTGGGTGTGCGTGTTACCCCAACACCGCTGCCACTTCTCACAAGCTGGACCCCCGCTCCACTCTCTGTGTCTTCCTCGGGTACTCCCCGGATCACAAGGGGTATCGATGCTTTGACCTTACCTCCCGGCGGGTACTCATTTATCGCTATGTGGTGTTCGATGAGTCCGTCTTTCCCTTCTCCACCACACCCACCACCACTCCTGTTCCCGATCCCCCCTCCCTCTTTCCTGCTGACACGGTGGTTCAGCCACCTTTTCCGTGGTCTCCTACAGGTACTGCTTCGCCGCGCTCCTTGCCGGGCACCTGTCCCGGCTCCCCGGCGGGTCCGGGCCCGTCGTCCTCTGGCGCGGCCCCGATCTCTCCGTCTAGCGCCGATCCGGGGACCTCGCTCCCCGATACGGCCCCGGGGGGGCCGTGCCGGTCGCCGTCGCCCGGTGCTGCCCCGGCACCTCCTTCGTGGTATGCAGCGCCGGTATGGGTGTACCAGTGCAGGCCGCGGCCGCCGCCACTCACGGTACCTTCTCCGCCGGGGACACCGACACCACCACCTCAGTCCCCGCCGGCCCGTGACGCACCGCCGGTCTACCACCCGCCGCTTCTT
Organism: Saccharum hybrid cultivar R570; assembly: GCA_038087645.1. NCBI lineage: Eukaryota > Viridiplantae > Streptophyta > Magnoliopsida > Poales > Poaceae > Saccharum > Saccharum hybrid cultivar. The sequence continues at coordinate 36,836,474 of JAQSUU010000012.1, read as the reverse complement.
CACCGACACCCACGGCATGTTCACCCGATGGTGACACGACACGCGGCTGGCACTCTGCCACCTCGGGCCCTTGCGGCATCGACCGACGACGCGCCGGTCTCCCCGGTACCCTCTTCCGTCCGTGACGCCCTGTTGGATCCTCACTGGCGTCGCACGATGGAAGAGGAGTACGCCGCACTCCTCGCCAACCAGACGTGGGAGTTGGTGCCCCGGCCGCCGGGCTCCAACGTCGTCACCGGCAAGTGGATCTGGACCCACAAGCGTCGGGCTGATGGCACTCTTGAGCGCTACAAGGCTCGCTGGGTTCTCCGGGGTTTCACTCAGCGCCCTGGGGTCGACTATGATGAGACTTTCAGTCCGGTGGTCAAGCCTGCCACCGTCCGCACCGTGCTCTCGTTGGCGCTTGCTCGGTCGTGGCCCGTCCATCAGCTGGACGTCAAGAATGCCTTTCTGCACGGCCTTCTCACCGAGACAGTGTACTGCAGTCAGCCGGCGGGATTCGTTGATTCCTCCCGTCCTGATATGATCTGCCGGCTCAACAGGTCTCTCTACGGCCTCAAGCAGGCACCCCGGGCGTGGAACCATCGGTTTGCTGCTTTCCTGCTGACTCTGGGGTTTGTGGAGGCCAAGTCGGATACATCTCTGTTTATCTATCACTATGGAGCTGACACTGCGTACTTGCTGCTCTATGTTGATGACATTATCCTCACAGCCTCCAGTGAGCCCTTTCTCCGACGGATCATTGCCGCTCTTCAGCAGGAGTTTGCTATAAAGGATCTGGGTGTGCTCCACCATTTCCTCGGGGTCACTGTTGAGCCTCGTCCTGTCGGGTTACTTCTTCACCAGCGGCAGTATACTCGGCATATCCTGGAGCGGGCTAGGATGACTGACTGCAACCCCTGCTCCACTCCGGTTGATACTCAGGGCAAGCTGTCAGAGGCTGAGGGCCCCCCCAGTGTCAGATCCCACTGCATACCGGAGTCTTGCTGGTGCCCTTCAGTACCTCACCTTCACCCGGCCGGACATCACCTACGCCGTTCAGCAGATCTGTCTTCATATGCACGATCCCCGAGAGCCTCACCTCACTGCTCTCAAGCGCCTCCTCCACTACCTCTGGGGCACGATCGACTACGGCCTACTCCTTCACCGGTCCTCCTCCGCCGAGCTTGTCGTCTACACTGACGCCGACTGGGCATGGTGTCCGGACACTCGGCGCTCCACCTCCGGCTATGCTGTCTTCTTGGGCGGCAACCTGGTGTCCTGGTCGTCTAAGCGCCAGCCTGTGGTCTCCCGGTCCAGTGCCGAGGCGGAGTACCGCGCTGTCGCTAACGGCGTGGCTGAGGCTTCCTGGCTCCGGCAGCTTCTCGCCGAGCTCTAGACTCCGCCCTCCCGGAGCACGCTGATCTACTGCGACAATGTCAGTGCGGTGTACCTCTCCACCAATCCCATCCAACACCAGCGGACGAAGCACGTGGAGATCGACCTACACTTTGTCCGTGATCGTGTGGCGATGGGCGAGGTGTGGGTCCTTCATGTTCCGACCACCTCCCAGTTCGCGGACATCTTCACCAAAGACCTCCCGTCCTCGACCTTCACCGAGTTTCGCTCCAGCCTCAACATCACCAGTGGCTAGTTTCGTCTGTGGAGGGATATGTGTGTGTTCTTTCTTCTTTTTGTTCAGCTTGGAACTCCGCTGCGCCGGTAGTTCAGACTGCGGGGGGTATTGGAATATATGTGTATTAGGCCCATGGGGCTAGGCCCATGAGGCCCATGTATGGTTACCTATATAGCTACCCTTCTAGGGTTAGCCCAAATCAATAGATTCTCATTCCCTAACAATTTAAACTTTTCAAAGAAAGCCTCAAGCCTAGTTTTTACTGCTGTGCATTAATAGAACCGTGCTCTACATCGAGAATTGGTTAAATACAAAATATTGAACCCACGTTCTTTCATATACATATGTTTAGAGCATGGGATGCATCATTGTAATTTCTCGTGTACCCTTGGTAGGCAATACAAGTCGCTGGAGGAAGTTAACTACTATGCAGCATGCATATGGATACACTTATCGGTATCGAGCGGATGCTGTATTTTTCCAGAAAACCTAATACACGGATACATTTTAGATTTTTTTAATCTAAATAGTAAGACATGTTAGAATTCTAAAAAGCATAGCAGCCAAAAGGAACATTGAAATTGCCTGCAATATTGGTGTTTTGCTCTTTTTCCAAATTTCTAATTAGCGAAAAGAAAGGTGAGAACCTAGAAGTAATCAAGTAATATAGGAGCCATAGTGTAAATGAAGTACTAACATAGTAGCACTAGTACTAGAATTTGTTGGTCATGCCATCTACTCGCGGCTGGGAAAAATCATGGGCAACACGCAACAGATAACACTAGACATGAAGGGGAAAAAGGAAAATCAACCAACAAGAGCTCAAGAACTGAAGATCAAGACTATATCGAGATTGTGCTCTCCCCATTTTTGTTGGGTCTTGCCTTTATGTAATAGGTGATTAGGATCAAAAGCTTCTAGTGTTGTGTGTGTGTGTTGGGGCGGGGGCGGGCGGGCGGGGTGTGTGTTCTCTGTATGACTCATTCTTCTTCTAGCAATACTATGATACGCAGCTCTCCTGTGTGTTCGAGAAAAAAAAAGGACTACATCGAGATTCGGAAAGGGAATGTCACCGGAAGTCGTTGATTCACTACTGAATTGCCGCCAGTACCTGTGCATACTGCGACACATGCATGGTGAAGGTGGATTGCTGGGAGCTGTGTTGCACTTGTGTGTGCTTGGGTGCGGACATGGCAGAGCTTCTTCACGGGCGCGGGCGGGGGTGCTTGGCCATGCTGTATCGATGCATGTGCAGGCGGGTGGTGGCACGATGTGCCTGGTATAAATTTAGCAGATGAGGCAGAGGTGGGGAGAGCGTGATTGGATAGAGAAGGGGCATCGGGGGTGCTAAAAGTGTTTTTCTCAATTAGGGCTAACCCTAGAAGGGTAGCTATATAGGTTCCATACAAGGGCCACATGGGCCTTAGCCACATGGGCCTAAACACATACTCCAACACCCCCCGCAGTCCGAACTACCGACGCAGCGGAGTTCGAGGCTGAACAAGAAAGAACACACCAACCCCCCACAGACACAACTAGCCACCGGTGATGTTGAGGCTGGTGCGAAACTCGGCGAAGGTCGAGGATGGGAGGCCTTTGGTGAAGATGTCCGCAAACTGGGAGGTCGTCGGAACATGAAGAACCCGCACCTCGCCCATGGCCACCCGATCCCGGACAAAATGGAGGTCGATCTCCACATGCTTCGTCCGCTGGTGCTGGATGGGGTTGGTGGAGAGGTAGACCGCACTGACGTTGTCGCAGTAGATCAGTGTGCTCCGGGAGGGTGGAGTGTGCAACTCAGCCAGCAGCTGCCGGAGCCAGGCGGCCTCCGCCACGCCGTTAGCAACAGCGCGGTACTCCGCCTCGGCGCTGGATCGGGAGACCACCGGTTGGCGCTTGGACGACCAAGACACCAGGTTGCCGCCCAGGAAGACGGCGTAGCCGGAGGTGGAGCGGCGAGTATCAGGGCACCCGGCCCAGTCAGCGTCGGTGTAGACGACGACGTCGGTGGAGGCGGCCCGGTGGAGGAAGAGGCCGTAGTCAAGTGTGCCCCGGAGGTAACGGAGGAGGCGCTTGAGAGCCAAGAGGTGAGGCTCCCGGGGGTCATGCCGGGTGAATGTGAGGTACTGAAGGGCCCCGGCGAGACTCCTGTACGCAGTGGGATCGGCCACCGGTGGTCCCTCAGCCTCAGACAGCTTGCCCTGAGTGTCGACCGGAGTGGAGCAGGGGTTGCAGTCAGTCATCCCAGCCCGCTCCAGGATGTCCCGAGTATACTGGCGCTGGTGAAGTAGGAGCCCGGTAGGACGGTGCGCAACAGTGACACCGAGGAAGTGGTGAAGCTCACCCAGATCCTTCATCGCGAACTCCTGCTGGAGAGCGGCGATGATCCGGCGGAGAAGTGATTCACTGGAGGCGGTGAGGACAATGTCATCAACATAGAGCAGCAAGTATGCAGTGTCGGCTCCATGGTGGTAGACGAACAGAGACGTATCGGACTTGGCCTCCATGAACCCCAGTGTCAGCAAGAAAGCGGCGAACCGGTGGTTCCACGCCCGAGGTGTCTGCTTGAGGCCGTAGAGGGACCTGTTGAGCCGGCAAACCATGTCAGGACGGGTGGTGTCGACGAACCCCGCCGGCTGACTGCAGTACACCGTCTCGGTGAGAAGGCCGTGGAGGAAGGCGTTCTTGACGTCCAGCTGATGGACGGGCCAAGACCGGGCAAGTGCCAGCGATAGCACGGTACGGACGGTGGCCGGCTTGACCACCGGGCTGAAGGTCTCATCGTAGTCGACGCCAGGGCGCTGAGTGAAACCCCGGAGGACCCACCGAGCCTTGTAGCGCTCGAGAGAGCCGTCGGCCCGGCGCTTGTGGGTCCAAATCCACTTGCCGGTGACGACATTGGCGCCCGGCGGCCGGGGCACCAACTCCCACGTCTGGTTGGCAAGTAGCGCGGCGTACTCCTCTTCCATCGCGCGGCGCCAGTGAGGGTCCAACAGGGCGTCGCGGACGGAAGAGGGTACTGGGGAGACCACCGCGTCTCCGGTCGAAACCTCGAGGACACGAGGCGGCAGTGTGCCAGCCGCGTGTCTGGTCACCATCGGGTGAACATGCCGCGGGTGTCGGTGAAGCAGCGGCGGGTGGTAGACCGGCGGGGCACCACGAGCTGGCGGGGACTGCGGCGGTGGTGTCGGTGTCCCCGGTGGAGAAGGAAGCGGCGGCGGCCGCGGCCTGCGCTGGTACACCCGTACCGGCGCGGCGAACCTCGACGGAGGTGCCGGGACAGGTGTCGGGACGGGATCCGGCGTCGTCAACCGACACGACCCCCCCGGGGCAGCAGCGGGGGACGAAGTCCCCGGGTCTGCACCACCCGGAGTTGACGGGTCCGCGCCCGAGGACGACGGGCACGAACCTGCGGGGGATCCGGGACAGGAGGCCGGCCCGGGGCGCGGCGAAGCGGTACCTGCAGGAGACCACGAAAAAGGTGGCTGGACCACCGGGTCAGTGGGAAACAGGGAGGGTGGGTCAGGTACCGGAGGGGTGGTGGTGCTAGAGAAGGGAAAGACGGACTCATCGAACACCACATGACGAGAGATGAGAACCCGTCGGGAAGTAAGGTCAAAGCACCGGTACCCCTTGTGATCCGGGGAGTACCCGAGGAAGACACAGAGCGTGGAGCGAGGGTCTAGCTTGTGAGAAGAAGTGGCAGCGGTGTTGGGGTAACACGCACACCCAAACACACGGAGATGATCGTACCGAGGCGGGGTACCGAAGAGGGCGTGGTGAGGAGTGGGAGCGGGGCAGGCCGCGGAAGGAAGGCGGTTAAGAAGGTAGGTGGAGGTGTGCAGGCCCTCAGCCCAGAAGCGAGCGGGAAGAGAGGCCTGAAACAGAAGGGTACGCACGGTGTCATTGGTGGTGCGAATCATCCGCTCAGCCTTGCCATTTTGCGAAGAGGTGTATGGACAAGACATGCGGAGCTGAACACCGTGAGAGAGGAAGAAATCGCGGGAGGTGGAGTTATCAAACTCGCGACCATTGTCACACTGGACGGCCTTGATGGGTAGGCCAAACTATGTAGACACCCAAGAAAAGAAGTGGAGGAGCGTGGTAAACGTATCAGACTTCGCACGGAGAGGAAAAGTCCACGAATAATGCGAAAAATCATCGACAACCACAAGATAGTACTTATAACCAGAAATACTAAGAACAGGAGATGTCCATAGGTCGCAATGTACAAGATCAAAAATGCGGGCCGCATGGGAAGTAGAGCTAGAAAAAGGAAGACGAACATGTCGGCCCAATTGGCACGCATGACACAGTTGCTCATCATGAGCTCGAGTACATGGAAGACCGGAGCTACAACTGAGCTGTATCAGGGCATCACGTCCAGGATGGCCGAGGCGCCGGTGCCAGGTAGTAGAGGAAGTAGAAGCGACGAAGGCAGCTGACAAAACGGGCGGCGAAGAAGACGTAGGAGCCGCCGGGAAGCGAAGAGTGTAAAGGGGCCCGGTGCTGTCACATCGGAGCAGAGGACGCCGGGAAGCCAAATCCTTTACAGTAAGACCAGAAGAGTCAAATTCCACAGAACAAGAATTGTCAGCTGTAAAACGTCGAATAGAAAGAAGATTATGAACCATAGAAGGAGCAACAAGAACATCAGGAAGACGAAAGGAGCCATGAGCACCGGCGGTACCCACAGACGAGACCGGAATACAAGAGCCATTTGCGACCATAATGGACGAAGGAAGAGAGGAAGAGGGAGAGTGAATCGACGAAAGTATACCGGGGTCAGGAGTAGTGTGGTAGGTGGCTCCCGAATCAGCGATCCACTCAGGTCCGACCGGAGGTGTCAGGCCCATGGTGCTGAACGAGCGAGCCAGAGCCGCCTGGTCCTAGCTGGTGACCCCCGGTGGAGTCCCGGAGGGTGGAACCCACGACGTAGCAGGGAAGACGCCAGGTGGAAGACCAGCAGGAAGAGCTCCTGTGAGCATGGCCACTGGTGGGCGAGTGTCGGCTCCGGTGGCGTGGTAGGGCCACATGGAGATGCGACCGGACCACGGGTTCTGGAAAGATGGCCATGGCCCAGCCGGTTCCAGAGCCTGGAGGTGACCCCCCCTGCCACCGCCGCGGCCCCCTCCACGGCGACGACGAGAGCGACGACCCCCCCTGCCACCTCCGCTCGGCCCGGAGGGAGGAGGGCCCAGAAGAGACGACGGCGGTGTAGCGGTCGACCGCGGTGGAGCAGACGGACGCGGCGAAGTAGCAGCCAGGGCTGTCGAGGAGGACGAGGACCCCGTGGAAGCAGTGGAGCCCGGCTGGAGGCCCTGCGTGAGCTCCTCCATGACGAGATCGTCACGGACCTCCAGGAAGGTGGGGAAAGGCCTCTGGCGGGTGATCCACGTCCTGAGGTGGGCGTAGCGGTCGCTGAGCCCCCGGAGGACGTTGAGGACGAGGATCCGATCCTCCACAGGCCACCCGAGGTCCCCCAGGGAGTCTGCCATGCCCTTCATCCGACGGCAGAACTCACCGACGGAGAGGTCACCCTGGACGAAGGTCCGAAAGCTCGCGTCGAGGCGCAGAGCCCGAGCCTCAGCGTTGCCCAGGAACTGGCCCTCAAGGGCGAGCCACGCCCGGCGCGCATCCGAGGAGGTGCGGACGAGGTCGTGGAGGTCCAGAGAGATGGTCCCCAGGATCCAGGAGAGGACGATGCTGTCCAGACGAAACCACGACGGGGTCTGGACGGCAACCGAGGCGTCGACGAGGACGTGGTCGTCGAGGGCGTAGCGGCGAAGAGTGAGAAGGACCAGGTCCCGCCAGCGGGCGTAGGAGGGCGACTCGGGCTCGAGGACGACCGGGACGAGGAGGCGAATGTTCTGGACCCCCTCGGCCTGGTAGTGAAGCTGAGCCACGAGCGGATCGGCCGGGTCATGCCAGAGGACGGCGGTGGGAGACACACGGCGACCCGGCGAAGCAGAGGACGTGGCCCCGCCAATCGGAGAGGCAGGCGTGAGGAGGCGCTCCGCCTCGGCGATCTGACGAGCCAGGGCGTCGGCCGCGTCGCGTTCGTGCTCCCACACGAGGGCGGCCGCGCGCAGCCGGGCCTGCCCCTCCGCGGCGGCAGCCCGGGCGGCGGTGAGGGCGGAGTCGGGGCGCGTGCCGGGAAAGGCAGATGCTGCTGGTTGTTCCGTCACCATCGGAGGGGGATCGAGATTCCCGGAGGTGGTCACAGGAAGGCCCCCGACCACCTCCCCGGAGTCCAGCGGTGCTGAGGTAGTCCCGGTGGGTGCCCCCCCGACAGCAGTCATGGCAGTAGCGGGCCAGGGGTGGTGGACAGCCATGGCACCGCCCATGGTGAGGCCAGCAAGGGCGCGGAGGGCTGCTGGAGGGAGATCGGCCTGCCGAGCAGCGGTCAGGAGACCGGGAAGGTGTTCGGCGGCCGGGATGGTCCTGGATATGGCATCGGCTGGGAGGACGCCGGCGGCCGCACCAGGAAGGTGAGCGGCGGCGCCCTCACCTGGGGCAGGGGCGGCGGCGGTAGGAGGGGCGGCCGCGCCAGCCGCGCGTGCACCCGAAGCGGTAGCAGGTGCCAGGGCGGCGGCGCGCGGATCCGGAGGAGGGGCTGCGGCGCCAGTGGACGGAGGAGGGGCGGCAGCGCGAGCAGGGGCCGGAGGAGGGGCGGCGGTGGGAAGCAGGGGGCGGGTAGGGGAAGAAGCCACCTGTGCCCAGGAAGAGGATGAGAGGGGGAAAACCATGGAGGTAGGAAGGAGGGGGAGGAGTACGCCGGCCAGCCATGGCGTCGGCGGCGGCCCGGCGCCAGCCAGGGGGCGGCGGCGGCGGCTGGAAGGAAAAGAAGGGAAGAAAACCTAGGCTTTGTTACCATGCTAAAAGTGTTTTTCTCAATTAGGGCTAACCCTAGAAGGGTAGCTATATAGGTTCCATACAAGGGCCACATGGGCCTTAGCCACATGGGCCTAAACACATACTCCAACAGGGTTTTAATTGGGCTGGGCCGTATCAGCTGTCCGCCCTGATGTGTCACCCCTCACCCACCCTATTGTGATTTTTTTTTGGTTATTCTGATAGGATACGTATCGAAGCCATTACCTGTGTATATGTAGCGGATATGTATCCAATACAGGATATGCTGCCCACCCCATGTATCCATGCAGCATAGGTTAACTAAGGTTTCATCTTAAATAGTTTGTTTTTAGATCCTAACAACAACAACAACAACCAAGCCTGTCAGTCCCAAGCAAGTTGGGGTAGGCTAGAGTTGAGACCCAACAAACACCGTCAGTTACGGTTCAGGAACGTCAATAGCCGTTTTCCAAGCACTCCTATTCAGACATAGGTCTCTAGGTATATCCCATTCTTTCAAATCTCTTTTTATTGTCTCTTCCCAAGTCAACTTTGGCCTTCCTCTGCCTCTCCTCACCTTATTATCTTGACTTAGAACTCCATAATGCACTGGTGTCTCTGGAGGTCTCCTTTGTAAATGGCCAAACCACCTCAACCGATGTTGGACAAGCTTCTCTTCAATAGGTGCTACCCCTAGACGATCACGAATATCATCATTTCGCACTCGGTCCATCCTTGTGTGACCACAAATCCAACGCAACATACGCATTTCTGCAACACTCAGTTGTTGGACATGTCTTCTCTTTGTGGGCCAGCATTCTGCTCCGTACAACATAGCGGGTCTAATCGCTGTTCTATAAAACTTGCCTTTTAGCTTTTGTGGTATCCTCTTGTCACAGAGAATGCCAGAAGCTTGGCGCCACTTCATCCACCCTGCTTGGATTCTATGGCTAACGTCCGCATCAATATCTCCATCCCTTTGTAGCATCGATCCCAGATACCGAAAGGTATCTTTCCTAGGCACTACTTGACCTTCCAGACTCACGTCTCCCTCCTCCTGTGCAGCAGTGCCAAAGTCGCATCTCATGTATTCGGTTTTAGTTCTGCTTACTCTAAAACCTTTAGACTCAAGGGTCTGCCGCCACAATTCTAGTTTCCTATTTACCCCCGCTCGGCTTTCATCAACTAACACTACATCATCGGCGAACAGCATACACCAAGGGATATCTCCTTGGATGTCCCTTGTAACCACATCCATTACTAAGGCAAAGAGATATGGGCTCAAGGCTGACCCTTGATGAAGCCCAATCTTAATCGGGAAGTAGTCTGTGTTACCACCATTTGTTCGAACACTAGTCACAGCATCGTTATACATGTCCTTAATGAGGGTAACATACTTTGCTGGGACTTTATGCTTGTCCAAAGCCCACCACATAACATTCCTTGGTATCTTGTCATAAGCCTTCTCCAAATCAATAAAAATCATGTGTAGGTCCTTCTTCTGTTCTCTAAACCGCTCCATAACTTGTCTAATTAAGAAGATTGCTTCTATAGTTGACCTTCCGGGCATGAAACCAAATTGGTTCATGGATACCCGCGTTGTTCCTCGCAAGCGATGCTCTATGACTCTCTCCCACAGCTTCATGGTGTGGCTCATCAACTTGATTCCCCGATAATTAGTACAACTTTGGATGTCTCCCTTGTTCTTGTAGATTGGTACCAATATGCTTCTTCTCCACTCCTCAGGCATCTTGTTCGATCGATAGATATTGTTGAACACCTTAGTTAGCCATACTATAGCTATATCTCCGAGACATCTCCACACCTTGATTGGAATACCATCAGGGCCCATTGCTTTACCCCCTTTCATCCTTTTTAGAGCTTCTCTGACCTCCGATTCTTGGATCCGCCGCACGAAGCGCCTATTGGTGTCATCAAAAGAGTCGTCCAACTGGACGGTGGTGTTCTCATTCTCACCATTGAAAAGCTTATCGAAATACTCTCGCCATCTATGCCTAATCTCATCCTGCTTCACCAAGAGCTGCTCTCTCTCATCCTTAATGCACTTGACTTGGTTGAAGTCTCTTGTCTTCCTATCACGAGCCCTAGCCATCCTATAGATGTCCTTCTCTCCTTCCTTCGTACTCAAACGTTGGTACAGACCCTCGTATGCCCGTCCCTTTGCTTCGCTCACCGCTCGTTTTGCAGTCTTCTTTGCCACCTTGTACTTCTCTATGTTGTCGGCACACCTGTCATGGTACAAGCGTTTATAGCATTCCTTCTTTTCCTTAATAGCCTTTTGCACATCTTCATTCCACCACCAAGTGTCTTTTGAATCGCATCTATCCCCTTTGGTCACTCCAAGCACCTCTGAAGCAATCTTCCGAACGCAAGTTGCCATCTTCTCCCACATGTCGTTTGCATCCCCTTCATCCTGCCAAGGGCCCTCTTCAATAACTCTTTCCTTGAAGACCTTTGCTGGCTCCCCTTCCAATTTCCACCACTTTGTTCTTACAATCCTAGGTTGTTTAACCCTACAAGCTTGCACCAGAAAGCGGAAATCAGCCACCAACAACCTGTGTTGAGAAACTACGCACTCTCCAGGTATTACCTTACAATCAAAGCATGTTTGTTTATCTCTCCTTCTTGTAAGGACAAAGTCGATCTGGCTAGAGTGTTGGCCACTACTTAGATCCTAAGTGTTGAAGAATTTGGTTCATTCACTAATGGGCTAACCCTAGAAGGGTAGCTGTATAGTTTCCATACATGGGCCACATGGGCCTTGCCTCATGGGCCTATATACTCCAACACCCCCCCGCAGTCTGAACTACCGGCGCAGCGGAGTCACAGACTGGACGTGAAAAGAAGTACACACACGAGCCCCCCCACAGACACAACTAGCCACTAGTGATGTTGAGGCTGGAGCGAAACTCAGTGAAGGTCGAGGACGGGAGGCCCTTGGTGAATATGTCAGCGAACTGGGAGGTGGTCGGTACGTGAAGGACTCGCAGCTCGCCGATGGCGACCCGATCACGAACAAAGTGTAGGTCGATCTCCACATGCTTGGTCCGCTGGTGCTGAACGGGGTTGGTGGATAGGTAGACCGCACTGACGTTGTCGCAGTAGACGAGCGTGCTCCGGAGAAGAGGGCTATGGAGGTCGCCAAGAAGCTGCTGGAGCCAGGAAGCATCAGCCACGCCGTTGGCGACAGCACGGTACTCCGCCTCGGCACTGGAGCGGGAGGCCACCTACTGGTGCTTGGACGACCAGGACACCAGGTTGCCACCCAGGAAGACAGCGTAGCCGGAGGTAGAGCGGCGAGCGTCCGCATCCACGCCTCCTCCCTCTCCCTCTCTCACGGTGGCGGCTAGGGCAGGCGCGCCCGGTCGAGGCCGCCCCTAGCACGGTGACCCGAGTGCGCCCCCAGGCGCGGCGGTGCGGCAGAGCGGGGCGAGCGCGTCCCCCGTCGTAGCGGTGCGGTGGCATGGGCCCCAGCGCGGTGGCGCGGGTGCGCCCCCAGGCGCGGCGGTGCGGCAACGCTGGCGCGGCCAGCAGTGCTGCCGTGCGGCGGCGCGGGTGGGCCCCAGGGGCGCCCCCAGCATGCGGGGCTCCGGCGCGAACAGACGCAAGTGAAGGTGGCCTCCCTCCCTGCTCCTCCTCTCTTTCCCTCACCGGTGCCCAGCGTCGATCTGTGCTTGTTTCCTTCTTTGCTGGGTTGATCCGGGGCCTCCATGGCCGGATCCGGTCGTTCCCTCACTAAGTCTATATAGAGCACCAAGCGTGAATCTTTGGGGGCCCATGGCCGGATCAGTCCTCCCGCGCCTGTGGCCGTCGTCTTGGGTGAAGAGCCGCCTGCGGCCGAGCTGCAGGGTGGGCACACACTGTTCAGTCGAGTCGGGCTACGCCATGGCAATGCGCTCAAGCTGGACCAGGACACCAGGTTGCCGCCCAGGAAGACAGCGTAGCCGGAGGTAGAGCGGCGAGTGTCCGGACACCCGCCCCAGTCCGCGTCAGTGTAGACGACGAGCTCGGTGGAGGAAGATCGCCGGTGAAGGAGGAGGCCGAAGTCGACGGTGCCGCAGAGGTAGCGAAGGATCCGCTTGAGAGCAATGAGGTTTGGCTCCCGGGGATCATGCATATGGAGACATATCTGCTGAACTGCATAGGTGATGTCCGGCCGGGTGAAGGTGAGGTACTGCAGTGCTCCGGCAAGACTCCGATCTGCAGTGAGATCTGTCACTGGGTTGCCCTCTGCCTCTGACAACTTGCCCTGTGTATCAACCGGAGTGGAGCAGGGGTTGCAGTCAGTCATTCCAGCTCGCTCCAGGATATCAAGAGTATACTGCCGCTGGTGAAGAAGTAACCCGGCAGGATGAGGCTCAACAGTGACCCTGAGGAAGTGATGGAGCACACCCAGATCCTTCATTAGCAAACTCCTGCTGAAGAGCGGTGATGATGCGGCGGAGGAGTGACTCACTGGAGGCTGTGAGGACAATATCATCAACATAGAGCAGCAGGTACACAGTGTCAGTTCCATGGTGATAGATAAACAGAGACGTATCTGATTTGGCCTCCACAAACCCCAGTGCCAGCAGGAAAGCAGCAAACCGATGGTTCCACGCCCGTGGGGCTTGCTTGAGGCCGTAGAGAGACTTGTTGAGCCGACACACCATGTCGGGACGTGAAGAGTCAACAAACCCCGCCGGCCACCGCCATGCTTGCTGCTGCTTCTCCAGGGTTTCACCTAGCCGCATTCCCGTGGGCTACACCTTCCAGCGCCTCGCCCGGGTCGGCCGGTTGGGACTCGGCGGCCTTGGCACACTCCTTCAGCACTATGGGCCCGACAACTCCTGTCGGCCCACAGTGGACGCCGATTCGGGTGCCACCTACCACACCACTCCCGACCCCAGCATACTCTCTTCCGTTCACCCTCCTTCCTCTCACCCTTCGTTCATCATGGTCGCAAATGGGTCATGCCTTCCTGTCACGTCCGTGGGTGCCGTCGGCGCTCATGGCTCCTTTCGTCTTCCTGATGTTCTTGTGGCACCTTCTATGGTTCACAACCTTATTTCTATTCGTCGATTTACAGCTGACAATTCCTGTTCCGTGGAGTTTGACTCTTCCGGTCTCACTGTCAAGGATTTGGCTTCCCGGCGTCCTCTGCTTCGGTGTGACAACACGGGGCCCCTTTACACCCATCGCTTCCCGACGTCTCCTTCGTCTTCTTCGCAGACCCCTTTGCCAGCTGCTTTCGCCACCACTTCTTCCTCCACCACTTGGCACCGACGCCTCGGCCATCCTGGTTGTGATGCCCTGATGCAGCTCAGTCGTAGTTCCGACATTCGGTGTCCTCGGATTCACGATGAGCATTTGTGCCATGTGTGTCAGCTGGGCCGTCATGTCCGTCTTCCTTTTCATAGTTCTTCTTCCCAGGCGGCCCACATCTTTGATCTTGTTCATTGCGACCTCTGGACATCTCCTGTCATCAGCATTTCGGGCTACAAGTTCTATCTTGTGGTGCTTGATGATTTCTCTCATTACTTCTGGACTTTTCCTAGCTCCGATACCATGTTGGAGAATTTGGTTCATTCACTAATGGGCTAACCCTAGAAGGGTAGCTGTATAGTTTCCATACATGGGCCTCATGGGCCTATATACTCCAACACTAAGGACAAATGCCCATGCATTTAGGACTTAGGGTTATTAGTTAATATTCTCATTAATCATATAATTGCATGCCCATGCATTATGAGCACATTTGGTTTGAGGAAGTCGCGTTTTTTCAGGAGCGAGTGCATCCTAGAGATATGCCCCTGTTATTGGCTTATTGAAGCACTACGCGGAATGCATTCTTGACAGACTGGCTTGAACCCTATGACAGAAATTAAATGGCTCATAATATTTATATGTTGGCCTAAATCATTCATTTGACCTGGTGAAAAACTTAAGCATGGCCTAAATCATTCATAATATTTTGTTTATACTTCTCAGTTATTGTGGTGTCTCATTGAATGATATCACTATGCTAGTCAATGCTGCCAGTCAAGAGGGATAGCACTTGTCTGAAAATCTTATCCAATTGGTCTTACGTGCACTGTTGATTCTACTTGTGCACGTGCAGTGCATATGAGTATATAACACTCAAGCTCTCACTGAACTTATATTAACCCGGAGTTGTTCATTGAGTGAATCAAGTGGTTAAACAAACTTACTGATGACAGACATGTTTGCTACTTTTACCACCTTCGCATCTCCATTACTTTCCACTGTACTAACTCAACAGTGGTTGTGCTGCTGTCTTGTGAACATTGTGTTGATATTAAATGTTATCCTGTAGGTTGGCAAAGGTAGGGATGTTGGACTTAATCAGATTGCACTATTTGAAGGAAAAGTTGCTGGTGGAAATGGTGAACAAGTTCTTAGCCGAGACATATATAGACTCGGACAACTTTTTGACTTTTTCAGGATGTTATCCTTCTACGTGACAACTGTTGGATTCTACTTCTGTACTATGGTAATTTAATTTTCCTTGCCTATTAGGATTTGTCCAGTCGAAACTATTTCCATTTGTAGTGATTTATGTTAATATTATTTGAAGGCACATGGATAAAATTAAATATACAAAAATTGCTATTACTATTATGCTTCTAATATTAATCTCATTGTTCTTTTGCAGCTAACTGTGCTGACGGTGTACATATTTCTCTATGGGAAAATGTATCTGGTAAGATGGTATCCATACGATTTTTCTAATTCTCTTTTTCCACCTTTTTTGGATCACTTGAGATGTACTCCCTCCGTTTGAAATTGTACGTCGTTCTAGTTTTTCTGGATACATAGTTTTTACTATGCATCAAGACAATGTATGGAGGAAAATCCCTATTTTACACTAAAAAAACTTCTTCCCTATTTGATACCGAAACTTAAAATCCTCCCTATCTGTCACCTATTTCATCTTTTGTTTCCTATTTGACACTTGTGTCACTTTTTTGCTGTAACAGCGTTAAGTCCAAGGCGAAAAGACCATCTTGCCCCTCCTGTGTTTTCATGCGTGCTGTGTTCATGTTACTGCATATTTTTTTTTGTCTCGTTTATTTATTTTCAGATGTTTTTTCTCAAGACGCCTGAACAGACATGCCTTAAAAATCACATAGGAGGGGCAATATGGTCTTTTCGCTTTGGACTTAACGCCGTTACGGCCAAAAAGTTATGGAAGTGTCAAATTGGGAACAAAAGATGAAATAGGTGACAGATAGGGAAGGTTTTAAGTTTTGGTGTCAAATAGGGAAGGAGAAATTTTTCTATTGTCAAATAAGGAATTTTCTCTTATGTATATCTAGGTGTGTAGCAAAAGCTATGTATCTAGAAAAGCCATAACGACTTACAATTTGGAATGGAGAGAGTACTTGGCTAGATATTATGGTGCAAGAGTACTTCCTCAATAGTATTGCATTGACTTAGCATGAAAGGCTTCTGCAGTCACATGTTATGGCATGGCATAAGTTTCTTGCATTTTTTTGGTCTTGGTTTCTATCAGTTCTTTTCTGCATACATTATCTGGTTTCTTCCATAGTTGTCCTGACATATTCTTTTTACCGTGTGTTTGCTTAGGCCTTATCTGGTGTTGGCGAATCAATTCAAAATAGAGCGGATATACTGCAGAACACAGCCTTGGAAGCTGCTCTGAACACTCAATTTCTTTTCCAGATTGGTGTATTTACTGCAGTTCCCATGATTCTTGGTTTCATCCTTGAATCAGGTGTCTTAACGGTATTCCCTTTTCCCTGCTGACTTCTGGCTTAGCCTGTGAATTCTGTAGAAGTATTTATGGTTGGTTACTTTTGTCTATGGTACTGCCTGTAGTCATAAAGACTTGACAATTTTTACTGTCGTCCAATCTTTTCAAATCTTGACTTTCAATAACTTACTAAAAAATATTTTACAAACATAAAAATCATGTATATATAAATTTCCGAAAAGGTACTTTCTTGACTTCATAAAATTATTATATTTTTTAATATGGTGTAACAGAAAATCATGTTTGCTTAGGCCTTATCTGGTCAAAGTTGTAAATGATAGACCGTAATAAGTAAAAAGCATCAAGTATTTTTTTAGTCGAGGAACTATATTTCTTACAATCCCAATCGTTGTACCATCACCGGTAATGATTGGTTACATAAATTAGTTGTTTTTCCTGACTACTATGTGGAACATTATCACTATTTTTCAGCTTGTTTCACAAATCACAGTCGCCATTTCTAAAATTTCCCCAAGAGTGATAACAAATGTCCTTATTTGTTAATGCGTATATGCAGGCTTTTGTTCAATTTATTACAATGCAGTTCCAACTATGCTCTGTATTTTTCACTTTCTCACTTGGAACAAGGACCCACTACTTTGGCCGTGCAATATTACATGGAGGTGCAAAGGTAGGCTTTTTGTTACTAAGTGTTGCTTATCAGTTTCTAAATGTCTGAACACTGATCTGATTCTTTTTTTTTTAATATTACCAGTATAGAGCAACTGGTAGAGGTTTTGTGGTACGACATATCAAGTTTGCTGAGAACTACCGTATTTATGCTCGAAGCCATTTTGTGAAAGGGTTTGTTATTACGTGAAGCTATTTTCAAAATTGCTTGTGGAATTTTTCTAGTACAATACCATTTGTGTTGATTGTGCTTGGTTTTTGTAGGATGGAGGTTGCACTTTTGTTGGTTATCTTCCTAGCTTATGGGTTTAACAATGGTGGAGCAGTTGGCTATATTTTACTCTCTATAAGCAGTTGGTTTATGGCATTATCTTGGCTTTTTGCTCCCTACTTATTTAACCCATCTGGATTTGAATGGCAGAAGTAAGCAACTAAGCATTTTGTGTATCTATGTACTATAAGTTCAAATTGTCATTATGAACATTATATTTCAAACCCTTCTCCCTCTTAGGATCGTCGAGGATTTCAGAGACTGGACAAATTGGCTGTTTTATCGAGGTGGTATTGGTGTTAAAGGAGAAGAAAGCTGGGAAGCTTGGTGGGAAGAAGAACTGGTAATTGGAATTTGACCTGTATTCACTTTAGCCAAAATGTGCTGTATTGTTTGTTCACTGGACGTAGTACTATTGCACCTGATTAGCCTACTCGTGTTTCTTATGGTTTTGAAGCTCTTGCATTTTTTTAGATAATGTTTAAAACTCTTGCATAGCTTTAAAGTTGGATGCTTGCTTGTCAACTACATCTGCTACAATGATGTAATATTCTTGGTGCTTTTCTATTCTTCAGATATAACATGAAAGAATAAAGAACAATAAGTCATTAAGACACATGCATACTTGGAAGCTTCTGACATTTACCATTGGAAAATGTTTTTTTTTTTCACTTTTGTTCATGGGATCTATAACTCCTCATTTTGGAACACTTCGTTTCAGCAACATATTTATAGCATTCGAGGGAGGATACTGGAAACCATACTAAGCCTGAGGTTTTTCATCTTCCAATACGGAGTTGTTTACCACATGAATGCCAGCGGAGAAAGTACAGCTTTATCGGTATGGTAGTGTTTCAGTTCACATTTGCTTGTAGTGCTCTATAGTCAAAATAATAGTCGTAAATTAATCCTTGGCGCTGCAGGTGTATTGGATTTCTTGGGCTGTGCTTGGTGGCCTTTTCATCCTCCTCTTGGTAATATATTTCTTTGTTGTTACATTTGGCATCTGCTGAGCGGGGCACTCATTATGTTAATTTGTATTACTGTGCAGGTCTTTGGTTTAAACCCCAAGGCCATGGTACATTTCCAATTGTTCCTGCGTCTGGTCAAAAGTATAGCGTTATTGATGGTTTTGGCTGGTCTGGTCCTGGCAATTTTGTTTACGGAACTCAGTATCAGAGATGTTTTTGCTTCCATTCTAGCATTTGTGCCAACTGGGTGGGGAATCATTTCGGTGAGCTTCTAATGCCAACTTTTTTTTGACCATATATTGATTTGCCTTTTATTTTGGTTCATTCTGCAAACACTTCACAGTTACATTCGTATATATTTCTGTTCACTGCATTAGCTTTCCTCTTGACCAGTTAATTCTTCTCATCGTTTTCATTTCTCTTTTGTACTTGACATTTTAAATGTTGGCTGAAATTTTACTATTCGTCTTTTTTTTTTCACAGATTGCCATGGCATGGAAACCTGTCGTGAAGAAATTGGGTTTGTGGAAAACTGTCCGTGCCCTAGCTCGCCTCTATGATGCTGGCACGGGAATGATCATTTTCATACCCATAGCCATTTGCTCGTGGTTTCCATTCATATCCACTTTCCAGACACGACTTCTGTTCAACCAGGCGTTCAGCAGAGGTTTGGAGATATCTCTCATCCTTGCTGGCAACAATCCAAATGCTGGGATGTGATTGGTGGCAGTTCTGGTCTTCCTTCATCAATCTGACTGTGGACCTTTCTTACTTTAATTAATCATCAGTTCTCAGTTATAGTAGCGATGTACATATCTGATATCTCCATGTTCACCGGCACTTGTTTGCCGTGGGTATAAATGTCAACGGCAATATTTCTAGAGTTAGCTTGTATCTGTATTTGTTGAGCGGGTGAACTTTGTATGCCACATCTTATTTTTTACATTGATATATGTGCTGATTGCATCAACTGGCTTATTATCTTTGTCCATTCCGCTAGTGTGACATGTAGGAGTTTGATATGAACAGTGGTTAGTCCTTTTCTCTCATTTTTAACTTGTATGTTGTTGAACATTAAATTCAATCGGGGTTGAACGCAATTGTATTTTACTCCCTGTGTCTAAAAATATGTACGATTATGAGTTGCGTGCCAGAAAAAGTAGTTCACATTTCACCAAGTTTCTGGTGAATAATATTTATATTTATGGCTCTAAATCAATTTATTATGAAAATATATTTCATAATTAATTTAATAATATTTATTTATATCATAAATATTGATATTTTTTTATCTATAATTGGTCAAACTTAAGACATGACATTGTGTTAGAATTGTATATTTTTCTTAGACGGAGGGAGTATTTGTTATACGGAAGTTCATGTGTTGGTTTTAAAACTCATGCACGCGCACCACAATTCTTATCTCTATGTTTTCTATATTTATCTTGCCCGTTTTCTATTTGTGGAAAAATAACTGCAAAAAGATTTTGGGCTCCGCTACATGTAGCAAGCTAAAAACGGCTCTGGCTCCACAAAACAACATGAAAAGAGAAGCTGCCAAAGCCATGAATTTGGGATCTGCTACGGTGGCGGGGGCAGAGCCCCACGTCCTAAGAATTTTAGGCCCTCTGGGACACGGGATTAGAAAACCCGTAGGAATAGTTGAAACACAGGAATATAACAGGAATGCATGGAGAAAACAGAGGAATAAAAATCATAGAAATTTTGTTGAAAAGGGTGTCTGGATGAGTGCAGGAAAAACTCGGGAAACAATAGTATGTGTAAGTTTCATCAGAGTGTTAATAAAGAAAGCAAATCACCACATAAAAGAATAGAAATAAATAAACAATTCCTAACACTGTTCTCAAGTCTCGACCATAGCATGCTCTCAGCGGCTCAGCCTATCGCTCTCCCTTGTCTCTGTGCTCTCCCTGTATCTCTCCCTGCCAGAGGCGGAACCAGACAACAAACTAAGGTGGGGCCAAGATGATGGTTAGGGTTGGTTCAAGAACTCAGGCCCTGTTTGGTTTGAGGAGTTAAATTTTAACTCTCATCACATCGAATGTTACGGCACACGCATGGAGTACTAAATGTAGACTAATTACATGCATGTTGACATAGTTTAGGGATTTTTCACTAGACAAATCTATTAAGCCTAATTACTCTATGATTGGAAACTTTTTGTTAAATAAGACGAAAGTGCTACAGTGCAAGTTAAACTTTAACTCCTTAAACCAAACACCCCTTCAGTCCCTTTGAAATACATAGTACTACAATAGAGGAAACATGTGTATATAAGAAAATTCCAGACCATAGGGGGGGGGCCTTGGCCCCTGCTAGCCCCCCTGGTTCCGCTAGTGCTCCCCGCACAGCGGCGTGAGCATGACGAGAACACATGGGCAGCGCTAATCTCCCTTCTGCTCAGGGACGCGCAGGACAAGGATGACCGGCGAGGGTGGTTGTAGCCGCATGAGAGGACGCGGTGGCGCGAGCAGATCTGCCCTCCTCTCTCTCTGTTCCCTCGCAAGCACGGGCGCTATAGCGGGTGAGTACAGGAACGCCAGTGAGTACAGGAAGTCTACTGTTCTTCTTCTTCTTCAGTGGCTAATCATGATTCGGCCAGCAAATTGCCTCGATCGTCCGCACGAGTTAGAAAAACAACGAGGTTTCGTTGGATGTCTCTTTCCTACGTTTTTCCTATGGAAGTTGAATGCTAGGAAAATTTCATGTGTTTTTCCTTTGACCGTTTCCTACGAACCAAAGGGCACCATGTTCATTCCATAGGATTACATATTCCTGTATTTTTCCTTTCCAAATCCTATGAACCAAAAAGTTCATGAGACTTTAACAAAGTTCTGCATAGGCATATTACGCCATATCATAATCTCCTCTCGTTATCCTTGTACACGTCATCAATCTTCATAAGTTACTTGGATCTATACCTCCAACCTAAAATAAGGTAACAATAGTTACATTTGTTTATTGATGAATGATATTTTATTTTTTCTTTTTCCTTTTTTAAACAAATACCCTCTCTGCTTCAGTACCTCTCCCTTGCTACCTCCATAAGTCACCCTCTAGTCCCCAGTGACCCGTGCCCGATTCTTCAATACGCCGATGACATCTTGATCTTTCTTAATTGCTCCACTGCTGCAATCATCGAAACTAAGCAAATCCTTGAGCTTTTCGAGCAAGCTACTGGTCTATCTATCAACTATCACAAAACCACCTTACTCCTGATCGCCAGCCCTCCTGAAACCGCACTGGAGCTTGCCATTACCTTTGGTACCACCGTGTCCGCCTTTCCCCAAACATATCTCGGCCTTCCTTTGTCCCCCCCAACAAAATTTCTGCTGCTGACTATCTCCCTCTTATTTCATCTTGCGACAAATACATCTTTGGTTGGCGTGCCTCCCTCCTGAACAGGGCTGGTCGCCTAACTCTCTCCACTGCAGTTCTTAGCTCCATTTCTCTTCACTACATGTCTTCTATGAGCGTCCCTAAAACTATCATTAAAGCTATTGATCGTCGTCGTCGTGTGTTTTTCTGAACCGGTGACGATGTCTGCCATGGCTCAAAGTGTCTTGTGGCGTGGGAGAATGTCTGTGCAAGTAAGGAAGATGGTGGTCTCGACATGAAAGATCTAGAGCTCCAAAACCGTTGTTTACTTATGAAATTCATTGACAAGCTCTTCTCCAATGATTCTGTGGCTTGGAAGGATTGGCTGCTTCGTGATGCTGCTTCCTTCGATATTCCGTCCACCAGGGTGCATAGCTACCTTTGGAAAATTATTACTGATGAGCTTAATACTTTTCGGTCTATTACCTTTGTTAATGTCCTCAATGGCACCTCTACTTCCTTTTGATTTGATCACTAGCTTCCTGATGGTCCCCTCTGTTCATCCCATGCTACCCTCTTCTCCCATACCACTAGGCCTAATGTTTTGGTGCAATATATTTTTCCAAAATGGGTTTGATTTGTGCCTAAGACCATGGCTCACTAATGCTGCTAGTGCACAGCTAGGCAGCCTTCTTTCTTGTCTACAGGAATTCAACCTCTGAGATGACACTGATGCTAGACTTCTGAAGTTTACGGGCAAGCCCTACATAGCCCGAGATGCTTATGCCGGCTTGACTGCACACACGACACCCCAGATGTTCATGGGCGTCGCATTTGGGGCTCCTGTGCCGAACAAAGTTAAAGTGTTTGCCTGGTTGGACTTCAAAGATAGGTTAAGCACGAGAGTCAACCTTCGTGCAAAGCATGTTGTGGATGATGACCAATGTCAGCGTTGTGCCTCATCAATTGAGGATCGGCATCATGTCTTCTTCTCCTGCTCGGCAAGTTCAGAACTCTGGGAAAAAATCGGGCTAAGTAATACAGCATCCCTTTCTGATGTTGAAGTTTGGAACTCCGGTGTCCCCCGGCCTTGACGCGAGCATTTGGCCCTTCATCTTACTAACTATTCTATGGCGGTTGTGGGATGCTAGAAATGGCGAAATCTTCATGAACAAACCCTCCAACAGCTGAGCTGTAATCTCTCGAGTTTGTGATGATTTTGTAGTTTGGCGCAAGCGGCTGAAAGGCGCTCATGTAAACAGTCTGGACGACTGGCGTAATCATCTTCTATCTTGTAATGCTACAACTCACTCCAGTTAAATGGAGTGTTGGCTTCGTTTTAAAATATAATTTGGTGGGGAATCTCTCCCCCCGTTTGGTTTAAAAAAACAAATACCCTCTCTATTTTTAATTTATAAAATGCTTTGAGTTTTTAGATACATATTTTTCTGATACTATACTAAACAATGTATTTAAAAATAAAAATATCTTATAATTTAGAATGGATAAATTATGAGAAGTGGAAGTGAAAGTTGTACGTGTGGGGCACGGAAAAAATTATATGCATGCGTGATGCACATCAACACCTGTGCAGCACCTCTTGCATGCGTATGGCTGTGTTCGGCTGGCTGTATTTTTAGCTGACGCTGATGCTGATTTGTTATGAGAGAAAAATATTGTTCCATGTCTGGTTGATTTTGGCTTATAAGCTCAAACGAACAGAGCCCGTGCATATCCTTCGTGCATGATGAATTTGTGATTCGCGAAATCACTGGGCATCGCTGCGCAAAGGATCGGCACAGCAACGCCCCATGCGCATGAACAGATGAATGGCGTCGAAGAGGTACTGGGATGACACAACTGAACAGTTTAAGGAGCTAAATGGGTGACTTGTAAGTTTAGTGACTATGATGGCACAACTGAACAAGTTTGAGGAGTGATTTATGAGTCTAGGAACTTTGATGATCTAAACAGTTCATTTGCGGGTCTAGGAACCGAGATGATACAGGAAAAAAAAAAAAGTCGAGGACCGCTAGTGTAGTTTACCTTTTTTTTTCACTCGTAACCTCCGGGCTCCCCCATCGTGCCATCGTCCCCTCCCATTCGACCCATCCAACCCGACTGGCCGCGGCCTCGACTCGGCCCAGCGCACCCGTCCCTCGCCTCGTCCGCGCTCCCCTCCGCCACGTCCCTCCCCGCGCGGCATTCTCCGGCAGGCGCTCCGTTCCCCACGGCAGCGACGCGGATGACAGCTCCGACGCCGCCGCTTCAGACGCGATCGTTCGCCTCGTCGCCGCAGGCGGCGGAGGCCTCGAGTCCGACCTCGACCGCCTCTTCCTCGCCGCCCTCTCCCACGGCCTCGTCTCCAGCGCCCTCCGCGCGCTCACGGACCGCGGCGTTCCTGCGGAGCGCTTCTTCGCTTGGGCCTCCTCCGTCAGTAGGGGCTTCTCCCCCGGGCCCCGTGCGCACAACCTTCTCGTCGAGAATGTTGGGAGGCTGGGCGACTCCGGCGCGATGTCGCGCGCCCTGGCGCCCATGTCGGAGCGGAGGCTCCCCCTGACCGACCGGGCGTTCGCCTTCCTGGCGCCGTCGTCGGCTTCGTCACGGAGCGGCAGCGTGGAGGATGCGGCGAGAGCGGTCCTGCGGACTCTGGACGGCGTCGGCGGGCCCTGCCGCGCGTCCGGCGTGTTCTTGCTTGTGAAGGCGCTGGCGTCCATCGGCGAGTTCGACGCCGCGGTCTCGATGATCGAGGAGACGGCGAGGAAGGTGCGGTACTATAACGTCCTCGTCGCGGCGAAGTGTAAGGCCAGCGACTTTGCCGGCGCCCGCGAGGTGTTCGACGAAATGAGGAGGTCGGGGTCTGACCCCGACGCCAACACCTGGAACTACCTCCTCGGCTGCCTGCTCAAGAACGGGAGGCTCGCTGAGGGGTGCGGGCTTGTTGAGGCCATGGAGAGGTTCAAGTGCAATGAGATCCCGAACTCACTCACGTACGAGATCCTTACATACCATGCCTGCAAGGCGGGGAAGATGGATTCGGCAATGCAGATTCTTGATCAGATGTTCTCGGAAAACCTGACGCCGAGGATCACCATACACTCTGCATTCATCAAGGGGTACTTCTACGCTGGGAGAATAGAAGATGCCTGCAAGTATGTCAGTGACATGAGCACCAGGGACAGGCACTCTGTGAACCGGAACTACAGCCTGCTCGCGAAGCTGCTTCGGAAGTCAGGGAGGACCGTTGATGCTGGCAGAGTCCTATATGAACTTATGGAGAAGGGCCTCAGGCCTGACCATTCTTCTTACATTAAAGTGGCCAAGGATCTGCACAAGATGGGCAGGGGTGATCTGGCTTCTGAACTGAAGATGATGTTTCAAAGGTTCAGTGTACAAGCAGATATGGCTCGATGATGTGCTTCTGATCTGCTATTAAGTCGAATGAAGCTTGCATGTACATAGAAGACACATGTGGCTATTGATGTCTCTCTCTCCTGCCTCCAAGATAGCAAATGAATCATGACCGCAAGCTCACCATATTCAGGGTATCACTTTATTTTGGTTAAGATTGTGAGTCGATTGATGTCCTACACCTCTCGACACCTTTTGTTCATGATCATGTGCTTGACGCCTTTTCTGCACTAATGGAGGATGCAGCCAGGAGGGGTCTAATTGAGGGAGTAAGGATCTGTTCTAGGGCACCATTCATCAGCCACCTCTTTTTTGCTGATTACTCGCTGATCTTCATCAAAGCATCAGTTTCAGGGGCTATGCATCTGCAACAGATTCTATCCCTATATGAGAATGCTTCGGGCCAAATGATAAATAAGGATAAAACAGCTGCTATGTTTAGTAAAAACACCCCAACACAAGTGAACTCCAGAATCTTGGCGAAGTTGGGCATTTCTCATACCACAACTAATGACAGATACCTGGGGCTGCCTGAGCACATTGGAAAATTAAGAAGGAAGTCCTTTGAATACATTAAGCAAAAGGTGTGGACTAGAATACAGGGTTGGCAAGAGAAATTATTATCCAAAGCTGGGAAGGAAATTCTCATCAAGGCGGTAGTGCAAGCGATCCCAACCTATGCTATGTCATGTTTTGATCTCACAAAAGGCTTTTGTGAAGAACTCAGCTCTATGATTGCCAGATACTTTTTTTTACTGAATCGGCAGGGGAGCCCCCTACCTATTTTTTTTTCTTTTCCATTAAATAAAAGAATGATATTTACAGGGTTAAAATTACAAGACATCACGCCCCAAAGAAAGAAAACAGCATACTATAACATGTAACTATCTCTCCAATTACATAAGGAAGGTTGAATCGTTGACTTGGCTTTAGTGCACACATGGCCAATCTCCTTCTTGAACAGCCTCTTCCACTTGCTGAGCTCAACATGTTCATTATCGAAGATAATTGCGTTTCGTGCAGTCCAAATCACCCAGCAGGCCGTGATAAAAATCTCTCTGAAGATGGGCTTCCAAAGTTTTATCTAGCAACAATTACCATATCCAGAGGGAGATTCAGGTCCCAATTTATTGGAATGGCGTCCCAGCAGGCCTGACTGAACCCACATTCAAAAAATAGATGGAAACTTGTCTCCTCATGACCTGCATTGCAAAGCACACAAGTATAGTCATATTTTGATTGCCAGATACTGGTGGAGCCAGCACGACAAAATTAATAAGATTCACTGGATTGGCTGGCAAAAACTGACAATATCAAAGAAGCTAGGTGGCCTGGGGTTCAGGGACCTCCATGCTTTCAATTTGGCTATGTTGGCCAGGCAGGGGTGGCGCCTCCTAACTCAACCAGACTTCCTATGCTCTAAAGTGTTACGAGCTAAGTATTTCCCCACAGATAACCTCCTTGAAACGAGAGCAAAAGCTGGTATCTCATACACATGTCGGAGTATATTGAAGGGTATTGAGCTTCTGAAGGAAGGATTAATTTGGAGAATCGGTGATGGGACCAAAGTTAAAATATGGGAAGATCCTTGGATTCGAAGAGGAGATACCAGAAGGGTTATTACACCAAGACATGGGTCAATCCTGCACAAAGTGGCTGATCTGATCAACCGAATCACAGGAAATTGGGACCAAGAGTTAGTCAATGATATTTTTAATCAAGAAGATTCGAGCCTTATCCTTGCAATTCCTATATTTCATGACATGGAAGATTTTGTGGCCTGGCATGCAGATCCTAAGGGTCTCTTTTCTGTCAAATCTGCATATGCAATTGCGGTCAAAAGAAGGGACCATTTGAACCACGATGATGCATCCTCATCTAAGAATCAGCAAAGCAATTTTCTATGGAAAAACATCTGGAACCAAAAGGTAACAAATAAAATAAAGATGTTCTTATGGAGGCTGGCCCATAACAGTCATCCTGTAAAAGAGAAATTTATCCAGAAGAGGGGTGATTTTGGACACCATACACACAATGTGCGGTAAAGCAAGTGTGGAGACGACTTGGCCTGGAAGAAGAAAGAAAAATTCTGCTTAACAAAAGTTCAGGCCCAGAAGTTATAGAGACAATCCTAGCATTCAATGAGGAATCTAAGCTCACAATAATACTTCTTTTATGGTGTTGGTGGCATGCTCGTAATAAAGTGAACCAAGGAGAAAGAAGCTGTGTGATTGAGGAAATCTGTAATTCTGTTTATTATCACCTTACGTGTATGCAGAAGCTCAAGCTTTCAGCACCTACTCCTACAAGGCATCAACAGGAACGATGGTTTCCGCCTCCAGATGGTTTTTACAAATTAAACTGTGACGGATCTTATTTTCCAAACACCAGAAACGGGGGTTGGGGATGTATCATCTGAAACCATAAAGGTGAATTTTTGGCTGCAGGGGCTGGAGCACTTCTGGGACTTTCTAATGTCCTCCATGCTGAGACTCTGGCTTGCATGAAAGCTTTGGAGCTAGCCACCTCTCTTGGAATGCAAAGAATAATAATTGAGTTAGATGCCTAGAATCTGGTTTCTGCATTGATGTCAGACACCTACGATGGTGCGGAGCTTGGAGCATGTTTTAAGGAAATTAGATCCAAAATAGCATGTGATTTTGTATATTGTGATGTTTCAAAATGCCCCAGAAATTGTAATGCTGCTGCTGGCTGTCTATCAGATTATGGTGCTTCTCTGAGTGATGTTCAGTTCAAATTATGGATAGACCAGGCACCAAACTTTGTAATCCCTCTTGAATGTAACTCATATGACTTGTCTTCACTCTGAATATGTCACGTGCTTATATAAGATAAAACCAGAAGTGCGACCAGTGGCCACTGCAGCTGCTCAGTTTCAGCGACCTTGAGCTACGGATGATTGAACAGTGAGGAATTTTTTTTCGGCTACTAACACTGATCGTGTTGCAATTGCCGCAAATAGCGTTAAAACTTGTGCGCAGGATTTGCAATTTGCTTATAACATAACTCACATGTGTAATTGGTTGCTTGCTTTAGCCTTAGTTTTCATAGACCTTATGCAATACAACCCAAGCTAGCACAAATTTATGCAATGTCTTGGTCTTTAGTTGTCTTGTATAGGCATGTTGTGTTTGATAAAATTTTGTTTGATTGCTTATGTTATGCTGCATATAGTCACATATATTTTGTGTGCCCTATCAACTTGTGTAAATCTGCATTGCCCAATATGACCGAATCTGGGGTACTAGCTAATACTCCCTCCGTCCCCAAAAGAATGCAATTTTGGAACAGTGTCACGTTTTAGTATATCAAGTCTGACCAATTATAGATTACAACAATAACAACAACAACATAGCCTTTTGTCCCAATTATAGATTAAAAAAATATAAATATTTATAATATGAACTAAATATCATTAGATTAATTACGAAATGTATTTTCATAATAGATTGATTTAGAGCCATAAATATGAATATTATTTTTAGAGACTTGTTCCAACGTGAATCACTTTAACCGGCACGCAACACATAGTTGCATCCTTTTGGGGACAGAGGTAGTATTACAATGATACAGCTTTGAGCAACCAAACATGGTGTCGGCGTCTAGTCCCGCGAGGGTCCTAAGCCAACGAGTGAATCAGTGCTGCGTGTCCCTAATCTGGATGATGATGCAAGGAGAGTACATGGGAATTTATCCTGGTTCGGGCAAAAGAAGGCCCTACGTCCAGCGGGGTGGGGGAGTATTGTATTTCCTTGCACCTAAGTGCTTGCGTAGGGATTACAAGCTGTGAGAGAGAGAGCCGATCCCAGGTCTCAGAGAGAAAAGTGAGAGTACAAAGAAGATCGCTTGAGATGTTGATCTTCTACGGTGGGACGGTGACTGGCTTTTTATTGTTCGTCGTCCCCCCCTTCGTAGAGTCCCCTGCCTGCCCTTTTATAGGGTCAAGAGGAGGCAGGGACACCGGGGGTGTCTTAGGAGTGAAGTTTTGTCGAGCGATGTAGAGGCCGCTGTAGCGACGTGCCCCGAGAATGGTCGGACATCCCCAGACACCACGGTGACGTAGAGGATGAGACGGTGAAAAGACTCCGGATCCTGTGGCATGCGAGCCTTGCTTTCTTGTTTGACCGGTGGTTGGTCGAGGCCGGGTCGAGGACGGGTCGAGGTGGGTCGACGATGAATGGATAAGGCCGAGTCCTGAGAATTTCGAGGTACGATACTCGTCGTATTCTCCCTCGAGGGTGATCAGTGACGGAATAGTGCTCGGTATGGCGCGTATAGTGACAGGTTTTCACCGCCCATCCCGGGATGGGTAGTAAAAAGTGAGATTTAACACTGGTATTGCTTCTATGCCGGTTACTGTTGTAGCCATGGAGGTAGGAAGTGGTTGGCGGTTGCATTAAATGCTCTGACTTTTGTCTCAGAGTTGGTGAGTGAGGTGGGTCGACCGGCTCGACCCAGGGTCGTGCGAGTCGGATATTTCTCGGTGGTCGAGGTGTTTTGTTGAGCAAGCCTCGTGCGAATCGGAACATGGTCGAGGCGTTCCGTCGAGCGAGTCTCGTGCGAGTCGGAACGTGGTCGAGGTGTTTCGTTCGTCGTTTCGGCTCGTCCCATCTTTGTGGGCAGAGCTTTTGGAGTGGTTTTCTCAGGGGTTTGTTTTTCTTGATCGTTGATTGTGAGTATCCCTTGTTTTGGTACCCGATAGTAGCCCTCGAGCCTTTGGGTGAGTGTGGCCACTCTCACAGAGGCTTAGCGAGTCATGAACTGGAGTCGTAGCGTTGTAGCTTTTTCGGTGGGTGCGCGCGAGCGCACCCGCCGGGTGTAGCCCCCGAGGCCTCAGTGGAGTGTTTTGACTCCCCCGAGGTCTTTAGTGCGTTATATCGAGGAATGCTCTTGCATCTAAGTCATCATGACGTGTTTTGTCCTTTTTCGTTTGAGGTTTGGCCTTTTTGCGGTCGAGCCCCCGAGCCTCGCGCGCACGAGGTCGATTAGAGTCTTGCCCGTCTTTTATCATTCGACCCTCACGCTCCTTAGAAAAAAGGAGGAGGGGTGGGGAACGTCGTACTACCCTCGTCGGGCAAATTCCGACGGTCTCCAGTGAGCTGTTAGCAGGGAATTCGAGTGGAAGCCCGTGCTCCATTCGGTAGGAGTCGGCTAGCGGCCACGGAGGCGCTCTCAAAAAATTCCAAAGAGTAGTCGTGTGGATCTCGGTTTCATGTGATAGGATCCGAGGGCTTGATGCCTCCCTCCGAGGGGATTCCATCGTCGACCTCTCTTCTAGCCTCGAATACGTCTAGGGGTGCCTCGAGAGAGTGGCTCGAGCCCTGGCCTTGTATGAGCGCGTCCCTAGTTGTCCCTGACTCCGTTACTCGAGGGTAGCTGTCGAACCCTGGTCGAGGGCTAGCTTTCGATCCCTCGAGGTTTATATCGGGCTCGGAGCCCGTTATCCATTCGTCTGGGAATATTCGTCCGCGGATCCCCTTCCGGCCCGTTCGAGGCGCGTCTTTTTAGGAGGAGAAGCGAGAACGACGTGGTAGTGGGTGGTGTGGTGCGACGGTTATGGAGTGAACGACGGACACGTGCCCTTACCTGCGGGTTTCGAGGGAGCGGTTAGGTAAGGTCATTAAATGTGAAAACTGTTTCTACCTTTTCGCCCACCCGTTGGTCTTCCATCGGGGTATAAGTGTGAGGTCCGCGGTTCCATGTGCCTCCTACAGGCCATTTGCGTTTCTGCCCTCTTTCTCCTTGTGCGCCCTTCAGCCGCCCTCCACCGCCGCTGTCACTTCTTCCTCCGCCGTCGCACGCTATTTTCGACGACCATGGCGGGAAAGAGCCAGATCCTTCCCGTGGATGCGTGGGCTCATTCCTCGGTGATGGAGAGGAAGCTGGAGGAGTTGGTCCGCGATGGTCTTTTGCGACCGAGGGCAAGCCAGAACCAGCCAGAATGGAGGGTGTCGCCGTCCGACCACCGGGAGCCGACGCCCCTAGAGGGATACGTGGTGAGCTTCGTGGCTTTCCATGAGAGGGGGCTCGGGATGCCACCGAGCCGCTTCATGCGGACGCTCCTCCACTACTACAAGGTGGAGTTGCATCATCTCACCCCCAACTCCATCTCGCAGGCTGCCATTTTTGGGGCGGTCTGCGATGGGTACCTGGGGATGGAGCCACACTGGAATCTGTGGCTCCACCTCTTCAAGGCATCACCAAGAAGGCGGGTGAGCGAGGAGTGTGGCGCGCGGTGCATGTAGGGATCTGCACTCTCTAAGTCTGGGTGGGTCAAGGTGAGCAGTACATCCCAGCGCAGCTCATCTCATCGAACAGCGGCTGACACGACGGGTGGTTCTACCTGCGCAACGATGATGACCGGCTGCCGAGGTTCTCCGGCCGGGTCCTGATGTCGCGTGAGGTTCTTCGGCAGCGCGGGTTGACGGTGGGGATGGTGGCCGCCGTGTTCCACCGCCGGAGGGTGCTGCCACTGATGCAGCGCCGACTCCGGATCGATGAGATGACGCCAGAGACTTCGCTAGAGGGGAGTCGGATGTCACACGAGTCCCTCCCCCTCGATGAAGTCGCCCGACGTGCACGGTGGATGGTGGAGAGCTTCAAGCAGGAGGACATCGATAGGGTCTCGATGCGCCCTACTCAAGGCTTTGAGCCTCTGGTGAGTGTCGTTCTTGACAGCCTTGAGTCCTTTTGCTTCTCAGTTCCCTCGACTAAGTTGGTCGAGGCTTCCGTGCAGGATTTGTCAGCGGTCAAGGAGTCACGGCCACCAGTTCTGGAGGATCAGGCTGCACGAGAGGCGAGACACCTCTCGGCGGCCCAGAAGAAGGAAGAGAAGGACGCTGCTAAGAAGCGTCAGGTCAAGAAGGCCCTCGAGCGCGAGGCGTTGAAAAAGCGTCGCCACCAGCAGAGCCTCGAGGGTCTCCCGATCGAGGAATCCCCCTCTGAGACGGTCTCGAGGGAGGATGAAGACAGCAGTGACGACGACGCCGGGTCACGGTATGATACTGCAACTTTTCTGACGCACCTGCCCGACGTGCGGCCCCTGTTGGAGCCCGTTGGGGGGTCGACCTCCCAGGCATCGAGGGAAGTCTCGGTGCCCGTCGAGGGGGGAGGAGAGCCAGCAGAAGAAAGGGCCCGAGCGGGGCCTTCAGAGAGGGCATCCACCTCGCCTGGGGTCCCACAGGGGAGATCGGTGGCACCGCGCCCGCGAGTCCGATCGCCTCGGACTCTGTCGACGGGCGGAGCAACGACGTCGGCGTCTGAGGCTAGGGCGCCGTTGATGGGTGTAAGGACTCAAGGCCAGATAGCCTCATCGGCGCAGAGGTCCTCAGGCGCCCCGTCAGCCCGGGCTCCGAGGAGCACCCGACCAACAGGAGGCTCAATGGAGGGGCCCTCGCAGAAGCCGTCGGGTGGCTCGGGGAGGCCGGAGTCTAGGCCCCTGATTCCCATATCTGGGTAAGTACCTCACCTTGTCTTTCCATCAAGGTCATCTCACTCTTTATCCTGACGCGTCTGTTCACTGTACAGCCATAAGCACAAGGTGGAGCTTGCGGCTCTGACTCTCGTCAAGACGCTCAAGTCTAGCGCTGCCCTGATGATGCGGACGCC
This sequence comes from Saccharum hybrid cultivar R570, assembly GCA_038087645.1. Classification (NCBI taxonomy): domain Eukaryota; kingdom Viridiplantae; phylum Streptophyta; class Magnoliopsida; order Poales; family Poaceae; genus Saccharum; species Saccharum hybrid cultivar. The sequence goes on along the minus strand of JAQSUU010000012.1, from coordinate 36,803,955 downwards.
TGCCGATGATGCCGGCTAGGTCACGAGGTACCAGGCTGCCACGGAGTGGCTCAGGACGAAGGAGGCCGCCGCTAAGGCGGGAGCAAGCGCCTAGGAGGTCGCCGATCCTGGTGACGCCACGCGGGAGCCAGAGCTAGTCGAGGCAGTCCCGGGCGGTGCTAGGCTCAAGGTGCCTAGCGTTGGTGGGTTAGAGCCTAGGTCGACCGCGACGACCTAGGCGACCGTCGAGGCCGCTGAGGCCAAAACATCCGTCCACGACGCGGGGCGAGCGGATATCAAAAAGTTAAGAGAGGTGGTGGAGGCCCTGCCATAGGCGGGGAAAGAGGCGGCACAGCCGGAGTCGCAACCGGCGCGGGAGGAGCAGCAACCGCAGTAGGACCAGCCAACGGAGCAGGCGGTCGAGGCGGAATGGGGGGTGGTCGTGCCACCGTCTAACGTGTAGGCGGTGGCGCTAACAGTTGAGATGTTAGCCCCGCCCCAAGGGTCGATTCTGGCTGTAATTGACCTTACCGTCGATGACCCACCTTCTGACAAGGGGAAGCAGAAGGCAGACGTCGAGATGGTCGATGCCTCGGATCGGCCCGGTACTTCTACGACGTCGGTGGATGACTTAGCCGAGGCGTCTGCCAGGTGGCCCAATTATGTAGGGCTAGCGCTTATACGGGCGGAGGAGGAGCTCTCGCGCTGGGGTCGATCGACCCTTGAGTTCAGGGACGCATCTAACCCCAGCGCCGAGCCCTTCTTCGCCCTCGATGACAAGAACGAAGTGCAACACTAGGAGTTCATCGAGGGACTCCGTAAGCACTTCGTGCAGTCTCTGCGCATGGTCGCAGATACCTTGGTGCAGGGTATGTCGGAGGCTTTTGAGGTGAGCCGGGTTCGTTTCTCTTTTCTTGCGTTTTATCCTTCCTTTCTCCTTGGTTATGATCTTAGGTTTAACTGTGGTCAGGAGCTCAAGGAGCGTTCTCGCCGCAAGTCACTCTTCATTCATCATGAGAGTGGCGTATAGGCGGCGCTCGCTCGCCAATAGGCTCTAGTCGAGGAAGCCAGTAAGCGGTTATCCTAGAAGAGCGCCGAGGTGGATGAGCTCCACGTCGTCCACGCAGCGGTCAAGGAGGAGGCGGCGCAGGCTCAGGTAGCCGAAGCCAAGGCACGTGAGGATGCGGCAAGGGCCCGGGAGGAGGCGGCCAAGGCTCATGAGGACCTTGTGCCACTGCTGGCACGCGTGAAGGAGCTTGAGGAGGACGTCGCTTTAGTCAGCGGTCAGCGCGACGCCCTCAACATCCAGATCGAGATGGCGTCCGCTCGCGTCGAAACCTTGGAGGACGAGGTTGTGACATTGAAGGGGACAGTCCGAGAGAGGGACGAGGCTCTCTTGGGCACCGGTCGGGAGATTGAGACGTTGAGGGCAACGGTCCGTGACAAGGACGAGGCTTTTCAAGCAGCGGAGAAGGCGCGTGAGGAGTTGCGCGATGAGGTCGTGGGTTGGCAGACCCACGCTGAGGGTAAACCATTTGTCATTTTTTTTATCTTAGCCTCGAGGTCCTAGGCTTATGCTAACTTGGTATTTGTGTTTTAGAGGTGGAGAAGCAGCAACACGCGGCCCAGGCGACGGCTACCTCGTTCCAAAACCTCTTCGAGGCCGAGGCCTGGCGGACTCAGCTGCTCCAGGGTGCGATCACCTCAGTGTGCAATGGCCTAGGGGTCGATCCCAATGCCGATATCGAGGAGGACGCGCCGGAGAACTCGTTTGTTCACCGGATGGCGGCGCTGGGTCGCCTCGTTCACGAGAAGATACGAGGCGGGCTGCATCATGGCGTGAAGAGGGCCATGGCGGTCGTTCGGTCTAGGTTTAAGTTTGACATGGGCCTCATTGCCGATGGCTTCATCATGGATCTAGACCGAACGGACGAAGAGAATGAAGTAGCCTGCCTGAACCTGATCGAGGCCGCGGAGGAGCCCGGGGGTCGCCTTGCAAAGCTTTTCAAGGTCGAGGTGGTCCCGCCTGCTGACGATGAGGGCCTGTGAGCCAAACCTAGGCATGAAGGCCCATGTAAATAAGTTAATATTTGTAACTTGCATCGTGATGGCCTCAGGGGCCTTGAAACATTTAAATGTAAATTTGTACTAAATGTCCATTTTTGTTCGAGTTTTTTCTTCCCTTTCTCGCTTGAATCGTATTCTTTCATGATTTTCTTAGCGCACGGTTGCACCCCTTGGTGTGAGGGAGCGAGTGGAGGTACCGTAGCCTCGGAGGCATAAGTGATCTCGTGGCTCGACTGCCCTTGAGCCTTAGGGTGCATTTGCGGCCTCGTGGATCGTGTAAGAACTTGATTCGAAGCGAACGGGAATATTAGGCGTGAGTTTTTTCAAAATCATGAACTATTATTAGGTCTACTTAGCACGTGGTTGCACCCCTTGGTGTGGGGGAGCGAGTGGAGGTACCATAGCTCGGAGGCGTAGGCGATCTCGTGGCTCGGCAGCCCTCGAGCCTTAGGGTGCGCTTGCGGCCTCGTCGACTTATGTAAAAGTTCTCTTGTTTTTTGAAAAAAATGTGAGTTTTTTGGGGATACGTAGGGGGTTCCCCCCTTGCAGCCCCTGAGGGAGGGTCGACTCTGAGAAAATAGGGTCGATCCTTCCTGTTTTTTATGAAAGAATGCTTTGAACACCGATGTATTCTTTATTCTATCATGGGATTACGAAACAATTTACAGAGCCTCAAGGCTTTAGGGAAAAAAGCGACGTAGTTGTTCGATGTTCCATGCGTTGGTGAAGATTTCGCCTTTCTCGTTCGATAGCTTGTAGGTGCCGGGCTTCAATACTTTCACGACGATGTACGGCCCTTCCCGTGACGGAGTAAGCTTGTGTCGTCCCTTATTGTTCTGGCTTCGTCGTAGCACCAAGTCACCAACATTGAGGTCCCGTCTGCGGACGTGTTTGTTGTGGTAGGGTCGGAGACTTTGCTGATACCTTGCCGAGTGTAACAGAGCCACGTCGCGAGCTTCCTCGAGCTGGTCGAGGGCGTCCTCTCTTGTGGCGTCATTGTTTTGCTCGTTGTAGGCTTTCAGCCTTGGGGATCCATATTCTACATCGGTTGGGAGCATAGCCTCAGATCCGTAGACTAAGAAGAATGGAGTGAACCCCGTGGATCGACTCGGCATCGTTCTTAGGCTCCACAGGACCGAGAAGAGCTCAACGGCCCATTTTTTGCCGTGTTTGTTTAATTTGTCAAAAATTCTCAGCTTCAGGCCTTGTAGAACCATGCCGTTGGCACGTTCTACTTGGCCATTTATTTTTGGATGAGCTATGGTCGACCAAAGCACATGGATGTGATGGTTGTCGCAGAAATCCAAAAACTTCTTGCTGGTAAATTGGGCGTCGTTGTCCGTGATGATGCAATTAGGAACCCTAAAGCGGTGGACGATGTCGGTGAAGAATAGCACAGCTTGCTCGGACCTGATGTTGGTGATAGGACGGGCCTCGATCCACTTGGAAAACTTATCAATGGCGATGAGCAAGTGGGTGAAGCCGCTAGTTGTCCTCTTCAGGGGTCCGACCAAGTCAAGCCCCCAAACAGCGAACTACCATGTGATAGGAATAGTTTGCAGGGCATGAGCCGGGAGGTGGGTTTGTCTTGTGTAGTACTGGCATCCTTTACAAGAGCGTACTAGCTTGACAGCGACGGAGACTGCGGTTGGCCAGTAAAATACTTGTCAGAATGCATTTCCAACGAGGGTCCGAGGTGCCGTGTGATGACCGCAAGCCCCAAGTGTAGATCTTTGAGCAGATTCTTGCCTTCCTCCTTTGTGATACAACGTTGGAGGATGCCCGTAGGGTTACGGCAATACAACTCTTTGTTGTCGCCAAATATCACAAAGGACTTGGCCCAATGAGTGATCCGTCGAGCCTCGGTCTTACCTGAGGGGAGGTCTCCTTGAGTGAGATAGTCAAGGTACGAAACATGCCAGTCGGGCTCGAGGTTGGCTGGTGGGGTCGAGCCTTCTGCCTGCATGGCTTCAGCCCCGGTCGAGGGAGCTTCTGCCTCAGGTGGGGGATCGAGTGATGGTCCGTTGGCCCCTCTGTCTGCCCTAATGTTGACGGATGGTTGATGGAGATCTCTCGTGAAAACGTCAAGTGGAACTGTGGTTCGACTAGAAGCGATTTTCGCGAGTTCATCAGCGGCTTCATTATATCTGCGTGCAACATGGTTGAGCTCGAGGCCATGAAACTTGTCCTCAAGGCGCCGAACTTCCTCGCAGTAGGCTTTTATCTTGGGATCACGGCAGCTTGAGCTCTTCATGACTTGGTCGATCACGAACTAGGAGTCACCACGAACGTCGAGGTGTCGGACCCCTAGTTCGACAGCGATGCGTAGGCTCATGACGAGCGCCTCGTACTCGGCGATGTTGTTGGAGGCAGGAAAATGAAGCCGGATTATATAGCACATGTGGACTCCGAGGGGCGAGATGAAGAGCAAGCCCGCGCCTGCTCCTATTTTCATCAGCGACCCATCGAAGTACATGGTCCAAAGCTCGACCTTGAGCTGAACCGAAGGAAGTTGAGTGTCGGTCCACTCCGCTAGGAAGTCTGCTAGCACCTGGGATTTGATGGCTTTGCATGGCGCATAAGAGAGGGTCTCACCCATGAGCTCGACCGTCCACTTTGCTATTCTACCCGAGGCTTCTTGGTTCTGGGCTATCTCTCCCAAGGGGAAAGAAGACACCATGGTCACTGGGTGGCTCTCGAAGTAGTGACGAAGTTTGCGCCTCGTCAAGACGATGGCGTACAACAACTTCTAGATTTGCGAGTAGCGAACCTTGGTTTCCGAGAGCACCTCGCTGACGAAGTAGACTGGCCTCTGAACGAGCAAGGTATGTCCTCCTCTGCCCTCTCGACAACTAAGACCGCGCTGACCACTTGTGTCATTGCGGCGATGTAAAGCAAGAGGGGTTCCCCTATGGTCAGAGGGATGAGGATCAGTGAGTTGGACAACATAGCTTTGAGCTTTGTAAGGGCCTCTTCTGCCTCGAGGGTCCACGAAAAGCATTCTGATTTCTTTAGGAGATGATACAGCAGGAGCGCCTTTTCGCCGAGGTGCGAAATGAAGCGACTAAGGGCCGCGAGGCAGCCCGTGACCCTCTGTACGCCCTTTAGATCTCGGATAGGGCCCATTTTTATTATTGCAATGATTTTTTCTGGGTTGGCTTTGATGCCTTGTTCAGAAATGATGAACCCTAAGAGCATGCCTTGAGGGACGCCAAAGACGCACTTTTTGGGGTTGAGCTTAATGTTTTTGCTCTAAGGCATTTGAACGCAACATCGAGGTCATTTATCAAATTACTGACCCTCTTGGTTTTGACAATGATATCATCGATGTAAGCCTCGACGGTTGGTCCAATGTGTTCCCTAAAAATGTGTTGCATGCATCGCTGGTACATAGCCCCTACGTTCCGGAGACCGAAGGGCATAGTAACGTAGCAATACATGTCGAACGGGGTGATGAATGAAGTCGCGAGCTGGTGGAACTCCTTCATTTTGATCTGGTGGTAGCCGGAATATGCATCTAGGAATGACAGAGTTTCACATCCCGCAGTAGAATCAATGATTTGATCAATGCGTGGTAAAGGAAAAGGAACTTTCGGACATGCTTTATTCAAACTAATGTAGTCTACACACATCCTCTATTTCCCATTCTTTTTCTTAACTAATACAGGATTAGCTAGCCACTCGGAATGATGAACCTCCTTGATGAATCCGGCCTCCAATAGCTTGTGAACCTCCTCGCCGATGACCTTGCGCTTCTCCTCATCGAAGCGGCACAAGCGTTGCTTCATTGGTTTGGAGCCAGCTCAGATCTCCAAGGTGTGCTCGGTGACTTCCCTGGGTATGCCCGGCATATCCGAGGGACTCCACGCAAAGATGTCGATGTTTGCGCGGAGAAAGTCGACGAGCACTGCTTCCTATTTGGGATCGAGGGTGGCGCTGATGCTTAACGCATTTCCTTTTGGGTCGGTGGGATCGAGGGGTACGAGCTTGACGTCTTCTGCGGGCTCGATGTTGCCAGTGTGGCGCTTGGGGTCAGAGATCTCGTTGGCCAAACGTCGAGGTTCGCTGCCAAGGTCGCTGACTCTAAGATGGCTTCCCCGTGCTCGACGCATTCCACGTCGCACTCGTAGGCGTGCTCATAGGAGGGCCCGACATTGATGACACCATTGGGGCCTGGCATTTTGAGTTTGAGGTAGGTGTAGTTGGGAACCGCCATGAACTGGGCGTAGCAGGGGTGCCCAAGAATGGCGTGGTATGTCCCATTGAATCCAACCACCTCGAAAGTGAGAGTTTCCTTCCTGAAGTTGGTGGGAGTGCCGAAACAGATAGGCAGGTCGACCCGCCCGACAGGCTCTGCTCGCTTTCCCGGCACGACACCATGGAAGTCCCCGACGCTGGGTCAAAGGTGCATCCTTGTGATTCCCAGAAGGTCGAGGGTCTGGGCATAGATGATGATAAGACTACTGCCCTCGTCCATGAACACCTTGGTGAGGCGTGTGTTTGCGATGGTGGGATCGACAACAAGTAGGTAGACTCTAGGATTGGGGACATAGTCAGGGTGGTCATCACGGTCAGAAGTGATGGCCACCTGAAAGCCCAAGTTTGGTTTTGGTAATTAATGACACCAAGTTGCTAATGCCATGTGTCAAGTGTGATTAAGCTAGGCATAAGCAACATGTGATGGAGGTGGAAATGGCATGAAGAGATGGCCACAAGACCACATGATTTGGTGCATGAAATGATGAGCAAGATCACGAAGGAATGCACATAAAATGATGGACTTTGATGATCAAGTGGAGGAGAAGGATCTAAGAGCGCAAGACAAAGGTATAATCATAGGGTTTTCCTTTTGCCGATCTAAGATGAGTAGAGAAGTGATTGATCGGATTTAGGATACATAGCCGACTATCAAGAGAGGCAATCACGGTTAGCTCTGGAATCAAGTGCCACTAGATCAATGTCTTGAGCATATGCATTAGGATCTAGTTGAGAGCTAACATAACTCCTTGGAAAATGTTTGTGAAATGCTAACACACATGCACATGGTGGTGTACACTTGGTGGTGTTAGCACATTTGCAAAGGCGGTGGAGTTTGAGCGGTAGAGACGGGTTTGGGTTCCTCTCTCCCTCCCACCGAGCTTGCGAGGCGGGATTTGGCGCTTTTTGGGGAAGTGAAACACCTATTTTCTACTGCGCCAGAAGTCGGAAAAGAAACAGAGGCGAACTGCGGTCACTGTGGTGACCGGACGCTGCACCAGACGCGGTCGTGGTTTGACCGGACGCGTCCGGTCAGTTCTCGCAGCAGTCAGACACGTAGGTGCTAGGGTTTGCAACCGGCGCATCCGGTCCCTCATGGAACTAGAGCATCCGGTCAGGCACCTAGAGGGGCAGAGCTGGTCGTAGAGCCGATCGAACGCATGGCGCGTCCGGTCACGTGCGATCGGACGCGTCCGGTCGTGGTGGGAGCTTACTGGACTCCGACCGGACGCCAGGTGCAGCGCGTCCGGTCAAACGCTAGAGCGCGTCCGGTCACGGCAACGGTAACTTCTGACACGCACTGTTCATGCTTGTCCTGTAGTGACCGGACACATCCGGTCACCCTGACCGGTGCGTTCGGTCAGCACGTTTTGAACTGTGTCGTCCGGTAACGGCTAGCTGTGTACCCCTTCGCTATAAATAGAAGTTGGCCGAGGTTTGAGGGGAACTCTTGCACATTTTGAGACCTAGAGACATCCTTTGAGCTAGAGAACAACCCCTCCACTCATCTCTTTGCATAGTTGCACATCTTGAGTGAGATTGAGTGAGATTCAAGTGCATTGCTTGAGAGTTGCATTCTAAAGGCACTTGATCTTTGAGTTGCTACGGATTTCTTGTTACTCTTCCGTGTTTCTCGACACGATAGACGGCTTGGAGCAGCGGAGGTGATTGAGCTCACAATTGAAGATTGTTGGAGCCCTCACCAAGTGTTGTAAGGGGTTCTTGATCCTTCCTCGCGGGAGTTCGCAAATTGGATACTCTAGTGGAGCTCGTGGCTTGGAGGATCCCCATCTTGTGTGCGGTTGTACGGCGCCCGCCGAGAGCTCGACTCTTGATAGTCGATTAGCTTGCGAACCGACAAGTGGGTGCATCGCCACAACGAGGAGTAGCTTGCCAGGAAGCAAGTGAACCTCGGTAAAAATCTTGTGTCATCTCTTGCCGAGGATTTCTCTTGTGGTTGATCATTGTGATTGATTCTTTGTGTATTACTTCTCTACATCGTTAGTATAAGAATCAAGTCACTTGCTCTTTACTTTCTTGTACTAGTTCTAGTGTAGTTTGTTTAGTGTAGCCTTTATCATATAGGAATAAGTAGCTTAGTGACTTAGTCTTGTTGGTGTGTATTAGAGATCATAGCCTTGCTTCACTAGAATTGTATAGGTGACTTGCATAGTGTAGTTGAGCTAGTGCTAAAATTAGCTTAGCCATCTTTTATACTAAAGTGGTTGTTTAGTGAAGCTTGTAGATTTTTAAATAGGCTATTCATCCCCCTTCTAGCCATTTGGACCTTACAAGTGGTATCGGAGCTGAGGCACCATTTATTTGAGGCTTAACAACCTACGGTGAAGAAGAAATGGCTCAATTAAGTTTGCACATCAACAACACCAAGAAGGCACCTCACTTTGATGGCATAAATTATGCATATTGGAAGGTTAATATGATCGCACACCTCAAGTCAATCAATAGAGAAGTGTGAAAGGTCACCGAAACCAAATTTGAGGTTGCTAATCCGGAAGCACCAACACCGGTGGAAGAAAAGAAGCTCCAATACAATAACATTGCCATTAGTGCTCTTCATGAGGCACTAGATGACAAGACCTTTGAGCAAGTGAAGAACATTGAGATTGCTCATGATGCTTGGGCCAAGCTAGAAGAAACATTTGAGGGCACCGAAGGCACAAAGACCGCTAAAGCATATATCTTGCAAGAAAAATTTTTAAGCTTCAAGATGCAAGATGATGAAAGTGTACCGGAAATGTTTTATCGGTTGCAAGTCATTGTCAATGAGCTCAAAGCACTTGGTGAGGAGGTCAAGGACAACCAATTCTCTATGAAGTTCTTGAGAAGCTTGCCTAAGAGGTTTGATACATTGATCACCGTGTTAGTGAGGACTACATTGAAGGATTCAACTCCTCAACAAGTATTTCAAGAAGTGATGACTAATGATTCATATAGAGAAGATGATGAGAAGGATGAGTTGGTCAAGAAGAAGAAGAAGGAAAATGAGAAGAAAGATGATAAAAAGAAGAAGAGTGTGACATTCAAAGCCACCACATCCAAGGGCAAGTTCAAGATTGAATCATCAAGTGAAGAAGACTTAAGCTCTTATGATAGTGATGACATTGATGAGAAGATGGCTCTTTTTGTCAAGTAATTTGGTAAATTTATGAAAAAGAAGGGCTATCATGCAAGGAGGAGGAAGAACTCATCCAAGAAGAATAAGCATAACATGAGATGCTTTAGATGCCATAGCAAGGACCATCTCATTGCAAAGTGTCCTTATGATAGTGATGATGAAGATGTTATCAAGAAGGAGAGGAAGAAGTAAAAGAAGAAGCAAGAAAAGGAGAGTTCTCATAAGAAGAAGAATGATTCTCATGTTGCTACATGGGATATTGATGATTCCTCAAGTGATGATGAGGATGACAATAAGAGCAAGAAGGAACATGCTAGCATTACCATCCAAGAGAAGGTCTCCCTCTTCGACACTCTATCGTGCTTCATGGCTAAGGCCGCCAAGGTATCATCCGATGATAAGAGTGATCATGATAATGCTAGTGATAGTGATGAAGAAGAATTCACTAAAGATGAACTAATCACTATGCTAGAAGATTGCACTCAACATTTCAAAGAATCTAGAAAGGAGTGCAAGGGCTTGCTTAAGGAAAAGAAAAATCTTATGCAAGAACTTGATGAGCTTAGGGAATCTTATGAGAGTCTAAAGGTAGACCATAAGAAGCTTCAAAAGTCTCACACTAAGCTTGAAGAAGTTCATTCCTCTCTAGTTGAAAAATATGAAAATATGCCAACTAATGTTGAGAAAGCTAAAACTTGTAACATAGTCATATCATGTGATATAATTGATGAATCCTTTTATAAGCCTATTGTTGTTTCTCCCACTAACCCTTCATGTAGCGCATCTACATCATCCTCATCTAGTAGTGATGGTCTCACTTGTGATTCCACACTTATAGTTGAGAATGAAAATCTCAAGAAGGAGTTAAAAGAGCTCAATCACACCTTAGCTAAGGCTTATGGTGGTGAGGACCGCTTGCTTATGTGCTTGGGTAGCCAAAGGGCATCTCTCTATAAAGAGGGATTGGGCTATAACCCCAAGAAAGGTAAGGCCACTTTTGCTCCTCATAAGACTTATTTTGTGAAGAATAATGGTAGCTATTGCAAAAGTTGCAAGCAAGTTGGTCACATAGAGCAACATTGCATGAACAAAAAATCCAAAGCTAATGTATCCTCAATTAAGTTTGATTCCTTCTATATATTTACCAAGGGTACAAATGGTGTTCATGCTAAGTTCATTGGTATACCATGGATGGACTCGAATAAGAAAGCCATTTGGGTACCAAAGAGCTTGGTCACTAACCTTGGAGGACCCAAACAAGTTTGGATACCTAAAAAGAATTGATCTTATCTTGTAGGTCAATTACAAAGCCGGTGGAAGGCATTGGGTGCTTGATAGTGGGTGCACTCAACATATGACCGGGGATTCTTGTATGTTCAAATCAATTAATACAAGTCAAAATAATAGTTTTGATGCTATCACTTTCGGCAACAATAAGAAAGGCAAGGTCAAGGGGCTTGGTAAAATTGCTATCTCAAATGACATGAGCATATCAAATGTATTGCTAGTTGAGAACTTAGATTTCAATCTTGTGTCGGTGGCACAACTTCGTGATCTTGACTTCAAGTGCATATTTGGTAGTGATGATGTTGAAGTCATAAGTGTTGATGGATCAAATTTGATATTCAAAGGATTTAGACATGGTAGCTTATACTTGGTTGACTTCAATGATAGTGAGACACAATTGATATCATGCTTGCTTAGCAAATCTAGTATGGGATGGTTATGGCATAGAAGGCTTGGTCATGTTGGAATGAAACAATTGAATAAACTTTTGAGGCATGACTTAGTTAGAGGCTTGAAAGATGTGACTTTTGAAAAGGATAAACCATGTAGTGCTTGTCAAGCTGGCAAACAAGTTGAAAATGCACATCCTAGTAAGAGTGAAATGAGCACATCAAAGGCATTTGAGCTATTGCACATGGATGTGGCAGAACCGCCTAATCTAGTGCCCTCCCAAGAGTACTTGTCTTCCATTAGACACTAAGTACCGCAAGGGAGAACTCGAAGATCCACATTTTTACATCAGGATCACAAATGAGAGAGTAAAGCTTACAACATCCTTATCATTTCTTATATCCCTTTTAGTACAACATCAGAGTAATTTACTATGTAGATATAACAGCGGAATATAAAACATTATCAAAGTTCAGCGGAAATGAAACCATTTAATGACTAGTTAAACATTTACATGAAGAACGTTTATATTCAAGAATTGATAACAAGTTAATAGTATGTTCCCTTGTAAAACTTTTGGTGAGAGTTTCATAAATAAACTCTACTCCGTATCGCAAAGGAAATCCTCGCTGAGCCCACCAGGAGATTTCCACACACAAGTGTCAGCTTACCAGCACCTACCACCTGCAACAGGGTAGAACAAACCCTGAGTACTCAATTGTACTCCGCAAGACTTACCCGCCAGGAGGAAGTAAAAAGACTCCAAGGATTATGCAAGGCTTTCTGGCTTGTGGATTTTTATTTGCGAGAAGCAGCGCTAAGAGTGTGTCCTTGATTTCTTACTTTTAATAGCCGTATTTCATTTCTTATCCAACCTTCTATGTAAGCAGCTAGACTATAATCAAGCAAGGGTTGAGCAAAAGGAACCATTTCTTCATCTTTCAACTGCCAGTTCTTACTACGATGCCAGAGCGTAGTCAAGCCGTACCGTCACGCAGAAACGGCGATTCACGAATCAATGTGCCCAGCTGGGTACCCCGAAAAACACACGCCTTGCTTGTACCCCAGGCACAAGCAAGACCAACCCGTTCCCCTCCTGTCACAGGTTTCTAGGTCCCCGTCCAAACTTGGACTCCTAGCTCCCGTACTTGAGGCCCGGCCTCAATACGGTGCTAAGACCTCCACCTATCCCCGCCTCCAATCAGTCGGTCCGGAAAGAGCCGGAGCCCATGACAAGAGAGTAACAAGTCTTCCTAGCCCACATCCGCTAGTATATGCTCGGGATAAGATCTGTGACTTGACCAGGGTCCAATGCACCGAACGGTCCTTAATTGACACAGGCAGAACAAATGCAACCAGAGCCCTGCTCTGTTGCCCAACCAGGTCCAAGTCCATCCAATCCGTTCCGCCCGGTCTCCAATTATCCATGTACATTTATATTTCATATGATAGTGGCATGATAATAGTAACCATATTATAATTCCTATCTCTCGCGAGTGACAGACAATCACTCGGCTTCTACCGGAATCCTATAGCATAGCATGCTACACATCCCTATCATACTAGTAAGACTCATGGGATCAGGACATATATATATATGCAAGTGGGTTTCATTCAACTCCTTGAAACTTAATGCACAAGCATAAAATAAAGTGCAGAATAATAGGGGTTATGCACCGGGGCTTGCCTGGGTAGAATTTAACCAAGTTAGCATTTCATCAAGGCGGCACGATCCTCCGGACACCATCCCTTCGCCTACTCCAGACGACTTCTTGATCCATCATCGTTCCTATTATGATATGCGCGAATGCAATTGTAGAGACATAAATAACCAACAGAACTTGCAATACGTAAAATACGATCATGCTCTCAAGCTAACGAGCTCACTCTAATGGCTAACACACTAGCTTGGTAACCCCGTCGACGAGTATAGCTTCATTTCCTGACACGCGTCTTAGTTACTCGGACCCAAAACGTTGCTTTATCCATTTTATCGATTTAATAGCTATTTAAACTAGGCTCAATAGCTATCCTAGCAACTAAGTATTTTGGAGCTATAAAATTATAGAGAGCAGATAATGACATTAGGAGCTTACCGAAAAATTTTTAGAGTCAACACTTTTATCATTTGCTTACAAAAATTCTCACAAGTTTATTCTTAGCAATATTAAGCATTTTAGAATAATTAGCGAACTCCTAAAAATATTATACACTATGTGGGTAAAAGCATACTAACAGATAGAGCATGATTTTAAGAACCTAACAAAATTTATTTCACAATTTTTGGACTTCTACACAATTCTATTTTAATTTTACAAGTTCATAGCATTAGTAGAAAAGGAAAAACTAAATTAATTCACTAGAAAAGAGGAAGGACCGGCGCCAGCCATTCGGCCCGCCAGCCAAAGCGGCCCGCGCGAAACGCGTCCCACGCGACAGCAGGTCGGCCCAGCAAGCGGCCCAAACGGGGCGCCCGTGCCCACACTTGCTTTTATGCAAAGGAGCCCCTAGACTAGCAGTTAAATACGCAGCGCCGCGAGCACTATTCCAACAGAGTAGAGATTCGCGATAAAGGCCCTGAAGTTCCTTGTCTTCACAACAGGGTGGTCCTTGCCGCCACCACGCGCGACGGCGCGACTCCGGCCGGCACTCGGCTGCTACGCCGGATGCCTGGGACCCGCGCTGGCCCAGCTACGGGGCCGACCACCGTCTACGAGCCAGGCGGTGGTGGTTGGAAGTGGTGGAGCACGGGGAGGCGCCCTTGGGTTAGCTACAGTGGCAGACGGCGGTTCTCGGTGATGGCGTGGCCGTTCTATCAAGCAAGGAGGGCGGAGGGAGAAATGGAGTGGTGCGTGAGCACCAGCGTCATACTAGGATTACAGCCATGGTGACGGTTGGGGTGGAGGGTCACCGAGGTGGCCTGGCCACGTGCGCGTGGCACGGTTGGCGGCGCTCCTCCGCGGCAAGGACGCGTCAGCACCGCGCCGGTGAAGGTTCTGGCCACGCCTCTCTTCTTCTCCGGTCGCAGAGGCAGAGCAGAGGATGGATTCGAGCTTGGCTCACTCCCGCCCGAGGCTGGCCGATGGCCGCAACAGAGGGCCGCACGCCTGTCACGGTACCGGCGCGGGCCCACGGGAACACACGGCCGAACCGGGCAAAGCCTACAGCCGGCTGGCCACGGCACCCGCGGCACTGCGACGACGTCGACCTGGCGGCGGTGCTGTGGCAAGGCAAAGGGGTGGCCAAGGAGGGCGCGGAAGGCGCGACGCGAGCGGGGAACAGCGGTTGCACCATCTACAGGGGCGGAGGAAGGTTGGAGGAGGCGCTCGGTCGGCGGACTCGAGCACCGAGCTCGGACCAGCAATGGCGGCTCAGACCCAGCGCAGGGAGAGCTGGGGAGAAAAAGGGACGTGGCTTGGGGAGGGGTTACGGGTACGGAGCGAGGTACGCGTGATCAAGCAGCATTGACGTCGCAGCAAGGCAGCGGGCACCGACCTGAGCGGCACGTCAGGAGCAACAGCGCAAGTGGCCGGCGCTCTTGCGTGCACGGCAGCAGCGTGATGCTGGGGTACGCGTGTGCGATTTGAGTGCGTACTGCGGGTGCTTTGCAAATTCTTCCTCATTTCTTTTTCCCAAAATATAACTACTTATATGATTACAAATATGACATTATTTCTTTATCACTAATCTACACACATGCATATATGTTTATATATATTTATACGCTGAGATACCAAAAGAAATAAATTTATACACTACTTTAATTAATATAACAACGTTCTTAACAAAGCAAAATACGCGAGCACACACGTACTCTTTGTTTATTAAATTAGTCAATTAGCAAAATATAGACACGTATAAATAAACACCTCTAAGATACCGACTACTGCAAAAACCGCTGCTAGCAATTAAACAATCTGGCACAAAATTTTCAAAAGCTTGAATTTAAATTAGATTCAAAAGCTACGTTCATCTATGTAACGATATCTAAGTAGATTTATCCTTTTCTACGTTAACCTTGCTCTAGATTATCATTTAAACCTCAACACAAGCTCTACATTATTTTTGCTTATAGGGATTGCTTTTCAAATCAAACCATTACAACTGCTTAGTCGATTACTCGCATTCGGACCCCATTAACATGTTCTTACATACCACGAATTTACTTACCATATTCATCCCGTTTTATTTTTCTTTTCCTAACTACAGAGGTGAGTCACTTGAAAGCAACCAAGAGGATATTGAGATATCTTAAGGGCACTCATGATATTGGATTATAGTTTCCAAAGGGGACTAATTTTGAGTTGATTGGATATTCAGATTCCGACTATGGTGGTTGCGAGATTGATAGAATGAGCACAAGTGGCACTTATCAATTTCTTGAAAGGTCTCTTGTTTCATGGTCATCAAAAAAATAAAATATTATTGCACTATCTACCGCCGAGGCCGAATACATTAGTGCCGGTAGTTGTTGTGCACAATTGCTTTGGATGAAGGTAACTTTGAGTGACTTTTGAATCAAATTCAAGAATGTGCCATTATTTTGTAACAATGAGAGTGCTATCAAGATGACTCAAAATCCGGTTCAACATTCAAGAACCAAGCACATTGACATAAGGCATCACTTCATAAGAGACCATCAACAAAAGGGTGATATTAGCATTGAGAGCATTGGCACCGAAGATCAACTAGCCGACATATTCACAAAGCCACTTGATGAAAAGAGATTTTACAAGTTGAAGAATGAATTGAACATACTTGACTTCACCAACTTAAAATGAGTGCACCCCCACATTCTTATATGACATGCCTCTCCTCCAACGTAGCAAGGTAAAGTTGTTTGACATATCATTCATACTTTGCTAAGGACATGATTAGAACATATAGATATATTTGCATGACAAATAGGCTCATTTATGAAAATCAAATGATTTTGATATATATATGGTACCACTATTGCTTCTATGTTTGATTGATCTAGTGGTAGCATATGACATGTTTGTGGGCTTACAAACCTAGTGTTGAATCTAGAAAATAAGCTCATGATGTGTAATTCAACATGGTCAAGATAACCCTTATACTTTATGAGGTGTGAAGAAGCTTGTCCTTGGATCAAACCGAATTATATATTCTAGGCAAGTGATCTAGATTGCGCCAAAATTTGGACTCCCTCATATTGATTGACTTAACTCTCACTAAAATTGACACCTTTTTGGTGATTGTTGACAAAGGGGGAGAGAAAAGCCATAAAGATAAAAAGTTAAGTTGCAAAGGGGGAGAAAGATATAGTAAGGGGGAGAGAAATCAAAGTTATGACATTGGAAAGGGATCAATTAAAAATGAGCACACAAGTAGGGGGAGCAAGCTCATGAATCACTTGTTGCATTTGAATGTGCATTAACATGATGAATTGTTGTATTGCAAGGCTTAAATTCATATTCATGATTGTGTGGTGTATGCTAGAAATAGAAATTAAATGATGATTTGTTGAGAGTAGCTTTACAAGTGGTTTTCAGACACCTTTTGCTTATAATGTTGATCTCACGAGGTATTTTAGTATTTGTGATCTTTACAAGTGATGTATTACAAGTAGTGTCTAGCTACATCGATGCTAAGGATAGTATATAAAGGCAACTCCAATTGGTATCATGCTTCAAAGGTCCATTCTATATACCTTAGCATCAATTTGGTAGTAGTAACTCTCCCAAAATTCAAATCCATACATATGTGCACAATTGAACCAAACTCATGGAAGCACATATGTAGGGGGAGCTAACACTATCGAAATTGAAAATTGTTTTCATTTCATATCTTTGTGATGGTTGTCATCAATTACTAAAAAGGGGGAGATTGAAAGCCCAAGTTTAGTTTTGGTAATTAATGACACTAAGTTGCTAATGCCATGTGTCAAGTGTGATTAAGCTAGGCATAAGCAACATGTGATGGAGGTGGAAATGGCATGGAGAGATGGCCATAAGACCACATGATTTGGTGCATGAAATGATGATCAAGATCATGAAGGAATGCACATAAAATGATGGACTTTGATGATCAAGTGGAGGAGAAGGATCTAAGAGTGCAAGACAAAGGTATAACCATAGGATTTTCCTTTTGTCAGTCTAAGATGAGTAGAGAAGTGATTGACCGGATTTAGGATACATAGCCGACTATCAAGAGGGGCAATCATGGTTAGCTCTGGAATTAAGTACCACTAGATCAATGTCTTGAGCAGATGCATTAGGATCTAGTTGAGAGCTAACATAACGCCTTGGAAAATGTTTGTGAAATGCTAACACACTTGCTCTTTACTTTCTTGTACTAGTTCTAGTGTAGTTTGTTTAGTGTAGCCTTTATCACATAGGAGTAAGTAGCTTAGTGACTTAGTCTTGTTGGTGTGTATTAGAGATCATAGCCTTGCTTCACTAGAATTGTATAGGTGGCTTGCATAGTGTAGTTGAGCTAGTGCTAAAATTAGCTTAGCCATCTTTTATACTAACATGGTTGTTTAGTGAAGCTTGTAGATTTTTAAATAGGCTATTCACCCCCCCTCTAGCCATTTGGACCTTACACCACCTTAGACCAGTCAAGGAAGAGGGGGTCACGAGTTGCATGGAGAAGACCTCTCGACATTTCCGTTTGCGCTGCCATGCTGAGAGGCACGTTGAGGGTCCTCCATATATCATGAAACAGTCATGAATCTCGAGAAATCCCTCGTCCTTGTCGTCTCCCCTGGGATCCTCCTTCTTGTCATCTTTCTTGATGCCTAGCCTTTCAAAGTACCTCCGGAGCATGTGGCAGTCCTTGAGGTTGTGGTTCATAGGCCCTTTGTGGTAGGGACACGGTTCCTTGAGCATTTTTGTCGAAAATGTCCCCACCGGGGGGTCCTCGAGGTTTCTTACGATTAGTGGCGGCAACAAGGTCGTCGACCGGGGCCTCTTGTTTGCCCTACTGGTTTTTCTTCTTCTTCTTGTTCCTTTTCGAGCCCCAGCTAGAGCCCGTGGGATCCTCTTCCTTGCGCTTCCCTTTGTCCTGGTCGCTACCAAAGATGGCACCAACCGCCTCCTCGCCGGCGATGAAGTTGGTGATAATGTCCATCAAACCGTTAGTAGTGATGGGAGTGCTGTGGCCTAGCTCTCGGACCAACTCTTTGCAGGTGGTGCCAGAGAGGAAGGTCATGATGACGTCGGAGTCAGTGATGTTGGAAAGCTCGGTGTGTTGTTTGGAGAAACACCGGATGTAGTCCCAGAGGGACTCGCCCGGCTTCTGTTTGCAGCTTCAGAGATCCCATGAGTTCCCAGGGCGCATGTAGGTCCCTTTGAAGTTTCCCTCGAACACTCTCACCAGGTCATTCCAGTCGTGGATCTATCGAGGTGGGAGGTCCTCGAGCCAGGCTCGAGCGGTGTCCGACAGAAACAGGGGAAGTTGTCGAATGATGACCCGGTCGTCGGTGGCCCCACCCAACTGACAAGCCAAGCGGAAGTCAGCGAGCCAAAGTTCGAGTTTGGTTTCGCCGTTATACTTGGTAAGAGTCATGGGGGGGCGAACCGAGCTGGAAGTAATGTTTCACGGATGGCTTTGCTAAAGACCCGAGGGCCTGGTGGCTCGAGTGAAGGGCTTCGATCCTCCAAGCTGTCATAGCGCTCGCCCCTATGCTCATGGTAGCCTCGAGCCGCTCCATCACCACACTTGCGCCTTCGGCGCTCGGTGATGTTATCACGGGCGTCTCGAGGTTCACGGTTGTCGACGATGCGTTCACGGTCAGAGGCCGCCTTGTTCCGTTAGGCGTGCTCGGGATGAACCAAGGCCTCTCTCTCCTATCGAGAGGGCCCTACAGGTTGCTCCGAGGCAAGCCTACATCGCCTCGAGGCAGAACTCTCGGCCTGCTGCATGGTAGCGGTCTCAAGGAGTCCTCGGATTTCATCACGGGCCCGACGGGCCTCGGGGTTTGATGGCTCGGGCATGTTACGAAGGAGCATGGCGGCTGCAACAACATTCTGGCTGGCTCGATCGAAAACCGGGGGCTTGTCTGCCCGATCCTCGACGATGCGATGATTGACATCGTGAGCTCTCTCTTGAGCTCCTCCGCCGTGTGCGCGAGCCGCGCGCTCATGCTCGAGGGTTTGTTGAAGTAGGCGCAGATTTTCTCGTTCCTCATCGAGCCTGTCCTGCAATTCATGGAATTGCTCGAGTTGCATTCCTTGGTCCGCAAGGAACTAAGCTTCATCCCACACGGCAGGGAGCTCGACCTAAGGCGGCGTGTTCCTTCCTCCAATGGTTGCCTCATCCTTCGAATCTGACGTGATAGCTCCATCGATATTGAAGCACTCGCGAGTCGGGTCATAGGTGTCATCGGCAGAGTCGGAGTCTGGAGCACCGAATAGTAGTACAACGGGTGCATGTGAGGTCATGCATCTCTGGGGTCGTTATGTCGAAAGGCAATCGCACGAAGCTTCGTATCTAGGGTCTCCGTGGAGTCTAGGTACTCAGAAGCTGGCATGGATGCGCCGAGGTCAAGGGCGGAACGTAGATGGTGTTTGGGGAGTTCCTCGTAAGCACTCATGTTGGTGCTTACAGAGGAAGCATACGCCCGGGCAACCGAGTCTAGTCCAAATAGGAATGCTGATGAAGACGTAGTTCCTGGTACCGGAGTAGTCGAACTGGCTGGTGGCGGCGCCGCACCGGGCGGTGGAGCGATGGGACTCCCTGTCGGCATCTTACCCTCAGCCAAGCTCATCCTACATAGATCCTCAGTGAGGAAATCCATGTCAGCGTCTGGCTAAGAGGCACCGGATCGGGGAATACCATCGCCCTCCGCGAGGCAATGACAGCGGTTGTGCTGGGCTCACCGTCGCCTAGCGGCGTGTGCCTGACGAGAGCGACGATACCGGCGCAGCGCTCCCCCAGGTTGGGAGAGCTCATGGTCACCGTCGGTCGGGTGCCTGGGCGGGAGGAGGACCATGTCGTAGCCGTGGCTAAGAGACATGAACTCCAAGCTCCCAAACCAGATCACCATGGCTAACGGGAGTGGACGTTCGGGGTCAGCCATCTAGAAAAATGGCGGGAAAACGATGTTGGCACGCAGCGGTGCCCCTACCTGGCGCGCCAACTGTCGGCGTCTAGTCCCACAAGGGTCCTAAGCCAACGAGTGAATCAGTGCTGTGTGTCCCTAATCTGGATGGTGATGCAAGGAGAGTACACGGGGATTTATCCTGGTTCAGGCAAAAGAAGGCCCTACGTCCAGCGGGGTGGGGGAGTATTGTATTTCCTTGCACCTAAGTGCTTGCGTAGGGGTTACAAGCTGTGAGAGAGGGAGCCGATCCCAGGTCTCAGAGAGAAAAATTAAGAGTACAAAGGAGATTGCTTGAGATGTTGATCTTCTATGGTGGGATGGTGACTGGCTTTTTATTGTCCGTCGTCCCCTCCCCTTCGTAGAGTCCCCTGCATGCCCTTTTATAGGGTCAA
Source organism: Saccharum hybrid cultivar R570 (assembly GCA_038087645.1). Classification (NCBI taxonomy): domain Eukaryota; kingdom Viridiplantae; phylum Streptophyta; class Magnoliopsida; order Poales; family Poaceae; genus Saccharum; species Saccharum hybrid cultivar. The sequence continues at coordinate 36,783,377 of JAQSUU010000012.1, read as the reverse complement.
GAGGAGGCAGGGACACCGGGGTGCCTTAGGAGTGAAGTTTTGTCGAGCGCTGTAGAGGTCGTTGTAGCGACGTGCCCCGAGAATGGCTGGACATCCCCGGACACCACGGTGATGTAGAGGATGAGACGGTGAAAAGACTCCGAATCCTGTGGCATGCGAGCCTTGCTTTCTTGTTTGACCGGCGGTTGGTCGAAGCTGGGTCAAGGACGGGTCGAGGTGGGTCGATGATGAATGGATAAGGTCAAGTCCCGGGAATTTTGGGGTACGATACTCATCGTATTCTCCCTCGAGGGTGATCAGTGACGGAATAGTGCTCGGTATGGCGCGTATAGTGACAGGTTTTCACCGCCCATCCTGGGATGGGTAGTAAAAAGTGAGATTTGACACTGGTATTGCTTGCATGCCGGTTACTGCTGTAGCCATGGAGGTAGAAAGTGGTTGGCGGTTGCATTAAATGCTTTGACTTTTGTCTTAGAGTTGGTGAGTGAGGTGGGTCGACCGGCTCGACCCAGGGTCATGCGAGTCGAAGATTTCTCGGTGGTCGAGGTGTTTTGTTGAGCAAGCCTCGTGCGAATCGGAACGTGGTCGAGGCGTCCCGTCGAGCGAGTCTCGTCCGAGTCGGAACGTGGTCGAGGCGTTTCATTCGTCGTTTTGGCTCGTCCCATCTTTATGGGCAGAGCTTTTGGCGTGGTTTTCTTAGGGGTTTGTTTTTCTTGATCGTTGATTGTGGGTACCCCTTGTTTGGTACCCGACACATGGGTAAGATACGCTGGATAGGCCTAGATACCAAACACACCTATACTGTCATAATACCTGCAATAGTATATATGAATAGTGTGGTTTTGACAAAACTTGTTGAATAAAATGAGAGCTAGTGTAAGTTCATTGTTTGTCGTGCCTTGTTGAAAAGACGTGAATGGTCAAAAAGCGGGGAGGCCCAAGTGGGGAGAGAGTGAATTGCGTCTCTAAAAACTTAAGTCTACTAGGCATTACTTGAACTTTACTAGAAAACCCATAAACTAATATAATATGTAATTAATTTTTTCTAGTGTGCTTTACCTATCAAACTTTAAAGAGTTATGAACCTAGGGTTAATCTTATCAACTAGCATGTGCTAATCTAGAAAAAGGTAAAGATCACACACAGCAAGCACAAAGTGAAAGTTTAAATGCATATGTGAAGTGTAAGTCAAGAGATGGCAAACTCTGAGAGGCAAGGACATATCTCGTGCTATCTGGTGCCAAGATGCAACCCATACTCTATGCTAGAGCTTCATGGAGATACACTCCTAGTCACCAAGCCTTCCTCGATAACCTTGGCGCTTCCATTATGGGGCTTATCAATCAAGAAAGGGTCTCCTCATCTCTCACACGCTAAGCCGTTAGCGCTCCACACCAAGCTTAGAGGGTCATTAGTCGTCACAAGATCACCAAGAACTCAGGTGACCTAGCTCGCTAAGATTAAAAGGGAACACAAGCCCAACACTCAAAAATCTCAATCCTCAAGGCCTAAACCTCACAAAAATGAACAATGGGGTCTATCCAATTGCAATGATTTCAAGAATTCTATTCTCCAATAACCCCCAAATGACCGGTGCTCCACCTCTCAATCTCTCATAGCTGTTAGCAAAATCGCTACAGAAAACACAACATGCAAACAATCTGGTCACCGCAAAAAAATACCATTAGAGTGTTCGGTCCATTATGACTGTTGGATTAGCCATTGCACCTTGTTGACGTTAGATATGGCACGACATAACTTTTTTGTTGGACTGTCTGCAAGCACACAACTCCACGCAACAATAGTGTTGTGTGTCCAACGCCATTCACTTCATCGCAGCAGGACTATCCATTGTGTAGACTTGCACTATAGCTCCAAGTTTCCTTCTGCTTTATGGATTGTTAGACTGATCTCATTTGTCCGATGCTCAATTACTCCTCCTGCAGATCATCCATATTATTATTATGAAAATTGCACTCAACAAAGTGGTTGGCCATACACCAAGACAGTTTGCGCTCAATTCCATGGCCATCGAACAACCCAATTTGCGATGCTATCTTTACTTCTTCACGATTTCTTCTTGAATCTTCGTGCCATCTCTTTCCATGCATCCCTGTGACCTAGTATAACATGTCTAACACACATTAACAGACACATATTAGCCTTAGTAATTGGGTTATCATCTAAATCACCCAAAACTACACATAATCATGCATGTGGTCACATGATCCTTACTGTGTTGAGTGTTGACACACTTCTAAATGGCCAAAGCAAGCTCAATCCAACCAATATGAAATTGAGTGTTGTCTTCCCACCTCTCATCTTATATTGCTACATCGTACCTAGGCAATCGATCATGATGTCTACTTCAAGTTCGAGTTATCAAGATAATGTGATTCATTGTTAAGGAGTGGTAAACTAGACTATATATAGAGATGAGCCCATGTACAAACAATATCAAAGTATTATCCAATCGATCCAATGTGAGAGTTCAAATATGCTTATTATTATAGTAGATGGTTGTCTTTGTTCTCAGGCGCCCTGCAAGGCTGCAAACACAATTAACATGTCAGGTTTAATACCAATCATCAAGATGACAACACTCTTGACCATGTTCTATAAAGGAGGAGTGCCAAGAAAATGCAAGGAATTTGGTGGAGTGCATCACATAGTAAGGTATCAACACAATGTAGGAAGAACCACTTAAATTAGAGTTCATATGCTCACATAATTGAATTTTATTGGAGTTTGATGCCTAGCGGTCGTTGGATCTCCATGCCAAATTCTCCATATATTCTGCTATGAGGTGCATTGTGTTGCTTTCGATAGATAAAATTAAGGACATTATTATATATGGCTCCAAAAATGATTTGTTTATAATAAAGGGGAGAGATATATGAAAGGTTATCTCTAAGGAAACCAAGCAAAGGCATTGGGGCAATGTTACAATACTTGTTTTAAGTCAATTGACATAGATACGACATCATAATGCAACTACAGGTAATTGCTTGGAAGTCAACCAAGCAACAACAAGACACATGGTGTTGAGGCGATTGTATTAACTACTCCATAGTGTAAGGGGCCAAATCTATCCTAAGTCAAACTATTTTGACTAAACTTATGGAGAATAATATTAACATCTATCGCATTAAAGATGTAAATTATGAAAATATCTAATAAAGTATCCAATGATGTTAATTTGATGTCCTAACTATTGACCATTATTCTTATTTTTTTTCTTATGGTCCAATTTGACTTTGGACAAACTACGGTCCATTATATTTCAAATAGAGGGAGTACCTCTATTTCAAAATATAAGATATGTTTTGACCCTATGTTGTCTCCACTGTCATGTAAACATGCACATGCATTATACTCCCTTTCTCCAAAATTCTCACTTCTCTAGGAGTCGAACAATGTAAGGTTGTACCAAATCTATACGAAAAATACTAACATTATGATACTAAATAAGTATTATTAGAATTAATTATAAAATATATTTCATAATAAGTCTATTTAGAGAAATGAATATTGATACTATTTTCTATGTTCAAATTTAAGAAAATTTGACCTATTCCAAACCTAGAATTACATTCTTTGTAGGGTGGAGGGAGTAATAATATTTTAATGACCATGAAGTTGCCATCACCACTATGCCAGAAAACGTTATCAGTGACACGACGATTCGTGACACAAAAACGAAACGCGTCACCAATAATCTATTCGTGACGTGGGTTCACGAGACGCGTCACCGATTAGTTGTTGCCCATGCCCCAGGAGCAAGACGCGTCACTAATAACGATGTATTCATGACGTGCGTTAACAAGACGCGTCACAGATAAAAAATGTGACACGTATTGTCAAGGTGCGTCACAGATAGATTGGAGTATTGGTGACACTGGTTAATGTCACAGATAAGGCATGTGACGCGTTTTCGCTGGACGCGTCAATGAACAATGATAGGAAAGCATATCCGTGACACTTCTCAATAATACGAGTCACAAATAATAAATGTGACGCATGTTCTAAAGACGCGAGTTGTGTTGCAGTGGGCTAGCTCAACACTGTTGCAGCAGCTAGCCCCTAAAAAACGATAAAAATCAAGTGCGGCCGCCTTCAGGATTCGAACCTGCGACCCAAAGGTTGTAAACCAAGTTACCTGACCAATGCAATACGAAGGTCTTTGTGTTGTGTAGCAAATAAATAATTTTATATATGCACACGGGACCAAACCACACCAATAAAACATCCTACCAAGAAAACCGTAACTAAGTGACCATGTCCATTTCCTTAATTTGGTGTTCACTAGTAAATATGTCCGTGCGTTGCTACGGGTTTTTTTACGTTCATTTAGGTTGCTGAAAAATGATTGTGGTTTTTTTCCTGATTGAACATGGGATTGTCTGAAACCTTATTTGCTTTAGCCTTCTCTGTCGACGAAGTTGCCGCAGATCAGGAAGGAAAGTAGAGAAACAGGAGCGGGGCTACTCGATTCATCTCTATAGACCAGACAACAAGTCCAAGAAGAACTGAGTTCCCACCTTGTTCAGGGCACCGAAGAACGAGCATAGCTGCTTCTGCTGGCTGGTCCTGTGAGGGGCCTCCGGCGTATGACTTGACGATGCAGGAGTGCAGCCGGACGACGATGTGTTTGTGATGGGCGGTTGGCAGCCTGACGACGCTCTGTGTTGGTTGAGCAGCACGACAGCCTGGCGGTGTTTGCTTTGCTGATCGAGGGTCTGAACAACCAGGATAAGAACTCATGTGAGATTGAAAAAGTAATATGCATGGGATTGCCATTTCTCACGTAAACAACCAGGACTTTATGTACGTGATATATGTTTTGCATCCTATTTATCTTGGGATTGGATTAGTGCCTTAGATGCATGTGGGCATATAAGGAAAAAATTGGAGTCCATGACAACAAAGAGAGTCCTATCAAAAAAGGATGTGTGGAAAATATGAGACTTCACGGCAGCAACAAAGCGAGTTGGAGTTTGATCTATTTAGATTAGTATCAACCTAGTCTTACATGTAATCTTAATTGAGTAGGAGTCTTACTTACATCTTACGCGAAAATTTTGCCTCTTTATTATTAGGTATAGATATATAGTTTATAGTATTACCGATTAGTTATTATACTTATACACATGAAAATAACCATATCAAGTTTTGAAATTAAAATTTTGAATTACTCAAATGAACTTGGATGAATAAATGAACAAAACCAAAGTTGTATATCTCGATGAGTTCTTCAACTTTATTGTTGATGACTTTTTCATTTGAAATCATTTACTAGCCCAAACTTCTATTTAAAGTTCTCAAATTTTAAAATTTAAATTTTGAATCGTTCGAACAAAGTTTGATGGACAAATGGCTAAAACAAAAGTTATAGATCTTGATGGGTTCAACAAGTTTGTTGTTAACTTTTTCATTTAAAATTGTGTACTGTCCCAAAATCGTTTACTATCTCAAACTAGATAGATCTCTCACATAGTTATGTGGCTGAGTGAGAGATGTTTATATTTGTGAAGGATGTATAGTATCACTTTATTAAAATTATGTGAAATTTTTATGCAATATTTATAGATCCAAAATATGTTGTTGTGTCAATTTGAAGAATTTTCTGACCAATTTTAGTAATTATTGTAATTATTTGTTGAATTACCATTGAATTAATATAATAATATGTAAACTTGATTAGAAAAATCTACAAACTTACATGACGAAATGATTTTAGTATACAATCGCTGCATAAAAATTTCAAATGATTTTAATAAAAAAATATTGCACATTGTTCACAAATAGATACAACTCACACATAGTTATACGACTAAGTGAAAGATGTTTGTATTTGTAAAAGATGTATAGTCACACTTTATCCTAACTAAACACTTAATTTTCTACAGATTTCAGGATGTGAGTTCAAATGTAACATGTCTCCTTATATATAAATTTTTTATATTGTTGATAAATTGTTTGACATAACATATAGTTCCAGTTGGAGTTACATTTGAAAGACGTGTAGAAAATCACTTAAAACTTCGAAAATAGCAAATCTCTTTGAAATTATTGAAAATCTTAGACAACACCGATTATGTAGTGTGTTCCATGTTAAAAATGTTTAATACTATGTTTTGAGTATGTGAAATAATTTTATAACAATGCTACCTCACGGGTGTATGTTTTGAATATTATAAAATGTATTTTCGTGTAGTTATAATAGTTCGGCCCATTTGTATTCGGCCCACGGTCTTCTGGCCGTTTGATCTGTAGGTGGATGGTTGAGATTAATCCTGTGAGCAATATAAGCCTCCCTGCCTCCCTTTTAACCCTAATCCTAGCCATTCCCCTCACCTGGCCTCCCACGAGCAGCAGCCGCCGCACAGAGGCAGACGTCGCCACCACCGCTCAGCGTGCCTCCCTCCGGCCATGGCGGCCACGATGCGGAGCAAGGCTGGCGCTCGCGCCTCTCTTGGCGCGCGATGCGGAGGCCCTGCGTGCCGTGCCCATGCCCGTGTGCGGGGTCACAACGATGCAGCAGCCCGACCTCGGCGCGGGGTCATTGCGGAGCGCCTAGCGCGGCAGCTCCGAGCGGCCTAGCCCCCGTCTGCAACCGGCTACAACACCCTCTCTGATCCGTGCCTCCACCCTTCGTTCTCTTCCTCCGAGGCGGGCTGGCAGCGCGCTGGTATGGTAGAGCCCCTCTATCCTCCTTCCTCACCATCGACCTGGGAACCTGGCTGGGGAGCGAGTTAGCCGGCAGATCCACGTGTTTGCAAGCGACGACGGCGAACGACGACCTGATGGAGGTATTGTGAGTCGAGGGTACATCCGAGCAGGTTCTCATTTCCATTTTCATCGATCTGTATCTTGCTCTCCATCTCAAATCTAACCCACGAAATCCTTGGCAGTTTGAGCTTGTCATCCACCTCCCGACCTCCATGTGGAACAGGGGCAGGTACCACCATGTCTACAGTAAGCATCGCTTCGTTACCTATCCAATTTATGGTAAAGATACAAATTTCTTTTCCATTTGCCCTATTTGGTGAATGACTAAGACGTAATATTTGGGAAAATAGTTCTATACAAAAATTGATGCCATATATTTTCAGTAGCATATTCTAGAACCACACTGTGACCTTTGCAGCTTACACAAGGGTTACAAATCATCGAGCAAATTGCCATTTGAGTTATTGCACTTTCCATTGCACTAGGTGAGTTCTATTTGCCCTGGTAGATAAATACAAGTTCTCTAGCATTGATGTAGGTTTTATTATGTTGTTTTGTTTGTTACCCATGACAACCTGATGTATTGATACAAGTGAAAAAAATCAAGTGCAGCTATAGTAGCATGCAACTGTCTAGCTGCAAGTACAGCAACAATAGAGCAGTTCAGTATGTGGCTTGCTTTTTCAGTTTCGAAGTGCCATTTTCTGGCTACAGGAAGCAATTACATTTTATCTTCAGATTAGCTGGCTGGCAATTACATTTTATTTTCAGGGTACATCAGCTCAGATTAGCTGGCCGATAGCTTTCTTGTTGTTTGCATGTTGACATGTGAAAGGTCTTGATGGCTAGAGGGGGTGAATAACCTAATAAAACTTTCTAAAAAAGTGCTAGACAATTTAATTAGCAATAACAAAAGCGAGAAACGAGTTTTGCCTAGCCTATAAAGTGTTGCAAGCCACCTATCCAAAAGACAATTCTAATATATTTCACTCAACCGCATAAGTCAAACCGCAAGGAGAAAACTAGAAGGCTACTCTACTCAAGCTACTAAGCACTAGAGAAAACAACTAAGTACTTGAAATGTAATACAAGAGTAGGGTAAGAAATATTTCACCGAGGGGCGATGAATTGAGCCAACCAATCAATATTTCCAAGTGATGATATTCAAGATAACCAAACCACCGAGACAAATCAATCACAATCAATGAAGTGAAGACACGAAGATTTATCCCGAGGTTCACGTGCTTGACGGCACGCTAGTCCCCGTTGTGTCCCCCTACACCAAGTGGTTCGGTGGCTAATCGGTATCACACACCGAGCCTCTCAAAAGGCGTCACAAGAACCTACCAAATGGCGAGAAGTTCCGACACGAGCAATCCACTAGAGTTGGAATTCGGTGCTCCGCCGGGGAACCACAACAACCCCTCACAACAAGCTCACCGAAGCCGGCCACGAACAATCACCAACACGTGCCGGACCTCCACCGCTGCTCTAAGCCGTCTAGGTGGCGGCAACCACCAAGAGAAACAAGAATCCCGTAGCAAATGAACACCCAAGTGCCAACTAGATGTAAACTCACAAGCAAATGCACTTGAGATCAATCAATCTCGCTTTGATTAGGCAAACAAGCAAGAGAGAAAGAGTGGAGGGGATGTGCTCAGCTCAAAGGAGTGCTAGAATGATCAACAAGCCAAGAGAGTGCTCCAAAGAGCTAGCCAACAAGTATTTATAGACGTACCCCTTTGAATAGAGCCGTTAGGCACTTGATTCTGCTGCAGTCGCGCTGACCGGACGTGCTGGTCGCACACTACCCACACGCGAAGCTCGACCGGACGCGCTGGTCAAGCCGAGCAGCGCTCCAGCGAGTCAGCGACCGGACGCGCTGCTAGACGAACCGGACGCCATAGTGAGAGCGTCCGGTATGAGTCCAGTAAGCACCCACAACGACCGGACGTGTCCGGTCGATCATGACCGGACGCGCCACCGCGTCCGATCAGAATACCGAGACACGCGCAAACGCTGAGCACTGACCGGACGCGTCCGGTCAAACAGAGATCGCGTCCATTCCAGCGTCCGATCACCTCTGTGACCTCTGTTCGCCTCCGTTTCTTCGTGTCTGGCGCAGTGAAAAATAGGCGTTTCATTTCCCAAAAAGCGTTGAATCCTGCCTCGCAAGCTCGACGGGAGGGAGAGAGGAACTCAAACCCCTTTCTACCGCTCAAACTCCACCGTCTTCGCAAATGTGCTAACATCATCAAGTGTACATCATCATGTGCATGTGTGTTAGCATTTTCACAATCATTTTTGAGACGTTAAGTTAGCTCTCCACTAGATCTACATGCATATGCAAATGAATCTTCATCTAGTGGCACTTAAGTGATCAATAGCCCCGGAAATTCCCCTCTTTATAGTATGGCTATCGATCCTAAGCCATCCACACCCTCTATGGTGTCTTGGATGCAAAATGAAAAACCCTATCTTATACCTTTGCCTTCAGCTCCACGAATTGGCTTTGCACCTTCATTCAACTCCATCATGACAAGCACTTGATCACATCACCATTGTTGGATCCTTGCTTCACCATGTCATTGCACCAACCACATCATAGCTACACACATTCTTATGCATATGTGGTTAGTACTTAGGCATTGTCACTAATTGCCAACACCAAACATAGGACTTTCAATAGGAACTGCAGTTCATTACAGTTTTTAGTTTTCTTCTTCAGTGAGTGAATTTTTGTTCTGCAGTTTGTTTCAGTTTTCAGTATTTTACCAGATAGTTTAGTCAATATTCAGAGTTTCAGTTTCTGAATTTTGTGGAGCTAGTTTAGTTCTCATAGTGCATCACTTGGCACATGTTTCATTTTGTGAATTGTCTTTTTATGCAACAGTGACAAGCAATCACGAGAGCAATCAATAATGTTCTCTATTATATTAATTAATAGTTCTATCTCACTTGTAGTAAATTTGCAGTGACCTATTTATTCTGGCTAGTTCTATCTGTAGGTTGCAGACATTTTAAAATAGCTTTATTCAGAGAGTTTTCAGCTCTCTACTTCTATGATTTTAGTGTCTTATTGTGTTGCATTTATATTTCTGTTTTCAAGGCTTGAGAGGAGCAACAACAGGTGGAGAGGAGCAGAGCATGTCGGCAAATGCATTTGTTGGGACCTAGAGTAGCTATTGTGATATGAAGTTTAACTTGTATGAAACTTGTGACTTTGTATTTGATGTGATTTTATTATTTGTATCACTGCTGGACATCCTTGTTGTTTAGATATGATTTTTGCATGCTGCAGTGTAAATAGAAGGTTAATTTACTTTTGGATATTCTTTATGTTATAGCATCAGGTTCTGTGAGGCCTGCCTAGAGAAGTTTAGTGCTGATTTGAGTTGTATGGCAGTGTTTACATGTTGTTACTGGCATGCCCATCTTAATAACAAGACTGCATGTTTTGAGGATGAAACATAATGCTATAAGAATTACTTGACTGTTGTTACTGACCTGCTATGTTACTACCATATATGTTAATTCTCTATATGTTAAATCAGCATATATGTTAATTCTCTATTATATTTAATATGTCGAATGCTTCCTTCATTATATTATTCTGATGAGCTAAATTTAGGTAAATTAGTAAGCTAGCACATACCACCTTCTTCCTTGTGCTTGCTACAGTAGTAGTAGCTTATATGCATGAGTGATGTGGAACAATGCATCTTTGCTGTTTTACCAATTTTTATGCATTGTAAAAATGCAACTAAAAAAATCTGAAACCAAGCACCAACATCCAGCCATGTTCTTCTATATTTTACTATACCGTTTTCTTTTTGACCAAGGTTCTATCTTGACACAGGAATTTAAAGTGTTGACGATGCCCATCGACATGCTCATGATTAGAGAGAAGCTGGCCAAGTTCTTGGTGGAACAGGTCATCAACAAGAAAGGAGAGTTCTATCATCCTACAAGTTAAGCACCAGTGATGTAAGCCTTTCACATATAACATATCTTAACTCTTTGTATTATTTGGATTTGGTTTGTCAATCCAATTTAACAGCAATAGAGATTTTGCTATGATTTCATTGTTTGGTTTCATAAGACATATTTAAAGATGCTTCTTGATTTTTGTCTAGTCATGTGATATTTAGTGGTAACTTAGAGACTTGCATTTCTCTGCTGTTGCCATAACCTGCTGCTGGATTGTACTGAATGGTTTAGCACTGTGTCCCTGTTCTATTATTCTCAATCAGATCAGAGGTTGCAGCTGGCCAGACTGGCATATTATTATTTTTTTATTACTACTTGAGCTTGCACATACTGCATACATATGGTCACTACCATAAGTAGCACAACATTTGGTCATACTTATGGTTATCATTCTGTTTAGTAAGGAAAGGAATCACAGCTAAGTCAAAATATGCATGTGACTCTAGTACTGAACTTCACTACTATTTATATCTGTTGTGAAGTTTAGTCTCATATCTACAGCCATGGAAGTAGGCAAAAATTCAGAGGTAAATTGATTTTGTTCCATGCCAAAACAAAATCAATGCAGATTAAACTCTTCGTTTCCACTTGTTACTTGGTACTTTAGTGCTCTTTAGCACGATCAAAGTCTTAGTGAAGAACAATACATACTCTTGTGTGCATCTTTTATTTTGATCTGTAAACTGATTGAACACATATTTTCTTTATTGTCACATACTCTTTATTGATCTGCCAAAATAACTAAGCTAAAAATGCAATGCATTGTTACTCTGCTAGGAGCAACATTGATCTTATATATTGTAAATGTATCAAGTTTTATTTTTGACCAAAGCTCTATCTTGACACAGGAATTTCAACTCTTGACGGCGCCCATCGACATGCTTGTGATTAGAGAACAGCTGGCCAAGTTCTTAGTGGAACAGGTTATCAAGAAGATTGGAGAGTTCCATTATCACCACTTTTATGTGTGTGTTTGCTATTATCATTGTGGGGTCTCAGTGATGTTTAGATGGATTTAGAACAAGTTATGATGGATTTTGAAGTTGTGAACAATTGATATAAATGTGAATCTGTGAACATGTTATATATTAATGGCTTTCATAAATATATATATTTGTGAACTATTTGAGGAGCTTCTGGTGTGAAACTGTTATTTATATATATATTTCTGTGAACAATGTGTGATTCTGATGAAATTGTGACGTCACTATATCATTAGCACGCGTCACTAGTTATATTATATCAGTGACACACATTCTCAATTTGCGTCACTCATATAACCTTATTAGTGACGCGTGTAGTGAATTCGTGTCACCCTTTGTTTCTTATCAGTGACGCGTGTTACCATTATTCCTGTTATCCGTGACGCGTGTTCTAAACCAGTGTCACTCTTTTTGTCTTATCAGCGACGCGTGTTACCATTATCCGTGACGCGTGTTCTAAACCCGCGTCACCCTTTTTTCTTATCAATGACGCGTATTACCGTTATCCGTGACACGTGTCGTAAATACGCGTCATAGATTTTTTCTTATCAGTGACGCAAAAACAGTGACACGTGTTTTACGTGTCACTGATGACCCTCTAGACGCGTCACAGATAGCGTTTTCTGGCATAGTGCACATCAAAGTGATTTCAAACATGAATATAATAAAATTAGTTTCATATATAATCTACAAATTCATAGAACACGCATTGGTCGTGGACCAAGAAGCTAGAATCTTAAGTTGCATCTTACAAAAAAAGAAAAAAAAAGTATACTATATTCATATGACATGACAAAAAAAAGTATCACGCGACAAAGTATTGGGAGTAGCCTTATACTTATGTTCGTTTGACAGCGTTTTGTAAGTTGACCATTGGTGATGTAATCTTTCTTGTAGACGGTTAAAATGACATGTGATATTATCAACACCCTGCAGCCTGTTCGTTTCGCTGGTTTATTGTGGCTGAAAGCACTGTTCGCTGGTTTATTGTGAGAGAAAAACACTGCTGGATGGCTGCTGATTTGGCTGAATAGCTTAAACGAACAGCCAAATCAGCAGCCATCCAGCAGTGTTTTTCTCTCACAATAAACCAGCAAACAGTGCTTTCAGCCACAATAAACCAGCGAAACGAACAGGCTGCAAGTTTCTGCAGGCAAAGGTTGCGTGCTGTCGAAGATACAGTTTTTTCCCCCACTCGAAGAAGTATGGATCTTTTGCAAGAAAGCATCACAAAAAAACAAATGCTTGTCTGCTTTGGAGCACATATATGACTAATCTTTTCTAGTCATGCAAAATTTTCAAAAGCAAGACGCCTTTTGCCCCCTTGTTCAAAAGACACTGATATTCATTAGCAATGTTGTTAAGAGATACTAGGTATGATTGGTTTTTGCTTGACATTGTCAAACTATGATATTTACTAGGACTATATCTGATTTTAAAAATTATATACTTTTGGAACGTGATTTTATGTAGGATCATATATATTTTCATTAGCAAAGCAAATGTTTTTCAGAAAAAAAAAGTTCATTAACAAGTGACAACAGGTCCGGTCCGATGGATTCAACGGCGACGCCACAGTCTCCCCCCATTCCCAGGCCCATCTCAAGGCCACTCCAGGAAAACACACCCACACCAGGTCAGCGTTCCGCGTCCACCCCCACGAACCAATCCAACGCCGCGCAACCACCTCCCGCGGATCCGTCCAGTGTCCCCGCCACGTCACCGATCCGCCCCACCCGCTCCCACACACCCCCAACCATCCATCATGGATCCGACGTGCCGAACTCCACCTCCCGCGGATCGCACCCCCTCACTTCCTGTGCCAAAAGCACACACCCCCTCCCGCCCCACCAGCTACTATAAATAGCACCCAACCCAGCTCCCTTCACCACCAAGTCCCCAAATCTCCAAATCCACCTCCACAATCTCCTCTCGTGTTCAGCCATGTCGGGCTGCGGCAAGGGAGGCAAGGGTCTGGGCAAGGGCGGCGCGAAGCGCCACCGCAAGGTGCTCCGTGACAACATCCAGGGCATCACGAAGTCGGCGATCCGGAGGCTGGCGCGCAGGGGCGGCATGAAGCGCATCTCCGGGCTCATCTACGAGGAGACCCGCGGCGTGCTCAAGATCTTCCTCGAGAACGTCATCCGCGACGCCGTCACCTACACGGAGCACGCCCGCCGCAAGACCGTCACCGCCATGGACGTCGTCTACGCGCTCAAGCGCCAGGGCCGCACCCTGTATGGCTTCGGCGGCTAGGCGCGTCCCGCCCCCAATCTCCGCTCCGGCGTCGTCTCTGGTTCGTGGTCCCCGTGAGGGGCGGTGGTGCTAGGTGTAGCAGCTGTTAGGGTTTCGTTCCGTCTGTTGTCTGTGGTCTCTGGTTGTCTTGTGCAAAGTTATCTGTTCTGTGGTGTGAAGGAAGAATGCAAGATGAATGAAATGGATTTGTGTTCTAGTTACGATTGCATGTTTGTTCTTTTTGATTTTGGCACTGGTGGCACAAACTGATGGTTTGAAAATGAATGTGGGCGGCAACTTTTCGCTTGTAGTCAAAATTCGCAATAGTCGCTTTCGGCCCCGGCGTCATGAATCTGGGTTGGAACTGGCTTTGGGCGCCAAATTTTCACGCAAAATTCGAAATAGGCAGCTTGTCGTTTTGGGGCCTGGGCCAAAAGCCCAGCCAGAAAGTTCCATTCCCCGGACTCGGCCCTTCCCTTGTCTCTCTCATGCTGGCGGCGGCGGTGGCGGCGGTCGCGATCCCGACGAGTTTGTTGCAGGCGACGGACCACGCCAGGCCGGCCGGCGATCAGAGCTCTGCCTCCCGCGATCATGGCGCTGATGGCGGGTGGGATCGGCGCCGAGCCGGAGTACATCGGCTTGAGATCACCTCCCGCCACGCGATCGACGCGCATTGTTCGATTGGCCGCCTTCGCGTTGCCGGCCACTGCTGCCCCAACCTCCACTCCCCATCTCGCAGTCTGCCACTGCTTCGCCTTCTCGTCCGATCCCCTTCGCGTTCCGCCTCCACACGGTACACCCCTTCGGTCCCTACTGATGAACCTCACGCTTCCTCCTCCGGTACGTGGCCACCAGTTGCAACAATGTGCTTAACGGTAGCCAGTAAAATCAACCCGCGGTTGCTGATCAACGTTAGCCATCATGTTTGCTGAATCAGTAGTGGTGCTCTGATGCTTGGTTTCAATCTTATTGGGCTGTTAAACTTAACCTTCTCCAATCTTCTACCTATCTCTGGACAAAAGCAGCTGAACTTTAAGACTAGACAGATTCATTTATGTGCCAAAATTTTATTCATACAGTTGGTGTTGCGTATGACAATTTGATGAAACACACATAATATCCACAACAATAAAACAGTTGGTGCTGCTGTTTATGTGTCTGGAATCTTACTGACCCTATTGGTCACCGTTCATCATCTGCTTTTTAGTTTTTGTTGAACTAAGGAAGAAGCTGTTCATTGAGAGTGCGAGGCTGTTTACATATAAGATAATTGGCCCATGAAGGCATTTGTTTGTGTTCATAGAGCGCCTTGAAGGTGAAAACTTGTATGATCAGGAAAGGGTCTTGAAATGGTAATTTTAATGGCATAGTGGTTCTTTCATTTTGTAAATGAAGATGTAAAAGTGGACACTCTCGGTATAATAATTTGAACTACGATAGACTCCTTTGTGAAGGCAGACTACCCTGTTCACAAAACCCTGGCCTTGCATTTTGAGGATGTCCAGTATGCTGATATGGTGCTTATGAGCCTGAAGCTTGAAGTGGAGTTTCATTCCAGAGTCAACTGTGAGGGGATTATATTTGCTTGTTGGGCTAAACTCAAGCTTTTGTTGTTTTTTCTAATAATATAAGCAAATGGGAGCAGCCAATGCACTTCTAAATTAACATGAGCTTTTATGTTTTTGAGTTGTATTTGCATGCATTTGTTGGAAATATTGTGCAACAATAAGTGCAGAGGGAGGAATCGCTAAACCACTTGATCCTACTTACCTTACTTTGGTGCAGCATAAGAATTTTAGCAGAACATCCCTAAGACAGTTAAAAAGCAAAGTTCAGTTCATTGGTCGGAGTTCTGTTTCTGCTTCTGCCATAAGGAACTCATGGCCAATGTAGGTGCAAAATCTCTCTGTTGGCATCTAATATTAATTTCTAATAGTAAATTTTATTTCCTGTTTACTATTAAAATTAGAATTTTAATTATATTATTTGAATATAATGATATCTTCTTAACATTGTTTTTCACATGAGTGGTCTGAAATTAGCCATACGTGTGAGTGAATAAAATGCATGCACCATTTTGATGTGAACCTTTCTGACTGGATTAGGATTGCACTCTCTTTATTACCTTATATTCAGTATGTCATTTTGCATCCATGTGGGGCAGATGATTTGAAAACCCCACAGGCCCTGTATTTAGAATTCTGCTTTAATGCTGCCATTTCTTTTGATGCCATTCAGTTTTGTAGCATAACTGAAAATGACAGCTCCTTTTTATCTCTTATCGTCTTCTTTTCCTTTTTCTTGGAGCTGGATACTATGATGCTGGTATCATGATGTTGCTTCTGTCAACAGAAATCAACCATTTAAATAGCTGATGACCTGATGTACACACGCTTAAGTGCATGTTCGAGAAAAAAAATAGCTGATGTTTTATGACTAGAAGTTTTATCTGATTGTGTAAGTTAGCTTCTTAATACAATTATTCCGCACGCATTGTCCGCCCATGATAAAATTAATTTCTTGAAAAATAGAGGTATTGTTTTGTATTGGATTCTAAAATATAGTAAGGGAACACTATCACATTGATATTGCTATAGCATTATGTGTTGGTAATAACCAGCTAGATAGCAGTTCTTGGAGGCTAGGAGAAGCTAACAAGATTTCTTGCTTTATCGATTTGCAGTGAGAACAGTAATAAGCATGTTAAACATGTGCAAGTTTCATCATTGTATCTTAGAAATCTGCTTGTGGGATCCAATGAATAAAGAGAGAATAAACTTTTGGTTTGATGTTGACCTCAGTTTCATAATTTGCTTTTTTCCTGATGAAGATTTCATTTTGTCATGTTTTTCTCATCATTGCTGCAAGCTCTGCAGGCATGCATCTTCCATGACGTTGTTTGCTTGTTCAAGTTATTCTTAGTCTTCAACAAGGATATACAACAAGAATATTGAAGGAGCAAGTTTGTCTTTCCCCCAATGTTTGTTCTCGTACTGAGTAGAGTGTTCTTTGTTGTAAATGGTCTATCTATACCT
Source organism: Saccharum hybrid cultivar R570 (assembly GCA_038087645.1). NCBI lineage: Eukaryota > Viridiplantae > Streptophyta > Magnoliopsida > Poales > Poaceae > Saccharum > Saccharum hybrid cultivar. The sequence goes on along the minus strand of JAQSUU010000012.1, from coordinate 36,766,402 downwards.
TCTAACCATTGCAGTTCTAGCATGCTCAACTGGAGATGAAATGTCTTACCATTTGGTTGTAACATAATAAGAGAAGCTTCACAATGACTTGCGATTATGAAGGCACATGTTTACTTGTAGGCTGTGAGAATGTTATCACTTATCAGAACTAGAAGTTGATCGAACTAATTACATTTACAGCTGATGATGTTCTGCACCCTTCACATTAAGCTGCTATAGTTGTCTGTAACTTGTCCCATGACAGTAGTATGTACCTAGTGACAATAGTTTTTTTGTTGACCGGGTGTCCGGGTCTAGTGACAGTAGTAAAGAGTCAAGATAGCAGTCAGTCTCAACTCTTTGAAGTTAGCAGGTGAAAGGTAGTGCTACCTTTTCCTAATGGACCAAATTGTTGTTGAGCCTTGGCTTCAGCCTAGTAATTCACTTATCCTTAGGTTACTTTTCATAGTGGGTTTGCTCTAAAATTTTGACCATCCTTTATTATGCATCAAGGACTTTACAACTATGTGTTAGAAGTGTCATCCAGTATTCCAGTCTAAAGTACGTTTCCTTTCCCGAGAAATGCTTCAGTACTGCTTTCTGTTGCAATAGCAGATCTGATTTGACGACCAGACAATGAATCCTTATATTCCCTCCACCCCAATAAAAGAATGTCAACAAATATCAAGTTTAACCAAATATGTATGAAAATTTATTAATATTTGTGATGCGTAATAAAGTACCATTAGTTTAATCATAGAAGATATTTTTTTATAATAAACCTATTTGGAGATACAAATGTTGATAATACTTTTTGTAAACTTAGTCAAAATTTTTTAATTTTATGGTCAATATTCTGCTAAATCAGCTTATGAGGACCTATTTTTAGGATCTATTCTTTTCAAGCCATGGGAAAAATTTTGGAAGACTTGGGCACCACCCCAATGTCATTTCTTTATGTGGTTGGTTGCTCATAATAGAGGTTGGACAGCGGATCGTTTAGCTCGCCGGGGTCTCCCTCATCCTGAGCGTTGTCCTTTATGTGACCAAACAGCCGAAACCATTGATCATCTCCTCATTGGTTGTGTCTTCACAAGAGAGTTCTGGTTCCGCTTCCTGTCACAAGTTGGTCTGCAATCCCTCTCCCCTCTGCCCACTGAACTCTCATTTCTAAATTGGTGGGATAGAGTGAGTAGTGCTACTAGTGACTTACTAATGCAAGGAATCAATTCTCTCATAATTCTTGGAGTATGGGCTGTATGGACTCATCGCAACAGGTGTGTTTTTGATGGAGCAGCCCCTGATATTGCAAGAACTCTGATCGTTGCTGGAGAGGAGCGAAAACTATGGTCGTTGGCTAGGGCTCGAGGAATTTCTCTCCTGACTGCCCCCCATTCAGAAAGTTAAGATCTTAGTGCTGCTGTTGGTCGCCCTTTAAAACAGACACGGATGCGTTTATATGCTAAGGATCAGAGAGTTTGGGGGAGTTTTGTGTGAGTTGGCGTGAGTTGGTGTGAGTGTGTGGGCATGCCTTTTGGCTGGCCTGGGGTGTGTTGTATGGGTTCTTTCCCCCTTTTCACTTCTCAATATAATGATGCGTCGCTCTCCTGCATTTTTTGAGTTTTTTTTTACTTAGTCCAAACCTAGAATGACATTCTTTTTAGAACGGAGGTAGTATTGGAAGACAATATACGCTGAAGTAATGGATTATGATTATATGGAACACTATTCTTTTTACCTCAGTAAACGCTCGACCACTTCTTACTTCCCTCAGCACCAGCATGCACACATACTGAAAACTTTATTATGGACATGCCATGACACTTACTTAGCATGCTAATCAGACAGTAGCGAACTATTGAAGCTTCATGCAGTGACTGACATTGACATAGACAAATTGTTTTCAAGTTGCTGAAACTGCTTTACTTTACAGGACACGTTGGTCCTGCAGCTATTAATCACCAGTTCAGTACCAGTCAAGAAAATGGTACTAGTGGGAACTGAATTTGGAGTTTTGGACTGCTACAGGAGAAACTGAAACTTTATGCCTTCCCAGTTGAACACCAAGAACTGTTTACACGGGAAACATATAAAGTTTTGTTTCCAAGTTATATTATCCGTATCGTATTGCTTCACCATTTGGTGCAAGGTATTCAGATCTCTTTCCTTGCTTGGGTACTATCTGATTCCCTGTGGAAGCCAAGATACTTGAACAATGGCCGACTTTTGGGCTTTCAAAAGTGGGAGGCTAGGGGTGGCCTATCCTTTCGGCTACACTCTTGCCGTTTCTTTTCTTTTGATTCCTCTTCTCCCATAATCAGAACCGACACTGCATTCAGCTCTGCAACCTTTGTGATTAAATAACTTTTCTGAAATGCTTTTGAATGGAATATATCTCAGCATATCTTCATTGTAATTAATTTTGTATCCCGGTTGAAGTACTTTGCTTGCCGCTTGCAGAGGCCACCCATCTCTTGTTGGATTTCAATGTGGGCACTCAAGGTCTGATCCCAACACCACCTCCAAAGTTCTACGAATTATTCCTTAGCACATTAGTATATTGCTCCGTGTTCATCTTTTATCGAAACTAGTTCTGGCGGACTGCGGTTAGTCCAAACTCTGAAAAACTTCAGGGAAATAGAAAGAAGGATTTTGGATCATTTCCATTTTTTGAACTAAAGCTCAACGTTCAAGACCTTAAAGCAAAGCAATGATATTGTTCAAAAATAAACAGAGAAGGTAATGCCTTTTTTTTTGGGGGGGGGGGGGGGGGGGGGGGGGGGGGGGGGGGGGGGGGGGGGGGGGGGGGGGGGTGAGACAGTCAAGTAATTTTTTCAAATTGAATTGAACACATGCTGATTAGACCTTAATGATTACTCTGATCAGTATGTAATTTTTGTCTTTGGCATCATTATGAAGATACATGAGCTGATCTGCTGGGTCCAGGTGGGCTAAATTCTCCCTTTCTTCTTCCTGCATTCCTTTAAAGCGATGTGAAGTTGCGAGATCTGGGTCTCCTTATGAATCGAGCTGGCTAACCGTACTTTATCATTTTATTAAGTCCATCATTGCTAGGTAAGAGTTACTAAGACACATTGCTTTTAAATTTTAAACTACCTGCGTCATGTGTGCTCTTCCTGTTCACTCTAGGCTGTCGGATCGACCGACTTGTTTGCCATCTCTCTCACATTGCACACCAATTCACCCAGCTTTTGCATCATAGCCACAAATCTTAAGCATGATTAACATAAACGAGCAAATAGATAACATATATTAGTAGTTTTCTCAAAATCCAGTGAATTGCCATTTTGAATGTAATAACTTATACTCATCAATCATGCTGGTTCATTCCATTTGGTTGTGCAATAATAAAGTTATCTATTAGTTATCCTTAGACAATTTATATTGCATATACATTGCTGCACGTTCGGCCTTTAGTCCCGGGCCTAAAGGACCTCTAGTCCCGGTTCCAGAGCCGGGACTAAGAAATCAAGACTAAATGTCCCAGCCTTTAGTCCTGGGTACACATAACCGGGACTAAAGCCCGTCCTCGGGTGAAAAAATAAATGAAATTCTAGAGACCTCTCCTGTGGTGCGTGAGAATCGAACTCAGGACCTCTCACCTCGCGCGTAGATTCCTTACCAACTCAACTGAACACAACATGTAACAAAGTTCTTTGCGTTCTTCCTTTTGATTTGACTCATGGGGGACCTTTAGTCCCGGTTCGTAATACCAACCGGGACTAAAAGTTGGAGGACCTTTAGTCCCACTTCGTAATACCAACCGGGACTAAAAGATGACTTTTAGTCTCAGTTGGTGTTACGAACCGGGACTAAAAGTGGTCCGGCCGTTGGGCAGGGTACCGACCGGGACTAAAGTCGTTTTTTTATCTCGGACATAAATTTGGCCGGGACTAATACCCATTTTGGATATCGACGAAAGGTCTGTTCTCTAGTAGTGATAGGCACAAAACTCCATATGTGTATTTCTGGTACGTATGTGTGCATAATACGCTAGAGGTAGGAGGAGCAATGTAGTAGAATAGCTTGAGATGGTATTAGAGATACCCGCTGTGTCTGTGTGTGTGTGGGGTGGGGGGTGGGGGGGGGAGCATGAACTCGAAAAGGGGAAAGGAACCTAAAGCTGGAGCGGATGGATTGATATAAAAGGAAAAGTGGCCCACAAGCTATGCATCAGCAGCCGCAAGTTGTGGGGGCCTCGAAAGCTCCCGGGACCCAGCTCTGCACTTGCCATGTAGGCCCAGCAGTGGAACGTGTCGAAAGTCTGGCCGTCGTAGTAGGTTCGATGGATAACCCACCTTTTCCTTTTTGTTTTGCTGCTGACTGCTGAGGGATCGTCGCCATCATTGGCTCATTCATTGGATACTGAGACCGGGCTTCTGGAGGTTAAACTGGATCATCGACCAATGAGATCGGCTGTGTCAGTCCCTCGTCAGCTGGACAACACAACCTGTCTCATTCAGCTAGGATGTTCTGATTTGGACCTTCTACTTTACTTTCTGCTCTTTTGAAGAAAATGGCTCTTATTAGTCTTAGTTCCTGCCGACTTCAGCAGGGGTCGGTGGTTTATTTCTTGATATGCTATTATACTGCCAAAAATGTGATGTGAGATGAAGTCCTTTTTGTGTTATTAGTGGGTCCTTCAGGAGTAACTGGTTGCTCGCTAGCTCCAACAGAAGCCTTTTGCGTGCGTCCTTCCAGTGTGGACGACTGTGAGCACAATCTGTTAGAATAGATCTCAACCGAATTGGCCCAACGGCCAATTCGGACCCTTTGACCACGCCCTGATCGGGGGCATCCAATCCAACGAGGTTGGTGGGCCCCCGTCGCACAGTGCCATATAAGAGGGAGTGGGGGGCCACGGGCTCAAACCACGAGGTTCACTGCCCAGCCGCCACCCCACTCCAAACCCTAGCCGATCTAGAGGGCGGCACTGCCAGCGACGGGAAGCTCACTGCCGACGTCACTTCACCGCCACTGCCATCACCGAACGTCGCTGCCTTGAGCAGATCTCGCCGTCGGCATGGATGGCTCCACCACCTCCACCACGACCTCCGACGGTCAGGCATCCAACCTCTCTTCTCCTCCATCTTTCCCTCTCTCCAGTTCATGTTCCATGTGTTTATTCCAAATAAAACGGTATACCCCACTGGTATACTACCCTAGATGTATCTAAAGATGCTAACAATGATATCAGAGCCTAATCTAGAGTATAGATCCAGTTGGAAAATGAAAAGAATCAAGAAAAGAAAATAGAAATAAGGAATCCGATTTTGAATCGGGTCAACAGAGTGAAACCCTAGAAAGGGAAAGATCAAAAGGAAAGAACGGAAAAGAACACTGAAAACCTAACCCTAACACCAAACCCTAGAGGGGAAAAGGATTGAGAAGAGGACGGACAAGGGAGGGACCTACCTGGTTCACTCACTGTTGACCCACCGCCGTCGTGCGGGAACAGATCCCGCCGTCGCGCGGGAGAGAGAGCCGAGCCACGCGGGCTCAGGCTTAGAACAAAGAAAAGGGAGCCGCGGGCTCCAGCAAAGGGCACCACCGTGGTTTCCCTCGACGATGCCGCGCGCGGCTCCGGCCGCACGCGCGCGCCGGCGAGAGGAACCACGTCGGCGCTGCCTCTAACCCTCCTCCGGCCACCATGGCCGGCAGCGCTGCTGCTCTTCTCACTCGAATGTGGCTAAAGAGGTTGAGGGAGGGATCACAGAAAGGAAAAGACGGAAGGGGAGCCTACCGGACTCGGTTCGGCGGAGCTTTTCCCCACCGGCGCCGGCGACACCCATGGGCGCCGCATCTATCGCCTCTGAGGTCAAGAGAAAAGGAAGGAAAGAAGATGCTTGGGACCAGGATCTGCTCCGGCTGAGTTTCCTCCGCGACAGTGTGAACGACCACCATGGTCGCCGCCGCTATGGCTGCTGCTGCGCGACGCAAGTGGAGGAAGAAGAGGAAAGTTCAGAGAAGTGACCTAGGGTTCGGGGAGGAAACGACGGCTCGGTCGTTTTGTTTCCCCGATCTCGACGGAGAGCCGTCGGATCTGATCAACGACCAGGGGCTCCTGGGCCAACTTTGAGCCCAGGCGGGCAGGTAAATTCCCAGCCCAGGCCCAGGTTGCGGCCTGGGACGCGGGGGAGCGTCTGCGCGAGAAAAGGCCATGGGCCGTCGTGGCCTCTGGGCCGTGAAGCAGCGCGTGGTGCGCGAATGGGCCTCGAGCCAAATGAACAGTGACGCTTACGATTTTGATTTTTGTTTTCAGAAGCAGTTTTAATGAATTTTGTGAAGTCTTGATGATTACCTTGCTCAAATTTTGAACCAACGTGAAAATTTGAGCAAAGAGTAGATGAGCACAAAAAAATGCTTCTGAATAAGAATTATATTTTAAGATTTTTGTCACGTTTTCCGCTGCAAAGCTAAAGATAGTTGTTTTCTCATTAAATTCGAACCAACGGGAGAATTTAATTTGAAGAGCAGTTATAGTTATTCAATGAATGATGAAAAATTTATCCTCTAGTTAAAGTTAGATCCAACAGAAAAATTTTAATTGGAGGAATAGTCCGTTTATTGTTAAGATAAATTATAATATTGTTATTTTCTGACCAACGTTGATGATAACAATATTATAAGTTTATTTATGAGTTTAAGTTTAAAGAAAATTATGATATTGTTATTTTCTGACCAACGTTGATGATAACAATATTATAATTCCATGAGTTTTATGTTTAAAGTTTATATCTCTGATGAATTTTGCATCAAAGTGACCAGTTTTCAGAGAATAGATAAGAAATAAGAGATGCTCCAGAGCGAGCAGATTGTAATGTATTTTTATTTTTCCGCTGCAATGATGATGATGATCTTCAAAATTAAATTCGAACCAATGGGAGAATTTAATTTTGAAGAGGGTTATAAGATAATTGAGTTTTCATATGTTAATTCCATTTCTGCCCAACGGTGATGTGGAATTGATGTATAAGATTGATGGTTTTGTTCTATTTCTGCCCAACGATGATATAGAATAGAACTTAAAGATTTAAAAGTTTAATATGTATGTCTTTAATTATTGATTAATGTTTTCAGACAAAGAACTTCATGCCTTTATTCTTGAAGGGTGAAAAGGAAATGAGTTGGGTACTTGTGACCCAGAAGATGAAAAATGTAAATTTTTGTAGAAAGAAGGCCATTGCATAAGGGACTGTGTTTTCTTTAAAGAATGACTTCAAAAGAAAAGAATTCTAGTATATTGATCCAAGAAAGAGAACATTAAGAATTTATTTTAAAAGATGCCTTTTATGTACTCTTAAAAAAATAGTCTTAATCATCATGATATGAAATGTAATAAGTGACATGCATGTTTAATTTGACCAACGTCAGATTAAGCATGTGTGTTAAAGAGTATTTGAATTTATTTCTAAATTTGATTGAATATGAGCCAATATTGACTTTTATATCCCTTCAAGAAAATTATCTCGCATGGCGGAAAAAAGTTTGTGATAGTACCCGCATGATGGGAAAAGTTTGAGAAAATACCCGCATGGTGGGGTAAAGTGGGCATAGTACTTATGTTAATCAATCCTGCATGGTGGGAGAAATTTGACATAGTACTTATCCTACACGGCAGGAGAAAGTTGTGATGACTCATATGCTTGACAGTGCTCTTCTATTGTGTCATAGCAATTAAGCACTCAATGAGTTTAAGGAGAACAGAAAGTTACAGACGAACCTCGAGATAAGAATGACATGCAAGTGTGACTTGTGAAAGTATTAATGATAAAAGACTCTGTTGAGTTTTTGAAGTGAAATAAGGAAAAAGTACTCCCATACGAATTAAGAAATAATTTTATTTGCATGATGTAATCATGTGGGTGAAGTAAGTAATCAAAGTTTCCTCATTCACAAGAGTTCTGAATAGTTTTTGAAATTGTGGTAGAAAAGTTCGTACCACATTTCGAGGAGGAGAAATATGAGACAATTAAGAAAGATACTTCCCCATAATTCAGACAATGCGATGCATACTAAAGTGATCTATAAAAGATGAATGTGATCGTCAGGGGAGTAAGACGGTCATAATATCGATACCCCTAAAGTAAAGAAATAGCTAAATTCATAGATCTTTTACAGTTCCAATATAAAGATAGCATAGTCGGTCAGTATTCATACTGGACGCATTCAGAGTTATTAAGACGGTGCTAAACGCGCCATATGAGTTTTAGCAGATTAAACCCAAAATAAGAAAGTTTAAAGATGGGACAATCTGGGGGAGCATGGTACAAAGAGACCTAACTCCGCAAGGAGGATGAATAATATAAACAAGAATCTTGTTACACAGGACCTTGTAGAATCAATTGCCTTTTGGCAATAAAGATCAAGAAATGCTAGTAGCTAAGGCCCTAGAAAGTCTCAAAGAATAATAAAATCAGATATTTCTGATGACTATAAAGTCTATGTTAGTGAAATTCAAATGGAGGGTAATCACACCTCATTTGAAGAAGCCATGAGAGACGTTCACTCGTCCAAGTGGCAAGAAGCAAAGAAAGATAAAATGAAATTGATGATACCAATAATATTTTAGGATTCAGAATAAATTCCTAAGGAGCCAAAACAGTAGGCTATAATGGGTCTACAAGACAAAATGTGACTCCAAATGGAATATGTAAAGATGTAGAGCGCGACTTGAATCAAAAGTTTTGCGCAAACCGAATGAATAGATTACAATGAGTGCTAGTGGCACATTATGATCTGAGTTACATTAGATGAAAGTAAATACGGTATTTCCCAAACGGAATTTGTATGGAAATGATTATGTGGCACAACCTAGAGGTTTTGTCATGGAAAGAAAAGAACATAAGGGATGCCACCTATAGGAATCTCTTATGGACTAGAGTAAATCTCTAGACAATGGCATTTAAAGTTGAAGAGTCAATTGAAAATTTTGGGTTAAAGAGAATGAGAGGACAATTGCGTTTGTACAAAGTTATAAAATGAGAAATTCATTTCCTAATCCTATATATGTGGATGACATCTTACTTGTTAGTAGTGATGTCAATCTACTGCATGAAAATAAGAAGCTCTTGTCCTCAAGGTTCAATAAGAAAGTTCTCGGTGAAATGTCTCTCGTTATAAGGATTGAAACTCACCGAGATAGAAGAAAAGGGGTATTAGAACTATTGCATAGGCATGCTAAGAAAAGTTTCTAAAGAAATAATGTACCTATGCGGATAAACCTACGCCTGTTCTCATGGTCAAGGGTAATAGTTTTGAGAACTTTAGTGTTCCAAAAGGTAATGTGAGATTGTTATAGATGGACGTCCTATATGCTTCAGCTGTTGGAAACTTAATGAGTATAAAGATAAGATATTACCCTAACATAGTTCATATATCCGGGTTATTTTGGCAAAAGTCCAGTCCAGATATAGATCACTAGAATGCAGTTAAGAATGTCGGCCTCGTGCTAAGAAAGAAAGAACAAGTACTCTCAAGTAGTTGTGGGTACAAATGTTGAATTTTGACGAGATGTTTAGTGAAACCCACATAGTAGCTAACACTCGCGGTTGGAGTTTTATTGTGGAAAAGCTCCAAAGAAATAGTTTTAGCATCGTCAGTGATGCAAGGTTATAGTATAGCATGATATAAGGCTGCGAGACAGGCAAACTAGTTAAAGAACTTTACCCGGAATGGATAATGGTTGTTAACAGCAATGATCATTTGAATAGTTTGCTCCTAAGACAACGGGTCAAGTGTACTGCCAAACACGTTGACATTAAAGTTATACGTTGTAAAGGAGAAAGTCCAGAATCATACTAAAAGGTACTGAACATATAAGTAACAAGAAAAGCTTGCGGATCTGCTTACCAAGGCTTACCACCCAGTGTGTTCAGAGAACACACAGTCGACATGGGTTTATGGTATAACCTATGCTTTCCGGACAATAAAGGGCCCAAAAGTTCAAGAATCTATTTCAGAACAGAGACATGTATTGTAGTTGTTAAATCTATCGGCAATTGACCGTGACGATGAAGCATGCTCTATACACTAATCTGTGATGGAACAAATAAAAGTAAAAGCAATTAAAGTCAAAGTTTAAAGTTAAATGATAAGTTGAGATCAAAGGGGAGAATGTTAGAATAGATCTCAAACGAATTGGCCCAACGGCCAATTTGGACCCTTTGACCACGCCCTGATCGGAGGCATCCAATCCAACGAGGTTGGTGGGCCCCCGTCGCACAGTGCCATATAAGAGGGAGTGAGGGGCCACGGGCTCAAACCACGAGGTTCACTGCCCAGCCGCCACCCCACTCCAAACCCTAGCCGATCTAGAGGGCGGCACTGCCAGCGACGGGAAGCTCACTGCCGACGTCACTTCACCGCCACTGCCATCACCGAACGTCGCTGCCTTGAGCAGATCTCGCCGTCGGCATGGATGGCTCCACCACCTCCACCATGACCTCCGACGGTCAGGCATCCAACCTCTCTCTTCTCCTCCATCTTTCCCTCTCTCCAGTTCATGTTCCATGTGTTTATTCCAAATAAAACGGTATACCCCACTGGTATACTACCCTAGATGTATCTAAAGATGCTAACAATGATATCAGAGCCTAATCTAGAGTATAGATCCAGTTGGAAAATGAAAAGAATCAAGAAAAGAAAATAGAAATAAGGAATCCGATTTTGAATCGGGTCAACAGAGTGAAACCCTAGAAAGGGAAAGATCAAAAGGAAAGAACGGAAAAGAACACTGAAAACCTAACCCTAACACCAAACCCTAGAGGGGAAAAGGATTGAGAAGAGGACGGACAAGGGAGGGACCTACCTGGTTCACTCACTGTTGACCCACCGCCGTCGTGCGGGAACAGATCCCGCCGCCGCGCGGGAGAGAGAGCCGAGCCACGCGGGCTCAGGCTTAGAACAAAGAAAAGGGAGCCGCGGGCTCTAGCAAAGGGCACCACCGTGGTTTCCCTCGACGATGCCGCGCGCGGCTCCGGCCGCACGCGCGCGCCGGCGAGAGGAACCACGTCGGCACCGCCTCTAACCCTCCTCCGGCCACCTTGGCCGGCAGCGCTGCTGCTCTTCTCACTCGAATGTGGCTAAAGAGGCTGAGGGAGGGATCACAGAAAGGAAAAGACGGAAGGGGAGCCTACCGGACTCGGTCCGGCGGAGCTTTTCCCCACCGGCGCCGGCGACACCCATGGGCGCCGCATCTATCGCCTCTGAGGTCAAGAGAAAAGGAAGGAAAGAAGATGCTTGGGACCAGGATCTGCTCCGGCTGAGTTTCCTCCGCGACAGTGTGAACGACCACCATGGTCGCCGCCGCTATGGCTGCTGCTGCGCGACGCAAGTGGAGGAAGAAGAGGAAAGTTCAGAGAAGTGACCTAGGGTTCGGGGAGGAAACGACGGCTCGGTCGTTTTGTTTCCCCGATCTCGACGGAGAGCCGTCGGATCTGATCAACGACCAGGGGCTCCTGGGCCAACTTTGAGCCCAGGCGGGCAGGTAAATTCCCAGCCCAGGCCCAGGTTGCGGCCTGGGACGCGGGGGAGCGTCTGCGCGAGAAAAGGCCATGGGCCGTCGTGGCCTCTGGGCCGTGAAGCAGCGCGTGGTGCGCGAATGGGCCTCGAGCCAAATGAACAGTGACGCTTACGATTTTGATTTTTGTTTTCAGAAGCAGTTTTAATGAATTTTGTGAAGTCTTGATGATTACCTTGCTCAAATTTTGAACCAACGTGAAAATTTGAGCAAAGAGTAGATGAGCACAAAAAAATGCTTCTGAATAAGAATTATATTTTAAGATTTTTGTCACGTTTTCCGCTGCAAAGCTAAAGATAGTTGTTTTCTCATTAAATTCGAACCAACGGGAGAATTTAATTTGAAGAGCAGTTATAGTTATTCAATGAATGATGAAAAATTTATCCTCTAGTTAAAGTTAGATCCAACAGAAAAATTTTAATTGGAGGAATAGTCCGTTTATTGTTAAGATAAATTATAATATTGTTATTTTCTGACCAACGTTGATGATAACAATATTATAAGTTTATTTATGAGTTTAAGTTTAAAGAAAATTATGATATTGTTATTTTCTGACCAACGTTGATGATAACAATATTATAATTCCATGAGTTTTATGTTTAAAGTTTATATCTCTGATGAATTTTGCATCAAAGTGACCAGTTTTCAGAGAATAGATAAGAAATAAGAGATGCTCCAGAGCGAGCAGATTGTAATGTATTTTTATTTTTCCGCTGCAATGATGATGATGATCTTCAAAATTAAATTCGAACCAATGGGAGAATTTAATTTTGAAGAGGGTTATAAGATAATTGAGTTTTCATATGTTAATTCCATTTCTGCCCAACGGTGATGTGGAATTGATGTATAAGATTGATGGTTTTGTTCTATTTCTGCCCAACGATGATATAGAATAGAACTTAAAGATTTAAAAGTTTAATATGTATGTCTTTAATTATTGATTAATGTTTTCAGACAAAGAACTTCATGCCTTTATTCTTGAAGGGTGAAAAGGAAATGAGTTGGGTACTTGTGACCCAGAAGATGAAAAATGTAAATTTTTGTAGAAAGAAGGCCATTGCATAAGGGACTGTGTTTTCTTTAAAGAATGACTTCAAAAGAAAAGAATTCTAGTATATTGATCCAAGAAAGAGAACATTAAGAATTTATTTTAAAAGATGCCTTTTATGTACTCTTAAAAAAATAGTCTTAATCATCATGATATGAAATGTAATAAGTGACATGCATGTTTAATTTGACCAACGTCAGATTAAGCATGTGTGTTAAAGAGTATTTGAATTTATTTCTAAATTTGATTGAATATGAGCCAATATTGACTTTTATATCCCTTCAAGAAAATTATCTCGCATGGCGGAAAAAAGTTTGTGATAGTACCCGCATGATGGGAAAAGTTTGAGAAAATACCCGCATGGTGGGGTAAAGTGGGCATAGTACTTATGTTAATCAATCCTGCATGGTGGGAGAAATTTGACATAGTACTTATCCTGCACGGCAGGAGAAAGTTGTGATGACTCATATGCTTGACAGTGCTCTTCTATTGTGTCATAGCAATTAAGCACTCAATGAGTTTAAGGAGAACAGAAAGTTACAGACGAACCTCGAGATAAGAATGACATGCAAGTGTGACTTGTGAAAGTATTAATGATAAAAGACTCTGTTGAGTTTTTGAAGTGAAATAAGGAAAAAGTACTCCCATACGAATTAAGAAATAATTTTATTTGCATGATGTAATCATGTGGGTGAAGTAAGTAATCAAAGTTTCCTCATTCACAAGAGTTCTGAATAGTTTTTGAAATTGTGGTAGAAAAGTTCGTACCACATTTCGAGGAGGAGAAATATGAGACAATTAAGAAAGATACTTCCCCATAATTCAGACAATGCGATGCATACTAAAGTGATCTATAAAAGATGAATGTGATCGTCAGGGGAGTAAGACGGTCATAATATCGATACCCCTAAAGTAAAGAAATAGCTAAATTCATAGATCTTTTACAGTTCCAATATAAAGATAGCATAGTCGGTCAGTATTCATACTGGACGCATTCAGAGTTATTAAGACGGTGCTAAACGCGCCATATGAGTTTTAGCAGATTAAACCCAAAATAAGAAAGTTTAAAGATGGGACAATCTGGGGGAGCATGGTACAAAGAGACCTAACTCCGCAAGGAGGATGAATAATATAAACAAGAATCTTGTTACACAGGACCTTGTAGAATCAATTGCCTTTTGACAATAAAGATCAAGAAATGCTAGTAGCTAAGGCCCTAGAAAGTCTCAAAGAATAATAAAATCAGATATTTCTGATGACTATAAAGTCTATGTTAGTGAAATTCAAATGGAGGGTAATCACACCTCATTTGAAGAAGCCATGAGAGATGTTCACTCGTCCAAGTGGCAAGAAGCAAAGAAAGATAAAATGAAATTGATGATACCAATAATATTTTAGGATTCAGAATAAATTCCTAAGGAGCCAAAACAGTAGGCTATAATGGGTCTACAAGACAAAATGTGACTCCAAAGGGAATATGTAAAGATGTAGAGCGCGACTTGAATCAAAAGTTTTGCGCAAACCGAATGAATAGATTACAATGAGTGCTAGTGGCACATTATGATCTGAGTTACATCAGATGAAAGTAAATACGGTATTTCCCAAACAGAATTTGTATGGAAATGATTATGTGGCACAACCTAGAGGTTTTGTCATGGAAAGAAAAGAACATAAGGGATGCCACCTGTAGGAATCTCTTATGGACTAGAGTAAATCTCTAGACAATGGCATTTAAAGTTGAAGAGTCAATTGAAAATTTTGGGTTAAAGAGAATGAGAGGACAATTACGTTTGTACAAAGTTATAAAATGAGAAATTCATTTCCTAATCCTATATATGTGGATGACATCTTACTTGTTAGTAGTGATGTCAATCTACTGCATGAAAATAAGAAGCTCTTGTCCTCAAGGTTCAATAAGAAAGTTCTCGGTGAAATGTCTCTCGTTATAAGGATTGAAACTCACCGAGATAGAAGAAAAGGGGTATTAGAACTATTGCATAGGCATGCTAAGAAAAGTTTCTAAAGAAATAATGTACCTATGCGGATAAACCTACGCCTGTTCTCATGGTCAAGGATAATAGTTTTGAGAAATTTAGTGTTCCAAAAGGCAATGTGAGATTGTTATAGATGGACGTCCTATATGCTTCAGCTGTTGGAAACTTAATGAGTATAAAGATAAGATATTACCCTAACATAGTTCATATATCCGGGTTATTTTGGCAAAAGTCCAGTCCAGATATAGATCACTAGAATGCAGTTAAGAATGTCGGCCTCGTGCTAAGAAAGAAAGAACAAGTACTCTCAAGTAGTTGTGGGTACAAATGTTGAATTTTGACGAGATGTTTAGTGAAACCCACATAGTAGCTAACACTCGCGGTTGGAGTTTTATTGTGGAAAAGCTCCAAAGAAATAGTTTTAGCATCGTCAGTGATGCAAGGTTATAGTATAGCATGATATAAGGCTGCGAGACAGGCAAACTAGTTAAAGAACTTTACCCGGAATGGATAATGGTTGTTAACAGCAATGATCATTTGAATAGTTTGCTCCTAAGACAACGGGTCAAGTGTACTGCCAAACACGTTGACATTAAAGTTATACGTTGTAAAGGAGAAAGTCCAGAATCATACTAAAAGGTACTGAACATATAAGTAACAAGAAAAGCTTGCGGATCCGCTTACCAAGGCTTACCACCCAGTGTGTTCAGAGAACACACAGTCGACAAGGGTTTATGGTATAACCTATGCTTTCCGGACAATAAAGGGCCCAAAAGTTCAAGAATCTATTTCAGAACAGAGACATGTATTGTAGTTGTTAAATCTATCGGCAATTGACCGTGACGATGAAGCATGCTCTATACACTAATCTGTGATGGAACAAATAAAAGTAAAAGCAATTAAAGTCAAAGTTTAAAGTTAAATGATAAGTTGAGATCAAAGGGGAGAATGTTAGAATAGATCTCAAACGAATTGGCCCAACGACCAATTTGGACCCTTTGACCACGCCCTGATCGGAGGCATCCAATCCAACGAGGTTGGTGGGCCCCCGTCGCACAGTGCCATATAAGAGGGAGTGGGGGGCCACGGGCTCAAACCACGAGGTTCACTGCCCAGCCGCCACCCACTCTAAACCCTAGCCGATCTAGAGGGCGGCACTGCCAGCGACGGGAAGCTCACTGCCGACGTCACTTCACCGCCACTGCCATCACCGAACGTCGCTGCCTTGAGCAGATCTCGCCGTCGGCATGGACGGCTCCACCACCTCCACCACGACCTCCGACGGTCAGGCATCCAACCTCTCTCTTCTCCTCCATCTTTCCCTCTCTCCAGTTCATGTTCCATGTGTTTATTCCAAATAGAACGGTATACCCCACTGATCTACTACCCTAGATGTATCTAAAGATGCTAACACAATCTTTTTCCGGAGGCTGGTTTTCTGGCGGCGGCGGTAGTTCCGGTACTTTATATCCGAGTTAGGGCCTGTTTAGTTGCCCATGCAACCCAAAAAAGTTTGTACAGTACCTGTCACATCGAATCTTGCGGCACATGCATGGAGTACTAAATGTAGACGAAAGAAAAAATTAATTACACAGTTTAGTTGTAAATCACGAGACAAATCTTTTGAGCCTAATTAGTCCATGATTGGACATAAATTGCCAAATAAAACGAAAAGTGCTACAATAGCCGAACCCAAACTTTTTCACCAACTAAACAACCCCTTAGCAACACAATTATCTGAACCTGAGCATGCATGTCAAACTATCATGCTTTGTGTTGATGTGAGTTGCGTTGCAAACTGAGAAAAGCGCGCGGCTATATATTTGTGTCTGTCCCAAAACTTGCATCTCATGGAAATTAACTGCACTTTTGCTACAGCTGAGCATCCAGAGTTGGCATGTCCATGTGCTGTTGTGTTGGCAACAACTGAAATTTCAGTGGTGGCCCAGCTCCTTTGAATTAGTTTTCTGGAAAGTAGATTTCACTGGTGAACCAGCTATTTCTACCGAGGATTGGATTTCTGAAAAGTAGATTTCACTGGTGAACCAGCTATTTCCAGCCAGAGCCTTTTATGAATGATACAACTGTCGTAGCTTGAGTTACACGTATCATTCTTACACGCAGATACATTGGATCTATCAGAATGTATAACTCTTTGACAAAATACTAAATATATCACTCGGGATTCTGCTGGTATTAGTAATAAGTTCGTCTGGAACCAGGCTCAACTGACTTGTCTCTTGACATTGTTTGGGCAGGTGAGCTGAGCTATTGCCGGCATGCATGCATGCAGCGATCAGTAACAGTAAGCATATGGCAATTCAGCACATATGCACCCTCTAGCATGAACATGGGGGACAGAACAACAAGTACTACACTTTAGCCCAGAGTTGGTTGTCACTCCGCTTCAGAAAAAGAGTCAGTTACTCCTCAGTTGAGACAGTTAATGACAGTATAGTAGTACATGTATAGCTGCTAATCATGCAAATGCAGGCACAAGCATCGAGGCATGCATGCAGGTCCCCCCGGCAAATCTACGTGGGGGCTCGTGTGTGAACGTGACGTAAACCGTCAAAGGGAAGTCGCGGGTAGGGAATCGAGTACCAACCTTGGGTCCCTCACCCTTTCCAACGGGAGCTGACTAGGCATTGCTCTGGTGGCCCACAAAGCAGCCAATAGCCATCCTACAGACCTACACAGTCCTGCGGCTACACCAGCTCGCTTTGGCTGCCAAAGACAAGAAGAGAAGATTGGGATATTTCTCTTCACTGATATAAAGCTACTGACACAGGACACAACAAAAGCAAAAGCCAAAGTCTGAGAGAGGGGAGAGAGAGAGAGGTAATACAGCTTCATGTGAAAGATGACAAGAATCCCAGCATAAAATAATCTCCCAAACTTTGCTATAAAGACACAGCCCCTCCCCTCCCCCTTTCCCTCCCTCTCTCCTTCCTCATACGTCCTGCCATTAGCCAAGGTCTGAGCTCTCCTCCCCCTCTTGCCTCCTATCCTCTCTACTGCACCTCTTAGTTACATACGTGATCGACGATCTTGGTTAATTTTCTGCAACTTACGCCTTTATGTTATTTCTTGTTTCAGGTTGTGTACATTATTTGTAGCTGATCATTCATTCATAGAGAGCTAGTTGAGAAGGCTTGGTTGGCTGTCCACGATTTTTGCTTCGGATAGCATTGCTGCCAGGCGACTGCAAAGCTCCAAGCACACTTTTGCTGTGAGAATTTTGAGAGGAAGGGCAGAGGGAGCAATGGCGCCAGTCAGTTTGCCTCCTGGTTTCAGGTTCCACCCCACTGACGAGGAACTCATCATCTACTACCTTAAGAGGAAGATCAACGGGAGACAGATAGAGCTCGAAATCATTCCAGAGGTTGATCTTTACAAGTGTGAGCCCTGGGATTTGCCAGGTATGTGCATATCCATTCTTGGATTTATCTCGCTGTTCATATTGACTCTTGATGAACAAAGTTGGCATTATGAAGTAGTTAATATCATCATTGTTTGCTTGATATATTATCGGCCAGAGTACGTAAGCATTTCTAAGAAGTAGTTATGGAACAGGTTTTTTTTGAAACATAGTTATGGAACACCTTCATCCTAAGTTTTGATTCTATTGTGAATTAATGCATTTGCAATTTTGCATGCAAGATTTTAACATCTTACACCTTTTATTTCCTTACACGGAAAGCACACACACATATATATAGCTTCAGATATATATTTGTATTGGATACCATGTTGTGCGCACACTCTAAGCAATCTTATTCAATGCTTATACTATTGCTCAACCACAACTGCAATCCTTGCTCTTGAGGAAAGAATAAGCTCATGTTCCCTTCTTGGTGGGCACTTCACCGACCTATACTATACTTGACAGGCATCACTAGCTCTTGCAAATTGCCGTTTATTATATACGATGGCTTTCTGTATCTAGCACTTTCTTTACATGTATTTATTTTATTCTGTATTTGAATTCTAATTTCAATTTGATCGAAGCATATCAAGCACTGTTTCTGTCCTTCTTGTAATTATAGAAAGGAGCATGTTTATAAAAGTCAAGTTTTCCATACTAAATTTGAAATAAAACTGAGATTAACCATATTACGAAATTTGTTTTCTTTAAACGTTTCATGCGCACCGAAAGTAGGATTGTAGGAATATAGATAGATCTTGCTCTCTTTGTCTGAAAAGAACCGTAAGGCATGGCAAAATTCTGCCAAGTGTATAGGTGATCATGTAGATACTATCTATGCTCATGCATTGGGCTTCTTGAAAAGGAAAGGAAATCCTTTATCCCAGTAACAACAAAGCTAAAGCTTATATATTTTGGGCCATGTCATTCTCACATAGATTTCAAGAAAAGATATATTCTCTTTATCCATTTGTTGGCTTTCAAGATTGCCAGTTTTTATTCCCTACTAAAAATTACCTATAGCATTGTATGAAATGAATGCAGTAAAAACATTGAATGAAAAGATAAAATAAAGATGATTCTTTTATCTTCTTTGAGTGGCAAAATAAAGCAAGAAATTAGAAAGGGACTTGAGATGAACATAAGTCAAGAAGATGAACTAAAGTGCACAGCCTCCAAGATATAAAGTGATCTTGGTCTAATTCTCTTTTCAACTATGGTAGTCTATATCTTGGCTAATCTTTGAATTCTAATAATGATTATCACATACCTATGCAGATAAATTTTAGCATCTATGCAGTATATTTTTATATATCATCTGACATCTCTCTTAATTAAATGTTCAGAAAAATCCTTTCTTCCAAGCAAAGACCTTGAATGGTATTTCTTCAGCCCTCGAGACCGCAAGTACCCAAATGGATCAAGGACAAACCGTGCAACAAAATCTGGGTACTGGAAGGCAACTGGGAAGGACAGAAAGGTGAACTCGCACAGGCGTGCAGTTGGTATGAAGAAGACCTTGGTGTACTATCGGGGCCGAGCTCCACATGGTTCTCGCACTGATTGGGTCATGCACGAGTACCGCCTCGACGAGAGGGAATGCGAGACTGACACTGGCTTACAGGTGCGACTTTGCTACCGATGAGTAAATCAATTTATGTACTGTTGTTTGGGAACCATGAACTACTCATATGTAACGTTACACAATTGTTGTTAACCCCTTATTTTCCTGAAACCCTAAACCATGCAGCTAGTATGAAACATCACACTGCTGGGTGACTGATATAGCTTATAGGCTTCTCTGACATATATGAACTGCTTGCATTTCTGTTCACAGGATGCGTATGCATTATGCCGAGTGTTTAAGAAGACAGCGCCTGGGCCAAAAATCATAGAGCATTATGGAGCAGTGCACCACCCCATCGAGCAACCTCAGTGGATGGCAAGCAGTGTTGACCGCTCCCCAACGCTGGACTTGTCCAGTGATGTTAGAGGTGATGACTTCGAGAGCAGCAGTTTCTCATTCCCGACAGAGGCGCCAATGGACTCCATGCATGGTGGGTTCGGGATGCAGATGAGTGCACCTCACGAGGATGGCAAATGGATGCAGTTCCTGAGCGAAGACGCCTTCAACGCCACCAATCCTTTCTTCATGAATCCAGCCTCTTCCAGCTTCTCATGCCTCCCATCCAAGGTATACAAAGAATGCTAGTATTTTCAGCACAGTAATTGAGGCAAAGAACACTGAAGTGCTTACACGTGCAAATCATATATTATGTACGGATTAGGTGGATGTTGCACTGGAGTGTGCAAGGCTTCAGCACAGGCTTTCATTACCTCCCCTAGAGGTGGAGGACTTCCCACAGGACGTCAACCTCGACACAAAGACGAGCGTACTCCGCAGTAACCCCAACGAGGTTGACATCCTTCAAGAGTTCCTCTCTGTGGCGTCGGCCTCCCAGGAGCTAATCAACGGCACCAGCAGCAGCTACGCTGCAGAAATGTGGCCAGGCGCTGGCACAAGCAGCACCAGCACCCACTACATTAACGAACTATCTTCCCTCGTTGAGCTTGGGGTGAAGGCTAAAGAGGAGGCAGACAATTTCTACCATATGGACTGCATTGGCACATCTGCAGGATTTGCATCAAAGCAGGTCCATGTTGATGAACCGGTTAGGTTGGTTGAGATCGCTGACATGGAGGAGTTCAAGCAGGAAGAGAAGAGGCAAGTAGAGAACCTTAGAGGAGTGAGGCTTCACAACAATGACCTAGGAGAGGTAATTAGTTAATCGACTTCATGAGAATTGTGGATATGATGCTTGTACACATAACCTCTCACCTTCTCGTGTTATTAATATGAGACTGATTTTTCTGATGACGCAGATTGTGGTAGAAGGAAATGAAAGCAATCCAACAGACTGCATCACACAATACCCCATATCAGACACTGCTGACAATTCAGGTATGTAAATTTTTGGGTGCAACATGCATGCCACTTGAAGCAGTTCAAATCTTAGATATATATAGGGGCTGTTTGGTTCTGACCGTGGCGTAGATGCCTGGGCCAGGCAGCTCCCCAGGCCGTCGATTTTGAGCACCTGATGGTCGGATGGACCTGCCTGGGAGAGCTCCCCAAGGCCACGCTGCGAACCAAACAGCCCCATAGGGCATTGCAAGTCTGTAATACATACCTTCATGCTTCATTCATACACTAACTCAGAGCTAGATTGCAGGAGAAGCCGGTCACCTGACCGATCCCACTAACGCAGGCGGCCTAGACACTGCACCCATCTTCTCGCAATCTCAACCTGACGACTTTGCTATTGGGTTCAGTGACGACGTCAACCCTAATGCATCATTCAACCTCTACGAGAAGGTTGACGTCAAGCATGGGCTCTTCGTCTCAACGGTCGGTGCACCGAAGACATTCTTCCACCACGTTGAGCCATCGAAGAAGGTCAGCTTCCACCTGAATCCCGTAGCAAGTGACGTCAGCAAGGCGATCGAGAAGTTCCATTTCCCCATTAGTGTGACAACCAAAGTTAGTGGCAGCAGCATTTCCATTTTTAGCAAGTTGAAGGCGATCATCAGGGACAAATTCCTGATGAAGAAGCTGCCTTCATCATCATACCAAAGGTCCCTAGGCAGCAAAGAAACAGCGGCAGTGAGTGAGCTGCTGCAGATAGTGTCGTCGCTCCTCTTAACACCAACGGAAGTCACAGGCCCCACGACGATGACTACCGAGCAAGAGTTGGTCAAGAAGGCGAAGAAGGTGATGAAGCCGGGGCCCGGTTGTGATGGAAACCATGCGTGGCTTGTTCCACTCTCCAAGAGGAGCAAAGGCATTTCCAGCATGTTTTTTAGTGGGAAATGGGCATTTCTGACATCCGCATTGGCCATCCGCACTCCAGGGTGCAATCACTGAAAGGTCTTTCTGATCATGACTCATGTAAAAAATACGGCTCTTATAATGCTACTAGGAAACTCGTATCGGGTGCCTGCTGGTGCATGGAGATGCATAGTCTTTCGTGCATCAGCCAGTTAACTGGTGTATAACTGGAGATATGTAATAATCCGTATTTATTTTTTATTTATCCGTGTATTAACACGTCTGAAGTCTAACCCCTGTTGTACATCAAAACATTGTTCATGAATTGTAAGTGCAAATACACATGTTTAATTTATCCATGCGTGATGTTATATATTTAGCGTAACTATTCGTGGCTGGTGCTTTGTTAGTTGTTACCTAGTCTTGTATATCTTGTTCATCGTACTACAAACCGTTTACTGAGTCTCTTAGCTAAATATCAGGCCAAGCTTCTCGCGGTGTGACTGGTTAGAGCAGTGAGCTCCAGGACTCGTGGCTAGCGTCCGGATGGACACCTGCGGCTGCTGGCCTACTAAGCCTGCTCGCCCACGCCATGCTGCTCGCCTGCCTGCGTCACTTCATGGGGACCGCCTGTGCCCGCTTCTGCACCTCATGAAACACTTGTTATATGGAGGACTTGCTGCAACGTACATCTAAAACAAATGAAATATTTAGAACATACATTTGTAACATACGTGTGTAGCCACTGCTACATATGCAACATTAAGATAAACCACTTACAACATATATCTGAAACAGCTGAAACATATACTTGTAACATGCTTCTGAAAAACAATTGAAACGTTTGGAACATAAAGTTGCAACATACGTGTATAGCCATTTCAACGTGTGCAACATAGCGATCTACTTTCGCAACATTCAAATGAAACGCATGCAACATCCAGATGAAATATCTGAAACACTTGAAACATAAGCTTGGAACATGCACTTTCAGCGCAATGTCACCTTGCTGCTTGGACGAATAGAGGTTGGTCGTTGCAGAGCTCGACGCCAGCGCGGAGGTTGGCGGAGGCACACGGAGCTCGCCGGTCCCCCCCAGTGGAGCACCTGCGCGACCCTGGGTGAGCACCTGCTACCACGGTCTGGGCGAGCACCTGCTCGACGAGCACCCTGCGAGCACTCCTAACGAGCACCCTGCGAGCGCCCTTGCCGAGCGACCACCCCTGGCGAGTGGTGATCTCCTGTTGAGCGAGCACCCTTGGGTAGAGAGTTTTTTTTAGATTAGAAGGGGCGCAGATGGGAGCGAGCGGACGGCATGGAAGCGAGTGGAAAGCCGCGTCTGGTTGTCCGGACGTCCGAACAAGAGCATTATCGATTTTCAAAGGCATAGGGGAGTCTTCTCCTATCATCTAGTTTTTTTTCTTAGCTAAAAAACATGAACAACTACTATTGGTGATAAACTATATGGCTTGGAGAAATCCCAATGCTCTCAGCTGGCTTATTGCAACGATCGCAACGGACTCTTCGTGGGTTATTGCAACGGCACCCTGCAACTAGGTAGGATGTTGTGCAGGTAGGGCTTATTGGCTTCTCAAAAAATAGTGAAGCCAGAAAAATTCACATTCTTGTGGCTTCGGTTTCTAAGCCTAAATGGCTTGACGAAGAAAATGGAGCCGTTAGAGCTCCACCCGTTCCCCTCGGGCGCTCATCCGCCCCCTCCAGAAAACCACCAAAATCCACCAGAATCCTTCCTAAATCCAACCAAAATCCTTCTCCCAACTACAGATCCGCTCGTACCTCGTCAATATCTGCAGCTTGATGGGTCTTTTCCCCTGGTGTTGGCGGCCACTCGGTTGGAGCTGCACCCTCGGTGGGCAGCCGGCAGCCTGAGTCGTCCTCGCGTGTTGCTGCTCTGCTGACCGAGTCGCCTGTCATGGCCTTGCATCCTGCCGCTCCTCTACCGCGAGCTGGGGCCGGCAATGTCGTCGCCGGTGCACGGCCGTCGCAGCCCACGAAGATGTCGCCTCCAGCATCGCATCCTGCCGCTCCTCTACCACGAGCTGGGGCCGACGATGTTGTCGCCGGTGCGCGGCCGTCGCAGCCCGCGAAGA
This sequence comes from Saccharum hybrid cultivar R570, assembly GCA_038087645.1. NCBI lineage: Eukaryota > Viridiplantae > Streptophyta > Magnoliopsida > Poales > Poaceae > Saccharum > Saccharum hybrid cultivar. The sequence goes on along the minus strand of JAQSUU010000012.1, from coordinate 36,742,472 downwards.
TGTCGCCTCCAGCAGCGGGCACCCTCCTGGCGGGCGGATCTGCGGCCACTATGGATTCCAACGGCTCTGGCGCGGACGCCGAGGTTCCTGCCGCTCGCGGAGAGCATGCTCAGGCGCCGCCTTCGCCGTCTCCAACCTCCCCACCGTAGACGTGTGCGGGAGCAAGAGCCGCGATGCCACCGTCTGAGCCAGATGCGCACTCCCCAAGCCCTTGTGCACGGGCGCGTGCGTGTGCGTGGCTCGGCCGCCGCCCCTCGCGTTTGGCGCGTCGCGCCCCTCCGATGGCGCTCCCAGCAGGACCGGCCCTAGCCCAGCCACGAGATCGAACTGTCGGCTCTAAAGCCTGCCGGTGACGGTGCCATGGATGTTGCTGTGGTCGCGGCGAACAAGATGCTGGAGGGGGCAGTGATGGAGACACCAATGCCCAGTGTAATGGACGCGTCGGCGCCCGTGGACGCCCGTCTGTCCCCTCTATCGGTGTCACCGGGCCCCACTGCTGTGGCCACCACCATCGTCAGTGTCGTGCCTGTCACAGGAGGATTCGACACCGGAGCACCCCGCCATCTGACGATGATGGATGAGTCGCTGGTTATCATCGAGGATGTCTTGGACGATGACAAGGATGAAGACAAAGACGAAGACGATGCAGCGGCTCCAACTCCCTCCCCGTTGCCGGCGCCACAGATGTTGTGTTTCACGTCCTCCCCTGTGCGGATGCCGGAGTCGAAATGGGTGCCCCCTGGAGGGGCAGGAGCTCATCCCTGTCTCCTCTCGCCACACCCTTCTTCCTAGCCATGCAGTCTGCGGGCAGATCCAAGGCTCGACGTTGGATGGAGGACTTCAGTGACCTCAATTTCGATTGCGCATCCTCTACTGCCCGGTCGTCGTCATCGTACCTGGAAGCTGCTCGTCGAGCCGTTGAGGTGACGACCTCGCCCACGTGTGAGGGAAACGTCTCTGCCTCATGTCCGGCCGTCATCACCAAGAGGAGACGGCGCTGCCGCCGTCGAGCCAGGACCCGCCGCCGCTATTGAGCCAGGACCTGGGATGCCGCCGCTAGGGTGTCCGTGCACCAGTGGCTTGGCCCTCTATCGGCCATGCGTGTGCCCGTGTGAAAGCCCAAGTTTGATTTTGGTAATTAATGACACCAAGTTGCTAATGCTATGTGTTAAGTATTTTGAGTTAGACATAAGCAACACATGTGATGAAGGTATATGTGGCATGGAGTGGTGGCCACAAGATCACAAAGAGATGGTGATGGACATGAAATGATGATCATGGTGGAGATGCACATTAAATGATGGACATGATGATCAAGTGGAGAAGAAGGATCAAAGAGCGCAAGACAAAGGTATAACCATAGGGTTTTTCTTTTGACGGTCTAAGATGAGTAGAGAAGTGATTGACCGGATTTAGGATACATAGCCGACTATCAAGAGGGGCAATCACGGTTAGCTCGGAAATCAAGTGCCACTAGATCAATGTCTTGAGCATATGCATTAGGATGTAGTAGAGAGCTAACATAACACCTTGAAAAATGTTTGTGAAATGCTAACACACATGCACATGGTGGTGTACACTTGGTGGTGTTAGCACTTTTGCGAAGGAGGTGGAGTTTTAGCGGTAGAGAGGGGTTTGGGTTCCTCTCTCCCTCCCGCCAAGCTTGCAAGGTGGGATTCGATGCTTTTTGATGAAGTGAAACGCCTATTTTCTACTGCGTCGGAAGTCGAAAAAGAAACGGAGGCGAACGGTGGTCACTGTGGTGACTGGACGCTGCACCGGACGCGGTCACGTTTTGACCGGACGCGTCCGGTCAGTTCTCAACAGCTGTCAGGCGCGCGAGTGTTAGGGTTTGCAACCGGCGCGTCCGGTCCCTCACGGAACCGGAGCGTCCGGTCAGGCACCCAGAGGGGCAGAGCCGGTCGTAGAGCCGACCGGACGCGCGGCGCGTCCGGTCACATGCGATCGGACGCGTCCGGTCACGATGGGAGCTTACTGGACTCCGACCGGACGCCAGATGCAGCGCATCCGGTCAAACGCTAGAGCGCGTCCGGTCACGGCAATGGTAACTTCTGACATGCACTGTTCATGCTTGTCCTGTAGTGACCGGACACGTCCGGTCACCCTGACCGGTGCGTCCGATCAGTACGTTTTTTACTGCGTTGTCCGATAACGGCTAGCTGCGTACCCCTTCACTATAAATAGATGTTGTCCGTGGTTTGAGGGGAACTCTTGCATATTTTGAGACCTAGAGACATCCTTTGAGCTAGAGAACAACTCCTCCACTCATCTCTTTGCTTAGTTGCACATCTTGAGTGAGATTGAGTGAGATTCAAGTGCATTGCTTGAGAGTTGCATTGTAGAGGCACTTGATCTTCGAGTTGCTACGAATTTCTTGCTACTCTTCCGTGTTTCCCGACATGGTAGATGGCTTGGAGCAGCGGAGGTGATTGAGCTCACAATTGAAGATTGTTGGAGCCCTCACCAAGTGTTGTAAGGGGTTCTTGATCCTTCCCCGTGGGAGCTCACAAATTGGATACTCTAGTGGAGCTCGTGGCTTGGAGGATCCCCATCTTGTGTGCGGTTATGCGGCGCCCGCCGAGGGCTCGACTCTTGATAGTCGATTAGCTCGCGAACCGACAAGTGGGTGTATCGCCACAACGAGGAGTAGCTTGCCGAGAAGCAAGTGAACCTCGTTAAAAATCTTGTGTCATCTCTTTGCTGAGGATTTCTCTTGTGGTTGATCATTGTGATTGATTCTTCAAGTGCATTACTTCTCTACATCGTTGGTATAAGAATCAAGTCACTTACTCTTTACTTTCTTGTACTAATCTTAGTGTAGCTTTTATCACATAGGAGTAAGTAGCTTAGTGACTTAGTCTTGTTGGTGTGTATTAGAGATCATAGCCTTGCTTCACTAGAATTATATAGGTGGCTTGCATAGTATAGTTGAGCTAGTGCTAGAATTAGCTTAGCCATCTTTTTATACTAATGTGGTTGTTTAGTGAAGCTTGTAGTTTTTAAATAGGCTATTCATCCCCCTCTAGTCATTTGGACCTTACAAGTGGTATCGGAACCGAGGCACCGTTTATTTGAGGCTTAACAACCTACGGTGAAAAAGAAATAGCTCAATTAAGCTTGCACATCAACAACACCAAGAAGACACCTCACTTTGATGGCACAAATTATGCATATTGGAAGGTTAAGATGACCGCACACCTCAAGTCAATCAATAGAGAAGTGTGGAAGGTCACCGAAACAAAATTTGAGGTTGCTAATCCAGAAGCACCTACACCGATGGAAGAGAAGAAGCTTCAATGCAATGACATTGCCATTAGTGCTCTTCATGAGGCATTAGATGACAAGACATTTGAGCAAGTGAAGAACATAGAAGTTGCACATGATGCTTGGGCCAAGCTAGAAGAAACATTTGAGGGCACCGAAGGCACAAAGACCGCTAAAGCATATATCTTGCAAGAAAAGTTTTCTAGCTTCAAGATGCAAGAAGATGAGAGTGTACCAGAAATGTTTCATAGATTGCAAGTCATTGTGAATGAGCTCAAGGCACTTGGTGAGGAGGTCAAGGACAACCAATTCTCTATGAAGTTCTTGAGAAACTTGCCCAAGAGATTTGATACATTGATCACCGTGCTAGTGAGGACTACATTGAAGAATTCAGCTCCTCAACAAGTTTTCTAAGAAGTGATGATCGATGATTCATATAGAGAAGATGATGAGAAAGAGGAGTTGGTCAAAAAGAAGAAGGAAAGTGAGAAGAAGGATGATGAGAAGAAGAAGAGTGTGGCATTCAAAGCCACCACATCCAAGGACAAATCCAAGATTGAATCATCAAGTGATGAAGACTCAAGCTCTTGTGATAGTGATAACATTGATGAGAAGATGACTCTTTTTGTCAAGCAATTTGGAAAATTCATGAAGAAGAAGGACTTTCGTGCAAGAAGGAGGAAGAACTCATCCAAGAAGAATGAGCATATCATGAAATGTTTTAGATGCCATAGCAAGGACCATCTCATTACAAAGTGTCCTTATGATAGTGATGATGAAGATGCTATCAAGAAGAAGAGGAAGAAGCAAAAGAAGAAGCAAGAAAAGAAGAAGAGCTCTCATAAAAAAAAAGAATGACTCTTATGTTGCTACATGGGATAGTGATGATTCCTCAAGTGATGATGAAGATGACAACAAGAGCAAGAAGAAGGGACATGCTAGCATTGCCATCCAAGAGAAGGTCTCCCTCTTCGACACTCTATCGTGCTTCATGGCTAAGGCCGCTAAGGTATTATCCGACGATGAGAGTGATCATGATAATGCTAATGATAGTGATAGTAATGAAGAAGAATTCACTAAAGATGAACTAATCACTATGCTAGAAGATTGTACTCAACATTTTAAAGAATCTAGAAAGGAGTGCAAGGGCTTGCTTAAGGAAAAGAAAAACTTTATGCAAGAACTTGATGAGCTTAGAGCATCTTATGAGAGTCTAAAGGTAGACTATAATAAGCTTCAAAAGTCTCACACTAAGCTTGAAGAAGATCATTCCTCTCTAGTTAAAAAATGTGAAAACATGTCAACTAATGTTGAGAAGGCTAAAACTTACAACATAGGCATATCATGTGATATAATTGATGAATCTTTTCATAAGCCTATTGTTATTGCTCCCACTAACCCTTTATGTAGCTCATCTACATTATCCTCATCTAGTTGTGACGGTTTCACTTGTGACTCCACACTAATAGTTGAGAATGAAAATCTCAAGGAGGTAAAAGAGCTCAATCATACCTTAGCTAAGGCTTATGGTGGTGAGGACCGCTTGCTTATGTGCTTGGGTATCCAAAGGGCTTCTCTCTATAAAGAGGGATTGGGCTATAAACCCAAGAAAGGCAAGGCCGCTTTTGCTCCTCACAAGACTCGTTTTATGAAGAACAATGGTAGCTATTGCAAAAGTTGCAAACAAGTTGGTCACATAGAGCAACATTGCATGAACAAGAAATCCAAAGCTAATGTATCCTCCATTAAGTTTGATTCCTTATATATACTTACCAAGGGTACAAATGGTGTTTATACTAAGTTCATTGGTGCACCATGGATGGGCTTAAAGAAGAAAGCTATTTGGATACAAAAGAGCTTGGTCACTAACCTTGGAGGACTCAAACAAGTTTAGGTACCTAAAAAGAATTGATCTTATCTTGTAGGTCAATTACAAAGCCGAAGGAAGGCATTGGGTGCTTGATAGTGGGTGCACTCAACATATGACCGGGGATTCTTGTATGTTCAAATTAATTGATACAAATCAAAATGGTGGTTTTGATGCTATCACTTTCGGCAACAAGAAGAAAGACAAGGTCAAGGGGCTTGGTAAAATTGTTATCTCAAATGACATGAGCATATCTAATGTGTTGCTAGTTGAGAGCTTGAATTTCAATCTTTTATCGGTGGCACAACTTTGTGATCTTGGCTTCAAGTGCATATTTGGTAGTGATGATGTTGAAGTCATAAGTGTTGATGGATCAAATTTGATATTCAAAGGTTTTAGACATGGTAGCTTGTACTTGGTTAACTTCAATGATAGTGAGACACAATTGACATTATACTTGCTTGGCAAATCTAGTATGAGTTGGTTATGGCATAGAAGGCTTGGTCATGTTGGAATGAAACAATTAAATAAACTTTTGAGGCATGACTTAGTTAGAGGCTTGAAGGATGTCACCTTTGAGAAGGATAAATCTTGTAGTGCTTGTCAAGCCGGCAAACAAGTTGGAAATGCACATACTAGCAAGAGTGAAATGAGCACATCAAAGGCATTTGAGTTATTGCACATGGACTTGTTTGGGCCAACAACATATACTAGCATTGGTGGCAACAGGTATGGTTTTGTGATAGTGGATGATTACACTAGATACACTTGGGTGTTCTTTCTTTATGACAAGAGTGATGTTTATGATCTATTCAAATCTTTTGTCAAGAGAGTGCAAAATGAATTTGAAATCACCATCAAGAAGATTAGAAGTGACAATGGTAGTGAGTTCAAGAACACAAGAATTGAGGAATTGTGTGATGACCTTGGTATTGGACATCAATTCTATCCAACCTACACTCCTCAATCCAATGGTGTAGTTGAAAGAAAGAATAGAACTTTGATTGACATGGCTAGATCAATGCTCAGTGAATACAATATGAGTCATTCATTTTGGAGTGAAGCTATCAACATGACTTGCTATTGTAGTAATCATCTCTATTGCCATGGGAAGCTTAGAAAGATACCATATGAGCTATTGAATGGAAGAAAGCCCAACATTGCATACTTTAGAGTGTTTGGTTGCAAATGCTATATTCTCAAGAAAGGCACTAGATTGAGCAAGTTTGACAAGAAATGTGATGAAGGGTTCTTACTTGGTTATTCTACCACAAGCAAAGCATATAGAGTTTGAAATCTCACAAATGGCACCTTGGAAGAATTTCATGATGTTGAGTTTGATGAAACCTAAAGATCTCAAAATGAAGCTCAAAATCTTGATGATGTGAGAGGAGACCAATTAACAAATGTAATGAGAAACATGGACATTGGTGATGTTAGGCCAAGGCAAGTTGATGATGATGATGATATTCATGTGATCAACCAAAGTGTGCAAATTGATACAAATCAAGCAAGCTCTAGTGGTACTCACAATGAAGCTCAAGATCAAGGTCAAGCAAATGGAAGTAACCAACTCCCAATACTCCAACCTACTAGCATTGCAAGAGATCATCTATTGGATCAAATCATTGGTGGAATTCAAAGTGGTGTTCAAATTAGATCAAGGCTAGCATCCTTTTGTGAGCATTACTGATTTGTGTCACTTGAAGAACCTAAGAAATTAGAAGATGCTTTGAAGGATTCCGATTGGGTAAATGCCATGCATGAAGAACTAAATAACTTTGCTAGAAATCAAGTTTGGAAACTTATTGAAAGGCCAAAGAACTACAATATGATTGGTACTAAGTGGGTCTTTAGAAACAAGCAAGATCAATATGGTGTGGTTGTGAGGAACAAAGCAAGATTAGTAGCACAAGGATACACTCAAGTTGAGGGTCTTGACTTTAGAGAGACATATACACCCGTTGTAAGATTGGAGGCTATTAGAATCTTATTAGCATATGCTTGTGCACACAACATCAAGCTCTATCAAATGGATGTCAAGAGTGCATTTCTCAATGGCTACATCAATGAAGAAGTTTATGTTGAGCAACCTTTTGGTTTTGAAGATGACAATAAGCTCGACCATGTTTTCAAGCTAAAAAAGGCATTGTATGGTTTGAAGCAAGCACCTAGAGCATGGTATGAGAGATTGAGAGACTTTCTTCTCTCTAAAGGGTTCAAGATAGGAAAGGTTGACATCACTCTCTTCACCAAGAAGCTTGGAAATGACTTGTTTGTGTTGCAAATCTATGTGGATGATATTATCTTTGGATCAACTAACCAAGATTTTTGTGAAGAGTTTGGAAATTTGATGGCTAATGAGTTTGAGATGTCTATGATTGGAGAGCTTAGTTACTTCCTTGGACTTTAAATCAAGCAAATGAAGAATGACACTTTTGTAAGTCAAGGCAAGTACATCAAGGACATGATCAAGAAGTTTGGATTGCAAGATGCTAAGCAAATGAGTACACCAATGGGCACAAATGATCAATTGGGTGTTGATGCTAGTGGCAACATGGTAGATCAAAAGCAATACCGGTCTATGATTGGAAGTTTGCTCTATGTCACCACTTCTAGGCCAGATGTAATGTTTAGTGTGTGCAAGTGTGCAAGATATCAAGCTTCACCTAGAGAAAGTCACTTGAAAGCAACCAAGAGAATATTGAGATATCTTAAGGACACTCATGATGTTGGATTATGGTATCCCAAGGGATCTAATTTTGAGTTGATTGGATATTCGGATTCCGACTATGGTGGTTGCAAGATTGATAGAATGAGAACAAGTGGCACTTGTCAATTACTAGGAAGGTCTCTTATTTCATGGTCATCAAAGAAACAAAATAGTGTTGCACTATCTACCGCCGAGGCTGAATACCTTAGTGCCGATAGTTGTTGTGAACAATTACTTTGGATGAAGGCCACTTTGAATGACTTTGGAATCAAGTTCAAGAATGTGCCATTGTTTTATGACAATGAAAGTGCTATCAAGATGACTCAAAATTTGATTCAACATTCAAGAACCAAGCACATTGACATAAGGCATCACTTCATAAGAGACCATCAACAAAAGGGTGATATTAGCATTGAAAGCATTGGCACCGAAGATCAATTAGCCGACATATTCACAAAGCCACTTGATGTGAAAATATTTTACAAGTTGAAGAATGAATTGAACATACTTGACTTCTCTAACTTGAAATGAGTGCACCCCCACATTCTTATATGACATGCCTCCCCTTTGACAATGCAAGGTAAAGTTGTTTGGCATATCATTCATACTTTGCTAAGGACTTGTTTAGAACATATAGACATATTTGCATGACAAATAGGCTCATTCATGAAAATTAAATGATTTTGATGTATATATGGTACCACTATTGCTTCTATGTTTGTTTGATCTAGTGGTAGCATATGACATGTTTGTGGGCTTGCAAACCTAGTGTTGAATCTAGAAAATGAGCTCATGATGTGTAATTCAACATGGTCAAGATAACCCTTATACTTTATGAGGTGTGAAAAAGCTTGTCCTTGGATCAAACCGAATTACATATTCTAGGCAAGTGATCTAGATTGAACCATAATTTGGACTCCCTCATATTGATTGACTTAACTCTCACTAAAATTGGCACCTTTTTGGTGATTATTGACAAAGGGGGAGAGAAAAGTCACAAAGATAAAAAAGTTACATTGTAAAGGGGGAGAAGAGGAGAAAGATATAGTAAGGGGGAGAGAAAGCAAAAGATATGACATTGGAAAGGGATCAATTAAAATTGAGCACACGAGTAGGGGGAGCAAACTCATGAATTATTTGTTGCATTTGTATGTGCATTAATATGATGAATTGTTGCATTGCAAAGCTTAAATTCATATTCATGTTTGTATGGTGATCGCTAGAAATAGAACTTGAATGATGATTTGTTGAGAGTAGCTTTACAAGCGGTATCTAGACACCTTTGCTTATAATGTTGATCCCACAGGGTATTTTAGTGTTTGTGATCTTTACAAGTGAAGTATTACAAGTGGTGTCTAGCTACATCGATGCTAAGGATGGTATATAAAGGCAACTCTGATTGGTATCACGCTTCAAAGGTCCATTCTATATACCTTAGCATCAATTTGATAGTAGTAACTCTCCCAAAATTCAAATCCATACATATGTGCACAATTGAACCAAACTCATGGAAGCACATATGTAGGGGGAGCTAATACTATCAAAATTGAAAATTGATTTCATTTCATATCTTTGTGAAGGTTGTCATCAATTACCAAAAAGGGAAAGATTGAAAGCCCAAGTTTGGTTTTAGTAATTAATGACACCAAGTTGCTAATGCCATGTGTTAAGTGTTTTGAGTTAGGCATAAGAAACACATGTGATGAAGGTGTATGTGGCAAGGAGTGTGGCCACAAGATCACAAAGAGATGGTGCATGGACATGAAATGATGATCATGGTGGAGATGCACATTAAATGATGGACATGATGATCAAATAGAGGAGAAGGATCAAAGAGCGCAAGGCAAAGGTATAACCATAGGGTTTTCCTTTTGCCGGTCTAAGATGAGTAGAGAAGTGATTGACCGGATTTAGGATACATAGCCGACTATCAAGAGGGGCAATCACGGTTAGCTCGGAAATCAAGTGCTACTAGATCAATGTCTTGAGCTCATGCATTAGGATGTAGTAGAGAGCTAACATAATGCCTTGAAAAATGTTTGTAAAATGCTAATACACATGCACATGGTGGTGTACACTTGGTGGTGTTAGCACTTTTGCGAAGGAGGTGGAGTTTTAGCGGTAGAGAGGGGTTTGGGTTCCTCTCTCCCTCCCGCCAAGCTTGCGAGGCGGGATTCGATGCTTTTTGGTGAAGTGAAACGCCTATTTTCTACTGCGCCGAAAGTCAGAAAAGAAACGGAGGCGAACGGTGGTCACTGTGGTGACTGGACGCTGCACCGGACGCGGTCACGTTTTGACCGGACGTGTCCGATCAGTTCTCAGCAGCTGTCAGGCGCGCGAGTGTTAGGGTTTGCAACCGACGCGTCCGGTCCCTCATGGAACCGGAGTGTCCGGTCACGCACCCAGAGGGGCAGAGCCGGTCGTAGAGCTGACCGGACGTGCGGCGCGTCCGGTCACGTGCGATCAGACACGTCCGGTCGCGGTAGGAGCTTACTGGACTCCGACCGGACACCAGATGCAGCGCGTCCGGTCAAACGCTAGAGCGCGTCTGGTCACGGTAACGGTAACTTCTGATGCGCACTGTTCATGCTTGTCCTGTAGTGACCGGACACGTCCGGTCACCCTGACCGGTGCGTCCGGTCAGTATGTTTTTCACTGCGTTGTCCGGTAACGGCTAGCTGCGTACCCCTTCGCTATAAATAGATGTTGTCTGAGGTTTGAGAGGAACTCTTGCACATTTTGAGACCAAGAGACATCCTTTGAGCTAGAGAACAACCTGTCCACTCATCTCTTTGCTTAGTTGCACATCTTGAGTGAGATTCAAGTGCATTGCTTGAGAGTTGCATTGTAGAGGCACTTGATCTTCAAGTTGCTGCGGATTTCTTGCTACTCTTCCGTGTTTCCCGACACGGTAGACGGCTTGGAGCAGCGGAGGTGATTGAGCTCACAATTGAAGATTGTTGGAGTCCTCACCAAGTGTTGTAAGAGGTTCTTGATCCTTCCCCGTGGGAGCTCGTAAATTGGATACTCTAGTGGAGCTCGTGGCTTGGAGGATCCCCATCTTGTGTGCGGTTGTGCGGCGCCCTCCGAGGGCTCGACTCTTGATAGTCGATTAGCTCGTGAACCGACAAGTGGGTGTATCGCCACAACGAGGAGTAGCTTGCCAGGAAGCAAGTGAACCTCGGTAAAAATCTTGTGTCATCTCTTTGCCAAGGATTTCTCTTGTGGTTGATCATTGTGATTGATTCTTCGAGTGCATTACTTCTCTACATCGTTGGTATAAGAATCAAGTCACTTGCTCTTTACTTTCTTGTACTAATCTTAGTGTAGCTTTTATCACATAGGAGTAAGTAGCTTAGTGACTTAATTTTGTTGGTGTGTATTAGAGATCATAGCCTTGCTTCACTAGAATTGTATAGGTGGCTTGCATAGTGTAGTTGAGCTAGTGCTAGAATTAGCTTAGCCCTCTCTTATAATAACGTGGTTGTTTAGTGAAGCTTGTAGTTTTTAAATAGGATATTCACCCCCCCTCTAGCCATTTGGACCTAACACCGTGCACCAGCGACTCGACCAATGCCATTAGGCATCGCCGTTTGATTGCCACCAGCGTCGTTGTCGTGAGCCAGATCCTGGAGTCACGACGAACTCTAGGTGACCTCCGGCGTCGCCGCGTGCCCATACTACAGATGGGCTTCCTCGACACCTCATCCCTCGCATTGTTGCGTCTGTCGACGCCGATGGCTTCACTCTTGTTCAAAGCCGTAGGCGTGGGCGCCGCCATGCCCCGCATCACCCTCATCGCCGGTGGCCAGTGCCGAGTTCGCTCATCGGTCTCTGCTTCATCTGTCTGGCGGGGGATCACATCACCGCCTGGTGCACCAACCCGTCCCGATGCCTCTTCTGCTTCAGCACGAAGCACCGGGCGAGGAACTGCAAGCATTAGCGTCGTCGTCCGCCCCGGCGCCTTTCCTCGGACCATGCGCAGGAGCCTCTTAGGCGCTGTCTCCGGTGTTGTCCTCCTAGAGGCAACCATGGTTGTGCTGGTTCGCACCAGCGCCAACTCCATCCCGGTGGCGGTGGCCTGGGTGCTCTTGGCGCGCCAGAACTGCATGCGGCTCCTATCATTGTCGGACAGATTATTTGCTGGGCCCCTTTGACGTCAGCGGTAGTGGATGGTAGCCCTCCCCGCATGCACCACACAGTGGCTCGGACGGAGCCACGTAAGGGACTATGGGGTGCGCCAATGGCGTCCGTCGTCGATGCCGGCAGCGCCGGAGCAAGCTGTCGAGGGAGGTCAACATCGTCGTGACTCCTTACTACGCCGACAACACCGCCACCTCTACTGACCTACTCGTGCTAGCGTTGTGCGATGGTGCGGGGCCTCCCATATGGGTCGACCCGATGCTCGATGAGCTCGCTGCCTCCCTCGTCGCGAGTTGGTCAACGGGTGCTCCAGTGTTGCGCCCGTCTAACGCCATACCTACCGTGCAACAGACTGACACCGACGAGCGGCCCAACCTCGACTTGTACACTTTTGAAGGTAATGGGCACTCTGCTCGCAGCCTGTCACTCGAGACCATGCCCGCGGCGGTGACCGTGGACACGCTACCTATTGATTGTGATGATGGGGGCGACGTGGACCCTCTAGCGCTTGATGGGCCCCCGATGACGCCGTTCCCACACCGCCGCCTGAAGTGGACCCTGGGATGCTCTTCGTCAACTCCCTACGGTTGCCATTGCTGGAGGCCCTGGTGCGCACCCCCCCGCGCTCCCGCGGCGCGCGCCGTGAACCGGCCAGCTTGGTCCCCAGGCGCAGTGACCGGCTGGCGGCCAAATCAGCGTTCCGCGATCCCAATCTGGAAAAGCAAGCAAAGCGCGTCCTCATCAACAAATGGGAATGCAGGCCTGATGACGCACCTATCGTTGCCACTGATGACCGGATCGTCGTGCTCTTCCACGAGACGTTCAAGGAACCGGTCGACTCCCCCACTCGCGAGGCGTTGCGCGAGCTGATGTTCCCCTCGCCCTGCGAGAGGTCGAACTGGCGCTGCTCACAGCCCTAGTCGACTAGCCACGACGGCGCTCACATTGTCGCAAAATTAGTGCTTAGTTAGTACAACTTTCGTACCCCACCGCTTGCGGTGATTCATGTTGTGTGCTACTCCGTGAGGTGGATCGGCGCCTCGCCCTGACCGCTCCCGGAGCGTGTAAACTTTCCAACTTCCACTTAGTGCAACACGTGCCAATGCGCGTTTTTGAAAAAAAAAGCCTAAATGGCTTCGGCTTTATCATTTTTATTTAGTTTTATCTTCACAAGCCGTTTTCTCATGTAAGTGTTTGGTAGTGCCTTTTTTTCTAAAAAAGTCCATAGAAGCCATTGATAAAGCCCTCTAGAAGACGTGCCAAAGGAAATTTTATTAAGCTGCATTTTTTTTTTGTCCTCACCTCACCTCATGAGCTCATGACTGCCGTGGGCCTTGCTGGTGGTAAAGTTGAGATGGTTTGGACTCAAACTGGATCGGCATCTTGGGCTGGTTTGGGTTGGGTCGAAACGGACTAAAAAGTCTACTGGGCTGGCTTGATTTGGGCTCACACTTCAGTTCACCGTCACACGAACTAGTTAGTCCAGTCACGAGCCGCGCAAGTTCCTCGGCGGCGGCGGCGGCGGCGTACGCGTACGCCAAGCAGAGCGCGGGGCCGCTCTCCGCGGGGGCGTGGACCACGTCTTCGTTCCCGTCTACGACCACGTCCCGCTCGACCTGCTCAAGTTCCTCGACCGGAAAGGAAGGTAAGGATGAGGGCTTTTAGACACTGGGTTCAATCACGCATGTCGCGTGCGATGAAATTCGCAGATTTAGATTTTCAGGATGAAGTGTTGTCATCTTAGCATTCTATGCTAGTATCTCACCTGTTACTACAAACATGGTCTTGCTGTTACTGTTAATTTCGAAGGGTTTAATTGGTATGACATTGGTTTCATGTTACGATTGAAATCAACTAATACAGTAGCAATTTGGGATTTTGTAAGCCATATAGAAATAAATGTTTTGTCACTTGCCATATAAGGTTGTGCTGAATAGGTTGAAACTAAATCTGGTCATGAATTTGGACTTTTGCAGCCTTTTTGTGTGCTTGGCTACAAAATTCTTGGGTCAAGTGACAAGAGTTAGGGTCATGTTATTATTTGTTGCCGTCTTGCTAGGTAAATTAACACGCAGGATCTGCCACTGTATCGCAAATGATATTTTGGGAAATTGCATACTGATCTGAGAACATTGTTGAAGATTCTACTGAGTTGCTAACTTGCTATCAACGCTAGATTGGCTACAATACTTGTACGGTACTGACATATTGTTGTATATAACATAGGTTGGCCTGGTCTCCTGTGTGCTGAATAGGACTGAAGAGTCTTGTTTGCCGTGCACTTTAAGATGTCAGAAGCACTTGAGAAAGATAAGGAAATTGGTGAAGAGGAAGAGGAGGAGGAAGAAGAGGAGTATGTATTGCTAGAGTTGGACAATTGTCTTTATTCAGACATATCGCCAGGTGCTCCGTTCGTACTCTCTGTGAGTTGTTTTTTCTCCGGATCTACTACTCTATGGGATTAGCATAACTTGTTATGTCCTTTGGTCATTTATAACTTAGCTCGCAACTATCTCTGGATTTTCTTTTTGTTCATTTGCCTATACATTAGATTACTAAGTTGTGAAAATCATGTTTGTCAGGGTTTGGATACATTGACGCCTACCTTGGTAGTAGGTGACAGTCTGAAGATGGTAAGTCATGTTCTGGTATTGTTTTCCGTACTCTCTACTGTGCCTTTGGGTTGTGACTGTAGCAGGTCTTGTACTGCTGTAGGTACTTTGTGCTTAGCTGCACAGGGTGCTAGTAAGTTTTTGCATTTTCATGAACATACTGTCTAATTTACTGAGTTTCAAACTTTAGATCTGGTCTTACGTGCCTTCGTTTACTTGTATTGCCAGTCTTCCAGATCAAAATCAATTACTAGTTTGAGTTCACTTCTTGGTGACTAACAGAGTACGGAGTACATATTCGTCATAACTGTAGCTTGTGTCGTTGAATGCTGTAACAGGACAAGATGGAAACAAGATGTATTTGGAGCCCATAAGTTACTTATAATTCCTTAAGTACCAAGCATGCATTTACTACTGATTAGCTATTTTGTTGCTGATGACGGCAACTTATTTTGTTAAGCATTTGTATCCCTTTCTTTGTTCTAACGATTTTCTTCTTTACAAAATGAAAAAAAAGCTTTGAAATTCCCAATTCGTACTTTAGAGTTTCAGGCTCTAACCTGCTTACCAAGCGTGCTATAGTCCTAATGCTAATGCCTTGTTTAATGACAGATAGGAGAATATGAAGAAACTATTGGCACCTGCTATCTATTCTCTGAAAGTGGTAAGGAACTCTCAAACTAACCTCCCTCGCCGCCCTTATGTTTGACAAATATTTCTTCATGGCTTGTTAAATTTCCCAGAATATGTTCATTTGATATGAGATGGCAGCATTTGCACATAAAACTCTTGGTACCGAATCCTGTCACAAGGTTATGATTGAACTAGTGAATATAATTTTCATGAGTATGTACTGGCTTTGTCAGTCATGCTATAATCATTGTCAACTCATAGGTTCATTGAGAAACTCATTTGTGCAGTCTGAAAAACTTTATTTTTTGACATAATACAGTTCTTTATAGTAGATTCATTCAATGTTTGCTCTCCTTTTGTTATCAGAAGCTGAACCAAAACCTACAAGTGATGAGATGGCACCTTCTGAAGAAAACACAGACAAACCAGGTAGCAGCAGTAAGGAAGCACCCTCAAAGGAGGTGAACCATCTCGGCAGCGTTCAAAAGATCCTCAAATTTCAGTCAATCAATGCGGAGCATCCGCGGCATCGAGCATATCAGCTCAAGGACAAGGAACTCTAGAGCACCCCCCCCCCCCCCCCCCCCCCCCCCCCCCCCAAAACACACACACACACACACAAAACCCTTGTAACTGCCGTTTTCTTCTTCAATACCTCAAGTGTATAGTTAGATACCTCGTTGGCCATCCAAACGAGGTGGATTGTATACTTGCTGAGTTCATCTATATATCTGAGGTACTATATCGATCTGTTGGTCCTTATTGTTGGCTTCTAAGCTTCCCCATGGCAATCATATACCAGCGGCAGGCACAGTGCTGTTGATTATAGGGGTAAGGGAGTCTTTGACCGATGGAACAACAGCAGCGGCCAGGGGCTCCCTGTGGCCCTCTCTTTGCCCCTTGCACCTTGAGACATGGCCAGGAGCTACAGACAGTAAGAGATAATATAGACGGATTCATCAATCTTGTAACTTACTAGGAGTGTGAGGTCATCCCAGTTCAACCAGAACGACGGTGCAGCATTATTTTTGCGCACATAAGAAATTGGAGAGCGTAACATGGTAAGAACTGACTTTGTTGCACAACAATGTGTACTTTAATTTCAATTCATACTAGCATACAGCTCAATTTACATGAGGTACAAGATACCGCAAAAGACATCTCCTGCCAACTAACTTACTAGGAGTGAGGTCATTCCACTTCAACCAGAACAACGGTGCAGCATTATTTAGTGCACAAACGAAGTTGGAGAGCGTAACATAGTAAGAACTGACTTTGTTGCACAACAATGTGTACTTCAATTTAAATTCATACTAGCATACAGTTCAATTTACATGGTACAAAGACACAGCAAAAGACATCTACCAACTCGTTAGGATTCCATATTGTCCAAAAACCATGTGATGGA
The DNA here is from genome assembly GCA_038087645.1 of Saccharum hybrid cultivar R570. Lineage (NCBI taxonomy): Eukaryota > Viridiplantae > Streptophyta > Magnoliopsida > Poales > Poaceae > Saccharum > Saccharum hybrid cultivar. The sequence continues at coordinate 36,725,811 of JAQSUU010000012.1, read as the reverse complement.
TTTTTTGCAAGCAGGTCTGCAACATATGTGAATGTATCTCGATCAGTCAACTACCATGGAATCTGAAGCACCGACGCTCCCTTCTTCTATGCTCATCTTCTGCTCTCCGGCAATGGCTCTCAGCTCATCTGCTATACTCTTTTGCTCATCTTCAACCGAGATCTGCAATTCCTCAACCTGTAAAAAGTACAAACACATGAGCAAACATTCGTAGATCAATCCACAAGGTTGAATTAGTTATTAGATTATGCTATACAAGGAGCTTTCTTGCAGAAGTGAACTGCATGAAAATTATGGTTTCAAAGAAAATAATTGTACACTTCCTATTATGGTTTCAAAGAAAATAAATGTACGCTTACTATTTATATGTGCCAGTCAAATGGTCCAATGAGACATGAGTAGAAAATTAAATTTTCACAAGATTAGGTGGCCGTTCATGTAAATTTTAGAGATCAATCATATATAATCATAATCCTAATCTGATTGCTACTTCGTAACAAAACTATATGTGTTGTAGATATCAGAACCAGAAATTCATAAAGCATCAGATTTAGTACTCCCTCCGTTCCAAGATGTAGGTCATTGTAGTTTTGTCCTAAACAAACTTCCATAACTTTGACCAAATTTATATAAAGATATTAATATCTACAATACCAAATAAATGCACTACCAAGGCATTTCATGGTGGATTTAACAAAACAAATTCGATGTTGTAGATAGTCGTGCATTTTTCTATGTACTTAGTAGGAATGGTGGGAGTATATTATTTTAATTGAGCATTCTAATACCTATGTGCCACTATTACATACATGAAAACACAAACTGAAATCAAAAACAAAAAATACATTACGTGTAAACTTACCACATGTAAAAGAAGGGCAAACTGCTTCTTCCTCAGTTCCAAAGTCCTTATGCATGCTACATTCTCAGCCTCCAAATCAGCTATCTCCTTCTCAAGATCTGCAATGAGTTTTTCAGTTTCTGACCGTGGAGGCTGCAAAGAAATCAGCTTCCGGATGGCTTCACACTCTTCTTTGTGCTGCCTCTCGATCTTGCTCTGCTCAAGTTGCTTCTTACGGTCCTCAATATCAGTCTTAGCTTGCAAGATCTGTCGCTCAATCTCAACCTGCAGCTCATTAAAACTTTCCTTCTCCCTAATGTTTGCATCAACCACAGCCTTGCTTTTCAGAAGAGGTAGCTCAAAGGTGTTAATTTCCTGTAGAAAGGCCTTGTACAGTCTTTCACAGTCACTTACGTTATCTGTGTCCTTCTCGATCTCAGTGGCAAAGGACATGAACTTCTTCTGAAGCTTCTTTAGTGGCGGTTCACCCCTGGTGGTCGTCGTCCTAGTCAGAAGCCTGTGTTTAATAATTGCATCATCATCCTGTGGTCCAAACGCATAATGTGCAGACATTTCTTCACCCCTTCCAGCTACCTTCCTCCCTTTGGCAAGCATCCCACAATGTGGGATCCACTAAATGAAATCAAAAGAGTGCTATGAAAAAAATTATAATCCAAAAGTCAAGTAAGTTCATCTCATTTGGTGATATAACAAAACATATGCAGCTACAAATTCATACGCAAACACATAAAAATTTGAAAATGCTTGCTCTGCCTAGCTGCAGCAAAAATACAACTGCATAACTGTAAGAGAGCAAGTTTCTACAACTAAACCCAATACATAATCAAACTGAGAAGGCGTTGCAAAGTACCCAACTCATGCTAATCTCTGTGTTTTTCTATTTGTGTACGTTAAATTTTCAGTAACAACCAAAAAAACTTTTCTTAAACTTAAATTTTAGTGCATCAGGTTCAGAAAGATGAATGATTTAATCATGCTGAGACAAGTTATTGAAATAAAAAAATGGAAGTCTCATGGGTATGAATGCATATACCTGAGTAATAAAAGCCAAGAAATACATACAGTAAAGCAAGAAGCCAAGAGCTATACGCTAAGGTGCTGTTTGGTTGGGGTTCGTGGCCCCTTACCAGTTCACGGCGTAATATATTTACGCTCCTTCCTGTTTGGTTTGTCTAGTTAGTAACGTATGACACCGTGAACCATTACGAGTCTATGAAATAAAGATACCGCTCACCACCTGGCGCTAACCGACCCCCTCGCCCGGCTCCCATGCGCAGTCACGAAACAAATAAATCGACGATTTCCATTACCTGGAACCACTAGCGCCGTGATAGATCCCATTTGCATTACCGTTTACGCGCAGGCAACAGCAACGTAAATTGGAACTGAAACCAGCGCCAACCGTACAATGCAAGGGTTAACACGATTTGTTTGGTTGGACGTGCAGACCGGGGTGACGACGGGCAGCGGAGCTGACTCCGGGAACGGAGCGAATAGAGCGCTGCGAGAGGAGGGGTAACGGAGATATACTACGCTGTATCCATTGTATCCATTCACGCTGCCATCTATTTACGGGCGAGTCCGCCCAAACGGCAATCAACGCAATCCATTCACACTGTGAAGCGGTGACGGGCTCAAATCGTCCAACCAAACAACCTCATAACTAATAATGAAGAGGGAGTAATCTTTTGCCTACTCCATATTTGCCGCTGCTAGTCATGCACCTGGTCTAGCAGAATCACGCAAAAACAATGAATCATGAAAAAGAGGACTGCAAATGCAACAAGATTCATCCGAATATAAACAAATTTGTTTAGGGTTTGGGTGCTCGATTTCGCACAGCAGGAAGGGAAGAGGAGTGGACGTACCACGTGTTGGTCGTCGCCGGCGAAGGGTCTGAACAAGACCTGGCGAACCGTCCGACGGAGACCTGGGCTAGGGGCGGCGGCGCCGGTCGCCCAGGCTGTCGCCGAGAGAGAGAGAGCGCACGCGGGGGGCACGGGAGATGGAGGGGACAGGCAGGTCCGGGATCCGGGACCTGTTTGGATTAGATACAGTGCAAATTTACATGGGCCTGGAGCGGATGGTCTGATCCAGCGCCGTCTCTAGGCCCAGCTGTCTAATCGCTATTAATACTGTGTTTAAGCATTATGCTTTTTTTATATTGACCAGCAAATGTACATGTACATTGTAACAGGTGGAAAAAATTGTACCTCCCATAGTTGACACTTTCTATAGGATGGTACTCCCTCCGTCCCAGAATAGATAACGTTATAGGGTATGTGTAAGTCAAACTTTCTCAACTTTGACTAGGTTCGTAGAAAATACGTGCAACATTTATATCTCCAAGTAATTTTATTATGAAAGTTATTCAACGATCTGTCTAATGATACTAATTATGTATTATCTATACCTAATAATAAAGAGGTAAAATTTTATGCTTTTTTTCGTCCATCCATTTGTTTGGTCCGTCTTCCTTTAACTACCGTATGATAAAGAGTTTTTTCTATCTGGTCGAGAGTTTCTTCCGTAGACTTAGACTTATATAACTCGTGCTCAGCCTCGCATCCTAGCGTTCCTGAGACGGTGTTGTATTCAATTTCAATTTGCATCCCAGCTACTTAGACAACTCTACTGCCAAAATAATCTTGTACAAATACACATTTCGACCTACTTGAGTACGGCTGAGCCAAATACGCATAAGACAAATATAATACCATATATATCGCGTACCGACAGACGTGGTGTGAATCCTTGACGAAATTAACTATCGTACCCGTCGTGATATCCGTCTTTTTTTTAAGGCCCTTTTTTCAAAAGATTTTCTCAAATATGCTCCTGACGGAAAGATTTCAGAAAATGGATCCAGGGCTTGGCGTCTGACGCCAAGGTAACATAGCTTGGCGCCGTTAACGTTGGCGCCAAGCCCCCGTGCCACTTGGCCGACGACGCCGAGCTGGCGCTGACGTGGCAGCACCTTGGCGCCGTCACCATTGGCGCCAAGCCTGGCGCCACAAAGCTGATACCATGTATATCATTTTTTATGTTAAGTATTTCTAGGTTGTTCTAAGTGATCAAAAAGTCACTATAAAAACTCTAGAGTTAGTCACATTTCTCAAAATCCAAGTCATGGTAAAATTTCAAATTTGTAAATGTCCAAGTCATGGTAAAAAAAACCATTTTTCCATATGTCTACCACGTGGTAGTTGGTATTCTAACATATCTAAGCCGTAGCAAAAATCCAAATTTATTTGGCTAAGTCTTTAAATTTACTATGGGATGGGGATGAAAATATGGCTAAGTCTGGATTTTTACTGTGATTTGGATATTGACAAATTTAAAATTTTACCATGACTTGGATATTGAAAAAGGTTTTCATGTTTTGGATTTGGATATTTAAAATTTTACCATGACTTAGACCCTAATTTTACTATAAGATGGAATTTTAAGTCATAGTAAAAAGGGCTCCATGTTAAGTCATGGAATTAAGGTCCAAGTCATGGTAAAATTTTAAATATCCAAATTCAAGACTTAGCCAAATTCTAAATTATTCATGTTTTGGATTTGGGTCCAAGTCATGATAAAATTTTATAGTAAAATTAACATAAAGCCCTAATTCCATGACTTAACATGAAGCTCTTTTTACGATGACTTAAAATTCCATCTTATAGTAAAATTAGGGTCCAAGTCATGGTAAAATTTTAAATATCCAAATCCAAAACATGAAACCCTTTTTCAATATCTAAGTCATTGGTAAAATTTTAAATTTGTCAATGTCTAAATCATAGCAAAAATTTAGACTTAGCCAAATTCTAGCATAGTCAAGTGATAGTAAAATTCAAGACTTAGCCAATTTCTAGGTTGTCCATCATATGGTAAATATTAAGACTTTGCCAAAATTTTGTATGTCCATCTCATAGAAAAATTAGGGTCCAAGTAACGTTAATTTAGAACTTTGTATGTCCATCTTACCGTAAAATTAGGTAGTCAGGATTTTTACTGTGGCCTGAATATGTTAAAATACCAACTACCATGGGATAACATCAAATTTATCAATGTCATGGTAAAATTCCAATATGTACCATCTCATGGTAAATTTATAGACTTAACAAATTTTCATATGTCTATCTCATGGTAAAATTCAAGACTGAAGAAATTCCAACAACTCGACGCCAAGATCTATGGCGCCAGGGTTGGCGCCAATGACGATGGCGCCAAGCTTGGCGCCAATGGTGACGGCGCCAAGGTGCTGCCACGTCAGCGCCAGCTCGGCATCGTCGGCCAAGTGGCATGGGGGCTTGGCGCCAACGTTAACGGCGCCAAGCTGTGTTACCTTGGCGCCAGCGTGGATGGCGCCCAGCCCTGAGTCCATTTTCTAAAATCTTTCCGTCAGGGACATCTTTGAGAAAATCTTTTGAAAAAAAACTAAAAATATATAAAAAAAAACACGGTCGTGGTATCGTACGTGCATGCATGCACGAACCAACCAACCGTATGTCTGCACAAGTACCGCCTTACCGTGACGAGAAGCAAAGGGTGGCCGGTGCATGCTGGACTAGGCGGCGGTGCAGATGCGACGTACCCAACTACAGTGATTGGCGACACCTCGGACGCCGGCTAGTGGCTGGTCCGGTGCGCGATAGAGGCGTAGCCCGGCCGGCCTGCGGCCGGCGTGCATGGATGCATGTTCACGTTCATGTGTCAATAATGATATGATTTTGGTCGGGCGTGCATATAATCTCCAAGTTGCGTGTGTCACCAACGCTTTGGGTTGCGTTGCATGCTTTGCATCGACGACGTCGTCTTGTGCGGTTGTGCCTCCGCTGATGGTATGTGCACAACTGTTTCGGGGTCAAAGCGATAACCGAGACGCCTGCGCGGCTACCGATGGCGATGACAGTTACGGTTCCATGGCAGCTGAAAAGAAAATTATGTGCTTATTACATTGAAGAGTAAAAATTTCATTACTATTTTTTCATCCACCTCCACCTAACAACTCGGACACAAGAGAGTTTTTTTTTCATCCCGCTATTTTACTTATTATAAACTGCACTCACGCCTTCCATATCTCGTATGTGACCTAAACTTATAACTTATACTCATATAAGTTAGAATAACACGCGTCTAACGATGATCAATACAAACAGACTAGATCACGACTTCCATGTCTTACATGTGACATGGACTCATGACTCGTGTTCATACGAGTTAGAACAACTTGTATCTAGTGATATTAATACAAAATCTGACTTCAAGACGTATGTGTTGCGTTCTTCGTATTTAATTAGCATGTGACTCGATTTCTGTATATATTGGGTTCTCATTGCAACGAGCACATTTGCTAGTAAATATTAATATTCTTTTATATATAAGTGGTTAAAGTTTAAAAAAGCTGACTTCTCGGGAATCGAGAATAACTTCTATTTTGGAATAGAGGGAGTACACGGGATTTCGAGGAAAGGGCAAGTGTCCTTGATCATGGCTTTACCCATGTTTTATTGCACCTTGGTTGAGTTGGGCTTAATATTCCAGAGATCATTCTGAATTGCTCATCTGATGGGATATTTCGGTACCAAGGCTGTGTTTAGTTGGGGAAAGAAAAATTTTTGGATGTCACATCGGATGTTTCGTGGGATGTCGGAATAGGTTTTCGGATACTAATAAAAAAACTAATTACATAGCTCGTATGAAAACTGCGAGATGAATTTATTAAGCCTAATTAAGCCGTCATTAGCACATTTGGGTTATTGTAGCACTTAAGGTTATTTATGGACTAATTAGGCTTAAAAAATTCCTCTCGTGATTTCTCACCAAACTGTGTAAATAGTTTTTTTTCGTCTACATTTAGTACTCCATGCATGTGTCCAAACGCTCGATGTTACTGTAGAACCCAAAAATTTTTAGGAACTAAACAAGGCCTAAGTATGTGTAGTTGCGGAATGTCGTAGACAATATGATGAATGTAACATTCCTTGTTTTTTGTAATATAAAGTACCAACATTTTAAAAATTTCCCTATGACGTATGTTGCATGTAGTTGTTTCCCTTTCTGTCCCAAATTCAAAATTTGCAACTTCAAAACTTTTCACAACGAACCACGTGTCATGGAGTTGACCAAGTCAACATCATGATAAGTGGTATTTTCACATAAAATGATTTTTGGGGAAAACTAGAATTTGGTTGACATATGTTTTCAGATATAATTTCTAAAATCGAAACCTTAACTCCGTCTCACCTCCGTCAAAAGAAATTCTTAATTTAATTTGTGTGCATACATGTACTACCATGATGTCGGTGTAAGAAACGGCGGTCCTAGCACCAACGAGTAATTGAGTGTCTGCGTGTTGGAGGTCCGGACGGTGTGCAAGAAGAACACAGGCGATTTATACTGGTTTGGGCCGAGAAGTGCCCTACGTCTAGTAGGAGAGGTGAGTTCTGTATTATCATGCACCAAAGTGCCTGTAGTAGGGGTTACAAGAGGATGCGAGAGAGGGAAGATCTCCCAAGTCTCGTGGTGTGAGTGGAAGGTGCGGGTGGGTGTGTGGCTCTCCTGATGCCCTCGCAAGGTCCAGGAGAGTTATCTGCTCGTGACCAGCTTGGTATTGTTGCGGTGGTTGTTATTTTTTCTCGGGGTTTTTTCTGTCTCCTTGAAACGATCTGTCGGTACCAACAGTACGGGGGTACCCGCACCTATCGCCAAAAAACTAACACGACCGAAACCGCAATAAAAGATAGCTCGCCTCGACCGCGTATCCAGTCAGTCTCGTACGAGGCCCGCTCGACGGGACGCCTCGACCGTGCCCCGGCTCCGACTCGTACGAGGCCCGCTCGACGAGGCGCCTCGACCGCGCCCCGGCTCCGACTCGTACGAGGCCCGCTCGACGGGGCGCCTCGACCGCGCCCCGGCTCCGACTCGTACGAGGCCCGCTCGACGGGGCGCCTCGACCACGCCCCATCCCGTGCCGCAAGGTACCTCGACAGCGCTCTGACCCACGCGAGGCTCGACCGCCCGCTGGGGAGAACTCCGACTCGCGTGAGCCCGGACCGAGCACCTCGACACCTTTTCTTTACCTATCCCAGGACAAAAGCCGTAGCATTCAATGCGGTTACCTACTACCACCTACCGGCATGGCTGCGGCCAGGATTGACGTGGGAACAATACACGTGTCAGATCTCACTGTTTTACCACCCATCCCGTGATGGGAGGTGAAACCCGTCACTATACCCACCTTACCGCGCACTGTTCACCAACAATCACCCTCGAGGGAGGATAAGACAAGGCCCGTTCTCCGTGATATCGAGGGTTCGGCCTTATCCATCCGGCCTCGACCCGGCCTCGACCTGGCCTCGACCCAACCTCAACGCTCGGCATAGTTCAACGGCAAGGGAAGGACGGTATGGCACGGCACTCCGAGTCATTTCGCCATCTTGTCTCCCACAACGTCAGGGTGTCCAGGGATGGCCGGCCATTCCCCAGGCACGTCGCTACAGTCAACTCAACAGGAATCGACAAAAATATCACCTCAAGGCTCCCCGTCGTCTTGGCCTCCTCTCACCCTATAAAAGGGTAGGCCAGGGCTCAACGGAGGAGGGGGGACGAAGACGAAACAAAAAAAAACAAGACTAGAGATCGACATCTCAAGCAACCACCTTTTTCCTCTTTTCTCTTTGAGACTTGGGCTCGACACCCTCTCTCGCATGCTTGTAACCCCTACACGAGCACCTCGGTGCAAGGAAATACAAACATCTCCCCCCGCTGGACGTAGGGCCTTCTTTTGCCCGAACCAGAATAAACTCCCATGTGTTCTCCTTGCATCACCATCTAGGAAAGAGACACGCAGCATTTACTCGTTGGTTTAGGACCCCCTTGGGTCCGAACACCGACAGTTGGCGTGCCAGGTAGGGGAACGCTGCGTGCAAACGTCGCTTTCTCGCCTTTTCTTCCTGGATGGCTAACCCCGAACGCCCTATCCCGTTGGCCACGGTGATCTGGTTCGGGAGTTTGGAGTTCATGTCGCTCGGCTCTGGCTATGACATGGTCCTACTTCCGCCTAGGCACCCAACCGACGAGGACTACGAGCTCTCCCAGCCCGGGGGAGCAATCCACCGGCACCGTCGCTCCAGGCGGGCGCGGGCCGCTCGACGACGACGAGCCCGGCACAACCACTGTCTTCACCTCGCGGAGGGCGATGGGGTCCCCCGGTCCGGCACCCCCCAGCCAGGCGCCAGCCTAGATCTCCTTTTGGAAGGTTTGGGAAGAACGAGCTTGGCTGAGGGTGACATGCCGACGGAGAATCCCGCCGCTCCCCCGTCCGGTGAGACACCACTGTTCGGAGCATCCATTTCAGCACGGACAGCGACATCTTCATCACCATTCCCGTTTGGGCTAGACTCGGCTGCCCGGGTGTACGCATCCTCCGTGAGCACCCGCATGAGTGCTTATGAGGAACTCCCCGGGCACCATCTACGCTCCACTCTAGACCTCGTTGCATCCACACCGGCTTCTGATTATCGGGACTCTACGGAGACACCGGAAACAGAGCCCCGTGTGACTGCTTCTTTACGTCACCGCCTCAGTGAGATTGGCAACGGCCACACATTCCCCCGTCATATTACTACTTTGGCGCTCTTGACTCCGACTCGGCTGACGACACCTATGATCCGACCCGCGAGTGCTTAAACATCGACGTTGAAAGCACTTCAGAATCAGAGGACGAAGAGCCAGTCGAAGGAAGGCACACGCCACCTCATGACGAGCTTCCTGCCGAGCGAGACGAGCCTCAGTCCCTTGCGGATCAAGGAGCGCAGCTCAAACAGATTCATGAGTTGCAGGACAAGCTTGACGAGGAACGGGAAAACCTGGATCTACTCTAACAAACCCTCGAACGTGAGCGTGCGGAACACGCACTTGGCGGAAGAGCTCACGAGAGAGCTCGTGACATCAACCGTCGCATCGACAAGGACCAGGCGGTCGACCCCCCGGTTTTCGCCCGAGCCAGCCAGAACGTCGTCGTCGCCGCCATGCTCCTCCGCAACATGCCCGAGCCGTCAAACCCCGACGCCCGTCGGGCTCGAGATGAAATCCGAGAACTCCTCGAGACCGCCGCCATGCAGCAGGCCGAGAGCTCTGCCTCGAGGCGACGCGAGGCAGCCTCGGAGCGGATCCTCGAGCCTTCCTGATAGGAGAGAGAAGCCTCGGTTCACCCCGAGCCTGCCCGGCGAAACTGGGTAGCACCGGCCCCTGAGCCCACCGGCAACGACCGCGAGCCTCGAGACACCCGTGGCAACATCGTCGAGCACCGCACGCGCAAGCACGGTGACGGTGTGGCTCGAGGCTACCACGTCCACAGGGGCGGACGCTACGACAGCTCGGAAGATCGTAGCCCTTCACCCGAGCCCCCGGGTCCTCGGGTCTTCAGTAAGGCAATCCGTGAGACGGTGCCCCCGGCTCGGTTCCGCCCCCCCCACGACTCTCACCAAGTACAACGGCGAAACCAAACCTGAACTTTGGCTCGCCGATTTCTGCTTGGCGTGTCAGTTGGGCAGGGCCACCGACGACCGGGTCATCATTCGACAACTCCCCCTGTTCCTCTCCGACACCGCCCGAGCCTGGCTCGAGGATCTCCCACCTCGGCAGATCCATGACTGGGACGATCTCATGAGGGTGTTCGAGGGAAATTTCAAGGGGACCTACATGCGCCCTGGCAACTCGTGGGACCTCCGGAGCTGCAAGCAGAAACCAGATGAATCCCTCCGAGACTACATCCGACGCTTCTCCCGGCAGCGTACCGAGCTCCCCAACATCACTGACTCCGACGTAATTACGGCCTTCCTCTCCGGCACCACATGTAAGGAGTTGGTCCGAGAATTGGGCCGTAACACCCCACTCACTGCCAACGGATTGATGGACATCGTCACCAACTTCGCCACCAGCGAGGAGGCGGTTGGTGCAATCTTTGGCGGCGACCCGGAAAGGAGGGAGCAGAAGGTCGATGATCCCGCGAGTTCCACCCAGGGCGCCAAGAGGAACAACCGCAAGAAGAAGAAAGGCTAGCAGGGCAAGCTCGAGGCCCCGGGCGACGAGCTCGTCGCTGCTACCGAGCACAAGAAACCTCGAGGCCCTCCCAGCGGGGGCGTCTTTGACAAAATGCTCAAAGAGCCGTGTCCCTACCACAAGGGACTCACTAACCATAACCTCGAGGATTGTCACATGCTGTGCAGGTACTTCGGGGGCGCCGGCGCCAAGAAGGACGACAAGAAGGAGGACCCTAAGGGTGACGACAAGGACGGGGAATTTCCCGAGATCCATGACTGCTTCATGATCTACGGGGGGCCCTCGACCTGCCTCTCTGCGCGCCAGCGCAAGCGAGAACGGCGCGAGGTCTTCTCCGTACAATCGGCAGTACCCGCTTCCTTGATTGGTCCGCGGTGGCCATCACTTTCGACCGTGACGACCACCCAGACTACGTCCCCAACCCGGGGGTCTATCCGCTCGTTGTTGACCCCGTCATCGCCAACACACGCCTCACCAAGGTGCTCATGGACGGTGAAAGCAGCCTTAACATCATCTACTCCCAGACCCTCGACCTCCTAGGGGTCGACAGAGCGCGCCTCCAACCTAGCGCCGGGGGCTTCCACGGAGTTGTGCCAGGGAAACGGGCGGAACCCCTCGGGCGGGTCGATCTGCCTGTTTGTTTTGGCACACCGGCCAACTTCCGAAAGGAAATTCTCACTTTCGAAGTTGTCGGGTTCCGTGGAACGTACCACGCTATCCTGGGGCGCCCGTGCTACGCCAGGTTCATGGCGATCCCGAACTACACCTACCTCAAGCTCAAGATGCCAGGCCCAAACGGTGTCATCACTGTAGGGCCCTCATATGAACATGCCTACGAGTGCGACGTCGAGTGCGTCGAGCACGGCGAGGCTGTTTTGGAGTCGACGATCTTGGCTGCAGACCTCGACGGTCTCGCCAATACGATTCCCGACCCAAAACGCCATGCCGGCAGCTTCAAGCCCGCCGAAGATGTCAAACTCGTACCCCTCGACCCTGCTGATCCCAAGGGAAAGGCACTGAGCATCAGTGCCACCCTCGATCCTAAATAGGAAGCAGTGCTCGTCGACTTTCTCCACGCAAACGCTGACATCTTTGCGTGGAGTCCCTCGGATATGCCAGGCATACCTAGGGAAGTCGCCGAGCACGCCTTGGAGATCCGGGCCGGATCCAACCGGTGAAGCAACGCCTGCGTCGCTTCGATGAGGAGAAGCGCAGGGTCATCGACGAGGAGATACACAAACTGTTGGAGGCCGGGTTCGTCAAGGAGGTTCATCATCCCGAGTGGCTAGCTAATCCTGTATTAGTTAGGAAAAAGAGTGGGAAATGGAGGATGTGCGTAGACTATACCAGTTTAAATAAAGCATGTCCAAAAGTTCCCTTTCCTTTGCCACGCATTGACCAAATCATTGATTCCACTGCGGGATGTGAAACTCTCTCATTCTTAGATGCATACTCCGGCTACCACCAAATCAAAATGAAGGAGTCCGACCAGCTCGCGACTTCATTCATCACCCCATTCGGCATGTATTGCTACGTTACGATGCCCTTCGGTCTCCGGAACGCGGGGGCAACGTACCAGCGATGCATGCAACATTTTTTTGGAAAGCACATTGGGTCGACCGTCGAAGCTTACGTCGACGACATCGTGGTCAAAACCCAACAAGCCGATGATCTGGTCAGCGACCTCGACGTTGCATTCAAGTGCCTCAGGGCAAAAAACATCAGACTCAATCCAGAAAAATGTGTCTTCGGGGTCCCACGAGGTATGCTTTTAGGGTTCATCGTATCTAAACGTGGCATCAAGGCCAACCCTGAAAAAATCTCTGCAATAACCAAAATGGGCCCCATCCGAGATCTAAAGGGCGTACAGAGGGTCACAGGTTGCTTGGCGGCACTCAGCCGTTTCATTTCGTGCCTCAGCGAAAAAGCACTCCCTCTGTACCGTCTCTTGAAGAAATCGGACCATTTTTCCTGGAACCTTGAGGCTGAGGAGGCTCTCACGAAACTCAAAGCCACCCTCTCTAACTCACCGATCCTCGTCCCTCCAACCCTGGGGGAACCACTCCTACTCTACGTCGCCGCGACATCACAAGTAGTCAGTGCTGCCCTGGTTGTCGAGCGGGCCGAGGAGGCACATACCTTGCTCGTCCAAAGGCCGGTCTATTTCGTTAGCGAGGTGCTCTCAGAAACAAAGTGTCGATACCCACAGATCCAGAAACTGCTATATGCTGTCATCTTGACGCGGCGCAAGCTCCGACACTACTTCGAGGGTCACCCGATTACTGTGGTTTCTTCTTTCCCCTTGGGAGAGATAGCCCAGAACCGGGAAGCCTCGGGTAGGGTTGCCAAATGGGCGGTCAAACTCATGGGCGAGGCATTGTCCTATGCGCCGCGAAAGGCTATCAAGTCACAGGTGTTAGCGGATTTTCTGGCTGAGTGGACTGACACACAACTCCCCCCTGCCCAGCTTCAGGCGGAGCTGTGGACCATGTACTTCGATGGGTCATTAATGAAAATGGGAGCAAGCGCGAGCTTGCTCTTCGTCTCACCCCTCGGGATTCACATGCGCTACATCGTCCGGCTTCATTTCCCTGCGTCTAACAACGTCGCCAAGTACGAGGCACTCGTCACGGGGTTGAGAATCGCCATCGAGCTCGGGGTCCGACACCTTGACGTCCGAGGCGACTCCCAACTCATGATCGATCAGGTCATGAAGAACTCGAGCTGCCGCGACCCCAAGATGGAAGCCTACTGCCAAGAAGTACGGCGCCTCGAGGATAAGTTTCACGGCCTCGAGCTCAACCACATCGCACACAGGTATAATGAGGTCGCCGATGAACTGGCAAAAATCGCGTCCAGTCGAGCCACGGTTCCACCGGACGTCTTCGCGAAAGACCTTCAGCAGCCATCTGTCGACCTTAGGCCCGACGGGGGGGTCGACGGGGCGTCGCTCGACCCTCCACCTGAGGCAGAAGCCCCCTCGACCGGGGCTGAAGCCATGCAGGTGGAAGACCTAACACCACCGTCTGACCTCGAGCCCGACTGGCGCGTCCCATACCTCGACTACCTCAGCCAAGGGGACCTCCCCTCGGATAAGACTGAGGCTCGACGGATCGCACGTCGGGCCAAAACTTTTGTGATCATAGGAGCAGAGAGCTCTATCATCGTAGCCCTACTGGTATCCTCCAACGTTGCATCACAAAAGAGCAAGGTAGGAATCTGCTCGGCGATCTTCACTCGGGGGCTTGCGGTCACCACGCAGCACCTCGAACCCTCGTCGGAAACGCCTTTCGACAAGGATTCTATTGGCCGACCGCGGTCTCCGATGTTGTCAAGCTAGTACGCTCCTGCGAGGGTTGTCAGTACTATGCGAGACAAACCCATCTTCCGGCACATGCCCTGCAAACCATCCCCATCACATGGTCGTTTGCCGATTGGGGGCTCGACCTTGTCAGACCACTGAAAAGGACAACTAGCGGCTTCACCCACTTGCTCGTCGCAATCGACAAATTCTCCAAGTGGATCGAGGCCCACCCTATCACCAGCATCAGGTCCGAGCAAGCTGTGCTCTTCTTCACTGACATTATTCATCGCTTTGGGGTCCCCAACTGTATCATCATAGACAACGGCACCCAGTTCACTGGCCGAAAGTTTTTGGATTTCTGCGGCAACCACCACATCCGAGTGCTCTGGTCAGCCATGGCTCATCCAAAAACAAACGGTCAGGTGGAACGTGCCAACGGCATGGTCCTACAAGGCCTGAAGCCTAGAATCTTTGACAAATTAAATAAATATGGCAAAAGATGGGCTGCCGAGCTACCCTCGGTCCTGTGGAGTCTAAGAACAACGCCGAGTCGAGCCACGGGGTTCACTCTGTTCTTCTTAGTCTATGGGTCTAAGGCTATGCTACCAACCGATATAGAATACGGATCCCCAAGGTTGAAGGCATACAACGAAAGATATAATGACACCACAAGACAGGACGCCCTCGACCAGCTCGAGGAAGCCCGAGATGTGGCTCTGTTGCATTCTGCCAGGTACCAGCAGGGTCTCCGACGCTACCACGACAGACACGTCCGCAAGCGTGACCTCAACATCAGCGACTTGGTGCTACGGCGGAACCAGAACACCAAGGGATGGCACAAGCTCACACCACCATGGGAAGGACCGTACATCATCGCAGAAGTACTAAAGCCGGGCACCTACAAGCTATCCAACGAGAAGGGCGAAATCCTCACCAACGCTTGGAACATTGAACAGCTACGTCGCTTCTTTCCTTAAAAAGCCTCGAGGCTCTGTATTTTCTTTTTCATCAATAAAGAATACAGCGATGTTCAAACTTTCATTTCGTAATGAGGAAGGATCGACCCTGCACTCCCAGAGTCGACCCTCCCTCGGGGGCTGCAAGGGGGAACCCCTGGTCCCCGAAAAAACTTATGCTCTTTTTTAAAATTTAAGAACCGCTTCTTAGATCGACTTCGCTGAAAGAGCACCCTAGGGTTCGAGAGGGCTCTCGAGTCTGGAGCATCACCTACGCCTCCGAGGCTACGGTACCTCCACTCACCCCTTACACCTTTTAGAGGTACGCCTTCACGATAGGAAGATCTAAACAACGGTTCCTAAATTTAAAAGAACATACCCCCTATAGCTTAGATCAGGCTCTCACACGATTTATAAGGCCGCAACATCACCCTGAAGCTCGAGGGCAGTTGAGCCGTGAGATCACTTACGCCTCCGAGGCTATGGTACCTCCACTTGCTCCCTTACGCCAAAGGATGCAGCTGCGTGCTAAGTAAATCACGCGAGAACACGGTCCGAGCGATAAAGGGAAGAAAAGCTCGAGTAAAACTAAATCAACCACGAACCGGTTTATGTTTCGAGTTTTTAAGGCCTCTGCGGCCACCATGACCAAAATTCGAAATACTAACTCATTACATGGGCCTTCATGCCTAGATTTGGCTCACAGGCCCTCGTCATCGGCAGGCGGAACCACCTCGGCTTCAAAAAGCGAGGCCAGACGGCTTCCTGGCTCTTCGGCGGCTTCGATCAGCTCCACGCAAGCATCCACGTTCTCCTCGTCTGTCCGATCTAGGTCTATGATGAAGCCCTCGGTGACGAGATTCTTGTCAAACACAAACCCTAAACGGACGACGGCCAGCGCCCTCTTCACGCTGTGATGGAGGCCGTCCCGTATCTTCTCCCAGGCAAGGCGGCCCAGCGCCACCATCCGGCGGACGAAGGAGTTCCCCGGAACATCTTCCCCGGTGTCGGCGTCGGGCTTGACCCCCAGGCCGTCACACACGGTGGTGATCGCGCCCTGGAGAAGTTGGGTCCTCCGGATCTCGGCTTCGAGGAGGCTCTGGAAGGAGTTGGCAGAAGATTGGGCCTCTCGATTCTCTCTCTCCAGCTCTGAAACACGATAAACAAATTAATACCCAACGCGGGGCCTTCAACGTCGTGGCCGTGACAATCACACTTACCCTCGATGTGGGTCTGCAGGCCCACGACCTCGTCACGAAGCCCCCCGCAAGTTCGCTCGAGCCCTAGGAAGGCGCTGTCCTTGTCACTGATGGCTGCCTTTAGCGCCTCGATCTCCTGCCGAGCAGACTCGAGAGCTGCGTCCTTCTCTTGGACGGCTCCCTTCAGCGTCGTGACCTCGACGTTGAGGGTGTCGCGCTGAAGGCTAACCTGGGAAACATCCTCCTCGAGCTCCTTCACCCGCATGGACAGGGGCTCGAGATCCCTGCGGGCCTGGGCAGCCTCCTCCCGAGCCTTGTCCATGCCAGTGCGCATCACGGCCTCGGCCGCCCATGCCTGCGTCGCTTCTTCTTTCACCACCGCGTACGTGACGCGCAGCTCAGCCATCTCGGCGTTCCGATCGGACAGCCGTTTCTGGGCCTCCTTGACCAGAACCCGTTGTTGGGACAACGCGCCCCACACGCCACTCTCATCCCGAATGAAGAGTGACTTGCGGCGGGAGTACTCCTTCAGCTCCTGAACGCAATCCGAAAAGGTCACAAAGCCGAGGGAAAAAGACACCAAGAAAACTACGGAGAAAGCCGACGGGCCGATCATACCTCGGTGGCATCTCCCATACTCCGCACGGCACCGGACGCCACTCGGAGCAACCGATCAAGATGCCGGCGGACGCCCTCGAGGTATTTCCATCGGTGCACCTCATCTTTGTCGCTCAAGACAAAGATGGGCTCAGCGTCGGGGTTCGTAGCGTCCCTAAACTAAAGGGACGGCCCCCCCACCTCGGCAGCTCCGTCTCTGCCCACGCTATCGCCAGCGCGGCGATGTCGGGCCACGACGAGGACGACCCGGCCGGGGCATCTCCCGGTCCCGTGGAAGGACCGGCCTCGCCCGCAGTGTTCACCTCTCCAACGGCCGTCGAGGCACCGGCCTGATCCGCGACCTCACCCCCCTCGACCCCCATCGCTTGTTTTCCTTTGTCCAGGGGGATGTCGTCGAGGGTAAGGTGAGGGCGGGCACCAACGACCGCCGGCGCCTCCGGAGCCGACGCCTCGACCGACGACGGCTCCGGTACCCGCGCCTCGACCGTTAGCACCTCCGGAGCCGGCGCCTCTTCTTCCGATGCTCCGGATAGGGGCTCGATCGCCCCGCCCTCCACCATGCCCGCTGGCTCCGCCAACGGGTCTTGTTGCGGCCGCGACCCCCTCGCTAGGGCCGCCTCTTGTCCTGACGCCGACGCGACCTCCTCCATGGTCACGTCCGCACCCACCCGCTCCGCGTCGTGGACGGGTGCCTCGCCCGTCGTGACCTCAACAGCAGCCTCGGCCGTCGCCGATGACCTGGGCCCCTTCTCGACCGTATCGAGCACCGCTACCTCTGCCAGTTCGGACCCCTCAATAGCAGGATCCGGGCCAGCAACCACCGTGGTGTCGGCTGACCCCTGCTGTTGTCGCAGGCGCCCCTTCGTGGCCTCGACCTCTCATACCCAGGCCGCATCCTGCTCCGTCGTCCGGTTGAGGACAACGGCGTTGGCCCGCAGCGACTTCACGGGGGTAAGCCCCATCGTCTCTGCCTTCCGCTTTAGCCTGCAAAGTGAGAAGAAACGTCAGCCGACGGATCCAGAGAAAGGCAGGACAACCGAGCTGAGATACTTACCCGGAAATCGGCACCAAGTGCCTCAACCCCGCGCGACCCGAGCCTCCTGGGAGCCCCGGCCGACGCACCGCCCTGCGCCCTCTGTGCCTCCGAGGCCAGCTGGCCTCGGGTTCTTACACCTGCCGACGCCGCCGCCGATGACGACACCGGTACTACCGTCCCAGCCCCTGCCCGAGCCTGCGGGGCCTGGGCTGGTGCGGACATCCCTGTTGACCCCTCTCGACGGGTTCGGGGTAAAGCGGCCCCTCCCATCGAGGGGTCCGTCTCCTTCTCCGCCTTCTTTCCCTCGGGCTCCTCGACTACGACGACCGAGGAGGACGCCCCCCCGATGGGCTCCAGCAGGGGGCGAATGTCGGGAAGGTCCCCAAGCCCAGTCGCGATCTCATATCGCGACAGGGCATCGTCGTCTTCACCGCTGCTGTCGTCGTCCTCCCCCAAGATCGTCTCGGAAGGCGACGGCGCCAGGGGGACCCCGTCGATGGTCTACTGGCACCGAAGCTTCTTCAACGCCTCCGCCTCCTTGGCCTTGCGGATCGCCCGCTTCTTGGCCGTCTCCTTGGTCTGCTTCTTCTTGGAAGCATGCTGGCGTCGAGCCTCCCGGGTGGGCCGGTCCTCCGGGACTGGCGGACGCATTTCTCGCAACGCCGACAGATCCTATACGCCGGTCTCGACCACATCAGCGAAATCCACAGATAAACGAAAATAGCAACACCTCATCCCCGGGATACCTACCATGGACTCAAACCCCTCGGTAGGCCTCATGGGAACCCGGTTGGCCTCCTCCACCTTGAAGTTCCCAACCATCCGGCGCGCTCGCCGGAGGACCTCCTCGAGGGCGAGGGATTCGTGCGACATCCGGGTCCCCTCCAGATTTGCCTCCGGAGTCATCTGGTCCAGACGGAGACGACGCCGGCACAGCGGCATCACTCTGCGGCGATGGAAGGCCGCGGCCACCGCCACAGCTGTCAAGCCCCGAAGGCGAAGCTGCTGCAGCACCGCCAGCAGCGGGTCCAAGCGCGGCTTCTCGGCCTCCGGCACTCCGTAGGACCAGCGCTCCTCTCGAGCGGTCAACACGCGGCCGGTGTACCTCGGCAATTGATTTTCATCATTGCGGAGGTAGAACCAACCTTCGTGCCACCCACTGTTCGAAGAGATGAGGCGAGCCGGGATGTACAGATTCGCCTGACCTGACCTCACCTGCAGCACGCAACTCCCCACTCGAGCCGCGCACAGGACGCCCTTCTCCCCTGCCTTCTTGGCAAAGAGCTCGACCTTGAAAAGGTGAAGCCACAGGTTCCACTGCGGCTCCACCTTAAGGTAGCCCTCGCAGACCGCCGCGAAGATGGCGGCCTGCGCGACGACGTTGGGGGAAAGATGGTGAAGCTCCACCCGGTAGTGGTGGAGGAGCGCGTGCATGAAGACCGACGCCGGCACGCCAAACCCCAGCTCGTGGAAGCAGACGAAGCTCACCACGTACCCTTCAGGGGGCACTGGCTCTCGGTGGGCAGGGGGCGGCGCCATCCACTCTGGCTGCGACCGGCTCGTCCTTGGCCGCAGCAGCTGAAAGTCCTATGTTTGGTGTTGGTAATTAGTGACAATACCTAAGTACTAATCCTATGCCTAAGTTGTATGTAGCATATGAGGATTAGTACATTCCAAGGTTGGTGGCAAGATGGACATGGTGATCATGATGGCCACACTTGGATTTGGACGCAACCCTATGTGATCAAGGCAAAGGTATATGCTTAAGGGTTGTGTTTTAGTAACCAAGACACCTAGTGGGTGTGGTTACATTATAGGATAGATAGCCGTACTATAAAGAGGGGAATGACGCGGCTATTGAACTCCTAAGTGCCTCTAGATGTGCATTTCATGATCATATGCATTTGGATAGAACTAATATCGCCTCGGAAAATGATTGTGAAAATGCTAACACACATGCACATGGTGATGATCACTTGGTGGTGTTAGCACGTTTGCGACGGCATTGGAGTTTAAGCGGTAGAGAGGGTTTGGGTTCCTCTCTCCCTCCCGCCGAGCTTGCGAGGCGGGATTCAGGCGTTTTCGAGGAGTTGAAATGCCTATTTTCTACTACGCCGAAAGTCGGAAATCAAACGAAAAAGAAACGGAAGCGAACGGAGGTCACAGAAGTCACCGGACGCTGCACCGGACGCTGCACCGGACGCTGCACCGGACGCGGTCACTGTGCGTCCGGCGCGTCCGGTCAGTGTCCAGTAACTGCGCGTTTTTCAGTCGCTGCACCGGACGCGAGGCGCGTCCGGTCACAGGCCACCGGACGCGTCCGGTGGTCCAGGGAGCTTACTGGACTCCCACCGGACGCGGTCACTGTGGCGTCCGGT
Organism: Saccharum hybrid cultivar R570; assembly: GCA_038087645.1. Lineage (NCBI taxonomy): Eukaryota > Viridiplantae > Streptophyta > Magnoliopsida > Poales > Poaceae > Saccharum > Saccharum hybrid cultivar. The sequence goes on along the minus strand of JAQSUU010000012.1, from coordinate 36,705,405 downwards.
CTGTTCACCAGCGCGTCCGGTGGTTGATTTGTTTTGCGCGACTCAGAGTTCACCGGCGCGTCCGGTGTGTCACGGGACCGGCGCGTCCGGTGGTGACCAGCGCGTCCGGTCGTTACGACCGGCGCGTCCGGTCAGTGTTTCGAATTTTAGCCGTTGAGGCACCGGCGCGTCCGGTCCACGCGACCAGCGCGTCCGGTGAGCGCGACTGCTGCTGATTTCAGTTTCTAACGGCTATATTCGAAGGGGTACGTCTATAAATACTCGTTGGCCGGCTCAAGGCTCTTACTCTCGAACATTTGACATACTTGTGAGCACTTTGAGCTAAGCAACTCCCCTCCCACTCATCTCTCTTGCTTCTTTGCATATTCGAAGTGAGATTGAGTGATCCAAGTGCATTTGCATTGTGAGATAGCATCTAGTTGGCACTTGGTGGTTGATTTGCTGCGGGATTCTTGTTTCTCTTGGTGGTTGCCGCCACCTAGACAGCTTGGAGCAGCTTGGAGGCATTGGCAAGAGTTGGTGATTGTTCTTGGCCACCTCCGGTGATTGTGAGGGGTTTGTGCCTACCTCGGCGAAGCGCCAAAGGCAACGTTAGTATATTGCTCGTGTCATTGCAACCTTTTGCCATTTGGTAGGTTCTTGTGGTGCCTTTTGAGAGGCTCGGTGTGAGACCGATTAGCCACCGAACCACGTGGTGAAGAGGGACACAACGGGGACTAGCGTGCCGGCAAGCACGTGAACCTCGGGATAAATCTTCGTGTCATCACTTTCATATTGTGATTGATTGATCCCGGTGTTTGGTTATCTTGGTATTCATTGTTGATCATATTGGTTGGCTCAATACTTCGCCCCTCGGTGATACCCTCCTATCTCTCTTGTATTAATTTCTTAGTTATCTTTGCTTGCTAGTTAGCTTAGCTAGAGTAGTTCTCTTGTGTAGCTTGCTAGTTGTAGTTATACTTAACTTCTCGGTTTGACTTGTGCGGTTGAGTGCAAATACTAGAATTGTGAATTGGATAGGTGGCTTGCAAACACCCATAGGCTAAGCAAAACTCGCATCTCGCTATTTGTTATATTGATAAACTTGTTTAGCTTGTCGTTGTAGATTTTTTAATAGGCTATTCACCCCCCCTCTAGCCATCAAGACCTTTCAAGTGGTATCGGAGCCGTGGTCACCGTTTGTAAGGCTTAACAACCTCGGTGTAAGATGGCTCAAGTTATGTTTAATCATGTTAATGGCAAGCCTCCATTCTTTGATGGCGTCTCTTCCTTTGATCATTGGAAAAGGAAGATGAAGCAATATCTAGGCAATATACATGAGAAGGTTTGGGATGTGACCAAAGAAGGATACGTCATTCTTGATGAGGAAAACCTCACTCCCAATGACCGCATCAACAAACAATGCAACACGGCGGCACTTTACACAATCTATAATGCCGTTGATGATAAAGTATTTGAGCAAATCAAAGATCTTGAAAAGGCAAATGAGCTTTGGACAAGATTAGAGGAAACATATGAGGGCACTTCAACGGTAAAGAGTGCCAAGCTCTATATGCTCAAGGATAAGTTTGCAAGCTTCAAGATGAAGGATGATGAGTCCATACCGGAGATGTTCTATAGGCTCCAAGTCATTGTCAATGATCTCAAGGGGCTTGGGGAGAAGATTGAGGACAAGGACTTCTCACACAAGTTCTTGATGTGCTTACCCAAGAAGTTTGCCACCTTGAGAAGAATGATCTTTAGAGAGGGATTGGACAAGGTCAAACCAACCAATGTGCTTGGAGATATAATGACCGATGCCCAATACAATGATGATGAAGATGAGGTAGAAGAGAATAAGGAGACCAATGTCAAGCAAGAGAAGCCCATTGCATTCAAGGCTTCATCCTCTAAGGGCAAGAGCAAGGTGGAGAGTGATGATGATGATCCATTCGATGATGAGACCATGGCCCTCCTTGTGCACAAGATGGGAAGGTTCATGAAGAAGAAAGGATATGGGGCAAGAAAGAGGAGAGACACTATAAAGGCAAAGACCCTTTGCTACAATTGCAATAACCCCAATCACATAGTGGGGGATTGCCCCTATGAAGATAAGAGACTTCATAATGGGGACTTGAAGCTCAAGAAGAACAAGAAAGAGAATGAGAAGAAAACAAAGAAGAGCTTCACCTTCAACAAGAAGAAGAAGGGTGGTGGTTATGTAGTCACTTGGGATAGTGACAACTCCGATAGTGATGATTATGCAAGCTCTAGTGATGATGAGAGGATCACTCGGCGAGCCATTGCAAACATCGCCCTCTCCAACAAGCTATCCATCTTCGACACTACATCGACATGCCTTATGGCCAAGCCTACCAAGGTAAAATATGATGATAGTGATGATGATTCTTATGCTAGTGATGATTGTAGGAGTGATGATGAGGAGGATGAGGACTACTCCAAGGATGATCTATTAGGCGTAATAGATCAAATGAGCAAGGGCTACAAAAGAACCACCAAGAAATACAAAATCTTGGAACAAGAGTTCATTGCTAAGTGCAATGAAAATGATGCCTTGATGGAGGAGCTTCTTGCTCTCAAAAAGAGTAAGGAGTGCAAAGGAATTGAACAAGAGCTCAAAGCTCTTAGGAAATCCTTTGATGAGCTAGAGGCCTCTCGTGAGTGTCTAAAGGAAGACCACGAGGACCTTGAAGTTGCTCACACTAGGCTTGAGGAAGCCCACTCCTCTCTACTTGAGCTCATCAAGGAGAAGGACCTCAAGTTGGAGAAGCTCATGAAGGAAACTAAGGAGGAGCAAGTGATTGTCACTTGTGATATTGGACTAACATGTGATATTATTGATGACTCTTTATTTGTTGGTCCGACTAATGCTTCATGTAGCTCACCATCATCCACCACAACCAACTCTACCTCTACTACTAGTGATTCATCACTTGTGGTTGAGACTCTCAAGAGAGAGGTGGATGATCTCACCCGCGCATTAGGCAATGCCTATGGTGGGGATGCCCGCTTGCTAAAATGCTTGGGTAGCCAAAGGTTCTCTCTTAACAAAGAGGGATTAGGCTATACTCCCAAGAAGGGCAAGGCGGCCTTTGCTACTCCAAAGCCTCGCTTTGTGAAGGACAATGGTCGTTATTGCAATAGATGCAAGCAAGTTGGGCATCTAGAGATTAATTGTAATAAAATGAACAAGAACAAGAAAAATGCTAATGTACCTTATATTCCTTTTGATTCTTGTTATGTGCTTACCAAGGGTGATAAAGGTGTGCATGCTAGGTTTGTTGGTACACCAATTATGGGCCCAAAGAAGAAGACCATTTGGGTACCAAAGAGCTTAGTGACTAACCTCCAAGGACCCAAGCAAGTATGGGTACCTAAGAAACATTAAATTGTTTTGTAGGTTAATTACAAGGCCGGAGGAAGGCATTGGGTGCTTGATAGTGGGTGCTCTCAACATATGACCGGCGATTCAAGAATGTTCAACTCTCTCAAATCAAACGATAGTGGCATTGATAGCATCACATTTGGTGACAATAGCAAGGGTAATGTAAAGGCTCTTGGAAGGATTGCAATCTCAAATGATCATAGCATTTCCAATGTGCTACTAGTTGAAAAGCTCAATTTCAACTTGTTGTCGGTTGCTCAATTGTGTGATCTCGGTTTCAAGTGCATATTTGGTGTTGATGATGTGGAGATAGTTAGTGTTGATGGCTCTAACTTGATCTTCAAAGGCTTTAGATTTGAGAATCTATACTTGGTTGATTTCAATGCTAGTGACACTCAACTTTCAACATGTTTGCTCACCAAATCAAGTATGGGTTGGTTATGGCATAGAAGACTTGGTCATGTTGGCATGAAGCAATTGAACAAGTTAGTGAAGCATGACTTAGTTAGAGGCTTGAAGGATGTCACGTTTGAGAAAGATAAGCTATGTAGTGCATGTCAAGCCGGAAAGCAAGTAGGCAACACTCATCCATTGAAAAGCATTATGAGTACTTCCAAGGCATTTGAGTTGTTGCACATGGATCTATTTGGGCCAACTACATACACAAGCATTGGTGGCAACAAGTATGGTTTTGTGATTGTGGATGATTTCACTAGATACACATGGGTATTCTTTCTTGTGGATAAGAGTGATGTATTTGACATATTCAAGAAGTTCATCAAGAGAGTGCAAAATGAGTTTGAGACCACAATCAAGAAAGTAAGAAGTGACAATGGAAGTGAGTTTAGAAACACAAGAGTTGATGAGCTATGTGATGAGCTTGGAATCAAGCATCAATTCTCGGCCAAGTATACACCTCAATCTAATGGCTTAGTTGAGAGGAAAAATAGAACCTTAATTGATATGGCAAGATCAATGTTGAATGAGTATAATGTGAGTCATTCATTTTGGGCCGAAGCAATCAACACGGCCTGCTTCTATAGCAACCGCCTCTATTGCCACAAGTTTCTAGAGAAGACACCATATGAGATCTTAAATGGAAGAAAGCCCAACATTGCATACTTTCGGGTATTTGGTTGCAAATGCTACATCTTGAAGAAGGGCACTAGATTAAGCAAGTTTGAGAAGAAATGTGATGAAGGATTTCTACTTGGTTACTCAACTACTAGCAAAGCTTATAGAGTTTGGAATTTGGCTAGTGGTTTACTTGAAGAAGTGCATGATGTTGAGTTTGATGAAACAAATGGCTCTCAAGATGAAGAAGATAACTTGGATGATGTGAGAGGAACTCAATTGAGTAATGCTATGAAAGAAATGGATATTGGTGATATTAGACCAAAGCAAGTTATTAATGTAGATGACAACAAAGATCAAGTGCTCCAAAGTCCAATCACTCAAGCTAGTGGTTCTCTATTGCAAAATCAAGCTAGTACATCATCTCAAGTGCAACAAGATCAACAAGTGGCTAGTTCATCATCTCCAACTCATGATCAACATCAACATCCAAGCAATCAAGTCCAAGTACTTCAACCAACTAACATTGCAAGAGACCATCCATTGGATTCCATCATTGGTGACATACAAAGAGGAGTTCAAACTAGATCAAGATTGACATCATTTTGTGGTCACTCTTCTTTTGTGTCAATGGAAGAACCCAAGGACATTGATAAAGCATTGAGAGATCCGGATTGGGTAAATGCAATGCATGAAGAGCTCAACAACTTCAAGAGAAATGAAGTATGGGAACTAGTTGAAAGGCCTAAGGATCACAATGTCATTGGAACAAGATGGGTTTTTCGCAACAAACAAGATCAAGATGGGATAGTAGTAAGGAACAAAGCAAGACTAGTAGCTCAAGGTTACACACAAATTGAGGGTCTTGACTTTGGTGAAACTTATGCCCCGGTTGCAAGATTGGAAGCAATTAGGATCTTACTTGCCTATGCTTGTGCTCACAATATCAAGCTATATCAAATGGATGTAAAGAGTGCATTTCTCAATGGGTACATTCAAGAGGAGGTGTATGTGGAGCAACCTCCCGGTTTTGAAGATGACAAGAAACCCAATCATGTATACAAGTTGAGAAAAGCCTTATATGGATTGAAGCAAGCACCTAGAGCATGGTATGAAAGATTGAGGGACTTCTTGCTATCCAAAGGATTTGTCATGGGCAAAGTTGATACAACCCTATTCACCAAGAAGATTGGGAAAGACTTATTTGTACTGCAAATATATGTTGATGATATCATATTCGGTTCAACCAATCAAGATTATTGTGATGAGTTTGGGAAAATGATGGCAAAGGAATTTAAAATGTCAATGATTGGTGAACTTAGTTTCTTTCTTGGACTTCAAATCAAACAAATGAAAGAAGGTACATTTGTGAGCCAAACTAAGTACATCAAAGATATGCTCAAGAAGTTTGGCATGGAAGATGCAAAGAGTATTACAACCCCAATGGGCACTAGTGGAAGTTTGGATAGTGACAAGAGTGGCAACATGGTGGATCAAAAGCTATATAGATCAATGATTGGTAGCCTACTCTATGTGACGGCATCAAGGCCCGATGTAATATTTAGTGTATGCATGTGTGCAAGATTTCAAGCCTCACCAAGAGAAAGTCATTTGAAGGCAACAAAGAGAATATTGAGGTACTTAAAGCATACACAAGATGTTGGATTGTGGTATCCCAAAGGTGCAAGCTTTGAGCTAGTTGGATATTCGGATTCCGACTATGCCGGTGATAAAGTGGAGAGAAAAAGCACTTCCGGGACATGTCAATTGTTGGGAAGATCACTTGTCTCATGGTCATCCAAGAAGCAAAATAGTATTGCACTATCTACCGCCGAAGCCGAATACATCGCCGCGGGTAGTTGTTGTGCACAAATCTTGTGGATGAAGGCAACATTGAAGGATTTTGGAATCAATTTCAAGAATGTGCCATTGCTATGTGACAATGAAAGTGCCGTGAAGCTAACTAACAATCCGATTCAACATCAAAGAACAAAGCATATTGATGTTCGCCATCACTTTATTAGAGATCATCAACAAAAGGGTGACATTGCTATTGAGAGTGTGGGCACCGAAGATCAATTAGCCGATCTTTTCACCAAGCCACTTGATGAGAAGAGATTTCACAAGCTAAAAAATGAGTTGAACATACTTGACTTCTCCAACATGAGTTGATGCACCCCATATATGACATGCCTCTCCTTCGAGCCCCAAGGTACAAATGGTTGACATGTCATACATTCTATGCTAAGGACTTGTTTAGTGCATCTAGTCATGATTTCTTATGTTCTAGGATCATTCATGAAAATTAAATAAATTTGAAGTTTATATGGTGCCACTATTGTTTCCATGACTTGTATGATCTAGTGGTAGCATATAACTTGTTTAAGTAGCTTGTGATCCTAAGTATTTAATCTAGAAAACTTGTCTAAATATTTGCTTCAACATGGTGCATGATAACCCTTCTAGTGAGGTGTGAAGAAGCTTGCCCTTGGATCAAACCGAAGTATTTTATTTATGCAAGCAATCTAGGTTGAATCATAAACTTGATCCTCACCCCATATTTCAACATAATAATCTATCTAAAGTTTGCTCCTTGTGGTCAATTGGTGCCAAAGGGGGAGAAAATATTGTTCACAAAGATAGAACTCAAAGGGGAAGAAAATGTTGTGGGGGAGAAAATGTTGTGGGGGAGAAGCACAAAAGGGGAGAATTGATAAAAGAAGGGGATCAACTAAAATTTTGAGCACACAAGTAGGGGGAGCAAGCTCTTTAAACATGAATGTTGCATTTCTATGTGCACTTCATATGTATGATGCATAGTTATGCATTTCGTTTTCTCCGATACATTGCTTGTGTGGTGACTTGCTAGTATAATTTGAAATGATGCATTGTGGTACTAGCATGAATAGGAAGTAGTTAGATTTTTGTTGTTTCATGTTTTTCAAAAGTAGTACTAGAACCTTGCTTATAATGTTGATCTCACGAGGTTTCTAGTTATATTTGTGCTTTTCAAGTGGAATCTAACTACACAAGGTGCTAAGATGGTGTTTATCGCAACTCCGATGGTATCACGCTTCAAAGGTCTATAATCTAAAACACTTAGCACCTATTGGTAGACAATGCTCCTAATCTTTCCTATCTAACATGTATGCTTCCAAAATCCAAACATATAGCATACATGTAGGGGGAGCCATTGCTATCAATTTGAATTCATGATCACATGTCCATAATTCTTACACATGGTAATATACTTGGACAATGTGACATGAGTTCAATCAAAATTTTATCATAATATCTTTGTGAAAGGTTTGTCACCAATTACCAACAAGGGGGAGATTGAAAGTCCTATGTTTGGTGTTGGTAATTAGTGACAATACCTAAGTACTAATCCTATGCCTAAGTTGTATGTAGCATATGAGGATTAGTACATTCCAAGGTTGGTGGCAAGATGGACATGGTGATCATGATGGCCACACTTGGATTTGGACGCAACCCTATGTGATCAAGGCAAAGGTATATGCTTAAGGGTTGTGTTTTAGTAACCAAGACACCTAGTGGGTGTGGTTACATTATAGGATAGATAGCCGTACTATAAAGAGGGGAATGACGCGGCTATTGAACTCCTAAGTGCCTCTAGATGTGCATTTCATGATCATATGCATTTGGATAGAACTAATATCGCCTCGGAAAATGATTGTGAAAATGCTAACACACATGCACATGGTGATGATCACTTGGTGGTGTTAGCACGTTTGCGACGGCATTGGAGTTTAAGCGGTAGAGAGGGTTTGGGTTCCTCTCTCCCTCCCGCCGAGCTTGCGAGGCGGGATTCAGGCGTTTTCGAGGAGTTGAAATGCCTATTTTCTACTACGCCGAAAGTCGGAAATCAAACGAAAAAGAAACGGAAGCGAACGGAGGTCACAGAAGTCACCGGACGCTGCACCGGACGCTGCACCGGACGCTGCACCGGACGCGGTCACTGTGCGTCCGGCGCGTCCGGTCAGTGTCCAGTAACTGCGCGTTTTTCAGTCGCTGCACCGGACGCGAGGCGCGTCCGGTCACAGGCCACCGGACGCGTCCGGTGGTCCAGGGAGCTTACTGGACTCCCACCGGACGCGGTCACTGTGGCGTCCGGTCTGTTCACCAGCGCGTCCGGTGGTTGATTTGTTTTGCGCGACTCAGAGTTCACCGGCGCGTCCGGTGTGTCACGGGACCGGCGCGTCCGGTGGTGACCAGCGCGTCCGGTCGTTACGACCGGCGCGTCCGGTCAGTGTTTCGAATTTTAGCCGTTGAGGCACCGGCGCGTCCGGTCCACGCGACCAGCGCGTCCGGTGAGCGCGACTGCTGCTGATTTCAGTTTCTAACGGCTATATTCGAAGGGGTACGTCTATAAATACTCGTTGGCCGGCTCAAGGCTCTTACTCTCGAACATTTGACATACTTGTGAGCACTTTGAGCTAAGCAACTCCCCTCCCACTCATCTCTCTTGCTTCTTTGCATATTCGAAGTGAGATTGAGTGATCCAAGTGCATTTGCATTGTGAGATAGCATCTAGTTGGCACTTGGTGGTTGATTTGCTGCGGGATTCTTGTTTCTCTTGGTGGTTGCCGCCACCTAGACGGCTTGGAGCAGCTTGGAGGCATTGGCAAGAGTTGGTGATTGTTCTTGGCCACCTCCGGTGATTGTGAGGGGTTTGTGCCTACCTCGGCGAAGCGCCAAAGGCAACGTTAGTATATTGCTCGTGTCATTGCAACCTTTTGCCATTTGGTAGGTTCTTGTGGTGCCTTTTGAGAGGCTCGGTGTGAGACCGATTAGCCACCGAACCACGTGGTGAAGAGGGACACAACGGGGACTAGCGTGCCGGCAAGCACGTGAACCTCGGGATAAATCTTCGTGTCATCACTTTCATATTGTGATTGATTGATCCCGGTGTTTGGTTATCTTGGTATTCATTGTTGATCATATTGGTTGGCTCAATACTTCGCCCCTCGGTGATACCCTCCTATCTCTCTTGTATTAATTTCTTAGTTATCTTTGCTTGCTAGTTAGCTTAGCTAGAGTAGTTCTCTTGTGTAGCTTGCTAGTTGTAGTTATACTTAACTTCTCGGTTTGACTTGTGCGGTTGAGTGCAAATACTAGAATTGTGAATTGGATAGGTGGCTTGCAAACACCCATAGGCTAAGCAAAACTCGCATCTCGCTATTTGTTATATTGATAAACTTGTTTAGCTTGTCGTTGTAGATTTTTTAATAGGCTATTCACCCCCCCTCTAGCCATCAAGACCTTTCAGCAGCCCGTCCTCCACCAACTCTTCCAACCTCCTCTCCATTACCGAGGAGGCGGCCCAGTCATCGGCGGGAAGGATCTGGCTCTTTCCTGCCATTGGTGCTGTCGGAAGGGGGATGGATGAAAATGATGTGGTGGCGGCGACGACGCGGGCGGAGAACGCGATAAGGCAAAGATTGTCTGAGGCAAAAAATTGCAGGAACGCAAGGGACCGGTGGGGAACGCAGACCCCTAGGCCTTAACTTTATATACCCAGGCGGAAGCCCAACGGCCGCGCGAGAAGGTAGGAACAGTTTCCCGCATTAAATGCGCCCACCTAACTGTTTCCTTACATCTCACAGGAGTCGGGCACGTGGCCGTCCCCCACATCGTGACCATATGGCACGTCGCCCACTACCGCGCCGATCTCGCCTCCCAAAAATATGCGCCCGGCTAACGGACGAGGGAGGGATCCGCGGACGAATATCCCCAGGTATGTGGAAAATGGGCCCGAAGCCCGCAATAAGTCTCGAGGGAGCGAAAGCTGGCCCTCGAACAGGGTTCGACAGCTGCCCTCGAGCGACAGAGTTAGGGATGACCCAGGGTGCGCCCGTACATGGCCAAGGGCTCGAGCCATGCTCTCGAGGTACCCCAGGACGTATTCGAGGCCGAAGGAGAAGGTCGTCGTAGGAATCCCTCCGGGGGAGGCATCGAGCCCTCGAATCCTATCGAAGGGAATCGAGATCCACACGACCACTTCTTGGCATCTTTGAGGGCGCCTCCGGGCCACTAGCCGACCCCTAACGAACGGGGCACGGGCTCTCACTCGAATTCCCCCGCTAGCAGCTCACCGGAGATCATCGAAACTCGCGCCCAAACGAGGGTAGTACGGCGTTCTCCACCCCTCCTCCTTTTTTCGGAAAGGGAGTGTGAGGGTCGCAAAAGATGGACGGGACTCTGATCGACCTCGTGCGCGCGTGGCTCGGGGTCTCGACCGCAGAAACGGGCCCCGAGCCCGGAATAAGCCTCGAGGGAGCGAAAGCTAGCCCTCGAACAGGGTTCGACAGCTGCCCTCGAGCAACAGAGTTAGGGACAACCCAGGGTGCGCCCGTACATGGCCAAGGGCTCGAGCCACGCTCTCGAGGCACCCCAGGACATATTCGAGGCCGAAGGAGAAGGTCGTCGTAGGAATCCCTCCGGGGGAGGCATCGAGCCCTCGAATCCTGTCGAAGGGAATCGAGATCCACACGACCACTTCTTGGCATCTTTGAGGGCACCTCCGGGCCACTAGCCGACCCCTAACGAACGGGGCACGGGCTCTCACTCGAATTCCCCCGCTAGCAGCTCACCGGAGATCGTCGGAACTCACGCCCAAACGAGGGTAGTGCGACGTTCTCCACCCATCCTCCTTTTTTCGGAAAAGGAGCGTGAGGGTCGCGTAGCAAAAGATGGCCGGGACCCTGATCGACCTCACACGCGCGAGGCTCGGGGGCTTGGCCGCAATGAATCGTTCTCCAATCAACCGCGTACAAGACCTCGGAGGAGTCTCAATACTCCACCGAGGCCTCAGGGGCTACACCCGGCGGGTGCGCTCGCGCGCCCCCGCCGAAAAAAATCACGGCGCTACGACTCCAGTTCTGACCAACCTCTGGGAGAGTGATCACACACTCACCCAAAGGCTCGGGGCTACTGTCGGTACCAACAGTACGGGGGTACCCGCACCTATCGCCAAAAAACTAACACGACCGAAACCGCAATAAAAGATAGCCCGCCTCGACCGCGTATCCAGTCAGTCTCGTACGAGGCCCGCTCGACGGGGCGCCTCGACCACGCCCCGGCTCCGACTCGTACGAGGCCCGCTCAACGGGGCGCCTCGACCGCGCCCCGGCTCCGACTCGTACGAGGCCCGCTCGACGGGGCGCCTCGACTGTGCCCCGGCTCTGACTCGTACGAGGCCCGCTCGACGGGGCGCCTCGACCGCGCCCCATCCCGTGCCGCAAGGTACCTCGACAGCGCTCCGACCCGCGCGAGGCTCGACCGCCCGCTGGGGAGAACTCCGACTCGCGTGAGCCCGGACCGAGCACCTCGACACCTTTTCTTTACCTATCCCAGGACAAAAGCCGTAGCATTCAATGCGGTTACCTACTACCACCTACCGGCATGGCTGCGGCCAGGATTGACGTGGGAACAATACCCGTGTCAGATCTCACTGTTTTACCGCCCATCCCGTGATGGGAGGTGAAACCCGTCACTATACCCACCTTACCGCGCACTGTTCACCAACAATCACCCTCGAGGGAGGATAAGACAAGGCCCGTTCTCCGCGATATCGAGGGTTCGGCCTTATCCATCCGGCCTTGACCCGGCCTCGACCCGACCTCGACCCAACCTCGACGCTCGGCATAGTTCAACGGCAAGGGAAGGACGGTATGGCACGGCGCTCCGAGTCATTTCGCCATCTCGTCTCCCACAACGTCAGGGTGTCCAGGGATGGCCGGCCATTCCCTAGGCACGTCGCTACAGTCAACTCAACAGGAATCGACAAAACATCACCTCAAGGCTCTCCGTCGTCTTGGCCTCCTCTCACCCTATAAAAGGGCAGGCCAGGGCTCAACGAAGGGGGGGACGAAGACGAAATAAAAAAACAAGACAAGAGATCGACATCTCAAGCAACCACCTTTTTCCTCTTTTCTCTTTGAGACTTGGGCTCGACACCCTCTCTCGCATGCTTGTAACCCCTACACGAGCACCTCGGTGCAAGGAAATACAAACATCTCCCCCCGCTGGACGTAGGGCCTTCTTTTGCCCGAACCAGGATAAACTCCCGTGTGTTCTCCTTGCATCACCATCCAGGAAAGAGACACGCAGCATTTACTCATTGGTTTAGGACCCCCTCGGGTCCGAACACCGACACGATCCCTGCATACTCCTTTTATAATCTTAAGGAGGTGTAGGGTTACAAAATGTGGGTGTGTGGTGTGACCTTTGCTGGAGGAGCCTAGAGGCCTCGGGAGAGCCTTATCTGGTGACGGCGTGGCCTGTACTGTAGAGGCATGGCGTCGGTACTTTTGGTACCGCTACTACGTGTTAGGCATGGGCACCACTATTAGGAGAGTGGTTTTTGTCCTTCGGTGTTGTAGCGACGCGTCCTGTCATACCTGGTCCTGTAGTCGGCGTGGCGTATTCGTCCTTGTAGTTTGACTAGCGTAGAGGGCCGAGGCCTCGGGGGCAGGAATCGTGGTCCGATCTTATATCGATCGTGGGAATAGTGGCCTAGGAATCGTGGTCCGATCTTATCCCGATCGTGCGTATAGTACCAGTATGGGTGGCATAGTAGTCAGCAGCTCTTCCCTATGCCTGTTACAGACGATGGCATGGTGATTTGACCCTGGTCATTTCTGGCCTGTTCGGACAGACGTGAGAACGTGGGTGACGTCGCAGGAGGTCTCAAGCGCACCAATGGAGGAGCGACGTTAGAGGCCGGTCTCGGGCGAGTCGGAGACGGATGATGCTGTTTCCGGGGCTCGAACGAGGTGGTGATGGCGTCGTAGGTTGGCCTGTTGTCCGAGACCCCAAGGCTGAGGCCTCAGACAAATCGGAGGTATTCCGAGACCCCTTGAGTGAGGCCTCAGATGGAGCGGGCGGATGAGTTGGTTTGTTGACATGTCTTGCTAGAGGCCCAATAAAGGAGGATTTAGCCCGTTTCCCCCTTGTAGATTGTTTCCCTTAAATGGGGAGGTCAGACGATTTTCTATCTTGATTTGGATATCCCTAATTATGGTACCCAACACACGACATGCCTGTGTGAGCTGGAGTTTCTTTTGTTTGATCCCATTTCTTTGGTTTTTTTTTCTTTTTTGAGGGGATGATCCGATTTCTTTGGTGTTTTGAACAGAACCAAGAACATGAGCAGTGGGTCTAGGCCGTGGCCTTTCCCAGGCCGACAGCGGCACCTCTTGACCTAGGAGGACCGACGGCGCAACAACAGTAGTAGCATGGAAGCCCTTATCCGTTCCCACCTCCGTCCCCCTATTCCTTCTCCGTGAAGTGGCGCCATCCGCCAAAGGGCCCACTTGCTAGCTAGAGACAATAGCAAGGAGATACACGTTTCGTAAGCAGGTGCCGTTCCTCACTTTCATCGACCCTGTCGTCTCCTTCCTTCTACCTGCCTCCCTCTGCCTTCCGTTCGTAGCCGCTGGAGCCTCCAGGAAGCCAAGCCAAGCCATCCTCTCGTCGAGCCTGTCTGCGCCGCTGCAGCGGCATCTCTTCCGCGAGTAGAGGAAACCCTCGCTGTCGCCTCTTCATCCAGGAACCGGTGCCTCTCGTCTTCACCGAGGTGCCACCCATCGCCATTGTCCACCCTGCTAGGGCGGCGCCTCTGAGCCAACCAGCGAGTCAGCACAGCGTTGCCTCGCAACAGCTGCCACCGGGTGCAGGGGAAGGCGGCCTGTGTCGCGTGCGCCTCGAGCAGCCTCCGGCAAGGGCGAGGGCTTCAGCGGTCGGATCCTCGACGGGCATGGCTAGATCGTCGGTCGCCAGGTGTATGTATATGTAGTACAAAATACTCATGTGTTTCAATTTTGATTTTGATTCTTCATCGATGGAATATCAGGTGAAGACCAATACATGGAGTCTGACGTGGTTAGTTTTCCTCAAATTTGATTTTGATTTAATTTGGATTTCGATCTTGAGATCTTGATTCCCAATTGGGAAGGCAACGTATGAAATATGGACTTGAGTTGGATCATTATTTTAGGACGTACTCCCTCTACCTGAGTGACCGGTACATCCGTCGGCCTTTTAATGCACCAAGTAACTGTCCAGGTGCATTTAATGAAATGTGAACCTAGACGTTTCACTCTGCTGCTAAAACGTCAAGAGTTCTGGGATAGAGGGAGTACGTGTTTATGCAGGAGAGTTTGGTTGGGACCCTTGCACGGACAAAGAACAGAGTCCGAGCGGTAGACGGTAATAGAACTATAAAAATGTGGATGAATGTGGGAGACCAGACAAAAAGATCCAGACCAAAAACAGGGTAAAATTTTGCCTCTTCAGTATCAGATATAGATTATAAAAAATACTATATTGTCCAATATCTTACTAATGTACGAGGGTTTATGACCCAATTAAAAAGTGATCCCATGCATAACACAAATTCTAGATATATCATATGGTAATGATACCATGAAGATGCCCGGACGGACGGACGCCTCTCTCCGCGCACTCCCGCACGCGACACTTGTTCAGCGACCCTATCCGCTCGTCCTGTCCGCGTGCCCCGATGCTCGCTGCGCCATTTCCTCCCTGCGTCGTCGTGCCCATCCGTCCACCCCACTCTTCCTCGCCGTCGTCGATCCCCCGCGTTGCGCCCCCACCGCACCGTTCCCCATCCCCTGCTGCCTCCTCTGCACTGCATTCTCCACTGGGCCTAGTCTTCCTCGCCCGCCTCCACAGTGATGCCTTTTGCCACAGCCGGCCCGCTCACCGCGACCGCCTCCACCGAGCTGGCAAGCCATGGCTGCCTCCATCGAGCCGACGAGCCTCTACGACGGATGCTCCAGCAAGCAGGTGAGGGGGACGAGATTCGTGTGACGCTGCGCCCATCAGTGAGTTGCTCGTGCCGTTGCCGCACAGTGAGGTCCATGCGCTGCCGTCGACCTCCGTGCCGGCGTGACTCCATTCGTCCAAGCAAAGCCCATATTGCTAGAGTATGTTTCAAGTGTTTCAGATGTCTCACCTGGATGTTGCAAGTGTTTTATCTTAATGTTGCAAAAGTAGATCGGAATGTTGCACATGTTGTACTGGCTATACACGTATGTTTGATGTGTATGTTCCAAGTGTTTCATCTTGTTTTCCAGACGTATGTTTGCAAGTGTTTCATCTGGATGTTGCATATGATTTCACACATATGAAATGTTTTCAAGTGTTTCATACGCATGTTTCGAGTGTTTCAGCTGTTTCATATATATGTTGCAAGTGTTTCATCTGGATGTTTCAAAAGTAGATCTGGTGTTGTAGCTAGTGTTTCAGATGCATGTTTCATGTGTTTCATCTGCTTCAGACGTATGTTGAAAGTGTTGCATCCGGATGATTCAAAAGTAGATCAGGTTGCATCTCTGTCCTCACTTTTCTGCTGCCTCACCTTCACCTCGGTGTCTCCTCCTTCTGACGCCGACTAGGCATCCACCGCGCCCCCCCTCTTTCTGGATGCTGGCGTAGCCACCTGCTGTCCGTCTGGACGTCCGGGCCCTAGCACCGCCTATACCACAAGCGACGGCATTTGCTTCTCTTGGAATAATAGTCGAACTCAACTTTCCCACGCTTTTATTTTATAGAGGAAGAAATGCACTTTTTATTTTACTATTTATATGCCAGAGTCCAATTTTAATCATCGTGCTAATAAACATCCAAATATCCTTTGGCAACCAACTACGAAAATTGACAAATTTGGCCTTGGTTCCAAAGATGGTTTCATCTGTATATGTCTTTTATAAAAAATAACAAAAAATGGTTTAATATCTATAAATTCAATAATTTATTTTAAATAATAAAATATGAAATCGATTCTAAAAAGTTTATAAAAAAAATATAATTATCTTTTGGTACTCTACTTAGAGTTATTTGGATCTTACTTGTTTCTTTTTTAATGTTTTATTGGTTTATTGCTCTTAGTCCGGAAAATTATTTATTTAAACAATCGTTTTGTTCTTTACTTTATGTGTCTATCACATGATTAGTTGATTGTGTGACGTTTGAGCAAACCATATTTGAAACATATTACCTATTCAAGCAATAAAAACATAAGCACTAGCTACCATGCATGAATAAGATCTTTGTGCCGTGGAGCATGGCGCCTAGGTTGGTGTCATCTTCAAGATCTTCGGTATAGTCAGTGGTTGTTGGAGACAAATGAGAAAACACTAGAAAAGGGAATAAATAAGATCCAGTTAACTCTAGAGCATCAATACATAGAGTACATTTGTGGAAAAATCTTGATACTGCTTTCGAATTTTTTATTAAAAATGGACCATAGCTACCATTTTTTTATTTATGAAATACATATAAAGGAAAACTCACTTTTAAAACCATCTAAAGGGTTAAAATAAATTTTCCATTTTTTTCTTTTTGGGTGTAATTTATCTGGAGGTTTTGAGTTCGGTTACCAAAATCATACTCTAGTAATAGTTCAAAAAATGGGCCTTTATTTTATTTTATCTCTGATTACTCCGTGGAGATCGTTGTTGCTTTTATTCCATTCCTGATCTTGCTTGGTATATACAACAATTTATCAGGGATCTAGATTCTCAAAAAAAAAAGTTTCGGATGTAGATTTTTCATAGAAATATTTCTCTAGGTGAATGCTCACTAATTCTAGCTTGTGTTGGAAATAAAAGCGATTTAGCGATGCATAAATTAATTCCGACAATCAGGAAAAGACCAACAACATGAAACATAGATATGTGATTCAACACCAGCACTACGATATAAGACAAAGTTACGCCATCTAGTGCTAGTAACAGAAAGGATGCAAGAACGAAAAACAAAAGGAGAATAAACATCCTTACAGTGGGGTTGTCGACACGAAGAAAGAAGAAGACCGGCGATGGAGATCGGCGAACACCGGACGTAGAGGGAAGAAGACGTCCAGCGAGCAGTCGCGACGGCGCTTCCCAAAAACCTGATACGCTCCCTACCCCGTGCAGGGACACGAGGAGACGTAGGATTCAAAGCCTGCTCTCCCGACACCGATGGCACGTCGGCGACGGGATGGGGAAGACGGCGGCAGCGCAGCACTAAATAGTGAGGAAGAGATGAATCTCTTTAGTACTGAGGACGACGTCTCACCCATATTTATACACGTGTCACAACTAAGGAAAGTAATTAGCCGCTCAATCACAGCATTATGATAATTGATCTGCCGTTTGTGCACTTACCATAATATGAGAATAATTGCTTACCAAATAGGCAGCGTAATTTTCTCCATGCATGCAAAAAATAACGAGTGGCAAAAGGAAGCCGCGCACCCGCAAGGGTCGAAGCGGGAAATCGCCGGACCACTCACGCACATGTTCTGCGTGCACGCCCATTGGCTCGGCCCGGCCCGGCGAGGCGAGCGAGCGAGCGCATGTGGTTCTTCATTTTCCTCTCCCTAATGGCTTGAACAAGATAGAGATAGCTCAACTATTTAAGTTGGTCTCACTCCTCTTGAAGTAGCAATGTGGGACTAAAGTCCCCCATCATTCCATATATACATGTATGTGTGAGTGGGCCTTTGGAATTTATTTGGAATTGTTTAGCCCATGGCCCAAAACATCTCACAGCTTGTAACTAGAGAAACGTTTCTTACCATTTCTTATTTTGCTGCCAAACGCGCCTTGCACATGTAAACAGCTGTCCCTTGCTGACGGCTTTGCACTCTGTATCTGGTGAACGCTTCACCATTACTGCGGCATCATGCCGCTAATAAAATTTGCCTTTCATAAAAAAAACTTTGGAACATTAGCTTCAACTGAGTGAAAGAATTGCCGTCATGGCCTCTGCGAGTTTGTGACCGTTAATCCGTTATATACATATATACACTGCCGTCATGGCCTCCGCCGTTGAGTCATCCACTGAGTCAACTGAGTGAAAGAATTGCCGTGGACTATTGAGTGTTAAGTTTGTGACTCGTGACGCCCACGAATTATCCACTAATTTTTGTTAGCCTTTCAGCTTTTTTAAAATTTTTTGGCTCATTTGGAATAGCTCAGCTTCACCATTGAAGCTGTTTAAAACAGCTTTACAAGCAACTTTCTTGGTGAACCTAAACTATTTTGGAAAAAATTGTTTAGCAAAACAGTTTCACCAACAACCGCTCGTAGTGAAGCTGTGCCAAACAGGACTTTATTTTCTGCTCACAAATGGATAAGTCCATGCTTGATTATATAACAGTTTGGATATGGACAAGACCTTCGATAATAATATTGTGCTTTATGCTACTTTCTACAGAAAATGATTGAAAACCTACAAATTATATGAATGGTAAAAGAATTGTGCGATACATTGAATGATAAAAGAATCTGTGAGATAAAATGGAACGGAGGGAGCAGTACTCTTGTTGATGTTGGATGTTGTCCAAATTACACACCAGTAAGGGCATTGGACGTCCGGACCACCACGGACCGAAGAACGCAGCGAGGATACCACTCTTACGTGGTGAAGCACGGAGAGGTTTACAAGCAAACCATCAAAGGATAACCAATGTGCTTGCGTGACGAAGAACCGGCTAATTTTCAGGCAAACTAGCAAAGAAACCGTCAAAGCTCTCGCCCGGGAGTGACCCCGTCAGGGCAAGGACGTCGCCGGGTTGCCCTAGGTCGGCCAGTGAGCCTAGGGCGTCATCCTTGGTCGTAGATCAAGGATGAACAGCATGGAGGTTGAAGGAAAGGAGAAAATGAGTAAAAGAAGTAGATTGATTTGTTTGTACGTCAATTGGATAGATAAGAACTCAATCGGCCATGATCCTCTCATATATATAGAGGGGGTGGTCTTATTCTAGTAGAAAACGTCTCCAAGGCTTATTTTTCAAGTTTCCCACGTCCAAAAACCAATCTTGAAACAAATCGGTTCGAGATCTGAAAGTCAGATTCGGAATAAACACCTACCGGTACTTCCGGTCAGGCTCCACTAGTAGTACCGGTCCCCACAGGAAGTTCTGGTCTCGGACTAGAAGTATCAGTAGTTTATTTTCGCGCAAAACTGCACCTTCCTTCGCCAGCCACCGGAAGTTCCGGTCTCGGACCGGAAGTACCGGTAGCCTAGACAGATATTTTCTTGGAGACATAATTCTCTCATCCGGACCCCAAATTGGACGTTCCATATATGTTCTTTTGACCATCTCAATGAGAGGAACGCAATGGTGAAGTCTATTACACATTTTGATAACTTCACAAAATAGACATTTTTTTGTTGTCAACAACTCTCCTTTCAAAAAAGAAGACGTTTAGGGCCTCTTAATTAGATTGCGGTGCAAGTTGGCTGTCATAAACGCCTTCTTTTGGCCAGAGAGGGAGTGTTTTTTTCCCTCTTCGAATCGAGTGTTTCTTAAGTTTGTGGTTGTGGTCAAAGTAAGAAAAAGAAAAGAAAAAAGATAACAGCACTCCCAACTTAGCATCATACATTTACATTCTGTTTCTCCTTTTTCTTGAGGTGTACATTCAGGAATGGAAGGAGCGATCGAGCAAGGTCAAAAGCTAGAGGCTGAAAGCCGCAAGCCATGCACCCTAATGCGCCAGCACGCAGCACATGCATTGCCTCACCGATTCACGAATCCAGTCGATTCGCAGTCACAGGAATCCTACGGAAGGTGATTGGGGGAAATCTCAATAGTATTGTAATTGTTCATCGTGTGTGTGTGTATATATATATATATATATATATATATATATATATATATATATATATATATATATATATATATATATATATATATATAGGCATTGTGGACAGGCCCACTTGCCATATTACAATCCAACACTTCCCCGCAGTCTGAACTGGGAGCACTGCGAACATTAAGACTGGACCTAAATTCCGTGAACACGGACGTCGGCAAACCTTTCGTGAAGATGTCGGTGTCCTGGGACGTAGTGGGAACATGCAGAACGCGGACTTCCCCAAGGGCGACTCGCTCTCTGACGAAGTGGAGGTCAATCTCAATATGCTTTGTTCGCTAATGCTGAACCGGGTTGGTGGAGAGATAAACGGCGCTGACATTATCACAATAAACCACTGTGGCACGACGGAGTGGACAACGAAGCTCTAGAAGGAGCTGGCGCAGCCAGCTGGCTTCGACGACTCCATTCGCAACTGCTCGATATTCCGCCTCTGCACTGGACCGGGACACTATCGGCTGTCTCTTAGATGACCGGGAGATGAGATTGTCCCCAAGGAACACCGCATAACCTGAGGTGGATTTGCGTGTGTCAGGACATCCCGCCCAATCTGCATCGGTGTAGACAGTGAGATCAGCTGGAGAGGTCCGATGAAGGTGTAGCCTGAGATCCAAAGTACCCTGAAGATACCGAAGAATGCGCTTCAGAGCGCTCAGATGAGGTTCCCGGGGATCATGCATGTATAAGCAGACCTGCTGAACTGCATAGGCGATATCTAGCCTGGTGAAGGTGAGGTACTGAAGAGCCCCAGCAAGACTGCGGTACTGGCTGGGATCAGAGACTGAGGCACCATCAGCGGGGAGCTTCCAGTGAGTATCCACGGGAGTGTTGCTCGCCTTGCAATTACTCATACCAGCTCGCTCCAGAATCTCCAGCATATACTAGCGCTGAGAGAGAAAAAGACTGTCACCTCGGCGCTGAACACTGACACCTAGAAAATGATGAAGAGGCCCCATATCTGTCATAGAAAATTCCCGGCAGAGTGCTACGATAATCCGGTGAAGAAAACTCGGAGAGGACGCAGTGAGAACAATGTCATCAACATATAGGAGGAGAAAAGTCATATCAGCACCTTTGTAGTAGATGAACAACGACTTGTTGGATTTGGCCTCAACAAACCCAAGAGAGATGATGTGAGAGGTAAAGCGACTGTGCCAGACGCGAGGAGCTTGCTTCAACCCATATAATGATGCCGTGACAAGGTCCACTTGCCATATTACAATCGAACGCTACCAATTCCGCGCCGTGACAAGAAGACCTTCCCAACGTCTCTATCACTCACTCCCTTCCGGCCTTCCCATCAGGTATCAGCAGCATCAGGGGGAAGAGCTCGTGAAGCCGCATTGAGGGCGATGGCCGCTGCTCGTAGCTGCTGTGGGCGGCGCTCTCGCCATGGGCGCTCGTTTAGCGGCCGCGGCCATGCCGGCAAAACTCAAGGCCGCGCCGTCGCCTGTGGTAACCGGCCTGGTGTCCAGGGTGGAGGACGCCGCGCTGTTTCGGATATACTACGGCCAGAGCTTCAAGGTCATCAAGAACTCCGGCAACGGCAAGAGCTACCTTCTCATGCAGGTAAGCGAAGCTACGTCTCGTTCGGAGACGGACCTGCATTATATTGCAGCGCCACCGGATTCTTCTTCACCCAATTTTCCTTCTGAGAAGGAAGTGCTGTCACCTGCATACAGAACACGTTCAAGATGGCATCCAAGACGAAGTATAGCACGGGGAGGATCAAGTCGTTCGTCATCCCCCTCGCCAACTTCTCCGTCGACACCACGGCTTCCTCGCCGTCTACTGCACTGAGCTTTTTACCTTGACAATGGAAAATGGTGCAACTCCTTCGTACAAACACCACCTTGAACACATATGCTGCAAAAATGGGGAACGTACAGCTAGAACATACCAAGTTGTAGTAAGTTATCAAAAATTCAGCTTAAAAAAAGTTATCCAAAATTCCATATGAACTTAGCAACATTTCTGAACTTTTAGCATCCCAACCATTCACGAACTGGTCCGTCCATCCGAACGCTCTTTTGCTACCTTGCTGGGCCGCGATGCCAGTCCAACGACCGTCTCTTATCTCTTCGTCCACTCGCTCCGCAACCGTTCTAAAAAACTCACCACACCACAATGTCGTGACCGCGCTCCGCCGTGCCATGGCGATCGCACTCTCCACAGCCCCCTCCATCGCGCCTCCGCTCCGCCAGCCGGCATCTCCGGCGAGCTCTACACCTCTACACCGGTGAACTTCATGTGCCGACGAGCCTCCATATATTCGCAAGCAGCAAGGAGATGTTGCGCTGAAAGAACATCTTACAAGCCTATGTTTCAATGGATGTTGCAAAAGTAGATCAGAATCATATGGCGTAATCACTACAGGAAACAGAGCCTTTGCCGAGAGGGATTATCTTTGCCAAGGGCAAAAACACGGACATTCGGCAAAGAGCTCTTTGCCGAGAGCCGGGCTCTCGGCAAAGAGGCGCTCTTGGCAAAGATCTCTTTGCCGAGAGCCAGGCTCTCGGCAAAGAACGTCTGTCGGCAAATTTGTTCTTTGCCAAGAGCCAGGCCCTCGACAAAGGTCAGCTCTCGGCAAAGGCGTCCTTTGCCGAGGGCCCGGCTCTCGGCAAATAAGGCCCTCGGCAAAGGACTGACGAGGCTAACCGCCGTTAGTCTTTGCCGAGGGTCCTCAGGTAGGCTCTCGGCAAAAAAAATACACTCTCGGCAAAGAAATTTTTCTTTGCCGAGGGCTATTTCTGGGCTCTCGGCAAAGAATTTAATTTTTTTTTGTTTTCGCATCTTTTTTTTGATAGCATGTTACAATACTAATATTTTAATTTTATAATTTGACACTTTTTTTAATACTTTTTACTATATATTTTGAGTTTAGTTCATTTATTTATATTTCTCCGAAAAATGCAAGTTTGAACTGCATGTGCATATAATAGTGAAACTTAGCGATTCAAAAAATGATATTGATGATATTGATTGTATTTTGAGACCAAATCCAGGAGCACTCATGAAATTTCAAACATCTCGCGCACGGAACATGGTGACAAACTTTGCGTGAAGTGTATTTTAATTATATAAAATACAAACAACTTCCGAAAATCAAGAAACTTGACGGCACGTATTGAAATCACATGTGGAGGCTAGGATAAAAATTTGAAAACGTTTCGCGCATGTTACAAACTAAGCTGGTTATAAACCTAGACATCTCACATGCAATAACAGTGATCAACAAAAGGAGATGTCTAGGTTTCTAACCCTCGTACGGGGCAACGTGCGTGAAACATTTTTAAATTTTTATCCTAGCCTCCACATGTGATTTTAAGACGTGCCGTCAAGTTTCATGATTTTCGAAAGTTGTTTGCATTTTATATAATTAAAATACACTTCATCGCAAAGTTTGTCGCCATGTTCCGTGCGCGAGATGTTTGAAATTTCATGAGTGCTCCTGGATTTGGTCTTAAAATACAATTAATATCATCAATATCATTTTTTCGAATCGCTAAGTTTCACTATTGTATATACCTGCAATTCAAACTTGCATTTTTCGGAGAAATGTAAATAAATGAACTAAACTCAAAATATATAGTAAAAAACATTAAAAAAGTATCAAATTTTAAAATTAAGCTATTAGTATTGTAACATGCTATAAAAAAATGGATGCGAAAACAAAAAAAATAAAATTCTTTGCCGAGAGCCTAGAAATAGCCCTCGGCAAAGAAATTTCTTAAGAAAGTGCAAACAAAAAAGAGAAAAAACCTTTGCCGAGAGCCGG
The DNA here is from genome assembly GCA_038087645.1 of Saccharum hybrid cultivar R570. Classification (NCBI taxonomy): domain Eukaryota; kingdom Viridiplantae; phylum Streptophyta; class Magnoliopsida; order Poales; family Poaceae; genus Saccharum; species Saccharum hybrid cultivar. Next base: position 36,681,473 of record JAQSUU010000012.1, on the reverse strand, counting down.
ATCGGGGGCTCTCGGCAAAGTAATTAAGAAAATGCAAAAAAAACTTTGCCGAGAGCCAGATCGGAGGGCTCTCGGCAAAGAAAATGTAAAAAAACCTTTGCCGAGAGCCAGATCGGGGGCTCTCGGCAAAGAAAATGCAAAAAAACTTTGCCGAGAGCCAGATCAGGGACTCTCGGCAAAGAAATTAAGAAAATGCAAAAAAAACCTTTGCCGAGAGCCAGATCGGGGCTCTCGGCAAAGAAAATGCAAAAAAAAAACCGTTGATTCTGCTTTAAGATTTGTGCGGCTGAGTTTTATTGGGTGTGAACCCAACCCGCCGTATCCACTCGTCACCAACCCGCCGTATCCACTCGACAGCACAAATCAGGCCGCCGCCTCAGTGAAGCCCCGTGACGGAGATGCCGGAGGCTGGGCGGCAGCGCTGAGAGGCCGCGCCGCGGCGACGAGGCGGCCGTAGGCGAGCCGGCGCTGCTGCTGGTCGACGGGGCGGCTGCGCTGTTGCGGGGCTGTGCCGCGGCCCGCCGGACGGCGGAGGGCGTAGGTGCGGAGGCGTTCCGGCGTGCTGCTGTTGCCGGCGGCAGAGGTCGGATTGGCACTTGGTTTTTTCATTTGCTTCGCTTTCTTGAATCTTGATGTTATTTGAATGGGCCGTTCTCCATTTCCCCCTTTACAGGCATTGTTAGGGTTCGATTCCCTGTTATTCTTGTCTCTATAGGATGTGATTCTGCTTGTGCCGCAACTTGTGAAACTGTGTGATCTAAAACTTTAATTTGCAGACCTCCTTTTTATTGGAGTTAATTGCATTGTCATTTCTTAGTTGATGATGAATCGAGTCACTGTCACGAGGTTAATTGGTTTGACTGCTTGAAATCATGATCGTTGTTCTGTCTTAAAATCAAAGAATGTTTTGCGTGATAAATTTCAACTGAACTGTCAGCTCCTTTTTATTTGTTCAATTATTTATAGCTGAAAGTAGCCCTTGATTGGAAATTTACATCAATGAGTAAACTTTTTCCTGTACCATTCATGCCTGCTAGGTTATTCAGAGATATATTGTTCTAAAGTATTTGCAGATGATGACACTATAAAGAAATCATTGAGAAAGTAAACTACTGCTCAGAATTCTAACATCAACCAAAAAGGTGTTAATTCACCACTGGTGCATATACTGCTAAATTAACACAGAAGAAAGCATATACATATATGCCAAAGTAGCACAGTCAAGGTCAGCAAATCTATCTCAGTTCAGCACTACAGAGAGCTAGCTGATGGTGAATTAAACTAATTGCACACGCACATCATGTATTAGAGTATTTATTACACCATGTTTTTTAGAGATCCACCATCTAGCAACTTACTCAAAAGAGACATTCAGTTCTACATTTCGACAGCAACACACAACAGTTAAATATATGCAGTGGCTGCTCCAGGTAGAAACCTTTTCCTATGAAAATATTTTGATAACTGCTTTTTTTTTGAACATGGAAGCAGATTCCATTACTCATCAACCGGTGCCAAATCATTGGCAACCAACACCTGGATACAAGCCGGGATAGAATCCCTGACCGAGTACATATCTGAAACAAGACTAGCACCTAAACTTGCTAAAGCATGCGCTACTGAATTACATGACCGAGAGTTAATGCATCCTTGAGTTCCCAGCTTAGTAACTGCAGTTCTGTCCACAGCTTAGTCACGTGCTTGCATTTGAAGAAAAGGTGTGCACCATCTTCCTTGGACAGTTAAGGTTCCATAGCTGTTTCCACAACAGATCACGATGACCATTTGGTAGACCTGAAGATGAGCCACCCCTTCTTTCATTGCTTCTCTTAATATCCTCGACACAGACCTTGTATGCTGACTTAACTGAAAAGAGACCGTTCTTATTGTAGTGCCATGACAAAATATCATCCGTATCATCATGCACTGGAATGCCCTGAATAATTTCATAAGAAGTCTCCATCCTTGCTTCGCCAGCATAGCAGTGTTGAAAGCATGAATGCCCCGAAACCCAAGTCCTTGTTATGAAAACTCTGTTTGATAACCTGGTTGATTTTTTGCTGATCCATGACATGACTAAATGTTTTTTATTAATGAATTTATGTTTTGCTGTTTTTTTCATTGTGCTATCCTGAACGAATGACTGAAATACAATTGCAGGTCAGGAGTCCACCGCACATCGACTCGCCAGTCGCCACTGCCCCGCTAGGTTGACTCCACCGCCACCCAAGGTATAAATAGCCTCTCTTCCTTATCGTTGTCGTAGATCGGTGTAACCTAGTTAGGCGTCTCCCGTCCGAAAGAGATACGGTTGGAAGTATGTAGATCTCTGCATATGTAAAACCGTATCTGTTTCGGATTGTCCATGTTTTTTGGACAGCCCGCGGATGCGTAGAGGTTAGTTTCCATGGTCTGCTCCGATCCGAGACAGAGTTTCGGCATCACCTCCTTGTTCTTCGGATACACACTCTCCTTGCCAGGACGTGTATCTGGAGAACAGCGAAGAGGTGCTGCCAAAATTTTGTCTTGGCTCGGAGTAGAACATGGAAAGTAACCTCGTCTACGCATCCGCGGGTGGGATTAGGACCTATCCTCACCTATTAGATAGTAGGAACACCACGTAGATGCAGTTGATAGTTACAGCCATTGTATCACACATCATCCTGTCATATTTCTCGCGTCATCATCCTGTCATATTAGGACCTATCCTCACCTATTGTTACATGCACTTGAAGAAATATACGAACTTTCATTCCATGGTATCTCACATCATCCTGTCATATTTAGATGCCATTGGTTTGACCCAGGTGTAATGAGGAAGACCCCGCATCTTGGTCTAGTCGAAATTCGTCAAGATTCCGTCTATCCAAGAGACGATGTGTATATTGTGGCGCAACAGGCCACACAAGTTTATTATACGCCATATGCTTGCAAGACTAGACCGGATCTTAGTGGTTGGTTTGTTGTGCATAAGGTCTCGCCACACGGCCAACTACCTGCCCCAAACGATGAAGACTACATCTTCAACCCAAGTACGTATGATGGAGAGTTCTATCAAGAAGATGGTCTAGAAGGGAGGTTCGAGATAGACTTAACCGGCGAGATAGGAATAGATGTAGACAATGTTATGGTTGATGATGATGCTGACGATGGATATGAAGTGCAAAATGCTAAGGACTTACAAATGCTTGAGCGATTACGTATAGGCATTGACGATGAAGACAACATTCCTCCATCGGATAATATGGAGGATTTTGACATGGTTGATAGTGATGATGAGAGTTACGATCCGGCTAATCCTGATGACGAAGAATATTTGTAACATACATGTAATATTTTTTAATTTTGTAAGTCTCATAATTTTGTTTTATTTATTTTGCATCTATATCTAATTACTTCTTTCTTCTTTTTAATTGCAGGTTACTGAAAAAATGGCAGGCGGCCGTCAGAGGAACCTGAGCTCGTTCTACCCTAGAGGCTCTGGAGTCTCCAGCGGCGGGGAGGTACAGGGGACGACCTCGACAAGGCGGAGGACGAGGACCACGAGCAGGAGGAACTCGAGGACCACGAGCGCGGTCCACTAGTAGGAGGAGGAGGAGGTGGTGCAGGAGGAGGAGGAGGAGGTGGCGCAGGAGGAGGAGGAGGCGGGGGAGGCGGACGAGGAGGAGGACGAGGAGGGCGTCGCAGAGGGAGCTACTGCTTTCTCTAGTTCATCAGGTGTCTACCTGCGAGGTCCCTCCACCCTTCCTAACAAGCCGCAAAGAGCTCTACGCCCAGTGATTCGCCCAGTGGGGCAAAGGCAAGTGACTTTGCATGTTATCACTATTACTTTATATGCTACGTTCGAAATCGAAAGACACTAATATGTTTTCTTAATCACTTGTGCAGCGGGTGGGAGGTTGTGTCGGGGAACACTGCCTCCCGCCATGTCAATGGCATCCTAGGTCTCCTATGCAGGACCCACTTCCCTGGCATAGTCACGCATGCTGGGAAGGACGAGCCCGCCTACACGTTTGCCCACTACGAATCCGAGCCAGACGCGGAATTTGGCAACGTGGGGGCGCTCGTCATTCATGAGTTCTGGGTAAGATAAAAATCACACTACATGGCTCAATACAACACATTCATTGTACTCTACTTGAAATAACTAATGCATCATGTCTGTATACGCAGGACTACTTCAAACTGGACAACGGATTCAAGGGCACGGCGGAGGCAGTGGCTAGGCGAGCTTGCAGGAAACGCGTCATCGACGTCCATCATGAGGCGCGACTCCAGGCCATCATAGACTACCATGCGACGAAGCTTGGACAAAAGATCACCAAGAAGGACATCCGAGAAAATGACATTACACTCACCAAACCACAGTTCCTTGAGGTAGCTAAAGAACATTCAAATTGGTTGCTTTTGAGATTACGTACGAATGACTGACTTGATTTTATAATATGTCACTACTTGATGACATGTAGGTGATTCCTTGGTGGTGCAATGCGTGCCCTGAGGCTTGGGAGAAGATGGTGGACAGGTGGTTAAGTCCAGAGTGGGCCGCTCAGCACGAGGCTGCCCGACAGCGGCGTGCATGCATGCAAGGCATACCACACCATCAAGGCAACCGTAACCTCTCCAGATACAAAAAAAGCATGGGTACGTGGTCATGTTTCTATTCTTCTTGCTTTCGTTCAACTCGGCAAAGAATTGTAATCATCTTGTTTTTGTTCTTGCAGTCGGCAACACATCAAGGCCAAGAGTGCTCCAACTTCGCCGCATGGTCCATGTCACACAAGGGCAAGGCGACGTCCCACGTCTCCTTCAACCCGGATGACCCACCCGAGGCATACACAAGCTCGACCGCCTACGAGAAAATGATGGCGTACATGGAGGCATCAAGGTCGATCCATGGGTCGGAGTACGATCCACGGACCGACAACATTGATGCAGAGACTGTCATGAGGATTGGACAAGGCAAGAAGCATGGCCGCTTCTGGATTGGCAACAGCGTGATCGACACGGCCTCTACTCCCACTCTCTCCCAGATCCGAGCACGGACCACAAGCAGCTCCTCACTCCCGGAGATACGCACGCGGCCTAGCACTGCACAGCACCGGGTCGAAGTACTTGAGGTTATTCCTGTGCACTCGTCGTACATTGATCATTACACAACTTTATTTCCTTTGCAATATTGTATCATTAGTTTTGCACCAATTTGTAGGCCAGTGTGGAAGAAGCAAACCGGAGGGCCGCCGAGCTGGCATTGGAGTTGGCGGCCGAGCGGGCAGCGCGGGAGGCCCAGGACAAAAGGATTGCGGAAATTGTTGCATGGATGCAATCTTCGACGGGTTCCCCCGTGCCTCCAGGGTTAATGGGTCCACCGACGCATCCTAACCAATCTCCCCTGATGCAAACTCCTGTGAGTCACACATGCAAGGAATTGCAACATTAGCTAATCAACCAATCTCCTCTGATGCAAACTCTTCTCATGTGTGCAGCTTCCGTCCACGAGTTCGAACAACCCACTTCCTGGCGCTCAGGGCGACCAAGTGTTTCCGTCATCGCCGTCACAAGGTTTTCAAGGGCGGCCGACGCAGTGAGTAGCACTGGTAGTCTCGTGTCTTGTTTTGGTATGCATGCATGTGGATGAACTATGCACGAACTTGTTATGCACTTGGACTTGTATTTGAGACCGGTTTTTATGTGATTTATGTGAACAATTGTGACATATGGTGTTGTATGTGAGTTATGCGATGGATGTGATATATATGGTGCTGGATGTGGTATGTCTGTGATGGATAATATAGACATATATATATATTTGTCGTGTTTGCAGGGATTAAAAACAAAAAATAAAAAAAAACAAAAAAAAATTGGTCGCTTTGTTCTTTGCCGAGAGCCTTTTAAGGCAGACTCTCGGCAAAGCTGGACAGTGGACAACGAAATGGCAGATTTGCCGAGAGCCCTCTTGGTCGGCTCTCGGCAAAGACCAGCTCTTTGCCGAGAGCCGGCCCAGAGGGCTCTCGGCAAAGAAATTAAAAAAAAAACCAAAATCTTTGCCGAGGGTTAGGCGCCGGGGCTCTTGGCAAAGAAATTATTCAAAAAAAAGGAAAAAAATTCTTTGCCGAGAGCCGGCCCAGAGGGTTCTCGGCAAAGAAATTAAAAAAAAAGAAAAATCAAAATCTTTGCCGAGAGCCGGACAGCTCGGCTCTCGGCAAATAAATTATTTAAAAAAAAGAAAAAATCTCGATGTCCAGTAGTGAATGGTTGTGCACGTATGTTACAAGCTTATGTTCCCAATGTTTAATTTGTTTCTTTCATGCATATGTTGCAAGTTTGTTTTGTTGGATATTGCATATGTTTCACACATATGTTGTAAGTGTTTTATCTGGACGTTGCATATGTTTTACAATGCTTTTAAGTGTTTTTCAGGTGTTTTTGCAAGTATTTTAGATGCATGTTTTAAATGTTTAATCTATCTTTTAGACATATGTTGTAAGTGTTGTATCTGGATGTTTCAAAAATAGATCGGGTGTTGCATCTCACTCCTCGCTTTCTGCTAGCTCGCTTCAGTGTCTCCTTCTCCTCCTGGCGCCGGCTGGGCATCCAAACCAGAGGCGTGGGCGGGTGGTGCCCCCTCCCCCTCTTCTCGATGTTATTGATGTTCAGAACGGCACAGACCTCCGCCTAAGTCGCACGAAACAAAGTGCAGGCAAGGGCGTTCGGACATCCGGACGCTAGCACCGCCATAAAAAGAAACACATCTCTGTAGGGGGGCACAAACCTGGATGGATATAGGATTGTTTGCATTGTTCCTCTATAGTAGAGTATAGAATGTAGAAGAAGAAGAAGATCACATAATTAGTTGATTGCACGATGTTTGAGACCCACCTCGTTTGAACATACTCGTACTAATTACCTATTCAAGCAAATAAAAAAAAGGTAAAAGCGCTAGCCAGGTGCTTAGTGTTATCTTCGAGATCTTCCATATACTCGGTATTGTTGGATCCTTTTAGTTGCTCCCTTGTGTACTATATATACCATAAAAAACGAGAGTTAAAGTAATTAACGAGCAAGATAAGAAGAAAACATTAGAAAAGGGAATAAATAATTGACTGATAGAGTACGTTTATGGGAAAATGTTGATACTACTTTTGATTTTTTTTCTAATTGAAAATGAATTAGTTACCAATTTTTACTTTTGATTTTTTTCTAATTGAAAATGAATTAGTTACCAATTTTTTTTATTATTTTTAGAAAATAAATATAAAGGAAAACCTACTTTTGAAACCATCTAAAGGGCTAAACTAAATTGTCCAACTTTTTTGGTATAATTTGTTTGGTTTTTATAGTTTAGTATTCAAAGATACATTGTTTCTGAGTTCAATTACCAAAACCATACTCTAGTAATAATAGTTCAAAAATTGGGCTTTTATTTTATTTTATTTTATTTTATTTTATTTTATTTATCTCTTATTACTCCATGAACGTTGCTGCCTTTGTTCCATTCCTGATCTTGCCATGTAGAGAACTAGATTTTTCAAGAAATGTTTCAGATCTAGATTGCCTGGATTTAGAATCTCGAAGAGTAAATGAGAAAGAAATGATGAGAATTTGCATGATTCTAGCTTCTAACCAGAGAAACGATTCTTACCGTTTCTGAGATAAACATTTCTTGCTACCAAACACAACCGTAAACTTTCCATATATAGCATCAATTTCAAACTTGGACATTATTGTTGCATGCAATATCATTTGCAAGTTTCTGACCGTTATATACACTACTGCCATGGCCTCCACCATCGAGTCATCGACTGAGTGAAAGGTGAAAGAATTGGTCGTGGATTCTTGAGTGTTAAGTTTGTGACTTGTGATACCCACGTTTTCTCCACAATTTTCTTTTCGGTAATGCTCATGTTCAGTTGTCCTTCCGTCCGGACGGATCCCTACCCGCGTCGCCCGCTCGCAGAATGGACCCTGCCCGCGCCACCCCCGTCCGCATCGCCCGCTCGCTCTACGGCCTCTGCTCGCGGGATGGATCCCACCCTCCCCGCGCCACCCCCCGCCGCGCCGCCCCTGCTCGTAGGACGGATCTTGCCCTCCTCTGCGCCGCCCCGCCCGTACTCACGCCTCCCGTTGTGGCTGCGCTCCATCCACCTACTGCGGCCCCTGCCAAGGTCTGTGATGCCGACGAGTTTCATATCGGCGACCTCCGCGTCACTCCGTAGCATCGAGCTCCACGCTGGCGTCGAGCTCCATGTCGACGAGCCTCCATTTTCGTCCAAGCAGCAAGTAGATGTTGCGCTTAAAAGCGATGTTGCAAGCATCTATTTCAAATGTTTCAGATATATGTTGCAAGTGTTTAATATGGATGTTGCAAAAAGTAGATTAAGATGTTACATATGTTGCAATGGTTGTACACGTATGTTGCAAGCTTTTGCTCACAATGTTTCATCTGTTTTTTCAGACATGTTGCAAGTATGTTTATCTAGATGTTGCATATGTTTCACTGTAACACCTCGGGTGTTAAGCATGCATTAAGCATTTCAAATAATGAGCATGAGCATCATCTTGCATTCATCTTCACATGAAATATACGTGAAACATTGAATTGAAACATGCGAAACATGACTTCGAAACATAAATGTTGCATGTGCTTGTTTAAATAAAACTTTGCCATGATTACACCTTGTTAGGCCATTAAAACATGTTTGTTTGGTAGTGCAAATAACTTAGAAATGTTTAGCAAGTAATTTAGAGCAAGTTTGGTATTCAAAATTTCCTCAATTTTTGCTTTTGAAAATAAGTTAGAAAATTGAATTTTTGAATGAAAATGAACTTTGAATCTCTAATTCAAAATCTAGTTAGAATCTGAAAATGCACCTTTAAGCAAAGTTGTAGAGAGTTAAATTCTAAACAACTTTTGTTTTGGGGGCAAGTTTTGAAAATACTTTTTAATTGTTCAAATTTTGAATTTGAGGCTGTTTAGGTAAATTTGAATTTAAAAAATAAAAAGAAAAGGTTGTTTTCTCTTTACAGGCCCGCGCCTCCCTTTCGGCCTGCTACGTGAAGCCGGCCCGGCCCGTCCACCCTGCCTGCCTCCCTCTCCCGCGCGCTGCGCCCACGCCCCCCTCCGACCGTACATAGACCGCAGCCGCCCCGTGGCGCCCGTACACCGGTGACGCTGGCCGGGTGATGTCCCGCGGGCCCCTGTCGAGCCGGCGCCCGCCTTCAACTCCGCTAGGCGCTCCGCTCCTCCCCCATCTACTTCTTTTTCTGCCCCGCCTTCTCCTCCCTCGACCAACATAGAGCGGACGACCTCACTGCCATCGCCGTTGTCCACTTCGCCGGCAAAATCCGCCATCGGTGCTCCACCGCAGCCACCACGCTCACGCACACAGCTCCGCTTCAGCTCGCGCCTTCGATTGAGCCAAGGTATAGCCAGTTGGGCGCTTTGTTTCGCCGCTGCCATGGTCACCGGCGCCGCCACGCTCGGTCCGACTGTGGACGGCACCCTTCCGGCCGCCATCTCCTTCCTTTCTTTGGCATTCCGTGGTCGCTAGGAGTCGTGGATGGGGATTTCGGTGTTGTTGCCGTTGGGTAGGGCTCCGGTGAGCCGGGCCGCGGCCTCACCGTCGCCATGCATGCAGCCGCGCCACCATGCACGCGGGCGGAGCTCGCCTCCGTGCATCCCCGCGCCGCTTAGCCTACCCCTAGGTCCGCCTCGGTGTGAGGAAGGCGCTGGTGGTGACCATGTCACCGGCAACCTTCCCGCCGGCGAGAGTTGGCCGGTCAACACCACCTCTCTGCTCCGGTCCGACTGTTGGGTGGGGCCGGTTGACCCGCGGACCCCAGCTGCCAGCGCCTACGGGTGCATTGCACTGGGTGCACCCAGCGTTTTCAGTGGCTAGGTTTTTGAATTGATTTCGAAAATGCTTTCCAGAAAATTTGAAAAAAATTCCAAAAATTATATCTTGGTGTATAGTGCTCCAAATTGAATGAAACATATTTTTCTATGCTTCTTATGAGTAGATATATAGTTTAAAAATATTGCATGTTGATTTTGTGATACTTTTGTATAGGGTTTTAATTAATTCTTATAATTGATGTTTTCTTAGAAAATGCCTAGTAAATCAAAAAATTATCAGAAAAATATGATTCCAATTTTGTTAGTCTTCTTATGTGATGCACTTTGTATGAAAAATATATGTCATACATGTTCTATAGAAAAATTTTGATGTCTAGTTCAAGTGCCTTTATTGGCTGATTTTTGTTATTTTTGCTAAAGAGAGAAGTTTGTATAAAACATGCATACGATAATTTTTATACAGTGTTTGTTTACTATGTAGAGCATAGAAAAAAAACTAAATCTATTGTTTGATACTTTTCATAGTACAAAGTATTTTCATGCTCATTTTTATGTCTTAGCTTGTCATTTTTGTGTAGGTTGTTTTACTTATTCTAATGCCATGAAAATTTTATGGTAGGCTAGTTAGAGTAGGACTATGCTACTGTAATTTTTATAGATTTTTATATGCACTAGAAATATAGATTGTTGTTGTAACCCTAGTTTAAATTGAATATAAAATAATATTCTTTATGTATAATTAGTTTAATAATGAAACTTTGTATCTTTGAAGCATCAAATCACTTGCTGATGTTACTTGACGAGTTAATGTGGTTGTGTTGATAAAGTATAGTAGCACTTATGTTAGGGCTATATGTTAGTTAGCGTAAAAGTAACTGGAACTAGTAGTAGAAGAGAATGCAATAGATGACATGTATTCGTAGTGACTAATCTTGGATGATGTTGACTACCTTGTAGAAAAGTTTTACATTTATGCTATCCAATAATGTGTCAATGTGTTCATCTGCACATCATATCCTCATGATCATCGCATGCCATCGCATCTAATGCACCGTTTACATATTTACTTATACACTTGCATCATACAGGATCGCAGGAGGAAGCGCTAGTAGCAGTGCAAGAAGAGTAGACCGGGTCCGATCCATAAGAAATCCAGGCACAGGAGGTGCTAGAGGTAGACGAGCAAGAAGAGGATCTACCTGAGTGTGTGGACCACCAACCCAGTTCCTTTGAACGAAGGCAAGCCTCGGAGCATTCTAAGTCTCATACTTTATAAAAACAATCCTTTATATGTATGAGTTTATATATTGTTGCATTAAGTTATAGGAGTTGAGTGAAACCGTTGATGTATTTATTACTATCCTTGCCTACATTATAATATTTTTATCCTGTTAGGTTTAGGATCGAATAATTGCTTAGCCCTGCTTAGACCGATAGCGATCGGTGATTTCCGGTCACCTAAAATGATAGATGGTTACTAGAATACTTTAGCTATGGAATGAATGAAATCCTGAAAATAACTGTGTTGATGGATTAGTGGAGACCATACGGAAAAGTTAGAGGCAACCAGACAGGGTTCTGGGGCACTATTAGTTTTTCGTCTGTGCCGATTAAGGACCGATCGTTGCTCGTCCCTCTTGTCATGTTGAACGCATGCCTCACATTTAGCTGGCCGAATAAAGTACCTTTCGACCGCGAAGCTAGTGACACTTTTTAGCCCGGGATAAACTCGGATTGGCAGACTAGTACCGAAGGGGGTAAGACGGGGACACGAAGAGTGAGCCCAAGGTGCGTCTTGGCAGTCGGGCGGTCCCTGGGTAGTGCGTTCCATGATTGTTACCCCGCGACGTTTACTTGAAAGGTGTCATTGGTGATCTGTAGCTCACTTGATCGGTGAGTGTGGTTTGTGTGAGGAATAAATCACCAGCTGCTTAGGAATCGATTCGAATCGCCATCGCTCCTGGATAGTGAGCACTTGACATGAGTTATGACATCATAGTAACAATGATGGAACACGGATGGTTATGAGGATAATATGATAAAGGCTAAACCTGAAATGGTAACTGGATGTTAGTGGTTAATCAAGTGATTGCTATAGCATAGGTGCTTACCTAGCTTGATAGGTGATAATAAATATGACGCAAAGTATTTAAAATGGTTTATTCATGATATCGCATGCTTTCACAAATGAATCAGCTAGTCCACTAAAAGAAAGTCTTGCATACTCCTTGGTGTCACTTTATTTTGGTTTAAGACGGGTAAGTCTAGTTGAGTACTTTCTCGTACTCAGGGCGTTGTTCCCATTGTTATTGCAGATGGTCAGATATACTACGGCTATTGCATCAACTGCCTGTATCCTATGATGGGTGATAACTAGGACTAAGGGTAGGGTCACTCCGTATGTCTTACCTAAGGCTTTTGTTGGAAATGACTAAGTGTGTGTATGTGGTTGATGAAACTATTTGCTTCCGCTACTTTATATTGAACTTGGTTTGTAATAACTTTATGTTCTAAACTTCGATGTATCTCAGTGTTGTTGCGAACTTTATGTAGTATGTGATGGTGGCTGCTAAACTTGTACGATCTTGATTTGTATGTTGGTTGGTTTGAAATCCTTTGTGGTTTTACGGACTACCGGGTTATACGGGCTTAAGTTCGCTAAATTATCTGCTTCAACGGGTGATTTTCTTACTTAATTTCGTATAATTGGATGGTTCTGTTATAGCCACACATATGTTTGCAAGTGTTTTATCTGGATGTTGCTTATATTTTTGCAATGGTTTCATGTGTTTTTAAAGTGTTTTTGCAAGTGTCTTAGATGCATGTTTCAAGTATTTCATCTTCCTTTAGACATATGTGAAAGGTCTTGATGGCTAGAGGGGGGTGAATAGCCTTTAAAAATTTTCTATAAAGACAAGCTAAACAAGTTTATCAATATAACAAATAGCGAGATGCGAGTTTTGCTTAGCCTACGGGGTGTTTGCAAGCCACCTAACCAATTCACAATTCTAGTATTTGCACTCAACCGTACAAGTCAAACCGAGAAGGTAACTACAACTACAACTAGCAAGCTACACAAAGAAGCTACTAAAGCAAAGCTAACTAGCTAGCAAAGATAACTAAGAAAGTAATGCGGAGTTGAGTTGGGAGAGTTTCACCGAGGGGCGAAGTATTGAGCCAACCAATATGATCAACAATGAATACCAAGACAACCGAACACCGGGATCAATCAATCACAATATAAAAGTGATAACACGAAGATTTATCCCAAGGTTCACATGCTTGCCGGCACGCTAGTCCCCGTTGTGTCCCTCTTCACCACGTGGTTCGGTGGCTAATCGGTCACACACCGAGCCTCTCAAAAGGCGCCACAAGAACCTACCAAATGGCAAAAGGTTGCAAATGACACGAGCAATTCACTAACGTTGCCTTTGGCGCTTCGCCGAGGTAGGCACAAAACCCTCACAATCACCGGAGGTGGCCAAGAACAATCACCAACTCTTGCCAATGCCTCTAAGCTGCTCTAAGCCGTCTAGGTGGGGGCAACCACCAAGAGAAATAAGAATCCCGCAGCAAATCAACCACCAAGTTTTAACTAGATGCAATCTCACAATGCAAATGCACTTGGATCACTCAATCTCACTTCGAATATGCAAAGAAGCAAGAGAGATGAGTGGGAGGGGAGTTGCTTAGCTCAAAGTGCTCACAAGTATGTCAAATGTTCAAGAGATAGAGCCTTGAGCCGGCCAACGGGTATTTATAGACGTACCCCTTCGAATATAGCCGTTAGAAACTTGAAACAGCCGAAGTCGCGCTGACCGGACGCGCTGGTCAAACTGATCGGACGCACCGATCGCACAACACCTACTCCGTGAACCACTGACCGGACACACTGGTCCCGTAATGGACCGGACGCACTGGTCAAGCCTGAGCATCGCACAACGAAGCAGCGACCGGACGCGCTGCAGAACTGACCGGATGCCACAGTGCCAGCGTCCGGTTGGAATCCAGTAAGCTCCCTAAATGACCGGACGCGTCTGATCGACAGTGACCGGACGCGTCACCGCGTCCGATCAAAAAAATAGAACACGCACAGACGCTGAACACTGACCGGACGCGTCGGGTCAAACAGAGACCGCGTCCGGTCCAGCGTCCGGTCACCTCTGTGACCTCCGTTTGCCTCTGTTTCTTTTCTGACTTCTGGCGTAGTGGAAAAAAGTTATTTTAACTCCTCGAAAACGCCTGAATCCCGCCTCGCAAGCTCGGCGGGAGGGAGAGAGGACCCCAAACCCTCTCTACCGCTCAAACTCCACCGCCTTCGCAAACGTGCTAACACCACCAAGTGATCTCGTCATGTGTGAGTGTGTTAGCATTTTCACAATCATTTTTCGAGGCGATATTAGTTCTATCCAAATGCATATGATTATGAAATGCACACCTAGAGGCACTTAGGAGTTCAATAGCCGCGTCATTCCTCTCTTTATAGTACGACTATCTATCCTATAATGTAACCACACCCACTAGGTGTCTTGGTTACTAAAACACAACCCTTAAGCATATACCTTTGCCTTGATCACGTAGGGTTGCGTCCAAATTCAAGTGTGGCCATTATGATCACCATGTCCATCTTGCCACCAACCTTGGAATGTACTAATCCTCATATGCTACATACAACTTAGGCATAGGATTAGTACTTAGGCATTGTCACTAATTACCAACACCAAACATAGGACTTTCAATATGTTGTAAGTGTTGCATCTGAATATTTCAAAAGTAGATTGGGTGTTGCATCTCCCTCCTTGATTTCTGCTACCTTGCCTCTATGTCTCCTTTCAATGCTGGTTGAGCATCCACCGCCTCCTCCCTCTCTTCTCGATGTTGGTGACATTCGGGGCGGCATGGACCCTACGTGGGCGCGTGAAACGGCGCGAATGAAAGATCATTGTTTGGTTTTGGTAATTGAGTGACAACTTAGGTGGACTAATTGTGTTTTATGTGAGATACATAGGTGATTAGTCCACATGTATATGTGTGAGAGCAACATATGCCATAGAGGTGGAAATGGCTTGGAGATGTTGTAAAGCTTGCATATGTGATGATGGAGGAGCTTATTGCATATGAGACATGACATGAAGTCATGTGACCAAGGTGGACAAGATCAAGATGAGGCTTGGCTCGATAGACCGGTTGCAAGTGTGAAGGGTAAGTCAGAGGCTTTGAAGCGAGGGACCGCGTGTGACGGTGAAGCTTGAGCAAGACTTGGCGCTGATGGACCAACGCAACGGTGAAGAGCAAGTGAGATCAAGATCGATGAACCAATACGGTCACGTGATGATATGAAGTGGATCATATCATTTGATGATTGGTTGGTGCATGTGTTGCATCAACATCGAAAGAGATGGAATGGAATGCGCAAGGCAAAGGTATAACCGAGGGTATTTCATTTCACCGGTCAAAAGTTGTGTAGAGAAGTGCATGACCGGGTTTAGGATAGATGGCCGTACTATCAAGAGGGGCAAACTTGTTTGCATATCGGTCATCTAGTGCCACTCGAGTGATCTACTTTGCATCGTTGCTAGAATCGAGTGGTGTGGCAAGTTAAGTGGTTAACTCCTTTAAAATGATTATGAAAATGCTAACACACATGCACATAGTGATGTACAAGCTCGGCGGGATTCAGCGTTTTTCGTGGAAGTGAAATGCTTATTTTCACTACGCCGGAGGCGGAGATTTTCTCTAAGACAAAGTGTAAGGTTCGAATGGCTAGAGGGGGGGTGAATAGCCTATTCAAAAATCTACAAGCTTCACTAAACAACCACGTTAGTATAAAAGATGTCTAAGCTAATTCTAGCACTAGCTCAACTACACTATGCAAGCCACCTATACAACTTAGTGAAGCAAGGCTATGATCTTTAATACACACTAACAAAGCTAGGTCACTAAGCTACTTACTCCTATGTGATAAAAGCTACTCTAAACAAGCTATACTAGAAGTAGTACGAGAAAGTAAAGAGCAAGTGATTTGATTCTTATACCAACGATGTAGAGAAGTAAAGCACTCGAAGAATCAATCACAATGATCAACCACAAGAGAAATCCTCGGTAAAGAGATGACACAAGATTTTTACCGAGGTTCACTTGCTTCCCGGCAAGCTACTCCTCGTTGTGGCGATGCACCCACTTGTCGATTCGCGAGCTAATCGACTATCAAGAGTCGAGCCCTCGGCGGGCGCCGCACAACCGCACACAAGACGGGGATCCTCCAAGCCACGAGCTCTACTAGAGTATCCAATTTGCGAACTTCCACGGGGAAGGATCAAGAACCCCTTACAACACTTGGTGAAGGCTCCAACAATCTCCAATCGCGAGCTCAATCACCTCCGCTGCTCCAAGCCGTCTACCGTGTCGGGAAACACGGAAGAGTAACAAGAAATCTGCAGCAACTCGAAGATCAAGTGCCTCTAGAATGCAACTCTCAAGCAATGCACTTGAATCTCACTCAAGATGTGCAACTATGCAAAGAGATGAGTGGAGGGGTTGTTCTCTAGCTCAAAGTATGTCTCTATATCTCAAAATGTGCAAGAGTTACCCTCAACCCCGGCCAACCTCTATTTATAACGTAGGGGTACGCAGCTAGCCGTTACAGACGACGCAGCGAAAAACGCGCTGATCGGACGCTCCGGTCAGGGTGACCAGACGTGTCCGGTCACTACACGACAGCAAGAAACAGTGCGAGTCAGAACTAGCCGTTGTCGTGATCGGACGCGCTGAACCGATTGACCGGACGCGACAGTGCCCGTGTCCGGTCGCGTTCCAGTATGCTCCCGTTGAGACCGGACGCGTCCGATCGCACGTGACCGGACGCGCCGCGTGTCCGATCGTCACTCCGCTTCGCTCTGCCCCTCTGGACGCCTGACCGGACACGCTGGTTCTGTGAAGGACCGGACGCGCTGGTCAGGCCTGAAAAGCGCTCAACGAAACAATGACCGGACGCGCTGTTGAACTGACCGGACGCCACAGTGCCAGCGTCCGGTTACAGTCCAGTAAGCTCCCTAGATGACCGGACGCGCTGCGCGTCCGGTCATCAGTGACCGGACGCGCTGCGCGTCCGATCATCAAACTGAAAACCACGCAGACACTAAACACTGACCGGACATGTCCGGTCATATCGTGACCGCGTCCGGTGCAGCGTCCGGTCACCACAGTGACCTCCGTTCGCCTCCGTTTCTTTTCCGACTTCCGGCGCAATAGAAAATAGGCGTTTCACTTCTCCAAAAAGCGCCGAATCCCGCCTCGCAAGCTCGGCGGGAGGGAGAGAAGAACCCAAACCCTTCTCTACCGCTCAAACTCCACCGCTTTCACAAACGTGCTAACACCACCATGTGTAAATCACCATGTGCATGTGTGTTAGCATTTCATAATCATTTTCCATGGCGTTATGTTAGCTCTTTACTAGATCCTAATGCATATGCTCAAGACATTGATCTAGTGGCACTTGATTTTCGAGCTAACCGTGATTGCCCCTCTTGATAGTCGGCTATATATCCTAAACTCGGTCAATCACTTCTCTACTCATCTTAGACCAGCAAAAGGAAAACCCTATGATTATACCTTTGCCTTGCGCTCTTAGATCCTTCTCCTCCACTTGATCATCATGTCCTTCATTTTATGTGCATCTCCACCATGATCATCATTTCATGTCCATGCACCATCTCTTTGTGATCTTGTGGCCACCACTCCTTGCCACATACACCTTCATCACATGTGTTGCTTATGCCTAACTCAAAACACTTAACATATGGCATTAGCAACTTGGTGTCATTAATTACCAAAACCAAACTTGGGCTTTCAATCTCCCCCTTTTTGGTAATTGATGACAACCATCACAAAGATATGAAATGAAATCAATTTTCAATTTCGATAGTATTAGCTCCCCCTACATATGTGCTTCCATGAGTTTGATTCAATTGTGCACGTATGTATGGATTTGAATTTTGGGAGAGTTACTACTATCAAATTGATGCGAAGGTATATAGAATGGACCTTTGAAGCGTGATACCAATCAGAGTTGCCTTTATATACCATCCTTAGCATCGATGTAGCTAGACACCGCTTGTAATACATCACTTGTAAAGATCACAAACACTAAAGTACCCCGTGAGATCAACATTATAAGCAAAGGTGTCTAGATACCATTTGTAAATCTACTCTTAACAAGTCATCATTCAAGTACTATTTCTAGCAATCACCATTCAAACATGAATATCGAAATTAAATTTGCAATGCAACACATCATCATGATAGTGCACATACAAATGCAACAAATAATTCATGAGCTTGCTCCCCTGTGACTTTTCTCTCCCCCTATGATTTTTCTCTCCCCCTTTTTATCTTATTTTCTCTTTGCAATATCTTTGTGACTTTTCTCTCCCCCTTTGTCAATAATCACCAAAAAGGTGCCAAATTAGTGAGAGATAAGTCAATCAATATGAGGGAGTCCAAATTATGGTTCAATCTAGATCACTTGCCTAGAATATGTAATTCGGTTTGATCCAAGGACAAGCTTTTTCACACCTCATAAAGTATAAGGGTTATCTTGACCATGTTGAATTACACATCATGAGCTCGTTTACTAGATTCAACACTAGGTTTGCAAGCCCACAAACATGTCATATGCTACCACTAGATTAAACAAACATAGAAGCAATAGTGGTATCATATATACATCAAAAACATTTGATTTTCATGAATGAGCCTATTTGTCATGCAAATGTCAATATGTTCTAAACATGTCCTTAGCAAAGTATGAATGATATGCCAAACAACTTTACCTTGCTATGTTGAAGGAGAGGCATGTCATATAAGAATGTGGGGGTACACTCATTTCAAGTTGGAGAAGTCAAGTATGTTTAATTCATTCTTTAACTTGTAAAACCTTTTCTCATCAAGTGGCTTTGTGAATATATCGGCTAATTGATTTTCGTTGCCAATGCTCTCAATGCTAATATCACCCTTTTGTTGATGGTCTCTTATGAAATGGTGCCTTATATCAATGTGCTTGGTTCTTGAATGTTGAACCGGATTTTGAGTCATCTTGATAGCACTTTCATTGTCACAAAACAAAGGCACATTCTTAAATTTGATTCCAAAGTCATTCAAGGTGGCTTTCATCCAAAGCAATTGTGCACAATAACTACCGGCACTAATGTATTCGGCCTCGGCGGTAAATAGTGCAACACTATTTTGTTTCTTTGATGACCATGAAACAAGAGACCTTTCAAGCAATTGACAAGTGCCACTTGTGCTCATTCTATCAATCTTGCATCCACCATAGTCGGAGTCTGAATATCCAATCAACTCAAAATTAGACCCCTTGGGATACCATAATCCAACATCATGAGTGCCCTTAAGATATCTCAATATCCTCTTGGTTGCTTTCAAGTGACTTTCTCTAGGTGAAGCTTGATATCTTGCACACTTGCATACACTAAACATCACATCCGGCCTAAAAGCGGTGACATAGAGCAAACTTCCAATCATAGACCGGTATTGCTTTTGATCTACCATGTTGCCACTAGCATCAACACTCAATTGATCATTAGTACCCATTGGTGTACTCATTGGCTTAGCATCTTGCAATCCAAACTTCTTGATCATGTCCTTGATGTACTTGCCTTGACTTACAAAAGTGCCATTCTTCATTTGCTTGATTTGAAGTCCAAGGAAGTAACTAAGCTCTCCAATCATAGACATCTCAAACTCATTAGCCATCATATTTCCAAACTCTTCACAAAAGTCTTGATTGGTTGATCCAAAGATAATGTCATCCACATAGATTTGCAACACAAACAAGTCATTTCCAAGCTTCTTGGTGAAGAGAGTGGTGTCAACCTTTCCCATCTTGAACCCTTTAGAGAGAAGAAAGTCCCTCAATCTCTCATACCATGCTCTAGGTGCTTGCTTCAAACCATACAATGCCTTCTTTAGCTTGTAAACATGGTCGGGCTTCTTGTCATCTTCAAAACCGGGAGGTTGCTCAACATAAACTTCTTCATTGATGTAGCCATTGAGAAATGCACTATAGACATCCATTTGATAGAGCTTGATGTTGTGTGCACAAGCATATGCTAATAAGATTCTAATTGCTTCCAATCTTGCAACCGGTGTATATGTCTCTCCAAAGTCAAGACCCTCAACTTGAGTGTATCCTTGTGCTACTAATCTTGCTTTGTTTCTCACAACCATGCTATCTTGATCTTGCTTATTTCTAAAGACCCACTTAGTATCAATTACATTGTAGTTCTTTGGCCTCTCAACAAGTTCCCAAACTTGATTTCTAGTGAAGTTGTTTATCTCTTCATGCATGGCATTTACCCAATCAGAATTCTTCAGGGCATCTTCAATTTTCTTTGGTTCTTCTAATGAGACAAATGAGTAATGCTCACAAAAGAATGCTAGCCTTGATCTAGTTTGAACACCACTTTGAATTCCACCAATGATTTGGTCCAATGGATGATCTCTTGCAATACTAGTAGGTTATAGTATTGGGAGTTGATTGCTTCCACTTGTTTGACCTTGAACTTGCACTTCATCATGAGAACCACTTGAGCTTGCTTGATTTGAATCAATTTGCACACTTTGGTTGATCACATGAATATCATCATCATCAACTTGCCTTGGCTTTATGTCACCAATGTCCATGTTCTTCATTGCATTTGACAATTGATCTCCTCTCACATCATCAAGGTTTTGAGCTTCATTTTGAGATCCTTGGGTTTCATCAAACTCAACATCATGAACTTCTTCCAAGGTGCCATTTGTGAGATTCCAAACTCTATATGCTTTGCTTGTGGTAGAATAACCAAGTAAGAATCCTTCATCACATTTCTTTTCAAACTTGCTCAATCTAGTGCCTTTCTTGAGAATATAGCATTTGCAACCAAACACTCTAAAGTATGCAATATTAGGCTTTCTTCCATTCAATAGCTCATATGGTGTCTTTTCAAGCTTTCCATGGCAATAGAGACGGTTGCTACAATAGCAAGCCATATTGATAGCTTCACTCCAAAATGAATGACTCACATTATATTCACTAAGCATTGATCTAGCCATATCAATTAAGGTTCTATTTTTCCTTTCAACTACACCATTGGATTGAGGAGTGTATGTTGGTGAGAATTGATGTCCAATACCAAGATCAACACATAAATCTTTAATTCTTGTGTTCTTGAACTCACTACCATTGTCACTTCTAATCTTCTTGATGGTAGTCTCAAACTCATTTTGCACCCTCTTGACAAAAGACTTGAATAGATCAAAAACATCACTCTTGTCATAGAGAAAGAACACCCAAGTGTATCTAGTGTAGTCATCAACAATCACAAAACCATACTTGTTGCCACCTATGCTAGTGTATGTTGTTGGCCCAAACAAGTCCATGTGCAATAACTCAAATGCCTTTGATGTGCTCATCTCACTCTTACTAGGATGTGTATTTCTAACTTGTTTGCCGGCTTGACAAGCACTACATAGTTTATCCTTTTCAAAGGTGACATCCTTCAATCCTCTAACTAAGTCATGCCTCAAAAGTTTGTTCAATTATTTCATTCCAACATGACCAAGCCTTCTATGCCATAACCAACCCATACTAGATTTACTAAGCAAGCATGATGTCAATTGTGTCTCACTATCATTGAAGTCAACCAAGTATAAGCTACCATGTCTAAATCCTTTGAATATAAAATTTGATTCATCAACACTTATGACTTCAACATCATCACTACCAAAAATACACTTGAAGCCAAGATCACAAAGTTGTGCCACCGACAAAAGATTGAAATCCAAGCTCTCAACTAGCAACACATTAGATATGCTCATGTCATTTGAGATAGCAATTTTACCAAGCCCCTTGACCTTGCCTTTCTTATTGTTGCCAAAAGTGATAGCATCAAAACCACCATTTTGACTTGTATCAATTGAATTGAACATACAAGAGTCTCCGGTCATATGTTGAGTGCACCCACTATCAAGCACTCAATGCCTTCCTCCGGCTTTGTAATTGACCTACAAGACAAGATCAATTCTTTTTAGGTACCCAAACTTGTTTGGGTCCTCCAAGATTAGAGACTAAGCTCTTTGGTACCCAAATGGCTTTCTTCTTTGAGCCTATCCATGGTGTACCAATGAACTTAGCATAAACACCATTTGTACCCTTGGTAAGCATATAGAAAGAATTAAACTTGATTGAGGATATGTTTGCATTGAATTTCTTGTTCATGCAATGTTGCTCTATGTGACCAACTTGCTTGCAACTTTTGCAATAGCTACCATTGTTCTTCACAAAACGAGTCTTGTGAGGAGCAAAAGCGGCCTTGCCTTTCTTGGGGTTATAGCCCAATCCCTCTTTGTAGAGAGAAGCTCTTTGGCTACCTAAGCACATAAGCAAGCGGTCCTCACCATCATAAGCCTTAGCTAATGTGTGATTGAGCTCTTTTACCTCCTTCTTGAGATCTTCATTCTCAACTATAAGTGTAGAGTCACAAGTGAAACCATCACTACTAGATGAGGATGATGTAGATAAGCTACATGAAGGGTTAGTAGGAGCAACAATAATAGGCTTATAAAAAGTTTCATCAATTATATCACATGATATGCCTATGTTGCAAGTTTTAGCTTTCTCAACATTAGTTGGTATGTTTTCATATTTTTCAACTAGAGAGGAATGAGCTTCTTCTAGCTTAGTGTGAGACTTTTGAAGCTTCTTATGGTCTACCTTTAGACTCTCATAAGATGCCCTAAGCTCATCAAGTTCTTGCATAAGGTTTTTCTTTTCTTTAAGCAAGCCCTTGTATTCCTTTCTAGATTCTTTAAAATGTTGAGTGCAATCTTTTAGCATAGTGATTAGTTCATCTTTAGTGAATTCTTCTTCATCGCTATCACTATCACTATCATTATTATGATCACTCTCATCATCGGATGATACCTTAGCGGCCTTAGCCATGAAGCACGATGGAGTGTCGAAGAGGGAGATCTTCTCTTGGATGGCAATGCTAGCATGTCCCTTCTTCTTACTCTTGTTGTCATCCTCATCATCACTTGAGGAATCATCACTATCCCATGTAGCAACATGAGAATCATTCTTCTTCTTATAAGAGCTCTCCTTCTTCTCTTGCTTCTTCTTTTGCTTCTTTCTCTCCTTCTTGATAGCATCTTCATCATCACTATCATAAGGACATTTTGCAATGAGATGGTCCTTGCTATGGCATCTAAAACATCTCATGGTATGCTCATTCTTCTTGGATGAGTTCTTCCTCCTTCTTGCACGATAGCCTTTCTTCTTCATGAATTTGCCGAATTGCTTGACAAAAAGAGCCATCTTCTCATCAATGTCATCACTATCACAAGAGCTTGAGTCTTCATCACTTGATGATTCAATCTTAGATTTGCCCTTGGATGTGGTGGCTTTGAATGCCACACTCTTCTTCTTTTCATCATCTTTCTTCTCATTTTCTTTCTTCTTCTTCTTGACCAACTCATCCTTCTCATCATCTTCTCTATATGAATCATCAGTCATCACTTCTTGGAATATTTGTTGAGAAGTTGAATCCTTCAATGTAGTCCTCACTAGCACGGTGATCAATGTATCAAATCTCTTGGGCAAGCTTCTCAAGAACTTCATAGAGAATTGATTGTCCTTGACCTCCTCACCAAGTGCCTTGAGCTCATTGACAATGACTTGCAACCTATGAAACATCTCGGGTACACTCTCATCATCTTGCATCTTGAAGCTTGAAAATTTTTCTTGCAAGATATATGCTTTAGCGGTCTTTGTGCCTTCGGTGCCCTCAAATGTTTCTTCTAGCTTGGCCTAAGCATCATGAGCAATCTCTATGTTCTTTACTTGCTCAAATGTCTTGTCATCTAATGCCTCATGAAGAGCACTAATGGCAATGCCATTGCATTGGAGCTTCTTCTCTTCCACCGGTGTAGGTGCTTCTGGATTAACAACCTCAAATTTTGTTTTGGTGACCTTCCACACTTCTCTATTGATTGACTTTAGGTGTGCGGTCATCTTAACCTTCCAATATACATAATTTGTGCCATCAAAGTGAGGTGCCTTCTTGGTGTTGTTGATGTGCAAGCTTAATTGAGCCATTTCTTTTTCACCGTAGGTTGTTAAGCCTCAAATAAACGGTGCCTTGGCTCTGATACCACTTGTAAGGTTAGAATGGCTAGAGGGGGGGTGAATAGCCTATTCAAAAATCTACAAGTTTCACTAAACAACCACGTTAGTATAAAAGATGGCTAAGCTAATTCTAGCACTAGCTCAACTACACTATGCAAGCCACCTATACAACTTAGTGAAGCAAGGCTATGATCTTTAATACACACCAACAAAGCTAGGTCACTAAGCTACTTACTCCTATGTGATAAAAGCTACTCTAAACAAGCTACACTAGAAGTAGTACGAGAAAGTAAAGAGCAAGTGACTTGATTCTTATACCAACGATGTAGAGAAGTAAAGCACTCGAAGAATCAATCACAATGATCAACCACAAGAGAAATCCTCGGTAAAGAGATGACACAAGATTTTTACTGAGGTTCACTTGCTTCCCGGCAAGCTACTCCTCGTTGTGGCGATGCACCCACTTGTCGGTTCGCGAGCTAATCGACTATCAAGAGTCGAGCCCTCGGTGGGCGCCGCACAACCGCACGCAAGACGGGGATCCTCCAAGCCACGAGCTCCACTAGAGTATCCAATTTGCGAACTCCCGCGGGGAAGGATCAAGAACCCCTTACAACACTTGGTGAAGGCTCCAACAATCTCCAATTGCGAGCTCAATCACCTCCGCTGCTCCAAGCCATCTACCGTGTCGGGAAACACGGAAGAGTAACAAGAAATCCGTAGCAACTCGAAGATCAAGTGCCTCTAGAATGCAACTCTCAAGCAATGCACTTGAATCTCACTCAATCTCACTCAAGATGTGCAACTATGCAAAGAGATGAGTGGAGGGATTGTTCTCTAGCTCAAAGTATGTCTCTATATCTCAAAATATGCAAGAGTTACCCTCAACCCCGGCCAACCTCTATTTATAACGTAGGGGTATGCAGCTAGCCGTTACAAACGACGCAGCGAAAAACGCGCTGATCGGACGCTCCGGTCAGGGTGACCGGACGCGTCCGGTCACTACACGACAGTAAGAAACAGTGCGAGTCAGAACTAGCCGTTGCCGTGATCGGACGCGCTGAACCGATTGACCGGACGCGACAGTGCCCGCGTCCGGTCGCGTTCCAGTATGCTCCCGTTGAGACCGGACGCGTCCGATCGCACGTGACCGGACGCGCCGCGCGTCCGATCGTCACTCCGCTTCGCTCTGCCCCTCTGGACGCCTGACCGGACGCGCTGGTTCCGTGAAGGACCGGACGCGCTGGTCAGGCCTGAGAAGCGCTCAACGAAACAATGACCGGACGCGCTGTTGAACTGACCGGACGCCACAGTGCCAGCGTCCGGTTACAGTCCAGTAAGCTCCCTAGTCATCAGTGACCGGACGCGCTGCGCGTCCGATCATCAAACTGAAAACCGCGCAGACACTGAACACTGACCGGACGCGTCCGGTCATATCGTGACCGCGTCCGGTGCAGCGTCCGGTCACCACAGTGACCTCCGTTCGCCTCCGTTTCTTTTCTGACTTCCAGCGCAATAGAAAATAGGCGTTTCACTTCTCCAAAAAGCGCCGAATCCCGCCTCGCAAGCTCGGCGGGAGGGAGAGAAGAACCCAAACCCTTCTCTACCGCTCAAACTCCACCGCCTTCACAAACGTGCTAACACCACCATGTGTAAATCACCATGTGCATGTGTGTTAGCATTTCATAATCATTTTCCAAGGCGTTATGTTAGCTCTTTACTAGATCCTAATGCATATGCTCAAGACATTGATCTAGTGGCACTTGATTTCCGAGCTAACCGTGATTGCCCCTCTTGATAGTCGGCTATATATCCTAAACCCGGTCAATCACTTCTTTACTCATCTTAGACCGGCAAAAGGAAAACCCTATAATTATACCTTTGCCTTGTGCTCTTAGATCCTTCTCCTCTACTTGATCATCATGTCCTTCATTTTATGTGCATCTCCACCATGATCATCATTTCATGTCCATGCACCATCTCTTTGTGATCTTGTGGCCACCACTCCTTGCCACATACACCTTCATCACATGTGTTACTTATGCCTAACTCAAAACACTTAACACATGGCATTAGCAACTTGGTGTCATTAATTACCAAAACCAAACTTGGGCTTTCACAAAGGAGAAGAAAGTCGAAGAAGAAACGGAGGCGAAAGGAGGTCACTGGTGTGACCGGACGCTGGACCAGACGCGGTCTCGGCATGACTGGTGTGTCCGGTCAGTGGCAGCAGCTATGCGCGGCGCGGGGCACTAGAGTTTGCAACCGGCGCATCCGGTCCCTTGCAGAACCGGAGCGTCCGGTCATGCACCCAGGGAACAGCGCGTGTCTCAGAGTTGATCGGACGCGGTGGCGCTCCGGTCACGTGCGTTCGGACGCGTCCGGTCAACAAAGTTTCTCTCTGGACAGCGACCAGATGCTGGCACTGTCACATCCGGTTATGGCGTGGAGCGCGTTCGGTCAAATAGTGAAACGCGTTCGGTCGATCTCTTGACCATTGGCGTGCAAGTGACCGTTGGGATCGCGTGGATGACATTGAACGCAGGACGACACGTGGACGGCTACGAGTAACCAGACGCGGTGCAGCGCATCCGGTCGATGCGAAAAACGCCTAGTGAAGGGGTAACAGTCATATTCGTTCATGGGGCTATAAATACTTGTGGTGGCTGGTCTTGGCTGGTAGCTGAGCACACTATAGCCTTGGTGGCTTATGTGGTAGTGCTTGGGAGCCCTCTAACTCACTCTTGCTTGATAGTGTCCATCCGATCGAGTGAGTGAGCGATTCTAGTGCGATTGCATCGTGAGGTTGTATCGAGTGGCACTAGGTGTTCGTGTTGCAACCCGGTGGTGCTTGTTACTCTTGGAGGTTGCCACCTCCTAGATAGCTTGGTGGCTTGTGGCTCCGTCGAAGCTCGCAAGAAGATTGTGCGAGGCTCCGGAGAAGCTTTGTGAGGGGGATTGTGCTCACCCTGCGGGAATCGCGAAGAGCAACTCTAGTAGAGCGTGTCATTGAGCTACCACACTTGATGGTGGGTTCTTGCGGCGCTCTTTGGGAGAGCTCGGTTGTGGATACCGATTAGCCGCCGAACCACGAGGTGTTGATCGACACAACGGAGATTAGTTTGGTGGCAACCAAGTGAACCTTGGTGAAAAATCATCGTGTCAACCTTGTGTATTTCTTCACGGTGGTTTGCATCCTCTCTACGCAAGCTTGTACTTACATTATATACTTAAGTGCTTGTGTAGTTGCTCTGGTAACTAGTTTGCTTGTGTAGCTAGCTAGTTATCTTCTTGCTTGTGTAGCTAGAAGTATCCCTTTTGCGTGGCTAATTTGGTTTGTGTAACCTCGTTAGTCACATTGTTTAGTTTGTGTAGCTAAGTAATTTGCGCTCTCTAATTTGGCATTGGTTGCCTTGTTATTGAGCATTGCTAGTGAGCTATGGGCTTTGTGCTTTTGCTTCACTAGTGGTATAGGAGTTTTCTCGATTGGTAAATTACTAGTGCATAGGTTTGTGTGACATTGCTCTAAAATTGTTTAGGTGAGCTTTTGCTAAGCTTGACACCTTAGTTGCTTAATTAGGATCTTTACAAGGTGCTAGAGAACTTAGACAGAGAGGTGTAGTTTTGGCTAGAACAATATTTTTAATTCCACACTTATTTCGGTTAGCAGATGCGATTAAGTTTTTAAAAGAACTATTCATCCTCCCTCTAGTCCGTCGTCTCGACCTTTCAACGGAAAAATGACTACATGCACGGGCGTCCGGACATCCCGTCCGTCTGGACGTCCAGGCCCCGTTTTTTTACCATTTTGTTTCTTTTGTTTTTTTAGTTTTCTGCTCGCAAATGGATAAGTTCATACTTAATTATATAACAGTCTTGATATGGACAAGAACTTCGATAGAAAATTGTTATGCTACTTTTTCTAGAAAATGTTAATGTAAACCTACAAATTATATTATATGTATGTATGATTAAACAATTGTGAGATACATTCAATAATAGTACTCTCTCATTTCAATAAAAGAAGACTTTTAAGACAACTCCTTTTATTGACTAGAGGGAGTGTTTTTTTTTCTCCTTCGAACCGAGTGTTTCTTAAGTTTATAGTCAAAGAGAAAAAAAAAGGATAACCACACACCTTACAAATTTTCACCTCAATCTACTCCAACATACATGGTTTAATCTGAATACGAGTATATCCAAACAAGTCATTAGCATCATACATTTACGTTATGTTTCTTTTTTCTTGGGGTGTACATTGTTCAGGAATGGAAGGAGCGAACAGCCGAACAAGGTCAAAAGCTAGAGGCTGAAAGCCGCAAGCCATGCACCGCAATGCGCCAGCACGCAGCACATGCATTGCCTCGCCAATTCACGAATCCAGTCGATTCGCACTCACAGGAATCCTACCAATTCCGCGCCGTGACAAGAAGAGCTTCCCAAGGTCTCTGTCACGGCCGAGTGCATGCTCACGGGCCCTTCTTCATATCACTCACTCCCTTTCCCTTCCCTTCCCATCAGGGGCCAAGCCATCTCAGTTCTTCATTGAGGGCGATGACCGCTGCTCGTAGCCGCTGCTGCCTGCAGGCGGCGGTGCTGCTCTGGGCGGCGCTCTCGCCGTGGGCGCTCGCTTTAGCGGCCACGGCCATGCCGGCAAAGCTCAAGGCCGCGCCGGCGGCTGTGGCGACCGGGCCAGTGTCCAGGGTGGACGACGCCACGATGTTTCGGATATACTACGGCCAGAGCTTCAAGGTCATCAAGAACTCCGGCGACGGCAAGAGCTACCTTCTCATGCAGGTAAAGTAATAAGCTATTGCGTCGCCGGATTCTT
Organism: Saccharum hybrid cultivar R570; assembly: GCA_038087645.1. Lineage (NCBI taxonomy): Eukaryota > Viridiplantae > Streptophyta > Magnoliopsida > Poales > Poaceae > Saccharum > Saccharum hybrid cultivar. Next base: position 36,652,601 of record JAQSUU010000012.1, on the reverse strand, counting down.
CGTCAGCCAATTTCCTGAGAAGGAAGTGCTCACCATACCTGCAGAACACGTCCAAGATGGCATCAAAGACGAAGTATTGCACGGGGAGGATCAAGTCATTCGTCATCCCCCTCGCCAACTTCTCCGTCGACACCACCACTTCTCCAGGTACTTCCTCACCGTCTACTGCTCTGAACTTTTTACCCTTAACAATGGAAAATGGTGCAACTCCGTCCAAACACCACCTTGAACACACATGCTGCAAAAATGGGGAACGTACAGCTAGAACATACCAAAGCTGTAGTAAGTTATCCAAAATTCCAGATAAACTTGGCAATAACATTTCTGAACTTTTCACAGCCGAACCCATTCACATCGTTCAGTCAGCGCAAGGTAAAAATATACTTATCAGTACACGAGAATCTTTCCTCAATAGAATAGATAATTCATAATTCATGACAACTCCATTTTGTTGCCCAGTGCCCAAGTACTTTTGACCCTTTTTTTTCTCTCGTATGTACATACATCCGTAACTGATCGGAGTAATATTGTTCCCACCTTTGTCTGCAGTGTCATTCTTTGAGGTGAGCAATGCAGGACACAAACTGAAACTCTGCAGCATAGTCCAATGGGCAATTGTTCCTCCTTCAGCAACGAAAAAAAAACTCAGACAATATCTGAATATTCAATTCCACATCTACTCCGAACTTAAGGCTAAGAAAATTGTAGTTAGCTGTCACTAATAACTAGTATGCATACACAATGAAACAAGAGCAGCAAAAGAAACAGAAAAGCCAAGAGAGACTAGCAGGCGTGAATGCTTTAAGCTTATAAATTATTATTGATCTCATAAGTACATTGACATATATGCAGCTGCTTGGAGTGATAGAAAACTTGAAAGGAATAACATCAAACCAAGTTGCTTCTCAGTGTGTGCTCCAATCATATACAAGTGGAAATGCCCAGCTTGTGAATAGGACTGATGCACAGACACTCGCGCAGTTTACTGCACATTTCATAAGTGACACAGATGAAGATAGAGGTTGCAACTTCGCAGCATATGTACCCTTAGAAGAGGATACGCCATTGCAGGTAAAGCAATAAAGGAAACCTGAGCTCAATCTGGAACTTGTCTAGTTATTTATTACAACCTAAAACTTACATACTATCTCTTCAATGGTTCTCTCCAGAGGGCTGAATGGATCAAGTACTTGGGAACTTTCACAAACTCTGAAGACAGGGCTAATGCTGTCTATGATGCAGTTAAGACCACTAAATGTATCTTTATTTGAATTGATATGAATAAGTAATAAAGTATGGTTTTACGGCATTTGACAGTGCCATAAAACCACACTTTGCGAATTATTTGTCTCATTTCTCCAGCACGTCATTGCAGATAAAGAAAAACTACCTGTGCTTAAGCAAAGCAGCTGCAAACCTTAGCACAAGATTCAAGCCTATAGTAGCGTGGATTGAATTCACACAGGTATGCAACTGCAAACCAGTAAAATCGTAACTTTTAGAATAACCCATGCTTAGTGATCATCAAACCATCTCCATCTACTGATGTAGGGAATGTGGACATTTGTTAAAGAAAGCTACACCTTACAGGTAAGGCCGCGCTTTCTATTGAAGACTCCTTAAAGATTAGTAGTCAAATAAAAAAAAGAAGTGGGCCACTGATGTGCATGCTTGGTTTCATGTACAGTATGTAACAGATGCAGGAGCAGAAATTGTTGATGCAACTATTACAAATAAGAGATTTAATAGTTCAGATCCAGAGGATATGGACAACTTCCATGCTATTCTTTGTGTGAGTATCAACCACTCAGAATCTAATCTAATATTACAACCCTGTAATGCTAATAGTTGACGAGCTCACTGTTCCATGTGATGTACAAAAGACCCAGTCTCTTTTGGTCAGAAAAGGGATTAATCCTGACACAATTAACATTTATAACTTGACTGGTTCTATCAAATAAATAATTCCTGCAAAACACCAAATGCTCTATTACTTGACACATTTTTCAGTGACTCCGCACTAAGTAGCAGTTAACTAAGCTTGGTTCACGAATATTCCAGACAGTGGACGTGGTCATTGATCAGACATATGCTTTGGAGCCCGCAGAGTACAAACTATCCACTTTTTTGGAGAACATTAATGTCAGCCACGACTCGTGCTATAGTTTTGTATCAAACCGCAGCATATGGAGATTTGACAAAAGGATAGGAGCTTCTGGGACACTTGGTAATGGAAGCAATCCTACTCCTAAAACTCCAGTATCATATCTTTTACCTATGTATCTAATGGATTTTTCCATCTCAAAGAAATGGTGTCATAGACATTTACTCCTTTTCCCCCTTTAAGATTGGTACGATGGAGCTATCTCACAGCCTCAGTTGGTTCTTGGAGATCTCATAGAAGTTTTCTTCCCAACAGGGAACTACACAACAATTTACTTCAGGAATCTTGCAAAGGCATGAGCTGTGTTCTCTTTATGCTACCTTTTCCTTTCATTTAATTAATTCATGACATCCCCAGAACAAGGTTGTTGATCAGTGGAACTATAATTACACAGGAAGAAGGGGTCACAGAGATTGGCCCTGAAATGTGCGCTAGGAGCATATCCACACCCATGGAGCCTATAATCCTGCCCTGCGAATGATGAACCCAGATGAACACGACGAGTTGTCAAGCTACTGTACTAGCAAACAGTGGCAACTAGTTGATGGAAGCATTTAGGTTACTGACAAACTGATCTGGACAGAAGCATTTGCAAAGATTAGATTACACAGTTGATAAAGATATATTGAGCTTTCTTTCAAATATATTGAGCAGCAACAACTAGTTGGTCTGTTGATCATTTAATAAGTGATTACAAACCAAGCACGCTGTATCCATGTTGAAGGAATTTGATGTAATTATCCAATAAATCCTCTTTTGAAACTCAAACAATTGTTTTCAATATGATATCTGCCTGTAATTTGTATTCTCTTGACTGATATGTCCTAAAATTTTATAAAATGGGATATTAAGTTACTAACTGCTTGCACAGCTCAACTCATGATTAGCCACAAGTACTTAGGTTACAAGTATAAAACACTGATAAACAAAGTTGAACTGGAACTCATAAGACATCATATCATCAAATCATCAAAAATAATATAAGCCACTTGGAATCAGATGCTACTATCTTTGTGTGATACAAATAGGGGAACTATAAAATAAGAAGTGGAATAAGAATAGGACATAAATAATTGTATTTTATTCAAGTTACAATTTTTTTTTGAACATGCAGGAGAGCTGCTTATTTTTGTATTAAAGAGAAGAAAAACCTGTCCCTTACAAGCAACCACTCTGACTCACCTAGGCAAAGCAGAGGGATTGTGGCACAGTACATGACAAAACACAATCACCTGGGAAATAGAAATAAAAATAACAACACGACCAAACAACTGATCAAACGAGCCCACTCTGAACTAGGTCTAGTTCTTGAAGCTTATGGGGTCAAGGTGTTATAGCAAATATTGCGTTGCCAGGTAAAATTAGTACAAATATATTTTCCACCATGCACCATATTATGGCTCTGGAGTCAATAGCACACCCATGCAAGTGCAATGTACTTACCATTAGAGTGCTCTTCTATTTCTATAAAGAGAAGGCTCCGATGTATTAGTTTGGATAGTCCATGGTACACCTATTCCATGACAAGAATGAGGGGTCTCCAAGAGTCCTGAAAAGAATTGTGTGATTTTCTCAATGTGAATATTAGAATTGAAAGCTTGTTTTAATTAAAAATACAGAAGTTACAACAGAATATAGCATGTTCAAGAGATGCAAACACATATGTTGCTGGTTTTTAGTTTTTACTCTGTAGAATTCAGGTCTCAATAGTCATAATACAAGGAAAACTAGTTGGCTCCTCCTAGTATTTGCGTCTCAACATTCACAGAACTAAGAACAATTTTAACCTAATCTAATATAATAGAAAATGCATCTGCATCTGAAAGAAACAATACATTATACCTTGGCTTAATCATGTAGAGAACTACAAAAAGCAGTGCAAGGAAAAGGCAAAAACCACCAACAGTCAGATATGCGACACCAATAAAATTATTTTTGCCTCCAATCCAAGATGTAGTTGAAAGGACCAGTGCTTTTGACCCTCCAAAACTGTATGTGTTATAGTTGTTCTGTATAACCACTGTGAGTTGATCATTTTCCATAATATCTGTCTCAATTCTTCCATAAAGCTTTCTGAAAGTTGGGAGGGCAGCAGTTCTCATCCAAACAATGAGATCTTCTTGCTCACTTAACTAAACAATTGACAGAAAAAAATGGAAAGACGATAATTTAAATTAGATCAAAACTAGAAGAAAATATATGAAATGGAGATGGTGAAAATATTAACTGTTGAAGACACAGAAACTCTCTCACGTACCGGTATGCTCTCATTTAGCTTAGCACCACCTATAAGATTTCCGTTCTGAAAGTTTCTGGGATAAACATCACTGCCAAATTTTTTGTTCTTGTCACTCTGCCAAGCTATATCCTTTTTATTCACTTCAATAGCTTTCTTGTTGACCGAAATTGTATATGTATCATTGAACAAACTCCAAGCAACGAGGCCACATGGAACGATTGGAGCACCATCAGCACCATAAACTTCAGGCTCACAATCTTTTGTCAAGTGTGCAGCATCTTTATACCGCAATTGTTTATCACTGCGACTTTTCACGTACCTTGGAAAAGGATGCAAAAAAAGGTCTGAATGTCAGCATAATAATTCCTACTTGTAGAATTATGGCAAAACACCTCATACCCCTAGGGTTGGGTGGCTTTGATATATATAGTCAATAATGACTTGAGTTACAAGTAAGCTATATACAAATAACCCCCCTAGACATACACATATCTAACACTCCCCCGCAGTCGAAGCGGGAGGGTCACGGACGCACAGACTGGACCTAAAATCACTGAACAACTGTACAGGGAGACCTTTAGTCATGATGTCAGCGAACTGGTGAGACGACGGTACATGTAGGACCCGAATTTCGCCAAGAGCTACCTTCTCTCGGACGAAGTGAATGTCGATCTCAATATGCTTGGTCCGGCGATGATGAACGGGGTTAGTTGTCATATATACAGCACTGACGTTGTCACAGAAGACAACAGTAGCAGATTGGAGTGGCAAATGAAGCTCCTGAAGAAGTTGGCGCAGCCAACAACACTCGGCGACAGCATGAGCAACGGCACGGTACTCCGCTTCTGCACTGGAGCGAGAGACAGTGGTCTGGCGCTTGGAAGACCAAGACACCAGTGTGTCACCAAGGAAGACACAGTAGCCTGACGTAGAACGCCGGGAGTCAGGACAACCGGCCCAGTCCGCATCAGAGTACGCCGTGAGAGACCGGACAGGACCAGTGCCGATATGCAGACCTGTCGAGAGCGTGCCCTTGACATAGCGAAGAATACGCTTGACGAGGGCGAAGTGCGGTTCACGTGGGTCATGCATGAACAGACACACCTGCTGGACCGCATAAGCCAGGTCCGGCCGTGTGAGGGTCAGATACTGCAGCGCACCAGCGAGGCTGCGGTACTGAGAGGGGTCGGCGACGGGTGGACCATCTTCGGCGGACAGTTTGGACTTGGAGTCCACGGGCGTCGAGGTGGGATGGCACTCCGACATGCCTGCACGCTGGAGAAGCTCAACAGCATACTGACGTTGAGAGAGGAACAAGCCATTTGTCGAGCGCGTGACGGAGATGCCGAGAAAGTGGTGAAGTGCGCCGAGGTCCGTCATCGCAAACTCTGAGCTGAGACGCTCAGTAATGCGACGAAGGAGAGTCGAAGAGGACGCAGTGAGTACGATGTCGTCGACGTAGAGCAACAGATAGGCAATGTTGTCTCCATCTTTATAAATAAAGAGAGACGCATCAGTGGCCGAAGGCTTGAACCCGAGCTGACGAAGGTAAGTGGCAAACCGCTGGTGCCAAGCTCGAGGTGCCTGCTTCAGACCATAGAGAGACCTCTGCAACAAACAAACATGATCAGGAGCAGAGGGGTCAATGAAGCCGGGAGGCTGCTGGCAGAAGACGGTCTCCTGAAGATGACCGTGAAGAAAAGCGTTCTTCACGTCGAGCTGGTGAATGGGCCACGATTGCGAGGCAGCAATGCTGAGGACGACGCGAATCGTGGCCGGTTTGACAACTGGACTGAAAGTCTCGTCGTAGTCGATGCCGTACTGCTGGGAGAAGCCCCGCACAACCCAACGTGCCTTATGCCGAGCAAGGGATCCATCAGCATTATATTTATGCTTGAAAATCCACTTGCCGGTGACGACATTGGCACGGGGTGGTCGAGGAACCAAGCGCCATGTACCATTGTCGACGAGAGCCTGAAACTCCTCCGCCATAGCCGCGCGCCACTGAGGGTCAGCCAGCGCACTGCGATAGTTAGCTGGTAGAGGCGAGGCGACGGCTGTAGACAGGAAGGCGCTGCTGTAATCGACGGGACGAATTGTGCCAGTTTGCAGCCTGGTAGTGGGACGCGCAGCAGGTGCAGGCACTGCAGCAGAAACAGGCGCTGGTGCTGCAGGAGAAGCGCCCGCGGGTGCTGCACCAGAAGCAGCCACGGTGGCTGCAGGTGCCGGTGCAGGTTCTGAAGAAGAGGTAGTCGCAGGTGTACGGGCCGCTGGAGGACGCCGGACGTACACCTGGCCAAAACGCCCCATCGGTGGAGGCGGTGGCGCCGGTGCTGCTGCAGGAAGAACGCGGCCGCAGGAGATGACCGCGGGGTCATCAAGGGGCGTGGAGCCGGACGGGGGCACGAGACCACGCCCGCTAGGCTGAGTCGGCGAGCCGGACGGGGGCACGAGACCACGCCCGCCAGGCTGAGTCGGCGAGCCGGACGGGGGCACGAGACCACGCCCGCCAGGCTGAAGAGGTGCGACACTTGAGAGAAGTGGCGCAATGTCGTCGCTGTCATCAACAAGAAAGTCGAGCGACGCCGGAGAGGAGAGCCCTGCAGTGTTAGCTGAAAAGGGAAATACTGCTTCATCGAACACAATGTGGCGAGAGATGATGATGCGGCGAGAGGACAAATCAAGGCAGCGATAGCCTTTGTGAGATGTCGGGTAGCCGAGGAACACACAAGCAGTGGAACGTGGTGCGAGCTTGTGTGCAGAGGTAGCAGAAAGGTTAGGATAGCAGAGACACCCGAAAACCCGAAGATTGGACAGATCAGGCGGCTGTCCATAGAGACGAGAAAAAGGAATCTCATGAGAAATAGCAGAGCTTGGGCGACGATTTAAGAGGTAGGTGGCTGTGGCGAGGGCTTCAGCCCAATAGGCTGAAGGCATTGAGGAGTGGAGAAGAAGGGTGCGTACTATATTATTGAGAGTGCGCAGAACACGTTCAGCCTTGCCATTCTGGGCTGAAGTGTAGGGGCAAGAAAGACGAAGAAGGATCACATTGGAGGCGAGGAAGTTAGCTGAAGCATTGTTCACAAACTCAGTGCCGTTATCGGCTTGGAAGCACTTAACGGGCAGCGAGAACTGGGTGCGAGCAAAGGCACAAAACTGAACGAGATGCTGATGAACATCAGATTTGCGCCTAAGAGGAAAAGTCCAGCAGTAATGGGTATAATCATCTAATATAACCAGGTAATAAGAGTTGCCAGATACACTGGAAACAGGAGATGTCCAAACATCACAATGCAGTAGTTCAAAAGGTGCCGAGGTACATGAAGAAGAACTACTAAAAGGAAGACGAACATGTTTGCCAAGCTGACACGCGTGGCAGATGCTAGTGAAACTCCTATTACAAGGAACTAAATGCTGGAGACGAGTGGAAACTGCTGGACTAGGATGACCCAGACGACAATGCCACAGAGAAGCGACGTTGGATGCGGCGGCATAAGCTTGATGGGTGGCGGCAGGGAAGGTGTAGAGGTCGCCAGAGCTATTGCAGCGAAGCATCACCCGACTGGTCCGTGGATCCTTAATAGAAAAGCCAAGAGCGTCAAATTCAACAGAACAATTGTTGTCACGAGTGAATTGACGTACAGAAAGGAGATTGCGAATAATGGATGGCACAATAAGGACATTATTGAGTGCAAAGTTGGAGGAAGGAGTAGAGAGAAAAGAGTTGCCCTGCCCAGTGACAGAAAGAGAGTTGCCATCACCAACAACAACGGACGGAGAGGAAGGAATGGAGCGGAAAGTGAGTATACCGTCGTTGGAGTTCATGTGGGCGGTAGCACCGGTGTCCATGACCCAAGGTGCGCCGCCTTGGTTCATGGACATCTGGTTCAAGGCTGCAACCAGAGCGGAGGAATCCCACTGCTGGGGCGGCGGCGTGGAGTACTGCAGGGGTGCAAAGGCGGTATGCGCCTGGGGTGCCTGTCCGAGCAAGCTAGGGCCACCAGGGGGGCGCCAACCAGGGCGCTGCCCAGCCTGAAAGCCACCTGGACTGAAGCAAAACCAGGGACCAGCAGGCTGGACAGGCTGCTGCCACTGACCACCGGCGGACGGCTGTTGCTGCGGCTTGCCGTTGCCACGGCGGCCACCACGACGGTTGCCGTTATTGCGGCCAGCACCAGTGCCGCCCCCTCCTGAACCTGTGTTACCCACGCGCTGCTGAGGAGGGGCAGCGGGAGAACCAGAGGTGGAGGAGCGGCAGCCTGCATTGGTGCAGGCAGACGAAGATGGGGTGCCTGCAATAAGAGCAGTACCGGTCTGCACCTTAGATTCGTTGGCGAGGCGAAGCTCCTTGAGGACGAGCATGTTACGAGCAGCAGCAAAGGATGGCAGCACGTCCTTGTTGACGATGTCATCGGCAGTGCTAGAGTAGCGGGGGTTGAGGCCACGCAGGAGGTTCAACACGAGCTGGGAGTCGAGGATGGTGTGGCCGACGTCGCGGAGAGAATCGGCAGTCTGCTTCATGCGTTGACAGAACTGGTCGATGGAGAGGTCGCCCTGAGTCATCGAGTGGAACTGTTCCGCAAGGAAAACAACACGCGACGCCTTGTTGGCTTGGAACAGGGCAGCGATCGCATCCCATAGGTCACGAGCGGTCTGTTCGGGAGCCATGGCGAGGTCGAGGACGTCGTCGGCGGCGGAGCCGTAGATCCATCCACGAACAGCGCAGTCTGCAGCATCCCATTGTGCATCGGTGGGAGCGGGCTGCAGAGTACCGTCGATGTGGCCGCGGAGGAAGAACTTGCCGCAGAGTGCGGTGAAGAAAGCAGCCCACTTGTTGTAGTTGGGATGAGCCAACTCCAACGTGATGGGAACATGATGCTTCACGTTGACGGCAGCGTAGGGAGGGGTGACGATAGGGGCACCTCCACCAGAACCGACGGAGGTGGAGTCGTCGGACCCCGTAGTGGCAGAGGTAGCAGCAGAGGAAGACATGGCGCTGCAGCACGTAGATGGAGCGCCGGGGAGGGTGAGCGGCGGCCTGGGAGAGGCGGCAGCTGGAAGGATCAGCGGCGCCCTAGGGCACGGCGGCTGTGTGGGCGGCGGCCAGGGAGGCGGCGGCCAAAGATTAGGGCAGCGGAAGGGTGGGAGACGGGTAGGGATAGGCCCGGTCTACTGATACCATGTAGAATTATGGCAAAACACCTCATACCCCTAGGGTTGGGTGGCTTTGATATATATAGTCAATAATGACTTCAGTTACAAGTAAGCTATATACAAATAACCCCCCTAGACATACACATATCTAACACTACTGACCTGACATCATCGAAGTCAATTAATAACAGTTCAACGTCCGTGGCTCCCTTCTAATGCAGTAGACATAACAAAATAATCATGGTATTTAATTCAACAATATCATGGTTCAATATGCCTGTTAATGCAGTACTAGATACAAAAAGAACTGGAAGCAATTAAGTTTTTTGGATAGAACATTTGATTCAAGAATGTACCGTCGATGGTTTTGATAGAAGTCACCGATCTGGTAATATATTTGAATTGGGCTCTTCATATGCTTAGGCACCTAGATGACATACACCAACCAATTAGTCCATTACAAATTCTGCTGGATAAAAATATGAAGGATTGTATCTTAAGAGCACAAGCAATAAATAAGGGCAACTTTTGCTAGCATACTCACAGTTAGAGTTCTTGTGCATGATTTGTCCGTCTTAGTGTCCTGAATGAACCCAACTTTATCAGCCATGGGCACACAACTTGTATCATATCTATGTACCAGCTCCACAATCTACATTGCAGTCAAGTGACAGACTAAATAAATGCAGCAGATAAAAAAGAAACAAATGCAAAGTGTATACAAACATATATATTTTTTTAACACAGTACGAACATATTTTGATATACCTCTTGTGACGCAGAAAGCGATGCGAGGCCAATTGGGACGAATAGGATGCCAACCAGTAAGAAGGTAGAAATGACCTGTGTTCATGAAAGGTACTCATAAGTCTAACTGATAGTATAGCAAACATTCATCTGAAAACAAAACAATAGTGGTGAGCGGGCAAGCTAATTACAATTGCTGGAGTTAGCAGTGGTTTACATGCTGGAAGCTCCTGCTGCGTGAACTTAGAATCTGCACATAGGAAGGGGCCCAGTCTTATGTACAGATTATGTTGCACTCACCATTTTATACAAAAATAGTATTAAACCCTAAAATTTCCTTGGATAACACAGCATACATTTGCAAGACAAACGATTTTTAAAAAAAAATGGGGGGGGGGGGGGGGCGGGGGGGGCGCAGGGGCAAATACATTTGGGCTTATTGGATTTCTTCGTGTCGTCCTGCATTTCCAATGGATCCATCTGCACTAGCAACAGAGTTGGGGCGGAATTAGCAAAGTCACTGCAAGAAGCAGACAAAATTAACCAACTAGAAATGATTGGAATTCTGGGAGTCGAGAAACTTAGAATTGTCAAAAGGCAAACACAAAAACTGTAGAGAAGAAGTCGATAATTAATGATAGAGAAAGACCGCGCTCATGACTGCTTGTTTCGCCGCTTTACCTTTGTTGTCCCTGTCTATCTATTCTAAGCGACGATAATGACATCGACGACCCTACCAATTAGGATCACGGGTTCGTACGGCGGTCGCATGGAGATCACGACGTCTCAACCTAATCGCGTACGAGGAACGGAATTCCACGGTCACATGCATCCGGAACCCCCCAGGAGACAGCAGAATCGCGATTAATCACGTCCCTATAATTTTAAGATTAAACACGACGAGACGTTTGGCGGAACCATGGGGACATGCAAGGACAACTGGGGGCGGAACCAGATGAACCGCTCGCGGGTAAGGAGTGGCGAGGTGGGTTGGGTCGTCGGGGGGCTTACCGGGGAGGCCTTCGATTGTCCGGACGGGGAAGCAGGAGGAGGATGAGGAGGAGAGGTCCGGGGGGAAATGGTGGAGGAGAGCAGAGAGACCCCGACGAAACGGGCGTGGGCGCGTGGCATCCGATGCGATGCGATGCGTGGGCCAGGGGGATTGGGCTGCCTGCAAATTCTGGCCCACCGAAGAGGAAAGCCGCAAACGAGAAGAGGCCCAATGGGTTGCAGTTGCAGGAGGAAGTTGGCATTCAGCCTGTGCAGCAAACGCAGAGAAGGAAGGAGGTCTCTTCGGATTCTGCTCCCACCATTCCCCAGGCGTAGCGCTTCATCATCTCTCCCACTCCCACTCCCACTCCCACCGATGATTCCCGATGCGTCAGTTCTTCCAATCACTGATTAATACTGCTAGTATATAGGTCCCCGGGCTGCACGCCGTCGGTCGTCTCATCTTGCAGCAGTAGGCTTTGGAAAGGTTCCCCGGCGCGGCAGTGAAGCCATGGCCGACGGCGCCATCAAGATCAAGCTCGTCCTGTTCGCCGACGCGGGCCCCGACTTTGTCGACGTGCTCCTGACGCTGCCACTCTCCGCCGTGCGGCTCGTCGCGGGCGCGTCGTCACCCGGCTGCCTCTCGACGCTCTGCCAGGGCGTGAGCTCCCTCAGGGAAAGCAAGCTGCTGAGGTTCGAGTTCGACGCGTGCCACGACATGCTTCTCCGGCCTCGACATGAAGATGAGTTCAGGTAGCAGAAATATTATCTCATCCTCGCTGCCTCTGAATCGGATACATACCACCTTCTTGTAGCTGCTACCCGGCGATCGTCGTGAGCGAGCCGAGCCTATATGGGCACCGCCGGGACTGCAGGTGTTGGCAAGTCATGGCAAGAGTGGCGCATCTGTTCAACCGTAAAGAAGGAACGGAGAAATTCGTCGATTGTAAACGGCGGTTTGTGATCAGTGATGACCTGGTGATCAAACCAGCATCCACAGCCAATTCACACTTGTTCTGGTAGGATTGATCAGACCTTTGACTTTGAGGTGATGGAAGTGTGTGTAGGCTGGACAGAGGTAAGCGAGTACTCCATCTGTCCGCGTTTCCCCAGGAGTCAACCATTTTTAACTTTGATTAAATATGTATAAGAAAAATTTATAGTACATAATTAGTATCATTAGATAGATTTTTTAAACTATTTTCATAATAAACTTATTTGGAGATACAAATGTTGCTAAGTTTTTCTACAAATCTAGTTAACGACATGAATATCGTAGCGACATTTATTTTGGGACAGAGGGAGTAGTCTTAGAAGCCATGTCATTAGTTTGAAAAATGTATGTAGATAGAAGACTGTCCATAGTTAATGTCAAGTATGTTCTGAGCGGAGATAGTATTAAGTTGTAAAGCACTAACTAAATCCTCTGTTTCTATTGCCATTGTTTTTTTTTTGTCTAAAAAGTCATTGTTTTTACTAATTGTGATTTTGACCCCTTTTTTTTGCTGTCAAATAGGTTGTCTCTATGCTGAAGGCCTCTTTTTCGTCCAAGACTGTATTCACTGATACCTTCTTATCCAAGGAAACTGAAGTTCGTGCCACCGTGAACTTGAGCGTTGCTCCAAATATTCAGCATCAGATGAGCGATGAAGAAAATGATGCTTCACCACAATTTAGCATCAAGGTGTTCTTCGATAGGCATGAAAAGAAAGTCATGTATGCTGAATGCGAGCATGAGTTCGTGGACCTCCTCAGTTTCTTGGTTTACCCGGTGACCTGTGTCATCGAGAACCTTGCTAGAACTTCTCATCTCGGATGCAGTTTGGACAATCTGTACGGCAGTGCTGTTGATATAGACGCGAATACCTTGCTAAAAGGACATAGACATTCCTACCAGACGTTGCTTGACCCCAGCATTAGCCCTTTTGAAGCTCATCGCTCTAAAGTAGCCATCAAAAGGTGGTTCTGCCTGTGCCGTGTTCCGTATTGCCCACACCACCCCAGGGATGGGCACTGCACTTGTTCCGTCTGTAGCCCGCAGTTTGTCAGCGATGGAACGTACGTTGTGGGTGACGATTTACCAGGCTTCAGCAGTGCTGGTTTTGAAGCACTGGTGTAATAGAGAAAAAGATAGGGTGTTGGAGGTGACATTGCAATCAGTAAACAAGAGGTAAGTCCATGCAATTATATTGCGTTGTATCCTTCGAATTATGTTCGTGGAGATCTCACTTGGCTGTCACCATCTTTATCTCGCAGGCTGTTGATCTGCTAAGAGCAACCTTGACTTGCAAGACGGCTCTGACGGACGTGTTCAAGAGAAAGCTGGAGGACAAGTGCAAACTTTCGCCGAGGCTCCAGCCAAACCATTTTCAGATCTTTGTCAAGCTGCACACTGGTAAGACCATAACACTGGATGTTGAGTATCATGATACCATTGCCACTGTGAAGCGCAAGATCAATGAGAAAGCGAGACTCCAATTTCCAGCGGGCTATCCATATCACTTGGTGTACGGAAAAAGGCTTTCGGACTCGAGCACGATTGTGGATTGCAACATTGGCAAGGGATCTACTATCCACTCTCCAATTTACATGGGATGTGGCAACTGATTTGATGCAAAATTTGATGTTCTGGCTTTTTCTCTTTGTAAGCTGCAGAAGTGATGAGCATTGGTACTTGCTGTTTGTACTTTGCACTTTATGTTTTTTTTTCCAACATTCTGTTTTTGTTTGATGTCGCACTTTTTTTTTAAGAAAAACACCAATCGGAAAGAGAGCTATCGTTTAAATTAAGGTGGTGTTTGAGACTCTCACACAAACTCTCCTCCGCAAACTTTACCATGCATGGAGCAGCTCCATAAAAAAACGAGGAGTTTGTGGAGTATCCTTTATGTGTTTTCACTACTTTATTTTTTTTCTTAGAGGAGAGTTCTGTCTCAAACACCTCAAAGGGTCTGTTTTTCACAACTCCTTGCTGCTCCGCCTCATCCTACACCAGCAACAGTAACGGCTCTGGTTTGTCCTAGCAAAATGAGCATAGAGCCCAGAAATCATGATTTGTAGCTCCTCCGGTACTATAGCTCGGGAGTCGGGGCTGGTCAAACGGAACCTAAAATAGATGCATTTAGGCTATGTAATACAGCTCAACAACTAGAAACATTGTGTTAATGACTTTACCGATGTAGTTTTCAAGTTTCCAACACTAGCTGCTTTTCGCCGGACGTGCCCTCCACTTAAATATTACCAAAAGCTAGAGACGAAGAGTTTAGGAGGGATGGATGGGCCCTTTTTTAAAACACCAGAGCTTCATATATTAGCCATGAGCGTTATTACAATCAGTGTCAACTGAGTCGACCTAAACGCAAGAGTACTTCCTGTGGTTCTTTTTTTTACGTATACTCCCTCTATTCCTGAAAGAATAAATTTCTAGGCTAAAAATTTGTCTCCAAAAGAATCGATTTCTAGAGGTGAATGGTCCACCGATCCACGTTCGTCTCTCTCGTAGTCTGGGTTTTATTTAACACAACTTCTCTCTCTTCTGTGCTGCTATTGGATACTCCAAACGACACTACTTAATTAGACTTGTCAGTAACTGGAGAGCTATTAAGGTTCAACAGTTTAATGAGGGGCAGCATGGTCTTTTATCTTCTTTGCTAATATGTCCTAAAGTTGCTATGAATTCATTCTTTCAGGGACAGAGAGAGTATTATTTTTTTACCATCTATTTAAAAAATTCTTATAGTTTCATGATATATGAATTATATATCGTAAAAATATTTCTTATAATGAATCTAAAAACATACTATCAATGTCTTAATAAAATCATTTCTCTTGAATCACCAAATAAATATCTGTTTGTTTCACTGAAATTTGGCTTATGCTAATGCTTGTGCTGAAATACTGTAAGAAGAAAACACTGTTCGTTCGCTGCTCAGCAGAACAGGGCCATAATGTTTTGAAATCAATGGTTATAGAAATGCAAATGTTTGACTGACAAAGCTAATACAACATGTGAAGAAATGATGGGGGAGTATGTGGCATTGTTGAGATAGAAGAATGGTATGGATATATGTTGACTGCATGGCGTGGGTCAGTTTTTTATTACATATGCAACCCTGCACTACATACGCAACCCTGCATAATATAATCAGCCCCACCCCATGTATAACCCCATGTATAATACTCCCTTTGTTTTTTAGTACATGCCATAAGTTTTGTCATAAGTTAAACATTTCTATTTTTAACTATTAATTTATGTTTTTAGATGCACTATGAGAAACTAACGGCCAAAGTTATGAATGTTTAAGTTAGGACAAATCTAATACGACATGTATAAAAACAGATTGAATAGTAATAAATTTAAGTTTAGTTTACCGTGCATAGAAGCGTGTAACTTCACATGACTCTAAACAGTGATGTAAGTGCATTGGTCCAAAAAAACTACATACAAATTGTTTTAGGTCTTGTTTGGTGTAGCCAATTCAATCAAAATAAAGCATGGTTTGTTTGGATGCATATATATTCACCTCATTCCACATGTATTGAAAAGTGGGTTGTCATAGAAACTAATAAGTTCAATCATAGTTCATTCTAACACATATGAATTGAGGTATAAATACACGTGCATCCAAACAAAGCCTTTATATAGGTTAATTACATGGTAAAATGTTTTATATATGTGGCTCCACCTACATTGGTCGCTTTTAACATGCATGTACCACCTATAAATGCATAAGCGACATGGACATAACTATACGTATACACACATTAGCACAAAAACATTTCGATCTCAATCTAAAAATCTGTTAATGGGCAGCTGATTTCATAATTGCTGCATTTAGGCACATCAATGTATTTCTGAATCGGTTGCATGATTCTTCTGTCCCAAATTTCTCATATCACCCAACAATTAATCGAAGTCTGAATCGATCGCATGATTCTTATATTCTAAATTTCTCATATCATCCATAATAATTAATCCAATTAAGATGCCCTGATTAACAAAACAAATCGACTGCATAAGAGAAGAAAGAAGAGACAAGAGGTGGTGCGCGGATAATGGCCGATCCTTTGCCCATCCGCATGCAATGCACATTCATGCCTGCGCCGGTAGATGGCTAGGAGAACGAATGGTGTTGGGGGGCGAAGTCTTGCACCCGAAGGTTCACTAACAAAAAACTCATCAACTGTTTGCAAAACTCATGAGTGCAGGTCCTATAGCGAAGCCCAAGCGTGAGCAAAGGATCAGCCGGAGTGTTGATGACGAAGGCTAAGTGAAACCTTTAGCCAAGGACGATGGGGCGAAGGCCTGGCGGACCTTCGACTGAGGTTCCTAGAGTAAAGGCCTTCGCCTGGCTCCCTTAGTCTTCGGGGTGCCTTCGGGAGAATAGAGTCGTCCAAGCCCTCGACCACTAGGAGCTCACCGGGAAGATCGAAGGCTGCAAGCGGCGGAGGCCCCTGACTGCTGATGAGTGCAACCCTGGCGGCGGAGGCACGTAGGCTGGGCCAGATAGCCCAAAGGGCTGAAGGTCCGACTCGACAAGGGGCCATCTAGGAAGACGGTTGCACATGTAAAAGACGATAAGACCCTAATGTATTGTGTTCCATGTGTAGGTGAATATGCTGGAATATGCTCTAGCTGGCAAGGACAATTTTGTACAAGGCCTTGCCAGTTGGAGAGATTAGTTGACAAACTTACCAAGAACTTTGTCACGTCAATATTCGTCTTTGTATACGTCGAAGGCCCAAGTCTCTGCTCAAGGGCTTCGATGGTTTAGGTCAAGCTGCAGCACACTTGATCCCTTGTCGGGATTCCACATTCTCAACAGATGGGATCACCGGTCGGCGGCGGCATGCCATGCGCGGAGGATGTGGCAGCGCTCGAAGACCTTCTACTGGAGTGTTAGCAACGTGGATTGGGAAAGGGGAAATAAGAGAGCACGCAAGAAGGTGGGGTTACGGAAGTAGCGACGACATGATTAGTTCAGAGTTAACGTTCTCATTCTTATCCCCTCTCTCAAGGTGCTCTCTCCCTCTTATACATCTGAATCAACTAGTAACCTTTATTCATTTCTCGTATTCGTGGAGAGAGAAGGTGGGAGAAATGACCTTTTTGTCGTCGTCTTCAACCTCCAGTTGTTCACCGATGTCATCATCGTCGAAGCATCACCTATGCCGGCACCCATGGCAAAAGCTCGCAGTCGAGTGCCTGGCGTCCAGCCTAGGTGGTCGCGCCCCAGCTGCGCTGGCTAGGGACGTCGCTCCACTAGCCGTGCCAGCCTGGGTGGCCACACCGGCCCCAACCGCACTAGCTAGGGAGGCGTGCCCCTAGCCGCGCGTGACTGGGTGGCCATGCTGGCCTGGAGGAGGGGGTACTCACCAGAAGAGCTCTCCGAAGGAGGGGTGCTCGCCAGAGGAGCTGGACTTGCCAAAAGCGGCAGTTGAGGGCAGCAATGAGAAGGCGACGGTGGTGGGTTACGGCAAAAACCAGTGAACAACCAGAGGTTGAAGACGAGGACAAAAAAGTAAGGGCAGCAATGAGAAGGCGACGGTGGTGGGTTACGGCAAAAACCAGTGAACAGCCAGAGATTGAAGACGAGGACAAAAAAAGTAATTTCTCCTTCATTCTCTCTCTACGAATATAAGAAATGAATAAAATAATAGGTACAGTGTGTTACAATAAATGTACACGATTTTGTGATGGTACTGTGCAAATTTCGCTTTTGGTGATGTCCATCAGCGTATTAGGCATTTTAAGGGGGTCCTGCGACAAAATTTCTTCTTTTTTTAGAAAATGCTGTCATTTTTCTTTCTTTTTTTAAACTTGTGAGGCTCTTATGGCCTTATATTTAAAAACACGTGCTCAGCCGAATCGTGAGCAACAAGAGTATTTACAGGCTCTGGGAGAGGGTCCAACCATACACAGTAGATTGTCCCAGGTCCCAACTCATACCCAATCTAGCAATCTCATGTGCTACTGAATTACATGAACATGGAATATTTCGGATAAACTCACATCTAAAATGGTCAGCGAGGATCTCCCGTATACCTTTGAACAAGACACCTTGCGGAGCTAAATCCCGGGAATTTGTGGCCAGCGCTTCTCTCAGCAAAGAGCTATCAGTCTCCAACTCGATTCTGGATATTCCTTGTACCTCCGCTGCTGCAAATTTGCAAGCCAGTGTTTCAGCCATCAAAGCGTCGCGTACAGGACTCACATTTGCAGCTCCCGCCATCACCGGTTCCCCTCTGCTATTTCTGAGGCTCTGAATGCACCGTCAATATTTATTTTCAGTCGATCCCCTCCTGGCTTTTCCCACGTCCGATGTGGTGGGACGTCTGCATGGGCCTGTTGTTGCGACTTCTGCTCCCTCTCCTCATCCTGCATCTCTGTCACTGTGCACAAGGACTGCCCCGCACACATCCTGGCTTGATAGCGTTTTCTCCCCAGCATTTGATTTGTTCCTGGCATCCCATGTCTTCCACAGTAGGACAGCTACCTTGAGACATACTGTATTTCCTTTTCCAGGCCTAGCACCGACTTCACAAACTCAATGGCAGACTACTAGCACCTAGAGATCAGGTCCACTGTGGGCCGAAGATACGCTCGTTCGGAGTTCGGACGCCGGTTGTCGATGGTCCACGGAGCCTGGAACGGGTTCAGGCGCCTGGGCCGCTGAGCCGGAAAGCCGCAAACGAGGAGAGGCCCAATGGGTTGTGTGCAGAAAATGCAGAGGTCTCTTCGGATTCTGCTCCCACCATTAAACTCTCCAAATTCCCAACGCGTCCGCGTCGCTTCATCATCTCTCCCACCGATGATTCCCGATGCGTCAGTTCTCCCGGTCACTGATCACTATACTAGTATATATAGAGGGAGGAGCATAGATCCCTGGGCGGAGAAAACTTGTGTGGGCGATGGGAGCACCGTGCTGCTGGTGCGACCCCCAGCGCGATGGCTGCCGCGTGGAAGCCCCTTCCATCCGACGGCAGCAGTAAAGGGCGCGGCCGGATCGATTCCACATGGCATACGGCTCGGCTCCGCATCCGCAGACGGCTCGGCCCCATCGGCTCGGCATCATTTGGCTCCGCATCGCAGACAGTTCGGCCTTCACATCGCGGCCCAAATCTCGTCTGACTCCGCCGTCGCCGTGGCCAGGCGCGGGTAGGGCCAGAGCACGGCGCGGCCTGTACCCGCGGTGTTCGGGAGGTCACGAACAACCAACGGCTCGACGAGGCGCGTCTGCTGCGGCACCTGCGCAGACGGGCAGGGAGAGGAGAGGGAGACGGGAGTGGCGGCGGCGGATTGGGAGCAGCTCCAGAGGTGGCGGTGGCGGACTGGGAGGAGCTGCAGAGGTCTGTGCCGTCATCTCGGCGACCTGAGAACCTGCCTGGGTGCCCTCGCCGTCCGCCGCCACAGATCCCACGGATTTGGAGGTATGTTTCATCTGGCAGTGGCACTCTTGCTGATTCATGTACTGACTAATGATTCAGGAAGCCACAGTTCTATGTACTAGTAACATGTCAAATTGCTGGTGCAGGTGCACATGTTCTGTTTCCATTGGTAAGTTGTCTCGATTTTTCTGAAAGGGAGTTGAGTTAATCAGAGTTATGCATTACTGAACCAGTTTGAAAAAGCAGAATCAGAGTTCTGTATCCATGAGTTATGCATTACTGAAAAGCAGAACCAGAGCTCAAGGACAGTGATAAGAACGCCATGGTCTACTGCTGATGAACCGAAGCCTGTGTCTACAAGCTACCCAGAACCAGAAGTAGTAGGCGATGCTTTGATCGCATGACTCCTAACAAGATAAGCAGGCAACCTGCCTGAAATTTGATTTGCTTGGTACTGTAGTTTGCTTGGTTAGTGATAATCTGCTAGCTATTTGTTGGAAAAAGAATGAAGTTTTCTAACTCAGCTACTCTTGGCCTCGCTCTTGCCAGTCATTGGTGATGTTAGAGGAAGGGGACTGATGCTTGGGGTGGAACTCGTTACAGACAGAAAAGAGAAGACCCCTGCCAAGGCAGAAACCACTGAACTGTTTGAGAAGCTGAAAGGTGTCGTTCTCATTCTCCCCCTCCATGGCCATGATTATTTATTGATCTCTACATGCTCTGATATTTATGTTTTTTTGCTTCATAATCTTTGTCAACAGATCACAGTAAGGCTGGACGAAAAACTCGAAGCTCGTTAGCTCGCTCGGCTCGTGGCTAGCTCGGCTCAGCTCGGCTCGGCTCGTTATGATAACGAGCCGAGCCGAGCCAGGATTTTAGCTCGTTAGCTATAACGAGCCAACTCGAGCTGGCTCGTGAGCCGCTCGCGAGCCAAACGAGCCGTAGTTTTAGAGAAAAAGACATCATAACTTATATTAGTTTTGTATTACTTCATGTTTTGCACTTCATAAATAGATGGTATGTTAGCTCATATGAATATTTTGTTCGATTTAAAGCTATTGAATATATTATTTTTATATTATTAATATTTTTATGCTTTAGATAAATACAAATATTATATTTTGTATTTTTTTTTCTTGGCTCGCGAGCCTAACGAGCCAGCTCGAGCTCGTAACGAGCCGAGCTGAGCTGGCTTTCTGGCTCGTTAAGATAACGAGCCGAGCCGAGCTGGCTCGTTATGAGCCGAGCCGAGCCGAGCTGGCTCGTTAGCCAGCCTTAGATCACAGACTTCTTGGTGGACTGCATGGACTAGGCAATGTCAGGGCTCTGAAGTACGAAGGAACATGCTCTGAATTGACAATGCGTCTTCGTGGAACCAACACTCCCTGCAACCGCAGGATGCATGGCCTGAAATGAAACTGAAAGGCAGATGATTGGATATGCTTGCTCCCCGGTTGGTGAGTTGGAGGTGTCATGGTGAAATGGAACCCCCCACAGGAATAAATGGATGAAAGAGGAGAAAACGTCAGAAAATCAAAATGTCTTGTCCAGCTTGGATCTGTTTGTAAAAGAACTATAGTTTCAGTGCATTAGCTTATTGTTCCAGAGCGGATCCGCTCTAGGCCTTGCTTGTACTAGAGGGATCCCATATGTAAATGTGATTTTATCTGAAATATATTTGAATGTTTTCAAATCAATGGTGGAATTGTTGTCGTAATAATCTGATTCAGAGCAAAACCAACAGATTATACATGTTTCATTTCATAAGGTCACTTGACAGCAAATGAGCACAGTTACATAGATTTATGATTTTGCACTCCATCTGGAAGACTTTCTTAAGTCGTCTCAACATAGCCGGTCCCAAGCCCGGGTAAAGGAGGAGAGTGTGTTAAGGTCTGGCGAACCAACAGTAAAAAAACAGCCACTCTCATGGATAGAACAGCAGTTTGCACTCTAGCATCTTGATGACTCCCATTAACAGACTTGTGTATCCTCCTGGAATATATGGAGCAGCCATTGCAGAAGGTTCTGGAATTAAATTGAAGTGTGACGACACTTGCCACCATATCATATGAGAAGATCCACAATTTTGCATACGCTTTGTCAAGTTCTGATGATTGGGTGCTTACAGGCTACTTCAACAATTGTTGGGACTGCTACTTCAACATGAATATAGATGTTTGAGAAGTACAGAGAGATTGTCGACAATTGTATCATGTAGATGTGTGGATAAGATCGACAGAGTATAGAATTCATTGATACTTGTAAATGTAAAATGTGATTTTTATATGAAATATATTTGGATGTTTTGAAATCATCACTGGAATGAATGTCTTAATAGTCTAATTGTGTCCAAAAGATATGAATTGTGTGTTGTGCCTGACAGTAACTATAGGATGGTTGCCAAAGATATAGACATAGGTAGTCCTTGTCGACCTGAAATGCATGAAAAAATGCAGGATCCTGTAACTGTTTATTTCTCAGATATTCAGATAGTGTTTGTGCATCATTGGCTTCTAAGTACTGCCTACGCTCGCGACCAATCTCATTATCACAATCCTTCTTAGAGAATGGTATGTTCTCTTCCCCTCCATAAAACTCCTTCATGAACTCATAAACTTGGGCTGGCTTCATTCCAGCTTCCCATATCTGCCCAATTAATTTCTTGTCTACCTCTATAACCTGTCGTTGGGACCTCAGCTTGTGTGCCTTATTTGGACTTGCAACTTGCAAGATAATGATTGTGTTGTTCCATGACCTTTTGCACCCTCCAAATCCCCTCTTTGCTGATACTAAACTAGACACGAGCATCACAACCCGTCCTTGTAACATCCTTTTGCGATTTCTCATTTTATCGAAATCCTTGATTACTGCAAACTATAAATTTCTGACATAGACTACCATCTCGGCGGTGCTTTGTCTTGCTCTTTCTAATACTGAACCCAACCTTGCTGGCATAGGTGTTGTACATCTCATAAGCTTGTTCCTCAGATTCAAATGTCTGTCCAACTATTGGAGTGATTAAACTTTGCCCATCTTTATGAACCACCTCCTGTACATATAAGTTTTCAATTAAAGGTGTACTCAAAGTAAAAGAAAAGTATCATATATTATGTAAGATTGTTAAAAAAATTAACCTTATCAAGTAATTTATTCTCCACTGAACCAGATGTCAGTGTAATGGCGTCGTTGGTCTCTACTCTTGGTAACGTGTTGTTCTGTCAAATATGTGCACTACATCTCAGAAACCAAACAACATAGAAGAAAAGGCATTTGTAAAAAAAAAATTGCAGAACGATCTAAACAGATAACTGATCTACCTGTTGTTCCTCTTCTCCACAACGATCACCAACAACATCAAATTGTAGTGCACGTGAATCATCCATGAGAGAAGAAGATGCCATCCGATCATCCGTTGTCATTCCGTCTTCTTGGCCTCCAACATCTTCCATGGAGATCGCTGCTTCATCCATGGATGCGGCAGTGGGGGTGTGCAACCGGGCCTAGGGCTAATGGCGGCGGCGGTGGCGGACTCGTAAGAGACGAAACGAAGACTTTTGAGTAACGATAGAAGTGAGCCGATGAAAGTGAAGCCGAGCCGTCGTTCGTTTGGTGCCGGCTGACTTCGAGACGAAGGAATCGTGAAGCTGAGCTCCGAATTAGATGGCCGCGTCGTTTGCTGCTGCCGTAGGATGAAGACCGTGTCCACGCGGCAAGCATCGAGGTGGGTGGCGCATGCAAGGAACGGAGAGCCCATCGCCCACCCAAGTTTTTTCCCCCTGGGCAGCACACCGTCGGTCGTCTCATCTTGCAGGAGTAGGCTTTGGATTTGGAAAAGGTAGTGGTGAAGGCATGGCCGACGGCAGCAGCAGCATCAAGATCAAGCTCGCCGTGGACAAGGCGTGGAACCGCGTTCTGTTCGCCAATGCGGGCTCCGACTTTGTCGACGTGCTGCTCAGCTTCATGACGCTGCCACTCTCCGCCGTGCGGCTCGTCGCTGGCGCGTCGTCGCCCGGCTGCCTCTTGACCCTCTGCCAGGGCATCAACCAGGGTTTTTTTATCGGCCGAAAGTCGCCGATATTTCCGAAATTTCCTTTTTATCTCCGGGGTCCGATAAAATTTGATATCAGCCAAATTTTTCCTATCTTTCCTGTTTCTACACAGACAATCCAAAATCAGTCACGCGACGATCCAACACTTATAATGATTTATTCTTGTTTTGATTTGTAAACAAGTGATGTTTAATATCTTAGGAATAGTTTCAAGTCAAATTCTACAAATTTTTTGAAAAAAAAAATTAATTTTTTTTTAATTTGGTCCGATATTTCCGATATATCTTGTTTATCCTCTTTATCCATGACGTCCGATAAATTTTAATTTCCGATAATGAAAACCTTGGCATCAACTGCCTTAGGGAAAGCAAGCTGCTGAGGTTCGACGCGTGTCACGACATGCTTCTCCGGCCTCGACGTGAAGATGAGTTTGCGTAGGTTATCTCATTCTCGCTGCCTCTGAATCTGATACCTGCCATCAGTACCTTAATAAGTAGCCTTGTTGATCACAAAGCCGGCACTGATCTGTACTTCCATCCTTAAAAAAAGGGGGAATTTGTGCCCCAGGCACTTGAGCTATGCTTGTAGCTGCTACTCTGCGATCATCAGGAGCGAGCCGAGCCTACAGGGACACGGCTCGGACTGCAGGTGTTGGCAAGTCATGGCCAGAGTGGCGCATGTGTTCAACCCAAAAGAAGGCGCGAAGAAGTTCGTCAACGGAAACCTGCGGTTTGTGATCAGTGACGACTTAGTGATCAAGACAGCATCCACTGCCAATACACTCTTGCTGCTTCCGAGAATCGATTCTGGCACGATTGACCACAGATTAGAGCAGATTGAAGTGTGTATAGGCTGGACGGAGGTAAGCAATTATTTTTTGACCGGGCATAGTAAGTTGTAAAACCACTGACTAAATCCTCTGCCATTGTTTTTTCCCCCTAAAATGGCATTGTTTTGAGTAATTGTAATCTGGACTTCTCTCAAATAGGTTGTATCTATGTTGAAGGCCTCTTTTTCATCGAAGACTGTATTCACTGATACCTTCCTATCCAAGAAAACTGAAGTTCGCACGACTGTAAAGTTGGGCATTGCTTCAAATTATATTCAGCATCCGACCGGTGAAGAAACTGATGCTTCACCACAGTTTAGCATCAAGGTGTTCTACGACAGGCACGAAAAGAAAGTCATGTACGCTGAATGCAAGCATGAGTTTGTGGACCTGCTTCTCAGTTTCTTGGTTTACCCAGTGGCTTGTGTGACCAAGAACCTTGCAGGAACTTCTCATCTCGGATGCAGTTTGGACAATCTCTACGGCAGTGTTATTGATCTAGATGCGAATAGCGCGCTAGGAGGTACAGGTGCCTACTATACTAGAGAGACGTTGCTTGACCCCAGCATGAACCCTTTTTTAAGTCACTCTGCTGGTTCTGATGTCACAAGGTGGTTCTGCCTATGCCGTGCTCCCTCTTGCGGCTGCCGCAGGCATGAGTGTTAGGTTTCAACGTTGTTAGGGTTCACTAGATCGGGTACACATTCATCAAAAGTATATGAAACAATAGTTTCTAGTACCTGTTCTACTGAGAGTCAGAGAGGGGAAAAAGGAAGAGGTGGAGCATAGGATCACAGACCGTCAAGGGCCGTAGTGGCAGGAGCGGTGGTGACGGTTGAAGCGCCGGCGGCCGTCTCGCTCGCTGGAGCCATCTGCGCTAGGCAGCGACGTTCGGTGGAGATGAGAGTCGACGCAGTGAAGATGGTGGCGCAGTGGAGACGGTGGCGGCTTCCCGTCACTGGCTGCGCCCCTTCTCAGATCGGAAACGGGGAATATCGGTGGGGAGTGGCGGCTGAGCGTGAACCTCGTACCTAGAGCCGGCCGGCCCTCACCTCTATATATAGCGCAGTGTGACGGGGGGCCACCAACCATGTAGGGTTGGGCGCCCCCGATCAGGGCGCGAGAACAGGGCCCAGTTAGGCCTGAGCCTAACTGGTGGGAGATCAATCCTAACATTCTCCCTCTTGATCTCTCGTCTATTCTTCGTTCTTTAATTTCATACTCAAAACTTTCGATTCATATCTTTCTTGCTTCTATCCTATTTCATTACAGATTAGTGCATTGAACTGTCTTATCGTCACAACAATTAGTGCCGTTAGACTAACAGCCACAACATATTTCTCCGTTTTGGAATGGAACTTTCTTCTGGGCCCTTCATATGTTCGGGAATCATAGGCTTTCCCTTAAACCCATGCCGGCTACGTGTTCTCTGAACACGTTGGGTGGTAAGCCTTTTGTGAGCGGATCCGCGAGCATTTTCTCTGTACTTATATGCTCAAGATTTATTATATGATCCCGAACTTTATCTTTCACAACATAGTACTTTATGTCAATGTGTTTGGCAGCACCACTTGACCTATTGTTGTGAGCATACTGTACCGCTGGGTTGTTATCACAATACAACCTCAGTGGTTCATTGATATTATCAATCACTTTCAATCCGGGTATGAATTTCTTTAGCCAATTCACCTGCCCCGTTGCCTTATAGCATGCTACAAACTCGGCATACATTGTCGAGGATGTAGTTACGGTTTGTTTGGAGCTTTTCCACGATATAGCCCCTCCTGCGAGAGAAAATATATATCCTAATGTGGATTTTGTTTCTTCTCCCGCATAATCAGAATCTGAATACCCCTCTATCTGCAGGGAATCAGATCTTATATACGTTAGCATGAGGCCTTTCGTACCCTACAAATAACGCAGGACTTTCTTCACTAATTTCCAATGTTCTATTCCTGGATTCTTTTGATATCTGCCAAGTAACCCGGTAACAAAAGCTAAGTCAGGGCGTGTACACACTTGAGCATATTGTAAACTTTCAACTGCTAAAGCATACGGTACCGCTTTCATTCGATTAATCTCATATTCGTTCTTGGGACATTGATGTTCCCCAAATCTATCGCCCTTGACAATAGGAGTAGGTGAAGGACTGCACGCATGCATACTAAATTTCTTCAGAACCTTTTCTATGTATGCCTTTTGCGATAATCCTAGAACCCTCTTTCTTTTGTCTCGGTGAATCTCTATTCCCAAAACGAATGAAGCCTCACCGAGATCTTTCATATCGAAGTTTGAGGACAAGAATTTCTTCGTTTCCATTAGTAGATTGACATCACTGCTAGCAAGCAAAATATCATCCACATACAAAATCAAGAATATGTACTTTCCATTCTTGAATTTTGCGTAAACACAATTGTCCTCAATATTTTTCTTAAACCCAAAACCTTTTATTGTTCTATCAAATTTCAAATACCACTATCTTGAGGCTTGCTTCAATCCGTAGATTGATTTCTTTAAGCGGCATCCCATATTTTCTTTTCCTTTTACAACAAAACCTTTCGGTTGTGTCATATAAACATTTTCTTCCAAGTCCCCGTTAAGGAACGCCGTCCTTACATCCATTTGATGTAACTCTAAATCATAGTGGGCTACAAGTGCCATTATAATTTTGAAGGAATCTTTACATGAGACTGGAGAAAATGTCTCATTGTAATCAATCCTTTCTCTTTGCGTAAAGCCTTTCGCCACAAGTCACGCTTTAAATTTTTCTATATTTCCTTGGGAGTCATATTTTGTTTTGTAGATCCATTTACAACCTACTGTTTTGGCTCCCTTAGGAATAATTTCCAAGTCCCAAACTTTGTTGGTACTCATTGATTTCATTTCATCTTCCATGGCCTTAAGCCACTTTGATAAGTGGTCGCTTCTCATGGCTTCTTCAAATGAGGTGGGATCATCCCCCATCTGAAATTCTTCTGTTTCATAAACTTCATAGTCATTAGAAATAGCTGACCTTCTTATTCTTTGAGACCTTCTAGGGGCCTCTGGCACTTGTTCCTCATTGGGCTGTTGCTGTTCTTCCTCATGTGCGACATTTGGTTCTATAGGTTCATCAAGGATAGGCTCCTCAAAGATAGGTTCCTCATGTTCATTCATTGTCGTCACGGGAGAACTTGCAACAGGTGTTGGCACTATAGTGTCTTGCACTGTCGGCGCAACAGCAACAGGTAGTGTAAAGAATGGTTCTTCAACCATCGGAGTGGGTACATGTACCCGCTTCTCCTGTAGGCTTATTTCTCGTGCTACCATGCTTCCCCTGATCATGTTATCCTCCAAGAACACATCATGCCTTGTTTCTACAATCTTCATATGTCTATCAGGACAATAGAAGCGATATCCTTTTGATCTTTTTGGATAGCCAATAAAATGGCAGCTGACTGTCTTGGAGTCTAACTTTCCTATGTTTGGGTTAAACACTTTTGCCTCAGCCGGACAGCCCCACACACGCAAATGGTTAAGTGAGGGTTCCCTTCCTGTCCACAATTCATACGGTGTTTTGGGCACCGATTTGCTTGGTACTTGATTAAGTATGTAAATGACGGTTTTCAGTGCCTCCATTCATAAACTAATCGGTAATGTGGAGTAACTTATCATGCTTCTTACCATATCCATTAAGGTACGGTTACGTCTTTCAGCCACTCCATTCTGTTGAGGCTCCCCCGGTGTGGAGTACTGAGCGACTATACCATTTTCCTGTAGAAACTTTGCAAACGGTCTAGGAATTTGGCCATATGGGGTATGTCGCCCATAGTACTCTCCACCTCGGTCTGATCGTACTATCTTTATTTTCTTATTGTGCTGATTTTCAACCTCAGCTTTAAATATTTTAAATTTATCCAATACTTCCGATCTTTCTTTAATTGGATAAATATAGCCATAACGAGAGTAGTCATCTGTGAATGTTATAAACAAATCATAATCATCCACACTTTTCACAGGAAATGGACCACATATATCAGTGTGGATTATTTCTAAAGTTTCTGCGCTTCGTTTGGTATTTTTCTTAATTTTCTTGACATACTTTTCTTTGATGCAATCAACGCATTGTTCTAAATCTGAAAATTCTAAGTGCGGAAGAATTGATTCTTTAATCAGCCGTTCTATTCTCTCCCTCGAAATATGGCCCAAGCGACAGTGTCATAATTTCAAAGAGGCATCATCAATTCGCTTCCGCTTCTTAGTTACATTCGCAGATGGGTATTCATATTCTCATTGCATACATTATTCGCATTCTCATTAAGAGATAATAAATAAAGCTTGTCTTGTCGGAAGGCAAGACCAACACATTCAACAAGTATCTTACATTTGTCATTACCAAAATGGCAATCAATTCCATCATCAAGTTTCGAAACACTTATCAAATTTCTACGCAAAGAGGGAACATAAAGTACTTCTTTAAGTCTAAGTACAAAGCCATTATTCAATTCTAAAGATAAATCTCCAATAGCTTCAACATTGGCTTGCACTCCATTTACAACTTTAATCGTTCTTTCTCCTCTTTGCAAGGTTCTCGTCCCACTTAACCCCTGTAAAGAATTTGCAATATGAGTAGTTGCTCCTGAATCAACCCACCAAGTGGATTTAGCATAACATAAATACAGGGATTCATCTACAAATGTAATAAATTATTCACCTCTCTTTAGTAGAGATTTCAGGAAGTCTGGTCAGTCTCTCTTGTAGTGTCCCTTCTTGAAGCAGTGCTTGCATTGATCTTTCTCAGCTCCACCATAGGAGTTGTTTTGCTGATTTTCAGAGTCCTAGGATTTCTTTCCCTGTGAATTTGAGGAAGAGGCCTTATCCCACTTGGGTTTTCCTTGTGGTTTAAAATTCTTGCCATTAAAGTTCTTTCTTTTGTGATCCTTCATAAAGTGAGCGGATTCATCCTGTGAGGACTTTATTCTCTTCTCTTCTTGAGCACACATTGAAATAAGTCTTTCTATGCCCCATCTTTCAGGCTGCATATTATAGTTCATAATAAAAGTGTCATATTCTTTTGGCAAAGAAGCAAAAATCAAATGAATCAGGAAATTATCTTCCTTCAAATTCATTTCCTTCAGCTTAGATGCCGTAGTGTTCATCTTCAAAATGTGCTCTCTTATGCTACCACCAGTGTATTTCTCATTCACAAGCTTCTTAATCAGTGAACTTGCTGTGATCTTGGTAGACCCAGTAAACTGACTCTTGATTTTATCAAGATATTATGTGGCAGTAGCACATTCAGGGATTGAGCCCCTTATCTATTCTTCTATGGTGGCCTTGGCTACCAACAGGCACTTACGGTTGGAGAGAGTCCATTGCCTATGTTCGAGGTCATATTTCATTCTTATCTCAGCATGATCACGCTTTCTAGCAGCGAAATCAGCGTCAGATTCATTTTCGTCTCTCACCGGGCCCTCTGGTTCAATGGGACACGGCGAGATGATGGTAAAATCGACCTCTCCCAACGCAAGTTCCAGTTCATATTTCTCCCGCCACACACGGTAATTGCTCCCGTTGAGTGTTAGGATGTTCGCGATGTTTACAATGCATTTGCCTCCTGAAACCACACCAGAGTAAGTGAGTAACATTTATACATAAAATTGCATGCTTTAACTCAACGTTGGTCAAATTAAAACAAATAATTCATCCATGCAAATATTTTACATCACCGTTGGGCAGAAGTAAAATTAATGCACAATTTCTCATGGATCAAAATTATAATATTGTTATTAACAACGTTGGTCAGAAAATAAAAACATCATAATCTTATCAAAATTATCAGAAATTCGTCATTTTCTTAAAATTAAATTATCCCGTTGGTTCAAATTTAATCAAAAGAGAACTATAATTATCATGCATAGCGGAAACATTAACGATCTTTCATATTATTATTTTTCAGAAGCACTAAAAAAATTTCACTATTTTCTGAGCAAAATGTCGTTGTACAAAATTGCACGAAAAATTCATATCAAAATTCTATTCAAATTCATTCAAATATTCATCGAAAATTTTCTGGAAAATTAAATTCATAAGGTTCATTTTCATTTCGGGCCGAGGGAAGCGAATTCGGCCCAGCGGCCGAGTCGGCCCACCTGCAGCGGCGCTTCCTAGCCACGTTTGGCGGCCTAGTTGGCCTGGCCGCTTACTCGCACCCGCGCCCAGGCCGCAACCTGGGCCTGGGCCGGGGAAGTAGCGTTCCGCCTGGGCCAAAACCGGCCCGGCCGATCCCTGCCGTTCATTCACTGCCTCAGCGATCGGACGGCTGAGCACACTCTTCGGCCGAACAAAACCGTCGTCCGGCCGCCCCTCTCAGAAACCCTATACTTCATTCTCTCATTCTCTTCCGGTTCGAGCGGAGCTGCCGAGAGGGCCGCGGCGGCCGTCGGCGCCGATCACCGCTGGAGCAAGTCCGGGCAGCTCCTTTTTCCTCCTTTCTTTTCATACTCTCGCTCCCTCCTCTTACTTAGCCCGCAGCGCCGCCCTAAGAGCAGCAACGGCGGGTGCTCATGGCAGCCATAAAAGGGAGGGGATGGCGCCGCCGCTGGGCCCCTCGCCGGCGAGCGCGCTCGCCCGAGGGTGAACGCGCCGCCGTCGAGCGGCCTCGTGGTGTTTCCCTTGACCCCGAGCTCAAAGCGCCGGCCGCACGGTGGTTGCACACGACGGCGAGGCTATGGCTTCCGGTGGCTCCAGTCCTTCTGCGCAGCGCTGGACAGCGACCGGCGGTCACAGCCATCATATGAGGATGGTTTGTCTATCTTTTACTTTCTTCTAGCTCGAGGTCTCGGTAGGGTTAGGGTTCTTGATTTCTTTCCCCCGATCTGCAGCTGATCGGACGAGTTCTTCGTTTCTTTTACTCATTCCCATCTAGGGTTAGTTTTCCAGTGATTTTTTGAAAGGATCTAATAGGCCTAGAGGGGGGGTGAATAGGCGGATCTAAAAACCTGAAACTCAAAACTCAACACGGAAGTTAAAACACTGACCGGTACTACCGGTTGGTTTGGACCGGTACTACCGGTGAGGGATCACCGGTACTACCGACGTAGACCACCGGTACTACCGGTACCCTACTGAAACTAAGAAATCAGAGATTTGCGAGTTGTGATTTCAGATCTGAGTTTTACCCCACTACCGAAGATGATGTTGATGAAGTTTATGAACTCTCCTTTCTTGTTCCTTCACCAAGTAGTAGATCGAGCACCCACAACCTATGAAAGAGATATAAAAGAGGGAGAACACAAAGAACAAGTAATATCTCGAGAGAACACAAATAACAACAACAACAAGCACGCAGAACACAAGATTTAACCCGAGGTTCGGCAACCCCACTAAGGAGTTCCTACGTCCTCGTTGTTGAGGTGACCACTAAGGTCGGAGTCTCTTCCACCTCCTTGCCTCCCTCAAGCAACCACAAAGGTTAGCCCAAGATTTCCACTAAGAAAACAAGGGTGATACAAACACTTCGGGGTGCCCTCACAAGTAGAACAACACGGGCAACCACGAAGAACACCTAGCCGGCTAGGGTTCCAAGAACCCAAGAGTAATGAACACAAACCAAGCCAACTAGGAGGGGAATCAAGTGCTCAAGATGTGAAACGAAGCTTTCCACTCTTAAATCTCTCCTCTATGCACAGATCTGGCAAGGGATTCGATTTGAGAGCAAAGAGGAAGAGAGAGTGGGTGAGTCAATGCTTGAGAGCTATTTGTCTGAAGGTTGGTGGGAGTAAATGGTGTGGGCAACGGTTAGAAATGAAGGGGAGAGCTATTTATACTCTTATCTTCGAAGCGGTACCGGTACTACCGGTGAACCCACCGGTACTACCGATCCTAAGGGTTTCGACCGTTACAACCAACCTACTGAAGACTATTACGAGAAAATAGCCTACCGGTACTACCGGTCTTTCACCGGTACCACCGGTAGTACAGATTTTGGCGAAGACAAGTTTTGCGGGAAAAAGACTTACCGGTACTACCGGGCTTTCACCGGTACTACCGGTCAATGGCCGGTACTACCGGTCCACCACCGATACTACCGCTAGAACAAAAACTCGCAGAACTAAGGCGCTGACACCGGCGGGATTTATGCCTACCGGTACTACCGGTACTCCCAGGCATAAAACACTTCTCTAAGTGTCCGTGAGTGCAAAGGTGTCTCTCAAACGCTTAAACCAATACAAATTGAGCACAAGTTTTTCTTCTAGATAGCCTAATTTGTATCCCTCTTAATAGTGCGGCGTTTCCTATATCTTAAGTCAAAAGATAAGATCTAATCGACCCACTTGAGACGGAATGCTTTCCAACCAAAGGAATTGAGGGTGCTAACATCACCAAATGTGACCATACAAATTCTTTCATTGAACTAACACCTGCATATTCACTTAGATAGACATGTTAGTCCCTAATTTGATTGTCATTAATTATCCAAAACCCACAACGGGGGCGAATGCACTTACATTTTTCTTTGCCGATCCGAAATCGGTTCGCTCCGATCTAGGTTTCTACTTAGTAAACATTCGCGCTGGTACCATTGTTAGGTTTCAACGTTCTTAGGGTTCACTAGATCGGGTACACATTCATCAAAAGTATATGAAACAATAGTTCCTAGTACCTCTTCTACTGAGAGTCAGAGAGGGGAAAAAGGGAGAGGTGGAGCATAGGATCACAGACCGTCAAGGGCCGTAGTGGCAGGAGCAGTGGTGACGGTTGAAGCGCCAGCGGCCGTCTCGCTCGCTGGAGTCATCTGCGCTAGGCAGCGACGTTCGGTGGAGATGAGAGTCGACGCAGTGAAGATGGTGGCGCAGTGGAGACGGTGGCGGCTTCCCGTTACTGGTTGCGCCCCTTCTCAGATCGGAAACGGGGAATATCGGTGGGGAGTGGTGGCTGAGGGTGAACCTCGTACCTAGAGCCGGCCGGCCCCCACCTCTATATATAGCGCAGTGTGACGGGGGCCCACCAACCGTGTAGGGTTGGGCGCCCCCGATCAGGGCGCGAGAACAGGGCCCAGTTAGGCCGTTGGGCCTAACTGGTGGGAGATCAATCCTAACAATGAGATCTGCACTTGCCCGCAGTTTGTCAAGGACGCAACGTACATTGTAGATGACGATTTACTTATCTACCAGGCTTCAGCAATGGTGGTTATGAAGCACTGGTGTCATAAAGGAAAAGATAGGTTGTTGGAGATGGACATTGAAATCAGTAAGAAGAGGTAAGCTGCTTTCTTTATATCCTTTCAGTTACTATTCCATTCGTGGAGGGCTCACTTGGCTGTTACCGTCGTTGTATAACTCGCAGGCTGTCGATCTGCTGAGAGCAGCCTTGACTTCCAAGACGGCTCTGACGGACGTTTTCAAGAGCAAGCTGGAGGATAAGTGCAAACTTTCGCCGAGGCCCCAGCAAAACCATTTTCAGATCTTTGTGAAGCTGCACACGGGTAAGACTATAACACTGGAGGATGTTGAGAATGGTGACACCATTGCCAGTGTGCTCAATGAGAAAGCAGGACTACAACTTCGAGCGGGCTATCCATATCACTTGGTGTACGGAAACATGCTTCCGGACTCGAGCACGATTGCGGATTGCGACATTGGCAAGGGATCCACCATCCACGTTGCAGTTTACATGGGTGGTGGCAATTGATTTGATGCAAAATCTCATGTTCTGTGTACTGTAGGCTTGGTACTTGTTGCACTTTCCACTTTATCCTTATTTTTCTCAACATTCCGTTCTGCTTTCTGCCAGCTGATTTCGCTTTTATTAAAGCCAGATATTGTTTATATGTCATATTAGTTTTGTCTTAAGTCACATTTCTATCTCTGATCATTAATTTTTAAAAAATCTGTATATGTTAATAACATAAGGTATATATATTTTAAGATTCACTATGAGAAATATTGTCATAACATATAGTTCATACGCTGTCAAACTATATGGGTTTTTTTTCAAATTGATGTTGAAAGTTATAAATGTTTGACTTGCAAACAAACCTTATATAATATTTAAAAAAGAGAAGGTCCAATAATCTGTATATGTTAATAACATAAGGTATATATATTTTAAGATTCACTTTGAGAAATATTGTCATAACATATAGTTCATACGCTGTCAAACTATATGGGTTTTTTTCAAATTGATGTTGAAAGTTATAAATGTTTGACTTGCAAACAAACCTTATATAATATGTAAAAAAGAGAAGGTCCAATATTGAATTAGGTTTAAATTTCTTCAACTCTAAATAGAGATGTTAGTGGATTGATTCTAAAAACTACATACATGATGGTCCTGTTCTGCTGCACTACTTCAGCAGTACTTTTCAGCGAACCAACAACGTTTTTCTCTCACACTATTTCAGCATAAGCCAAATTTTAGCGAAACGAACAGAGGTTTTAGGTGGGTTCTCATATCCACACGATTCGATATGTGTTGGGACTTGGGGTATATTGGGATAAAAATCAATTAATCATCTGTTTTAATCCATCCAACTGACACATGGATTAAAATGGATATGAGTTTACATGTGGCTCTTATGAATAAACTTGCTTACATCCCTTGTAACATGCATACTCCCTCCCTGCCCAAATAAATTAATTCCTAGAATCCGTGCCTTGTAACATGCATACTCCCTCCCTGCCCAAATAAATTAATTCCTAGAATTCGTGTCTTGACTAACTTTATATAAGATAGTAACACTATATTATATGACATAAAATGAGCACCTTATGAAAAATATATTTTATAATAAATCTAATAATACTAATTTGATACCATAAATCTTAATGATTTTTTTAGAAATTCGGTCAAAGTTTAAAAGTTTGATTTAAGACAACTCTAAAAATCTATTTATTTAGGAAATATAAACGATAAGGATGACACGTCGGCACATAAACATTTCGATCTCAAATCTGAGAAACTATCGATGGGCAGCTGCTTTCATAATTGCTGCAATTAGGCACATCAATGTGTTTCCGGATCCGTTGCTTCTTCGATTATCAATTTCCCATATCATCCCTAACAATTAATACAAGATGCTCCGATTAACAAAACGAATCGGCAGCGTAAAAGAGAGGAAGAGGCAGGTGATGCGCGTATAATGGTTGTCCTATCAATGGTCGATCCGGCTGCACGTCGCATGCAATGCGTATATGCATGCGCCGGTAGGTATAGCTAGCAAGGAGAACGGACTGGCCGGATCACCGGTCGGCGGCGTGGCGCGGGCGCAGGATGCGGCAGCGCTCGGAGACCTTCTGCTGGAGATAGTAGGGGTGGAGCGGGTGGTCCGGCGCGAGGAACCCCCAGCGGCGGGCGTTGCGCGTGAGTCCGAGCAGCCGCAGCAGCAGCTTCTCCGTGAGGTCCCCGCCGTCCCGGTCCCGCGCCACGCACCGCGCCACCCGCTCGATCCGCCGCTTCTCCTCCGCCGACAGCGACGGCGCCGCGCGGTGGTGGTGGTCCATCATCATCGCCGCCGTCGACATCTCCATCGGGCGCCGCGCCGCCGGTCGATCGGGCGGATGCTGCCGGCCGGTCGTATGTATGCGACGACGAACGGAACGGGACGGGTTATCTGAGGGACGAGTCGTCTGGGTTTGGATCGAAGTGGGTGCGCACTCCGGATCTGCTAGCGATTTATAGCCCCGGGAGGCGAGAGGAGCGGGCGGAGGCGGACAGGTGGTTCCAGTCTGCACCCCATGCATGGATAGAGATAGAGACCGCGCGCGTGAGAGACGACGACGATAGAATACAACGGGAAGGTTTCCTCCCTGTTCGTGGGGGAAGAAGAAGAACCGACAGGGGCCGTTGGGATTTGCTTGCGATCCAATTCCTGGGCCAAGCTGACGATCCGAGCCCACCTCCAAATATCCTCACGGGGCCCTATCTACCGTGCAAACGCGAAACGCGGCCCAACGGCCCATATTAACCGCGTGGCACCCGATGCTTGCTTGCATTTCGTGAATTCGCGATAGGTGTCCATGACAACTCTCTCCAAGGATTTTTTTTTTTGTCCCTTCCGGTGGCATGTGCAGCGGGCCAGCGACTATGGCCTACAGTTTACCTCGTGGTGAAAACTGAAAAGTGAAAACACTGCATTCCTTGCTAACAAGACGACCCACCATGAGACCGCCAAGGCACTACAGTGCGACGAGTCGTACAGCGAGCAGTTTTTCTACCACGCCCAAAGATCACGGATCATGCTATGTTACAAGGCGGGTGATTCATCAGAGAATGAGAATCACAGGCACCAGCACCAGCAGGAGAAAGAGGAAGTCGTATGCCCGGTTTCTCGGATCTGGGCCGCCTGCTCCTCCGTTCTCGCGGCTTCCTGGTTCCGCCTCACCTCCGCGGCCTCCCTCTTCGCCTCCGCTCGGTGGCTTACGGCTGCCAGCTTGCTGGCGAGCCTGTCCTGCTCGCGCGCCCGTTTTCGCTCTATCTTGGCCTGCAATCAGAGGAGAGGGAGCTTCTGTCAGATTCTGCAAGCTGAGCTTCTCTTCAGTTGTCTCTGAATACATGCATCGAATTCATGATTTTTATTATTATTATTATTATTTTGCCCCGCAAACGTGCCTTGGCACGTGAGGAAGTAGGAAAGAACCACTTAGTACAGCACATTGGCGGCATCAGTGTTGTAACGGGCAGCCATAGGCAATCCAAAACCAACATTGAGGACGGCCAAAGTTTGCAACCGAAAGGCAGGCAAACTAAAAGAGTTACATGTTTGAAGCAGAATTCATGAGCTAAAAGGTTCGTTGTTGTCTATGCCCAGCAGAAAACATTGGAGCGTGGACGTGTAATGATTGAGACATCCAGTCCAGTGCGCACTAGGCAGCAGAAGAAAATAAAATGTTCTGGATGCTAACTCAGGAATGGTAAACAATATCAATTTACTTACTGAACTCAAGAATTTCGGTACTCCATCTGTTTTTTTTTCTTTTTATAGGACATATTGTGATTTAAACCATCAAACTTCGTACAATTTGACTAGCAATTAGTCAAATTATATGCATGCTTAGTATGTAAAAGCTACACCAATAGATTTACATCTCACAATTCTTTTATACAATATTGATTTTGCAGCAATTAATGATACATTGTAAGAGGAATCGATGGCCAAAATAACACTTTCAAAGACCTTTCAAGTCCTAATAGACATTGTAAAAAGAAAAGGAGGGAACACTTCGTATTCCACGTTTAATCCTATCGCAGGACAGTCAGATGTTGCTTGGAGTGATGGTGCTTTCTTTTGGTTTAGTAATTACTTAAAATAGGAAACTACATACATACAGGCTTCGAGTGAAAAGTGTTTATGGCACTAATATCATGAGATGAGTAACAGAGAATGGAGGTTTTACCTCTATCCTTTTCATTTCAGCTTCAATTTTCGCTTTCTGGAGATTTTCCCAAGCTTGGATCTTTGCTTCCTCCCTCTGAAACCTGCATAATGTTGAATATCAGAGAAACAATAACTCTGCAACCTCCAGTTTCGTCTAGCATCCAAATGTTCTGCCGTTCTATACCAGTACCACAGATGATCCTAAAACTAGTTTCTGTATATTATTCAGTAGAAAGCATTAAATCTTCTTTATGTGTTTTTAAATGTTATTCTCAAGACGAACAGACGATGACATTACAACTAAACTAGGATCAAATATACCTTGCAAGATACTTTGCCTTCTCTGCCTCCTGCCAATCTGCCGCTCGATTCTCCCTGTTGATATCGACAGCCTTATAGGCTGTAGTACTCGTGGAATGTGCAGCGGCTTTCTCTTCCTTGCTTGCCCAAGCAGCTATAGTAGTCTTGCCTAACCTTTCGCCAAGATCCATAATTTCCTGTCTTGTACTTATTTGTGGCTCCTCTTCAGACATCTCCATCTTGTTAGAATCTATATTACCCGCACTGAATTCAGTGGTGCGTTGCGGAGTTGGTGTCCGAGAGGAAGTTGGACTAGATGCAATTATAGGAGTCGCAGTTCGAGAAGGCTCCTGGCTGGCAATTGGAGTCATTTCTGTTCCCATGTCTCTCAAAGAGACAGACCTAACTGCAGGTGCTGGCCCGTCAACTATTGAAGCATTGTGTGCAGGTTTAAGTAAATCAGGATGGGCGAGACCTGAAAGTATAAACATACTGATGATAATTTATTCTACAAATACCTGTGAGCTTCTAAGTGCAAGCAGCTAGCATATAATAAGAGTGATGCAGTATGCCTAAAATATGTCCTGATCTGAATGTGCATTTGTCCATCCTGGTAGTTATTTTCCAAAAGAAAATATATAAGTAAACCATTTAGTTGGTGGGCAGATTTAGCTATGTTAGACTGTCATCTTTATGCATTTGTTATAAATTTAAGGGGTGTTAAATGAAATACATGTTACTTTTTAAGGGCCTGAGAAGCTGCCATGATGAAAAGAACAGCTGAACATCAAAGGCAGACTTCTCTGCACGGGCAACTCATGATGCTAGTACACTTTACCTGTCCCCAATTCACCCCGCTCCAACACTTCAAATTTGCAACCAAATGTTCTAGATAATCCTTATCTCTTAACTCTTCACACTTCATTATAAAATATAACCAAATTATAGTTAGGACTCCAAAGTTCAGACACACAACAGGCTGAAGCTGAAATCCAACGGCATTAATAAAAAATATGACCTCACAACTACAATATTTATCACTGAATTATATGTTTATAGTATTGCACTATTCTATATGTGCTGAAACAATAAAAAATCGATGGCATGGCAAAGTTCATGCTTACCATCTGAATTCTTAACCAATGGTCCAGCGTTGGTAGGCACATCCGTGACCACCTTAGCAACGGCTGGTGGACGGCCTCCATGTTCAGGGAATGCCAATGCGGACTTCTTTGGCACAGTTCCAGCGGTAGGCCCCGCACGGCCAGTGCGGTTTGACGTCGGGCTGGAAATCCACTTCTCGGCGTCGTCCCACTTGGACGGCGTTGGCCGAGAGAACGGCGGCAGTAACGCGGCCACCGCGGCCGACCTCTTCACCGTCGGCGGGCCCGATGAGCTGCTCTCCGAGTCGAAGCTATCGTCGTCCGGGGCTCGGTTTCTTGACCTGTGGCCGCTGTTGCTCGACATCTCGGTGGAGGTGGAGCATTCCAAGCTCCCTGTCGACGCATTCGGTATTCAGTACGTATCAGAGAACTCGTGCTCAGCAAATGGTAAAAGGCCGAATCATAGATGAACAGCTTGATGATTGGTCAGGCGGTGGACTTACTCCGGTCGTCGAGCTCGCCGGAGTCGTTGGCCTCCGGCGACGTGTCCTCGCCGTTGTTGCGCTGGTGCTTCTCTAGCCCGCGAAGCATTGCTCGTAGCTTAGCTGGAGAGAATCCGCCGGACTGGGGCAGAGCAGGGTGGAAGGACAGAAGAAATGGTTCAGTGACGCCGCGAGAGAAAGGGTGAAATGTGGCGGAGGCAGAATCGAAATGGTGCACGAAGGCGAATTGAACCGACAAACTACTGAATTCGAACGCAAAAAAGCTGAAACAACGACGGAAGAGACAAGAAGATCTCAGCTTTTTAGTGAAATGTGCACTGCAACGCTCGACCCATCCCAATCCCATCCTTGCAGCCGCCAGCGATTGAAAGCTACGGCACAGAAAGCAACACAAAATTTAGGAAGAAACAGTGCCAAGTAACATCAGATGCATGAGAAAGCTGCAACTTTTCGGCGAAATGCGCGTCGAATTTAGCCGCACAAGTACCAAAGCTTCAGCCGAATTCGATAGAATACAAGGATGGGGAAGAATGAAAAAAAAGGAACCGCGAGGAATCAACCTGTCCAACCAAACTGAACCATCATCGAGTTCAGCGACGACAGGAGCGCCGCCCTTCCGAGCCCGAGAACCTCATCATTAAAAAGTCACCTCGCGAACAGCACACACTACGGAAAGCCTCAAACCTTTCGTCCAAGAACACGACGAACCCAAGACGGCGCGAAAGTATAAGCAAATCGAACCCCCATGCACCCGGCGGCACGTCACCAGCAGGAGGGGAGCACGGAAGCAAGACAAGATCCAGAAACGGAGCACCCGGAGAGCGAATTGAGGCGGGGATCGCGGCGAGGCGGGCACCTGACGACGTGGGAGCGGCTCGTGGATGCGCTCGTACTCCATCAATGGCGAGCGCCCCAGGTGGAGCGGGAGGCCGGACGAGGAGGAGGCGGAGGACTAGAGACCGGCCGCCGAGGCGACAGGGAGCTTAAGAAGTGGAGGGTGGGGATTGGGGGCGGCCCGTGGACTTGCGATCTCTGCATTTACCGGGTAGTCTTGTAGTAGTGGTAGTGCGATTAGTGGCGGGCGGTGGGATTTATTAATTAACAATGCGATTAGCGGCAGCAGCTTGTGCGCTAGCGATTGCAGGTGCTGGTGGAGAGGTTTGGTTGGATTGGATCCTTTGGCTCCTGTTTCGCGAGACAAAAGAATTCCCCGTCTGTTGCTGCGTGTTTGGATGGATGCAAACGTTCGCTTGTCTTCTCTCGTGCAGATAATCAGGGGGGCCGGGGGAAAAGAATGTGCATATCTTGCACTTTTGACTGTTATGGATGAACTTGCTCCGGTTTTTCAGTATTTTAGCTTGCACTTTTGGTGAAGAACACAGTAATAATCCTTCCACCACCAGATCATCAGAAGAGAAAAAAAGGCGCATTTCGAAGACGTATTTATTGGCAGCGCTACCAGCATTTTTGGCAGGTGATGGTGTAACTGCATCTGCCTGGTCTGCTCCATCGTCTCGATGTAGGGAGAAGGTAAGCAATTCCATCCATCTCGAGCCGTGGACCTTTGCCATTGCAGCAAGCAAGCGCACTCCTGCGGCAGAGCAACCACAATGTATATGGACTAAGTAGTCTATATGGACAGCTTTTGTGTCAGTGGACTATAGTTATTATTGTCTCTACAATGTTTCAGCCAACAAGTAGTCCATAAGGTGGGTCCGATATGAGATAAAAAATTATTTCTCTTTACAATCCTGTGCAAAACTAAGAAAGAGAGAGGAGTGAGAAAAAGTAATATTTTTTATTTCTTATGGGTAGTCCATAAACTTATGGATACCTTTTGCTATGTACTACCCTATAAACTGGTGTCACAGTGTTCCAGCTACCTGATAGCAAATATTTTAATCGAACTGCCTTATGGCCAACATTGCGGTTGCTCGCGCCGTGGTCTGCACGCAGCTGCAGAGCAGACGATCTGAAATCTCTGAACACAGAACACCTCCTGAATCGGTGAGGCGAATCCCACAGCGCCAGCA
Source organism: Saccharum hybrid cultivar R570 (assembly GCA_038087645.1). Classification (NCBI taxonomy): domain Eukaryota; kingdom Viridiplantae; phylum Streptophyta; class Magnoliopsida; order Poales; family Poaceae; genus Saccharum; species Saccharum hybrid cultivar. The sequence goes on along the minus strand of JAQSUU010000012.1, from coordinate 36,610,742 downwards.
GCACACAGCAAGTTTTGCGAATATGAGCACGTTCCAAATGTGCTTGGAGATCCATGCTGCAGCACTCTTCCTCAAAGTATTTTACATTCTCTCTCCTGAAGTACATATCTCAATACAAACTGGACGGTAAGGATAGTATGTGCTGAGCACATACACACCCAAAAGAAAAAAACTGCTTTTTGCTATACTGCGGAGTGCAAATTCAAAACCTCTCCTTTGTTTGCGAAATTTTACTGAACCGATCCTGATGCTACGTAGGAGTATAAAATGCTTGCTCCGTGGTTTACTGTGAGACAAAAAAAAACAGCAGGATCTGGAAAATTTACTTTTGCAAGTGACAGTGTGACAGGAGGCGCACGTGTGGCGCGTACGGTCCGAGTAATCGCCTTGTTTAGTTGGGCCAAATTGGGGACGGCCGAATTACTGTACAGCACTGTAGCATATTGTAGCATTTTGTTTTTATTTGATAAAAATTGTCCAAACATTGACTAATTAGGCTCAAAACGTTCGTCTAGTAAAAAACAACAAAACTGTGCAATTAGTTTTTGATTTCATCTACATTTAGTACTCCATACATGTGCCGGCATTTTGATGTGATGGGGAATCTTCTTTTTGCATAGTGAAATTTAGGGAAATATTTGGTATCTAAACAGGGCCTAGTATTTGGTTTCGAGCTGGGTCCGTCCTAGGAAAAACTTGGAGCGGTGGGCAAACCGCAAAGGACTCCACACATGACACCGTGACGAGACGTTTTAGTATTTGGGTGTGTTTAGCGAGGGTGAAAATGCTGAAAATGTACTGTATCATGTTTTGGTTTTATTTGATAAATAGTGTCTAATCATGGACTACTTTAGTTTGAAAAATTCGTCTCGCGATTTTCTACTTAACTGTAAAATTAGTTATTTTTTATTTATATTTAATACTCCATGCATATGTATAAACATTCGATATGATGGCAAACTTTGGAACAAATTTTAGACCTAAACTCAGCCTTTGTGTCAGGCAGCCCGGCAGGGGCAGGCGAGACGTGACAGGAGGAGCAAAAGGCAGCAACACATGACACGAGGGAGTGTTCAGAAGGGGCCACACACATGTACTGTATGCTTGTATGGCATATTGATTTCCTGTTGAACACTGTAACGCACTGTAGCATTTCGTTTGTATTTGATAAAAATTGTCCAAACTTTAACTAATTAGGCTCAAAATGTTCGTCTCGTAAAGTACAACAAAACTATGCAATTAGTTTTTAATTTCATCTATATTTAGTACTACATGCATGTGCCGGTATTTTGATGTGATGGGAATCTTCTTTTTGCATAGTAAAATTTAGGGATGAAATTTGGGATCTAAACAGGCCCTGACTGGTTCACGGCCGTTTTGGTTTCGAGCTGGGTTCCCATTCGGCCATTCCTGCCCTCTTTTCCTTCTGGTCCAGTATCATCACTGTACCATGCGCGCTCTAAGCAGGCAAAAGATTCACTCATTTATGCTGCCGCCAGCTCGTGAGTGTGTTGAGACTTGAGAGGAAAGGATAGTAAGATCACATGATCGTTCCTTCAGGCCAGATCAGCTGGGATTTCCCCTTGATTTCACATTTTCGTGGACGGAACGGAACACGCTTCTTCATGTGAAATTCAGGTGTCCCAGCCTGCCTTTTCCAAGATGGGAACAACAGTCCCGACTCTTGAGTGCGTGTACCATTATGTATGTACCAACAATATATATTATTATGATGTGGTAGCCCATTACCATTTTCTTACGCTGTGCACGTACTACACAATACAAAAGCGAATGAAAAGGAAGCAAGAATCCAGGGAACACAGAGCAGCGTCCTGGTTGGCTGATGCTACAGTGCCGTTTTAAGCCTAATTAGATTATAATTGGACAATATTTACCAAATAACAAAAAGAGCTACCGTGCCGTTTGCAAAAAAAAAATTGATCTAAACCGGCCCTACGTAGGAGTACTACTCTCTCCTCTCCTTTGGAGTTGGGTTGACAACGAGGATGCATTCGTTTCAAGTGCAAACATAGCTTTATTAGACAAGCATATAATAGGCTGCTCATCAGACAAAGATGCCCCCAAGCATGATTAGTGGGTTAATTAGGTTCCATGTAATTATGCAATCACGCAATACAATGGTATGCTTATGCATACGACGAGTTTTTTTTTTTGACAATGCATACGATGACTTGGCCAACTAATACTGTAGTGCTCGTGAATGCTAATCTAGCGGTAAGGTGTTGTGTGTGGATTATATATACCTCAACATCTGATTCTTGGCTGCTCAGCTCGATTATTATACTAGAAGCTACTAGCTGGGTGTAAATGTAATCTGTGGCAATCCACTTCGTTGGCACATCAACCGAACAGGGGAATGGAATAATCACCATCCAATTAGCGGTTGATGACAGGAGAGCAAATTATTAACTATATGCAATCAACTGTGAGTAGGGATGAAAACGGATCGGATACGGACGGATATCACTGATATCGTATTTGTTTTCATATTTATGTCCGGATTCGGATTCAAATTCAGATAATATAAAAAATACCGGATAGAATACGATTGGATATCGACATCATAAATATGTGATTTAAATATTCGGATACGAATACGGTATCGGATGTTAAATATCCGGACTCGAATACGGACGGATTAAAACCCCTCTAAACGGATTTGGTCTCGAATACGGTCGGAAAATATCTGTACCGTTTTCTTCCCTGGCTGTGAGGCTCATGCACTGTACCTTCCTGCGCGTCGTATCGTGTATAGTCCTATGTGCCAGCTGAGCCGGAGGTAGCTGCTGATTTTTTTTGGGGGAGGGGGGGAGAACGAAAACTCACAAGAGATGAGCCGGCTGAAAATATAACAAAACTACTGGTACTCACTTCGTCCTATAAAATATAAAGAGTGGTTTGAATAGTATGCGCACTTTGACCACTAATTTCTCCTATAACAAATATACAATTTATATGCAATAAAAGTTTTTATCATTGGAAAGTATTCTTAAAAATGAATTCATTGTAGCCACCTTTATAGTATAAACTCTCATATAAGGTCTTGGCACAGCGCAGCTTCTTTAGGCAGCTTTCTCGGTGAAGTTGGCCATTTTGGAAAAACTGTTTTCGCAAAACAGCTTCACCAACAAACTCTATGCATAACTGAGAGAGGGAAATGAGAGAGGGAAACGAGGAAGAGAGCTATAAAAAACTACTTTTTTAACTTCACTTCTCTCCATCTCTTTGTGAGAGCATAAAAAGGAGTTTCACTTCATGAACTATTTTGAACAGATCCTAATTATAATGTTTGTTGATAAGGATAATGAAGTTTGAATTTTGAAATATGTGCATGTTTTATATTTGAGGACATAGTTTTTTTCTTGATGGGGTGTTTAACCCGTTTTTCATTAAGAGGAAATTTTAAAAGATTATAACAGTGTATCCATTCTTGCTAGCAAGACACCAGCACGATCGGAACACTAGAGAATCAAATCCATTAAAATGTACTATACGGCCATAAAGTGGGGCAACTAAGGCAGCTAAACCTCGTCTACGCATCATTCACGGCCGCACCTTGCATACTCCGCCTAATCGGAAAGAGCGCATCCATTACCTCCCTCGTCATGGGCGAAAGCGGCAAAGCGAAAGCTTGTTGAAACTCTTCAAAGGATGCCTCATCGGGGACTTCCGTCGGTGTTTCGAGGCCTAGTCTCTTCATCATAACCTTCCTCGCCTGAGCTTTTGGATTCGGCTCCCTGAACTTATACTCTCGGACGCTAGACGAGCGCTGCACTTGGGCACGAAATCATCGTCCGCATCATAGTTGATAGTTGATCTTCCTAGTCACCCTCAACCTAGGAGGGGACACGACAAGGGGCTGCTGCAGGGGCCGTCGAAAGGAGTCGGTGAAATCCTTGACGACATCAGTAGCCATATCTGGCGTGACGGTAGCAGAAGGCTAGATGGCATCTAGGCCACAACCCGGCAACACAAGCACCCCATCGGAGCCATCAATCTCCACAGTAGAAGGCAATGGAGAGCTTGAGATGGTGACAGGAGGCGCGCACTCAGCATCAACCCAACAACAAGCTATCGGATCCAAAACGTCAGTAGAGTTCAAAGTGGGCTGCATGTGGACGCCCGGCACATCAACGCTGTCAGGACGACTGCTAATGGCATGGCCACCCAATTCCTTCCATGAGGCCAATCCCCGGACTGGCAACGGAGGCAAAGCTGCTTCCTCAAGCATGGGGTCCGAGGATGCGCACACGACTTGACAAGGGGAGGATAGAATCCAGTCACCAAAGTCAGCCGACTTTGGTGCAGCAGAAGTGTTGGGCATGGCGACCGCAGCTCCTTGGTCCACCTGCAGCATCACGCTAGAGGGCGACACATGCGCCCAACCGAGCGGTGGGAACTCATCAAAGCTAAGCAGATCGTGGACAGAGCATCGATTAGCATGTTGGCCTGGGTCGACCTTGGCATGTCATCGATTGTCGAGGCTGCGATGTGTAGGGTAGTGCCTCGACATGTGCCCGCTACATCTATAGTGGAGGCATTTTAGCGGATCCCGACAAGAAGCAACCTTGTGGTCTCGCGCAAGGCACCGAAAGCAACGGTCGTGTGAAAGCCCAAGTTTGGTTTTGGTAATTAATGACACCAAGTTGCTAATGCTATTGTATCAAGTGTGATTAAGCTAGGCATAAGCAACACATGTGATGGAGGTGGAAATGGTATGGAGAGATGGCCACAAGACCACATGATTTGGTGCATGAAATGATGAGCAAGATCATGAAAGAATGCACATAAAATGATGGACATGATGATCAAGTGGAGGAGAAGGAACTAAGAGCGCAAGGCAAAGGTATAACTATAGGGTTTTCCTTTTGCCGGTCTAAGATGAGTAGAGAAGTGATTGACCGGGTTTAGGATACATAGCCGACTATCAAGAGGGGCAATCACGGTTAGCTCGGGAATCAAGTGCCACTAGATCAATGTCTTGAGCATATGCATTAGGATCTAGTAGAGAGCTAACGTAACGCCTTGAAAAATCATTGTGAAAATGCTAACACACATGCACATGATGGTATACACATGGTGGTGTTAGCACATTTGCGAAGACGATGGTGTTTGAGCGGTAGAGAGGGGTTGGGTTCCTCTCTCCCTCCCGCCGAGCTTGCGAGGCGGGATTCAGATGTTTTAGTGAAAATGAAATGCCTATTTTCCATTACGCCGGAAGCGAGAAAAGGTGGCGAAAGTCCGAAGTGTTTCTCACTGAAAAATGCGAGGCGCGTCCGGTCAGTTCAAACCGCAGGCAGACGCGCGCGCCCAAGAGGGTCGCGGACCGGCGCGTCCGGTCCTTCGCGGAACCGACGCGTCCGGTCACACCCCTAGAAGACTGCGCGTGTCTCTGTGCTAAGCGGACGCGGTGGCGCATCCGGTCACGTGCGACCGGATGTGTCCGATCGCGCGGAGAGCTCTATGGACTCCGATCGGACGCCGGGTGCAGCGCGTCCGGTCAAACGGTGTAGCACGTCCGGTTGGCATCGACTTGTGCGGCTTGGTGGCGTGACGCGAAGCAGACGCAATGGCACGTCCGGTCACGTGCGACCAGACGCGTCCGATCGTACGAGGACCTCTCTGGACTTCGATCGGACGCCAGGTGCAGCGCGTTCGGTCAAACTGTGAAGCGCGTCCGGCCACGTCAACGGCTAATTCTGATGCGCACTGTTCACGCTTGTCCTGTAGTGACCGGACACGTCCGGTCACCCTGACCGGTGCGTCCGGTCAGTATGTTTTTCACTTCGTCGTCCGGTAACGGCTAGCTGCGTACCCCTTCGCTATAAATAAAAGTTGGCCGAGGTTTGAGAAAAACTCTTGCACATTTTGAGACCTAGAGACATCTTTTGAGCTAGAGAACAACCCCTCCACTCATCTCTTTGCTTGGTTGCACATCTTGAGAGAGATTGAGTGAGATTCAAGTGCATTGCTTTGAGAGTTGCATTCTAGAGGCACTTGATCTTCGAGTTGCTGCGGATTTCTTGTTACTCTTCCGTGTTTCCCGACACGGTAGACGGCTTGGAGCTGCGGAGGTGATTGAGCTCGCATTTGGAGATTATTGGAGCCGTCACCAAGTGTTGTAAGGGGTTCTTGATCCTTTCCCGCGGGAGTTCACAAATTAGATACTCTAGTGAAGCTCGTGGCTTGGAGGATCTCCATCTTGTGTGCGGTTGTACGGTGCCCACCGAGGGCTCGACTCTTGATAGTCGATTAGCTCGTGAACTGACAAGTGGTTGTATCGCCACAACGGGGAGTAGCTTGTTGGGAAGCAAGTGAACCTCAGGATAAATTCTTGTGTCGTTCTTTTCCCGAGGATTTCTATTGTGTGATTGATTGATTGATTGATTGGTACTTCTCATCTCTACACGGCGGTATAATCACTCGAAGCTCTTCTCTCGCGTTACTTCTTGTATCTAGCTTGTAGTTGTTGTTGTGTTTAGTGGATAGCCTTGTACTAGACTTGTGTAGGTGTCTTGCTTAATTAGTTAGAGCTAGTGCATTTTGCTTCGCCACCTTTTGTACTAACTCGTGTGGTTAAGTAATTATTGTAGAAGTTTTAATTAGGCTATTCACCCCCCCTCTAGCCTATTTGGACCTTACACCGTGAAAGCACACCATGGTCGCGGGGCTCTTCCTTGATGCCTCAATGACTTGACGCGGTTTGGAAGACCGCCGCAACTCTGGCTGGTCTCGCTAGAGGATGTCCTACCAACTGTGCACATTCGGCGGTGTGACAAAGTGGTGGCGGGACACCCTGGGCCTGAGCCGTCGTTGTGCCAGAACTCGTTGAGGCGGCGGGCGGTTGTCGGCTCTCCGGAACGGTAGGCCATGAACCAGCTGTGGCCTCTGGCACCTACGGCCACGCCTGCGCTGCGGCGAGGTAGCCAGAGGACCATGAACTGGGGCCCATCACCGGCTCGCACCAAGATAGACTTGACTCGAGGCCTGGAGGAAGCAACCAGCGGCTGGTTGTCGATGGTGCCACGGGCGCTGGGGCCGTGGATGCGCTCCCGTAGCTGACGATGCCTGGACCGCCTGCAACCCCACACACCAGCACTAGGCCCAACCTCGGCCATGGGCTCACCTGCAGAGTGAATGCCCCCCACCCGTAGCGGCCCGAGAACACGACTACTGAGACAACGGTGAGTCATGGCGGAGCTTGTGACGAGGAGAGGCGGCCGGCTCAAGTGAGGCGTCGGAGTCGTAGTTGGAGCAGCCGTAGACATCCTCAGACCAACGAAGAGCCTTTAGGCATCCAGCCGAGCGGGCCTCAGGGAAGAAGGGGGCTGCCGATGGGGAGAGGGAGGAGCCCGTGGCAACGACGCCGGGGATGACCGCACGCATCCTAGGGGCGCCCACGTCGACTCTAGCGTCCGCGCAGAGGGAGGTTGCTGCGGCAGCCAGATCCGGCGACCGCGGCGCCGGCGATGCCATCGTTGGAGCCGCAACGTCGTCCTTGTCTTCATCCTCGTCCTCACCTTCCACAATGTCCTCGACGAGGACCAGCGATCGTCCTCCATTAGTTGCTCCTCCGTCTTGGGCGTGACCTCCTCGCCGTGGCCGAGGTGCGCGGCGACAGCTTCTCGAGGTGTGGGAGGCGTAGGGGCGGTTGCGGCTGCGGCGGCGGATCCTGGCCCTGCCGCCGTGGGGATGGCGCAGGGCTCCAGAGCCACGAGAACGCGAGGGAGCGGCGGAACCTGTCCAGAAACTCCATGGATCGATAGATCAGGGCAAGGGGGTTCGGATCTGGGTCTGGAACGGGAGAGCTTGTGGTAGCGGCGGTCTCGCGGGGTGGGAGGGACGGGTCAGGGGGAGGGGTGTGGTTGAGACGGGTCCATCCCCCCACTCACAACCAACTCAATTAGAAATAAAATGATCTCTCTATTGTTCATTCTTATTTGAGGACAGAGCATCTCCAAGAGCCTTTTAAAATCTCACTTTCTAAATCATCATTTAGATAGCCATTTGCATAAAAATCGCTTCCTATATCTTTTCACTCTCTAACAGTTTTTCTATATCTCATGTGCACTCTAGAGAGCCATTCTCGTCTTCTATATTTGGCTAGCGAAAAATCCGAAATAGAAGATGACTGTATTTGGATGACCATTTAGAGAAGCCGTTGGAGGACAGATTTTCACCAAAATCTCTATTCCTAGCATTTATGAAGGATATAAAGAGTCTCTTGGAGATGCTCTAATAAGCAGCGCTAGGAACTAAAAGTGGAAAACAGGAGTTCCATTTTCTAGGCTAGGATTCAATGTGCATGGCATGCTCCTTCAATCAAGGAAGATAAAAGAACATTGATAAGGATAATGCATGAGGCCATCACTGCCGGCTAATAGGAGACATCCATCGCACGAATTCAAGTCAAAATATATAAACGGAGGAAAAAGTCGATCACCCTCCAACTATGGGCGGTGGTATACTTAACCCCCAAACTATGAAACGGTCTAATTTATCCCCTGAACTTTCCAAAACCGTCTACTTTATCCCTGGGGTAGTTTTGGACGACGGTTTGCTACAGTAGAAGTCCAACACAAAACAGAAAAGATTAGGAAGAAAAAAAAAATCAAGAAATAGACCGGCATGACCTGATCCACCACTACTCGTCGGGTCGGTCTTAAACAAAAAAAAAATGACTCGACATTTTTTTTCTCGGTCCAATATATTGGACCTGTCGTTTGATGAGGTGTCGACGGCGCCGTACGTTGCAGTCCATTGTCCGTCCATCCAGACGGGTGGGGCCTGGGGGGTGGCCGGCCGCCGCTGCACTGCAGGACGCATCCTCTGAAGGGTGAAGGCTGAAGCTCTCAATCTGTCCGTCCGGCGTCCGCGCACGGGCATGCGGACGACACCGGCTCGTGTTCCCGGCCGGCCGGGCCCGCTCGTCGTGGCAATCATTCCGGGGGCCCCGACCCCAATTCCTGCCGGGTGCCGGCGCCCGACCCAACCTGACACGCTTGCTGTTCGGCAAATGCTTGCCGATCGAGCAATTCTTTCGTTCAGGCTCGTGGTGGTCATGCCTGGCACTCTTCACAGTCTCACCACCAGGAGCTGTGGCTGTGCCATAGAAACTGCATGGTTTGCTCGCCGGACGTAGGTGCACCGGCTCGCGAATGGCGGTTGGCCATTTTTCCTGTTGGGTCGGACTCGACGGACAGGAATAATGCATTGCCACCTGCTACCTGCTAGTCAGAGTCTCTGCGCTGAGCAGGCCTGGTAGGGAATGGAGGTTGGCCATTATTCTCTGAGATGAGATGCTTGCAACAAGAGAGAGAGAGAGAGAGAGAGAGAGAGATCACAGGTGCACAAGTCTCCGTTCGACCGTTCCCCTCGGCGGTCCGCCGGCCACCTGTTGTCCTGTTCTTTACCGTTCTCTGAAGTTGGTTCGTCCTGTGATTTGGTACATGCTGTCAAGCTGACCGATCATCAGACAGGTGCGTGCTTTTATGTGTACAGTAATAAGCAACGTCTTTCAGTTGATGAGTTCTTCTCTCCGGCACCCCGAGTGTCTCGCAAGTTTCCAGCTCTCGAGCAGCTGCAGGTCCATGCATGATTAGTGCTTCGAACAATTCACAGCTGGAATTCAGGAGATGGTTTTCTAAAGGTGTTAAACTGGCCCGACGTCACAAACTTAGCATAGCTCAGTTGGTTAAGTTGCTCATGGTTTCCTAGATTTATTCCATAATGATCACTGCCAGTCTTGCTGCCTGGGTCTGTTGTGTTTTGGAAGAATAAGAAAAAAAAGTGGACCAACATCTTTCAGGTTCATCAGAGTTTGTTTCACTGAATTAGGATCTGCTATAATATAATACCCATACAGCACTGACTCTTCTGAAATAGCCAAATCTTATGATCCCATCACACATTCTCTTGATCACAAACAAATCTCAGTGTCGTCTTCTGTTCTGAAGTTCAGCGGCGAAGCTAGAGCATGAAGGACCCGAGTGCACACTTCGTAAGCATAATGATAATCTCTGTACAGTGACAATTTCCAAATTCATCAAACCATTCAGGATTAAACCTTCTACATTTTGTTCCAATCTAGGTCCCTGGAAAATTAAGAGTGCGAGGTTCACAAGGCCCATTTAGCAAATACTTTCTTCTTACTGAATCTTGAAGATTAGGATGATAAGCACATATATCTTTCCTTTTGCCTAGATCAAATTGGATCTCCTCCTCCCAATTGATCTCCTCTGGAGCTGAAACACGAACATTGGTTTCTTATTGACGAGGTTCATGAGAAGTATTAGCATTGCTAACATCATCTGGTGCTTTTCTTTTCAACCATATATCCATAAGCTTACCTGCCATTGCACATTATTCCAAAGAATCTAAGTGAGAAAAGAAAACAAATATTTTATTTGATCAAAGATTCAAAGATGCAGAAGCTTACTCGACACTAGCTCCGGCGACTTGACGATAAGCTCCGGCACGGCAATTTGGTGGCCAGAGATGGTGGCCATGATCCGTGAGCTGTGAGCGGCGATTTTCCCCCTCGCGATGGTCGCAATTTTGGGCAGGCGAAGCGACAGCCTCGCCCTCGCCGGCTCTCCGTTTCGTAGTAGTCATACAGTCGCGGTCCACGCGAAGAAAAGGATGCTTCATGAGTTCAACATTTAGTCTATTTCCTAGACATCCTAGATGGGCCGGCCGCATGTCAAGATTGGCCTGCTTGTGGCATGTGAACGCATCACGCATGGACTCAGGGTGGTGCACATGTTTGGACCAGCGTGGTGCACAAGAGGTAAAATTTACATCCTGTTAACTTGTGTTTTGATTTTACCCTGGTGCCAGTGCACTCGGGTCACCTCACGTAGCTTCGCCTCTGCTGAAGTTTACAGACGGAGACCTCAATTTGAGAAACAGCTTGTATTGGTGACAGTTGTTGGGATTACAACAAACCGTGGGGTTAAATTTTTAACAAGCTATATTTGCCAGATCTACTTCGTATGAAAGCTACTAACCTACAAACAAAGGTATATGGTGTCTCATCATCATTCATCTAAAAAAACTCACATTTGCCTTGTTGTAGTTGGCAATTAGATGGAACTGTTAGCGATGGACCATGCATATTCCTGACTAATGGATCGGATGGTACTGTGCAATCCCACGCTTTGGTGGCAGTTTCCTTAAGATGAACAGCACCAAAGATGACGGTACAATCTCAACCAGCTGCACAAGGCACAGTAAACCAGCAGAAACGAATATCAGCAAGTGCAACGACTGATCATATATAAGAGATCGACATCACAAAGTAAGTTCAAGATATGCTCATATGCACCTATGATACTATTAACTCTATCTAAACCTGCACCAACAATTTATTTCAATGAAAAACATACCAAGTAGTAAAAGAAGTTCAGGATTGGATGGTTCAGAACATCAAGATCAGCATCTTTATTAAATGCACTTAAGCACATCTGCAAGATAGACACGCTAAGTCAGTCTTACTGGAATTATTTCAGAACCAAATTGTTTACCACATAGGATTTACCATTATGCATCTCATCAAGAAGCAACCAATGCAAATGGTGGTCACATAGCCAACCTGCATAGAAGGGGATAATGTATTTAATGCTAAACAAACATGTCATCAAGATATATTTCTGTAGTGGAAGACGACAAATAGCATAGTACCTCATTCAACTTTTTCCGACGACCTTTTGACTCAACTGGGAAGCGCTGCAACATCAGGAATAGCCTATACAAGGATACCAACATTATTATAACTCTACTGTTATCAAAACTCAAAAGGATCAGCACAAGATTTCAAGATAACAGAAAAATAAAGGGTGTTTGCATGGCCTCAATTTATGCACATATTTAGTGTATGGGGAATATTTACTTTTCAAACAACGTAACGTTGCAGAAATCAAGGGGCAAAGTATACAGAAAATCTTGCTCTTAATACTGGCGTGCATTGTTTTCTGTAGTAGTTTCAACTGATGGCAAATAGCGTAGTTCTCGTTTGTTAAAGAACCATGATATATCAAGGAACAAGTCATTACCTCCCTCCATTGAGAAGGAAACCAAAGGCAGCGAATAAGGATATAGCTGAAAAGTAGCTCCATGTTAGTAGAAGAGATAAACAAGTGCAGTAATGCACAATATAAAATCATTGACTGCAGCATCATTTGTATTAAATAACTTAAACGCACAATTTATCTTTCATGTCAAATGGTGGATACGAGAAACTAAAGCTACAAATGTAGTTTCTGGAATTTGTTAATCAGGTAGGAGTATCGTTTCTATGAAATTTCATGAATGCTTTCATTAACTAATAATCTAATATATCTAATTATATACTTCACATGACCCAAAACTAATAAAAAATCATATGATTTCATGTTGCAAATGTCCATTGCTCTTACAGTGCAAAACACAGTGCTGCAGCCTGCAGGGGAAGCCTAAAGAAACAAGGACATTACCTGCAAAGAACATCTTTGATAAAAAGACCACAGCTTGCACTGGTTTCCACCACATGAGGAGCCACAGTAGTATCTGGAATATTACAGGTCGATCACAAAAGAAATGAGAAGTGACATCGCATAACAATTCCTTGACCTATTGAGAAATACTCTAGAAAAAAGCACCAGTTCACAGGCCAAAGTATAGCAAGCAATCAACTGAATATGACATACTATTTACCAGGACATTCATGCAGTACTTCCAGCAAGTATCAAATCAGACAATCAGGCAAGTAAGAGGAGTTTTTGGTCCTCACACTTATCATTGTCATGAGGGCAGTGAAGTTAAACTATAGTGTTTCTTTATTTCGCTGTTTGATATTTTTACAACATCTTGCCATATAGTTGTCTTGTCCCACTAATTTGACACAACAAATCCACTGAAAATAATACTTGAAAGTGTTCTCAAGTTGGTGGTACAATACCACAAGAAGTGTTCCCAAGGAACTGCACAAAGGTCCAAACTCCCTAATCATTCTAAAAGCTTGGGAACCGTGGAAACACTGCAACACTTGTGCTTTTGAAGGTGTCAGGCCAAATGTTCAGGGTCTCCAAACGGTGGGCAATGAGGGTAGGCTGGTAGCCTGTGGTGTACGGCGGGAGCTTCAGCCCTTAATCTTGAGTGACTAGAGGAAGTGGGTTTTCTTTACAGTGGCGCGCCTGTAACTGTTTTGCCCCACGTGTGTGTCGAGTGTGTTGAGAGGTGCTTCATTAGCCTCTCCTTTGTATTATTTCTTCTCTCTTAAATGAAATGACATACAGCCCTACTATGTTGTTCGAGAAAAACAAATAATACTTGTGCTAATGCTCTTAATCTTTAATAATGTCCCCAACTTTTTCATGTGATCACTTTACATCATCAACAGACTGATTACTGCACACTAATACTTTGACATAAGAGTTGGTATAAGAGAATTTCAAATTTTGTTAGGGCATGCATGATGCAAGGTGCTTATACATGAGTGCTTAAAGAGAGAGAATGTTGTCATATCATTAAGCACCGAAATAGAAGTTAATTCCTACAATGCAAACTGGTGTTTAAATAGGCTTAACTAGTAACTACCATCTACCATGTCCTTGTGAGCACACATTAAGCACCGGTGCAAACTTAAAACATCTTATCAACCTTTTAAGAACCAGGAGCCATTGACATGGTGAAAAAAAAAGAAACCTGTTCTTTGGCTAGTACATGCTCTTATAAGCCTATCAGTGAGAAATCTAAATACGCAAATTACCTGAATGACATAGATCATTCCATTGATTGTATAGAAAACTGGCCGGAGCCCATCAGTCGACACCGCACGTGCCTAGCAAACATCAGCATAAAACAATGAGCACAGCAGCATTCACAGAACCATGTCAAAAAACTGTTGAACTGAAACCTAACCTGATAGTAAATCTCAGCCCAGAAAAGCACTAGCAGAGCGTAGGTCGTGAAGAATGCTAGGCCAGGCAAATCAATAAGCACATGTTGAAATAACTACAAGAAAATATTGATACACATTACTACAGTTGTTTCCAACCAGCTGACAGAACGAAATACATATTTTCTCGTTACACAAACCTCAGGGTGTACAAGTTGCACATTCCGCCGCAGTACAAACACGGTTGACCTCACTGCATACACAGACACCAGTTCACCACAGATCATGACTGGGAGAATATGGCGTAGTCTGACTACTGAGTAAACATTGGGTAGGCTGTAAGCAGAACGACGAACTCACCGCCATTGACAATGACGTTTAGGAAATGGAACACCTTCTGCGTCGTCCACCCATACTCAGGAACACGGCACTCGATTCTTATGAGTTGGGCCTGACGAAATTCACATCAAACGAACTAATGAGACCGGTAACCACTGCCTCAGTTTCTATCAATCACATTTGGAATACAGACTACGCTAGATAGTTGCCGTACAATTCGGAAGGCCCAGAAACGAGTCTCAACTCTCAAATCTACGCGCTTGAACCCTCGTCCCCGCTTTAGCTCGTGGTTCCAAACCAAATCGGACCCCCAATCGCAAGCTAAGCTAAGCATGAGGAGGGCAAAATCGTGCGGGGGGATAGGGGCTTACTAGGGCTACGACTGCAACGACGCCGTAGAGCGCGGCGAGGGCGTGGAAGGTGCGGTCCTGCCACAGCGTGGAGTTGTTCACGTCGTCCCACCAGGCGTCCATCGCCGCCGGAGACGGACCCGCCATGGCCTCGGAACCTTTCACCACTCCCTCGCCTCCTCCTCCTCCTCCTCGGGGCCGGACCAAGCGGCGGAATCAAATTAAATGCTAGGTTCTAGAATGCGAAGCAAACGGAGGCGCGCGAGCGATCGGGAGGCCCAAGCTGGAAGCAATCGAAACTCGTCGAGGCGGCCGGATTGGGGGATTGCCGGATTGGGGAATGCGTCTGGTGGGTTTCGGTTCGGCCGTTGCTGAGGCGGAGGGAGACGGGTTGCTGTGCGGCGAGAGAGGAGGCGAGGCCAAATACCCAGAGCGCTGTCGTGAACCCGGTCTATGGGCTTCGGAGCATTGGTAGCCGTCCATCAGAGGATCTGTGGATGTGGAAGGCGGGCGGGTTGACGGCGAGTCTGCGGGCGTTTCTGCTGGGTCCAGCTTTGGCACATGACATCCTCTAGCGGTGGTATAGGCCACTATGCGAAGCCAGACACAAGCGGTCTTTTTGCTCGACATGGAACCCAAAATTTGGCGCGTTTGACTTGTTTCGTGTTATCAAGTTTGAAATTGTGGGTCAATTAAGGAATTGGATTTTTGGTTAGAGAAGTTTGGAGCTTAGGGTTTAAACATATAAAATAGGCAACCTTAATCTCCCGACTAGTTCTATCGAGAAAGATCAAAGATGGTAGCATCATCCGCGTATAATCTCATCCTCGACATTATCGTATTGTGCTACGATGAACCAAAAAAGTCAAAGAGACTTATAATTTAGAACGGAGGGAGTAGATCGGAGCTAATTTTTTTTTATCGCGTAGCATGATCAACATTCACCTTATTAGACAGGGCTTGGACAGAGGTACTTTTGTCCATCGAAAAAATCCTCAATCCAAAACGTGATTTTACTTTTACATTGAAAACATTATTCTTAATCCTCGACGTGAC
The DNA here is from genome assembly GCA_038087645.1 of Saccharum hybrid cultivar R570. Lineage (NCBI taxonomy): Eukaryota > Viridiplantae > Streptophyta > Magnoliopsida > Poales > Poaceae > Saccharum > Saccharum hybrid cultivar. The sequence goes on along the minus strand of JAQSUU010000012.1, from coordinate 36,595,100 downwards.
GCGAGGTTCGTATTTTCCTGAATTTATTCTAGAATTTAACAAAGATGTTATTTCCATGTTAGGCGACATTGCTCGTCGACAATGAAATGTTTGTGGTGACTTCATCAATGTCGGAGTTTTCTCTTTCGAGTCTCAGTCTTTCGGATGTGCTTATAGAGGGTAGAATGTATGCATAAGTTCGTAGGGGCAAGTATGTGTGCATGTATGAGCGTCTGCGACTGTGTACTATGATTCGGGGCAAGCGATCCAGAATGTCTGCCCTGAACCTGCCCACTTGGCGTGTTTTTGCACATATTGGCTTTTGCTCAGGTCCCGCGAAAGCGGTAGATTGTAGTTACAAAAGAGCAACGGTTACAATGGGTCACAACATCTGATCCTCTTCCATGTGCAAACCACAATCTCTTTTTTTAATAGAATCAAAAAGACATGTGACCTAAAGTTTAGCCAACTAAACTTTAGATATCGAGGCTCTAATAAATAGATAGTCTTAAACCATTGTCTAAATTTGGCCAACCTCAAAAAAAATCATTAGAACACAAAAGTGTGCTCAAGTGGTATAGAATTTTGTAGCCAATTAAACTTTAAACTACGAGATCGAAACAGGACCTTATTTTCTTCACATCTACTGTATATCTACAAAATGGGAAGTCCGACGGCGCAAGGGGTGGGCGGCTTCGGGGGAAGTCCGACGGGTTTAGTAGAAAAGATCATAACCCTTGTGATACCATATTGGAGGAATAAACTCAACTCACTTTCCATTAATCATTTGAGGGTATATATATATATATATATATATATATATATATATATATATATATATATATATATATATATATATATATATATATATGGAGATTACATGGGGATATAGAGAGGTATGAAACTGAAATAAAATGATCACAACCTTTGGGATTCTAATGTAAACACGCAGTATGCTAACAACTAGGCCCTTATTCTCAGGCCATCAAATCAAATAATCTTGCATTCATTTCTGGTGTTATTGGCTTGAATCGTGAGGTTTGCGTTTGGATTGTTGTTCTATCATTATGTTGGTTTTTCTACATCGCTTGAATTGGGCACTTTTCTGGTTGTAGGCGCTAACACAACTACAAAAAAGAATACCTTCCTGTTTCAAGACCGGGAAGTTCTGAAAACATTCAAGGAGAGCAAACCGAGGAGCTGAATGCTCGTGGTATATTTTTTTGAACTCCGATACTGAATCGGCAATGGTTAAATGTCATAGATGCAGTATGTTGTTTGACATTCTACAGGAACATAAGTTACCATTACATGTTAGCATTCATAAAAACTTTGATACTTTGAATCTGAATCTGCAATGGTTAAATGCAGAAATGCAATATGTTGTATGACACTCCGCAGGAACGTAAGTTACCTTTGCATGTTTGCATTCATAAAATAATAGTCTGGTGTATCTTCAGTAACACGCTCTCTAAAATAATAGTTTGGTGTATCTTCAGTATGTTCCAGTTCTGTCCAAATGGCTTAAAACTTTTTTTTGCAAGTATTTAGACCCAAAGTAAGGCACCATACAAAATTTTAGATTTTTCTGATCATTTTTTTGTCATTACTACATTTTTTGGGGCTATAAACCGGAGAAAGAATGTTGAATTACCCCTTCAACACAGATTTCTACATCTACCTCCATCAAAATTGTTTCACTGGCCATATGAGCTAGACCCAGTAGAAAAGTTTAGTATCATTCCGGATCGTTTCAGAGATACACTCAGTTCAACCTCTAACTGGTGTGTGCCATCGCGCGGAAATATAATTCATTTATAAACCATAGAAAGTACAAAACCATCTCCGGGAAGTCCTAAACTTGGTGTTTGCTTAACGTGTGGCACGTGCAAGCCTGAGAAAAAGTTTGACACGGATATGACACCAAACTTTAGAGTTCTAGTTACAACCGATACATGAATTACATGGCAAATAAACATAAGCCGTACAAACTGAATTAAACATAAACCTTACGAACCTAAATAAACATTAATTATGGGGCACAACTAGCATATGTAGCCAGTCATGTATCTATATACGCTTTAAAAAAATTCTAGTAATTTGCTAACTCTAATTTTGCAGCCAGATGCAGTTTGAACATACCACAAAATCACAATCAGCACACTTGGTCTTAGACAGACCTAGATAGTCATGGAAAACTGAAAGCCAGAGATAGGAAAGGGGAAAGAAAAAGAATCCACATGCACCGTACGCCCGCCGCCGCACGATGACGATGCACACACGGCGCTCCGGGCGTGCCGGTCCAGGAGGCTCGGCGTCGGTCTGTACGGCAGCGACGGGGCTAGGAACTCGCCGCCGTAGAACGATGACGCGCTGCCCGGGCCGTGCCTCGGGGCCTCGCGCGTGCAGGCGCCACTGCTCGTGGTAGAGAACCTGCACCACTGTCTGCACTGGCAGCCGCGTGCGCTCACGCCTCGCGCGACAGCTTCTGGCAATCCATCGCCCGGCACACCTTCTTCCGCTCAGCCTCGTTCAGATACGGATGCGCCTTAGTTGTACTGAACTACTCTAATAATAGTGACTATATGGCAGTAAAAAATAATGAAGATCTCTGTGTTTAATTTCTCACCTTCAAGTAGATGTCGATGGCACGGTACATGTAGCGTCCTCGTTAAACCTGGAGCGTTGCGGGATCATATCATCTCGGGAACTTGACAATGGGCAGGTTCATGTCCGAGGCGATCTACGACTCCATGAGCCTGCCAACCAATATTCCGACGTCGAGATGAAGTCATCGTCGGTGTTGTAGTCCAGCCGGGCCACCTCGATCGCCCTCGTGCTCCAGGTACCCGATCCACCAGGATCCTCTCTTTCAATTCCTCTGGACCGCGTTGACGTCTAACGTGGTGCCGCCGTGGTGATCATGCATGTACCAAATCAGATCTTCCTGTACGGAGGTGCGAGGACGAGGGCTGCACACGCTCGTGATTTGGGAACGGAGCCGGGAAGACCACTGGACCTCACTTTTTCACTGTGCGTTGATTTGGGAAGCAAGCGGGCGATTGCCGGAGGAGACGAGTAGTACGTGCTGGACGCGAACACGGGTCTCGGGAACTAGTAGGCCACTCGGTACTTTTGAATCACAGAGGTTTCTAGGGTTTCTGATCTATGCAAGCGACGTTTTCTCATGGCAAAAGAAAGGAAACCACGGGGCGATTAAGGAAATCATAATTGCATGCGGGCGTGTTTTATTTTCTCATGCACACCACGTACCGTGTGTATATAAATAAACCCTAGAAGCTAGTATTTCTTTGCGGCCATCAGATAATACGTGCCTCCCTTGCAGGTTGACTCCTGTACCTCACGGTCCAATATGAATAGCAGGTGTGGAGCCTTGGTGGTGCATGATGATCATCTTGTTCCTCGCTGCATCGTCGACGACAGTACTGTGTAAGTTGATGTATCTGACCATCTCATATTTTTACTCTTGTTAGGTTATTACGTGTTGATGAACCGATCTTCCCGATGCTGCAGTCCTCACTTGCTCGAGGTCAGAACTGCAAGGACAAAGAGTCGTAACAACGCTACTACAACACTAGGAGATGAGAGCAAGCTCATGGTGATATTTTGCGAAGAGAAGTCCTCTGGTGAGAATGGCGAATTTGATTGCTACCGTTGCTTACCGACAGACGTGTGCTGTAGCGCATAGGCTAAGTGCAGGGTGGAGTGCCCTCATTGTGATCCTCAATGCCCGCCTCCGTAATCGTCAGGCTCCCCTCGAATCGACCATTGCATGTGGTTGGTATTGTGATTAGCGGCGGAGGCAGGATTGACGGCAGGGGTTGCTTCCTCTTCTTCTTCCTCCCGCCTCTTCTTTCCGTCTTCTTCCTCAAATTCGTAGGGGGGCTTAGGGGGCTCTGTGGGAATCACGGCGGCCTACAGTAATAATTAAGGTTGCATATGTACCCCTCGTTCTTCCAATCTTTATGTCAAAAATAAAATTGCCTTGTTCTTTAGGGAAAAACATGGTTAGCATCAAACGTGCGATATGCATGAACAGCCACAATCAGCTGTCCCTCTCGTTCTAGGTCTAATTAACTAATGCAAAAATTGCGCCATGTTTAAGAAATTCCAAGTGTGTATTTTCGGATCGACTTCGGTTTCACACGCCCATTTCATGTCACTGCTCCTAACAATGCAGACCTCTCTATTATATATATCAAGAAGCAAAAGCTTCGGTGTATAGATATTGAGACTGCGTTCTCTTCTCTTCTCTTATATGTATATATACAACTAAAAAATCCCCAGCGCCATCGTCCACCTGACGCTCTTCGCTCCCTCCCCAAATGCTCAGCACACTCGCATCCTTCACGTCAATCGCCTAGCGCCACTCCGGTGTCATCTTCTATCTATACAACTAAAAAAACCAAACATCCTCTTCAACCTGTAGCGCAAAGTCCAATTACATTATGGTGAACGTTCGCTCAATTTTAGTCTACTGAATGATATGACCGTTGCAACTTTTCCGGGATATATCTTATGTCATCTCTTCCCTGTGTTGTTTGCAGTTACATTCTTCTAGTAGCATGTCCATGCTAATGCTATGGTAAAAAAACCAAAAGACGGTATTTAAATTTTCTATGCACATAACTATTTGTACCATTGGTGCATTCATTCATGTCATTCCGCGTGGTCATCATGCGAGACCCGGACACCCTCGCCTAGCTCGTCCTCATCGCGTCGAAGCGCGAACGCTGCCGTGCCCAACTCCACCTCGCCATCAGCGTGCTCCGGCATCGCCGCCCTCGCCAGGCCGACGTCCCCATGAATAAAGGAAGAAAAACAACCGAAAAGTAAGGCATGATTGGTCGCATGGATTTAGGATCTGTTTGAAACAAAGGAATATAAAACATAGGAATGATAGGAAACACAGGAATATGGTAGGAATAAAGTGAGAAAACAGAGGAATTAAAAACGTAGGAAAGTTATAGAAAAAGGCGTTTGGAACGCAGGAACAGGAAACCAATGGATGAATTAAAGAACACCAATATCAAATAGTAAAAAACTAATTTAGTTCATTTACTGCTCACCCGTTTGACCGTCTGCGCGTTGTCTCAGCAGTGGGCCAGCAGCCTGAGAGCATGCTTGGGTGCCGACACGTTGAATCCAATGATATCTTTCATCTTCTCGTTGCTTGAGCCCACCAGCATTTTTGCTGTGTTTAGTTCGTTGAAAAATGCATTATGCAAAAAGAAGATTCTCCGTCACATTAAACTTGTGATATATGCATGGAGTACTAAATGTAGATGAAATCAAAAACTAATTGTACAGTTTAGTTGTACTTTACGAGACGAACGTTTTGAGCCTAATTAGTGAACGGTTGGGCAATTATTACCAAATACAAACGAAACGCTACATTGTTGCTACAGTGAATTTGGCACTTCAGATTTGGTGAACTAAACACAGCGCAGACGCATTCCTCGGGCTTCCGCGAAAAAATTGAGTTCGGGCGGATGTTTGGGTTGCTCCGTTTTGTGAAGCAACACTTCCCTTTCCAGAGAAACGGTAGGCTTCGTTCCTTTAATCCAAACGGCATGTGACGTCACCAAAATGCTGGAATCATACTCCCTCCGTATCGGATTTAGAAGTCGTTTAGGACAGCGACACGGTCTCCAAAACACAACTTTGACCTCTTGTTTTTATAAAAAATATTTATGGAAAAATGATATATGTATACTTTTATGAAAGTATTTTTCAAGACAAATCTATTCATATAATTTTTACATTTACAAACTCAACAACTTAAAAATTATTGATGACTTATATTCTTAATGTTTGACCCAAACTTTCTCCGAAACGACTTCTAAATCCGATACGGAGGGAGTATTTCTGTAAAATTCCTTTAGGAATCCTCCGTTCCAAATGACCCCTTAAGAGCTAACTTGGATCCCTTGCTTTGCTAGGCAACTCACCTGGTGGCTTTACTGGGCAAGGACGTGTTTGGTAGTGCCCAAGAATTCTTGCCTTTCCGTACTAGCTTGCAGTGGTAGAGCTTGATTGAACAGATAGGGGGTTAATCTATGTAATTGAGCTCTAAACATTAATTAACAGTGCTAAAATCATTGCTTACTTAATGGAGATCAAGATGAGCAGGGGGCATGTCCCACTTTGGCCTCAACTAAGCTCCGTCCCTGCTTGTAGGCGTGTTTGTGTACATATTGGCGTTTGCTCAAGTCCCGCGAAGGAGTAGATTGCAATGACACGAATCCAGCCTTAGATTGCAATGACAAAAGGAGTAGCGATTATAGTGGGTCACACCATCTTGATCCCCTTCCATGTGCGAACCACAATCTTTCTTTCGGAGGAATCAAAAAGACATGTTTAGATCCTATGGCCTAGAGTTTAGCCACTAAACTTTAGCTCCTGAGGCTTTAAATAGATAATCTTAAACCATCATCTAAATTTGGCCAGCCTTCAAAAAATATTGATTCATTAGAATACAAAAGTGTGCTAAAGTGATATAGAATTTAGTAGCCAATTAAACTTAAAACTACGAGATCCAAACCTTAATTTTCTTCACATCTACATCTACAAAATGCTTGCTTGGCGAGCTCGTTAACTCCTGTCATCAGAGTGCCCGAGGACCTGATAAGGTTGGATTAGAATCAATCACGAACACCCTTTTTCCATTGGCGTGAGTGACTGTAACTATCAATCCAAAAACCTGATCCATTAGAGTATTCTAGCCTACTGTTGCTGGCGGCTGCACTGTGGCTCCATTGGTGCAATTATCACGGACTTCAAGAACACTACTAGCTAGCTAGCTTTCCCAGTTCCAAGGCTTTTTGGCGATGCCCACCAACCAGCTTCCATTGAGAGCTGCAGGCACTCGATGACTGCTACTGAATATTTAACCGGCGTAGCAGTGGTAGCCACGATCGCCAAGGATAGTTCTAGCCACTGTTACGCCTCAGCTGCTCTCCCGCGCGCGCGAAAATGGAGCAGGATCGAATAGACGATTAGTAGCTAGTAAAAGCCGCGCGCCTTTCGCTGTAGTAGCATAGCAGGAAGATTCTCTGGTGTCCCATTGGCTTTGGCCGTGTCTGAAGAATCGGGGAACACGAAGGGCAGGGCAGAGGGCACGCCGCACGCATGGCGGTCGGGCCATGGAGTGGATAGAGACAGAGGCAGAGAGTGGCCATTGCCCATTGCCAATTGCATTGCATCATGCAACATTGTATTCCCTGTAAAGGGCACCGCTACTCATTCCATGTTGCAACTCGCACCATCCATTTGTTACACGCATCAGCTGATGAGCACAGAGGCACACCGCCTGTCTGGCACTTACTACTCTGAGAACACATACTACACACAATGATCACACAACGCCACAACGGGCTGGTCTCCCAGCAGGGTGGCTACTACATGACGGAGCAGGCGTTGACGTCGTCGTCGTTGAACATGTTGCTGACGGGGTCGGCGCCGCGGTGTGGCTCGTGGAGCTGGCCGTGCTTGTCGCCGTTGTAGCCGTGGCGGTAGTAGTTGTAGGTGCGGCGGTACGACTCCTCGTCGTGGAAGTAGTCCTTGGCGGAGGTGAAGTGCAGCGGCAGGTCCGGGTTGGGCCAGAACTCCGCCTTCTTGCCGGCGCGGCGGACCTCCTTGAGCACCCGGTGGCGGTCCACGTACCCCGTCACCGTCACCTTCTCCATCTCCACGTCCACCTCCACCGAGTCCACCCCGCGCAGCCGACTCACCGCGTGCTTCACCACCCGCTCGCAACCCGAGCAGCACATCCGCACCTTCAGCTCCACCGTCTGATGACCATGGTCAGGTCATGGAGTAGTTGGTTGGTTCGTCAGTCAGTTCATGCCTCATGTAGTCATGTGATGTGATGATGATGTCTCCGCACAAGATTATACTATAAAAGAAAAAAAACATGCATACTCCTACTACTAGTATTTTACTGTGGTGAAAAAAAGTTCACTGTTCACAAAACATACAGTAGGAGTATACTAGTATTTTACTGGTCTCTCTCGACAGTCGACACCGGTGCTTTCAGCTTCAGCAACCGAGGAAAAGGCTTCTCTCTGTATTTTTTTTTTCTTTTCCTTCTCTCCCTTTCTCGCTTTCTTTTCAGGACGCATGCTGCATGCAAGGTCGTCGCTGTTTTCAACAGGAGCGTCCGCATGCACGCGCACGCCAAAGGATTACTGTATGCAACCACAATGACTACACAGCGTAAACTACAGTATAATTCCTGAACACTAAACAAATATGGGCGTGTCACGTCGTATTCGCCTAGCCAAGTTGCCGTACTTGCATGCATCACGTCTGCACAGCATGCCTGATGCCTGACGAAAGAACAGAGCACGCAAGCAGAGACGAAGGAGAAAAAGGAAGCAGAGCCAGAGCCCAAAGCCAACGGACGCACCTGCAGCGACAGCGGCCTGCTGCTCCGGCCCATCCTGCGCCCGGCGAAGGGGCCCTCGTGGTAGTACAGGGTGTTGGTGCTCGTCGGGTGGCTGCTGTAGTAGTACGCGCCGCCGCGGTGCCCGTGGCGGTGGCCGGCGGACGGGTAGAAGCAGCAGAGCAGGAAGTTGGACAGCGACGACGACACCGACATGGCGACTTATACAGCTCTCAAGCGCGAGCGGCGACAAGCTTGGGGAAGGAAAGCTGCCCCTCTCGGCAGGTTCACCGCACGCAGCCTTGGTTGCCCGGGGAAGCTTGGTTACCCCGCCGTGCTCGTCGGGCTTTCTTTGCTTGCGAGCTCGGGTTGGCGTTGGACGCTCGAGCGAGTGCCCTCTCGCCTCTGCCGCTGCTTTTATTCGCTCGCCGCCCTCGTATTGGTGCTTGAATTCTGGGAGACTGGGAGGAAAAAGAGGGGCCCTGCTGCCCTGATGTGGTGAGAGCCAGCTGCTCTGCTGGCCAGTCCGCCCGCCGGTACACATGTTCTGCCACGTCAGCCGTGGACTACGGAGCACTGTTTCCTAATCATGATCTGTTGATGTTTTTTTGTCGCAAAAAAAAAGATCTGTTGATGTTTTAGGAATTTGAAATGCTGAAAGTTAAGCTAGGAGAAAGATTACGGGTAATGTGGTTTTTTTTAGAGCTGCTGCTGGCAGAACGATGAGCTACCTGCACAATGATGTGCATGTCCTCGAGCTCTTTTGGTTTTGGTGCATCATGACAGACATGGATGCCAGCACGAGTGAATAATCTATGCCGGCGGTGTGACGGCGACCCCATTTCTACATGCTCTTGCAATTCAAACGCTCGGCAGAGAACAATAACAATGTTCAGAAACAAACAAGCATGAGGAGCGCCTAGGGTTCCCTTTTCAATCCACGCCCAATTTTGATTTTCTGATCACTCAGTGACACTGCCTGTCTAGGTTCTTTGTAATGCGGAATTTTTTTTTTCCTGTTTTCTATGTTTTCATGTGAAAATAAATCAATTTCTGTAAAGTTTCTAAACAATTATTGCGAAATGACTTGAGTTGCAAATGACCCCTAAGGTGTTGGCAACAATGGAATATTTAAGTGCAGTGCATATTCTGTTTAGGTTTAGAGAGTGGTTCCTCTCCTAAACAAGCTCTGCTTGCTTAGTGACTAATTCAAACCATGCAGTGATGCAGAAGGCAGGAAAAGTATCTGAAAGAGGAATATATGTTCAGTTGGGGAGATAGCAGGAAAAAGTTTCAGGAAAAAATATCTTCCCCTCCCTCTACAGTAGCTCGCTGCGGAACGAGTTCCAAAGCTCATGCCTCCCTCGATGATGTATGCCCCGTGCTTATTCTGTCCAGGCTTTTCTACACACGGCGTGCACTAATGTTGCATGTTCTCAGTTCTCTGAACATAGTCCGTAGCTGTCAGAGCAACTCTGCTCCTGCTTTCTTTTCTTCTGTGTGCTGACACTGTGTGTGAATTTTGTCTGTCGGTTTGCTGAATTCTTGCACTTGTGCTTATTCCAGCTCTCGAACCTCGAACAACATCGATGCGTCCGTTGATACGACAATAATGCCTCGCAAAGGAGTATCTAGGTAGCTAGAGATATTCTTTTGTTGCATAATAGAGCTGACAAGATGCTGGTAGGGTACATCACTACATCTTTAGTGGCCCAATCAGCATAACATGGATCACAATTTCGCACCTCGGTGTGCCGATTACTCCACTCTGTTAAATCATCTGCCTACACAGGGTGAGCTAGCTAGTTGCTTAATTAGACCAGGAAAATGCGCTACACGTAATCGCAACGAGCGAAGTGACAAGTTGACATGCGGCGCCCAGAATTAATGCCGCCTTGCCTTTGTTTGATCAAGCCCTACTCCACTCTTACCTGAAGCCTGAAGATATATATGCTATCTGAATCCTTATTTCAAGTGAACAATGGTCAGACTGTTAAAGAACAGTGTCTGCCATACCAATAACAATCAACAATGGATTACAAATTTATAATAGGCCCAGCTGCCGATTCTTTCGGCTAGAGATTTGTCGCCATTACACCCACTAATTAGGAAACTTAAATGAAAAGCTCATCTTTTTTTACCATTGGCCTGCTGTCTCTGTTTGATATTTTTTCAGGGAGCCAGTCTTGTCTCATGGCTCCCACATTTCATGTTTCTTCAGTCAGATAGTACTAGTAGCACTAGTATCTCATGTATTTTAGATAAGTCTTGGCAGGGCCGGCTACGCTTTTCCCCTTAATCTCTGTCAGTGCATGCAGGAATTATGCTTTTGTCAACTTTAAGCGCCAGCCATTGATGTCTAATTGCATATCGCCCACCATAATCATTGTGCACGTCGCTCACTTAAAAACTTCCCTTTAATTAAGGCAGAAGACTGTCGGGTTCGGTCGGTAATGTGAGATTGGTTGCGATCCATGGACTTATCCTGAAATGATGAGAGATGGATTGTTTATGGACGTAACGTACGAATGGTTCTCTAGTTAGGAAAGCTGTGGAAAGGACTGGATAACATACAGCCTTTGCTGATGGTTCGGTCATTGTGTGCTTGCAGGGGACCTTGTTTAAGTCCCATCTTTACGAAAAAGAGAGAATATGTTTTTGGTTTGGTGCTAGTCATTTACAAACCAAACAATAATTTACAGGGATGAAACTGGATTTACTAGAACCTGCATTTCTGATCTGATGAAAAAAATGGTGAAGGTCGGTCCTTGTTAATAAGGATGATAACCTGCCAAGGAAAAAGAAGCTAGATTCTGATGTACTACTACTACTAGTGGAGCAATGGTAGAATCATCCAAAAACTACCCTGCGATTTCCTATGGGAGCAAGTATTCCCTGGGCGGTAAAGATCGAACAACAGTCTTGCTAATATTTTTTAGTTCTCGGGATAAGGATAAAGCTACTACTTTCTTGATAAAGTTTTTTTCCCGTCCTTCTCCTAATATTCTCTGCTCTGTGCGTGAGCCGTGAGCTTCCTGAAGGCTGAAAGAATATGAAAAATGCTTTACTTTCCCAGTAAGTAACTCTACCAAATGCCTGAAGGTAACCAAACCACACTCTGAAACCTGAACAACGAGTGCCGGGCAGGGCATTGCAGGAATCAGATCTGAACGCAAAGCCAGATTTCAGAGGAAAAGTCGATGCTTTTGAAGGAACACAAGTACTTGGTCGTGTGTCAGCAGGGCTCATACGAAGCACTGGAACTCCGGAAGAGCTGTAACTCCAGGAATAAAGTCGATATTGTATCCCAAAAGCTGAGAGAGAATGACTGGGAATATCGAAAAGCAAGAAATACTCTGCATGCTTGCTGCTGAAGTTGCTCTCGCGCGAAACAGCTGCCGGCTGCAGTCTGCGAAAGGCAGTGGTGAAACAAGAGCAGCTGCCGTCTGCCACTGCCTCTGTCAGCCTGTCTCTTAATAGCTAGTGGTGTTCAGATTTCCTTGCGATGTTTTGCCGAGGTAGTATTCCAATTCAGAAGACCACGGTATGTATAAGCTTCAGTGTTTGTGTTTGGTTCTCTGCTGAAGCACTTGCATGTTCAGAGACCAGAGTTCAGTGAATGTTTCAGACTTTCAGTCATTTGACACCTGCCCAAGTCCTTAACTGGCATTCTGCTTGTTACCAGTATTAGGGCATAAGACAAGATGCGATTTTTCTTGAGGCGATGCGGTGCAAATATATGCTGGGAATATTTTCTTTTTGCTAGAATTCCTTGTGGTGGGACTGGGACTGGGAATATTAGCACGATGGTAATAATGCTCATTCTTATCTTGAGACGTCGAGAGATAATCTCTCGACGTAATAAACGAGATAAAAAGATGCAGACGGACAGACAGATCACCACGGCACCGCACGCGATCTCAAGTTGCTCGAATATGTGGCAACAAGACGTAAGAGAGGTGGCAGACGAGCAAGTGACTAAGTTTCCACTAGTTAGGCACCACTTGCATTGCATATGCAGCAGAGCAGCTTGGCATCCCATCCAATGCATGCACATGTGCGCTGCAAGATGTCTCCCTATAGCGGAGCTAGCTTGGTACTGTAGTAGGCGAGTACTAGCTAGCTGCTCCTAGGAGAGAATGGAATCCATTCCTTATCCAGAAAGCCGCTTCGTTAACGCAACCGGATGCATGGCCGCCGCCGCGGATTGATCGATTGGGCGGCCGGGCGAGCTGGCGGCTGTCCGTCGATGGAGCAGCAGCCTGCAGGCGGACACGGCAAGACAGGGGAGGCGTACGTGTGTGCTCCGGATAGCTTCGAATTTTACAGGATGCCGGCGTGCGTGAGATTCGCGGCGCACTGGGCGCGCGCGTAGCGGCAGCGCACGCCGGCGCTTTATTGTTTTTATATATAATATACGTCTCCGTCCGCGGGTGCGATTCCTTGACTACTCGCTGGCGGGAGGGGAGGAAGCGGGTTCGGTGGTCGAGGAAGAGATCGCGGAGGTACTGGACGGGGGGAGTGGCAAGATGGGGCAAGCGAGGAAGAAGACGATGCTGTCTGCCACGTCATCTCATCGGCCGTGTCCGTCCGTCGTTGTCTGTCTGCGGCCCAAGCAAGCGTAACCTCCTATTCCTATGCTCCAAGTGTCCCTGGGCCCTGGCACCTAGTTTGGTCGTGTACTGGGCCTAGCCCGACAAGCGGCACGCTGATCGATGCATCTTGGCCCATTCGATGCCTATCCAGCTCGAAAAAGGTTGCTCGTCCTGGCCCACAAGGGTCCAGCAAACCACCAGGCCCACAAGGCCACAGGTCCTTTTTCCACCGAACGCCGCCGCAGCGCTGTCGTCTCGTGGTCCCCGCAGCGATCCGTTAAGTTTGCCTGTCGGTGTCGGCGTTCTGAATTCCATGTGCATGATCGCCTCGCTCTCGCTCCCCGCTGCTGCAGAGAATGCAGCACGCTGACGCAGGTGAGCCTCCAATCCTACGCGCCTACGCGTATGCGATGCATGTGACGCGCCATTAATCCCCCATCCCCGTCAGGATTCAGGGTTTCAGCTTTCAGGACCAGAGAGGGTTTCTATTCAGGCTACAACCTGGATGGCACCCTAAATTCAGACAGCGACGCACACTAGAGTGGCCCGGCCGTATATATAGATGTGGTATGCCGTATGCCTCGCTCATGTTAGCTGTTGTGTTGTGCCCTCCATCATCAGTTGGATTTTGGGTTTTGGGTGGACATGCATGTACGTACGGCGCGCCATGTCCCATGTCGCCGCGCGATGACCAAGCCCCGGCCAGTAGGCCGAGAGACGCGCGCGCCATGCTGCGCTGCTGCTCGCTGGTCACCGCGTCAGGCCGTTTGCTCCTAGATCCGGACTCCGGCTAGCACCTTGGCTCACATGCCTTGCCTGCATGCGCGTGCAGTACAGAGGAGATTGCAGGGGCAACATGCATGGGTAACGACGGCGAGTAGCGTCCGGCCGCCAGTCACATGCTTGCTTGCCGCCATGCATGCATGTGATGGATCGGAGGAGTCGCCAAGGAGAGACAACATGCTCCATGCTTATGGATCGTAGCCATCACGAGGTCACGACCAAGGCGCCCGCGCGCGCGGATCTGGAGAGATTCGTTGTTCATTCAGAAGACGGTTGTGCAACGGCCGACTCGATTCAGATTTCAGACTACCAAGGACTGGATTGAAATTGAAGGGATGCGATGTGCCCTCTCGATCGCTGGAGCGTCCTTTTTCTTTTCTGTATGTCCTTATACCTCTGAAAGTCTGAATCTTTTTTGAGTTACAACAAGCCAATCCGCACCCCAGAGTTACTCCTCCAATCCAAATCCAAATCCGCTGCGAGAAGAAGCTAGCAAGTAATTAAACGACGACAGGGAGGGGACAGCGTGCTCATCGTCGTCGCAGCAGGAGACGGAATGGACCGCCTGTGTCTGGCAAGCAGCTCACGGCGATTACAGTTGTACAGGGAGGATGCGTGGCAGTGCATGGCTGCAGGCGCTGTGATGCCTGCACAGTGGCGGAGTTATGTGTGCAGGAACAAATGGACAGGACGCGAGAGGCCAGTGTGCTCTCGCTAACGGAGGCAGGCGCAGCGCCAAGGACCAAGTGCATGCATGCATTGAGGTAATGAGGTGTTGCCACATACAGCTGGTGTGGTGATCCATCGACCTCTACACACCGTGCCCACCAGCAGCTCCCGGTTCTTGCTTGTACAGTTTTATATACTGTAGGCAGCATACCTTACCCCAGCTGCTGCTGCTGCAACTGCATGCAAATGCATCAGCGGCAGGGAGCAGCGCGCGGCAAGGCTTCAGATTTTGTGTGCTCCAGCTAGCCATGCCACCGCTACGGCGCAACACTAAAATGGGGGTAAATATATGCATGAGGATTTAGGAGGAGGGCTTGCTTTTTCACGTTACACTGGCACGTGGGCCTGATGCTAACGCTAGTCTTTGTGCGGTGAAAAATGAGATCTACTATACTACTACTTGTTCGTCCATGATATGTCCGTTGATATAGATTGATGGCAATAGCTAGAAAGTTAGTAAATGGCAGTGCGATTATATATTCTTTTCTACCGTTGGTATATATGGTGTGCGCAAAGATATTTCTCTCTGTGTTTTCGCTTTCATCTGTGTGGACTTAGATATTTTTCCTTGGCGAATATGGGGAGTGTACGTACTTTCCTTGACAGCTATAGGTTTTCCGCCTCGGCCATTTAGCGGTTATTAGTTTCTTATGGACGTGGAAAAGGTGTGGAGTCGCTTTTAGGTTTTCGAATGAGCATCGAATCACTCCCATCGCAATCTTCTTTTAGGACATTTTAATTTTATGTATATCACTTGTTAGGCATGCATTTTAATCAACCGTACCAGCCATGTACGCGAGCCTAATTAAGCTCCTAATTAATTTCCAATTAATTAACAATCACATGCTACGTACATGATTCTTATATTGGTGGCCTGATGGGCGTGGGCCGGGGGCCATGCATCATGTGATGGGCGGGCAGGGTGTTCAGAATGCAAACCAACTGCAACGGTTTTGGCACAGGCATAGGACACGGGCACACGGCGTAATGGACCCACCGAACAAAATTTCCAGCTGCTTGTACATGTCTCCTAGATTAGTTATCCAGTTTAATTTATTTTTCTCTGACACATTTCTAAGTTTTAGGAACAAAAGTTCCTAGAACTTAGAACTGTTTCAAAATTAAATTGCATAACTAATCTAGCAGATAATATAAAGCCATTCTATGGTACATAGAGACATTCGATTTTCTCTCATGGGACAAAATTTAAAGGAGTTGTACTGAATGCTTTGCCTTTATTTTAATTAATTTGCAGTAGGGCTCCAAGCCCCTTCTGTTCTTTCAAAAACATAAATTAAAGGAGCCTGCAACAGCAAATATTACAGCTGTAATGTGTTTTGTCTTGCTCAATTAGTCCTCCTTTTTTTTAAAAAAATATGTTGGCTACTAGTCACTAATACTTGTTGCAATTCCGATATATATATCTCCTCAAGAACCATCGACTAAAATATGACAACTACTTTCATTACCCTATAAAAAAACATTTCGCTGGTCCAATATTTTCATATTTATACCAGCTACTGTATAATCATCAGGTTTTGTTTTTTTCATGGTTCATTTTATGAGTTCAGGCTTGCTTTTGAATTTTCCTTCATCAAACCCCGCAGGTTAATCAGGTCTAATTTATTTCTTTTAACATGTTCGTTTGGAATTTAGTTCCTCTGAAACAATGGAGATAGAAATCATTTGACAAGCTACTCCCTTTCATTTCAAATTATAAGACGATTTGGCTTTTTCTATATACATTACTCCCCCTCCCCCGCGCGCTAATCTTACTACATCTCTGGTCACTAGTTATAGCGCTGCTGCAAGACAAAATGGAAAAAAAACAGGAATACAAGTTGTGTGTTGAAGAAAAATAATAGGATGGCCTGTAAGCTTGTACGTTGTAGGCCTGGAAGGCTTGAAGATCACAAAAAATAGGCAATAAATTAACTACGCTAAGCTAACAGGACGACGTGCACAACAGTTTAACAGAGCTGTGTTGAGAATTCAGCCAACAGCAAAGCAAAGCAACCTGGGGACCTTGGTGCTAGGCGTAAGCATGTCATCGTGGAGATGGAGCGGCGCCTTGCCGCATCGCTGACTCTGTCCGGGCATCACCAGTGTAAATCGGTCCCCTTGCTTTTGTGTCACGCTCCGCCACTGACCTTTACTATGAATCTAGACATTGGATTAGCTTTTTTTTCACTATCTCAGCTAGCTAGCTATTCCTCCTGATGAAACAACCCTGCTGACGTACTAATAGTGTGTCTGACAAATAATGTTACTACAGTGTTATGTATGGTCTGTGGGTGTTCATAGATTCATGCGGCCATTGAGCTGGAACTAATAAACAGTTGGTAATTAAGGCTATGCTTGGTTGTTGTAAGAGCTTTCATGTATCTAACCGGATCGATCTCAAGGCAGTTGATTGGATGAACAAGACCTATCCAGCTACGTAGTCGCCTTTTGGGCTAATAATAATAATTGAAAGATGATATCAGGCATTGACTACTAGAGATATATAGCTGCTTGGTCGTGTAATACCCAGCCAGAGTGCCAGACCAATAGTTGGATGATTCAATCCCATCTCTGTCCTCTAATAATGGATTTTTGGTGAACAAGACACATATCAAACAGTACCTACCTAATCAGCTGGCTCATAGACAGGCACAGAGATATGTAAGTGCCAAAACCATTAATGCATAAGACAATTCCATCTCACCAAGAACAACATTGATTACACGTGAGATTATTATTGATCGATACGCCATCATCTAGCTACAGTGCAGGTCGTTGATAAAGCGGCTAGCACAATGTTACTTCAGAAACGAACTATCCAGGAGGAGGTCCCCTATTAGCTTGCCTTTCACCTTAAGGAACCATCACACCCCCACACCCTGGCTACTACCAATTATATTGAAATAGGGTATCCTCATGCATATATGTAAGGACCTTTCAAGCATATTTTTATTTCTCCGTAGGCAATTCAGATCTTCCATTCAAAATAACGTAGCCTGCCATAGTTTAATCACCTACATTTTTTGTCCGGTACAGTCAAGCCTACAGTATAATATATGCATTATTTCTGAAACACAATGCATGTTTGTGTGAACACAAGGTTGACAAGTACCCTTGTGTGTTCGTTTTGTGATGAGTGATTCTCAATGTGATCTACGAAATAGGTTGAGTTGGTTACTAACCCTACCTTGGCAAAAGCCTTGTGTGCGACATGTCTCTTGGCTTGTGTTGTGTAGGTGTGGAGCACGGTGGCGGTAGCCGACGGCGAGGAGAAGGTCAAGGAGGACGTGCCGTGCCGATGGACCGGAGGGGTGAAGGACGGACGTGAGGCTTGGACCGAGGGACCCGGAGGCTGGGTGGCTAGCCACGGCGGCTGACACTTGGGACATCGACAAGCGCGAGAAGACATGGGAGTGACCGCGTTGACCGTGGAGGTGACACGCGTCGGATGGCGGGGGACACGTATGGAGTACGCTACTCGCGGAGCGGTTTGATGGTTTGGGCCTCAAAACCATCGGAGGCGGGTTTACGGGTTTGAGCCTCAAAACCCGGGCGGAGGTTCCGAGGAGGAACGGACGGCACGTGGCGACATCGGGGAGTTCGCGTCGAGGCGAAGCTACCGGTAAGGAGGCGCGGTGGCCGTCGGATCAACATGAAGACCGGGTTGGACCTCTACGCCCTTAAGCTTATTGGTTTAGCTCTTATGTATCCAGGAACATTTAGGGGAATGTAAAATAGCTCTGTTAAATAGAGGATGGCAACCCCCTTCCCTCCTCACCTCTCTCCCCACCTTCATTTTCCCCTCTTCCACCTAGGGTTAGGTCTTATAGTGTTCATGAGAGAGGTCACATGAACTGAAAAATTCATGGTGTAATTCTTGTGTTTTGGAGTCGGAATGGAGGCCCAAATCCTCCTTTTGCCCTCTGGGGTTTATATTTGAAGCTGTGATTTTCGTTCTTCTTTTTTCCCCATTTTTCGCTCTTCCTACGATCTGATTTTCCCAGAGTGTGGGTCAATCCAAGGCAATGATTTCTTGGGGATAGATTCGTAGCATGTTGAATTTGATCTGTGCAAAGTTTGGGAGTGTTTCGTTTCGATTTGAGTCGGATTTCATTGAATTTTTGGAGCCCACTTTTGTTTGTTCCTGCTGTCTGTTCGTCGTCTTTTCTGTCTCTGTTCATGTGCTCGGGCGTTAGTCTCCAGTGAGCAGTGAGGGGGCAAGTAGCGCAGCAGCCTCTTGCTTCTCTCTATGCTGCAGCTTTACACGAAATCTTGTTTTTCGCGTTATGATTGTGCCGGCGGAGTGCAGCCCCTCCGTTCTCGTTCTCAAGTAAGCAGCTTCCTGTTCATCTGAGGTGGTCGAGCAGCAGCAGCTCTATTTCTGTGTTCGAGTGGAGGAGGCCGAGCATAGTGGCAGCAGTGCTACCAGGGCCGGCGTTCCAGCGTCGTGCGCTCGCTGAGCAGCGCCCCCGGCAGCCCAGTCTGCTCCAGGCCAAGCCCAGCTTCTTCGGTGGCGTGTTGGTCAGAGCGGTGCAGACCCCGCTCGTTCTTGGCCAGGTCCCTGCAGTTCGTTCCCAGGTACAACAGTAAGCTACCTTCATTTGAATCCTGTGTCTGCTATAATCGGTTCAGCACTTCTTGTTGCGTCAGCTTGGTTTCATTGAGTTTTGGAGGAGCAAATACCCAGATGTGTAGCACTGTTGTGCTCGTGTGTTTGCTGAAATTTTCCGATTGTGCTTCTTGAGTATTTCAGGCTTGAATTTTCACCTCACTTCTTGGTCCGTTGTTTGCGCGTTTGAGCTCCGAGTTGAGTACCGTCTTTTGCGTTAGCCTTGTGGTGTCCCGCTATGTTTCTAAGAAATATACACCCACTCTTTTTGGTCGTGGACATCACATTGGTTGCTTCGTGTGTTTGGGAGTGAATTTGGGACAGCGGCCAAATATTTCGCGAGAAATTTTATGGCTCCCATTCACCCCTCCTCTGGTCGCCGTTTTCGGTCCTTCAATTGGTATCGGAGCCGGTTAAGGATCATTCCACCTTAATCGGTCAGTGATCCACGAAGGCGACATGGAGCGTGGTTCCGGTTAACCACCGTTCTTCGATGGAACAAATTATCCCTATTAGAAGATTCGCATGTCCGCGTATCTCCAGGGGATTGATTGGCTTATCTGGGAGATTTGCGAGGATGCTACTTACGTTGTGCTTGAACCCCGTGCTCGTGTCACGCAAGATCAAAAAGATCGGCACAACGCTAATAGCAGAGCTCGCGCAGTTCTTTTCTCGAGTCTTTCTCTTCAGGAGTTCGAAAGAGTCTCTGATTGTACTACTGCTCGAGAGATCTGGGTGAGGCTTCAGAGCTATCACGAGGGGACCGCACAGGTCAAAACCAGACTCTACGAGACGTACAAGAGGGAGTACGAGAACTTCACTCAGCTTGATGGCGAGTCCATCGATGCCATGTTTTCTCGCTTTTCGACCATCGTCAACAAGATGCGAGCAAACAAGGCACAATTACCTTATGATGATCATGAGAGGGCACTCAAGCCTCTATATGCCTTAGATCAGAAGGTATGGGATGTGAAGGTGACCGCCATCATTGAGTCTTCAGGGTATGAGACTCTCACCGTGGATGAGCTTTTCAGCAAGTTCAAGTCCACTGAGATCGACTACCAGACCCAAGCCAAGCTTAAGAATCCCTCTGCACCGACTATGAATTTGGTCTCAGGTAACGACTCAAGTTCTTTGGCTAACCCTTCACAAGTGTATTTTGCCTTGTCTTCTTTGGTGTCTGTCACAGAGGAGCAGATGGAGAGTCTTGGAGATGATGAGCTGGCGTTGATCATCAGCCGGTTCTCGCGGTTTCACAACAACCGCTTGAATCGTCGACATGGGGGTGGTCCGAAGGAAGGATGCTACGACTGTGGAGATCTCGACCACTTCGTCGCCCACTGCTCCAAGAAGAACAAGCACTCCTTCGACAAGTATGACTCCAGCAAGCGCAAGGACAAGCGCGAGTACACCTCCAAGCACAAGTCGAAGGGAGGATTCGATAAGGAGGCGCTGAAGAAGAAGTACTTCAAGAAGGCCAAGGCTCAAGAGCGTGCCTTCCTCGCCTCCCTCAGCGACCTCGACAACGACACCGATGATTACCGGTCTTCTTCTCCCTCGAGCGATGATGAGTCCGAGAAGAGGCGTGAGGACAAGTTGACCGGGCTTTGCTTCGTCGCCAAGTCCATCCACGGAGGCTACTGCACCATGGTCGTGGATGAAGGGGTGAAGCCCAACAAGGATGTGCTTCCCAGCGATGACAACACTACCGAGGTAAAACCCTCTGTCGACGCTCTTATTGCCGAGCTAGATGTCATGACCGATGCTTTGATGAGTCAAGATAAGCTGCTGAAACATGCTGCTCGTGAGAGGAAAGAGTTTAAGGACAAGCTAGAAATTGTAGAGAAGGAGCTTGAGGAAGCTAAGAAGCTTGGTGTTCATGTGTCTGATGAGGTTGAGTGCGATGAATGTGCTATTCATATGACCAACTTTTCTAAGTTGCAATCTAAGTATGCTGCCTTGTTAGATGAGAACGATGAGCTGAAGGCTAGGTCTAACTTGTTGGGTGCGTGCAAGTCTTGTTCGGGCTTGCAATCTGAGCTGTCAGAGAAGAATGTCAAGATCCTTGCTCTTGAGAAGGCCAGTTCAGATAGCACGGCTGTTGAGTGTGCACGTTGTGAGAGCTTGGTGTTGGAACTTGAGTCTTGCAGGCATGACAAAATGAGATCCGAGAAAGACAACACATACCTTTGGTCCATCTTGAATTGAGTGTCTTGTAGTGAGCCACAGTTAGGCATGATGATGAGCCAGTTCAGATGGGGAACTGGAACATCGGGAGTAGGCTTTGCTCTAGGTGGGAAGGGTGAAAATGTCTATGGCAAAGTTGGTGAGTTCAGTGGTTTGAGCCCAAGTGATAAACCTTCCACTACTCCCAAATTAATCAAGATCAATCTACCTAAGTCTACCAAACCCACTGTGAAAGATGGAGTGTTTGAAGAACCTCCAAGAGCTCCACCCCAGAAACAAGTTTGGGCTCCAAAACCGAACCATCTCAGAAATCCACTTGACACTCTACTGAACATCTCTGAGGATCCCCTTCCTAAAACTAAAAAGCTACCAAGAGTGAACCATACCCACAAGAGAGTGAGCCAACAACCACCCAAGAGAGAGGTGAGGTATCACTGTGACTATTGTCATATGGATGGTCACCTTATTGAGTTTTGCTTCAGGAGGAAGAGAGATGAGCGGCGCGAGTATGAGTTGAACAACCGAAACATATACCGCCCGCCCCATGGCGTACATGTACCGCCTGTTCAAAGGAGCAATGCTAGGCCACGAGGGGCAATACCTCAAGGTGCTAGGCCTCAGGTTGCGAGACCACACAGTGGTCGCGGTGGTCGTGCTCGGCGTGGTTTAGGTCGTGATCAATATGACTTTGGACCTCGCGGCAGTGGCTTTCAGTCCTACAGTTCTAGCGGACCACGTTTTCTCTCACGTGGTGTCTGCTTTCCTCAAATGGGACATGGCATGTTTGGTGTTTTTCCTAACACTTTTCCAAGGCAAATGAGCCAACGCTGGTATCCTTCACAGTTTACTAACCCCAGTGTTGCGCTATTTGCTCATCCTATGTCTTTCTATTGATGCAGGACGGAGGCCTGGAGAACACATGGCTCATTGATTCCGGTTGTTCATGCCACATGACCGGAAGTTCAAAATGGTTCTCCATCCTTGACCCCGTGCAATGTAAGGATTACATCACATTCGGGGACAATAGCAAAGGTAAGGTGCTTTCTCGTGGGACCATTCGGGTCAATAAGAGTTTTGTCTTGAAGGATGTTGCTTTGGTTTCAAACTTGCATTTCAACTTGCTTTCTGTTTCACAACTCCTTCAAGATGGCTTTGAAGTGCGCTTTAAGACCGGCTTGTCTCGAGTTCTTGACTCTCAGGGAAATCTTGTTTGCCAGATTGTTTCTTTTGGCCGTGTCTTTCGAGCTGATTTTTCTCATTCCTTTGGCTCTTCTCGATGTTTGGTGGCCGGATCCTCCTCTAAGCTTTGGAAGTGGCATAGGAGACTTGGTCACTTGAGCTTTGGCTTACTAGCTAGGTTGAGTTCACTTGATCTAATCCGAGGATTGCCCAAGTTAAAATTTGAGAAGGATTTGGTGTGTCACCCTTGTCGTCATGGGAAGATGGTTGCCGCTTCTCACTCACATGTGAATCAAGTCATGACCAAGGAACCCGACGAGCTACTTCACATGGATACAGTTGGTCTAGCTCGGGTTCGGTCAGAGGGTGGGAAGTGGTACATTCTAGTGATCGTGGACGATTTTTCTTGCTACTCTTGGGTGTTTTTCATGGAGGGTAAGGATGAGGCTTTTTCACATGCTCAGGATTTGATTCTTTCGGTTCCAAAATGAGTTCCCTAAGAATGCCATGAGAGCGATTCGCAGTGAAAATGGCACATAATTCAAAAATACTCATTTTGAAACCTTTTGTGCTTCTTTGGGCCTCGAGCATCAGTTTTTCTCTCCCTATGTCCCTCAGCAAAATGGTGTTGTTGAGTGTAAGAATCGGACCCTTGTTGAGATGGCTAGGACGATGCTCGATGAGCATAGGACTCCTAGGAGATATTGGGCCGAAGCGATCAACACCGCGTGTCATGTTTCTAATCGCATATTTCTTCGAGCCTTTATGAAGAAAACTTCTTATGAGCTGCGATTCGGTCGACTACCCAAGGTGAGCCACTTTCGAGTGTTTGGATGCAGGTGTTTCATTTTAAAACAAGGTAATTTAGACAAATTTGAGTCTCGATCCTCGGATGATGTCTTTCTTGGTTATGCTTCACATTCTCATGCATATCGAGTACTTAATCTTGAAACTAACCGAGTCGTAGAGACTTGTGAAGTCACTTTCGACGAGACCATGTCTTGTTTTGTTCCTATCTTTTAAAGTGCAGGTGATCAGGAGATTGGTGAGAGCATCTTCGTTGAGGAGAATGAGGAAGATGTTGATTGGGGAGATGCAGAGCCGACCTCTTCGGCTGTTCCAGTCGAGTCTATGACAACTACTTCAGCTTACGGACCAGATCCATCTTCTTCCACTACATGGGGTCCGCACGAGCTGCCTCCTCAACCTACGCCAGCTGCATCTAAGGAGGCCCCAGCAGTTGTTGAGGGGGAGGCGACATCTTCGAGGGAAGCCCCTTGGCACATCCAGCGTCGCCACCCGCCTCAAACCATGATCGGTGACATCAATCAGCGTGTTACACGCTCAAGGTCATATAAAATCTCACATTTCGCTCATTCTGCTTTTGTCGCTAATTTCGAGCCACAAAATGTTGGACACGAACTTTCTGATCCAGATTAGGTCAATGCTATGCACGATGAGTTACATAACTTTGAGAGGAATGAAGTCCGGGTCTTAGTTCCACCTCCAACTGAGTGTCACCCTATAGGTATAAAATGGGTTTTCAAGAACAAGCAAAGTGAGGATGGAGTGGTGGTGAGAAACAAGGCTAGGCTAGTGGCTCAGGGGTTTTGTCAGAAAGAGGGAGTAGACTTTGAAGAAACCTTTGCTCCTGTGGCCCGTATCGAGGCTATAAGGATGCTCTTAGCTTATGCAGCTTCGAAGGGGTTCAAGCTGTATCAAATGGATGTGAAGAGCGCCTTTTTGAACGGGTACATAGAGGAAGAGGTGTATGTGAGGCAACCCCCTGGCTTTGAAAATCCCAAGTATCCCAACCATGTTTACAAACTCCACAAAGCCTTGTATGGGTTGAAACAAGCCCCGAGAGCCTGGTATGAGCGTTTGAAAGCCTTCTTGCTTGCTAAGGGCTTTAAGATGGGTTTTGTAGATAAAACTTTGTTCCTCCTCAAGCAAGACACTGACACACTTTTGGTTCAGATTTACATGGATGATATCATTTTTGGTGGTTCCTGTCACGCTTTTGTTGCAAAGTTTTCTGAGACTATGAGCAAGGAATTCGAGATGAGCATGATGGGTGAATTGATGTTCTTCCTCAGGCTGCAAATCAAGCAAACACGTGAAGGAACATTCATGCACCAAGGCAAGTACACCAAGGATCTCCTGAGGAAGTTTGATATGGGCGAGGCCAAGCCTCTTTTGATGCCCATGTCGACCACGATGGCCCTAGATGAGGATAAGGAAGGAGAAGTTGTGGACCAGAAGGAGTACCAAAGCATGATTGGATCGTTGTTGTACCTGACAGCGATGAGACCGAACATCCAGTTCATGGTCTGCTTGTGCGCGTGCTTTTAGTCTTCACCGCGCATATCGCATCATCAAGCCGTCAAGCGGATCATGAGGTACCTTCGTTTCACACCTGAATTTGGTCTTTGGTTTTCGGCTTTCTCCTCTCTTTCTCTTTGCGGTTACTCTGATGAGGATTATGCTGGCTGTCGTACTGAGAGGAAGTCTATTTTTAGGACTTGTCAGTTTCTTGGGTCTTCACTTGTGTCTTGGTCCTCTCGCAAGCAGTCCTCTATAGCCCAATCCACTATAGAGGCTGAGTATGTTGCTGCTGCTGCTTGCTGTTCCCAGTTGCTTTGGATGGTTGCTACTTTGCGAGACTATGGCTTAGAGTTTAGACGAGTGCCTTTATTTTGTGATAGCACCAGTGCCATATGTGTAGCCAAAAACCCCATTCTTCACTCCAAAACCAAGCACATAGAGGTTCGTTTTCACTTCTTGCGAGACCACTATGAGAAAGGGGATATTGACCTTATTCATGTTGACACCCACAACCAGCTCGCAGATATCTTCACCAAACCCCTTGACCAAGCCCAGTTTGCTCGCTTGCGAGGGGAGCTTGGAGTTTGTTTCCCTTTTTAGCGGAATGAAGTTTTTGGTTTTTGTACATTAGTCTTTGGTTTTCTTTTTAGTTTAGCTTTTGATTTTGCTTTTGTATTATATTTGCATATCATATCATCATGTATCATATTGCATCTTGAGCTTCATCCTTATAGTAGCTAGATTAATACTATGCTCTTGTTGGGGATGTTATGGATATATATGATGTGCTTTGCTTAGGCTCACTTGATCTCTTGATACGAGCTAAAAATATTTTTTTTTCAATTGTGAACTTGCATAACACTTGAAGAAACTTGAAACATGTTCACCACTACTTGTGGCAACTAGCATGTGTAGGTGTGTCGAGAACCCTTTTCTGCTTCATATATATGCTTAGTTGCTACGGCTCATACCTTGAGTTACACACTTGCTTGAGAAACTTGAATTTGTGCTAAAACTAAAAAAAGAACAAGGTATGAAAAGATCAGGATGGGTCTTTGCTGTCCCATGTCAGAGTATCGAGACAGCTTCCTATTGCACTTAAGGGTGAACTTGAGCTCTGTAATGGATACCGAGATCACTGTCTTAAGCTTCTGATTGCTTTTGGCATAGGCTTGACATGATCGATAAGTCAGGTTTTGATGGCATCGATAACCTCCCGCACACATTTGTTTGACAAACTTTGGTGATAAGCTGCATAACTCCGATAAAATTCAATTGATTGAAAATTTGATCAAATCACAAGTTTGTCTCATGACATGATGTGTGAACTTTGTTTGGGGTAGTTCACTTTGCATACATGTGTAGCACAAGGTTGATCTCCTGTCTATATTTGCTATGTGCTCTTTTGGTGGTGAACCCTCTTTTAAATTGCTCAAACTTGATCAAACTTGCTACAATGTCATATTTCGTCTCATTTGATCACTTTGAGCATTTGCTAGCAGTTGTATTTGTTGATATGTATACATGACAGCATCAGCTAGAGCATCTTTTCAATCTACTTGCTATAATTTTGAAGCTTCTGCATTTGTGCATTTCTGCATTCATAGCATGTTTTGAGGGGGAATTGCAATCCTTGGGCTCTAACTTGTTAAGTGCATATGTCAACAAGGGGGAGAAGTTTCCACACTCACAATGTCACAATCACCCAAAGTTAAGAGATATGCATTCATTTGAGTGAGATTGCATTTGTTTAGGGGGAGCTACACTTGAGTTGCTTTTGTTAGATGTGTTGAGCCTTTGCCTCTTCTGGAGGGTCTAGCAGTTTTTTAGCTTTTCGAGGGTTGCTAGTGGTGTTGAGCCCGTTGCCTCTTCTTGAGGGCTAGTTTTGTTTTACTTAGTTGCGTCGAGCCGTTGCCCATGTCTTTGGGACCAAGTTTTGCTCATTTTAAAATGACCTGGTTTTTGTTTTTCTTTGGTTTTTGGTCATTTGGTTGAGCTCCTTGTTTTTCTCTTCTTCTTCTTTTTCTTTTGCTCAAGCTGTTCGTGTATTGGTGTTGACAATGCGGGGGAGATTGCGAACACAAGGTTGACAAGTACACTTGTGTGTTCGTTTTATGATGAGTGATTGTCAATGTGATCCACGAAATAGGTTGAGTTGGTTACTAACTCTACCTTGGTGAAAGCCTTGTGTGCGACATGTCTCTTGGCTTGTGTTGTGCAGGTGTGGAGCACGAAGGTGGTAGCCAACGGCGAGGAGGTCAAGGAGGACGTGCTGTGCCGATGGACCGGAGGGGTGAATGACGGACGTGAGGCTTGGACCGAGTGACCCGGAGGCTGGGTGGCTAGCCGCGGTGGCTGACACTTAGGACATCGACAAGCACGAGAAGACATGGGAGTGACCGTGTTGACCGTGGAGATGACACGCGTCGGATGGTGGGGGACGCGTATGGAGTACGCTACTCGTGGAGCGGTTTGATGGTTTGGGCCTCAAAACCATCGGAGGCGGGTTTATGGGTTTGAGCCTCAAAACCCAGGCGGAGGTTCCGAGGAGGAACGGACGGCACGTGGCGGTATCGGGGAGTTCGCGTCGAGGCGAAGCTACCGGTGAGGAGGCGCGGTGGCCGTCAGATCAACATGAAGACCGGGTTGGACCTCTACGCCCTTGAGCTTATTGGTTTAGCTCTTATGTATCCAGGGGCATTTAGGGGAATGTAAAATAGCCCTGTTAAATAGAGGATGGCAGCCCCCTTTCCTCCTCACCTCTCTCCCCACCTTCATTTTCCCCTCTTCCACCTAGGGTTAGGTCTTCTAGTGTTCATGAGAGAGGTCACATGAACTGAAAAATTCATGGTGTAATTCTTGTGTTTTGGAGTCGGAATGAAGGCCCAAATCCTCCTTTTGCCCTCTGGGGTTTATATTTGAAGCTGTGATTTTCGTTCTTCTTTTTTCCCCATTTTTCGCTCTTCCTACGATCTGATTTTCCCGGAGTGTGGGTCAATCCAAGGCAATGATTTCTTGGGGATAGATTCGTAGCATGTTGAATTTGATCTGTGCAAAGTTTGTGAGTGTTTTGTTTTGATTTGAGTCGAATTTCATTAAATTTTTGGAGCCCACTTTTGTCTGTTCCTGCTATCTGTTCGTCGTCTTTTCTGTCTCTGTTCATGTGCTCGGGCGTTAGTCTCCAGTGAGCAGTGAGGGGGCAAGCAGCGTAGCAGCCTCTTGCTTCTCTCTGTGCTGCAACTTTACACGAAATCTTGTTTTTCGCGTTATGATTGTGCCGGCGGAGTGCAGCCCCTCCGTTCTCGTTCTCAAGTAAGCAGCTTCCTGTTCATCTGAGGTGGTCGAGCAGCAGCAGCTCTGTTCCTGTGTTCGAGCGGAGGAGGCCGAGCATAGTGGCAGCAGTGCTACCAGCGCCGGCGTTCCAGCGTCGTGCGCTCGCTGAGCAGCGCCCCCGGCAGCCCAGTCTGCTCCAGGCCAAGCCCAGCTTCTTCGGCGGCGTGTTGGTCAGAGCGGTGCAGACCCCGCTCATTCTTGGCCAGGTCCCTGCAGTTCGTTCCCAGGTACAGCAGTAAGCTACCTTCATTTGAATCCTGTGTCTGCTATAATCGGTTCAGCACTTCTTGTTGCGTCAGCTTGGTTTCATTGAGTTTTGGAGGAGCAAATACCCAGATGTGTAGCACTGCTGTGCTCGTGTGTTTGCTGAAATTTTCCGATTGTGCTTCTTGAGTATTTCAGGCTTGAATTTTCACCTCACTTCTTGGTCCGTTGTTTGCGCGTTTGAGCTCCGATTTAAGTACCGTCTTTTGCGTTAGCCTTGTGGTGTCCCGCTGTGTTTTTAAGAAATATACACCCACTCGTTTTGGTCGTGGACATCACGTTGGTTGCTTCGTGTGTTTGGGAGTGAATTTGGGACAGCGACCAAATATTTCGCGAGAAATTTTACGGCTCCCATTCACCCCTCCTATGGTCGCCGTTTTCGGTCCTTCAGTTTGATCTCACTAATTCCTTTCATCTGAAACATAATGGATTTGTATTGTATACTAGCAAACATGTCCGTGCGTTGCAACGAAACCAAATACACATAGGAATAAGGCTCCGTATCATCGTTAGATGCGGCTTCTTCTAACCCATATGAATAAGCGCAGGTCATGAGTCCAGGTCACATATAAGATACGTGGGGCGCGATCTAATACGTATTGGAATATGTATTCATCATCATTAGACGCGAGTTGTTGAGTATCGGTCATAAGTCCAGGTCACATATGAAACACGGAGGAAACTCTCCACTGTTTGGGTAGTTAGAAAGAGCTGGACAAAAAATGGATAGAAATAAATTTTGGCTCTTTAATATCAGGTATAGATATACGTGGACAAATTGATATAGGAAAAAGTCTACTTCACCCCCCTCCACTATGGGGGTGGTCTACTTCACCTCCCAAACTATGAAACTGTCTACTTTACCCCCCGAACTTTCTAAAATCGGTCAAATTACCCCCATGCCCGGTTTTGAAACGGCGGATTTGCTACAGTAACAACGGATATGAACATATAATATGGTATGATTTAGTACAAAGTTTTTACGGTAGATTTTGAACTATTTTTTTTTCTGTAATTTGGACTCTAATTTTGTTGTACTAAAGCATACCATATTATATATTCACTGTGTAGATCTATTCACATGGAGTCCAACAAAATTGGATTTTCCATTTTATGATTTTTCTGTGATTTACTATGATTTTTCAACTATTCAGCCGAAATAAATAAAAAGAAAAAGACAAAACCACTGGTACTGTAGCAACCTCGTGGTACTGTAGCAAATCCACTGTTACTCTGGCAAATCCGTCGTTTCAAAACCGCTGGGGTAATTTGACCGGTTTTGGAAAATTTGGAGGTAAAGTAGACGGTTTCATTGTTTGGGGGTGAAGTAGACCACCTCATAGTTGGGGGGTGAAGTAGACTTTTTCCAATTGATATATTGTCTTAAGAAAATTAAGGAAATGCTAATCAGGCTACAGTATAGATTTCAGAATGCCAATTATTTGTCTGCAGTTAATTAATCCATAAATAGAGGCTTCAGGCTTGAGCTAGCAAGGATTTGCATTGGACTCTGGCAGTCTGGCACTGCACAAATACTACACGCGCGACAGAACATCTACCTCACCCTCACATGACATGAGAGGATATTTAAGCATGCGCGTACACCATACTACACGCATGATAGGTACATGAGCTAGGATAGCTAGCCAGGACCCAACCCCAAAGGTCGTCTACTAGCTTGGTGATATTGAGAGGGCCACACACCCACACCCTCCAAGGCATAATTGGCGTGGTCCATGCATGGCATACACACACACAGGCATACGGTACCCTAGAAAAACAACAGAAATGTGCCCCCCTCTATTGGCCAAAGCAGATACCTATGTGTGTATGCAGTATATATGAGAGTGAGGACGACTGAGGGGGGAGGTGTGTAATCCTAATCAATATATCTTCTTGTCCATGCTCGCATGTAGGGATGAAAACGGATCGGATACGGACGGATATCACTGATATCATATTTGTTTTCGTATTTATGTCCAGATTCGGATTCGAATACGGATAGTATAAAAAATGACGGATAGGATACGATTGGATATCGACATCATAAATATGTGATTTAAATATTCGGATACGGATACGATATCGGATGTTAAATATCCGGACTCGGATACGGACGGATTAAAACCCCTCTAAACGGATTCGGTCTCGAATACGGTCGGAAAATATCCGTACCGTTTTCATCCCTGCTCGCATGCCACCATAACGCATGTGCACTGTACCATTCCCTTCCCCCCCTTCCTAGCTCACTCGCTCCCTTCACACAGGTCACACTCGGTCTCAAAAGGGTCCCCCCTCACCTCCATTATGTTACTAAATGCCACATATGTAGTCCTCTCCCATATCTACCACAACCTAATTCGGCCATGGCCATGGGAAGCCGCATCGCGGTGATGGCACGCATAACGAGGACCCCTTTTTCAGATCAATCGCTCTCTCGCGTGCTTTGTCAGGGGAAGATATATAGATCGATCATCGATGTCGAGAAATCATATCGTTGTAGATGCATTGATGATATATATTTATGCATATATGCAGTCAACTTACTACGCATATAGGAGTATATGTAAAGACTAACGAGACAGAGAGGGAGGTGCATGATTAGCTGGCAATTAAGGGGGTATTGCTCACCGATAACTCGTCTATTTTTTTCTCGATCACACAAAAAGTTTGCACGTCTTTATATTAAGGTAGAGAAAAGGTTCGACACAACATACCTTAACGGCGCCTTAAGGAGTTAATAAAGTTGTACATGGACGTTCAGACCCTCTCTAGTGTACTTAGCTTGAACTCCACTTCAAAATTTTGCCTTAGCTATAGTAGTGGTGGGAGCTACCCAAGTGTAGTGTGTAGGGGCATGGGCCTCTAAATATGTATGCGCACGGTATGTCCTTGCAAGCCCAAGGGCCACTTGGCCTACTAGAAATGAAAAGGTGACCAGCAGGCATGCATGTAGAGTAAGGGCGTGTTTAGATGACAAAATTTTTTGAGAAAAGTTCATGTATCACTTTTCGTTGTTATTTGGCAAAAATTATCTAACCATTACTAATTAGGCTCAAAAGATTCGTCTCGACATTTACAGACAAACTGTGCAATTAGTTATTTCTTTTATCTACATTTAATGCTCCATGCATGTGTCCAAAGATTCGATGTGACGGGTACTGTGCAAAAAATTTTGGGTGTTTTTGAGCATCCAAATAGGCCCTAAGAGATGCAAAATGAGCTAAGCAACACCAGCCAAAAAAAACATCTAGCGCCTTGTTTAGTTTGCCTCAAAGTTCCAAGTTTTTTCACTCTCTCTCCATCACATCAATTTTTAACCGCTTGCATGGAGTATTAAATGTAGGTAAAAAAATAACTAATTACACAATTTAGTTGGAAATCACGAGATGAATCTTTTGAGCCTAGTTGGTCCATAATTGGACAATATTTGCCAAATAAGACGAACGTGGTACTATTCATCGGGTTGAAATTTTCTTCCATCTAAACCAGGGCTAGGTTTTCCATGATTCGCCACACTGACAAGGCTGTGATGTGATGCTTGCATTGCAACAACCCATATTTTTTTATCCTCAGAATTATTATCACTGTGGTAAAGTAAGCAGTAGAGACGTTTTAATTAATTTGTAATTGCTAAACATGCATGTGTTGCATTATCCTATGCCGGTTATTAGCTGACAGACATGTCCATGCATCGATGAGCCTGTTTAGTTGGCATGCGTACCTAAAAAGTGCTACAGTACCTGTCACATCAAATCTTGCGGCACATGTATGGTCTACTAAATGTAGACGAAAGAAAAAACTAATTACAAAGTTTAGTTGTAAATCATGAGACAAATCTTTTGAGCCTAATTAGTCTATGATTGGACACAAATTGCCAAATAAAACGAAAAGTGCTACGGTAGCCGAACCCAAACTTTTTCACCAACTAAACAAGCCCGATACTGATTTACTGAAGCCTTCCCTGTCAACTGTCATGCATGCACATGCCT
The DNA here is from genome assembly GCA_038087645.1 of Saccharum hybrid cultivar R570. NCBI lineage: Eukaryota > Viridiplantae > Streptophyta > Magnoliopsida > Poales > Poaceae > Saccharum > Saccharum hybrid cultivar. Next base: position 36,562,715 of record JAQSUU010000012.1, on the reverse strand, counting down.
TCTATTTGCTAGCTCTGGCCATACTGCTTGAGCATCGATGAACAGTGTAGATGGGCAGTTGCTATCAATTAAGCCGAAGCTTTTACAGATGCATATAGCTGTGCCTACACATTCATATGCATAAGATGAGACACCATGAAAGGCAAAGGGTAGCAATGCCTAGCAAAATGCTCCTTTTGGCCATGCAGCAGGCAAATGGAAAGGGAGGAGGGCTACACTACCACTCTACTCTGCAGCTCTCGAACCGGCCATCTCTGCAGCTAGAAGCTATTCTGATCGATCTCTATTCTTCTCTAGGCCATGTTTAGGTTTAAAAAAAAATAGAAAACACTGTAGCACTTTTCGTATTTGACAAACTTTGTCCAATTATAGATTAACTAGGTTCAAAAAGATTCGTTTCGACATTTATAGACAAACTGTGCAATTAGTTTTTTTACCTACATTTAATGTTCCATACATGTGCCGCATATGCGATGTGACGGAGAATCTTGAAAACTTTTTACATTTTGGAGTGAACTAAGGGGTTGTTTAGTTGGCAAAAATTTTGGCGAAACGCTACTGTAGCAGTTTCGTTGTTATTTGGTAAATATTGTTCAATCATGGTCTAATTAGGCTTAAAAGATTTGTCTCGTCCATTTCGTCTAAACTGTGTAATTAGTTTTATTTTTTATCTATATTTAATGCTTCATGCATGTGTTCAAAGATTCGATGTGACGGGAAATCTGAAAATTTTGGCAAAATTTTTGGCATCTAAACGGTGCCTAAACCAGGCGTAGCTTGTCTTCTCTTTCTGGAGGCCTGCTGCTGCTGGGCTCCCTGCTATGGCCTTTTCATTAATTCTCATCCTGCAAGTTTCTCTGCTGCCCGCGTTGCGTTGCCAGCTTGTTACTACATGCAGACAATTGTGTGAAACAGGCCTGCCGATCGACACCTATGCCCATCTTCAGCTGCCTGCTGAACCTCCTACCCCTCTCGTCCCCCCCCTTATTTAGTTATTTATTTAACTACTAGGAGTAGTACCTCTATATGCATGTTTGTGTCTAACAACAGTCTAAGCATTATGATTGCAGGGTGTTGGGGCCTAGCTAGGTAGCTAGAACTTGTAGCATCGCATGCCCAAATATGTTTACTATACTGTCTCTAATTACTAATGCCCCTATCAATCTAGGTGTACTGTGCAGGTGATCAACATGTAAAACTATACATGTATGAGCACATATAAATATGCATCTATGTATGTACTGCACCCCAAGCTAAAAAGTAGTTGAGCCGTGTACTGGTGCTACTACCACGGCTTCACTGCACTAAGCAGAGGTGGTTCAGTTTAACATGGGGCGGTTTGGCACGAAGACATGAAGTCAGTTTCAGCTATATGAAGAAGAGAAGAAGCAATGCAATGAAATCCGGTGATGGAATCCAACTGACGCAGAGTATTACTACAGCCCATATTGACCCTGTCCATTCATGGAAGACTTGCCCGTTGACATGTATATAGGTTATTATGCTCGCAACAAGTTGTTGAATTGATCGATTCCATCAACCCCGAATGCTTCTTCATTTCGTATTTGGGTAACAAGTCCAATGCACATGGATCGGATGTGACCACGGCGGTGCGCATGCAGATAGATAGATGTGCCCTGGCCTGCATGGTGATCTGATCGATCAGATCATCACCCCTTGATATATCTCTCCGAGATCACTGAGATCCAATGCAAAAGTTTCAGAATCAACGGGTTCAGGTTCAGCGCATATGTCCCAATCGATCGATCTTATTTACACAGATGCAAATCCAAATGTGTCATTATCAGAGGCGCGCATGCACAACTAGTTAACCGGTCAACATGATGATAATATAGTCGTACCAGTAAACAGCAGCCGATCTGATTTTTCCTGGACGGGAGTGGTAGGGTTCACATCATCCACAGATCGAATTGCTGCATGCGCCTTTAGCATATATGTGGTCCAGTGATGATGAGTCAAATATAAACCTCTCCTTTTCCTGAGCTGTTCAGATCCATCTGAAGACAAGCCAAGTACTTCTCGTAACTATTCTTGCATCTTTATTCGTAGCAGCAGCAGCACCAGCAGCAGCAGTTTGATGTATTGGAATTCTTCTTGCGAACATATACCCTTTGAACAATTGTGTAACTATTCTTGCAGCTAGCATCATGCATGCCTGACTAATCTCAGTGTACCATTTGAATGGAATCATCATCATCTTCAACCAGAGAAATGCATGTCTGGCTGCAAAATTGTTGAAAAAAAAGGCATGGGTTCGCACTGGTTGTTATCGTGCAAAAAAGAAATATTTCCCTCAGATTGTACAGCGGTAGAGTATATTTATTGTATATACATATCTATATACATAGAAAAACAGCTGGGAGTGCCTAATAATGCAACAGTTAATATTATTGGAGCAGCATTTTTCAGTGGAAAAGGATAGATTGATAGATTGTCCTAGCTAGCTAAACGACATTGACACCGGCTGTAGGACCTCAGAAAAGCTAGCTGTACGCACTGTAGGTTAACAGCGAGCACCCGTACGGATACGATTTGTGCCGTGCGTATGCATATATACGGAGGCCATCCATTTTCCAATCTGAACACTGTACACGCGATCGACAAGCTGCGATTTTTTTTCCCGTCAGTTTTGATCAGGCAGCAGATACAACCTGCATTATTTGCATGCACCCCCGTACGCCATACGTGATACCTATTACGCGTACAAACATCGAAGAAAAAAAATACACATACGGTCACGGCGTTGAGATCAGTTAGCATACGCAGTGTTTTTTTTTTGGGTCATTTGAATCCTAGTAGAACCCTGACGGGGCATGCAAGTTGGTCAGAGAAGTGCCAGATTATCTTACTCCACGTATGGCAACGGCGACGAATTGGGATGAAATACTATATATGCAACTCTATCTTCTGCTAGCTAACCCCACATGCGCTCATTATTTGTATATTTGTATATATGCAACGTGCACCCGGAGGTGTGCAGCTGTCTACACTACACAGGGGTCAACAAAAGCGCGCAGCCAATCCACGGAGAGCACGGCGCCGGAAGACGATCTCTCTCTCGATCGGTCTCGGGATGCTTTTGGTTTCATGCCAGTCGACCAACTTGAGGTCTTTGCTAGCTGGGGGAACTGATTAGTGGCAAGAGGGCGTGCAAGGGGGTCTTGGGATTCCCCTATATTTGACCGCTCTAGTATATTGGGTTGTTCTTGGTGGCCTTGTTGATAATCGATCTGTGAACTTCAATTGTTTTTTAGGGGATGGTTTTAGTTTGGCTTCCTTAAAATTTATTTTTGTGATTAGTTATTACAAGTTGTGTTGATTCCAAATTCATTTGGGCCATTTTAAGATAGGCAAATTTTGCTATGGGACATCATGAAAATGGCTATTTGACTGGCACACACCGCCAAGCGGTGAATTTGCTGAGTACCATTACAAATTCAAGGTTGTTTGATGGTGCACACCGCGTTGATTAAAATAGTCATTTCCAGAGATTGGGAGAGAGAAAGCACAGTGAGCAGACGATTTTGCCCCTGCCGGCCTGACTCGCGTTCGTGGTCTGGTTGGACCAGGTTAAGGTGACCCAGGTCGTCTTCCTCCCGGCGTCTCTTCCCCATTCTCCTCTTCCTCATTCTCTCTCCCCGTGCTCCTTCACCCTACGCACGAACCCTAGATCCCTTAGCTTAGGGCTACTCGCATGGCATCGAGTTCGCATTCGACGCCATTCAGAGTGCCACACTTGGCCCCCATGTCGCTCGAGCCGTTCAGAGACCAAGCAGGATTTTTGCCATTTGTACCTTGCTCCAAGTGCAGAACCCTTCTTATCGGTCGCGTTTCGCAGAAGACCGGTAGCAAAGGGAAGAGATTCTACAAGTGTCCACTATTAGAGCATGTAAGTTTGTGATGGCTTGTTTTAATCTGGTGAAAGATTTGTTTTTTTGTTGACTTCAATCTGTGGTTTGCAAACTGACTTTGCTTGTGGCACATACTATTTTGAAGAACACTATGTCGAGTTCTTGATTTCTAAAGGTGTTCTTCCTCGCGCTTGCAGTCAGGTTAGATGTCGTGATGTTATGGCGCTGGAGGCGATGAAGGATGGCAAGGACATGGTGAAGCCCTGCCAAGGTGTTGATACCTGCCAAGATCTGCTGGAGAGTGCAGTCATTCATCTGAAAGATTCAAAGGCACTGCTAAAGAATTTAGTTGATGGCCACAACAAATTGATGATCAAGGTCGACAAGACTGGAGAGTGGCTGCTTCTAGTTGCTGTTGCAAAGCTTTTAGTGTTAGTGTTAGTATTGTTGGTGTTGTTGGTTAAGTGATGAAAAACAGCAACCTAACATGTATCCAGCTATCTGTAGCTTCTACTTGCAAGACTTGATTTGTGAACTTATCTAGTTATCTGTAATATGATTTCGGCATGCCTATGATTTCAATTCCTTGATGCATCTTCATTTTGTCATAACAAAGTATGAGAATTAAGCATAATAGAGTAGATAAGTTGCATAACAGAGTAACTGAGATTACATAACAGCCATATGTAGTCTGGCTGTAACCTTACATATCATAGTCAATAGGCATAACAAAGTCTGCCATTAACAGGTTCATTACATAACAGGCAATCACATTGCATCATAGGTCTATGATCTGCGTCTTCTTTCTCAACCTCTTGTTGGTTACTTCTTCAGAAACGGTCACTGTCTTGCTGGTTTCCTCTTTTCCAGCCTTCAGTTTCTTGGTGGTCTTGCTTGTCTTGGTGGTGTTCCTTGTCTTGGTGGCCAACACCTTCTTCATCTTCTTGATCTGTTGTAGGTCTGCCGTGGGGGAGGAAGTTTCAGCAGCAAGATCCAGTGACCTCTTGCGGCTGTTAGACAATGAAACCATGACAAACACAATTAACAAAGGCAATGTTTCTTGAATCGAAGAAATGAAGTTGTGTTGGTTACCTTCTAGTGTTAGCTGCTGGGCTGTTTGTCAGAGATGGTGTTGCAATAATTATGTCTGTAGCACCTTTAATTTGTGACTGTTGGGTGGACACAATTGTTGTAGTAGTGGTTTTCTTTGTCCTCACTCTCTTGGACTTTGGTGCTGCTGGTGGGGGTGCATCAGAGTCATACACAGTTTCATTGCAGGTCTTCATCATGTGACCAAACTAACCACACCTCTTGCACTGTCTCTGATTCACTTTCTTGCCTCCTTCAGCACCTTCATCCTTCTTGTCCTTGGATGCCCTGCGGCTCTCTTGAACCGAGGAGGCCAAAGTCTGAAACCCATCTCAACTTGAGGCCACTGATTTCTATCAGTCATTGGATTGATCACATGCTCATATGCTTTCTTGAACTTAGCAACAGAATAGTAGTCATCAATGTAGTCTGCCACACTTCTTTTGCGCATAGAATGGATGAGACAAAGAGCATGAGTACATGGCAACCCAGTAATCTGCCACCTTTGACAACTGCATGTTCTGTTGTCAAGATCCACAATATGCCTCCAAGTCTTCAGTTCCTTAGTAGTGCCTTGAATCTCAGCAGTGTTGTTGGGCCCCCTGTGTATGACATATTGTAAGTTTCTACTCATGGCATGAAGATCTTTGGTGACTTTAGGCAAGATCTTGTCTGTCAGCTTGCTGCACAGACACCTTCTAATGTCCTATTTTTCCATGATCATTTGCCTGACCCTATCCATTAGAGGAATTATAGGCAGGGTCTTTTTATTCCTAATCCAGTTGTTGAAGGTCTCTGCTATGTTGTTAGTAACATAGTCACACTTGCTTGCATGAGAGAACTTTCATCTACTCTATAAATGCTTGTGGTTGTCCTTAATCCAGTCCATTGCCCTTGATGAAGCTTTCTTCATGATGTTGTAATGGTGGTCAAAGTGTTTCTGGTTGTAAGCCTTGCAGGCTGGCCACAAATGCTTCTTGAATATTGCTCCTCTGTACCTCTTGTTGAAATTCTTCACTAGATGCCTCATGCACTCCCTGTGCTCAACTCCATGGGTGAATACATATATCACTCCTTTGTCTATACCTTTTCTAGCATCTGTGCATATGACTAGGCCTAGAGGAGATCCAATGGCCTATTTTAGTTTCTCAAAAAACCACTTCCAATTGTCAGTAGATTCAGACTCAAAGACACCATATGCTACTAGAAAAAGCTAGTTGTGTCCATCCACAGCTGAAGCAGAAGCTAACTGACCCCTCTACCTCCTAGTTAGCATTGTTGAGTCAACACCAAGGAAGGGTCTGCACCCATTCAAAAAACCTTGAACACAGCTCTTGAATGCCATAAGCATCATTGTGAACCTCATCTTCTTACTAGCTTTAACCCACTCAATGTCCACAATGCTACCAGATTTGTCCTCTCCACATCAGCCTTGAATCTGAAAGCATTTTCAAAGCTGTCATCCCACTTGTCTTGGATCTGGTCTAGAGCCATTGTCATTCCATCCCAAACAATATAGTATGAAAGCTGGATGTTGTACTTCTTCTCTAGATCTTTCTTTAGTACAGCTGCTCCTGTTGCTAGGTCATCCCTCAGGATGTTAATAACCTTGTCCCTCACCCAGGCATTGTTAGCCATACAATTGCGCTTCAATTTGGATGTGCTTGGACAAGTATGTTTGTCAAACATCTTCTTTATCTGTCAAATACATGGGCAACATCATACACAGATTAAAAACATGGGACAAAATTTAAAGGAACAAAAAAAAGAAAGGACCAGACCTGCCAAGTCTTCCCATCCTGCAATTGAGAAGCATGGATCCTCGACTTGCACCTCTTCTTCTTGCTCTTGGTTCCTTTACAATAGCCTCTGTACCTTTTGGCTTCACTGTAAGGAGCTGCAATTTCAAACTCATTAAGCACAACAAACTGCATAATAGCGCTTTTAAAGGTGTTCCCATCTTCAAATGTGACACCAACTGCTATAGTAGGGTTCTCTAAGTTAGTTACATGCTCAGAAACCTCACAGCCAGCTTCATCATCATGAACAAAAGAATCAAAGTCAGTAGATACTGCTTCCTCATCATCTTGCTGGTCTGACATATAATGGTTCTCATCATTGATCCTAACATATTCTTCATCGTCTTTTTCCCATGGCTCATCATCATCAGCAAGCTTTTTCCTACCTTTTCCTTGAGTAGGTATGGATTTGTTAGCTAAATCAGCAGAGACAGCTGAATCATCAGAGTCAGACATACCACCACTGTCAGAGCACCATCTTCCACGCTAACTGACTCAACATCCTGGTCACCACCACCACTGTCAGGTTCACCTCCATCAGGCACTGACTCAACATCCTAGGCACCACCACCACTGTTAGGTTCACCTCCATCAGGCAAGGCAGTATCACAGACTGATTCTTCTGCCGATCATCATAACCAAGCAATGGGGGATCAACAGATGCACCCGCCTCATTATCCAAAGATAGACTCTGACTAAATGCCACAGGAACTATGTCATAAAAATTCACAAACACAGGTAGCCTCCTTAGGTCCCAATAATTGTCAATAGCTTTCATCAGAGCTATGTCAGAGGTTAATTTGGTATAACATTTTGTGAACTTGTAGAAAAATGACAGATTGAACCCCTGATTCTTCCCAAGAGACACTTTAGCTGCTACATCCGTTGTTAAATCCATCAAATTCAGAGTGTCCCTATCCCGGATTAGCATAAAATCTGTTGCATCGTGGCCCACATTTCTACTGTCATCGCAAGCCTTATAGTAAGCTGTGACACGCACCGCTATCCGTAATGAAGGCCTAATGTCCATCCTAAAAATGGACAAGAATAATACAACATGAAAACCCTAACTTCTGTACCGCAAATCGACCCCCATTTCATTACAACAACCAGTGTTACCAAAATCAAAAGAGAAGAACAATTCATACCCGTCAGGAACCCATGACAGATTCAATCCCTTCGACGATGACTCTATGCTCAGGCGGAGCCGCTTTGGTTTCGCCGGTGAAGCCATCTTCACGCATCCATGGGCAAACCCGACGGGTGGGATCTCCTGCGAGGACGAGATGGCGGTGGCGGGGTGGCGACGGCGGGGTGGTAGCGGTGCTGAGAGAAGAGTGGAGATAAGGAGCGGCTAGGGTTCCTTGCGTCTGCCTAAACGTGGTCTAGCTCGACCAAATCAGGTCCGGCTCGACCAAGTATGGTCCACAGGGACAACTGTGGTCATTTTCAAAAGTTTCTCTCTCCCAATCTCTGGAAATGACTATTTTAATCGACGCGGTGTGCACTAGCAAACAACTTTGAATTTGTAATGGTACTCAACAAATTCACCGCTTGGCGGTGCGTGCCAGCCAAATAGCCATTTTCGTGATGTCCCACAACAAAATTTGCCTTTAAGATACTAGTCTCTGAACACTTGCCTCTGCGTAAAGATTAGAACTTTATGAGAAAGGAGCATTATATGTTCATGTCTCGATCCACGGTGCGATTTTATGACTTCATGGCTGTTTTTACGATTTTGTTCAGATTCTACGATTCTAGTAGTAGTTATGATCCTATGATTTACGATTTTAACAACCTTGTGTACAGGTAATAAAAACAACTTACTCGAGTAAGTTGCATGTAGTTTATCTTTATCATTTTCTTCAAAGACAATATGTACATAGATAATATGTAATCTCCTTTACTAGTGATAAACTTATAAAGTTGATCTATAAGTTTTCCCCTCTAGATGTCACTTCCATGTATCTTTTTTTAGAAAGAGGCGAACCTCTGCTTTTAAGAAAGCATTGTAACAGTACATAGACTGGGGTTACCAGTTCAGCACATGCAAGCATAAACAAAAGAAACATCCAACATCTACTAAAAGACTAGATTTCCACTACATCAGAAGGATTGAAAGCGCTCGTCTTGAAATTTTTGAGCTAGCTAGAGACAGTAGCCTTCATCCTGACAATCTGATCTTGATCTTTCTCCTTAAGCTTGATGCTCCACTTCTGCAGTAATGACAATGCAATGTATACAATATCAGTCAGGGCCTGGGGAAACATTTTGTTAATAGCCATATTATTTCTGGACGTCCACAACGCTTAAGCAAAGCCTGAAAATATGTAAATGATCAATCTAGTTGGATAGGGCCCCTTGCCCCTTAACCAAGCACTACAAAACTCTTCCCAGGATCTAGGATATGATTCAAGTTGAAAGATTTCTTTTAGCATTTCCCAGACCAATACAGCCAAGTGGCACTTAAAGAAGATGTGATCAGCAGTTTTAGTGCAATCACAAAGGTAGCATATAGTATTGCCCTTCCATCCTTTTTTAGCCAGATTCACAGCTACTTGAAGTTTATCATTAAGAAGTTGCCAAAGAAAAAACTTAATTTTCAATGGAACCTTGCTTTTCCAAATAAAGCCCACCACCCTGCTTTTGACACCCCTGTCAGTTAGGAAACGGTACAGTGATTTAGTAGTAAATAGTTTCTTATTCTCTAAAGCCCATAACACTTGATCAACTCTATTGTTGGTCAAGTCACAGTCCTTCAACATATTCAGTAGGCCTAGCCATCTATCGTATTGTTGCACAAATAGGCATCTTTTAAAATCCAGGCCCCATGAGTCCTCCTCATAGTAGTCAGTAACATGACGGAGGAGATTCCCAACTAATCGATATAGATCATTGCAAATGATTTTCAAAGGCGCACCTTGTATCCAACTATCCTCCCAAAACCTACATAACCTGCCATCTCCCACCTTGAAGATAGCACCCCACTTAAAGAGATGTTTTACGCTATGTAACCCTTTCCAAAATTGAGAACTTCCTCTACTCTTAGAATCAAATAAATTATTTTCCCCTAAGTACTTAGCTTTCAAAATTTTAAACCAAAGCTCATCCGGCTGTTGGTATATTTTCCAAATCCATTTAACTAGGAGGCATTCATTCATAATTTTGGTATTTATAATCCCTAGGCCCCCTTGGTCTTTGGGTCTGTACACCATATCAAATTTGGCCATATGATATCTAAATTTTTCCTCAGCACCTTGCCAGAGGAATTTGGCCCTAATAGTATCTATCTTTTTATGAACCCCATCCTTAAGAACATAGAAACCCATACAATAAAGAGGGATAGAAATCAAACATGTATTAGTTAGGATTTGTCTACCCCCCCCCGAAGTCATCAATTTACCCTTCCAAGTATCTAATCTTTTAACCATCTTTTGAGTCATGGGACTAAAAGCACTCATGTTCAGATGTTTATAACTAATAGGCACGCCTCGATATTTCATAGGGAAATTAGCTAGCACACAATTCATCATATTAGCCATCTCCTCCTTTTCCAACTGAGACACCAAAAATGAACACTTCGCTTTTATGATAATTAATTTTTAGCCCTGTAAGCCATTCAAAGCAATATAAGATAAGTTTTAAGTTCCTGATGGACATTTCAGTGGCCTCAATCATGATAACCGTATCGTCAACATATTGTATATGAGAAACGCCCCTGGAATAAGGTCTGTTAACACCCCAGAGAGTTGGCCTTTACTAATAGCAGATTGTAACAAGACCCCGAGAGCGTCTGCAACAATGTTAAACATCAAAGGAGAAACAGGGTCTCCTTGCCTTAGCCCCCTATATGTTCTAAAGTAATCACTTCATTCACCATTGACATTGATACAAACCCTCTCATTCCTGATTGTGCTCATCACCCAATTAATCCATTTCGTAGGAAAACCTTTTTCTTTTATCACTTTCTCTAAGAAATCCCATCTTACTCTCTCGTAAGCCTTTTTGAAATCAATTTTTAAAACTAGGCTCCTTGCCTTTGATCTATGGAGCTCTTGGAGTACCTCATGCAGAACCACGACTCCCTCTAGAATGTTCCTCCCCTTAATGAAGCCCATTTTGTTTTTACCAATTATTTTCTTAGCCACAGGGACCAACCTATTTGTCAAGACTTTAGTGAACCATTTGTAGTCAACATTTAAGAGGCAAATAGATCTAAATTGTTTTATAATAATGGCGTCTGTTGGTATAATTAATGCACACTCTAGTTATCCACAAGCGCACAGATAATCTACCGATATAGCACTTCACCGGAATGACCCAGTTTTAATATCGAACCCAAAGGAATGGAATAATGTACTTTAGTCTTAAACCTAATCCCTGAGTAGCAAACAAGGATAGATAAAATAGAAGATAAAGGCGATCACTAAGGTTGTCTAGTTCTATTATTGCAGTAAGTTATGTTAATTACGATTCAGCTAGGGATTACTATAGAAGAGCACAATCAGAGTCTAGTCTCCTAAGTAACTAATCCTGCTCGGCCTATAAACGGGAGATGGACTATAGAAGATTCAACAAGGCTATAAAAGTCACCCTTGCGAGCTACCACCAATCTGAAATATAGGGTACATCATACGAGCAATCAAGTCTAAGCACCATGCTTACACTACGATGGCTACTCTACCCCTAGAGCTACCAGGAATAAAGTACTTAAAAAGAGTCATAGACTAGAAGAATAATAATAACATTAAGACTTACTGACAAATAGAAGTTGATCACTAAAGAAATCTCAGACGCAAGCCCTTGAAGAACTAGAATCCGCAGGTACAAGGCGTAGAAGCATCACCGACAGGCCGATGCTCCCTCCAAATCTCTTCCCTCTCTCTCTCTCTCTTCTAATTCTAATTCAAGACTAGATTCTAAACCTAAACTAGAGGAGAACTAGTCTTCTTCTTGAAAGCTAGCTCTAGAGAGGTTTTCCTTTCGAGGGACACCTCTCTCTGATCCTATCTAAAGATAATGAATTAGGGTTTTAGGATGCTCTGCCTCGGAGGGTCTATGGTCTGGTTATATAGTCTGGTGGGATGAACCGTGGCCCTCGGATCAAACCGACTTGAAACGATGGTCAAGATGCGACATAGAGATGTGTTGTAACGCGTTGCGTGAAGGAGAAGAGCAGAGCCCTCGAGAGGAGGCCGGGCGGTCGGCCAGCCCCACATGTTGTCCTCTGGGCCTCCACTTCACTCTGGTGTTCTCTGATATCTTCTAGAGTCTTCTAGTGTTGGGGTCCGATCTGTTTTACGCGATTTAATCTAGTTCATTGGGCCCAGCTCTTCTCTAGAATTCCTGTTTTTCCTATTTAATCCCTGAAAAATTATAATTCACCAAAACTCGTGGAATTCTATTAGTTGAGTCCCTACTCTATGGTGGTGATTATATTTATATCCTTTTTCATGTTTTATTGACGGTTTATAATAGGAGTTAATTACCGTCAACATCGTCTTTTAGTTTAGGCACAAGAGTAATGAACCCGTAGTTCAGTCTCTTAATATCCAGTTTGTTTTCCCAAAAGTCCTGAAACATCTTCAAGACATCCCCCTTGATGACCTCCCAACTATTCTTAAAGAAGCTAACACTGAAACCATTTGGGTCGGGGGCGGAGTTTTCTTTCATTTCCATAATCACCCCCTTGATCTCCTCCATGGAGAAAGGGCAAATCAGATTAGCCTTGTTAGTCTCATCTAAAATTAGCTCTTGGGGGCAAAAGTCATCTCCAAGTTCCATGGAGCAGGGATCATTATGGCCAAAAAGTTGTTTATAATATTCCACAATGTGAGCAGTGATATCTTTCTGACCCCTTATTTCTCCTCCCTCTGAATCAAGACGGGCAATAGTCTTCTTCCTTCTCCTACCATTGATAAAATGATGGAAAAACTGAGTATTTGCATCCCCTTACAAAACCTAGTTTTTTCCAACCTTCTGCTTCCATTGAAGATCCTCCAATCTACTCATTTCCTCTCATTTGTTTTCTAAATCTATCCTTTCATCCCATTCCTCCATAGTAAGAAGTCTCTGTTCAGCTATTAAGTCAATTTCCTCCACTCTCTTAGTCAGACCTAGCTTGATTGCTTTTTGTTCACCCTTATTTCTCAAATCCCATCCCCTTAAGGATTTCCTTAACGCTCGAAGGCACCCATGCCAAACATCCAATGAGTAGTTGTTGGTGGTTAAAGAGGCTTTAGTGTCAGACCACTTATCATTAATTGTTTTTATGAAATGTTTTGACTCAAGCCAATTTTCTTGGAAATAGAAATATTTTGCCGTATTATCCCTCCTGTCTCCAGTGTCAAGAATCAAAGATGAGTGGTTAGAGCCAACCCTGGCTTTTGACCACGCAAAAGCAGTAGAGAAATGTGCATCCCAACAAGTAGTAGTTAAGATCCTGTCTAATTTGATTAGGGTGGGATTTTGTTGTTTGTTCGACCAAGTGAATCTTACCCCCCAACATAAATTTCACTTAAATAGAGATCACCTATAAAACTGTTGAAGAGGTCCATCAACCTAGGATCTCCTAGACCCTGGTTTCTCTCCTTATTGTTTCTTATCAGATTGAGATCCCCACCCATGAGGATAGCAAGATTTTCATTGGAGAAGAAATCCTTGACCTCGCTGATGAAATCACCAGGCATAGAGTGTTGGGCCGGACCATGCACGTTTAAAACCCATAATTTGTAATTAGTACTCCTATTTCTAACCAACACAGCCAAGAAATAGGAGCCTAAATGAGAATTTTCTATTTCCAGCTCATCAATTCTAACCCTAGTAATAATCCCACCAGAGTGACCCCTAGTAGGAGCCCACAGCCAATTAAACTCCCTATTGCTTGAGATCTCCTTTAACTCTGTGTCAGTAAAATCATTTTTGATAGTATCTTGGAGAGCCACTATGTCTAGATCTTCATCAAGAATATGATTCATTACCCACCTTCTCCTATAAGACTTCCCTAAGCCTCTAATGTTCCAGAAAAGGATCCTCATTGTTTATTTTGGCAGGGATTTTTGTCAATGGAGTTTCCACCCTTGGAAATATCCACAACATCATCATTACTCGCCCTATTACTGACCTCCATGGTCATCTTGGATTGGATCGAATTATCAATACATATACTGTTATCAATAATCCCCATGTTCAGGGCATCCTCATAGTCCTCGCAAGGTTTGTCTCTATCCTTTTGCTTATCTAAAAAGACCTTGTAGTTAGCTTCAGTTAAAGCTGCTCTAGCATGCTCCTCAGCCCTAAACACCCCTATCCGTTCCCTAGCATCATTCACAACTATGTTTAAGTCATTCGGGACATTTTTTAAGACATTAGTCAGAGTGTTGCCAAGAACAGTAAATGGATTAGATGAAGAGTTACCTAGGATGGTGTTTTTGGCTATAGCCCTTGCAGCCGCTTTCTCTGCAATTGGGATACCATCTTTAAGAAGTCTTTTGCTTGTCCTAGTCGCCACCACCACTTGCTTGGAAAGTTTCTTCTTCATCTTCCTTGGTCTTGGAGACTGCCACTCTTGGAGCTCCTCATCTATTTCTGATTCTTTGCTCAAAGCTGAAAGAGAGTCCATCATGTCCTCCCCAGAAGTATTCACTACCTTGTTTTGGTTTAGCTCATAAGTCCTAGCACGCTCCCTTGCCTATGACTAACCGAATACAAAGGTATTGTTCAAAATTTTTCCTTTCAGTGAAGAGTCTTCTTGTGTAAGGACCTCAACTGATTCATTTTCATCAAGAAGCGTCAGGATAGGTCACTATTGACATTAATTAACGCAATCACTAAATAACAACAGCGCTAAAAATGCATGGTAATAAATTAACATGTCTCTAAATACTAGTCACTTTTTATATTTACCTATACTTCTTAGCATGGAACTAGGTTGTCATCCCTAGTGAAATAAGCTTAGAAGTATATAAGTGGCACTATGATTTTTATATGACTAGGCAGAAATATAAATGATATAAAGATATGATCAATTAAGAATAAGAACAATTAAGAACATCTGCAAGCGGACAGATAATTATACCACTGTAACATTTTACCTAGAGTATTACCAGGTTGTCATTTATAATTTTACCACTGGAAAGGTCTAGCTAAACTTCTATCTAGAGTATTGATAAACTTTATATTCATGATAAAGAGAGTAAACCAATGTTATGCACTCTTACTCAATAACTTGAATATATATATATATAAGTAATGATCAGTCATCATAAATAAATAAGTAGATACACTCCGAGCTCCCTAACTATTACTAATAACGTAATCCAATCAGAATATTAGAGGAATAATTCCTAAGTATTCAAGTTACATGTCAAGCTACTGCAACTAATAATCATCGTCAAGTAATACTACCATATGTCCCAACCACAATGGAGCCATGAATAGGAGAAGTTGAGTTCAGAAACCTCTGATATACGAATATATCCTTAACTAGACAATGCTGCTCTACCAATAATCCACTGCAAGGGGGAGGACTACAGAGGACTCAATGGGCCTATAAAAGTCACACCCACGATCTACCACACGACCTTGAACAACTGGAGGCATCCGCAGATATGCAAAGTATCTGAGCACCACGCTTACATAATGCATACCACTCATCTTATGGCCAAATAGACGAGCGCTATACGAACATGTGATCAAACTGAATAGTAATCTAACTATACTAGAATTGAAGTAGACAATAAACGATGCATTCAAGAACATAATAAAGATGAAGAATAATGTTGATATTGCAATAATTGTGCAAAGGCAGAATTACAATAAGAGCAGAGAACTAGAACGTTACCAAAACTCCACGCTCACCAACGATCGAGAATCCAAGCTAGGTTGACTCAGCTTGACTTCCTCTAGACCTGATCTAACTATGCTAAAGCTATGAACTAGAGGAACTCTGATGATCTAGGGTTTCTGGCTCCGGATGAACTGATCTTCAAATGACTTGATGCCTTTAGGGGGGTCTGCCCCTGTATTTATACCCCGGTGGGACGCACGCGAGCCATTGGATCAAACCGACTTCACGTAGGGCTAGGATTGATCCTCAAGGTCGGTAGAAGAATACTCTAGAAGCTCGTGGAAGGGCGAAGAAGGGGGTGGCCGCCCGGCCACCCCCCTGGCCGGCCGGCCCCACCTGGCAGGCACTCGGCCTCCGCTTCGTTCTGGTGTCTTCTGATGTCTTCTATAATATACTAGTATTTATCTCGCGGTGAAATTCTAAAATTTCTTTTAATAATTAGGTATCTCTCTCCACTTTTCTGCATAACTCCCTGCAAATATTAAAATTCAACAAAGCTCGTGGAATTCGTCAGATAACACCCTAGTCTTCTATGTTTTCATGTATTTTGACCATTCTCTCATGTTTATTTCACTATATATTGTTGACGTTAACGACCGTCAACAGCCACTTAGCTTTCTCCATCAAGTATGTGCCATCTCTGCCATGCACTAGGAATTGTGACTCTATTGGTTTTGGTGCTGCATCTGATTTCTCATCCTGATCAGGCACCTTTTCTTTCTCTGGATTGTCCCTTTCTTTTGTGTTATCTAATAGGGCTCCATTCTAGAGCATCTCAACCATTCCCATTGTCAGATGAAATGCCGCCAGAGGAGTAATAAGAGATCCCTTATCTCCATCTTGCCATTTTTCTCCTTCTTCCTCCATCGATTCATCATGGCTAGAGTCCATCTCTTTGTCAATCTTTCCCATCCTGTCAAATTTTCTAGAGCTCTTCTTAGCTTTATCTTCTTGCTGGTGTCTATCTCTGTCTTTGTCAGACTTGTCTTCATGTTTATCTAAGCCAGGTGGACCTCCCTTTCCACCTTTGAGAGTTCCCTGGCTTCCCCCTTCGACCTCAAACTGAATCATTTTACCCACTCCATTAAAGAAGATTTCAATAGATCCCCTGATAGCACTTGGTCTCTGCACACTTAAGTGTATCTTTGATATGCATTTAGTTGAAACATTAGTTGAAGTTAAGGTGGCTCATGTTTCGGCCCATGTTTCATGGCGCCATGAATCTAGATTTTTTTGTTTTCAAAATTTGAAACTTATTAGTTGGTACTGTTATTTTATCCACAAGTTAAGTTGGAACTCTTATGTTTATGTTATTTTTTTATAATGGTAGAGGTGAATAATTGTTTCAAAAATAGAATTGACCCAATAGCTATTGCCATAAATGGTGATTAGAGTTATCGAATTGGTGACCAAATATTTATAATTTTTATTCGAAATTCTAGGATTTAAGTTTTTTTCCTAGCGCATCCCATCAGTATAAACATGGTGATTGCGTTAGTTATATTAAGAAATGTGATATCATCCTTTGCATTGCACACCACTATATACGGGTCGGAGCTTCGATATGTGTTTAGTTGAGACCTATATATATTCGTGACATTATGAAGCTATATTTTAGTTTTCAATTTTTGATCTTTTTTAGCTATTGCGATTTTTATCCAGATGTTAACTTGAAACTCTAGTGCTTATTGTATCTTGTATTCCAAAATTTTCCTTTCTATTTTGTTGAAATAAGATTCTAGATGATATAATACATTCTTATTTACTGCAATGGTCGTATCAACAGGTGTCACAACCTGCACTACAGAACTTAAGATATTGAATTTGATATATGAAAAAAACTATATGTGTATTAGTATTATTTTATAAAAAATATAGAGTGTTTAAAATTAAATTACCAGTCAAAATGTGTAAGGTTATTTATAGTACCAACTCTAAATTATTGTTACGGAGTATTAATATGATTTGAAGTGTGCTAGTGTCACTGGTATGTGGTTTATTAATGAAACATTCTCACGCTTGATAAATTATTAAAATAAATATTTATCCTAATGTATGCATTATACTTTGGTCTACATGATGACATGTGCCACATGTTTACTTTCAATTTAACAATGGTATGTAAATTAGAATATACACATAGTTTATAGTTATTTATTTTTTTATAATACCTTATATTAGTATTTATATCATTATATGTAGATTGAGGGATTTTATTTTGTTTTTATAACATTAGAGGTGGGTAATTTAGGTACAAATGAAAGGTATTCTTTTCTATTGTCTTTCATATTGGCAGGCATGCATGTGGGTAATTTATATTGAAGCTTAGGTGTTACTTTGCACTATCTTTTATAATAACTATAGATGTGGATAATTTAGAAACAGATTTAGGAGGTTGTTTGAAATATTTCATAATGACAGAGGTGGGTAATTTATATATAATTTTAGGGGTTATTTTAATCGAAGTAGGGCAGAGGTGGATAATTTATATGCAACTTTATGAGGTTATTTAAATTATGTTTCATAATGACAAGAGTAATTTAGATTCAAATTTAGGGTTTACTTTATTTTTCACAAAAGCATAAGTGGTAGTGCTTAGAAAAATGAATAGATCCAATGGCTATTATTAACGATGATGATTAGAATCTACCATATGAAATGTTAGATGTTTCTATTTATTGCAAAATATAATTTATATTTCCCTAGTGTGTCTCGTGGAGATTAACATGGAGACTCCTTCAAGGCCACCAATCAGTAAGATACTACCTCCTGCCGATAATTAGGGCATTCTTTGCTCCAATTCCATGAGAAATATATAAGTCCATTATTAAGACATCGAGTCACACTCACTGTCTAAAATGATGATTTGTACAAGCTGAATTAATTCCAAATTCATTCGAGTCTTTTAAGATATGACCACTATTAGTATTTAGGGCATACTTCATTCGATTAGAAATATAAGTCTATCAGAATTTTAAGATGGACACCAGAATGACAGTTTTACTATTAATATCTATAAAACCATACTATATCAAAGTTTTCTCATAATGAGACTGGTGTAGTACCAATATTGTGCATTTAAATATGCTTGACTTTTTTCTGTGCCTAGATTGACATCAGAAATGATCACAAAATCTAGTCGTATCAATTCGGTGTAATAATATATTATCTTAATTTTAATAAAATATTCTTCATGCAAAAATTATATCTAGTAAAGAGACATTGAATCAAAGATAGACAACAAGTTGTGTAACTGTAATCTATACGATAAAACAATACAGAGACCTCGGCATCTACATTCTAATTGGGATGGAGTAGTAGAAGTTGTTAGACATCCAAATAAAAAAGAAGAATCTTCTCCAAATCACACTGCAAACTTTGACCACAGAAAGGAGCTTTCTTGACCCTATCAGGCCAACTAACCCTCGGTAGGCTGCCTCCAGTTCTCCCTCAAATAAAACACACAAAGTATATAGCCACTGGCCAAATGGGCAAATGGCCATATACTACACATTACCACCACCCTGCTGCTTCCTTTGTCCAGTTAACACCCAACAACATGTGTGTGCACCATAGATATATCCATACATATAAATTTTAAAAACAAACATGTGCCGTCTACCGGTAAGTAAGCTGCGCATCGCATCCTATTGTATGCGCCACATGCGTATGCGTGTGCACATAAAATAGGCGCCCCGATCTCTTCTCCCTCCTGGGGCCGAATCAGAGACCAGCAGCCATGTCGACGGCGGGACGCTGACCTGAGCGGATGAGCTCTCCTCCTCTCTCTGGCACTCCTGACGCAGGCACATTAATTATACTGTCACGTAAGCGTTTTATTGACGTGACAATGTAGTTTTTAAAAAGAGAGAGTAAAAATCATAGAAACTGAGCGTTTTATTGATGTGACAAGGTAGTTTTTAAAGAGAGAGCAAAAATTATAGAAACTGGGTCTAAATGTCTACACGAGAACCAAGATATGAACAAAATGTAATTGGTAGAGAATGGAGAGAGAATGTATGTGATTAGATAAAAAATATTCCGTAGAAACTATCCATTATAACTATGGTTTCTATATATAATGTCTATAAAAATTAATAGGTATAAAAACTACAGTTTCTAACATTCCTAATCTCTCTTCTCAGTTCTCTTGTCCTGGCCCAGTGACAACACTAGCTGGCCTTGCAGGCTCAGCTGCCAATGGGCAAAATTTTCTAATGGCCTTGTTTAGGTCCAATTTAGTTCCCAGAAAATTTTGCAAAAATTTTCAGATTCTCTGTCGCATCGAATCTTTGGACATTAGGTCCAGTTTAGTTCCCAGAAAATTTTGCAAAAATTTTCAGATTCTCTGTCACATCGAATCTTTGGACACATGCATGAAGCATTAAATATAGATAAAAAAAATAAAACTAATTACACAGTTTAGACGAAATGGACGAGACGAATCTTTTAAGCCTAATTAGACCATGATTGGACACTAATTACCAAATAACAACGAAACGTGCTACAATGTCGTTTTGCAAAATTTTTTTGCAACTAAACCGGCCCTTAGTTCCCAACTTCTCCCCAAATTTTACTATGCAAAAAGAAGATTCCCCGTCACATCGAAATATCGGCACATGTATGAAGTACTAAATGTAGATAAAATTAAAAACTAATTGCACAGTTTTGTTATACTTTACGAGACGAACATTTTGAATCTAATTAATCAAAGTTTGAACAATTTTTTCCACATACAAACGCATTGCTACAGTGCTCAGATCTAAACAAGGGCAATAGTATAAAGCCAGATAACCTGAAATAAGTTCAGGGCCAGTCCAGACTGATTAAAAAACTCTCGTCTCAGATTCACATCGCAAGCACACTATTCTATCTGGGTGTAGGCATACGTGGTTCAGTTTTCATTCGCAGAACTTTGGTTTTTTATATTTAGGACACAACAGCAACAGGGCAGCAGAGTACGATCGATCAGTGTGCGTCTCGCGATCGACCAGCGGCAGCAGTACGTTCATCTGATTCACATCCAGGCCACGTTTAGATTGTAAAATTTTTGAACCTGATAAATAGTATCACCTTTGTCTTATTTGGTAAATATTGTCTAATCGTGGACCAACTAGGCTTAAAAGATTCATCTCGTGATTTCCAACTAAACTGTGTAATTAGTTATTTTTTTACCTACATTTACTACTTTATGTATGGGTCCAAAGATTGATGTGATGAAGAAAGAGTGAAAAAATTCTAATTTTTAGAGTGCATCTAAACGAGACCCCAATTAATTTATGGAGAAAACGAATGCGATGCGCGGTTTTCAGAGGCAGGAACTGTGCAGGGATGCTTCGAGGGCTGTTCGGTGTTCTTGCTGAGCAGGTGTGATAAGAACCCGCGCAGGCATGCAGCTAAGATCGAGTTAGGGGGTGTTTGTCTCCTCGTCTCCTAAACCATTTAGTCCCATCTAGTCACTTTCATCCAAACATTATGACTAAATGGAACTAAAAAATATATTAGCCAATTAGTCACTCAATTGTTGCTAAATGGGACTAAAGCCCACCTTTAAGTCAGGCTGCCTCACTTTTTAGTCACTTTGAAGACAAACATCATGACTAAAAGGGACTAAATGACCTCTCTTTTAGTCCACCAAACCAAACAAGGGGTGACTGAACTTTAGAAACTGATTTAGATAACTAAACTTTAGGAGGTGTGAACCAAACACGCCCTTAAGCATGATGAGTTGTGTGCATTATCATCATCAATTCATCATATATATCATCAGCCTCCTGCAATGGGCTTGTGCAATTTATAAATTTGGCAACGGCGACCTAGCTAATTAAAGCAACAATATATATGTGCCCATGCTTCCCCTGAAAATGCAAGAAAATTTTGAAGTGATAACATAGGTTGACTTGTGTCAACCATGTTTATATCACTACCGGACTCAGGATATTTGCCGTGTGCCCGAGGCACACGGCAAAGCCCCGAGGGCACACGGCAAATGGTATGCCATGAGCAGCCCACGGCATAGAGCGCACGGCAAAATACCAGACGGCATACCAACGCTTTGCCGTGAGCCAGGGAAGAACCACACGGCAAAGTCTGCCTCCAGTAGACGGCGAGCGGACGGCGTCAACAGCGACTTTGCCGTGTGCCATACGTGAGGCACACGGCAAAGTTTGTCGTGTGCCAGTCCCAGCCGTCGGCAAAAAAATTTCAGGAAAAAAAAAGAGAAAACACGAAAAAGAAGAAAAAGCAAAAAAAAATGTTTGCCGTCAGCCACATGCAGGGCACACGGCAAACATGCCCACTTTGCCGTGTGTCCCATGCATAGCGCACGGCAAAGTGTGCATGTTTGCCGTGTGCTATGGCATGTGCACACGGCAAACCCTGTTCCCAGGTTCCAAGGTTTGGCTTGTTTGTCGTGTGCACGTGCCATAACACACGGCAAAGTGTGCACAGTGTGCCTCTTTTTTTTGTTTTTCCGTTCCAACCAGTCAAACAAAATATATCACAATATATATCACATACAGCACCATATGACACCATAGCACACATATATATCACCATAACACACATATAGATCACAAGTTCCATCAACACAAGTCCATCAACCAAAGCAAATGTTCATGACCACTAGTACCATGCATGCAAAATAAACCCCAAGAGCATCCATTAAGCCCAAGTTCACCAACCAAAATTACCATTCCTATTGCCCCACCCCGATTGTGGTGTTGGCTGCTCATTGGCATAGGCGTCCCACGACCCCGATTGAGGTGGTACCTCATTTGAAGCCGCCGACTGATTCTGCACAAAGAAGAAGACAAACATGTTGTAAGTGAAGTTAGAGATTAAAGAGTTGAAGTGAATGCAATAAACATGGTAAGGCAAACTCACAGGAGTACTTCCAGCTCCAGTTGAAAAAGTTGGAGGAAACATGAGGGTAGGTGGCGGAGGTCAACCAAGCTGAGCGCCAATAGTTTGCAAGTATTGAGCCATCTCCTAAAACCTCAGTGCGTATATCTCCTGACGGCGCTACGTTTCTTGGTCCAGCCTTGCCTACAACATTGCACACCTCTGTTACAATGGAAAGCTATGTTATGCTTAAATAAATTAGCGACGAATAAAACAACGAGAACCTGCATTGCGTCGATCTGGACCTGTGAAGCGGTCGGCCTTGAGCGAATCCCTAGGCCTGAGTCTCGGCCCCTGTCCTGTGCTCAAATCTGGCTGAGACTAGGAGTACTGGACGAGTCGATTGTGCTACCGCCAATCCAATACTGCCCATGCTTCTTGCCTTCTCCCGCCCTCATGACGACTTCTCCATCGAAGTTCTCGGTGTACGGATCGAAGTCTAGCCCACGGACCTCCTGTGCCATCGAAGTGTAGGAATGGATGCGCTCATGGATGGTGGCGTTGCTGTAGGCCCCGGGCGGGTCCTCCGAGTTCCAGTCGACGTCGGATGTCGCCTTCCCCTTGTGTGACAAAGCCCATGCCTTCAACTGGGAGCAAGGCTGGCCACCGTGTGCCGCCAACTGCGAAACAATAGCAAGATGATTAGAAGTTATAAGTTATGCACATACGGATGGTACAATAAATCAATGAATT
This sequence comes from Saccharum hybrid cultivar R570, assembly GCA_038087645.1. Lineage (NCBI taxonomy): Eukaryota > Viridiplantae > Streptophyta > Magnoliopsida > Poales > Poaceae > Saccharum > Saccharum hybrid cultivar. The sequence continues at coordinate 36,539,511 of JAQSUU010000012.1, read as the reverse complement.
CGTGAACGTACCCATTTCCTTGCGTATTCCTCGAGGGAAAGGTTACCTTGATGGTGTGCTGCACCTAGCATCTGCATCCGTCGCTCGCGGCAAGCGTCGTGGACCTCCTGCCAATCCTCGACGCACCACTTGTCCACCATCAATCCCCAGCACGCGCCTTTGTGGGCGCACCACCACGGAGGCACCTACACGTCATCAAGTAAATGGCATATAAGAAGACCAAATTAACCCTACCTAAACTCAGAAGAAATCAGTATTAGTGTTATATATTTACCATCATGTATTCTTCTCTGGCCAGTCTCATCTGTCGTGCTGCAACTTTTTTGATCTTGATGTGCTTGTACTCGGCATAGTATTGTGATCAGGAATTACCAAAGACAAGAACATCATCTGTCATTGGAAGATGACACCGAGGGGGAGATTGAGGGGGATAACGAACACGGGCCAACAAGTGTACGGGGCAGCCAACATTCCGTAAGGATTGAACCCATCTGTTGCCAGTGCAACACGTACATTGCGAGCCTCTTCAGCTTTGTCACGATGAATTCCATTAAAGTGGGTCCATGCTTCACCATTGGATGGATGTACCAGCTTGTTAGGATTGTATCGACGTCCATTTTTGTGCCAAGTCATTTGTTTCGCGGTTTCCTCGGTCATGTATAGCCGTTGAATCCTCGGTACGAACGGAAGGTACCGTAGGATTTTCACAGGGATGTCAAGTTGCCTCTTGTTCCCATCACCAGAGTCTACCTCGATGAACCTAGAGGACCCACAATCTGGACAGTACTTTGCATTCTCATATTGTTTCCTAAATAAGACGCAGCCCTTGGGACATGCATGTATCTTCTCATACGACATCTTAAGTGCACGAAGAAGTTTCTGTGACTCATACATGTTCTTTGGCAAAATGTGACCCGCCGGAAGCAGGGTGTCAATAATTGTCAACGTAGCATCGAAGTGTTCTCGACTCATGCTATACTGGGACTTTAAGGTCATCACACGACCGATGGCATCCAGTTGTGAAACATTTGTATAGCCGTGGAGGGGTCTATGAGCCGAGGACAACATGTCATAATACGCCTTTGCGGTTTCCTCAGGCTCCTCCTCCATACATCCTTCACCAAAGTGTGCTTCACCATAGTCATCAAACATGTCTCCTACCCCACCATCGGCATCATAATCCTCGGCACGTGGTCTCACAACCTCCTCCCTCGTACGATCGGCTTCACCATGGTACACCCACCGGGTATACTCCTCCGTAAACCCATACTTCCGCGTGTTTGCACACTGGTCGCAGGGACACCAAGTGGTACGTGCTCCTTTAGCTGTGTCGAATGCTTGTTTTAAGAAAGCTTCAGTCTTCTCAATCCATTCTGGGGAGAAGTCTTTCTTACTTCTCCGGCCCGTGTACATCCACTCACGGTCATCCATCCTCTAACATATCAGGGATTAGGGACTAATATAAGAATGATGAAATGCATCTACACGATGTTCCTACTCTCTAATAGGTGAGGATAGGTCCTAATCCCACCCGAGGATGCGTAGATGGGGTTAGTTTCCATGTCTACTCCGATCTGAGACAGAATTTCGGCAGCACCTCCCCGCTGTTCTCCAAATACATGTCCCGGCGGGGAGGTTGTGTATCCGGAGAACAACAGGGAGGTGATGCCAAAACTCTGTCTCAGATCGGAGTAGACATGGAAACTAACCCCATCTACGCACCCTCGGGCTATCCAAAAAAAGTGGACAATTTGAAACATATACGGTTATACATATGCAAAGATCTGCATATTTCGAACTGTATCTCTTTCGAACGGGAGACGCCTAAGTAGGTTACGTCATCTACCAACCAATGGCATGAGCGGCTATACCTTGGGTGGCGGTGGAGTCAGGCTAGTGGGGTAGTGGCGGGTCGCTGCAGTGGCGAGGCGACACGGTGCAGGCAGACCCGCAGCGCCGAGGAAGACGATCGAGGTCGCCTCTGCTCCTTCCTTCTACTGCAAAAAATAGATAAATAATAGTGTCAAATGAAAATTTCGGCAGCACCTCCCCTGCACGGTGAGGTTTCCAAAACCTGCAAGAAAACGAACGGCACGATGGCCGACAACCACATGTCACCAAATTTCATACGGCAGCGCTTGTATCATATATAAACTAACATATACGTAGAGACAAGACACATATATGGTAATATGTGTTCATATATATGACGCAGTGTGATATTTGGATTGATTGTGACCTATTAGTAGTCGGCCCTCCAACAAGCTATGTACTATCTGTATGTGCCTAACCACCAGTCGGATCATCACATCAATGTGCATGGTTGGACATGCATGAGATTAATATAGTTTCCCTCTTCTCTTAATGTGCAAAACTTAGACGGCCTAATAAGCATGCATAAGTAAGTTGTCGATATATGCCTGGAGAGAGCCAAACTAATATAAGAGTATCAAGAAGGAAAACTAAATTAAAGATACACTGAACCATCATGCATGCCTAGAGAGAGCCAAACTAATATAAGAGTATCAAAAAGGAAAACTAAATTAAAGTAGCTGGTATAATCTCCAAGTATTGATATATGGGGTACTTAGTTTAACAGAGTATGAAGCAAATAAATTGTGTGCTATATCAAACAAATATTGATATACTTTTTTTAACCAACAAATATTGATATACTTAGTTTAAAGTAGCTGGTATTAATCTCCAAGCACTGTCGTCGTAAAAAAAATCTCCAATTATTGATATACCGGCGAGGTGGGGCGCCGGTGGGGAGGGGCCCCGGCGGGGTGGGGCGCCGGCGAGGAGGGGCGGGGTGCGGCACCGGCGGGAAGGGGCGGCCTCAGCGGGGTGGCGCGTCATGTCACACCCAGTTTTCTAAAGAACAAAACCAGGCTAATCATATGTGTGCCCAGGAAGTCCACACATATGCCAGAATGAAAAAAATATCAGAAACAATGTTATTATATAACGTATACATAGCTATATTAACACTTACATCAGAGTATCGCGGAACGGTGACTAAACTTCGGGCTCCATTCTTCTCAGGGACGGCTGACTGGGGGTAACATATGCCTAGCACTTCTACTAGTCTTCTGGAAACTCCACTACACCTTTGTCCTTTTTCTGAGTAGCATCTTATTACACACTGGAGTGTTGGGGAAATAGCAAGAGTGAGTCCATGTCGAACTCAACAAGTAAAACACAGGGTTCATGAGGCTCAAAAAGGCTAGACACTATTTAACTGCGTTTAGCTTTTAATCATCATATAATTAGCAATTGAGTAGCATCAAGGTAATCCAAATCCCATTAATGAATCAATGATCAATTGTAATAAGGATAATGAATAGCATTAACATGAGCATAATAATAATCAACAATAATTAAGCATGATATAACAATGGTGATCAACTATTCTGTAAGAATCTCCAAGGCCGCTCGTATCCGTGAGCACGGCTAGTATACCGGTTTTTAAACTCTGCGCAGAGGTGTACACTTTCACTGTGAGTCATGATTTCCAAATGCATGGGTTTGCAAGGACCAAAACATCAGAGACCATATAAAGCCATTCAAAAGTTCGTCTAACAAGTTAGGGCCATTAGATTCACTCGGCAGGCAGATGTAGAACCCCCCTTCCCGGTGGCACAACAACCGCAGCCTATACACACTAGGCCAGGGGCTCGTACTACACCCAACGTGGCAAGCCATTCTTACGCCATTTAAGGTAACCTCTAACAAGCTAGAAAAGGTCTCTTGAACAACTAGAGCCAGAGCCATATAGCCCTCACAGCTGTACTGTATGTCCCGATTATCACTTACAGGTAAGTCCTTACGGAGAGTAACTAGAGCATCAAAATAACCCACATGCTCTAGCCCCCTTTCAACAGAAATAACATCATCTTAATTGGTTGATTGCATAATCCATTAGTCAAATTACAAGATCATTGTTCATAATTAAGCGCTAGCAGTAGCTACCCAAATGCATAACCCATAGGTGACAAGGAAACAAGATATCAATAGCTAAGTTATAATCTCTATGGTTGTCAAGGAAGACACATGCATATGTATGATAATTTCAGTGAATAGGACAACAAGGATGGTCCCATGTTATACTTGCCTTAATCAAAGCTTTCCTGATGATACTGCTGGTCTGGCTCAAAATAATACTCCTGATCGTCAAGAAATTGCTCACCGTCTATACTCGATCATCAATCAACAACACACATGCATCCAATCAAACATACACGAAGCAAACAAAGAGATACAATTAGAACAGTACACCAACAATAACAAAACAGTAATAAAAGTTTATAAAACTCTTCTACATGTTTCTACGATCACACAGACGCAAAGATCACCAAATTCGGAGTTAAAACGTGAAAGTTATGAATTTTCTAAGATTTCCTATAGATAAATAAATACTTAATTATAAACTCGAAAAATAAATTATCATAACTAACTGTACAACTACACTAACATGTAGAGCTCGCAAATACGAACCTAACACAACTTGAACGGATCAAATCGGAGTTAAAATGAAGATTTTATGACCAAAACAATTCTAGTGGCAAAACTGTAATTATCTGAAAACGTATTTTTGATTTACCCGGGAGAGAATACGCTTTCCAAACACGAAAACGTACTTTCAGTTTTACGCTACGGACCGCGGGTTGATTACTAAAAAGCTGAGGGTCTCTTTAACAAATTTACCCCGCGAAGGGGTAAGTTCTAATCTTAGCCGTTGATCCGAGATCGGACGGCTGCTAATCGATTCAAGCGAGAGAGAGAAAAGAGACCGGCCATCTACAGTACATCCGGCCGGTGGCCACCATGGCCGCCGCCATGAACTCGCCGGAGAGCTTCAGCCCCACCTTTTCCGACCACAACTCGCCCCGCCACCAACACAAATCGAAAGAGGAAGTAAACTCGAACTCATCTATGCGGTTTAGTAGCGCTACGACGACCCGATGAGAGAACACGGCTCGGGGATGAACGGCGGCGCCATTGTCGGCCACGGTGAGCTCCAATCCCGTGATACAAAGCACAAAAACTCAAAAGAAGAGCATTGGGAGGGAGAGGAGAAGATGACAAACTCACCCAAGCGAAGAAATTGACCTCCAATCCACCCGAAACTCCCCAACCGTTCAACCGCCGACCTTCAACAACCTCAAACCCTAGAACTCGATTTCACGTGGTGGAACTCGCGGTTTAGAGGAAAAACGGAAAGAGGAGGGTCACGGCTTCACTTTTATAGCTCCACCGCGTCGTGTTCGGTTAGGAGATCCCGGTTAATTTGGCAAGGATCGGTGGCGGCAAAGTCCGGCTCGGTCACGAACATGATGAAGAAGACGAGACCGACAAGTGGGGTCCAGTGGTCAGCGAAGCAAGGAGGGAGAGGGCACGGCTGCCGCGGCTCTAGGCCGGCCCACGCGGTCGCGAGCGTGGAGAAGCAGGCTCGGACCGACGGCCCAAAGGAAGAGGGAGAGAAAGCGGGCCGGTTCGGTTGGGCTTCCAGGCCGCCAGGGAGAAGGTAAGTTGTTTTATATATTTTTTTTCTTCTTTCTTTTCTTCATTTATTCACTTCTATATATATATTTTCCAAAACCGAATCAATTAAAATAAAACAAATATAACCACACCATAAAATAAAATAAATGCAACAGCATGAATGCATCACCAAATAGTTTTTAAAATTTTAATTTGCCCTTAATTGTTATCTAACTTATTTGAAATTCATTATTCCTAAAGTTTAGAATTTTTGGGTGTTACAAATTCTACCCCTCTTAAAAGAATCTCGTCCTCGAGATTGAACTGCTTACTCAAACAATTGCGGATATGATTTCCTTAATTCATCCTCTCTTTCCCAAGTTGCCTCTGCCTCTGAATATCGATTCCACTGCACCTTACACATCTTAATAATCCGACTTCGAGTAACCCTCTCAGCAGTCTCTAAAATCTTAATCGGAAACTCTTCATATGTAAGATCCTCCTTAACAGTCAATTCATCTAAAGGTATCTGCTCCTCGAGCACCCGCAAACACTTCTTAAGTTGTGAAACATGAAACACATCATGCACTCCAGATAAATTTTCAGGCAACTCTAATTGATAAGCAACTTCCCCACGTCTAGTAATAACTTTAAATGGTCCAACATACCTTGGTGCTAATTTGCCTTTCATGTTAAACCTCTTCACACTTCTCATAAGTGACACCTTCAAATAGACATAATCACCTACCTAAAAACTAGATCTCTTCTCCTATTATCAACATAACTCTTCTGACGATACTGTGCTACTCTCAAATTCTCACGAATCACTCGCACTTGATCTTCTGCGTTTCTAAGAACATCTGTACCAAACACCTGAGATTCACCTGTCTGATCCCAAAACAATGGAGTTCTACACTTACGTCCATACAAAGCTTCAAACAGTGCCATCTTAAGACTCTGTTGATAACTGTTATTATAAGAAAATTATGCATAAGACAAACTCTTATCCCAACTAGTTCCATATTGCAATGCACAAGCTCTCAACATATCCTCTAATACCTGGTTGGTCCTTTCAGTCTGTCCATCTGTCTGTGGATGATATGCTGTACTAAAATTCAATTTTGTTCCCAATGATTCATGCACAGCTTTCCAAAAATGCGACGTAAACTGCGATCCTCGATCAGATACAATCTTCTTTGGTACTCCATGCAAACAGACTATTCTCTCCATATACAACTCTGCCAATTTTGGTCCATGGTAAGTAGTCTTAACTGGTATAAAATGAGCAACTTTGGTTAACCGATCCACTATCACCCAAATAGAATCATAACCTCTCTGAGTACGCGGTAACCCTACTATAAAATCTATACCAACTTCCTCCCACTTCCATTCAGGAATCTTCATTGGTTGCAACAATCCAGCAGGTCTCTGATGCTCTGCTTTCACCCTCTGACAAGTGTCACACAATGCCACATACTCAGCCACATCTCGCTTTAATCCAACCCACCAATATTTCTGTTTCAGATCCAAATACATCTTAGTACTACCAGGATGAATGGAATAAGCTGACTCATGAGCTTCGCTAAGAATTTCCTGTCGAACAGCTTGATCCTCAGATACACACAGCCTCTTTCCAAACCACAAAATCCCATTATCATCCATTCGAAAACCCTGGTGACTTACCAATCACTATATCTTCTGCTATCTTCTTCAGTTTCTCATCCTTCAACTGACCCTTGTAAATTTCTTACTCTAAAGTAGGCTCTATCACTAATTCCATTGTATTAGTAACAATTCCTAAATTCAAGTATTCAAATTCAGCACATAACTCACTAGTCATAGACAACATCCGTATCTCATTGGCATAACTTTTCCTACTAAGAGCATCAGCTACTTTATTAGCCTTACCAGGATGATAGTGCATCTCAATATCATAATCCTTAATCAACTCTAACCATCTGCGTTGCCTCAAATTCAGGTCTGACTGAGTGAAAATATACTTCAAACTCTTATGATCAGTGTATATATCACTCTTATGTCCAATCAAATAATGACTCTAAATCTTTAAAGCATGAACCACAGCTGCTAACTCCAAATCATGTGTAGGATAATTCAACTCATGCTTTCTCAACTGCCTAGATGCATAAGCCACAACTCTGCCTTCTTGCATAAGAACACATCCCAAACCTTGACGAGAAGCATCACAATAAATAGAAAACTTCTTACTCAAATCTGGCAAAACCAAAACAGGCGTTGTAGTCAACCTCTTCTTCAATTCCTCAAAACTAGCTTGACATTTATCTGACCACACAAACTTGGCATTCTTCTCTAATAGAGATGTCATAGGTTTAGCAAGTTTAGAAAACCCTTCAATGAACCGTCTGTAATATCCAGCTAATCCCAAGAAACTACGAATCTCGCTAACATCAATAGGTGATTTCCAATTCAATAGATAAGCAAAATCTGATTTCTCTGTGCAAATTCTAATTTCAGTAACTCAGTAAAACTGTTATATCTCGAGCTACAGACGTCCAATTCAGATGATCTTTACATGGTTGGAAAGCTTACAAAATTATCTACAACTTTTATTCACAACACTTTTTCTGAATCTATCAAATAATTGGTCAAAAACTGAACTTAACCGAAACTGTTTCAGAATTCCAGACTGTGCAGTAACCCCAACTTGAAATAGATATATCTCTTAGCTCTTAATAGATATTAGAGTGATTCTTGCGGGGTTGGAAAGATATAGAAGTCTAATTATTTTCAGTATAATTTCTTAAATTTCCCATTAATGGATTTTAAGTTATTTCTTAAACATCCCAGACTGACCTAAAAATCAGCAAAGGACAGAACTATGTTCACCTCATAACCAACTAATATATTTTGATCAAACTTAATATTCTTAACCATGGAACTTGTAGGCCTGTCTACAAAACTCCAGCACACATTACAAAGATCCAAATCACACATTATCACATTAACAATCCATCAATCACATAATTGTTCACACCACAAACTGACTCTCAAAATAATCCAACTTAAAATTGACTCGCAACTACTATCGTTCTTATTACATAGGGATTTTTCCTATTTCCTAGTTAAGCTTCTAATAAATCTTGGGACGACCTAACTCCGCCCTTAATTGGTCAATCTCCTTATAAGCTTGCTCCTTAAGTTCTTTTTCCTTCAGCAACTCTTATGCAATGATGATGCCACAAGCTCATAACCAACTTTATAAATGTCTCCTTTAGACCCTTACAATCCTTGTAGATGGTTCTAACAGATTACCACTCTGAGAAAAGATACTGACGCTTGATAGTGACTTTGCAACCATGTAGATAGCTGATGCTTCCAAGTGACGAAATAGAACATATAAAACCTCCATCTTGTGTCGTCTTTTAGTTCGACAAACCCTCTTAAGAAGAGATCAACTAGAGTACACCAAAGGATAGCTTGCATTTGTTTCTGAGTGATAACTACTATCGTGTCCTTCTATCATGTCAAAGAGACTCATGAGCATATGCAAGAACAAGTAACCTGCACTTCCTCGCGAGCAGAAAAATAGCAGTGCAGAAATATAGTTATATCTCGAGTTCTACGAATCCAATGATATTGTAGCTTATACCGTTGGAAAGCTTATCAAATTTACTACAACTTCCTTATAGAATTCTTCTCCAAATTCTGCAGTTAAGGTAGTCGAAAACTGTGAACAACAGAAACTATTCCAGATTGCTGACAGCACAGATGCGTCGCCTTGTGATTTTCATAAATCCCAAACCATAATAGATATCAGGGCAGTTCTTACGGTCAGAGAAAGATATTAAAGTCTACTATTGTCTAGAATTTATCCATGATTTTTGGGCATCCAAAAATAGAGATATAAGCTAAGGAAGACAGACTGCTATAAAAAAAATAGGATAAGGTAGAAACGAGATTCAAAGACACTAGAGAGATAGATAACACTAATCTTCAAGTCTTCATGCTTCTTTGCTTTGTGTTGATGAGATATAAGACATGGATCGAGGATAGCCAAAAGATGACAAGAAAGATAAGGTTTGATCTTGAGTTCTTTGTACCTCCTCATGCCTCGTCGCTTGAGATATTCAGGACTTGCTGTTGTTGATAGCAGATGCTACCCCACTTAACAAAGATCTTGTTTCACCTGACGATGTCATTGAAGGCAACACTTTCTCTAAAGCTTGCTGCTAATGATAAGTCCTTCATGTGTTGATTATCCATTAAGATGAGATTAATAAGGTAGCATGACAACCAAGGGTAGACAGGAACGGTGTAAGAGAAAATGACATGAATTAGGATCGATTGAAAGATAAGTAAGATACAAGATGTCACTACCCCACTTAACATAGATCGAGCTACTTCTCAAGACTTATACCTTCCGGGCCTACCTTTGAAACACGAGAACAAAAACAACACACAAGCAACACATCAAGCAAAACAAGCACACATCACATCATCGGTACTACACGTGCTTCTTCAATAATGGTGGTCATCCTATTGGCACATTGGAGATGATGAAAGGCCATCGAACTTTTGAACAAGGTAAGATCAGAAAACTTTTAGTAAAAACAACATGAAACAAAATTCAAGGGAGTAAGAAATATTAGCTCAAAGGAAGCTATCAAGGAGGGGTTACAATAGGACAAGGAAGAGGAGATAGTCAAAATTAATGAGTCAAGGGATGACCAAAAATAGTTTTATAGTAAAATGAGTTTTAAATGCGTCCAGTGCTACTTGGCATACGTCCTACAGTCAACACCGCTCCGATACCACTCTGTCACACCTGGTTTTCTAAAGAACAAAACCAGGCTAATCATATGTGTGCCCAGGAAGTCCACACATATGCCAGAATGAAAAAAATATCAGAAACAATGTTATTATATAACGTATACATAGCTATATTAACACTTACATCAGAGTATCGCGGAACGGTGACTAAACTTCGGGCTCCATTCTTCTCAGGGACAGCTGACTGGGGGTAACATATGCCTAGCACTTCTACTAGTCTTCTGGAAACTCCACTACACCTTTGTCCTTTTTCCGAGTAGCATCTTATTACACACTGGAGTGTTAGGGAAATAGCAAGAGTGAGTCCATGTCGAACTCAACAAGTAAAACACAGGGTTCATGAGGCTCAAAAAGGCTAGACACTGTTTAACTGCGTTTAGCTTTTAATCATCATATAATTAGCAATTGAGTAGCATCAAGGTAATCCAAATCCCATTAATGAATCAATGATCAATTGTAATAAGGATAATGAATAGCATTAACATGAGCATAATAATAATCAACAATAATTAAGCATGATATAACAATGGTGATCAACTATTCTGTAAGAATCTCCAAGGCCGCTCGTATCCGTGAGCACGGCTAGTATACCAGTTTTTAAACTCTGCGCAGAGGTGTACACTTTCACTGTGAGTCATGATTTCCAAATGCATGGGTTTGCAAGGCCCAAAACATCAGAGACCATATAAAGCCATTCAAAAGTTCGTCTAACAAGTTAGGGCCATTAGATTCACTCGGCAGGCAGATGTAGAACCCCCCTTCCCGGTGGCACAACAACCGCAGCCTATACACACTAGGTCAGGGGCTCGTACTACACCCAACGTGGCAAGCCATTCTTACGCCATTTAAGGTAACCTCTAACAAGCTAGAAAAGGTCTCTTGAACAACTAGAGCCAGAGCCATATAGCCCTCACAGCTGTACTGTATGTCCCGGTTATCACTTACAGGTAAGTCCTTACGGAGAGTAACTAGAGCATCAAAATAACCCACATGCTCTAGCCCCCTTTCAACAGAAATAACATCATCTTAATTGGTTGATTGCATAATCCATTAGTCAAATTACAAGATCATTGTTCATAATTAAGCGCTAGCAGTAGCTACCCAAATGCATAACCCATAGGTGACAAGGAAACAAGATATCAATAGCTAAGTTATAATCTCTATGGTTGTCAAGGAAGACACATGCATATGTATGATAATTTCAGTGAATAGGACAACAAGGATGGTCCCATGTTATACTTGCCTTAATCAAAGCTTTCCTGATGATACTGCTGGTCTGGCTCAAAATAATACTCCTGATCGTCAAGAAATTGCTCACAGTCTATACTCGATCATCAATCAACAACACACATGCATCCAATCAAACATACACGAAGCAAACAAAGAGATATAATTAGAACAGTACACCAACAATAACAAAACAGTAATAAAAGTTTATAAAACTCTTCTACACGTTTCTACGATCACACAGACGCAAAGATCACCAAATTCGGAGTTAAAACGTGAAAGTTATGAATTTTCTAAGATTTCCTATAGATAAATAAATACTTAATTATAAACTCGAAAAATAAATTATCAAAACTAACTGTACAACTACACTAACATGTAGAGCTCGCAAATACGAACCTAACACAACTTGAACGGATCAAATCGGAGTTAAAATGAAGATTTTATGACCAAAACAATTCTAGTGGCAAAACTGTAATTATCTGAAAACGTATTTTTGATTTCCCCGGGAGAGAATACGCTTTCCAAACATGAAACGTACTTTCAGTTTTACGCTACGGACCGCGGGTTGATTACTAAAAAGCTGAGGGTCTCTTTAACAAATTTACCCCGCGAAGGGGTAAGTTCTAATCTTAGCCGTTGATCCGAGATCGGACGGCTGCTAATCGATTCAAGCGAGAGAGAGAAAAGAGACCGGCCATCTACAGTACATCCGGCCGGTGGCCACCATGGCCGCCGCCATGAACTCGCCGGAGAGCTTCAGCCCCACCTTTTCCGACCACAACTCGCCCCGCCACCAACACAAATCGAAAGAGGAAGTAAACTCGAACTCATCTATGCGGTTTAGTAGCGCTACGACGACCCGATGAGAGAACACGGCTCGGGGATGAACGGCGGCGCCATTGTCGGCCACGGTGAGCTCCAATCCCGCGATACAAAGCACAAAAACTCAAAAGAAGAGCATTGGGAGGGAGAGGAGAAGATGCCAAACTCACCCAAGCGAAGAAATTGACCTCCAATCCACCCGAAACTCTCCAACCGTTCAACCGCCGACCTTCAACAACCTCAAACCCTAGAACTCGATTTCACGTGGTGGAACTCGCGGTTTAGAGGAAAAACGGAAAGAGGAGGGTCACGGCTTCACTTTTATAGCTCCACCGCGTCGTGTTCGGTTAGGAGATCCCGATTAATTTGGCAAGGATCGGTGGCGGCAAAGTCCAGCTCGGTCACGAACATGATGAAGAAGACGAGACCGACAAGTGGGGTCCAGTGGTCAGCGAAGCAAGGAGGGAGAGGGCGCGGCTGCCGCGGCTCTGGGCCGGCCCACGCGGTCGCGAGCGTGGAGAAGCAGGCTCGGACCGACGGCCCAAAGGAAGAGGGAGAGAAAGCGGGCCGGTTCGGTTGGGCTTCCAGGCCGCCAGGGAGAAGGTAAGTTGTTTTATATATTTTTTTCTTCTTTCTTTTCTTCATTTATTCACTTCTATATATATATTTTCCAAAACCGAATCAATTAAAATAAAACAAATATAACCACACCACAAAATAAAATAAATGCAACAGCATGAATGCATCACCAAATAGTTTTTAAAATTTTAATTTGCCCTTAATTGTTATCTAACTTATTTGAAATTCATTATTCCTAAAGTTTAGAATTTTTGGGTGTTACACGCCACCAGGGAGGGGCGGCCTTAGCGGGGTGGTGCGTCGCCGGGGTGGGGCGCCGGCAGGGAGGGGCGGCCTCGGCAGGGTGGTGCGCCGCCGGGGTGGGGCACCGGCGGGGTGGGGCTCCGGGCGGGGTGGACGGCTGCGTCGGCGCGCGATGTGGGGAGAAGTCGGGGTGGGGCGCAGTGCGGCGCGCGATGCCGGCCACGGCGGCGTGCAGCGTGAGGCGCGGGTGAGGGCGGGCGGCTGCGCGGCGGCGGTGCGCGTGTGCGGGTGTGTGTTGTGTGTGTGTGACACGCGGGGTGGCCGGGCGCTAAGTGTGGGATTTCACACTTTGCCATGTGCCCGGCACACGGCAAAGTGTCGAGTTTGCCGTGTGCCACCGATGGCGCACTCGCAATTTTTTTTAAATGTCGTTTATTTTTTTGCTTCTTTATTTTTTCAAAGTAAAACGTGTGCCGAGTGCCACCAAATAGGGCACACCGTAAAGAGTGAGTTTGCTGTGTGCTGCCCGTAGAGCACTCGGCATTTTTTTTGCTTTTTTATTATTTGTACTGAAAACGTTTGTTCTTTTGCTTTTTAATTTTTTTTACTGAGAACGTTTGCCGAGTGCCTACATATAGGGCACACGGCAAACACATGAAATAATGGTGCACCACCTGTCCAAATCACTTTTACTCTCTTTCATTTCGTACCGTGTTTCATTAATTCAACATGTTAAACATTAATAATTCTTTGTGAAATGCACTCAACAATGCATATCCGTTGTTTCTAAAAATATTACACCATTATTTCATGTGGTTATTTCTCAAATTCAAATTTTCATAATTAAAAATTTATAAATTGCTGCAAATAAATTAAAAATAGCAAACGGATCCGAAAAATTTCCAAAATTTGACACGACACTATCTATATGGTGTATTGCTTGTACAAAATGCTTTGAAGTCAAATTCAAAAACGAAAGTAGAATCGACTCCAAGTCATACAACTTCCTTCTCAACTCTCTGAATCATCTCCGGAGATTCTTCGGTTTCTAAGCATTGTACATAACAACTTGTGCGAAACCTTTTCAAAATTTTCCCACAGCCTCTGCGTATGATATCATGACATTTGTACAGATCTCATGATTTTCCGACTTCGTTATCATTTTTTATATTTTTAAAATCCTTTGTCCACACGTTCGTGCTCGGGTATCCTAACCAAGATGTTCGAAATTCCTTTTCATTTCAAAGGTATATCCACTAACATGGTTGATTAATATGACTATCATTTTTCAAGTTTTTTTTCCAAGTATTTGAATCACTTGCAGTTCAAATTTGACCTCATTCAAAATAATTCATAGAAATGCAATTAATTACTTAAATATAGCAAACATATACAAAAAATTATAAAACTTCAACATAGAGTACCAAATTTTGTTTTTAGAGAGTAGAAAAAATTTCAAGGATAGCAAATAAAAAAGAAAAATCATTTTGCCGTGTGCCAAAACCCAGGCACACGGCAAAGATAGCTTTTGCCGTAAGCTACATATGGGGCACATAGCAAATTCAGTCTTTGCCGTGAGCTGCGTATGGGGCACACGGCAAACACTAACGGTGGGCTGGCTAGGTAACGACCATTGCCTCTTTTGCCGTCGGCGTGCTCTTTGCCGAGGGTAGCTCACGGCAAAGCTGAGGTTTGCCGTGTGTCCTCTGGGGCACACACGGCAAAGTTGTTGGTTGCCGAGCGTCAAACGTTTACCGTGTGGCAGCTGTTTGACCCACGGCAAACACGCTCTTTGCCGTGTTCCCTAGGGTTCGCCCACGGCAACGATCTGGGCACACGGCAAAGCGTCGGAATCCGATAGTGTATATTGTACCCGGAACTGGAATGGCATAAACAAAACCGGCCGCAACTAAGCTTAGTGAGCGATGCAAAATTGTCTTGGTACATGATGAACTCAGCTATTAGGTTTTGCGTGTGTACACGGAGCCTATCCATCTGGGTTCTAAGCCTTTAAGTCAAAATTGTTGATCATATTTATGTCTAATATTCTTTTAGTGGTAGACGTGTGTGACTTCAATATATGATGACTTACACTTCAAGCATATGGTGACTTTGGATCTCAAAATCTCAACTAGTATCTCGGATGTGCTCATATAGGTTGTGAATGTAAAATATTTTTCAAAAAAAATATAGAAAATACCTCCTTCCTAGAAAGGATACAATTATAAATTTTAATCTAAGCAAACTATATATATCTTAAGCTTGACTAAGTTCATAGAAAATTAGTGTCGACATTTGTCACTCCAAATGGGTATAGTATAAAAATATATTCCATGACGAATGATGAATCTACTCATATTTATTTAGTATGATTAATATTTTTAATAAAAACTTGATTACAATTATGATGGTTTGGTGCTAGAATTTTTTTTCTAGATGGAGGAGTAGTACCTTAGCATACATATATTTTTAAACTAAATATTAATAAAATGGGAAACAAACTATATATCCTTATTTATATAAAAATAAAATAAAAACCAGAAGATGCCAATCAAAGTGGTACATACACCTCAAATAACCATGCCAAGATAGAGAGTACTTCCGGTCTCCAAAGCATAACTTTGACCTCTTATTTTTATAAAAATATTTATTGAAAAATGGTATATATATATATATATATATAAGAAAATATTTTTCAAGACAAATCTATTCATGTGAGGGAGTATATGCTTAAAAGTTATTTATGATTTAAAAGTTATTTATGATTTATATTTCCAATGTTTGACCCAAACCTTATCAAAAACGACTTCCTTTACTGACCTGGGGGAGTATATGCATATCGTGTATAGGAGAATTACTATACCTGAGATACCAATGAATAGCATGCTGAAGATTTGCAGGAAGGCAACAACTGGCATTTTGGGGCTCATCACCTGCCTAACTCACATAAAGGCTCCACCTATGGCATGAGAAGGACAAGCTCACATGAGCTCAGCCAGATAATCCGTGGGCCCCACCCCCTCTGATCCCCCCTACTACTATTTACCTCCCTCCCTCTCTCTCTCCCTCATCTCATCTCACCCCTTTAAAAAGCAGGCAACTTGTATTATGTGCCCACCCTCCCCTACAGCCTACACCCCATGGATTATAGCTAAACACACTGACAGGGAGATGTCACAAGCATCCATATACATACATGATGCATACTACACACACATGCTTAGCTGCAAGCCTGCAACAATTAACACTACAGTGGGTGAGAGACTGAGTAGCTAAACTAGCTAGGCCAATTCAATTACCTTTGGTTGCAAGCCAAAAGTAAGTATCCGTCTCCTTTCCCCTTTTCCCTTGCCCCACCAATGCAAGAACCTTCATAGTACTGCTACTGCTACCACTCATCACATCTCCTCCTAGTCTTATTAGCCAGCCACTTCTTCCTTCTTCTTCCTCCCCTTCTTCTTCCTCCTCCTCTCCTCTCTCCGATCCCTACCTTGATTTGAGGCTCAAGGTCGCTAGCACACAAAACCAGCGTATCCTCCTCCTTTCCGTCCTGATTCATCCCGCGCGCGGCCGCGGCCGGTAGCAACCACAATAATCCAAGAAACCAAGCAGAACCAAACCCTCCAAATTCCCCAATTCTAAATTATTCCGATCCTAAGCCATCCGCTAATATAAAACAATTCCTAAGGTCGTATACTAACTACAGTAACAGCTGCACCGCCACTGCTCGCCATCCAGCAGCATACCATAAACAAAAAGTATGCCAGTGGTCAAAGTTTGAAGTTTGAAGGCAGCAGCAGGAGCGACGCATCGTCGATCGATCGGCCGGCGTCTACGACGATCTACCTACCTACCTACCTCGACGGACGGACGGCTGGATCTCGATCTCGATCTCGATCGGTCGCCGGTCGTCGGAGATCGATGGAGTTCACCGCTTCCCCGACTGCGGCCCGGTCGGGCGGCGGCGAGGAGAGTGCGGCTGAGCACCACCAGCAGCGGCAGGCGGCGGTGGAGAAGGAGCACATGTTCGACAAGGTGGTGACGCCGAGCGACGTCGGGAAGCTGAACCGGCTGGTGATCCCGAAGCAGCACGCGGAGAAGTACTTCCCGCTGGACGCGACGGCGAACGAGAAGGGCCTGCTGCTCAGCTTCGAGGACCGCACGGGGAAGCCCTGGCGCTTCCGCTACTCCTACTGGAACAGCAGCCAGAGCTACGTGATGACCAAGGGCTGGAGCCGCTTCGTCAAGGAGAAGCGCCTCGACGCCGGGGACACCGTCTCCTTCGGCCGCGGCGTCGGCGAGGCGGCGCGGGGCAGGCTCTTCATCGACTGGCGACGCCGACCCGACCCGCCCGTGCACCACCAGTACCACCACCGCCTACCGCTCCCCTCCGTCGTCCCCTACGCGCCGTGGCAGCACGCGCACCACCACTACCCAGCTGCTGCTGCTGCTGCTGCTGCCGCGGTCGGCGTCGGCGCCGGTGCCGCCAGGACGACGACGGTGCTCCACCTGCCGCCCTCGCCCTCCTCGCTCTACGACCCCCACCCCCGCCACGTCGGCTACGACGCCTACGGGGCCGCCAGCAGGCAGCTGCTCTTCTACCGGCCGCACCAGCACCACCAGCCCTCCACGGTGGTGCTGGACTCCGTGCCGGTACGATTACCGACAACGCCAGGGCAGCACACTGAGCCGCCGCCTCCCGTCGTGGCGTCATCGGCCTCGAAGCGGGTGCGGCTGTTCGGGGTGAACCTCGACTGCGCCGGCTCCGAGGAGGAGAACGGCGGCGGCGGTGGGTGGAGGACTAGTGCGCCGCCCACGCAGCACGGCCTGCCGTCGTCGCCGTCCTCGTCGTCCTCCTCCTCCGGGAAAGCGAGGTGCTCCTTGAATCTTGACTTGTGAAGGCATGGCAGCCGGAGAGGTCGTGGTCGTCTCGTCGTCGTACTCGTACGATCTACCACTACAGCAGCAGCCAGCAACTACTAGCCTACTACTACTTTCTTCCCGGCCGCCTTCTGGCGCCACTGCACTGACGGCGGGCACCAATGGTCGTCGTCGTCGTCGAGATCCAGCAATCCAAGTAAACAAAGGCGGCGGTGGTACGTGGCCGGCCGGTGCAAAGTAAGGATCGATCGAGCTGGAGGGAGCACTGCACCATCAAGTCAGTCTTCGCTCGTAACCCGTATATAGCTCATCTCTCTCTCAATTTCCTTTAGCAATTTCAGTGTGAAGGGGGAAACAAGGAAATTAAGAACAAAGCAGCAAAAACAAATTTATTTCTAGATGGTTAATTTCTTGCCTCGATTTGCTTTCTTGATTTCCTCGTCTGCTAATTTAGCTATATATAAAGCTTAATTAAGTGCACAGCTGCTCGAATTCTTCTTCTTCTTTTGCCTCCTGGAGAAGAACTACTACTGATTTCTTGCATTTCTCAAGCTAATTGCCTAGTGTCAGCATGCATGACCGGGCTTAGGAAACACAGTGTGCTCCGATCCCCACATATGATAACAATTGCTAATACGCACTTCATGATCATATCTGGAGTGCTCCTAGTTCAGGATCAGAGTGTTTATACCTCTTAGGATGAGAAGGGCGACAAGTGTGTTTTATGGGCTGTTTTATCGCACTGCATGCATGTGTTGTGCACATGGATTGTTCTTGCTGTGGTGTTTTGGGCAGGTCAATTGGGGCTCTCCTTCCAAAGCAAGCACTTCGGCTATAGGGAGGAGAGGGGATCAAGCAGGTGCCTTTAAAATGTGGGAGCTCCTCGGCAGCAGCCAGCAGCCAGAGCCCAGAGCCGGCCAAAGGCCAAAGCCATGCCAGAGCTCAGCTCAGCTGCTATCCAGATCTCTCTCTCTCTCTCTCTCTCTGGTTTCTCTCTCTCTCCCTCTCTCTCTCTGGTTTCTCTCTCTAGGACAGGCAGTTATGGGAGGAGTGGAGGTCAGATCCTAAATCCTTCTGTCCTTCACAGGAGAGCAGGCTGATCTACCTTCGTAAGCTTGCTTGCTCATCCTCTCTCTCTCTCTGCGCATCTCATCTCGATCTACGATCTCTCTCTCTTTCTCTCTAGCAGCTATGCGCATACTGTTCCACCTCTTGATCGACTTGGTTCGCGCATTTGTCTCTTGTGCCATGCATACCTTCCCTGCTGCTTCTGTTTAGACTGTTACTGCTGTTTCTTCTGCAGCAGCAGTTCTGTTCTTTCTGCTACATCTACACTGGTGAAGTGTTCATCAGACATGCATATACGAAACATGAAAGCTAGTAATGCCAATAGTTGTGTATGCCATCCCTGCCTTTCTGCAAGCGATCGAGACGACTAAAAAGAAAAAAAAGGGAAACGAGTTGGAAAGCATACAAAAGAGAGCTTTGTTTTTCTCTGCTGGACTCTAGTTTTTCCTCTCGATCTTTTTGCGGTCAGTCAGAGTGAGAGAGGAAGATAGAAGAATCTCAGCATGCATGTTGATGCATGCCCACATTGAGTCGTAGTGCACACTGCACAGTGCATATACTATAGCTAGTAGCATTGCAAAAGGCAATACAAAAAACTTATTAACATGTGGGGAACAAGCTAGCTAGTCATCACACAATGCAAGTGTACTGCATGCATGGTGTACAGTGTACTTAAGTATGGCTGTGTTTAGTTGTGTAAAAAGGTGTAAAAAGGTGTAAAAAAAGTACTACAACATGTTTTGGCTTTATTTGGCAAATAGTGTCCAACCGTTGACTAATTAAGTTCAAAACGTTCGTCTCGCAAAGTATAACCAAGCTGTACAATTAGTTTTTTATTTCATCTACATTTAGTACTCCATGCATGTATCGTAAGTTTGATGTGACGGGAATCTTTTATTTGCACAGTACTTTTTTTGAGGAAGTAAACACAGCCTATATAATTTGAAGAACCATGTTAATCTGGGTCTGACTTTCTACTCATTTCGTCGGTACACGTACTATAGGGAGTACAGTGGTAGGAGTATATAAGTACTACTAGCGGCAGTACGTACGTAGTGATGGGTAGAGACCATGACTCCAGTCTTGAGAGCTTTCCTGTGTGCTTTACCATGCTCCATGCATGACAGCATGAGCAGGCTCTGCCATTGCTCAGTGTCACTCATTATTAGGCCTTAATGCAGGGCGCCGTCCCTTAGATCATGGCCGTGTTTAGGTCCCCAAATTGGGGAAGACCAAATTACTGTTTGGCACTGTAGCATTTTTGTTTTTATTTGGTAATAATTATCCAAACATTGATTAATTAGGTTCAAAATGTTCATCTCGCAAAGTACAATAAAACTGTGCAATTAGTTTTTAATTTCATCTACATTTAGTACTCTATACATGTGCCGGCATTTTGATGTGACGGGGAATCTTCTTTTTGCATAGTGAAATTTGGGGAAATATTTGGCATCTAAACAGGGCCCATGTAAGATTTGCTGACAATTGCGATTCTCCCATGCCTAGCTAGCTTGTCAGATCGAAATGTTGTATGTGAAAATAATATATATAGCAGCAGGCAGCAGCTTCGACTGTGTTTTCCTTTAGCGCACTCCATCTAACCACTGTTGGCAGTACGTAATGGAATATTAATAACTCTTTTATCAGAAGTATGCAGGACTCAGTACAATGCACGCGCATGGGGTTTATAGTTTCATACAATTCTTGTTTTGTTACTCTATACTTAAACACGGGATCATGAGCTCATAATTCAATACTAGTACTCAGAGACTCACTACATATATATCAGATATATGTGCTTTGTTCTTTATTTTTTTTAGAACTTCCAGTACTTTTGTAATGGAATGTAGATTGACTCTTCTGGGTGCAACATTATTTTACATTATTGTTCTCAGTCATTTACGCAGCACTCATATACCAGATATATAGTTCACAGTTTGTCTGAATCAAGCTAACTTGTTCACATATTAAAATTACCATCAACTGACTGATCAATAACGAACTATCTCTTCGTTCCTACCAGTATGTGCTACTGAAAGAAAACCAGCATATATAGTCATTGCCTTATGCATTGCTTGTAGACAATTAACAATGGTTAGTTGCGACACACACATGCATGCGTGTGAGATATACATCGACTTGCAATATCTTGTCAATTTGGAATGTATATGATGTGTACAAAAATATAAAGTCCTCTGGCTTGCAACTGTTTTGAGTTAAGTGAAATAATTAATCTCTCATATCTTTGATTAGAAAGATAAGGATGCATGCATAGTGCTTTATATCTTACTTGCATACATTCATATCCAGGTTACCGTTCAAGCAGACTCTATAGTAAACTCTCATGGTTAGACTGCAAATATTAATTCATAGCCTCCTTTCTAACCCTTATTAGCTATTTTCACTTTTAATAAACAGGAAAAACAATTATTAGCAGGTGATTATTTATGTACATGAGTTCTAGAGTTGACTAAGTAACAATGTAAAATATATCATAGCTAGTGATCTCTTTTCAAGGGAACAAAATAGTCTGATTATACTCTTATGAACATTATATCTGCATTTGTTCACAAAGTAATGATGCCATTTTACTTCCGCTACACAAACTAGTAGCTGGTACTAAAAACGAAATGGCATTGATATACTATATATATATAGTAGTTTTCTAGTAGAAACTACCTTTATAATATAGTGCACGATGACAACTAGTGCATAGTATATCTTTTCAATGAGGTAATAATGTGTTCTTGTCGCCTGTTGCTTATTTATTTGCAGCAAGGATAACTAAACTAGCCGTGTGCATTTTCATTAAGAAGATCATTCCATGAATACATAGTCCTTTGCCTTAACTGTGGATTATCAAATTATTTCTTTTTGATTGATCACATGAACTTGTGATTCATAATAAAACTGGTACATGGGCTCATATACGAATATATGGAAGAAATACTCACAGTCAGCACGTGTCATAAGAAATTAGGTTGGGTTGGAATAGGGGGTGGGGAATGTACAGCACTTCATAAGATTAATCTATATATATTAAAATATTTGTTGCTTTATATATCAAATTGACTCACCATTGTTGAACTAGTAGGTTTGTTGCATATACATGTTGGGAAATATGAAGGTTTTGCACTAGAAAGGAATTAAGAGGGACCCATCTATAGGTACGGTATATATGTGTAGTAGCTAGCGATCGGATCAGTGTTTGCTGTGTTTATCTCATTCCCAGCTTATTAGCATGAGATTTTCTTTATTAACCTTGAAAAGTAACCACTGAATATAACCTAAGAGAGCTTAGAAAATTTGGTACCTCAGGTATATATATATATCAAACTCAAATTATTATTTTTGTTTCTTTTCAAGGACTCTAAAAAAATCTCTGTTTCTTCACAAAATAAATAAATATCTCTATTGAAAATAAAGCATAGGGGGCAATAATTTTATGTTGTTCCAGTATATATGTAGCATCTCTACTTCTCATGAAAACATGAAGAACTTGAATGTGAAACCAGAAATGTCCTCTTCATGTGAGTTGGGATCTTCTTCCATCAAAATTTCCATCAATATCATGAAAGTGAAGTGTGAATATATAGGTGAGTATAGCTACCTAGCTAGCTAGCAAATGTCCATGAGCAAGACAACGACTTGCTGATCATCTTGCCTTTCTTTCTTTGCCTTTTCTTGTGAATCGATATGCATACTGCATATATGGTGATCATAAATGGTGAGCATGTTGAATTTACTGCACCATACTCACACCATCCATGCATATTAGCGTTCTTCATATTTTTTTGACAGATTAAGGCTTGGTTTGGCATTGCGCCGGCTCTAGCTCCTAGCGGCTCCTGTCGTGAGGCCGTGCCAATTGCCAAACATTAGATGCCAAAACAACTCCATGCTAGAAGACCGAGGAACTAGAGCCGTAAAAATATGGTTTCTCTCGTCTCCTCCTCACAATTGGAAACGAATTATAACAAAATTGCCATTAAAGTCGTTGCTTCCAAACGTTTTCTAAAATGACTTTAGCTCCACCAGATAAGTTACTCCACAAGACATGCTTGAGCCTAAGCCCTTTTAGGAGGAACCGGAGCTAGCCCTGTCAAACAAGCCCTGAGTACAAAAAGAAAAAAAAACTTTTATGTGCCTCATTAAAGCATCCGTAGCATGCATCTCCTACTTTGAATTGTAGGAAAGAGGTTGGGACATATAAGCCTTCTTTGGTAGAGCTCTTAGGGGCTTCGGCTTCACCTAGCACTGCATTGTTATGCAGTAGTCATAAAGTTATTTTATCTCTTCTCCTCCCCCACAACTATAAGCCAGTGAAGCCACTATTATTTACTTCACCGGCTTCAGCTTCATTGGCT
The DNA here is from genome assembly GCA_038087645.1 of Saccharum hybrid cultivar R570. Lineage (NCBI taxonomy): Eukaryota > Viridiplantae > Streptophyta > Magnoliopsida > Poales > Poaceae > Saccharum > Saccharum hybrid cultivar. Next base: position 36,516,028 of record JAQSUU010000012.1, on the reverse strand, counting down.
ACTATAGGAATAAGCTAGAGCCGACTGAAACTCCACCAAAGAATGGCATAGTCTAATGGGAATTGCTTTGGACGGAAGGAGCATTTGAATGTGAATGGGCTTCTCTTTTTTACCATGTCCATTTTAGTCCTCTGAATTTTATTTCAATATATTTATGCATGTATTAATGGACCATTCTAAGCAGTTATCGAAAGGAGGGAAAAAAAAACTACCGCATACTAAGTAGGTTATGGGTGCAAATGGAAACTCTCATTTGGAATTAATATGACCTACTATCACGATTAGCAAATTAACGACCTATTTACAGGATTGCTTCACCCCAGATTATTTACTCTACTTCAAAAGTTCCACGACGGAACAGCTCCACACACACACAAAGAAAAATATATATGGAGCATCTCTTTGGGTGTGCCACCAAAATGAAGTTGGAGGAATGGCTGCTACTCCACGAAGTTGGTTAATCCAGAAATGGGTGTTTGGGATCGCTCAACTAACAATGGAGTTAGAGCAGGAGGAGTCTCAAACAAGCCCTAAAAACCATGAAATGCGAGAATTGAAGGGCAAATTCCAAGGACATAGAAAAAGAAGAAAATTACCTAAGATATTGGTGCTATTTTATATAAGCTTGAATAAATTATTAACATAAGATATTTTGGCCTAATTAAGTATAACTGAGCGAGTAGTTTGGAGATAGTGACACGAGGCGATAGCTAGTCGCAAAGGATCTGTTGGTTGATGATGGACACCACCAATGCAGTCAGAACAATTAAGGTGGGAAATTACGTGCCGTGCTTGTTGCCGGCGTCTTTTTCTTGGCTCCATCTCCATACACGGTGCCTGCATGCATGGCCCATCCTAGGAGCTAGCTACAATATGGGGAGCACGCTGGAGAGTACTATACTATACGGGCACGCTAGCTACGTGCTGTGGGGCTCACCCTAGCTCGCTCTATCTATCTAGCTGGAGGACCAATGCAAGAGTCCAGGCAGCTATATATGAACGACCGGTCGCCTTCTTCATTTCCATCTTGCACACGCACCGTGCTATGCTAGTATATATACCTTAGCTTGCGTCCGGCGTACGTACAACCGGCGGCGGCGGCGCCGTGGGTCCACTGCGACGGATACCCAGTGCTCCGGGGCGGCGGCCGCCGGTGTGGTTTATGCATGGGCTGGCTAGCTACACTTCTCAATGTGAGCGCGCACCAGCGCCAATCATCATCAGCTCATAGCTAGTGGTAGCTAGGTTGTGTGGCGGCGCCGGCGCGTGGCCGCCGTCTCCCCCATCATTTGCTAGCATGCCGAAAAATATGTGTACGGCCGTATACTACACTATATTTATATCTAATAATAAAGCGTCAAAATTTCAGACTCTTTTTTTTCGTCAAGCCCATTCTATTTTGGCCCAACTACCCCGCCCACTCCTGCAAAACCTCACACCACACTCTGTTGTTTTAAGGTGATCTATCTCCAGTCTCCCCCTTTCGTATTCCTACTATAATTTAAAAGTCTCAAACGTGGTCCAACTCCAACATACCATGATCAGGAAATGAGCGCACCGACACAATCCAAAACCAACACAAAGTCGGACGGAACGCGAGCTAAAAGAAAAGAGACTCTGTTTCTCGTCTCCGTGATGGACTCCCTCTCTAAGAAATCCCACCACATACCTGCACCGCCCCTATTTTTCCTCCTTGCCTTTCCAAAAATCAAATACAATACATCAAGTTAATAAATAAATAAATAAATAAATAACAGACGCAGCTCGGGCTGTTTGGCTCTTTCTTCTGTACTCCAAATTGGCAAGCAAGGGAGCAAACCGAGACTGAATCAAAACCACCATATCGATCCAAATCCAAACCTAAATCAGACTCGCTCTAAAAGACAACAGCTTATAAAATCAAATCGACAAATTTGTTGTTTCTTCTCCATACACAAATCAATCGAAGAGGAAATCAGAGGAACAATCAAAACGAGGAAATCAGAGAAAGAATCGAAGAGGACATGGTCGTGTCTCCAGGCCACCCGGGGCGTCCGTGCCACTGCCAGCCAGGTCTACTGCACCACGCCTATGTGCTTGCTGGCCAGGGCGCCCGCAAGTCGCCTCCCTCGCGCGCGCACACCGATGCGCCCGTGCCGGCCAGGCGCGCCTGCGCGGCTGCCTCCGCGCAGCCTAGCCAGGCCTGATTCGCCATGGAGGAAAAGAGGAGGGATGAGGAGAGGCGAGGAGAAGCAGGGATCACGCCCAACAATGGAGGAGAGGAGCAGGTACTGCATTTGCTCCATGGATGGCGAAGAAGAGGAGCATGAATTTGTCGTGCGGGGGAAACGGAGAGAGAGATAGGTGGCAAGGACCCGCTAGAGGTAGAAGATAAGGCCGTGGCCCTTTGGTAGGGTGTGCGGTTCTTTTTTCCTTTTTTTATTTAAGCTTTCCCCTGTACCTATGGCTGGCCCCAGCCAAACCAAACGGTGAGTCATTCTTTCTTTGCTTCCTCTTATTAATTCCTTTCTTCTCATTAAAAAATGATTTCTTCCTCTTAATAAATGATCCTTGATTTTTTTTCTTATTTTAATTTTTATATACGTACACATAGATAAGCTGCTACCAATGCCACCACATGACATACGTGATATACATATCTATACGTAATATTAAACACAACATATTTAGGCAGTATATCATTCTCTATATGAATTAGAGTAATGTGTGATTGTGTCAATACATGGAGTACATGGAGTTCAATTCTAAAATAAGTTAGTGTATAATGTGATCATTGATTATATAACATGATCATTGATTAAAATCTTTAAGTCTCTCATGCCCATAGAGTAAGTGTAGCGCGCGTCCAAACACTGTATAAAAGTCCGGCCTCAACGTTCAAGTCCAAGAGAAATTAAAACGCATGGCGTGGTCATTGAATAAATATCCAAGCCATCCGTTCTCATATAAGTTATAAAAGTATGCATTCAATATTCTAAAATGAATTGGAACACAAGACTAATCTTAAGTCTCAAATTATTCCCTTAACTACATAAGTTGTACTCTTCCCGTTGCAACGCACGGGCATATTTGCTAGTTTATTTTAAATTGCAACTCATTTAATTTTAGCTTTGTCTTAAATTAAATTTCTCAAGTTTTGACTATTTATTTATAAAAAAATACACGAACATCTACAATATCAAACTAGATTCATTAGAACACCATATGAAATACTCTTTCAGTCCATAAAAGAATGCAATTATGGAAAGTGCGCCGGTCAAACTAGCTCAACTTTGACCAAGTTATAGTAAATAGTATTATCATTTATGTGTCCAAATAAATTTGTTATGAAAATATATTCTATAACTAATCTAATAATACTTATTTTGTCTCACGAGTGTTAGTACTTTTTCATATAAATTTAGTCATAAGATGTTTGACTTCTCAAAGTGTGAGAATTGTATTCTTCTGTGAACAAAGGGAGTACATTGATAGTGTGTAAAAATAAAGTTGTGCCTTAGGGAACAAAAATAAACAAAATAACAGAGTTGTGTCTTAGGGAACAAGGACATGATACTTTGAATGCTACAGCCACATCACTGTTGCTTTTTACTGCACATCCATGCACTGTAGCAAGAGATCTGATCCATCCACTTGCGAACAAACGGCCTAAATTCATCCAAAAGGTGCAGTGTTTCCCTGACTTCGCTTCAGCAAGTCAAAAATACACCGCACAGATATAGTGCTCCTATAAACACTCTAAAATATTTAGCCGACAAATTTTGAGATTAGCACGTGTATGCTTCTTCACTACATAGAAATCATATCCTCTTATGTGAAACCGGTCATCTTTTTACTCTTCCAATTATGCTAAGAAATAAAGGTGGGCCATATATTTACTGTAGCTGGTACGATCTCAGTTCAAAAGCGCTAGTCTTGGTACGCACAGTACAATACAAACCGTCAAAAGGCAGGATTTAGAGCTTCTCAAGAAAGCTGAGCATGGATCCGGAGGTAATATATATAGCAAATAGAAAGGTCAAAGGGAAAATAAAGCGAAGGCGGAGGGGTTGAAAGAAAGAGCTCAGAGAGCTGTGTCTTCTATCTTTATCCGTCCACACCACACACCATGTTATTGGGAGCTAGCTAGTCCCTTTTAGTACTTGTCGATCGTTTAATTAGTCATTTGTTTGTGTTTGTGGGTAGCTAGGTTAAAACCGTGACAGATGAGTTATATGTTTATTACATAGAGAGATCGAGAGGGAGAGAAATAGATATATAGATATATACACACAACATACATATATATATTAATACAGTACATTTCAATGTCCATTGCTTGTGCAGTGTCTGGTCGCTTTCGGTATGGTTTCCATCGCACCCTGCTCGATGATGAGGTCATTTGCCGCCCGTGTAACCTGAACCCCGGCCCTGAAAATCCAAACACGTGCTCCATTACTGTTGGCGCCAATTTTTTCCAGAGCGCCATGTACCAGTTTACATGCCTAAAATACTCATGCATGGTCCAGTTTATTATGCACACAGCATTAACTATAGATTAGTCAAACAAAGCTGCCTGCCTGACCAAGCAATCAAAGCTAGCCTTATCGTGTGTGTGTATAGCACTGTCAATCAATTTCGTACGATTATTTGGCTCCATATCATCACCACGATGCATGGCTGTGTGGGCGTGACTGTTAGCCGCCATTGCAACAAGGATTACACATGAGGACAGCATGCATCAGTTAAGCGGTGTAAAGGCTGGCATGCAGCTGTGTGTTCACGTATGCTACAGGAGCTGAAAACGGCTGGCTAGCTACACTGCTACACAACTGACTGAAACTGTGTTGCACTGCGTGCACACACTGTGCAGTACGTGTAAAGCGTGCGTGGTGTCTGATGCGTGCCCCTTCGACGACAGCAGCTGCACGTACACAGCCGGTTGCTAGAGCTCGCTGTGCACAGTAGTAATACTGTGTACCACTGTGGTACTGGTGCTGTAATAGCAGTAGCAACCGATCAAATTAAAGCGCCAGCTCGGATTCGACGTGGCTGAATAATTATTACTTTCCCGGTTCCAAATTATAAGATATTTAGGTTTTTTAATATATAGCTTTTGCTATACACTTAGATATAAACTGTATCTTGAAAAAAAAAGATATACACTATATCTAGATACATAGTTAAAACAACATATCTATAAAGGGAGCGTATGCTATGGAAACTAGCTTCTTGTGGAAACTATGGAAACTTTAATCTAAGTCCACAGGATTCTAATCCGATGGTCTCAGATGAAGGTGGGTCATTTATTCACTTAAACCCTCCCACCAAGATTCTAATCCGATGATCTCAGATGAAGCACAACCCACCTTCAGCTGAGGCCATCGGATTAGAATCCTATGGACTTGATTGAAGTTTCCATAGTTTCCACAAGAAGCTAGTTTCCATAGCATACGCTCCCATCTATAAAAGCCAAAACATCTTATAATTTCGAACGAAGGAATAGCATTCCGTAAGGTTGTCCAACAGAAGTAATATATAGTGCATTGCATGATCTCAGGTTGATGTCCATTTGATGTCTTTCACCTTTTTCCTTCTTTTTATAATTCTGTTTTTTTCAATCTGAACTACCTTCCTCTCAAATTAAATCAACTTTTAGAGTTGTCATAAGTCAAAATATTTTTAGTTTAACTGAAGTTATAGAAAAACACCAATATTTATAACACTAAATAGTATCTCTAGAGAAGTCATAAAATATATTTTTATAATATACTTATTTGGTTTTATGGGTGTTGTTATATTTTCCTATAAAATTGGTGAAACGTAAGATAGTTTTATTTAGGATGATTTTAGGAGTTGATTTGTATTATGATAGAGGGAGTAATAGCTAATCTCCTGTTTGGATCACAGAGGACGTAAAAAAGTTGTTTTGGACACCCTAGGTCGTAAAGGTTAGGTTGTCAAAAGTGAGGGACACTTAAAGGAAGGTGGATTATGGTTGGATTGGCACAATCTAAGCTAGATATATATAGTTAAAAGCTGGTAAGCCATTTGAATCTGCAGGAGCTTGTGTAATAAAAGCTACTTTTATTTTCGCACTTGTGTCTAAACATGTTTTTATTAAGGAGAAAAGAAAGTTTATAAGGCTAGCTCCAACGACCTAAAATCATCAATAGTTTTCGATCATAGCAATAAATATCATGTCAGACAAGCAAAAAAGCACCATAGTTCTTGAAAAGAGAGGAGAAAAGAGGGGGAAACCATTTCTTAAGTGCGAAGTCACAGCCTATGTGTTAGGCGTCTGACATCATTTACACCCCGCATAGGCCCTCGTGTTATGTCGGATCTGGACACCTTGATGTACCGTCTGCCCATGCTAGCTCATTGAGCTTTCCACGGTCGTGCACCACCCACGCTCACCTAGCGATGGCCAGCCACGCCTAGCCAGGGAGAAGACAAGGAGAGAGGAATAATGGATTTAGGTGAGAGATGATATGGAAAGGTAGGGGAAGAAAATTAGTGACAATAATTCAAGTGGGATCTGTGTGAAAAAATGATGTGATGTAAGCGTAGTTTCTATATGATATGTCAATAGCTCAGGTGGTGTGGCTGCTCGTGGTAGTGCCCACCGACCAGGGTTCGAACCCCGGTCTCGCACTAGGAACGAGCAAATCGCTCTCCTAGCGTATTTCCGTTCAAATGAATGGGAATGGGGATCTCCCCGATTTAAAAAAAGGTTGCTTACGTAATGGCTATAGAGACTACAGAATAATTTTATGGATTGGACACCCATGCTAATAACTTTAGGCTTCTTAGGACCGCAACTGCCCTTGCAAAGCTAGCTTTCGACAAGAGAATAGTAGAGGTTAACAAACTGACACAAGTTACTGCGTGGGAGGAGAAGTACGCGGCCTAGCTACTCCCTCCGTCCCAGTTTAATTGCACGTTTGGAGTTCAAATTTTGACCCGAAATAAACGATCACATAGGGCCTGAACGGCTGAACCTGCTGGACTTGGACGCATGCAGCAGAGCAGTAACAGTGCAGCGTCCTAGTATTTTACTGCTCTTTCCGTGGACGAGTGCAACAATGGTACTATATACTACTCCATCCGAACTCTGGAGACTTCTAGCCAGAGCCTCGCTCCGTCGTCAACGTGCCTCCGCGCACACTGCAATCAACCTACATCAGTAGGGGTATTTTAGTAATTTCCCGTCTGTTTGGGTTGCCACACCCAATCCCAGAAATGCAATGGGTGGGTCCCACTCCGCAGGCACTGGCTTGCTGCCTGCCGGCGTGCTTTGGCAGTGGACAGTGGGCAGAGCCGCAGCAAGAGGCCGCAGTGTCGGCGCAGCGCAGCGCAGGCTCTCATTCCCCTGCTCACCCTGTGACGCCATTTAACTCCCGCTGAGCTGAGCTGGAACCGCCAGCCCTCTGATCGGCGGGACCACGCGACCGTGCGGGCCCACGCAGCAGCGAGCGGCAGGTACGGACGCGCCGGTACGCGGGGCCTGTACTACGCAAGACAAAACTGGGCGCTGCAGGCCGTTGGAGCAGAAGGCGATGCCGCAGCGGTGCGGTGGGCCCCGGCCGGGTCTGGTTCTGGGACCGCGTGTCAGCGACCAAACCGGGGCGCGCACCCATCGCCGAGATGGATGGAAAATTCAAAAGTGTCCCGCACTTTCTGCATGCTTCGTTTCCTTCGTTGGCTGCGTTTACTTCTTAAAAAAATACTGTGCAAACAAAAGATTCCCGGTCACATCAAACTTGCGATACATGCATGGAATATTAAATGTAGATGAAATCAAAAACTAATTGTACAGCTTGGTTGTACTTTGCGAGACGAACGTTTTGAACCTAATTAGTCAACGGTTGGACACTATTTACCAAATAAAGCCAACACTATTTACCAAATAAAGCCAAAACGTGCTACAATACTTTTTTACATCTTTTTGCGGAACTAAACACACCCGTTGTTGCGTTGCCCCCCATCTCTCTCTTTTTTTTCCTTTTTCTTTTACTCGTCTTGTAGGAGTACTGTACCTGTTACTGCGACGCTGCATGTACGCTCGTTGAAGTTACTGTGCTATTTGTTGCCAGGCATTTGTTGCCATTGGGTCGTCCTTCACTCCTCCAAAGGGTAGAACCAGGGAAGCACCCTACTACAGCTGTTGTGCTAGTGTACATTGCAACGGCATCACCTACCGTATTTCATTTGATTATTTTTCTCGAATACGCACAAGACTTGCGCATCTTTATAATTAAGATAGAAATGTTTAGTACAAACAACGCACTTCTGGCAAGCGCCCCATGAGCTCTACAGGAACCTACCGTATTTCATTTGATTGTTTTATTATTGACTCCCTTCTAAATTTTACTACTCAAATGTCGTTTTAACTTTATCTGTACCTTTAGAGATACTCCTTCTGTCCCCTTTTAACCACGTTTTTACTTCACTTCCCGGGAAAGTCAAATGTACTCAGCTTTAATTGAATATATACAAGAAAAATATTAATATTTATGGTACATAATTAATATTATTAGATAGATCGTTAAATATATTTTTTTATAATACACTTAATTGGAGGTACAAATGTTGCTAATATTTTTTATAAACCTAATCAAACTTAAGAATGTTTGAGCAATACAAATACAATATCCTCACTCAAAAAGGGTCAGAGAAAGTATAGCGTATATTTAAGTGCATAACAAACGCCGTATTTTTTAGAACTCAAATTGGCTTATTATTTAGAACGAATGGAGTATATATAAGAGCAAGTACAATAATGGGCTTATAACCAAGCTAATGCTGATGTGGAGGAGAGAAGAGAGGAGAGAGATGAGAGCTTGGCTTCCATGCAAGCACCAAGATGGGCATAGAAGTATAGGTATTAGTGAGCCCAAGTAGTAAGTGTTGTGAGGAGAAATAGGAGAGAGAGACTTTTTGAAAACAAATATGAGACATTTATTGTATAACTTGACTCTTATAGCTTGTCTTATAGCCAAGTAACTTGGCTCTATTATTAACCTTGCTCTAAGTAGGTTACATGATGCACCATGCATATATATCAAGCAATTATGTCGTCTGTGATTCCGTGAACAGTATCATGAGCTTTAGTACAAAAATTTAATTCGGTCCTCCTAGTACACATTTTAGACATTTATACAAGAATCATTTATGGCGTGACTGGACGGCTTTTGTACTAGTAGTAGGGCAACGATTAGTTGCATTAAGCTGTCTAGCGATCTCCCCAACCAATTTACTTAGGCATTTCACAGTACGTTTTGTTGTACAAAAAAGGAGGGGTAAATGGCAATTAAGGAACAGTATGCATTGCGATTAACGAGTAATGGCCATCATAATCCGCCTTTTAGTTGGCAGCTAGCAGCTGATATGCCAAATTCAACATGATACTCGCACAAGTTGATTGCTCATTTTAGTCGGGTGCCAATGAATAGACCTGCTGCTTACACTAATCAGTTAAAGCAGGGCTGGGTACTATTGTGGTTGTGGTGTTGTCTTTTTTTCTTTTTTATTTGAGATAATCTTATAGGATTCTTTGTTTGTATTTTTCCTCTATATCAATACTCCCTCCGTTCACAATTCTCAATTTATGAGAAGTCAAACGATTTAAAGATCAATCACAATTATATAAAAATATACTAACATTTATAATACAAACTAAGTATCGTTGAATTGCATTATGGAAAATATTTTTATAATAAACCTAGCTGGAGACATAAATATGTTAATAGTATTCACTATAAACTATATTAGAGTTAAACTAATTTGACTTGCACATAACCTATAGTTGCATTCTTTTATGGACGGAAGGAGTAGAAACAAACACTATCATTGTGGGTTCGTTAGAAAAAACGGTGGAACACAACTACTACTCATGTAACTATTTTTCACATATACTATATTTTAGGTGTCTGATTTTTTATTATTGTTTATCCAACATGTAATTTTGTCACTGTTTGACTATAGAAAAAATTAGGAATTGTATCTTATGAGTTGTCCTTTTAATTATAGTAACCGGTTATCTAAGATTGTAGTATGAAAATTCAAGCACCTAAGATATAGCAATTTTTTCCCAAAAAAAATGTGCCTCTGAAATTCGTCCAAGTAGTATTGGTATAGTGTACTACTTAAGCCCCTTTGGCATAGCTGCGGCTCCGGTTTTTCTTGCGGCTCTTTGCAAGGAGCCCGGAGGAGCCAACTAGCATCATTTTTGTGCTAAGGAGCTGGAGTCAGAAAATGCGGCTTATCTCAGCTCTTACTCACAAATTTGACATAAATTATTTTTAATCTGTCACCGGAGCCGTTTTTTACCAAACATTTTTTCCAAAATAGTTTCAGCTGCCTAACAAACTGGCCTTAGCTGTTTGCGACATAACATAGCTGGCTTTTGTACTTTCTCCGTCCCATAAAGAATGTCACTCTCTCTTTAACCAAAAGTCAAATATTTTTAACTTAACCAAATATATAAGACGATATTAATATATATGGTACATAATTAGTACCACTAGATATATCATTGAATATATTTTCCTAATAAACTTATCTAGAGATACAAAATATTACCTTTTTTATATAAACTCAGCTAAACTTGAGAAATGTGTACAAGCACCAAATCGTAGCGATGCTTTCTTTCAGGTCGGAGGGAGTACATGGCATCGCTGCATGTAGAGTACTTATAGAGCATGGCTGCACGCCCATAAAAATAATGGCGTGCACGACACATACATGAGCGTGGCACGAGCACGGGCTACGGGGCTACTCCTACGTACTAGCTACAGTACCTAGCTCATCACAGCCGGCACAAGGTCGGGTCAGGCGGCCAGTACTCCTCCTACAAGCATGCAGACACGTCACCTGGATGGATGGGACGGACGGCTATCGTCTCACCGTCATCTCCCGCTGCGGGCGCTCCGCCGGACATGTCCCTGTACAGCGACGTCTCATCGAAAAGACAGCAACAGAAGGACCGGCTGCTAATAGTAGGCCGGGACGGCGACGACTTTTGCCGTGGAGCAGCTGGCCGGTCCTGCCGTGGCGGCATGCAGTGCAGCAGAGTGATGAGTGTCGCTGCTGCTCGCAACCGTCACTTCAGAAGCTCAGAGCTCGGCAGGCAGACGCCACACAGACACACACACACGCTGCAAAAGCCAGAAGGCATCGTTGGCGAACGAACACGCGGAATCTTATCCCCTTGTTAGTTTACTGTTCATCAGAACTCATCAGAAGCTGCTGCTGCTCCTTGTCTCCTGCTGAAACGCACAACACGATGAAAAGCGTGCGGCCAGGTCACTGGAGAGAGTAGCTAGAGCTAGTCGCTGCTCCATCGGCCGCCGCCCACAATGATTCGAATGAACAAGCAAAAGCATAGTATGTCCATCACTGGATTCGCTGCTAGCTGCATGCGTGTGAATTGTGGTTAGGTCGGGTCAAAAAGACTGTACGTCTCGACGGAGACGCTACGGAGTGCATCTGGAATGGAAGAAATCGACCAAGCTAGAGGGATCTAATGCACATACGATACGCCAATGGTCTGAGTTGGAACACATGGCCCATGTGGGAGTAGTCGTTGTTCCTTCCTGCACGCACGGCACAGCTTCCACACATGCAGCTTTCAGGGTTAGCCTGAGGCCACATTAGAGTCCATGCATCTGCTATCTTCAGGGAGATGTGTCTCCGTGGAAGCAGCAAAACCCGGTCCCTCCCGGAACATCAGAGAGAGTCCGGGCCGGCGGCCTCCTGCGTGCGGGTGGTGGATTGGATTGGTGACACACTAACACCGTGCGCGTGCTCATCATTTGGCGACTAGCTAGGAGACCAAGCAGGAGACGCAATCTCTCTCCTCTCCTGCCTGGATCGTGACTTGTCGCAGAAGGCAATATCTGTACACTAGTATGTACGCGGAGCTGAAGAGGTGGACCCTAGCCTAGCTAGCTGATGACTGCCCGCTCTCGATGCATTCAAGTCCGGCTGCGACAGTAGCTGATTAGACGGCGGTGCCGTGGTGGATAATCACTGAACTCTCTGAAATAGTAATGCAGGAAGAAGTCGTACGTACAACGTCTGAACAGCAACCAAAAGGCAAGGGGGACTGTATCTGCATGCAGGCCGGAATAACCCCGATCAACAATCCCCACCACGCACCACCGCACCGATCCCCCGCGCAATGCGATCGAAGGCAGGCACTGGCACACTGCACTGTTCTGCATGTACTGTATGTATGCATGCATGCCATGCTGCGCGCGGTCGTGGCTGCGTGCTGCCGGCGATGGCATGTAATAAATCGCGGAGCAGGCATGTGACGCCATGACGAATCATATTGCGCTGGCTGGCGGTGGCGGCCGGTACGGACACCGGACACGCAGATCTGCTGGCCGTTGTGCGTTTGTGTCGGGCGGTACCTACCATCCATCTGCTGCTGTAGCCGGCACTGTGCTACTCCACGCTGAACAGTAGCCGGCTGCCGGCGGGGTCGGCCGGGCGCCTGCCGCCCGCCCGGTCAGCCTTTTCTCCACGAAGCGTGCTGCATGAATCAGTGGGCGTAGGAGCAGGATGCAGCAAGAGTCCGTGCTCTGCTGGTGCCGCTGATCTTCTGCGCCCGGGCACTCCATGAATGCTCCGTGCTGTGCTGCATGCTTGCATTGCATTGCAGCAGAGACGAGTGAGTGAGCATTGAGCAACAGCACCGCTGGCGCTGAGACGGTATGCATCAATGCATGTGCTGAAGTCCATCTGCATTTTTGGAGGGAAAACGATTACTGCAGCTATACTAGAGCGCTCATGGCCCAGAGCAACCGAACAGCCCAGGCCCAGATCATTCATGCAGGGAAGCACGAAGCCTGCTTCGGACGGAGCCCTGTAGTTGTAGACAGCCCAGTTCACCGAGGGTGTTAAGTATCCCGCTGGGCTTGCAGACTGCTGGCGCAACTTCAGGCCCAGAGAGCCCCGACATCTTGAGCATGGCGGCGACGAAGTCGGTCTGGAACGTGGCGGGGCTGTTGGTGTACCCGACCACCTGCGCGGCGGTGGTCGGGTCGGCGAGCAGCGCCTGGTCGGAGGCGAGCAGGCCGCGCTTGGCCACCAGGTTGGCGTAGTAGTTGGTGTCGAAGGTGGTGGGCGTGACGGGGTCCATGGGCACCGCCGGGTCGCTCCCCTGCACCTGTGGGCACTGCTGCGTGAGCGCCGCCAGGTACGCGGGGTCCATGGACGGGTCCTGCCCGGCGCCGCTGGGCCCGTACGAGTAGAGCCGGCCGTCGAAGGAGCTGCAGCGCGCGGCGCCCACCGTGTGCGCGCCCGACAGCGCCGCCATGTCCGACTGGCTCAGCCCCTTGGCGCCGAACACCTGGTTGAGCTGGCTCACGCTCGCCGTCGGCGGCGGCAGGTTGGCGCCCGCCTCCTGCGCCGACGAGACGTTGCCGTCCCTCCGCCCCGCCGGCACCTGGTACGCGTTGCCCCCGACCTGCAGCACACAAAACAAAACCGGAGCTTTGGTCAGTAACCGCCACACCAGCCAGGGAACGCGACGCGACGCGGCGCCAGCTGAGCTAGCACGTGCATGCGGACCCGGAAGGCCGGAACGTCCGGTCGTCGCGCACAGGAACGTCCGGTCGTGGGATGGGAATATGGGATAAGGCCATGTGGACGTGCCGGTCCCGGGCAGAGCACATGGGGTGCGCGTCGGATCCACGTAAAACCATGCGCCCACGAACGTGTCCTGGCGTGCCCACGCCGCGTTCCCAAGGCCGGCCGCCTCGTAGCTTTCGCCCTGCCGCTCCCGGGCCTCGCTGGCCGGTCACGAGACATGGACGTCAAACCGCCGCCGGATTGTGATGGTGGCTTGGCGGCTCGACCGCTCTGTGTCCCTCTCGTCTCTTGTGGACGGAGAGGTTAGCGTCGTGCTCTGTTTTGCAGCTGCGAAATGGAAAGTTCTGTTTCCTACGCTACACTCCCTGGCTGTAACGACCATCAGTGACGGTGTGACATCGACGTCACTCGTCTGAGTCGTCTCACCAGCTGGTGACTACCTGGGCGTGCACAAGAAACCGCTGGTCCAAATAAAACGGGGATGCAGCAGCTCTGGCTCGACCAGCATGTTTAATGCTGAACGTGATCAGTTGACTTAATGGTATCGTATCAATGTTTTTCAGGCTGTGTCAGAAGCATAGTTTTAAATCTCCCGCTATAGCTGCCGCTATAGCCCGCTATAGCCTTTTGAGGCAGGGTGCCGCTATTTGTGTTCATGTACAATTTAGCCGCTATATCCCGCTATAGCCCGATATAGCTCCGCTATTAGCTGTTTTAGAGATATACCGCTAAACACCTTAGCCCGCTATTTAAAACATTGATCAGCAGTAGTGATTGTGCCCAGGTTCTGCTATAGTTCATTCATTCAGAATGTAGTTGACCAGATAGAACCCACCCATAGGGTCAGGACCCAAACTGTATTGTACTCCTACAAAAACGCGATAGAATAACCACGGTCGTGTCATCAGTAACGTAGCGTATGGAAAAGTCTCCCTGTGACCCTAACGGCATCTGAACCACACCGTGGAGTGGATGAACCAGCCCAACTTGCAAAAGGACTGAACCGTTGCAAAGCGCCAGTGGGGAAAAAAAGAAAAATCAGGCCTTGTTTACTCGATAAAAAGTTAGAATTTTTCTAACTGTAGCACTTTCGTTTGTATTTGACAATTAGTGTCTAATTATAGATTAACTGGGCTCAAAAGATTCGTCTCGTGATTTATAACTAAACTGTGTAATTAGTTATTTTTTTAATCTATATTTAATACTTCATGCTTGCGTACAAAAGTTAATGTGATGGAGAGAGAGTGAAAAAATTTCAAAGGCGTCACATGGAAACACTGCCGTTTGTAGGCTTGTAGCCGAGGGGAGGCAGACTCTGCCTTGGCATTTGAGCATCTCCCTGCACTGAATTGCATGGACTTGGTGCCTGGAGATGGGCGCCTATGCTTTGGGGAACGAAGAAGATGATCCATCCATCCATCGGCCATGGCCCGGCAGACGAGCATTCTTCTGGTTTGCAGTGCTAAAATGCCCCCAGCCCAAGGCTCAAGTTCCTAATGCCATCTTCACCTCCAGAAGAAAGGGACTCAGGGCTCCTTTCTACAGCTCTCTCTCCCTCTCCGATCCTATGCTGAGCCTTGGAAGGCGACACGACACAACCATGTGCCACTGGTTGCTGCTGCTACGGACACCGCCGACCCACCGGTAGGCCCGTGCACGCGCGCGGTTACGAACCGAACCGAACCAAACAAAACCGAGACGTGCACCTAAAGAAAAGGACGGCTCGCCTCGAGTCATCTCTCCTCCCTGCCGGCTGCTAGCTGCACTGCACGGCCGTGCTTGCGCTTGCTTCGGAGGCAGGCAGACCGCACCAGATGCCCGTACGTGCAGTGCAGGGCAGGGCATCATTCGGTGGAGTCACCAATCAACCAGCCAGCCAGGGCTTGCTTTCCGCCAAAGGCTGGCCGGTCTTGCGATAGCCGAACCAAACAAGCAAAAAAGTCCCCATTTTTTATGCTTCCATTCCAAAGCTGCAACCATCCATCACCCATCCTTATATATGAATGATACGTAGAAAGGAAGAAAAAAAAAGGGAAGCCTCTAGAAAGGCAATGCACCGACGAATCGGCCATGCCTCTTCACTTCCACTTCGTCGTCGCGCGCGTGATCCTAGACCAATATCTTGGGATGGGAGTCATTTTGTGTTTGTTATTACTGCTGACCGAAGTGAACCGGAGAAGAAGCTAGTGGATGAGCAGAGCAGCTGGTAGGTAGATGGAGTGAGAGTGAGCGCGAGGCAGTGGGCTGTGAAGTGTGAACAGTGGACGCTGGGACAGGGAGGGGCAGCGGCGTGTGTGGCGTGCGTACCAGCGCGAGGGCGTCCCGGGCGGCGAAGGCGAGGATGTCGGCGCAGGAGACGACGCCGAAGCAGGCCTGCTCCAGCCGCGTCTTGGCGCTGTCGATCACCTCGAACCCGCGGAGGCTCGCGTTCGGCGCCGCGTCCTTCTCCGCCTGGTTGCCCGCCGTCGAGTCCAGCAGCACCGACCCGTCGCACCCCTGCAGTACATGCGTCGCTATCAGTCAGTAAAACAAAAATTAAACTGATTACGCAAGGCAGCAGAGTGCTCGCTCACGGTAGTAGGTGAATCGAAGCAGCTCTACGGCATGCCGTGCTGTCATTCATCAATAACGGAAGAGTGCGCGCACTGACCCTGACGAAGCAGTCGTGGAAGTGGAGGCGGAGGAGGCCGGCGGCGATGCCGGGGTTGCCGGACGCCGCCTTGCTGACCTCATCCTGCACGATGATCTCCGCCGCCGGGCACAGCGTGTCGTAGAACCCCACCTGCAGCTGCGCCCGCGACCCGGCCGCCGCCATCAACACCACCACCGCCCACACCAGGGCCGCCGCTTCTCCTCCTCTGCCTCTGCGTCCCCCCATCCTCCAATCCCCTGCCGCCCGACCTGGACGGATGCTTGAGCGCTTGTCCGGCCGGCGGCTGCAAAAAGGCCACCTTTTTCGCTCCCCTCCCGTGTCGATCGCTACCGCTGATTCTTCTTCCTCCTCCTCCGGTCGGTCCAGGCGGTTTTATAGGGCAACTGGCAGGGTGGGGTGGCCATCCCATGTGGCAGGGGGCCCTGAGGGAGGGCCATTGCTAGTGCTTTGTGGAGTGGAGAGAGGGAGGGAGAGACGTGCGGGCCCTCGTGGTATTTGATTGATTGAGATGAGATTTGTGAGGCAACGAGGGGTACAAAAGAGGAGGCAGGCAGGTGCTGATGCCGAAGAAAAGGATGCATGCATGGGATCTGTAAAAATTATTCAGGCCTTTTGGTTTTCATCTGCTGCAGACCTGCAGTGATGCATCGAAAGCGTCGACCTTGTCGCTTGCAGAGGGCCGGCCCTTCGGTAGGTACAAAGGGAAGGATTGTATGCTAAGCTGAGCTGGGAACCGTAATGATACTGTGTTTTTTTTTCCTTCTTTTATTCAGTTATATGCACTACTCCATGGAACTTTCTTCCCATGCATGCTGAGAGTGAGAATTCGCCAGGTCAGGTGGTACCACTAGTCTACTAGCACATGCACAAGAGATATGCTGGATGATGAATCATGAATGGCAGTACAGTGCCCGGGTTTCAAATGAAATTACTGCTTCTGATTCAGTTGGCAGCACGAGGAAGAAGAACTACCTCCTGATGTACATAAGTACATGCACGATTGCACTCCAATTTTGCAGTTCCATCATTGCCACCTCCCGTGTGCTAAACACATGCGGACGAATTCATCAGTTTATACTATTATTAGTACGTTACATATACAAATACGTACAGATGTCGGGTTGCTTCAGAAAGTAAGCTAATCAATGTCAGTGCAGTGCTCATGAGGCATCATCGTCTCTTGATGATTCAGAGTTTCGTCCCGATCCGTCGTAAGCAACGACGAGCGTCAGCAGGCGGGAAACGCGCAATCATGCCAGCTGCCCCCACGCTGCGTGCTGAATCCACGGCCACCCCGAACATGCACTGCATGATTGATCCCCATGGATTAGATTGGATTGCTTCGTGGACGGATTTGACTCCTGTCCTGCCGCCTACGTTACATTACATTATTACTTCATTACATTGCAAGGATCATTGAAAAAGCCTTCTCTTCAGACGCATGATTAAAGCAATTTTTTCTGCTAGTATTTGTACATATGCTTAGTATGAGTAGTATATATAGTAGTACTAGTGTTTAACAACAGACAAGTTTAGGAGCACCTACAAGTGTGTGGTTAGTTAGGAGCGGGCAGCTGATGAGGCCAGAATAGATTCTGGCTTCAGAGAAAAGAAGCCGCCCCAGATCCGAGTGCCTTCCACGTTAAGGAGGCAGATAGAGCTATTCTTCAGCCGCGCCAGATCCGTCAGTGCACAAGCTTTACCGAAAGGAAAGCATGCAGTGCAAATCCCGTCTGGGTAAAGTTGAGTTACTGAAGAAAGGTACTCCTAGTCTCTGAACCAACCACTGATGGCTTACTGTTCCCACTATGGAAGTGGAACAGGGAGCTGGAATGGAACATTCCTTTTCTGTTCTTGTTACAGCACCTTTTATTTTACCGTCTTACGGTATTACAGAGTTAGTTACAGCGCTGTAGTTGTTAATGTCCAGCTCAGCTTCTGCTGCGGCCAAGAATGGCGTTGCCAAGTGCTAGCTAGCTACCACTTCATTCAGGTCCATGCCTCTGCCTTCCTGCCTGCCTGTCTGCGTACTCCTACTCTGGCACGGTGAGAGGTGGCTGCACATGCAGGCAGGTCCATGCCATTAATAGCCAATCAGTCGGTAGATCATGGACTGCTGCCGTCGGTTTGACGGTTTGACCCCAATTCCAGGAAGACGAACCGCGCGGTGCCACAACTCAGACGAAGCTTCAGTTCAGGCTTGGCACTTGGCCCTTGCCAGCGTTGCGTGCTGCTAATGAACCCGGCCAGAATTTCCAGCCAGTTTTGCAGGGCCAAAAAACGGCATCTTGTGCTTGGAGTCAGGCTTCTTTTTTTAGAGGAAAGAAAGCCCTTTGTTATCGTGTGCATGCCCTGGCCGGATCAGGTTCTCCAAAGCTTTTGCGTCTTTTCGGCCTCGGCTTTACGGACGGAAAATAGCGTTATTATAGCACAGCCTCGAGGAAAGGCTCCGTCTCAGGCGCTAATCAATCATGCAGCATTTGTCTTTCAAATAATAATAATAAAAAGAATCATGCAGCATTTTGGCAGCCCAGTTCGTGATCATCAATTAATGTTCAAAAGACTATATAGGTAGGCAGGCAGGTGAGGCGCCCGATTGTGCTCCGCACATGACAAAAGTGCGGCGCAGGCACCGCCCGGCCCCCGTCTTCTTTTTCTTCTTTATATATAGGACAGGTTCGAGAACCTGTGAGAGCTTGCATGTCTCTTCTTGCCATTGCTGTTGCGGTGTTGCCAAACAACACATGCATCCATCTCGCAATTTTCGAGCAGCAGAAGCACAGTACAACTCGATTCCATTCTATAGTTTTATAGTTTTAAGAACTAAAGGCCTACTTGATTTTGTGGTCTAAAATTTATCCATTATATTTTAGACAATTTTTAACTCTTCAGGCTCAGCACTGACGATCTAAAGTGTTGTCTAAAATTTAGCAAATCTCACAAAAATACCAATAGTTCATTAAACCCCACCCTCACCAAAAAAAAAGTTCATTGAACCACACAACTGAGCTAAAGTGGAGTAATCAAAGTTTAGCTTTTTAACTTTAGCCAACTAAGATTTAGGCCATACTCCCCTTTGTCCGTAATACAGTGTATTCTAAAATTTTAAGACAAATTAATAGAGAACATAAAAGACAAATGTATCTTCATTTTATTTTGTAATCAGACGCTATCATCAACATGATTAATGGTGATTGGTTGATAAACGGAAAGTATTTAATGTAGAGCTGGTTTTTGTTCTCTAGAATGCATTATATTTGAGGATAATTTTTAAAGATATAATGCACTATATTACAGGACGGATGACGGAGGGAGTAGATCAAAACAGGATGGTTTTTCTTTTTATGAAACCTGGTTATCTAGATTCAAGTTCTAAACTTGTACATATATCAATATTTTTTAGATTTATTTAGAAAAAAAAAACTTCTCCTCATCCAATGATAGACGACAAGGTGCTCGTCAATGATATATCTAAGGTTACTTCCTCAATCCCAAGACCAAAATGTGTATAGGTGCGTTCATAGGATTGGACATATGTGCGTACACATTTGTTTCGTAAAAGAAAAGAAAATAAAAGAAAAGAAAATAAAAGAATATAGAAGCAAAATAAGGACAAAAAGAGCGGTTATGCGTGCTCAATACATATACCAAGCCGGAATACATAAATAGACAACATGTGTCAGTCGGCAATGTCATTGTACTGACGTACTGTACAGTTCTTAAAATCCATGCTTACGGATGCTTTTCAAGGTCTTTTGGTAGTTATTAGTATTACTAGATCGTTATCAGAACCCAGGCTACGGCAACACAGATTACAACGGCAACGACCGACAACACGATGCCCCAACAAGAACTGCTTTTCCTCATGCGCGTGTTGAGTGCTTTCAGCCTCTTCAGCGCACGCTGCAGGTACAAAGACAAGAACGAACATGTTAGCTCATCTGAAGCTTGGAGGAAGCTGCTTAGGCTTAGAAGTTTAGCTTTTTTTTTTGTCCAGAGAAGGGTGAAAAATTGTGAGGGAGATCGATGGGACATGTACCTGCAGCCGGTTGCTTGTTTCTTCAACATCCTCGTCCAATTTCTCCTGCAACGTTCAAGTGAATGTGATTCAGAACCAGGTAGTAACTCTGACAGCAGAAGCTAGCTGCAGCTCTGTTTCAGGAACCATAATTGGTAGGAGGACAGATTCAAGTGACACTTACAATGAGCTTAGTTTGTAGGTCCAGCTCCTCGTTGATCGCTAGCGCAATGTGCTTCGTGCTGGTAACGGTCTCCTCGAGGATCTCCAGTTCAGCATCTTGCTCTGCACCATGCACAAAGGGGCTCACTTTACCATACACATCACATGTACAAGTATTTTCAGTGACTGAATGGGATGGCATGCAGAGGCTTACCTTTGATGACCTTCCTCTGCAATTTGACCACCTCATGGTTCTCCATGTTGGCAATGCTGTTTACATCTATCTTCGTGCTCGATCCACACAAATCGTTCCTGAATATATATTCAGGACGAGGAAGAATTTGATGGAGATCAGCAAATATTATGCATGACGGATACTATATATATATATATATATATATATATATATATATATATATATATATATATATACATGTACTAGGAGAGTAATTCACCTGTCCGAGGAGTACTTCATAGTGAACTGGCCACCGACCTCCTGCGCCTTGGAACTCACAACGGAGAGCTTCTCGGTGAGCTTGCCCAACTGCTTCAAGCTTCTGCAATGCACGAAAAAGCGTCATCATGTTATAGTTTCTTCTCTTCTTTTTGAAATATGAAAAAATTGTCTTCTTTTTGTCAATCAATCAAATTAAACAAGTGAGAGAGAGATTACTGTTTTCTGTACTAACATGTTTTGCCTTTTGGGGAGATCAGACAGGTCCTCCTTGAGCATGTCGAGCCTGGTCCCGAGGATGGCGACCTTGCGCCGGATCTCGGCGGTCCGGCGCTGCAGCTCGCGCGGCAGCGACGGCGGCACGGACTCCCTCTCGGCGACTCGCTCGGCGACCTCGTCCACCAGCCGCTGCGCCTCCTGGAGCCGCTTCGTCCACTGGTCCACCGGGGAATAAGACGACGACGACGCTGCACCTCCGCGCAGAGCCGTGGTCGGGAGAACTGGACGCGCCATGTATGCCGCCGCCCTACGCCTACGCAGATGCAGATGCAGCTACGATGCTCACGCTGCAAAAGATCCTGGCGAGTTCCAGGGAGGAATTCGCTCCTTGATTTACTCTATCCGGCGCGAGACAAGGAAACTGATCGTCGACGTGCATGCTCCGTGAGGTTTTGATTCTGTGGCGCGTTGCATCGCGCGATCTTTCAGGGGGTAAGTAGCTTCGATGAGTCCGAGTTGATTCAGGTTTCGTAGAGGTGTCCGGTCCCGGTTCCACTTCCGATCTGATTCGATCTCGACGTCGCCATGTTCTATTATTTTCCAACAACGAGTTTCTACTTTTTTTATACACAAAAAAAAGTTTGTAACCACACGCAACATCACAGTCAACAGGAACTGTATGTTTTATTTGTGCAGGCAGCATAAACAATAGAACTTTTTTTTTGTGCAAGCATAAATAATGGAACCTGGATCTGGCCCATCTTGATCCTATTATCTTCATCGAAAGGAAAAAAGACTATTTTACCTCTTGAACTATTCTTAAAATTTAGTTTTCCTCCTTGAACTCGAAATACGGGTAAACAACCTTCCTCAACTTTTAAAACCGTTCACTTTACCTCCCTGACCCTGTTACAGGTGGTTTTCAAAGGAGGTTTTATCTTTTTCTTTTTTTATTTATTTATTTTAGCCGAATATTTAAAAAATCATATTAAATCATAAAAAAAATCATAAAATAGAAAACCTAATTTTCTTGGACTCCACATGAGTAGATCTACATATGAATATATAATATGGTATGCTTTAGTATAAAGGTTTTGCTGTAGCTTTAGCTCTATGATTTTCTATAATTAATTCAAAGCTTGAGTTTTTATGGTCCAATTGTGGTGAATTTTTTATAGTGCACTAATTATTATATGCTTTAACTATAGTAAAAATTTCATACTCAAACTGTTTTTACACACTTTTAACTATTTTAAAACTATTTAACAAGCATAAAACTAAATAAATCTTTAACTAAGTTATACATGATCTGATGAGCATGAAATTTTTACTATAGTTCAATCATATACTAATTAGCCAACCATAAAAATTTCACCACAATTGGACCATAAAAACTCAATCTTTGAATTAATTACAGAAAATCAAAGAGCTAAAGCTACAACAAAAACTTTATACTAAAGCATACCATATTATATATTCATGTGTAGATCTACTCATTTGGAGTGCAAGAAAATTAGATTTTCTATTTTATGATTTTTCTGTGATTTACTATGATTTTTCAAATATTTAGCTAAAATAAATAAAAAAGAAAAAGACAAAATCGCCTTTGAAAACCACCTATAATAGGGTTAGGGAGGTAAAGTGAACGGTTTTAAAAGTTGAGAGATGTGGTTTACCTGGTTTTTGAGTTCAGGGAGGAAAACTAAGCTTTGAGGATAGTTCGAGGAGGTAAAATGGACTTTTTGGCTGAATAATTACTATGGTTTATTCCAATTGTATATGGACGTGGGTGGGTCCATGGGCACGATGAGGCCCGGGTCGACACCGCGTCCAGCGGGGCACGGGTGTCGCAGCAGCCCCGAAACGGGTCCAGGCCGAGCAGAGTGTAGAGAGCCCAAGCCCAACACGGGTACACAAAGCCCAGTTACTGCCTGCGGCCTGCGGGTGACGATTGCCGCGGATAGATAAGGCCCTGCCCTGCGGCCGCGCTCTCCGTCTTGGCGCACGCTCGGCTCGACACCCCTTATCCGTCCCGGTCTCGGCCACCGTTCCCGTGCGTCGCCACCGCACGTCGCTGCACCACCACCGTAGCCTCCTCCGCTCACCCCGGCCGCGGCCAAGCCAGTATGGTCAGCGAGCAAGCTCCAGCGGCGGAGGTGGTGGAGGGCAGCGATACGGCGGCGCCGGCGCCCGTGGAGAGCGAGGAGGCCGCGCCCAAGGCGGAGGAGCAGCAGAAGGAGGATGAGGCGCCGGTCGTCGTCGAGGACGTCAAGGAAGGCGAGGACGAGGATGATGACGACGACGACGACGATGACGAAGCTGATGAAGGTAACGTGTGTGCTTGCCTTCCGCTACCTACCCTTCATGCTGCAGACTGCAAAGTGCAGAACTGCAGATAGATTTGCACGTGCCAGACGGGGACTGATTTTAGCTGCGGTGTCTTTGGGGCGTGTATGTGAGCTAGATGCCGGCGCAACCGAGGGCACCAAGCAGAGCCGTAGCGAGAAGAAGAGCCGCAAGGCCATGATGAAGCTCGGAATGAAACCCGTCACCGGTGTCACCAGGATAACCATCAAAAGAGCCAAGAACGTACGTATATATGCCGCGAGGAACACAACTAACTTTTCTTCTCCATGCATGTATACAAACAAGATGTTCATATATGCAATTTTCATCTCATGCATACAAACAAGATGTTAGTTAATTCAATTCTTAGCCCTTGTTATTACTGTCATCCGACGCACATAACACAAGCCAATGCAAATGCGATCGACACACTTTGCCTTATCATCATGCCTACCTATAATTTGCCTTCAGATACTGTTCGTGGTGTCCAAGCCGGACGTCTTCAAGAGCCCGACGTCGGAGACGTACGTGATATTCGGCGAGGCCAAGATAGAGGACCTGAGCTCCCAGCTGCAGGCGCAGGCCGCGCAGCAGTTCAGGATGCAGGACCTCAGCAAGGTGATGGCCAAGCAAGACGCGGCCGCCGCCGCGGCGGCGCCGGCCGACGAGGAGGAGGAGGTCGACGAGGCCGGGATAGAGCCCCGCGACATCGACCTCGTCATGACGCAGGCCAGTGTCACCCGCGCCAAGGCCGTCAAGGCTCTCAAGGCGCACGACGGCGACATCGTCAGCGCCATCATGGAGCTCACGGCCTGATGATGACACCTACCGTACCGTTCCTTCCTCGTTTGCTGCCTGCTTCGTCAGGAACACCAACACCCGGTGGAAATAGAATCAAATCAAACGCGTCGTCCGGCGTTTAGCGTCGCTGTTTCATTTTTGGGATTTGCATGAGTTTTGCATAAGATGTATTGTTTGTTCACCATATGGACTTGCATCGTGTCAGTTTCCATATTAGTGTCATCCTTGATAAGTTGTTATAATTATTGGATTCTCATTTGCACATTAGACCAGTCTCGAGAAATGGACTTCACACATTTAACAGCCTTACCAGGCACGGGTAGCATGGTGACTCTGTTAAAATGTCATCGCAGCAATGGCGCTATGATCATGTGTACTATGTTGTTGCTACATGTACAGAGCATCTAAGGGGTCGTTTAGTTGGTGAAAAAGTTTAGGTTCCGCTACTGTAGCACTTTTCGTTTTATTTAGCAATTTGTGTCCAATCATGGACTAATTAGGCTCAAAAGATTTGTCTCGTGATTTACAACTAAACTGTGTAATTAGTTTTTTCTTTCGTCTACATTTAGTACTCCATGCATGTGCCGCAAGATTCGATGTGACAGGTACTGTGCAAACTTTTTTGGGTTGCATGGGCAACTAAACAGGCCCTAAGTACTGAATACATAGCGGGACGAAATAGATAGGAGTACATGAAAAAGATGTTAGTATATATACCACTAGAATATATCAATATAAATTTATTGGATCAATGCAACATCTTATACAATCGATGAATAAGAGGCCTCAAATATCCTATATCAGCCTATCCTTTCCTCTATTGCAATCTGCAACTGCTATTTGTGACACATCAGTACCCCACCAGTAATACCTAGTACTCCCTCCATCCCAAATTATAAGACGTTTGACTTTTTTAACCCTAAGTATTCAAAAAAATTATGCAAACCTAGTCAAATTTAAGTCATTCTTGAAGAATTTTTATTAATAAACCAAGCCACGACAAAAGAATTGATATTTTTACACAAATTTTTGAATAAGACGAGTGATCAAACTTGATGTTAAAAAAGTCAAACGTCTTATAATTTGGAATGGATTTAGTAGTAACCAGTGACCTCAGAAAAAAAATAATCCTCTAATCTCACTCCTCAGCTCTGCTTATGTTTTTATTAGCGAGGGCTGAAAAGCATTGAATGGGTATAAGAATGCTGAATGCCTCCATATCACCACTACCGCCACCACGAACATCACCAAAGATTATTTGCATTGCTCAAAAGCACTGAATGCTTCCACATCTACCACTACCACCACAAAAACATCAAAGATTATTTGCCATCAGGCTTGTCACGGTAATTTCGATTCAGCAGCTCGAGCAGAAGAACGGCGGCAGAGTCCTTGGCCTTTTTCACACTCGGCATGGGCTCTCCAATGCACTCGTCGGTCCATCCACGGTCAGATGTATTTACCCTTACCGCATAAACAAATCTTTTGGCATGGGCAGGGCCACCCTCGTTTATACACCTGTACTGTGGCATTGGCCATTGCCTTCTCAAGCAGATGTCGTTCAGTGTCTGCCTAGTGAACTGAGAACCGTTTTTCTTCTCGCCATCCTTTTCAGTATCTTTCTTTGCTGCAGTTTCCTTCTCTTTCAAGACAACAAGTGCATTTCTAGCCGCCAACTTTTGTGCCATCTTCTTCTGTGGGTTCTGAGCTACACCAATCTGTATGCCATCAACAAAGACTTCAACTGTAGCTACATTGCCTGTACGTGATGCTTTGTATTCTAATCCTTCAGCTTGCTGCTGGCAGCGCTCTTGGAGCTCCCTTACAGGGTGCATAGGAAGGGTGTCCGGTGTCACCATTGGATCAAGCAGAGGCTGAAAAACCTGACATGAAGGAACAATAAAATGAAACTTTAGTATTTTCCACGAGGATGAGCAGAATTTCATTCCAAAGGATACCGAAACTACCTTCCAGACTATAGAGGTATCACACCCACTATCCAGGAATATTGCGCCAGCAATAGACTCAAAAATGTCTCCGAGAACCTTAGGAGCCTTACAATCTCCAAGCCCGAAAGAATTGAAACCTGGTTTCAAAAGCTCCACCTGGACATCCTTCACAAACTCTCGAATCTTCAGAGGATAGAGAGAAAATACTCAGCACTGCTTCCAAAAGGTGGCAATAATTTCAACATAACAGAACTCTAGTTCAAACAATACAACATATATAGGTAACACATACTCCCTCCATTCCAAATTATAAGACGTTTTAGCTTTTCTAAATACATTGCTTTACTACGCATCTAGACATAATGTATTTCTAAGTGCATATAAAGTTATGCATCTGGAAAAGCCAAGACGCCTTATAATTTGGAATGGAGGGAGTAACAATGAAGTTCACTACTGAACATTAAGAACGGCCCACCTGTGTCTCCAGTGCAGATGATCCATGGCGAAGATGTACATGCAGCTTATGCTTAACTGCAACCCTTGCAAAGTTCTCATTATTAACAGCTGCAGCTCTCAAGTCAGTCAAGCGACCCGGAGGTAGGTCGGTATAAGTAAAAAATAAGTGCTTCGTAATGAGATGATCCAATACAGCATCACCAACAAATTCCAAGCGCTGGTAACAGGAAACACCTGATGATGGTCTGGATGCATGCGTTATAGCTTCAACAAGTAAGCCTTTATTCTGAAACTTGATACCCAATGCACCCTCTAATGCGTCAAAATTGATGCTTTTCATTATGCTCTCAGGTATGCTATATGGCTTTGAAGAAGGGATCTCTTGAGGATCCAACTCTGCATTAATACCGATCCATTTCATCAGATGGTTTGCAGCAATTTTCCCTCCAGCTACATAATAGACACCAATAAGTGCTTCCACAACATCTGCTAATGTTTTGCTTGATAGAACACGATAGCAGCTAGAATCTCCCTCAATTTCACCGTCTTCTTGCATGCTATCTTCATAGTCATCATATGAGTTCTTTTGTAACTCACTGCTAGGATTAAATTCCTCATCAAAGATGGACGGTTCAAAATCTCTTGTTTCTTCATCAAATACAGGTAACACTCCTGGAGCTGCCCATCTTGATGGAGCAAACCGATCTGCTTGGATATAAGATTGGAGGTTTTTATTCAGAGCGTATTGATACAGGATCATGTTGCTAACCATCTGCTGCCGCATCCTTGTGAGCTGTCCCTCGTGCTTTTGAGGATATTTTAGGAAAAGGAATCTACTCACAACCCATTTCAAGTATGCATCACCCAGCAGCTCTGCTCTTTCATAGCAGAATGTCTCCTGGCATGACGCGGCAGTCAAGGCTTCTAATATCTGTGAACCACACAAACAAAAAGCTATTAATCAATGTGCAGAATTTCAAGTTTATTTGAGAATAACATTTAGCTATTGCATGATGAATCTAGGTGAATAGAGAACGGGTTTATGGTATTTCCACATTTTTTTTCGTAAGGCAAACAAGCATGATCTTTTCAGAAGACTAGACCCAAATTCATCCTGCCTATTATCATGTACAAAACTAGCATTAGTATTTAGTAGTGTTAGTCGCTGGATTCGCACTCTTGGTAGCAGTAGAATCCTTACTCTCATCGAGAGAGGATGACACTAGGAGTTGGGGCAATTTTCTGGTTTATTTCTCACACAAACTCATACAATGTCATGCCAACCTGAGGGGTTGGGGATACATATTTATAGGGCTGCTAGCCAGCCAAGCATATGCCAAGATGCTAGTCTAAGATGCTAGAAAGATGCTGTCCTACAGATGTTAACTGCTAGTCTACGATGCTAGTCTAAGATGCTAGAAATATGCTATCCTACAGATGCTAACTGTTGTCCTAAAAGCAGTCAAGGATGCAGTCTACAAAGGACACAAGGACCACATGTGCTGCGTACTGCAGCAGCCCCACAACCACCAGCCAACACAGAGACTTATCCATCACTCTCCCCCTAAGTCTTGTGTGGCTCCTTGTGAGGTATCTGGGTCATCCCGATCCTGGCGTGAAGTTCCTGGAACTTGAACCGCCCAAGTGACTTGGTCAGGAAGTCGGCGAGCTGGTCTTGGGTGTTGATGTAGTTGGCCCGGACACTCCCTTCCTCCAGGCAGCTTCTAATGAAGTGGTACCTCACCCGGATGTGCTTGCTGCGCTCGTGGAAGACAGGATTCTTTGCCAAGGCCAAGGCGAACTTGCTGTCCACCCTGAGCTCCACTGCCTCTGCATCTCTGCCAAGGAGATCGCCAAGCAGTCGAGCCAGCCACAAAGCCTGAGGAGCAGCGGTAGTGGCTGCGATGTAATCTGCCTCGCAGCTGGACAGAGCCACCACCTGCTGCTTGACCGACTGCCAGCTAATCGGACACTTGCCGAGGAAGAACAGCGTCCCGCTGGTGCTCTTGCTCGTGTCGATGTCGCCGGTGTGGTCGCTGTCGCAGTACCCGATGAAATGCGTCGCACCGGGGCACCTCGGGTAGTGCAAGCCGTAATCGGAGGTGCCTGCGACGTAGCGGAGGATCCTCTTTACAGCCTGCTGGTGCTCCGCCGTCGGTCGCTGCATGAACCGGCTGACGTAGCCGACGGCAAACGCCAAGTCCGGTCGTGTGTGGACAAGGTAGCGAAGGCTGCCCACAATGCGCCGGTACTGCGTCGCGTCCACCTCCTCCTCCGTACTCTCCCAACTCAGCCTCTCCTCCATAGGAGTGTGGGCTGGGTTGCAGCCGGTGAGACCGCCTAGCTCCACAATGCGCTTGGCGTAGGCAGTCTGGCGAAGAGAGGTGCCGGAGCTGTCCTGGTGGACCTCGATCCCCAGTTAGAAGGAGAGAGGGCCCAAGTCGCTCATCTGGAAAGTCGCCCTCATCTTCTCCTTGAACGCCTCGATCTCCACCTCCTTGGTGCCGGTGATCACCAAGTCGTCGACGTAAACGCCTACCAGCAGGGCCTTTCCTCCGCTGCCCCGCCGGTAGATGGCCGCCTCGTGTGGGCTTTGCTCGAAGGCCATCTCCTTCAGCATGGAATCCAGCTTGGCATTCCACGCCCTCAGTGCCTGCCGCAAGCCATAGAGGGCCTTGCGCAGGCGAAGCACCTTGCCCTCCTTGCCGGGAATCGCAAATCCCGGCGGCTGATGCACGTAGACCTCCTCCTTCAAGTCGCCGTTAAGGAACGCCGACTTGACATCCATGTGATGGACACGCCAGCCCTCTTGGGCAGCTAGCGCAAGGAGGAGTCGCACGGACTCCATCCGTGCAACGGGCGCGAAGACGTCGTCAAAGTCGATTCCTTCTTGTTGGACGAAGCCACGCGCCACCAGACGCGCCTTGTGCTTGATCACCTCTCCGGTCTCGTCCTTCTTGAGCTTGAAGACCCACTTGAGAGATGGCGTGGTGGCCGGCTGGAAGATCGGCCAGCTCCCACATTTTGTTCCGCTCGACAGCGTCCATCTCCATCTGCATCGCGGCACGCCATGCCGCGTCCCTCTCCGCCTCGGCGAAGGAACGAGGCTCGCCATCGTCTTGTGCGAGGTGCAGCTCCGCCTCAAAGTCGTGCTGCGCTAGTCCAGGGACCGGCTGCTCGCCGAAGAGGTTGTCCACGGTACGGTAGCGCAAAGGCCCGCCGCCGTGGTAGGCGTCGATGCGATCCTCGTCATTGGACAGCGGAGTGGCGAACTCCACTGTGCGCTGCTCGTCGTGGGCCGAAGTTGCCGGTGCTGAGCCTGAAGGGGTAGGGTCCAGTGTAGGAGAGCGAGGCGTGGCCGGCGGTGCTGGTGGTGGACTCGCCGGAGCATGTGGACTTGCCGGAGCTGGTGGTGGCGGTGGTGAAGGACTCGTTGGAGGTGGTGGCGATCGAGGTGGTGGGGTAGGCGAGCTCGGTGAGGACGAGCTGCTAGCTCCCCCCGCCTCCTTGAAGTGGACGTAGTCGACGACGAAATCGCTGGTCGTCGGAGTCGAGCTGTCATCCACCATCTTGCCCCACGTCCAGCTTCGTCCCTCGTCGAACACGACGTCACGCGTGATGCGCACGTGCCGTGTCGCAGGGTCGAGGACGCGGTAGGCCTTGGCGCCCTCCGCGTAGCCGATGAAGACCCCTGGCGTGCTCCGGTCGTCGAGCTTGCCGACGTGGTTGAGCTCCTTGACGAAGGCCAGGCAGCCGAAGACGCGAAGGTGGCTCACCGCGGGCTTGCGCCCGTGCCAGGCCTCGTATGGCGTCTTGCCGTCGAGGGCCTTGGTGGGGGAGCGGTTGAGCAAGTGGACAGCAGTCATCACCGCCTCACCCCAGTAGATCGCCGGCATCCCTCTCTGCTTGAGGGCACGGGCGGTGGCCACCACCGTCTGGTTGCGGCGCTCGACGACGCCGTTCTGCTGCGGAGTGTACGGCGCGGAGAAGTGGCGGTGGATCCCCTCATCGGCGCAGTACGCCGCGAACTCGGCCGCCGTGAACTCGCCGCCGTTGTCCGTGCATAGGACCCGAAGCTTGCGGCCGCACTCCGCCTCCGCAGCAGCTTGAAGGCGCTCGATGGCATCCGCTGCGGCTGCCTTGGCGTCGAGCAGGACATCCCACATGTAGCGAGACACGTCGCCGACGAGGAGGAAGTAGCGCCGGCCTCCAGGTGTAGCCGGTGTCACGGGGCCACAGAGGTCACCGTGTACGAGCTCCAGCTTCTCCTTGGCGCGGAAGCTCGTCTGGCGAGGAAAAAGGGAGCCGCCGCAGCTTGGTGAGGACGCAGGTGTCGCAGAACTGCTCCACGTGGTCGACGTGTGGCATGCCCCGCACCATCTCCTTGCTGCCAAGCTGCCTCAGGGCCTCAAAGTTGAGGTGCCCAAAGCGCTCGTGCCACCTCCCAGCGTCGTCGTCGCGGCGGGCTGCAAGACAGAGAGGTTGCGCCACCTGCGCGTGAAGGATGTAGAGGCGGTTGCTCCTGTTGACCTTGACCAGGAGCCGGTGTCAATGATCCCAGATGCGCAGCACCCCGTGCTCGATCTCCACGCGCGATCCGCTCTCATCCAGCTGTCCCAAGCTGATGATGGAATTCCTCAACGCGGGGATGTAGTAGACACCGGTGAGCAGCTTGTGCTCGCCAGTCTTGGCGACGAAGACGACAGAGCCGACGCCCTTGATCTCCACAGCGGAGGCGTCGCCGAACTTGACGGTGCCTCGAACGCCTGAGTCGATTTCGGTGAAGAACTCCCGCCGCCCGGTCATGTGGTGGGTGGCGCCGGTGTCAAGGCGCCACCCGTCGGTCTTGTCGTTGCCGGAGCTGTCATCGAGGAGGGCGTGTGCTTTTGGCTCGTCAAGGTGGAGGAGAGCCGTTGCGGCCGGTGCCGCTGGAGGTAGTTCGATGCTCGCATGAGCAATGAACAGAGCCGACCGCTCCTCCGCCTGCGCGACGTGGGCCTGGCCGCGTCGTGGTTGTCGACAATCCTTGGCCCAATGACCAAGCTTGCCACAGTTGTAGCAAGGGTCGTCTCGTGCTGGCTTTTTCTTGCCAGCGGCGCCGCCCTGGGCGCCTCCACGATCATCACCCTCGGCACGTCCTCGCGCCCCTGCCTGGGCGTCTTTGCGCGGCTTGCCACGCTTGCCACGCTTGTGGCCGCCTGTCGTGGAAGAAGGCTCCCCCTTCTTCCTGTCACCTTGGCCGGCAGCCCACTGCTCCCGAGTGAGGAGGAGCTTCCCGCCAATGGTGACGGGTCCCGAGAGGCGCTATAGCTCATCGCTGTCAACGACCTTGAGGCGGCCCAACGCCTCCTCGATCGTCATCGTGGAGAGGTCTAGCAGAGACTCAATTGAGCGAGCCATCTGCTTGTACTTCTCGGGGACGCAGCGGAAGAGCTTCTCAACAGCTCTCTCCTCGCCGTAGGTGTCGTCGCCGAACTGCACCAACTTCTGCAACAGAGTGTTGAGACGGAGAGCAAAGTCATCAACATCCTCACCTGGCTTGAAGGTCAGGTTCTCCCACTCCTTGCGAAGTGCCAGCAGTGTGGACTTGCGGGCGCGGTCGCTGCCGATGCGTGCTGCAGCGATGGCGTCCCAGGCCTCCTTGGCAGTCCGCTTGCTGGTAAGCGAAAACTGCATCTCGGGCGGGACTGCAGCAATGAGAGCATCCAGCACCCGTCGATCTTGGTCGTAGTCGACGTCGCCGTACCGGACTGCATCCCACATATGCCGCACCTGGAGCCTCACCCTCATCACCGCAGCCCACTCAACGTAGTTGGTCTTGGTGAGGGTAGGCCACCCGCCGCCGGGGCTGACGTCCCTGACGACAGCCTGGTACTCGTGGTGACCACGGTACCGAACCGGGGAGAGAGTCGCACTGCCTGTGAAGGCCGCGCTCTTCGTCGACCCATCCGCCACCGCCATGCGCGCCTCCTCCAGGAGCGCCACCGCCGTGCGCGCCTCCTTCAGGAGCGCCGCCAGCGTGTCTGCGCCTGTCTGGGCTGCCGCCGCGCTCGTGGGCGTGCGCGGCTGCCCACTGCGCCGCTCGCCCTCGTGATGTCTCCCTCTCCAGCAGCTCGAGGTCCGCGTCGGCGCTGTCATCAGCAGCGATGGAGCTGCTGTTGCTGCCGCGTAGAACCTCGACCTCCGCTGCTGCTGCACGCGCTGCAACCGCCGTCGCCGCCGCTTCCACCTCCGCTCTGGCTGCTGCTAGCCTCGATGCCCTTGCCGCCGCTCGCTCGCGCTTCTCTGCCGCGGCGAGGTCGGCCTCCTGCCGACGCCGCGTGCTCGAGGCGACCGAGCCCTGAGACTGTCCTGCGGACATGGCGCGCTATCGAGGGGGCTGCTGTGTGGAGAGCAGGGGCAGCCGGAGCTGCTGCTGCTACCGGCTGCGGCTGGGGCTGCTGTGAGACCGGGGAAGGAGATGAGCAGGAGATGCTCAGGCTACAGGATAGTACGGCTCGGATACCACTTGTTAGCCACTGGATTCGCACTCTTGGTAGCAGTAGAATCCTTACTCTCATCGAGAGAGGATGACACTAGGAGTTGGGGCAATTTTCTGATTTATTTCTCACACAAACTTATACAATGTCATGCCAACCTGAGGGGTTGGGGATACATATTTATAGGGCTGCTAGCCAGCCAAGCATATGCCAAGATGCTAGTCTAAGATGCTAGAAAGATGCTACCCTACATATGCTAACTGCTAGTTTAAGATGCTAGTCTAAGATGCTAGAAAGATGTTGTCCTACAGATGCTAACTGCTGTCCTAAAAGCAGTCAAGGATGCAGTCTACAAAGGACACAAGGACCACATGTGCTGCGTACTGCAGCAGCCCCACAACCACCAGCCAACACAGAGACTTATCCATCAAGTAGCGCCTGGATTGAGTACATATTGGTTTGTTTAACAAATTTTTCTTGTTAACAGAGACAATCCACCAAGGCTAGGAGCCACAATGAAGGCCTAGAGGTGTCATTGCGTGCTCCACTTAGTTTGCATGTAGTCTTTGACATCTCAATAGAAGACAGTGGTGTAATATAAAAAGGACAAATTTAAGTGTTCCATTTACCGGTAAATTCTACCAGGGGACGTTAGAAAGTTTTCCCTAAAACATGGAGGCTTGAGAACTGCAGGTGTACCTTATTCGCAGGAACTGGATAACCAATTATGTCCTTCAGTTGAATTGCAAGAAGCATGCTCTCCACCCTTCTCATTATTGAGGGTAACCTCTGAGCTCCACGAACAAGTGATCCGGGAAGAGGATGCACAAGGCACAATTCGGGTGGTAAATATACATAGTATGTTTTGTCAAGATTCTCCGAGAATTCTCCATTGCCAGCTGCAAAACAACAGTAGTACAAATCCATTACACAAACACTTTCCCATTTGCAAGTATATTAAGCACTAAGTGTGTATTTCTTTATTAAATTAATCTGGCGCTGAATGGGAAGTCTCGGATGGGCTTGAAAGACCAAAACATCAATGAATAGTAAAACATTAAGGCAAACAAAAAAAATCTAAATGAAATCTCACAAAAGAAATGCATAGCTTTTACCTTCAGAATGCTCAAATCTGGGAGAAAGTAGATTTTTGCAGTATGAAACACCACGTGCCCGTATAAGAGGTTGTTTCTTATAAATTAACTCCACACCGTACCTGAGAGGAAAAACAAGAAGGATCATGATATGCTGCCATAAAGCTATTTTGCCAAAAATGGAAAGCAAAAACAGCCAGAGCTAAGAGAGAACCCCTTTTGCTTTCAGCATTCAAAACTAATCTTACTTCTGCTTGTAGTAATCAGCAAACGAGCTGTACTCCAAGGGACCCAGATAGCCCTCTTTCCTAGGGAACGAATTTTCTGCGTTCATGTTGTAGCAAATACTGTCCACATAGAACCTTTTTCCTGAGTGGGCGGCAGTTACAACCATTCCAGCAAGATCTTTAGCATCCCAACATGAATCTGCCATGAACAACTTGCCTTGGTTTTGATAATCATTAAAATGTCCCCGCCCACGATCCGGAACTAATCCAGATGCTTTGACAACATCAAATTCAGCGATGGCTCCTCTAATACCATATGTAGGGTGGGCTTTCTGTCCAAATGCAGTTCCATGACGCAACTTCCCGAACCCATATTCCCTCCTATCTCCGCCAAGTGTCCTTTCATTCGTGCCAAGATAGACATCTGGGCGTGCCCTCTGAAGAGGGTTGTTCCAGGCATCAGAGTTCACAATGCTGTTAACTAGAGTCCAATCTATCTCTCTTAAAAGATCCATACATTTCTCAGCTCCCACAGGAACAAAGAGGTATGCTTTTGCTGGATCCCATGGAGTTGTTGAGGGATCAACATCAACATCAAGTACTATGCTCATGAGCCTAACATGAAAGCTCTTCAGCAGGATCAGCTGGAAGCACATGAGCAAGATTAGCAACATTAATGTAAAAATATGGAAATGAACTTTGATGCTTCATTGCAAAGAAAATCAACCTGACTTTCTGTAATTTCAATTGGTCCACGGAATACGAGAGATGCCTTTGTTATTATTGTCCTAGCAACAAAGAGATCCATCGTTGTCGATAAAACCTAAAATATTGAAACATTATAGACCTTTAAACGTTCATTTTCTCAAGTTGCGTACTATCACCAGGAAAAAATTTACCTCTGCATCCAGCTCCTTGCCAAAAATAAGAGCAAAATTTGAAAGTTGTGTAACAAAAGGGTCCTTTGAAGTCCCAATGTTTACACAATTCACAGAATACAAATATAACTTAATAAACTGTGAACTTTGGTAACCATCTCTTCCAGATAAAATCCATTCTCCCTGTTGAAAACAAAGTTAAGTGAAATGAAACTAATTAGAAACCAAAAGTACCAGCAGATCACAATTCGCAAAGCACCGACCCAGTGCCAGAGGCTCCCACACGAGTGGGGTCTGGGGAAGGGAATAACCGAAGCAAAGTCTTACCCCCGCAGAAGGTAATGTGAGAAAGAAACACTAACCTGCAGAATTTCAGCAACCCCTTCAGGAAAGAACTCTCTATGGCGTGCTGTTCCAGGCAGTGGATCACCTTCATCATTTTGTTCAGTCTTTTCTCCTTCCCCACTTCCTCTGTCAGGTAAAAGCATATCTGTGAAGGCACCCATCTCATGTAGCTTCTTACAAGCAGCTAAACAAACAGCCTGCACAAAAAGAACCAGGCACGGTTCAAACTAATGGATAAAATGTACAGAAAAAAACTGAATAATAATGTGTTCCAGTGAACTGTCATTACTTGTTGTGCCAGGCGTATTGAACTGCATATAGGACCTTCAAGCTTCTCGAATGGAGCATTACAAGGAAGTTGAAGTTTGCAAGAATATTCTGTTGAACCCCCTGGCTTCTCATGCTTTTGCATAATAAATTCCGGTCGAAGAATAGAGTATCTGGAAGTAGGACACTACTGATGAGCCTGCGATTTCAAAAATCAATTGAGCTAGTATACCAAACAAATCACAAGAAGTTATGTACCTGTCACTCGGCAGCTGTGAGCAGTAAAAATGTATGAGTCCAACTGCAGAGTTCAGACTGACAACAGCACCTGTTGATTCAACCTGGTACATAGAATCAGGTGATGTATCAACAGGGCTTAGCATAGAAGTGCCATCGAGATGACTGAGATCAGTTCTCTCAATGGCTTCTTTTCTCAATGTCTCTTCACTATTCCGAGCATTTCTCAAGAAAGCTTCATGAGACAAATTTCCTCTGGCACAATTAATTTACATAAGTCGATGGATTTAAACGGAGCATATTTTAATGGTATCAACAGTTTTGGTGACACATAATTACCTTTCAAGCATCAATATGTAGTCAGATCCAGGTTTTCTAGCACGACCCCGAGACTGAATGTAGGCCAAAACAGTCTTTGCAAGGTCAAAGCGAATGACAACATTGCACTGCCGAATATCAAGTCCTTCCTCTGCAACACTAGTTGCAACTAACAGGGTAACCTGCAAACCCATAACAGAGGTTTTTTTATAACTGGTGTATGAGACACAAATCAACTCCAATATATACCCCTAAAGTACAATGGATATGTACTTGGACATATCTATTTTTAAACTTAGATATGCTCATATGCACATCACACAGTTAAACATAGTTCTAAACTTACAACGGATATGTACTTGGAACGAAAAATATGAATGTAGGATTCTGTCATGAGTAGAAACATACTTGGACATCATGAAATTTAGCAGACTGCACAGAATCATTGAATGCAGATGAATAAGCCTAGGTAGCAACATAGCTAAACTCACAAAAGGTGGGTGTGCCACATCAAACAATATATGTTAAATCATGTCATGAATAAAAACATACACGGCCATCACGAAATTTTGCGATTGTGTCCTGCATTTGGCATGACCGCATCTCCTGGTTATTGTTATGACCTATCAAGCTTGCACACCGTATAAAGCCCAACGATGGAAGTTCTGCAAAGACCTAAAGTGGTCATGAAAGGGAAACAGGTCAGAGAATTCATAAAAAGTTCAGAAGTAATTGATCTTAAGATGTGGAAAACATAGTCCCTACCTTAGGAAGGACTAATGCTGTAACCACTCGCTCTACAAATATGATAGCACGAAAATCCTCAGTGTGCTGATACTTGAGAAGTATTTTTATCAAAGCTTGCACCCTTGGAGTAACTTTTCCATCGGCCACTGCAGCACCAATGACTTCATCTACATGTTCACCTACAGAAACAGCTAGTGGGAAATAACAGCATACAGCGTTAAAAGTGAGGTTGAGATACTCTCAGGTATAATAAAGGACAAAAAAAGGTGCTAATTGTATACCCTCAGGTATAATAAAGGACAAAGAAAAAAAAACAAAATAGGTGCTAATTGTAGAATGAAGGAAAATGGGAAATTCATTGGGGAAGGTTAAAAAGAAAAAGGTGACCACAGAACACATTTTGCAAGAAAAAGAAAAACTATTAATACCGTGACTGTCAGGTAGCTCTCCCTCCTCAAGTTCATTTGGCTTGGGATTTTCAGAATTATGCATTTCAACATCATTACTATCACTTTTCATTGCAGCCCCTTCAGTCAACTGGCAGTGTAACAAATCAACTACTTTTTTCAAGTATGACTCTTGAAACTTAACATCAACCTGGTAGTTGGCCCTTTCATCGTTCTGTAGTGCTGTCAAGAATGACTGTGCAACCTGAAATTAAGCAGATATAGCAGTTAGAAACATAAGACAGCTAGCAATACACTAGTTCACTGTTAAATGTGAAGCAGTACCTTGTAAGCACACCACTGTCCTAGTTCACCCAGAGCATAGTTTATAGCTCTCAACTTCTGAATTAAATTAGCCGCACCATCACTTTCGGTACGCTCAGAAACACCATAGACAAGGCGTAGCTCATCTCTAGACCCTGCGTCCCTAGCTCCCATGAACTGCCATTTAGTTCTCTTAGAACTAGAAAGTGCAGCTTCTTCAACTGCAGCCTCCATTTGTTTGATTTGTTCATGGAAAGACAAAAGAGTGGCTGCTTTGTCATAGTGGACAATGACTTCGAAAGGCATGGGAACATGTTTCTCCAGCTCTTTCCGATCTTTGATCGTACAAACTACACAATCCAGTTTACTCTCAAGATTTCGTATCTTGATAGCACAATCTTCTTGGCTAGTCACTCCTATCCAGATAGCAGTACTAAGCATCAGAAAAACATACATATAATAGAAGGCAAAGGAGCAGTAAATCTAAATATGAGACAGGACCTGCCAAAGAAAAATGTACATGGAATAACAAGGATAAACTAAGGAGAGCCATACCCTTCAAGTTAACAGGTGAAGCAGTCATGCCAAACACAGCTGGCCTCTTGTCCTTTGGAGTGGTGTGATAGAATTCAGACATCACTAGAGAATATGGGTGCTTTTTCACTGCATGATGGCACTCATCTAAAATCAAAAGATGTATGGCATCCATTTTAATAATACTGTGCCTAAGGATGTTCAACAAAATTTGAGCTGTCATAACAAGTACCTGCGTGAGACATAAATAAGTAACAGACACAACAAACATCCTACTGAAGAATACACGGAAAAAGGTGATTTACTTGCTATACATCTTATCTTATTAAGTGTAAGCAAATGTGAGACTAAAGGTGCCTAGTTGACTTTCAATGCAACAAATACATCTACCATGATCCTTAAAATAAGCAAGAAGGAATTGGGATTCTAGCCAAAATATAATTATTGTGGCAAAAGTTCACCAGTTGAGAAAAAATGGCAAAAGTTCTCAAAAAATTGGGATTTTAGCCAAAATATAATTATTGTGGCAAGGATCCTCCTGATTAACAATGCCATTGGAAGCAAATAGGATACCTTCATATCCTAAGCCCGATCTTCTAAGAAGTTTTTTTATCACTTATCGGCTCTGGCAAGTCAAGAAATTTCAGCTTCCTTCTTAGGTAGGAGTGTAATATAGGCTGAATTTAGCTGGTATAAAGGATTTTAGACCAATAAGCTTGGTTCACTCTTTTGCAAAGCTCATCACAAAATTATTGGCCAACAGGTTAGCAGGGCGGCTGAACCAAATGGTGTCTCCCAATCAAAGTGCGTTTATCAAAGGGCGTTTCATACAAGATAATTTCATGCTTGTCCAGCAGACTGCTTGTTTCCTTCACAAGCAAAAACAAGCTCGCATTCTTCTAAAATTGGACATCACCAAGGCTTTTGGTTCCGTGTCCTGGCCTTTTTTGCTAGAGATCATGAAACACTTGGGTTTTGGTCCTGTGTGGTGTGACATCATTAGTGGACTGCTAGCCTTTGCTTCCACACAGGTGCTCCTCAATGGCAGCCCAGGGGAGACAATTCTACATCGATGTGGACTTCGCCAAGGCGATCCGTTGTCGCCAATGTTATTTATTTTGGTCATGGATGTCTTATGTTATATGGTCAAGAAAGCATCTGATGAGGGATTATTGCGACCACTAGCAAGACGGGCCTTGCAGCACCGCATATCCTTGTACGCTGACGATGTGGTAATCTTCCTATGTCCTTCGGCCAATGATATAGGTATCACGCTGGATATTCTTCAACTTTTTGGAGATGCCTCGGGGTTGAGACCAAATGTGCAAAAAAGCAATGGCTTCCCCATCCAGTGTTCAGAGGAGGACAAAATCACCATACAGGAACATCTCCCCTGTCAACTATCAGATTTCCCTTGCAAATATCTAGGAGTCCCGCTCGCCTCGCGGAAACTGACAAAGCAGCAAGTTCAGCCAATCATTGATTGGATCGCTGATCGACTTCCGGGCTGGAAAGCGGATTTGCTCACAAAGGCCGGGAGAAAGATTTTGGTTCAGTTTGTGCTCACTTCCATGTTGGTATACTTGGCTATGGGAATGGATCTTCCTCCCTGGGCTCTTAAAGCAATTGATAAAATTAGAAGGGGCTTTCTTTGGAGAGGCAGAAGGGATGCTAAGGGGGGACACTGTCTGTTGGCCTGGCCTAAGGTTACTCGGCCACCAGAACTCGGAGGCCTTGGCATTTCCCAGCTGCAGCAGCTGGGATGGGCTCTCCGGATGCGTTGGTTGTGGCTGCAGAAAACTGAACCTGATAGGCCCTGGGCGGCTTTCCAGATCCAAGTGCACCCTGCGGTCAAAGCTTTCTTTAGAGTGGCCATTGTCCCAGAAGTTGGCAATGGCAAGAACACAATTTTTTGGACCGACAGGTGGCTGCATGGACAGAGCCTGGATCAATTAGTGCCTACTCTTTTTGGATCAGTCAACAACAAAGCAAGGAAAAGGACAGTGTATGAAGCCCTTACCGAGATGAAATGGGTGCAGGACATACGGGGTGCCACTACAGTACCCGTGTTGATAGAATTTTTCAAGTTGTGGGACCTTCTCTCGGATTTGACTTTGCAACCTGAAGTAGATGATGCTCATATATGGCAGTTCTCTAGTTCAGGAGTGTACTCTGCTAAATCTGCATATGAGGGATTTTTTTATTGCGGCTGTACAGTTTGGGCCTTGGGAAAGAATCTGGAAGAGCTGGGCACCAGGCAAATGCAAGTTCTTCATGCGGTTAGTGGCACACAATAGGTGCTGGACTGCAGATCGTCTTGCTAAAAGAGGTCTACCCCATCCTGGACGCTGCCCGTTCTGTGATCAAGCTGAGGAAACGATTGAACACCTATTGATCTCATGTGTCTTCTCCTGGCAAGTATGGTACAACATTCTACATAAGGTCGGCCTGCAGGACCTCTGCCCCCAGCCTGATGACAACTCCTTTGATGCATGGTGGGCAAGAACTAATTTTGGGGTTGATGACCAGACTAAAAAAGGTCTCAATTCCATCATCATTCTGGGAGCTTGGTCCATTTGGGATCATCGCAATCGTTGTGTGTTTGATGGGATTCAACTGAGCCTAAATAGTGTTCTGGTTTCAGTAAAAGATGAGTTTCTCCTGTGGAGTTTGTCCGGAGCTCGGGGAATATCCAATCTCCTTGCTCTAGAGCCAGCCAATGTGTGAGTTCCTCTCTAGTGGTCTTGGGTCAAGTTTGAAGTTGAGAGAGAGGTACAATATTAGTTGTAAAAGGGTGTGTGTAGGTGTGTGGCTGTATGGGGTTTCTAAACCCACTCCTTTATTCTTCTTAATATAATGATATGCAGCTCTCCTGCGTGTTCCGAGAAAAAAAAAGAAATTTCAGCTTGTGCATATAAACCATGTTAGATTAAGGTAGGTGCAGGAAAGAATATATGGGATACAAATGAGTTAAACATATTGCATTCCAGAACCATGAGAATTCCAGTTAGACACAACAAAATAACATAATGCACCTCTCAACACGCAAATGGGTCACCCATCCTAGTACTACTCTCGCCCAAGCATGCTTAACTTCAGAGTTCTGATGGGATCCGGTGCTTTAGTGCTGAGCTCGGTTCATCTATCAGATGGAAGAGATGAAGTATTCAATGCACCTCTCAACACGCAAAAGGGTCACCCATC
Source organism: Saccharum hybrid cultivar R570 (assembly GCA_038087645.1). NCBI lineage: Eukaryota > Viridiplantae > Streptophyta > Magnoliopsida > Poales > Poaceae > Saccharum > Saccharum hybrid cultivar. The sequence goes on along the minus strand of JAQSUU010000012.1, from coordinate 36,474,346 downwards.
CTAGTACTGCTCTCGCCCAAGCATGCTTAACTTCAGAGTTCTGATGGGAACCGGTGCTTTAGTGCTGAGCTCGGTTCATCTATCAGATGGAAGAGATGAAGTATTCTGGTCGTTGGATAGATCCAAAAAGTATTCAGCAAGATCATTATACAGATTCATGACTTTTGGAGGGGTTAATGATCATCAAATGATGTTAGTATGGAAGTGCAACACCCCATTGAAAGTCAAGATCTTTTTGTGGATGGCTTCACATGACCGTATACAGTGTGCAGTCCAATTAAAGAAAAAGAAGTGGTCTGGACAAGAGGAATGTTTTATGTGTGGCAAATTTGAAACTTCGGATCATATCCTTTTTCAGTGCTCGATAGCTGTTTTCTTGTGGTCATTTATGAGAGATTGTTTGGGTTGGGAGTCCTCTCCTGTGAGCTGTGATTCATTCTCCAGAGAGATTATTGAGAGATCTAGAGGGAAAAAACAGGGGGTGACGTTGTTTATTTGTGCAGGTGCGCTGTGGTCCATCTGGAAGGCTCGCAATGACATGGTGTTTGTTAGTCGCTGGATTCTCACTCTTGGTAGTAGCAGAATCCTTACTCTCATCGAGAGAGGATGACACTAGGAGTTGGGCCAATTTTCTGATTTATTTCTGGTTTATTTCTCACACAAACTCACACAATGCCATGCCAACCTAAGGGATTGGGGTTACATACTTATAGGCTGCTAGCCAGCCAAGCATATGCCAAGATGCTAGTCTAAGATGCTAGTCTAGATGCTAACTGCTTAGTCTAAGATGCTGTCCTAAAAGCAGATGCTGTCCTAGATGCGATGCTGTCATAGATGCTAACTGCTGTCCTAACAACAGTCAAAAGATGCTGGACACAAAGACCATGTGCTGCAGTCCCACAGAGACCAACCAACACACACGCAGACTTATCTCCACCATTCTGAAGCTCCTCCTCACTCGGGAGCAGTGGGCTGCCGGCCAAGGTGACAGGAAGAAGGGGGAGCCTTCTTCCACGACAGGCGGCCGCAAGCGTGGCAAGCGTGGCAAGCCGCGCAAAGACGCCCAGGCAGGGGCGCGAGGGCGTGCCGAGGGTGATGACCGTGGAGGTGCCCACGGCGGCGCCGCTGGCAAGCAAAAGCCGGCACGAGACGACCCTTGCCACAAATGCGGCAAGCTTGATCATTGGGCCAAGGATTGTCGACAGCCACGACGCGGCCAGGCCCACATCGCGCAGGCGAAGGAGGAGGAGCAGCCAGCTCTGTTCATTGTTCATGCGAGCATCGAACTACCTCCAGCGGCACCGGCCGCAGCGGCTCTCCTCCACCTAGACGAGCCAAAAGCACACGCCCTCCTCGGCGACAGTTCCGGCAACGACAAGACTAACGGGTGGTGCCTCGACACCAGCGCCACCCATCACATGACCGGGCGGCGGGAGTTCTTCTCCGAGCTCGACTCAGGCGTTAAGGCACCGTCAAGTTCAGCAACGCCTCCGCTGTGTTAGTCGTTGGATTCGCACTCTTGGTAGTAGCTGAATCCTTACTCTCATCGAGAGAGGATGACACTAGGAGTTGGGACAATTTTCTGGTTTATTTCTCACACAAACTCAAACAATGCCATGCCAACCTGAGGGGTTGGGGATACATATTTATAGGCTGCTAGCCAGCCAAGCATATGCCAAGATGCTAGTCTAAGATGCTGTCCTAGATGCCAACTGCTGTCCTAAAAGCAGATGCTGTCCTAGATGCTAACTACTGTCCTAAAAGCAGTCAAAAGATGCTGGACACAAAGATCATGTGCTGCAGTGTGCAGCAGCCCTACAACCACCAGCCACAGAGACTTATCCATCACTCTCCCCCTAAGTCTTGTGTGGCTCCTTGTGAGGTATCTGGGCCATCCCGATCCTGGCGCGAAGTTCCTGAAACTTGACCCGCCCGAGAGACTTGGTCAGGAAGTCGGCGAGCTGGTCTTGGGTGTTGATGTAGTTGGCCCGGACACTCCCTTCCTCCAGGCAGCTTCTGATGAAGTGGTACCTCACCCGGATGTGCTTGCTGCGCTCGTGGAAGACAGGATTCTTTGCCAAGGCCAAGGCGGACTTGCTGTCCACCCTGAGCTCCACCGCCTCTGCATCTCTGCCAAGGAGATCGCCAAGCAGCCGAGCCAGCCACAAGGCCTGAGTAGCAGCGGTAGTGGCTGCGATGTACTCTGCCTCGCAGCTGGACAGAGCCACCACCTGCTGCTTGACCGACTGCCAGCTGATCGGACACTTGCCGAGGAAGAACAGCGTCCCGCTGGTGCTCTTGCTCGTGTCGATGTCGCCGGCGTGGTCGCTGTCGCTGTACCCGATGAAATGCGCCGCACCGGGGCACCTCGGGTAGTGCAAGCCGTAGTCGGAGGTGCCTGCGACGTAGCGGAGGATCCTCTTCACGGCCTGCTGGTGCTCCATTGTCGGTCGCTGCATGAACCGACTGACGTAGCCGACGGCGAACGCCAAGTCCGGTCGCGTGTGGACCAGGTAGCGAAGGCTGCCCACAATGCGCCGGTACTGCGTCGCGTCCACCTCCTCCTCCGTACTCTCCCGACTCAGCCTCAGCCTCTCCTCCATAGGAGTGTGGGCTGGGTTGCAGTCGGTGAGACCGCCTAGCTCCACAATGCGCTTGGCGTAGGCAGTCTGGCGAAGAGAGGTGCCGGAGCTGTCCTGGTGGACCTCGATCCCCAGGTAGAAGGAGAGAGGGCCCAAGTCGCTCATCTGGAAAGTCGCCCTCATCTTCTCCTTGAACGCCTCGATCTCCACCTCCTTGGTGCCGGTGATCACCAAGTCGTCGACGTAGACGCCTACCAGCAGGGCCTGTCCTCCGCTGCCCCGCCGGTAGATGGCCGCCTCGTGTGGGCTTTGCTCGAAGCCCATCCCCTTCAGCGTGGAATCCAGCTTGGCATTCCACGCCCTTGGTGCCTGCCGCAAGCCACAGAGGGCCTTGCGCAGGCGGAGCACCTTGCCCTCCTTGCCGGGAATCGTAAATCCCGGCGGCTGATGCACGTAGACCTCCTCCTTCAAGTCGCCGTTAAGGAACGCCGACTTGACATCCATGTGATGGACACGCCAGCCCTCCTGGGCAGCTAGCGCAAGGAGGAGTCGCACGGACTCCATCCGTGCAACGGGCGCGAAGGCGTCGTCGAAGTCGATTCCTTCTTGCTGGACGAAGCCGCGCGCCACCAGACGCGCCTTGTGCTTGATCACCTCTCCGGTCTCGTCCTTCTTGAGCTTGAAGACCCACTTGAGAGAGATGGCGTGGTGGCCGACTGGAAGATCGGCCAGCTCCCACGTCTTGTTCCGCTCGACGGCGTCCATCTCCATCTGCATCGCGGCACGCCATGCCGCGTCCCTTTCCGCCTCGGCGAAGGAACGAGGCTCGCCATCGTCCTGTGCGAGGTGCAGCTCCGCCTCAAAGTCGTGCTGTGCCAGTCCAGGGACCGGCTGCTCGCCGAGGAGGTTGTCCACGGTACGGTAGCGCAGAGGCTCGCCGCCGTGGTAGGCGTCGATGCGATCCTCGTCGTTGGACAGCGGAGTGGCGAACTCCACTGTGCGCTGCTCGTCGTGGGCCGAAGCTGCCGGTGCCGAGCCTGAGGAGGTAGGGTCTAGTGTAGGAGAACGAGGCGTGGCCGGCGGTGCTGGTGGTGGACTCGCCGGAGCCTGTGGACTTGCCGGAGCTGGTGGTGGCGGTGGTGAAGGACTCGCCGGAGGTGGTGGCGAACGAGGTGGTGGGGTAGGCGAGCTCGGTGAGGACGAGCTGCTAGCTCCCCCCGCCTCCTTGAAGTGGACGTAGTCGACGACGAAATCGCTGGTCGTCGGAGTCGAGCCATCATCCACCATCTTGCCCCACGTCCAGCTTCGCCCCTCGTCGAATACGACGTCACGCGTGATGCGCACGCGTCGTGTCGCAGGGTCGAGGACGCGGTAGGCCTTGGAGCCCTCCGCGTAGCCGATGAAGACCCCTGGCGTGCTCCGGTCGTCGAGCTTGCCGACGTGGTTGAGCTCCTTGACGAAGGCCAGGCAGCCGAAGACGCGAAGGTGGCTCACCGCGGGCTTGCGCCCGTGCCAGGCCTCGTATGGCGTCTTGTCGTCGAGGGCCTTGGTGGGGGAGCGGTTGAGCAAGTGAACGGCAGTCATCACCGCCTCACCCCAGTAGATCGCCGGCATCCCTCTCTGCTTGAGGAGGGCACGGGCGGTGGCCACCACCGTCTGGTTGCGGCGCTCGACGACGCCGTTCTGCTGCGGAGTGTACGGCGCGGAGAAGTGGCGGTGGATCCCCTCATCGGTGCAGTACGCCGCGAACTCGGCCGCCGTGAACTCGCCGCCGTTGTCCGTGCGTAGGACCCGAAGCTTGCGGCCGCACTCCGCCTCCGCAGCAGCTTGAAGACGCTTGATGGCGTCCGCCGCGGCTGCCTTGGCGTCGAGCAGGACAGCCCACATGTAGCGGGACATGTCGTCGACGAGGAGGAGGAAGTAGCGCCGGCCTCCAGGTGTTGCCGGTGTCACGGGGCCACAGAGGTCACCGTGTACGAGCTCCAGCTTCTCCTTGGCGCGGAAGCTTGCCTGGCGAGGGAAAGGGAGCCGGCGCAGCTTGGTGAGGACGCAGGTGTCGCAGAACTGCTCCACGTGGTCGACGTGCGGCATGCCCCGCACCATGTCCTTGCTGCCGAGCTGCCTTAGGGCCTCAAAGTTGAGGTGCCCAAAGCGCTCGTGCCACCTCCAAGCGTCGTCGTCGCGGCGGGCTGCAAGACAAAGAGGTTGCGCCACCTGTGCGTGAAGGACGTAGAGGCGGTTGCTCCTGTTGACCTTGACCAGGAGCCGGTGTCGATGATCCCAGATGCGCAGCACCCCGTGCTCGATCTCCACGCGCGATCCGCTCTCATCCAGCTGTCCCAAGCTGATGATGGAGTTCCTCAACGCGGGGATGTAGTAGACACCGGTGAGCAGCCTGTGCTCGCCAGTCTTGGCGACGAAGACGACAGAGCCGACGCCCTTGATCTCCACAGCGGAGGCGTCGCCGAACTTGACGGTGCCTCGAACGCTTGGGTCGAGCTCGGTGAAGAACTCCCGCCGCCCGGTCATGTGGTGGGTGGCGCCGGTGTCAAGGCACCACCCGTCGGCCTTGTCGTTGCCGGAGCTGTCGTCGAGGAGGGCGTGTGCTTTTGGCTCGTCAAGGTGGAGGAGAGCCGTTGCGGCCGGTGCCGCTGGAGGTAGTTCGATGCTCGCATGAGCAATGAACAGAGCCGGCTGCTCCTCCTCCGCCTGCGCGACGTGGGCCTGGCCGCGTCGTGGCTGTCGACAATCCTTGGCCCAATGACCAAGCTTACCGCAGTTGTAGCAAGGGTCGCCTCGTGCTGGCTTTTGCTTGCCAGCGGCGCCGCCCTGGGCGCCTCCACGATCATCACCCTCGGCACGTCCTCGCGCCCCTGCCTGGGCGTCTTTGCGCGGCTTGCCACGCTTGCCACGCTTGCGGCTGCCTGTCGTGGAAGAAGGCTCCCCCTTCTTCCTGTCACCTTGGCCGGCAGCCCACTGCTCCCGAGTGAGGAGGAGCTTCCCGCCAATGGTGACGGGTCCCGAGAGGCGCTGTGGCTCATCGCTGTCAACGACCTTGAGGCGGCCCAACGCCTCCTCGATCGTCATCGTGGAGAGGTCCAGCAGAGACTCGATTGAGCGAGCCATCTGCTTGTACTTCTCGGGGACGCAGCGGAAGAGCTTCTCAACAGCTCTCTCCTCGCCATAGGTGTCGTCGCCGAACTGCACCAACTTCTGCAACAGAGTGTTGAGACGGAGAGCAAAGTCATCAACGTCCTCACCTGGCTTGAAGGCCAGGTTCTCCCACTCCTTGCGAAGTGCCTGCAGTGTGGACTTGCGGGCGCGGTCGCTGCCGATGCGTGCTGCAGCGATGGCGTCCCAAGCCTCCTTGGCAGTCCGCTTGCTGGTAAGCGAAAACTGCATCTCGGGCGGGACTGCAGCAATGAGAGCATCCAGCGCCCGTCGATCTTGGTCGTAGTCGACGTCGCCGTACCGGACTGCATCCCACATATGCCGCACCTAGAGCTTCACCCTCATCACCGCAGCCCACTCAACATAGTTGGTCTTGGTGAGGGTAGGCCACCCGCCGCCGGGGCCGACGTCCCTGACGACAGCCTGGTACTCGTGGTGACCACGGTACCGAACCGGGGAGAGAGAGCTGCGCTGCCTGTGAAGGCCGCGCTCTCCGTCGACCCGTCCGCCGCCGCCATGCGCGCCTCCTCCAGGAGCGCCACCGCCGTGCGCGCCTCCTTCAGGAGCGCCGCCGGCGTGTCTGCGCCTGTCTGGGCTGCCGCCGCGCTCGTGGGCGTGCACGGCTGCCCACTGCGCCGCTCGCCCTCGCGATGCCTCCCTCTCCAGCAGCTCGAGGTCCGCGTCGGCGCTATCATCAGCAGCGATGGAGCTGCTGTTGCTGCCGCGTAGAACCTCGACCTCCGCTGCTGCTGCACGCGCTGCATCCGCTGCCGCCGCTGCTTCCACCTCCGCTCTAGCTGCTACTAGCTCCGCTGCTGCCAGCCTCGATGCCCTTGCCGCTGCTGCAGCGGCGTCTGCTGCCGCTCGCTCGCGCTTCTCTGCCGCGGCGAGGTCGGCCTCCTGCCGACGCCGCGCGCTCGAGGCGACCGAGCCCTGAGACTGGCCTGCGGACATGGCGCGCTATCGAGGGGGCTGCTGTGTGGAGAGCAGGGGCAGCCGGAGCTGCTGCTGCTACCGGCTGCGGTTGGGGCTGCTGCGAGGCCGGGGAAGGAGAAGAGCAGGAGATGCTCAGGCTACAAGATAGTACGGCTCTGATACCACTTGTTAGTCGTTGGATTCGCACTCTTGGTAGTAGCTGAATCCTTACTCTCATCGAGAGAGGATGACACTAGGAGTTGGGACAATTTTCTGGTTTATTTCTCACACAAACTCAAACAATGCCATGCCAACCTGAGGGGTTGGGGATACATATTTATAGGCTGCTAGCCAGCCAAACATATGCCAAGATGCTAGTCTAAGATGCTAGTCTAAGATGCTGTCCTAGATGCCAACTGCTGTCCTAAAAGCAGATGCTGTCCTAGATGCTAACTACTGTCCTAAAAGCAGTCAAAAGATGCTGGACACAAAGATCATGTGCTGCAGTGTGCAGCAGCCCTACAACCACCAGCCACAGAGACTTATCCATCACGCTGTGGAGATCAAGGGCGTCGGCTCTGTCATCTGTGTTCGCCAAGACTGGCGAACACAGGCTGCTCACCGGTGTCTACTACATCCCCGCGTTGAGGAACTCCATCATCAGCTTGGGACAGCTGGATGAGAACGGATCGCACGTGGAGATCGAGCACGGGGTGCTGCGCATCTGGGATCATCGACACCAGCTCCTGGTCAAGGTCAACAGGAGAAACCGCATCTACGTCCTTCGCGCGCAGGTGGCGCAACCTCTTTGTCTTGCAGCCCGCTGCGACGACGCTTGGAGGTGGCACGAGCGCTTTGGGCACCTCAACTTTGAGGCCCTGAGGCAGCTCGACAACAAGGAGATGGTGCGGGGCATGCCGCACGTCGACCACGTGGAGCAAATCTGCGACACCTGCGTCCTCACCAAGCTGCGGCGGCTCCCCTTCCCTCGCAAAGCGAGCTTCTGCGCCAAGGAGAAGCTGGAGCTCTTACACGGTGACCTCTGTGGCCCCGTGACACCGGCTACAACTGGAGGCCAGCGCTACTTCCTCCTCGTCGACGACGTGTCCCGCTACATGTGGGCTGTCCTGCTCGACGCCAAGGTAGCCGCGGCGGACGCCATCAAGCGCCTTCAAGCTGCTGTGGAGGCGGAGTGCGGCCGCAAGCTTCGGGTCCTACGCACGGACAACGGCGGCGAGTTCACGGTAGCCGAGTTCGCGGCGTACTGCGCCGACGAGGGGATCCACCGCCACTTCTCCGCGTCGTACACTCCGCAGCAGAACGGCGTCGTCGAGCGCCGTAACCAGACGGTGGTGGCCACCGCCCGTGCCCTCCTCAAGCAGAGAGGGATGCCGACGATCTACTGGGGTGAGGCGGTGATGACTGCCGTCCACTTGCTCCACCGCTCCCCCACCAAGGCCCTCGACGGCAAGACGCCATACGAGGCCTGGCACGGGCGCAAGCCCGCCGTGAGCCACCTTCGCGTCTTCGGCTGCCTGGCCTTCGTCAAGGAGCTCAACCACGTCAGCAAGCTCGACGACCGGAGCACGCCAGGGGTCTTCATCGGCTACGCGGAAGGCGCCAAGGCCTACCGCGTCCTCGACCCTGCGACACGGCGCGTGCGCATCACGCGTGACGTCGTGTTCGACGAGGGGTGAAGCTGGACGTGGGGCAAGATGGTGAATGACAGCTCGACTCCGACGACCAGTGATTTCGTCGTCGACTACGTCCACTTCAAGGAGGCGGGGGGAGCTAGCAACTCGTCTTCACCGAGGTCGCCTACCCCACCACCTCGTTCGCCGCCACCTCCGGCGAGTCCTTCACCACCGCCACCACCAGCTCCGGCAAGTCCACAGGCTCCGGCCACCACCAGCACCGCCGGCGACGCCTCGCTCTCCTACACCGGACCCTACCCCTTCAAGCTCGGCACCGGCAGCTTCGACCCACGACGAGCAGCGCACAGTGGAGTTCGCCACTCCGCTGTCCAACGACGAGGATCGCATCGACGCCTACCACGGCGGTGAGCCTCTGCGTTACCGTACCGTGGACAACCTCCTCGGCGAGCAGCCGGTCCCTGGACTGGCGCAACACGACTTTGAAGCAGAGCTGCACCTTGCACAGGACGACGGCGAGCCTCGTTCCTTCGCCGAGGCGGAAAGGGACGCGGCATGGCGTGCCGCGATGCAGATGAAGATGGACGCCATTGAGCGGAACAAGACGTGGGAGCTGACCGATCTTCGAGCCGGCCACCACGTCATCTCTCTCAAGTGGGTCTTCAAGCTCAAGAAGGACGAGGCCGGAGAGGTGATCAAGCACAAGGCGCGTGGTTTCGTCCAGCAGGAGGGAATCGACTTCGACGACGCCTTCGCGCCTGTTGCACGGATGGAGTTCGTGCGTCTCCTTGCCCTCGCAGCCCAGGAGGGTTGGCGCGTCCACCACATGGACGTCAACTCTGCCTTCCTCAACGGCGACTTGAAGGAGGAAGTCTACGTCCGCCAGCCGTCGGGATTCATTATCCCCGGCAAGGAGAGCAAGGTCCTCCGCCTGCGCAAGGCCCTCTACGGCTTGCGACAGGCACCGCGAGCTTGGAACGCCAAGTTGGACTCCACCCTCAAGCAAATGGGGTTTCAGCAGAGTGCTCACGAGGCCGCGGTCTACCGGCGGGGCAACGGAGGCAATGCCCTGCTAGTGGGTGTCTACGTCGACGACTTGGTGATCACCGGCACCAAGGATGCGGAGGTGGCGGCATTAAAGGAAGAGATGAAGGCCACCTTACATATGAGTGATCTGGGGTCTCTCTCCTTCTACCTGGGAATCGAGGTGCACCAGGATGACTCCGGAATCACGCTTCGACAGACCGCCTACGCCAAGCGCATCGTTGAGCTAGCTGGGCTTACCGACTGCAACCCAGCCCTCACTCCGATGGAGAGGTTGAAGCTGAGCCTCGACAGCACGACGGAGGAGGTGGACGCTACGCAGTACATGCGTCTTGTGGGGAGCCTTCACTACCTCGCCCACACACGGCCGGACTTGGCATTCTCCGTCGGCTACGTTAGTCGGTTCATGCAACGACCGACGACGAAGCACCAGCAGGCTGTGAAGAGGATCATCCGCTACGTTGCGGGGACTCTCGACCACGGTCTCTACTACCCGAGGTGTCCTGGCGCGACACACTTCGTCGGGTACAGCGACAGTGACCACGCGGGCGACATCGACACCAGCAAGAGCACGAGCGGGATTCTCTTCTTCCTCGGCAAGTGCCTCGTTAGCTGGCAGTCGGTCAAGCAAGTGGTGGCCCTGTCCAGCTGCGAGGCCAAGTACATAGCGGCTTCCACCGCTTCGACTCAGGCGCTCTGGCTCGCTCGACTGCTTGGTGATCTCCTTGGCAGAGACACTGAAGCGGTGGAGCTCCGGGTGGACAGCAAGTCCGTCTTGGCCTTAGCAAAGAACCCCGTCTTCCATGAGCGTAGCAAGCACATCCGCATCAAGTACCACTTCATTCAGAGCTGCTTGGACGAGTGGAGCATCAAGGACGGCTACATCAACACCCAGGATCAGCTGGCAGACCTTCTCACCAAGTCCCTTGGGCGAGTGAAGTTCCAGGAGCTTTGCGCCAGGATTGGGATGGTCCGAGTTCCCTAGACGGCGCCACACAGACTTATCTCCATCAGTGTTCAACAAGAGAACGGTGTCATCCCCTACGGCGCTGATTCACAAGACGCTGATGCTGGTAAAGACCTGGAGTACGCTGCTCAAGCCCAAGTTGAAGCGCATGGCGGAGGAAATGGTTCAGTTGCTGTCAGCTCGCATTGCTTCGATGTAATAGCTGTTAGGCGCGTTTTGCTTTAGATTCATCTTTGTTGGGTTATCAGGTGGGTCGGTAAACCTTTTGGCTAGAGTTCTTTGTTTCGTCTGCCTGAGTAGACACTCTTTGAAGTGTCCTGAACCTCTCTGTAAGCTGGTGTCCCCAGCAAACTGTGGCTCCGTTAAGCTTTCTATAAAGCCGGGCAATGCCTTTTATCTAAAAAACACACAAAAGGGTGCCATCAAATCATTCCTGGGGCATGTTTGGATCCTCGGGAAAACCATGCCTCACCTCGCTGGGCAAGGAAATCAGATGTGGTTGAGTGTATCGATCTATGGCAAGCTTTTTTCGTTTTCTATGTTGGCAAGGTTTTTCATTGCTATCCCAGGCTAGCCAACTTGGCTCCCCCACCTTGGCAAGGTAAGGTAAGGCGAGGCAAGTCAGCTGAGGAGCCAACAGCGTGCTTCGACCCTTTACCGAGTACTATGTCGCCTCCCAAGTCCGGAATGCCTGGCACCCGGGCATTTCGGGCCTGGTGGGGCCATCGTCGCCCGGGTCGCGGCCATCCTCGATGGGATGCCCCAGACCCCGCTCGCCTTCCTCCCAAGTACCAAATGCCTGGGTCTTGGGCATTCCAGCCCTGGTGCAGCCCTCGCTGCCATGGTAGCCTGAACCATAGACCCTCCCATGTACCAAATGCCTACGCCTCGGGCATTTTGGTTCTTGTCAGAGGGGCGGGCCTCCACGATTCGGTGCCCCAGGCCTGGCCGGCCTCCCGAATCTGGAAGGCTCTGCTCGCGGGCATTGTAACACTGGTGTGGGGATAGGAATTGGAGCGTGCAACGCATTTGGATCTCCAACTAGTTTACCTTGGTTCCTGCACTACCAGACTTCGTATGTGTTCTTCCCTGCTGCTGCAAGCGAGCTGAATCGGCTTGCCTGCGCTGGCAAGGTTCCGCTTGCCCAAGCAGGCGAGGTGAGGCGGGGCTAGTTCACTGAGGGACCAGGCATGCCCCAAAACTAACTCCTAGTCCTAGTCAAAGAAAATAAAACTAAAGGGTAATAATTTCCGTTCCAAAGTTTCAATTGTTAGTCGAAAAATGTTAGTCTGGCAGGGACATTGCACTGGAAAAAAAACTGTCTGATTTGGAATAATGGAGGTGGAGGACACGACCACCAGCCTTACTGCAGGAAGGCCTGTAGGGGCATCGGCTAGGGCAGGAAGATGGACAAAGGAGGGGTTGGGGTGACTTGGATTAACAATATTGCCTATGAGCGCAGTAACTGGTAAATTACATCTATACAATCTAGATGATTATCAAGAAATCCACCTTATATCTAAAGGAAAAATACAGATAAGAAATGAAAAAACAGCTGGTAAGATTTAGGCCATCACATTGAATCAGTGACAGTGAGCACAAACTATTATCACAAGGAGTAGTAAAACATAATTAGTTTGCTTAGGTAACAAGTGCACTAATTTACTCAAACATATAAAGGAATTATTCTGAGGAAACAAAATGCAGTAATTGCCAATGACATAGCAGGTACGAAAATTACATCTACAGCAATATATTTTTCTAGAAATTAATATTCTGCAAAGAAACAATGAAATTTAACGGCATAGTAGGTAAGAAAATTACATCTAGAGCAAGATTTTTTTTAGAAATTAATAATCTGCAAAGAAACAATGAGACTTAATGCAAGTGTCTCGGCTACTAACCAGTTAACTCGAAAACTTAATAAAACACTATAGTTTCCTAACTCAAGTGGCCTAAGCACAGGTTTGATCACAGCTTGGCCATGGGGCATTGTATCTGAAAATAGTTTGGAAGTAAAAGTATGGCCACACATAGGAATTTACCTGTTTTGACTCAAACTCACGCTGCCACTTTCTAGAATCCCAGAAATCCTGCCCCATCTCGCCGCAGTAGTGCCCAACCCGATAGCCAGTCCTCTCACGTATCACTTCAGCTTGCTGCAATTCCACCAAGTAAATATAATTGTATCAACAAGATTTACGACCTGAATGTCTGAAGGTTCACTCTTGTGTCCATCCATACCTGATACACAAGAGGCACCTTAGGCACCAAGAAAACAGCGAGCATCTTCTTGTTCTCCTTGAGCATTTTGTCAGAGATGCTTTTGATGAGCAACACAGCTATGAGAGTCTTCCCCGCACCAGTTTCAAGGAAAGCAATTGTGTTCCTGCTCTTTGCTTGCTCAAGGACCTCGAGCTGGTACTGCCTTGCCTTCTCCTCAGTGACAGGCTTCTCGTTCCCCGTCTGATCCACCTCCGCCTTATTCTCCGCGGCAGGGCATCCATCCTGCGTCCTGGCACGCTTTCCGTGGCGGTCCGTCTCAGACTCCCACATGCCATGGCGGAACACCATCTTGCCGCCGCGGTCACGCTCCCAGAAACCCCGAGCGTCGCGTCGGTGGTGATCATGGCCATAGTGACCGTCGCGGTCGCGCTTACGAGACCTGTCGTAGTCCCGCCTTCCGCGCCGGTCCTCCCACACACGGGATGGAGGCAGGGGCGGCGGGGGCAGCATCGGACGCCGCCGCCAGTCGTGGCGCGGTCCCCTGGCACCACCCGCAGTGAGACGCTGGCGCTTGCCGTCCCTGCACTCCCCACCGCCATTGGCCGCGGCGGCCGGGGACTCCCTCCTGGGCTCCTTCCTCGCCTCCACGGCCGGGGTCCTCTGCGGCACGTCCGCCACCGCCACCGCATTGTGGGCCACGGTCGCAGCCGCCTCCTGCAACTGCGGCTGCGGCTGCAGCGGAGGCACGGGCGCAGGCGCAGGAGGAGGCAGGGGCGGCGGCGGCGCGGGGACGGCCTCGGCGTTGATGCTCTCGAGTATCCGGTCGATCTCGGCGACGAAGCCGTCGTCGGCGCCGCAGTCCATGGCCGGTATGAGGCCCGGGTCGAAGTCGGCGGACGCGGCGAAGTCGATGCCGCAGAGCAGGGAGGCGCCGTCCTCACACGCGTCGTACCAGTACGACGCCGCCGCGTGCTCGCCGCCTCCTGGCCCTCCCGCCATCTCGCTCTGCAGCAACAGCAGACACGCCGAAAGTTACAGGCCACAACAACGCCTCCAACTAATCAACCAGCAGAGGATAACACAGGGGGGAATCAGAATAAGAATCAGAGAGGAGGCGAAGACGAATGTCGCTACTACTTGTGGGCGCCGCGGCGGGCGGACAGTGACCGAACCGAACCCAACCACGGAGAGAGAGTGGAAGAGAAAGAGGCGGTGATAAACCGTACGAATCACGCAAGCGCAGGGGGCGAGGTGGAAGGGAGTGGAGAGTGGAAAGGGGTGGCGATGGCGATGCCGGGTTCCGATTCCGATATGGGGGTGGGGCGGAGAAGGGGCTCGATTCGATTCGACGGTGTATCAACGCTACCCTTTCTCTTCACTCTCTCTCTCTCTCTGTCTGATTGCCTTCTCCCTGCCGTCCCTCGCCTGCTCCTCCCAGCTTGCTCTGATGATTTTTGATTGGAGGGAGGCGAGCGGGACTCAACGAAGCGATGGGGGCTCTCTGGCCTCTGGGGGACCGTCTTTTTTGTTTTTTTGGCCCTTTTTTTTGAAAGATTCTCTCAAATAGGCCCCTGACGGAAAGATTTCAAAAAATGGACCCTCAGCTTGGCGCCATGGACCATGGCGCCAAGCTACAACGTCATGGCGCCATGTATCCTGGCGCCAAGAGGCATCCGACGTGGCTACACGGGGATCTACGTGGCGCGTAGGCTTGGCGCCATGCATCTTGGCGCCAAGCCTTGGCGCCACGGATCTTGGCGCCAAGCCTTGGCGCCACGGATCTTGGCGCCAAGCCCCTTAATAACTGTCGGCCCTTCCTTTTCTTCTTCCTTCTCTTTCCTTTCTTCCTCATTTCTTCTTCCTCTTCCTCGCGCCCGACCCCGCCGCCACTCGCCGTCGCCGCCGCCGCTCCTCGCTCCGCCCGCCGCCGCCCGTACCACGCCGGCCGCCGCGCCCTCCGCCGGCTCCCGCCGCCGCCGGAGCCGCCCGTGCCGCGCGCGGCCACCGCCGGCCGTAGCGCCCGCGCCGCCGCCGGCCGGCGCCGCCACCGCCGGCCGCCGCCACTAGGCCCGGCGCGGCCCCCGCCGGCCGCCGCCGCCCCCTCCGCCGGCGCCGCATCACCCGCCGCCGGCCGCCGCCGGCCACAAGTAAGTTTTTTTTTTTAAAATTAAGTTAGGATTATTGAAATTTAATATATTTTTGAAGTTATTATTTATTATTTAATTTAGTATGAAATTTAGTTAGGATTAGTGAAATTTAGTTTAAATATATATGTTAATATTGTTTAGATTGATTATATAATTTAGTTAGTTATTTAGTTAGCTAAGTAGTTAGATAATTATTTAGTTAGCTAATTATATATTCATTAGTTAGTTATTTAGTTAGCTAATTATTTTTTTAGTGTTAGTTAGTTTTTTTTTAGTTATTATTTTATTTCGATTTAGTTATTTAGTAAGTAAGTAGTAGTATACTAAATTCGTCATTTTTAGTTATAGTATGTAATTTTTAGTAGTTAGTAGTAGTTAATATCTTTTTTTAGTTAATTAATTAGTTAGTTAGTAGTGAATAATTAGTAGTTAGTAGTTAATTCATATTTATTAGAGACCTATTACTTATTATGTTTTAAATATACTGGAGTAAAATAATTATACTTAGTACGCTTAGTTATGTTTTCGAACTAGATGGACAACCTAGTGAGCATTTATTATGGAGGAACTGTAGAACGAGATCGCTATGGATATGTTGAGCTTGTGGACATGCAAAGTGTGCCTGTGCTATTCAATGAGAGGCCATCATTCAGTGAGTTGACTGCAAGAGCTCGTGAGGAGGTACATTGCCGGACGGATGATGGCATCATAGTTGATGGTGTACTTCACTTTGGTTACCCTCCCAACATGCTAAGGAAGATGATCCCAATAGGTTGTGCAGATCAGTGGGACAACTATGTGAGATCGGCTATGAAAAGCCAGTTCCAAAGTTTGGATGTGGTTGTGCAGCGGGTGCTCGTTGATCCAATCCCTCTTGGGTTGTCCCCGCCAATGGGTGAGCACGCATGTTTTGAACCTCCCGTCTTGGAACGTGATGTGGATGCGGAGGTCCCGCCTATGGTTCCCGATGCACAATCTGCCCCTTACGATGTGGCACATCCTCCTCAGGAGATCCCGTTGACACAGAATCATCCTAGTAAGTCTCAATTAGGTGTCCTATTTTTCTTTGAAACTTAAGTCTTTTCTTTTCATCCACTCTTCTTATCATCTCTTCTTCGTTGTTGCAATATTGCAGGAGATGTTCCCGATAATGAGGGCGCTCCTGCGGATGATGCTCAAGTCCAGATTGGAGATGGAATCCGCGCCTCCAATAGTGTTGAAATTATGAATGATTCAGAGCCATATGAGATCGCAAGGGCTGTTGATTCTGACGATGATCGTCCCGTTGGAGAGCTCACAGAGAGTGACGTTGAGATGCTTAGGCGTATTTTTCCCGGCCGTCGTGATCCTCTGATTCATGAGTTCAGTGATCTTACTCATTCAGATCAGGCGTTTGCAGAAGGACGTGATGATGAGCTGCAGGAAGCTCCAGAGGCTGGTCCTAGTATGGAGATAGAGAAGGGTAGGGTTTTCAATGACCTCCCTGCATTGAAGAGGTGGTTGCAAGCGTTTGCAGTGCTACGCAAGAGACCGTTTAAGGTCCTGCATTCCTATGTGGAGCGGCGTTACACGGTTGTGTGTGACAAGGAACGGTGTCCATGGAGAGTTTGTGCAAGGAAGCAAAAGGTTTCAGGAAAGTGGAAGATCACAAGAGTTGTTGGGCCGCATACCTGTTCCTCACATGACCTGAACACAAAGCATCGGCAGTTGACATCAACCCTCATTGCCAAGCGGTTGATGAAAGTATTACAGGGAGAGCCGAATATGAAGGTCAGGACAATTATCAAAATAGTTAATGAGGTATATGGAGGATATGACATAAGTTATGGCAAAGCCTGGAGGGCTAAGCAGCGTGCGTGGAAGATGATATATGGGGACTGGGAGGATGGCTACGAGCAGCTTCCAGTACTTCTCAATGCAATCCAAGCAGTGAATCCGGGCATGCATTACGAGTACATCCCTAGGCCAGACGCATGGAAAGATGGGAGGCAGATATTCTTTCGTGCTTTCTGGTGCTTCCCTCAGTGTGTCGAGGCCTTTAGGCACTGCCGTCCAGTCTTCTCCATTGATGGTACATTCTTGATTGGCAAGTACCGTGGCACACTACTCATAGCCATATCATGTGACGCAAACAACAAACTTGTTCCTTTGGCATTTGGTTTGGTTGAGAGGGAGAATAATGATAGCTGGGTATGGTTCTTGAGGCTAGTCCGGATACATGTGGTTGGGCCTGGCAGGGAGGTGGGCGTCATATCGGATAGGCACCAGGGCATACTTCATGCTGTGCGAGAGGAGATAGAGGGGTACGCGCCTTTGCACCATCGTTGGTGTACTCGGCACCTTGCTGAGAATCTACTCCGAAAGGATGGTGTCAAGGATAATTTTGATCTTTTCCAGGAGGCTGCTAGACAGCTTGAGGATAAGTATTTTCGGAGGAAGTTAGAGGAAGTTAGAACCGCATCTAATGCAGAAGGTAGACAGTGGCTGACAGGTTTGATGAGAGATGTGGAGAAATGGACAAGAGCTCATGACGCAGGTGGTTGGAGGTACGAGTTTCAGTGCAGCAACATGGCAGAGTCATTTAACAAGCTGTTGCTGGGGATTCGTGGTATGCCCGTGAACGCTATCGTTCAATTCACATTCTATAAGCTTGTTGCATGGTTCAACGATCGGCACGCCCATGCATTGCAGTTGCAGAGTGAAGGTAAGATTTGGGCTCCAACACCTCAGGCACATTTAGAGAAGGCGAAGGAAAGGGCTGGGACACATGAGGTCACATGTTTTGACCATGCGACTGGAAGGTATGAGGTGAAGCATATCGGTGGTACTACATCTGATGGCGAGGTCCGAGATGCGAGGATTCATGTTGTAGTCCTCCAAGATTTCTCATGCACTTGTGGGAAACCAAGGCAGTATCACTTTGTATGCTCTCACCTTATAGCAGCTGGTAGGCATCGCAACTATGATATTGAGGCTAGGATACCTCATCAGTTCAGTGTCCACACGCTGGTCGAGACATGGAGGCCCCGCTTTGTGCCTTTCCGAGACCCTGGAGAGTGGCCTCCATACTATGATATTGAGGCTAGGATACCTCATCTTTGTTGGTATGTTTGTATGTCTATGAAATGCATATATGATAGCTGGGTATGCTGCAACATATAAAGGAAACTCTGCCGAAATTTTTACCTTTACCATACATGTATGCTTCAACACGATGTTCACTAACTTGTATACACGTTGTGCAGGCTCGATCGTAAGAAAAACAGGAAAATCTTTGATTGGGCCCATCACCACCGAGACTTCATCGACATGTGGAATTTGTTCGATGGGAACGTGGACACCAACAACGAGGCGCACACAAACATAGACTACAGGCGGTACCAAGCTTGGTACCACCAAGCTACTCGTCCGAGGCTTAGGCTGCAGTGGACACAGGATGACTACGCTGACATCGAGTCATCAGAGGATGAGGACACGGCGTACGACACCTCTACTCGTACCGGTCGCCAGGTCGGAGCAGGACCCATCTTGGACAGAGTGGTATGTCTGTGCTCTACTTTTATATATCGATTACCGTAACAATGAATTACAACCTAAAACTTTGTTGTAGGGTAACTCACTCAAGATGTCTGTCCAAGAAATCGAACGGTTTCGTCCGAGGGTGAGGGACGACGAGACACGTAGTTTCCTCGATGTAAGTACCTATAAATATGCAAATATTACTGTACTAAAATGTTAAATTAATTGACTAAACATGATTTTGTGCACCAGAGATTGGCACGTCGGCTACGCCGTACCGCGGCGCGTTGTGGTTGCAGGACAGGCACGACGGAGGATGTGTTCGTGCCTTCTGCACCCAGAGGTGGCGTAGGCTCGTCTAGCCACCCACCTACAGGGTCGCGAGACCACGGCACCGAGGAGGACGACGACGAGGACGACGATGACGACGACGAGGACGAGGACGAGGACCAGGGCCACGAGGAGATTGGACCGTCTCAGCTAGACGATGCTCCCTGGACTCAGCCTACGCAGCCGGTCGGTACCAGGCGACGTCGACCACCTGACCCTTATACTCCAGGCACCCACGCTCTTGGACACAAGGGCAAGGGTAAGTCTAGGAGACAGTGAGGGACTGTAGGCTAATTTGGGACTGTATGGACTATTATTATGGACTTTTATATCCTATTCTTATGTACTGAATGAGCTTCAGATGGAGTATATGACATATGCACTTTAAACGTGGGTGCTGATGATGATCATATATTTGTTTAAGGTGAATGTCATAAATAATGGTTGATGACATGTTTATGTGATATCTGTGTTTGGATTGAATCAAAAACAGGGAAAACTCTGCCAAAATTTTATGAAACATGTCAAGTCGTGCGGTACACCGATAGCATATAGCCTTTTCAGTGATTTATCATGTCACTATCGTATGGTACATCCTCTTTTACAGATGAATTGATTGATCAAGGAATCTAGCCTTTACAGATGAGTTTTCAAATAGGCTTTTCAGTAATTCAAATAGGCTTTTCAGGGATAGCGTGTAGGCTTTTCAGGAGCGTTAAAGTCACAATACAGCGGCTCTCCACTACACTTCTGGCTATATATACACCTTCCTCCATACAATGCTAGTCACTTGAAACGAGAAGTTTGTTATCTACGAGTAGCAATGTCTGGAGGGTCATCTAGAGGGAAGGGAGCGGGGGGGAGTAAGGGTACTCCCATTGTGTGGGAGGGGTCTCTGGGTCCGGAAGACTTTGATGAGCCAGTGTATCATTTTCCTGTCGAGACCAAGAGAGATTTCACCAAAGAGTGTCCACTCCGAGGATATGATAACCGGAAAGAAGAATGGCCAAAATATAGGCATGGTGAGGACTGCTTAGTGCAAATGTTCGTGGAGGGTTTGGATGGAGGTCGCCGATTCTTCAAATGTCCACGAGCAGAGGTAACTGGTTTTAATATTTGTTACTCAATTTTTTTCTCCATTATTTTGCATCTCATAGGCGTTACCAACTGCATGTTCAATGAAATCTTTGAAATGCAGTGTTCAGAGTCCAAAGAAAACTGTGGTTTCACTAGATGGGTCGATCCTAGACCAATCTATCCCCACGCACAGTACATCTACTACTTGCAAGACCGTATCTTCGAACTAGAAAGGGAAGTTAGCAACGGTTACAAGGACGAGGAACCAGACGATGCCAGTAGTGGTGCTGTTTCACAGGACGGACCATGCCATGATCCATATTGCAGCTGCCCTAACCACAAGAACAACGGGCCTCCACCACCACCCCCGCCACCTCCACCATCGAACATGGGAGGGTACTATGGAGAAGGGGCTACACAGTTCGCTATGTGGCCGCACTACTAGATAGAACGAAACTAGCATATGCATATGCCATGTAATGTACTTGTTGTTCGCTATAATTACCTAAGGCATGTTAGGTTTAGTCCAGGACATATGTGCCCTTGTTTGGTACAAGTTCTGACATGCCATGTCCTATGTTATGCGTGGTGAATTATGAAATCCAGTACTTCCTTATGTTATATGTGCAACTCGATAACTAGTTTCAGTAACTCAGGAACATTAAACATTACATATCACAACACCAAGCACGGTCCAAAAACTTAAAGTGCACATGACGTACATGACGACGAATTAAATAACAAAGAACATGTCCTAGGCACATGATATACCTAAAGTACATCGACCATGTTCTGGGCATACAAGTAGCATACTACTGAGTACAACGAGGCCACTTTCCCTTGTTCTGAGCATCGGGATTCTCCTCCATCGCTGCCTTCGCTCGGCGCACGCGCTCAAGCTTCCTCTCCCTCTCCTCCCTACAAGCAGCAACACGCCTCATTTCCTCCTCTTCCTTGTGCTCCTTCGCTGCTGCCTCCTCTCTACGTCTCTTCTCTAAGATCTCCAGGCGCTCCGCATCCCACTCCTTCAAGCCTTGTAGAAGCCGCAAGTCAGCCTCCTTGATCTCAGTGTCAATCCACTGTTCAAAATCACATAGCGGTGGAGGGGTCTGCAGCAAATTCAATTGTTTGAAATCCAATTATTAAGCAGAACTTCATATGACACAAATTAATTAATAAACAAAAGCAGTTTCTCACAATAAATGTACTGCGGCGCTGACGCTCTGTTGGTTCCCATGCAAAATTAGAACACATCCAATATCTCTGCTTATATGTTGCCTCATCTTCGGAAATTTCAACCTTGCAAGGATCACCACAAAAACACATTGGTATTGGGACACCGCTAGGGAGCGGCTTTAGGACGTATGGACTTTCGGTCATCCGTCCATAGCTATAATTCAATAAATACGGTCAATATAACAAAACAATTAACAATAAATCTTAAAAATAAAGGTTTATTATACGATGAAACGAATGTACACATACCTTTGTTTTCTAGCTTTCCCACGCCTAGGCATCCTACGGTTCAACAATACATATGTATTTCAAAATTTTGAAGTTCATAGGTAAAAAATATGCCTTTATTTTACCAAATCGATTCGAATAAATTAAGGAAGGGTGACAGGATACCTACCTCTCGAAGATCCACGGATAAAATCCAACTTCTCACGGTCCAATTGCTCGATTATAGAGCAACGGAAAAGTGTCTAAATGAAAAAGCCGAAGAGAATGAGTAAGAAAACGGGAATGACTGGGGATAGGAAGGGGGTAGGCTATATTATGGGTGCTTGGCGCCATGCAGCATGGCTCCAAAGCTTGGCGCCATGGATCTTGGCGCCAAGGCTTGGCGCCATGCTCCATGGCGCCAAGCTACGCCACGTAGATTCCCGTGGAGCCACGTCGGATGCCTCTTGGCGCCAGGATACATGGCGCCATGACGTTGTAGCTTGGCGCCATGGTCCATGGCGCCAAGATGAGGGTCCATTTTTTGAAATCTTTCCGTCAGGGGCCTATTTGAGAGAATCTTTCAAAAAAAGGGCCAAAAAAAACAAAAAAGGCGGTCTGGGGGAGAGGAGAGGGGCTTCGAGGCGAGGAAGAGGAGGGCGGAGACGGGAACCACGCTGCGCCCGGCGCACGGGAGCGGTCGGTCTCCCACTGACGTGCGGGGCATGGATGCAGGGGGGCAGGGTGTGGTGCGGTGGACCGGGCCTAGGGCGGGTCGGGATCGGGCATAGCAGGAGGGCGCATGGGCGCGGGCCTCTGCTGCGGCCTAGGAAGGACGCCCTGCGCAAGCAGAGGCAGGCAGCACGGGGCATTTGTTACCTGTCGTGCGGGAATGACCTGCCGGGCCCAGTCGCAGCGGCGCGGTTCCGTGCGAGCGCCGAGGCGGGGACCGTGTGGAATGACTCCTCCCTGTGCGGGCGTGTCAGAGCGTCTCGGGACCAGGCCACCCTGCCCTTGCGCAGTGCGCACAGCCAACCTGTTGATAGCATAAATTTGGCTTCGGCAATAGCTTGTTTATTTGTTAGCTGAGAAATATTTCCATTACCCGGTTTAATTTTTCAACGAGCTAATTCGGCTGCTAATAAATATTTTGTATTGATCCATTAGCTAATTAATGGAAGCGGCACAGGAGGAGACAAACAGGAAAGAACAACATTGATCTTCAGGATTAGCTGGTGTTGGCGTTGCATTGGTGCGCAAAAGGCATGGGACATGACAGAGTTGTTGGGATCTCAGGCATGAGCTTGTGGGTCATATGATGGAAGACAAATTGCATACATGTTACATTGGCTCAGCTATATGGGAAGAAAGCAAAGAGAAACCGAAAAAAGGTTGAAGTTGAATCGGACTGGAGAATATTTGACAAAGGAAGAAAGTATTTTGCAAGCGATTGGTTATTTTGCCGATCGGGCTAGCGCCCAGACGTCTGTCCCTGCCCGCCCACTTCTCACCTGCTGCGCCCACCCGTAAGCATATGAAGCCTGCCCGTGCCAGTGGGGACCGTCGCCGCCTTCCTGTGCTTGACACCGAGGCGAGACAGCAGAAAAGGCGAGGAGGGATGTGCAAGACTTGATCTAGTTTTGAAACATCCAGAAGCAGCAATTGCAACATACGTCTGAAAACAAATGAAACCTTTGAAACATGCATCTAAAACACTTGTAAAAACACCTGAAAAATACTTGACACCATTGTAAACATACGCAACATCCTAATAAAACGCATGCATTTCATCCTTTTAATAAAAAAATAGGTGGGGGTTTTCCCCCACTGAGCCCTCCAAAAAATAACATACGTCGGAAAAAAAACAGATGAAACAGTGAGAAACAGGAGCTTGCAACATACGTGTATAACCATTGCAACATATGCAACATCCCGATCCACTTTTGCAACATCCGTATGAAAACACTTGCAACGTACCTCTAAAACACTTGAAACAGACGCTTGCAACATGCAGTTTCACCACAAACATCTCCTTGCTGTTGGGGAGAGTGGAGGCTCATCGGCATGTGGAGTTCGCCGGAGACAGCAGCCTAGTGGTGCTTGTAGGCAGCAGCTCGTTGGTGGCTACGCAACAAGGCAAGGAGGTAGCAGCCTCGCGCCGCGCCTGGTAGGGCCGTTAGCCGACACTACTACAGAAATCTTAATGGAGGCGGGCATTGCAACCGCCTCCAATCAAATGTCACGGTTAATCTGTGACTTACGAAGGTGGTTGCTTTGCCCGCCTCCGTAAATTGAATTAAAATAATAAAAAAAGAAGGTGAGCCCTAGCCCATATGGGCCTGACGTCGAGCCCAACCACGCCGCCGCCGTCCTGGATCCGCCACCACTACCGTGTCGGGACGCGCCGTCGTCGCCAGATCCGCACCTGGACGTGCAGTCGATGGAGCCCCTGCAGTCGGATCTGGTGGAGGCGGTGGAGGATCTAGTGCGACCCCCGCTGGATCTGCCTCCTCGCCACACATCCACTGCCTCCGTTGCCGGCGCTCCCTCCACACTAAGGCCTCCCCCTCCAGGGGCCTCTGTCGCGCCGTCGAGGGGCCTGTGAAGGAGCTGCGCCGCCCGCAGGAGGAAGAGGGTGGCCTTGGGAGGGAGGGGGAGGCCAGCACCCGCCGAATCTAGGAGGGAGGGAGCTGCGCCGCCGGGTCCGGGAGGAAGGGAGTCACACCGCCCGCAGGAGGAAGAGGGGCGGCCTTGGGAGGGAGGGAGAGGCCGCCACCCGCCGGATCTAGGAGGGAGGGAGCTGCATCGCCGGATCCAGGAGGGAGAGGGCCCTGCACGGGTGTCGATGGGCTCGGGAGAGAGGGAGAGGGCCTCCCGGCCGTGGGGGAGAGAGCTCGGGAGGGAGAGGGCGTCGTCGAGCTAGGGACTCAGGAGGAAGAGGGCGGCGGCTGTGCGTGGGGGGAAATTGAAGTGACCAGAAAAGAGAAACCCTAAGTCTGGTTTATATACAAGCCCGATAGGAGAACATATATGGACTTTTGCCTGGGCTCCGAGCTGGGCCAGCATTTTTTAAGGCGGGCCTTTAGTGTGTCTGCCTCCAAAATTGGATTTATGGAGGCGGGCACCTTAAGACGATCGCCTCCAGAAATAGGCCATTTTTGGAGGCGGTTGTCTCAACGTGCCCGTCTCGATAAATCCAATTTTGGAGGCGGGCATTTCTTGACCGCCTCCCTAAATAAAAATGTTCGCCTCCATTAATTGCCTAGCTTTTCTCGAGGCGGTTGGATTTTTTAACCGCCTTGGTCAATAAAATGGCACCGTCTTGCAAAATCGTTTGTGTAGTAGTGCGAGCGACATGTCTCGCAGGCGGCTACGCGCCTAGCAGGCCCGGCAACCGCGCCGTCGTGACTCGCAGGCAGCTGCACGCCGAAACCAAGAGAGGACAGTCGCACGCTATAGGCCTGAAAGTCGAGCGCCGCATGTGAGAGTGAAGCGAAGCGGAGCGAGGCGTGCAAGATTTGATTTTGTTTTTTAGGCGAGCGGTGCATGCGGCAATGAGTGGAGCGAGACGTTCGGCATTCCAGACATCTTAATGGTAGCATTAGCAGCCATATGCATTTTGGACCGGAACGGTAAGAATTTTATAAAAAAAAGTTATATAGAAATTTTTATTGAAATCTAGAGTCTTAGAGCAACATCATCAAATATCTCATCTCCTCTCCTATCCTTAAATAAAATCTTAACCGGAGATTTGATTGCTTCGGCACATATCCTATACGATTTCCTTTCCTTAAAAACATTGAGAGATATCTTAAAGTCTACTCTCCTCTCCCGTAAAGAAAGGAGACGTCAGTGCATCTCCTATTCGTGAGTCCCACGGTAGAACTGTCGTGGTCGGTCGCACTCATGCCATTGCCTGACGGACGCCCGCGACTCGCACCCCACCCTGCACCTCACTCCGCCGCTCGACTGTCGCTACTCCTTCGCGCCTCGTCGCCGGTGTGGCCACCTCACGGCCGTGGCTCGTGTCCCTGCTCGTCGGTGCGGCCATCTTGCGCTACTAGCCACCACGTGCCTGCGATCACTCGCAACCATCCGATTGGTGTAGGAAGGAAGAAGAGAGATGGATTTCACAGGACATGTGGGCACGACACGTAAGAATGGATAAAAAAAGGGGTGAGTTTTAAGAGATACTATGTACTACCTTATACGACTTTTGGCAACATGTACTACGGCCCAGTTTAGATCCAGAAAATTTTGTAAAAGAACAGTAGATTCTCGTCACATCGAATCTTTAGACGTATGCATGAAGCATTAAATATAGATAAAAAATAAAACTAATTACACAGTTTAGACGAAATGGACGAGACGAATCTTTTAAGCCTAATTATACCATGATTTGACACTAATTGCCAAATAACAACGAAAATGCTACAGTTGCATTTTGCCAAAAATTTTGGCAACTAAACAAGGCCTAACTTATATAACCTTTGGAAATCACATCCAAATACACGTTTAGTACAACAAAGTTTTCGATTTTGCAGGCTCTTGGACTTGAGCCTAGCCGCTTCATACAGCACCTGCATTTTGGCGGAAAAATAAAGTGAGCAAATGCTCGTTTCAAAATCGAACAAAATATTGACTGTGTTTAGTTCCCAAAGTCGGGAGTGTCAAAATTACTGTAGTGTTATTGTAGCATTTCGTTTGTATTTGGTAATAATTGTCCAATCGTTGACTAATTAGGCTCAAAACGTTCGTCTCGCAAAGTACAACCAAACTGTACAATTAATTTTTGATTTCATTTATATTTAGTACTTCATGCATATACCGCAAGCTTGATATGACGAGAAATTTTTTTTTCTGTATAGTGCCAAGTTCAGCAGGTCAGTAGGAACTAAACACAGTTCTAGCCGGGAGCACATGAGGATGGCAGTGAGTAGCTGAGTGCATTGACACTTGACAGTACGGAGTTCCTCAGCTCCCCGAATTTACGAGTACTCAGTACGGAGTTCCTCAGCTCAGCTCTGCAGGAGAGTGGAGTGGCTGCCTGCCCTTTCCTTTTCTTCGTCTCTGACAAGCAGTCAAGCGTGTGGAGTCGGAGTAGGCCTGGGCCAGTTCCCCAAGAATTTTGCAAAATTTTTCACGTTCCCGTCGCATCGAATCTTTAGACGCATGCATGAAGTATTAAATATAAATAAAAAATAAAACTAATTACACAGTTTAGACGAAATCCACGAGACGAATCTTTTAAGCCTAATTAGACTATGATTTGACACTATTTGCCAAATAACAACAAAAATGCTACAGTGCTCATTTTGTCAAAAAATTTGGAACTAAACTAGGCCCTGGTTTAGATGGCATGAGAAGTTGAAAACTTTGTAAGATTTATCATCATATTAAATTTTTGTATGTATAGAGCATTAAATATTGGTAAAAAATTAATTAATTATATAGTTTATCTATAATTTGGGAGACGAATCTTTTAAGTCTACTTGGACTATGATAAAACAATAATTATCAAATATAAACAAAAAAAATGTTACGACAATTTTCAAGCAGATTTTTTTTTGCCATCTAAGCGAGGCCTAGGAGGAGATATTTATGGGCACCCCGACATGGGATCCTCTGTCCGGGAATCCTGCCCGCCAGCTCGGGTCAGGGATCGATCACGTGTCTCGCGCCCAACACCAACGACCATCGGTCCTATAGCCTCAGATCGACTCCATGCCTCGACATCAAAGAACGCCACACAAATAATGTCCCGAGATGGCCGCATCAAAGAACGCATATCGCCTCTACCATAGAAAGAAACAGATGAAGGGTGTGTTTAAATCCTTCAAACTTCCAAAAATTTTACAAGATTTCTCGTCACATCGAATCTTTAGACGTATGTATAGAACATTAAATATAGAAAAAAAAACTAATTACACAGTTTGGTTGTAAATCACGAGACGAATCTTTCGAACCTAATTAACCTATGATTGGACACTAATCGTCAAATACAAACGAAAGAGTTATTGTGCTTCCAAAAATTTTACAACAACAACTAAACACAGCGAAGTCACCACTGATCGCGCACACTCACCCTAAACAAATACACGCACACGCTTCCTATCCATATAAATCTCTGAAAAGTTGATCCGAGATATCTTAAAATTAACGAAATCACCATATTATACTCCTATAATAACATCATTAAATCCTGAAAAATTTTAAAAGACATATATAAAACACCTATACATCAAATCAAGGAACTGAACTTTTATTCGCTATCGTAGTAACTATATTAACCTATACTCCGTATTCACGTAAGACACGCTCAGTTCGCTATTATAATCATAAATGTAGATGTTTTATTATATAATGTAATAAAGTTAATCAAACTTATGGTTTAACTTGGTACTATACGTTTTCTACAAGGCGGAGCAAGTGATTTTTATCTCAAGCAAAATAGCAAATAATAGCTACTTGCAAAAGCATCATCGATGAAAGAGGCCCCAAATCTCAATGCCAGGAACATTCGATTGGCAGTCGACGACGAAGGCAAGTTGACAATAGCATTCGGTTCCAACGCCCTGTTCGTTTGGATTTATCAGCAGAATCAGCAACCATCCAGCAGTATTTTTCTCTCACAACAAACCAGCGAACAGTGCTTTCAGCACAATAAACCAGCGAAACGAACAGACTGCAAGAGTCGCACAAAAGAACATTGGGGTCCTCGCTTATATAAAAAAACGAAAGGGAAAACTTCATAGTTTATATCCTCTTCGGATGCAACGCAACAAAATACAAAGAAATTCAAAGAGATACAAGGACAGAGGAAAGTTTTTTTAAGCTCCGATTTTTTTGTCTTAATTTTCAACAGTTCATTCATGCATCCCAAAGGAACACAAAGGTTTTTGTGGGCCTGTTTTGTGTTGTTTTTTCTACAATTTATTTAAAATGCATCCCAAAGGTGCACAGATTGTACTGTAGGGCCTCTTTGATAGAACACATCTTTAATTCTAACGGATTATGGTGGGACAACAGAATAAAAATAGGTAAGAAATCATTATATAGTAATTCTGGTGTGGATTGAATATAGAGCAATGAGAAGCGGAGTTTTTTTTTCACCTCAAAGTGTGAATGGACAATTGGATTTTGTTTTCGCCCCGCTAAAATATATGCGGATGTTTGTTGTTTCGCAGACGAGGAGTGATTCTCATGGAGAAACTGCTCCAATGAGTGCGGGTACTTGTGTGGATTTTTGTTGTTTGGCAGAGGAGGAAGGATTCTCACACAAAAACTACTTCAATAAATGCGGTTAAACGACCCCGTATATTTATATATGTACCTAACATTAGAGAGCGAAAATAATCTTTCTTCTGCCTCTCACTCTCTCGCGCGTTGTACATTTGTCATCCATTAGTCTCTCTATTCCAAACGTTCCTCCGTTGTCTCATCCTTTACTCCAACCTTTCTCGTTTTGTGTTTGGAGTTATAAAATATTTGTTGGCGTTGCAATTCTCATGTCATGGTTTGTCCACTCGAGTGTGTTCACGTTGTGGTGTGCTTGCATACGTGTGTCTCGCCCACCATCTTTTTTATACTCACCATGTACACGCAATAGCCACCTATATAAGTTGAGCAATCTCACCATCAGGGTTGTACAGCACGCCGGTGGCCGCGACCCCTTCTCCACGGAGCTGGTGTCCGCATCAGCAATCAGGTTGTGCCCTTTTTCTGCTCCGTGCTAACGATGGCCCTCTCTCCCCCACGCTAGTGGTCGAGAGGCCTCACGCCCCTCCCCCTCAGCGCAGCTATGCACAACACTCCTCCA
Organism: Saccharum hybrid cultivar R570; assembly: GCA_038087645.1. NCBI lineage: Eukaryota > Viridiplantae > Streptophyta > Magnoliopsida > Poales > Poaceae > Saccharum > Saccharum hybrid cultivar. The sequence continues at coordinate 36,445,454 of JAQSUU010000012.1, read as the reverse complement.
TCCCCACGTCGACCACCCAATCTTGCCCTTTTCAATTGCATTGACGCTAGCGGCTCCGCCTCTCTTTTGCTGAGGCGATATCCGTTCTTCTCCCCTCTCATCGAGTCAAGGTCCGTCGCCATGAGCTGATGGAGGCTGTGTTCGACAACCACAACAATCAACACCCAATCAGTTTCTCCAAGTGGAGGAAGACGATACATGTGAGGTGGCCGCGGTGCATCCACAGCGAGCATGGCGAACACCACGAAGAGTAGTCCCACGCAACTGGCCCTGCGAGCTTCAACATCGAGTCCATCCTCCGCATTGTGTACGTGTGGAGCGGGGTCCACACCGCGTGGAATAGCGCCTTATCCAAGTTCAAAGCTATGATTGTGTTTTTTTTGGAGGGAGTATATCTTTAGAAAGCATGACAAATCTCATATCTCGTACTATAGATTGACTTGTTTATTGTAACTAGCAAACTTGCCCGTGCGTTGCAACGGGATTAAAAAAGTTATCAAACTTTCATATAAAATGGTGATGAAACAGTGCATATCTATTTATGTTTTATTCTTTCTCCAATTTTTTCAAACTATAATTTATTTTATGAAGACCACGGCATCCATATTATAAGTTAATGTTAGCAACAGTATGACTATGTTCTATTATAAGTTTGTTTCAAATTAAAATACAACCTTGATAGATTTTATTTCTGCTACACAATACAGAAATATTTAATTATGAATATATACAAATTTTAATTTACATACTGTCCAATTGGTTTATTATAGTTGGCCATCAGTTGATATACATTTTAATAAGAACAAACTTTATTTCTAATCATAATTGCATCAACAACTTAATGATTGGAATATTTGTTTCTTAGGGAAGGATCAATAATTCAAAGATTCTTTTTATGTTTATGAGAAAAAAAACATAAGAAAGAGGTACTCATCATATAAGAAATAAAAAAAAATCAAACCTGGCAACCGGATGGAAAAAACTGGGCAGATGAGCGTTAAAACCGAGCGAAAAAAATCTTAAACGGACTGAGTGATTGGGTAGCACTAGATGGTCGAGGGCATCGCCGTCGACACCCGGCGGCTCTTCTTCGCCGGCCGATACCTCGACGAACGGACAGAGTGAAAGGGGTCGCGTTGGACGGAGGGCATTGCCGTTGGCGCCCAACGGCTCTTCTTTGTCAGCCAATACCTGGACGAGCGAACGGAGTTAACGGGTGGTGCTGGATGTTGATGGCGTCGCCGCAGCTTCCAGCGGTTCTAGGTCCTTCTTCACCGACTGACGTACATCTAGACGACGACGGCCTGCCGGGTGCCACCCGTCGCATGCTACAGTGTGCGCCATGGGTCTGTCCTCTTCCTCAGCCTCCACCTCTGCCTCCACGTGATGTCTCACTGTACATGCTCGCTGCTCTTAGGTCTCGTTCGGTTGTGCTGATAAGTCGGCTGAAAAATACTGTTGGCTGATTTGTTGTGAGAGAAAAACACTGTTCCGGTTGCAAGCTGAAAAGTACGGATTATAAGCCGGACGAACAGGGCCTTATAAATATCATACGTGGTATGTCCATTATTTTGGGTACACACCACACGAACGTTCGCCTGACCATTCGATCGACATGGGTTTCGGATCAAATGAACAAGCCTTCAAGGAGTTACAGCAGCGACTGGCCGAGCTTCGACGCGAGTTTGACGTCGTTAGCCGGATCAAGGATAACCCCCAATTCACTGGCCTACGCGGGCCATCGCCACCAAGGAGGCCATTTGGAAGCGCTACGTGCTGGTTCATCCGCAATGACTTATTGGGCCGAGGGGCGAGGACTTGGCGTGTTCTTTTTCTCTACCAAGCTGAACCCCTGTGAATGATGCTTGGATGGACGGTCAGCATGTCTCGAATTTGTGCGGGAAATATTTTTGCTGCACTTTCCTTGTTGTTTCCTTGCTACGTGTTGTTTCAATTTTTTTTTTGTGTTTCGTGAGTCCGTTCTTGAGTCCAATTTTGGTGAGTCCTGTTTTAGTTGGCTTCCCTGAGTCCGTTTCTTTTCCCACGTTCAGCTTTTTCTTCCCATCTAGTAGATCATATAATTCCGGATGGAAGGCCTAGAGTTGGAATTGGAATTTGATTTCGGCATTGATGATAACCATGTAGATTTAGAGTTGGAGGGGAGGGTGACAAAGGACTTTTTTATATGTATATTTTTTACACGGCTTCGGAAGCGGTTTTCAATTTCTATCATCTCGTAGGTAGTTAGAAAGGGCAGACTAAAAAAATGGATATAAAAAATGGGCTGAATTTTTGTGTCTTTATTAGGTACTAGCAAACATGCCCGTGTGTTGCAACGGGACTACAATTTGATATGCTACCAGCAGCACATGCGTAGCTAGAGCCCATGCGGATGAAGTGACCATGGCAATACAGGTTGAATTGGCAACACGGCGGCCACAAAATGCAGCAAGCTTGCATAGTGCCACCAGCCACGCCTAGGCACGACCAACGATACAGTAGCACCACCACGTAGAATTAGGCCTCCACGACGTTCGTGTGGGCGCAGCTCTTGTGGTTGCTGAGTGGCCGCTTGAATTGGCAATGCGGCGGACACAATAGCACGCTGCGTGGAATAACTGGGTCCAAACCAGTTGTTATACAAGCCCTGGACGGATGGCTGCCACGTGGCGTTATAAAAAATCAGACGTCACCCAACTGACGAATCCTCGACAGCATGTCACACGTCCGTGCGGATTCTGCATTCACTTGATCCAACCACCTTCAGCCGTGTGATTTTCTCCCCATGACACGGGTCATCCATCCATGGTAGGAGTCCATGGGAGAGAATTGGACTCTGGGTCCATACAATTTTATTTCGCTCGGACAATGTCACCAACCACGACCAAACAGTACCAGTGTCATTGGTTTCATTGGGGAGCAGCAAGTATGACCTTGGTAGATGTTTCGCTACAGCAAGCCAATGACATGGATAAACACGAACTCATTTAATGTGATTCAGTCGACTGTTGCAGCTAGCTACCATATATTTGCACGATCTAAACGGTTGGAGCATGGCCATCTAGCCGAGCGCCCATAGTGCACACGCTTGGCTTCGACGTAATGCCCACAGGCGGCAGGGGCTAGCAGGAGGTAACAGACTCCGCCGGCCCAACGTGATGGACGCCCGGACTGTCCAACATAACGCCTCTTTGTCATTCATAGCCAGCTGCACAGTCGCAACCGCTAACGTTAACCGTCTCCTCCGCCTACAGTTCTTCGAGAAGCTCTTGTGATGTCACCACCATTGTATGACCTGCTGCATCTGCCACCACCGGTCTTCTCCAACATGCGCCGCCACAGGGCTAGGCTTTGATGGGTGGCCATGCAGCAAGTTAGAGCAGCGGCTCTGGTTGCGTGGGCGGCTCTAAGATTTTATGAGTTCCAATCGCTTTTACTTGATGATGCACCGAAACAAATAATTGTTTATATATATATATATATATATATATATATATATATATATATATATATTCATGACATGACTCAGACCGGAGGCAAACGTGTTTGACCGAGTCTCTTTTCAGATGGATGGAAAAAATATTAAAATTAACAGATCAAAACTAATGGAAGAAGTAACATGGCTGCTTTTTTTATCCGTTTTCATGTAGACGTGGTCTAGCTTGTTGACATTATGTTGGAATAGCGATACGAAAGTATGGCTCACGAAGTTATGGCTGCCGCAAGTTTTTTGGGAAATTTTTTTGGAAAGCTACAATACCAATGAACAGTTCCAGGTGGGGTGGAGTAGAGTTCAAACTTTTTTTCGGCTCTTCTTGTTACCGTGACCGGCCAAAGCTCTGGCTTGCGTGGCCTTTTTACTTTTTTTTTTCCTGTTTTCCCCTATCATGATCTCATCTCATTAGGCCGTATCTTTAGTACTTTTTTCCCAAACCATGGCCGCCATCTCCAGGTCTTTTTTCCCCTCTTCCACTCGGGAAAGGCACAGGTAAAATAGGCAAAAGAAATATACAGATACATCCTTTCCTATTTAGTTTAAGATTTCTATTAAGATTCATGATTGAAGGGATGTATTTGGATTAGAATTCCTATTTATCTAGATCAGACTTCGTATCGCCCTACACGAGAATTGTATGAGCACGGATTATATATATAAGTCCGGACAGAAGAACTCTCCATCGTCCGGTAGTTAGAGTGAGACGGACTAAACAAATGGATGGACGAAAAAAAGAGCCTGAAATTTTACATCTTTATTATTAAATAAGGTATATATTTGTGTGTCTTTATTAGGTAATTTTAGAGATGCAAATCATCATGTCTCTTTGCAATCGTTATGACGTGTTGAAGCAACATGAGCGAGTTGGTTTCGTTTTACGACATATGGTGTCTTAGTTTTCAAAACAAACACAAAAAGAATCCGATCGGAACATCTTGCATTTAGATTTGATTAAGATTCCTAGTTATATTCAGGTTATTTGAAGATGTCATATATATGTCCAAGATATATAATGCGAGAGTTATAAACAGACGTGAAAGGGACAATTTTCACATCTATAGAGTTAGTTACGGGGAGGTGGACGAAAAAATGGATGGACGAAAAATAATAGCCAGAAATTTTGCATCTTTATTATTATATTATAGCAAATGTGCCCGTACGTTGCAACGGGAACCTAATACATATAGAAATTGAGTCACATGCTAATTAAATATGAAGAGCGTAACACATGTCTCGAAGTCAGACTTTGTATTAATATCGCTAGACACAAGTTATTCTAACTCGTATGAACACGAGTCATGAGTCCATGTCACCTATAAGACATGGAAGTCATGATCTAGTCTGCTTGTATTGATCATCGTTAGACACGTGTTGTTCTAACTCGTATGAGTATAAGTTATAAGTCTAGATCACATACGATATATGGAAGGCGTGAGTGCAGTTTACAGTAAGTAAAATAGCGGGATGAAAAAAACTCTCTTCTGTCCGAGTTGTTAGGCGGAGGTGGATGAAAAAAATAGTAATGAATTTTTTCCTCTTCAATACTATAAGCACATAATTTTCTTTTCAGCTGCCATGGGGACCGTAATCGTCATCGCCATCGGCAGCCACGCAGGCGTCTCGGTTATCGCTTTGACCCCGAAACAGTTGTGCACTTACCATCAGCAAGCTGGGAGGCACAACCGCACAAGACGACGTCGTTGATGCAAAACATGCAACGCAACCCAAAGCGCTGGTGACACACGCAACTTGGAGATTATATGCGCGCCCGACGTTGCATGCAAGGCAACCCAAAATCATATCGTTATTGACACACGAACGTGAACATGCATCCATGCACGCCGGCCGCCAGAGGGCCGGGCTACGCCTCTATCGCGTGCCGGACCAGCCACCAGCCGGCGTCCGAGGCGTCGCCAATCACTGTAGTTGGGTACGTCGCGTCAGCACCGCCGCATGCACCGGCCACCCTTTGCTTCTCGTCACGGTACGACGGTACTTGTGCACACATACGGCTGGTTGGTTCGTGCATGCATGCACGTACGATACCACGACGGGTACACTAGTTAGTTTCGTCGAGGATTCACACCACGCCTGTCGGTACGCAATATATATGGTATTATATTTGTCTTATGTGTATTTGGCTCAGCCGTACTCAACTAGGATTGTCGAACGTGTATTTGTACAAGATTATTTTGGCAGTAGAGTTGTTTAAGTAGCTGGGATGCAAATTGAAATTGAACACAACACCGTCTCGGGAACGCTACGGACTCGTGAACAAGCTACGAGGCTGAGTACGGGTTATATAGGTATAGACGGAAGAAACTCTCGGGCAGATTGAAAAAACTCTCCATCGTCCGATATGTAAAAGGAGACGGACCAAACAAATGGATCGACGAAAAAAAACCCTAAAATTTTACCTCTTTATTATTACTAGCAAACATGTCCGTGTGTTACAACGAAAAAAACTATCAAACGCTTATAGTAAATTATGACTATAGTCTCTAATTAAAGTCAGTACAGCCTATTTTAACGAAGTCGATGTTTGAAGTTAAGATTGCGAAGCACAACGATTAAAGTCCTAAATATATAAATTTCTCATTATATATACGTACATCTTAGAGATTTGCACTGACATGTGCATATAGTTTGAAAAAATATTTATTTTTATTAGATTGGATGACAAAGTATTCAAGATTTAAGTTTACGGTTTGATTAGTGAGGTCATTAGCCGATTCATCTTATAGCAATAATTTTTTTTATTCCTAAACTATTTATTAATAAAATACATGTTTATCATAGATAAAGGTCAACATTTAAAATACTATATTTATTGTTAGAATCTGGTAACAGCCAGTGTGGAATTATTAGCGACTTTCACCTTCTAATGCTAGCTTATTTTGGCCCAAGATTATTCCAAGAGAGCAGCGTAGAGCAGACTCGTGAGCGAGCGAACCCGTTCAAAAAACAATGTGGAAGAAAGGAACTCCGAAAAAAGAAAACGGTCAGCGTAATAAATCGCATGTGCATCTTGTTAATCCCGAAACAACAATATGCACTCAGCATACATTAGGTATTAATGTATTATTAGTATTACTAGTGTCTTTTATTTATGGATGTTTGGTCAGGGAGAGTCACGGGAGGTTGTATGTCTACTTGGGACCAAGATTGCAAGAGGCGGTGGAGTTTAATTCGGACAGGAGATGGAGTTTGATTCGACGAAAATACTGCTCAGTTTTGACGCAAGAAACTCTTCTAAACCACGTTGAAGCGGATTGCCTTATACATGCTAGGTGGGACGGACGGTCATTACGAAATTGGACATGGATGGACGGGCTGGACCAAAAAATTGAGGAGAGAAATTTTGCCTCTTTAAAACGGACGTTGCCCGGCGTGCGTGAGTCAGAATACTTGGGCTTAGCTCAACCGTGTTTCAATTAAACACTAATAAGGCCTATAATAAATAATATATGCACTAAATTATTTGTTTCGTATAGAAAATCAAGGAGAGATTGACTTAGTTTAATTAGGTGACTATTATCCCGTATAGAAAATCAAGGAAAGATTGACTTGGTTTAATTAGGTGGCTTGTCTATATCTGTTATAAATTTATACCTAATAATAAAGAGTGAAAGGTCCTAATATGGTTAAAGGGGGGTGAATAGCCTATTAAAATTCTACAAACTCACTAGAGCAAAAGGTTAGTATAATAAATAGCAAAAAACAATTTTGCTCTAGCTCTATAAGGGTTGCAAGCCACCTATCCAACAATTCTAGTCACTATAATCACTATAACAATCAATGACTAAGTCACTATGAGCTCTCAAAAGCTACCTACACTAAAGAGCTCAACTAGGTGAGGAGCTACACTAGCAAAGATAAAACAAGCTCTCAAAACTAATTACACTAAAGAGCTTGTTGCAACTAGTTTACCGAAAAGTAAATGAAAGGTATGTGATCTTTATACCACCACATAGAGGATGAACCAATCACAATATATGATGACCAATCACCGGGAGAAATCCAATCATATACAAGATGAACACAAGATTTTTCTCCCGAGGTTCACGTGCTTGCCGGCACGCTAGTCCCCATTGTGTCCCTCTACACCACGTGGTTCGGTGGCTAATCGGTATCACACACCGAGCCTCTCAATAGGCACCACAAGAACCTACCAATGATGAGAGGTTGAATGACACGAGCAATCCACTAGAGTTGGAATTTGGCGCTCCACCGGGGAACCACAATAACCCCTCACAAATCACCTCTTGATTGGGGGTGGACACAATCACCAAATCCTCTCACCAATCAACAATCCACCAACCGTCTAGGTGACGACAATCACCAAGAGTAATAAGAAATTCACAATTGCAACAATCACCTAGTGCCACAAATATGAATCACACAAGCATATAAACACTAGAGCTTCCAACCTCCTCTCATGAACAACCACTGACCATGGGAATGGAGAGAAGAGGGAGATGATCCTCTTGGAGCTCTCAAATCGATCTCTAGACCAAGCTCTCTCACTTGATTGGAGCACAAATCAATGGAGTGAGAGAGGGCAGGATGAGAGCTATCACTTTTCCTCTTTTTGGGTTTGAGCAAGCTAAGGTCAGAGAGAAAAGAATGAGCACTACTTTCTATTGTTTTTGTTCCGCTCTAGAGCCAAAAGGAAGAGAGCAGCTCGGCCTTATCACCCGACGGCAAGTAGGCAACGGGAAGAAAACGGACGCAGGTTCACTCGAGCCACTCAAGCGACGACACGTAGAAGGGGAGCCGCTCCAGTTAGACCACACACTCCACACGCGCGCGCAACCGCTCCCTCTGGACCAACGCGAGGACGATAGCGCACGCACACAGAGAAAACAGCACAGAGCCAGCGACAGGCGCTCCAACTCTCTCAGCCAACCGGTGGTCGACAACGCACCGGCACAGCAGCCCCCTGCACCAGCGCCGTGCACTCCCATCCCTCCAACTCCTGTAGACGAGCAGCTGGTGTTCACATGCACAGCAGCAGCATGTAACACCTCAGGTGTTTAGCTCCATAATTGCATTGCATTGCATGAGCATAAGCATGCATCATTTTATGTTAATTCATGTGGTTGCAACAAATGTGATTTGTTTTTAAAGTTTTGTTTGACTCACATCATGTGACACTATGGAGTTGGTGTAACTAAAGGGTAGAGTAGCTAATTACATCTCACAGCACCTTAGTTATACTTAGGGTCACTCATGGAGCAAGGTTCATGTTGACCAAAATCACCAAAATACCCTCCAAGGTGTAGTTGACCACCATTTAGCCCTAGGATGCTCTAGTTTGACCATTTAAAAAGTCTAGCTTAGAGGCCTTGCATGGAGGAGCACCCTGAAGAAAAGTTGTAGGGAATTCTATGGGGAACAAAAGTTCTAATATGGCCATCTCATGAAAATGATCACAACATGCTCAAAAATAGCCCACAAGTCATTATTAGAGGCTGTTTTGGGACTTAGCAATTTTGGCTAAGTGTGAAGCAGAAAACCGTTTCACTGTACCTCACTTTGGCAACTTGTAACTCACAAACTAGGCCGAACCAGTCCTTGAGCCAATTGACAAAGTTGTTGTCCACACATAGCTCTACAACATTGTCAACATCACCATCACCTGGTTCTAAATGGTTTAGGAGATATGGTGCTTTGAAAAATAGGGTTCAGTCGGCATAGTTGACTGAAACTCAGTTTCAGTTTTCGGGTACCCCACTTTAGAGCTCGGTAGTTTCAAATCTAGGCCGAACCAGTCCAAACTCCAATTGACAATTTTGTCGCCCTCACATAGCTCTACAAAGTTGCTGTTAACACTTATCACTAACTTTGGTTAGATTGAGAACGGTGATCGGTTGAACTTTGGCCGTCAGTCGGTTGATGGACACCGAAGCCGTCGGGTTCAGGGTTTAGACGGAGGCGGTGTCGTGGCGACCGGGTAGAACGGTGCTGCCGCGTGGCGCCCGCGCTCTGCCAGCGTCTCCACGTCGCAAGTCCAGGCGCGGAGGTGAAGACCGAGCCGACACCATGCCTCCCACTCACTCGCGCTCGCCATCCCCATTCACTTCTCGCTATTGCCGTGTTCACCGAGGCGCAAAACGGAGGCGCCATTGCCGCCGCACCCTTCCCCGTGGTCGCGTGAGCTCATCGTCACACCACGGCCACCCAAACCCCGTCCACCGCTCCGCCAGAGTCCCCTCTACCTCCTCCATCCTTTACCTGAACCAATCGTGCGGAGGTGAGAGTGAATTTCCATTTCCGCCACCGTGAGACCTCGCCGGCGTGTCGTCCGCACGGCGGCTCACCGTGGCCAGCTCACTACCATTACTCTCCATCCTTGCTAACTCTTGTTTCGGGTTCCGGGTTGCGTAGAGAAGCTTAGGGTATGGTGTTACCGGTAGTGGTGGACGGTCCACGCCGGAACACGATCGTGCGCTGCCGTGCCATGGCCGCCGATTCGGTGCTCACGCGGCCAGCTGCATTCGCCCCACCTCTATCCGTGTCCTTCGCATGAATAGATCCGCCATCTCCTCTAGAAGCCGTAGCACGCCCAATCTAGGTCCCTTGCTCCTAGAGCTCGCCGGAGCGCCACCGGGTGCCGCCTCCGAGCCGCGGTCGCCATGGCCGTCATAGCTAGGTTGGGTTAGGATCAGACAAGCTAGGTTCGGTCGATGCGGAAAGTCACGGGGAACCCGTCGGTGATCTTCCCGTCACCGGAGACGCCGTCGTCGGCGAGCTAGAGCTCGCCAGAGTCGCGACCGTCTCCTCCCCTCCGCTCTTCTCTCTATGGCCTGCGGGCCTGCGCTGTCAGCCCCCGCGCGCGCGGGCGGAACGGCCTGAGCAGGCCGCGCGCGAAGTTGGGCCACGCCGCGAGTGTTGGGCCGCGTCGGCTTTGCAGGCCGGCCCGGTAGAAGGGTTGAATTTAGTTTTTGTTTTCCTTTTTATATTTTGTCACAGTTTTAGATAATTTTTGAAAATGTAGATCTAGGGTTTTACTTGCCCAAAAATATTGAGATAAATTTTGTTAGGATCTACTTGATGTTTAGTATTTTAGAAAAACATGAATTGGTTATGTGATGTTTAGTTTCCGGGATATTTAAATAGGTCTTTGAAATGTGTTTTAAATCACATGCAAACTTGTTAAAATCATATATTGAGTTTCAGTGTTCCAAAAATTATGAAATTTGGTGGGTAGACTAATTTATACTTGCTCTAGCTCTGATAAAAATTTGGGTAGTAGTGCTTAAGTACTTTTCAAGTTATAATGCTATCTTGTTATTTTAGGAAATACTTAAATGAATTTTTGTAATTTTTCTACATGTGCAATGTTCATATAAATTTTTGGAGAATGTCTTGGTACCCTAGAGTGTCCAAGAAAATTAGGAAATCTGTTGTTTGACACTTTTTACTATACTTTGTTATTTATACAAAAATCAGCCTTTTGGGCTTGTGAATTTTGTGTAGGAAGTTCTTCTAAATAAATTTTGTTCAAAATATTACAGTAGCCTATTTTTGGGTCAGAGAGTCTCCTGTAATTTTTGTAGAATTTTAGGAGCAGTTTACGTATATGTTTAAAATTCCACTTAATTACTTAAGTAAATTAAGAAATGAGTTTAAATAAATATTTTTGGTGGGCCAACCTTACTTTCTGGTGTCTTTGTGACCTATGTGAACTTGTGGTAACATTAGTTTGGTCTTATGGGATGTTTGCCACATCAATAAATATTTAACCTTTATAATTCTAGGTTTTCTGGACAGCTGGTAGTATTTCTAGGTTTGACCTTTGATAAAAGTGTTTGCTGGAAAACTTGTAAATACCAAAGTTGTAGTAAACTTGATAAACTAGCTTGTGTCAAAATTTGGGAGCATTTGGCTTAATAGTTTGGGAGTTATTGCTGTTTAAATTGCCAGTCCAGAATTGGCTGCTCTCTGTTTGGGGAGGGCAGATTCTGGAACTTTGGAATTTCGACTAGGTAAACTTTAGAATTAAGTGTTGTGGTCTCAAAATATTTTGTGGTGCATTTCATAAGCTTTCCAGATTATCTTAGATCATATCTTTTGGAGTTGGGAATCTCCAGTTATGTTAGAATCTTTGAGCTGCTGTCCAGAATGTCTTACTGTTGTATTTTGGTGTTGGATGTGGTAACCTAAGTAATGCTACTCTTGTAATTGTTAGGTGCTAGGGCCTTAACCGAAGAAGAACATCTATATCTTAGGTTGGGTAGATTAGGTAAGTACTTCTTCACCGGAGAAGAGATTTGCACGTACTGATAAAGTAACTTGATTAGATTATTGTTTTTATTTCTGAAATACATTTCATTCCGAGCATGTTGCACCTTTATGCATCCATGATATTTATTGTGCATTCATGCAATAGGTGTACCGGAGGGGGTAACTCTCCTCGAATTCGAGCCTGTGATTCCGGAGGAAGTCCAGGACCTGCCGGAGCAGCCAGAGGAACCAACCGGCGACGAAGCTCCTGCCGAAGATCTGCCCGAGTGTCCTGACCACCGGCCCTCGACCTTTCTGAAAGGCAAGCCCCGGTGCATGCTGAACCTACTGTTTTATAAAGTAATCTTGAGTACTTTTAACTGTTTACTGCATTAAGTTGTAGGAGTTATATGAAAACACTTGTTGCATTGTACCTGTCCTTGTCCAGATATCGTACTTAATCCTATATTAGGTTTAGGCACGTGTCAATGCTTAGCCCTGCTTAGTGCGGTAGAAGTCGGGTGATTTCCGGTCATCCGCAAGATGTAGGAAGGAGTCACGAGTGGCTTTATGGCTATCGTGGATGGAACCATGCTTTAAAATAAAATTGAGGCTAGGCGGGAGTTCGATAGTACAGCCGCAAGACACTTCACGTCTTGGGTGTGGAGCTATGCCCGTCTAAGTCGTTTAAGAATTGATTCGCTGTACGTCCTTGAGTCATGTTGAACGCAGTCTAACACTTAGTTGGCCGGATAAGTTGTTCCGATCGCGAAGCCGAGTAATGTGGTTCAGGCCAGGAATCAAATGGTAGGTTGCTTCTTGGAGGAGAGAAAGGATGTGCTTGGGGACATTGGCGTGAGACCAAGGGGGGGTTAGAGTCCCTATCACCTGGCAGAGTGTCGCCCTTGGGGTCATGTCATTATTCAGACCCGCGATTCCTGAATCATATGAAACGGTGGCCTGTGCGACCCTGGCAGGGGTCTGTACGGTGAGTGTTAGAAATACCCCTCCAGCTGGATAGGAATTCAATTCGAATCGCCGTCGCTCCCGGTTAGTGAGCACTTGACTTGAGCAGCAGCAACGTAGATCTCATTAAATGAACCGGTGGTTAAGGGAATGATACAATGTTTCCACAATTCATACCTGCTCTGGATATAATAATGATAATTGTTTGATTATAATCAAGTGCATGCTTAGTACAGGTGCTAAGATAGATTACAGGTAAATGCTAAAAATAAATGCTAGTACAAGTTAAAAGAGTTTAAATTACTTATGCTTTTCCACAAAAGGTAATGTCAGCCAGCTCCAATTATGAAAGCCTTGCATAATCCTTGGTGTCATCTTATTTCTGGTTTTCGACGGGTAAGTCTAGCTGAGTACATTCCAGTACTCAGGGTTTATTCCCTCCTGTTGCAGATGATATGCTCTACCAAGGCTTCTGCAAAAATTATCTCCACCCTGCGGGTGACAAAGACTAGATCACTAGGGCGTGATCATCTTTTATGTACTTTCCTGATGCTTTTGCGGGTTGTTGATCAACAAGACTGGCAGTAGTTAAACAACTGGTGTGTGTTTGCTTCCGCTACTTTTATAAACTTTGTTTGTAATAATTGCGACTCCGTGTGTGTAAACTTATTTCGGAACTCCTTGCGAAATGTAACGTATGATGTTGTATGTTGAATGATGCGATCTTGTTGTAAGCAAGTTGGTTTGAAATCCTTCGTGGTTTCGATTGACTACCGGGATTATATGGGCTCAAGTTCGAAAATTTGAGCGCTTCGGTGCTTGTTTTTGTACTTGTGCTCTTATAATTTGGTCGGTTCTGTTACAGCTGGTACCGGAGTATAATTCAACATTAAACACATCGTACGAGTATTTAAAAACAAAAGTATTTGATTATGAAAAGGGGTTAAAATATTAAAAATTATTTTCATAGGTATGCCAATGATGACATCCCTTTGCCCAAATAAGGACTCTTAGGTGGCTTATTATAAAGACTAACTTGGGGGCCTTGTTTGTTTTCGTTTCGTCGTCCATACGGCGTGATATTGTATGGATGCCATCCACTTGGGTGGTAATGCATGGATCAGTTGCCTCGACACCCTGGTAAGTGTGAGTTGTGAGAGCATGATCGTCCAACCGGCGATCTAGGGGAGAGTAGTTTTGGTGACTTGCATACTTACATGTTTAAACCGTGTAATTATGTCGGCACTTAATTGCGGGAACCTTTATATCGGGTAGCTTTGATACTGAAGTATATACATCAGGGGATGTGTATATGGAAAGTATTTAATTTACTGCTTTCTTGTGTGCTGATTTTGGGGAAACTGTTGGGCTAAAATGAGATTTTTCTGCAGGTACACTAACAGCGCAAACGAGTAGACCGATAGTTTCGTCTATATGAGAGAACGTATGTATGCCACCGCCTAGCGTTAGAAATTTATGATTCTACTAGGATGAGAGGGCGTACGGAACGTGCATGCATCATGTTTAATTATATCATATATATCATTTACTCCCTCCTTAAAAATTTCAATAGTCCCGACTAAATTAAATTTCGTATCCCCTAAATGATCCTCACTTTCAGTCGTATCTTGTTGCTATAGATGGCACGTACCAAGAGGACCGCTCGCAAGTCCACTGGAGGCAGGGCACCTCGTCACCAGCTCGCTCCACGTGAGCCCCGCCCTGAGCCCACTGAGGTGGAAAGGCTGAGGGCTGAGTTGGCCGAAGTGACTGCTGCCCGAAATGCAGCGCGCCAGCAACTGGAGCAAGTGATCCGTGATCGTGATCAGGAAACCCTTGCAGTCCAGAGATTGACAGTAGCAAATCGCAACTGTCAATGCATGCTGGTTCATGTCATGAATCAGAGGGATGAAGCCTGACACGAGGAGAACGTTCTGAGAGCTCGTCAGTTTGAGCTCGAGCAACAGTTGGAGAATGCTGAAGAATACAATGACAATCTTCATGAAGAAGTGCACCGCCTGAACAACCAGCTAAATCCTCTACTGCCTCGAAACAACAACACAGATGAGGACATGGGTTTGGGAATCTTCATGGCTGAAGATGAAGAAGTGGAGGTCAATGGGCCCCAAGATGCCGCACCAGAAGAAGCACCAGAAGACGAGCCAGAAGAAGAAGAAAACGAGGAGTTAGAGCCTGTTAGCGACGAGGATGGCGGGGAGATCCTTGACACCGACTCTAAGGGCGATGCTTAGAGTAGTCATCGCGTAGCTACAATGTTAGGATCGTCTTTTGTGCCCTCCCTGTGTTGGAGTGAGGCTTTGTAATAACTTGACTTTTGGGATGTAAGGTCGAACTCTATGTTTCCTGGATGTTTAGTTGGAACCTGTTAATTTCGATCGCAATTGGATGTCTTATTGTGTTGCGTTCGATGATGGTGTCACGATTAGCACTCTTCGGTGCCGCGACGAAACTGAGGGCCTCCTATGGCGCGCGACATAAGGCTGTGCTGCTTGGCACGCGCTGGTATCGAGATGGCTAGTCATGATCCACCATGGAACTCTACCGTTGAGAAGTCTCTTTGTGGTCAGTTTGAAGTAGCATGTCTCAGACAACTAAAAATGTTGAGATCGAATCCAAGTACCGGGCGGAAGGTCAAAAATCACGTAGATATTAATGTAAACGGTTCAGTAACTGTTGTGCTCCTTGTGAGTGAGCCTTTATCAAAGTACATCTTGTTGGATTCCCCTCGCATGATTGCGTCAAGTGATGCGCTTGAATGGATTGTGCGGTTGTGATGAATGATTGTGCCATGATTATTTTGAGAAGTCCATTTCATGAAGTCAGTTTGACCTATTTACAATAATTCATCTACAAATTTCCCACATCGTCAGTGCTCATTGGCTATGCATTTTGCAGATGTCGTACAATCTCCGTCGGGGTCGTGGCAATGAGGATGAGGAACAGCCACCCCCTCCGCCACCACCTACCCCGGCTGAGCTAATGCAGACAGTGGTCGAAGGGCAGCGCATGCTGGCAGATGCTATGCGCCAGCTTGCCAACCGGGAGGCTCATCATGGCCGCCAGGGCCTAGAACCCAATCAGTACAGTGATTTCAAGGACTTTCTTGATACTAAGCCCCCGCTCTTTAAGTAGGCGGAGGAACCACTGCAAGCCGATGAGGGGTTGAATACTATTGAACAAAAGTTTCATCTGCTTCGCTTGACTGATGAGCTAAAGACTGAATATGCTTCTCACCAACTGCATGGTCCAGCGGGTATTTGGTGGAGCCACTATCGTTCCACACTACCTGCAAATGTCCCGATTGCTTGGTGTAACACCCCGGGTGTTATAGTGCTAATTAATCTGCCATGTCATCATAATGCATTGCAAAGCATCCCTGTTAGGTTAACTTTGTTATGCATCAACTAAAACAAGTTTACTTATCTAGGTTGAATGTGTTTCTCAGTGGTGTGCTTCAAAACCCGAAAACCCTAATTTTTAATACCACCGCAAATGCTTAGTCCATGCCCTGCGTAATTTGAGGTGTGCGACTGTGTTGCACACTAGTGTCAAGTGTAGGGTATGAGCTCAAGTACAACCTCTAAAATGAAACTCCAAATTTGAGTTTGAATTGGAGTCCCAAAACTTGTCACGAGTTTTCCGATTCGAATTCGAATTCAAAATTGGGGAAAAATGTAAAAGAATTTTAAAAGCTAATTGGTCAACCAAGAGTGGCATTTGGTCAACCATGTCATGTTGGTCCAAATGATGCCCTTGGGTGAGGTTTTGATCATTAAGTAATCACAAATCAAAGTAGCAACAAATTCCAATTTAAAATTCCTCCGAAAACCCTAAATTTCAAAACCCTGTTTTACCCCTTTTGAAATAATTCAAAATCTAAGCAAAATTTGGGAAAAAGTTCAAAACCAAGTTTGTAGAACTTTTCAAGGGCTACAACTTTGGTGTTTTGAGTTTTCAAAGTTTTAGTGTAAAATGTGGAGCAATTTTGAAAATAAACAAATTTCAGTTTTGACTCATTTTTGTCCCCAAACTAAGATTTCAAAATGGAGGCAGAATTTGAAAATGTTTTGAACAGCAAAGTTGTAGGTCTTTTCAGGATGTACAACTTTGGTGTTTGGAGATTTTGAAGTTTCAATATAAAATCAAAAGTAATTTCTAAATTACCAAATCCCAAAAATGTGTCCCCTTTTGAATTTAAACTCAAATTTCAAAATCCTGTGTGAATTTGAAAAAGTGTTCAATACAAAACTTGTAGAGCTTGAAATTCTGAAGATTTCATAGATTGGAAGTTTTTCAAGTTGTTACATGAATTTGAAAGTAATTTGAAAAATCAGTTTGAATTTCAAAAGTTGGGGGGCAGCTACAGTGCACCGACGAATCACCGCCGACCACCGCGCGGTATGGGCGCCGGCGAGACGCCGGACGGCTTCGGCCAGCTTCTAGGCATGTCCTCGATCGCCAGCACGACATCGCGCGTCTTCCAGTGCAGTAACCGTGGTTGTTCCCTATATATATGCGAGCTCTCGATGACCGGCTTTGTTCCTCCGTTTTCGTCACCGTCGCCACCGCAGCTCCGCCGCTCGCCGCTGCCGCCACCAAGCCGTCTCCGGCCACGCCAACCGCACCCTTAGCTCTGTCTCATCCTTGCGCACCTCGTGAACCAGTTGAGTTGGCCCAATTCCGCTTGGATCGCCGGGGAGCCGTCGTCTTCCACCTCGGGTCGCCGTCGTTCCCGTCGAACCCCGCCACTGTTGCCAGCCGCCTCCAGAGCCTCTCAGCTTCAACCGATCACTCCTTCGTGATCGTGGTACACCCCTGATACTCCCTGACCACTCGCTTTAATCGCTACCGCGTTGTACCGTCGAGTCACCGGTCACCGTGGCCGTCGAGCCGCCACCGTCGTCGGTGAGCTGTCGCCGGAGCTCGAGCCATGGTGTTTAGTAGCAAAATGGAACCGTGGGGTAGTGTAGATGGTGATGGTGGAGTCGGTTTGTCGACCGAGGCACCAGTCACCGGCCAGCCACCGCGGGAGAGAGCGCGGGCACGCGGGAGCGAGCGGGCGAGCGGGAGGAAGGCGATGACATGTGGGGACGCGGTGTCAGCGAGAGAGAGAAGGAGAGCAGGCGCGCGCGGGCGGAGCAGGCCGATGCTGGGCTGGGCCGTGCGGCTGGGCCAAGCGAAGGCGCGGGCGAGCGGGCCATCTAGTTGGGCCAGACCGCTGGAGAAAGGAAGAATCGGCCCGATTTCGTTTTTGTTTTTCTTTTTCAAATAAATGAATAGTGCTGTTATTTGTTTATTTCACTAAAAATTGTGTAGAGTTCCAAAATTCATGAAAATTTTTGTGTAGACTTCTCAATGTATAAACTATCTAGGAAAAATATTAAATCATGAATTTGAGTACTTTGTGCAGTAGAATTAATTAGTTCTAATAAAGATTAAATGCAACTTCCATGAATTTTAATAATTAATTTATTAATCCAAAAATGATGAAATTTATTATGACACTGTTCTAAATCATTCTTAATCCATAGAAAAAGTTTGAGCTTGATTAGGTAAAATTTGATTAACTTCTAATTATGTCCTAATTATTTAAATAATAAATAAATGTTAATTTAAGAACTTTAAGTGTTATGTGCCTTTTTGATTGAGTGATGTCCTTAGGTCACTACCCTTTGGTGATCTCTGGCACCTTAATTTCATGATTGAGCTCGTTAGTAACTTGTTAGGTTAAAAGCTGGTATCGCTGGAAATCGTCGCTACTAGTTAGTAGGTTTTCAGTTTGCGACTGTACCGCGAAGGAAGTTGTACTCCAGTCGTAACTTGTAGCATGTTATCATCAAGTATCATGTTTATCATCGAGCATCATGTTAAAGCATGTTATGTGTTCGTGTAGTCTCCGCTTTCGAAGAAGTCGAAGCCGTCGAGCCAGTTTCCGGAGAAGAGCGATCGTCGGTGGGTTTCGGACCTGACGTTGGAGTTCTCGGGTCTGAGTCAGTCATCGTGTCCGAGCAAGGCAAGCCCCGGTGCATTTAAACCCTACCTTGAATTTTACAAATGTTTTATTATTTATAATATGGTTTACTGCATTAAGTAATTAGGAGTTGAGTGATAACCCAATTGCTGCATTATCATCCTTGATTATTGTGATATCAACCTTGATACCTGTTTTACGAAAAATGTGTAGTATGCTTCGCTATGCTTAGAAGTTAAGCTTTTAAATGCAATGTTTATATAGCCATGACGACATATTGAATGAATATTGAAATATGAGAATGAACTTGAAAGATCGGGCGGGTGGTTTGGCCACTACTAACATACATTGGGAAAGGAGTCTCAATGTAGTGTTTCCGCCTTGTCAGTTAAGGTCCGTTCGTTGTAAGCCTGTTGTGTTCAAGACTTTGCAACTAGCCTCATGCCTTGGGTAAGCCCAAAATGTTGGTGATTCCATTACGAGAACGTCTAACCTCGCACTGGGAGTGGAGAGATGGCGAGAGTAGCGTGTACCCTCGGGGCTAGAATTTGGTCGGGTTCGAGGAGTACTGTACTCTCGGGTGGCGATGGACACATTCTGGTTTTGGGAGATCTAAATGAGGGTTGATATATGCAAGATTCGGTTCTATATATGTCGTGAAGTTAGAGATCCCCAGCTGGGTATAATCGGTTCGAATCGTCGTTGCTCCTCGGTTATGGAGACTTGATCACCTGACTTGCATCGTAGTTAGGAACTAGAATAAAAGAAAGAATGAGAAAGGATTTGATGATAATTACTTTGATCTAGATTAGGATCACCTAGAATTGGTTAATGAACCATCAATGGTAAAAGTAAAATATTGAAGGTAAGGACTTACTTTAGTAAGCTTTTCTGCAAAAGAAAATTTGATTCTGGAATACCCGTACCTTGATTCCCTAAAGCTAGCATGCCCTTGGAGTCTTTGTCTTAGTCGGTAAGTCTTGTTGAGTACCCTCAAGTACTCAGGGTTTGTTAACCCCTTGTTGCAGGTGCGGTTCATAAACAAGTCTGCTTCGAGCCTTGTTGCATGACCGTCATGGTTGAAGACAGTGATGACGAGTAGACTGTGTGGCCTTTGGGCAAGGCATCTCGCTTGTGTGATGTAATAAAGTTAGTACCGATACTTCTCTACTACTGGTTTGTAATAATGTTACATAAGGTTTGAAGTTTAAAAACTGGTTTGTAAACCTATATTATTGTAAGACTTCCGCTATGTTACTCTGTTGAATATTTTGAATAAACTGTTGTAATATTGCAATACTCCTGTGATTGGATCCTGTTCGGAGGAAAGCAGGCCTTTTAAGTTATGGTGAACATAAGTACGGCCATCAGAGGTCATTATGGCAATGACGGGTACTTGTGGGCCATCATAATTAGGAGGTTCTGTGACACTTGGGACCAGTTCAAGGCCGCATTCCGTAGGAACTATATTCCTCCAGGTCTTATGACTATCAAGCACACAGAATTCATGAGGCTGTCGCAGGGAAATAAAAGCTTGACTGAATATCTGCAATCTTTCAACAACCTGGCAAGGTATGCCACTGAGTTTGTGGATACCGATGCCAAGAAAATTGCTAGCTTTAAAAGAGGCCTCAGCCCAAAGCTGATGAAGACTATGGGCACTAGCAAATGTACTACCTTCAATGAATTTATCAGTGATGCTCTGACTCAAGAAAACAATAACTCTATCTATGCTGCTTCTAAGAGCCGCAAGAGGGCACTTGAGGCGGGTGCTTCACAGTCTCGAGCTCCAGCTGCCCCGAGGGCTCCTCCTCGCCCTCCTGCCACAAGTGCTAAGTTCCGTCCTCTGCAAAAGAAGGCGCCAGTGAAGACTGGGTTTCGCAAGGCATATACAGTGGCTCTGCCAAAGGGTAATTTGGGCCAAGGCAGCTCCAGTGTTCCTCCTAGCAACATGCCTTGCTGGAACTGCAACAAGCCAGGCCATTGGTCCAGGAACTGCCCTTACCCTAAGAAGAATGTCAACCAAGGTGGCCGTCAAGGGCACGCTCATTATAACAGTATTGAGGAAATCCCATCTGGCGAGGTTGTCACTGCTGGTAAGTTCCTAGTTGACCAACATCCTGCAGTGGTACTTTTTGATTCGGGTGCTTCGCATTCCTTTATTAGTCCTAAGTTTGCATCGGAGTTTACACACAAATTGCATACTGTGGAAGGTGGGGGTTATTGTATTAGCGCAACAAGTGGGAATATTTCCACAAATAAAGTAGTGGGGAATCTTGAGCTTGAGATAGAAGGGCGAAAGTACTCGCTTGCCTTAGTGGTTTTGCCGGGATTAGGCATAGATGTTATTCTGGGCATGAATTGGATGAGTCAGAATGGGGTACTCATTGATACATCCACTCGGGTAGTTATGCTCAGAGATCCTACAGATCAAAAGGGTTTTCTGGTACAACTTCCCAGAAAAGTTGATTTGTCTGGGGAAGTTCATGCTGTGCAAGCAAAGGCGTTAGTTGAAATTCCTGTAGTGAATGAGTTTCCGGACGTTTTTCTCGATGAATTGCCAAGACTCCCTCCGGATCGGGATGTGGAATTTAAAATTGAGTTGTTGCCTGTTACGGTGCCCATCTCTAGGAGACCCTATAGGATGCCTCCGAATGAACTAGCTGAACTTAAGGTGCAATTGAATGAACTTTTGCTTATCTTAATCTATTCTATAGTTTCCTTAGCTCATATTTGAAAGCTTCGTAGTGAAGTATCATGTATAGTGCCCTATGTTATAAAGATTGCATGTGTTACTTAAATCTTTCTGTTAGATCGTAAGTGCGATGCATGCATCATGTTTAATTAACCTGCTTAAGCTACCTTCCCTTTTAAAGTGGTTTGGGTTAAGTAAGGTTCAAATTCTATTCATGCTAACCTTCAGATCGCCCTATCTGTTCTTATCGTCCTAATTCTATCTTGCTATAGGATGGTACGTGTGAAGACGACTCCTCGCAAGAAAACAGGTCCGCAAGGAGTGCCGCGTCATTAGTTGGCTGCCAGAGGTGATGGAGCAAGCAGTAGCCGTAATCCGAACCCGGATTCGGAATCAGAGGTTGCAAGGCTTACATCAGAAGTGGAGCGACTGAAGCGCAACATGCGTTTTTGGAAACATTTCCAGAAGGAGTCTTTGGAAAAGGAGACAGAAGCCAGGGCTCGTGTTCGTGAGTTGGAGCTTTATGTGACACACCTAGAGCAGTACAACACAGTTCTGCATGAGGAAGTCCATAGGCTAAATGATCTGATGAATCCCAATCATCAGCCCTAGGCAGTAGAAGATGATGTCGGTGCCGTGATTGTTCCTGATGGAGAGGACAATGAGGAAGAAGATCCAGAAGAAGATGAACCCATGATGGAAAGTGGGGATGATGCGAGTCATGTCACTGGTGCAAGTGCTCCAGAGAATGAGGATGGAGTGATCGTGATCAGCGATGATGATGAGGAGTGATGTGTCGACATGGATGGTTGTGTAATATAGTAGTCTTTCCTGCTTTCTAAGAACCTTAGTGGGTAGTTTCTTGCTTGAGAGCAAGTTTGTAATGAAATAATGTAAGATAAGTTGTGTGTGTATACAAGTACTGTACTAACTGCTTTTTAATTCAATAAAGCGATGTAAATAAATATAGTTTGTGTACAACAGATGGACGATACTGGAACTTCCCAAGAAAGGGACAATCCTCCGAATCCCCCACCGTTTCCACCCACCTTGGCAGAAGCTATTGCCGCACTGGTTAATGTCACTACCTTGTTGGCTCAGAATCAGAATCTGAATGGAAATCAGGGCCGTCGAGGCCGTAACAATGGAGAGAAAACCACTTATGTGGATTTCACCGATACCCGTCCACCAGTGTTCTCAAAGGCATATGAGCCGCTAGAGGCGGATGACTGGCTCCATACCATGGAGCAGAAGTTTGAACTTTTACAGTGCACGGAGCATCAGAAGCCCGTGTTTGCAGCACAACAGCTTAGAGGTGCCGCAGGGGCGTGGTGGGCGAATCTGGTCGCCGCACGGCCTGCTGGCCACCGTATCACTTGGCAGGAGTTTCGTGAAGCCTTCAGAGCACATTATATCCCAGATGGTGTCATGGCCATGAAGTTAGAAGAGTTTCTCTCGCTGAAGCAAGGGAACCAGACAGTTCTACAGTATGTGGGCAAATTCAATCATCTGTCCCAGTATGCAGCGGAATATGTGAACACCGATGCAAAGAAGAAGAGTTGTTTCATGAGAGGTTTGAGTACCAGAATCCAGGAAGCATTGGTCACCTGCTATAATGCCACTTACCATGAGATAGTCAATGTGGCTATTGCGTCAGAAGAGAAGTCCCGACTACATAAAGAGTCGAAGAAAAAGAAGCCAGTGTTTTCTAGCCCGTCTGGTGGCATTAAAAAGCGCCAAAGGTTTGTTTATCACCCTCAGAACCATTTCCGCCCAACTTATCGTCCACCGCAATACCAAGCTCAGCCGCAGACGTTTTTCCGTCCTGCCGCAATTCCGCAGTATCCACAGCAGCCGAATGCCCCTGGTATTCAAAACCAGACTCTAGTAACCCATAACTTTCCCTGTTACAACTGTGGAAAGCCAGACCACTTTTCCAAGGACTGCCCGTATCCAAGGCAGTACAATCCCAGTTATCCCAGAGCTCCCGTACCGCAACAGCAACAACCTCAGAGCAAGAATAATAACCTGAATGTTCAGAAGGGTAAGGGTGAGAAGAAGAAGACCGGGCATGTGTTCTACACTCAAGCAAGTGTAATCCTAGAGGGAGAACCTGTTATGATGGGTATGTTCCCTGTTGCTAATCATCCAGCAGTACTGTTATTTGATTCAGGTGCATCACATACATTCATAAATCGCACCTTTGTTGTTAAGCATGACATTCCAATTATGGGAACACAAGAAGATTTCTTTATCCAGTCACCCGGGGGACGACTGTGTACTAAGGAGATGGTACGTGACGTACCTATAGAGTTAGGTGGGCATATATTTCCTACCTCAATGATAATATTACAGAAAAAGGATATAGATGTAATCCTAGGTATGAATTGGATGTACCAAAGAGGAGCCCTTATAGATGCACTGCATAGAACTATAAGGTTGAACCTGCCAGATAATAAATCTCATCTTCTTATCCAACTTCCTATCCCAAAGAGAACAGTTGAAAGGATATGTGCAACTTCAGTACAGGAGATTTGTGATATACCGGTAGTCTGTGAATTTCCAGATGTGTTTCCAGATGATCTACCAGGTCTGCCACTAGACAGGGATGTAGAATTTGTGATTGAGTTAAAACTGGGTACTGCCCCAATATCCCGGAGAGCTTACAGAATGCCACCTAATGAATTGGCAGAACTTAAGGATCAATTACAAGAGTTACGTGACAAAGATTTTTTCAGACCCAGTTCCTCACCATGGGGATGTCCAGCTCTTTTTGTCAAGAAGAAAGATCAGACTTTAAGGATGTGTGTTGACTATCGACCGCTGAATGAAGTAACCATTAAGAATAAATATCCGTTGCCTCGCATTGATCTACTCTTTGATCAGCTTGCGGGGGCAAAGGTATTTTCAAAGATCGATCTTCGGTCAGGGTACCATCAAATCAAGATTCGACCTGAAGATATCCCAAAGACTGCATTCACTACCAGGTATGGACTGTATGAGTACCTAGTTATGTCTTTTGGTCTCACCAATGCACCGGCACATTTCATGTATCTGATGAACTCAGTTTTCATGCCGGAGCTTGACAAATTTGTGGTTGTGTTTATTGATGATATTCTGGTATACTCCAAAAGTGAAGAAGAGCATGTTGAGCATCTCAGAGTTGTTCTGACTCGTCTGAGACATCACCAACTGTATGCCAAGTTCAGTAAATGTGAGTTTTGGTTAAGAGAAGTGCAATTCTTAGGACATGTGTTGTCAGCCGAAGGAGTAGCAGTAGATCCTAGCAAGGTGGAAGATATTCTGAATTGGAAATCACCAATCTCAGTTCATGAAGTCTGAAGTTTTCTAGGAATGGCAGGTTATTACCGTCGATTCATACCTGACTTTTCAAAGGTAGCCAAGCCAATCACAGAGTTGTTGAAGAATCAGACTAAGTTCATATGGTCTCCAGAATGTGAGAAAGCTTTTAGAATTTTAAAGAAGTCATTGACAACTGCTCCAGTTTTGGCACAACCAGATATAGAAAAGCCATTTGATGTTTACTGTGATGCCTCAGGTATTGGCCTTGGTTGTGTATTGATGCAAGAAGACAGAGTCATTGCTTATGCCTCGAGACAGTTGAAGCATCATGAAGAACATTATCCGACACATGATCTTGAACTAGCAGCTGTGGTTCATGCATTGAAAATTTGGCGTCATTACTTGTTAGGTAATACTTGCCACATGTATACAGATCACAAGAGCTTAAAGTATATCTTTACTCAGTCAGAGTTGAATATGAGGCAAAGAAGGTGGCTTGAGTTAATAAAGGACTATGATTTAGAAGTGCACTATCACCCTGGTAAAGCGAATGTGGTTGCTGATGCACTCAGTAGAAAGAATCATTGCAATTGCATTACTGTGAAGCCAATGGATTACAGTTTATGTTATGAATTAGAAAAGTTGAATATTGAAATAGTTCAACAAGGTTAGTTGACTAATGTCATAGTAGAATCAACAATCAAAGATCAGATTGTGTCTGCTCAGAGAAAGAATTCTGGAGTAGCTCACATCAAAGAAAAAGTTAGAACGGGTCAACAGACAGATTTCAGTATTGATGATGCAGATGTGTTGTGGTTTAAGAACCGGTTAGTGGTCCCAAAGGTTCCGGAGTTACGTCAGCTCATTCTTGATGAAGCACATAGCACAAGGTTTTCTATTCATCCAGGAAGTAATAAGATGTATCAAGATTTGAAACAGAAATTCTGGTGGACCAAAATGAAAATTGAGATTGCTAAGTATGTGGCCAGATGTGACACTTGTTGTAAGGTGAAGGCAGTACACCTGAAGTCGGCAGGAATGTTACAACCCTTGCCCATTCCATCCTGGAAATGGGAAGATATCAGTATGGATTTCATTACTGGGTTACCCAAGACCTCAAGAGGCTTTGATTCAATTTGGGTCATTGTGGACCGACTGACAAAGTCATCTCATTTTATTCCAGTTAAGGTGGACTATTCTGCTATAACTTATGCAAGAATTTATATTGCACGAATCCTGAGTCTTCATGGGGTACCAAAGACCATTGTATCAGATAGAGGTACTCAGTTTGTTAACAAATTTTGGAGACACCTACATGAGTCCCTGGGTACAAAACTTTTGCATAGTACCGCTTATCATCCACAAACAAGTGGTCAGACTGAAAGGGTCAATCAAATTCTAGAAGACATGTTAAGGTCATGTGCACTTAATTATTCAGACACTTGGGACGAGTGGTTACCTTTAGCAGAATTCTCCTATAATAATAGTTATCAAGAGAGTATCAAAATGGCACCGTTTGAGGCATTGTATGACCGTAGGTGCAGAACTCCATTGAATTGGTCAGAACCGGGAGAAAGATGGTTTTTCGGTGTTGATCTTGTGAAACAAACAGAAGAAAAAGTTAGGTAGATCCAGAATAATTTGAAAGTGGCTCAGTCCAGGCAAAAGAGTTATGCTGATAAAAGGCGTAGACCTTTGGTATTCCAAGTAGGGGATTATGTTTATCTAAAAGTATCACCCATGAAAGGAGTTAGCAGATTTGGAGTCAAAGGCAAACTCGCACCCCGTTATATTGGTCCTTTTCAAATCATTCAACAATGTGGAAAGGGGCATATAAGTTAAAGCTGCCTGAACAACTGTCAGCCGTGCACAATGTATTTCATGTATCACAAATGAAGAAGTGTCTACAAGTACATGATCAAGTGGTTGATGTTGAGGGAGTTGAACTTGAACCGGATTTGACATATTCTGAACATCCTGTCAGAGTTTTGGATCAAAAAGATCGTGTTACCCGAAGTAGAACAACTAAATGGTGCAGAATACAGTGGAATCAACATTCAGAAGAGGAAGCCACCTGGGAAACGGAGGATTATCTGTTAGAGAATTTCCCGAAGTTCTTTGCTTCTATCTAGGTTGCAATTTCCTCTTTAAACTGTAACCTATCCTTTTAAAATCTTTGTAATGCAAAAAACCCCTACCTATTTTGTAGACAAGTCTTGGACGTGTTTGCTTGACACGTTTCCTTTTCTATTACTTAACTCAAGGCTTTAAATCTCGGGACGAGATTTCTTTAAGGGGGAAGGGCTGTAACACCCTGGGTGTTATAGTGCTAATTAATCTGCCATGTCATCATAATGCATTGCAAAGCATCCCTGTTAGGTTAACTTTGTTATGCATCAACTAAAACAAGTTTACTTATCTAGGTTGAATGTGTTTCTCAGTGGTGTGCTTCAAAACCCGAAAACCCTAATTTTTAATACCACCGCAAATGCTTAGTCCATGCCCTGCGTAATTTGAGGTGTGCGACTGTGTTGCACACTAGTGTCAAGTGTAGGGTATGAGCTCAAGTACAACCTCTAAAATGAAACTCCAAATTTGAGTTTGAATTGGAGTCCCAAAACTTGTCACGAGTTTTCCGATTCGAATTCGAATTCAAAATTGGGGAAAATGTAAAAGAATTTTAAAAGCTAATTGGTCAACCAAGAGTGGCATTTGGTCAACCATGTCATGTTGGTCCAAATGATGCCCTTGGGTGAGGTTTTGATCATTAAGTAATCACAAATCAAAGTAGCAACAAATTCCAATTTAAAATTCCTCCGAAAACCCTAAATTTCAAAACCCTGTTTTACCCCTTTTGAAATAATTCAAAATCTAAGCAAAATTTGGGAAAAAGTTCAAAACCAAGTTTGTAGAACTTTTCAAGGGCTACAACTTTGGTGTTTTGAGTTTTCAAAGTTTTAGTGTAAAATGTGGAGCAATTTTGAAAATAAACAAATTTTAGTTTTGACTCATTTTTGTCCCAAAACTAAGATTTCAAAATGGAGGCAGAATTTGAAAATGTTTTGAACAGCAAAGTTGTAGGTCTTGTCAGGATGTACAACTTTGGTGTTTGGAGATTTTGAAGTTTCAATATAAAATCAAAAGTAATTTCTAAATTACCAAATCCCAAAAATGTGTCCCCTTTTTAATTTAAACTCAAATTTCAAAATCCTGTGTGAATTTGAAAAAGTGTTCAATACAAAACTTGTAGAGCTTGAAATTCTCAAGATTTCATAGATTGGAAGTTTTTCAAGTTGTTACATGAATTTGAAAGTAATTTGAAAAATCAGTTTGAATTTCAAAAGTTGGGGGGCAGCTACAGTGCACCGACGAATCACCGCCGACCACCACGCGGTATGGGCGCCGGCGAGACGCCGGACGGCTTCGGCCAGCTTCTAGGCATGTCCTCGATCGCCAGCACGACATCGCGCGTCTTCCAGTGCAGTAACCGTGGTTGTTCCCTATATATATGCGAGCTCTCGATGACCGGCTTTGTTCCTCCGTTTTCGTCACCGTCGCCACCGTAGCTCCACCGCTCGCCGCTGCCGCCACCAAGCCGTCTCCGGCCACGCCAACCGCACCCTTAGCTCTGTCTCATCCTTGCGCACCTCGTGAACCAGTTGAGTTGGCCCAATTCCGCTTGGATCGCTGGGGAGCCGTCGTCTTCCACCTCGGGTCGCCGTCGTTCCCGTCGAACCCCGCCACTGTGGCCAGCCGCCTCCAGAGCCTCTCAGCTTCAACCGATCACTCCTTCGTGATCGTGGTACACCCCTGATACTCCCTGACCACTCGCTTTAATCGCTACCGCGTTGTACCGTCGAGTCACCGGTCACCGTGGCCGTCGAGCCGCCACCGTCGTCGGTGAGCTGTCGCCGGAGCTCGAGCCATGGTGTTTAGTAGCAAAATGGAACCGTGGGGTAGTGTAGATGGTGATGGTGGAGTCGGTTTGTCGACCGAGGCACCAGTCACCGGCCAGCCACCGCGGGAGAGAGCGCGGGCACGCGGGAGCGAGCGGGCGAGCGGGAGGAAGGCGATGACATGTGGGGACGCGGTGTCAGCGAGAGAGAGAAGGAGAGCAGGCGCGCGCGGGCGGAGCAGGCCGATGCTGGGCTGGGCCGTGCGGCTGGGCCAAGTGAAGGCGCGGGCGAGCGGGCCGTCTAGTTGGGCCAGACCGCTGGAGAAAGGAAGAATCGGCCCGATTTCGTTTTTGTTTTTCTTTTTCAAATAAATGAATAGTGCTGTTATTTATTTATTTCACTAAAAATTGTGTAGAGTTCCAACATTCATGAAAATTTTTGTGTAGGCTTCTCAATGTATAAACTATCTAGGAAAAATATTAAATCATGAATTTGAGTACTTTGTGCAGTAGAATTAATTAGTTCTAATAAAGATTAAATGCAACTTCCATGAATTTTAATAATTAATTTATTAATCCAAAAATGATGAAATTTATTATGACACTGTTCTAAATCATTCTTAATCCATAGAAAAAGTTTGAGCTTGATTAGGTAAAATTTGATTAACTTCTAATTATGTCCTAATTATTTAAATAATAAATAAATGTTAATTTAAGAACTTTAAGTGTTGTGTGCATTTTTGATTGAGTGATGTCCTTAGGTCACTACCCTTTGGTGATCTCTGGCACCTTAATTTCATGATTGAGCTCGTTAGTAACTTGTTAGGTTAAAAGCTGGTATCGCTGGAAATCGTCGCTACTAGTTAGTAGGTTTTCAGTTTGCGACTGTACCGCGAAGGAAGTTGTACTCCAGTCGTAACTTGTAGCATGTTATCATCAAGCATCATGTTTATCATCGAGCATCATGTTAAAGCATGTTATGTGTTCGTGTAGTCTCCGCTTTCGAAGAAGTCGAAGCCGTCGAGCCAGTTTCCGGAGAAGAGTGATCGTCGGTGGGTTTCGGACCTGACGTTGGAGTTCTCGGGTCTGAGTCAGTCATCGTGTCCGAGCAAGGCAAGCCCCGGTGCATTTAAACCCTACCTTGAATTTTACAAATGTTTTATTATTTATAATATGGTTTACTGCATTAAGTAATTAGGAGTTGAATGATAACCCAATTGCTGCATTATCATCCTTGATTATTGTGATATCAACCTTGATACCTGTTTTACGGAAAATGTGTAGTATGCTTCGCTATGCTTAGAAGTTAAGCTTTTAAATGCAATGTTTATATAGCCATGACGACATATTGAATGAATATTGAAATATGAGAATGAACTTGAAAGATCGGGCGGGTGGTTTGGCCACTGCTAACATACATTGGGAAAGGAGTCTCAATGTAGTGTTTCCGCCTTGTCAGTTAAGGTCCGTTCGTTGTAAGCCTGTTGTGTTCAAGACTTTGCAACTAGCCTCATGCCTTGGGTAAGCCCAAAATGTTGGTGATTCCATTACGAGAATGTCTAACCTCGCACTGGGAGTGGAGAGATGGCGAGAGTAGCGTGTACCCTCGGGGCTAGAATTTGGTCGGGTTCGAGGAGTACTGTACTCTCGGGTGGCGATGGACACATTCTGGTTTTGGGAGATCTAAATGAGGGTTGATATATGCAAGATTCGGTTCTATATATGTCGTGAAGTTAGAGATCCCCAGCTGGGTATAATCGGTTCGAATCGTCGTTGCTCCTCGGTTATGGAGACTTGATCACCTGACTTGCATCGTAGTTAGGAACTAGAATAAAAGAAAGAATGAGAAAGGATTTGATGATAATTACTTTGATCTAGATTAGGATCACCTAGAATTGGTTAATGAACCATCAATGGTAAAAGTAAAATATTGAAGGTAAGGACTTACTTTAGTAAGCTTTTCTGCAAAAGAAAATTTGATTCTGGAATACCCGTACCTTGATTCCCTAAAGCTAGCATGCCCTTGGAGTCTTTGTCTTAGTCGGTAAGTCTTGTTGAGTACCCTCAAGTACTCAGGGTTTGTTAACCCCTTGTTGCAGGTGCGGTTCATAAACAAGTCTGCTTCGAGCCTTGTTGCATGACCGTCGTGGTTGAAGACAGTGATGACGAGTAGACTGTGTGGCCTTTGGGCAAGGCATCTCGCTTGTGTGATGTAATAAAGTTAGTACCGATACTTCTCTACTACTGGTTTGTAATAATGTTACATAAGGTTTGAAGTTTAAAAACTGGTTTGTAAACCTATATTATTGTAAGACTTCCGCTATGTTACTCTGTTGAATATTTTGAATAAACTGTTGTAATATTGCAATACTCCTGTGATTGGATCCTGTTCGGAGGAAAGCAGGCCTTTTAAGTTATGGTGAACATAAGTACGGCCATCAGAGGTCATTATGGCAATGACGGGTACTTGTGGGCCATCATAATTAGGAGGTTCTGTGACACTTGGGACCAGTTCAAGGCCGCATTCCGTAGGAACTATATTCCTCTAGGTCTTATGACTATCAAGCACACAGAATTCATGAGGCTGTCGCAGGGAAATAAAAGCTTGACTGAATATCTGCAATCTTTCAACAACCTGGCAAGGTATGCCACTGAGTTTGTGGATACCGATGCCAAGAAAATTGCTAGCTTTAAAAGAGGCCTTAGCCCAAAGCTGATGAAGACTATGGGCACTAGCAAATGTACTACCTTCAATGAATTTATCAGTGATGCTCTGACTCAAGAAAACAATAACTCTATCTATGCTGCTTCTAAGAGCCGCAAGAGGGCACTTGAGGCGGGTGTTTCACAGTCTCGAGCTCCAGCTGCCCCGAGGGCTCCTCCTCGCCCTCCTGCCACAAGTGCTAAGTTCCGTTCTCTGCAAAAGAAGGCGCCAGTGAAGACTGGGTTTCGCAAGGCATATACAGTGGCTCTGCCAAAGGGTAATTTGGGCCAAGGCAGCTCCAGTGTTCCTCCTAGCAACATGCCTTGCTGGAACTGCAACAAGCCAGGCCATTGGTCCAGGAACTGCCCTTACCCTAAGAAGAATGTCAACCAAGGTGGCCGTCAAGGGCACGCTCATTATAACAGTATTGAGGAAATCCCATCTGGCGAGGTTGTCACTGCTGGTAAGTTCCTAGTTGACCAACATCCTGTAGTGGTACTTTTTGATTCGGGTGCTTCGCATTCCTTTATCAGTCCTAAGTTTGCATCGGAGTTTACACACAAATTGCATACTGTGGAAGGTGGGGGTTATTGTATTAGCGCAACAAGTGGGAATATTTCCACAAATAAAGTAGTGGGGAATCTTGAGCTTGAGATAGAAGGGCGAAAGTACTCGCTTGCCTTAGTGGTTTTGCCGGGATTAGGCATAGATGTTATTCTGGGCATGAATTGGATGAGTCAGAATGGGGTACTCATTGATACATCCACTCGGGTAGTTATGCTCAGAGATCCTACAGATCAAAAGGGTTTTCTGGTACAACTTCCCAGAAAAGTTGATTTGTCTGGGGAAGTTCATGCTGTGCAAGCAAAGGCGTTGGTTGAAATTCCTGTAGTGAATGAGTTTCCGGACGTTTTTCCTGATGAATTGCCAAGACTCCCTCCGGATCGGGATGTGGAATTTAAAATTGAGTTGTTGCCTAGCACGGTGCCCATCTCTAGGAGACCCTATAGGATGCCTCCGAATGAACTAGCTGAACTTAAGGTGCAATTGAATGAACTTTTGAAGAAGGGGTTGATTCGTCCTAGTTCGTCGCCGTGGGGATGTCCTGCTATCTTTGTAAAGAAGAAGGATCAGTCATTACGAATGTGCGTTGATTATAGACCTCTCAATGCAGTCACTGTCAAAAATAAGTACCCTCTACCGCGCATCGACATCTTGTTCGATCAGTTGTCTAAAGCTAAAGTTTTCTCTAAGATTGATCTAAGATCTGGCTATCATCAAATTAAAATCCGTCCTGAAGATGTTCCAAAAACCGCCTTCTCTATGAGATACGGTCTTTATGAGTATCTTGTTATGTCCTTCGGCTTGACCAACGCCCCCACACACTTTATGTACTTGATGAATTCGGTGTTTATGCCCGAATTGGACAAGTTTGTGGTGGTATTTATTGATGACATCCTGATATATTCTGTAAATGAGGAAGATCACGCTGAACATCTGCGTATAGTCCTCACAAGACTGCGTGAACATCAACTATATGCAAAGTTCAGTAAGTGCGAATTCTGGCTTCGAGAAGTACCTTTCCTTAGGCATGTGTTGTCCGATGGAGGAATTATGGTGGACCCCGCCAAGGTACAAAGAGTACTGAACTGGAAGGCTCCTATCTCGGTTCACAAGGTCCGGAGTTTTCTTGGGTTGGCTGGCTATTATCGTCGCTTCATCCCGGATTTCTCCAAAATAGCCAAGCCAATGACTCGGTTGCTACAAAAAGACACCAGGTCTGTCTGGACTCCTGAGTGTGATGCGGCTTTTCACCAACTGCGAACCCTCCTAACCTCAGCTCCGGTTTTGGCACAACCGGATAACGAGAAACCATTTGATGTTTATTGTGATGCCTCAGGCATAGGTTTGGGAGGTGTTCTGATGCAGGAAGGCTGAGTAATTGCATATACCTCTTGACAACTTCGGAAGCATGAGGCGAATTATCCAACGCATGACTTAGAACTCGCCGCAGTTGTTCATGCTTTGAAAGCCTGGCGTCACTATCTGCTGGGCAATGTCTGCAATATCTACACAGACCACAAAAGCCTCAAATACATCTTCACCCAACCCGAGTTAAATATGCGTCAAAGAAGATGGCTCGAGTTGATTAAGGATTATAACCTTCAAGTGCACTATCATCCTGGCAAGGCAAATGTGGTTGCGGATGCTTTAAGCCGTAAGTCTCATTGCAATTCCCTAGTTGAAACTAATTTTCATCGATCTCGCCTTCTACATCCAGCAGTCTTGTACAACATCACTGTCAATTGTACTCTCAAAAGCAGAATTATTGAGCTCCAAAAGACTGATCCTGGTGTATCCCACATAAAACGCAAGATGAAAGAGCAAGAAACTACACAGTTCAGGGTAGATGAAGAGGGTGTACTATGGTTCAAGGATAGGTTAGTTGTGCCTAAAGACCGAGAGCTTAGAAATGATATTATGTCTGAAGCACACTCCTCTAAGTTGTCCATCCATCCTGGTAGCAATAAGATGTATTATGATTTGAAACCATACTATTGGTGGACCAAGATGCGGAAAGAGATAGCTGCATATGTTGCTAGGTGTGACATCTGCTGTAGAGTTAAAGCTGTGCATATGAAAGCTGGGTTACTTCAACCACTTTCTATCCCAGGTTGAAAATGGGAAGAGATAAGTATGGATTTCATTGTCGGACTTCCTCCTACTATCAAAAATCATAACTCCATCTGGGTAATTGTGGACCGCTTAACCAAGTCGGCTCACTTCATTCCGGTTCGAGTAGACTATTGTCCAACTGACTATGCTGAGTTGTATTTCAATCAGATAGTCCGGCTCCATGGGATACCTCGTACTATCGTTTCTGACCGTGGTCCCCAGTTCACTGCTCGCTTTTGGGAGCACTTGCATCACCTTCTGGGAACCAAGTTAGTGAGAAGCTCTGCTTATCACCCCCAGACGTCAGGACAGACGGAACGGGTTAACCAAATCTTGGAAGATCTGTTGCGGGCATGTGTAATATCATCCAAGGGTTCTTGGGAAAAATGGTTACCTCTAGCCGAATTCTCGTACAATAATAGTTACCAAGAGAGTATTAAGATGGCCCCTTTCGAAGCTTTGTACGGTCGTAAGTGTAGAACTCCACTAAACTGGGTAGAAGCTGGTGAAAGGAGGTATTATGGTATAGATTTTGTTCATGAAGCTGAGGAAAAAGTCCGTACCATCCAAAAACATATGGCTGCAGCCCAAGCTAGATAGAAAAGTTATGCTGATCGTCGTAGAAAACCGCTCGAGTTTGAAGTTGGAGACTTCGTTTACCTGAAAGTTTCTCCAATGAAGAGTGTCCAACGTTTTGGTGTTAAGCGGAAACTTGCGCCAAGATACGTGGGTCCTTTCCAGATCATAGGCAAGAGTGGTGCTGTTGCGTACAAAATCCAGTTACCTCCTGAAATGAGTGCCATATTCAACGTCTTCCATGTATCTCAGCTCAAAAAGTGTCTTCGAGTCCCTGAGGAAAGAGTCCCGTTAGGAGATATCAGGCTTGAGTCTGATTTAACTTACGAAGAAAAGCCAGTCCGGGTGATAGATACTCAGGAACGAGTAACTAGAAGCAAGGTGAAAGTGACGCTACATGGGAACGGGAAGACTATTTGCGGGATGGCTATAAGGAATTATATGAAAAATGGTACGCTTTCCAAATCTCGGGACGAGATTTTTATAAGGGGGGAGGGCTGTAACACCTCAGGTGTTTAGCTCCATAATTGCATTGCATTGCATGAGCATAAGCATGCATCATTTCATGTTAATTCATGTGGTTGCAACAAATGTGATTTGTTTTTAAAGTTTTGTTTGACTCACATCATGTGACACTATAGAGTTGGTGTAACTAAAGGGTAGAGTAGCTAATTACATCTCACAGCACCTTAGTTATACTTAGGGTCACTCATGGAGCAAGGTTCATGTTGACCAAAATCACCAAAATGCCCTCCAAGGTGTAGTTGACCACCATTTAGCCCTAGGATGCTCTAGTTTGACCATTTAAAAAGTCTAGCTTAGAGGCCTTGCATGGAGGAGCACCCTTAAGTAAAGTTGTAGAGAATTCTATGGGGAACAAAAGTTCTAATATGTCCATCTCATGAAAATGATCAGAACATACTCAAAAATGGCCTACAAGTCAGTATTAGAGGCTGTTTTGGGACTTAGCAATTTTGGCTAAGTGTGAAGCTGAAAACCGTTTCACTGTATCTCACTTTGGCAACTTGTAACTCACAAACTAGGCCGAACCAGTCCTTGAGTCAATTGACAAAGTTGTTGTCCACACATAGCTCTACAACATTGTCAACATCACCATCACCTGGTTCTAAATGGTTTAGGAGATATGGTGCTTTGAAAAATGGGGTTCAGTCAGCATAGTTGACTGAAACTCAGTTTCAGTTTTCGGGTACCCCACTTTAGAGCTCGGTAGTTTCAAATCTAGGCCGAACCAGTCCAAGCTCCAATTGACAATTTTGTCGCCCTCACATAGCTCTACAAAGTTGCTGTTAACACTTATCACTAACTCTGGCTAGATTGGGAACGGTGATCGGTTGAACTTTGGCCGTTAGTCGGTTGATGGACACCGAAGCCGTTGGGTTCAGGGTTCAGACGGAGGCGATGTCGTGGCGACTGGGCAGAACGGTGCTGCCACGTGGCGCCCGCGCTCTGCCAGCGTCTCCACGTCG
This sequence comes from Saccharum hybrid cultivar R570, assembly GCA_038087645.1. Classification (NCBI taxonomy): domain Eukaryota; kingdom Viridiplantae; phylum Streptophyta; class Magnoliopsida; order Poales; family Poaceae; genus Saccharum; species Saccharum hybrid cultivar. The sequence continues at coordinate 36,409,435 of JAQSUU010000012.1, read as the reverse complement.
CGAGTCCAGGCGCGGAGGTGAAGACCGAGCCGACACCATGCCTCCCACTCACTCGCGCTCGCCATCCCCATTCACTTCTCGCTCTTGCCGTGTTCACCGAGGCGCAAAACAGAGGCGCCATTGCCGCCGCATCCTTCCCCGTGGTCGCGCGAGCTCGCCGTCATGCCACGGCCACCCAAACCCCGTCCACCGCTCCGCCAGAGTCCCCTCTACCTCCTTCATCCTTTACCTGAACCAATCGTGCGAAGGTGAGAGTGAATTTCCATTTCCGCCACCGTGAGACCTCGCCGACGTGTCGTCCGCACGGCGTCTCACCGTGGCCAGCTCACTACCATTACTCTCCATCCTTGCTAACTCTTGTTTCGGGTTCTGGGTTGCGTAGAGAAGCTTAGGGTATGGTGTTACCGGTAGTGGTGGACGGTCCACATCGGAACACGATCGTGCGCTGCCGTGCCATGGCCGCCGATTCGGTGCTCACGCGGCCAGCCGCATTCGCCCCACCTCTATCCGTGTCCTTCGCATGAATAGATCCGCCATCTCCTCTGGAAGCCGTAGCACGCCCAATCTAGGTCCCTTGCTCCCAGAGCTCGCCGGAGCGCCACCGGGTGCCGTCTTCGAGCCGCGGTCGCCATGGCCGTCGTAGCTAGGTTGGGTTAGGATCAGACAAGCTAGGTTCGGTCGATGCGGAAAGTCACGGGGAACCCGTCGGTGATCTTCCCGTCACCGGAGACGCCGTCGTCGGCGAGCTAGAGCTCGCCGGAGTCGCGGCCGTCTCCTCCCCTCCGCTCTTCTCTCTATGGCCTGCGGGCCCACGCTGTCAGCCCCCCGCGCACGCGGGCAGGACGGCCTGAGCAGGACGCGCGCGAAGTTGGGCCACGCCGCGAGTGTTGGGCCGCGTCGGCTTTGCAGGCCGGCCCGGTAGAAGGGTTGGATTTAGTTTTTGTTTTCCTTTTTATATTTTGTCATAGTTTTAGATAAGTTTTGGAAAATGTAGATCTAGGGTTTTACTTGCCCAAAAATATTGAGATAAATTTTGTTAGGATCTACTTGATGTGTAGTATTTTAGAAAAACATGAATTGGTTATGTGATGTTTAGTTTCCGGGATATTTAAATAGGTCTTTGAAATGTGTTTTAAATCACATGCAAACTTGTTTAAATCATATCTAGAGTTTCAGTGTTCCAAAAATTATGAAATTTGGTGGGTAGACTAATTTATACTTGCTCTAGCTCTGGTAAAAATTTGGGCAGTAGTGCTTAAGTACTTTTCAAGTTATAATTCTATCTTGTTATTTTAGGAAATATTTAAATGAATTTTTGTAATTTTTCTACATGTGCAATGTTCATATAAATTTTTGGAGAATGTCTTGGTACCCTAGAGTGTCCAAGAAAATTAGGAAATCTGTTGTTTGACACTTTTTACTATACTTTGTTATTTATACAAAAATCAGCCTTTTGGGCTTGTGAATTTTGTGTAGGAAGTTCCTGTGAATAAATTTAGTTCAAATTTTTACAGTAGCCTCTTTTTAGGTCAGAGAGTCTCCTGTAATTTTTGTAGAATTTTAGGAGCAGTTTACATATATGTTTAAAATTCCACTTAATTACTTAAGTAAATTAAGAAATGAGTTTAAATAAATATTTTTGGTGGGCCAACCTTACTTTCTGGTGTCTTTGTGACCTATGTGAACTTGTGGTAACATTAGTTTGGTCTTATGGGATGTTTGCCACATCAATAAATATTTAACCTTTACAATTCTAGGTTTTCTGGACAGCTGGTAGTATTTCTAGGTTTGACCTTTGATAAAAGTGTTTGCTGGAAAACTTGTAAATACCAAAGTTGTAGTAAACTTGATAAACTAGCTTGTGTCAAAATTTGGGAGCATTTGGCTTAATAGTTTGGGAGTTATTGCTGTTTAAAGTGCCAATCCAGAATTGGCTGCTCTCTGTTTGGGGAGGGCAGATTCTGGAACTTTGGAATTTCGACTAGGTAAACTTTAGAATTAAGTGTTGTGGTCTGAAAATATTTTGTGGTGAATTTCATAAGCTTTCCAGATTGTCTTAGATCATATCTTTTGGAGTTGGGAATCTCCAGTTATGTTAGAATCTTTGAGCTGCTGTCCAGAATGTCTTACTGTTGTATTTTGGTGTTGGATGTGGTAACCTAAGTAATGCTACTCTTGTAATTGTTAGGTGCTAGGGCCTTAACCGAAGAAGAACATCTATATCTTAGGTTGGGTAGATTAGGTAAGTACTTCTCCACCGGAGAAGAGATTTGCACGTACTGATAAAGTAACTTGATTAGATTATTGTTTTTATTTCTGAAATGCATTTCATTCCGAGCATGTTGCACCTTTATGCATCCATGATATTTATTGTGCATTCATGCAATAGGTGTACCGGAGGGGGTAACTCTCCTCGAATTCGAGCCTGTGATTCCGGAGGAAGTCCAGGACCTGCCGGAGCAGCCAGAGGAACCAACCGGCGATGAAGCTCCTGCCGAAGATCTGCCCGAGTGTCCTGATCACCGGCCCTCGACCTTTCTGAAAGGCAAGCCCCGGTGCATGCTGAACCTACTGTTTTATAAAGTAATCTTGAGTACTTTTAACTGTTTACTGCATTAAGTTGTAGGAGTTATATAAAAACACTTGTTGCATTGTACCTGTCCTTGTCCAGATATCGTACTTAATCCTATATTAGGTTTAGGCACGTATCAATGCTTAGCCCTGCTTAGTGCGGTAGAAGTCGGGTGATTTCCGGTCATCCGCGAGATGTAGGAAGGAGTCACGAGTGGCTTTATGGCTATCGTGGATGGAACCATGCTTTAAAATGAAATTGAGGCCGGGCGGGAGTTCGAGTCTTGGGTGTGGAGCTATGCCCGTCTGAGTCGTTTAAGGACCGATTCGCTGTACGTCCTTGAGTCATGTTGAACGCAGTCTAACACTTAGTTGGCCGGATAAGTCGTTTCGACCGCGAAGCCGAGTAATGTGGTTCAGGCCGGGAATCGAATGTCAGGTTGCTTCTTGGAGGAGAGAAAGGATGTGCTTGGGGACATTGGCGTGAGACCAAGGGGGGGTTAGAGTCCCTATCACCTAGCAGAGTGTCGCCCTTGGGGTCGCGACATTATTCGGACCCGCGATTCCTGAATCATATGAAACGGTGGCCTGTGCGACCCTGGCAAGGGTCTGCATGGTGAGTGTTAGAAATACCCCTCCAGCTGGATAGGATTTCGATTCGAATCGCCGTCGCTCCCGGTTAGTGAGCACTTGACTTGAGCAGCGGCAACGTAGATCTCATTAAATGAACCGGTGGTTAAGGGAATGATACAATGTTGCCACAATTCATACCTGCTCTGGATATAATAATGATAATTGTTTGATTATAATCAAGTGCATGCTTAGTACAGGTGCTAAGATAGATGACATGTAAATGCTAAAAATAAATGCTAGTACAGGTTAAAAGAGTTTAAATTACTTATGCTTTTCCGCAAAAGGTAATGTCAGCCAGCTCCAATTATGAAAGCCTTGCATAATCCTTGGTGTCATCTTATTTCTGGTTTTCGGCGGGTAAGTCTAGCTGAGTACATTCCAGTACTCAGGGTTTATTCCCTCCTGTTGCAGATGATATGCTCTACCAAGGCTTCTGCAAAAATTGTCTCCACCCTGCGGGTGACGAAGACTAGATCACTAGGGCGTGATCATCTTTTATGTACTTTCCTGATGCTTTTGTGGGTTGTTGATCAACAAGACTGGCAGTAGTTAAACAACTGGTGTGTGTTTGCTTCCGCTACTTTTATAAACTTGGTTTGTAATAATTGCGACTCCGTGTGTGTAAACTTATTTCGGAACTCCTTGCGAAATGTAACGTATGATGTTGTATGTTGAATGATGCGATCTTGGTTGTAAGCAAGTTGGTTTGAAATCCTTCGTGGTTTCGATTGACTACCGGGATTATATGGGCTCAAGTTCGAAAATTTGAGCGCTTCGGTGCTTGTTTTTGTACTTGTGCTCTTATAATTTGGTCAGTTCTGTTACACAGCGCCCCGACTCTTCTCTCCTGTCTCTTTCAGGCACGGGCCCCACGGTCAAAGCAAGAGAGAGCAACGGCGGCCACCATTTATCGCTGCATGCAAGACAGCCCCCACTCACTTTTCTTCTCTAAAGCAAACGAGTGGGTCAGAATACCAAGAGAATAGCAGGCAAGGCAAAAGAAAATTCCTTCCTGTGGTCCCCACGCATGCAAGCATGCAAATGAATGGTCAGAGCAAGTCAAATGCATGTGAGCATGTAGTCCTGCCACCCTCCGAGTTCTCTCTCCATTGCATGTAGGCAAATTTCCACATGCAGTGGCTCTCCTTCTCTTTTCTTTTAAACCCAATTTTAGTGCTAACTTTACCAAGAAAAACAAAATAAAATTGGCACATTAAGTTAGCTTTTCACAAATAATTTTAAGGGCTTTCATGCAACTTACAACGTCACTAAGCACAAACTAAATGCAAATGAGACTCACACCTAGTGGCACTAGATAACCATTGCAATTAAAGATTTCCCCTCTTTATAGTACGGTTATCTATCCTAAATCCACTCACACCCTCTAGGTGTCTTGAGTGGCAAAACAAAATGGCCCTTAGGATTTATACCTTTGCCTTGAGCCTATTTTGTATTTCTTTTTCTTCTTTTCAATGTTGGAGCACATATCATCATCTTTTGGTCACCTCCATCACCTTGACCATCTCTAGCTCCATCACTTGGTGTATACCAACCTATCTTTACATTTCACTCGTGACAAAGGTTAGTACACTTAGGTTTCATCAATTATCCAAAACCAAACTAGGGCTTTCAATCTCCCCCTTTTTGGTAATTGATGACAACCTTTTCACAAAGATATACAATAAAATTTCCTTGGATTCATGTTGCTTGTCCAAGCATTTTACTATGTGTAAAGGATATGGACAAGTTTCATAAACCCGAATTGGTAGCATTAGCTCCCCCTACATATGTGCTAAGAGTTTGGATTTGAACGCTTGCACATATGTATAGATAGAAAGTGTGGGAGAGTAATGACTACCAAATGATGCTAAGGTGTAAAGAATGGACCTTTGAAGCGTGATACCAATCGGAGTGCACCAATATACCACCCTTAGCACTATGGTTAGTTAGATAGCACTTGCAAAACATAAACACTAGATACCTCATGAGATCAACATTAAAAGTAAGGCTCTAGTTCCACTTGTCAAACATGCAAGGCACATCTAACTATCATCCTATGCATGCTAGTTTTTTGTTTTTGTTTCTATCAAACAATCCTACAGTTAGCATACACCACAGAAGCATAAAAAAAAATTTAAAAACTTATGCCATGCAAGTAGACAAATGTAATGCACATACAAATGCAACATACAAGTTTATGAGCTTGCTCCCCTTACTTGTGTGTTTCAAAAGTTTAATTGATGATCCCTTTCCTTTCATTATCATGTTCCACACATCTTTGTGAATTACTTCTCCCCCTTTGTCATCAAAGACCAAAAAAAGGTGAGCTCAAATTTGAGTTCTCATAAGTTGTGTGAAACCATTAATTGAGGATCATTTTTCCAAATTTGGTTCAATCTAGATTACTTGCTATAGTAATTTAACTCAGTTTGATCCAAGGACAAGCTTCTTCACTCCTCAAAATAAGGGTTATCTTGTATCATGTTGAATTAAACACTTTTAGCTCATTCTCTAGATTAAACACTAGGTTTGCAAGCCTATAAACATGTCATATGCTACCACTAGATCATTTCAAACATAAAAGCAATAGTGGTACCAATCAAGCATCAAACTCATTTTATTTCCATGAATGAGCCTATTTATGCAAGGAATGACTAGATGCACTAAACAAGTCCTTATAAAAGGATGAGTGACACGTCAACCAATTTTACCATGCTTTGCTCGAAGGAGAGGCATGCCATATAAGTAGGGGTGCATCAACACATATTTGAGAAGTCCAATATGTTCAACTCATTTCTTAGCTTGCAAAACCTTTTCTCATCTAGTGGCTTGGTGAAGATGTCGGCTAATTGATCGTCGGTGCCAACATTCTCTATGCAAATGTCCCCTTTTTGTTGATGATCTCTTATGAAATGATGGCGGACATCTATATGCTTTGTTCTTTGATGTTGAACTGGATTGTTAGTGAGCTTCACGGCACTTTCATTGTCACATAGCAATGGCACTTGCTCAAACTTGATTCCGAAATCCCTTAATGTTGCCTTCATCCATAGGATTTGTGCACAACAACTACCGGCGGCAATGTATTCGGCTTCGGCGGTTGAAAGTGCAACACTATTTTGCTTCTTGGATGACCATGAGACAAGTGATCTTCCCAATAGTTGACACGTGCCCGATGTGCTTCTTCTTTCCACTTTGTCTCCGGCATAGTCTGAATCGGAATATCCCACAAGTTCAAACCTTGCACCCTTGGGATACCACAAACCAACATCTTGTGTATGCTTCAAGTACCTCAATATTCTCTTTGTTGCCTTCAAATGACTTTCTCTTGGTGAGGCTTGGAATCTTGCACACATGCATACACTAAACATGACATTCGGTCTTGATGCGGTTACATAGAGTAGACTTCCAATCATAGACCGATACATCCTTTGATCCACCATATTGCCACTTTTGTCACTATCCAAGCTTCCATTTGTCCCCATTGGTGTACTAATGCCCTTTGCATCTTCCATGCCAAACTTCTTGAGCATGTCCTTTATGTACTTGCCTTGACTCACAAATGTTCCATTCTTCAATTGCTTGATTTGAAGTCCAAGGAAGTAACTAAGTTCTCCAATCATAGACATTTCGAACTCTTTAGCCATCATCTTACCAAACTCATCACAAAAATCTTGATTGGTTGAACCAAATATGATGTCATCAACATAGATTTGCAACACAAACAAGTCTTTGCCAATCTTTTTGGTGAAGAGAGTGGTGTCAACCTTTCCTATGATGAACCCTTTAGAGAGTAAGAAATCTCTCAATCTCTCATACCATGCTCTAGGTGCTTGCTTCAAGCCATATAATGCCTTCTTCAACTTGTATACATGGTTAGGCTTCTTGTAATCTTCAAAACCGGGAGGTTGCTCAACATAAACTTCTTCATTAATATAGCCATTTAGAAATGCACTCTTCACATCCATTTAATAGAGCTTGATGTTGTGGGCACAAGCATAGGCTAACAAGATTCTAATTGCTTCCAATCTTGCAACCGGGGCATATGTTTCACCAAAGTCAAGACCCTCTACTTGAGTGTATCCTTGAGCTACTAGTCTTGCTTTGTTCCTTACTACCATCCCATCTTGATCTTGCTTGTTGCGAAAGACCCATTTGGTTTCAATCACATTATGATCCTTTGGCCTCTCAATTAACTCCCATACTTGATTTCTCTTAAAATTATTAAGCTCTTCATGTATGGCATTTACCCAATCGGGATCTTTTAATGCATCCTCAATCTTCTTTGGTTCTTCTAGAGATACAAATGAGAAATGCTCACAAAATGATGCCAATCTTGATCTTGTTTGTACACCTCTTTGAATATCACCAATTATTGAGTCTAGGGGATGATCTCTTGCAATATTGGTTGGTTGGAGAATTTCCACTTGATTGCTTGCACTTGGTTGAACACTTGGTTGAGATGATGTACTAGCCACTTGTTGTTGATCCTGCACTTGAGATGATGAACTAGCTTGATGTTGATCATGAGAACCACTAGATTGCACATTTGAGTTAGAGAGCACTTGATCTTTGTCATCTTCAACTTCAATCACTTCTCTAGGCCTTATGTCACCAATATCCATCTTCTTCATGGCATCGGCCAATTGAGTGCCTCTTACATCATCTAGATTTTCATTTTCCTCTTGAGATCCATTGGTTTCATCAAATTCAACATCATGCACCTCTTCAAGAGTGCCACTAGCCAAGTTCCAAACTCTATAAGCCTTGCTAGTAGTTGAGTAACCAAGCAAGAAACCTTCATCACATTTCTTCTCAAACTTGCTCAATCTAGTGCCTTTCTTCAATATATAGCATTTGCAACCAAATACCCGAAAATATGCAATGTTGGGCTTTCTACCATTCAAGATCTCATATGGTGTCTTCTCTAGAAATGTATGGCAATAGAGGCGGTTGCTATAGAAACATGCTGTATTGATAGCTTCGACCCAAAAGGAATGACTAACATTATATTCACTCAACATTGATCTTGCCATATCAATTAAGGTTCTATTCTTTCTTTCAACTAGCCCATTGAATTGTGGTGTGTACTTGGCCAAGAATTGATGCCTAATACCATATTCATCACAAAGCTCATTAACTCTTGTATTCTTGAATTCACTATCATTGTCACTTCTTACTCTCTTGATGGTGGTCTCAAATTCATTTTACACTCTCTTGATGAACTTCTTGAATATATCAAACACATCACTCTTGTCAATAAGAAATGTCACCCAAGTGTATCTAGTGAAATCATCCACAATTACAAAGCCATACTTATTGCCACCAATGCTTGTATATGTTGTTGGCCCAAATAAATCCATATGTAATAACTCAAATGCCTTTGATGTGCTCATTGTACTTTTCTTTGGATGTGTGTGGCCTACTTGCTTGCCGGCTTGACATGCACTACATAGCTTATCCTTCTCAAAAGTGACATCTTTCAAGCCTCTAACTAAGTCATGCTTCACTAACTTGTTCAATTGCTTCATACCAACATGACCAAGTCTTCTATGCCATAGCCAACCCATGCTAGATTTGGTGAGCAAACATGTTGACAATCTAGCCTCACTAGCATCAAAATCAACCAAGTATAGATTCTCATATCTAAAGCCTTTGAAGATCAAATTAGAGCCATCTACACTTATGATCTCTACATCATCAACACTAAAGATGCACTTGAAACCAAGATCACATAATTGAGCTACCGACAATAGGTTGAAGTTTAAGCTCTCTACTAGTAGCACATTGTAAATGCTCAAATCATTGGATATAGCAATTTTACCAAGCCCCTTGACCTTGCCTGTGTTTGATGCAACGGGAAAAGCTCCTATGCTATCGGCCGGTTCACCGATAGCTCAAGTACCCCCAATATACTACAGCAACTACTGTACAACCAACTCTAGGAGGTTTCCAAATGTCTTTGGGTCAAACATCTAGTTCAAGTCCATCGGCAAATTTGTTATCGATGCAACAGAAGGCTCCAATCGTAAGTCAACCTGGAGTCCAGGTTTTACCTCAAGTTAGTTGTAATTATCCGGTAATGCCAACAAGTTACCAACCATCGGCAAATTTTGTACCGATGAACACTAATAATTGGCCAGGGCAGTTTCCCACTCAACATTCAGTTCAGCCAAATCAGCAAGCCACAGGTGTTCATCAAGGTCACATGCATGCTGGTTTTCAGAATCAAGCATCGGCAGCTCAACCGATGAACCCTTTTCAGCAGGTTAATGGATCACAGATAGTGACAAATATGCCAATTGCTGGAGATCGTGGGCCACAAAGGTATGCAGAAGGGTATCAGCAAGTACCTCCAGTGGAGATTCAACCATGTCGTCAACAAGATGTTGATGCTTTTTGGGCCGATAAAATAGCAGAAATTATGAAGGATCAGTTTGGGATCAAGCCCAAAGTTAATACCTATTCTTATCGGACTCCGTATCCTCTGGCATATGATTTAATTCCTCTCCCAAATTGTTACAAGGTGCCGAATTTCACTAAGTTTTCTAGGCAGGACGATACATCAACCATGGAGCATGTTAATCGTTTTATTATTCAATGTGGAGAGGCAGAGAGATGAATTGAGAGTTCGTTTGTTTTCATCATCTCTATCTAGATCAGCATTTACATGGTTTATCTCACTACCGCCAAATTCTATTATTACTTGGGCTGATCTGGAAAAGCAATTTCATAAGTATTTCTTTGCTAGAGTTCATGAAAAGAAGCTTACCGATTTGGTAAAGATGAAACAGCGCAATGATGAATCGGTAGAAGGCTTTGTACAAAGGCTACGAGATGTAAAGAACAAATGTTATAGCCTCGTGTTGGATGATCGACAGCTTGCCGATTTGGCCTTTCAGGGATTGTTGCCACACCTTAAGGATAGATATGCTTCTCAGGAGTTCGAAAGCCTAAGTCATCTAGTGCAAAGAATTTCTGATCAAGACACTAGGGTTTTTGAACCTAAAAGGAATTGGAATAAGAAAGTTTCATTTGTCGAAGAAGTAGAAGATTCTGATTCAGATGAAGAACTAGTTATCGGTTTGGCTGAGTGGGTTAAGAATAAAAAGCCGATATCTTGTCCCTTTGGTCACAAAGAGCCAGAGAAGTTTACTTTCGACGTCACCAAAGTCGATAAGATATTTGATCTTTTGCTTCAGGAGGGCCAGATTAAGTTGTCACCTAATCATCTGATCCCATCGGTAGAAGAGTTGAAGCATATGCTGTATTGCAAATGGCATAATGCAACTTCACACAGTACAAATGAGTGCAAAGTATTTAGACAACAATTACAGTTAGCTATTGAGTCTGGGAGAATAAAATTTGGCAATTCCAAGATTTAGAAGCCGATGAAAATTGATCAACATCCTTTTCCAGCAAATATGTTGGATACTGAAGGTAAAATTAAGGTGTTGACATCGGAAGCTGCTAAAAAGAATGCATCAGTAGATCCCCAACATCGGATAACTACCGATGATGCAAAAGGCAAGGAGCTATTGACAGAAGGTGGCAGTTTTGGAAAGCCTCCTTGATCTGGCATCATGATTACTCAACAAAGACAACAGGAAGGCTGGCGTCAGCGAAGGGACCGATATCGACAACAGCAAGAGGAAAGACGTCAAGAAGAGTGAAATCGGCATAAGGATCATTGGAATTGTCCGTTTTTTATTCATTGTTGGGAGGAAGGTATTAAGTTACCTACTATTGAAGATTGCCCAGAGTGCAATGGTTATTATGGAGTTAATCGTCCTATAAGAAGATTTCAATCTGGTAATCAAGGTTTGTCCATTAATGAGCCGATCAGAAGGAGAGCATCAGTATATGATCGGCTGGGGGGCAGGCTCAGTGTACATGAAAGGCTTGGTAAACACGTTGCATATTTTTTGAGAAACCAAGAGAAACTTGAAGAGATGGCAAATGCAAGAGTTCCTGATGAAGAAATATTTTACAGGGATCCTAATATACGTCGTGTGGAGACAACCAGGACCTATCAGCCAGTGTGGAAAACTAAACATCCTCAATGGTGTCCAGAGGGTTTGACAAAGACACAGAAGAGGAAAATGCAGCGAGAGCGTCAAAAAGACTTTTACCAAGAAGGAAGTCCCTCCAATAAGAAATCTGGTAATCAGCAGTGGCAGATAAGGCACAAAAATAAAGGCCCATCGGCAGATGTCAATATGGTGTTTATGTTGCCGATGGAATTTTTGGCTCTATCTGATAGTGAAGAAGAAGTTTTTTTCTCTGACCAAATAGCTCAATTAACACTAGATCCAATGATGGCTATTTTTGAGAAGCCTGCCGATGATGAGAGACAACACCTCAAGGCTTTGTTTGTAAAAGGCAGAGTTGATGGCCAGCCTGTATCTAAGATACTTATTGATGGAGGAGCTGCAATTAATATTATGCCTTATGTGATGTATCGGAAGCTTGATAAGGGAGATCAAGACTTAACTAAGACTAATATGATGCTAAAGGACTTTGAAGGCAATGTATCACCAGCTAAAGGGGCAGTGTGTGTTGAATTGACCATCGGCAGTAAAACCTTACCGACAACTTTCTTTGTTATTAATGGCAAGGGTGCATATAATCTGTTTTTAGGAAGGGATTGGATTCATGCTAATTGTTGTGTTCCTTCTACAATGCATCAGTGTCTTATACAATGGGTTGGAGACAAAATTGAAGTTGTTCCTGGTGATTCTTCTTATATCATCGCATCGGCAGAATCAGACACTTATGAGCGAACTAGGTGCATATCAGGAGAAGCTTGGGAAAAAGAGTTCCTCAAGGTTGCCGATTACGAAATTCTACCGATCCAAGCAGTCGGTTCTGAAGAAGAGTTTTAATGGATAGATTTGCCGATGATGGAAAATTAGGTCAAGGATTTACATCGGCAGATGATTTAATAGAAGTAGATATTGGTGAAGACGATGGGCCAAGGCCCACTTTTATTAGCGCTAAGTTAAATTCCAAGTGTAAACATCAACTAGTTGATTTGTTAAAGGAATATAAAGATTGTTTTGCTTGGGATTATACTAAAATGCTTGGGTTAGACCGATCTATAGTTGAACATCGGTTGCCTGTTAAATCTGGATTTCGGCCACATCAGCAGCCGGCACGCCGCTACAATCCTAATATACTTCCTGATATTAAGGCCGAAATAACTAAATTAATTAAGGCAAAGTTTATTCGGCAGTGTCGATATGCAGAGTGGATTTCTAATGTGGTTCCTATATACAAGAAAAATGGGAAACTTCGTGTTTGTATTGATTTCAGGAATCTCAATAAGGCCACACCGATGGATGGTTACCCAATGCCGATTGCTGATTTGTTGATTGATGCTGCTGCAGGGCATCAGATTATCAGTTTTATGGATGGTAATGCAGGTTATAATCAAATATTCATGGCTGAAGAAGATATTTCTAAGACTGCTTTTAGATGTCCAGGACATGTGGGATTATTTGAGTGGATAGTTATGACATTTGGTTTGAAAAATGCCGGTGCTACTTATCAAAGAGCTATGAACTTTATTTTCCATGAATATATCGGCACGTTGATGGAAATCTACATTGATGACATAGTGATTAAGTCTGGAGACATCACAAAGCATCTAACCGATCTACAGAAGATATTGGAGTGCACAAGAAAGCATGGATTAAAGATGAATCCTAATAAATGTACATTTGGTGTATCGGCAGGACAATTCTTGGGTTTTATGGTGCATCAGCGGGGTATTGAAATTAGTAGAAAATCTATTGAGGCAATCAACAAGATTGTCGCTCCTGCCGATAAAACTGAATTACAATCCTTGATCGGTAAGATTAATTTCATCAGAAGATTCATATCTAATTTGTCGGGTAAGATCAAGGCTTTCAGTCCATTATTGAAATTGAAAGCCGATCAGGAATTTAAATGGGGGGATGAACAGCAGTTAGCCTTAGATGAAATTAAGAGTTATTTAACAAATCCTCCAGTGTTAGTTCCACCACAACATGGAAAACCTTTCAGATTGTATTTATCAACTGAAGATACTGTTATCGGTTCAGATCTTATTCAAGAATTTGAAGGAAAGGAGCGTGTTATCTATTATTTGAGCAGACGGTTAATAGATGCTGAAACCAGGTATTTGGCCATTGAGAAATTATGTCTATGTTTATACTTTTCTTGTATTAAGCTAAGACATTATTTACTATCGGCTGAATGTACTGTCATATGCAAAGATGACGTGGTCAAGTATATGCTGTCAATGCCAATACTGAATGGTAGGATTGGTAAATGGATTTTAGCATTATGACCTATGTTATGAATCGGCTAAGGCAGTTAAAGGACAGGTTATGGCCGATTTCATTACTCAACATTGCAACACGGTGGATTCTCTGGAAATTGCTCCGTGGACACTTTTCTTTGATGGGTCTACTTGTGGTGAAGGGGCATACATTGGTATCGTATTAATTTCCCCTCAGGGGAAGAAGTATGAGTTCTCATTGTTGATTGTTGCTACATCAACAAACAATCAAGCTGAATACCAAGCCCTGATAAAAGGGTTAGAATTGCTCAAGGAAGTACATGCTGATGCTGTTGAGATCTTTGGTGATTCTATGTTAGTTATAAATCAGTTGACTGGGATTTATGAATGCCGAAGTGAAATTCTAATTTCATATCATGAAAAGTGTTTGAGATTATTAAAAGGGTTTAGGAGTTTTCATCTGGAACATATTTCTCGGATGCATAATGAAGAGACTAACCGATTGGCTCAGCATGCTTTAGGATATCAACCTGTTCAAGAAGTATTAATATCAGCAGCTGATACCAATGACTGGAGGAAGGAAATTATTGATTATTTAAAGAATCCATCTAAAAAGGTTGAAAGACGTATAAGGTTCCAAGCTACCAAGTATGTACTCCTCAGTGATGAATTGTATTACCGTACCATAGATGGAGTTTTACTTAGGTGTGTTAGCATAGAGGAATCAAAAGGCCTGATGGGTGAAATTCATGAAGGAGTATGTGGGGCTCATCAGTCAGCCTTCAAGATGAAATGGATGATCAGAAGAAATGGATATTATTGGCCGACTATTCTTGAAGATTGTTTTAAATATTTTAAAGGATATCAGGAATGTCAGAAATTTGGTAATATTCAAAGGGCACCCGCATCGGCTATGAACCCTATAATTAAGCCTTGGCCGTTCCGGGGTTGGGCTATTGATCTCATCGGTCAGATTTATCCACCATCGAGTAAAGGGCATAAGTTTATTCTGGTTGCTACCGATAATTTCACAAAGTGGGTTGAAGCAATTCCTTTAAAAAAGGTGACATCGGCTAATATGATTGATTTTGTGAAGGAGCGTATTGTTTACCGATTTGGCATCCCTCAAACCATCACTTCCGATCAGGGCACTATGTTTACATCGGGTTAATTTGATGAGTTTGCTATAGCAATGGGGATTAAAGTTTTCAATTCTTCACCGTATTATGCCCAGGCTAATGGTCAGGCTGAAGCATCTAATAAAGGAATTATCAAGCTCATTAAGCGCAAGATTAAAGAGTATCCTAAGAAGTGGCATACAGTATTAAATGAAGCTTTGTGGTCATATCGGATGGCATATCATGGTGCAACCAAGGTAACACCTTATCAGTTGGTGTATGGACACGATGCAGTCTTACCTTGGGAGATTAAAATTTGTTCTAGGCGAATACGCTCTCAAGATCAATTAACAGCCGATGATTATGATATCCTTATGAAGGATGAGTTGGAAGATGTAGCAGGTCATCGGTTAAAAGCTTTAGTTAGCATCGAGGAGAATAAGAAAAGAGTAGCTAGATGGTATGACAAGAAGGTGATGGTAAAGGAATTTATCGATGGAGAATTGGTTTGGAAGTTGATTTTACCGATTGGGACTAAAAATTCTAAGTTTGGCAAATGGTCACCTAATTGGGAAGGGCCATATCGGATAAATCAATCTGTTCCTGGTAATGCATATATTCTTGAAACTCTCGAAGGAGTTGTATTTCCCAGAGCATTAAATGGAAAATATTTAAAGAAATATTACCCTAGTATCTGGATGGATGCATAAAAGAGTAATTGCCGATAACAATCCTATCGGCTAAAGTCAAAACAAAGTATCAATCATTGCCGATGCGCTAATTTAACAAAGCTTGGATAGCCGATATCGCACGCAGGCGAATTTCATCGGTTTCTTTTAATTCCTTGGCATCTTCATCGACATTTCCTTCCACAGGCTTGAGTTTCTTCTTGAGAACCAAGGCCTTGCGAGCTTGGACGTCTCGTTCTTGCTGAAGGGCCTTGATAGCGTCAGGAAGCTGGTCTTCTTCTTGCTTGGCTTGAGTCAGGGCTGTTTCAACCTTTTCCAGTTCGGCTAGCAGAGCTACCCTTTTTGCCGATAGGTCTAAGATTTTCTATTTAAGATCAGCACCGGAGGCTTGCAAGTTGCTGATGCTTTTGTGCTTCTCATCGGCAGTTTGCTTCAGCTGCAGCATTTCTTCCTTAAGTTGAGCCAGAGCTGCTCTGTCGGTAATACGATGAACAACCTTTTGATATTGAAGTTGTCTGCTCTCCAGATGGACTGCTGGGAAGATGATTTCTTCAACATCGGCAGGGACTTGGCCACGGATTGTTTTGAAGATGGTCCTTGCAGGGTCTGAATCGATCACCAGTTGAGCAGTATCTTGTTGCAGCAGATTCAGGAGAACTTCTAGTTTGCCATAGGTATCTGCTGATATTATTCCCAATGCCAGGGAAGAACTCGCCTCTTCTCCGTCATCATCGGAGACGTCGATAGCAAAAGAAAACAAGCTATCGGGAGAATCTTGTTCCTGTGAAATAAAGAGAGTTAGGAATCCTATTTGTGGTGTCTGGGGATATTATAAACCAAACAGTTAATCGGTTTACCTGCTTCAGGGCAATTTCTTGAGCCTGGCTTGAGGGAGCGGCTTGAAAAAGATCATGCGAAGGATCGACAAAGGATGCCGATGGAATGTCTTCTACGACCTCATCAGTAGTCGGCCCTTGGGGTATAATGGCTGATGGTGTATCTTGTACAGAAGAAGCAGCTTGTTCAATTATATCAGTCGGTCGATTGACAGGTGTTAGAGCAGATGAAGGGGCTGGTGTAGATTTATGTCGCTTTTGTTAAGCTTCAGCATCGGTTAAAGCTTTGTGCTTTGTTTGAGCCTCAGCGACAATTGGCTGGGAAGCATCGACATGTGTTGATTGGGGATCTTGCATGCTTGGTGTGCTTGCCGATGTGCCCGTTTGTTGCTGCAAAAACGAGTATAAGATTGGATATTTAACAGAAAAATGTAAAAATAAGAGAATACCTCTGAAGAAGGAGTAGAGGTCATGGTGCTTGATATTAGAAGAGTTGTTGATGACGATACAGCTGCAGCTCTCACATCCTGATAGTTATATGTTAATATAGTGTGCATCGACAGAAAAACAAAGTAAGCAAGGTTATTACCTTAAAAACCTTGATTAGGCTTGAAGCAGCAGCCATTGGAGTGGCCCTGGATGTTGCTAGTCTTGGTTTGGAGGTAATAGTTTTGGCGCGAGTCCTCTGGAAGGTTAAGGCCTCTAAGGTAGGGGCGTTGTAGCCAATTATTGAGACTAGAGAAATAGGATGGAGGTTGAAGGGTCTTCCACTTTTGCTTATTGATGAAACTGGATCATCGGCCAGTTTCAGGGAAGATTAGTTACCAATATACATATAAAAGGAAGAAGAGAGACGAAAGTTAAAAGGAACTTACTGCATCGTCAGGAACAACATAGTCGGGATCGATCATGTGCCGATATGTATGAACGGATGTTGAAAACAATTGTTCTTTCCACTCTTGCCACCATTGCTTATATGACTCTGTGATGAAAGACACTGGTGACTAGGCGGAGAGATCAACATTTGAAATATCGACATCAGGAGCAAGTCTTACTACTCTACTCCATTCAGTTCCAGTTGTAATAATTTCTCTAGGCTTAATCACATCGGCAAAGCATAGCTTGATTGGCAGTTGCCCAAAGGCTAATTGGCGAGACACTGCTGATGGATTGTAGAATTTATAAGTGATATGGGAATTCTTCCCGCTGCTAAATGTGTTTACTGGGATTGCTCTGGGGGTAATAATAGCCATCATAAGATCATTATCTTGGAGATCACTATCGGCAAAATTGAAAAGAAGAGGGAACTTGTTATCCTCATCGATATAGGGTACCCAAGCTCTGAGATCATGAGGGAGACCATGGTAGAAATTCTGAAAAAAAACCTGCCAATTTGATCTTCATTGGACTCTGTTCCAGGAAGGACGATTATGGCTTCGCCGAAATTGAGAGGAGGGCGTGTTGCTGATTCATCATCTCCAAGGATGTAATCTTCGGCGATCTCTCGTGGGAATTCTTGGGCAAAGAAATCCCATTGTAGACGCTTATGCATGTGAGCGTTTAACCACATATTGATGAACCACCACGGGCCTCCCAGATTGCCGATGGGTTCACCAAGTAGAAGCTTCTGAGACACTTGGTGGAGAAGGTGGTAAGTTGAACTCAGGAGGTATCGGCCAAGTGGGAATCTAACACCATTGGACAAGAGTTCCGCTGCTGGGAGGAAGGCGTTAGTTGGTCCTACCGATCGACCACAGAAGATAAACTTCTCCAGCCACATGTTCAGGAATATGGCGTGTTCCCTTTGATTGACAGTACCAGTTTTTTGGTACTCTTGGATGTATCCTGTCCAGCCGCCGATGTTGCGTGTATTTACTCTATACTCAGTTTTTCTGCCAAAAATGTGGCCTTCATCGATAGTTGAGATATCCAAGCCGGTGAGCATATATACATCGGCAAGAGTAGGGGCACATGGGCCATGACCGAACATGAAGGTATTTGTGGTATCTGACCAAAAATGAGCAGCAGCTATCATCATGGATTCATTCCTTTGCATATCAGCAATGGATAGCCTGATACATTGATCTATCTTTCGTTCTGCCCAGAACACTTGCATTGATCTGTTTACTCTCAAGTACCAGTTTTTCCACCCTTTGGTAGGTTTGGGCCAAGATCGAAATGTATCTTTCCATAGATTCAAAGAGAAATTTTGAGCTTTGAAGGGAATACGATTAGCTTCTGCATTGATCGGGTCGGTTGGATCTGGATCACCCATTGGACCTAGGCAATGGAGGGGAGGTTGGTTGGTTGGAATAACCAGTGTGTTGCGTAGTTCTTGAGTTTGAAAGATCAAGAAAATGGAAGAAGTAAAAAAATACCAACTGTAAGAATTCGCAAGGGGCCAGAAGGGTCAAAGTAAAAGTAATAAAAAAGAACGAACCGCAGGGACGTTGAAGTTGACCGCCATTGTTTCGAGAAGGATGAGGGCACGAGCTGGAGATTAGAAAATGACGATGGAAGGAGCTCTGGTGGGTTGAGGATGCGCAGTTAGGGTTGCCGCCAGAGAGAGAATGCCAAAGGTTGCAATTTGAAGGTAGAAGATGAGCAGTTCGGAGAAATCTATTTATAGGTCATTTGGGGTAGGGGTATTCTTGACTTATCTCTATGCCGTACGCGGATGGATCGAGGTGGTTCAGATAGATATGGTAACTGTTCGCACGACAATCAAGGGATTATACAGAAGATTTAATGGCATGGCAAGTAGTCATGACTTAAAGGATATTTTGATACAGGATCTTTCAGTTCTAAAATAGTGATGTTGCTGTGATAAGATCTTGAAGATGGATTGTTATTTTGGTATCTCAACCGTAATTGAGGCAAAAAACAGTTGGAAAATGTGCGATATTTACTGAGATACATGGATTAGATCTAGATTTGATTAAATCTGGTAACAGATCATGTTATGCTTGGAAAATGGGTTGAAAAATAGGTAATAGCAGGCATTATCTGGAGTAAATTTTGGAGCATCAATATCTTATACTCCGAAATTGGGGGGCATGTGTTGACATCATTTTTTAGCACGTGTCAAGATGGTCAGGAAGGGCTAATCAGCAGAGGAAAGATTATTGTGTAGATTGATAGCTGATGAAAATGAGTTTGCTTATGAGTGGTAGCGGCGTATGGGTTCAAATTGAAATGTTGCCAATAAGGTTAAGGGTATTATTGCCGATGCCGATGAAAGATGGTTTGAAGACTGCTGCCGATGAAACAGGGAATGTACCGATGGAAGGAACTTGAAGGCTGCTGCCGATGGAACAGGGATTATACTGATAAAAAGGAGGTCGATGAGAATACCATCATGACTGAGGCGGACTATGGAATAAGATAGGAGTTAATTTCCTTATATACGTTTATTAGAGTCTGAGTTGTATCAAAGTCATTTGTTTCCATAGATTTGGATTTAGTGTCCTAGTCGTATTCGGTTATGTTTCTGTAGATCAGGATATAAATATAGGGTGAAGGGCAATGTAAAAAAGAGATCAATCAATACATCAAAAACAGCTTTTATTCTTATTTACATCTACTTTCGACGACTTCGTCAATTTGCATATTTTTCTTTTTTACGAGTTCTCATCGATTCGGCGAGTTGCATTGCTCCAGTGCAATCTTCGGCGATCCTCGAGTTTCGCGTGAGTACCTCTTGGCCGTGACTTCCGGGCGTATCGCTGTTGTCAGGACCAAAGTGCTCGTATCTTCATCCTTGTCGATTAATAGGTCAAATCGACTGGCACGCTTTGGATATCGATTTCGGGTATTAGCCCTTTGTGTTTGCAGATCTACTTTTGCATCAACACTAAGCTACCAAAGCTTACCAACCTAACTCAACCACAACATCAGCAAGGCATAATGATGCTTCAAAGATACACCAAACATATTTTATTTCTCTTAATTTCTCATAAAGAATAATCTTTTATTCCCTATTTAATTAGGCTTACACAGCAACACCTATTTCTGGTGTAGATAAAAATCTACAAAAATTACAGTAGATTACTCTTACCCTAACTAACCTACTACTTAATTTTCATGAGAATTGCCAATGTAAAACTGCCTGTACAAAATAAACAAGTTATAGCCTAAATATGAGCATAAAATTATTTTGTACTAGAAAAAGTATCAAACAACAGATTTCACATTTTTCCTAGAAAAAGGTGGGACCGACGGGAGCCGCGGCGGCGGGCTCACCGGCGTTGGAGGAGACGGCCAATTCGGCCGCTTACCTTGCCGAGGTGCGCGTCCAGTGACTCGACGAGGTCGGTCAGGAAGAGGGGAATGCTAGGGCGGGCGGAATTTGGCAGAGGAGCCGCGGTGGCGAGGTGAGGCGCGGCAATGGCGTGGCGGCGACTTGGTATGCTACGGCGCTGGCGAGGCACGCGAGAGCGAGCGGGAGCGGAGTGAGGCGAGTGAGCGGGAGCAGGCGAGTACGGGCGGGGTAAGCGTGGGGCTGCGGGGGCCATAGGGGCGCGTGTCGCGCGACGTCGCCGCCGCTCGGCCACGCGGCGGTCGAGCTCTGCCACGGTGCCACGGCGTCGCGCGCGGGCGCGCGCGCGCGGGAGGAAGCCGGCGCGGGGCGCGGGCCGGGCTGCCAGCGCAGCTAGGCCGAAAGGGAGGCCGCGGCCCACTAAAGTGAAAAACCGATTTTTCTTTTATAAATAAAATTTTCAGATTTCCTTATTTGTTTCAAAATTTGAATTTGAAGATGAAAAAGAGGTTTTCAGAACTTTTGCCCAAAATAAAAGTTGTTTAAAATTTAATTCTCTACAACTTTCATGTAGGGCACTTTTCAAAATACTAAATAGAATTTGAATTTGGGATTTAAAGCTAAATTGTTAATCAAAAATTTATTTGTTTAGAATATTTTTAAAACAAAATTTGAGAAAAACTTGAATTCAAGAATTGCTCCAAAAATCATGTTAATTTATTCTAGATTATTTAAAATTGCTAATACCCAAAAGTATACTACCTTTTTGGCACTTACATCAAAGTTAGGGTTCTAATTATTTGCTTTTCAAGTTTAAATTTAAAAGAGCTATATTTCATGAAATGCTAGTCATGAAATGATGCTGAATGCTTTATGCTTCGAAATGCTAATGCATGCTTAACACCCAGGGGTGTTACAGCCCTCCCCCTTATAAGAATCTCGTCCTGAGATTTCGAGTTACTAACCATTTATCGTAAAAATCTTTATACACGGTTTGAAGATATGCTCCCGTTTCCCATGAAGCATCACTCTCATCATGATGGCTCTACTGAATCTTATAGGTTGTTACCACTCTATTCCGAGTGACTCGGTCCTTTGTATCCAGAACTCAAACCGGTTGTTCACGATATTCCAAGTCCGCCTTGATACGAATACCCTGCGGTTCTATTCTCTCTTCCGGAACACGCAGACATTTCTTCAACTGGGATACGTGAAAGACAGGAAAGATCGAACTCATCCCTTCTAGCAATCGCAACTTGTACGCCACGGGACCCTTTTTCTCTATGATCTGGTATGGTCCGATATATCTAGCAGACAATTTCTGCTTGATTCCAAACCGTTTCTTCTTCATAGGGGTAACCTTCAAATAGACATAGTCACCCACTTGGAAATCCAATGGTCTCCTTCTCTTGTCTGCATAACTCTTCTGACGGGACTATGCAGCTTGCATATTTTGCCGGATAATACGGACCTTCTTCTCTGCCTCATCTACAAAATCAATTTCATAAAACCTTCTTTCTCCAGGCTCTACCCAATTTAACGGTGTTCTGCACTTCCTGCCATATAAAGCTTCAAAAGGTGCCATCTTGATACTCTCTTGGTAACTGTTGTTGTAAGCGAATTCTGCCAACGGTAACCAGGATTCCCATGAGCCTCTGGATGATAGTACACAAGCTCTAAGCATATCTTCAAGTACAGCATTAACTCGTTCTGTCTGCCCGTCTGTCTATGGATGGTAAGCCGTACTACGAATCAAACTAGTACCCAAACCTTTTTGAAGATGTTCCTAAAAATGAGAGGTAAACTGTGAACCACGATCAGACACGATCGTTTTTGGTATACCATGTAATCGAACAATCTCAGCAATGTACTTTTCTGCATATTGAGGTGGTCGGAATGTTGTCTTAACTGGCAGAAAGTGAGCTGTCTTGGTGAGACGATCTACTATTATCCAAATAGAATCATGTCCCTTCTGTGTGGTGGGAAGACCAGTGATGAAATCTATACTTATATCATCCCATTTCCAATCAGGTACAGACAAGGGTTGCAGAAGTCCTGCAGGTCTCATGTGAAGAGCTTTAACTCTACAACACATGTCGCAACGAGCAACATATGCTGCAATTTCTTTTTTCATCTTAGTCCACCAATAATGGGGTCGCAAATCTTGGTACATCTTACTACTTCTGGGGTGAATAGATAGCTTGGAATGATGGGTCTCATTCATCAACTTGTTCTTAAGCTCTCTATCCTTAGGTACCACCAGGCGATCCTTAAACCATAACACTCCTTGGTCATCCAATCAAAAGTGTTTGGTGGGTTCCCTCTTCATCATCTCCTTGATATGAAAGATTCCCTTATCTGTCTTCTAACCTTCAATGATCTGGTTTTCCAGAGTACAACTGATCTGAATATTATGCAACACAGTAGGATGTAACAATTTGAACCCTTCTTCAAACAATGGTTGCACATCAATAGCATGTGATTTTCTCCTCAGTGCATCTGCTACTACATTAGCCTTCCCGGGATGATAATGCACGTTTAGATTATAGTCCTTTATCAGCTCTAACCATCTTCTCTGTCGCATGTTCAACTTAGATTGGGTAAAAATGTATTTGAGACTCTTATGATCTGTAAAGAGATTACACACATTACCCAGCAGGTTGTGTCTCCAAATCTTTAGAGCATGCACTACTGCTGCAAGCTCCAAATCATGTGTAGGATAGTTAACTTCATGCTTCCTCAATTGACGTGAGGCATAGGCAATGACCCTTCCATTTTGCATTAGTACACATCCTAACCCATTCTTAGATGCGTCACAGAACACATCAAAAGACTTTTCTATATCCGGTTGGGCCAGAACAGGAGCAGTGGTCAACAACTTTCGCAAGGTGCAGAAAGCTGTCTCGCACTCCTCTGTCCATACAAACTTATGATCCTTCTGTAACAGGCTTGTCATTGGTTTGGCAATCTTCGAGAAATCCGGTATGAAGCGACGATAGTAACCGGCTAAACCAAGAAAACTACGAACTTCATGCACTGAGGTTGGTGACTTCCAGTCCATAACCTCTTGCAC
Organism: Saccharum hybrid cultivar R570; assembly: GCA_038087645.1. NCBI lineage: Eukaryota > Viridiplantae > Streptophyta > Magnoliopsida > Poales > Poaceae > Saccharum > Saccharum hybrid cultivar. The sequence continues at coordinate 36,385,972 of JAQSUU010000012.1, read as the reverse complement.
CTTACTAGGGTCTACGGAAATGCCATTTTCAGACAACACGTGGCCGAGAAAAGGAACTGTCTTAAGCCAGAACTCACACTTGCTAAACTTCGCATACAGTCGATGTTCTCTGAGTCTAGTCAAGACAATCCTAAGGTGCTCTGCGTGATCTTCTTCATTCTCTGAATATATTAGAATGTCATCAATGAACACAATCACAAACTTGTCCAACTCTAGCATAAAAACAGAATTCATCAGATACATAAAGTATGTAGGAGCGTTTGTCAATCCGAAGGACATGACAAGATACTCGTGCAAGCCATATCTGGTAGAGAACGCAGTCTTAGGCACATCTTGCAGTCTAATCTTTATCTGATGGTATTCTGATCTCAAATCTATCTTAGAGAACACTTTGGCTTTAGATAATTGGTCAAACAAGATATCAATCCGAGGAAGAGGATACTTGTTTTTAATTATCACTGCATTCAGTGGTCGATAATCCACGCACATGCGTAAGGAGTTATCCTTCTTCTTTTTCACAAATAGAGCGGGGCATCCCCATTCAGACGAGCTGGGATGAATCAAACCTTTCTTTAGTAAGTCCTAGAGTTGCTTCTTCAATTCGGCTAACTCATTGGGAGGCATCCGATAGGGCTTTCTCGAGATCGGTGTTGTTCCTGGGATTAACTCAATGGCAAACTCAACATCTCGGTCTGGTGGAAGTCCAGGTAACTCATCCGGAAACACATCTGGAAACTCACAGACTACTGGAATCTGGGCTAGCAGAGTAGTTTGGACCGCACAAGTCGTGCTAGCTAGGTCTACTTTCTGAGGTAGGACCACCCGAAAGGTGCCTTCTCCACTTGGTTCCTTAAGAGAGATACTCCTTCCTCCAATATCGATTACTACCCCCATCTTATTCATCCAGTTCATACCCATGATCACATCCAAAACTAACCCTGGCATGACGATCAGATTAAGCTTGTATTGTCGGTTTGATATGTTTAGGGTTACTCCCTGAACTATCTGATTAGTCAACAGATCAGCCCCAGCTGAACTGATTTTATATGCACATTCCAATTCGACTATCCTTTGCTCATGCCTCTTAACAAATGCTTGACTTACAAAGGAATGAGATGATCCGAAATCAAACAAGACTACTGCAGGATAATTGTTGATAGAAAACATACCAGCTGTTACCGGTTCTCCTTCAGGGATGTCATCCACGGTGGTGTGATGCACATGAGCTTGATACTGCGTCTGTTGTTTCTTAGGGTAGGGACAAAACTTTGCAAAGTGTCCGGGTTGGTTGTAGTTGAAGCACGGTCCCTTCACTTGGGCCACAGTTCTAGATGATATGCCTTGTCCTGTCTTCGCCTGAGGCAATGCCATCTTGAATGGTTTCTGATTCCTCTGGGGCTGCTGAGCATTCTGATTCTTCCTTTGCGGTGGCCTAAACCTTGCACCTGGGGCAGGCGACCGATAAGCTAGACGGTTGGCCACTGGGGCTCTGGACTGGGACGGACCCGACTCGAAAGCTCTCTTACGGATCTTGGAAGCAGCATAAACATTGTTGTTCTTCTCTTGCTTCAGATAGTCACTAACAAAATCGTTGAAACTAGTCCTCATATTTGTACCCACATGTTTCATCATCTTGGGATTCAGGCCTCTCTTGAAGCTAGCGATCTTCTTGGCCTCAGTATTCACCATATCAGGAGCATAACGGCTCAGGTTATTGAATGCATGTAGATATTGAGTTACAGTCTTCGTGCCTTGATTCAGTGTCAGGAATTCCCCAAGCTTCATCTCGGTCAGACCAGGTGGAATGTACGTTCCACGGAAGGCTTTGGTGAACTCCCTCCAAGTGATGTGAGTGTGGGGAGGAAAAGTGGTGCGGTGATGTTTCCACCACATTCCTACCAGACCTTGAAGCTGATGAGCTGCATACTCAGTCTTCAACACTTCAGTCATTCTCAAGACACGGAACTTGTCTTCCATAGTATTAATCCACTCTTCTGCATCCAAGGGTTCTGCGGCTTCCTTGAAGATCGGTGGACGAGTATCCATGAAGTCCTTGAAACTGCTGTACCGATTTGCTTCGTGCCCGCCCGGGTTTATCCCCCGACGGGTGTTATCTGCGATACTGCGCAACGTAGCTTCCATATTCTGTTGCATGCTCTCCATATTTCGTTGGCTTCCAAGAAATTGTGCGAAAAACTATTCCGCAGTGTAGGGTGGAGGAGGCGGTGGTGGATCACGGTCATCACTAGTAGTTGCACTGCCACCAGCCTCAGCGGCACCATACACGGTACGACGAGTATTCGGCATCTGCATGTTTCAGCAACAGTAATTATTAGGTGATGTTGTAGGAATTGTGACCGAATGAAAAATCATGCCGAACTGAATTTACTGGAGAGAATAATTTCATACAATAAAATAGGGGCACAATAAGTCATTGCAATTAACACAATATCACTAATTAGATTACTTAAAGCGCACACATCGCGTACATTACAACCAAGTTGCCAGCATACATACACTGGACTTTTTGACTTTCGGATACTGCCACAAACACATCCAAGCTTTCCAACATTATATCAAAGCCTTTATCTTTCTACTCATTATTATATGCCCAACGTGCCAACAAAGCAAAAGATCATGTAGATGGAACCTAGTAGCTAGTGCAACAACTACTAGCCTACTCATCGTGGTCGCTGTCTAAGTCCGAGACGTTGGCGTTGTCGCCATTAGCAGCGTCGTGGTGCTCCCCAACTGGTGCTTCGGTCTCTTTAGGATCTTTGTCTTCATCCAAATCCATCTCTGCCGCACCAGGAGGAACATAGGGGTTGAGTTGATTGTTCAGCTGATGAACCTCCTCATGCAGATTGTCATTATATTCCTCTGCATATGCCAGCTGTTGCTCTAGCTCAAACTATCTAGCCCTCAACACATTCTCTATGGACCAGGCTTCATTCCTCTGATGGAGCACATGAGTCAACATGCGCTCAGCGTTCCTGTTGACGGTGGTCAGTTGCCCAACCTGCTCTCTCAGGGCACGTACATCTCCCTCGAAAGCCACAGTCCTCTGGGTAGCCTGATCTCTCTGATGAGTCAACTGAGCCATCTCTGTGTTGAGCCTCTCAATCTCGGTGTCGTGATCTCTCTGAAGCTGACGGCGATCATCACGAGCCTGACCAAGAGCACTAGACACACGTCTCAGGCTACCTTCCACTCCATCAAAGGCCCTCATCACTGCGAACATGGCACTCATAGCGGGGTTGTCACTGTTCTGTGCTTCTTCGGCGCTAATCTCCAGAGATCTTCCTCTTGCCTGCTGCCACGAGTCAGTGGAGGGGTTGCCCCTCGGAAAGACTCCAACTATAGCTGCTGCGAACTCCTAAGGAAAGCGATCCATGATATCCCTCAGGATCCCAAAGGCTGCCCTCTCAGCGGCTTCTTCAGGGGTCCTTCCAGTTGACTCAAAATGCTAACCGGTCCACTTAGAACCATCAACTCGGGGACGAACTACTGCTTCCACAGTCACCAAAAGTCCTTCCCCCAACTGCTCATTCGACCAAAAGTAGCGGGGCTCCATCCCATCAGGATAGCCTACATAGCTGAGTACTCTCCACAAGAGCGTAGGCATCCCAAACTCTCCAAGAAAAGTGTGGCGCTGACGAGTGCGTGGAGCAAGCTGATGACGGGGAGCTCTGCCGGTGGACTTGCGGGCTGTCTGCTTAGTACGTGCCATCTGTAGCAAAATTTTATTACCGTGGTGAGAACAGATTTTTAAGTTGGTATTTTTATCAAAATGAGATAATCAACTTATAAGGAGAGGAACAATGCCATGAATGAAATGCACAACATGATACATGCACGTTCCGTACGTCCTCACAAACTTAGAAAACTAATAACTACTAACGGAATAAACGGTGGCATACAACGATCTCTTGTAACGTAACTAATACGTACTACTCGAAAGCGTTGTTATGTACCTGCAGAAAGTCACTTCAGCCCAAACCTCATAGTATGAAAATATGCAAGAAAGTAGTAAAGTAAGTTACTCGCTCTACACGCATCCCCAGATACGAGTATAACGGTAACAACTACCCGAATCATCGTCCTATTGACGGCATCGTCACCGCATGACGAAAGTCCCCACCATTTGAATACTCTCATACGAACATGCGCGTGGCACGTAAGTATTTCGGTATCACATAAGCACTCCCCAAGATCGGCAGTGTATCCGACCATGCTCTCACAACTCTCACTTACCAAGACGTAGAGGGAATTGATCCATACATTACCACTCAATTGAATGGCACTCATACAATAGCACGCCGTATGAGCGACGAAATTTAAAATATGATGCAAACCCCCAAGTTAGTACTTAATTAAGCCACCTAGAGTCCTTATTGGACATAAAGGATATGACCACTGGCACACTCTTAAATTTAAAAGCTTAGTTGAAAACACAGTTTTGTTTTTAAATACCCATGTGAACAGTAACATGCTAAACCATGCTCCGATGCCAGCTGTAATGGATCAACGTAATTATACGAGATTAAGTAAGAAAATCTTCCACCAAGGCGGTTAATTTATCAAACTTAAACCCGTATAACTCGAGATTCCGTGAAATCACGAGGGATTTCAAACCAACCAACATACAACCAAGATCGTACTGATTTAGCAGCCACAGTTCACATGATACATAGAGTTCACAATAAAAGTGGAGTACATCGGAGTTCGGAATAAAAGTTATTACAACATAGTTCAAAATAACATAGCGGAAACAAGTAGTTTTACACACACACTTAGTTCAAATACAGTGCCAGTAGATAGTCATGGTCCACAAAAGCATTAGATAAGACGAACAGAGTGACCCTTGCCCAAGGTCCTAGTTGTCGCCCATCGCCGGATACAGACAGTTGGAGCAGTACCCATAGTACATCTGACCATCTGCAACAACAATGGGAACAACGCCCTGAGTACGAGAATGTACTCAGCTAGACTTACCCATCATAAACCAGAAATAAATGACACCAAGGATCATGCAAGGCTTATAGATTGGACTGGCTTGACTCATTGCGAAAAGCATAAGTTGTTACGAAAAACTATACTAGTACTTTTTGCATCACTTTTAGTATAACCTATTCAAGCTAGGTAAGCATCTATTGCTAAAATAATCACTTGATTCATCATTAACAATCTAGATTACCATATCAGGTTTAGCATTTCTAACATCATTCACTTAACCATCAGTGTTCCATTAATGTTACTACGATGCCATAGCTCGAGTCAAGTGCTCACTAACCGGGAGCGACGGCGATTCGAATCGAATTCCTATCCAGCTGGAGATTTATTCCTCACACAAACCCTGCTTCCCCCGTCAGGGTCGCGTAGATCACCAATGACACTTTCCAAGAAGCCGCGGGATAACAATCATGGATCGCACTACCCAGGGACCGCCCGACTGCCAGGACGCACCTTGGGCTCACTCTTCGCGTCCTCGTTACACCCCCTTCAACACCAGTCTGCCAACCCGAGTTTATCCCGGCTCAAAAAGTGTTACTAGCTTCGCGGTCGAAAGGTACTTTATTCGGCCAGCTAAATGTGAGGTATGCGTTCAACATGACAAGAGGGACGAGCAACGATCGGTCCTTAATTGACACAGACGAAATCACTATAGTCCAAAATCCTATAAGACTCCGCCCGGTCTTCGTTTAGCCATCAACACTTGGTTACTTTTTATGATCACAATTACAGCTAACCATAACCCGGTATCCACCTATAACTCGCAGGTGACAGGAAATCACCCGACTTCTACCGGTCTAAGCATGGCTAAGCAATTTACTCGATCCTGACCTATCAGGGTGAAAGATAATCTGGTGGACAAGGTAATAATGCAACAACGGTTTCACTCAACTCCTATAACTTAATGCAACTATATATATAACTATAGTTCATGTAGTAAGGAACAACTTTTATAAAATAGGAGACTTAAAATGCTCCGGGGCTTGCCTCTTTCGAACGAGCTAGGATGGTGGTCGACGCACTCTGGCAGCTCCTCGCCTGACTCTTCCTCCTCGGGCACCTCCTGTGCCTAGGGCTCTTGCTGATCCGTCCAAGCCTGCTCCTCCTGTACTGCTACTTGCGACTCTCCCTGCGATCCTGTAGGATGCAAGTGCATAAGTAAACATGCGAGTGATGCATCAGATTGTGGTGGAGTGCTTTGATGACATGAGATGCAGATGAGCACATGGAATGAGCAGTTTGAATAAACTATTTCTTCTATAAGGTAGTCCACGTCATCCAAGAACATGTACCCTAAAACAAGCACCTTATTCTTCTATTAGTTAGCCTATCATCTACACATACAAGTGAACCTAAGCTACCAAAGCTTACCAACCTAACTCAACCACAACATCAGCAAGGCATAATGATGCTTCAAAGATACACCAAACATATTTTATTTCTCTTAATTTCTCATAAAGAATAATCTTTTATTCCCTATTTAATTAGGGTTACACAGCAACACCTATTTCTGGTGTAGATAAAAATCTACAAAAATTACACTAGATTACTCTTACCCTAACTAACCTACTACTAAATTTTCATGAAAATTGCCTATGTAAAACTGCCTGTACAAAATAAACAAGTTATAGCCTAATTATGAGCATGAAATTATTTTGCACTAGAAAAAGTATCAAACAACAGATTTCACATTTTTAATATGTTACTAACAGTAAACTAACACACTACAAAAATTATCACATGTATGTTCTATACAAATTTAGCCCTCTACTAAAAATAACAAAGATTATCAATTAAAAGCATTTGAACTACACCTCAAAAATTTTTCACAGAACATGCTTCACTAATATTTTTCCTAGAAAGTACATCACTAATAAAGATTAAAGCAACAATAATCACATTTTTCCCTTCATTATTTTATTTACTACATATTTTCTAAGGTATCAGCATTTATAGCGATTAAATAAATTTGCACAGTAAAGTGTTACAAAAATAATATGAGATATTTTTAAACTGTAGATCTATTCAAGAGGAACATTTCAAAATTTGTTTCATCGTTTTTGGAGCCATAAATCTTGAGATATGATTTTTCAAAGCTGTTTCATAATTTCTGAGAAAATCAATTTCTTTAAAACCGAAAATTTAACCGGCCTTCAACGCTACGCGCACACCGCGGTTTCACCCCCAACTCCCACTGAGAGACAGACAGATGGGTCCCACGGGTCAGCTGACCCCACCGGTCAGCCGAAGCCGAGCCGGGGAAGGCGCTGACCGGGGGAATCTCGCCGTCGGCGAGGTCGCCGGCGACGAGGTCAGTAGCAGGCGACTCCCCGCAACCGCGTGAACCCAACGAGGTGGTTATCGGGGCGAGAGGAAGAGCGGAGCACGGGCCGAAGTGGCCCTGGTGGAGGCGGTGGCGCGGCTTACCGGCGCTAGGCCAGAGCAGGCCATGGCGGAGGTCACGGACGGGCGCACGAGCTCCAGCGAGCGGAGGCTATCATGGTGCGCACGGGGAGGAGGGGAAGGTGATGACGGAAAGGTGGGACCGACGGGAGCCGCGGCGGCGGGCTCACCGGCGGGGGAGGAGACGGCCAATTCGGCCGCTTACCTTGCCGAGGTGCGCGTCCAGTGACTCGACGAGGTCGGTTAGGAAGAGGGGAATGCTAGGGCGGGCGGAATTTAGCAGAGGAGCCACGGTGGCGGCGCGGCAATGGCGCGGCGGCGGCACGGCGTGCTGCGGCGCTGGCGAGGCACGTGAGAGCGAGCGGGAGCGGAGTGAGGCGAGTGAGCGAGAGCAGGCGAGTTCGGGCGGGGTAAGCGCGGGGCTGCGGGGGCCACAGGGGCGCGTGTCGCGCGACGTCGCCGCCGCTCGGCCACGCGGCGGCCGAGATCTACCGCGGCGCCATGGCGTCGCGCGCGGGAGGAAGCCGGCGCGGGGCGCGGGCCGGGCTGCCAGCGCTGCTGGGCCGAAAGGGAGGCCGCGGCCCACTAAAGTGAAAAACCGATTTTTCTTTTATAAATAAAATTTTCAGATTTCCTTATTTGTTTCAAAATTTGAATTTGAAGATGAAAAAGAGGTTTTCAGAACTTTTGCCCAAAATAAAAGTTGTTCAAAATTTAATTCTCTACAACTTTCATGTAGGGCACTTTTAAAAATTCTAAATAGATTTTGAATTTGGGATTTAAAGCTAAATTGTTAATCAAAAATTTATTTGTTTAGAATATTTTTAAAACAAAATTTGAGAAAAACTTGAATTCAAGAATTGCTCCAAAAATCATGTTAATTTATTCTAGATTATTTAAAATTGCTAATACCCAAAAGTATACTACCTTTTTGGCACTTACATCAAAGTTAGGGTTCTAATTATTTGCTTTTCAAGTTTAAATTTAAAAGAGCTATATTTAATGCAATGCTAGTCATGAAATGATGCTGAATGCTTTATGCTTTGAAATGCTAATGCATGCTTAACACCCAGGGGTGTTACAATGCTACTGACCACCTGTTGTGTGTCAATGTCGACTAGAGTATTTGATTGCAACCAGCAAACGATTGCTCATGGTCTTCCCATCTCTCTTCTACTCTCATTTTTCGCGGGAGCAAAACTTGTTTTGACAGTAGTAGACTCGTAGTGTCGATGCCATGTGCTTGCCATGTCTGTTCGTTTTATCTACCGCTGTCAAACTAATTTAAAGTGCACGGATCTTAAAGCAAATAAACAATTAATTTATGTTATTCTTTTCGTCCTAGGATTATCAAATCCGGCCTTACCTGTGCCCATCGCAAGCCCAACCCGAGCTCCGTGGATCTAATAATGTAGTTGTATCCATCTCAATCACTCCACCGCCGCGCCTTGCATCTCTCAGTGTCTTCTCGTCGCCCAGCGCTACAATCACGAGGCAAAGGGGAAGCAGAGCTCCATGTCAGTTGTGTCAACTATGAGATTAGGCAGAGGAGGAGGCAGTGGGAGAGCTAGAGCCAACATGTGTAGATGGCACCATCGACGTAGGGCCAACACGTGTAGAATTGTAGGTGGCGTGCGGCGGAGCGTGCAATGGCGGAAGCACCGGTAGTGTGGTAGATGGGTTTCTAGCCCATTAGCAAGGACTTTACTGTGTCTAGACATCACAAGTGACAAACATCAATTTCAGTTTCCACGTATGTGTTCTAAGAAGATAACATAAGGCAGCCCGGAAAAATTAGTTGACAAATAAATAATAGATGATATAAAGCTCAGCAATACATCCACCATTATCACCTAGCAACCAACCATGAATACGGACTATCAGGTCAAATGTGATGACCAAAACGTCCATTGCACGGTCTGAACACCAAGCTAGTAAAACTGTCTTTCTCGACTTGGGTAATCTATTTAGACTACAGAGTATGTAATATCGTGTTTGATTGTTTAAACAGGCTGACCGCGCAATGTCTAAAACTACATTTTTTTTTGCAAACAGGATCTAAAACTACATGGTAAGACGCCATTTCTTTCTTAGCTACTACTATAAGCTAACGTCAACACGCTCCTAGATTCATTCATCGGATCAATGCTGACTGGGCAGAGCAAGTTCACTGTGTGAGTAACCATCTCTAATTGGAGTAGCCATTAAAAAAAGCTAGCTCCATGGACTCATCATATGTCTGCTTGATTTGGACCTACGGTGCCATGTCAGATCTATTCGCTAAACGAAGAGATATGGACCTATGGTGAACTAGTTAAAAAGTTTAGGGACCTAAAAATATAGTTTGAAAGTTGATGGACCTGGATGATACACCACAATAAGTTAATGGACCTAAAAATGCAGTTTGAAAGTTGATGGACCTGGATGACACACCACCAAAAGTTAATAGACCAAAAAATACAGTTTGAAAGTTGATGTACCTAGATGACACACCACCAAAAGTTAATGGACCTACGGTGTATTTAACTCTTTTTAATTCTAAACTAAGAAGAGTGATGTTGAGCAGTGGTTTTTCAATTCTAAACTAAGAAGGGTGATGCCGAGTAGTTAGGAGAGGGTCGGACGAAAAAAATGAGGGGTGAGAAATTTTTTCTCTTTATTATTACTAGCAAAAAATACCCGTGCGTTGCAACGGGATTTAGAATCTATAACTGGATTGTTTGTGGCTCGAAAATCTATTGATACATTAGACATGAGAGGATTTTAGATCAATTATTATGTTATGTTTCTCAATTGATCTTAAGATTTTATTTCAGTCACACTATTTGAACTCGTACATGATTGGGAAAAAAGAATCATGGAAATGATTCGCACTTTAATATTATAAAAAGTAGATGTCATAAGTGTGCGTTGTTATGGATTTTAATTCTATAATAAAAAGTCACACTACTTAAACTCTAACAGGATTGGTAAAAAAAGGACCATGGAAACGATTCGTACTTCAATATTAGAAAGAAAAGATGGTATGTGCGTTGTTATGGATTTTAATTCTATAAGAAAATACTCAATTAAAGTAAAGTGATGAATTCAAGTAGCTTAGACCTACTTATTTTTCTCATAACTTGTTTTACGCGTATAGGGTTGGTTTTTGGTTTTAAGCTTCAGAAAATATATATAGGAATACATAGTGGTTGAATGGGATATATAGATTCCCGGTCACCTAGTAGATCATATGACATATGTAGACAAACTGTTCTAATTTTTATGAGTACCGAAAAGAGTAATAAACCATAGAAACGTTTTATATTTTATTCAAACTTTGTACTTGTCTGAACACGCTGCTCCAGCCTATATATGGTATTTTAAAGAATGAACGACCATTAAAAATGATCATTATTATTTATTTAAATAGTAGGCTAACATAGTTGCCATGAGTTGTCTATAAATGTGCGTCTCTTCCTTTGTCTTAGAGCTGGAGGTGACGTATCTGATTTGGACTTAGGCAAGCGACTCGGAATGGAGATTAGGACTCTGGACATTAAAACAGAGAAACATAAACTGAAACAAAGTCGTTGTCTTAGTTGGAAGAAAAAATTTGTTGGCAAGAAATTTTGCCTCTTTAGTATTAGGAATCTATTTAGATTAGGATTCGTACTTCATATTCGTCTAGACGCGAGCTATTCTAACTCGTACGTAAATAAAGAAAGCGGTGCAAAATAAAAAATATAATTCTTATTCTTTTCTATTTATTATTAAGAGTTCTATTCAGAGCACTCAGTTGAGGAATTTATTTAGATTAGAATTCCTACTCTATATTGGTCTACACGTGAACTATTCTAACTCGTATGAGCAGTGATTATATATATAAGTCGAGACAAAATAAACTCTCCATTGTTCAGTAGTTAGAGGGAGACGGACAAAAAAAAAGGATGGACGAAAAAAACGAGCCTAAAATTTTACCTCTTTATTATTATGTATAGATAATTAATTATTATTATTAGGTATAGGTATAGATATAGATTAATGTTTGTAATAATATGTTATAAAAAGGGTTTGTAATAATAGATGCATGGTGCCGCGCGTGCACATACACTAGTACTAGCTGTTAAAAAAGCTTTAAGAAAGAAGGAAACAAGATAGCTGAAGGACTTTTCCCATCCAAATCCATAGGGGAAAAGAGTATTGCGTACTACCTATGTCAACCACGGCCTCATAGCCCTTGTTCGGTTCCAGAATCGGGAGTGCCCGATTTGGTACAGTTTGCTACAGTGCGCAGCAATTCGTTTGTATTTGGTAAAAATTATCTAAATTTTGACTAATTAGGCTTAAAATATTCGTCTCGTAAAGTACAATAAAACTATGCAATTAGTTTTAAATTTCATCTACATTTAATACTTCATGCATGTGCCGGTATTTTAATGTGATGAGAATCTTCTTTTTATATAGTACAATTTAAGGTTGAATTTGGAAACTAAACAAGACCATAGAAGAAAAGATAAACCAGGGTCCACCTTTTTGACGGCCCAAGCATCTCTTCCGCGAACCCGGCTCCCCGCGCCGCACCGGCCTCGGACCCGGTTCATATCGCACACGATGACACCCACCGCCGCACCAAAAGTTCGTGGCAGCGCCGCGTCGCGCGCCACACCTGTCGCGTCAGCAGGGTACCGACGCGGAGGCAGCTGTACTTGTCCCACACGAAACCCCTCCGCAGAAGATTTTTTTTATAATACCAGCCTGTATTAAAAGTTAAGGAAAACGTACAACGACAGCATACCGACTAGGGCTGGGTTTACTTCTAAAAAAACTATGCAAACAAAAGATTCACATGTATGGAGTATTAAATGTAGATGAAATCAAAAACTAATTGTACAGCTTAGTACTTTACGAGACGAACGTTTTGAACCTAATTAGTCAACGATTGAATACTATTTACCAAATAAAGCCAAAACGTGCTACAGTACTTTTTTTTACACGTTTATACTTTTTTTACACATTTTCGCGGAACTAAACACACCCTAGTACATACGCAAAGGATACAGAGCACAACTGTGCCAACCAAACTTGCAGAGAAGCCCCTAAGAAAAAGAAAATTACATCGAAGTCCCATAAGGACGCTCTGCCTGCCAGAATCGCCGACGACCGCCGCTGCCAGGAACCGATGCCGTAGAAGACCACTCCGGAGCCAGACAGAGACCGAAGCCCGCACCCAAGGACCATGGAAGGCACCATCGCTGGAAAGCTTTGAGAGGAGCCGCAGAAGCATCTCACCCGTGAAGGCGAGAAGATAACCACCTGTGAAGACCATCGGCCGGGGACACACCCCATGCCTCCGCCATGGCCCAGGATCTGAGGTCGCCACCAGAAGATGGAAGAAGCTCCCAGATCCGCACACCCGCAAGCCTCAGAACCCGCAGCCGCTCCATCCTTAGCGATAAAACGCGACACCACCATCGCCGCCTGCATCACTGGACGCGGACGAAGAAGACGACGACAGACTCCTGTACAGAAGGATCCCGGCCTCGGAATCCCCGCGGAGACACCAGATCCGGGAATCCCAATCCCCACAGACCCCTTGCCGGAGACGGAGCGATCACCGGCAAGGCAGGGACGGGGCTGGAGGAACTTATTCCACAGCGGCGACGACGCCGCCGCCTCACCATCGCCGTCGGGAAACTCAAACCTAGGACACCTAGAACCTAAGCTACCAATCCGAACGAAGATCGACGGTCTCCCCCACCTCCCAACGACCCAACGGCCGCCGGAGGCGAGGAAGACCGCCTTCTCCGTCGGCACCGCCGACTGCAACTGAGGTCACTCCCTTTTCGCCTCTCTCTACTGTAGAGAAGGGAGAGGTTTCGAGAGAGACCTCCGAGACCAATAGTCTGTCGCTGCCCCTCCGCAGAAGAATTCGTGCGAAAAGCTTCGGAAAGCTCTCCCAAGCCAGGCCCACACCGGCTCCCCACGGCACGGGCCCAGTCCGTGTCCGGCACCCAGTAAATAAAAAATACAGAAACCAGAAACCGGCTCCCTCGCTGCCACTGATACCTGGGCCCTCGGAACGCGGGTCCTACCTGAAATCCGAGTGGTTTTGCGCGAAGAGATATCTGGGAACACGATCTGCTGCGGGTGGCTGACTTGCGGGACCGGGGCAGATAACTCGGAGACAAATATTCACCGCCTCAAATCTGCGCACGCGACCCCGGCGCGGGGCCCCTAATCCAAACCGCCCGTGCACGTTGGCTCCAACTGAACGGAGCCCAGTAGCCCCCAAAACTACTCGCCGGCGCGGCGCGGAGGCGGAGACGACTGCGAACTCGGCGGAGGCGATGGATGAGGAGGAGGAAAGGGAGGAGGGGGAGGTGGGGGAGTACAAGCTGCAGAGGGTGGTGGGGAAGGGCTCGTTCGCCGAGGTGCACCGCGCCGCGCACCGCCGCACCGGCGCGCGCGTCGCGGTCAAGGCGATCGACCGCCGCCGCGTCGACAAGCGCGTCCACGACGGCATCCTGCAGGAGAGGGAGATCCTCAGGAGCATCGACCACCCCAACATCCTCCGCCTCCTCGACACCATCGACGTACGCTGCCGGCTGCCCCCCCCCCCCCCCCCCCCCCCCCCTTCCAAGTTCCAATCGCGATCGAACTGAATAGCACGCTGCTTAGCGATTTGACACGAGTGTGTTCTGTGTTGCCGCGTGCTTTTTCGCCGCAGACGAAGAAGATGATGTACCTGGTACTGGAGTACTGCGACGGAGGCGACCTCGATGCGTTTCTGCACAAGCACGGTCGGCTGCCGGAGGCCGTAGCCAAGGACTTGATGCGGCAGCTCGGTACTGGGCTTAATAGGGATTTATTATTATTATTGGGGGAAAAGGTTGTCTGGATTTGCTTTTGACGTTACTCTATTGTTTTGGATGTGTAGCGGAAGGGCTGAAGGTGTTGAGGGGGCGGAACATCGTGCACCGGGACCTCAAACCACAGGTCTTATTTTAATCACTTCATTCAGTTTTCGTGGTTGGTTGGAGATTCTCATGTCCATGGGTGGATGGATCTTGCTCCTGATTGTCGGTACTACTACCTGGGATGGATGATTGTCGGTTTGTGTACATAGGGCCTACATAGTGTTTGATCGTGTGGAGTTAAAAGATGTTTATACTATAGCTGCTTGTGCACGTTTTGTAAATAGCCACTAAAACTTAATTAAATGTGTTACTCTCAATTAATTCCAATTCCATCTAGTGTGAAAGACCACAGACATTTACTGAAAGTACATGATTACACATTGTACTTTTCCACATGTTCATTTGTTTTGGCTAGCTATGGTTGATTACTGTCTTATGTTTCTGAGATACTTTCTTCAATATTGATCAAGCTGTGAACTTGCAGAACCTTCTCCTATCAACCAACGGTGATGCCATCATATTGAAAATTGGTGACTTTGGGTTTGCCAGGTGAGAGCAGTATGTCCCTCATTATTGCATTAATATATAATATTTATTCAAGCACAGTTTTTTTTTTGCCTTCTACGCTAAATGGGATGATCTCATCAGGTTATTTATCGTTGGTATCCTTTTAAATGCACAGTGATATATGTTCATACTGACTTTTATTTGTAAAAATGTCTGCTTTTCTGAGTACTGTATTATCCTGAACTTGTTGTAACTGAGCAATGTGTACTGAAATTTTGGAGTGATTTTAGGTCACTGGTGCATGAAAATTTAGCTGCCACAATGTGTGGGTCGCCATATTATATGGCACCAGAAATTTGGCAAGGGAAGGACTATGATGCAAAGGTTGGCTCATTTGCTTCATTAAATTAAATTCGTAGGTTTTAAATAAGCGTGTAATTAACTCTACTTGAAAAAGCTTTGCAGTCAGACTTGTGGAGTGTTGGCGTCATTCTTTTTCAGCTAGTCACAGGGAAGCTGCCATTCACCGGGAGTAATGCTTTTCAGGTTTGTTGCTCTTGTATAACACATTCAAATGCATATGACCTAGATGGCTACATGTGCCTGCTAAAACTAGTTGTTGCCCATTCTTTTCTGAATACAGCTGCACCAAAATATCCTGGCTGCCGATGATCTTAACTTCCCTTCAGAAATTGAAGCTGATTTATGTCCTGATTGCATTGATTTGTGCAGAAGACTCCTGTGCCGTGATCCAAGTGGGTCTCTTGTCCCACTTTTATTTTTTGTTTGTGCAAAACAGGCGTGTGTTAACAATTTATTTTCTGCAGCAGTTGTACTTGGTCATTTCTTGTTTCTTGTGATCGTCCTCAATTCTAAGTCATTGGTGTGATCAGTTTAATTTTTACCAATTGGAAAATCGGGCTGAATATACATTTGGTTTTGCAGAGAAGAGAATAAGTTTTGAAGAATTCTTCAATCACAAATTTTTGGCAACAACAAGGTCGACTCTTTACTCTGGTTCTAGTGTTGATCCATATGACATTGTTGCACCGTCTACATTGCTTTTACTAAAAGAAAAATGATGCAGGTTTAGCTTAGCAATGCCTGCTGCCCATATATGCAGCTATCCTTATGTTTTTTTTTCACGAAAACGGAGGAGATCTGCATATCTTTATATTATGAAGATGAAAATAGGGGGGGGGGGTAAAGAGCCCCTAAAAAAACCATAACCAAAACTAGTCACCCAAAGACAGCAAGACACAAAAGACACTGCAGACTCACTCACGCACAGTCTTTAGAGTAAACGGAGGAGCAGACGCTTCAAAAACTAGGGAGGTAGACTGCCAGATCATCACACAAATAAAGGTCTAGTCACTACCAAGCAGCAGGGCTGTCAGCAAAGTGGTGCCCTTACCAAAAATAACAATGGAGTTAAGACCCTGCCGAACTCGAACATCAACAGCCTCGCATGAACAAGACCGCCAATTACCGAAGGTTACACCAACCCACCCACCCACCAAAAAAACAAAAATCTGTTCCCTGCTATTGATGTAGCGTGTGCTTACATAAATCTGAATGATAAATTCAAGTAGTGTATAGAGGAGTAAAGAAGACAAACAGTGCTCACGAACAATTCATAAGGCACGTATATGCACTCATATTTTTGTTCTACTCTTGTGCCCACAGATGAATTTTACCTAAGAAGTATGCTGGTGTGAGGCTGCATCATGTTTGCTTAATTTTTATAAATTTTCAATGATTTTTGGAATGTTGCATTTTGCACTTCAATAAATGAGCATTTCAGCTCATATATGCAACAGTCCTGCTGTTTTTTTTCTAGACAGAATTTTCTTTATGTTTTGGAAGAGATTTTGCAACCAGCTGCCTTTCCTTAATTTTTTTCCATTTATGTTTGGCAGTTTGCAGTAGTTTTAGGTTTCTATCATGCCAATATTTCCACCTGCTTTGGAGGAAGTAATGCTTTTAGTGCATTATGTACTTCTATAAATGGAAGTTACTCATATGTGCCACAATCTTGCAGCCTTTTCAGATTTTTTCTGTATATTTAGAATAGTTTAGTTTTATCATGCTATACTTTCTTCTGTTGAAGCTGACTAATTGTAACATTTCAGGAAATGCGATGAATCCTGTCATGCTGTAGAATTAAGGGATAACTGCCAGACAATCACCTCTCCTGTTGTCCTAAAATCAAAGTCTGAAAGTATTGAATCTAAAAATTCGAAAGGTACATTACACTTTATCTTTGAATCATAAAGTGTAGGCATTAACTTTCTACATATGTTTTTCAGTTTTTGATTCATGGGAGTGGATTGAACGAGAATATGTGCTTGTTCCGGTAAACTATACTTCTATGGAAATGTCTTCACTGAACATCAACAAGTCCACAAAGGATGATATAGATACAAGAACTGCCAGCTATGATAGGTCCACTGGCAAAGGGTCTGTTCAGAATCAAATAAGAGACTTTACTGACACAGCTACTGGTGTACATAGCCATGGATGTGCTCCTGTGCTCATTTCCCAGGATTCAGCCACTGTGGATTGTAGACGAGGGAAGCCACCTGATTATATTACAAGGCTTCATTCTCTGAATCAATATGTTGTTGTTCTTACGGAACTTGCTCGGGAAAAGGTACTACTACTGCTATGCTGGAAACTATCACTGTGGCCCTAAACTTGATGTTCATTGTCATTCTGTCTTAGTGTGCTTTTACAGTTCAGTATGAGTATCTGGTCAAGCTTAGACTTTACAATGTGCTTTTTATGTAATGTCAAAGTTGCAGCCTTCAAAACATATTATCTTAATATTCTGTGGCAATAAATATCTTTTTTTTTTGTATGCTACTCTCTGCACAAGCCAATGGTATTTTTCAGTAGAACTCTTCTCCTTTAATATATATCAGACAGATATTTGATTTTCAATGTTAGTCATTTCCAAATTTCAACACTACTATACCCCACAACTCTTTTGAATAATTGTAGAAATGATATTTGTCATTTGATGGATCAGATATAATACCCCCTCTTTTCTGTGTCGCTCAGCTTTCTAAAGGCCTGTACCTGGAGGCGTTATCAATTGAACTTGTATTATTAGCTATCTGGAAAGAGGCACTTGATGCATGTAGCTTACTCATGGATGCATCAGATGGTGAAAATTTCTCGAAATCTTCTCAAGAACATTCCCTTCCTAAGAGTGGCCACTCAGCCCTGAATGTAGTGCGAGGGTTGGATTTCACTAGGCCGGCTTCTGTTTTTTCCTGGGTTGAAAGTGGGTTCATGAAGGCATATGACCGCGCAGAGAAGATATCGCATGTATTGAGGAAGAGTGATGGTGGGGAACGCTGATCTTCTTAACACTTTTTTGTATCGATTCTTGATTCTAACCAACATTTTTTCCCAGATAACACCGAGATGCCAGATGCAATGGATGTCGTATTCCAAACTGCTTTGGAATATGGAAAGAGTGGAGCTGTAAGTTCACTATATGGGTTTCTTTTATGGTTTCTGTGGAAACATTTAGCTCTTTATGCACACTATGGATGCTGCCTCTGGCTTCCCATATAATTAAACAAAAGGAAAGGGAGTTATTGTTTTATTATATTACCATGAATAGTGCACCAACAACTAGCAAACACATCTGTTACATGCCCAAACTTGATCCATAGTGTGCATAAACACTGTGATTCCCTACTACCTGTAAACAATTTGCTTTCATTTTTCAACATCTTCAGTAGAATCTGTTAGATATAGATGGATAGTAGATACCCCTAGTTAGAAATCTAATTATGCAAACATTGCTGCGGTTACAGGCTGAATGTATTTATCCAATAATCGGTTACAGTTGATACTTCCTATTGACTTTTTATTTACTTATCTTTTCAGGCAAATGAAGTTTTGGGACACCAAAGCAGATCCACAGCGCTATACTCAAAGTCTGTCATCTTGCTCACATTTTTAGTGCAGGAAGCACCTATGTTGCCACTAAATCCACCACTGTCCCTTTCGCCGTCGGATCAGCAACGCATCCATAGGTACATAGCTAATTTGAAGAGCCATCTCTGTAGCGCTCAGGTTGCAGGGCAACAGCAGAGATCAGTTCATAACTGAGCATGCTTGCTCAAGGATTGAAAGATTAATTTATCTGCATCTGGTGGGGCTTTCTTGTGCTCTGGTGCAGCGTTAGTCCACCATGTTTGTTTGTTTGTTTGTCTAGGAAGTGGTGTTCAATGCTTTGGTGTCATGAACCTTTGTAAAATTGTAGTTGCCGAACAACATGATCCTTCCCCCTCTTTTGTATATAGAAGATAACACCTACAAGCTCTATATGGTCGTCCCTTACCATATGTTGATATGACTCTGAACTTGTATGAGCATGTTTGCCTGGGCTGAAATCTGGCTGATCTGGCTGGTTTTTTGTGAGAGAAAAACACTGCTGAGTGGCTGACTGATAATCTCAAGCGAACAGGTCGTGTATATTTGTAACTTTGTAAGTGCCTTGTGCAAACCTGTAAATAGAAACTGGTTCGAACCTTTTCTCGACTGCATACTCTCCTTTCTAGTGAAAGAAGGAAGATTGCGTGATATTCTGTCTGTGTTGATTCAGAGAAGGAGAGTGAGCTTTACATAAGTGAGGGTAAGGAGATCTTGTGGTTCATAGAAATAACACCAGTTAAGATCTGCTACAATCTCTCTGCACCTCTACTCTCTCTGAGAGCAGTCAAGATCTACAATCTCTCTGCACCTCTACTCTCTCTGAGAGCTCCTAAACCAACCAGGGCTGGCCGGCTGAACCGCCTAGCACTTGACCCATGCACACCCATGCACCCGCATGACATGCTACTATCTGACACACCCCCGCAGTCACAACGTCGGTGGAGCAGACCTTGAGAGTGGACCAGCGTCGGTGGAGCAGATGTTGAGACTGGACCGTAACTCCGTGAAGACCGATGACGGCAACCCCTTGGTGAATATGTCCGCAAACTGAGATGTTGTGGGGACATGGAGGACACGGATCTCACCAAGTGCAACGCGCTCCCGAACAAAGTGTAAGTCGATCTCCACATGTTTGGTGCGCTGATGTTGAACGGGGTTCGAAGACATGTAGACGGTGCTGATGTTGTCACAGTACACCAAAGTTGTCTTGCGCAAAGGGGTGTGCAGCTCAGACAACAATTGGCGCAACCATGTAGCCTCTGCAACGGCATTGGCAACGGTACTCGGCCTCGGCACTGGAGCGGGAGACGGTGTTCTGACGCTTGGACGACCACGAAATCAGATTGTCACCAAGGAACACTGCATAACCAGAGGTGGACTTGCGCGTGTCGGGACATCCTGCCCAGTCGGCATCAGAGTACACAACCAAATCAGACTGGGAACAGGGCCACAGCCGTAAACCTAGCTCCAAAGTGCCACGAACATAGCGCAGGATGTGCTTGAGGGCAGCAAGGTGTGGCTCTCGAGGATCGTGCATGTGGAGACATACTTGCTGAACTGCATAGGAGATGTCCGGTCGAGTGAAGGTCAGATACTGAAGGGCACCTGCAAGGCTGCGGAAATCCGTGGGATCAGCGATAGGGGCACCATCGGCGGAGAGCTTCGGATTAATATCCACTGGTGTTGAGCATGGCTTGCAATCAGCCATCCCGGCACGCTCCAGGATCTCGATCATATACTGTTTTTGGGAGAGAAAAAGACCTGAGCTGATGTGCTGAACGTTTAGACCCAGAAAGTCATGAAGAGTGCCAAGGTCCTTCATAGGGAATTCCTGCTGAAGGGCACCAATGGTACGCCGTAGTAAGGCAGTGGAGGAGGCTATTAACACAATGTCATCCACATAGAGCAGGAGGTAAACCATATATGTGCCACGATGGTAGACAAACAATGAAGTGTCAGATTTGGTCTCAACGAAACCAAGTCGCAGGAGGTGGGAGGCAAATCTGTTGTGCCAAGCACAAGGTGCCTGCTTAAGGCCATAAAGAGAGCGATTAAGGCGGCACACATAATCTGGATGAGAACCATCTTCAAACCCGGACGGATGAGCACAATAAACAGTCTCGGACAGGGTCCCATGCAGAAAGGCATTGTCAACATCAAGCTGATGGATAGTCCAGGAGCGCGAGAGAGCCAGAGATAGAACTGTCCGTACAGTGGCAGGTTTGACGACTGGACTGAAAGTCTCTGTGAAGTCAACACCAGGGCGTTGGGTGAATCCACGAAGAACCCAACGTGCCTTGTAGCGCTCAAAGAAACCATCAGCTTTGAATTTGTGATTGAAAATCCATTTTCCTGTCACCACATTGGACCGAGGCGGTCGAGGAAGAAGATCCCAGATGTGATTGGACACCAAAGCAGAGAACTCAGCCTGCATAGCAGTCCGCCAATTTGGATCAGCGAGAGCAGCGTGATAAGTCCTGGGAACCGGTGACAGGGGTGCAGCCTCGAACAAGGCTGGCTGACGGAAGCCGTGCTTCCCGCGGGTGACCATGGCATGTTGATTGGCCACCGGTGTCACGGGAACAGCACTGGCGGGGATGGGCGCTGCTGCTGTAGGGACTGCAGCAGTGCGCACCATTGGCACCTTCCAGGGATGCCTGTGGTGACGTCGGGGATGCCTGAGGGGGCGCCGCCGGAACCAGCTGAGGGCGCCGGCTATAGACAGCACCGATCCGGTGGGGATGACGCACAGGGCACTCCAGTGACTGCCTCGCAGGAGACACCGGTGGCCGCCCGGTGGTAGACCCATCGAAGACCGCCTGGACACTGCGTGCTGCTGGGCTGCGCATTGCCGATGCAGGGAGCTGAGAGAGCTGCTGTAACATAACCGACCAAATTATAAGAGCACAAGTACAAAAACAAGCGTCGAAACGTTCAAATTTTTGAACTTGAGCCCATATAATCCCGGTAGTCAATTGAATCCACGAAGGATTTCAAACTAACTCTTTTACAACTAAAATCGCATCATTCAACATACACATCACACGTTACATTTTACAAATAGAGTGGAAGTTCGCTTACAACACACGGAGTCGCAAATTATTACAGACCGAGTTCGTAAAGTAGCGGAAGCATAACACACGCATTAGTTCACATACTATTGCCAGTATTACAGATCACCATCCCACAAAAGCATTAAGGAAAGGAACTAACAGACGATCACGCCCGAGTGATCTAGTCCTCGTCACCCGCGGGGTGGAGGCAGGTCTTGCAGAAGCCCTGATAAAGTATGTCATCTGCAACAGGAGGGAATAAACCCTGAGTACGGGAATGTACTCAGCTAGACTTACCCGTCGAAACAGAAAAATAAGATACACCAAGGATCATGCAAGGCTTTCATAAGTGGAGCTGGCTGCCATTACCTTTGCGAAAAAGCATAAGTAATTTAAACTCTTTTAACATGTACTAGCATTTATTTTCATCATTAACATGTCATCTATCTTAGCACCTGTACTAAACATTCACTTGAGTATAAACAAACAACAGTGTTATTATATCCGTAGCGGGTATAAATTTGCGGCAACATTATATCATTTGCTTAACCATCTGTTCAATTTAATGAGATCTACGTTGCCGCTGCTCAAGTCAAGTGCTCACTAACCGGGAGCGACGGCGATTCGAATTGAATTCCTATCCAGTTGGAGGGGTATTTCTAATACTCACCGCGCAGGCCCCTGCCAGGGTCGCACAAGCCACATTTCGTACGATTCAGGAGTCACAGGTTCAAATGATGCTGCATCCCCAAGGGCGACACTCTGCCAGGTGCTAGGGACTCTAACCCCCCTTGGTCTCACGCCAATGTCCCCAAGCACAACGTTTCTCTCCTCCAAGATGCGACCTACCATTCGACTCCCGGCCTGAACCGAATTACTCGGCTTCGCGGTCGGAACGACTTATCCGGCCAACTAAGTGTTAGACTGCGTTCAACATGACTCAAGGACGTACAACGAATCGGTCCTTAAACGACTCAGACGGGCATAGCTCCGCACTCAAGACGTGAAGTGTCTTGCGGCTGCACTATCGAACTCCCGCCCGGTCTCAAATTCATTTTTAGGCATGGTTCCATCCACGATAGCCAACATAGCCACTCGTGACCCATTCCTATATCTCGCGGATGACCGGAAATCACCCGACTTCTACCGGACTAAG
The DNA here is from genome assembly GCA_038087645.1 of Saccharum hybrid cultivar R570. Classification (NCBI taxonomy): domain Eukaryota; kingdom Viridiplantae; phylum Streptophyta; class Magnoliopsida; order Poales; family Poaceae; genus Saccharum; species Saccharum hybrid cultivar. The sequence goes on along the minus strand of JAQSUU010000012.1, from coordinate 36,362,987 downwards.
CAGGGCTATGCATTAACACGGGCCTAAACCTAATTTAGGGTTTAAGTATGATATCTGGACAAGGACAGGTGTAATGCAACAAGTGTTTCCATACAACTCCTATAACTTAATGCAGTAAACAAGTAAAAGTACTCAAGATTTATATTTAAAACAATTAGGTCAGCATGCACCGGGGCTTGCCTTTCAGAAAAGAGGACGGGCGGTGATCTGGGCACTCAGGTAGGTCGTCTGCGGGCACTCCTTCGCCGGCTGGATCCTCGGGCTCCCTTGGCTGCTCCTGGTCCTCTTTCGGAACTGTTCCCTCGAACTCGAGGAGTGTCACCCCCTCCGGTACACCTATTGCATGAATGCACAATAAATCTTATGGATGCATAATGAATGTAATATGCTCGGAATGGAATGCATTGCAACAATTTAAGTATTCTATTCAAGTTACTTCAATATTACGTGCAAATCTCTTCTCCGGTGGAGAAGTACTTACCTAATCTACACAACCTAATGTATAAATGTTCCTCTTCAGTTAAGGCCCTAACACCTAAAAATCATAAGAACAACATTACTTAGGTTACCAACAACAAATCATCAAATATCGTAACAACATATTCTGGACAGCAGCTACGTATTCTTATTACAATTGGAGATTCCCAAATCCTAAAGGCATGATACAAGACAATCTGAAAAGCTTATAAAATACTCTACAATTCATTTTCAGACCTCAACACTTAATTCCAAAGTTTACCTAGTCAAGATTCTAAAGTTCCAGAAATCTGTCATCTCCAAAGAGAGAGCAGCCATTTCTGGATAGCCATTTTAAACAGCTACAACTCCTAGACTACTAGGCCAAATGCCATAAAATTTTGACACAAGCTAGTTTAACCAGTTTACTACCACTTTGGTATTCACAGGTTTCCCAGCAAACAATTTTATCAAAGTTCAAATCCAAAATTGCTACCGACTGTCCAGAGAACCTAGAAATGTAAAAATTAAATATTTATTCATGTGTCAAACTTCTTCTACGACCAAACCAATGATACTACTAGTTCACACATGTCATGAAAACTCCAGAAAGTAAGGTGTGTCAACCCAGAATATTTATTTTAACCCCTTTCTTAATTTACTTAATTAATTAAGTGGAAAATTAAACTTATATGCAACTGCTTAGAAAAATTCTATAAAAATTACAGGAGGCTCCTTGGCCTACTAGGAGGCTACTGTAAAAATTTGAACTAAATTTATTCATAGAAACTCCCTACGCAAAATTCACAAGCCAAAAGGCTGATTTTTGCATAAATAGAAAACCCTATTGAAAAGTGTCAAACAACAGATTTCATATTTTTTCTAGTATCATTCTACCCTAAGAACAACACTCCCAAAATTTTACCTTTACTGGAACCATAGAAAAATTATGAAAATTCATTCAAGTATCTCCTAATATAAAATGACAACATCATAACTTGAAAACTACTCAAGCAATAGGATCCAAACTTTTACCAGAGCTAGGATATATATGAAATAACATACTCACCGAATTTCATAATTTTTGGAACACAAAAGCTCAAGATATGATTTAAACAAGTTTGCATGCAATTTAAAACACATTTCAAAAACCTAATTAATTATTCCAGAAATTAAACATCACATAAGCATTTGATATTTTTCCTAGATTCTACACTTTATTTGGAACCCAACAAAATTTAGATCATAATTTTTGGATCTACCAAACCCTAGATATGAAAATCACAAACATCAATCAAATCTGTGAAAATGATAAAGAAACTGAATTTTTCAAAAATCAAAAGAGAGCACTGGGCCGGCCCGACCCGCCAGCGCGGCCCAGCTCGCGGTCTGCTCAGGCTCCCACCCGCGCGCATGCCTGACAGCGCGGCCCCCCGCTCAGAGAGAGAGAGAGCAGAGGAGGACGGCGGTGACTGGAGGTCGTTAGCGGTGACGATTCCGGCGAGACTGCGAGCACCGCGGTCTTCACCTCATCTCCCCACGTTGATTGAGCCAACAAACCTAGACTCTACCGGCTTGGGGAGGGGCTATCCGCTGCGGTGGCGGACGGCGGTGAGCGGCAGAGCTGCGCCGGCCAGCTCCGGCCATCTACGGTCAATCCAAGCCCGGTACGGGCTTCACCGACCTCAAGTACACCTAAAAAGCCTGGCTCGCGGAGCGGAGACAGACCAGCGGGGGCTAGCCACGGTGGCGCTCAACTCCGGTGAGGTGCGGGCATGGCGGACGCGCCCAGTGCGGGGCACGTTCCGGTGAGACGGCGAGGAGATAGGGTGCTACACCTTCGGAGGACACACTAGGACCAATGGCGCACCCCATGCGCACCCTAACTCGGCCAAAAGCCAGCCACAGAGAGCGAATGGAAGGAAGCTCGTCCTTGCGGCAATGGCGACCGCGGCGAGAGTGCGCTAACTTCACCTTTCGTTCCGACCTCTACAGCTCAAACCGCGAGATGACATCTTCACCTAAGCTGCTATAGGACACAAGAAGGATGAAACGAGGGTGGGATAGGATGGAGGCGTGCTATGCAGCTCTGGCCACAGAGGACCGCAAGAGTGGCGGCGCTCCGGTGAGCTCTGGGTAGGGAAAAGTCAGCAATGTGACTATACCTCGACTCGCTGAGCTCAAGGAAGAGGTGGAGGAGATGGTGGTGTCCCTAGCGGAGCTAGTGGTCGGTTTGGAGACACGGCAGCGCTGTGGCGACGCTCGCGAGCGCGTCGAAGCAGCGGCGGCAATGGCGGCTCCGTTTTCTCCGCTAGGAGGGAGAGCGAGGAGGGAATGGATGGCAGGGTCTGGATGACAGCAGAGACACCCTTCTAGGCGCTCGGCAGCTGGCCAAGGCACCAGGTCGCGCGCGGCACGTGGAGGACACGCGGCGGCGACGGCCTGCGACTGTCGGCGTCTGAATTTCCGTTTCAGAGCTCGATGGCGTCGACTGACAGAGGGATTTTGGCACCGATTATCTCCTAAACCAGCTCGAGTTAGCAGAAGATGATAATACCAAAATGATAGAGCTACATGAGGACTACAACTTTGTCAATTGGCTCAAGGACTGGTTCGGCCTGGTTTGTGAGTTACAAGTTGTCAAAGTGAGGTACAGTGAAACTAAAAAGTTCAATTTCCATACTTAGAATTTTTCTAAGTGTTGATCACCACTCAAGCTGACTTGTGGGCCATTTTTGAGCATGTTCTGGTCATTTTCATGAGATGGCCATATCAGAACTTTTGTTCCTCATGAAATTCTCTACAACTTTACTTAAGTTTGCTCCTCCATGCAAGATTTCTAAGCTGGACTTTTTAATTGGTCAAACCAGATCACTCTAGGGTCCAAACTTAGTCAACAACCCTTGGAAGGGCAATTTGGTAATTTTGGTCAACATGAACATTACTCCACTACTTACCCTACATGTAATTAAGGTGTTATAAGACCTAATTAACCACTCTACACATTGGTTACACTAAAATTTCTAGTGTCACATACTTTGAAACAAGCAAATCAATATTCCACCCAAATGTTGCAAGATCATGTTGCACATGTTGCATGAGTGTGTTGCATAGCACTTGCTAATCATGTTACACTAAAGTGGTTGGCATGTCTAAAAAGGAAGTTGCACATATGGTACTTGTGTGTTGCACACTACTCACTTCTTAATACACATGAAATATAAACACATGTTGCAATGTTTCAAAAGCATGTTTCACATATTATAAGCTCATGCATGAAATGAATGATGCTCACACTCATGAATGAGATGATTAATGTTAATGCTTATGAAATGCAATGCAATTAAGGAAGCCAAACACCTGGGGTGTTACAGCTGCGACCTGACGGGCAGGGGAGGTAGGGGTGGCGGGTCGGGGGCCCCAGGTGCCGCACGTGGTTGTGCGGGTGAAGCTGTTCCTGCAGGGGAAAAATACGATGACGGTGGAAAAGGAACCGACACAGGGTTAGTATAATCCTCCAGGAAATCAAAGGCCGCTGGGGTGGGAGGTGAAGGCTCCTCGGAGAAGGGAAAAGAGGACTCCTCAAAGATAACATGGCGGGAGATGATGATGCGGTTTGTGTGACGATCGAGGCAGAGATAACCCTTGTGGTGAAGGGAGTAGCCAAGGAAGACACATAGGGCAGAGCGAGGAGTGAGTTTGTGGGCAGAAGTGGCAGAAAGGTTGGGATAGCACTTGCAGCCAAAAACTCGGAGGTGCTCATATGATGGTTGAGTGCCAAAGAGGGAAAAATGAGGTGTGGAAAAATTTAAAGCTTTTGTGGGGATGATGTTTAGGAGGTAGGTGGCAGTGCTAAGTGCTGCAGCCCAAAATCGGGGTGGAACACTAGCCTGGAACAGTAGAGAGCGAACAACGTTGTTGATGGTGCGAATCATGCGTTCAGCTTTTCCGTTATGAGCTGAGGTGTAGGGACAAGACATCTGTAGGTGGACGCCGTGGGAGAGGAAGAATGTGCGGGCGCTGGCGTTGTCGAACTCACGGCCGTTGTCGCACTGAACTCCTTGGATGGTGACACCGAACTGGGTGCGCACATAAGCGAAAAAGTGAGAGATGGTGGAGAACGTGTCAGACTTGAGACGTAAGGGAAAGGTCCATATATAATGTGAGTAGTCATCAAGAATAACCAAGTAATAATTATGACTAGAGACACTAGTAATGGGGAAGGTCCAAAGATCACAATGTATTAACTGAAAAATGTGGGTGGTATGAGATGATGACGCATTAAAAGGCAAGCGTGTATGGCGCCCAAGCTGACACGCATGACACAAATTATGGCTAGTACTTTTATTACAAGGAAGACCAAAATGTTGTGCTAGTCTAGATTGGACTTCATGACCAGGATGGCCAAGACGCTGATGCCATACGGAGGAGGTAGTGGCAGCAAGGAAGGCAGACGCCGGAAGCTGCAACGGATAGAGGGGACCAGAGCTATCGCACCTGGCGATCTCTCTCCGAGAGGGAAGAACCTTCACAGAACAGCCAAAATGGTCAAATTCCACAGAACAATTGTTGTCGGAAGTGAATTGGCGCACATAAATAAGGTTCTTAATAAGGTTCGGAGAAACAAGAACATTGTTAAGATGAAGGTCATGAGGGAGATGAGTGGCGCCGGTAGTGGTAACAGGAAGTAAATGACCATTTCCGACAATAATGTTGGGTGGAAAAGAGGAGGTGGGAGTGGAAGTGAGTATACCGGCATCGGAGGTCATGTGGTGTGTAGCCCCGGAGTCAAAGTACCATTCGTGTTGCTGTGGCTGCTGAAGGGTCATTGTTTGAAAATTGGTGGCGAGTGTTTGCGGGTCCCAGCCAGGTGGTGTGTAGCTGGGTGGCGTAGGTGGTGCATAGCCAATGGGAGGTGGCACACCCCACTGACCAGCCCACGAACCTTGGGACCCAGCCATAAGGGCATGCGGATGTGGCTATGGAGGTGTTCCTGGCACCATGGGGGCCCGTGGTCCAGGCCACATTTGAATAGACCCGGACCAAGGGTTGTAGGGGCTCGGCCACGGAGCACCAGGTCGTGGCCCAACGTGCTGCCGCGCGCCCCCGGAGTGGTAGCCGTCGCCGGAGTTGGAGGAGGTCCCCACGCCACGCTTGCCACCGCGTTTGCCGCGCGTGTTGCCCCCAAAACCAGCAGCCGCTTGCTGCTGGGGTTTAGGAGGGGCTGCAACAGGGGCAGTTGGCGGCACAACAGAGGAAGACGCACCAGGGGCGTCGTTGCTTGTGTTCGCAGGAGCCTTGGTGCCGGTCGTTGCAGCCAGCGCCACAGCGGGAGCCGTCTTCTTCTCCATCGTCAGCTCTTCGAGCTGAAGATCGTCCCGCACTTGCAGGAAAGTGGGGAGAGGGTTGCTGCGCCGGAGATGAAGGCCAAGGGGGGTGAAGCGCTCGTTGAGGCCCCAGATGATGTTGAGGACGAGCGTGCGGTCGCTGATGTGTTCGCCGAGGTCGCGGAGGTCCTCTGCCATGCGCTTGTAGCGCTAGCAGTACTCTGAGGCAGAGAGATCGCCTTGAGAGAAGTTACGAAACTCCTGGTCGGCGAAGAGCGCCCGAGTCGTGCGGTTCCCAAGGAATTGGGACTCGATGGCGAGCCAGATGGTGCGAGCAGTGGCGCCGCGCTCGGAGACGACGTCGGCGAGGTCGTCCGTGATGCTGCTGTTGAGCCACGTCCGCACGACGCAGTCCATGCGCACCCAATCTGGAGACTGGGGCACAGTGAAGTTGGAGAGGACGTGCTGTTGGAGTGAAAACTTGCCGACGAGGAGGAGGAAGGACTCACGCCATCGTGCGAAGAAGGGGGAGGTGAGGTCAAGGACGAGGGGCACGAATGCACGGAGGTTGTGCACGGCAACAGCCTGCGCGTGCAGGTTGAGAAGTGCTGCAACTTCGTGCTGCAGAAGGGCCGCGAGGAAGGGAGGATCCGCGGCGACCTCTCCGTCGCTGGCCGCGTTGTCATCCTTGGGAGGTTGGGCCGCAGTGCGCTCACGAGCTGCGCAGTCACGGGCGGCCTGAAGACGCACGTCCGCCGCATCGCGCTCCTGCTGTGCGAGCATGGCCTCACGCTCGGCTTCCTCGGCGCGATTGAGAGCCGCGGCGCGGTCGCGGGCCTCCTGGGCGTCACGCGCACGGGCCTCCCGGGCGGCGCGCTCAGTGTCTGCCCTCTGGTCATCAGCGGCAGAGACGGCAGCAGCAGCATCGCCAGGAGCAGGGGCAGCGGGTGGGACGGCCATGGAGCAGCAGCGCCGGGAAGGGGGGGCGCGCTGGGAGGAGGAGCAGCGCCGGGAAGGTGGCGCGCGCTAGGAGCGGAAGCAGAATCAGGCGATAGCCTAGACTCGTGATACCATGAAAGAAGAAAGATTGCGTGATATTCTGTCTATGTTGATTCAGAGAAGGGGAGTGAGCTTTACATAGGTGAGGGTAAGGAGATCTTGTGGTTCATAGAAATAACACCAGTTAAGATCTCCTACCATCTCTCTGCACCTCTACTCTCTCTGAGAGCAGTCAAGATCTCCTACAATCTCTCTGCACCTCTACTCTCTCTTAGAGCTCCTAAACCAACCAGGGCTGGCCGGCTGAACCGCCTAGCACTTCAGCACACCCATGCACCCGCATGACATGCTACTATCAGACATCTAGTACCAAGTGTTGAAGCTCGCAATATCTGTTCTGAGGTAGTAAGATGTATGAGAAATTCCCATTTTATCATTTACTGCACAGGGGTCATATGAAAGCGCGGCCGACTACATTCAGGATTCTTGCATATCAAGATTAGGTGGGCCCATACCATCAGAAAGCCAGAAATTGGAAGCTGCCGCATAATTTACAATTGACTGCTCTTTATAAATTTACTGTACAAACAGACTAAACCTAAAAGGCCAACTTGGAAAACAAGTTTTCAGTTTAACAGCTCGTCCTTGCCGCCATAAAACAGTATAGAGCTTAATGGCTATAATATAAGTCCATGAAATTGTTATGACAAGCTAATGGCTCATAAAAATATGGTAAGCACTTTGTTTTCTTAGTAACCTGTGTGTGACAGAAACCAGTTGATTGGTTTGTGCGACTGGAGTTATTTTAGTCCAGATCGCTATTCGTTGTATCCGCTGCATCATGGAAAAGAATTGAAAGATGAGCAGACCTCACTTTGGCCTCATCAAACCAACCAAATGGAAAAGAATCTATATTAATGTTAGATCAAGGTGAGATAATCCCAAAAGCAAGTGAAATCAATTCGTTGGACAATAAAAATCCATCTGGGTCGCTGAGACGGATGAATGCAACTCTGCTTCCAAAATCATCTTCATTTTGCAGGTCCAACTCAAAATCAATATGTGGCAAGGCTCGTCGATCCATATCCATGGCAATTACAAGCCCACTCTCCACAAAAGGCTTAAATGTGTTACACAGTGATAGCGCCAGGCTTTTCCCAAAGGATTTACTGAAACTTTGCAAATCAAGCCCCCAAGCTGTTCTCAGCGATAGCATAACCACATCCAGTGCCATGTCCTTCACATCAGGGCTTCTAGACTCATGGCTCCACGTTCCATCCTCTAACTTCTGAACCCATTCTGCATACTCCTTTGTTCTTCTGGGCCTAGAGTACCTGACACCGTTAATGTAGCTTGCAGATCCAAGACCAAAGGCATAGAAGGGACGGTTTTGCCAGTATGTTAGGTTGTGCTTGCACTCGTATCCAGGCTTGCAGTAGCTACTGATCTCATAGTGGTTATATCCTGCTTCAGAAAGCCGCTTCGAAGCAATCTTGTAGAAGTTTGCAGACTCAGTGTCACTCGGAAGAGGAAAGACACCAGGAGCATACCTGCAAAAAAGTTACATATGAATATAATATAAGAATCACTGTCAATTCGTCTCTTCGACTGAAGCACAATGGTCTTAACAAGGTCCAAACATACACACACAACAATTAATATTGCTGGTTTGCATCTACATATAGCGTCCAAATACTACATTATGGAATCACTGAACCTATCATGAAACATGCACTTAGGAAGGACTTTCTTATACACCATCCATGATGCAACAGAACTAAACATGCCCTAAGGACATGGTGATAGTAAACTACTGTGCACAAATTGTAAATTTACGGGTGTATGGTGGCAGATGCCCTAAGTACATGGTTACGCCCAAACTGAATTAAAAGGTAAACTTTCAGTCCACAAACTAAAATAACGTCTTGTAGTAAGCATTGTAAAATTAACAAAGAAAAGAGCGTTACTGACTTTGAGTCAGTCGCCCGCAGGTGGATCATCGGAGCATTTTGAACTGTGGTTGTGCTGCTCCTTTATGGTGCTTACGGAAAACATATAATCTATTTGTTTTCACGGGTGATCATGGTGAGGGATGAGTCAAGTCATTGGAGATATCGTGAGGATGCTATGGTGTTGTCAAGTTTCATTTAAGTCCAAGAAGCTGGTGAAGATGGAGAGGATCAATGGGACATTGGAGAAGATGGCAAAATAACAGCCCAAAGTTGGAGGACACATAGCAGTTCAAGTAGTGCTGCTCGTTTAGAAGATCGATTGCTGTGATGATGTTGCTTATGGCAGAGCACAAACCACAAATACGCATGAACCAGATGAGACTGTCTACCATTTGTTTTTGTAATAAGTAACTTGATGATACCTTTTCAATAAAAAGTTGTAGAATTCACAAAACAGGAAGAAGAAGAAAAATCACTTACATTTGCCCAAACTTGGTGCCCTGCTCAATTTGCAGATCATACACGGAGACGTGAGTGGGCCTCGCATCCACCGTGCACCTCAAGCTTTCCTCCCACATCTCCTCGGTCTGATTCGGCAGCGAGGAGATGAGGTCCATGCTCCAGTTCTGCAGCCCCTCGCACGCAGTGACGATCCCGACGGCCTCGTGCACCTCCTTCAGGCCGTGTGCGCGTCCACACGCCCGCAGCAGGTCCTCCTGGAACGCCTGCACACCGAGCGAGACGCGGTTGACGCCGACGCCCACGAGCTCCCTGAGCTTTGCGGCGTCGAACGTGCCGGGGTCCATCTCGATGGAGACCTCGGGGCACGCCGACAGGCCGAACCTGGCGCGCAGCGCGTCGAGGACCGTGGCGACCAGGCGCGGCGGGACGAGCGACGGCGTGCCGCCCCCGAAGAAGACAGTCTCGAGCGGCACGCCGTCGTCGGAGACCGGGCGCGTGGCGGAGACCTCGCGGAGCAGGAGGCGCACGTATTCGACGATCCTGGGGTCTTCCGCGGCCTCGCCACCGCCATGGGACGGGGCTGAGGATGAGCCCAGGGCGACGATGGGGAAGTCGCAGTAATGGCAGCGCTTGCGGCAGAAGGGGAGGTGGACGTAGGCGGAGGCCGGGGGTAGCTGAGGTAGCAAGGGAGAGGGAGGGGTGGAGAAGGGGGAGGCGGTGGCGGCGGCGGCGGAGGAGGAGGCATATCGTCGAGCAGGTGGAGGGCGTGGGCGGACTGCGGCCGGTTTCCTGCGTGGGAGGTGGGAGACGAGCGGGAAGGCCAGCCGGAGCATTATGGAAGCTGTGGCGTACGTACCTGCCGGATAGGACCCCAATCGGTGATTTGGCTGCGGTAAGCCGCGTGGGTTTGCTTCGAGACGGGGATGCCTTAAGCTGGGCTACGGTGGGCTGTGGCTGGGCTTAGGCTACGATTTAGCCTATTTGACAGCGAGCGTTTCTATTCGAGTTGGACTTATATTCTTATTATAAATTTTCAATGATTTTTGGAATGTTGCATTTTGCACGTCAATAAATGAGCATTGCAGCTCATATATGCAACAGTCCTGCTGTTTTTTCTAGATTTTTTTATGTTTTGGAAAAGATTTTGTAAACCAATTTCCTTTCCTTTATTTTTTTCCATTAATGCTTGCAGTAGCTTTAGTTTTTCTCAAACCAATAATTCCACCTGCTTTAGATGAAGTAATGGTTTTAGTGCATTATGTACTTCTATAAACGGGAGTTACTCATACGTGCCACGATCTTGCAGCCTTTTCTAGATTTTTTCTGTATGTTTAGAATTAGAATAGTTTGGTTTTATCATGTGTACTTTCTTCTGTGTTGAAGTTGACTAATCTATCTATTTTAGGCCTTGTTTAGATGACATCAAAATTCCAAGTTTTTTCACTCTCTCTCCATCACATCAATTTTTAGCCGCTTGCATGGAGTATTAAATGTAGATAAAAAAAATAACTAATTACACAGTTTAGTTGGAAATCACGAGATGAATCTTTTGAGCCTAGTTGGTCCACGATTGGACAATATTTGTCAAATAAGACGAAAGTGGTACTATTCATCGGGCTGAAATTTTTTCAGCATCTAAACGAGGCCTTATTATAAAAGAGCGAAGGAATTGAAAAAATACATGTTACCTGAAATTTTTGTGCCCACCTCTATTAGGACCCTTCAATAATTTATTATCTTTAAATCTAACGGTACATATTGATCTGACAGTGGGCCTTAACAAATCTTACGTCCACCGTAATACATCTTACGCGTTCCTGTCATTTAAACGAGCCGAAACGTCCCTCCTCTTCTGATTTTTTTCACCAACCTCACAACATACCCGCCTCCTGTACCTGTCGTCTTGATTCCCCAACGCCACCCCCTCCCCCCGCTCTAGGCCTTTCCTTGCTTGCGCCGCAGCCCACACGACCCATCTGCTGATCTGCATCTCCCCTCCCAATCATTGGCCTCCTCCCCGAGCCGCGAAGCCCTAATGCGCCGCCACCACTGTTGTGATCCCCCACAAACACGGCTGCCGTGCTCTAGTTCCCTAACTCTCCTTGGTGCTGGTTCCCTCCTACGAATCCATCCTTGCCCCCTCCGCCTCTTGCCCATTGGCAAGCTCGTGAGGAGGCAAGTCGTCATCGACGATCCAACTCGCAATCGCCTGTCCTCCTATAGATCAAGTAGCAGAGTACGTGGAGTGGCAACCTGGCGGTGTCAACGAGGCAACACCCTGGGCTAGCATGGCGACATCGATTGGATATGATCCCATCATGCGTGCCTCGACCATGTGCTCGCCCTCGAAGACGCCGCCACCTTCCGCCGCGCGCGCCTCAAGAAGGACCCCACCGCGCACTTCCTCCTCGCTGTCAATCTCCAGGTGCCTCTCGCTGCTCAGCCTCAATCGCAATTCGCATCACATCTACTCCCTCTGTCCCTTTAAAAGGGTCGCTATGGGATGCGTGTTGGTCAAACTTTCTCAACTTTGACTAGATTTGTAGAAAATACGTGCAACATTTATATCTCCAAATAAGTTTATTATGAAAGTATATTCAAAGATCTATCCATTGATACTAATTATGTATCATAAATATTAATATTTTATTAAATATATTTGGTCAAACTTGAATATTGTTGATTTTTTGGGAAGCGAGAATGACTTTTTTTTTTGGACGGAGGGAGTGTTGTACTAGGGAGGCACGGGAAGCCCGTGATTGACTCTATTTTGGTGTCACATCCTTCTGATTTTCGCAGTTGCAGGTGCGAGTGTGCTCTAGGCCTTTAGGGATCTGATGATGTTTTGAGTTAATTAGCACGGCCATAGGTAAAAATAAAGGCCAGTGCCTTGTCTTGATGTGGCAATTTGAATAGTAAAGAATTATATGGCAATTTGAAACAGTTCTAATAATACATGTATGTTGTTTCAATCCGTGGAATCATATTATCCATTTGATTAGTTAAATTAAAAACACTATATCTGAGTGGGCATGGACACAACATGCTTTTCCTTGTAGATAAAGATTTCAGTAACTGTTCTCTTTTGCCACTGAAATCACATGAATTAGGGGGTGTTTGGTTTGAGGAGTTAAAGTTTAATAAACACTGTAGCACTTTCGTCTTATTTGACAAAAAGTTTCCAATCTTGGACTAATTAGACTTAATAGATTCGTCTCGTAAATTACTCCTAATCTGTGTTGACATGCATGCAATTAGTCTATATTTAGTACTCCATGCATTTGAGGAAACATTGATGTGATGAGAGTTAAACTTTAACGCATTGAAACCAAACGGGCCCTTAATATTGTGTGCTCTTACTGAAAGTGTTCTACACGTGATTTCCTCTCTCTGCTCCAAAGAACAGGATGTAAGTTATCCACCAAAAACTGCTCCTACAATAGTTTTTCGGGAACATTTATCTTTGGCCCTATTAAGCACTTGAAAACTGTTTATTTCCATTGATAGGTGCAACAGAATTGCTCCCACTGTAGGCCTACATTGGGAAATACTATAAAATATGCAAATTCTTCGACGATGATGTAAGCACACTTAAATCCCAGATGATGAATAAGAAATCTAACTTGATCTGAAAATTGCCACATTTTTCATAAATATACCGAGCTTCCTAATCAGGCAGACATACTGTTTTGTTCCAGGTCTCAAATGGCCAATACCATAGTGATGGATGTGGCATACGCAGGTAACTATCATACTGACAGCTATGCCTTCCACTTATTGCTCAAAAGTCTAAACTTTTGCTAATTGTTCAGAACTGGTGGTGCAGAAAACTTTTTTCACTGTAAACAATGTATTTTTTGAATGTGCGTTTTCAAATAATTTCGTGCTCAAAAGTCTAAACATTTGCTAATAGTAAAGACCGTCCCTTATTATTGCACGTAAGCTTTGCAATGGGAACAACGTATTTTTTGTGAAGCTGTTTTAAAATAATTTGTAAACTCATGGAAGTTTTCTTGTTCAGGGGATTCGGTGGATTTACTATTGATGATATGGCCAATGTAAGTTGATTTCCCTTCTGTAAACAAACAATGATTTCTCCTATATATATATGTGTGTGTGTGTGTGTGTGTGTGTGTGTGTGTGTGTGTGTGTGTGTGTGTGTGTGTGTGTGTGTGTGTGTGTGCTCCTGCAGTTCAGAACTGAGAGGTACAATGGCATATCTGACTTTGCATTATCTGTAGACTTTCTGAAGACGCTGGGTTGGAGAAAGGGATTGAGAAAGTAACCACAACTCTCAGCTCTTAAGTCTTGAGCAAGGTCTGGAACCGATTTTGCTTAACTGGACAGCAAAACAAGTTTAAAAATAGAGTGGTTTTCTCAGCTCCAGTGTGTTTCCATGATTATCTTCTGTGTCTCTGAAGTATTTATTTGAAATTGGATGACTAAATGATTCCTGCATGCTCAAACTATTTTCTGCTCTTCCTTCTTGAGCAAGGTCTGGAGCCCCTTTTGCTTAACTGGACAACAAAGACAAGTTTATGAATAGAGCAGTCAGGTACATTGTGATTCCCTAATGAGCTTTCGTGTCCCTAAAGTATTTATTTGAAATTGAGATGATTTACTGATTCCTGCGTGCCCAAACTATTTCCTATATTTTGAGAATAGTTTATGGGTTGAGGAGCCATTTCTTTGAGAAGGAATCAATGATTAATTACAAAACTAAAAATGCTTTCATGTTTACATCATTAATTTTTTTTTCTTTTTTCTTTTTTTGTACCGGCTTTTGAATCTGTTTTCCAGCTTTGGATACCAAACAGGTGCTTCTCACACGGCTTCAACTCGAAGTCTGACAAAAACCGCTCTCACATGGGGGTGCGTGCGGTGAAGATGAAAAAACCTACCTTGCATCCGCTTCATGAGCGGTATGTGGGCCCAATCAGATTTGGCCTCGATGGCCCGAGCATAGGCACGAGCTCCGATGACGGATCTGGCTCATTGGGTAGTGCCACAATAGTTAAAATTGTTTGTTTATGTGAGGTTTCTTTTGGGTTTTCATGTAGGAACTTGTGACGACTAAGAGGGGGTGAATTAGACAACTTAAAAATCTACTCTAAACTATGACCTCTAATTCCATCTTAGCAAAACCTATGCAAGAAATTAATCCATCTAAATGTGCAACTGTGGTTTTGCTAATGTGTTGCTATCTCTACCGTAAAAAAGTCTTTCAAACTAAGTTCCAATCCTATCAACTAGCCTATCAAATAAGCTAGGAAAGTAAAGCACGTAACCTAAGTAACAATGTAAATGCGAAAGGTAAAGATGAGGTAGAGATGCAAACTCCCGTCGACGACTCTGGTATTTTTACCGAGGTATCGAGAAGCGCTCAAGCTTCCCCCTAGTCCTCGTTGGAGCTCCTCGCAAAGAATCCCTCGCAAGGGCCAAGCTCCTGGTCGGGTAACTCCGTTCCCCACGCGCAAGTGGGTCTCCGGTGTGCCTTCTGGCAAGCCTCTCCCATACCGCTCCCCACCGTCTTCACTATCTTCCGACCGAACCGGCGCGGGCCTTGTTCTCTTCGGTACACGGTGGCGGCCACACCAGAAACGCGGTTGGTGTGGTATCGCAAGACTACAAGCCCCTCCGATATACAACAATGGTGCGCGCAAGCACTGAGTAGTAAGAGGTATGCAAACCTCACTAAACACTAGGTCTAAACCTAGAGCAAGCGCATATGAGCGTGGTCTAACTAATCTAAGCACTTCGCAAAACACCTATGCTAATCACCAAGTGATCTTTAAGCTCTATGCATGTGGAGAGCATCAAAGTGGTGTAGCAACACCCTAGTATCCTTCCCTTGCTCACTCTTCCTTCAAATGGCCGGTTAGAGTCATATATATAGGTCACAAGTGGAGATATAGCCGTTGGGGCCGAGCTCCACGTTTCTGCGTGGGCACCGAACATGGCGGTGCCAAGCACCGGACACGGTGGTGCCAGCCATGTCAGCTAGCCGTTGGTTACTGACAACCGACCGTTGGGGTGCTGTTCACTGGGGCGGTGCACCTCCACCTTGAGGGTGGTGCCCGAGTCCCCCTTCGCTGCTCTCTGGAATTTTAGGGCGGTGGCATCGCCACCCCCTGTCCGGTGCACCGCCACCCCATGGCGGTGACCAGGGCGGTGCACACAGTGTTGTCCGGTGCCCCCTTCTTTTCTAGCTATAGCAGCCCGTCTTTGGTGGCACCGCCACCCCTAGGGCGGTGCCCACTCAGCCACCATTTGTTCCGTTTCTTCGTATGGCTTTGTTCGGGCTTCGACATGTTCGCGTCTTGGACTCCTTGCTTCACTTCTAGGTCATCAAACACTAAAATCCAAAGTAAATGGGCCTAGGGTCCATTTTCCTTACAAGATACATGCACCAAGCCGCCAACAAGTTTTATGATTTTTTATTTCTATTATGGCTTGCATTGGGGAAAATGCAATGAAATGCAAATTTCATCTATATCTTTTAGCGGATCCCTGACATTTTTACTGTACGAGCTGCTAAAAGAGTATAAACAACATGTTCAAAATTTAGATAGCTTATGAGATCTTATTTATAATATTTGCCCATTCTATTTAGAGCACTCTATCTGACCTTATTTAAGTAAAAACTCGACACTCATATTAGATATCCTTTCACATTTCTAGCAGGGTGAATGATTTTTATCTACAGGTATGAAAGGAGAATGAGGAATGCTGCAAGTACTTGCAACTAGGTACACGACAATGAAATAGCTCTGTGATGTCATCAAGTATATTATTGTTACGTTTTTTAAAAAAATATAGGATGACCTAAAAAATGTAAGGGTCATTGAAGTTGAAGCTCATGCTGGCTTTTTAGAAGCACATGAACAATTATTCCGTTTCGGTTAAGAACTAGAAAACATTTTTGCGATAACTTACTACACCAGTTCATTTCAATGTTACATTATTATGAGTTTATGATTGTTGACTGAAAAGATTTTTGCACATCATAAGATTGGTTTAAGACTTATGATTGCTGCTTCAAATATTGCTAATGAAGAAGTTTCCTAGTTGATAGGAACAACTTTCATCACACATTTAGATATGAGTTTGCTGTACCATAAACACGTGCGTGCTCACGTGCATGTCCACTAGTAATTATAAAATTTTAGAAAAAGCAATGAGTCATGCCATACTATAGAATTAAGGAATAACTGCTAGACAATCACCTCTCCTATTGTCCTAAAAACAAAGTCTGAAAGTATTGAATTAAAAAAAACAAAAGGTACATTACGTATGTTAGAATCATAAAGTGTATGTTCTCGTTATCCATTTACTTTCTACATATGATTTTTCAACTTTTTATTCATCGGAGTGGATTGAACGAGAATATGTGCTTGTTCGGGTAAACTGTACTTCTATGTAAATGTCTTCACTCAACATTAACAAGTCCACAAAGGATGATATAGATACAAGAACAGCTTGCTATGATAGGTCCACTGGCAAAGGGTCTATTTAAAATCAAATCAGAGACTTTACTGTCACGGCTACTGGTATACAAAGCCATGGATGTGCTCATGTGCTCATTTACCAGGAGTCCACTGTGTGGATTGTAGACGAGGGAAGCCATCTGATCATACTACAAGGCTTCATTCTCTAAATCAATACTAACTCCGTCCCACAATAGTGATCGTTATAAGATTCAAAATACGTCCCCAAATGAATGTCGTTTTAGGGGGTGTTTGGTTCGAGGAGTTAAAGTTTAACAAATACTGTAGCACTTTCGTCTTATTTGACAAAAAGTTTCTAATCTTGGACTAATTAGGCTTAATAGATTCGTCTCGTAAATTACTCCTAATATGTGCCGACATGTATGTAGTTAGTATACATTTAGTACTCTATGCATTTGAGGAAACATTGATGTGATGGGAGTTAAACTTTAACAAGTTAAAACAAACAGCCCTTTAGCCTTAGGGGTGAGTATCACCCTATACCGAAGTACACAACCTGTCCGTCCATCATGTCGTTGTCGTCCACAACCACACGCTAAAAAATGCCGGTGCATGGAATGTGGCAAGCAGCTATGGCTGTGTTTAGTTCACCGAAAAAGCACTATGCAAAAAAAAAGATTCCTCGTCACATCAACTTATGATACATGTATTGAGTACTAAACGTAGATGAAATCAAAAACTAATTGTACAGCTTGGTTGTACTTTGCGAGACGAACGTTTTGAACCTAATTAGTCAACAGTTAGACAATATTTGCCAAATAAAACCAAAACATGCTACAGTACTTTTTTTTACACCAATTCAGGGAACTAAACACAGCCTATAGCTTTTGCAAAAGATGTGTGAATGCTTTTCATCCTAGTCTGTCATCATGTCTTCTCAAAGCGTAGGGGTGTTACGGTATTTTACCCCCTGCCTTGGGTTCTGGCTTCAATTCTATAATGACTGGAATGGTGAGACAGAGGGAGTATGTTCTTGTTCTTATGAAACTTGCTCGGGAAAAGGCACTACTACTGCTATGCTTTGTGTCTCTAAACAAATTCATATGAAAATATATTATTTAACTAATTTAATGGTACTTATTTTGTATCATAAATGTTAGTTTTTTTTAATATACCTTTAGTCAAAGTTTAAACTGTTTGACTTCTTAAGATATTAGAATTTCATTTTTTTTCGTGGATGGAGGGAGCGTGTGTGAAGTTTCGAAGCTCTGAAGCAACATCTGCTCTAAGCTACTGGTAAAACTCGCGTTTTACATTTACTGCACAGGGGTCATCTGAGAGTGAGAGCATCTGAAAGCGCGGCCGTGTCTTGACGTGGCTAGTATGGAATCGAAGGCGAATAAAGGAGAGGCACGGGAGGAGCTGCGGGCTGGTATGGTACCACAAGGGGAACAAAGCATCTCTGTTGCCCTGCGCTGCTGGTGCTGGGCGAAATGTTTCGTCTCGTGTTTAGCTCTTGCGTTTGTTGCATAGTTCCGCAGCGAACACGCGGCCGGCCTGTGACTCACTCGTACCGGGTGGTGGACTAGTGTACAGTTACTACAGTAGCTGGCCGGTCCTTCATGGCAGTGAGTGGCGGGATGAGGTTTTTCACTGGACCAGGCAGAGAGAGCCCAATTAACGGCGGCGGTACCGCTCGGTACTTGGAGTGGCGTGCATGCATGGCTGTTGGCTGGCTGGCTGGGGGCTGCCTGCGCCTGCTCGGCTGCCCGTCACCAGATCAACGTGACAGCCGGCGCATGCAGACGCGTCCAAGCCCCTCCCTCCCATCCCCATGGGCCATGGCGATCCATCATTCCAGCATCTTGGACTCCCGTGGCTGCATCTGCTCTGGGGACGGGACTGGGGTCGCCGAGGGCAACGTGACAGTAGCTCTGTGCTCTGCGTGCATGCCCGGCCCGGCCCCCGTACGTACGTCTCTCTGCGTGTACAACACACAGGTGCAGCGAGCACGCGTGCCATGCCACGGCTGACACCCTTTGCTTCCGCTTCGCTTCTCCCGTTCCCCGCGACACGCACCTCTCAGGCTCTGACCTGCATATGTTGCTTCTGGGTTCTGGCCCCTCTGCTGCTTCATTGGAAAATGGAAATGCTGCATCTGCTGAGCCTATGTGTGTGCACGTACTGCTGCTGCTACGCATGCACGAGGTCTCCTCCTGCAGTATACGGACCTGTACTTACGCTCACGTGTTCCTCAGCTCCTACTATACTCTCGTACGTAGGAGTGAGTGACGATCGTGCTACAAACCTCTGCAACCATGTTTGGATTCCAGCAAATGATGGAAAGCTGGCATCTGGATCCGAACGGTTCTAATTTCTAGCCAACTTCTACCATCCGGAGCTTCTAGATTCCACAATCTACTCCCTCCGTTCTAGGGAAAAAAAATACTGTACAATTCTAGGACCGGGCATGGGAACCGACGATGCATGATAAATGACAAAAATACTCCTAGTGGTCTGACTTGTCTTTAGTGGACATCGCCTAAGAAAACTTCACGATGGAAGTTTCCTGAGAAACCAGTGGTGTTGGTGCGGTAGATTTTTCTGCAGTGGTTGTGCCGTGGTGTGATAGTCTTCTTCTTTTTTTTACGAGAGCCTGTGGCCAGTGGTGTACTGGTGCTAGATTTTTTTTAGCTTCTAGAACCGTACTTGCCTTACAGCTTGACAACTAATCTTAACTTTTAGTAGCTACGAGTATATTTAGTAAGATGAGGAAACTTAGCTAAAAGCTTTTGGATCCAAATTGACCAATTTGCCCCTTGCTTTTTGGCCCATCTAATACATAGATTGAGGGCATTATGGTAATGTTGCTCTACCGACCAGTGATCCTTAGCTTTTACCATGCATGGATCCAAACGGGTCTGTCAGCTGAGCTCGTATAATCCAGCTTTTAATAATCTAGCTTTTAAAAGATAGCTTCTACGATCCATGAGTATCCAAACGCAGCCTAAGCACTCATTTGACTCCATCACAAGAAGATGCTTCAGGCAATCAGGCTACCTTCAGAGCTCTGTCGTCTTTGAACTGCCCATTCATCAACCTCTTTCGGGTAGTACAGTTCCAACCACGACCAGCGACCATTGCCTTGCTGCTCCTCCGCCAGCTAGAGTGATGGGACGCAAGGTGGAAGAGTGTTGAGAAAGCTGAATGCACATGCCTCGGGCAGTACGCCCCCAGGATCGTCCCAGACTCCCAGTGGCCAAAAAAAAGCTGTAGAAGAGAGACCAGAGACGCACGGACGGACACGGACGGTAGGACCGTCGTCTCTACCGAGGCCACAGCACGTACCGCCGCTGCCCAGGCCCAGCCCAGCGGCCAGCGCAGCGCGCGGTGAAAACAAGTTACTGCTGCTACGGCACTGACGGCAGGCAGCTAAAAGCTGTGACGGAGCCGGGGGAGATGACGCTCACAGATGGAGACGACGGGAAGAGGCCGGGCGGAGGAAAAGAGCTGCCTTGGTTGCCTTGCCTCGGAGTCGGTGCAGATCCAGAGAAGCACGCAGGCAGGCAGAAACGGCCCAAGATTTGGCTCGTCTCGCATGCAAACAATATTTTTCTCTCCCAAAAATCAGCCAACAGTATTTTTCAGCCGGCTTATAATTCTAGCCGAACGGCTCCAAAATCGCAATCGCCACCAATCATGCGACCCTGCCGCCGATGAGGCCGAGCACACCGTGCCGCGCGCGGCTCCCCCATCAGCTTGTCCTGTGCCCGGACCCGACGACGGCGATGGAGGTTGGAGCATTTGGAGGGTGGGATTGCATGCGATCGCATCCGATTCCCGCCGCCGCGCCCCACACTGTACCGCTGCCGACGAGCGCGGATATGCCCCGTAATCGTATGCATGCCACCGCATCGATGGCCATGCATGCATGCTTCCATTCCGAGTGAATTCCAGACTTACCGGGTGTCACCGTCGTAGCTGTACGCGCGTCTATGAGATCGCTGCATTGACAGCCCTAGTTCACGATAGCATGGACGACCGTTCCACGGCAGGCACCGGGTGTGGTTAGTT
Source organism: Saccharum hybrid cultivar R570 (assembly GCA_038087645.1). Lineage (NCBI taxonomy): Eukaryota > Viridiplantae > Streptophyta > Magnoliopsida > Poales > Poaceae > Saccharum > Saccharum hybrid cultivar. Next base: position 36,342,269 of record JAQSUU010000012.1, on the reverse strand, counting down.
GGCCAAAACTTTTGGCTTTGATTACTGTGCCACTTTTGTTTCTATTTGTTAATTAGTGTTTAATTATAAACTAATTAGACTTAAAAGATTCGTCTTGTGGTTTTCTACCAAACTGTGTAATTAGTTTTCACTAGTACAGAGACATACTATACAGGCGGGTCTATACGTATTTCCACTGGCGTTTTCCAGCACCGCCTGCGCTGAAGGCCAGTAGAAATAGGACCACAGCACAGCCCGTTGCTTTTGAACTGCCTGTGAAAATCCATTTCCACAGGCGGCTCACTTAGTGAACCGTCTGTGTAAATGATCCAATTTACACAAGCGGCCCATTTACACAGGCAGTTCGCTAAGTGAGCCGCCTGTGAAATAGATTTCTGCGGGCGGTTCAAAAGCAACCGCATGTGATGTTGGATATTTTTATATTATTAAATATATACATTGATATTAGAACTACTAAACCTTATTGGATGGTGTTCAAATATAGCAACATGCAATTTAAATATTTCATACATACATTTATATACATCAAAGTTTCGTGCTCACAAACATAAAGTTACAAGAGTATATATACATCACACATTATATACATCAAAGTTTTCACCCGTTGTCTAATAATTGTCTCGACTAAGTTGAAGCCTACTAATATTTGTGAGCATTCTATACTCTGGACGTGCTAAGACGCTGGAAGCATCGTGATATTTCCCATCACATAGAATGACTTCTTTCAAGATGAATGAGCACAAGTCCTCAACTATGTTGTATAAAGCACGTTCTGTCATGTGCTTAACCTTTTTTACATCAAATTTCTGGAAAGGAGGTTTATAAACATCATATATTTACACTTGATAATACATTTGCAAATTTAATGTCAAAAATACATACATAACTATTACTTATATTACCTTAGAAGGGTTCTTGATGTATCGTTCGTTCTCTCTCATGAACTCGCACACGTAGAATCCACAGTGGATCGATCCGGGTGGTTCGTTGTGGCACTATATAACGGGAAAGTGGTTATTTACTTGCAACATCGTCCTATGTATTGTACATGTATGATATGTATTCATAAATTTTTATACGTACCGGCCAATTATGATGTATTTTCAATGGCTGCCCTTGTGTTGATGACTCGCACCTTCCACCTTTAATCTTGTAATAGCTATATGCCCTATAATCTCAAATAGAATCACCTTGTTATTCTCAACATCTCATCGATTAAAGTATGCATACAAAATCTCGACTTACAGCTCTAAGTGCCTCATGAATGTTCCATAACTTGTAATCGGGTAATCTGCGGAGTCACATACCAACACCTGTACAGACCTAGAAAAAATCATGAAGCAGATCCAGTGGTCTCTGCACGAATCAAATATGTGATGCATGTGTGTACTAAAATAATTAATTTGATATATGCAAACTGACACTAACCTAAAGTTGTAGGGGGCCATTATGGATTTCCAGTGTTGAAACTGAAGCATTGCGTGTCCTAGGTACAAGGCGTATCTGGCTTCAAACTCCTTCGTAAGTTCCGTTATTTTCTTCTCCCGTTCTTCACCTTGTATACCCTGTAAGTCTTCATGATCATTCCCGATTCTGAATGTGTGCTGCTCCACATATTTTCATTGGGTTCAAATACCCAACCCTTTGACTGGCATTAGAATTAGGATTCAGACCGTAACGCATCTTCTACTGATCATATTGTATTCTACAAGGCACACATACATGTAAGATATTGAAAATTGATACATCTCACTAAAAATAACACATGCATGTGTTAGTATGAGTGACACTTACAATGCAAACACTGTTACGAGCTGTGCATCGAGTCTTTGGAGGTTCATTATCAACCACATGTCCTCGAAGGTAATAACAGCCATTTGTCTGCCACTAACAAATACAGCTGGTGGTATAGACACATTGATGGTGTCGATGCCAACAGAGAATGCTCTCATGTACCAGTCATGCAGCCTTTTAACACCAGCTGGGATCTTCTTGAGTGTATCCCACTTTAGTAGAGGCCTTCCAGGCACGTATTTATCAGGGACATTTTTGTAATCGTCCATTGTTAGCTTTCTAATACTTACGGTAATTACCTTAGGCTTTTTTGCTAACTTCTCATGCTCAGCCAAGTCAAAGGTACGTGTAGTGCGACTTTGTGCAATTCCTGATAAAAATTTGGCTGTGCCGGCATTCTTTTTCTTTTGCTCGAAGGGGGAAACCAATTTGGGTACTGAAAATTTCTTCATCGGCCGCTCTGGTGCCTCTCTTGTTTGTTCAGGATCTTTGGGTGGTGAAGGTGGAGAATTGAATGGTGGCGAAGATGTTGGGGGGTCAATAGGAGCCACGATCGACGACGATGGTGGGTTAGGAGAAGGATCGACAGGTGCTAACGAGTCCTAAGTGAGTGGCGGGGCTTGAGAGGATGGTGGTGGCTCACTCAACTAGACATCTCGTCGAGGCCAAAGGATGAAGTTCTTGATAGCCTGTCCGAGTTTCTCAATGCCCTCGGGACCGGGGATGTCTAGCATGTCGTCCTCGTATCCTTGGATGACCTTCGACACTTCTACCTTGCAGTAGTCTTCTAGAATGTCGCTCTCATGGTACTTGCGTCCTGGGATCACAAGGCCTACAACTACTTCCCTTGTACGATGATTGTTAATACCATATCTTATGACTAGTGAGCAAGCCACCGACCTATCAATGTCGTCAACTGGATAGTGAACCTTGTATGCCATTGACGCGACACTGCTTAGAATGGTTGTGGTACACTGTGTCACCAACGATTGTGTTGTTGGGACTAGCTGCATCTGGGGAGTCTGAGTGCTCATCTGTTGAGCAGACATCCCTCTCGCCAAACGCTACATCAACGCTGGAGGAGGATCGGATAGAATTTGGGACATCATCTCTTGGAAGTCTTTCTTTGCCTCCCCCTTAAAATAACTTTTCATTTCTTCCTTGTATCGATCACGTTTCTTGTACTCACCCTCCCACTCCGGTCCGAATTCTTCTTTCCATCCTTCTTTCGATGAGATGCCTCGAACACGACCAGGGTGCACGGGGTTACCTAGGCCAGCAGTTAGGATGTCCCTCTCTCTTCGTTGCTTAAATAATCCTTCCTACTGCTTAGCTGCCACCGCAAATATGCTCTTTGCTGCTTCATCGAACATCGGGTCATCAAAAGACACACCGGTCTTGGTTTCCCTAGGTTTCTGAGCATGAATCTAATTTGCGGTCCTTTCTCCAAGTTGATCAGACAGCGTCGGCAACCCTGCCGCTTTCTTGGCAGCCTCTTCTTGCCTCCACTTGGGAACCTAGCGTTGGTAACCACCTGTGCCTAGGTGGTGGTGGTACTTGTTCTTCTTTGCCAGCTCGGTATTGACTTCACTCCGAGCTACGAACTCTGGCTCTCTCCTTTGCTCTAGAAAAACCGCCCACTGCCCGGTCATAATCTTGTACCTTTTTATTGGGTCCAACCCTTTCTTTGCCCACTTGGTATTCATCTCGGACCTCTAGTTTCAGAACATGATCGCCCACTGCTTCATGACATATTCCTTCACAAGTTTGTCTGAGCCCCGAGGTAAAACAAATCTGGTCACTAGCTTATCCCAAAAATTTTTCTTGTCAGCATCTGACACATCTTTCCACTGTCGACATGTGATGTCAAGATTGTCCCTAACTAAGAATCCAAGGACGTTCCGAAACTTAGGTAGGGCTTCCTCAGAAGATAGGGCTATCCTTTCGAGATCACTTCTGAGATTCTATATGTATCATCAGGCCACCTGTTTAGTCCTTTGTCACCTCGCTTTCGGTCACTTCGCTTCCTTTTCCTTGAACTCTCAATGGTCGTTTCGGTCGGGCTCGGTGCGTCTTTGTGTGCCACTTCTTCTTGAGCTATAATCTCTTTGAACTGAGATAACACCTCCTATTCATGAAAAAAGGTACATACAATAAATTATCGATTGGTACATATAGATACAAACATGAAAATCATGGATGTATAATTTACCTCATCATCGTGTGGATTGTAATCAGGTTCACGTGCCAATTCACGACGAGCCTTCCTTACTTCGGGAGGCTCCATGTCGTCGCTAACGCTTTCATATGAAGGAGTGGCAGCCCCTGATGCTTGGCCCATTTCGTGGGTCCCTTCTACTTGCTCCGTGGGGTGGGACGACCCTAGAGCTTGGCGCGTTTCATGGGTCCCTTGTGCTTGCTCCGTGGGGTTGGATTCTGGGGCATGTTCCGTGTGTTCGGACCCTGGGGCTTGTTTCGTATGTTCGGACCCTTGTGCTTGGTCGGAACGTGGAGAACTCATCGCGAAATCTGACATACATATATATATTTATAAAGAAATAGTAATTAAATCACACATGTATATTTATAAAGAAATAGTAATTACATCACACATATATTTATAAAGAAATAGTAATTACATCACACATATATATTTATAAAGAAATAGTAATTACATCACACATATATATAAAGAAATAGTAATTACATCACACACATATATTTATAAATAAATAATAATTACATCATAAAGAAATAGTAATTACATCAGGCATATTTATAAAGAAATAATAATTTCAAAGCAAAAAAAGGTCGTCAAGCAATTGGGCTTGCCCACTACCTCGCAGGCCAGCCCAACAACTCGGCTTGCCCCTGCCACCGCAGTCCTCCGCAGTCTGCAGCCCCCAGCGCCCGCCACCGCCCCACCTCCACCGCCGCACCGCCGTCGCCACACCGCACCACCTCAGCCACCCCCTACGCCCGCCACCGCCCCTCTGCCACCGCACCACCGCCGCACCACCTGTGCCACCGCACCACCTCCGCTACCGTACCAATGCGTAGAGAGAGAGAGAGAGGAGGAGAGAGGAGGCATAGAAAACTCACCAACGAGACGACGGTGGCGAGGAGGCCCGACGCGGCGGAGGTGGAGATTTCGGCAGCCTGACGACGTCGATTCGAAAAACTAGCCCGCCAAACACTTAGAAATTTTCAGGGCTCGGGCCCTTTCTTATATAGGGTGAGCATGTCTATAGGCGGTTGGTATTGACCATCGCCTGTAGAAATGATTTCCACAGGCGATTGGTATTGACCACCGCCTGTAGAAACATGTTTCTACAGGCGGTTGGTATTGGCCACCGCCTGTATAAATGATTTCTATAGGTGGTTTGTATTGACCACCGCCTGTAGTAATGTATTTTCAAATTTGTTTCTATTTTTTAAATGAGTTTGCATAAATTGTTTAAAAGCTTCAAAAATTCATATCTTAAGAAATATTGGTCCAAAATTAGTGAAAAAAAAGTTTGTGGTGTTTCTCTTGAGATGATCTTCATGTTAAAAATATGAAATGCCATGTTTGAGAAACTTTTATATGTAGCTTTATTTAAAATGATTTAAATTGAATATATGCCTCATATCTTGTTTATTTGTGTTAGTTTTTAGCTAGGGTTTAGGGTTAATTAAGCTAGAGTTTAGCTAAGGGTACATTAGGGATTGCAGATAAAGATGATACAAGCTAGATTATAGAAATAGATTGCATGAAGGTGAAATAAGCATAGGGTCTCACATGCAGAAACAGACAAGGGTACGTAGCATAAGGTACACATTGTAACATAAATGGATTACATGACAAATGACAAATATAATCTAGGCATTTACTGTTCTTCCTTGTTCATCATGGCGCACCCAGGGAAACAAATTCTGTGAGATGCTTCGCTCAACATTCCTTATCTTTACTGGATGGTCATATACAAAGAGAGACATGTCGCTGAACTCGTTAAATTTATCCAGGTCAGATACACTATCAACTCCTATAGCTTGTTGCTTTCTAGGAAAAACTACATGCTTCGGCTTGTTAGTACTTTTCTTCTCATTGGGAGAAAGGATCTGTTCAGCATAGAAGACTTGTGTAGCATGGTTAGCCATTATCCACGGATCATCTTTGTAGCCTACCTTACATAGATCAAGAACTCTGAGCCCATAGTTGTCCACTGTGATATGTTTGTCTTCAACCCATTGACATCGAAACACAGGGATTTAAAATTTACCATAGTCTAGTTCCCATATGTCCTCAACGAAGCCAAAGTATATAGTTTCCTGACCAGTTTCAGAGTGTAAGGCGTCACATCAAACTCGATCCACTATTCTGTGACATGCTCTTTTTGTCCTTGGACTTGGTACAATATGTGAAGCCACTAATGTCATAGGTTTGCCATGTCGTGACCTAACGTGATGGTCCAGAAGCCAACATCTTGATGGTGCGTTCCTTAATTGCATCCTCTGGGTTAGTGAACATACACCTCAATCGATCGACTACAGACAGGTATCACATCACCAAAGTAGGAATCTTTTTCTGCGCCTAATAGTCTACTTCTTGTTTTTCTTTGCTGGTGGGTTTTGAACTACTCTTCTAGGTCTTCTGTTGGGTCCTCTTTCGCTTCTTTCCTTTACACAAGGAGGCAACACACTCTTCCTCTCTGTAGTCTTTATTCGTCTTGTACCTACTTGCACCACAATTTAGATAGCTATCCAAGTCTTTATAATCAGCACCTCGATATAGGATACAATGATTTCTACACGCGTGGATCTTCTCAACACCCATCGTCAGTGGACTGATTAGCTTCTTTGCATAGTACATGTTAGTAGGCACTTTGTTCTCCTTTGGAAGCATGTCTGCGATAATACTTAAGAACGCATCGAAGGCAGCATCAGAAAGATCATACCTAGCTTTGCACACCAACAACTTTAGCATAGACCGCAGCGTCGTGAACTCTTTGGTGCAACCCTTAGACTCATTGTACAAAGGCTCTTCTGCTGCCTTCATTAGGGCCTACATACCTTTCATGAAGAACATTGATGGATCTTCCGCATGACGACGCAACATTGCCTCTAGGAATTCTACATCTTCCGTAGCCATATTATTTGACAGGACATTAATTCTAACACCTTCATTTCCTCCAACGAAACCATTATCAGGAACATTTGCCACAACATGTTCGGCATTTGGACCATCGGCGTCTGGTTGTTGTGTCTCGTGTACGAAATGAAACCTGCCAACAAGCATATCTGGACCATCGACGTCGATGTTCGTAGGGTTTTTAGTTATATAAGACGCAGAGCTACCCTCGCCATGCTTTGTCCAAATCAAGTAATCCTTCATAAATCCTCGCCGGACCAGATGAGAAAGGATTTGTTGAGTGTCATCAAATACAACAACATTTCTGCAGTCCATGCATGGACAATGTATGTGCGTCTTCTTTGTTCTCCTTGCATGGTTCTTAGTGGCATCAATAAAACTATGAATCTCGGGTATGTATGATGGATCTAGTCTTGATAACTTATACATCCAAAAGGACCTCTCCATCATTACCTGTAAAATCATGACACTGTGGACCTCGGGTATTGTTGTCACACCCATTTAACGATCAAATGGAGTGCATACTCTTAAGTGTGCCTAGAGATCAATCACACATAAGTTAACAAATTATAAAGGATGTATCATCACAAATGTTATTACATCATGATTAATAACACATAGTCTTTACAATAATGTAGCGGAAGTAAAATATAAAAACTCTCGTGGTAGCTCCAATCACAGACACATTGACTGGTTGACGGCAAGTCTAGTAATCTTCCGGGAAGTAGAAGTAGTCACTACTTGCACCATATGTTACCCATCCGGAATTTTTATCCAATTAAGAAAAATAAACAAGCATAAGTACATCTCGTACTCAACAAGTGTAACACGGGGTTCATGAGGCTCAAAGGCATAACATAGGTTTATCAGCATGTAGCTTTTAATTAGCATTATTTCAGTATATCAATAATATCAAAGTGTCTCACTGTAACAATAAACATATGATCCATGTGAAATGATTAACGAATAGCAAAAACATATCCATTATTAATAATCCGCTATTCCATAAGGGTCCAAGGTCACTCGTGACCGTGAGCACGACTGTTATAACAGTTTTACACTCTGCAGAGGTTGTACACTTTCACTGTGAGTCATGTTGCCCATATGCCCGGGTTAATTACTCCCAAAATACTTCCAAGGTGAGAAGGCAGGAAAACACTATAAAGTCTTTCGAAGGTTCGTCTAACAAGTTAGGGCTGCTAGGTTTCCAAAGTCAGTCTGTGTGATTCAACTACGCAGGGATCCACAGTCTGCTCTATCCCATTTGCGCCACAAGGGTAACCTCTAACAAGCTAAAAAAGGTCCTTCTATATGACTAAAGCTAGAGCCATTTTAGCCCTCACAGTTGTACTGTAAATCCCAGATTTTCGCTTACAGATAAGTCCTTATGGAGAGTAACAAGAGCACCAAAGTAACCCCATGCTCTAGTACCCTTTAACAGTAATAAAATCATCTTTTAGTGTTTATTGCATATTCCATTAGTCAAGTTACATGATCATAGTTCATGTTGAGCACTAGCAATACTAATCCACGCAGTATAATAGGTATCAAGGAATAAGATCAACTCTAAGTCATCCTTAACAAGGAATATATGCATAATGATATTATTTGCTTAATGTGAATAGGACAACAAGGATAATCCCATGCTATACTTGCCTTGCTCAAACTGGTCCTGGTGATCTTGTTCGTAGTAAAACTCCTGATCTCCAACGAATTGCTCACCGTCTATACTCGATCAACAATAGCAACAACATTCATCCAGAACAATCATGCATAAATAAACAAGACTATAATTAGAACAGTACATCAATAGTAATAAAATAAGATAAAAAGTTTTTAAAACGAATCTACAACTCGCTAGGATCACACAGACGCAAAGATCACGAAAAACGGAGCTAAAACGACAAAGTTATGAATTTACGAAGATTTCCTATAGAAAAGTAATTACTTTAATTCAAGCTCGAAAATAAATTGTCATAAACCTACTGAACAGTCCTACTAACATGTAGAGCTCTTAATTACGAACCTAACGCAATTTGAACGGATCAAATCGGAGTTAAAACAAATAAATTATGACTAAAACAAACTCAGTGGCATAACTGTAAATAGCTGAAAACGTATTTTGAATTAACTGAGATCAAACTACGCTTTCAAACGGATATTACGCAATACGAAAATACGCTTTGGACTGCGGGTTAGACAATTGAAAAACACAGGGTCTCTTTAGCAAAATGTACAGCGGAACCGGTATCTTTCATTTACATCCGTTGGATTCAAAATAAACGGCTTAGATTGGATCGGGACGAGCGGGGCGGCGCTCCGGCCGGGAAAATGCTCCGGCGACCATGTCCGCGGCGGCGCCATCGCCGGAGTTCGCTAGAACTCGAAACCGAGCATTATTCGACGAATAAAAAGTACCGGGATGGAGTACAAGGCAAGGCGATCTCACCTCGCGCAAGAATGGAGCCGAGGACGGAGCAAAAGAAGGCGCACGGCTCGGTATGGCGGGTGGTCACGGCGGTGCTCCGAGCAATGCCGTCTCGGGATGGTTCCAATGCTCTGCGTCGAAATAGGATGGAGCGGAAAGATCACGGGCTCGGTTTTTATAGCCCGAAGGAGATTCCAAGGAAGGAAAGGGAAGATTGAGGGGAGGATTCGGCTTCGGTAGTTTTGGAAAGGAGAGATTCGACGGCGGCTTGGGGAGGAAGAAGATGTCGCCTGACGCGCGGGGTCCACCGGTCAGTGAAACAAAGGACGGGCCGACTCGTCAGTGATTGCGTGCGAGAGGCAGGCGGTGCGCGCGCGAGCCAGGCCGCGGGCGAGAATGGGCTCGGCCTAGGCGGAAAACGGGGAAGGGGAGAGCGGCCGCGCGCGTAGACGGGAGATGGGCCGCTCGTCTCGGAAGGCAAGCGGGCCGCGGGGGAGGGGGTTGGGCTGCCGACTGAAAACCGAAAAGAGAAAAGAATTCCCTTTTTTTCCTTTTCAAATATTTCAAAGCATTTTTAAATTATTTTGAATCCTCTTTTGAATTTGAATCAAACCACTCATCTCAAAAATTTAAATGCAACAGCATGAATGCACAAACATGTTTCTACTCTTATATTTGATTTTAAGTTAATAAAAATTATTATTACTCTAAATTTGCATGGTCACAAAATTGTATAAAAATCATATTTTCCTATTTTTTTAATATCCAAAATTTTAGGGTGTTACAATTGTAATCAATGCAAAACAAGTAACTATATATATATATATATATATATATATATATATATATATATATATATATATATATATATATATATATATATATATATATATATATATATATATATATATATATATAGCACCTTTTGATGTGCGGTAGGATATAGCTATGGTTTATTAGTTAGGGTTTACGATTTATGTGAGGTTTTAGCTAGGGTTTAGGTAGGGTAGCTAGGGATTAAAATAAAAAACCTAATAAGTCGCATAATTAAAAAAACCTAAGTAACATAATTACAAAACCTAAGTAGCATAATTAAAATAGATACATGTGGATAAAATAAATTGAGAAATAGATTGAGAGATTAAAGTAAAAAACCTAATGAGCATAATTAAAAAATAACAAAAAACCTACATTTCTCTCTCTACATAAATACACAAGAACACACTATTTATGGAATATATATCTTGCATAAACTAGCTAAATTGAGAAGCAAACATGAAAAGGGAGAGAGGAGAGACATTATGTAACCATCTTAAGCAACCTCATTAGAAGAAATAAAGACAAGAACCTAGATTTTCTTCTCTCTAACTCATGGTGAAACCTTAGATCCAAAAAGTAGCTCAAATTAAGTAAGAATGAACAAAATAATGTTACAGGAACATAAACTAACCTTTCTTATCAACCTCATTCCAAAAAATCAAGATCAAAACCTCTCTCCTTATATTTTGAGAGATCTGGACCTTCAAAATGCCCTCCAATGGAAGGTGGCTGCGATGAACAGGTCTGCTCGGGGAGGAAGGAGGGGTATGTATACCACAAACATTACTGACGGTTGCCTTTAGTAACCGCCTGTGGAAATAAATTTTCACAGACGGTTGTCATAAGACAACCGCCAGTGCAAATGTTACATTTACACTGGCGGCTATCATAAAGGCAATCGCTAGTGTAAATGTAACATTTGCACTGGCGATTGTCTTATGACAACCGCCTGTGGAAATAAATTTTCACAGACGGTTACAAAGTCGTGGCCCACCCATTTCTTTACGCAGCCGGTCCTAAAGTGAAACCACCGGTAAAAAAAGTGAACCGCCGGCTTAGAACTCTTTTCTATTAGTATTTTTTATCTACATTTAATGCTTTATGCATGCGTCCAAACATTCGATGTGACGAATAATCTTAAAAAAAATTTGTAACTAAACACCCCAACCGTCACACTGCGCCTTCACACAACACACAAACCCGTGTCAGATTCCAGCTGGTGAGTGATGACGTGATGATGAACACGTCTCGCGTGGACTGTCTACAGTCTAGTATGCATCTCTGGACGTGCCTTTCTCGAATGGATGAGTACGTGCCCATCGTCAACCATCATACCCTGCGCCCGGTCTCCTCCAGGCTCCAGCTCCAGGTCGAGGTGCATGCGCGGAAAACACCAAGCGGACCGCGCGCGGCGCCGGCGCCACATGCTGCACCCCGGCCGTTCCTTCGTTTCGTTTCTCATTCCAGGCCGGTGGCTCGATCGGCATCATCGCGACCGGCGCCGCGCGCGCGCGCATGACGACGACGACGCCCGCCAAAAGTCTGCGCGCCCTTTCCGTTTCAGCTCGCCCTGCGGCAAACCGTACGGCCGGCGCGCACGCAGATCCTGTATACTTGTCGTCCTCGCCTCCATCTCGCCGTATCATCAGTTCAGGCGGTTTGCATGCCGCGTGTTCCGTGCCGTGCCGTCGCAGGCCGCCAAGCCAGGCGATCGTCCATCCAGCCCCCAACTGTGTGCCGTGAGGTCGACCGGGCGAGAGCTAACAATTAAAAGGAAACGAGACAAGAGGAACTGATTGCATGCCGTGTGGCGCGCTCTCGTGATGCGTTTTTGGTCATAATAACATTCAGTTTCTGGCTTGCGTCCTGCTCTCGCACTGCTCAAACACCGTTGTCCATTTCGTTCCATCCGTCATTATATATCTGCTAGTGTCCTATTAGGTTGTTGTTTGCATTTTTTGAACTTATATTGTAAAAGCTTGGATGTGCTGTTCTTTTTTAAAAAATTAAAATGTCCAAAGTGCACTCATTTTTAGCTTTGGACTGCACCTTTGGTGGTGCAGCTAGTAATAAAACAAGAAGGTTAGAATGATCTTTTGTTTCTATCTAGAAGCTAGTCCAAGCCGGGTTCTCTCAGATTATGGAAACTAAGGTAAAAGCTCGGATATTTGGATCCTCTCCTAAACTGTAAAAGTCAGATTGTAGAATATGGTGGCATCCAAATATGCCCTAGATTATTATATAGAGGCCCTAAATTCTATAGACCTCGCTAGAGGCACTAGTACAGAGACGGGCTTTACTCCCGGTGGGGAACCCCCTCTAGTCCCGGTTCCCCACCCGGGAGCAAGCATCCGGGACTAAAGGGGGGTCCTTTAGTCCCGGGTGAGGAACCGGGACTAAAGGAGGACCTTTAGTCCCGGTGGGTAACACCAACCGGGACTAAAGGTGCCTCCTGACATGCCACGATGGCCAGCACCTTTAGTCCCGGTTGGTAATACGAACCGGGACTAAAGGTTTTTTTTTCTTTTCTTTTCATTTTTTTGTTTTCTTTTCAAAATAGGTTTTCGAAGTCGTATTGTACGCTGCTAATTATACATTTATACGCGCATATAGTATGTTTCGGTTCAAGCACAATGAACGTATTAAATCACACAATTCAAGCATAGAAAATATATATATATATATATATATATATATATATATATATATATATATATATATATATATATATATATATATATATATATGCATGCATCATATATATATTTACATGCATGCATGCATATGTGTATTTTACATTATATTATTTCATGTGCATATATTACAAAAGATTGCATTATAGTTGTTGTGACATAACGAGTTTCTTCTCATCCTCTAGCTTGGCTTCAATGGCAGTGTTGGGTCGAAGTAGAACTCGCCCTTGGAATCAAAGTTCACAAATGAAGAAACATGTGATATTTTTGATAAACTAAAAAACGCTTAGTTTACAAACTGGGTATCAAAATTGAGTTCCTATTTGACCATTATATATCCTACAACAAATCCTTCAAAAAAACCCTACATGAATATATTTGGATAAAATTTCGTTAACAAACATTGATCTATGTCCTCGGTGGAGGGCCTCGGGCGCGGAGAAGGGCGCGGTGGAGGGCCTCGGGCGCGGAGGAGGGCGTGGTGGAGAGCCACGGGCGCGGAGGAGGGGCACGGGCGCGCGCGGTGGAGGCCGCACGAGGAAGAAGACGGCGGCGCCGGTGTCACGGAAGACGAACGGACGCGGTGCGAGGAGAAGAGGGCGGCGGTGTTCGACGAGGAAGAAGACGAGCGGATCGATCTGCCAGGCGCCGGAGGTTATATAGCAGAGGAGAATTACTCCCGGTTCCAGCCACCAACCGGGAGTAAAAACCCTTTACTCCCGGTGCGTATTACAACCGGGAGTAACGGTACCTTTACTCCCGGTGCGTGTTACCAACCGGGAGTAAAGGTATACCTTTACTCCCGGTGCGTGTTACCAACCGGGAGTAAAGGTATACCTTTACTCCCGGTTGGTAACACGCACCGGGAGTAAAGGCTTTTTTTGGCGGGCCACGAAACTGCAGCCCACCTTTACTCCCGGGTGGGCTTCCCACCCGGGAGTAAAGGTGGCCTGCAGTTTCGTTTCCCGCCTGTTTTAAGGAATAGTCTTGTTAAATACAATAGAAATGCAATAGTTTTTATTAAATACATAGTAAATTAAATAAAAGGCATAAAATTATTTTGTTAAAAATATGAATTTTATTTTTGTTTATTGCACATAGAAAAAATCGATAACCTAACTTTTTTTATTTTTTGTTAGAATTATAAAACATAATGTAACTAATATTTATTATTTCGTTAATGCAAAATGTATTGTTTAATTAAAATTATTAAAATTATTGGTTTTGGACAGGAAATTTGTTTTCACATCATTTTAACGTTAATATTTTAATATTTCATCACTCAGTAACCAAATCAAACATTGATTTAATTTGAAACATGACATAATAAACATCTGAATTCACAATTATTACATAATACCTCAAACACACACTATATTAAATCACTATATCATCAAGTGGGCACAGCAGTGAACTAAAGCTAAAATACATTTCAGGAGCACAAGGATTTCGCGACCAATCTCAACTAAAACAGACAGATCCCCCGATTGTGCAACATCTTTGGGCTTCTTCGGCTGGATCACTGCCTCATTAGCCGCCGTATCTGCCTGTTGTGCAAGATATTTTTGCACGAGTTCAACATACTCTTCCTCCCAGTAGAAGCCTGAACATCGTCCACTGCCATCCCACTGAAATTAAAACAAAAAATTAGAACTTTAATCACAACCATCATGAAAATAGGTATAAACTAACCATAATCATTAAATACGATAAAATAACTCACATTGCGATCCGGACACTTGTAGAAGATACGATCCTTGTTGGGACCCTCCTTCTTCACTCGGTACTCCATCACAATCTTCGTCTCATCATGACACTTGCCACATGGAATGAGAGGAAGGCCCGGCCTAAGTCGCTTTGAAAACCCATGAGAGGCCGAGGACCCGGAAGCAGTTGTCATCTACTCTCTATACTCATTTTTTAATACACTATAAATTTCTTCTTTTATAAACAAATAAAATTAACAAACTATAAAATTATCTACATCTCTAAACAATGATATTTTTAACCTTCTTTCATGTAAATATGCAAGCTTAAAGTGATTTTGAGCTCAAATTGCTTACAAATGAAAAAAAACCACAATAAAGAACCATAAATGTATATAGTGAATAAAATGGCATAAGAAAATGGTAAAAAATGAGAGTATGAGATTGGTAACCTTTACAACTGAAGAATCGACGGAGGAATCGAAGAATGGATGGAGGAACAATGGAGGGAGGGAGGAAGCAAGAACACCAGTGAGCTTCAAAATGTGCTGAGCTCGGGCTCGGGGAGGAAGGAGGAGACGGCCGATTTATAAAGGGAGAACATTTAGTCCCGGTTGATAGATCCAACCGGGACTAAAGGTAACTTTCCAACCCCGGGCGCAGCCACGGCCCGGGAGTAGACCTTTACTCCCGGTTGGAGCCACCAACCGGGAGTAAAAGTATACCTTTAGTCCCGGTTGGTGGCTCCAACCGGGACTAAAGGTCCCTGCCACCTCTGTCTGGCGCAGTAGCCGTTGGGCAGGGACCTTTAGTCCCGGTTGGAGCCACCAACCGGGACTAAAGGTATTTCTAGTCCCGGGGGCAAAAAATTCCGGGACTAGAGCCCATTTTGGCCGAGGATCAAAGGTCTGTTCTCTACTAGTGAGGGTTGGGGAACAAGAAATCATATTCATTTATGGGCCCCAATAGATGGGTTCAACCATGTGCAACATCAATTCTTGCATCTCCCATTTGTTGAGTTTACTTCCAACTAGCATTGTAGGTGACTTTAGGTTAGGGGTCAATGGGTCATCGTTAGGCCGCTCATCGAGGTGGTGGTGGTGGTGGCAAGGTGAGACGGTAATGGGCGAAGCTACAAGCTCGTCTTTCTGGAGACAAGGAAGGGAGCTTGGAGGAGATGGAGAGGGGGCGCGGGGGGGGGTGGCAATGGCAGATGACCTGATATATATTGATCTTGTTTGGTTTAGTCCGCCTCAAAAATTAATAATGAAGAGCACAATATATAAAGTAAGGCAACTCTCACTCATTTTGCTAGTCTCTTTCGTTGAGTTAGACCTGATGCCTTGTTTGTTGTGGTCTCCAGTCGACCTAGACCTGGTGCGGTGCTGGCTCGTGGATATGGCGAGTTGGGTCGGGTATCGGTTGTGCACTGAAACATATTTTGTCACCATGCTTAAATTGTTCCGCATTTGAGCTTTCTTAGATGTTTTCCCTATGTCGCGGCCATGAGTGGAGCCAAAGAGCTCTATTTAGTACAGTTGTGCAACACTACTCCACATTGATTTTTATTTGTCCTTCGCGGCCTGGAGGATTGCGTCCACTAGGTTTGGTAGTGGCAAAAGGAGACCGGGGGGGTGAAAGGTCTTGATGGCTAGAGGGGGGTGAATAGCCTATTAAAAATTTCTTCAAAGACAAGCTAAACAAGTTTATCAATAAAACAAATAGCGAGATGCGAGTTTTGCTTAGCCTACGGGGTGTTTGCAAGCCACCTAACCAATTCACAATTCTAGTGTATTTGCACTCAACCGCACAAGTCAAACCGAGAAGAAAACTACAACTAGCAAGCTACACAAATAAGCTACTCTAGCAAAGATAACTAAGAAATTAATACAAGGGAGAGATAGGAGGGTATCACCGAGGGGCGAAGAATTGAGCCAACCAATCAATATAATCAAGAGATGAATACCAAGATAACCAAACACCGGGATCAATCAATCACAATATGAAAGTGATGACACGAAGATTTATCCCGAGGTTCACGTGCTTGCCGGCACGCTAGTCCCCGTTGTGTCCCTCTTCACCACG
The DNA here is from genome assembly GCA_038087645.1 of Saccharum hybrid cultivar R570. Taxonomy (NCBI): domain Eukaryota; kingdom Viridiplantae; phylum Streptophyta; class Magnoliopsida; order Poales; family Poaceae; genus Saccharum; species Saccharum hybrid cultivar. Next base: position 36,325,613 of record JAQSUU010000012.1, on the reverse strand, counting down.
TGGTTCGGTGGCTAATCGGTCACACACCGAGCCTCTCAAAAAGGCGCCACAAGAACCTACCAAATGGTAAAAGGTTGCAATGACACGAAGCAATTTACTAATGTTGCCTTTGGTGCTTCGTCGAGGTAGGCACAAACCCCTCACAATCACCGGAGGTGGCCAAGAACAAACACCAACTCTTGCCAACGCCTCCAAGCTGCTCCAAGCCGTCTAGGTGGCGGCAACCACCAAGAGAAACAAGAATCCCACAGCAAATCAACCACCAAGTGCCAACTAGATGCAATCTCACAATGCAAATGCACTTGGATCACTCAATCTCACTTCGAATATGCAAAGAAGCAAGAGAGATGAGTGGGAGGGGAGTTGCTTAGTTCAAAGTGCTCACAAGTATGTCAAATGTTCGAGAGTGGGAGCCTTGAGCCGGCCAACGAGTATTTATAGACGTACCCCTTCGAATATAGCCGTTAGAAACTTAAACAGCCGAAATCGGGCTGACCGGACGCGCTGGTCCAACTGACCGGACGCGCCGGTCGCCCAACGGCTAACTCGTGAAGTACTGACCGGACGCGCTGGTCCAAACGACCGAACGCGCTGGTCCCCAACGGCTAACTGCGAAGCAACGACCGGACGCGCTGGTCCAACTGACCGGACGCGCCGGGAACGACCGGACGCGCTGGTCCCGTGAAGGACCGGACGCGCTGGTCGCCTGAGCAGCGCTCAACGAAATAGTGACCGGACGCGTTGAAGAAAATGACCGGACGCGACAGTGACAGCGTCCGGTTAGAGTCCAGTAAGCTCCCTGAACGACCAGACGCGTCCGATCATCAGTGACCGGACGCGCCTCGCGTCCGATCATCGAACTGAAAAACACGCAGACACTGAACACTGACCGGACGCGTCCGGTTCAGCGTCCGGTCACCTCTGTGACCTCCGTTCGCCTCCGTTTCTTTTTCGGACTTCCGGCGTAGTGGAAAATAATCGTTTCAACTTCTCGCAAGCTCGGCGGGAGGGAGAGAGGAACCAAACCCTCTCTACCGCTCAAACTCCACCGCCGTCGCAAACGTGCTAACATCACCAAGTGATTTCGTCATGTGTGAGTGTGTTAGCATTTTCACAATCATTTTTCGAGGCGATATTAGTTCTATCCAAATGCATATGATCATGAAATGCACATCTAGAGGCACTTAGGAGTTCAATAGCCGCGTCATTCCCCTCTTTATAGTACGGCTATCTATCCTATAATGTAACCACACCCACTAGGTGTCTTGGTTACTAAAACATAACCCTTAAGCATATACCTTTGTCTTGATCACGTAGGGTTGCGTCCAAATCCAAGTGTGGCCATCATGATCACCATGTCCATCTTGCCACCAACCTTGGAGTGTACTAATCCTCATATGCTACATACAACTTAGGCATGGGATTAGTACTTAGGCATTGTCACTAATTACCAACACCAAACATAGGACTTTCAATCTCCCCCTTGTTGGTAATTGGTGACAAACCTTTCACAAAGATATTATGATAAAATTTTGATTGAACCCATGTCACATTGTCCAAGTATATTACCATGTGTAAGAATTATGGACATGTGATCATGAATTCAAATTGATAGCAATGGCTCCCCCTACATGTATGCTATATGTTTGGATTTTGGAAGCATACATGTTAGATAGGAAAGATTAGGAGCATTGTCTACCAATAGGTGCTAAGTGTTTTAGATTATAGACCTTTGAAGCGTGATACCATCGGAGTAGCGATAAACACCATCTTAGCACCTTGTGTAGTTAGATTCCACTTGGAAAAGCACAAACATAACTAGAAACCTCGTGAGATCAACATTATAAGCAAGGCTCTAGTACCATTTTGAAAAACATGAAGCAAGAAAAATCTAACTACTTCCTATTCATACTAGTACCTCAATGCATCATTCAAATTATACTAGCAAGACACCACACAAGCAAAGTATCGGAGAAAACGAAATGCATAACTATGCATCATACATATGAAGTGCACATGGAAATGCAACATTCATGCTTAAGAGCTTGCTCCCCCTACTTGTGTGCTCAAAATTTTAGTTGATCCCCTTCTTTTATCAATTTTCCCTTTTAGGTTTTCTCCCCTTTTAGAATCTATCTTGTGAACAACATTTTCTCCCCCACAACATTTTCTTCCCCTTTGAGTTCTATCTTTGTGAACAATATTTTCTCCCCCTTTGGCACCAATTGACCACAAGGGGCAAACTTTAGATAGATTATCATGTTAAAAAATGGGGTGAGGATCAAGTTTATGATTCAACCTAGATTGTTTGCATAAATAAAATACTTCGGTTTGATCCAAGGGAAAGCTTCTTTACACCTCACTAGAAGGGTTATCATGCACCATGTTGAAGCAAATATTTAGACAAGTTTTCTAGATTAAACACTTAGGATCACAAGCTACTTAAACAAGTTATATGCTACCACTAGATCATACAAGTCATGGAAACAATAGTGGCACCATATAAACTTCAAATTCATTTAATTTTCATGAATGATCCTAGAACATAAGAAATCATGACTAGATGCACTAAACATGTCCTTAGTATAGAATGTATGACATGTCAACCAATTGTACCTTGGGGCTCGAAGGAGAGGCATGTCATATATGGGGTGCATCAACTCATGTTGGAGAAGTCAAGTATGTTCAACTCATTCTTTAGCTTGTGAAATCTCTTCTCATCAAGTGGCTTGGTGAATAGATCGGCTAATTGATTTTTGGTGCCCACACTCTCAATAGCAATGTCACCCTTTTGTTGATGATCTCTAATAAAGTGATGGCGAACATCAATATGCTTTGTTCTTTGATGTTGAATCGGATTGTTAGTTAGCTTCACGGCACTTTTATTGTCACATAGCAATGGCACATTCTTGAAATTGATTCCAAAATCCTTCAATGTTGCCTTCATCCACAAGATTTGTGCACAACAACTACCCGCGGCGATGTATTCGGCTTCGGCGGTAGATAGTGCAATACTATTTTGCTTCTTGGATGACCATGAGACAAGTGATCTTCCCAACAATTGACATGTCCCGGAAGTGCTTTTTCTCTCCACTTTATCACCGGCATAGTCGGAATCCGAATATCCAACTAGCTCAAAGCTTGCACCTTTGGGATACCACAATCCAACATCTTGTGTATGCTTTAAGTACCTCAATATTTTCTTTGTTGCCTTCAAATGACTTTCTCTTGGTGAGGCTTGAAATTTTGCACACATACATACACTAAACATCATATCGGGCCTTGATGCCGTCACATAGAGTAGACTACCAATCATCGATCTATATAGCTTTTGATCCACCATGTTGCCACTCTTGTCACTATCCAAACTTCCACTAGTGCTCATTGGAGTTGTAATGCCCTTTGCATCTTCCATGCCAAACTTCTTGAGCATATCTTTGATGTACTTGGTTTGGCTCACAAATGTACCTTCTTTCATTTGTTTGATTTGAAGTCCAAGAAAGAAACTAAGTTCACCAATCATTGACATTTCAAATTCCTTGGCCATCATTTTACCAAACCCATCACAATAATCTTGATTGGTAGAACCGAATACGATATCATAAACATATATTTGCAACACAAACAAGTCTTTCTCAATCTTCTTGGTGAATAGTGTTGTATCAACTTTGCCCATGACAAATCCTTTGGATAGCAAGAAGTCCCTCAATTTTTCATACCATGCTCTAGGTGCTTGCTTTAATCCATACAAAGCCTTCCTTAACTTGTATACATGATTGGGTTTCTTGTCATCTTCAAAACCGGGAGGTTGCTCCACATACACCTCCTCTTGAATGTACCCATTGAGAAATGCACTCTTTATATCCATTTGATATAGCTTGATATTGTGAGCACAAGCATAGGCAAGTAAGATCCTAATTGCTTCCAATCTTGCAACCGGGGCATAAGTTTCACCAAAGTCAAGACCCTCTATTTGTGTGTAACCTTGAGCCACTAGTCTTGCTTTGTTCCTTACTACTATCCCATCTTGATCTTGCTTGTTGCGAAAGACCCATCTTGTTCCAATGACATTGTGATCCTTAGGCCTTTCAACTAGTTCCCATACTTCATTTCTCTTGAAGTTGTTGAGCTCTTCATGCATTGCATTTATCCAATCCGGATCTCTCAATGCTTTATCAATGTCCTTGGGTTCTTCCATTGACACAAAAGATGAGTGACCACAAAATGACGCCAATCTTGATCTAGTTTGAACTCCTCTTTGTATGTCACCAATGATGGAATCCAATGGATGGTCTCTTGCAATGTTAGTTGGTTGAAGTACTTGGACTTGATTGCTTGGATGTTGATGTTGATCATGAGTTAGAGATGATGAACTAGCCACTTGTTGATCTTGTTGCACTTGAGATGATGTACTAGCTTGATTTTGCATTAGAGAACCACTAGCTTGAGTGATTGGACTTTGGAGCACTTGATTTTTGTTGTCATCTACATTAATAACTTGCTTTGGTCTAATATCACCAATATCCATTTCTTTCATAGCATTACTCAATTGAGTTCCTCTCACATCATCCAAGTTATCTTCTTCATCTTGAGAGCCATTTGTTTCATCAAACTCAACATCATGCACTTCTTCATGTAAACCACTAGCCAAATTCCAAACTCTATAAGCTTTGCTAGTAGTTGAGTAGCCAAGTAGGAAGCCTTCATCACATTTCTTCTCAAACTTGCTCAATCTAGTGCCCTTCTTCAAGATATAGCATTTGCAACCAAATACCCGAAAGTATGCAATATTGGGCTTTCTTCCATTTAAGATCTCATATGGTGTCTTCTCTAGAAACTTGTGGCAATAGAGACGGTTGCTATAAAAGCAAGCCGTGTTGATTGCTTCGGCCCAAAATAAATGACTCACATTATACTCATTCAACATTGATCTTGCCATATCAATTAAGGTTCTATTCTTCCTTTCAACTAGGCCATTTGATTGAGGTGTATACTTGGCCGAGAATTGATGCTTGATTCCAAGCTCCTCACATGGCTCATCAACTCTTGTGTTTCTAAACTCACTTCCATTGTCACTTCTTACTTTCTTGATTGTGGTCTCAAACTCATTTTGCACTCTCTTGATGAACTTCTTGAATATATCAAATACATCACTCTTGTCCACAAGAAAGAATACCCATGTGTATCTAGTGAAATCATCCACAATCACAAAACCATACTTGTTGCCACCAATACTTGTGTATGTAGTTGGCCCAAATAGATCCATGTGCAACAACTCAAATGCCTTGGAAGTACTCATAATGCTCTTCAATGGATGAGTGTTGCCTACTTGTTTTCCGGCTTGACATGCACTACATAGCTTATCCTTCTCAAATGTGACATCCTTCAAGCCTCTAACTAAGTCATGCTTTACTAACTTGTTCAATTGCTTCATGCCAACATGACCAAGTCTTCTATGCCATAACCAACCCATACTTGATTTGGTGAGCAAGCATGTTGAAAGTTGAGTGTCACTAGCATTGAAATCAACCAAGTATAGATTCTCATATCTAAAGCCTTTGAAGATCAAGTTAGAGCCATCAACACTAACTATCTCTACATCATCAACACCAAATATGCACTTGAAACCGAGATCACACAATTGAGCAACCAACAGCAAGTTGAAATTGAGCTTTTCAACTAGTAGCACATTGGAGATGCTATGATCATTTGAGATTGCAATCCTTTCAAGAGCCTTTACATCACCCTTGCTATTGTCACCAAATGTGATGCTATCAATGCCACTATCATTTGATTTGAGAGAGTTGAACATTCTTGAATCACCGGTCATATGTTGAGAGCACCCACTATTAAGCACCCAATGCCTTCCTCCGGCCTTGTAATTAACCTACAAAACAAATTAATGTTTCTTAGATACCCATACTTGTTTGGGTCCTTGGAGATTAGTCACTAAGCTCTTTGGTACCCAAATGGCCTTCTTCTTTGGGCCCACAATTGGTGTACCAACAAACCTAGCATGCACACCTTTCTCTCCCTTGGTAAGAACATAACAAGAATCAAAAGGAATGTAAGGTACATTAGCATTTTTCTTGTTCTTATTCATTTTATTGCAATTAATCTTTAGATGCCCAACTTGCTTGCATCTATTGCAATAACGACTATTGCCCTTCACAAAGCGAGGCTTTGGAGTAGCAAAGGCCGCCTTGCCCTTCTTGGGAGTATAGCCTAATCCCTCTTTGTTAAGAGAGAACCTTTGGCTACCCAAGCATTTTAGCAAGCGGGCATCCCCACCATAGGCGTTGCCTAATGCGCGGGTGAGATCATCCACCTCTCTCTTGAGAGTCTCAACCACAAGTGATGAATCACTAGTAGTAGAGATAGAGTTGGTTGTGGTGGATGATGATGAGCTACATGAAGCATTAGTAGGACTAACAAATAAAGAATCATCAATAATATCACATGTTAGTCCAATATCACAAGTGACAATCACTTGCTCCTCCTTAGCTTCCTTCATGAACTTCTCCAACTTAAGGTCCTTTTCCTTGATGAGCTCAAGTAAAGTGGAGTGGGCTTCCTTAAGCCTAGTGTGAGCAATTTTAAGATCCTTGTGGTCTTCCTTTAGACACTCACGAGAAGCCTCTAGCTCATCAAAGGATTTCCTAAGAGCTTTGAGCTCTTGTTCAATTCCTTTGTACTCCTTACTCTTTTTGAGAGCAACAAGCTCCTCCATCAAGGCATCATTTTCATTGCTCTTGGCAATGAGCTCTTGTTCCAAGATTTTATATTTCTTGGTTGTCCTCTTGTAGCCCTTGCTCATTTGATCTATTATGCCTAATAGATCATCCTTGGAGTAGTCCTCATCCTCCTCATCATCACTCCTACAATCATCACTAGCACAAGAATCATCATCACTATCATCATATTTTACCTTTGTAGGCTTGGCCATAAGACATGTTGATGAAGTGTCAAAGATGGATGGCTTGTTGGAGAGGGCGATGTTTGCAATGGCTCGCCGAGTGATCCTCTCATCATCACTAGAGCTTTCATCATCATCACTATCGGAGTTGTCACTATCCCAAGTGACTACATAACCACCACCCTTCTTCTTCTTGTTGAAAGTGAAGCTCTTCTTTGCTTTCTTATCATTCTCTTTCTTATCCTTCTTATTCTTCTTGAGCTTCAAGTCCCCATTATGAAATCTCTTATCTTCATAGGGGCAATCCACCACTATGTGATCGAGGCTATTGCAGTTGTAGCAAAGGGTCTTTGCCTTTATAGTGTCTCTCCTCTTCCTTGCCCCATATCCTTTCTTCTTCATAAACCTTCCCATCTTGTGCACAAGGAGGGCCATGGTCTCATCATCGAATGGATCATCATCATCACTTTCTATCTTGCTCTTGCCCTTAGAGGATGAAGCCTTGAATGCAATGGGCTTCTCTTGCTTGACCTTGGTTTCCTTCTTCTGTTCTACCTCATCTTCATCATCATTGTATTGGGCATCGGTCATTATATCTCCAAGCACATTGGTTGGTTTGACCTTGTCCAATCCCTCTCTAAAGATCATTCTTCTCAAGGTGACAAACTTCTTGGGTAAGCACATCAAGAACTTGTGTGAGAAGTCCTTGTCCTCAACCTTCTCCCCAAGCCCCTTGAGATCATTGACAATGACTTGGAGCCTATAGAACATCTTCGGGATGGATTCATCATCCTTCATCTTGAATGTGGAGAACTTGTCCTTGAGCATATATAGTTTGGCACTTTTTACCGTTGAAGTGCCTTCATATGTTTCTTCAAGCCTTATCCAAAGCTCATTTGCCTTTTCAAGATCTTTGATTTGCTCAAATACTTTATCATCAATGGCACGATAGATTGTGTCAAGTGCCGCCGTATTACATTGTTTGTTGATGCGGTCATTGGGAGTGAGGTTTTTCTCATCAAGAATGACGTATCCTTCTTTGGTCACATCCCAAACCTTCTCATGTATATTGCCTAGATATTGCTTCATCTTCCTTTTCCAATGATCAAAGGAAGAGACGCCATCAAAGAATGGAGGCTTGCCATTAACATGATTGAACATAACTTGAGCCATCTTACACCGAGGTTGTTAAGCCTTACAAACGGTGACCACGGCTCCGATACCACTTGAAAGGTCTTGATGGCTAGAGGGGGGGTGAATAGCCTATTAAAAATTTCTTCAAAGACAAGCTAAACAAGTTTATCAATAAAACAAATAGCGAGATGCGAGTTTTGCTTAGCCTACGGGGTGTTTGCAAGCCACCTAACCAATTCACAATTCTAGTGTATTTGCACTCAACCGCACAAGTCAAACCGAGAAGGAAACTACAACTAGCAAGCTACACAAATAAGCTACTCTAGCAAAGATAACTAAGAAATTAATACAAGGGAGAGATAGGAGGGTATCACCGAGGGGCGAAGAATTGAGCCAACCAATCAATATAATCAAGAGATGAATACCAAGATAACCGAACACCGGGATCAATCAATCACAATATGAAAGTGATGACACGAAGATTTATCCCGAGGTTCACGTGCTTGCCGGCACGCTAGTCCCCGTTGTGTCCCTCTTCACCACGTGGTTCGGTGGCTAATCGGTCACACACCGAGCCTCTCAAAAAGGCGCCACAAGAACCTACCAAATGGCAAAAGGTTGCAATGACACGAAGCAATTTACTAATGTTGCCTTTGGCGCTTCGCCGAGGTAGGCACAAACCCCTCACAATCACCGGAGGTGGCCAAGAACAAACACCAACTCTTGCCAACGCCTCCAAGCTGCTCCAAGCCGTCTAGGTGGCGGCAACCACCAAGAGAAACAAGAATCCCGCAGCAAATCAACCACCAAGTGCCAACTAGATGCAATCTCACAATGCAAATGCACTTGGATCACTCAATCTCACTTCGAATATGCAAAGAAGCAAGAGAGATGAGTGGGAGGGGAGTTGCTTAGCTCAAAGTGCTCACAAGTATGTCAAATGTTCGAGAGTGGGAGCCTTGAGCCGGCCAACGAGTATTTATAGACGTATCCCTTCGAATATAGCCGTTAGAAACTTAAACAGCCGAAATCGGGCTGACCGGACGCGCTGGTCCAACTGACCGGACGCGCCGGTCGCCCAACGGCTAACTCGTGAAGTACTGACCGGACGCGCTGGTCCAAACGACCGGACGCGCTGGTCCCCAACGGCTAACTACGAAGCAACGACCGGACGCGCTGGTCCAACTGACCGGACGCGCCGGGAACGACCGGACGCGCTGGTCCCGTGAAGGACCGGACGCGCTGGTCGCCTGAGCAGCGCTCAACGAAATAGTGACCGGACGCGCTGAAGAAAATGACCGGACGCGACAGTGACAGCGTCCGGTTAGAGTCTAGTAAGCTCCCTGAACGACCGGACGCGTCCGATCATCAGTGACCGGACGCGCCTCGCGTCCGATCATCGAACTGAAAAACACGCAGACACTGAACACTGACCGGACGCGTCCGGTCATGCAAGGACCGCGTCCGGTTCAGCGTCCGGTCACCTCTGTGACCTCCGTTCGCCTCCGTTTCTTTTTCGGACTTCCGGCGTAGTGGAAAATAATCGTTTCAACTTCTCGCAAGCTCGGCGGGAGGGAGAGAGGAACCAAACCCTCTCTACCGCTCAAACTCCACCGCCGTCGCAAACGTGCTAACATCACCAAGTGATTTCGTCATGTGTGAGTGTGTTAGCATTTTCACAATCATTTTTCGAGGCGATATTAGTTCTATCCAAATGCATATGATCATGAAATGCACATCTAGAGGCACTTAGGAGTTCAATAGCCGCGTCATTCCCCTCTTTATAGTACGGCTATCTATCCTATAATGTAACCACACTCACTAGGTGTCTTGGTTACTAAAACACAACCCTTAAGCATATACCTTTGCCTTGATCACGTAGGGTTGCGTCCAAATCCAAGTGTGGCCATCATGATCACCATGTCCATCTTGCCACCAACCTTGGAGTGTACTAATCCTCATATGCTACATACAACTTAGGCATGGGATTAGTACTTAGGCATTGTCACTAATTACCAACACCAAACATAGGACTTTCAGGGGGGCGCTCAGGTAGCAGGTCTTCCAGCCCAGCCCACGACTACCAGTGAATCCTAGCGCCAGCCCTTGCCGTCTTCAGCGGCCCACCCTAAGCAGAGCTACCGCGTCCCTTCCCCCTGCTGTTGAGGAAGAGCGACCGTGCGTCCGTGCCCCATCCGCCCGTCGCCGTCTCCTGCCTGGCAGCCTCCTCTATGCTTCCCGCGCTACCCGTCTGCTGCAGTCCCGTCCTCAACAATGGTGTCAACAACCGACCGAAGCGACAGGAAGTCCGATGTGGATCTCTGCCTCGTGGTGGCCTAGGAGAGCACCGGGGCGGGCGCGCTTCGCTTCGGCTCGGCCCAGGGCCTCGACTCGTCATGCAGAGGTTTCCTAGTTCAGTGTCTAATTTTTTATGAATGACATTGCCATCATGACAATGTCTAGTAATAATTGAATGCCAATCGCAGACATACATAAAATTTTGGTCATTTTATGCTCTTTCTTTGCTATCTTTCTATCTATACAATGTTATATTGTTAATTGTGTTCTTTGTTATATTATTACATTTACTAGACTACTACAAGTGTATGGGTAGTGAGATTTAGCTCTATGTTATTTAGCTCCCCTCGTGCCTGGTTTCTGGATCCGCCACTGGAAGGAGAAGTACTGATGTCTAGCCACATCTGACCTTTCTCGGGTGCTTTCCTCTGTGTTACGACAAGGAATCAAGGTGTAGAGTATTGTACGTCTTAATTTTTGTCTATCCTTCTCGACTGGAGGCTAGCATTCACTAGGGTTGGTAGTAGCACATTGAGAAATGTGGTATAGCCTCACGACACTGATGGTTAAGAAAAAGAACACCATTTGCATAATTCTTATTATGTTAGACTTAAAGCTTAATCAGAATCTTAATTAGCCTAACATAGGAACACCTAATCCAGTTTTAGCACTTAATTATGTCTTAATTGGTACTGACCTTTTAATCGAGATGTCCAGATTGAGGGCTGTTGAAGTCCCCGTGCGGCCGTGCCTGCTCGAGCTATAGGCATGACATGAAACTCCTTTTGGAGTGGCCGTCATAGGCGAGGACACCGGCACAGTGGTGGCCCATGGCTGACTCCTGAGCTCACCTTGATCGGTAGTTCTTAGATTAATTATGGTCAGTTCTCATTGTAATCACAAAGGTGACTCCACCTTATAGCTCGGTGTGACCTGAGACCATGCTTATTAGTTAATCACTGGGCCCACCAATAATGAACGTAGATTAGTGAGAGCTGTTAGGCTCACGAAGACTCGAGTCAGATTTGACTCTTGACCAAGCCGAGATCAACTGTAACATCTTATACTCATAAAAAAAACACGTTAGCGGAGTAGTGGTAGTAAAATCAAATGGTCATTATGCATTATTCTCTGAATGCGTACTACGAGTTTTTACCGGTGTGGAGGGAAGAACGTTCGCGCGGCAGCCGGCAACAGAGCGTAGCCTGCGGGATCGATCGATCCCGCTGAGAGCCGGAGACGTATAGAGACGGGGGCCTGGCATGTGGCATGCATCAGTCATCAGTGGTCCGACGCCCGACGGTGTGCAGCATGCGCCTATACGCGACGACATATATCGCTGTTTTCATGACCCTTCTGCGGTCTGCCCCATGAAAAATGGACCGTCCAGTGCAGATGCAACTTCGGCGGCATGCCAAAATACACAATTTCTACATGAGCGCGACCATCCTTGGCCATTATGTGGACGCAGACACAAACACACTACGTACGTACGTTTGCACAGCGAAAAGACCAAGCTGCAGCTGGAATTCAAACAGAACGGTCTGTCGGTCTCTGTCTCTGAAAACTGGAGAGTTTCTGAACCAGAGTTTACACGATCACACTCGTGCCTGTAAACGGATTGGATACGGACACATATAAATGTATATATGTAGTTAACTTTTATCTTGATTTTGAATTATGTAACCATAGATACTATTTGTTATGTCGGATATAAATTGATATTAGCATTATATGTCATATCGGACTGTGAGTATCTAATATGATATATGAACATAGTATAGATATTGAATATTCATACTGATTATCTATGTACTCCCTCCGTCTAAAAAAGAATGCAATTCTAGGTGCGACGGAGGGAGTACTCGTGTGCATGGACGGAGCCAGCGGGTGGCACAGGTATGGTGCGGCATACCCTAGGCTGATCAGATAGAAAAAATTATAAATTATGAGGCAAATTTTGCTGCTGTATATCGAATTGCTAAATAGGTCTTTGCCAAATTGGATATGAGAATTTTGGTGCGGCATACCCTATGCTAAAATCCTAGCTCCGTCACTACTCGTGTGTAGGCATGTTTGGATCAGCTATGACCGATTACTAGTTGGAGCTAAAAGTTAGTCTAAATCAGATGGAGTTGGTTATCTAGTTGGTTGACAACCAATTGAAAGCTTTTTAAAATGAGCTCACCTATTCAGATGCGTTAGGGCTAATCTTAATTAATTTATAAGAGTTAGCCCTTAGTATCAAACATAGTACTTTGTATAGAGCTTGTTTTATTGCATACTAACTCAACTAGGGATTTGTATAAAACAAATTAGTTTTAACTTTATAAATGGTATCGATATTTATATCTCGGACTAAGATTATTACAAAAATATATCTAATTAGTTTTATGATATTTTTTTATTAAACTTGAAATTACTCTTCCTCTTGTGAGCCGAGGGGAGTACCTAATAAAGCGCACATGTGCGACCTGAACCTCCTTCGCCGAGCTATGAAACAAAACTGCCTGATCGTGATCGATCGCATGGCCAACCCGGCCCGCACGGAAGGCTAGCAGACGGGGAGAAAGACCAGCGCGACATCGAGCACGGCGGCAGGGGGAGGGCCGGAAGGGCGCAAGCGGGACGGCAGCATGGGCAACGGCAGGTCGGTCGGCGACGCAAAGCGGGCGGAGGCCGACTGGCCGATCGAGACCCGACGCCGTCCCCTGCCGCTGCCCTCGGTGCCGACAAATCCGCTACGCTAGCCGGCCGCTCCCGCGCGCGCCACCCGCAATAATTCACGTCTTGCACAAATCCACCCGCCGCTCCCAAATCCAAATCCTTCCGTCCATGCCCAGCTACCTGCACCACCCCCACCCGTTCGAGAAGAGACAACTCCTCCCTCCCTCTCACTTTCACACTCTCCTATTAAGGATCCCAGGCCTCGCCTATGTCCTATCCTCCTCCTCCTTCCTGTTCTATTACAATACACAGTGCTCTCTACAGTGCTGCAGCTGCAGCTGCTAATCCTGCCCTTCCTGTTCCATTTATTGGAGCCCTCGCTGCTCGTAGTCGTAGCTCCAGCTGCTGCTGCCGCTGCCGCTGCCGCCGCCACAGGGAGAGCTAGCGAGGAGGTATACTGTAGCTGCTGTTGCGTGGACGGAGGACGGAGGGGGGTTGCTGTTGCAGGCGCAAGTCGCAGCTGCCGCCTCTCATTACTCCCTTGTTGCGTGCTGCAGTTATTAGTTGCTACCGCGCGCTACTGTATAGAGACGCCTTGCCAACAAGATCTCATGGAGAGGATGCAGCTGCAGCTGCGAGGGCCCATCGCCTCTTCGCTGGTAAGTTCACCTACACACCCAGGGAGCTGAGGGGGCAGCCAATGGAGTTATGGAGCAAGCAAAGCAGCCAGCGGCAGCTTCTCTCTGGAGGAAGCTCGTCGTAAATGCAATGGAGTATTAATTCTCCTGCTCCTGCATCCTGCCTCCTCTTTCCAGCCGCTTCCTTTCCCTAATGTCGTCGTCGCAGTAGCAGCAGCTCTGCCGGCACGCACGCACGCACGCACGCACAATTGAATGCGCACCACTGTACTCGCTCGATGCTCTTCCTAGGAGCCTCTTTAATGGCCTTGCTATTGTACTTGATGCTCCCGTTTCTCGATCGGCTTGCTGATGATGTGCCTTTCTTGCTCCCCTTCCGGCGATGGCGTGGCGACGACGGTGGCGGCAATGGAACAGTGGGCGGACAAGCAGCAGCAGCAGGCGGCCAGCACCAGCGCCGCGGTGGCAGCGCAGATGCCCTTCCTGGCGCTGCTCCAGGGCGCGGGCGTCGTGATGGAGGCGGAGGAGGAGCAGCAGCATGACGGGCGCAAGCGGCAGGCCTTCGCGCGCGCCGTCTCCGACCTCGACCTGCTCGAGAGCTGCGTCACGCAGGCTGTGGCTCCCACGGCGGCGGCGGCGGCGGCGGCGGCTGCGCCCGTGGCCAGCAGGACCGAGAGGCGGCGGAAGCGGCCGAGGCCCCGCGCGCGCGCCGCGCCGCCGCCGGAGAAGCGCAGGAAGCCTGAGGAGGCCGAGAGCCAGCGGATGACGCACATCGCCGTGGAGCGCAACCGGCGGCGCCTCATGAACGACCACCTCGCCTCGCTCCGCTCCCTCATCCCCTCCAGCTACATCCCCCGCGTAAGCCAAAGCCATGCAACGCCCATGCAGACGAGACAATGCTGCGTTCCGATCCGTACGTCTCTGACGATGCAACGATTTGCATGCAGGGCGACCAGGCGACAGTGGTGGGTGGCGCGATCGACTACGTGAAGCAGCTGGAGCAGCAGCTGGTGGCGCTGCAGGCGGCCGCGGCCGCGCGTCGGGGCGGTGCCGCCGGGGCCGGCGCAGCGGTGGCCACGGCCGCGTCGGACGGCGTGTTCGTGTGCCCGCAGTACGCGAGCTACTCGGACTCGCCGCGCTGCGGCCTCGGCGCCGGCGTGGACGTGGAGGCGACGGCCGCGGTGGGCGGGCACGTGCGCGTGCGCGTCGCGGGGAGGCGGTGGCCCGGGCGGCTCGTGCGCGCCGTCGCCGCGCTCGAGGACCTCCGCCTCGCGGTCTTGCACCTCGCCGTCACCTCCGTCGGACATGACGCCGTCGTGTACTGCTTCAACCTTAAGGTCAGCGCGAAGTGTCACGTCGATTTTTACTTCCTGTCATGGTCATGCATGTCCCGTCTCCTCCCACGCACTTCCATTGCTTGCGTTACGTACTCGTCCCTCGTTTTCCCCCAATCATGCGTTTGACACTTTGACTGGTGCAAAGTGCAAGAGAGTACGTACCCTTTTTCTCTTTCCCGTTTTTGTGTTAAAAAACGGCACTTGATTTGAAATCCACCTGTGCAAAGTGCAAGAGAGTTCTGTTACTCTAGTATTTGAGAAAGAAAAACATGACTTATAAATTCGGGAGGAGTTTTTTAAAATATAGATTCAGTACGAGCAATATTTTTTTTTGCATTTCGTTTTTAAAAAAATGATATGTAGACAACAATGCTGCAGTAGGAGACTAGGAGATCATTATTTTTCTTCGTTCCTGTAGTTTTTAGAAGCATGAAGTGTCCTAAATAACAACCTCTAGTGCTCTTTTTTACCCAACCACTTAGAGATGCTCTTAGAACATGGGTATTAACAAAGAAATTCAGACTTAAATATAGGACAAAACGAGCATTATCTAATAACACTGTTAAGTATATATGATATCTAGCATCATGCTAGTAATGCTACATTGGTAGCATTATCCTAATGGTTTTTTATTATAGGTGTCAGTCGCGACGTGCGTGAGTTATTCTTCATTCCGTCTAGCATCAATACAGATAGATTGTGGCTGTCAGATGTTAATCTAGTGGCTGCTAACTGTTGTCTGAAATTAAGCTAGATTTCAGGCACATGGAATGTAGCATATCCCAAATTCTTTGCATTTCGTTTTAGGAAACTAATGTGTTGACGACATTGCTGTAGTCTATTTTCTTTGTTTCCAATAGTTCGTAGAAGCATCCTAAATAACAACCTGTAGTGCTCTTTTTCACACAAACACTTGGGAGCCGTTCGGCTGGAATTATAAACCGGCTGAAAAACACTGTTGGCTGATTTTTTGTGAGAGAAAAATACTGTTCCGACTGAAAAAACAAGCTGAATAAGACGGATTATAAGCCAGATGAACAGGGCCTTGGAGACGGTCTTAGAAGTTAGAACATGAGGTTAACATTGTGAGATTTCGCTACATGCTGACATGCACATGCAGCCATGATGGTTGCAGAAAGCGAACGGATTGTTTTTCCTTATGGAGCGTTGCGGTTGCGTGGGATCTCTCAAACCAAACCGCCGTGCAGTGCATGGGTCTCGACGCCTTGGTCGTTTCTGCTAGGCAAGGCTTGGAGTATGTAGATGGAGTGTTCGAATACGATGAGGCCCCTGGTAGGCTGCTAGTGCTGGTGGCCTTGCATTTGGTAATTGGTTACAGGAAGGCATGAGACCACCGTCCACCGGGCTCAAGTTACAGACAGATTAGCCCTTACAAACCTCAGCTTTCCCTGGCTGTCTGTTTCCCTCTTGTCCTTGGAATCTGCGGCGCAATACACAAGAGAAGAGACCACAGCTCTCGCTAGCTCTGCATGCGTCTGCGTGTGTGCATGCCTCTGTGCCGCGCTCGTCCCTTACCTTATACAGTACTACACTACTAGCTACTATTATAAAGCTAATGGTGCACATGTCTGTCTGTGTACGTGCAGATGGAGGAAGGGTGCGAGGTGGCGACGGCGGACGAGGTAGCGACGGTGGTGCACCAGATCTTCGCCTACGCCGCCGGCGCATGCTGCTGACGACGGCAGCAGCCGCGGAGGACGGGGACGGTAAGTCAAAACCACGGAGGCGGGGCAGGCATGAGCAGGGTTAAAAAAACCGCTCGGTAAACCGCGGTTTACCGCGGTTACTGGCCTAACCGGGCCGGACCGGTTCCGGTCCGGTCCGGTTAGGTATTCCTCAAATTCAAATTTAAAATTTGAAAAAAAAAATGCTGAAAAAATTCCTAAAAATAGTTCATGATTTATAGAAGCCAATGGTGTAAAAAATTTTCAAATTCGAGTTCGTTTAGTATTTATTTATACGTATAGAAGTTTGAAAAAAAAGAAAAAAATCCCGGTCCTGCCCCGTTAAGGCCCCCAAATTTAAATTTAAAATTTAAAAAAAATGCTGAAAAAATTCCTAAAAATAGTTCATGATTTATAGAAGCCAATGGTGTAAAAATTTTTCAAATTCGAGTTCATTTAGTATTTATTTATACGTATAGAAGTTTGAAAAAAAAAGAAAAAAATCCCGGTCCTGCCCCGTTAAGGCCCCCAAATTCAAATTTAAAATTTGAAAAAAACAAAAAATGTTGAAAAAATTCCTAAAAATAGTTCATGATTTATAGAAGCCAATGGTGTTAAAATTTTTCAAATTCGAGTTCGTTTAGTATTTATTTATACGTATAGAAGTTTGAAAAAAAAAGAAAATTTCAAACTCAAACCGAGCGGTAAACCGCTCAAACCGAGCGGTTTCCGCTCCAAACCGCCCGGTAAACCGGTGACAAACCGAACCGAAGGCGCGTTTGAATTCAAATTCAAATTCGACCGGTTACCGGTAAACCGGACCGGTAAACCGGAACCGGAGGCCGGCGGTTTGGGGTGACCGGTCGGTAAAAAAACCCTGGGCATGAGTCATGTACACGACGAACGCGGGCGCAGAGGAGAGGACGACGGCCGGGCCACACCAGCGGAGGACATGCGTACGTAGAGGTTGAGCAGGGGCAGCGCTAGGGGACCAAGCAAGCTTGGCGCAGGTGCGGCCATGGCAACGGCCGCGCTGCATGCAGTGGTCCATGCGTGCAGCGCAGAGACGAGCAGGAGACATCTACTGTAACTTGACTGTTGTTTTTACTTGGCTGGCAGGATCAGTAGAGCTCCAGTAGGAAGGGTCAAGAGCGAAGACTGTAGCTAGACTGGAAGGCTGAAGAGAGTGGTACAACAGTGTTGGGCCGGGATGCATCCGTGCGTGTGTGTGTGTACGGTTTTTATATAGACCTGGTCGCACAGTATCGATCGTGTGTGTAGTGTAGGGTGTGTTCACTTCGCGAAAAGTAGTTGAAAAGTTACTGTAACATCTTTTGTTGTTATTTGGCAAAATTTATTCAATCATGGACTAACTAGGCTCAAAAGATTTGTCCCGACATTTACAGATAAACTATGCAATTAGTTATCTTTTTTACCTATATTTAATGCTCCATGCATGCGTCGAAAGATTTGATGTGAAATATTTTGGGTTGGGATGGGAAGTGAACACACCCGTAGTTCAGCACTGCTGCTGGGTTCCGTGTGTGCAGTTGCGCGGTGCCGTACTGCCGTGCAACCTTCTGGCCCGAGCTGCCTCTGGCTGCAGCGACGTCGGCCTCTGATCTCTCCGCTGCAACGCAAGACCCATCTCTGCGTGGCGTGGCGTGCGTCTGCATGTCGTCGTTGCCGCCGCACTCGTCTGCATGCTAGCTTCTCTCTGCGTCTGGGGGGACGGACAGGCTTTGCCTCATCGGGTGCTGTCGCCATGTACAGATGCCCTCTCCTGTGCGTGCGCCAGGCTGAGCGGCGCACGCCACACTGCCACAGGCCTACTACTACAGTAGTGTATGCGAGTATGCGACTGCGACTCTGCGAGCAATGCAAGCAAGACCTCGTTTAGATCCGGCCGAATTCGGCGTTCTGCACAGTATCGTGTTAAATCAGCGCACTGTAGTATTTCGTTTGTATTTGGTAAAAATTATCCAAACTTCGACTAATTAGACTCAAAATGTTCGTCTCGCAAAGTACAACCAAACTGTGCAATTAGTTTTTGATTTCATCTACATTTAGTATTCTATATATGTGCCGGCATTTTGATGTGATGAGGAATAGGAATTCTGCATAGTAAATTTGGTGGCAAATTTGGGCATCTAAACGAGGCCCAAGCTCCATCGGCCATGGCGGCCGGTCAATGCGCCCATGCCATCATTGCCAGCCACTGGGGCGAAAAGCTTTTGCCCCGATCCGCCGATCCATCCATCCTTGCCCCGCGCCGCCGAAACGAAACCGCAGCCCGCAGGCAGGCAGCCGAGCCAAAAGCTGCCGTGCCGCGGCCGCCGGCCCATGCGTGTGCGGTGCAGCCGTAGCGGCGTAGCCTGTAGCATAGCTGCAACCTGCCGTGCTCGGGCGGGTGCGGGTCACTGTGTTGGTGCGGTTTGTTTCCCTTTCCCCCTCCGGCGGCTTTTGCAGCATCGCTGTCGCTCTCTCGGTCTCGGCACGGCGAGGGCCGATCGCCGATCGCTGCCTGCCTGTGTGATTCGGCGTAGTACGTGCGTGAAGTCACCCATGTCCATGTGTGCAGCAGCGCCAGCGCCTGCCTCCTCATGTGCCCGCCATTAATGGCCTGCCGCCGTGCTTCAGAGTCCACCACTTGAGACCTCCTTTTTTTTTTATCTCCTCTTCCTCTTTTCTTACTTGTGCAAGGAAAACAAAAGGGCTTCTGATATGTTACCAGTATACTTGCAAGGAGCTTGACAAGCCAAGCCGGCCGTGCCGTGCGCCCGTGCTGCGGCCTGCGGTGCTGGGCACTAGAGGTTGGACTTGGACCATGCCGGTCCGCCACAGCACGGTCCTCATGTGTTTCACGTCGTACTTCTAGTCTAGCCCCATGTGAGACACACACACACGTCGGTTATCAGGTCATATTATTAACACGATAACTCTTTACTTCGGTTTAAGCATGAGTCTTCTTTACTTTATCTTAAGCACATCCCATAGCTTGCCGACCCTGTCTTACTGTTGTGCCGGCGGCCCCCAGAATATCTTTTTGTGTGTGTGTTCTCCTCATCCACAATCGTGACATAACAAAAGTTGTCTATACTATTTTTATGATTTTTTTTTCATGAATTTCATCATTCTTTCAAGAATTGGAGGAGTATAATTGTATAATAAATAATTTATAATTTATTTATGAATTATATTGCAGCGTTGTATATGCTTACATGTCATTTCTGTATAATGCCGGCTTTGTTCGCTTGGGCTGAAAATAAGCGGCTAAAAGTACTGTTGGTTGATTTATATGAGAGAAAAATAACTAAAAATAATCGGCTGAAAGCTAAGCAAACAGGCTGACGGTTTGGAATAAGAGCGGGGCAGTGTAGACATCGTGCCGAGACTTTATATAGGTACTCTACATTACAACCTTGTGTTTTACTGTATGAACCAAAATATTTTGTGCTGTCTCGTCGGACGATGCCAAAAGACCGTGGCTTCGCGGCCCATGTCCCAGCTCTACTGGGGTCCGGCTGCCGGCGCATGCATGCATGGCGCATTGATGCATCGCTGCGCGACTCGCTGTCTGGCTGCTGCGCCTGCAGATGAAAAGCGAAAGTCCGGGTGCAGCATGCCACTCGCCGACGCCGGCGGCGCCCAGGGAGGTGACGACGCGTTTCTATACGTGGAGACGACGAGGCCGTACAGGCAGCGTCGTTAAGCATCATGTGAGCGATTTGTGCAGCGACGGCAGCGATCGCCGGCGCCGCCCAGCGATAAGCGGTCGTGGTACGGACCCTGTCCCTGGAGAGACACAGTTTCGCCGAGGACCGTTCCCGGTGCCCCTGACTCCCTGACCCTGCGTTGAGGGCTGGCTCTGCGCGCTTGGACTGGTACGCGTCAGCCCAAACCATCCCTCTCGTCCAGCCGCAAAGGGACGTGTCATCTTCACGGGCTGGGCCAGTTCGCCGACCCGATTTCAGCACCAGCCCAATCTAGTTGCTTGCTGCCGCTAGGGTCTCGTTTCATCACGGACGTGGCCGTCAAGTTTTTCTGCGTCGTCCGCCGCGCCAGCATCTACCCCATACCCGACAATAAACCCCGCGCTTCCCGCCTCCTTCCACCCCCCGCCGCGCCCGCCAGCAACCTTCTCAATCCTCAGTTCCTCACGCGCAGCTCAAACAGGCAGCTTAGAGCTCGCGAACGGGGACGCGGCCGCGGCCGCGGCCGGTGGGGATGGGAAGCAGGAGCCGCCGGCGCGCCAGCCTAGCAGTGGAGCCAAGCATTTTAGACAGGGTCCGTCAAGTTTAATTAATGCTCCATCCGTTTCAAATTATAAACTGTTTTAACTTTTTTTTAGTATATTTATTTTACTATGCAGTTAGATATAATAATATGTCTAGCAAGATGGATGAATCAAAGAAGTCAAAGCGCGACTTATAATTTGAAATGGGTGGAGTAGATTGCTACAATCGAACTGCTAGGGAAAATGAAGATTGGATATAGTTTACTAAATGTATCACATATAAAGTCACAATTTCATATTTTTCATAACATAAAAGTTGCTGCAAGCAAAAGTATTCATAGAACTAACCTTTTTTTGTATTAGTCTTACTCTGCGTGGCTTCGTAATTCACTCTCTGAACTTTAGTTGTTGTTTGCCTTGGAGTCTCTTTTGTTGCCTCTTCATCTTTTTCATCCTCTTCTTGTGCTGCCCTTGTGCAGCAAGCCAATTAGCAATTTCCAAGATTCTTCCTGTAAAAAGAATGTAGTGTCCTCTTTTTCAGTACCATGATTATCCTACAGAAAAAAAAAATTGTCCAGTACTCCAAATTAGAATACAGAAATACTTGTAACTTCTATAGAGTATATAGGCTACAACCTACATGAATGAAGTAAATAAAAGTGATTAACCAGGCAAGATTATTTTACAAAGTATCGCTAAGTTAGCTTGATCAACTACTCACCGATTGCTTGATTAGGTCTTCGTGGCTTGGCATCCTGGAGACTAGAGTCTTGGGAGCTGGCCTGTCGGCTCCCGATCGGTTGCCACTTTGGTTGTTTCTCACAGACTCGTCATTGCCCTGGATGGCTCCGCGCTTGGCTGCGAAGACTGAAGAGACCACGAGGGTTAGGGATTTTTTTATTTTTAAGTTGGAGAAGAGACTAGGCGACGGCGATTCGGCGAAGGGCCCTCTGTCTTTCTTTGGTCTGAATTTTCCGTGAGTCTATCCCACTTTCAGCCTTGTTTGGTTGCATACAAATTCACCTCAATCCACGTGGTTTAAGAATTGCAGCCAAATAAAGCCTCCATGAGTGCCGAGTAGACGTGTGTGTGTTTTCTGCACTGATGACCTAGGCCCTCACGACACTGCCTACCAGGCCTAAATAAAAGAATGGAAGCCCATGTATGTAATTAAACTAGTAGAAGTAGATAGTATGGGGGGGGGGGGGGGGGGGGGGGGGGGGGGGGCTGCTGGCCTCCCTAGCTCCGCTAGTGGCCAGGCTTCGACAGACCTGGTGGAGGCGCGCAATGGCATGGGGTAATCCTTGAATTAGAAAGTATCAACGTCGCTCTAGTCATCACGGGGATGTCTTCACGTCCGCAGCAAATCGGCATACGTCCACGTGTGGGGCCCTCATCATAGGAAGGAGCCGCATCGGGTATATCTACAAAAGAAAAAGCTCGATGTTGTTAGTTGATCTCCTCCTGACTCGGTCCAACGACCAAGTCAGGGTCTTGATCGTACCGCATCATAGGAAGGAGCAGTTATCCTCCAGTTAAAGTTGAAACCAACGGGAAAATAATTGGAGGAATAGTCGATTTATAATTAAGATAAATTATAATATTGTTATTTTCTGACCAACGTTGATGATAACAATATTATAAGTTTATTTAAGAGTTTATGTTTAAAGAAAATTATGATATTGTTATTTTCTGACCAACGTTGATGATAACAATATTATAATTCTATGAGTTTATGTTTAAAGTTTAAATCTCTGATGAATTTTGCATCAAAGTGACCAATTTTCAGAGAATAGATGAGAAACAAAAGATGCTTCAGAGTGAGCAAAATGTAATGTGTTTTCATGTTTCCGCTGCAATGATGATGATGATCTTCAAAATTAAATTCGAACCAACGGGAGAATTTATTTTTGAAAAGGGTTATAAGATAATTGAGTTTTCATATGTTAATTCCATTTCTGCCCAACGGTGATGTGGAATTAATGTAGAGGAATGTTGTTTTATTCTATTTCTACCCAACGGTGATATAGAGTAGAACATAAAGTTTTAAAAGTTTAATGTGCATGTCTTTAACCAGACCAATGTAGGGTTATTTTCATGCTCATTATTGATGATGTTTTTCAGATAAAGAACTTCATGCCTTTATTCTTGAAGGGTGAAAAGAAAATGAGCTGGGTACTTGTGACTCAGAAGATGAAAAGTGCAATTTTTTTGCAGAAAGAAGACCATTGTGCAAGGGACTGCGGTCTCTTTAAAGAATGGCTTCAAAAGAAAAAGAATTCTAGGATATTGATCCAAGAAAATAGAACAATAAGAGTTTAGTTTAAAAGATGCCTTTTATGTACTCCTTATGAAGAAGATTTTAGTTATCATCATGATAAAAGATGTAATAAGTAAAATAATTTTTAGTCTTAATCATCATGATTTGAAATGTAATAAGTGACATGCCTGTTTAATTTGACCAACGTCAGATTAAGCATGTGTGTTAAAGAGTATTTGGATTTATTTCTAAATTTAATTGAATATGAGCCAATACTGACATTTATATCCCTTCAAGAAAATTATCTCGCATGGCGGGAAAAAATTTGTGATAGTACCCGTATGACGGGAAAAGTTTGAGAAAATACCCGCATGGCGGGGTAAAGTTGGCATAATACTTATGTTAATAAATCATGCATGGCGGGAGAAATTTGACATAGTATTTATCCTGCATGGCAGGAGAAAATTGTAATGACTCATGTGCTTTGAGTGTATTCCGCACAGGGAGAAAAGTTAAGGATAGCTCTTATGTTATCCTAATATAAGTTTAAGAAGAACAGAAAGTTACAGATGAACCTCAAGATAAGAATGATATGCAAGCGTGACTTACGAAAGTATCAATGATAAAAGACTCTGTTGAGTTCTTGAAATGAAATGAGGGAAAAGTACTCCCAACGAATTAAGAAATAATTTCATTTGCATGATGTAATCATGTGGATGAAGAAAGTAATCAAAGTTTCCTCATTCACAAGAGTTCTGAATAGTTTTCGAAATTGTGGTAGAAAAGTTTGTACCACATTTCGAGGGGGAGAAATGTGAGATCAATTAAGAAAGATACTTCCCCATTATTCAGACAATGCGATGCATACTAAAGTGATCTATAAAAGATGAATATGATCGTCGGGGGAGTAAGACGGTCATAATATCGATACCCCTAAAGTAAAGATATAGCTAAATTCATGGACCTTTTACAGTTCCAACAGAAAGATAGTATAGTCAGTCAGTATTCATACTGGACGTGTTCAGAGTTTTAAAGGCGATGCTAAATGCACCATATGAGTTTTAGCAGATTGAACCCAAAATAAGAAAATTAAAGATGGAACAATCTGAGGGAGCGTGGTACAAAGAAATCTGACTCCGCAAGGAGGATGAATAATGTAAACAAGGATCTTGTTACACAGGACCTTATAGAATCAATTGTCTTTTGACAATAAAGGTCAAGAAATGCTAGTAACTAAGGCCCCAGAAAGTCTCAAAGAATAAGAAAATCAGATATTTCTAACGATTATAAAGTCTATATTAGTGAAATTCAAATGGAGGGTAATCCCACCTAATTTGAAGAAGTCATAAGAGGCGTTCATTCGTCCAAGTGGCAAGAAGTAAAGGAAGATGAAATGAAATCGATAATACCAATAATATTTTGGAATCTAGAATAAATTTCTAAGGAGCCAGAACAGTAGACTGTGATGGGTCTACAAGACAAAATGTGACTCCAAGGGAAATATGTAAAGATGTGGAGCGCGACTTGAATCAAAAGTTTTGCGCGAAGCGAATGAATAGATTACAATGAGTGCTAGTGGCACATCATGATCTGAGTTACATTAGATGAAAGTAAAGATAACATTTTTCAATGGGATTTGTATGAAAATGATTATGTGGCAGAACCTAGAGGTTTTGTCATGGAAAGAAAAGTACATAAGGGATGCCACCTGTAGGAATCTCTTATGGACTAGAGTAAATCTCTAGACAATGGCATTTAATGTTGAAGAGTCAATTGAAAATTTTAGGTTAAAGAGAATGAGAGGACAATTGCATTTGTTCATAGTTATAGAATGTGAAATTTATTTTCTAATCATGTATATGTGGATGACATCTTACTTGTTAGTAGTGATGTCAATCTACTGCATGAGAAGAAGAAGCTCTTGTCCTCAAGGTTCAATAAGAAAGTTCTCGGTGAAATGTCTCTCGTTATAAGGATTGAAACTCACCGAGATAGAAGAAAAGGGGTATTGTGACTATCGCATAGGCATGCTAAGAAAAGTTTCTAAAGAAATAAAGTACCTATGCGGGTAAACCTACGCCTGTTCTCATGGTCAGTGTAATAGTTTTGAGAACTTTAATGTTCCAAAAGCAATGTAAGATTGTTATAGATGGACGTCCTATATGCTTCAGCTGTTGGAAGCTTAATGAGTACAAAGATAAAACCTTGCCCTGACACAGTTTACGTATCCGGATTGTTTTGGCAAAAGTCCAGTCCAGATATAGATCACTGGAATGGAGTTAAAAATGTCGGCCTCATGCTAAAAGGAAAGAACAGGTACTCTCAAGTAGTTGTGGGTACAAATGTTATATTTTGGCGAGATGTTTAGTGAAACCCACATAGTAGCTAACACTCGCAGTTGGAGTTTTATTGTGGAAAAGCTCCAAAAGAAATAGTTCTAGTATCATCAGTGATGTAAAGTTATAATATAGCATGATATGAGGCTGATGGACAGGCAAAAATGGTTAAGAAACTTGTACCCGGAATTGATAATGGTTATCAACAGCAATGACCATTTAAGTAGTTTGCTCCTATAACGAGTCAAGTGTGCTGCCAAACACATTGACATTAAAGTTATACGTTATTAAGGAGAAAGTCTGGAATCATACTAAAGGCATTGAACGTAAAGGTGACAAGCAAGTGCTTGCGGATCCGCTTACCAAAGGCTTACCACCCAGTGTGTTCAGAGAACACACAGTCGACATGGGTCTATGGTATAGCCTATGATTTCCGGACAATAAAGGGCCCGAGAGTTAAAGAATCTGTTCTAGAACAGAGATGTGTATTGTAGCTGTTAAATCTATCTACAATTGACCGTGACGATGAAGCATGCTCTATACACTAATTTGTGATGGAACAAATAAAAGTGAAAGCAATCAAAGTCAAAGTTTAAAGTTAAAGTATAAAATGAGATCAAGGGGGAGAATGTTAGTTGATCTCCTCCTGACTCGGTCCAACGACCAAGTCAGGGCCTTGATCGTACCCTGATCGGGGGTATCCGGCCGTTCAACGGGCTGGTGGGCCCCCGTCGCGCAGCTCAATAAAGAGGAGGTGGGGCAGGGGCACACAACGCGAGGTTCGACGCCACAGTTGCCACCCACTCCTAACCGCTAGACCGATCGAGCGGGAGCTGCCAGCGACGGGAAGAACCCACCGGCGACTACACCACCAGTACCCCGACACCATCTTCACCACACCAACGTCCACGCCGTCGCCGTGGACGCCCACTGCTGCTCCATCTCCTCCAACCCGTATGGTCGATCTACTCCCCTCTCCTCCTCTCTCTCCCTCTCTCTGTTTTCCATACATGATCTACATTGTTTATCCCAAATGTAAAGAGAATTACCCGCTAGATCTACCCTAGATCGATCCACAGTAACTAACAGATGTGACTCGTTGCCCGTTTGACTGTTAGAAAATTGCGTTTAAGCTTTAACCAATTTGTGGCCACTACTACTTTAATAGTACCATATAAATTTGTCATTAATTTTCTTGGCAATACTGTATACGCACATACAAACTTGTGTAGTAAAGTTCAGAACAACAGAGTACGTGCACAGTGCACTACACTGAAAGAAGAGGTGTCAAACTGCCATCTGCAGAAAGGCCGATATTTGTTCTTTTTTAATTTAAAAAAAGAAAAACATGGACTTTATGAATTTTTCATAATTATATTGATAGGCACACAACAGCACTATGCGGAGTTTTTAACCATTAGCTAATTTAGTGCGATAATTCCGTCGGTCGTTGCAGTTGGCTTGGTTAAGCCTTGCCCATTGTGAATTCTCCTTTCTCACGATGACAGACGACATCTGTTTGAAGCAGACTAGTAATGGGTTGCATTGAGATTTAAGTGTGAGATTTATGACAAATTAAGGATCGATGTGATTTGGGAGCTCCACGCGACACCAATGCCTTGTTACGCACAATCAGTACAGTCTCAGGCTCCATTTCACACAACATTTCGAAAGCATAGCAAATTAAGGATCGATGTGATTTGAGAACTCCACGTGACACCAATGCCGTATTACGCACAATCAGTAAAGTCTCAGGCTCCATTTCACACAACATTTCGATAGCATAAGCAATTTGAAACAACATCCGGAATACAAGACATCACACTGCACAACCAAGACAGGAAAGAGAAAGACCGACAACAACGAACTAACTTGATCGCGACCATCTTGTCACGCCGACATAAAGCACAGCAAACACATCGAACTCTAGACCCACTTCAATCTCCCAGCTCAAACGGTGTCGCGCGAAGGGGAAAGTTAAATATGCCCAGATTTGCAGTGGGATTGGAACGACTGCAGGAGAGAGACAATCTGCAGTGCACCTATCCAAATGTGAATCCAATGGCAATGGGGGCACCTGCCCCTAAGGGCACAAAAAAGCTGCTTCCACCGGCGAAGTCGGCCGTGGTCTCTATCAACGTGACCGTGGCCTCCAGCGCGCTCGCAGCCGCTTCACAGTTTCCGGCCATGGTGGCGCCGCCCGCCGGCTCCACCTCCATAGCAGGCTTGTGGCGACACCACCTCATCACAGTTGTGATGCAGCGGAGACTATGCGAGATCAGCAGGAGGAAAATCGCCACTGTCGCCCACGTCAGTATCTAGTCGTCAACGGCTGACATCCTCTTCTTCTTATTGCATGGCATCACCGGGGTCGCCGGCGGCAGCGGGGGCAGCACGATCAATGCCGCTAGCGTCGGCGGCTCCAGAAGCAGCCCCACTGGGATGCCATGTCGCCAGCGGGACTAGAAGCATTCCGTCAGGGCGCCATGGGCCCGGACTATGGTAGACAGAAGACTAGAAGTAGGCCGGTAAGGCAAGTTAGACGAAGCTAAAAGCGAAAGCCCTCATCTCTTGTTGGCTGGCGCTTCCTCGGCCTTTTTTTCATGGGCGTTTACTGTTGCTCGTGTTCTCGACATACCGCTTTTAGGCCTTGTTTGGATATATATGTATTAATCTCAATCTACATATGTTGAAGTGAAATTAAAGTAAATTTCATTCTATTCTATTCCAACACATGTGCATTGAGGTGGATACATATACATCCGAGCAAGGCCTCGTAGCGGGAACAAGGTCCTCCTCCCCACCGTTTCCCAGTCCGGCCCAATATACAGCCCAAAACATGAGCCCGGTCTCCACAGCTCGCGGCCGGGGGCAAACTGGACTAAGGCCGCGCCAGGGCCCACGAGAGCGTCCGAGAGCGGGGCAAAGCTACTGGGCCACAAACCCGTCTCTCTCCTCCTCCCCTGGGCCAGTTCTCCGACCCCATTCCGGCACCAGCCCAATCTAGTTGTTTGCTGCCGCTAGGGTTTCATTTCATCGCTGACAACCGGACGTGGCCGTCACGTTTTTCTGCGTCGTCCTCCGCGCCGTCGCTACCATATACCCAACCATAAACCCCGCGCCGCCCGCCTCGTTCCACGCCGCCGCACACCAGCAACCTTCTCAGTCCTCACGCACAGCTCGGACAGGCAGCTCAGAGCTCGCGAATCAGCCATGGCGAACGGGGACGCGGCCGTGGAGACCGGCGGGAACGGGAAGCAGGAGCCGGCGGCGCGCCAGGCTTCGACGTTCGCGGAGCTGGGTATCTGCGCGGAGCTGGTGGAGGCGTGCGACGCCATGGGGTGGAAGGAGCCCACCAGGATTCAGGCCGAGGCTATCCCCCACGCGCTCCAAGGTACTGCTGTCCCACTCGGCGTCATCCGGTGCACACGCCGCGCGGTGCGCCCTGTGGCGGGCGGTTGCGGCTTCGGTTGCGGACTCTTGATTCGTCGGCCGCCTTGGTTTTCGCAGGGAAGGACCTGATCGCGCTGGCGCAGACGGGGTCCGGGAAGACGGGCGCGTTCGCGCTGCCCATCCTGCAGGAGCTGCTCAGCAACCGCCAGGCAGAGCAGTCTTTCTTCGCTTGCGTGCTCTCGCCAACGAGGTCGGTTTCATTTCTCAGTCAATTACTAAGTTTAGGGGCGACGCACCAGTATCTAATTTGGAGTATCCGTGGTTGCTAATCAGAGAGCTGGCGATTCAGATCGCGGAGCAGTTTGAGGCGCTCGGATCGGCTATTGGTTTGCGTTGCTCAGTGGTGAGTGTTGTCAATGCAATTATGCAAGTGAATGTGTATGCGAATTCATTTTTGGCTGTCAGCGTCTGAATGTGGCAAATTGTGACACATTGATACAGTTGTACTTTATCTATGTTACAGCTATCTTATCGTAATTATGCTTCTGACTTGTGTATGATAACAAATAATCTGTTTGTCGGGGTGAAGTACCCATCTTTTCTGACCTTCACTTTTCCCCACGTCTACCACAGCATCGCTCGGTCTTCTGTTCTTTAAAATCATTACTGCATTCTTCTCAGGGTTCTTCGAATATGTGGCATACTTGCACTATTAGATTAGATGCATTCAGATGTCACCTGGTGATATTGTATTTTTCATGCCTATTATTATGTGGCTTTGTGCCTTTGTGGATACCTTGGTTCTAGCTGACATTTTATTCTTTCACCAGCTTGTTGGAGGAGTGGATCGGGTGCAACAAGTGTTATCCATTGGAAAACGTCCACATATTGTGGTGAGTGTTATACATTTCCTGATTTTCTCTACCAAGCTAAAGTTCTTTTCCACATTTATATATCAAAAGATGTTTTTTTTATGGGAAAGCAAAAGATGTTTTTGATGACTCTAAAGTATGTTTCCAATCTGTGTTACTTTGAAATGTATACATTAAATAAAATTGCTTCTAAAAAGCTACCACAATGGATTGGCATCCTTATCAAACCCTGCTTCTCATTGAGGTCTTGGGAGAGTCGTTGCAATAAGCCTGAGAACTACTTTATAGACCAGTAGCAACAACCATACCAGCTTTGGTTCTCTTTGGCTCTACCATACTTACATAACACTAAAATTTGTTGTATGTTATTATTTATATAGTTGAAGTATTCTGTTTAAGTTGATTTTATTTCACATATTGTTTTGTCTTCATCTGTACTAACCTTCTCCGTAATGCTTCCTTCAAAACTTAGGTTGGAACGCCTGGCCGTCTTTTGGACCATTTGACAGAGACTAAAGGTTTTAGTCTTAAGAAAATCAAGTATTTGGTATGTATTCATTTTTCTTATCTAAGTAAAAAGTCTCAGGGTGTATGTTGTAAATTTCTTGCTAGATACTTCCTTCGTCTGGAAACGGATGTAGTTCTAGCATAGTATTGAGTCAAAGCATCTTAAGTGTGACTATCCTTGCATTTTGGAGCATACGTTTTAATTTGAGATAACTAGTTGAATAGGTTTTTTTTTATTGTTATGTTCTTTTGTATTGCTAGGTATTGGATGAAGCTGATAAGTTACTTAATGTGGAGTTTGAGAAATCACTCGATGACATTCTGAGAGAGATCCCTAAAGACAGGAGGACTTTCCTTTTTTCAGCGACTATGACCAAAAAGGTTTGTGCAGTGTGTACTTATTTATTTATGAGATGAAACTACTTAACTTATGGAACCTTTTAATCACACAACTGATAAATTAATAATAGCATTAAGTTCTTGATATGGGCATGTTCATTGCTGCCATTGGTAATCACAATCATATGGCAGCACTTTAAAGTGCCTGAGATGATCAAAGAGTGATGGTGTCTCATATTTATCATGGCAGATGTTACTATTAGTCGATTTTCTGTTATTTCATATTAGATCATTCTTTCCTAGTGTGATCTTTTCAATACAATCAGTCCATATTTTCGTGGACATTTATTAACACCGCTTTGCATGCATTTTTTTTTACTAAATGAAGCTCCCTTTCCTATAACTTAGGTAAATAAACTGCAACGTGCTTGCCTCAGGAATCCTGCTAAGGTGACATTCTATCTTTGCCTTTTCAGTTACTAAGCAAAGAGTTGACATCTTGAGTCTACTTTCTCATTCTCTACTTGTGTTTACAACATTTTTTTGTGGAAACAGGTTGAAGCGGCCTCCAAATATTCTACAGTAGATTCACTTAAACAGGAGTTCTATTTTGTTCCTGCAGATGACAAGGTCAGATATTTGCTCCAAGCCTCCACCTATATGTGTTGTTGCTGCTGCTGCTGCTGCTGTCCTTGCTGCTCAAATGATTTTCTTTAGTCCATGTGATCCATGCCCTCAAGACTTTTTTGTGTTATCATGGACAATGCGTGATATGCTTAGCTTTGTTGCAATGTGTGATCTTTTCTGGTTTTGTCCTAAGTCAAAGTAGTCTAAGTTTGACTAAGTTTGTTGAGAAGATTATTAACATATACCACATCAAAGCAAAGAAGTGAGCTACAAAAATATGTCACAATGGATCTAATGACACTTCTTTGATATAGTAAATATTATTGTTCTTTTTTATAAACTTTGTCAGACCTCGAGTGAGTAATTTGACTTAGGAGTTAGGACAAACCCAGAATTCCTTATATTCTGGGAAGGAAGGAGTACTATTTTGATAAATACATGCATGTATGTCAACTTGCATTCTAGTGGATCTACAATTTGCTTCAAGTTCTTTGTTATTCACTCTATCCCTAGTTATAGCACCTATCCCCTTGTCAGCCTAAAGAAAACAAATGCAACAGGCTCTACCATTTCGGAAGTACTTCACAATAACATATTTTCTCACTCTTTTACAACAAAATGGTTTGAACCTCTTGATACATAAGTGAGCAACCAACCAAATGATTGGAACCAATTTGATGTTTCCATTCTTCTTGTGTTGCGTGTCTCTGTTAACTGTCTGGACAATCCCCAATTCATTTAATAAGCAGTAATGGAAAATCATGGCTGCAATGAAGTTACCATATTGAATGTCGTTAACCTAATTCAACATGTGTTATGGGCCGACTAATTGAATTCTATATTGGTTACCATTAGTCCATCACAGCAGAGTACCCTTTTCCATCATTTGTCTTTGATCTACCTTCTTTTATGTGAATTTCAGGATTGCTATCTTCTTCATGTTCTGAATGAGAGGCAAGACAGCATGATCATGATCTTTGTGCGCACATGTGAATCTACTAGGCTTCTTGCTCTTATGCTGAGGAATCTTGGTTTGAGAGCAATGTCTATCAGTGGCCAGATGAGTCAGGTTTACTTTCTTTTGACTTAAATGTCAGACATATAGATAATTATATGACTATTCCATTCAGTAGGTTAATCCTTCTGTTATGTGAAGTGGATTTGTCTTGCTTATGTCTTCCCTTTAATAATACTTTTCGTTTATTTTTCTTTATTACCAGGACAAGAGACTAGGTGCTTTGAACAGGTTCAAAGCGAAAGATTGCAATATCCTTATTTGCACTGATGTAGCAAGTCGTGGCCTTGATATTCAAGGAGTTGATATGGTCATCAATTATGATATTCCAATGAATTCTAAGGTCTCTTTCTGTCTGTTTGAGTACTTGCCTTGGGCCATTGTGATTTTATTTTAACTGCTTACAATTAGATGTTCAAGTTGGATTTGTTATGGTTTTAAATTTTATGCTCCATGACATGTAGGATTATGTTCATCGGGTGGGTAGGACCGCACGTGCAGGCCGGTCAGGATATGCTGTATCTTTGGTGAATCAATATGAAGCCCAGTGGTTTGTGCTGATCGAGAAGCTCCTTGGTAATTACAGTTGTTCTTTTCACCTCTTTTTTTTCCCCCTTGGCAGTTGACAGCCATAGCTGGAGATGCCATTTTTCCAAAGCCTGCCTCTCTTATCAACTACGATTTGCAGGCAAGCAAATTGACCAGCGTAAGGTGGACAGAGATGAAGTCATGATACTTAAAGGGCCCATATCCGATGCAAAGAGAATTGCACTTACTGTACGTCCTCCTTTGACATCAGTATGGATTCTGTAATTTTTGCGCCATTCTTGCTGGTAGCAAATCTGTGCAAAAGGATGGCTATCTGCTGGCTCTTATAGTCATGCTACTTATCTCGCCTTGTAGAAATTGAAGGATTCCGGTGGCCACAAGAAGCGAAGAAAGGTGGGAGATGATGACGAAGAGGTGGAAGACCATTCTCATTCTAAAAGACCGAAATCCTTCAAGAAATCAAACAGACGATGAAGGCTCTGGAGCTTGCTTGATGAGTTAGAATCCGAGTGTACAGCTGCTTGATTCTATCGGAGTACCCTGTGGGTTTGCAGTGATGCATGCTTTAGCTATATACTAGGCCCAGTTAAGACTTCTCCAATTTTGTCATCCCGACTCAAACCATGTTACACAAGGAAATCATTTTTATTGAAGGCTGAGCTATTTCATTGGAGTCTTGTAGCTACTGGGTCTCTTTTGCGGTTTTGCCAGAAGGCATAGGCAGCCTTTGCGTGTGGTTAACACAGGACTGAAACAAGGTGCTTTCAGTGCCTTAACAGGGGTGGAAAAAATTGCAGCTCTTTACGCCCATACATTGTTTACTTCCCATCCACTTGTCTTTTTTTCTTTTGGCAAATTGTTGACGATTCCTTGTCCTTAATTCTTTGTTCCTTTCACCCACTGGAAATAGTGAAATTACGCTAGAGCACCACGGTTATTTATTGTACCTTACACAGCAAACACCTGCAAATACCTGAATGACAGATAGCACAAAACCAAGCAATCCTGCAATAAGCAGGTTACAGGACAGGAGCAAGACACGCCACACATTGCTTGAGCACTGGATGCTAAAATGATGCAATGGTACTGTATCCGCCTCATGGACTTCCCGCTTCCCCACCCCACCATTGCACAAATCCTTTTATTGGTCTTCCAATAGCCACGGTGAAATAGCATTATCCATCACTAATCAATCCCTCTACAAAGCTCCTTCCTTTCAACTTCTGCCCAATCTTATCTACCTCCTATAAATTGCTTCACGGGCCGAGAAAGCCACCAATGCCATGGACGCCTGTCGGCCTGTACCACATCCACTCGCTATTAGACGGTCATCTAGCACGCCCGCCTGCTTGTAATCTTATATCTGCCCGTGCTACTGGCCTGCACTCTGGTAGCTAGCCGCTCCTAATTTTAAGCTTCCCATGTTTTCTTTGATTGCCAAGCTTATTGTTTTGAATTTTGTCAGGTTGCGTTCTAGCTCGAGAAGTGCTTGACGTTTTACTGGCCATATCACCATATGTCTGGTCTCTTAGCTTGCTGCTCGATATACACAAGTTCTCATCTCTTAATTTTCTTGTTTACATTTGATAAGCACATGCATCTGCTATTTTTTTCTAACTCTTGCTACTCGCATGTACCTACATCTCTGAATTTAATTAGCTACTACTCGTACATTGGATGAGCATACGCACCTTCTTCCATTTGTATGATTCGCAAGAATGGATACTGCTGAAAATTCTTCGACCCATCCTACTAGCTAGGCTTTCAGTTTCAGTCTCATTTTTCGTTTTCTCATCGCAAGCCTGACTATAAAAGTTTGTAATAATGCTGTTTTTTTTACCGTATGCAGGATATTGTCATGCTCGCATGCAAGCTTCTCACAAACTACACAGCCTGCCTAAAGGTTGGGATCAATAGATTGACCATGTTCGGTTGTAATTGAGAAGAACTATCATTAGTAATCCTTCATGCTCCTTCACAATGATCATGTGCATGTATCATCTCTTTTGGCATATCTATTTGCTCTTGTATCATGCATGCGTAAAGGCACGGACCACTTATCTTATATGGACTATAATGTACATTCGTTACACTAATACAAATCCTACAGCTACAATACTGATCACGTCTGTCTAAAAAAAACAATACTGATCACACTTTCAATAATTCTTTACGCTACCAAACCATGTTCTTATTCCATCAATCCTCATATGCATCAATAATTCTTTACGCTATCCAAACCATGTTCTTATTCCATCAATCCTTCTATGCATGGAAACGAAGTTACCGTATCATTATCAACGCGCGAGGTATAATCAGTTCTTAAAAAGGCACATCACTCATCACATATCCATCCGAATTGAGCTTATTTGACTACTACAAGCAGCAATCTTGACATGCATTTTTTTTACTTGCTTCGTTTCATTTTATCTGAGTTGGATCGTTTGCATCCAAGTTGAACTTTTTTTTTAAAACCAAGTTGAACTGGTTTTTGACAAGGAGCCATGCTGTCGATCACAAGGAGCAATGCTGTCGATCGTTGACTTTTTTTTGAATTCTTATTTTATGATTCCATAAAAATTAAAGTGAACATATATAAATATAAATTTCATTTTTTATAATTAATTTATTGACTAAATATTCATTTCTTCATGTCTTGGCAAGGCCATGACATGACAAAAACTTTCAACATTTGATTTTGATATATGTTTAGGGTGTGCCAGGCCAAGCAATAGTGCAACGCTAGAGCGACACATGAGAACCTTTAATAGCAAGCTACCATATTAGATTCTCTCCCCACAAAAAAATGAATTTAATATCATTTTGGGAACATGTCCCACATATCAGATAGAGAAAATTCCGTGTGTGCCATTGAATGATTCCACAATTCCGGGCAAACCACTGAATCTTTGATCTGGACATGAGTGCCATTGAAATTAATTTTACCTTCCATGAGTGCCACTGCCGTCAAGACCGTTAGGTTTCTCCACCGTCAACTAGTGTGGAGTCTCTTAATTTTTTTTCAAAAATCCCAAATTTACCCCTGCCCTTTGGGTGAACTTGACGTAGTCAATATCCTGAGTCCTTACCCCGACCCCTTCGTCTCGTCGTCGCACACTCGCGTAGAAAAAAAAAACTCCCGCGGCCGTAACCCTAGCGGCGGCGTGGTCTCATCTGGGCGCAGCGGCGGCACATCTTGAGGGCACAGCGGCGGTGCATGGGCACATCTGGGAGCAACAGCGGGAGGGCGGTTCCTAGCAGGCAGTGGGCGGCCGAGGGGTCGGTTCACAGGCGGAGGCGGGGCTCTGCGCGGCAGCGGCGGCACTTGGTCTCGGCCGGCGCCGCGGGATCCTGGGCGGCCGCGCGTGGCTCCAGGTCAGGCCCTCTAAATCTCACATTGCTTATGCACCACCTGAGTCAAAATTGCTTTGACTCTGTTAATTCACTCCAGTGCCTTTTTAACTGAAGCATTTTGTTTATTAATTTGATGAATTTGTGTTTTACTGTACATGGTAGGATAGTGAATTTATGCGGGCAAACATCTTGCTTCTAAATTGCCAACTTATATAAGTATTTTGTTTATTAATTTGATGAATTTGGGATTTACTGTACGCTGTAGGATAGTGAATTTATGCGGGCAAACATCTTGCTTCTAAATTACCAACCTATATATACCAATATACCACAATAATAAAAAACAATACAGTAGTCCGGACCTATTGGATACGAGCTATGCTTCTAAACATTTATGCCTTCCAGAGTATCCCGGACTGTGATGGGGGATGGCGCCACCGGAACCAGAGCCATGTCGCCCAGAGTGGCTTCCTGATGGGTAAGTAATTGTGTTCTATCTCGGTTTCTTGTTGTGTTGAACCCTAGATAGCTTCCGATTTGATACCGCGTTCATCTGTAGGATGGATCCAAAAACAAGTTTCTTCCTTGATATGAAACTGTTTGGTAACAATACTAGAATGGAGGGTGGCTGGTATAATACCAGCAAGGTTGTAGACAGTGACTATACTAATTTCGAGGACTTCGTTGATGATATCTTGCATTCATACCCAAATGGCTACAATGATGTTGTCAAACTGTTCTACCTTGCTGATGAATCCCATGTAGAAATCAGAAGCTTGTGCAGTAGATGGGCACAACTGGTTGTACCCAGTTGGACTTGGAGTGTTTGACTCAGAGACCACTGAGAATTGGAGTTGGTTTTTTCAGCAACTCAAGAATGCTATAGGCACACCACCAGGATTGTCGATATGTACTGATGCAGGTCAAGCAATCATGGCAGGTGTAGCTGCTGTTTTCCCAAATGTAGAGCATAGGGAGTGCATGGTGCATTTAGTTAGTAACTTTAAAAAGAGGTATCATGGGAAGGTATTTGATAAGAACTTATGGCCTGCTGCATATTCTTGGAATTCATACTATTTTAACAAGCATTGGCATGAAATGGCTGAAGCTAAACCTGCTGCGGTGAAGTATCTAAGGCAAAATCACACCAAATTGTGGACTAGAAGCCAGTTTTCAACTCTGTCCAAGGTAGATTATGTCACTAACAATCTAGCTGAGAGCTTCAACAACTGGATCAAGAGTGAAAAAGATCGGAACTTAGATGATCTTATGGACGTGATCAGACAAAAGCTCATGGTCAAGTGGAATAAAAGGAGGAAAATTGCACGAAAGATGGAAGGCAAGATATTACCCCATATTGTGAAAAACCTAAAGGAGAGGAGCAGAAATTTGGATATGGATGTGCTTGAAGGTTCAGATGAAATTGGAGAGGTGATAAGGAGGGGCGGCTCAGGTTCCAGGTATGCTAATTACCTTGCTGGTTTTATTTTAATTAATCTAAATCCTTGCTGGTCACATGTTTATGATGCTAATTACCTTGATGGTCTTATTTTAATTAAACTGAATCCTTGCCGGTTACATGCTTATGATACAGGTATGCTATTAACCTTAAGGAGAGAACTTGTACGT
This sequence comes from Saccharum hybrid cultivar R570, assembly GCA_038087645.1. Taxonomy (NCBI): domain Eukaryota; kingdom Viridiplantae; phylum Streptophyta; class Magnoliopsida; order Poales; family Poaceae; genus Saccharum; species Saccharum hybrid cultivar. The sequence goes on along the minus strand of JAQSUU010000012.1, from coordinate 36,287,820 downwards.
GCAGAGAGTGGCAAGTTTCAGGAAAGCCTTGCTTAATTGCTATGATCACTTCTATTAGAGGTCAGAATCTTGAGGATCATGTGGACTCCTACTTCTCAGTTGACATGTTCAAATCAGCATATGAGGAGGTAATTCCAGCTTTGCCAGATAAGTCTCAGTGGCCTGAGTCTGAGCATGGTTTCTTCATGCATCCACCATTGCTCAAATCAACTTCTGGAAGGAGAAAGACACAGAGGCATAAGAGCAGTGCTGAAGGTGGGCAAGGTAGAAAAGGGAGGCACCAGTGTCCAATTTGCAAGCAACATGGACACCACTGGTGGACCTGCAAAGATGGTGATCCAGAAGACAAAGCTGTCATGCTTGCAGCCAAGTATTATCAAACTTCATAACTCTTGCAACCTCTATTTATATTTCTTGTAAATCTTTATTTTTCAATTCTTGTAATGAAAAATAAATAATGTTGCAGAGGCCCTCCAAAATCTAAGAAGAGAAAAACAAATGAACCTACAACAGAATTGAGCATTGATGCACCCTCTCTACAATCTGCACCAACAATGACATTCCCTCCTGAGACACCAAATGAGCTGGCTGCACTTGTTACCAAGAAAAAGAGGACACCATCATCATCAAGCTCAATCAAGTAAGTAACCTGACTGTAATTCGTTTTCAGCTACATTGAACCAACACTAAGACATAGAATGTTGCTCGTTGAGCATTACTTAACACCTAACTTCCATACTATTGCCCTCATTACAGGATGTCAGGGTCTGGTTCCAACCAACTTGAACCAATGGCCGCAATCATGCTTCCAACTACAGAGAAAGCGACTAAAGGAAAGAGGGCCAAGTCCAAGCTTGTGCATGATAAGAAGAAGGCGCCTACTCCTCAAGATAGCCCAGCCATGTGCACTAGAAGCAAAATAGATCATTCCACTCCTGGAAGCCCGGTGTTGTGCACTAGAAGCAAAAGGAAGCTAGATGTCTAATTGTTGTGTGTTCTCTTTTGCATGAGATTGTGGAATGTCTCATCTTCTTTTGGATACTATATATGTGAGACTGCCATGTTGGCTGTGTAAGACTTGATAAGTGAACCTATGCTATTGCACGTAGCACTTATGTAAGAGTTTGACATTTAGACTTGGAATGCCAACCTATGTTATTCTCATGTTATATCAGTGTTTGTTAGACTTGTTATATCTCTCTGTACAATTTTCTTGTGTCACTTTATGTGCATTTAGATGATATGCTGCAGAAATTTTTATAAATATTAATCCTTTCCATTTTTATGTACATGTTTAGGATGCTAATTACTCTATGTCCATGTATTTATATCAGCCAAAACACCAGCAATGACATAACTCATGTAGCGGCACACATAGAATGTGAATTTTGCTGCACATCTATGAAGGAGGGGCATAAGTGTCTTTTTAACCTGGAGATAACTGCTGTTTGCTGCACTACAGATGGCAGTGGCACTCATGGAACGAAAAAACAATTTCGATGGCACTCATGTCCAGATCAAAGATTTAGTGGTTTGCCCGGAATTGTGGAATCATTCAATGGCACACACGGAATTTTCTCTATCAGATATATTAAACTGATAAGAACAGATACTACACTTAATCTTAGTCAAAAGGCCGAGAAAGGTATGAGTTACCTCATAGCTATGCACTTCTATACACGCCTCACCAGACCTATGCCTGTCACCCTTCGATGTGGTACAATTCCTCAACTCAATAGCTGATGTTAATCTCAATCTGAGGTTCGTTAGCAAAACAAGGCCGTATTAATTATGATGTTAGGCTGGTCCATTAAGCAATCTTGGACTAGGCTTGATGGGCATTGGCCTTCTCTGACTGTTCAATGGGCCTAAATCCAGAGCACACGGCTAACGAAAGGCTTGATATGAAAGATGCCTATATGTAACAAATGAATCTTGATGTAAAGTTGCTCGTGCTGGAGAACAGAACCAACAATAAATACAACCAACTATATATGAAACTAAATCTTGAATTAGCACTAGGAAAACAAAACCAAGAGAGAATTTTGCCTATGCTTTCAAGATGTTGAGAAAAAAAACTTTCTATGTTGAATAAGCTCGCTACGTGGGCAAGTTTCTCTACTACTCTATAAAAAACATAGGGAAAGATTCCTTGACTACCATTTCTATATAAAAATACTAGGGCATGTTTCTCTTGTCGAAAATTTTGCTAGACTAAGATTTTGTATGACGACTCCCAAACCACGTGGATTGGAGTGGATTTGTGTGCAATCAAACAAGCGCTAAGACAGATCACTTGGACTATACACTTTAGATTATGAACTAAATTATAATACCAACCGGTGGATAATAATCCTATAATCCACTTCTAGTCTACTAACAGGATATTATAGTTCAAACCAATAATAAACAAACACCTATAATCCAAGGTTCCAAACAATTTAGACTATTATAATCCATAATCTAAATTACTGTGATGTAATCATAAGCAATAATCCAGATTATAATAATTCAAAGTGATTCAAACAAGGTCTAAAACTTCCGTTGTTTTACTAGGTTTTTAGTTTACTGGCGACATCAACGAGATGTGGCGGTGATATCGTATTGAAATAAAGTCTCTCCCTACCTGGAAGGTGTCCGATATGCGGTTTAAAGGGACGTTGGAGGCGTTTCGTTTCGTAACCATTTAAAATGCTATAGTAAGACTATGAAACTATACAACTAAAATTATGCATTGTAGTTTTTGTTTTATTTCTTCACCCACATCTCTTTAGTTAATAGGGCGCTGTTAGAAATAGTGTAACGAAACTTACAATTGAAAAAGGCCTTATTGACGCAACAAATGGTGTGTTTGAAAGGAGAGGTCCACAGACCTACTACATATCTAGGCATAGGGCTGAAATGGTTGGGATAAAATCCCATTCCGGCTTGCCTCAATTTCTATATGGTTAACCAGCTTGAATTCGTATTCACAAGCATCTTGACTGGTTTCACTTTCCATCTTTGGCAAATTTGAAAACAAGACGAAAATAAAATAGCTATTCTTTTTAGTCAGTCCATTAATGCAGCCTAGCTAACCACACCTCACTACAGCGGCCCAACCTCATGGTGGATTTTTGGCTGCTTTGTTGTTGGACTTAGAGCAACTCCAAAGACTCTCTAAATCATTTCTAAATGCTAGAAATAGAAATCTTTATAAAAAGTACTCTCCAACAGTTTTTTTAAAATGGTTGTCCAAATATAGCGATCTTCTATTATGGATTTCTCACTAGCTAAAAATGAAAGACGAGAATTACTCCCTAGAGTGAGCATGCGATTTAAAAAGACTGTTGGAGAGTGAAAAGACATAAAAAATAATTTTTATGCAAGTGACTCACCAAATGATGATTTAGATAGTGATATTTAGAAAGGCTCTTGGAGATGCTCTCTAAGAGACTCTCCAGATTTTCGTGAAAAACTACTTCAACAACTTTTCTAAATGGTCTTCCAAATATAGTCATATTCTATTTTAGATTTTTTCCTAGCTAAAAGTAGAAGACAAGAATGACTCTCTAGAGTACGCACGAGATATAGAAAAACTGTTGGAGAGTGAAAAGATTTAGAAAGTAATTTTTATGTAAATTCTAGATGATGATTTAGAAAGTGAGATTTAAAGGCTCTCGAAGATGCTCTTATATCCTATGTTGTACTATTTTAGTAGATCTTACCGTATTAAATAGAACTATAACAACTAAAGCCTTATTTCTTCGTTCTATGTTCAATCCCTGACCGTTATTCACATGTTTATGTTCAAATTTGTTCTTTTTTATATCTCGTAAACCGCATACTCGTGTCAGTTCTTGGCCTTTTTGGATTTTATTTTAGTAATAAAATATATAAGTGAAAATACTATAGGGCTTATGATTGGGTTCGTTCTATTCAATACACAATGGCATGTCCCATAAATGATCAAATTTGAAAGCATTTTTTTCACTATTATTTTTAATTTGGAAGCTGCTACACTTTATGTGTGTTTTTTCTTTTAGAAATTTGCGAGCAACGTCTTTACACTATCAACAAATCTATATCTATATCTATCTACTAGGTAGCATACCCGTGCGTTGCTACGGGACAACTAAATCATTGTAATAAAACACACGGATCACACGATAAGATAACAATACTATAAAATTAAATACCAACATTAAAGTAACATTTAATCCAAAAAATAAAGTTTATGAAATTAATACAGTCACGGAGAGTGCGGCGTCGCAGGCTCACAAACTCTACTGTATAGACCTTTCTGTGGTTCGGCTAAGATAATGTTTTATATCGGCACAAAGAAATCTCCATACCAATGAGAACGAGAAAATAATCTTGACAATATCAAAAAAACATGATCTGAGTCAGTTGGTGGCCCAATAATTATATACCATAAAAAATCAATCTACCAAAAAGTAAAGAGTCACATCCAGCAAAAATAAATCGCTTAGTAAAGTGTGTTGCTCAAATTAACAGAAACAACTTCATGATACAATTACATATTTGTTGGTTTTTGAACTACTGCCAGTCAGCCACTGCCCATATATCACTTGCCCGGTTGACCCTGAATTCTGCAGTCCAACAAAAAAAATTAAGAAAAAGTATGACAAATGATTATTTGGTATACATTGGTAGTTTAAATGACTTGTCAATTGCAACATTTATCCATAACTTGCTAATTCCACTTTCACTCACACACTAACGCTCCAATAAGAATTAAGCTGTGATGGATGGACATGTGACATCAACAATCTGAAAGACAACTGGCAACATAGTGTAATGCCGCAGGTAATGTGACATCAACAATCCGAAAGACAACTAGCAACATAGTGTAATGCCGCGGGTACCCTAAACTGTCGTGCACTATGCATACCTCCACCCTCTAATAAGACCAAAAGAAAAATATTTTGTTCATTCTGCAACAAGTATATATTAGGGGACTTAAATCATAGCATACAAGTGCAAAGCATGGAATCCAACAAATACCTTCAAGAACATTTTGAGTTGACAGCACACACAAGCAATAGCAAGGGAAAGAGATCACCAATGATGTGTCTGCGGCTGTAACAATGACAGGAGAAGATAATAGAGGTATCATGACCCTTCTTTAGTCTATTGTATTAGGACTTGTCAGGCCTGCAGTGGCAATGCGAAGAACTTCAGAAGTTGTTTGTGCCTATATCGCCATGTAGCTTAGCATAAAAAAAATAAGGTTTGAATGTATTACAATTACAAAGCTGTAAAAAGGAACTTACCTCAACACACCCTCTGATCAGCATTGCCATATTATTGGAGGATTGTTGCTATTAGGCCATTTAAGTCAGGCCTGCAGTGGCTCTGCGAAGAACTTCAGAAGTTGTTTGTGCCTATATCGCCATGTAGTTTAGCATAAAAAATAAGCTTTGAATGTATTACAATTACAAAGCTGTAAAAAGGAATTTACCTTAGCACACCCTCTGATTGGCATTGCCATATTATTAGAAGATTGTTGCTATTAGGCCATTTAAGTCTTAAACAAAAATTGTAGGGCTGACACTTCTTCTCGTATACGAAGCAGACATCTCATGCATATGATCCAATGGCACAACCGAGCCATATTGCAATTAGACACAGCCACCCCATCCAAGCTTCCAAACTTAAAATTGCTCCTTGCTGCAATGGACACCATGACAAAAACCTGAAATATTTATCAGGAGAACTTCAAAGATGAATCTAGGGAATATACGTACAACTAAGAAAGCAAGAAAATTATGACATAGCTCATACTCTATAGCTAGCGTGCCATATTGCGATATTAGCATTTCCTCACCTTCTTATTGAAGGTGCCAAATTTGAGGGACATGCAATTACAGGAGGACTACTATCCCGCACCAGAGAGTGATATGATGAGCATAGAAATGCGAGCTGAGTCTTGGCTCCTGTTCAAGATGCAGCTGAACGACAGGTTAATTAAGGATTAATGGTGAATTTGGTGAACTATGAGAGCATAAGAAGAATTACCACATGGACTCCTTGCGAACTGCGTAACACACAAGAATTTAGCACCACTACCATGGTATAAAACAAAAATGTTGATTCGTCCAATTCATGTGTCATCAATAGACATGGTGAACGACATGGTGAACTGCAATTTCCTAGTCATGAAGTCTGGGCTTTTGTACAACCTCAAATCTCAAAAAAACTATACTGGACCATTATCTCTACTCTCCTCTCTTTTGGAAAGGAAAGACACTAATGTAGTGCCCACAACCAATCCAGACAAAAAACACAACTGATAATAGGGTTTGTTTTTTTTCCTGTGAATTCCCTGCCCTGAAGTAGAAACAACAAGCTAGTACTTAATCTATAATCAACTTATCGGCCAAACAAGTTTTTTTGTTTTTTTTTCCCAAATTCCCCTGTTGATATGAAATTAACTCAGATGGCTAACTGATACAAGTAATGCTTGGATGTGCCATGTTACTTATCAACCGACCAAACATTGATCATGTTGTCAAACATCCAAAAAATCTGATGAACCAATGCAAAGTTTAGGGGAGACATCTTACCTTTGCTAAAGAATTACCCTCATAAGACTTAATGTTTGAAAGATTGTTGGCGTGTTCAATAATAGATCCTGTGAAGTGATGTCCTGTTGACAGAATAAGTCAATAAGTTAAGCACATGAGCAAATTCAAAGGGTGTAAAAATACATCTAACATAGTACAAGAAATAGACATTTTAGTTTACATATTTTCATAGTCAGTCACTACAGTTTGCAGATTATTCCTCTCTGCACCTAGTATCAACATTGTGTTATAGCTGAACTCAAGGGCATAAAGAAGAATACAAAGGCCACCTTAAAAAAGTGTTTTATTTTACTGCAAGTCTGAAAGCTTGAGCAAATTTATTTTAGATAACATACCTTTGTTTAATCCTTAATTGTTTCTTTTGCCATGATAGATAACATCACTTCTCTAGAAAGATTTTTCATAAAACTTAGCACAGTCCAGCTAATGAAACTTTTGTGCTTCCATTCCAATTACTATCCTCAGCTTATCACAAATCAAGCAAAATATTTAACGAACTAACAAACACAAAGGAAGAATAATGTTTAATGAAAAAAAGCACACACAAAGGAAGAATAATTTAAATTGGTAATTTTAAGGTTTAAAATTGCAAACAAATTAACCTAAATATGCTTGCACCAACAGTACCCAACTGAACCAATAAACTGATGTTATCATTATGGTTCATAAAGCATAGACACTTGATTGACAAATCAAGTGAGATAAATAGAGGACAGTGAAATTACAGTTTGCAAGGACAACAGTCAAGGCTAGCTTTTGTGAGATGCATAAAAAATGGTCAATTATTAAAATATACATGAAAAACAAACTACTTCCTTATTTCCAGTGCACTGAAATTTCTTTAGTGTTTGCAAACACAACCTCTATTGGGAAATTAAGCAAATAGAATTCAAGAAAAAACTTTACCTGAGATGATCCTCACGTTGACAGAATAATTTTGCTGTCCCAAGGAGCATTGCCTTGTGCAGATCATGCCTAGAAGCATGCTGCATCAAACCTTATTAGCCAAAATAGTTAAGAGGCCGCTGCGATGACTAAGATTCGCTACCCAATCTTGTGCACCGTGCTCCTCCCCAATTGCCTTCTTGCCGAGAGCACAAATGAGTCAATCTGTTGTTGCGTCTGTGAATCACATTGGATGACATGCTTGAACGGGCTTCTTTATTGGGGTTGATGGGTCACGGTGGCAGCTGGCTGGCTCCACCTTTCCTGAAAGAACATATTAAGAGCTCCACATCAGCTCCCAGCACACTGAGCGAAAAAAGGCCAAGCGAACATGGGAGTATAGAACCCCACCTTCACCTTACCTGAACGACCTGAATAGAGGGCAGATGATTTCATGACTTAGTTCAGACAATTTGACAAGGTTTTTTCTTCCATGGCACAAAGAAAAAACCTTGTCTTTGCACTGGCTGATCCATAGATGGGAGAGGGATCAGATTTGTCTGGCCATTTGATGACTTATGGTTGAGCTTGTGAAGCGATCTGTACAACGTGATGGCTGCCGGTGCTTGTGGAAGAAGCATGGTTGCCGATGACCTAAACAATTTACTGATGAAAGAAATTACAGCTATCCTTTTACAAACAAGTACACAAGAAAGATATTACAGTTCGAAGCTAATTACAGGTGAATAAAATCATGCAACTACCAAACAGGGCCATAGGCATGTGTACAAACTATAAACACGTTGTACGCAGCCTGTAGACTAAGCAATCTGAACACATGAAGAAGAGACAAAATAAGAGATGGGGGAAATCAGGACAGAGAGCAAACCTTTGGCATCGACCAAACTGCAGGCCTAATTGGTCGACCTTGACGTGGGTGTCCAGGGATAGCGCTACCTTTGAACTCGCCGGTGAGGACGACGGGGGCGCGCGCGACGGCGAGGACGGTGCAAGGCTCTGGCAAAGGCAGGCAGCCATAGGAGGAAGGACGGAACTCACCTTGGCCGGCGCCATGGCCTCGTTTGCCTTCACCATTGGGGCGGGGGAACCATCAGGCACAACTCATTGGGAAGCACCATCACTATAACTTCTAAAGCTCCAACAAAAGAGAAAGGGACAGGAAACCTACCAGGCGCCATGGGTCCTTGACCGAGCAGGGATTGGGGATGGCCGCACGAATCTCCGCCATCCCGAATGGCGGCGGAGCCCTAGGGTCAATCTCCCCGCCCGCCGCATCGTTGGCCGCCATGTCTTACTCCCCCAGGGCAATGCGGAGGAGCGCGAGGGGCGGGGCTAGGCAGGCTTCTCGTGCACGGGGACGGGTGGCGCGTCGGCTGCGTGAATTGTGGGGGAGCGATGCGGATGGCGGTTTCCTTTTCTGCCGGGCCAGCTATCGCACGGGGGAAGAAAGCAGGGGTCGCAGGGGGCAGACCGATGACGCGAGGTGACGATTGTCGCACGAAATGTTGTCCACGTTTTGGTCTTTTTTAGTTGCGAGAGATATCAACTTTCACTACCATTTTATCTCGCCCTGCAAGCTGTTCACATCAGTATCCACTTGCAATTATATCTTCGTTCGAGCTATTCACATTAGCAAACCATTCATTCGCTAACATATATTTAGTTGTCTACATCAGATTACTAAATCATGCACTAACATGTATTATGATATTATTTGTTCATATAAGTAACTATAAGTAGTATATTTTTATTTGCAATTTTCACGCCAACACGAGGAGTATTTTTCTAGTATAATGAAAAAAAACAACTCACGAGAGTTAATTTATAAATTTTTCTATAGTTAAGTAATGGCAAAATATATGTTACCTAAACAATAACAAAAATCAGGCCCCTCAATACAGCCATATAGGAGAATTGTTTTTATTTATCTTTTCCTAGTAATTCAAGTTTAGTAAGGAGTATGCGTAGTGCTAACATACTATAGAAATGGTAAAAGAAACCCACAGAGCATCTCCAAGAGTTTGGTATAAAGATTTAGCATCCTAAAATTTTTGGTAAAATGAGAAAAATATTTCTTCAATAGTTTGGTATCTAGGTTTGACATATTTGGCAAGTTGGTAAATCTCGGTTGATTGCGCGCGGCACTGGCCGCGCATAGTAGTTTCTTCGTGCTTAACGGAACTCTTCGTTCGTTTAACGGGGCTATTCGTTCGCTTAACGGGGCTCTTCGTTCGTTTAGCGGGCCTTTTCGTTTCGTTAGCGGGTTTTTGGTTTTTTGGAAACAAAATTTGCCAAACTGTTGAAGATAAGATCTTTTTTCCCTCCCCATATTATTTTGGGAGTTGACAAACAACGAGATCTGGAAAACAAAATTTGTCAAACTGTTGGAGATGTTCAGCATCTCCGAGAGTTTGGCATCCTAAAATTTTTGGTAAAATGAAAAAAATATTTCTCCAATAGTTTGGTATCTGGGTTTGGCATCTTTAGCAAGTTGGCAAATCTCGGTCGATTGCGCGCATATATGCGCGCGGGGCACCGGCCGCGCATCATAATTTTCTCGTGCTTAGCGGGGCTCTTCGTTCGTTTAACAGGGCTTTTCGTTCGCTTAGCGAGTCTTTTCGTTTCGTTAGCGGATTTTTAGGTTTTTAAAAATAAAATTTGTTAAATTGTTGGAGATGCGAATTTTTTCCTCCCCTTATTATTTTGGGAGTCGGCAAACAGCGAATTTTGGAAAACAAAATTTACCAAACTGATCGAGATTATACGAGCAAAACGAAAACGGACAAAAGAAACGGCGGTGCGACGTCATAGACACCACCGCGGAAGACACGGAAGGCACAACAGCACAAAACACAAGAACCTCAGCAGCAGCAGCAGAGAGCCCATCGATTTCTGTGTCTCCGTCCAACCATCCACATGGGCACGGCGACGACGCTAATGGACGGCGAGGTCGCCGCTCTCGTCAAGGTCTCCGCGGCCGTGTGGGCGGCGATGTCCTACGCCCGCCTCGCCGCGGCGCGTCTCCGCCCAGGCGCGCCTCGCCTCCTGGCGCTCCTGCCCGTCGTCGCGCTCCTCTGCGCGATCCCCTTCGCCTTCTCGACGTCCACGTTCCGCGGCACCTCGGGCTTCTTCCTCGCCTGGCTCGGCTCCTTCAAGCTGCTCCTCCTCGCCGCGGGCATTGGGCCCCTCGACCCGTCCCTCCGCCTCTCCCACTTCGTATGCTCGGCCTCCCTCCCCGTCAAGCTCCGGCGGCAGTCCAAAGAGAAGAGCCAAGCCCCCATCCGTGGCCCGGCGAGGATACTCCTTTCCGGCGCCGTCATCCCGGGCGTCATCTACGCGTACCAGTTCAAGAGCTCGATGAGCAGGTACCAGCTCCTCGCCCTCTACACCTTGCACATCTACTTCTCGCTGGATCTCCTCCTCGCCACCGTCCACACCGTGATCCACGACCTGCTCGGGATGGAGATGGAGCCGCAGGTGGACCGCCCTTACCTGGCGTCGTCGCTGCGTGACTTCTGGGGCCGGCGGTGGAACCTCATGGTGCCGTCCATCCTCCGGCCGTCGGTGTTCCGCCCCGTCCGCGCGCGCCTCGGCGCCGCGGCCGGCGTCCTGGCGGCGTTCCTGGTGTCCGGCCTCATGCACGAGCTCATGTTCTACTACATCATGTGGAGCGCGCCAAGCGGCGAGGTGACCTCCTTCTTCCTCCTGCACGGGGCGTGCGCGGCCGCCGAGGGATGGTGGGCGTCGCATGCCGGGTGGTGGCGCCCGCCGCGGGCCGCCGCCGTGCCGCTCACGCTGGCCTTCGTGGCTGGCACGGGGTTCTGGCTCTTCTTCCCGGCCATGGTCAAGGGCGGCCTTGACGAGATGGTGCTGCGGGAGTGCCAGGGCATGGTGGTGCTCATGGAGCAGGCTGCCCGGCGGCTCGCCGGCGCCACAGATCTCGTCTCGTCAACCATGTGAGTTTGAGCAAACGGCATGCAAGATGGCTGGTTCTGCTGCTTGATGTTAACTGCACCGCAGGATTTAGATCCGACGGATGTCGTGATGTGGTTGGTGGATGCGTTGATACTTTTTCTTTCGTGATGAGCTGTGACATGGTTGTCAACTTTCCGTAATTAAATACACATTGTCTTTCAGATCTCGCCTGACAAGAGTGATATGATAGTTGGGACTTGGGAGTTGGGAGGGATGAAAGCAGAAAGCGGGTTAAAATAGTTGTGGAACCAAACACACATCTAACAAATGGTGATGCTCCTTCTCAAAAAAAAAATGGTGATGCTCCTAACCTTAGGGCAAGCTATGGACATAAACCACCTTAAGTCTTATTTGGTTGCATGTGTATCCACTTCAATCTACATGTGTTGAAGTAAATTGGAATGGAACTTAGTTTAATTCCACTTCAATCTACTTCAACGCACATGGATTGAGACGAATACATGTGCATCCCAACGAGGCTATAGAGATCAGAATGCTTGCTTACCGAAACAGTATAGAAGAGTAGACCCAACGCAGTAAAAAAAAGTTTTGCAAAAATGACACAATAGTTATATGCTGTTACTGCAATTGTGGCCTTGCGGGCGCCCTTAGTCTTGATGTAATTCTCAAAATGTAACACCCTGCTCTCTTCCGACTAATTGTGCTACGCAACTGTAATGGTGCAAAAGGCCATGGCCCAAGGCCCAAGGGCCCATTTCTGAAGTGATATACAGAGAGGATCTCCCAAGACAATTTTGGTGCACAATGGCTTTTTTTTGGCAAGGAAAGAAGAATTATATTATGAATTACAAAATAGTACCCACCCTGTGAATAGGACAACTCAAAACCTAACCTGTTAGATGCTTTGCAGTATGGATGACCACACAGGCAAATACTCAGCAAATGGCCTGAAACCAAATGCCCAACGAACGACGGCCAACGCTCCTGTAGGCGGAATTAAATAACAATTTTGGTGCACAATGGCTTGGGATACCCCTTTTACAAGGATTTGACAAGGAAATGTTGAAGCTCCTACACCAGATGATAAGGCTGTGGAACAAGGTCACCGGAACCAGAGGAAAACTTCAAGTAGGCACAGCGAATTGACAAGCAAAAAAGGAAAGCGTAATCTACAAATGGCCCATTGGTGGGATGATCTGCGTGTGCCAGCAAAACAAACTACAAGAGGACCTTTTCCTTCTTCACAAGGATTGGAGGATCGATATCGATGCCCATGTTAGCGGCGGTGCCAGCGATGATCCTCATAGCAGAGTCGATGCTCTTGCAGTTCAAGTCCGGCAACTTCTCTTGAGCTATTGCACGCACTTGATCTGCCGTTACTTTTCCCACCTTCGTTCGCTGTGGCTCTTTTGAACCTTTTTCGACACCTATAAGAACCAAGATTCAGACAATAAGGTAAGGAACCATCGTGGCTCTTTCGAACCATTTTCTGTACCTAAGAATGAGGATTCGTTGTCACGAGGACATATAAGGGACCATTTGCTCGTTAAATGGAAAAGAGAATATATGCTCTAACATAGAAAGCTGGCTGTCTGACACCAGCATATGCATTTGCAGGTACTGATGCGGTGACATTCATTCTCTGCAGCCCATAGTTCATGCCTATATCTTAACATGCAAACAGATATTATGTGCAGTGACTTGTGAGTGAATGTACTTAGACCGGAATAAATTTACTCTTTCTAGAAGAATCTTATTTAGCTAGGCTGTACATCCAAAACAACGAATTGTTGCATAAGTTCATGGGAATTGGAAATGGAAAGCTAGAGTTGAAAGACAGCAAATAAAAATACCAAGTTACTGTTACCAACACCCAACACTGAATCATTGAGCAACTGTCGACTGCTCCAGACTAGATTGAGTTGCAGTTGCATTCGCTGTTGTTATACAAACATTTGACAAAAACAATGTGGACTGTCTGAACTTTTTTTTTTTGAGGGATCAGGGACTGACCGAACTTAATAATATCTAACAGAGTTACACACCGGACCGCTAATTGCCTAATCCAATGTGGTGCACTTGCACAAACCATAAATACCATTCCTTTTCCTTCATGTTCTATTGCTTTTATAGATAGATTGGGCAATTTGATGAATGCACCGCAAAACTCTGAATAGATGCAAGCTAATGTACAGGGTGTGCACCTGCAGCCTTGAGTAGCAGGACTGAAGCCGGAGGGGTCTTCAAGACGAAGGTAAAGCTCTTATCCTGCAAAATGCAAGCAAAGGAACCATCATTACGACAGCCATAACTCCACATTAGCAATCGATTCTCAGACAAGCGCCCAAAGTAGAACACACAGCATTAGTCTCACTCACATCAAACACGGTGATCTCGACGGGGATGATGTAGCCGGGCTTGTCGGCCGTCTTGGCATTGTACTCCTTGCAGAACGCCATGATGTTGACACCCTTGGCACCGAGCGCCGGGCCGACAGGCGGCGCCGGCGTCGCCTTGCCGGCCTCGAGAGCCAGCTTTATAAGGCCCACCACTGCAGGACAAGGAAGGGGTTAGGCGCAAGAACGTCATCCCTGATGCGGCAGGAATGCTGACGACGCCGGCCTAGAGAGGGGGCACGGACCTTTCTTGGCCTTGCCTCCCGGCTTGGGCGGCGCCATGGCCCTGACGGCGAGCGTCCGCCGCGAGGAGGGGCCGGCGGCGGGCGCGGGCGCCAGCGGCCGGAGGAAGGACGCGGGGGCGCCGAGGAACGGGGAGGAGAGCTTCCCAGGGGCGGAGCTACAGGGTGGTCCCTGTGGGCCGCGGACCACCCTGCGCTCAGCCCATCGAAGGCACATAGGATCATCTGGAAGAGTCCAAAGTTGTGTGCTGCTTGCTTTCTGCCTTCGGTCCGTCATCCCCTATCGCGAGTTCACGTCAGATTTCGCACAATCACACAGCGTCGCGCCCCTTCCTATTCTTTCCCGCGCAGCCGTGCGGTGTCCTGTTCTGTGTGCGCGTGCGACGCAGCTATGCAGCGACACCGCGATGGCAGCAGTAGAGGCCACGACCATTGGCAATTATGTGACTGCAAGCGACGAGCAGTATCCCAACAGGTACATCTAAATTCTGGGATAAATACTCCAACTGCTGACCGCTGTTAAGCCAAAGCCAATTAACCTGTTGTCAAATCTTTCTACCCTAGCAACTAAGCAAAATAGGAGCTAGGATTGGTGATCAGCGATCCATGATCGGCATGAACAGCAAAAGTGCACAAGACACAAGTATGCAAAACTCTTAGGGCTTTGGATTATTGGAGGACTTTTTTTTTGGAGGGCAGAATTATTTTAAGAAGTTCATATGTTCTCTTTAGTCTTTATCTAAATGGTATTGTGTTTGGTAATTCATATACTTGTATACTGATATGTCGTGTTTATAGTGGTTAAATTTTTTTAAACAATGGACCACCCTACCTATAAATCCTGGCTACGCCACTGGAGCTTCCTGGTAGGGGCATGGTAAGGGCGGCCTTGGAGAGATAAGGAAGTGGTGGCCATGGCTGTGTTCATCGCGGCGCGGGGGAGGAGGGGAGCCGGTAGCGGGAGATAAGCAGCGCCGCGAAGGAGCAGTGCAGCGGTGAGGTGTTCTTCCCTCCGCTGCTCCCTGCCTCCTATCTAATCCGCAGGAGGGGGCAGGGCACTCCCCTGTTGGATACGCCTTCTCACAAGGGAAACGTCTTTTGCTCGAGACGACATCAGACTCGTTTGTATTGGAACACGTAGTTCAGGACTAACAAGATTTAGCAAGGTCACCTGTCTCCTCTTGAGAAAATTGATGATGCACAGGCTCGTTTACACGCGAATAGTGATACGACCATCAAGGAATCTTGCCGTATTTTTCCTCTTGATGAGAAGCAAAAAAAAAAAAAAAGAGGACAGGAGAAGCAGGCAATCAGAATCAGCAAGACGGCTCCTGCCTCTGCTTCTCTCTCGTGTCATTTCATTAAGAAATCTCCTGTCCAATTTTGATGCCAGAGGGAGTTTGATTCTCGCACTTGAATATTCACTCACCTTTCTCAAAAGTGGAAAATCTTGAGCCTTTTTGCTCACCAAACAGGGATACCGAACTGCAGACTGCGCTATTCTGATGAATGATATGGCTGCACCGGAATAATACGCCCGAGTTACATGTAAATTGCATGTCAAATTCAACACCAGATGATTTCCTTCTACAAACCGAAATCAGGGAATCGAACATGATAGATTAGCCACACATATGAAGCCTTTCTATTGCTTATTTTCCACAGATTTACACAGCAGAGGTCTGGACCTCCTAACTTCAAGGATCACAGTACCGAAGGTGAAAAGATATTATACATAAAGTACAAACAAATGTTGCTCAAATCTCTGCAACAAACATTCCGAATTGAAACAGAACAGCGTAATCCACATTCCCGACATTTACTACTGAAATCTCATCATAGCAGCTCTGAAAGAAAGCAAATCAACAAAGGAAAAAAAAGCACAGCAACTCGGGCATTCCTCATATTCTATTTTCAATTTTGAAGGAATCCACCACTGTATGCAGCCTATCCTTCATCTTTTCCCATCTTCTCTCGTTTGCTCCAGTAGTCAATGTGAAAAATTTACCTGCAGTATCCCACTCAATTAGAAAACAGTAGATGGCAGTGATCAGCTACGCCATTCGTACAGTTTTCCAGTTACAAGGTCGAGAGTACAATATATGACAAATATTAACTACTAATAGAACATCTTACTGACAGAGAAGATTGCAGGTGGAAGGTCATACCATTTGCAATTACAATAGCACCAAGTGCATGTCTGGTGTAGTTTGGAGCCTGAGCTGTGAACTCAAAAGTGTAGTAAGCTCTCCCATCAACATCATTCTGCATGACAAAACACATATTGTAAATTTAACAACATAAGTACCAAAGTATTTCTATCAAGAACAGAATAGCATGGTCAATGTGAACAGCATGATGTTCCACAAATAACAAATTGATTCTAATACAAATGGGAGAAGTACTAGCTAGTTTACGGTGCTACCGATATGTTTTATCTGTCATATTGTCACCTGTACTATCAAGTTCGTAACTGACTACCAAATCTTTTATTAGCTAAGCATACCAGTTGAAACATGGAAACCAGGCAACAATTTTCAATAAATGCTGTAGGTGGAAGCCATTCATTAGTACATATGTTATTTTCAGAGAGTAGCTGTTCAGCTTAATGCTCGACCTAATAATAGAATGAACTCAGAAAGATTCGTCAATCAGCACCAACTAAGTTGATTCAGTCTTTTATAATGCTGTCCACAAACCAATTAGCATGCCTGAATTATTTTTTTTAAAGAACCATGATATGTCTTAAATCATCATTCCCCAATCCTCAAAGATTTGACATGCACCGGTGTCCATGAATATTAACAGGAATAGTTAGATGAAGCATGGCAAATTGGAAGGAAGGCACACCTCTTTCGCCTCAATTAACTTTGTCTTCTGTGTTGGTGGTGCCAAAACTTTTTTTATCAAAGCTTCGGCAACCTGGAAAATAGGAGTTAATAAATCGAAATTGGACCCTTTCCCCAATCCCAGTTTTTTTTAATGGAAAAGGGAGTAGTAAACCTTATCAGGAGGACCAAGATCACGAATATCCTCCTTGCTAGTGGGAATAGAGTTGACGCTCACACTCTCCAGAGGCTCTATCACATCTTTGTACACCTTGTCTTGCCCTTGCACAGCCACTTCCTGGATAGGATAATGTGATTAGCCTCACACACATCATGAGAAAATACATCGTGCAGCCAAAAAACTAAGCCAAATTGTGTTTCTTTCTCTTCAATCAACCACTGACAATAATTAGTACAAGAAGTGTTTTGTCACCTCCCATCCGAACGGGTAGAGGAAGGAGTAGCCAGCCTTCTTGTCGACGACAGGCAGGAACCCTTTCTTAGCCTCTGCTGCGACTATACCAGATCAGAATCGCACTCAGAGGCGCAGTTTTGATCAAATAAACCAGTCACAGTGCAAGCTCGTCTCGCACTGAGCGGTCAGTGTACATCAATCAAAGCACGCAACGCTGCAGAAGGCGAAGCAGTGTAAGGCGATAGTGAAGTAAATTCGAAGGAGCAACTCACATGCCGCCGGATTAAGCCGGGAGAGGAACGCGGCGGCACCGGCCACAAGCACCCGCCGCCGTCCGGAGCAAGCCGCCTCCTCTGCGTCAGGCAGGTCACACAACAACGTCGGTACTCGGTAAAGCGAGACGCCATAGAGCGAAGGAGGGAAGGAACGAGACGCAATCTGCTCAGGAGAAGCGGCGGTGGGGGTACCAACCGTTGTCGAGCTGCCGCGGCGGTGCGGGGCCGCAGGCGGCGGCGACGGGCGAGACGGCGCAATGCCGCTTGCGCAGCGACGGGGCCCCGGCTCCAAGGCGGCGTGCGGCGGCCGCTGGAGAGGAGGACGTCGCCCGGAGGGAGGCGGCGGGCACGGCCGTGGCCATGGGAGGCGTCGGGGCGTCGGCGAGGAGGGCGGGGCGCCGGATGGGGCGGAAGCGAAAGCGAAGCGACGAAAAGCTTTGCGGACTCCGTGCGCCGAGTAGGATTTCGCTGCGTTTCTGGTCCACACGACGCGCGCAGAAGACCGTGACAGTTGGTCGTCTTCCTGGAAAGCCAGAAACCCAGAACAATTCCTATAAAAATTAACAAAAAATGAAAAAAGTAGTACAGTCCATGGGCTGTACTGCCAGGAGCCTAGAAGCCCAACAGAAAAGGACAAACCAGCCCACGTGACCATTTGACACTGGTACAATTTTACGAGCAAAAAGTCCACTTTTCATCTTTAACTTTTGCGAAAGTCCGTTTTTCCTCCCTCAACTCTAAAACTGGGCAAACTATCTCCCTCAACTTTTGAAACCGTGCGTTTTACCTCCCAGACCAAGTTATAAGCGGTTTTGAAGATGATTTTGTCTTTTTTATATATTTATTTCGGCTGAATCTTTGAAAAATCATAGTAAATCACAGAAAAATCATAAAATAGAAAATCTAATTTTATTGGACTCCACATGAGAAGATCTACACAGTGAACATATAATACGGTATGCTTTAGTACAAAGTTTTTGCTGTAGATTTTGATTTATTCTTTTTTGTAATTAATTAGAATAATTCATAACTGCAGTTTCTATGGTCCAATTATGGTAAAATTTTTATGATGGCCTAATTATTGTATACTTGAACTGTAGTAAAAATTTCATCCTCATAAATCTATAACTAAGTTATACATGATCCAATGAATATGAAATTTTTACTACAATTCAAGCATACAATAATTAGGCTACCATAAAAATTTCATCACAATTGGACCATAAAAACTACAGTTATGAATTATTTCAATTAATTACAGAAAATAATAGATCAAAATCTACAGAAATAACTTTGTACTAAAGCATATCATATTATATGTTCGCTGTGTAGATCTACTCATGTGGAGTCCAACAAAATTGGATTTTCTATTTTATGATTTTTCTGTGATTTACTATGATTTTTCAAAGATTCAGCCGAAATAAATAAAAAAGAAAAAGACAAAACCGCTTATAACCGGGCCAGGGAGGTAAAATGTACGGTTTCAAAAGTTGAGGGAGGTGGTTTGCCCGGTTTTGGAGTTCAGGGAGGAAAAGCGGACTTTCGCAAAAGTTGAGGGAGAAAAAGTAGACTTTTTCCATTTTACAATGGTGTATAAAGACTGAATATGTGCTGAAGAAAACTGAATCATGATAATTTTTTTTAGGAGAACTGAATCATGATAATTGAATCCATTCTCTGAGAGTCCATCTCACTATTAAACCCATTCCCCACTGTTGTTACTCTATTGAAAGGAAGACCGTGACAGATGGTCGTCTTCCTGGACCAGAAGCCCAAAACAGTTCCTATAAATTAACAAAAGAAAAGTATTAGTACATGGGCTGTACTGCTAGGAGCTTAGAAGCCCAACAAAAAGGTCAAACGAGCCCACATGGTCATGTGATACTCGTACAATTTTACAGAGAGGAGGGGAAAAAACTCCCCTTCTCCGGCCATGAATTCTTGTATAAGCTCCACTAAAAAAAATGAATTCTTGTATAAGCAAAGGGTTATGGTTGACCAAGTGCCTGAAGGGCGACGGTTGGCTGTTATCTGTCTGTTTGAGATTAGCTGTCGCTTAGCGGATGTAACGGCTCAGTGACATGAGGCCCATCTCAGTGGAAGCTTCGTGTGACACGATTATCAACTCTCTATGGGTCTCAGTGACATGAGGCCCATCTCAGTGGAAGCATTAAATGAGTTGCCACATAGACATTTTTTTGATGACGTGACAGTGTATTTAAGAAGAGAGAGAAGAAATATGTTTTATCTAGATGGAACTCTCTTGACACGATTACCAACTCTCTATGAGTCTTTGAAATTAAATGCTTATGAAACCACGGAATGAAATTCTCTATTGAGAGTGGGTGTTTCATCTAAGTTTCATTTCATTTCAAATGACGTGGCAGTCTTGGAAACAACGTAATGAAACTCCCCAGTGAGACTAGCCAAATAGTGATTTTTGTGTGTGACTAGTGACATAATAGTGATGTAATGGTGACTTATGGCTGGTGGCCGAAGGGGTACAAAGACCGTGTATGTGCTGAACAGAAAACTGAATTTTGATAATTGAATCCATTTTTCTAAACGGTAATGCTGGAAAGCAGACGTCCATCCACTCGGACACCTCGGTTGGTGGACTCCGACATCCAGAAGGCTATCATATTCGCTCCCCTCCGGTCACCACAGTTTATGTTAAAAAAATACTCATGCATCGCCGCAATTGCGTTTCGTCCCGCCTCCCGCACGCCTTCCTCTCCACCGCCACCGCGCCTGCACCGTCGCGACGTGCTCCCCCACGACCGCACAACCACTACTGCCTTGCCACGCGAGGCTGCACCCACCCGGCTGCTGTTGTCGCCTCCATCGCAGGCACCGCTCGCTGGGGGCACCGCACACGCCCTATCATCGGGGCAACGCAGCCGCTCACCAGGGGCCGCATAGCCGCTTGCCCACTGCCATCCTCCTTCTCCATCGTGACTGCACAACTGAATCCCGCTGTGCAGTGCTCCGCCTACCTACCAGGTTTTGTTGAAGCTGCATGTTGCAAACGTATGTTTCAAGTGTTTCAGAGGTATGTTGTAAGTGTTTCAAATAAATGTTGCAAAAGTAGATTAGAATGTTGCATGTGTTGCAATGGTTGTAGATGTGTCGGTGTTCGGACCCGGGAGGGCCCTAAGCCGACAAGTGAATTTGTGATGCGTGCTCCCTTATCCGGATGGTGATGCAAAGAGAATACACGAAAATTTATCCTGGTTCGGGCAAAGAAGGCCCTACGTCCAGCAGAAAAGAGGAGAGTGTTGTATTTCTTTACACCGAAGCGCTTGTGTAGGGGTTACAAGCTGTGAGAGAGGAAGTCGGTCCCAAGTCTTAAAAGAGAAGGAAAGGTGGAGTGTTGCTTGTGATTGTCCTGTCCTAAGGGGGAGCCCTCTTCCTCATCTTTTTATAGACTCAAGTGGAGGCCGAGGGATACAAAAAAACTCTAGGTCGATGCCTCGGAGGAGAAGGTTCGGCGGGTACTGTAGAGGTTTGCTGTAGCGACGTGCCCTAGTAATGTTCGGCCATCCCCGGGGTGTCGCGGTGATGTTGATGACGGGACGGTGAAACATCCTGGGTGCTGTGGCGGGCATGCGATCCCCTATAGTCGACGTGCGGGCATTGCTCCTTTGTTGACCGGCGGTGCTCGAGGCTCGGTCGGGGTGTAGTGGAGAGGGTCGATGAGGAACGGATAAGGCCGAACCCTAGAAAACCTAGGGTATGACGGTCGTCGTTTTGTGCCTCGAGGGGGGATCGAAGGTAGAACAGTGCCCAACATGGCGTGTATAGTAGCAGCCTTTTACCGTTCATCCCGGGATGGTCAGTAAAAGGTAGGATTAGATGTTAGAACTGTTTCCACGATGGTGCTGCTGTAGCCACGTAGGTGGAAATTGCTGCATTAAATGCTTTTGTCTATAAACAGGTAGGCGAGGAGGGGTCGATGGGCCTAACCCTGTGTCGTGCGAGTCAGAGATTTTCTGGGGTTGAGACCTTCCCTCGAGCGGGCCTCGTATGAGTCAGAACTTGGTCGAGGGTAGGCTGGTATTGCTTTTTGTATGCGGGGCGAGCTCGGTGTAACCATGCTGGTGGTACATTGGTTCGACTCTTTAAGGGGTCTCAAGGCGAGAATTTCTCGGGAGTTTGCTTCTTTTAATCGTCGGTTTTTGGTACCCCTAACCCAGGTATCCAACAGTAGCCCTCGAACCTTCGCGCGAGTGTGGACACTCTTGCGGAGGCTCAGCGAGTTGTTAACTGGAGTTGTAGCATCGTTGTTCTCCTGTGGGTGCGTGCGAACGCACCCGTCGGGTGTAGCCCCCGAGGCCTCAGTGAAGTATGTAACTCCTTTGAAGGCTTTAGTGTGTTATGTCGAGGGACCGGTCCCTTCTCGTCGTGGCTGCCTTGTTGCGGGCAAGCCCCTAAGCCTCGCGCGCATGAGGTCGATAAGAGTCTTGCCCATCTTAACCGTCTGACCCCTTCGCATCCCTTAGGTAAGGAGGAGGGCCAAGGTCACCGTACTACCCTCGATGGGTGAGTTTCGTCGTTCCCTGGTGAGTTACTAACGGGAAATTCAAGTGGGAGCCCGTGCCCCGTTTGATAAGGGTCGGCTGGCGGCCGTGGAGGCGCTCTCCAAAAGTGCCAAATGGTTGTCATGTGGGTCTCGGCTCCGTTCGATAGGATCCGAGGGCTCGATGCCTTCCTCCAAGGGGATTTCACCGCCGACCTCCCTTTTAGCCTTGAATATGTCTGAGGGCGTCTCGAGAAGATGGCTCGAGCCTTGGCCTTGTATGGGCTCGCCCTTGGGCATCCCTAACTTTGTTTACTCAGGGACAACTATCAAACCCTGGTCGAGGGCTAGCTTTCGAACCCTTGTGGTTTAAAACAGACTCTGAGCCCGTGGTTCCTTCGTCTGGAAGAGTCTGTCTGTGAGCCTCCTTTCCCACCCATTAGGGCGCGTCTTTTTAGGGGAGAAGTGGAAATGGCGCGGAAGTGGGCGGCGTGGCGAGCAGTTAGCGGACGAGCGGCTGACACGTGCCTGAGCGTGCGGGTTTCATGGGAACGGTTAGGTGAGGGCATTAAATGTGGAGATTTTACTTGCCTCGTCATTGGATCCACCCATTAGCTTTACGCCAGGGTATAAATACGGAGCCTAGGGTTTCGTTTATCCCTTCCTAGCCCTTGTGATTGCCTCCTTATTCTTGGTTGCCACCGCCGCCAACTCCTTATAGCCACCGTCCTGCAAACCCCACCGTCGCCGTCCTCTAAACCTCGCATCTATGGCAGGAAAGAGCCCAGTCCTCCCTGTTGACGCATGGGTTCGCTCCTCGGTGATAGAGAAGAAGTTGCTAGAGCTCGTGCGCGATGGTCTCCTCCGCCCGAGGACCACCCGAGACTCGCTGGAGTGGAGGACGTCGCCGGCCAGCCACCGAGAACCAGCGCCATCGGAGGGGTACATGGTTAGCTTCGTCGCTTTCCATGAGAGGGGATTCGGGGTGCCACCAAGTCGGTTCATGCAGGCCATCCCACACTACTATGGGGTGGAGCTCCATCACTTCACCCCCAATTCCATCTCGTAGGCTGCCATTTTTGCGACCGTCTACGAGGGGTATTTAGGGATCGAGCCCCATTGGAAGCTATGGCTCCACCTGTTCAAGGCGGAGCATTTTGCCAAGAAGGCAGGCGAGAAGGGAGTACGGAGGGTGATGCACGCGAGGAGCTGCACAATCTAGGTGCGGCCCGGTCAAGGTGAGTTGTACATCTTGACACAGCTCATCTCATCGAACAGCGAGTGGCACGACGGCTGGTTCTACCTCCACAACGACGACGATCAGTTGCCTCGCTTCACTGGATAGGTGCTAATGTCCCAGAAGGAGAACTGGTCGTACGACGTCATCGAGGAAGACCAGCCAAAGCTGCAGCCGCTCCTCGACACGCTGAGGAGACTCCGCCTGCGTGGGCTAACCATGGGCATGGTGGTTGCCTCGTTCCATCGCCGGAGGATCCTGCCCCTGATGCAGCGTCGACTGCAGATGGATCAGATGCAGCCGGATGTCACACGAGACACTCTCCCTTGATGAGGTTGTCCATCGAGACCGATGGGTGGTGGGTGGCTTCAAGCAGGAGGACATCAACAGGGTCCCGATGCAACCCAACCAGGGATTCAAGCCCCTGGTAAGCATTGTCTCGCTAGTCTCGTGCCCCCTTTTTCCTTGGTTTTGTTCATTTAGCCCGTCGAGTTTTCCTTGTGCAGGATCTGTCAGCGGTTAAAGACTCACCGCAACCAGTCCCAGAGGATTGTGCGGCTCGACAGGTGAGACGCTTCTCCGTGGCTCAAGAGAAATAGGAGAAAGATGTCACGAAGAAGCGGCACAACAGGAAGATCCTCGAGCGCGAGACGTTGATAAAGCGCCATCGCCAACAAAGGCTCGAGGGTCTTCCTGAGGAGGAGTCCCCGTCTGAGACAGTCTTAGGGGAGGAGGATGATGGCGATGATGAGGGGGATGATGATGTTGAGTCGTGGTACGACACCGTGAATTCACTCGCCCATCTCCCTGACGTGCGATTCCTGCAGGAGTCCATCGGCAAGAGGTCGACCTCCCAGGCATCGAGGGCGGCTTCGGTGGCCATCGAGGGAGAGGAGACACGGATAGAAAGGAGAGCCCCTGAGGGGCCTTCAGGAAGGGGATCCACCGAGCTAGCGGTCCTACCATCGTCGCTAGTGAGGCCGCGCTCACGTGCCCTGTTGCCTCGGACTTCGTCGGTGGGGAAGTTTGCGACGCCGCCGCCTGAGGCTAGAACATCATCATCCGGTGGCTATGACACCTGCCAAGGCACTCAAGGCCGGTGCTGTCCTGATGATGCGGACACCGGCGGATGATGCCACCTAGGTCACGAGGTGTCAGGCTGCGTTAGAGCGGCTTAAGGCGAAGGAGGCCGCCGTCAAGGCTAGGCACGAGGATTGGAGACGCCGCCTGGGAGCCAGAACAGGTCGAGGCAGCCTCGGGCGCTGCTAGGCTCGACGAGTCTGGAAGTGTTGGCCCAGAGCCAGGGTCGACCAAGGGGGCCCCAGAGGTCATCGAGCCCAGCAAGGCTAGGACATCCGCCCGTGATGTAGGGCAGGTGGATGTGAAAGAGATGAAGGATGTGGTGGAAACCCTGCAAGATGCAAGGAAGGAGGAGAAGTAGCCAAAGCTGCAGATGGAGCGGGAGTAGCCGCAACAGCAGCAACAACAACAACATCAACGAGGGCAGTAGTCGCTGCCACAGCCGGAGGCGGAGCAACGTGAGTTAGGCTGGCCGAAGAAGCCGATGGCGAAGGCAGAGCGAGAGGTGGCCGTGCCACCGCCTAACACGCAGGCATAGATGCCAGCGAGCGAGGGGCCACTTCCGCCCGAAGGGCCGACGCCGGCCATGATCGACCTCACTTCTGATGATCCCCCATCTGATAAGGGGAAGAAGAAGGCGAACGTCGAGATGATTGACTCCTCGGATCAGCCCGGGACCTCTGCGGCGCTAGATGATGACATGGCAAAGGCATACACTAGGTGGCCCAACTTCACGGAGCTGGCGCTCGTGCGGGCGGTGGAGGAACTCCCATGCTAGGGGCGCTCGCCCCTTGAGTTCAGGGACGCGGCCAATCCCGACGTCGAGCCCTTCTTCGTCCTCGACAACAAGGATGAGGTGAAGTACTAGGAGTATGTTGAGGGGCTCCGCAAGCACTCCATGCAGTCTTTGCGGATGGTCGCGGATACCCTGGTCTGGCACATGTCGGGGGCCTTCGAGGTAAATTGTGTTTGTCTTGATGTTTTCTTTGGCTTGACCCCCTTTTTCCCTTGGTTCTGATTTTGGGTTTGATCGTGACCAGGAGCTCAAGGAGCGGTCGCGCCATAAATCATTATTTATCTGCCACGAGAGCGGTGTGTGGACGGCACTTCCTCATCAATGGGCTTTGGTCGAGGATGCCAACAAGCGGTTGTCCAAGAAGAGCGCCGAGGTGGATGAGCTTCGCGTCATCCACGCAGCGCTCAAGGAAGAGGCGGCATAGGCTCAGGACACCGCGGCCAGAGCCTAGGAGGATGCGGCAAAGGCTCAAGGGGGAGGCGGCAAAGGCTCGAGGGGACCTTGCACCGCTATTAGCGTGAGTGAAGGAGCTTGAGGAGGACGTCGCTCTCATCAGCGGCCAGCGTGATGCCCTTAACATGCAGATCAGGCTGGTGTCCGCTCGCGTCAGGACCTCAACTAAGAAGGTCAAGACGCTGAAAGAGACCGTCTGAGAGAGGGACGAGGCTCTCTTGGGCACCGGTCGGGAGATCGAGACACCGAGGGCGACCGTCCACAACAAGGACGAGGCTCTTCGAGCGGCCGAGAAGGCACACGGCGAGCTGCGCGATCAGATCGTGGGCTGGCAGACCCATGCTGAGGGTAAGCTTTTGCTTAACTCTGACCTTAACTTTGAACTCTTGTGTTTTTGCTGACTTGATCTCATGATTCAGAGCTAGAGAAGCAGCAGCGTGAGACCCAGGCGATTGCCACCTCGTTTCAAGCCCTCCTTAAGGCCGAGGTCGGGCAGAACCAACTGCTCCAGGGTGCCGTCACCACGGTGTGCGACAACCTAGGGGTTGAGCCCGATGCTGACACTGAGGAGGACGCGCCGGCGAACTCCTTTGTGCACCACATGACGTCGCTGGGCAACCTCATACGCGAGAAGGTGTGGGGCGCGCTGCACCATGGTGTGAAGAGGGCCCTGGTGGTCGTTCGCTCCGGCTTCGAGTACGATATGAGCCTCATCGCTGATGGCTTCACCTCCAACCCAACCAAAGACTGAGGAGGAGAACGAGGCGGCCTGCCTGGGGCTGATCGAGTCTGCTAAAGAGTCTAGGGGTCAACTCGCATGGCTGTTCGAGGACGAGGTGCTCCCGCCTGCTGACGATGAGGGCCTGTGAGACAAATCTAGGCATGGAGGCCCATGTAATAAGTCAGTTATCGTTCATGACTTGTATTTTTGTGGCCCCCAAGGGCCTTAAAACATTTAGATATAAATATGTACTAAATATCTTTTTTCATTCGAGTCTTTCATTCCCTTTTTCCTTCGAATTGTTCTCTTTTCGTGGTTTTCTTGGCGCGCGGTTGCATCCCTTAGCATAGGGTGTGAGTGGAGGTACCATTGCCCAGAGGCATAGGCAGTCTCATGGCTCGACGGCCCCTTGTCCTTAGGATGCCTTTGCGGCCTTGTCTACCATGTAAGAACTCGTATCGAAGTGTATAGGAACGTTAGACGTCGACTTTTTGAAACCGTGAACTTTTTCTAAGTCTTCTTAGCATGCGGTTGCACCCCTTGGCATGTGAGATTGAGTGGAGGTACCATTGCCTGAAGGCGTAGGCGGTCTCATGGCTGGACAACCCTTGGGTCTTACAGTGCCCTCGCGGCCTTGTTGACTATGAAAAGGTTTTTGAAAAAATGCGATTTTTTAGGGACATAGGGGGTTTCCCCCTTTCTAGCCCCTGAGGGAGGTTCGACGCTGCGAAAGCAGGGTCAATCCTACCTATTTTTTATGAAGGAATACTTTGAATAAGGATATACTCTTTATTTATTCATGAAATAGAAACAAGTACAAAGTCTCGAGGCTCTGAGGGTAAAAGCGATGTAGCTGTTCAATGTTCCATGCGTTGATGAAGATCTCACCCTTATCATTGGATAGCTTATAAGTACCGGGCTTCAACACCTCTACAACGATGTAAGGACCTTCCCATGGAGGGGTGAGCTTGTGTCATCCTTTGTTGCACTGCCTTCGCCGAAGCACTAAGTCACCAATATGGAGGTCTCAATTGCGCACGTTGTTGTCATGGTAGCGTTGAAGATTCTGCTGGTATCTTATAGAGTGTAACAGGGCTATATCTCGAGCCTCCTTGAGCTGGTCGAGGGCGTTCTCTCTTGCGGTGTCATTACTTTATTCATTATAGGCTTTTAGCCTTAGGGATCCATACTCCAAGTTAGTTGGAAGCACAGCTTTAGACCCGTAAACCAAGAAATATGAAGTGAACCCCGTGGCTTGACTCAGCGTTGTTCTCAGGCTCCATAGGACCGAAGGGAGCTCAACGGCCCATTTCTTGCCATGTTTGTCCAACCTGTTGAAGATTCTCGACTTTAGGCCTTGTAAAACCATGTCATTGGCGCGTTCAACTTGGCCATTTGTCTTTGGATGAGCTACAGCTGACCAGAGCACATGGATGTGATGGTTATCGTAGAAATCCAAGAACTTCTTGCCAGTGAACTAGGTGCCATTGTCTGTGATGATGCAGTTAGGAATCCCAAAGCGATGGATGATGTTGGTGAAGAACAGCGCAGCTTGCTCTAACTTGACGTTGGTAACGGGTCAGGCCTCGATCCACTTGGAAAATTTATCGATAGCGACGAGCAAGTGGGTGAAGCCCCTGATCATTTTCTTTAGGGGTCCGACCAAGTCGAGCCCTCAAACTGCGAACGGTCATGTGATGGGGGATGATTTGCAGGGCATGAGCTAGGAGGTGGGTCTGCCTCGCGTAATACTGGCATCCTTTGTAGGAGCGTACCAGCTTAATGGCATCGGAGACCACGGTTGGCCAATAGAAGCCCTGCCGGAACGTGTTTTCGACGAGGGTTCAAGGCACCACGTGATGACCACAAGCCCCCGAGTGTAGATCTCTAAGTAGATTGTGCCTTCCTCGATTGTGATATAGCGCTGTAGGATGCCGGTCGGGCTTTATCGATAAAGCTCCTTGTCACTGCCATATATCACAAAGATCTTGGCTCGGTGAGCGATCCGTCGAGCCTCGGTCTTATCCGAAGGGAGCTCCCCTCGAATGAGAAAGTTGAGGTACGGAATGCACCAGTCGGGCTCGAGGTCGGGTGGTGGTGGTGGGCTTTCCATCTGCATGACGTCAGCCTCGGTCGAGGGGCTTCTGCCTTAGGTGGGGGTCGAGTGATAGATCGTCGACCCCCTTTGTCTTTCCGAGGTTGATAGAAGGTTCATGAAGATCTCTCGAGAAAACATCAGGCAAAACTGTGGTTCGACCAGACATGATTTTCGTGAGTTTGTCGACAGCCTCATTGTATTTCCGCGCGACGTGGTTGAGCTCAAGGCCGTGGAACTTATCCTCAAGGCATCGTACCTCCTTGCAGTAGGCTTCCATCTTAGGATCATGGCGGCTTGAGTCCTTCATGACCTGGTCGATCACGAGCTAGGAATCACCATGAACGTCGAGGTGTCAAACTCCGAGCTCGATGGCGATGCGCAAGCCGTTAATGAGGGCCTCATACTCAACTACATTGTTGGAGACAGCGAAGTGGAGTCAGAGTACATAGCGCATGTGAACTCTGAGGGGTGAGATAAAGAGCAAGCCCGCGCCTGCTCCTATTTTCATCAACGACCTGTTGAAGTACATGGTCTACATCTCGGCCTAAATCTGAGCAGGAGGCAGTTGCGTATCGGTCCACTCCGCCAAAAAATCCACCAGCACTTGGGATTTGATTGCTTTGCGCGGTGCATAAGAGAGGGTCTTGCCCATGAGCTTGATCGTCCACTTGGCTATCCTTCCCAAGGCCTCCTGGTTCTGGACTATCTCCTCCAGAGAGAAAGAAGAGACCACGGTCACCGGGTGGCCCTCGAAGTAGTGTCGGAGCTTGCGCCGCGTCAATACGAAGGCGTATAACAGCTTTTGGATTTGTGGATAGCGAACCTTAGTCTCCGAGAGTACCTCACTGATGAAGTAGACTGGCCTCTGAACGGGTAGAGCATGTCCTTCCTCCATCCTCTCGATGATTATGGCCGCGCTGACCTCTTGTGTCATCACGGCGACGTAAAGCAAGTGGGGTTCCCCCATGGTCAGAGGGACAAGGATTAGAGGGTTGGACAACATGGCCTTGAGCTTGGTAAGAGCTTCCTTGGCCTCGAGGGTCTATGAGAAGTGCTCTGATTTCTTCAGGAGACGATACAAAGGGAGCGCTTTCTCGCCGAGGCGTGAGATAAAGCGACTAAGGGCCGCAAGGCAGTCTCTGACCTTCTGTACACCCTTCAGATCTTGAATGGGGCCCATTTTGGTGATCGCAGAGATTTTCTCTGGGTTGGCCTCGATGCCACGCTCGGAAACGATGAACCCTAAGAGCATCCCTCGAGGAACGCCGAAGATGCACTTCTCAAACTTGAGCTTAATATTCTTCGCTTTAAGGCACTTGAACGTGATATCGAGGTCGTCAACTAGGTTGCTGACCTTCTTGGATTTGACCACGATGTCATCAACGTAGGCCTCGATGGTTGGCTCGATGTGTTCCTCGAAAACGTGTTGCATGCATCACTGGTACGTAGCCCCCGTGTTTCGGAGATCAAAGGGTATAGTAACATAGCAATACATGCCAAACGGAGTGAAAAAAAAAGTCACAATCTGGTCGTGCTCCTTCATTTCAATCTGGTGGTAGCCGGAATATGCATCTAGAAATGACAGGGTTTCACATCCCGTAGTAGAATCAATGATTTGATCAATGCGTGGCAAAGGAAAGGAAACTTTTAGATATGCTTTATTTAAACTAGTATAATCTACACACATCCTCCATTTTCCACTCTTTTTCTTAACTAATACAGGATTAGCTAGCCACTTGGGATGATGAACCTCCTTGATGAATCTGGCATCCAAAAGCTTGCGAATCTCCTCGCCGATGACCTTACGCTTCTCTTCATCAAAGCGGCATAAACGTTGCTTCACTGGTTTAGATCCATCCCAGATCTCCAAGGCGTGTTCGGCGACTTCCCTAGGTATGCCCAGCATATCCGAGGGACTCCATGCGAATATGTCGACATTCACGCGGAGAAAGTCGACGAGCACTTCTTTCTATTTGGGGTCAAGGGTGGCGCTGACTTTCAAGTCCTCCCATTCGAGCTGGTAGGTGTAAGGTCCAAATGGATAGAGGGGGGTGAATAGCATATTTAAATTTCTACAAGCTTCACTAAACAACAATGTTAGTATATAAGATGGCGAAGCCAATTCTAGCACTAGCTCAACTACTTTTATGCAAGCCACAAATATAATACTAGTGCAAGGCTATGATCTCTAGTTCACACCAACAAAGATAAGTCTCTAAACTAATTACCCCTAAGTGATACAAACTACTCTAAGCACACTAGACAAAATATAGTGCATGAATGTAAAAGGGAAGTGAATTGATTTTTATACCAACGGTGTTGAGATGAGATGTATCCAAAGAATCAATCACATACCATCATAAAAGAGAATCCTCGGCAAGAGATGACACAAGATTTTTTACCGAGATTCACTTGCTTTCTGGCAAGCTACTCCTTGTTGTGGCGATGCACCCACTTGATGGATCACGAGCTAATTGACTATCAAGAGTCAAACCCTCAGCGGGTGCCGCACATCCACTCACAAGATGGGGATCCTCCAAGCCACGAGCTCCACTAGAGTAGCTAATTCACGAACTCCCACGGGGAAGACTCAAGAACCCCTCACAATTACTTGGCGAGGCTCGAAACAATCTCCAATCATGAGCTAAACACCACCACTGCTCTAAGCCATCTAGGATGTCGAGAAACACCCAAGAGTAACAAGAAATCCATAGCCAACTCAAGAATCAAGTGCCACTAGATGCAAATCACTAAGCAATGCACTTGAATCTCACTCAATCTCTCTAGAGTATGCAACCAAGCTAGGAGATGAGTGGAGAGGAAGTTCTCTAGCTCAAAGTATGTCTCAAGTGTTCAAAGAGTCAAGAGCGAGCACCCCAAACCTGACCACCATCTATTTATAGCGAATGGGTAACCAACTAGCCGTTACAAGACAACGCAGTGAAAATCGTGATGACCGAACGCACTGGTCAGGGTGACCGGACGTGTCTGGTCACTACAGGACAAACAACAACAGTGCGCATCAGAGAGAGCCGTTGCCGTGACCAGACGCGCTACACCGTTTGACCGGACGCGCTGCACCCGGCGTCCGATTGGAGTCCAGAGAGCTCCTCACGCGATCAGACGTGTCCGGTCGCACGTGACCGGACGCGCCACCGCGTCTGATCGACACTGAGACACGCGCTGTCCACTGGGAGTGTGGCCGGACGCTCTGGATCTGCAAGGGACCAAACGTGCCGGTCCATGACCTTCACGCGTGCGTCTCTGCCTGCAGTTTGAACTGACCGGACGCGCAGGTCCACCCTAGACCACGTCCGGTCCAGCGTCCGGTTGGAGTTTTTCAGAGATAAACACTCCAGACTTTTGCCACCTTTTCTCGCCTCCGGCGCAATGGAAAATAGGCATTTCATTTCCTCAAAAACACCTGATGCTCAAACTCTAAACTCCCAAACCCCTCTCTACCGCCTGATGTAGCCCCCAAACCCCTCTCTACCGCTCAAACTCCGCCGCCTTCGCTAATATGCTAACACCACCAAGTGTACACCATCATGTGCATGTGTGTTAGCATTTTCATAATCATTTTTTAAGGTGTTATGTTATCCCTCTACTAGATCCTAATGCATATACTCAAGATGATGACTTAGTAGCACTTGATTCACGAGTTAACCGTGATTGCCCCTCTTGATAGTCGGCTATCAATCCTAAACCCGGTCAATCACTTCTCTACTCATCTTAGACTGGTAAAAGCAAACCCTATGACTATATCTTTACATTGATCTCTTTGTTCCATATCCATCTCCACATGCTTGATCACCTTGATCATCATTTTATATGCATCTCCACCTCTTGTGATCTTGTGGCCATCACTTCATGCCACATGCTCCTTCATCACGTGTGTTGCTTATGCCTAACTCGTTCCACTTGTTACAATAGCATTAGCAACTTGGTGTCATTAATTACTAAAACCAAACTTGGGCTTTCAGTGGGGTCGAGAGTTACTAGCCTAATGTCCTCCGCGGGCTCGAAGTTGCCTGCGTGGCGCTTGGGGTCGGGGATCTCCTTAGCAAAACCGTCAAGGTCTGCAACCAAGGTTACTGACTCCACGATAGCCTCTCCGTGCTCCACACACTCCATGTCGCAGTCGTAGGTGTGCTCGTAGGAGGGCCCAACGGTGATGACACCCTTAAGGCCCGGTATTTTGAGCTTGAGGTAGGTGTAGTTGGAGACTGCCATAAATTTAACGTAGCAGGGTTGCCCAAGGATGGCGTGGTAGGTCTCGTGGAACCCGACTACCTCGAAAGTAAGGGTCTCCTTCTTGAAGTTCGAGGGGATGCCGAAGCAGACGAGTAGGTCGATTCGCCCGACGGGCTCTACCTGTTTCCCTAGCATGACTCCGTGGAAGCCCCCGATGCTGGGTCGGAGCTATGTTCTCTTGACCCCTAGGAGGTCGAGGGTCTGGGTGTAGATAATGTTGAGGCCGCTGCCTCCGTCCATGAGTACCTTGGTGAGGCGCGTGTTGGCGATGATGGGGTCGACGATGAGCGGGTAGACCCTAGGATTGGGGATGTAGTTTGGGTGATCATCACGGTCGAACGTGATGACGGTCTCAGACCAGTCAAGGAAGAGGGAGGTTGTGAGTTGCATGGAGAAGATTTCTCGATGCTTGCGCTTTCGCTAACGCGAGGAGAGGCACATCGAGGGTCCATCGTAGATCAGAAAGCAGTCATGGATCTAGGGAAATCCCTCATCCTTGTCGTCGTCCTTCTCCTTAGGGTCCTCCTTCTTATCATCCTTGTTGATGCCCAAGCTTTCAAAGTATCTCTAGAGCATGTGGCAGTCCTTGAGGTTATGGTTGGTGGGTCTCTTGTGGTAGGGACACGGCTCCTTGAGCATCTTATCAAAGATACCCCCACCGGGGTCCTCAAGGCCTTTTGCGGTCAGCAGCGGCGACAAGATCGTCCGCCGCGGCTTCATGCTTGCCCTGCTGGTTCTTCTTCTTCTTCCTGTTGTTCCTCTTGGTGCCCCGGTTGAAGCTCTCGGGATCTTCATCCTTGCTCTTCCCCTTGTCCTGGTCACCACCGAAGATGGCACCAACTACCTCCTCACCGGTGGCGTAGTTGGTGACGATGTCCGTCAGCTCATTGGCAATGGTGGGGGTGTTGCGTCCCAACTCTCGAACCAATTCCTTACAGGTGGTTTTAGAGAGGAAAGCCATGATGACGTCAGAGTCGGTGATGTTGGGAAGCTCAGTGCGTTGTTTGGAGAAACGGCAGATATAGTCACGGAGGGACTCACTCGACTTCTGCTTATAGCTCCTGAGGTCCCAAGAGTTGCCGCGGTGCACATAAGTCCCCTTGAAGTTCTCCTCAAACACCTTTCCCAGATCATTCCAATTGTAGATCTGTTGAGGTGGGAGGTCCTCGAGCCACGTTCGAGTGGTATTCGATAGGAACAAGGGTAGCTGTCGGCTGATGACTCGGTCATCGGTGGCCCTGCCCAACTGACAAGCCAAACGGAAGTCAGCGAGCCATAGCTCGGGTTTAGTCTCGCCATTATACTTGGTGAGAGTCATGGGGGGTGGAACCGAATCGGAACTTGGGTCCTGCGAATGGTCATGCAGAATACTCGAGGGCCTAGCGGCTCGGGTGAAGGACTATGATCCTCCTTGCTATTGTAGTGTCCGCCCCTGTGCTCGTGGTAGCCTCGAGTCGTGCCGTCGCCGCTTCTGCGCCTGCGATGCTCGTTGATTTCATCGCGGGCGTCTCAAGGCTCGCGGTTGTCAACGATGCACTCATGGATAGGGGCTGCCTTATTCTCTTGCGGTGCGGGCTCGGGATGAACCGAGGCCTCTTTCTCGTGTTGGGAGGGCTCTACAGGCTGCTCAGAGGCAAGCCCATGATGCCTCGAGGTGGAACTCTCGGCCTGTTGCATAGCCATAGTCTCAAGGAGACCTCGAATCTCATCGCGGGCCCATCGAGCCTCGGGCGTAGATGGCTCAGGCATGTTGCGGAGAAGCATGGCGGCGGCGATGATGTTCTGGCTAGCTCGATTGAAGACTAGGGGTTCGCCCGCCCGGTCCTCGATGATGCGACGATTGACGTCGTGAGCTCTCTCTTGAGTCCCTCCGCCACGTGCACGCACCGCATGCTCCCGCTCGAGGGTCTGCTGAAGCAGACATAACCGCTCTCTTTCCTCATCGAGCTTGGTTTGCAGCTCTTGAATCTGCACGAGCTGTGGCCCTTGGTCTGCTTCTAGGAGTTGGGCTTCGTCCCATGCACCAGAGTGCACGGCGTGAGGTGGTGTGGCATTCCCTCCTCCAACAGTCACCTCCACTTCTGAATCTGACACGATGATCCCATCGATATGGAAGCACTCACGAGTCAGATCGTAGCTGTCATCGGTAGAGTCAGAGTCGAGGGCGCCGAAGTAATAGTACGACGGATGCATACAGGGTCGTCGATCCATGGAGTCGTAGTGGTGGGAGGCGATTGCACAGAGCTCTAGACCAGGGGTCTCGGTAGAGTCGAGGTACTCGAAAGCCGGCGTGGAGGCTACGAGGTCAAGGGCAGAACATAGATGGTGCCCCGGGAGCTCCTCATAAACGCTCATGTTGGCGCTTAAGGAGGAGGCATACCCTTGGGCGGCCGTGTTCAGCCCATACGGCAATGTCTATGGTGGCCTTGTCCCCGCCGTTGGGGGATCTAATCCTAATCCGGCTGGACGCGACACCTTGCTGGACGATGGGGTGTCGGGACGCCTCGCGCGACATTTTGCCTACAGCCAAGCCCATCCTACGCATGCCCTCGATGAGAGACTCTGCGTCGGTGGTCGGCTGAGGAGTGCCAGAGCGGGGCGCACCGTCACCCTCGACGAGACGATGGTGGTAGCTGCGCTGGGCGTGCCGTCGCCTGGCTGCGTGAGCCTAGTGAGTACAGCGGTACTGGCGCAGCGCTCCCCGGGGCTGGGAGAGCTCGTGGTCATGGTCGGTTGGGTGCCTGGACGGGAGGAGGACCATGTCATAGCTGTAGCCAAGGGACATGAACTCCAAACTCCCAAACCAGATCACCGCGGCTAACGGAAGTGGACGCTCGGGGTCAGCCATCCGGAAGAATGACGGGAAAGTGATGCTGGCACGCAACGACCCCTACCTAGCGTGCCAACTGTCGGTGTTTGGACCCAGGAGGGCCCTAAGCCAACGAGTGAATTTGTGCTGCGTGCTCCCTTATCCGGATGGTGACACAAAGAGAATACACGAAAATTTATCCTGGTTCGGGCAAAGAAGGCCCTATGTCCAGCGGAAAAGAGGAGAGTGTTGTATTTCTTTGCACCGAAGCACTTGTGTAGGGGTTACAAGCTGTGAGAGAGGGAGTCGGTCCTAAGTCTCAAAAGAGAAAGAAAGGTGGAGTGTTGCTTGTGATTGTCCTGTCCTAAGTGGGGAGCGCTCTGCCTCCTCTTTTATAGGCTCAAGTGGAGGCCGAGGGATACAAAATACTCTAGGTCGATGCCTCAGAGGAGAAGGTTCGGTGGGTACTATAGAGGTTTGCTGTAGCAACGTGCCCTGATAATGGCCAACCATCCTCAGGGTGTCGCAGTGATGTTGATGACGGGATGGTGAAACTCCTAGGTGTTGTGGCGGGCGTGCGATCCCCTATAGTCGACGTGCGGGTATTGCTCCTTTGTTGACCGGCGGTGCTCGAGGCTCGGTCGGGGCGTAGTGGAGAGGGTCGACGAGGAACAGATAAGGCCGAACCCCAGAAAACCCGGGGCATGACGATCGTCGTTTTGTGCCTCGAGGGGGGATCAGAGGTAGAACAGTGCCCGACGTGGCGTGTATAGTGACAGTCTTTTATCATTCATCCCGGGATGGTCAGTAAAAGGTAGGATTAGTTGTTGGAACTGTTCCCATGATGGTGGTGCTATAGCCACGTAGGTAGAAATGATTACATTAAATGCTTTTGTCTGTAAACAGGTCGGCGAGGAGGGGTCGACGGACCCGACCCTGGGTCGTGCGAGTCGGATATTTTCTGGGGTTGAGACCTTCCCTCGAGCGGGCCTCGTACGAGTCGGAACTTGGTCGAGGGTAGGCTGGTATCACTTTTTATACGTGGGCCGAGCTCGGTGTAACCGTGCTGGCGGTACATTGGTTCGAAGGGGTCTCAAGGCGAGAATTTCTCGGGAGTTTTGCTTCTTTTAATCATCGGTTTTGGGTACCCCTAACTCAGGTATCCGACAACACGTATATTGCAATGGTCTATTGTCAATGTTTCATTTGTGTTTTATTGTAAGTGTGTTTATCTAAATGTTGCATATATTTCGCACATATGTTGCAATTGTTTTATCTAGATATTGCGTATGTTTGTAATGGTTTTTGGTGTTTTTTTCAAGTGTTTGAAAAGCATGTTTCATCTATCTTTTTTCTTTATGTTGATGTTATATCTGGAGTTTCAAAAATAGATCGAGCGAGTGCAGCGGATCTCCATCTAGTCGGTGTTTCTCGACTTCACGGTGGTTAGTGGCGGTAGGCGGACCACGTGCCTGCAGCAATTGTCAGCAACGGCTTGAGGCAGCTGTTGGACGGGTGCCTCCGGGTGGCGGGCTCCACATGGACGCGTGAAATGGCACAGGAAGGGGACTAGAGGCGTGGCCCATTCCCCATTGCTCCCACTGCTACTCTAGTGAAAGGAAGACCGTGTCAGTTGGACGTCTTCCTGGAAGGCCAGAAACCCAGAACGATTCGTAGGAAAAAAGGTACTGCCAGGAGGCTAGAAGCCCAACAAAAAAGGTCAAACCAGCCCACATGGCCATCTCACGCTCGTACAATTTTACAGAGAAGAGAAAAAAGAAAAAAAAACTCCCGTTCTCCACTCAGACAGTCAGAAGGGAAGCTGACGAGGGGTA
The DNA here is from genome assembly GCA_038087645.1 of Saccharum hybrid cultivar R570. Taxonomy (NCBI): domain Eukaryota; kingdom Viridiplantae; phylum Streptophyta; class Magnoliopsida; order Poales; family Poaceae; genus Saccharum; species Saccharum hybrid cultivar. Next base: position 36,250,430 of record JAQSUU010000012.1, on the reverse strand, counting down.
CAGACAGTTTCTGATCGAGTCGGCAAGTTCACTTGTAACGAACAAACTACCAGAGTACAGGCGTTGCGTATACATACTACATGCACATGTCCACCGAACAAAACGGGATGCGGAAAACCGAAAAGCTAAATGAAAGAGAAGCATCCAAAACGCTAGCTAGCGTCTCTGCTGTTCCTGAGGAGCTACTACCGTTGCTGCTAGGTCCTGAAGAGCTCGAGGCAGTGCTCCTGGTCCAGGTTCCTGCTCCAGAACTTGGCGTAGTACTCGGCGTAGGTGTAGTCCCTGTAGACGGCCGGCGTGTCGCCGGTGACGAGCTTGGCGGCGGGGCCGATGCGCACGTCGTTGCAGGGGCAGAGGAACGACGCCACCGACATCCTGGGCCTGTCGGAGTTGACGACGGCGCGGTGCCACACGCTCTTGTACCTGCCGTTGCTCAGCGCCTGCAGGAGGAGAGGACATGGGTTCAGTTCAGCTACTGCCACTCTGCCAGTGCCAGAACGTGTGCAGACGATCGATCGAGCAGTCGATCTCGTCACTACCTGCAGCTGGTCCCCGATGTTGACGACGAACGCGCTGGGCCGCGGGTTCACGGCGATCCAGCGGCCGTCCTTGAGCACCTGGAGGCCGGCCACCTGCTGGTCCATGAGCAGGATGGTGAGCGCGTTGGGGTCCGTGTGCGCGGGGAGCCCGTACGTGAGCTCCGGCGCCGGGCACCGCGGGTAGAAGTTCACCGCCATGTGCTGCTCCTGCTCGCCCAGCGTCTCCTTGATGTACCCTCCGTCCAGGCCCAGGCTCTCGGAGATGGCGCCGTACAGCCTGAACCCCAGCGCCCGGACCTCCCTGCAGTACACGCTCACGGTCTCCCTGTACGTTGCCAGTGCCGGCCGGCCACCACCAAACAACAACACAAACTGTAATTAGGACATGTACGTACAGCGGTCCATCAGACAACCTTTGTTTGTTTGTGAGATGATTCTACGGAGTACTCCGTATGTCACTACTGACAGTAAAATAGACAGGCCACTGTTTAAGTTTAAGCATAAGTAGATGCACATCCCCTGCAAGCTGCAAGATGGTCTTAGCAAGTGAGCAGGCGTTGTCGTCGTCTGTTGGACGGACGGACACGTGCTGTAACGCATCGTCGTTACTGTATGCATGCGGTCATTTTCTTCCATGTGACTGGGGACAAGATCACACGTGCTATTCTATTTGCGTTGTGTGGCTCTCATTGCGTTGTGGCACTATAGCAATAGCAATATCGTCGTGGAGCCTCGGAATCATGGCTTCGATCAGTACTATTTCTGTCTGTCTCTATTGTTTTTTTTTTCTTTTTGGCAGCTAGATTCACTTACTATCATAATCTACATGACTCGGAGCCTAACAAAGCAAAACTGAGGACTTGTTTGGCACAACTTCTTATGGCTCCAATTCTTCCGAATCTCTCAATACGAAATACACTAGGAGCTCGATGAGGCTATCGTTTTATGGCTCCTCCGATCCAGCACTGGCTCTTGAGTTAATCTAGCACGAAGGCAGAGCCAAAGTTAGAAAGAGTTCTGCCATGCCAGACCCTAAACTTGCTCTTAAGAAAACAGAGAAGGCAGTGGGTTGGCTTCTCTCACTGTCGTCTTAAATACACTCTACCATCACCGTGCATGCCACCAGCTGTGCTGTTCGTCAGGTGCGATCGCTGCATGGACAACGCTACTAGCTACTTGCAGCAAAGGTGCAAAGCTAAGACTACCCACAACGTGGTTTTCTGCTACGCTGAAAGAGGAGAGAGCGTCGAAGCATCGGTGCCGACCGCTGTGGCTATCGATGCCGAGTCCAAATTTTGTTGAGCCGAGGCATGTTCGTTCACCGGTGCTGAAAGAGTAAAAAATTATTTTTTTCAGCCGGCTGCTAGTCCTGCTCTTCCGTGCGCTGAGCAGTGAGACTTCGGAAGGAAGGAGACACGTTCTGAACTTTAGGTCTCATGCACAGTAAAGCATCGATGTTTACCACTGTGGCCATATACGGGTTTGGGCATCGACATGAGCTGACATACTGAGATGTTTTTTCAGCATCGGTAACGTTGAGGCTAGTCTAAGAGCGTCCGCAATGATAATAGCTAGTACTATTTATATAGTTAGCTAACGTAGAGGTGAGAGAAAATAAATATGACTATTTAGCACTGCTGGACCTACATGCTCCTCTCACATGATCTTGGAGTACGTGAAATAGATAAGCTATTTGCTCGTAGCCAGTGACTACTCTCTTTCCTACTTTTTATTTATCACGTCATATCTAGCTAACCAAATACTCCCTCCGTCTCTAAAAGAATCAATTTCTAGAATCCGTGCCAGTCAAACTTTTTAAAGTTTGACCAACTTTATATAAAAGAATAGCAACATCTGTGACATGAAATGAGCACATTATAAAAATATATTATAAGATACATCTAATGATACTAGTTTGATATCATAAATCTTAATGCTTTTTCCTATAAATTCGGTCAAAGTTTGAAAAGTTTAACTTAGGACAACTCTAGAAATTGATTCTTTTAGAGATGAAGGGAGCAGCTAGTTGTTGGGACGCCCTAAGACAAGTTGAGTGGAGGAGCAGCGGGCAAGTGGTGTCTCGGATGGATGGACCACTGCCATTCCTAATATACTGCTAGTACTCTCTCTATATATATATATATTCAAGACAAATCTATTCATATAATTTTTACATTTGCAAACTCAACCACTTAAAAGTTATTGATGATTTATATTTCCAATATTTGACTCAAACATTGTTCAAAACGACTTCTAAATTCGATACAGAGGGAGCAGGTGTAGTTCCGTTTCCTTGGAGGCTCGGCCGGCTTATCTTTTCTGACGGCAGGGAGGTCTGCCTGTCCTAGAAACGGCTTTAAAACTGGCCGGCAGCACATGGTGTGGCAGAGGTAGAGCCGTCCAAGGTACACGGTGTACGGTGATGGTGGTTAGTCACTTTCGAATTCCCCCTCCCTTGAAGCACTGTCCAGTGCTTCAGTGATGGGTCTCGTGAGGAAAGCAAGCAGGAGACAAAAACGATTCCTATGTATCTGCAGTTATTAACAAAAAGACTGAAAGAGTGAAGGACAAACACAGTCCGGCCCTATGCTTGTCATCGACTAGGCGCCTTGGAGTTACTCACTCAGACCCTCTATATCTCAAAAAGATACCATTCTCTGTTTTTCGAATACTCAAATAGTCTTAAATTCAATTAAATTTATAAAAAGTAATGGTATTTATAATTAATAAATATCTAATGAGATCATTAGATTGATTGTTAAGCATGTTTATTTGGAGCCATAAGCGTTAGTAATATTTTCTATAGACTTTTTTAAGTTAAGTAAGCTGGATTCAACCTAAACCTAAAATTGTATCTTTTTTGGGATGGGGGTAGTATTAATTTGCAGTTCCATGTCTGATGTCTCTGAACTTGTACTTTGAGGGTATGACTCGAGATCTAAACCTTCTTAATAAACGTTTAATCGCCGATACAAGCAACACGCTGGTCACGTGGCGTGTCATCATATACTAGATTATTAAATATTGTATCCGCAAGTTAGCAAGACAATCAGCTTAGGGTGTGTTTAGTTCGCGAAAATTTTTGGTTTTGGCTACTGTAGCACTTTCATTTGTATTTATCAATTAGTATCTAATCATAGACTAATTAGGCTCAAAAATTCATCTCGTAGTTTTCTACCAAACCGTGTAATTAGTGTTTTTTATCTATATTTAATGCTACATGCATATGCTAAACATTCGATGTGACGGAGAATCTTGAAAATTTTTAGAAAGTAAACATTGGCTTAGGGAGGGAGGCAGACCATCTCGGTGGAAGCCGGAGACAATAATAGCTGCTGCATTATATTTAATTTGATGCAAGCTCGGCAACGATGGCTCTCACGACTCATTATGTTTAATGTAAGTTCTTGGCTTCCCTTTTGAGTGTAGATTTTTTTGCTGTTTTGTTTTCAAACAAACAGAACTGTGCACTCGTGATGTGTAGCGATGCCAGTGCAACACCACTTGGCTGCTTTTGCTGATGTGTCGTGATGTGTAGCGATGTCTTGTTTAGTTCCCAAATTTTCCCCCAAATTTCACTATGCAAAAAGAAGATTCCCCATCACATCAAAATGTCGGCAAATGCATGGAGTACTAAATGTAGATAAAATCAAAAACTAATTGCATAGTTTTGTTGTACTTTGCGAGACGAACATTTTGAGTCTAATTAATCAATTTTTGGACAATTTTTTTCACTAAAAAACAAAACGCGCTACAGTGTTCCGACAGGAACACTGTAGCGCGCAGTGCCGATTCAGTCGGCATCTAAACACGGCCTTCCTTGAAAAAAGCTGTGCTATTCCTTTTTAATTAAAAGTTGAATAATAATAAAATAATAACAAAGCTACTCTTTAATTTTACGGATTTGTTTGGGTCCGCCGTCGTCTTCCACAGTCTCGCCGGACTGGATGAGCAGCGGTCAGCGGAGCAGAGCAAGAATACAAGCAAATGGCAGAACTGGAGCAGAAGCAGAGTAGGAGGCAGGTAGTGGTACCTGAATGATGGCGGGTTGTCCGGCCAGTCGGGGACGTATTGCTCCAGCGGGTGGCAGTGCAGGCGGAGGTAGTCCCGCCAGTTGTGCACCGTCTCCTTGCGCACGTTGAAGCTGGTGGACAGCCGCATCTTCTTGCCCGGGTCGTCGGAGTAGAGCTTGGCCTTCTCCTCCGCGGGGAGCCGGAAGAATTCGTACGCCACGGACATCATCGCCGCCGTCAGCTCCTCCGGCACCCCGTGGTTGAGCACCTGGCCGGGCGACACGAGACCAAATCAGTCACGCACATCGTCGTGGAACTGGACTGAACGACGACGGCGGGGGGAGGGGATGGAATTGCCGTTGCGTCGCAGTCGGTCGTTTGACGAGCCGACCACGAGACTGGACCTGGAAGAAGCCGTGGGTGCGGCACGCCTCGGCGACCCTGGCGACGACGGCGGCGCGGTCGGGGTCGGCGAGGTCGACCACGGGGATCTCCGCGTCGGGGATGACCTCGCGCAGGCGCGGCCGCTGCGTCTCTGGCCGGACGTAGCTGTCTGGCAGCCTGTCGTGCTCGGCCGTGGAGATGAGCTGCTCCGCCATGCCCGCTGCTCTGGCGCAGCTAGGCCGCGTGCTCCATGCCCATGTCTCTTAATAATAATAAATAGACACGCAACGTGATCGACCGACGACGAGACGAGCAGCTAGCAGCGGCACAAGCTTCCGATCGAGATGACAGGCGAGACCTCGAGATCCGTGCTCCGCTCGTCTCCCAGTCCCAGTTGACCGGGCTGAGGCCGCTGAGCGATCGTCAGCGACACGGCGCAGGGCAACGTCAGGGCACTGACGGCAGCAGCGGGATTTGGCCGTGCGTCGCGTGATGTGAGCGGCCGCCTACAGCTTCAGCGTTCGCCGCGTGCCGAGCTGAAGCTACCTGTCAACCTGCCGAGCATGGCGGTGGCGGGTCACCCACCGAGCGCGAGGGCGTGCGAAACCGCGATTCAGGCGTGGCGTGGCGTGGCAGGAACTCGTGCAGAGTTGAGGGAACCCAGCGTGTCTTCTCATGGTCACGCTAGGAAGCATATACGAGTACTCAGTAGAAAAACGGCTTCAAGTTTTGTGCTGGGTGGTTGCAAACGTTAGTTGGACGGCACACTGTTTTCTTCGCCGGTTTTCGTTCCCGTGAATGATCTGTGGGATTGCAGTGTCCAAACGGATCGACAGGGAGTCAAGAGCACATACAGAACTGTCAAGCGTCATAGAAAAACACTATTTAGAGCCCCGTGGCTAAAATTTAGCTCAGGGATAAAATTAACCCTTGAAATAAAGGTGCTCAAATTTAGCTTTTTAGGATGTTTGGACACATGACTAAAAGGTAACTAAAAGATAAAACAGAGAGGAGAGAGAAAGAGAGTAAAATCACTCGTTAGCACTTTTAGCCCCCTTTACATCTTGCAAGGGCTAATGGGCTGACGGAGGGCTAAAGATTAGCCCCTCCCTTTAGCCCACGCTAAAAGGTGACTAAAATGGGAGGGCTAATCCATAGTCTGATCCAAACAAGTTTAACATAGTTTGTTCAGACCGAAAGGCAGGAGACATGTACAAGACAACTTCCCATTACAAAACTATATATATAAAGTTATAGACTACCATCTGAAAACCTTATCAAAGCTATGATCACAAATATACACATAATCATTACAGTTACGTTAGCATAGTCTATCAATAGAAACTTCAATGCAGCGAAATTAGGTGGAGCATGGCCACCTTCGATTCAGGTCTTCGGATTAGCATCTGTGCTCGCATTTACATCTAAATATTTTTCTAGTAGTAGACGGCGTATATATCAATACCAAGATGTCTGCAGTGACTTAATGATAATTTGGGCGGCTCTAGCTCATCCTAAAACAACTTCAGAGAGATAGCTTCTCTAGTGGAGCTGGAGCTTTTTTTAGAAAATGTTTGACAAAACGACTTCATTATCTTCTGGAATGAGTGGAAGATAGGTGTATATGTCCAAGATGTCCTGCTACTTTGCGCCACATTTACATAATGTCTAGGATGTCCCGAGCAAAAGAAAACAAAAATCCAATGTTCTAATTTTAAAGTAGAGATTTTTTTCTTCAAAAGTTTAAAATATATTCAGGTTTGATCTTATTGTATTGAATTAATTGCAAACAACATATCAAAAATTGGGTACATATTTGAGAAGAAAAATGCTTTGGAAGTCTCAAAATTTGTGCCATGTGAAGTAGAGAAATAAAAAGAGCGTGGAAGCCACAATTTCTGGTTACTTGCACACAGTCCATTTTCCTTTCAAGCGGCTTATGCTAGCTCCCTAGCCAGAGCTATTTCATTCATCAGTGTCTGGGACGGCTCTTGGTAGAGTCGGAGCAAAAGCTCTTCTAGCCAATCTCAAATTATGACGAATCGATCTTTTTGATTTGTTCACATAGGTAAGGTATACTTGTGTATCAGTACTGTAGGCAGAGTGAGAGAAACATCACACACAAACCTAGGTTTTGATATATAGCCAATACAGCTTGAGTTACAAGTCATAGTCATGTACAACTCATATATCTAATAGGTACTATGTTTCACCATCACATACGCTACTGTTCTCTGGCCTAGCCTTGATGGCTTGATCGATGGGTCAACTATTCCTATCTACAATCAAGTCTTGCGTTCAAAAAAAATCTGCACAAGTGTTGGGACTTTGGAAGAGTCTTGGTGAATCCCCACTCGTGATGGTAGTAACAACATAGGCAGTGGCCAGGGGCGGATGCATATAGCCATTAGTGGGTGCAGCCGCACCCACGCAAAAATAGAAAAACAATGATTATAGCTAAATTTTTATCATATTCGCACCCTCAAAATAAAAGTCTACACACCCACAAAGTAAACGCACCCCAATTTAAATTTTCTCTAGCTCCGCCACTGGTAGTGGCAATACCAATAAACCACTATAAACTAGTTATGTTTTTCTCTCTCTTCTTTTCTTTCCTTTTCTAAATAATGAGTCAAGCTCTACCTCTTTTAATTTCATTAATAGAAGAAGAGAGAAATTCAAGCGACAACAACCAAAAAAAAAGCGAGAAACATCGGAACAGACAAACATCCAACATAAAACTACACACCAACACCTATGATGGTGATTCACGTTGAATGACATGTAAGGTAATAACACCTATGACGGCAATTCGCGTCGAATGACATGTAAGGTAAGAAGAACCGAGTACCTTGTAATCAATTCACTTTAGTCGAGCCAATAGGCAAAAGTCGCATGGTTGCTCAAAATTATCAATCTTTTGGACCACCAACTATTCAACAGCTTTGTTGATTCATCCATGTCTAAGCCACCAGATCAAGTTATTGTCGTTGAATTTTCATCTGCTTTCTGGAAGCCGTCATGGATAGTTTCCTTCTGTCAAGGTGGCTGCGGCTCTGCTGGTTTGAATTCAAATCACATTACCTGCTGGCTGGAACCTTCCTTCGTCCCAAACCATAGTGCTCAGGTTGGCTGCACATTTGACCGTCTGGATGAAGCAGGAAATGTGTTGCCTTCAGTGTTCAGTCGTGCTGACATATATATCCAGGAATTAACCAACGTTAGCAACTTAATAAGGTCCAAACAATGCATCATTATACTATTGAACTCTTATACTACGGTACCTAATGGAAGTTATTTATGCTAAGGTTTACCAGCTGAACTGTCCAAATTCTAGGAGAAAATGACGGAACTTAAGGCGGTGAGAAAGCACAGCTTTTGGTGAATGGATCAAGGAACTTTAAATTTTCTTGCTTTTGCTCCACTAGATGTCATTTTTTTCTAGAACCGGCAACAAAGATTACCCTAGAATAAATATCAGCGGAAAAGAAACAATTCGCATCGATCAAAGTTGATTTTTAATAAAAAAAATTGGCTATCGAACTCAGATGTGTGAAATAAACAGAACTCTTGCAAAGTTTCTAGATTCCAATAATATTGGCGAGCAAGGTTGTTAAAATCATAAATTTTAAATCTAACCGAGGGTTTTAGTTAAGATCGTAAAAAAAACTGTGGGAGCTTAGACTCTGCTGGCTAGGATAGAAGAATTAATTTCTTAAGACCCCTTAGTTAAGATTGTGAAGACGTAAAATCGTATGGAAAAGTCGCAGATTTTAACAACTACTCCTGCTTTGGAGATGTACTGGTTGGAACACTGATGAATTGGCCAGAAGCAAGGACCGGAACAGAAGAACCGAAGGAGACGCATGCAAACGATTGGGAGAAAAAAGGAGCGCTAGATTTAGCGCGTCGAGAGGAGTGAACGCACCGGCGGAACTGCGGCGCCGGGGCCCCTGTCGCCGTCGTTGCAAACGCATTAAGGTAATCGACGGGAGTAGGCTGGCGAAAGCGAAAGGCTTCCTCTCCTAGTAAAAGAGAAAAGATGACGGCGCCTTGAGCTAAAAAAGAGAAGTGGCATAAGAAAACGGAAAACGTGGGCCTTGTTTAGATCCTAAATTTTCCCCCAAATTTCACTATGCAAAAAGAAGATTTTCCGTCACATCAAAATGTCGGCACATGCATGGAGTACTAAATGTAGATGAAATCAAAAACTAATTGCACAGTTTAGTTGTACTTTGTGAGACGAATCTTTTGAGCCTAATTAGTCAATGTTTAGACAAAAATTCACAAATACAAACGATGCAGAATCTGGTACTATGCAGATTTGGGCCATCCCAAATCAGGGCAACTAAACACGGCCGTGGATCATCCGTTTCTAGCTTTCGGCTGGATTATTCACGAGCCTCACTGTACAAAATAATGCCACGGCCCACGGAGCAGGAGTGCGTTTTTAGCGGCCAAGGACAGCAGACACGACAGTGGCAGAGTGCACTCTTTGTCGTTCTGAGACTGACTGGGAGCAGAGCACAGCAGACAGACGGAGGGGGGGCGTCCCAATGGCCAATGCGGCGCCGCAAACGCACCCGACAAGATTCGTGGGTGGGACTTGGGAGCTTCGCGGCACGCGACGTGCGTCCGCCGAGTGCATGCATCGAACCATGCGGCGGCACCCCTGCGCTTCGCCCATGCGGCGGTGTGGATGGGACAGCCCGACAGGACAACCGACGAGGGAAGATCCTGCGATCTCCGACCAGCGTCGTCGGGGTGCAACTGCAATGGGCGACGGTCCCCGTCGGCATACAATGCTTCCACTAAGCTCAGCGAGTCACGGCAGACAATGCGGCAACAAGATGTTTTGTTAATCCAGTGCGTCCAAGTTTTAGCGGTGGCGTCTTCTAAGAGCCATGAAAAACTATATTTTATTTAGAGAATTTATAAATAGTATAATAAATTAATTAATTATGCAAAAACTTGTAAATAAGATAATTATATAAATACATACTTGTATACATAGCTTAAGGAGAACATATATCTAGATTCTTTACTTTACAATGAATAAACCAATCAACATACTCAATGCTACGATTCGTATTTTTATATTCATTTAACATTTAACAATTCAACAAGTATTTGAGGGTTGAATACATTATTTACTACGTACATAAACAACATAATGGAGAGGTTTAAATTGTGGTCATCTAGAGTAAGGTGTACAAACTAGGATACTCATATTTTCCTTGCTTAAGATTATTGATGCCAAAACATTTCGTGGCTATCATTAGCGGCAGCGGTGAAATAAGTGGGAACATTCTAGTGATAGATCTTCTAAAAAGCTATAGCCAAACAATAGAAACATACTATAGCGTGTTCTTCCTTGTAGTGTAAATAGTATATATCTACTGCAAATAATAGTGGCGAATCTCCAATGTCAAGTACAGTTAGGGCATGTTTGGAAGCGCTTCCTCGGCAACTCTTGCAGTAGCTTCACACACGACGCTACCAAATAAGGCAAGACAAAACATCACCGCGGGAAGGTGGAAGAGTTGAAAATCTAGCTTCGACTGACTCCTTCGCTTGATTGTACGTTGATGCCCCTAGGACCACATGCTGCGTTGTCCTCCCTCGCGTGCCATCGACCGGCAGCACAGACCACATGGGCATGCAACCATGCGTGGCTGGTGGCATAGACAACGATAGAGAGGTATGGCACACGGAGAGGGGCGGCGATTGGAGGTGGTGCGGCGGTGCAAGGGCAGGTGGACTGGGGAAGGGAGGGTCGACGAGGGTGGCGGCACATACGGTGGGAGCTCGGGAGGAGGAAAAAGAAAGAGTAGAGAAGACGTGTTGTGCGGTGGTGTTGTGGGAGAGGATAAGACGGATAGAGAAGAAAAAAAGAGAAAATGAGATAGAAAAGAGTATTATGAAAAATTATCCCTTTTACAATTAGAAAAAAGCTACCGAACGTTTTTCTAAACTTTAACGCTGAAGCTAAAAAAACTTTTTTTAATCAAAAAAGTTATAGCTAGAGCTATTTCTCTGGAGCTTTATGAAACGTGTAAAGTTCTATTCTCTTTGGGTTGTTCCAAGTTTACTCTTAGCCTGCACAGAGCCTATGCGCTAGGCAGCGCCCTGGCTCATGTAAAAACCAATGTTTGATACTTCTATCCTTCTTATTATTAACGAAACGCGGGTAACTGGGTCTTAAAAAAAGTTTGACAGGATAGATCGATGGTTCGAACGGTCACTCAAAGGTTTATCACCACTCAGCAGCGAACATGATGCATGTTTCATGGACTGTGGATGACTGCTGAGGACTGACCTTCTCAGATTACAGAACACATTTGGATATACATGCATGCGTGGCGAGCTAGCACATCTATCAGTATTAGTACGTATTTCTCCTCGACTGAGCACGTACGTAGAGCTGGTTTGGCTACAGTAGCGTCTGGATATACATATCGATGCGTAGCTTCCACGTGTGCATGAGTCAGCACCGGCTCTTACTAGTCGCAAGTCGGCATTTCCGCGTGGAATTCTTCATCGTAGTGCCGTCGTGGTCGATGCCAAGACCCTACTACTCCGAGACACGTCAAAAAGACCGGCGATCTTGATGGCCACACTTTGTCGTGTTTAGCTCGCGGTCGCGGGCGACTGAACTCGGCCGACTGCCAACCTTTGACTGCTTATTGCTTTCAGCCTACCCAATCTATGCACACACATACTCCCGAGTTAATCTTTGCTGATTGCTGAATAATACGATATCGTCTTCACAGCTAGTTCACATAGCTAGTTAAGATGCATGACAAATACGTCCGCATAGCTAGTTAAGATGCATGCAGGCTGTAATTTTACAAAAGAAATAAAAAAAGACAAATATCATGCCACGGCGAGCGATAAAACACAACAGAGCCTCCAGCTGCATCCACCACAAATGACAAACGTTTGGAAAGACAACGCTGAAGGCAAGGATAAGAATTTTCACTTCGGTCAGAAATGTTTTCAAACTCCACAAATGTCTTCAACAAAAGCGACACTACTACCACAATTGCCAAGCAAAACAAATTAAAATAAGACCCGGACTTGATGAACCGGTACATGGAGAGCCCCACTCCACTTGGTCCTAATCCCCCATTTGTAGCCATTCAGCCACCCCCACTTGCCGAGCCAGACTCTGAATCACTATACAGTCCATCCTTGACAAACAACCACTCCTGTAGAATTGGAGATTACTGACAATCTCAAAGGGGAATTTTTAACTAATAGTGAAGATTAGAAGCTAGAATTGTCGGGCTCTCAACCAGCAGTGATGTGGTTTCCAAAAAGAAAAAAAAGAAAAGAAAAGAAATCATAGACACCTCCACCGTAGATCCTTGATTCCCTCGCACACCGTTCTCTACGCCTCCCCTCCATGCCGCACGCCTGGCCGTGTCCCCCACTGCCTGCATGTCTACCATCTCCACCACTGCCGGATGCCCTCACAGATCGAAGCTGCAAATTGAGACAACAAAGATTACTTAGAATGACCAGATCGATGAGAGCGAGCAAGGAGCGAGAGCGAGAGCGAGAGAGAGAGGAGATCTAGCCCATGCAGCTCCATGCCCTGTGCACCATCACTTGCGCCTTAGCAGACATGAACAAATATGTGACATCATAGATCAATGAGAGAGTGAGAGAGAGTGATGCAACCGACAATGTTTGCACCTTTTTAGCCATGACACCATCATTGACTCGGTCACGGAAAAACGAATATACACACCCCCAAATCCACAATGCATGTCTAAGAAAGGTCGAACGATACCGTAGGTCGTGAACTCTTGAGTACTATCAACACCAACTTTTTAAAACATCATCATCATAGATATGCTGACAGGGTTAGGGCCACTTTGGCATAGATCAAAAAGGCTTTAGCTTCTCTAGCAAGTTCACTATAGCACTATTGTTGATCTATTGTAGATTGAAGTGGGCGAAACAGTTTATAACAAAATAAACTACAAAGCTGGTGAAGTACAGTTTTGAATGACTTATGCTATAGTAGCTACGGTGCATGAAGAGTAGCGAAGTCGAAGCTGGACAAAACCCTATCATAAAGGACCTCAAACTCTACTGCGAAAGCTAGCTCACCGAATTGAACAAGCATGGCCACGATCATGTGAGCCATGACCACGCCAAATAAGCATTTGGTATCCGATTATCTAGGGTAAACTCTCTCTCTCACACACACACACACGGTCTGTTAGTAGCCAAATTCAAAACACTTGGGGGGTCTACTCAGGGCAGCTCCAACAGTTGATTTTTAAGCTAGCTCTATGTATTTTTTCTCATACTTTAATAGAAGAGAGATAAAAGCTAACTCTTGATCAAGAGCTAAGCTCTTGCACACATTTTAAGGTTGTCATTTGAGACTATCCATGTTAAAAGCTATTGTATATGCTAAAAATTTGTACTATTGAATAAGTTGACTTAGAACTGTTAACTAGCTTTAACTATTGCGAGTGCCCTTAGTGTCGACATAGCTCGATAGCTGCTAGCCAGCTAGGCAATAGGCATGCATCCAGTTGTCATGGTTTACAATCAGAATTCGGAAAGCAACTGCAAACTTTATTAGAAACAGTCTTTCGAAATTAAGACCACAAATAGTGAAGACGTTATGTCACTGCTGCTTCGACTTCGAGATCGAACGAAGCTTCCTGATACGTTACCGGCCTGCATATTTCAACTTCCTCTCTATTGTTAGCAATGCTTAGGCCATGAAGTTAACACCGTACCTACTGCCATTATAATTGATGCCATATACGGTAGAGGAAAAGATCAACTTTGTTATTGTTAGGTTAAACAATATAGGCAGCAGACGTCTTCTGATAGGCATGTTTATTTATTTGTTTATATTTATACATGAATGATGATGACGAAGCCTCCAGAGCTCAGATGTGATGCTCTTCGTCTTCCTCTGTTGGACTCTGTACGCAAGTTATCAAAGCAAAATCATGCCGGTACGTATGATTGATTGCTACTAGTAAAAATAATGCCCCCTCCTTATTAAAATAAACACACAACTCTAAATTTTAATCAGATTATAAGATTAATATCATTTATGTCTTTAAGTAGGTTTACCGTCAAATACATATTTCAAAATTAATCTAACAATCAACGCTTATTTAGTATCATAAATATTAGTAACTTTCCATATATAGATTTCATCAAATTTTAAATCATTTCACTTTGACGCGTTTGGTGGGATCAGATTCTATCAAGAAACACGCCAGATGGTGGATCAGAATGAGTTAATGAAACTGTTTGGCTAACTCTCTGAATTCCTAAAATTAGAACGAGAATAAAGAGAAACCAAGTTTTAGATGTTTCTCCGGACTATAAAAACGAGAACCGGTTTCGAGTAATTCTCTCTAAAACGTCTCTCTCTCATTGTAACGTTTGATGGTAATTCGGAGAATCTGAAACGACACCTTAAAAATGCGAGAATTGAGATGGAAGAATACATAATCTCCCCTGTCTACTGTCCAAATCTCCATTTTCAGAGATCTGAGCTCTTGTTGGGATCATCTCGCACGCGTCACCAATGTCGCCACATCCGTACGCAACGAGTGAGGTAGAGCGCTGGTGTGCGTTGACGTGGCCCAATACGAATATGCTACTTTGCGTGTTTAGGATACTCCACAAAAGTCCAATGAAAGAAATTAAGTGATCAGTTGGCAAAATACGCGTTGACGTCACACGTTGTTTAGCTTAGGGTCGTGATCATCGTGAACAAGTGGATGACAGGAAATTAACATATCTTGTACTTACATTCTCCCCTATAGAATGCATTAGCTCAGCCGCCATGTTACCCGATTGTTTCCAGCCGTCGCATCTTCCGTGGCCCAGATTGCTCGGAGCAGATTTCACCGGAAGCATCTTCTGCCTCTCCTTCTTGCCTTCCACCGGCTTTTCCTCTGCTTCTCTCAGTGTTATCCGGCTTCTCCAGAACCGGCCCAGCAAATATATTCATGGGCTCCCGATTGTCTTTCTCGATCTTTCTAGCAAAAAAAGGCGTTGTTTCGCCTCGTCTCATCCCCGTCCTCCCTCGCTCCTCCCGCAGCGCTCTGACACTGCTCGTGCCGCCGCCCCCGCCGCCCTCACCTATGCGCGCCTCTCCCTTCCTCTCCCTCTCTCCCGACGTGACGACGCGCTGGCTGGGCCCCAGTGCGGCCGCCTCCACGTCCTGCGCGCCGCCGGGGCGCAGGCGCCCCTTGGTGTGCGTCGCAGCTGCCCGGACGGTCCCCAGCGGTGGCTGCCTCTCGGCACGGTGCGGCGCGGGAGAGCCCCACCGCCACAGCTCCACACCCCCCGCCCCTCCCCTCCCCTCCCCTCCCCGGCGCGGCCTGCTCTCGGCTGTGTGGCTGTGCTCGACGGAACCCTAGCTGGCGCCATCTTTTCGCTACACGTTTGTGGTTTCTTCATGTTTCCTGGTGTGCATACCATTTTGAATCCATAAACCTTTTTTTGCTAGGTTTAGTTAATTGATGCTTCCTTCAGTGTATTTTATTTCTTGCTGGAGCATATGGGAATCTTTTGTTAGCTCTCTTTTTTTTACTCGATCTGTACAGCAGCGTTAGGTGCCTTGTTTCCAGAAAATGACATGCATTTAGACTGATTTCAACATCAGAAGGCCTAAATCTGTTGTTTTCTTATTTGATTCCTTGCTGAACACAGCCTGCCAGTTCCTGCTTCCCTCCATGTATCCGTCCTACAGTATGCTAGCTTCGACTTCTCGGTCACTTTCAGGGTATGTTAGGTTCTTATCATGTGCGGCATGTTTCTGTACCAAATATACATTAGCTGATTGGAACCTCATCATAGGCGTGCCTGCGCATGCAAGCATGTGTTTACCAAATTTGAGCCTCATCATGTTTTCTGTTTGTTGCTACGCAGGCTGCCACCCGGTGCTGAGTCCGAGTGGAAATTTCAGTGACCATCAGGCCTGCTCCTGCTGTGGAAATTTCTTTGGCATTTTTTTTATTTTGTGGCGGATTTTTTTTTGGGTGAATCAATGTGTCTGAATTATGTGCGCTGATGAAGTCGTGCCTACGTATCTGAATTGTGTGTGCTGATGCGTGGGGAACGAGGCCGTGGGTAGAGGATATGAGGTTGAAGCCGGCGAATGGTTCTAGCAGAGCTGTGCACGGGGAGCGAAAAGATGTCATATCAGGTGGTCTTCTTTGTTCTCAATCTTGCCTGTCTTTATCAGCTTTACTTTTACGCGTGCTTTTCTTTTTTTTTACTAACATGATTTTGTTTTGTTTACGTGCTCCGCCTATTGACTGACACAGTATATTTTCGTGGGACTGCTCCGATACTCATCTTTCTAAAACTGCACACATCTTAAAGCAATCAATTTAATAAATTAATATTTTTTATTATTTTGCAATTGGGTCCCGCATGGGCCCAGCCCGAGGCCAGCCCTGATCCATAGTTGAAGTCACGTTTGTCTATGGGCCGGTTTAGATCCAAAAAATTTGGTAAAATGACACTGTAGCGATTTTCGTTGTTATTTGGCAATTAGTGTCCCATCATGGTCTAATTAGGCTTAAAAGATTCGTCTCGTCCATTTTCGTCTAAACTGTGTAATTAGTTTTATTTTTTATCTATATTTAATGTTTCATGCATATGTCAAAGATTCGATATGATGAGAAATCTTGAAAAATTCTGCAAATTTTTTTAGAACTGAACAAGGCCTAGCTCTCCGTCTTCAAGCCGCTGTTTCCCTCCCGTCAGAACTCAAAGCGTCTGCTCCTTCCCCTCGGATCCCTGGCCTAAGAGCTCCCTCCTCCGGTCCCTTGTGGCGGCCATTCCCGAGCAGCGGCGGCCGGCAGACCAAGCCAAGTGCGGCACCTCCGTCCCCCTCCCCCCCCCCCCGATCCCATTTGCTAGTAGCCAACAGATTCCCACGGTGCAGGGCACACCGGCCGGGGGAGGCGCCCGCCCGCGCCCCTGTGAACTAGGAGCCGGCAGGTTCAGCGGCTGCGTCCAATTCGGCGTCAAATTTATAAGAGTGAAGTACTCACCGCTGTCTCTTCGGGGACATCCTCTAAGAAAAAGTACTCCTCCGGCCGCTCACACAAGGATACTAAGACACCACACCACCCTAGTGAAATTATAGAGATACACGTGAACAAGTCTTCATGGAAATCAACCAATACAGTCAGCAGGTCAAGATGAACTTGCTAAATAACGGCTGCATAAAAGTTTACAACTTGTCAAGTATTTGCTGTCGTCTGGAAGGAATTAGTTTCAGAAGTCTATAATTTGTTTCCTAACACAAATGAAGTAGGGACGTAGAGTCCATGAGAACCAATGCACTATCTTAGAAAAACAAGGGTTCGTTTCAGCCCTTAACTGTGATGGAATTCATTACTCACATACTCAACAATTACTTAGAACACCACCTCCACCTCCAAATTTATGGATCAGGATCGTGAATATAAAGTGGAAAAAATGACAAAATTATTTTACAAGCATATTTCTAGCCATTCTATTCTATGGCCTAGGCTGCTAACTAAACAAGTAAGAACCCTATTCTCTAACCAACAAGCACATGAGCACAATGCCATCTGTACATATCTTCTGTCCTGCACCTGGTTTCAGATTTCTGACCATCATTGCAGATAGAAACAACTACCACTTGCATTACATAAGATCAGCAAGGCAGTTGTTGGTTCACTTGGTACTAAGATATACAAGCTTGCATGTCTTTAAGATAGCGTCTAGCAGCTGCATACAAAGGCTGCCATGTTAATGTTTGCGATGTTCTGAATATTATACTAGTCATTGCAAAATACATGGATGCAAGGCGTCCCCTACTGAGTTACTTACACCAGGATGCTGCTGCAACGTAGAAGAGTATTGCTAGTTAATTACTTTTTTTTAAAAGTACTGCTAGTTAAATCTTCAGGTTCAAATGTGCAATGCAAAGGGATTCAGAAATTGCTATACACTGAGATTGACTGACATATCAGGAAAGTCTCGTATCGTTAAGCTGCATACACTCAACAAGTTATATCTTTCTCTAATAATAACTAAAGAATAGCTGCCATATATCAATAGCTTCAACCAATTCTTTCGACGGACCTTAAGCAAAACAGACTCTGTGACCCACTCTTTGTTCTTTGTTATATCATAATAAACTATATTTTTGCAGAAGTTCACTCACCTATTATTTCTATCTCATGCTACATAAACAAGAGAAACAAAAGTACAAGATACCAAAGTAGATACAACGCTACTTCCCCCCATTCCACCGATGCAGTGGCTGTAAAAAAAAGGGACTAGAGCTGCATCTTCTAAACATAGAGCACTTTGGAAAAAATCACTGGAGGTGGGTCGTGCAGATAGGACCAACGACGCTTTGCACTCAGTCAGAATGCAGGTTGCTGAAACCATTCAGGCAAGAAGCCAAGGAACATTAGTTTCTAATGAGAATGTTAATGCCAATGTCTCTCATAGAGACGAAACGAAATGTTGTGAATCTAAAGAAACGAGACATTCGTAGCCATACTGAGTCAGAGAAGATGTTATACAGGCTTTAGAAGGCATTGCTCTCAAGGCTGGAGAGTTTACTGTGCCTGCAATACTTTACCTAGGGACGCAAGAACAAGCAGACACATGTTTCCTACAAGAAGGCATACAACAATTTGGCAGTGGACATTCTGACAACGGCTCAACAGAGAAGTGAAGCGAAGAGCACGAGGCTTCAGATAGCAACAGCAATCTGCAGAATGAGAGTGTCTTCTTCTCTGCAGCACAAGAGTTAGCGAAGATGTCCCCTCCTCCTCAGTGTCAAGGCCCAAATATTCACTGCTCGATGCTGCACCTGGCGGCTCCTGGCTCATAGGGCGCCGATGGCTCGTTAGCGCGAGGGTGGCGCGGACAGGCGCCTTGTTGACGGTAGATAAGTATCATTTTTAATCGTCAACATAGCATGAAAAAGGACCTAAACATAATTACCACTTAGATATAGGGGGTTTACTGACATAATTCCATGGGTTTTAGTGAAAGTCTGTTTCTACAGGGGGTCAGCTGAAAAGAACCAAGGATGGCCTACATGTCATGTTTACAAAGAGACAACAGGATCACACATAACTTTTCTGTAATCTAGAAGATATGAGAAGACTCTAGAAACAAAGCGAAGGCGAAACGGGCTCGAAAGCCGGACGGGCGCCCCAAGGAGGGGCGAGCGCCCCACCGGCAGAGCCAATCAGGCTCCACCTCCTGGATTATGCCTCCACCGCCTTTGATGATCAATAATAATCGTAGATCAAGGTCAGTTTGATCCGAGGGCTGTGGTGCTTCCTAGAGGGCTATATAAGCAAGGCCCCTGACTCCTAGAGGAGGAATCCCTTGAAACCCTAATTCATTATTTCCTATAAGGATCAGCAGGGAGAGGTCCCTTGAATGGATCTGTCCCTTAGGGCACGTATAAGAGAAAATAACTTTGTAGTCTCCATGTGAGATTAGAGTTCTTCTTCTAGATTGAGAGAGTTAGAGTGGAGGGATGAGTTGAAGGAAGCCCGGCATGTCGGTGTCTCCTCTCCGGCTTGTACCTACGGGATCAAGTCTCCTAACCCGAGGCTTGGTTTTAGGATTCTTCGGTAATTCAACTTTCAATATTAAGTAAGTACGTTGTTATTATTGTTCTATGGTTTATGAGTTTACTTTATTCTCTTCCGTGGTAGAGGGTAAGGTAATCATCTGTAGTGTAAGCATGGTGCTTATGCTAGAGATACTCGTGGATATCCCCTATCTGACCGGATTAGTGAGTAGTAGTGTGAGACGTGACAATCCCATTGTTACCTTTGGAGTCTTCTCCCGTTAGAAGGTTTGGTAGGATTTAAGTATCCTGGTTAAGCATCCTCAGTGGTGTCTCTTTTTCCATCGGTATGTCCCCATAGACCAATAGTTTCATAGCTTACTATAGGTTGGAACCAGACTATCGTCATAGTCTTCTCTAATCGCTTATATCTTCGCTACCTTGTAGTGCGGCTCAGGGGTTGAGTATAGATTTAGGTTAGTCATCGCACGCTTTCTCCTTGTGGATAAACAAATACGATACTCTGGAAATATCTCCCGGGTGAAATGCTCACCGATATCCGTGCGCTTGCGGATCCTTTTCTGTGTTCGTTAACAAATATCAACATGCCTCCCGGCCGGTGGCGCGACGGGGCGCGGGAGGGCGCCTCCCCTGGCCAGTTGCCCAGTGGCTCGCGGGGCTTCTTCTTCCTCCCCGGCGATGACGGCGCCACTGAACCTCCTTGCCGGCTGCCAGCAAATGGGATCGGGGGAGGAAGGGGGAAGGAGGTGCCGCACTTGGCTCGGTCCGCCCACCGCTGCAAGGGACTAGAGGAGGGAGCTCCTAGGCTTCTTCTACAGGGATCGGAATTCGTCGAAGGAGGGAGCAGACATGTTTAAGTTATGACGTGAGGGAAACGGCGCCGTGAAGACAGAGACCGGGATAAACGTGACTTCACCTCTGGATCAGGGCTGGCCTCGGGCTGGGCTCAGACAGGCTAGGCCCATGCAGTACCCAATTACAAAATAATAAAAATATTAATTTATTAAATTGGTTGCTTTGAGATATGTGCAGTTTTTAAAAAGAGGAGTATCAGAGCAGTTCGCTAATTAGTATCCCATTCCTTTAATACATTCCATCGGTGGTGTTGTTGCCTTGCTAAAGTGCCTCTGCTTCTTTCCCCCTTCAGAAACTTTTGTACTGACTTGCGGTTTATTTTCAGTGCCCCTACTTGCAGCACCGAACCAGAATTCGTCCATCATGGTATGTTCCTCAGCATGACTTTTTTTAGGGCTTGTTTAGTTCCCCATGGAATGCAAAATGCCAACTACTTTGGAATGATGAAATGCAAAATACCAAAATTTTCATAGTTATGTTTAGTTCCATCCAAAATACAGAATTTTTTACCCTCATTATGGCAACCATGCATTGCATGCATGCATGCTACGCGCTGGTGGGTTGCTTGCTTATTGTACAAATATTACAATAGTTTACGTACACAAATCGTCAACCGTAAAAAAAAGTTCAAACACATTGCTTATAAACCAAGGGCAACAGTTCAAACATGTTACTATGACAATAGTTCAATTACAACATTCTAATTGTCACGAACGGTTTAACAGACCAAGGGCAATCGATTTACGGAAAGTATTCATCACTGTCGCGTCCTCTCTTGACGGCGCCGGAGTAGTTCGTGGCTGAGAGGCCGATGCTTCAGGTGGGACGTAATTTTCATCTCGATCACAAAGATCAAAGTGCCTATCCACTAATCCACTTGCTCTAATGAAGTTATGTAGTGCCATGCAAGCAACTATACTTTTAGTTTGCGCATCCGGTGGATAGCTAGGGATGCCCAACAAAATCCTCCACTTCATCTTCAATACTCCAAACGACCTCTCAATCACATTCCTAAGTGATGAATGTGTGAAGTTGAAGATTTCTTGTTTACCTTGTGGCTCGGGGTTGTCACGATACTCCGAAAGATGATACTTGGTACCCTTGTAGGGTGCAAGATAACCAGGACGGTTTGGGTAGCCGGAGCCCACTAAGTAAAATTTTTTTGCACGGTGAGCAACTTTGGTTACATTCTATTACTTCAAAGACAAGATACAACTGCCTCAACAACAAAAGTGTTTACCTGATGGTGGATGTCGAAACTTATGGCTCCACTTGTCCATAGCATCATTGAACACTCTCATGTCATGCACAGAACCAGGTCATCCAGCAAGCACAAATGTGAACCTCATGTCAAAGTCGCAGACGACCATCACGTTTTGTGTTGTAATGTTCTTGCGGCACATGTATTGTACCACCAAATTATTTTGCACAACTACTGGTACGTGAGTGCCATCTATTGCACCAATACAGTTGTCGAAAAGGGCGAAAATCTAGGATTCTGCAGTCTAGGATGAATTGTTCTGAAATATGGGTCTCTTGGGCTGATGATGTCTATAGCTAGCTTGCACACACAATTCAACACTTTCTCAAAGTTGTTATAAACTGTGCCTAGTGACCTCTCAAATCTATCCTTAGCTTGCCTAAACGACTGTGGTGCTCCAACCATCCATAGGAACATTCCTAGCGCATCAACCGAAGTACTTTTGGTACTAGATTTCAGGCCATAAGACTCCACAAGCAAATCATGGAGTCGGTGGAACATAGTTGGGGTCATCCTAAACATTTTGTAGCAGCTATCCCTGTTTGCTAGCTTCCTCTCTACCTAGGTAAGCCTAGTTACCAATGGTACTCTATACTCTGATCTAGTCAGGTATTTTTCAATGTGAAGAGCAAAAAGGAGCATACCACTGGTAAACTGAGTGCCATCATCCTTCAGAAGTAAACTGGTGACTTTGTCATCACTTGAATCATTAGAACTACTTGAACTGCTAGAACTGTTAGAACTGTTAGCATCCATTGCTACATCAATGACCTGACAATTTGAATGCATTACATAATCAGTTCTATGAAAAAAGTACTGTCATCATGAATGGCATACTTGCTGTCATCATGAAAAAAGTACCGTCATCTAGGTATTTCACAAAATTTGATCTGTTGTCGTCCAAATTACTTAGGTTCACAATGTAGTTGCAGCTGACAAAAAAACCCACACACAAGCACTTCTTACACAGGCCTTTGCTACAGCAAACAACTCGGCCTGACAATGAAATGGCCACCAGTGAGCAACCAGGTTTACAAGTAGACAAGTAGACAACTGCATTCTACATTATCATGCAAACTCAAACAAATTTATAAGTATAAAGGCATCCTAGGAGACATTCAAAGATAAGGACATTCAAAGCTCCTAGATGCAGCGCTCTCACACAACCGAATAAGTTTAACTATCACACACAGACTTAATTCAAATCACACAACGCTTAGTTCAAATGACACAACCTCTAGCATGATAGATAAAGATCTAATGACAAAACACAGCACAGGAAGGTCTAGTTGTTGACATTGGCTAAGTACTCAATGAAATCCTTCCTTGCATCTGGATCGGTCTTCTTGAAGAATATCATAGTCTTTGGATCTTTGCAGATCTACAGGACAGTGTACCACAACCTTGTATCTCTTGGGTGCACACCATAGTCTCTGGCCAACTGTTGCACAAGATCTACTTCATCTTCCTCGGCCTTTTTCTTTTCTTCCTTGGACCTCCTCTTCATTAGGGCCTTCAGTTCAACCTGCCTTTCCAATATCCTGTTCATGTCATCAGCAATCCTGGTTTGCTCGGTCATTACCTTATCCATAAGCTTGAATGCTTGGCTCTTGGACTTGGACTTCTTGCTGGGACTAGAAGCATATGTATTGGTACTACTAGCTCTCTTATTGTTGTTACTGCTAGTTGGGGTCTGCACGTTCAGTGACGCTTCCTCCTCCTCATATTCTTCATCCTCAATGTCAGTTCCACCAGGAACATAGGAGGTGGAACCATCACATGCTACACCTTGGAACATTTGCTCTAACTCATTGATGTAAACTGGCCATCCATTCTTTAATTTCTTCCATTCAAGCTTACTCTGCAGCACTTGTGAATATGAGAAGATAATAGCATTGACAGTCCACTGAGAAAAGAGAAGAGAAGAGCATCTACCTTAGTCTTTGAATTCCACCATTCATCAGAGGCAATGTCAGTCCCATCAGAGTTACGGCCTAGTCCTGTGTGATTACGCAATTCCTTGATGAATTGCCACATACCCTTGAGTTGCCTGTACCTACTTGAGATCTGCTCTTTATCGTGCAACAAGCCGGTTGCTACATAGTACTATCTGATTACCTCCCTCATCCCTGTCTTGGTCATGAAGCCTTTCGTGCAGTTCCCAATGTTAATCTGGTTACACCAGATCTTACAAAGCTTATGGGTGTTGGACTCTGACCAATCAGCCCGGCCTTTTTCAGGCTAATCATGCATAGCAAGAATATATATGCAGACATTACGAACATGGAAACAATCAACTCAAGAAACAACTGATAAATCTAGGAACATACCGTTGGATTGTTGGGTAGGATCTCAACATCGTCACCGGCGTTGGGATAGTTCAACCCAAAGTTGTCCTCGGTGATGGCTATCGTTGGCACTCGAGGACGTTTGCCGCGAGTCCTGGAGCCTTCAGGCACGCCAGAGGTTGATCCACGCACGCCACAAACTCTCGCAGGGACAGGAGGCAAGCCAGCACCTTGGCCTCCACCGGAGACCGACGAGGTAGCACGACCAGTTGTGGCGCCACCTCCTCCGCTGGAGCGAGGACCACGCAAGTCGAGAGTACGGCTTGCGTTGCGGGCGCGAACGGGAGGGGAGCCAGTGCTCCCGTCGATGTCTCCACCAGGAGCACCGGAGCAAAGGAGGCCCTGAAAGCCTCCCAAGGGCCGCCAATCTTCGCCCTGCGAGTTGAGGTCGAGAGCCGCCATGTCCATTCAGGGAGCAGTGACGCTGCTCGATCTCGGATGGGTAAACGCCGACTGGTTGAACCTAGGGTAGCCACCGGCGGACAAATACGGCTGGGACAGGAAGTCCCTAGTGCCGTCGACGTCGCCGTAGCTGTGGCCGTCACTGTAGGCATCGTCGTCGCCGTGGATGTAACCATCGTCGTCGTACCTGTCCATGCAGCTTGCTCGGAACCGGATCCAGGGAGGAGAAGGTAGTTCTGGGGAGCGCATAGGTGGATCTGGGTTTCTCGATGGCGGCGTCGACGGGAGAGAGCGGTAGAGCTGGCGGTGGCAGAGAGCGGCGGCGGCTCCAGACCTAGGGTTGGGCACGAGCTTGATGGGGAATAGAAGGCGCTGCGGGCACGACACGGCTGCGGGCGGAATAGAAGACTGGCACAAGCTCTTTTGGGTTTTTTTTTCCCTCTTGTGGCCAAAATTCAGAATGAAAAATGGCAAACATTTTGCAAATTTTTTTTTGATGGTGTTTAGTTTCATTCTGCAAAATGGTGGGCCAAAACTCAAAATTGTTTGGCCCAAATGGAGAACTAAATAGGCCCTTAGTTCGTAGTTCTCCTGTTTGCTACAACCTAAATATTTGTGCGCTTTGTTGCATGTATTTTTTTGGTTTAGGATCCCTTAGCATGGTGGTGAGCGTCGCAGGTGTGCGTGCCACCCACCGCGGTTCGAATCCTATAGACCGCAGTGTCTCACCAGGGTTTTTTTCCAAATAATATTTACAGGTGCAATCTCTCTCGTGTGGAGTCACAAAGGGATTGTGACGTGCCCGTCACCTACAAAGTTTTTGATGATTTCAGTGATCTCTCTCTAAGAGCACGATCTTCAAGTCTGAGTATAGTTGTAGGTCTAGTTATGTATGTGTGGTGTGAGTGTGGCGTGCATGTGTGTGAAGTAGGTGTGTGTTTATACATGAACAGATTCTACAGCTGTACCCAAACGAGAGGTGTCAAGAAAAAAATTGATACTGCTTACCTTTTTTTGAGTTTGCACTTCCACATTTATTGTACCTGTTCACCTATCGCATAAACATTTTTGCGCTTCCTTCCCTGGAATTAACTCTGGGCAAAAATAACCAAGAACCAAACCAAATTAATTAAAATCGAAACTGAATATTTCGATTCCCAATGCGATTCCATTTCCAAGTAACCGAAATTACTACGGTTAATTCGGTTCGGGCTCGGTTGCCCGAAATAATCGAAGTGAGCAATGAGGCCCAGTAATTATAAAGAAAAGGCCCAGCCCAACGTGCCTTCGTATATATGCAACCTCTCCAAACCCTAAAGCCCGCTCCACTCCTCCCTCCCAGCTGCCACCGACAATCCCCAACAGCCAACACGCAGCGGAGCTTCCTTCTCGCGTAGGCGCTCCTCACCGCACGCCCTCCTCCTTCCTCCTTCCCGACCCCGTCCCTGCTCTCTTCTCCCACACGTAGCACCACCCAGCTCCTTGCCTACCCGGCAGCCGGCGCGACGATGCTCGGCGCCCCTGCTCCTTCCCTTCCTACAGCGGCGGTGCCCGACGCCCTTGCTCCGTCGTCCTCTCCTCCACGCTGCCCCTAGTCCCCTCGTCGATGGCAGCTTGGCCTTCCAAGATCCAGTGGCTGCGGCGGCTTCCAATATCCAGCGGTGGCGGCGCGGCCTTCCCAGGTGCAGCGGCGGTGGCCCGGCCTTCTAGTGGACGGGGTCACGACGGCGACATCCTTTTTTTCTTTTTTTTTGTTTTTTTTTCCTTTTTCCTTTTCTCTGTGCTGATATTTTCTCGGTTTTTTCGGCTATAACCGAAACCGAACCGTAGAATTGAACCCGAATCTACTCGGTTTCACGTTTTCAGAAGAACCGATCGGTCCCTATTTCTTAGATAACCAAATTTCAGTAAAAACCGAAGAACCGAACCGATCGGTTTCGGTTAACCGAATGCCCAGCCTGCTGCAATAAACGCGTTCGGTTCCCTGCTTATTTGGTCACCGGCGGCATTTATTTCGCTGATTTGGGGGCTTCCAATATGTTGGTGCGTAATGTTTATTTTATCCACCTACTTTGCGCTGGTATAATTCTCAGGAAGTGAGGGTTTATAAGAACATGCTTTGAATTGCAGGGATGAGAAGTGCGATACATATCAAAGGCATCCCTGTCACCAAGTATAACAGGCAAGTGACCTTTCCCGTTTTGTACTTTGCGTTTATGTGGGTTGAGCAATCTATTGCTACAGTCCACTTCCATCCTCACTTTCGTAGCTAAAAGAATGCAACATACCATCTGATTCCATGCACTTCCATCCTCACTTTCGTATTCTGATAGAGATTACCCATAATATCGATTCAAAGGGCTGCAGGAATACATTCTTCCTTGTTGAACTTTATTTTATTCCTTTCTACTATGCATAGAACATAAACAATTCTGTATAAGGTCATTTGTAATTAGTTTTTCCACTTACCTCAAGATGTTTGTACAATGTTGTGCAGAAATCTTTATTTGGACTTTCCCATTTTACAATCTAGGCCCTTAGAAATTTTAAAAAACAGAGGTGCAAAATTAAAATAAGATAGAAAAATTTGAGATGCTTTCTACTTTTACTGGGTGACCTATACTATCAATTGAGTTCATTTAGAGTTCTAGAAGTTATACATATTTTATTTGTTTGTACACATAGAACAAATATTTTCCTATTACAAAGGTGAAAAAAAACTATCCGGTAGTTGCCATATCTGCAATTTGTGTCCTTTGAAATTAAGGGGGGAAAAGCAGACTAATGGCAGCCAAAAAAAAAAGCCTGATCTGGAGTTGTGGACTGAGATTCTAAGAACTATCTGGTGGTTTAATGTAGACTATATGAGGCACAAAACATGTATAGATTTTGGATTTGTTCTGAATGCCTGAATCAGATTCATTTCTCTTAATTTGACGTGCTGCAGCATGGCTGTGAACCAATGCCAACTTTGATTCGAGCAGTTATGTTGGCTAAAAGAGAGAAGCATATTTAGAATCTGGAGGATCAGAGAAGAGGCATTTTTATTGCACAACCTCTGGATGATGTCTTATATGGCCATGCTCCTGTGGGTACTCCTGCTGAATTTCAGGAAGCCCAGCCTTCAATAGCGGACGACCTCGCTTCATCGATGCACATGCGGCTGTCATCAACGCACAGGTTTGTTGCATTGTTGCCTGTAGTGTCCAGATTATCTTTTCTTACTTCCACAGAGATTATCTGCTGACACCTGCTTTATAGTATTTCTATTACCAAGCACAGGTTTTTTGGTGCTCTTACATCTTGCTATTACCAAGCACATTTCTATTACCAATCTCGGCCATCCGGTGACCTTCTGGCTAACTTTGCATATATACCTCCTCGAATGATCTACTTCCTTTCCATGCAACTTTGGAACTTGCTACTGTGTGTGCTTTGCTCTTTTCAGTTCTCTATGAAATAATGTACCGGTATAAAAATTCAGGTACGCCACACCTCTCCATACCCAGCCTTCTACTCTGCATACACTGCCTCTGTCAAAATTCAGGTACACCACACACACCTTGGTACCCAGCCTTCCACTCTACATACACTATATAACATAATTCAACATATGCGCAGATTCATCTTACCAGGCACAGCACAGCCTCCAAGATACTAAAACCAGACATAAAGAGCCTGCAATCAGAGTGACGGCATCCCATATGTACCATCCTTGAAACACCGACTGTAGTATATACCAATGTACACCTGTTTAATATCTATATGTCTGTACATTGTTCCTGGTCTCTACAAGTTCTTTAGCCTATGGATCCCCTAAGTGTGCATCCATCATCGTACCCTAATTATGCATCTGTATCACATACCTATGAATATATAATTTATGCATCCTGTAGAATGTAACATATGGATCCTACATGTATAAACCTAAACATACTCGCTTGTTGTCGCACGCGATGGCGCGCGGGTTGTACTAGTTATACTATTTATGAGCCAAATCAGGAAGCCATTCTTTTATTTTTTTCCTTTTTGTCAATATATATATGTAAGATCTGTAGCAAAGAGCGTGCGTGCACGTACGTTATGTTGGATTTTAATTTAGCTGGACCCCTTTTTGTTCAATTAAAAAATAAATAAATTTTAGTGTTTATTAAATGTCATGGTGCATTAGAGTTTCGGCCATGTGTCAGATTTTGATTAAAGTTGACTCAAATTTAAATATCGATAATGATTAGACGTAGGCTTCCGTTGACGGACCAACCCACTCGCGCCTCTCGCCCACAACGCGCAGCACCGCTCGTCGCATCGCGCGGCACCGCTCGCCGCGCCTCCTGTAACACCCCTGGGTGTTAAGCATGCATTCACATCCCAAATCATGATCATTAGTATTGCATGCATGTTCACCACCATATGACAATTTAAGTTGGAATTAATTAAATTGTGAAAAGCATATGTTTGAACCATAACTTATTGCAATTGCTAGCTAAGAGTGGTAAAATTTGTTTGGCTATAACTCTAAATGACTTAGAACTAATTAACATGATTTTTGAAACAATTTTTGTATTCAAAATCTCCCCAAATTTTGCTTTTAAAAATATTCCAAAAAAATAAGTTTTTATTTAAAATTTGGACTTTAAATCACTAATTCAAAATCTATTTAGAATTTTGAAAAGTGCCCTAAATGAAAGTTGTAGAGAATTAAATTTTGAACAACTTTTGTTTTGGGGGGCAACTTGTGAAAATGCCTTTTTCATCTTCAAAATTTGAATTTGAATCAAATTATAAAAGTATGAAATTTTATTTAGAAAAGAAAAACGATTTCTTACCTTAACGGGCCGCCGCCCCACTTCCGGCCCAACGGCCGAAGCCGGCCTGCGTCCGCGTTCGCCTTCGCCCGCGTGCTCGCCCGCGCTCGCGCGCGCTTGCCTGCACCAGCGCGACCGGGCGCGTCAGAGTGCGGCCGCCGCGTGTCCGCCGCTCGACGTCGTCGGCGTACGGGTGGCGCCTCGATGGGTCCCACCTCCTCGTCCGCGCCTTAAGCAGCCACAACGCCATCTCCACTTCACGTACCTCCCTCCATTCTGCCCTCTCGGCCTCGCGCGAGCCGCAGCGACCGCCGCTCCCGCCTCCCCGCGTCCGCCGCAGCTTCACCGTCGGCTAACGCCGCTGTTCCCGCTCAACGGCCGCATCTCCCTCCGATTCGTCTTGCCACCCACTCCGCCACCTCCTCTCCTTCGAACGGGCCACCGTGTGCCTTGCTCGTCGACGGTAAGGCTCAATCGAGCTTCTTCCCGCACGCGTCACCGAGCCGAGCCGCCGAGCTCGCGCTCCGCCACCGGCACCCTCGCTCTCTCTTTCTCCCCTTGCATCGCACTACCGTGTTCGCCATCCCTTCGCGGAAATCGTGTGCCCTCCAGATAGCAGCTCAGGGTCGGGGGTTGGTCGTTGGCCGACGGCGACCGCCGCGCTCCCGCGACGTCGGGGACGCCGGCACCCCGTGGCCACGCCTCGCTCCTCCCTCTCTGTTCGCTGGGTCGAGACGGCCTTGGGCCGGAGCCCAAGCCGGGCCGACTCACCTGCCTTCCCCGCGCGCGCGCCCGGGCCGAAAGTCGTAGCTGTCCGGTTGAATTCACTGGGCCGGCCCGTTGTCAATAAGAAAAATTGGTTTTTCGTTTTTCTTTTATTATTTGAGAAAGAAATACTTTGGAAAATGTTTGTGTAATCATTTTAGCTCCAAAAATTGTGAAACAAATTTTGTAGTGTTTCTTATGAGTAGATCTACAGTTTAAAAATGTTGCATGTCAAGTTTGAAGTACTTTTCTGTAGGGTTTTTATTTAATCACTGAAATTGCTGTTTTCTTGATAAATATGTAATAAATCATAGAAAGCTCAGAAAAATATGGTTCCAGTTGCAATAATTTTAATTTGTGATGTGCTTTGTAGGAAAAATATATGCCATGCATGTTCTGTATAAAAATTCTTATGTGTAGTACAAGTGTTTAATATTGTTAATAATTGTTATTTTTGCTAGAAAGAAAAATATGAATAAAACATGCATGAAATAATTTTTCTATAGTGATTGTTTATTGTGTAGACTGTAGGAAAAATGCTAAATCTGTTGTTTGATACTTTTCATAGTATAAAGTATTTTTATGCTCATTTTTAGACCCTAGCTTGTTATTTTTGTGTAGGCAGTTCTAGTAATCCAAATGCAATAAAATTTTTGTGGCATGCTAGATTTGATGATAGTAAGCTACTGTAATTTTCTTAGATTTTTCTGTGCTACCAAAATGGGTGTTACTGTTCGAATCTAGTTGCAATTAGGGTTTAATTAACCTTGTTAATACATGACTGATTAATAAGATTTACTTTGGTGTATCTTTGAAGCATCTTAGATTTCTGTGGTGACTTAACATGGTAGAGAATGTTGGTAGCTGTATACAAGTACATGTTCTTGGATGATGTGGACTACCTTGTAGAAGAGTTGTATTCTTACTTTATGCAATAAAGTAAACCTGTTCATCTACATCTCATTCATCATGATCATTACATGTAATTTCTGCAATGCACCTAGGCATGAACACTTATACGTTTGCATCATACAGGATCGCAGGAAGTAACTTCGGTAGCAGTTCACGAGGAGCCGGAAGAGCAGCCCGAGGTGCAAGAGTAGGAGGTGCCCGAAGCCGACGAGGAGGTCGGTGAGGATCTTCCAGAGTGTCCAGACCACCGTCCGAGCTCTTTCGAGAGAGGCAAGTCCCGGAGCATTTTTCTCCCTCGGTTTGCAAATATTTTTATTAATACTTTACTTAACTGATGCATTACGTTTAGGAGTTGTTTGCGACCGTTGCTGCATTATACCTTGTTTACCCTTTCTACCATATCCTTATTACCTTGGTGTTCACAGTCAAGAAATGCTTAGCTTGCTTAGACCGATAGAAGTCGGGTGATTCCATGTCACCTGCGAGCTATAGGTGGTTACCTGGATCTGCTTGAAAAAGTATGTCATCTGAGAATAACTAAGTGTTAATGTGAAATTGAGACCGGACGGAAACTTGCAGAGTTTCGGACTGTAGTGTTTTCCGTCCGTGTCGATTAAGGACCGAACGTTGTTGGGCCTCGAATCATGTTGAACGCATGCCTTACATTTAGCTGGCCGAATAATGTACCTTTCGACCGCGAAGCTGGGAGATTATTCGGGCCAAGTGGATTGCTCGCAACGCACTGTACCGGAGCAGTAGTGGCAGGATACGGGGCGCGATGATAAGGCCAAAGAGCAGTCGGGCGGCCCTCGGGTACATGTGGTTCCTAGCAAGCTCGAGACTTTACCTGAATGGTTGACTCGGTGACCAATACCTCACTTTAGCGGGTGAGTGAGGTTTGTGTAAGGAATAAATTACCAGCTGGTTAATAATTGATTTGAATCGCCATCGTTCACTGTATAGTGAGCACTTGACTTGAGTTACTTCATCGTAGTAATTCTAATGGAACACTTGGACAGTTATATGGTATATGACATGATAGAAGTTGATTACTGATCATTGGTTATCCTTACCTGTTTAATTACATGTTACTCTAGTACATATGCAAATGTAGTTGGCAGGTTAATAAAGATTTAACTTGATGCAAAGCTTTTGGAAAGATTCTTTAAATGCTAAAAAGGACTTTTTGCAAATGAGTCAGCTACCCCCACCTTAAAGCCTGTCATGATCCTTGGTGTCTTTTATTTTTAGTTATGTCGGGTAAGTCTAGCTGAGTACCTTCTCGTACTCAGGGCTTTGTTCTCACTTGTTGCAGATGGGCAGATGTATTACGGCTACTGTATCAACTGTCTTTATCCTACGATGGGAGAAGCTTAGGACCATGGGCAATGGTCATTCAATACTTCTCGTCTGATGCTTTTGTTGGAAATGATCCTGAGCTGACACTTTATTTCGAACTCAGTGTGAGTGTGTGGTTTGAACTAAATGCTTCCGCTACTTTTATTTGAAACTGGTTTGTAATAACTATGTTTAAACTCCGATGTATTTGCGACGCGAACTTTTATGTAACTTGTGATGGTGACCGCTGAACTTATTACGATCTTGGCTGGTATGTAAGTTGGTTTGAAATCCGTCGTGATTTCACGGACTACCAGGTTATATGGGCTTAAGTTTGCTAAATTGTCTGCTCGGTAGATGATTTTCTTACTTAATCTCGTATAATTGGTCGGTTCTGTTACACCTCCGCCACATTCTGCCTGCTGCTCCTTTCACCAGATACACTATGCGATAAGAGATCCAATGCTGGTAGGGACTGCAGTGCTACCTGCAGGGGCAGCGTGGGATGGGGGGAGGGGGGTGTAGGGGAGGAGCCTACGATACCGATGGCCACGAAGGGGTCCCCGCTAGCCTTGTGGTTGGTGGAGTCGATCTAGTTGATGGTGGCGATGGTGCGCCCGCCTCAGGTGAACTCCACACGCTTGCGAGCCTCCATTTCGTAAGCAGCAAGTAGATGTTGCTGGCGTTGAAAACGGACGGAAAAATTCCCGTTTTGACCCGTTTTGTTTTTCACTTTTGTCCGTTCATTTCCGTATGTACGGGTCCCGTTTTCGTATTTACGAAAATGGGAGAGGGGTTTTTCCGTTCGTTTCCGCGGGATCCTGTTTTCACCCGAAATTGACCCGTATTAATTCTGTTTTTCATCCCGTTTTAAATCTATATGAGATGTGTAGAAATTAATATGTTCATAAACCAATTAATCACCAATTATGCATGTTAACACATGGCATGCCAGTGAATACTAGACCAATAACTTCGTATGTGTATATTAATTTGTGACTTTGCTCATGTATATTCATGAATATTTAATCATATTATTCTAATTTAATTTTCCGGCTCTCCATCCGTATTTATTCATTTCCATGCATCCGCATATCCCGATTTCGTTTCCAAAACCGCATTTTCCGAACCCGATCCCGTTTCCGCCAAAAAATATAGAAACAGAAGTAGAAATAGGGGTTTTCCGTCCGTTTCCGTCCGTTTTCATCGCTAGATGTTGCGCTTGAAAGCGCATGTTACAAATGTTTGCAAGTGTTTTATACGGATGTTGTAAAAATAGATGGAGATGATGCATATGTTGCAATGGTTGTACATGTATGTTGCAAACGTCGATTCTCAATATTTCATCTGTTTTTCCAGACGTATGTTGCAAGAGTGTTTATCTGAATGTTGCATATGTTTCACGCATATGTTACAAGTGTTTTATCTAGATGTTGCGTATGCTTGCAATAGTTTCAAGTATTTTCAGGTGTTTTTGCAAGTGTTTCTGACGCATGTTTTAAGTGTTTCATCTGTATCCATACGTATGTTGCAAGTGTTGCGTTTGGATGTTTCAAAAATAGATTGGTTGTTGCATCTCCCTCCTCGCTTTTTGCTACCTCACTTCTGCTGTCTTGCATCTTTCTCAGACTGTGGAGGGGTGAGCGGGGGCCGGTGGAGGGGGCGCGCCGGGGGCGGGGGGGGCACGGGGCGGACGCGAGAGTGCGCTCTCCCCTTCTCTATTACGCAGGCAGGGCAAGGATCCCGCTTCGTTGTTATGTTATTGCGAGCAACCTAAGATCAGATTCCTATTGGTGCGCCGCGACGCCAGCCCGCGATTGGCGGATCTGTTTATCGTTGGATGGTGGGAACATCCGGACACGTCCTCCAGCCGTCCGGACGCTAGCATGTCCATTAAAATGTGGCATTAGTGTGTAGTGGCCGTGAATCCAAGAGAGACAATCAGTCTGTTCGCTTGGGCTGATTTGGCTGACTGAAAGTACTGCTGACTGATTTTTTGTAAGAGAAAAATACTGCTAACTGACTGACTGATTTGACTGATAATCTCAAGCGACCAGGATGAATGAACGTGTCATGTGCAAACCGAACCATGAGCATGACGTGCACAAAAGCTCGATCTGGCCTGGGCCGCCACGACATGACATGGTGCGGCAATAATTCTTGCAAACTATTCCGACCCGTATAGTACTTTTTTTTTCTTTTTGAGGATCACATAGTACTATTGTTACAACAACAGCTTATCACCTCCAAAGAAAATAGTGGGCCTTTCTCTTTCGGTCCAAGAAAGATTATAAGCCCAAGAGTACGAAGGAAAAGAGGCCGTGACCCGTGAGAGCGACCACACCGATCTGAGGCATGCAAGTGTGCACCAGAAGCTTCGCGTCACCATGCAAGGAATTTCAGGCGCCGTACGGGGACCGGGACCATAGAGGGCTCGAGAAGCCTCCTCGCTTCCTGGACCGGCTGGCCGGTCGACACGTTGAGCCCCGCACAGAAGATTGATCAGAAAATCGGCCAGCCTGCTGACTCGCAAAGGCCGAAGCGTCGCCCAATCGACACGACACCATGCCTTCATATAAACCATTGTGAACGACAGTCTCCCAAGTCCCCACCCGCTGCTTCTTCTCCAGAAGAAGCACACCAAATGCAAAGCTGCGAGTCTCGTAACAGAACACTGGCATTCATCAGCAGGAGATTTGGTTGGATCCACATCCACAGAAGAATTTCGACACGATCGAGCAGGAGGAGCTAGATGGTAAGTGTTCTCTGACGGATGTTTTGGCGCATGTGCCTTTGCGTTTGCATCCACGGACGATACACAGGTTTGTAAAACACGACGCGACTGATTCTTATCATATTTGCTTCGCTTGGCTTCGCTTTCCTTGCATCTCCAGTTCTCCACACCAGAGATCTAAGATTATTCTCAGCTAGCTTGCATTGGTTGGGCCTCTGCACTGCTGGCTAGCCTGACCTGATCGCTACTGCAGCCTTGTCTTTGTTTGAGCGGTAATCTCTGCCAGGCAATCCTATGAACAGCTCCGTCTCCACGTCCACCCCGTCGTCCTTCGGCTCCGGGTGATCGTCCTCCACGGTGATGACTGCCGGCGCTGGAGGCGGCGGAGGAGCCATCAACATTGGCGGCTGCTTCTTGCACTGCAGACATGACTTCGATTAGCATATACCACATGCTTGCATCATGATCTTGCAGAAATTGTACGCTAGCGTTTTGGGAGAAATCCATGATTGTATGCACATAAGACATCACGGGAGGTCGAGGTAAGCAGTATAATCAAAGCCTGTCGTTGGGTTGTTGGCATGCCGCATGCAGCGTCTTCCCATAGCTGTAAAATGTTTCCCCACCATTACCTTTTCACGTAAATCTTCGTTGCTCTTGCGCAGATTCATCTCCTGTTTGATGTTGACGCAGCAAATAAACAAAGCACAAGTCAGGGACTACTCCTAACTGTGCATTCTGATGTTTTTATGTCGCTGTAGGACAAGAAGCTGGCAAGAACTGACTTACCTTCTCCTTCAGCTTATTGACCTGCTCCTCCAGCAGCATTGTCTGCCATGTAAGATCAAATGTAAAGCTGTAAGCTGCTCGTGCTTATATGTATGCAGCTTCAATTCATTTGTTAACACATATAAACTGTATAAAAACGACTAGAAGAAAATAACTAACCTTTCTTCCCCTGATGCAATGCAGGCTCTTTTCAAGTTTGACTTCCAAACTGTGCAGTTCTTCAATGGAGCATCCTTCCAATCTCTCACCTAAAAGTTTCCTGCATCTCAACGAAAATTAGTTCGTGGGCCGGTACATATGGATATCAGTATTTGATATCTAAATAATTACCTTTTGTAAGCATCAAGTGCTTCGAGTTTCTTTGCCAGGCCCTCCGCATCAGCTTTTACTTGCTGCAATATAAGTTGGACCAGACAATCTTGGTATCACTACTACATTAAAACTACCACACGATATATCACCTATACTGTGATGAATACTTGGCAGCGGTCATGCCAACAGAACCAGCCAATACCTATGCACTTCCTTGTAGGTCACAACTCACATTAAAAACCTTAAAAAATACATTCAGCGTATTTTTAAAGTTTTGAAATGAATGAAGATTCTCAAAAATATATTAGGATTTTGCACTCTTGCTTATTCAAGGTCTTATCATATCGACATCACATGTTGTTTTAAAATATTCAGCTGTACATTAGTTGTACCCTGCCAAAGCTTCACTCCAGTTAGTTTTATGCTTCAGGTTTCAGTAGAAGCATCATCAGCTGGGAAATAATGGACATCCAACAAAAGTTAATGCTAGTTAGCTTAAGGATGATCCACAGCATAGAAAAAATCGCTTGATAAAATCGACATTCAAGAATTGAAATTAGACACCATAAGAAGCCTAACAAGAAATATAACCATGTCACCTCAATATCCTGCTGTACTGTCTTGTTGCTGACATTATCCTTTGTGTATGTTCTATAACGTTCAATTGTTTTCTGCACACTGAAAAGGGAGAAAAATAAAGTTACTAAAATTATGTCAGCATTTAGGATACAGTTGATTTATTGTGAAACTCACAAATTCTTAGCTATATTTTTGCATATTCAAATACTTGGATTTATCTCATTCTAAAACATGGATCACAAAATGCATCAAATAGCTTGGATGCAATAAATTCAAATTAGAATTTTTCAAGTCCTTTTTTCCATGTTTCGATCACATAGCTAGTATTCTAAACAAAGATTATCCATTAAAATGCATGATGTGTTTTCTGCAGCTTATACCAGAGCTCTTTACATCTAGATAACTCTAGTAAGCATGGAGTATACAGTTTACTAGACAAGTATGGTCTTATATATACATGGATACTAATATATACAAGGATACTATCCAATTTAGTAGCAATAGTAAAAAACTTCCCACTCATCAATGTTTCATTTAAGTGAAGGTTACAGATTTACTCAATCTGTGGCATTATTTTATCAGCTCTGCCCCATCCAATTACGTGGGTAACGTACAATCCGATTTCTTATAAAGCTGCAGACCAAGTGGTATATTCTAGGGTTTGTTGTTTTATAACTCAAAGAAGCGGCAAAGTGGAACTCAACCAAGCCCAATTACCTATTGCACTGGTTCGATATTGTGCACAATCTCAGTCTCTCAGAGGCATATCATAAAGTACTGCAGCCTAAGTTACAAAGGCAGTTTGGAGTGATATGATTATAAAGGAAGTAGCAAGGAAAAGTCATTGAAAATTTCAAAGAATTTGAAAGTTGACCAGAAGCAGATTGGTATTAAAATTATCATTTACAAACTTCAGCAAAATGATAGATATTCTCAGCGAATAGTATTTGAAATTTGGCCAGAGCCTGCGTCCACAGTTGCTTATCAAGACTAGGATACACAACCCAGATTGGCCAACCAAGCAAGAAAATAATGTCTATGAAAATTTTGATCTTTTCAGAACATTGGAAAGTAAATGTGCACTCACACATGATAGGATGTGTATTCATGGCTATAGGTTATGTATCATGAAACTTTATTAGACAAGATATTACCATTTTTATATAAGAGCATATTGTGCATTGCCTTGTAAATTAATTATAAGGCCTTGTTATGTTTCAACTTGGTTTCTACAATTTTATGCCTTAACAAGTCCAACCAATATGGTGCTTTGACCTCTTAGAAAGAAAAGGGATAACCATAGAAATGGATATATCTCATGAAATATTATTGCTTATGACATTATGGTTTTATGTTGAAGCATATTGTGCATTGCGTAATTAGTGACTAGAACTTATTTAATTTAGAGGTGTGGTGCAGAGTTTATTTCAGTTGAGTGGGATCGTCACCACATCAAACTGTATGTCCCCACACAAAAGAGAAGCACAAAAGTTAAAACTCACAAACTTCGAAAAAGGTTGGTCACAATGCATATTTTATCCTATTATCTTCAGCTATTTAGGAAGTGAGGCCTTGTAATATGAAGAAATTGTCATCTTTGCTTCTAAAATAAAAAAAACGATGCCAGCATGGGAAAAAAATGTTTCAATTCAAACATTGAAGATTTAAGGACACACCGGTCATTACAAAAGGAGAAAAAAATAGTATTCACAAGCATTTCCAAATCTTATGAATTAACATAAATCTTAAGGTGCTCCCAATCTATATATATGTAGTAATGAAACATCTTAAAATACTTCGTAACATAGAGTATGACATCACTAATTGTCCCACAAAAATCAACTAGTGAAATAACTTTGGTTTGGTAGTGAAGGCAAAGGATTTATGGTTAAAGTTCTTTTATGTTTAGGAAACAACACAAAGCAAACCACCAACTTAAATTTAGATTATACATGTGAGGTACTTCTTTTACAATTGAACGCATAAATGCCAAAGGGAACACCAACATAAAAAGATAAGAGTGGTATTAGCTTATTTTACATCACAAACTACTACACCATGTGGTAATGAGACCACTTGCACATCTTGGAACCATGGTTAGTTGGAGGCAATCCTTCAGGAGTCAATGTGATGATGTGTGTGCCCATTTGCATGTGTTAGATAAAATAATTTGAACTCTCTTGGATACATTGTACCAAACTGTAGACCAGTACTTGAGCCACCAAGTATATTGATTCATGATTCAATGTATAGTATAGAGAAATTGGGACCTAAATAAATTTGTTTCCACGTTGTATTAATATGCGCTCGTCTCTTTTAGGTTTCATCTCTAGCCTACCCCAACTTGCTTGGGACAAAAGGCTATGTTGTTGTTGTTGTTGTATTAATATGCGGTCATAGCCTAATAAGTTGTCCAAGCAACCCTAGTGCATTATTTTCATATGAACCCCTCATGCCAGTACAATGATTTTGCTTGTCTACAAATCCATGAAGTCATGCATCGCCATATGTGGACATCTTCGACATCAGGTTCTAACTCAAAGTTATACAGCAAATCCCAGAGATGGAGGAATTCCACAATAACACCAACAGTGCGGGCTCCCTTAATATCCAAAACCCAACTGTGACCATGTTCACTAAAGTAGTAGCCATACTCATAGCTACAATCAATATTCAAAAATCAAACATTTTAATAGTTTATTACATCATTTATTAAATAAATAACACAATGACGAAGCATATGTTACAGTTATCCAGAGTGAGCAATATATATTTGCCTCGGTCAATAATAGTGGTGCGAGAAATATTTCACAGCTAAGCCAATTAGTGGTGTTTAGTGGAGCTATAGCGTCATTAATGACAATAGTAGAACAATTTGCAATATCACACACGTAGACCCTACAAAAAAATTAGGGCAGTGTGTTTAGAATTATGTTCACAAATGATTGTCATCGCTATGATTGACCAAAGCAAAGATACGTAAAAATGTACCCTTTGGCCTTGAAGATCAAGAGCATGAAAAGTACATTGTAGACAAGTAACTCATTCACAACTACGCTAGCCAAGGAGGAGTCCAAATGTGTTAAGCTAAGACCACGCCATTTAGTCAAGACCACTTGATAAGTGGTCCCAACAAAAAATGGAAGAGGCCTAACCAAGTCATGGTCTACCAACAAAAATCCATTACAAATGGCAATTTGGCTAGAGTTAGCTCCTAGCTTGTGTCTCTTAGGGAGGACTTACACCTAAAATAGCCGATTAGCCCTCAAGATGTGAAATTTTGTTGTAACTCTGAACAATTATCAATAGAACACTACGCAGAAGAACAAAGGTGTCCTCATAAATCATGATCTCAAGAGGCCCAACAAGGTTTTCTAGCAAGCCATGCACTGAAAGGAGTATGATCCCCGTAATAGTTTCCAATGTGCGACGACATCTACTTACTCTAGCGTAATTGCATTCCTAGTTTTTTCTGTTACAACATGAATGCAGTGGCTTATCCAAAGCTATTGCTTACTTTCTAAAAAGTTATAATTTATCGGTTCAATCTTGAGCAAATCTCTAATCTCTAATCACTAAACACCAAAAAAGACTCAAATCTTGATCTTTGCTCACGCGTCTACGTCCGATACAAATCATCCTCTAATCAGAGCGCATTTGTGTCATACCCAGCTTCGATACGAAGACCGGATCCATGTTTCCGCATCCGATACAAAGTCCTTAGAGCTCACGCGTCCACGTCTTATTATTAAGGTTTAGTTCAAAAATTATGACCCTGGTACAATGCACGAGCATTTATCTAATAATATATAAGTAACAAAGCTATCAACTATCAAATAAAAATTATAATGGTTAAAATTCTAGTAACTATTTTACTCTAAGTTGGCACCATATTCATAGCAAGGAACTATCTCTAAGTAGTATGGCAGGACCAAATAATTGAATGTATGAAACTATCTAGGTTTGCCAAATGCTTGCATTCTTAAGTCTAAAAATACATCGACGTTGTCATATTTCTAAACATTTTACTAGGAAAATACAATATCATTAACTGAGAATTGAGATACTGGTTATATAGATATATATTATGTATTCTTAATGACAAGGTTTCTCTAGTATTTGCATCAAGGTTACTGGCATTTACATCGGTCTTCCATGTAACACATTAGCATATATGTATTCCTAAATAATATTTTGTAATTGTTGGATTAAATTTTGGTGTTAATAGATTCCAAACCAAGACACTACAACAACCAAGTAAATGACTACATGCAAGTCATCCCCTCAAATATCTTGTGGCTAACCTTTGTATTCATGCGGTTTTTAGCCGCATCATTTTTATGTCCTATTGACACATGCTGGTTTTTGTTGCTTAAATGTCCAAGGTAAAATTTTACGATTGAAATAAGATATGGAAGTTTTAAACGTAATGACTAAGATTGGTTGAATAGGATCAGACATCACATAAATTGGAATCATGATCAAGCAAAGTTAATACATCGAACAATCCACTATTATGACATATGTGCTAGTAGTGGGCCTCGTGATCACACTAGTGACTTATCAAAATAATTAACATGTCAATGTATCTGTATGTCATATGGGGAGACGAAGTGGACAATACAATAATATTATCACATGGCAAGAAGTAATTATATTTTTGTCCTATTTTAAATATTGCTTTGATAATTAGAGGATTATGTAATTGACATATTTTAAATAGACAGACAACTTTCTAACTAAAAATAGGTAAGTCAGGCTCCATTACATTTAAGCAAGACCAATTTAAAAGATCAATTGTAATATTGTTGACACCACTTATTATGTAGAGATGATTCTTAGCTAAGCTAGCTATGAGTTGTGAGAACTTTCTATAAGAGAGTAATTATGTAAACACCAAATTCAAAGAATTTGTTTCTTGCTACACATGAATAAATAAAGTAAATTATAAAACTATGCTTTTGAAACAAGGTCTTTGAAGTATCTTATTTTCTTATGCAAGAATTCAACTATAGTTCAAATATTTTCTCCATTTAGATGGTCATCTTGTGCCTAGGTAAAGAAAACATCTGGTCTCTGAATTTTTCCCATTGTCACTACATTTTTCTTTATTCGACATTATACTCATTGCAATGGTTATCTAGATCATATCTAGTAATTAATCACATCTAAAAGAAATGAATTGGTCCTTAGGTACCACCTTAACAAAAAGTTGAGCACTATGAAAGGAAGTTAGATCAATTTGGCTATGGTAGCATGGCACAATTTTCTCAGTAATCTATACCTAATAATAAAGAGACAGAATTTCTCTCCACTCATTTTTTTTGGTCTGCCTCCCTCTAACTATCCAACAATGAAGAGTTTTCGTCCGGACTTATATATATAATAACTCGTGCTCATAAGAGTTAGTATAGCTCTTGTCTAGCGTGATACGGAGTCCTATTCTAAAAACATATTGGGTTATGTAGATCCGGACTCTGGCTCTCCATATGCATAGATCTTTCTCTCTTTTGGAAATTTGATGTTGTGTCATAGAATATAATTACCAAAAAAAACTGACCAATCATAATATTGCCAATCCGTATTGCCATCTGCACCACCCTTCTACTTTTCTGGTTTCCGTGTCTATGTCGTTTCCGTCCAATTTTTTTCTATGCCCACTCCAATTTCAGTCTGTCACTTTTGCTGTGTCGAGATCATTGCCACTTCAATAATTTTATTTTTGTTATATAAAGCTTAAGATTAGTTTCCCTCAGTTTTTTTTCTTGCACGTTCCTCCCGTAATTTTCCTCACAAAAGTTTCTTACAAAATAAATGTTTCCACCACTAAATTATTGATGTAGTTTAACAAGAAACCAAATTTATCTTTATTTGTCTACTCTCATCTTATCTTTTTTTTGAGCAAAATCTTATCTATCTATATCTATATCTATCCTAATAATAAATGGGGAAAATTTTAGCCTATTTTTTTCATCCACCCCATTCATCATAGCCCAACAGCCGGCCCACCCCTTGGTTTCCCCTCGCCTCAGCCCAAGTTATTACGCACGCCACCGTCCTACCGTTCCGCGTCAAAGCCATGGCCGCGCTTAAGAGTCCGTTGCCGCCCTCTCGTCCCGAAGGCCGTCTCCGTTCGCGCTGCCGTCGTCCTTAAACACACGCTCGTGTAGGACCCCTTGGTGCCAACAAGCGCACCACCGTCGACGCGTCCGTAGTATGGCCGTGCTTTGCACTGCCCGTCGCTCCACGGACACGCCACTACGGGTCATCTCTAGGGAAGCCACGCACACATGTCTTGGTCCAGAGAAGCTCCCTCGTAGGTAAATCATCGCTGCCGAGTTTCCCTTACCGCCTAGCCGTCGGTATGTCGTCGTGTCATGATCTGCTTTGCGCTGCCGCACATGACCCGACCCCCCCCCCACACACACACACCACTTCCGTCGTCAATACTACCACCTGCAGGTGCGTCAGGGCTCGGGGAATCTCCTCCCCCGATCTTTGAGGCCGGGGGTACATGTGCCAACAACCGCCGGTGCAACACACCCTGCTCTACTCGGGAGATTCATCGGGAGGGTTTTTTCCAAGATGTTTGGTGCAAATTATGACTCATGTGAATAGTGTCAGAGAGCTCAGACGGGTTCCTCGAAACTTTGGGGTTTTTCTGCAAAAGCGTGCCCGCAAACTAGGATTCCCACATGGGCCGGCCTACTTTACCCGCGTTAGGCCACTTCGCGCTAGACTGGGCCAAGTCAGACCAGATTTGGCCCATGTGCCTTTTCATTTTTATTTATATCTATCAATTGAAATAAATCAAATAAAAAACATAAAATATAAATCCAATTTTATTGAACACTACATAACCAGATCTGCACGTGGATACATAAAACTTCAAGCTTTAGTGTAAAAAATAGTGGCTGTAGACTTGTAATTGTTAATCTAGAGTTTAATGTGATCCAAATGCTATTATGATAGTTTAATCTTAGTGTGTATGATCTGTGATAAAAATTCCATGCTCATTTGATGTGTTATGACTGAGTTCTTGTGAAATGCTTGTTTAATGCGTTTATAAAAAAACTATCTATACACAAAATGTAGCATTTTCATGCATCGTTTCTCGTCAAAGTTTAATAGATTTTTTCTTCCCGTTAATGCACGGGCATATTTGCTAGTAATTATAACACGATAAAAGTATAATTATTTTCATGTGCCTAGTTACCACCCCCATCCCCTCCCTCATAGTCGTCAACCCTATTGGGCGTCCTATTTTTTTTTCTGCACCATGGTCTATGCAAACAGTTTATATTACTAGTAGATCCGGCACATAAACCACATCTATTCAGCCATCACAAGGCAGATAAGATGGGTGGATGAAACTACAGCCAGCAGTAAACAAGATAGCACCACTACCATCAACTTGACAAAGGCCACAATGTGGTTTGAGTACAAAATTCCTTTTTGGGTTAACTATATGTGGGGAAAAAACAGCAGGCTATATTACTTATAGATCCAGCACATAAACCACATCTATGAAGCCTCACAAAGCAGGCAAAGATGGAAGAGGCCCAAATCTAATGAAACGTGGATGAAACTACAGCCAGCAGTAAACAAGAGAGCACCACTGGCCATCAACCTGATAAAGGCTAGCTACAATGTGGTTTCAGTACAAAATCACCTTTTTGGGTCAGCTATGTGGAAAAAAGACAGCAGGCTGTACTACTATAACAGATCCAGCACATAAACCAAATCTATGAAGCCATCACAAGGCAGGGAAGAAACGGGGGTGAGGCCCAAATATAATGAAGCGTGGATGAAACTACAGCCAGCAGTAAACTTGATGAAGGCCGCAGTGTGGTTTGAGTGAGAAATCCCATTTTTGCGTTAACTATATGGACAAAGAGCCAAAAACAAAACAATATATGTACAGTGGAAGGCACAGTACACAATATCGCATGCGTTGGTTTTGTGTCTGAACAGCAAAAGAACTCGGAGAGTGCCAGTCGTACTACAAAGAAGACCGATGGCACTGGAAACGGACCTCCAGATCGCTCCATGGTTTAACTAAAACGGGTTTAACAGACCCAAAGAAAGAGGAAATCATCCCTGTAGAGATCAGAGGCTCTACAAGTAGAAAATAGCTGGAAAATATTTTCCTCAGGCCGCAGTGCATTTAGTGCGACCAGTCCTAGTCAATCGGTGCCTGGTTGATCTATTGCGCCGTACGTGAACATATTTTTGGCTGTTATCAGGCCGAATTTTCCTATTGGCTAGACACCTATAGTAGTTTTATCGGAGAAAAGAACTGAGGCTACATGTACTAACTGTCCTTTCAGCCTGAAAC
Source organism: Saccharum hybrid cultivar R570 (assembly GCA_038087645.1). Lineage (NCBI taxonomy): Eukaryota > Viridiplantae > Streptophyta > Magnoliopsida > Poales > Poaceae > Saccharum > Saccharum hybrid cultivar. The sequence continues at coordinate 36,205,454 of JAQSUU010000012.1, read as the reverse complement.
CACGGTAAAGTTGATGAATTCAAACGCACGCCACGGCGAGACAAGATCTTCGGAGCGCAAAATCTTCAAACTGGCCAATGGATAAGCACAAGGAGAGGGGGGAGAGGAGTGTGGTGGTATCTGGACAGTCACAGATGTTCGTCCCCCACGGGTCCAAAAAAAACTCATAAAAAAGACGGGAGAGGCCACGCTGTTGCTACAGGAGTTTGCGCAGGGAGCGCGCAAGAATCCATCAGATTTTTGCAGGCTTTCAGTCCCACGGAAACCAGTAAAGTAATAATACCAATCACCGCACCGGCAGCCACGGAAGACAATGGATTACCCCCAACCCCAAACCGAAAAAGCATAGCTAAAGAAAGACCACCGGATTGTTGTCGGAGGGAAGACGGATGGGCGGGCGGGGGTGGGTTGTTACCTGCCGCTGGCGTATTCGAAGAGCTTGCCGCGCGGGGAGAAGACGACGAGCGCGACCTCGGCGTCGCAGAGGACGGAGAGCTCGAACGCCTTCTTGAGCAGGCCGTTGCGGCGCTTGGAGAAGGTGACCTGGCGGCTGGTCGGATTCTCTATCCGCTTCATCTGCGTCTTGCCCCGCACCATCCTGGACCGCCGGGGCGAGAGCTCCAATCGAATCGCAGCCGGGAGCGGCCGGAACCCAGCTCCTCCTCCCCCTCCCTCTCCCCCTCCCCCGGATCGGCTGGCGGCGGCTCCTGCGGCTGGGAGGAGACGCGACGAGGCGGAGGGGGTTTGTTATCCGAATTGGGGCGGCGGTGGAGGCAAAAGTGGAAAACGGGGCGGGGATCTGGGGAAGGGAAAGGGGGCACGCACCAAAAATGGCAAGCGAGGGCGGTGGTGGGAGAGAGAAGAAGGGAAGGGGGAGGAGGGGGGGGGGGGGCGGGGGGCCGCGTAGGGTTTGGCCGTAGCCAGCCGCGCGCGCTGCCTGCTGTTTGCTGTGCGACTGTGCCTGCCTTGCCCGCGCTCTCTCTCTCTCCTCGCCTCCTCGGCTTTCCTTTTCCGTCCCTGCCGGTGTTGCTGTGAGCGCCGTGAGGGGGGTGGGGCGGGCGGCGCAACGGAAAGGGGAGGGCGGGTTCGGTGGGTGCCGTTTCCGGTTGTGTGTGGGCGCTGCTGCTGGACGGAGACGAGAGGAGAGGGTATCACCACCACATAGGGATTGTTTAGTTGGTGTTCGGCTACTGTAGCACTTTTCGTTTTATTTGGTAATTTGTGTTTAATCATGGACTAATTAGGCTCAAAAGATTTGTCTCATGATTTACAACTAAACTGTGTAATTAGTTTTTTTCTTTCGTCTACATTTAGTACTCCATGCATGTGCCGCAAGATTCGAGGTGACAAGTACTGTGCAAACTTTTTTAAGTTGCATGAGCAACTAAACATGCTCCTAATTAATACTAATAATAAAGAATGGGGCGAAGGGGAGGAAAGCGAAGCCCGGAATTTCACATCCGAGGAAAATTATCGCGCCCGCCATTGGCCGGGTGCGCACTGTCTGCCTCTTTTCGGGAAGGGGCGGGCCGCGTCATTAAAGCCCGAAGCCCGCGCCATTGGCTGGGTGTGTCTGCTGATCCTGATCGTTGGGCGATCCCGTCTTTTGCGGATAACCGCCCGCGAGACCTCGCTATTTGCACGTCCGGCCTGGCTTGCCCCAGACCGCACACCGGAACCGACGGGAGGACGAGGACGACGACGACTTGACCCATGGCCCGGTAGTAGGGCCCAGTTTAGATCCAGAAAATTTTGCAAAAGAATAGTAGATTCTCCGTCATATCGAATCTTTAGACGCATGCATGAAGCATTAAATATAGATAAAAAATAAAACTAATTACACAATTTAGACAAAATAGACGAGACGAATCTTTTAAGCCTGATTAGACCATGATTGGACACTAATTGCCAAATAACAACAAAAATGCTACAGTTACATTTTGCCAAAAAATTTGGCAACTAAACTGGGCCTAGGTGTGGCGACTGGCGAGCGTTGCAGCTGTAAAGGGACAGGTGTGGAATGGACTGGTAGTAGACTAGTAGCAGGGGCAGCTTGCAAACACTGTACAGTAAATGTTCCCTTCATGCCGAAAGCTTAAACGTGTGCTAATAAGGCCATGTTTAGATGACAATTTTTTTATATAATTAGTGTCTAATTATGGACTAATTAGGCTCAAAAGATTCGTCTCGTAATTTACTATCAAATTGTGTAATTAGTTACTTTTTTATCAAAATTTAATGCTCAATACATGCGTCCAAAAATTAATATGATGGAGAGAGAGTGAAAAAACTTAAAATTTGGAGGGTATATGAACAAGACCTAATTATCTATTTTGGATCCAAACAAGTGCAACTAATAAAATAACTAATTGTTAATTGTACCTTTAGATAATAACTATCTTACTAGTCGGATCAAATCAAATAATAGCATCTAATAGTTATCTTAGTAGCATTTTTTATTTGATGTACATCAAATCACTCTCCAGCTAATATGCTAATAGTTAGCTAGTAAATAGTAGATACGAGCTATTAGCCAGCTAACTATTAGCGGATAATAAATCCAAACAGGGTCTTAGCTAATCTATCATCTATCTCCCTTTGTGCATTGTGTAGGTTCTATATTTTCTCAATGTACGGGGCAGATAATCTGTCTCCTCCTAGCTTGTGTGGATTGTTTTTGGTGTAAGGTTTTATATATATTTTGATGTTTCCAAAAATATAATGTAAGCCAGAAGTTAAGATACTGAAACAGGGGACCTTAAATCAAATGCTGCATGCAATGCATAATGCATTGTTGAAGGGTCGAGATGGCGGACTAGAGGGGGGGTGAATAGTCCTTTCTAAAACTTAAACGCGTAGGCTAACCAAAATAAATGCGGAATTAAACTTATCGGTCTAGCCAAGACTACACCCCTCTATCTAAGTTCTCTAGCACCTTGCAAAGATCCTAATTAAGCAACTAAGGTGCTAAGCTTACCAAGAGCTCACCTAGTCAATTCTAGAGCAAGGTCACACAAACCTATGCACTAGTACTTTGCCAAACGAGGGAGCTCCTACACAACTAGTGAAGCAAAAGCACAAAGCTTAAGCTCGCTAGCAAAGCTCAATAACAAGGCAACTAATGCCAAATTAGAGAGCGCAAAACACTTAGCTACACAAACTAAGCAATATGACTAACAAGGTTACACAAACCAAATTAGTCACGCAAAGGGAAGCTTCTAGCTACACAAGCAAGAAGACAACTAGCAAGCTACACAAGCACAACTAGAACAAGAGCAACTACACAAGCACAAGTATATATGAAAGTAAATACAAGCTTGTGTTGTACGAAAGCAAACCACCGAGAGGAGTAGACAATGTTGACACGGTGATTTTCTCCCGAGGTTCACTTGGTTGCCACCAAGCTACGTCCCCGTTGTGTCGACCAACACTTCGTGGTTCGGCGGCTAATCAGTCACACACCGAGCCTCTCAAAAGGCACCGCAAGAACCCACCATAAAGTGTGGTAGCTCAATGACACGCTCAACTAGAGTTGCTCTTCGCGATCCCCGCGGGGTGAGCACAATCCCCCTCACAAAGCTTCTCCGGAGCCTCGCACAATCTTCTTGCGAGCTTCGACGGAGCCACAAGCCACCAAGCCGTCTAGGAGGTGGCAACCTCCAAGAGTAACAAGCATCACCGGCTTGCAACACGATCACCTAGTGCCACACGATGCAATCTCTCAAAGCAACGCACTAGAATCGCTCTCTCACTCGATCCGATGAACACTATCAAGCATGAGTGAGTTAGAGGGCTCCCAAGCACTACCACACAAGTCACAAAGACTATAGTGTGCTCAGCTAACGGCCACGGCCGGCCAAGGCATCTATTTATAACCCCACGGTCAAATAGAGCCGTTACCCCTTCACTGGGCAGATTTCGGGACGACCGGACGCGCCGGTCGTAACTGACCGGACGCGCTCAGCCGCGTCCGGTCGCCCTGCGACGTCCACGTGTCCCTCGAATTTCAAATGCGACCGTTAGATCCTCCAACGGTCACTGCGCGCCAATGGTCAAACGCTATGACCGGACGCGCTGCTCAACCGACCGGACGCGCCGATCGCACAGTACCACGCTCGAAACGACATGACCGGACGCGCTCCTTGCGACGACCGGACGCGCCGATCCGCACAGCACCCGCGCCCGCGAAACAACGACCGGACGCGCTCCTCGCAATGACCGGACGCGACAGTGCCCGCGTCCGGTTTGAGTCCAGTAAGCTCCTTCAACGACCGGACGCGTCCGATCGTGTGTGACCGGACGCGCCCCACGTCCGATCGTCCTTGCGAACCGCAGTTCTTCTCTGGGCGCATGACCGGACGCACCGGTCCCGCGAGTGACCGGACGCGCCGGTTGCAAACCCTAGCACCCGCGCGCCTGACAGCTGACCGGACGCGTCCGGTCATTCCATGACCGCGTCCGGTGCAGCGTCCGGTCACCTCTGTGACCTCCGTTCGCCTCCGATTCTTTTCCAACTTCCGGCGTAGTGGAAAATAGGCATTTCATTTCCCCGAAATCGCCTAAATCCCGCGCTCGCAAGCTCGGCGGGAGGGAGAGAGAGACCCAAACCCTCTCTACCGCTCAAACTTTATCGCCTTCGTAAATGTGCCAACACCAACAAGTGATCACCACCTTGTGCACGTGTGTTAGCATTTTCATAATCATTTTATCGAAGGAGTTAACCACTCAACTTGCCACGCCACTCGATCCTAGCAACGATGCATAGTTAGATCACACGAGTGGCACTAGATGACCGATATGCAAACAAGTTTGCCCCTCTTGATAGTACGGCCATCTATCCTAAACTCAGTCATAAACTTCTCTACACACCTATGACCGGTGAAATGGAAATGCCCTAGGTTATACCTTTGCCTTGCACATTCCACTCCATCTCCTCCGTCGTTGATGCAACACATGCACCAACCATATCACAAATGATATGATTCACTTCATATCATCACGTGACCGTATTGGTTCATCGATCTTGACCTCGCTTGCTCTTCACCGTTGCCTCAGTCCTTCGGTGCCAAGCCATCACACAACTTGCCCTTCACCCTAGCAACCGGTCCATCAAGCCAAGCCTCATCTTGATCTTCTCCACCTTGGTCACATGACTCCATGTCATGTCTCATATGCAATGAGCTCCTTCATGACACCATCACCTGTGGACTAATCTCCTGTGTATCTCACACAACCACATATTAGTCCACCTAAGTTGTCACTCAATTACCAAAACCAAACAAGGACCTTTTAATCTCCCCCTTTTTGGTAATTGATGACAACTCTATAAAGATATGGAAATTAAGTTCTTTTGGACTTTATGCCACTTATCTAACATTTAAGCTCTATGTTAGAATTTGGATAAGCACCATAAAATCCGACTTGGTAGTGATAACTCCCCCTACATATGTGCTCAAATGGTTTGGTTTTAAGCTTGCACATATGCATAAATATGAAATTTGTGGGAGGGTTAGCACTACTAAGTAATGCTAAGGTGTATAGAATAAACCTTTGTAGCTTGATACCAATTAGTAGCTTGATACCATTTGAAAATCACAAGTTTGCCACCATCCTTAGCATCATGAGTAGCTAGACATCAAAAACACTAGAAACCTCGTGAGATCAACATTATAAGCAAGGTTCTAGTTTTTGCATGATAATCATAAGTCTAGCTAACATCCTATGCATGCTAGTTATCAAATCATCATTCAAGTTCTATAACTAGCATACACCACACAAGCATGCATATTGAATTTAAGAACTTATGCAATGCAAGCAAGCACATGAGTTATGCACATATCAAATGTAATCAATCAAAGTTCATGAGCTTGCTCTCCCTACTTGTGTGCTTTCTTTGTCCAAGAATGTTTGATCCCCTTACATTCTTCAATGTTACTCCCTCTTTGTCCATGTCCATGTCCAATCTTTCCAATCTTTCCCCAAAGCTCAAAAAGCTTTCATATCTTTGTCCAACTTCTCCCCCTTTGTCATCAATTTTCATAAAAGGTGTTCTTCTCAATTGATACAAAGGCTTGTATTGGGGTAGATGGTTGAGACTTGAATATTGCATTTTTGATAGACATTACCACATATGTTGGAATGACAAACTTTATGGTTGCTCTTGAGATACCACATAGGATCTTTGACCTTGATACCAATCGGTGGGGCTCCTCCCCCTATGTCATAGCATGTGTCATTCACTTGAGATACCACTTAGAGATGAGGGTAGCATTTCTTGATTTGATCACTTAAGGTTGAGGATCACTTGTGAAACCATCGTCTTGCATGAATGATACCACGTGAAGCTACCATGAGTAGAAATGTGATACCATTTGAAAGAATTTTCTTGTATGGATTCACTTTGAAGGATTTGACAATAATATTCACTTCTTGAACATTTGCTATCTTCATGAGTACTACTTGTAAGATATCACTTGTAGATTATTATCTAGACACCACTTGTGAATACCACTTGGAAGATCAATTTGAGTCTAGATACTACTTGAAACAAACTAGATATCCATTTTCATTGTTGTCTTGTGCTTGTACTCTTATCATTGTCATGAGCTTCTTGTATGACTTGAACTATGTTGATTTGCCTAAGATTCCAAGTCCGGTTTTGATCCAATGACAAGCTTCTTCACACCTTATGCTAAGGGTTATCTTGCCAATGTTGTACTTGTCATTTGTTAGCAATCCAAACTAGGTCAAATACTTGGGTTCACTAGCTCATGAACAAATTCATACTCATACCACTAGATCATTTAGACAATCAAGCAATAGTGGTAGGCTATGAATCTAAAATTTTTGTTTGTCATGCATGATCCTAATAAGCATGTACTATATGCACTAGCCGCATACTAGTAAGGAATGAAATGATCATGCACATTACAATGATACCTTTGCTATGTTGGAGTAGAGGATAGTCACATAGATTCCAATTCATTACTCCAATAGCAATGTGAAGTCCAATTTATAAGCTTGGTGAAGACCAATCATCATAGATAAAACCATTCTTCACCCCATATGAAATGAAAACCACTTATGATCAAGTGCACTATCTCTTGAGTTGTGGTTGGCTTGCTTCATCTTTTTGATCAATGCTTGCATTAGAGAACTACTTAGAATACCACTTGAAATATATTACTAGCTCTCTTTTGGGTGTTGCTTGCTTTTCTTGATCAACCCTTTTGATTGTTTCAACTAAGCATCACAAGTTCCTCGGATCATCACTTCCATGTTAGCCTTCCAAGTCCCAAACTTGGTTTCACCTACACACGGCGGCAAGCCCCTCACTAGGGAGAAGTGACCTTTCTCTAAAGAACCACTCTTGATACTCACTTGAAATGATATAGTTTAATTGATCCAAATGATGAACTCAATCTTGATGAATAATCCTTGAATCTACATTTGAGTCCAACTCTTTCTACTTGTTTAAGTCCTTTTCTTTCTACCAAATGATCTCTAATCATCACTAGAACTTAAACTTCATCTTCATCTTAAGTTTGATCTTGATCTTCAAATTGAGTACCAAATAAGTACACCAAGTACATTCCACAATCAAATGTTCTTGTACTCATTGCTTTTCATGCTTCTAGATCAATCCAAAACCAAACTTAGGTACCTCAACCACTTATAAACAAGTTTCCAACTTGAGGACCTTTCAATTAAAGTGACTCTAGATTAATCCAATGATTGTCACTTTTTTGGCAGATTCTGTAACCTTTAAAGAATGATTCATATCTCCCAACGTACAGATCCAAATGCCATAAAATTTGGTGGAGATGTGATTCACTAAGTTATCTAGCAGCTGTAAAAATTTGAGATTCATTTGACATCTAGATTGCTACCAGATTTCAAATCTTCCACCACTGCTACATGCTGAAAACTGCTGCACTATAACTGACAAGATGTACTCCAAAGCCGAAGCATCTCTTATCCAATTCTCATGAAATTTATACAGCATCTTATAACATAAGTCTAGAGCATGCATACTAAAATTCATGCCAATCCAAGTAGATTTGATCATCCAAACTCAGACTTGATCACTGCTAGCTCAGATTTTGAACTTTGGACAGATTTCAATACATTGAGCAATACTTCATCAAATATGAATCAAACTTGAAACTAACTTGTTTGAATACTTTCACAAGACATATATCCATCCAATCCACTTACTAAATGTCATCTCATGAATTTATCCAACACAAATCAATTCAAACTTGATTACTTAAGCATTTAATCCATTCAAACATCTCATAGCAAGCAACATTGCATATATATCCAATTCAATCAACTCATATGCATCCAAGTGAAATGATCAACAAGAGATATACCTTGGTTAGCTCATGATCATCCAATAGCAAGCTTTCAACTTGAATATTTGCAAGCCATCAAATATATCCAATAAATCACCACAATCTTTAATATTGCACTTGTATGTTGTAGCACTTGGACTTCACTTATTTTGACTTGGCATTGGGATTGGATATGCATTGAGCTTCATAACTTGACTCAATATATGATGAATAAAATGAAACCAATTGAATCAAGCCTCCAATGCCATGGTACCTAGGGGACATGAATATGCCATGTGTCCCCTTTTCCGGCATGAGTAGCAACTTCTCTTAGATTGAGCCTTTTCTTCCTTGCTCATATGTTGCTTCTCATTGCCTTGCCTCTTACGAGTTGCTTGAATCTTCTTTTCAAGCTTGGTAGGACACCCCGAGGCAAAGTGTCCCATATCTCCACACTTGAAGCACTTGATGTGAGCATGTACTTTCTTCTCGATTTGATTCTTGCTCATCATCTTGGCATCTTGGATTTGCATTGGATGCCTTGCTCTACCACCCCTTCTTGTTTTCTTCTTCTTTATCATTAAGTCACTAACATCTTCATGATTGATCTTGACTTTAGCTTGGGGCTTTGCTTTTGGCTCAACTTGAGACTTCTTAGTAGGGCAACACTTGGCAATATGTTCCACTTCATGGCATCGGTAGCACATGAGTTGGGATAGCTTCTTTGTATCTTGCTTCTTCATAATCTTGCCCTTGCTCTTGTTGTAGCCAATACCACTCTTATCACCATATCTTCTTTGATTGGTCATGATATGCTCAATGGTGATTTTAGAGTTGTAGCACCTCTCTAACTTGTTGCTCAAATTCTTCACTTCACTTTTGAGCTCATTGTTCTCCTTCAAAAGGTTAGTCTCACAAAACATAGAAGTAGAACAAGCATCTAATTGTGAAGAACATGGCATATATAATAAATCATCACAAGATGTGGATACATGCTTCTTGGCTACATCACAAGGGTTAGTAATATGTGATTGATCATTTGACCCAAATGATGAGCTCTCACTAGATTTGGTTTCTTTATTAGAAGGCTTCTTAGTGAGTAAAGTATGTTCTTGTGCCAAATTATCATGAGCAACACTAAGTTCCTCATGAGCCAATTTTAGCTCCTCATGTGAACAAGTAGTAACATAAAGTAGATGCTTTTGTTGTTCACATGTGGTTTTTAGAAAAGAGTTATCATTTTCCAATTTACTTACTCTTTCCATTTCCCTTTTCAAGACTCTTGAGAGTTTATATAAAAGCTCTAAATTTGGATCATCACAATCCACAACAAAACCACCAACATGTATCTTAGTGTTACCATGTGATGATGTTGAAGAGCTTGTTGAAGCATCACTCTCATAGCCATCATCTTCACCATCAAGTGTGCATGAAGTAGAATCATCACTTGTATCACTTGTGGCATTATCATCATTCTTGTCAAGTGATCTTGTGGAATGATCATCATCATCATCACTTGACATTGAGGTGGAGCAATCCTCCACAACCACCTCGTTGTGGTCATGCTCAACATCCTCATGTACCTCCATCACTATGTGATCATCCTTCTTGAATTTTCCATCATCCCAAATTGAGGAGTCACAATAGTGATGCTTGAGCGCCGTCCACATGCTATGTGCACTTGAGAGACCCCTCACCTTGTCAAAAATCTCATCATTTAAAGCTTTGATTAGATAAAACTTAGCTTGTGCATCAAGTGTTCGGCAATCCTTTTGAGCTTGGGTACGGTTACCACACCCATCTAAGTCATGAGAAAAGCCAACAACTATGATCCACCAAAACTTAGGGCCAAGAGCACGAAAATGATCAAGCATGTGATTTTTCCACCGTGCATAGTGACTGCCATCAAAAATGTGTTCCACACAATCATCTAGCCCATAAGCCGCCATCCTCTCGGGTCGGTGAAGACCGCAAATGAGAGACCCGGCTCTGATACCACTTGAAGGGTCGAGATGGCGGACTAGAGGGGGGGTGAATAGTCCTTTCTAAAACTTAAACGCGTAGGCTAACCAAAATAAATGCGGAATTAAACTTATCGGTCTAGCCAAGACTACACCCCTCTATCTAAGTTCTCTAGCACCTTGCAAAGATCCTAATTAAGCAACTAAGGTGCTAAGCTTACCAAGAGCTCACCTAATCAATTCTAGAGCAAGGTCACACAAACCTATGCACTAGTACTTTGCCAAACGAGGGAGCTCCTATACAACTAGTGAAGCAAAAGCACAAAGCTTAAGCTCGCTAGCAAAGCTCAATAACAAGGCAACTAATGCCAAATTAGAGAGCGCAAAACACTTAGCTACACAAACTAAGCAATATGACTAACAAGGTTACACAAACCAAATTAGTCACGCAAAGGGAAGCTTCTAGCTACACAAGCAAGAAGACAACTAGCAAGCTACACAAGCACAACTAGAACAAGAGCAACTACACAAGCACAAGTATATATGAAAGTAAATACAAGCTTGTGTTGTACGAAAGCAAACCACCGAGAAGAGTAGACAATGTTGACACGGTGATTTTCTCCCGAGGTTCACTTGGTTGCCACCAAGCTACGTCCCCGTTGTGTCAACCAACACTTCGTGGTTCGGCGGCTAATCGGTCACACACCGAGCCTCTCAAAAGGCACCGCAAGAACCCACCATAAAGTGTGGTAGCTCAATGACACGCTCAACTAGAGTTGCTCTTCGCGATCCCCGCGGGGTGAGCACAATCCCCCTCACAAAGCTTCTCCGGAGCCTCGCACAATCTTCTTGCAAGCTTCGACGGAGCCACAAGCCACCAAGCCGTCTAGGAGGTGGCAACCTCCAAGAGTAACAAGCATCACCGGCTTGCAACACGATCACCTAGTGCCACACGATGCAATCTCTCAAAGCAACGCACTAGAATCGCTCTCTCACTCGATCCGATGAACACTATCAAGCATGAGTGAGTTAGAGGGCTCCCAAGCACTACCACACAAGTCACAAAGACTATAGTGTGCTCAGCTAACGGCCACGGCCGGCCAAGGCATCTATTTATAACCCCACGGTCAAATAGAGCCGTTACCCCTTCACTGGGCAGATTTCGGGACGACCGGACGCGCCGGTCGTAACTGACCGGACGCGCTCAGCCGCGTCCGGTCGCCCTACGACGTCCACGTGTCCCTCGAATTTCAAATGCGACCGTTAGATCCTCCAACGGTCACTACGCGCCAACGGTCAAACGCTATGACCGGACGCGCTGCTCAACCGACCGGACGCGCCGATCGCACAGTACCGCGCTCGAAACGACATGATCGGACGCGCTCCTTGCGACGACCGGACGCGCCGATCTGCACAGCACCCGCGCCCGCGAAACAACGACCGGACGCGCTCCTCGCAATGACCGGACGCGACAGTGCCCGCGTCCGGTTTGAGTCCAGTAAGCTCCTTCAACGATCGGACGCGTCCGATCGTGTGTGACCGGACGCGCCCCGCGTCCGATCGTCCTTGCGAACCGTAGTTCTTCTCTGGGCGCATGACCGGACGCGCCGGTCCCGCGAGTGACCGGACGCGCCGGTTGCAAACCCTAGCACCCGCGCGCCTGACAGCTGACCGGACGCGTCCGGTCATTCCATGACCGCGTCCGGTGCAGCGTCTGGTCACCTCTGTGACCTCCGTTCGCCTCCGATTCTTTTCCAACTTCCGGCGTAGTGGAAAATAGGCATTTCATTTCCCCGAAATCGCCTAAATCCCGCGCTCGCAAGCTCGGCGGGAGGGAGAGAGAGAGACCCAAACCCTCTCTACCGCTCAAACTTTATCGCCTTCGTAAATGTGCCAACACCAACAAGTGATCACCACCTTGTGCACGTGTGTTAGCATTTTCATAATCATTTTATCGAAGGAGTTAACCACTCAACTTGCCACGCCACTCGATCCTAGCAACGATGCATAGTTAGATCACACGAGTGGCACTAGATGACCGATATGCAAACAAGTTTGCCCCTCTTGATAGTACGGCCATCTATCCTAAACCCGGTCATAAACTTCTCTACACACCTATGACCGGTGAAATGGAAATGCCCTAGGTTATACCTTTGCCTTGCGCATTCCACTCCATCTCCTCCGTCGTTGATGCAACACATGCACCAACCATATCACAAATGATATGATTCACTTCATATCATCACGTGACCGTATTGGTTCATCGATCTTGACCTCGCTTGCTCTTCACCGTTGTCTCGGTCCTTCGGTGCCAAGCCATCACACAACTTGCCCTTCACCCTAGCAACCGGTCCATCAAGCCAAGCCTCATCTTGATCTTCTCCACCTTGGTCACATGACTCCATGTCATGTCTCATATGCAATGAGCTCCTTCATGACACCATCACCTGTGGACTAATCTCCTGTGTATCTCACACAACCATATATTAGTCCACCTAAGTTGTCACTCAATTACCAAAACCAAACAAGGACCTTTCAATTGTTTCATTTTTGCTATTTTTACATCAGTACATGCAAGAAACAAGTTATGCTGGCCCACTATAATTGTCGCTGTCTCCATATATCAGTGTCTGCAGAAGGTAAAGCTATTTCCTCCTATGTACAATTTAACCATTATTAGCCACTATAGCCTGATTTAGCTCGCTATTAGCTGTTTGAAAAAGGTGATCGCTAAATGTTTTAGCCTACTAATGAAACACATTTCATCTCTCTTTTCATTAATCCCATTCCATGTCATAAAAAATGACATAACACCTTGTCTAAGATCCTATTTGTATTCATCCAACTAAAGTTTAGCTAGTTAAAATTTCAAAGCTAAACTTTAGCCAGCTAAAAGTTTTCCCAGCTAAATTTTAGTTATGTTGTTTGATCCAACAGCTAATAAACTCAGCTAAACTTTAGTTGGGTTTAGCTAGGTTGAAGTAGCTAGCAGCTAAAAGGCCAGCTAAAGTTTATTGGTGATCCGAACAAACTCTAATAAGAACGAAAAACTCACATTTTTTAATAAGCAATGAAACTCCCACGGAAAGTGATAAAACAAACATAGCATGCATCGAAAAAACATCATTGCTTCATGGGGACGCGCGGGGTAGGTGATAATATACTATATATACTCTACCAGCAGCAGCGATCGAGATGCTTCCTCGATATGAGCACCTGGCCGGTTATAGTATCTCTGAATCTTTCTACTACTGGTGGTATTAAATAAGGGGTGTTTGCTTCGAGGAGTTAAAGTTTAACCAACACTGTATCACTTTCGTCTTATTTGACAAAAAGTTTCTAATTTAGGACTAATTAGACTTAATAGATTCGTCTCGTAAATTACTCCTAATATGTGCCGACATGCATGTAATTAATCTACATTTAATACTCCATGTATTTGAGAGAACATTAATGTAATGAGAATTAAACTTTAACAACTTGAAACCAAACAGGCGCTAAAGTTACTGTGGCGTTGGATGGAAATGGTCGGCCAGTAAAAGAGGAACGAAAAGCTAAAGCATCCCTTTCCTTCCCTGGGGCGAAGGCATCGTTTTCCAGTAGTGCTAGTGGGCAGTACGAAAATTTTGGTCTTACCGAAAAATTCCCACCTGTCGTTACCTTTGCACTTGGACATATGGCTAGATGCAATGCAAGCTTAGGCTCCGTTTGGTTTGGAGGAGTTAAAATTTAACTTCTGTCATATCAATGTTTTCTTAAATATATAGAGTACTAAATGTAGAGTAATTGCATGTATGTCGGCACATATTATGAGTAATTTACGAGACGAATCTATTAAGCCTAATTAGTCTAAGATTAGAAACTTTTTATCAAATAAAACGAAAGTGCTACAGTGTTCGTTAAACTTTAACATCCAAACCAAACAGGCCCTTCGAATTTTCACACCAATCACACTCTGGATTTGATAACGATATAGTACTACTGCAGTATGGAATATATGCTCTAGTATGTTTTGCTGAAGAATATATTTATTAGCCTACCAGACTTGATTATGGAGTATTACTGTTGGATGATGGAGACGCAGAGAGGTCCCATTAATTTGCCTTGATAATTTTACAAATGTATAATGACCATAAGAAAATAATAATAAGAGCATGCGTGTGTTCATTCTAGTGATGAGAGCAACATATACCACAGCTTTAACAGTATGCTTATATATGCAGTACTAACTTTAACTGGTTTTATGCATTGTTTGGCACTGGACAACATAAATAAAACACCAGGTTTTTTATTATATTTCACAGGAATCATACAAAGATTTGAAAAACAAAAACATATATAGGAACAAAGAAAAATTCTCACTTACCCAATATTGGTTCAACAAATAAAAGGGAAACGATTTTTTTGTGAGAAAAAAAGGAAACGAAATTGCACTGGTGCAATCATTACCCTACCTAGGGTTATGGATGATGCAAGGCGAGATACAGGCTGTGTTCAGATGCTTCGAAGTTCCAAAAAGTTTACAAGATTTTCCGTCACATCGAATCTTTGAACACATGTATGAAGCATTAAATATAGGTAAAAAAATAACTAATTACACAGTTTGGTTGTAAATCACGAGACAAATCTTTCGAACCTAATTAGCCTATAATTGGACACTAATTGCCAAATAAAAACGAAAGAGTTACTGTGTTTCCAAAAATTTTACAGCCTTATCTAAACACAGCCACAGCAAGTGGGGTACAGTGGGTGGCAAGAGCGCTTTCAAAAAGTAATGATAATCCTATATTGTTTTGTTTTTAGTGAAATCGAAAATGCTGTTGAAAAGTCCAGCTTTAAAGTTTTTCTTCTTGACAGCATCACTTTGTGGCCTTCTATGAAGTATGTTTCCGTGGTGGAGTTTCGTTGGTTGTTAGCTTGCTGCTCGCACGTGATTTGCATGCATCGAACCAGAAAAAAACATGCCTTGTTAATAGTGAACCAAAATTATTTTCAAATATTGCAAGGCCAAGGTGTGCAACAGTGTTTTAGTTTGTTACCTAGTGCAACTATAGTTCCTTGCAGAAAGAGACACTGATATTAGTAGGAACTCTGTGGCTAAAGGTTTGAGACACATTTATATAGTTTTTCCCTAAAGCTATTGGCAATTTAGGAATTTGAATGAGACAAGCAGAAGACTTCTACTTGTCGAGAACAGAAAGCAACTAAAATACAATGATTAATAAACACAAAAATGAGGTAGCCTTTTGTCATGGACCTTGATTCAAACTTAGGAATTTCTTTTTTATTCCAATTCCTAAACACACAAAGAAGGATGCAATTTTTCATCCAAAAGTCCTAAACACATACTAGTGCCTAACTGAAAAGGACAGTTTGTGTCTATAAACAGGTCCGATGCCAAAAAATGATAGGTGCTTCCAATCTTTCACCTCTAGCTCATCCTTTTCAAGCTTTCATGGATTTTAATTATATACATGGAGCTCAAGGGATTTGTCAACTTAAGGTTGTATCCTCTCATCTATAAAGCCCTGTCATGGTTGCTGACGCACACCAGAGACTTATATGCACTAGTACAGAAGTGACATATACTCCCGGTTGGTAACCCCTTTCACTCCCGGTTTCCCAACCGGGAGTACGTTTTCGGGAGTAAAACTTTCGGAACCGGGAGTAAAGGGGGACTTTTACTCCCGGTTGATAATACCAACCGGGAGTAAAGAGTCCGCTGGGCCTGTGGCCTCGCAGACACCTTTACTCCCGGTTGGTATTACCAACCGGGAGTAAAAGTCCTCTCTTTTTTTCCTTTTTCTTTTTCATTTCAATTCATAATTCATTTTGATTTTAAAATAAGTTTTTGTATACAATTTTTGCCCTACGAATAATATATGCATACGCATGCGTGTAGTAAAGTTTGGTTTCGAGCAATGTACGCAAGTAACCCGACTAAAAAGAAAGTATATACAAACAATTTGTGCACCATATATAATATAAGCTTGCATTGTATATTTTCATCATCATGTCTGACTTTCATCATCATATCTACTCTTTGGATCCGATAATAAGTTGTCATGACCCATTACATTCAAAATAAAGTTATCATGACCCTAATTTTTTGGAAGCCATTGTTCATCGGGGTTAAAGTAGAACTCGGCGCCGGGCTTTAAGACCTGTTCATTAAGAAATCCTGCTATCGTCTCTTGCATTGCTTTGAGATGGTGTGTTTGTAGGGTTTTCCCTTTCAAATTTTTAGTCTGCAATTTGAGTTAAAGAAATATTATTAGTATATATATCAATAATAATGATAAATCAAGAAAAAGTAGTAGTATTTAGATACATACTTTTTCGTACTCTAGATTAGTTCTTTTTGAGCACAACTTCAGAAACTCACAAACATAGTATCCACATAGATCGGTCCCCTGTGGCTGGCGCAGAATCCACTTTAGGAGAAAAACAGATTCAGTATCCAATCCGGTATAGGTAAATTGATACATATAGGAAGCAACACAGGGAAATTGAACTTATAGAGCAATATAGTACTTACTCGAAGTTTATTTACACGCAATGGCGCTTTGCGTTGTGTCATATGGTGTTTCTGAATGAATTCTTTCCAAACACTGTCCAATAAAATTAAAAATGTTTGGAGTATTAATTATTGCATATAGAGAGACTGATATATATATAGAGAGTTGTGCTAGAGAGACTGCAATTACCCCTGGATAATATCTATCATTTCTTGGTATTCTTTTTGCTCTTTTCTCATCGAGTCCCAGATGACTAGAGAAGATATCTCTAGATCGATTTCCATCAATATCCAGTGATTGCTACGTGCGTATGCATACGAAGGTACATAACACTCATTATTTAACTTGTTAGAGTCAACATATATATATATATATGATAGAGTCAACATTATGAACACTCACCTGAAGTTATAGGGGAAGAGTATAACCTTCTTGTCGTGTTGCTTCTCTAAGAACATCTTGATATTGGCCACCGTCTCCGAGTACCATGTTGGTTGGGGTTTAGGGTCTTTGAATACAACATGTGGATCAATGAAACCAATATCGGTACACCCTCTCTTTTTGCACTCTCCCATCTCAAATCTGCATACATATATATATTGAGGATAATGAACACACATTATAGATGTACTTCCGTAGTGACTTATTGTTAACTAGTAGAAAGAATCACTTACAGACAATAGCAGCTTATGATAGTTTTGTCTAAAGAGTATAGGTGACATAGTTGGTGCAATTCAGAAAACTCCAGGTACATGACATCATTGCCCCGGAACCAATGTTCGTCTCTAACCCTGATAGAAATAGCACTTTCTTTCCGGGCACACGCATCGAGGTACCAGTTGTTCAGGGCGTACATTTGCGTCCCCAAATCATTGAGTTTTTCAGGATCCCACAGACTCCTGCCATGCTCATATTTCTCCCAACTTGAGACTACCGGCGCGGTTGCAAAGACCATATCGGCAATGTCGACACCACAAGTGGTAGCATAGAAGTTACAAAGTTGTACCAAGTCGACTGGTCCATCATCTTGAGGTATTTGTAGGAGGTCTATGTTTGATCCATATTCATTACCAATAACAAGTGGGGAGTGTGATTGCAATTCTTGTTCTCCGAGTTGTGCAACACCCTTCCTTGCTTTAACCATTTTCTTATATTCCTTGCTTAGAGTGCGGTCATAATCAGATAGGGGCGAGGGCTTACGAGATTCCCGCCTCTTTTTTTGTACATCATCCACCATCCGCCTTAGTTCAGCTGGAGGTAGGTGGAAGTGCTTCTGCTCCATCGGCTTCTTCGCCCCCTTGGCCATCTTTGAGAAGAATAAATTATTTGTTTCTTTGACTGCATCATCTAGTTCCTCTGTACTCTTTTCACCAACCAATTTTTGGGGAATTTGCCTTGTTGGGTGCACGGGGGCTTTCTTCCTCGTCTTTGTCAGCGGGGCAGATGACTTTGTCATGGCAGGACAAGGTGTCGAGGCGGTTCTCTTCTTGGTAGATGCGTTTGTCACTTGAGGAGGCGGCGGCGGTGGTGGTGGTAGAGACCGCCTTGGAGATGGTAGGGATGCACCCGTCATGGGAGGAGGCAGTGGCGGTGGAGATCGCCTTGGAGATGGTGGGTATGGTACCGTGTCTTCTCCATCGTAACCACCGCACGGAGCACTAAGCTGGTCTGGGGATTGGATTATTGGCCTGTTGTATGAGTACAGAAAAGAATGAGGTATGAGTACATTGTTATTTAAGTGCTAATAGAAAACTAATGAAAATTTTTGTTTTGACGTTAAGTTTCATGCGTACCTATGGTCAGGTACTTGAGGAGGCGGCGACGGCATCCCAGGAATAATGATGTAGCGCTTACGCCATGCAATGAATGACTTCTCTGCTTCTCCTACAGTAGCAGAACCATCACCTCCAGGAATGTCAAGAGGCACATCTTCAAAACCTCTAACAGCTTTATCCACTGAGACGGAAGCGTATCCAGCTGGTATTACTACACCATGGATTCTTGGTGTCTTTGTACGGTCTATAGGACCCACAACACCAGTAGCCACCATCACAGTGCCATCGTCATTTGGAATGTGCAGCTCACATGCTGTAAGTTTATCGATGTCATCCACGGGGAAACGCTCATCTTGCTTTGGCAGCTCTGTGGAAGCACAACTGCTTCTCAACGTCTGATTCGCGGGGCTAAGAATGTTGGTTCTCGGAGCTATTGTAAGCCCCTGGGAACTCATTGCTATTTGCACTTGCCTCTTTACTTCCTCTTGCATTCTCGCTTCCATTTCTTCCTCTCGCCTCTTTGCATCAAGAACATACTGTTGCAAGATGTGGAGCTTCTCTGCCTCCTCATCCTTCTTTCTCTGGCGGCTTCTGTAAGTATCTCTCCATTGAGGGAAACCATGCTCCCACGTAACCGCCCCAAAGCCTCTTGTTCGGCCAGGATGCTCATCAGTCCCAAGGATATATGTCAGTTCATCCTTCTCTCTGTTGGGCCTGAACAGTCCACTAGCCTTAGCTTTTAGAATTTGAATTAATTTTGTTGTTGCTTCTTCCAGTTTTTTGCCATGAACCATCTTTCCAGTGAGTGGGTCCAATGATCCCCCATGAGCTAAATACCAACGCCTCGTGCGTTCAGGCCACTTGTCTGATTCGGGTTCGATCCCCTTTTCACGAAGTTTTGCTTCTGCCCTTTCCCACTTTTGAACCGCCGTTAGGTAGCCACCTGATCCCATGTTATGGTGGTATTGCTTTTTGTGGGAATTTTCTTGGTTCCTTCTTGCCCGTGCCGTACCCTCTTCCGATGTCTTGTACTGTACAAATTCCTCCCAGCAGGGCCTCTGCTTCGCGAGCGGGCCCTTAACGACGCGCCAATCTGGAGTCTCGTCATTGCTGACGTATTTATTGAACAGCTCCTTCTTCCAAGTCTGAAATTGTGTAGCCATCTTCTTCATAGTCCAATGCCTAACTAGTTCCACCAACCTTTCATGGGTGATGATATCACCGTCATGATAACGCTCTGTGTCGAACGTGAAATGCTCTTTAATATCAGACCAAAGTGCCTCCTTGTCAACATCAGAGACGTAACTAATATGAGGAGCATGAATCTTCTTCTTCCATTCACGGGCGCTGATCGGGAGCTTATCCCTTACAAGGAAACCACAGTGGTACCTGTATTTACTAGCATATGGTCCTAGTGGTTCCCCTGTAACCACGTCAAATTCTGTGATGATGAAGCGGCCTTCCAACGGTTGTTGGGGGCCTCGGACATTCTTGCTCTTGCCCGTTGTCGTCTTCGTCGATCCAGAGGGCTACGTACATCATCACAGAATATATCAGAGGCCTTCCAACGGCTTATCTTAAAAAAATGATAGCTAGATATATTCAATAATATACCTCGCCAACATTATCTTCAACATCCATCTCTTGTCCGTCATTATGATCGAAATTGAAGTATTCATTCCTGTAATCTTCATCACCCTGCTGGTTATTATCGCCATAAGGTTGAGTGCCTTTGGCGATAAGATCCATCATCTCGTCTTCCATGTTGTCCGTCGAGTCGGACATCTTGCTTAATTAATATATCAGAAAACAAAACAAAGGTTGATGAACTCGACATAAAATCAAACTCGACATAAAACACTGGCAGGACTTCAAATTGTAAAAGAACACATCAAAATTAGTACAAATGGGCAGTGACAAATATTCAGCCAATCAAAAGAGTAATCAATCTCAGCAAGGAGCTGTAGTAGCATTCCCTAATTTTATATGAACTATACAGGCAAAATGTGGTATGTAGCCCTCTTCTGGCAACTACTTTTTACCAATACATCTTCCATTCCATTACACCCATAGCCCAAAATGTGGTATGTACATATGTGGCCTTGTGCTTTCTAACTACAAAGATTATCTCTTCTCCACAGGAGTGGAAGAAACTGCATATGAAGGATTTCCTGGCGATGATGAATGGTTTCATGCATGAGCTCGAACAGCCTGAATCTCTTCTCCACTGGGATTTCTGTTGATTCTTTATTCTAAGTTGTGGCTATCTGTGACGCCCAAGTCTAAACCGAAGCGTAGAGCTGTGCCGAGCGCATCAGTACCATGTGAGGCAACATGAATTAAGCTATCTTCCTGCCTATATGATTCTTCCCAAGTTCTTTCTGTCCTGCAGTTTTTCCCTCTGAAACTATCGTGCTGCTAACATGTTAACAGTTTCATCTGATCCTATATTAGAATTTTCTGTTACAGAGTAGAATACTATTAGCCTACCCAACAATGCAAGCCATGATGACAATCACTTATCTGCCTTGGAAAATTCTATGTTACTGCTATTTATTTGAAGGTTCAAGATAGGAGTTCAACTGTATTTGACCTTTTCCTTTAAATTAGAATAAGCCTGAACTTTAAGCCTGAACTTTAAGCCTGAACTTCATGCACACAAACCTCATCACACAGGTAAGGTAACGCGGGGGGTTGCCTTCACCTAGCCCGTGTTTCATTGAGAAGGGAAACTTAGGTTCCATCTAGTTGCCATTATATTTTTCAATTGCCACAATGGCAGGTTGCACATGCAGCCTCAAATCCAGGCTCAGCCATCATCAGATACTTGGATCATGATGCGGTCATGAAAAGGACCTCCCCCAATTAAGACAAAATCAATCATGACACTTTCATACACCAAAAATTGTATTGCCATCTAGACAGATTCAAAAATTGTAGTGCCCATGTCTTCTCAGCTTACGAGACCAGCCTCCCAATCTGTCCACCCCAATGAGCATCAATGCCTTGAGTATGATGCTACTGACAATGTTCCTCCTAGCTTTGGCCAAGGCGTCGCCAAGGATGACAATGACCTTCCTTCCTGTATATGATTGTGCTAGCATCTCAAGCAGATCCCTGTCCCCAAATGCAGCTATGCCATATTCCTACCGGAGGCAGCAGCATGGGCAGGCTCTTTCTCCTTCTCCCCCAATGGACTTAGTCAGGCAACTGGTTCGCAAGTATGGAGGAATATATGATTCAGCCAAGCCTTGGGACCGCAACCATGAAGACTTACCAGAATGGGATCCAAGCTTGGGTGGTCACCGGTATAATGCAATGCAACAGCAGCCTGTGCTGCCAAGCCCCTTGTCCCAGGCGCGGGGGAGTCCGGCGGGGAAGAGTCGCGGGCCGGGCCCGAAGTCGCGGCGGAGGATCCCGGCGGCCGGCACGCGGTCCTGGGCTTGGTGAAGACGGCGTGGTGGAGACCGGGCGGCGTGGGTGGCGGATCCCGGCGCGGTGGAGGCCAGGCGGCGAGGGGGAGGATCCCGGCGTGGGGCGCTTCACGGTGCCGTTTCGATGGCGCGGCGGCGGGGGAGCAGCGGCCGGGCGCGCGCGGGCTGAGGGGAGCAGTGCAGTGCGGCCGCGGCAGGGGAGCAGCGGCCGGGGCAGGCAGAGCAGTGCGGCCGCGGCAGCGCGCGCAGTGGAGACCGAAGCGGTGCGGCGGCGGCGGTGCGACCGAAGCGGTGACGGAGACGACGATGGACGCGGAGAAATGATATATTAGAAACCTGGACCTTTACTCCCGGTTCCCACCAGTAACCGGGATTAAAGACCCTTTACTCCCGGTTGGTGTTTCCAACCGGGAGTAAAGGTTAGACCTTTACTCCCGGTTGGAAACACCAACCGGGAGTAAAGATGTTTTTTTTTGGCGGGTAAGTGCAGCCCGCCATTTCCTAAACAGGATTTAGGTTTTTATATTTCTTTTTATTTATAATGGGTAAAGTACTATTATTTGTGCAGAAAATAACAAAGTACTTATATTTTTTTTGAAAAAATAAATTAGAGTTTCTTTTGCTATACTGCAGACATGAAAAATATGTAACCTAAAATATTTTATTTTTTCTTTTAAATATTAAACATAATGGAAAGAATAATCTTTATTTCATTAATGCAAAAATATAGTCTTTAAGTAATATCATTAAATCTATTGTTTTTAGACAGGAATTTCTTTTTCAGATCATTTATACGTCAAACTTTTCGTTCGTGGACTCAGTTGAACGTTTAATTATTTGGTGAAGTTGCGCGGAAATTCAATTAAACTATAAAAAGTACCAAACCAATTCCGAAAAATCTCAAAGTTGGCGGTTGCTTCACATAGGGCATTTGCAAGACTGAGAAAAAGTTTAAGACCAATAGGACAGTTGGACCTCATAATCCCTAAGAACCCAGGTGTATTCTTATCATTATTTTTATTATTACATTTTTCTCCGTGCTGCGTGAGACAAAGTATGGTGAATTACAGATCGAAAACTATGGAATTATGCAGCAAACTCCACAAATATTTTCCTCCTAGGGCACAAGAGACCTTGTCGCAAAGTTTGGCACTATTCCAGATCTTTTCTAGGATGGACTCAGTTCAACGTAGAATTACCCGGTGAAGTCGCGCGGAAATTCAATTAAACTGGAAAAAGTACCAAACCAATTCAAAAAAATCTCAAACTTGGCGGTTTCTTCACATAGGGCATGTAAAATGTTAAGAAAAAGTTTGGGACCAATACGACACTAGAATGATTGTGCGGTCACAATTATTACATAATTAATATCTCAATACACAACATTAAACAACATTAAATTAAGCAGGCACAGTAGTGATCTTCTTCTTGACGTATGTCCCTTGGTCATGATCGTGTCGCAACCATGGAGTGTCCTCATCATTTAGCGCTATGCTTGGATCTTTGTTCACTGTGAAGGGCACAATTCTATCTTCCTTTTCATAATCTACTGACATGTCTGACTTGTCCTCAATTCCCACAATGTTTGTTTTCCCTGAAAGAACTATGTGACGCCTGGGCTGATCATTGATTGGGTCTTTGTTGTTTTTCCCCCTCTTTGGTTTTGTAGACATGTCCTGGACATAGAACACCTGACATACGTCCTTGGCGAGGACAAATGGTTCGTCTTTGTACCCAATATTATTGAGGTCCACTGTTGTCATTCCATACTCCGGGTCGACTGTTACCCCGCCTCCGGTGACCTTCACCCATTGGCACTTGAACAAAGGGATCTTCAAATTACAACCATAGTCTAGTTCCCATATCTCCTCTATGCGGCCATAATATGTTAGCTTAATTCCATTCGGGTCTGTGGCATCTATGCGGACACCACTGTTTTGGTTGGTGCTCCTTTTATCCTGGGCTATTGTGTAAAATGTGTTCCCATTTATGTCGTACCCTTTGTATGTGAGGACATGCCACGATGGTTGCATAGCCAACCTGTACAGTTGCTCTGGAAGACTCCCATCACCCTGGCATTTTTTTCGCAACCAACCACTGAAAGTTTCCATGTGCTCACTCCTAATCCAAGCTTCATTCTTGCCAGGAAACTCTGATCGTAGGAACTGCTTGTGTGTCTCAATATACGGATGCACCAATGTGCTGTTTTGCAGAACTGTGTAGTGTGCTTTATTGAAATAATCATCCCCCATACCAATATATGTTTTCTTTCCCAGTGTCCCCTTTCCACTTAGCCTCCCCTCGTGTCGTGATTTAGGAACACCAATCGGGTCAAGGTCAGGAATAAAGTCAACACAGAACTCAATGACCTCCTCTGTTCCGTAGCCCTTGGCGATGCTGCCCTCTGGACGAGCGCGGTTGTGAACATATTTCTTCAGAACTCCCATGAACCTCTCAAAGGGGAACATGTTGTGTAGGAACACAGGACCGAGAATAGCAATCTCCTTGACCAGGTGAACTAAGAGGTGTGTCATGACATTAAAGAAGGATGGAGGGAACACCAACTCAAAGCTGACAAGACACTGAACCACATCATTCTGTAGCATAGCTAGATCTAGTGGATTGATTGCCTTCTGAGAAATTGCATTGAGGAATGCGCATAGCTTCACGGTGGCCAGACGTACATTTGGAGGGAGAATTCCTCTTAGTGCCACTGGGAGCAATTGCGTCATGAGCACGTGGCAGTCATGGGACTTTAAGTTTTGGAATTTCTTATCTGGCACATTTATTATACCCTTTATATTCGAGGAGAATCCAGATGGTACCTTAATGCTATTTAGGCATTCAAACATGCTATCCTTCTCTTCCTTGCTAAGAGTGTAGCTAGCAGGGCTTAAGTATTGGCGTCCATCATCTGTCTTGGTTGGATGCAAGCTATCTCGTTCTTTCAAACACTGAAGGTCCTGTCGTGCTTCAAGTGTGTCCTTAGGCTTCCCATACACACCCATGAATCCTAGCAGGTTCACACAAAGATTCTTTGTTAGGTGCATCACATCGATTGCGCTGCGGACCTCTAGGACTTGCCAATAGGGTAGCTCCCAAAATATCGACTTCTTCTTCCACATTGGTGCATGCCCGTCAGTGTCGTTCGGAACAGGTTCACTGCCAGGTCCCTTCCCGAAGACTACTTTCACATCCTTTACCATCTCTAGTACATCCTCACCACTCCGGTTGGCAGGCTTGGGCTGGTGGTCTGCCTTACCTTTGAAATGCTTGCCTTTCTTTCTTACAGGGTGTGTCTTAGGAAGAAATCGACGATAGTCAAGGTACACGACCTTTCGACATTTTTTCAAGAATATACCTTTACAATCCTTGAAACAGTGTGTGCAAGCATTATATCCCTTGTTTGATTGTCCTGAAATGTTACTTAGAGCCGGCCAGTCGTTGATTGTTACGAACAACAAAGCGCGCAGGTCAAAGTGTTCCTGTTTGTACTCATCCCACACACGTACACCTGGTTTTTTCCACAAAACTAGAAGTTCATCAACTAGTGGCCTCAGGTACACATCGATGTCGTTGCCAGGCTGCTTCGGGCCTTGTATGAGTACTGGCATCATAATGAACTTCCGCTTCATGCATAACCAGGGAGGAAGGTTGTAGATACATAGAGTAACAGGCCAAGTGCTATGGCCACTGCTCTGCTCCCCAAAAGGATTCATACCATCCGTACTTAAGGCAAACCTCAAGTTTCTCGCGTCATCTGCAAAATCCTTGAATTCTCTGTCGATTGCTCTCCACTGGGACCCATCAGCTGGGTGTCTCAACATGTTGTCTGCCTTACGGTCTTCTTTGTGCCACCGCAACAACTTTGCATGGTCCTTGTTTCTGAACAAACATTTCAGACGTGGTATTATAGGAGCATACCACATAACCTTGGCAGGGATTTTCTTCCTGGGACATTCGCCCTCAACATCACCAGGGTCCTCTCGCCTGATCTTATACCGTGATGCATGACATATCGGGCATTCATCCAACTTCTCGTTCTCCTCGCCATAGTAGAGGAAACAATCATTTGGACATGCATGTATCTTCTTGATTTCTAATCCCAAAGGACAGACAAGCTGTTTTGCTTCGTATGTAGTGGTGGGCAATTCATTGTCCTTCGGAAGCATCTTCTTTTGGATAGTCAATAGCTCGTTGAAGGCCTTGTCAGACACACCATTCTTCGCCTTCCACTGCAGCAATTCCAGTGTGGTACCCAACTTTTTCTGCCCTGCATCACAAGTCGGGTATAACAACTTCTTGTGGTCCTCTAGCATGCGCTCGAACTTTTTCTTTTCCTTTTCCTTCTTGCATTCGCTCTGTGCATCACGAATAGCCTGACCAAGATCATCAGCAGGCTCATCTCCTGCCGCTACCTCCTGTACCTCCTCTTCAGCTTCCCCCATTGCGGTATCATTTAAGACACCAGCATATTCAGCAATAACGTCGTCGTCTAATTGTTCTTCTTCACCTTCTTCCATTATAACACCGCTTTCTCCGTGCTTGGTCCAATAAATATAGTTTGGCATGAAACCCGACTTAAACAAGTGTGAATGAATATTCCTTGAGGAGGCATATTCCTTCAAATTCCCACATAGGGCACATGGGCAGCACATAAAACCGTCTCGCTTGTTTGCCTCGGCCACACTTAAGAAATAATGCACTCCATCAATGAACTCTTGGGAGCGCCGATCAGTGTTGTACATCCAATTCCGACTCATCTGCAGTACACAATATAAGTATGTATTAAAATTTTAAGCATATAATTAGTTATATTAATTACATAACATGCATGCATGATAACTGATTAATTCATGGAAGCCTCAAAACAATTTAATTTTTACAATTCAACTATTGCATATTCCTCATTTACTAAATAAAAGAAATTAAATGAAAAAAATAAAATTCTTTAAATATCTAAACTATGAAATGGAGGATGAAGATGAAAGGAGAAAGAAGATGGCGACCTTTTCAACAACAAGAATTGATGGAGGAGTCGAAGAAATCGTTCTTATGATGACCAGTTGGCTCGTTTGAGCAAGAACACAACAATGGATGAAGCAATGACGAAGAACAGAGCTCCAAATGGCTTTGCCAAGAGAGGAAGGAACAGTGCAGAGCTCCAAATGGCTCTGCCAAGAGAGGAAGGAACAGTGCTACGTATATATACAGAAACATTTACTCCCGGCTGGGTACACCAACCGGGAGTAAAGGTCAACTTTTACTCCCGGTTGGAGGCTCCAACCGGGAGTAAAGGTTTACTCCCGGTTGGAGCCTCCAACCGGGAGTAAAAGTTGACCTTTACTCCCGGTTGGTGTACCCAGCCGGGAGTAAATGTCATCGCATGACGCAGTATCCGTTAGGCGTGGGACTTTAGTCCCGGTTGGTGGCTACAACCGGGATTAATTGTCTCTTTACTCCCGGGTCCAAAAAATACCGGGAGTAACCCCGAAAATGATGCCGAGAGGAAAGGTCTGTTCTCTACTAGTGATGGTTCCACCCCAGACATTGCTACACTTTGTTTGGCAAGAAATCGGTGGCAATAAACCAAAATAGTCGTCGCGAAAACCATGGAAAAGTGCAATGACATGCTAAACCTATGATTTGGTAGAGCGCAAGTTAGTATTATTTTTGTTTATCTTTTTTGGGAAAGTTATTTGTTTATCGGTGGGCTATAACCTACGCCATCAGGAGTTGATTGATCTCGGAATAATTTTTCTTTGTTTACCCCACTAGTGGCATACCGTTTCTGACAAGTGTGTATTAATTAGAGAAAGACAGTCTAGAAGAAGCACTATACGTGAGGGATTGTTCCTGAGCTGATATGATTAGCATATACTGTCCCAGAATATCTATCATTTTCGTTTCTCGAGAAATAACTTTAACAAAATATATATTAAAAATAATAATATTTATGGTACATAATCGGTATCATTAGAAAGATCTTTGAATCTAGTTTTTAATAAATTTATTTAAAGATATAAATATTGCATGTATTTTTTACAAATCGAGTTAAACTTGTGGCACAAAAACCAAAAGCGACAGATATTTTGGGACGAAGAGAGTACACGCGAAATGAACCGCAATAGAGAGGCTTGATAGGGAAAGGGAAAGACAGCAGAACCAAAGCCCAATCAAAAGATACCCAAGGAATCAGCCTATCACCCAATCAATCTTTCCCATCAAGGATTGCAGATCTCATCTCGCAAGGGAAAGAGAATCGCACAAGTGCCCAATATCAGCAGCTTACGTTTCAAATCTGCTACCATGTGCTGGTAACACGCTTTATTGTTCTTCTTTTTCTGTGAAGTTTTTGCCCTTTCACCTTCGTTGAGTGAGGGTGTGTTTAGATCAAGTTTTCACGAAAAACTACAGTAATGAATCTTGTAGCACATACATGGAGCATTAAATGTAGATAAAAAAAACTAATTGTACAGTTTGGTTGAAAATCGCGAGATGAACGTTTTGAGCCTAATTAGTCCGTGATTTGACACTAAAGTGCTACAGTAATGATAGATTAATTAGACTTAATAAATTCATCTCGTAGTTTTCGGGCAAGCTATGTAATTAGTTTTTTTATTAGTATCCGAAAACATCTTCCAACATCGCACGAAACATCTGATATGACATTTTCCAAAAAAAACTTTACACCAACTGAACCCACCCTAACTGGAAGTCCGACAGCATGAAAAGTTCAGTACAGTCCCAGCTAAGGGTGTGTTTAGTTCGCGAAAATTTTTGGCTTTGACTACTGTAGCACTTTCGTTTGTATTTGTCAATTAGTATTTAATAATAGACTAATTAGGCTCAAAAGATTCGTCTCGTGGTTTTCTACCAAACTGTGTAATTAGTTTTTTTTCGTCTATATTTAATGCTCCATGCATGTGTCCAAACATTTAATGTGACGAGAAATCTTAAAAAAAAATGGAAAATAAACATGGCCTAAATGTGCAAAATGGATAAACCGGGAGGGGGATAACGAGAAAAGTCACGTGGCAGGGGCCAGGGGAACACCGTCAGTGACCTTCCCCCGTCAGATTGTCGCTTGTCAGTACTTTTTCCCCCGTCGACACCCAACGTCTAGTACCTCCGAGGCTCGCCACGAGAGTCAATGACGGGTGGGGTCAGAAACAGGAACAGGCCACATGTCATCCAGTACAACAGCGAGCAGCCCATGCCGAGTCAATAAAGCTGGCGGTGGGACCACGCTTTGATGGGGGCAGCAGCCATCAGCCAATCCCGAGCGTGTGGGGTCCGTGGGGACTGTACGAGGGTTGCGAATCTGTCGCCGTCCTCGGACCAGGGCCCGTACGGAACGCCACTCCCTAGAGAACGCGTGGAGCGCCAGGACGGGCCACTTGTGCTGCTTGCCTGGTGCCTCGGTGGCCCACTTTCCCCTCCTAGAAACGGGTGGATTCACTGTGGCAATGATTTTTTTAGTACAACTTCAGGCATGCGCGTGCGGCCTAGCGGACTACCCGGCCCGGACCTCCGTCCACGATCGTCAGTCAAATCTTATTTTAAAAAATAACTCCCATCGGCTTGAACTACTTTTCACTTAATAAATAATATTTTTTTGTCACAACAAATCAGTACAAGTAGTAGCATAAATCATATTTCAGCATAAGCGAACGGGGTGTAACACCATTCACTTTTTTATTTTTATTTCTAATTGATTTAGCTATGGCAAGATGTCTGGCGTTGGCAAAGAAGGTGTGGGAAGGTTTGAACCACACACGATTACAGACATAGCTGGCCTTGGTAGTTGATGCAAGGGCGGTCACAGAGATAATCTCCTATCTCCTGCAACTAAAAAGAAAGAAAGGAAGACAATCATTTCGTGCGACAAATGTTGGTGTCGCCGCTCTGCCTCCCTTCGTGCGACAAAACATGAACAAAAGGAAAGGAATGAGCGAGAAATAGAAAAGGCAGACCGTGGTGAAGCATCCTGCAACATGTCTACCGGCCGTGCGGAAGCACGCTAATCACGGCCTCTAATCAGGATTTGCACGCATGGCCGCCCGGCCAAATAGGAAACCGCGACCTGCGATACCCATCCCCCTAAACGCACCCCACCTCTCGGATTTTCCTAGGAGACGACAGGTGGGATTCACCCTGCTGGCCTTCCTAACGCCCCTGCTTGCAATCGTGGTGGTAGAGGCTGGGGATCGTCGGGGAGGAGATGCCGGCGGCGGTGCTCAGGGTCGACCACGGCCCTCTCCGACGGGGACCTCCCTCCGGCGGCGGCGCTCGGGCTCGTCGCCCTCCTACGCTGCTGCCTTCCGCACCCAGCAGCACCAGCTCCCTGGTGAACAGCAACACGAACTCCACACAGCTTCCACGGTCAACAGCAGCACCAGCCGGATCTGCTTGACCACTTCACATCAATTATCGTTGCTTCCTTTTTCAACAGGTTCGGGTGCTTGCTAATTAAAGTGTTCCAATTTTTTTATATGCAGTTCCGATGGATCCTCCTGGTAGCGGCACTGTGGCACCCTTCCTACGATCACTTCCCTAGCAAGAGACTAGGTACTTTGTTAATTGCATAATTTCATCTCATAAGTCTTCTTGAATTACCTCAGGAAGTGTAGTCACCTGACTGAATAGTGCATTGAATTAACATGACTGTTTATTTCCATCTCAAGATAGGTGTTCTATTATCAACTTATCTTACGATTTTGGTTGTAGTTGTGTAAATTGCACATTAGTGTGAACTTTTTTTAGATCACATACTGACATGAAGTGGATAGGTTTGTGCAAACTTCAAAGTAGATTCCTTAAGAACAAGCTCTGGATTTCTAAAATACTCAACACCCAGCCAGCGACATGACACGAGATGTAGTCATCTAGGTTGCTGTAGATTTTCAAATGATGAACATCGCTGAAATACGAACATTGCGAAATACTGAACATGGTTCTGTAGTGCTGTCAAAGTTGCAGGATAGTGGGCATCTTCTTGTTTGCATTTTTCTAGAGTACCAATTTAGCTTCCCCACACAGTTAGCATACTCGTACCTTGCAAACACCAACCATTTTTTTTAACATATCTCCTGTATGCAGCAGATGCCAACCAACTTGCAACAGAGTAAAATTGTGGACAATGTAGTGCTTCATAGATCAAAGAGGGGAAAGAAAAGTAAGACATATTTCCTGGTCTTGTTTTGCATGAGTCGTATTGCTTTGTTTTGTTCATTCTAAGATTGGTAATGGGCTAAATGATAGCATATGTAATCAGCTATCAATTAGTAGTGTACAACTGTATTTTCAGTATTAATAATGACAATTGTAAATATTGTAGATTCTAAGTAGCTTTAATGAATTATGATTCAGTCCGAACGAACTGTACTTGATGGAGGTGGCTTGATTCAGTCCTTTATTGTTCCATGCTCCAGATGCAAATTTCCCTTTAGCTAAAAAATACTTGAGCTGAACCATAATGTTGTTTAGTCTATCATAGGGATATGCCTATGTGCTTGAAACTTGCAATTTTTATGAAATACATGTCAAGGCAGGGGTATAATGTATGAAATATATGTCTTTATTATTAATTAAGGTTCCTATAACTTAGACATTTACAAAATAAACTAGCGAAAAGGTGTTATAATATTTCCACCTGAATTGTCGAAAATCCACTTATTAGTAGGTTTAAGTTATATTAATCTTGTCAGTTTTGGCAGTTAAATATCTTAACTTATGAATATGGACTTCTAGAAATTTCTCTGATGCAACTTCAGCGATGTTTGTTATAGGCTTCTAAGTCACATTGTGTTATTAACTACCTTTTGGAGTACAATGAACTGATAACCCTATTTTTATTAGGGGTCACATTGTATTATTAACTACCTATATGCTTATGCCTCATGATAATTTGCACATAGACAGGACAAAGGATCTTCTCTTATTTTGATTTTTAATAAAAAAAGTTGATTTCTCTACCTTAGATTAATTAAGCTTTTCTGTTTATCCTGCTGTTGATAATACCAATGGGTAAGATCTAAAAATAGTAATTATGTTTTATCATACTGAGTAACTACCAAACATTGCAAAGCCGGTAGCTATTAGGTAGGTCAAGTTTCTGTCAACTTTTAGTTAGTAAGTTCTCATGAAATAAGAAATTTCATCTGGATTGTACTTCGTTCATGTAGCGTAGCATGCCCCAAATATCCCAATAATGGCTATAGTTCACTAAATATTGCTTAGATTTTTTTGTTGCTCATTAAAACAACCAGATAGCTATCATTTGGGGCATGTCCCAAAAGACGATGCATTGATTTTTTTTTTCCTCAGAGAAGCTGAGATCGATTTTTTTATCATTTGGGGTATCCCTGAACTGCTGGTATTCAGTGTTAGTAAGAGTATTCTACCAGCTGGAGAGAGTATGCCTCTCACTGTTAAGTTTCTAAAACAGTTTATGGAGTCCGTGTTCCTAATGAGGCAAGGGTGCTCTATATCGGATGACAACGAGAAGCAATCTTATTCAATGTCCTGTGCAAAACAATGATGCTACTCTGATTGCTCTTCAATTTTTTTTTGCCACAGGTGTGTTGGGTTTTGTTTTGTAATAACATTTATGAATCTCTCTTTCAAAGAAAAAAAAAGTTTTGCACAGGCCTTGTGTTGGTAAATTGTTTTTTCATTGTTTGTTTTGTATTATCAAATATTGCCATGGAGTTGGCAAGCAGCTGGGATGTGCAGCGGTGACCTCCAACAAACAGCTCCGGCACGACGACTGAGATGACAGGAGGAATCTCTAATCCCCAATCTATTCCGCCAATTGTTCTAAGTTTGTGTCCAGCACTGAACCCACCCAACCCCCCTCTCCGTGAGGTAAATACTTCTATTGTAATTTCTGTTCTTGTCTGGAGACAAGG
Source organism: Saccharum hybrid cultivar R570 (assembly GCA_038087645.1). Taxonomy (NCBI): domain Eukaryota; kingdom Viridiplantae; phylum Streptophyta; class Magnoliopsida; order Poales; family Poaceae; genus Saccharum; species Saccharum hybrid cultivar. The sequence goes on along the minus strand of JAQSUU010000012.1, from coordinate 36,172,517 downwards.
TTCGTGCTTCTTTGGTACATTGAATTGTATAGGAATAAATTTGATTGCTATGCTAATATGAGATGTAATGTAATGTTTGTTCTGTTTTCAAAATCAATATCATTGCATTATTCCTCGGTAGAAACGGGTGCTAGATATCTGATTTTTTTTTGAAACAGCTGTAGATAATATATTTTTTCTTTGATATGTTAATTAGCAAATCTGTGTAAAAGGTGCCAACGACGCTCCTGGAAGCTTTTGTTGCGTCAAACTATTTTAGAACTCAATGTAAACTGTTATAGTACAGTTTGGCAACAAATGGAGAGGACGCTGGATAGTTGATTGGTTGGAAAGCCAGTAGAAGCAGTGGCACTTGATGAAGGGATAGGAAGTGTTGTTGGTTTTGTGGCACTGGGAGAAGGTAGGTACAGAAGGTTGCTTTGTGATGTTAGAAATGACTTGAGGTGACAGTTATCACTATTGTTATTGACCATTGACCAATAATGAAAACATCGAAACATTTGTGCCTCTTGCAGCATGCACAAAAATTTGGACTGCGAAATTAGAGGAACATTGCATTGAGGAAACCAAACGATACAAATGAATTGGGGATGCAAATCCGAAAAGGCCCTGGGTGGTTTAAACCCAAAACAACACCCCAAGTGGCACAACACATACAATGACACTAGCACAAATTGAGGGGCAGTCATTGTTTGTTCCGGTTGCAACGCATGGAAAGACAGAGTTGGTGACGCCGCACTCTCCGTGACTGTGTTAAATGCACGAAGTTTGCTTTCTGAATTAAATGTCACTTTGTCAATATTTAATTTCATAACATTGTTATCTTATTGTGCGATCCGTATGTTTATATTATAAAAGTTTAGTTATCCCGTAGCAACGTATGGGCACGCTACCTAGTTCTAAAGAAAAGGATGAGAGCCGCTTTTTCCTAATAATCGCCATATGGTTCCTTTGGTCAGAAAGGAATCAGATAAGAGAGGAGGGGAAAAGAAGAAGTCCAGAGGGACTGATGAGGGCAATTTAGATTTATGTAGGAGAAGTCAAACAGACTGCCTGGCGAGATGAAAATACAAGACGAGCTCAGCATACCACTGGCAGCGGCCAGGTGATGTTAGTTTTGAAACTCAAGGGCGATGCTTCTTTCCAACCATCGTCAATGGAAGGGAGTTGGGGCTTTCTGATCCGCGACAGTGATGGTGATGTTGTGCTGAATGGGGTATGGAAAGGTGAATCATCTGCTGAATGCCTTTCAGGCTGAACTGATAGCTTGCCTACAAGGTGTTCAGGCAGCTACCGGGCATTGGCCACTTGATCTTGGAAACTGATGCGTTGATACTCTCTATCTTCAACGGGTGGCTTAGTGGAGGAGTTGAAGTTCTTAGTTGAGTCAAATTTTCTGAATTTTCAATGTGTTTTTAGGCCTCGATCTTGCAACAAAGCCGCGCATGACCTCGCTGTTATGAGTCGGTCGTGTGTTAAGGGGGAGGAGCACATTTCGTGCGATGTTCCTCTACATGTTCTGGTTGCTGACGATTTGCCAGCAAGTATGCAATGGATTGACAGGGATTCAAAAAAAATCACATTATCGCCTATATTCATTGACTTGTACAATCTGCCATGTTAGACAAATTTTAAGTGAAAAATTTTGCCGAGTCAGCCTGTTAGCGCGGCATTGTGCCACCTGGACTGGCATGACAAAGATCTACTTTGGAAAACTCATATATTTCTATACGATTTCAGATGAAGATGATTTTATATGAAAATTGTACATTTCATGAGATCTACAACTTTCTTGTTTTAAGTTTTTTCATTTAAGATCGCAAAGATGCTCAAAAAATAATGTAAAGTTTCAGCATTATATTAATCGTGGGTTTGTTAGCTTACAAAAATTATATCTTTTATATGATGTCAAATAAAGATACTTTGTATATGCAAGTTGTAGCTCTCAAAGAGATCTATAAATTTCATATTTTCAATTTTGTCATCTAAGATTATTAAGATATCAAAAAATAATATAAATTTTCAGCAGCATATTGATCGTGTACTAGGACTTATCGCCATAGAAAAATATATTTCTTGTATGGTGTCAGATAAAGATAATTTATATATAAAAGTTATAGCTCTCAACGAAATCTATGAGTTTCTAATTTTACGTTTTTCCGTTTGACGTCACTAAGATGCTAAAGAAAATTATAAAAGTTCAGTAGCACATTAATCGCATACAAGGGCTCGCCTGACACGTAAAAAAGGTATATATTCTTTTCTAAGGCGACAAACTCAAGCATGGTATTAATATGTTGCAAAAATTTTATTTTATTTTTTTGAGCATCTTAACGGCCTCAAACAAGAAAACTCAAAACTATAATTCTGTAGATTTTATCGAGACCTACAACTTTCATATGTAAAATATCTTTATTTGACACGTTACAAAGAAAGATATGATTTTTTAAGGCGACAGACCTGTTACACGATTAATCTGATGTTAAAATTTCACATTATTTTTTGAGCATCTTAACGATCTCCAATGAAAAACTCAAAGCTAGAAAGTTATAGATCTTCTAGAGCTATATTTTTTATAAAAAAAAGGGAAATGCTAGCGCACGGACGTCCGATGGGGATGAATTCTATTAGATGCCTGCCCGCACGCCTGACAAGCCACCCCGACGCCTGACCCCGTACTCATCCGCGCACCCCGCCCACATCCCCATCCGTTCGCCCCGCCCCCATAGGCGCACCCCCGCCCCGTTGTGCCCCGACCGCTGGCCCGCAGCGCGCCACACGCCACGTCCGCCGGCCACCGGCTTGTCGCGCCCCATTCATCGGCGCCCCTTGACTCTCCGAACAGCAGAAAACACGTGCAACATGAAACACTTAAATACAACATACGTCTGAAACCGATAAAACATTACTTGCAACATATGTGTGAAAATATATGTAACATCCAGATAGAATACTTACAACTTGCAACGTAAAAACACTTGCTATAACAGAAACACCGAAAACAGATGAAACATTTTGGAACATACTATTGCAATATATGTGTGAAAACATATGCAACATCTAGATCAAAACACTTGCAACATACCTCTAGAAACAGATGAAACAGTTTGAACAAACGCTTGCAACATGCCTCTGAAACATTTGCAACATGTGCCACATCTCCCGATCTACTTTTGCAACATCCATATGAAACAATTGCAACATGTCTCTGAAACGTCTGAAACAATTAAAACATAAATTTGCAACATTGGGGGAGAGAGGCCTAGGCCAATGGATTCCAATCGACGGGATGGGAGCCGGCGGCGAGCGTCTGCGTGCGAGCACCACCCTGCACTAGCACCAACGGCACGCGCGAGGACCACCACCACCGACACTGGGCTTGGCTCGGCGGCGATGGTGGGGGATGGGGGCGGGGAGCGCCATGGCCGCCGGGGTGGGGGGAGCTCGGTTGCCACGATGAGAGAGGGCACCGCCGGTTGAATCAGATACAATCTCTTGGGTAAAACATATATAAAGTATCAGAGGCACATCAGCACTAGAGAACCATTACTGCAAAAGGATAATAGCCAGGTCTAGAAGACAACAAAAGTTGCAAGTATCCACCAAACTAGGAAACTAGTTCACTACTAAGCAGGTTGAGCAAAATTTTCCTTCGTGGTGCAGTTGCGTAATAAGTTGGGTTGACTTGCACTATAGCAAAACTAGCCTTCTTGATCTATTTTTGACATTGAGGCTTCCATTCTAATGCCAATCAATACCTCAAAACCATAATCCGAAAATCTATGGTTTGACACCTTCCCAAATGCTTTCAACTCGCAGTGGCACAATTTGACTTGTAGAACACCTTGATTGCTCACGCATTGCCAATCTAAGAGGGCAAAAACAAGGCACATAGGGTTGCAATTAGTCTTTCCAAGGGTACAGAGAGTTGTCTAACAGCAAGATACCTATCAATTGCAAGTTCTTGGCATGCATTACAAACATAACCTTCCAATGGAAAGGATGATCGCAGTCAACAGAGAAATCACCGATTTTGTACCCTTTTGTTTTTTTGTTCATATCACACAAATTGCTGCTCCAAAATGCACAAATTTTTGGTGGGCATATAGATCCATGGGTCTTCTAATTGCTCGCCAAAATTCTGCTCAACAGACACTGTTTGACTATCCAGACAATCCATCCACCAAAATAGCTCTGTTTTGAAATGGCAGCAAATCGAGTTGACAAGTCATCTCTCAATCCAATGTTTTACTCAACCAATACTCCTACCGAGTTAAGACATTGAAGGGTCGTAAGCAAGGAATGAGGTTACCAGGTTTGGGGTAAATCCGACTTTGTTTGAGTCACTAACCGTCGATTTGAAGATAACCGGTGTAGTGCCACAAAATTCTGGACAGATTTTGTGTTCTTCCTTTTCTTTTGCTTCACATGTTGAGGTGTGTGTTTTGCACTCTCTCATCTTTCTCATAGTAGCAGAAGCCTTTATCTAGCTGAGGATGGAAGCTATAGTCTTCCTGACATGTTTCTCAGGGAACAATTTCTGACGTTGATCTAGACACCAATCTTGACGATGCACAAGCATTTGACTTGTGGGCTATTTTCATAGGGAACAAAGCATTATTCCACATGGAGGGCATCCCTATGTAGATAAGGAACCATTTCTGAATATTTTCTGGCACTTTATCCAATAGAACCTTGAACCAAAACTATTTGTAGTACTCAGGGGCACAATGATGCAGATCAAAACTAGGGACATGCTTTCTCTAGTTCTTCACATAGCTAATACAACATCTTGCACTATATACATGATTGTCCAAGATGGAATTGACTTGATAGCGCATTTGGAGAAGATGCAACACCTGCATTGATGACCGACTTCATGGCTTCTTTGCTTACTATTATTCGTTGAGACATAACCATCACAGCTATCGAAGAATCGTTACTTGGCTGGAGATTAACCTTCTTATTGGTAACTAATCAGTTGTCTCACAACACTTAAGTTCTAAATCTTCACTCTTGACCACAACAAGGATTGCAGTCGAAGCACAAATGGATGGTCGCCATCGAAGTTCGCAGATAAGGAGTCACACCAGAGATGGTTGATTTTGACTGTATGACCATCATACACGCACGGATCAAGACTTTGATAACTAGGTCAAATGCACAGTGTGACGATAAATTCTTATCCCACGGATAACTTGTCCAATAGTAAGTGTTATTTGCCCTTTTTATCCAATGGGGATGACATACGTTGCTCAATCGATGACCGGCGTCGTATAAGGACACTTGGGAAGAGTCACTTGTCTACCACCTCTTGCAGTCTGTTAATGTTTATGTCGGTGAATGTTCTTCAAAGGTCATCTTCTTAGCAACTTTAAGGGATATCTACTACATAAGGTCTAAGATATGAATCTTTAGATAAGATATAGGGAGGTAACCAAGGAAAACGGTCACGAGAAATAACACATCGGATGTCGTTTCATAATGGATCATGAATAGCAACCCTGATACCAGCGCGTGCCGAGCAGCACAACCTTGTGTGCGCGCCCACAGGAGGCTCTCGGTTTCGTCGCGGCACCATAGAATGCTAATCAGAACACCATTATTAAACACACAAATAAAGTGGAATTTCAAGTGACACCGATTGGGTGGTAAGAACAAGCACCAGACAAGGGAGGAGTAGCAAGCAAGGGTAGTTACAAGGTTTAGAGTCAACAAGGAGGCGATTCAAAGATTGAAACACAGCGCAAGAGAACATAGCTTAATTGCCGAAGACAACTGAGCAAGGGTTCTCGGTTTTTTTTCCACGCACGCCTTGCGTCCACCAAGGTGATTACTAGACAAAAGGTTCTGGTCATGTTGGACAACAACATGAGATTAAGATTAATAATGTTGAGAGACGTTAGAAGTTGAGATGGACTTAGCAAACTTCCAAACAAAATGATACACCGATCAGAGATTGCGTTGATAAGATAACCACTTGATTTCATAAGCAAAGATTTCTAGATCAGACAACGAGAGATTAGCGTTGCTCGGATCATCTGTAGAAGAGACAATCGGAAGGTCCAACATGGAATTTGGCATGGTCTCCAAAACTTGGCAAGCAACAACTATGGTCAAGATCGATGTTCGTTAGGACTTAACTTGGTTGGTCAATGGAACAAGTGCATTCTCCAAAAAGGTAGCGGACGTCCAAGGCCTAAGCAAACATATAAGGGGACTACGCTAGGGCCTACGGTTCAAGCAAGGCATGGATACACAAACATTCAAGGGCTAGCAACCACATCTACAGGCTCTGGCTCCTACGAGAGAATCTAATTAGAGACGACAACCATGCGATTACGCAACGTGAGCGTTGTTCTAGGATAAATCTATTCGACACTCGCATGCTCACCGAGGACAAAAGAGAGGTCAACTATGACACTACCTAGATAACAAGCATCTACACAACATCACTGTTTTAAGCGAACACTTGAGACAACGAGTCATGTTAGCTTAAGCACTTGATGCTAAGTAGAAGGCTCACACCTAACAAGCATTTATCCAACAAGAACTAACTATAAGTTTAGCCAAAACAAAAGCATGCTAAAGTAACCAACTTAGTACATACACAGAGCATAGACAGCAACGCAGCAGACACGTGTTTTAAATAAAACATAAGTTGTAAGCATCAAACTAAGGTGGTACTAGACTTATTGGAAAGCTTACTAAGTTATCTATAACTTTCTTATTCACACTAAGGACTAATTCACAGATTACATTATTATGACCATGAAAATACTACTACAACAGAAATTGTTCTAGCAGCCAAAGTTCATTATATGCAAAATAATATTTAACCTTTTTGTGTTAACAAGAGAGCACACAACCACATTATTCTAGTAACTCCAAACATTCTTACTTTAGACTAATCAATAATTTAGTTTATTCATAGGAATCACAAGTTACTTATTTATTAGGACAAAGGTGGGAGGAGCATAGTTATATGCACAAAGCAATAATCATGATGATGCATGCTTCGTCCTATTCGTCCTCACAAGATTGCCAGCCTAAGGTGGCAATCACGTTCTATGTCGGTGGCATAACACGTATTCTCTCGATATAGAGCTAGTCGTCAGCTATATTCAACTTACGCATTCGTGGTTAGCGTACCTGCAGAAAATTTCATTGCAGCCCAACACTTCCCAATATAGCACACAATGAAAGCAGTAAACTAAATACTCTCCATACATACATCCCCTGATGCATATACTTCGGTATCATAACTACCCAACAAATGTACCTACAATTAAGTACTTTCATAAATATATGGTTAAACATGTAATTATGCCAGTAACCATAGCTAACTCTCCCCTAGACCGACGGTTGAACGGTCATGCTCTCCCAACTCACACTTACCTTGGCGTAGGTGCGACGTTGCAAGAATGTAACTCTAGCGACATATATGGCTATTTCATATATGAAGGTTACCTCTACCATTCGACCACAGGGTAACAGTGCAGTCAAGTTATCACTCATACATACCTTGGATTGTACGTAGATGCAAAAATTTAAAACCCCCAAGTTAGTACTTAATTAAGCCACCTAAGGGTCCTTAATTGGGCATAAAGGAAATGACCACTGGCATACTTAGATTTAAAATTTAGATTTGAACAAACATATATATGTAGTAGCTATAAGTTATCAAAAACTGATTTTTGCAAACAAAACCTTTGTTTTCAATACACATATGACATGTTTAGTGTTGAACCTTGCTCCGATACCAGCTGTCACGGAACCGCCCAAATTATAAGAATAAAAGTACAAAAACAATCACCGGAGCAATTAAATTCCCGTACTTAAGCTCCTATAACTCCGGTAGTCTAATAAAATCACGAGGGATTTCAAACCAACCAACATACAAGCCAAGATCGTAGTGGTCCAACATAACAAGTCATATGTTACATCCATTTCATAAGTAATTCAACATATATCGGAGTTCGATAGAGTTATTACAACTCAAGTTCAAAAGTAGCGGAAGCAAAATAGTTTGAAACTAATATCACCTTAATTCAAATATATGCCAGTACCAAGATCAATTTCCAACAAAAGCATGAGAGACAAGGTAGCTCAGAAGGATCATACCCATGATCACACTCCGCCATTACAGCAGGAGCCATCCAATTCTTGCAGTAGCTATGATACATCACAACCTGCAACAAGTGGGAATAAACCCTGAGTACGAGAAGGTACTCAGCTAGACTTACCCGTCATAAACCAGAAATAAAGTGACACCAAGGAGTATGCAAGGCTTTCTTTCAGTGGGCTAGCTTGACTAATTTGCGAAAAGCATAAGTTATCATGAATAAACTAATTTAAGTATTCTTGCATCATCTTTATTATAACCTATTCAATCTAGGTAAGCACCTATGCTAAAGTAATCACTTGATTAACCATTAACATCAAAGGTTACCATTTCAGGTTTAGCATTTCCAACATCATCCACATAACCATCCGTGTTCCATAATCATTACTATGATGCAGTAACTCGAGTCAAGTGTTCACTATCCAGTGAACGATGGTGATTCGAATCGATTATTAACCAGCTGGTAAGTTATTCCTCACACAAACCTCACTCACCCGCTAAAGTGAGGTGTTGGTCACCGAGTCAACCATTCAGGTAAAGTCGCGAGCTTGCCATGAACCACATGTACCCGGGGGCCGCCCGACTGCTCTTTGGCCTTATCATCGCTCCCTTGTATCCTGCCACTACTGCTCCGGTACAGTGCGCTGCGGGCAATCCACTCGGCCCGAATAATCTCCCAGTTTCGCGGTCGGAAGGTACTTTATCCGGCCAGCTAAATGTGAGGCATGCGTTCAACATGATCCGAGGCCCAACAACGGTCGGTCCTTAATCGACACAGGCGGAAACTACAAGCACCCCAGAACCCTGTCTGGTTGCCCAATACTTATTCCGCCCGATCTCCAATTAACCATCAACACTTGGTTATTTCCAGGATATCATCCATTCTATAGCTAAAGTATACTCGTAACCACCTATAATTTCAGGTGACAGGAAATCACCGATCGCTACCGGTCTAAGCAGGGCTAAGCATTTATTCGACCCTAAACCTAGCAGGGTAAGAATGTAATAAGGTAGGCAAGGATAGTAATAAATGCATCAACGGTTTCACTCAACTCCTATAACTTAATGCAACAATACATATATAACATATATATACTCAATTGCTTTTATAAAGTAGGAGGCTTAGAATGCTCCGGGGCTTGCCTGGGATCGAACACTAGGTTAGTGATTGACAGATGACACTCGCTTGGCGAGCATCTCCCATCCCGACACTTGCTTAATCCTTTCATCTTCGGGATAGGTCCACCAAACACCATCTTCAAGTTTGGCTTCAGCATCTCATCCTTCACGTGGTGCATCGAGCGAACCTAAATGAGATGCAAGATGCATGCGTATGAATATGATGAATGGTAACACAAGATGCATCACGTAATCATTCATGTAAACACACGATTAAGACATAGACACCAAAAGCTAATTAACTAACATCACACAACCAATTAAAGAGGGCAAGCACATTAAGCATAACACAAGTTTAACCAGATCACAAGTATCTTAACTTGACCATCATCAAGGGTATAAGCCACACTTAGCAACACATGGAGTAAACAACCATAACTAGCATCTGACAATTTCTGGACTGCAAACAACATCTACATGTTTAGATCATAACTGGAATTATACAAATCCAATAGCCATGAAACAAGACATTCTAGAAAGCTTATGAAATTGTCTATAATTCATCTTTAATCATCTTAGCATGATTCTTAAGTTAACCAAGTCAAACATGCATAATTATAGAATCTAGTCCAGAGATTCCAGAGAACAACTATTTCTGGAACCCAACTTGAAACAGTCATTATTCACAAACTATAAGGACAAATGCCCCCAAAATTTAACACAAGCTAGATTAATGAGTTATCTACAACTTTGTTATAAGCATGTTTCTCAGCAAACATCATTTTCATGGTGCAATTACCAAAGTCCCAGAAACTATCCAGGAAAGCATCAATTGCAAGAATAAATATTAACTTACATTCCAAACATACATTTGGCTACAACAAATGTAACCATCATAAAGTGCATGTCAAACAATCACCAAAAAGCATAGTGCTCATCATTAAATAATTTCTTTTAATGCATTTCTTAATTTATTTAAATAGCAAGATGAAATAATAAACATATACCAAAAGTCCATAATAAAATCTATAAAAATTACAGTAGCTCTTACATACACCCAATAGTCTACTGTATAAATTTCAAGTCATTTTCACATGTATATCAACCTCTATGAAAAAGACAAATTGCTATTGCAAGAATTCATGTGAGAGCAAGATACACTAATAACTCACTCATATGGCAACCAAAATTTATGAAATTTTTACCACACATCAAACATCACATGAGTAGCATGCCACAAAAATTTCACTTCATTTGGAGCCCTAGATCTACAGTTATGAAAATGATAAATATTACTAGCATTAAAAACCTAGCTGCACAAATCTATTTTTACAGAGAACATTTTGAACTAAAACATGTGATATTATAGATCTACTACATATATAATTTCACAAGGATTCCAAAAAGTACTCATTTGCTATTTTACGATTTTTCTACAATTTACTATGATTTTTCAAAGTTCTAGTTATTTTTCTGCAAAAGAAAATTATTAAACCGAAAAGGACAGACACTTTACAACGGGACCCCTGGAAGAAACTTTAATTAAACCGAGCAGATAAGTCCTTCTTGCACTATTCAAAAGAGTCTGTGGTTCACAGAAAAACCCTTCCCTTTCTACTTATTGAAGCCCGTGGTCCATCTTCTTCCTCAAAGCAGAGCATGACGAATCGGCCAGTGCCGGCGGCAGGGGGCGGTGCTCCGGTGACTTGAGGAGGTGGCGGAGCTACAGGCGGATGGCGCGCATCTATTGATGCCCACAACTTGGCTTGAGGTGGCCCGAGGCTGGCTGGCCACGAGAGCACGACGGGCCGGGGCTGCGGCCGCGTCGGCAAGAGCAGCCGGCGGTTCCCGAGCGACGAGAGGCGGCAGCGGAGCACCAGAGCATGCTCGAGCAACTTCAGTGGGGCGCAGCTTGGCTCGGCAGTGAGCGCAGTAGCGGGCACGACAGTGGCACGAGCTCGAGCTGGAGCTCGACGCGGCCATGGCGCGTCCGTGCTCTTTAGTTGCAAGGAGAGGCGTGAGAGTGAGTGAGGGGGTGGAAGAGGAGCTCAGCACTCCCTCAGGAATAGTAGGGCGCACGGCAGAGGGGCAGGGGTGCGTGGCGGAGGTGGGAGCACGCGGCGCTGTGCATGGCGAGCACGTTGACATTCGCACGAACACGTGGAGCGCGATAAGTTGAGTAAGGTGGGTGCCGGTTTGGGCTCGATCCGGGCCGAATCAGTGAATGGGCTCAAAACGAAGTTTGCTCACCTCGGCCTGCTCTACAACTTCTATTAAGGCACTCAGGTCATTAGAGCAACGGATTAGCGTTTAACTAGTTGCCAAAATAGCAGTGTCAACACCTTGATGGCAGTCACGGAAACTTGCATTCGATGGTCAAAACTTCATCAAATTGAACTCAACTTTTTGTATGCTCTTCATCAAGATGTAAACTCCAACTTTTACTTTTGGGTCAACTTGAGATGCTTAACAAATTTCGGAGAACGCGAGACGCCAATGCCGATGTCGATGAATTTCTAGACTTAGAAATATTCTAAGTGCTGAAAACTGCAGCAACTTCAATCTTTGTGCACTGATTAGACTTACTTCCAAGCTGATCTAGCTCTTGGTCCAAAACCAAAGTTTCTTCTACATAAAGTGAACTACAACTCTCATTTAAGGGTCAACCTCAAAACTGATATAGAAATTGTTGTTATACTTTGACCAAAGTAGGATCACGATGAAGCTTAAATTGTGCGTTTTGATCCATTGGAGCATTTTCTGGGCATTTGCTCAACACGAACCTTTCACGACTTTTGTTGTAGAGTCCATCTAGAGTCATTTGGGCAAGGTTGCAAGGTTTGGTCGATGACCTATATTTCCATCCACTTAATAATGTAATTCAAGCACTTAGTAAAATCATTCCAACAAGGATATAACTTATCATTTCATGTGACTTTTTGATTCCAAACTTCATGAAACTTTTTGAGTGACCAATATAGATAGGTACTAAGGTGAGACACATGAAGATATTGCAAAAACACCACCCAAGCATATATATTGAAAACTGCCTATATGTAAAGCAAAGGTGCAACATCCAAGTTCTAGTTTAGGCTCATCTCCATAGGTTGACCTTGACATCGTCCTCTCCACTTAATCTATCATGTTTGAGCTCAAACCCACTACTTAACTGGTGGCAAACACCTGGGGTGTTACAGCACTCGGCAAAGAACCTGTCGGCAAAGGTTTCTTTGCCAAGTGCCGGATGTCGGGCACTCGACAAAGTCTTTGCCGAGTGTCAAACACGTACTCGACAAAGAGAATTTCATCGTCAACTTGGACGGACTCTTTGTCGAGTGCTGAACGGCCGGCACTCGGCAAATAGTTTTTTTTTGGGAAATTCTTTACCGAGTGCTAATCAGCCCACACTCGGCAAAGAGTCTTTTTTATTTTTTTAAAAAAAATTCTTTGCCGAGTGCTATGGCTCCGGCGCTCGGCAAAGAAATTTTTTATTTTTTTAGAAAATTCTTTGCCGAGTGTCGGTGCCCTGGCACTCGGCAAAGCTGGGAAACAGAGGCTCAGGTTTGCCAGCTTTGCCGAGTGCAAGTGCCATGGCACTCGGCAAAGACCTCTTTGCCGAGTGTTACACTCGGTAAAGAAGAAAAAATGTTGTTTTTTGTTTTTTGTTTTCCATGAACACAAACAATGAAATCACATATATATCATCACTCACAACACATGATACATCACAGACATACGCATATCGTCGATAATGCATCACTTACACATATATCGTACATAATGTATCACAAACACAAATATCGTTCATAATCCATCACATATTGTCCATAATCCATCACAAGTCACGTACGAAATAAGTCTAGGTCCAATACAAGGCTAACAGACATGAAGAGAGAAATGACGGATACCTACTGCCATCCTTGCCACCCGGAATGTGGAGCGGAGTGCTCGGGCTGTGAAGGGCCAGTTGGCCACCCGCCCTATGGCGAAGGGCCACCATAAGGACTCGGGTTCGAACCCGCTGATTGAGGCTGCACCAAAGAGAAGCGAATTCATGAGTATATGCACGAGGGCCGCACAAGCTAAAGGAGTAAACAACCAACTATACATACTCATCGGGTCCCTACAGGAGGAGGAGGAGCCACAATTGGAGCGAGCAGTGACTGGGGCACGACCACACCTAGCAAGACCTAAAGGCTCGACATGAAGCTAAACATGTCTCGCATCCTCTGCTCCTCGGCCGCCCTCTAGGCTTGTACAGCCTCCATCTCGAGCCGATGGGCCTCCGCCTGGGCCACCTACTGGGCCTCCAACCTCCGCACAGAGGCCTGCAATATTCACCTGCAATGTTCAAACAACTCAAAAGCTAGATACATGTGTAACAGCAGTGACCAATGACTGAAACAATACTAACCTAAAGTTCCGCCATCTGCTTCTATGAGCTCTGCTGCCGAGGGCGTATGGGGACGGAGGAGCTCGTGCTCCTTGCTCGAATTTCGGCGAGGTTGGGAACAGAGGCAGAGTCGACTATGTTGTCTACCATCCAGTACCTACCGTGCTGCTTCTCTCCTCCTAGCCTCATTAGGAGGTCTGTGTCAAGAGGCTGGGTGGCCGGATCGAAGTCCTCCCCATGGCGCTCGCGAGTCGCCGAGGTGTACTCGCTGAGCTTGCTATAGACGCTCGTGTTGCTGTACGCCTCGGGCCCGTCCGCCGGGTTGTAGGTGACGTCCGGAGCAGTCGCCTTGCCCTTGTGTGCCATGGCGAACGCCATGAACTCGTTGCAATCCTGGTCTTGGTGTGCCTGGGACTGCAGAGAAAACACAAAATGATTACAAATAGCGTGAATTGAGCATTAGAATAAATAAATAAATAAATAAAGATAAAAACATAAAGAAGATTACCTAAGTCTGGGCATACGCGCTGAGGCTCCGGTTGCCTTGGTGGTGTGTCGGCCCACCCATCTGCAGGCGACAGTCCTGGTGGATCCTGTGCTTCTCCATCCACTCATCCGAGAGCCACCTGTCCACAATTGCCTCCCAGCAGAGGCGGTGCCTGGAGCACCAATCGGGACATTGCTGTATGCCATAAAGTTTTTGATATGTCAGAAGATGAAATGAGGCCTATCTATTCTTCATGAAAGGACGTCGTATTAATGTTTCGTACTTACCAAGAGGTACTGCTCTCTGGTGAGCGTCATGGTCCGGGCATCGGCCTTCTTCACCCTTACACCAAGGACGTCGGCGTTGTAGTTGACAATGCACTGCAGTCGCGTCTCGTAGTATAGGTCCACGAGTCAGGACCTGGAGACCTTGTCCTACACTTGCGCCGCCCGGGCCTGAAACCCTTCGTCGCACCTGTAGAAGTCCTGCATATAGACATCATGTATTATTTTATTAAATCAAGAACGACCAATGACTGCGTAGTATTAACCAATTTAGTGCAATGAATACTCACCCAGAACTCGGCCTTGATCCGCGCCGCAACGCTATTGTACTCGCCGTCTTTGACGGTGTGGAAGTGGTCCCATGACCAGGGCGGCGAAGGCACCCCGGCGTACGTGACCATGCTAGGGTAGTGCTTCCTTATCAGAAGGCCTAGGGTGCCATTGATGTGGCGCCCCTTTCTGGACACTACTTCCCAGTTGCTGCAAGAGTCATTAAGAAGAATTGTTAGTCTCCAATTCGATTTTCAACATGTCATATGAAATATTACTTAATTAATACTTACTCGTTGCCCTGGGGTCGAATCAGGGGGCGCCGGTGTATTAGGATCGGCCCCACCGGGAGCTTCGAGGGCCCGCGCAAGTAGACTCCCGACGAGGTAGAGCCTATGGCAGTGGAAGTGGATCCCCCTACTGTCGCTAATGCCGCCTCCTGGTCGTCCTCCTGCTCCACCTCCTGGTCGTCGTCCTCCTCCACCGACGGAGTGGAAGCCGACTGCACAGTACTCGGACGGCCGGTGGGGTGGCCTCTCCTCGTCCTCCTCGTCGCCAGCTCCGGCGAGGGGTCCTCCTCAATGGCAGGTGGTGAGCGATCCCTCATGTAGAGGGAGTTGACCGAACGATGGGCCTGCCTTCCGCCCGACATTTTATCGAGTCCCTACAATTTCAAAGAGTAAATCAATTAGCACAATTAAATTATAAGTTGTAAGTACTTATAAAGAGATGCAAAATGAATAAAACATAATTGTAATAACAATAACAATAGAAACATCGTTGTTTTGGTCTATCACAATAACAATAGAAACATCGTTGTAATAACAATAACAATAGAAACATCCGGACGCGAGAGGCTTCATCACTTGCTTTTGTCTATCACACATCGTTGCTAGGTCAAGTCTAGCCTTAACGTTGTCCTTGGACTTATCTGTGTCCACTAGTGTTCCAAAATGCGCCTCGTTGATACTCTTTTCTGTATGCATTACATCAATGTTGTGTGAAAGAAGAATATCATTGAAATAGGGGAGCCTAGTCAAGCCAGATTTATGAGTCCATTGGTGTTCTAGACCATAACCAATAAAACCACCTTTCTCTTTATCCTCTTTGAGAGCATCTATCTCAGCACGGACCTCGGCAGCGGTCATAATGTGAGGTATAGGGTCAGTGATTTGAACCCCTTTCCTAAAGTTCTTGACATCTCGTCTAAATGGATGTTTAAGAGGGAGGAATTGACGATGTTGGTCAAACAAAGAAAACTTGCGCCCCCTCTTCAGATAAATGAACCTCACAACACTCCTACATATTGGGCATGGGAACTTCCCTTGAACACACCACGCGCAGAATAATCAATACGCGAGAAAGTCATGCAGGGAGTACTGGTACCACACATGCATTATAAAAGTTCTTCTTTGTAGCTCGGTCGTAGGTCAGTACCCCCTTTTTCCCAAGCATGGATCAATTCATCAATGAGAGGCTCCATAAACACACCCATATTGCTGCCCGGGTGTCCAGAAATTATGAGCGACATAAAAATGTTCTTGGGTTAAAACATGACGCCAGGGAGAGATTGAGAGGGATCACAAACACGGGCCAACAAGTGTACGGGCTGTCACCATTCCATAGGGGTTGAACCCATCTGTTGCCAGCGCTACACGTACATTGCGAGCCTCCTGAGCTTTATCATGATGTATGACATCAAAATGCTTCCACGCATCACAATCCGATGGGTGTACCATCTTGTTAGCGTTGTATCTTTTGCCATGTTTATGCCATGTCATCTGTTTCGTGGACTCCTCTGTCATGTACAACCGTTGGATCCTCGGCATGAAAGGAAGGTACCGTAGGACCTTTACGGGGATACCAGGCTGTCCCTTATTGCCTTCACTAGGTTCCACCAGATATCTAGAGGATTTGCATTTTGGACAGTGTGTTGCTTTATCGTGATCTTTCCAAAATAGGACACACCCATTCGGACAAGCATGGATTGGCTCATATGGCATCTTAAGTGCATGAAGAAATTTCTGTGACTCGTACAAGTCCTTCAGCAAAACATGACCCTCCGGAAGGAGGGATGCAACCACTACCAACAAAGAATCAAAGTTGTCTTGACTCATGCCACACTGCGACTTCAACGCCATTAGGCGTCCAATGACATCCAACTGTGAAACCGTTGTCTTCTTGTGAAGGGGCTTCTGTGCGGAAGACAACATATCATAGTACGCCTTCGCGGTTTCCTCTGGCTCGTCCTCAAATTCTTCACCGAACCGTGCCTTGTGAAAGTCATCCATCCATTCTGCTACCCCGGCATCTCCATCAAAAGCGTCGAGGCATGGTCACACCACCTCCTCCCTAATACGTTCGACTTCACCATGATGGATCCATCAGGTGTAGTTTGGCGTGAATCCATACTTGATAAGATCTTCCCCCACGTGCTTCTTATTCTTTCTTACACGGTTGTCACATTTGAAGCAAGGACACGGCATCTAACTCGACCCTTTAGCAGCCTCGCCAAAAGAATGCTCCAAGAAAGCATTAGTCTTAGTCAGCCATTCTAGGGTCAATTGTTCGTGCCCCGTGTACATCCAATCACGGTTCTCCATCCTCTGGCATATATATATGTAAGGGAGTAGCATAACTAGGAATTGCATCTGCACATCGTTCCTACTCTCTAATAGGTGAGGATAGGTCCTAATCCCACCCGCGGATGCGTAGATGAGATTGGTTTTCATGCTCCGTTCTGATCTAAGATAGAATTTCGGCAGCATCTCCCCGCTGTTCTCCCGATACATGTCCTGCAAGGGAGAGTGTGTACCCGGAGAACAACAGGGAGGTGATGACGAAACTCTGTCTCAAACCAGAGCGAAGCATGAAAACCAACCTCATCTACGCATCCGCGGGCTGTCCAAAATACGTGGACAATCCAAAAGAGATATGGTCAGAGATATGCAAAAGATCTACATACCTCCGATCGTATCTCTTTCGAACAGGAGATGCCTAATTGGGTTACGTGAATAAAACATGCATGCAAAGGAGGAGGGGGTTATACCCTAGGTGCCGGTGAGGTCAGGCTAGCGGAGCGGTGGTGAGGCGGTGCAGTGGAGAGGCGAGGCAGTGTAGGCAGACCAGCAACACCGACGAAGTCGATCGGCTTCGCCGACTCCCTCCCACGGGTCCTTCTCCTGTAAAAGAGAAAATTAATTAGTGTCCACTGAAAATTTCGATAGAACCTCCCCTGCACGGGGAGGTCCCCAAAACCTGCAAAAAACATAGGCACGAAGGCCAACAAAAACATTTATCGCACAAAGGCACGAAGGCCATCATCCATCTACATACCAAACATACTAACTACTACTAACACTTCAAACTACTACTAACACTATAAACCACTACTAACACTATTACTAAATACTAATACTTACTAACTACTACTACACTAAAACTATTACACTACAAGTCTAGGGTATATACCTTTCCGGCGAGAACGGCAGGAGCAACGGCCGATGACGACGGCCGGCGGGGGTGGGGGACCAGCCGGGGCTGCGGGGGCCGGCCGGGGGGCGGTGGCGCGTGGTCGGTGATATGGGGCCGCTGCCGGGGCTGCGGGAGCCGACCGGACCGGCCGTGGATGGCGGCGGGGTGCGGGCCGGCAGGGGGGCGGGGAACGACCGGCCGAGAGCGCCGGAGGCCGGCCGGGGGGCGGGGAAGGGCCGGCCGGGGCGGCGCTCGAGCCCAGCCACGCCGGTTGAGGCCGGTCGCGCCGCGGGGAAGCCCGGCCGGGCAGCTGGAGGCCGCGCTCCGGCGAGCCTGAGCTCCGGGGGTGCTCGCGTCGCGAGGAAGGGCCGGCCGCGGCGGCTCCAGTGCGGGGCAGCCCGGGTCGGGCCCGGGGCGGCTCCGGCGTGGCCGTTTGGGGCGGGCGCGGCGCGGGGCGGCTCCAGCACGATGGCTCGAGGCAGGCCCGGGGCGGCTCCGGCGTGGCGCGAGACGGCGGCGACTCGCTCCGGCGGACGCGCGCGGTCGTGGACAGCGCAGAGACTGAGGAAAAGAAAGGGAACGACCGGTTTTAAAAGACGTTTTGCCGAGTGCGGCCGATCTGGCACTCGGCAAAGAACCTAACCGTTACCGAGTGCCGCCGATCTGGCACTCGGCGAAATTTAAAAAACCATAAAAAAAACTCTTTGTCGAGTGTCAGATCGGCGGCACTCGGCAAAAAAACCAAATATTTGCCGAGTTGCCGAGTGCCGCCGATCTGACACTCGGCGAAAATAAAAAACCCAGGAAAAATAATTTGCCGAGTGCTGAGCCCAGGCACTCGACAATTTTTTTTTTGGATTTTGGACACCAATTTTTTTTTTGAATATTTAATACACTAACACAAAGAACATGTTGAAATATAGGACTTTTTTATTGCATTTTATTATATTTCTCCTGTTTATTTCATTTTCTTGATTATTTCTGCAACATGTAAGTTTGAACTGGAGGAGTATTAAATAATAGATATCTTTCATTCAAAAAATATTATTCTTCTTTCTTAGTGTTAATTTAGGCTAAATCTAGGAACGGTCTTCAAATTTCGATCAACGTGCTAACGGGGCAGCGCCGCCTACGTGCGTCCGAGTGGTTTTTTAATTATAAAAAATGGGAACGAGTTCCGAAAATTATGAGACTTGGCGACAAGTCATGATATCATATGCGTGTGCTGTGGTAAAATTTTGAAAAAGTTTCGAACAAGTTGCGACGTACGTGCTCACAAACCAGAACATCATCACATGTGACATCTCTGTATCACATGTGATGATGTCCTGGTTTGTGTGCACGTACGTTGCAACTTGTTCGAAACTTTTTTAAAATTTTACCACAGCACACGCATATGATATCATGACTTGTCGCCAAGTTTCATAATTTTCGGAATTCGTTCCCATTTTTTATAATTAAAAAATCACTCGCACGCACGTAGGCGGCGCTGCCTCGTCAGCACGTTGATCGAAATTTGAAGACAGTTCCTAGATTTAGCCTAAATTAACACTAAGAAAGAAGAATAACATTTTTTGAACGAAAGATATCTATTATTTGATGCTCCTCCAGTTCAAACTTACATGTTGCGGAAATAATCTAGAAAACAAAATAAGCAGGAGAAATATAATAAAATGCAATAAAAAAGTCCCATATTTCAACGTGTTCTTTGTGTTAGTGTATTAAATATTCAAAAAAAATTGGTGTCCAAAATCCAAAAAAAAATTTGCCGAGTGCCTGGGCTCAGCACTCGGCAAAGATATAACTTTGCCCCAATCGTCTGACACTCGGCAAACTAAACGGAGCCGGATGTCATCAGCCATCCGCCAATCTTTGTCGAGTGTCTATTGTTGCCGAGAGTCGGACACTCGGCAAAGGATTCTTTTGCCGAGTGCCGCTCTTTGCCGAGCGCCCAGCACTCGGTGAAGAACTCTTGGCCGAGTGTCTTTCTTTGCCGAGTGCGGCACTCGGCAAAGAGTGCCTTTGCCGAGTGCGCGAAATATGACACTCGGCAAAGAGTTTAGCACTCGGCAAAGGATGAGTTTCCTGTAGTGTGTGCGTGCATAAGCTGAAGCTTCAGTCCAGCAACAGCGGTCTGAGGTGTGCCGCATGGGCCTGCTCGCCGGAGCATGCATCTGGTCGATGCGCTCCAGTCGAATGCGCCCACAGGCCATATTTGCTTCCTCGACAACAGGGTGGCGCCAGCCGTACGTGGGAGGACTTCCGACGGCGACCTCTGGTGGTAAGGGCTGTGGCCAGTAGCCGATACGCCTATTCTTGTCGCGGTAGTATATGCTTGTCGCCTCCATCTCGCCTAGCCAATGCCGTCCTCCTGCGTATACACTAATAGAGGCTCAGAAATCAGAACCATCGATTGTTTATAAGGCCACCCGTATGTGGCAGCTTGAATCGTGCATGTTAAGGAGTAGTAGCTAGCGAGGCTTGCCCTCTAGGATTGGGCCGGTTGGAGTTGGAGACAGACTCACATAATTTTGAACCTTTCTATCGCGTGCAAGAACGGATGCGCAATTTTTTTCGGAGCTCATGGCCGAGGCTGAGGCCGAGGCCGAGGCCGAGACACTTTAGGACTGATAGGTTGGACGGAAAATTATTAGTGGTAGAAATTTTGCCTCTTCACTATTACTAGAAAATATGCTCGTGCGTTGTAACGGGAGACAAAAAAAAAAGCTATCAAACGTTCAACTTGTTCGTTTTAGCTTGTTGCACAGCTACAACGATGCTATTCATGTGCTGATAGAGTTATTAGATATCATGTTCAGTGGCTTTTTTTTATTGATCCACAAAAATATCTAATTTTAATATCTTATTAAAGTCTGCAAGGTGTTAGTTATCACCCTGTCAATAATTGGTCTCTCTATTAATGAGTACGAAGTATAACCGAGATCACTCTCGATTTGCACATGTTAGCCTGTGTTGAGATTTGTATATATGAACAACTTAGAGATTTGCACCGGTATATGCGGAGAACTTGAAGAAACATTTAATTTGATTAGATTTGATGGCAAACGGATCAAGATTTCAATTTATAGTTTGATTAATTAGGCCATCAACTTAATATGTAATAATAATAATAATTTTTCTAATCAAATTACATCGACAACTTAAGGATGGAAATATTTACACATCGAACTCAACCGGCCTGTCCCTCTTGCCGACGGCCGGCCGTCCGGAGTGCCAGAGAACACCTTGTCAGGTCTGAACCTGCCCGTCCTAGCTATTTTCTCGATGTGCTCATCCGCGCCGCCGTATACATCAGAGTCGCCGTGCTTGTTGGGCCTGTAGAGCATCGACAACGCCAACGATTGCACGGCGAAGAGCCTCCCCGAGTAGACATTGTACTGGTCATCCGCGAACCCGGGGTCCATCCCCGTGTCCTGGTTGAACAGCCGCTTGTCGTAGGTGAGCTCACCAGCGCCAATGCCGCCTCCAGTGCTAGCCATGCCTAGGGCAATCCTCTCACTGGCGTCCCGGTCCCTGTCTCTCGTGATCCTGCTCTTCTTGTCGCCTGACGCCTCCCGCCGCCTCTCACACTCCCTCTGGCGCCGCCGCTCCTCGCATACCATGTGGCACTGTATCCTCTCCTCGCTCAACTCCGCATCCATTGGCCACGCCGCAGCAGCGCCGGACGCCATCTTCGCGCGCACTCGATTCGCCATCTCACACAGCTGTTGTCCACGCTGCATGTCCGCCTTCATCTCTAGCTCCTTGACCACTTTTGCCGCACGTCTGGATGGCCACCCTGACCTTCTGCTCCGCGACGTATAGCGCCTTTGAGAGGCTGGCGAAGCCGTCGCTGACCCGGACGTCCTGCATCCGCCGGCCGTCTGCCGCCACCCGCTTGTCTAGCGGGATGCAGTACCCGCCGGAGTTCTTCCAGTCCGAAATGTTGGGCGAGATCTTCCAGTCCGACATGTCCTTCCGTGACACGGGACACGGCGGCGAGTGCATCACAGTGACGGGCGGCGACCGGCCAAGCACGGCACCCGCCTGCGCCTGTGCTTGGCCAGCAGGACCGGGCCTCACCATCCGCTCCTTCACGCCCAAGTTGAACGCCGCCGACTGCCGCGCCGGTATGTACTTACAAGCATTGGATCGTCCCGGCTATGCGGCGGCTGCATGGTGGAGAGGCGAGCGTCGATGATCGCCTACAGCGCTGCCCGCGTCCGGGCGGTGGTAGCCTTCACCTCGTCCTCGTCGGCGGCGGCATCCTGATGATCGGGCGGAGGAGCGATCCTTGGGATAAGGTCGGCGTGGCTGGAGTAGACGATCTTGGTGGCGTTCTCGCCCAGCCGGACGACCGCGCCGAATGCGACACGGCCGCGCGCGTCCACGGTCATGGCCAGCACGTTGTTGGATCCCGGCGCCGCCTCGCGGAGGCCCATGGAGAGCGGGTACTGCGCGACGTGCACCTCGGGGAAGGTGTCGCCGGCGCTGAAGTCCTCCTGCCGCCTGGGCACGAAGCCTGTGCGCTTGCCGTAGGGTGGCACGGGTTTCGCCAGCATGGTCACGGGATCTCTAGCGACGTCGCAGTCGTACATGATCATCACGCGCGGCTAGGGCTACTGATTTGCTGTGACACTGATGACGTGTTGCTTAAGTTTGGATGTCATATTTCGGTTACCATAGATTACTATGAATCTATGATAGCTAAACACAAGGGAAAAAACAAAAAAAAAGCCCAGAAAAAAATAATCGACGCTAAAAAAAAGGAAAACGCAAAAAATAAATAGAAAGCAACTAAAAAGGGAAAACACAAAAAAACAGACAGATAAGAAAGAACGATACGATAGAGCTCGGACAGAGAGAAGAGGAAAGGCTCTACATGGACGGACAAATAAAATAGCTAGAAAAGGATCTGGAATTAAATTGGAATAATAAATAGACTCTATTTGGATTAGGATTCATATTCAAATTACTCTACATCAAAGAGATCTATTTAGATTATGTACCTATAGACGCAAGCTATTCTAACTCGTATGAGCACGTGTTATATATACATACGTTTGGACAAAAGGAACTCTCCGTTGTTCGGTAGTTAGAGGGAAACGGACCAAAAAAATAGATGGACGAAAAAAAGCCTGAAATTTTACCTCTTTAGTATTAGATATAGATATAGATAGATATAGATATAAGTATAGAGATATAGATATAGATGATGGGCCAGGCCGATTTTTCTTAATTAGGACCAGGTGTTTCCTTGTTTACCAAATACTATAAGAAAATTTGGAGGAGGATGCACCAGTACCTGTTACTATCTGCTAATGCTAGGACTAGGAGGAGGAAGCAGGCACGGGGGCACCACATGTGTGAAACGAGGAGCTTTTCCTTTTCGGGCGTCACAACTCACGAGTCACAGGCAGCGAGGGTTGTGACGTGTTGTGGGCTGACAGCAAGCGGTCCATGTTGCGCAGCTCGCAGGTGCAAGGAGCCAAAGGAGTCATCCGTGGTGGTCTGTGGTCTCGCCGCTGCGACTGATTTTGCCCGTGTCGGTACGCTGGCCCTGGCGTCACAGTTCATGGCGTGCTGCCGGGCACGCAATAACACCGGATGATACCCACTCCACTAGGCCACCACTAGCCAGAGCAAACAGGCAACGAGCGAGAGCAGTGCCATGACGAGCTGGCCCGCGCCATGCCCATGCGAAATGGAAGATAATGCTAGCCATGACTCCGGCCGAGGTGTGGCCGAAGATTCAACACAACGCCGAAAGGACGACAGCGAGAACCCTCGATTAGGTCTCTCACACACTTGCCCAAGTTGCCGCTCCATTCTGCCATCACACTTGCCAAGTTGCCACCCGTCCCTGCACTATTCCCAGCCTAAGCTCTGCAGTGATACATGCATGTCAGCGAAACATCGAACATGGGTTTTTTTTATTGTGTAATCCGCCGTGCACTTCTAGCGTTATGAAGAGATTAATCTTAATGAGAAATTACATATATACCCTTCTCCTTCCCTACGGCTGCACGCCTTCTCCTCTTGCCATCTATACCTTACACATCTTATTTCTTGCATTGTAAATTTGTAATACCATAGAGTCTAAATGGTCTCGACACCTATAACTAGGTAAATCAAAGTCTAAAATATTCTCTCTTTGCACACCTGATTGTCAAACTCCACGTTAACGTGCACATAGCCTACAATTGGCCTAATTGGAATTGAACCGATATTCTCTCTTTGCACGCCTTATTGTCAAACTCCACATCAACATACACATAGTCTACAACTAGCCTAATTGGAATTTGTACCATACCTTGCTTCTTCTTCCATGCGCCTGAGCCTAACACATCCATCACCACCGTGCCTCTATTTTCTCGACATGGCTACACACTTCCTCTTTCTCCCTGGTGTGTGCTCGCACTGTAGTGCACCCCTTCCTCCTACCATGTGGCCGCATGCCTCCTACCCTCCACGCCCCTAGTTTGCCTTGCCTATAACACCTTGAAGCCTCTCATTCCCAATATGTGCATCATTACTGCTCCAATGAGGGCTATCTCTAGTGGGACGGGCATATATCACCAATTTCTTGGGATCCTTATGTCCCGGATCGATCTCAGGGGAATATTTCTGGTAGGATGATTAGACCTATTCTTATCTCCTAACCAAACATAACGACAAAGTGGTTATCCCACCTTATCCCTGTCTCACCCTAAACCAAATACTATCTAAAAGCATCTCTAAATGTTTCCACCATTTTTTTTTCCAAAACCATTCACTATCGAGACTGTCCCTATTTTTCTCTTGGTTTGGATGTACTCGGTTTTGACAAGATTATTCGTGCATGGTCCTCTTCTAGCACATCCTGACGACACGGTAATGAAGAAGTGATTTGCTGGGTTCTTATTTGCAAGTTTTCACGTAATATATGTCATCAGTCCCATATGCTAAATGAAAATAACATATTCATAGCATGATATACAGATTTATTTTATTCTATATAGAATACATATAATAATATCGGATATATACCATGTACGGATCGGAGGAAAATTATTCGGGATACGAAATGAAAGACGCAGACGGTGAAAAACGAATCTATTCGCTGCTGTTTTGAAACAGACTAGTGGTAGGGCGCGCACTTTCGCGCGCTCGTGCAGAAACAACATCGGATGTTTAAAAAAAACCTATAGCAGTAAGCTAAAGCATGGCTAAGTATGTATTAAAAACGATCGTAGCTAGGCAGGCAGATGTCTGAGTTTGGTTCCATGTGTTTCTAGGTCTGTAACTATACTGTTGGGAGAATTAACTTCGTCCAAAAAAACTCAAGCCCAAACTTTGGAATGTGAAAAATATAAAAGTATAGCGAATGATGTATTTCGACTTCGTCGGCAAAAATTTAACTTCGCCTATCGACTTCGTCGTCAAGAATTCAACTTCGCCTATCGACTTCGTCGTCAAGAATTCAACTTCGCCTATCGTCTTCGTCGGTAAGAATTCAACTTCGCATATCGACTTCGTCGTCAAGAATTCAACTTCGCCTATCGACTTCGTCGTCAAGAATTCAACTTCGCCTATTAACTTCGTCGGCAAGAAATCAACTTCGCCTATTGACTTCGTCAGCAAGAAATCAACTTCGCTGGACAGAAAAGTAGGCGAAGAGCCAGAAATAATCTGAAGAGAACAAGTTCATTGAAGAAAAGAAGATTGAACGTGAAAAAGAAGGTTGAATCAAGAAGAAATGACTACTTCGCCCTTACATAGATGAAGGGTTGTAAATATTTTAGTCAGGGGTAAAATAGTTATTTTATATAAAATACGAAGACTAGAGCCCTATAAATACCCCATCTGACATGTATGGTACGATCATAAAATGAATACAACTTTGCACACAACTTTGTCTTGTCTGAAATATTTTTGATGATTATGTGAATTGTGTCATCCGACCTGAATTTTTAACCCAACATATACCGATAAAGACCCATGCATCATTAATGGGTACATGTGAATGCTGGGTAGGATCAGTCTGCGATATATTACAGTGGTAGGAGGTGGTACACTATGTCACCTGATTCTTTAGGGGGCTCTGTTTAGGATCAACCGTAGGTGTCGGAGTTTATATACCAAGTGAGAGCATCAGTGCGTGCACATACTTGGAATTCTAAGAATGCAACAGCTGATGAGGTTAAACAGAGCGTGCCGTCAGCGTGCTCAACCGAAGGTGAAGGATCTCGCTCTGACCTTGCAGAATCTGTTTAGTTGCAGGCAGTGAATGAGGTAACAGCTGTAGGTACATGTGTGGGGGCATAAATATTCAGCAGTAAATGAGTTTTAGACTAACTGACCAACTCTTTAGGAGACTGGATGCACGAGACATCATCTTCAGGCTGCGGACATGGTAGCCCGGCAGCTGAAGTGCCTGACTGTCCTGAGCTGGGCAGAGCATTGGAGGTAGACATGCAGAGGTAAATTTGGATGTTGCATTGGTAAGAGAGATAGTATGAAGCAGCTGGAATGTAGTATGGTACAGTATGACTATTTTAGTCTATGTTATCTGAAGTACAGTGAACCATGAGTACGAAGAACGATTTCAGCACATTTAGTTCGATATACATGTAGTATGTATGGCATTATTAAGTATTTAGATAAGCAGCTGGAATGTAGTATGGTACAGTTTGACAGGCTCGAGGGATTGAGGTAGGTCAGTTGTCGGTTTTAGTGGGTCTAAAATTGTGTTGCGGTTTTAGTGGGTCTAAAATTGTGTTGCACTCCTGAAAAATTAACTTCGCAATTTCTGCATTAGGACAGGCATAAGAGTCTTAAACCAGTTTCTAAAGCATTTCAGTTTCAGCCTGTACACAACTACCTAAAAAAACAACTGTATTACACAGGACTACCTGCATATTGGCTGATGAGTACAATTGCAATGTCCTCTATAGCGGTGAATTCCTTAAATGCATCTTCAATTTGGTTATCTTTGATTTCTGTAGCATAATACATAATTTGGTAAGCACACTCGATATTATTATCAACATGCTATTCGGACAAGCTGACAATAACCTTTTTTTTATTGGCATATATTTATAGTTCACCTTATGTAACTATGACTGATAACACTGCACAAGTGCCCACACTGTAAACTGAGTTGCATAGATGACATAATATAACCCAATAGTTGTGCCGTACGTCATCAAGGTTTTATTTAGTAAAAAAGAAAAAAGGATAGGCTCGTCAAAACAATAGTTAAGAATGTATAGGCATGTGAGGTATACGTTATGTATAGTCACATGAAGGTTTTCTAAATAAAAAATTTTCACACCCTATAAAGATTTTGGTTTCCTTTCAAATATTTGGAAAAGTAAAACCACCAATCTGGATATTCAGAAAACACTGCATAGATGGTAATGGCATTTAAAAGCAACAGCATGTTATGTTATCTGTGAAGGCCTCATAGCTGCAGAGTGCAGATGCAGCAGGCGAAAGTCCGCACCTTAATTTGATTGTGTTGCTACCAAGCTCGCTGACCTATACCGAGGACAAGGCAATCTTCCCCAGTATCATCCACCCCTCTAAAATACCCTGCAAATCTTGCAAAAATATCTGTCAGCTTCACTTCACGTCTGAAGTGAATTTGGAAAATAGTAAAACCTGATATATTTTGTTGTTGTTCTGAATAAGTTAATTCTAGATGAGTATAGCAGATAAGGTCCTCGTGTAGAAGATTTTAATATGGCGTCACCACAGACCATCTGTCCAGACAAAGAAGAGGTCATGAAACCGCTATCAGTACTTAGATGCAACTGTGGTGGCCTATCTATTACTTTTGATCGAGCTGAAGTGAAAGAGCACAAAGCATTAAAATAGCATCATTTACAGATCAAGAACAGATGAAGAATTGGTGCGTGAATTTAGTCTTGTTCTAAGGTCCCAATTTCACTATAAGAGATATTTTTGTAGTACTGATTGCTTACCAACACGAATCTAGAAGGTTGGGAAAGTCGGTGCTATTCATATATGCAGTGTCTTTTTCTTTTGTATAAAATAAGAAACTCATATGTCATAAACAATGCATCCAGTGCAGTATCATATACAATGCATCCAGTGTAATATCTAAATGGGAAAAATTGCCAGTGATTTGTGTGGGGCTTATGAATCTTGAACCAATTGACAGGTTTCAGTCGGTAGAAAAATTAAACCAAATGAATTGTGTCAATCAAGCTGCAGCGGTGAACCAAATGAGCTGTGTCAATCGAGTTGCAGTGGTAAACCAAATGAGTTGTGTCAAACATTTATCTGAGCTTGGCTGTTGTCGTTCCCTATGATACATAACTATCTTTGAGTAGCATGGGCAGATGATTTATGTGATGGAAAACAGAATGAACCATGTGATGGCGACGCCAGTGACTTTCCAATTCAAATAGGACTGCATCAGGGGTCAGCTTTGAGCCCTTATTTATTTGCTTTGGTGATGGATGAGGTCACAAGGGACATACAAGGTGATATCCCTTGGTGTATGCTCTTTGCTGATGATGTGGTGCTAGTTGACGACAGTAGGGCGGGGGTTAATAGGAAGTTAGAACTATGGAGGCACACGTTAGAGTCGAAAGGGTTCAGACTTAGTAGGACTAAGACCGAGTACATGAGATACGATTTCAGCGCGACTAGGCACGAGGAGGGAGACGTTAGCCTCGATGGGCAAGTGGTGGCCAAGAAGGATACTTTTCGGTATTTATGGTCGATGCTACAAAAGGATGGAGACATTGATGAAGATGTTAGGCATAGAATTTCAGCCGGCTGGCTGAAATGGCGTCAAGCTTCTGGCGTTCTCTATGACAAAAGGGTGCCTCAGAAGCTGAAAGGTAAGTTCTATAGGACGACGATTCGTCCAGCGATGTTATACGGTGCTGAGTGTTGGCCTATAAAATGGCGACATGTCCAGCAATTGAGTGTAGCAGAGATGCGTATGTTGCGTTGGTGTTGTGGGCACACAAGGAGGGATAGAGTCCGGAACGACGATATTCGGGATAGGGTTGGGGTGGCACCAATTGAGGAGAAATTGATTCAACATCGGTTGAGATGGTTTGAACATGTCCAACGGAGGCCTCCTGAGGCGCCGGTGCGTAGTGGAGTTCTAAAGCGGGCCGATAATGTAAAGAGCGGTAGAGGTCGACCTAAACTAACTTGGGACGAGTCCGTTAAGAGAGATCTTAAGGAGTGAAATATCTCCAAGGATTTAGCTATGGACAGGAGCGCTTGGAGATTGGCAATCAACGTGCCTGAACTGTGACATCTTTTTGTCTTGTGCCATTTATGTCCCTTTATGTGTCTCCCTGTTTCTCGTCTCTTTTAGGTTTCATCTCTAGCCTACTCCAACTTGCTTGGAACAAAAGGCTATGTTGTTGTTGTTGTAAAACAGAATGAACTATGCTAGTGAATCAGTCTCTTTTTTTAACAGGCTTTCAACCAAAAGAGCAATATCAATAGAAGATGGACCTCTTCTAATATCATAATAATAATTCAGTTGGTTTTCCTGGTAGGCACTATCAGGTGCAAATGCTGACATATTTTTGGGACAACTATCTGGAAATACAAAATAGTAATTAGATGTATTTTTGTGGAATATATATCCAATGCAATTGCAAAAGAGGTAAGCATACAAGAAACTTATATGGGACATATCTGTAATTAAGAAGGACAAGTTACAGCACACATTTGCAAGGCAAATGTGCGAGATTTTAACGTTTGAGAATAAACACGAATCGTAGCACAGCAGGAGATGGATCTATGACACATGCATACATGTGAAAACTGAAGAGGAAATTAAGACAGCTAAGATACGCAAGAAAAATACATACAATAACTAATACCAAAATTCATGTCCAGACGTCCGTAAGCCTGGATGTCAAATAATTGTAGTAGAGCTATATAAGTACCTAAATTGTAAAACAAAATAGATGTAAAAGTACTATCTGTTTTGGAAATGTAACCGCATATTTATTACCAACACTGACAATTGACAAAGCACTATGCCTTTGACCTCCCGCATAATTTGGTGCTGCTGCAAGTAGGTCTTCCTGCTCCTTTGTAGCCATTGTTTTGTCCAATGCAGGACCAAGATTTGTCCCCCTTGGGGTTCCCAGCTAGCTGTTACAAAATTCACCAGTCACTCTGTTAACAGTTTCGCATCCACTTTTAATCATGCTTGTTCCAACCTAAATGGAAAGATGCCAGGTCCATTCTAATTAATAGATACCCTCATAGTCAACCAATCAGGCTAGCAACACATGCTTTCATTGTTGATAATAAATTGTACACTGTAAAATTTGTTTGCCTACAAACTGTTTACCGATTTCTTTTCCAAGCTGTCCAAATTAAACAGAAACTTAATACTTGGAGCCCTGTGAACCGTGGTGAGCATTTTATCAAACACCTAGCAAGCAACTATTGTCCCATTCTTGCATGGAAAGAACCAGCCCATTAGAAGCACGAAAGGACATACGGTAGTGTTTCATTGAATTATCAAGAACATAAACTGCTCATACCTATACTACACATGAACTCTGAATATTTGTGGGGAAAAAATGAGGTCGAATTGGTTAGTACCCGGAGAGATAAGGGCATAGAGGGAGTCGCTGAGCATGTACGACGCAACTTCCGCGCTGAGCTGCTTCAGCCAAAAATTAGTGAGAGTAAGTTCAGGGTCTGGGTGCTTGGTTTCACGCAGTAGGAAGGGAAGCAAAGGGGCAGGCATACCTGGGTACTCGTCGCCGGCAAAGGGCGTGACAAAGAACAGGACCGCGTTCGGCGGGCCATACAGCCAAACCCTAGGGTTTCGACGCCCAGAGGAGAGTCACGGGACCCACCTGAAGAGGCATTGAGGAGCCTGCACGGAGGATGGGAAAGAGGAAGGGAGCCGCGGGGCTCCACCCGCGCAGCCGGCACGCCGTCTGCAGGTGGCGCCGGCGCCTCGTGCCCGCCACCGTCTCGGGAGGGAAGGCGGGAGGAGGAGGAGGAGGAGGCGGATGAGGAGGAGGGAGGCCGCGGCGCGGCGCGGCGCTGGCGCCCGGCGCCGTC
The DNA here is from genome assembly GCA_038087645.1 of Saccharum hybrid cultivar R570. Lineage (NCBI taxonomy): Eukaryota > Viridiplantae > Streptophyta > Magnoliopsida > Poales > Poaceae > Saccharum > Saccharum hybrid cultivar. The sequence goes on along the minus strand of JAQSUU010000012.1, from coordinate 36,141,294 downwards.
GTCGTCGCCCCTATGGGCGCCGGAGAATGAGGAAGAAAGAAGAACGACGGGAGGAGGCGATATTTTTTTTAACCGATGGATGGAGAGGGAAGTTGTGTATATATATTGGTTTGTTCGGATTATGATGAGAAGCAAGAGGAAACCGATTCTTGCATAAAGAGAGTAGGTAGAAGCTGGACGGTAAAAGCAGAAGCTGATCCGGTAGAATCTCGCGGAAGCAACCGAGGCCGTCGGATTCGAAGATCGAACGGTCGAAAAAATTTTGGGCGACGTGGCCAGGGCTCCCTGCGGAGGAGCAGGCCAGCCTTGTTGGTTTACTAGTAGCAGGCGCGCGACACAAATTGGAAGACATACGAATGTATACTGGACAGTGCATGGGGATAACACAGAAATGTGGTCAAGCCTAAGATATTATATATGGAGGTAGTTACACAGCGACGGGCAGCAGCATATCAGCACATGTTTTTTGGGTTTTCATGTATACAGAGAAAGACTCAGTTTGCTAAACCATGGCATTCAGTAGGCATATGAAAGCATTATAGTTTATTGGGTCCAAAAATAGCACAAAGGTGGGAGCAAGTAGATGAGGTGGTGCTTAGGGGCTTTTACACAGTTTTGTGTACATAATTTGAGGCATGCCATCGCGCGCACATGTAGGCTCGAATTTGAGGAAATAGAATTGTAACCTAGACATTGCATACGATTGCATAATACGGAATAATATAGGAGGTCGCCGGAGGATAATTATACAGGTATTATACATGGAGTTATTCCTTCAACACCTGCACGTGTCTTAGTATGGAAATAAACAGGGACTTGGTTTGCTAGATGGCAGAGTAGAGTAGGTATACAAAACCATTACAGGTTGTTCAGTATATATACTATACAAGGTTAATAGCAAGTTGATTGGAGCCTTCAGTAGGGCTTCTAACACTTATACAAAAGCATTGTGGAGTGGTTCATAGATCACTTCAACGTGGATGTAGGGATGATCAGTAGTATTTTCAGCTGCGATCAGACTCCCAGCCATGTTCATCGTCGCCTAGGTTGTTGAGCTGAGGAATTGGGTCAAATATCTGCATAGAGGTGGGGATAACAGTAGGTTTCCTTTTTTTCTAAATTTGTATTACGGTGGTACATAATGAATAGGAATTGTAGCTAAAGCGCAGGTGTTGATGCAAATTGAAAGTTGCTTTATAGAGGAAGACGCAGTTCACAGAGAAAATGAGAAGTGAATACATATTAAAGTATACCTAAAAGCAAAGCCTTGTAATATTCATGAATTGTGTATGGAAAAAGAGTAATAATCATTCAAAGTGTCTAATTGCTTATTTTGGGTAAGCGGACAGGCATATAAAATCTGCAACTATATGAACATGTATCACCCAAACATGGCTGTAACGGTTCACAGAGAAATGAGAAGTGCATACCGAGAGAAGTATGTATAAAACAAAAGGCTTATAATATTCTTGAGTTGTGTATGAGAAAAGAGCAGTCATTCGAAGTGTCTTACTGCTGGTCTTATGTAAGGAGACAGGCAAAAGAAATCTTCAAGTAGATGAACATGCATCACTTAGACATGGTTGTTACTGTTCTTTGTACTTGTAGTCAGTCACTGACACTCTGGTATGAAAAAGGGCATAAATAATTTGTAAATCAGAACTTGGGTTGAAAAAGACTGTAAGATGTACTTACAAAGAACCAAATAAACATTGAAGCAAAAGATTCAAAGGGAGTAGGACCTGGTGGGCAATGTCCATACTGTGGCGGAACCATATATACTTTGCAGGCATGTTAAGGGCTCTCAAGCGGCCTGTTTGTAAGCAACAGAACAGGGTTGTGAGGACAAAAAAGAGGCAACGCGATACATCTGCTTGGAATAACAAAGGCAGTTCAAGTTCAATGCCATATAAATAGGTGCTGGTAGAGAAAAGAATATGACCCTAAACACAGCTATGTTAAGCAGAATGAGCCTACATAAAAAACAACAAAGAATCTATTTGTATTAACCTTCCTCACATCTTTTGTTGACTCAAAGAGCTCCCATGTCCAGTGCCTTTAGCATGTGGTGTGGTTTCTATTCTGGACCTGCAGTTTGTACCATATATATATAAATATATTTGTTTGAATATGGGTCGTGGAGAAGCCTTTGTTTTAATGTGTTTCTTGAAAAATAGTAGTGCCATAAAAGAAGGCCTGAATGGTGCACATACAATGGAAACAAGCTATAAGCAAGATTTAAAAAAATCCCTAAAGCAATGTTAAGGTTGTTGTTCCACTTTTAAGAAATGGATTCTTTTTCAGATCCATGAAAAAGAATTGGATAGCATTCGCAAGGCTAACATTTTTAAAAGAGAAATTATTTCCTTACCATGGATGTTTGGTTGGTGAGAATAAAATTCATTCCAGAATTAAATATCTTAATAGGGAAAACAGCTAGGTATAATTTTTGTATGTAACTATGGCTACTGGACAAGCTTACTATAGTTGACGTACTAATTGGAAAACTTGTTATTACTAAAACGTGATATAAACTGCAGCCATAGGCAGGGCCTATTCCCCTTTAATGTCAATGATGCATATACCTAACACAGCATGAAAGCACAGTCTAATCTGTTTCTATTGGACATTTCCGGTGCGCAGCCAGGTATTCTTAACAAATGATAATCTAGAGAATAATTACTTTTAGGTACCTCCAATTTGTTGACATAACATATTTGAGTTGTTAAGGCATTCCCTCATGAGTCCCTTGTTGATCAGTCATCATGACAGTCCAAGAGCAAGTTTGATATCTGACAAACAGAAGAGAGCAGCCACATTCTGTACAGAATAAATTTCAGCTATACATTGCACTTTCCCTTAGAAAAATTTGCCAATCGTAGAAACGTAACCTGAGCAAAAAAAATATGAAACTTTCAGAATCATTTTTTAATCACACAGGTATATAGAACTAAGAGCCTGTAACATTCATTATAATTATTAGCATTCACTGTTGTAGCAAAAGAAATTTAAGTGCATATAACAGGCGTGACGTGAGGCTGTGTCCTTAGAAAATCATGGGAACTTAAGCTTGTCACACATTGCAATTTGAAAATTCCAAGTTACCACTTGGTTTAAGTCAAATAAGTTCCCAAGATTTAGGCCTGCTGACCTTGAAATCAGTTCAAATGAGACCTATGGATTATTCTTCTTTCTTCTCTGTAACATGGTCCTCTTGAATCAGGTTAAATAACAATTCGAAAAGTAGCTTGTAAGTGATACATGTGACATTTTGCATGAGAGAAAACAGAAACACACTATCTACTCACTGCTGAATTATGGAAGACAGCACCCACATCATCCAATGGTGTATCATATTTCTGGTCAAACTACAGGCGCCTATAGTCTTTTTTCTACCATCCATTGTCTGGAATTTCAGAGATTAGCATTCTCTGCCATTATTTCATGCACAATAGAGAAATAATACCAATCAATTAGCCATGACGAATTAGATCAAACTATATGCATGTAATCGTTTTAAAAACAAGGTGCCCAATCCTCCTGTCCAGATCGAGTAGGGAAAAAATTAAATAGGCAACCACATGTCCCCTAATACAAATACGGTTCCATAAAAAATAAAATACAGTCAAAGCAAGCACCGAGTCGGATCCATCGAAATAGCTATGCGAGAACTAAGAACTCATCTAGATTTAAGCATTAGTTAATTACAGTTAGCATAAGTGCTTGCCTGCAATGGAACAATGCTGTTGGCTAGGCCTGTAGCGCTAGAACTAAAAAATCAAAATCAATAGAGCAGCACGTGGACCAATAAAGCGCAAGGAGAGTAGCAGAGAAACCAAGGGAACGCAGATCCAAACGATGATTCTGCTATGAACAGGGACACCACAAAGAAGTCTACATTGCATATATATATATATGACAGTATTCAGTCAGCAATGCAAAGTATAATAATACGGAATCAATGGTAGTTGCTAGAAATTATGAAATATAATAGTATGTATTTGATCCCTGGCAACATGAAAATGTATCTGTTAGCAACACACGAACCAATGAAGCGGAAGAAAATTAACTGCACGAAGGTTGCCAAGGAACAGTAGCTTGGATTGATGATTATGGTACTAATTGGGACGTCACAAAGAAGCCAGATCTGCATATTACAATATTGAAGAGTTAGCTATTAAGTTCCTCGTATATATTTCCCCCAGGCCCCCACAAACAAATAATATGCTGTTGTTATATACATGCACATTCTTTACTGATGTGAACATTGTTATATATATTAACACCAAAAGGTAACTATGATGTTCGACTGAGCAAGCATAAATAATAAAGCTATAGCTTTGCATCCACCTACATTGACAAATGAAATTTCCCTCGCACTCCATTGTAACTCCAACCCTTTTTTTTACCGGTAGCAACTGTCGTCATATATGAAAAGTACAGGACATTGAACCATGCCAAGGAATTATGGTGCAAAATTCACACAGGAATTATGGACCTGTGGCCTAAATAATTCTATGTTTCTCTGGCAAAGGAACTTGTGCCTTAATTGATTTAATGTTTTCTTACTAAAGCAACAGGAGTGTACATGTCGTTTTCGGATGGCTATTAGTTGCACCCGCCGGTGTAGCCTCTGTTTTGATGGAAAACAACATGGTGCTCAGTAATAAAAGAAAACAACATGGCGCTCAGTAATAAAAACAAGAGGTCGCTAAAGCAAAGTTTTTCAAGGAAACAGTGTAGAGACATCGTCCGGATAGATCATCATAGAAATAGATCACTACAGTACATATTTGTTGGTTATTTAAACTAACTTTTTTTTGAAAACGGTATCCGATGAACTGGTATTCATGCTAATGACCATAGCAGATGGGCCTTAGTCATTTCTGAAACAAATAAAAATGAGGATGAAAAAAATCATTAATGAACTAAACAGCACCCTGCAGGTGGAACCTGTAGCAAAGGTCAGATAAGGTTATTGTCGAATATCAAAGGACATTTCATCTAATAAAAATATTATTGGAACATGCATCCACATGAATATAAAAAAGCCAATTGAAGTGGATAGATCACAACGCCCTTTTTTAAATTTTGGTAAGCCCAGACTTAGCTTATATGGTGTGAATTGCATTTAGAACTGGAATTCGTAAACATTGCTGACAAATATAATGAGACAGATTTTGCCCTCGAACCATGAAAAGGCTTTTTTTACCATGATATGAACCTTACAAATTGGAACTTCATGGACTAATTTATTGACACCTACCTTGCTCATGGTGAGGGACTCATTGAAGTTAATGGCAAGGAAGAGGAGGACGTTGGTCTGCTGATAGAACCTCTTGTTTTCTGGTGGTGGTCTATTCAGAGACGCCACGCTCGGCCCCATCCCTTCATCCCACCACGATCTATGCTGCGAGATATGAGCTACATCAAAATAGAGAGAGGGAGGGCAAGACAGAGACAAGATGGGAGTTTACCTCGTCGTCCACGCAGTTGGTGGAGGGACAACGACCTGGCGTCCGCCGCTGCTGTCGCCGGCGAGCGCCTCCACGCAGGAGCAGGGCACCGCCGGGGCCGGCGTTGGGCAGTCGCGACCTGCAGCACAGCAGCTAGGGTTTCGTCCACCACAGGAGCACACCGAAGCAGAGGGAGGAGGCAGCGCGGGGGGGGGGTCGGCGCAGCGATGCCGGCAGCCACCAGTAGGGCCCGGTCGCGGCGCACCATGGCCAGTGACGGCGACCACCGGTGGTCACGCGCCACGCTGCGCCGCAGGCCGGGGGTGCCGTCGCCGTGCCAGCGCGCCACGCGGCCATCCGGGGGCGCTGCCGCGATGTTAGGAGAGAGGGAGAGGGAGGGGAGAGGGAAGGGAAGGCGGGGGCAGGGGCGGACGCGGTGGAGGCGACGTTGCGGGAGAAGAAGCGTCCGGCTCGGGTAGAAACGTCGGGAAGGGGAAGAAGTGTCTGGAAGGAGAAGTAGAATCTGTGTATATATTTGGCTGGCGGATTCGGACGAGAAGCCGTGGAAGCTGAGCAAAGTAAAGGAAAAGCCAGAGAAGCCACGCAGAAGGAGGAGAATCCGATTTTAGTAAAATCCGACGAAAGCAATCTCAGCCATTCACAGCGAGAATCGGACGGATGAAACAATTCAGGCGACGTGGACATTGCTTCTGCCCGAGAAGCATGTCGCCTTTGTCTGAGTTAAAATAAAAATACAGATCTCTAAACATAGCTCACACAGATGCGAACAGTTGACAGTTGACCTGTTACATCAGGAACTGATGCGGGAACATGTCTACAGACTGCAGTTACTATTAGATTTAGGAGACTCTTTACAATGGTTGGAATCGGTTTCCATCGGTTCCCATCAGTTCCGCAAAATAATCATTTTCTCTAATTTAATTCGTGAAAGGGTAATTTAGTCATTTCGCATGGTCTTCTCAATCACCACGCCCTCCCCCGCCTGCCCGCCCCTCCCCCCAACCCCCATCACGCCAAAGTCCATCGCACGGACCTGGCTCCCCGCAGTCTCGCCGCCACCGCTGCACTCGCACGTCGTCTCGCTGCCGCCGTTGCCCCTCGAACGTCGTCTCGCCGGCAGCCCTGCCCTCTCCGTCTTTCATCGCAGCGACCGTCGTCACGGGAATCGGCGCCGGCGCCGCCCCATCCTGGCCGGGAGTCCCTAGGCGGCTAGGCCCCAGCTATCCACCTCCGCACCCCAGTCTCTGCGCCGCCTACCCCATCCACGCCGGCGGATCCCCAGTCCCCGAGCCGCCGTCTCCAATCAGTCCGACGCGCCCCCAGCCCCAGTGTCGTCCGCTCTCCAGCCACGCCGGCGGCAAGCCTGGTGAGAACCAACCCTCTTCCCCTCCATTTTGTTGATACGATGGCTGTAGCAATGGTTTTGTGTTCATTCATGGTCATCTATTCCCCTATAGTTATTCATCAATTATTATAGAGTAAATTCCAAGGACCCCAGGTTTTGTTGTAGAGTAAATTTCAACCCCCCTAACAAAATCTGATCCAATTGTCACTCGCCCTCAATGTCTACCTGTCATCTATGTTGGCTAGTTGACAAAATGGAAATTGTGGGTAGCATTGTCATATCAATTTAGTTAAAAATTTGTCAATAGTGGATTTACGAAACCATATTTACTCAATTTGAAATTGTTTTTTTTAGTCTAACATGCTCCATGAGAAAAGAGGTAGTTAAGAGTAATGTTCATCAATAGCATTGTGTTGCCTGTCTGTGAGGCATGTGTAGTTATGACTAATGTTCCTCTTCATTTGTAGGAAACAAAGCTCCCTGAGGATGTGCTGTATATATGATTTGCCAAGGATCCGCTTGTTGTTGCATAATGTTACTCTTCATTGGAAAAATTGGTGAGATGTCTTATATCAACAGTCCGTTGTAAGAAATTTGTTGTACTTAGTGCTGGTTCATTTATACTGTAACTTCAGACTGTGGTCAATTTGATCCAGAGATTGTTAATTTATACATGTTGCAGAAAAGCCATGCAAAAATCTAGGAAAGATTATTCTCTTTTGCTGGTACTCCCATCAGGAGTTTACCGATACAGATTTGTTGTAGACGGAGAAAGGAGATGTCTTCCTGATCTTCCTAGTGAAGCTGATGCAATGGGCAATGCGGTTAACCTTCTTGATGTTAATGTGAGTATTAGTATTATTATTTTTATGCCAATGACCTGAGCAAGGCCAGACAAAAAAGTATTGGGTGAAATTTATAACACACATCACACTGTTGTCGACCATATGCTTATTTGCCTTAACAAAAGAAATATTAACTAGATGCGATTGGGCAGTGCGTTCTGCATGCTCAAGCATTTGTTGTTCCTATTTTTTTGAATGCAAACATTTGTTGTTCCTATGACAACAGCACAGTTCATCATAAGGAAGTACATTGGAAAATACTAAATAGGTCTAAGTTTGGAGCCTGACAATGAAATCAATTTCTATCTTTATTTGTAAGAGTAGCTAGTGGAAAAAAAATTATGATACAGCATGTACTCAGTGGCTGAAAAAATAAAATCAAAACTACCTTTTACACCAAAGCATGTCATCAGCAGGTAAGAAGAGGACCTCAAGTTTTGGGATAGACTATTGCCAAAACAAATGGGAGTTGGGGATATGAATTTTTTCATTATTTATATGCGAAGAAAAAATATTGAATACTCTGAAAGAAATGTTTTAATATCTTGCTTATACCATTTCAGGACCAAGTGAAAGAATGGAGTAAGGATGCATATGAATGTATGAACTTTCGTCAACATGATTTTCAAATGTATTATAGACAACCAAGAGCAATGACATCACCAACTAAACCTACTGGTCAAGATCTGTTTGCAGATTATTCAGTTTGCTGTCCAGAGCAAAGGGGGCCTTCTCAGTGCCCATTTCCTCCTTCTCTAAGCTTTCCAGCTGATTGTCCTAGTTTCTCATTGCAACATAGCTTCAGCGAGAGTGAAGCGGCTCTCCTGCCCCAGGTGGATAAAATTCGCTGGATGATGGTGAAGCTGCTCTCCTGCCCCAGGTGGATAAAATTGGCTGCTCCTGTGAAGTGGATGGCTATAATGGCTTCATCTAAAAAAATAAGGACTGCAAAGTGCAAGGCTCATGTTTGAGCAATAAGATTGTGAAACCATTGATGATATTTTGTTCTTTGTATGGAAACTGAAATGTCTTCAATTTTAATTTGTATTCATGTTTGGACCTATATGTACAGTGTTAATTTATATGATTGATGTACTCATTTGGTGAGATTGGCTTGTACCATAAACCAAATACCACTACATTGTAATGCCTGATGGAACTAAGTTGTTGGGAGGAACTCTTGTGCTTAGCCGTATCTTGTCAGTGAGCAAGTTGTAATGCTTGGTGGTGTTGGGCTATGACAACCCAAGTTTTTTTTTGTCTATTTTTCTCCTTCTAATAAATGTTGTGTCAAAGGTTTTGTCACCCTTTTAAAAAAATGTAATGCTATTAGTAGCTCCAAATTTATCCTGTCAGGAATTTAACTAGATCATTTGGATCTATTGCTTCAGCTTCTTTAACTGAGACAAGTTATACTTGCAGGTGGCCACTTTTATTATTCAAAAGATTATGCTTGATGACGCAGGGCTTGCATATGTATGTACTTCTTCTGAACGTTTCTGTGCTGTAGCCAGTGTGCTAGGTCAAATGGTTGAAGAACTTGTTGAACAGCCTTCCCCAAGGTTGCTGAAGTACATAATCCGCTGCTACCTCAGGCTGACAGATGACCGAAGGTTTATCCTGTGTGCTATATGCAAATTCCGATCTTGTGAAGTTATTCTCATGCTGTCCCTGTTCTTTGCACGCTTATGCAGGGCCTGCAATGCGCTACGCAATAGGCTCCCCACCGCGTTGAGAGACGGGACATTCAACGACTTAATCGAGGTGATTTCACTATTTCGGTGTCAGAAGAATTGAGCTATCTTTGCTTCCCCAAAGAAGCTACATGACAGCATACGCTGCAAATCCTAACCCTTCGCTGACTATGAATCCTTGATGCAACTCTAGGTCGATCTCACGGCATCCCTTAGTCTATCGTTCTCATCTTCTGTTAGGTTGCGATCACTATCTTTTAGAGCCTGAGCAATTGCTAATTGCTAACTTCACATTCACAGTCAACTGAACGTCGGGGGCGTCGGGAGCCAGTCGCGAAGAAGAAGCACTCTCCCCGTCCCTGATCCAATCGATACTCTCCCCGTCCCCGATCCAATCCATTTAAGAACATCAAGGCCATCAAGAAGCCGTCCTCCTCGGCCGCAAAGGAGGAGCTCCCTGTACGATCCAAGGCATTCATGAAGGATTTGTGCCGCTACTGCTTCCACCCAACGATGCGCACACGCGTGAACGGATGTAGGCCCGATGTTTCGAGCTCCGACGACGACGTGTCAAGCCATAAGGTATCGTCTTTTCTTTTTATTTATCACTACAAGTTATCTTCTTGCACGGTATATTTTACTGCCCTAGTTTACCAATAGTTTTTTTTGATGAATTTCAAATAAACCTGAATTATTTTGTTTGTTTGTCCGTTGTGTTTTGAGATCTGGACTGTACGTACATTCATGAACTTTTATCTTCCACAGTCACCCCTTAAACCGGAGATCCAGGAGCTTCAAGTGAAGGTGAAAGCCATGAATAGGATCATCGAGGACCTCCAAAACAATATGGACGCCATGTCTGCGCTGATTCAGGATCTCACAAAGAAGACTTAAAAGCCATGCCAAGTTTAATTTCAGTTAATTTCTACGTTGTCGCCATGTCTGCCACAATCAGCATGTTCTTTATTCTTCCTAGAAAAACACAGCGTTGTATTTGATTTGTCAACCTGCAAATTCAGCCATTAAGTCCATGAGTCAAGTCAGAACAGGCACTGAGGACTTACTCCTTTGTACTTTTAAAAAAAAAGGCGAACCTCTGCATTTAAGAAAGCAACATCATTCAGTAAAGAACTGGGTATACCAGTTTTCCAGGTAAAGTTCAGAAAGCCACGATAAGCCTATTACAGATAGAATTCAAAGCTCAACAATGTCCGAGCAGAGCATATCGTTTGGCTTAAATGTCTTCATCCAGCTTAGTATCTCCCCTTTAATTGTCTCCAAGCGCTCCTGGTCTGCTTCCTTCAGCAACACAGCCCATCTCTGTACATAGGATAATGCAAGAAAAATGACGTCAGTTGGAGACTTTGGGAACTTGTGTTCAATCGCCATCTTGTTCCTTGTAGTCCAAAGAGCACTGTAGCTAGTAAATGGGCTGCTAGATAGAACTAACAAGTAAGTTTGCAGGCTTCAGACAACCCACTGTAGCTCTGACTACTATGTAACAGTAACATGCAGTTTGGACAAAACACAAATCACAAAATTTTAATGGCAGATATTCTATACTTTACTGGGATGGGGTACCATTTATAGGTACTAACTATATTCTTTACAGTTTAAAAAGAAACACACAGCAAAGGTACTGGAAGTGTTGAACATAAAAAGAGGGTGTAAGCAACAATATGCATTTTCTATGTTGTTAGTAGATCTTTTTAAAACCCAAGCCTGGTGCTTTTGAGTATCAGCTGCCATTCTCCATATCATCATTATCACCATATCGATCCTCCTGGCGTGAGCGCGTAGTTAGAGAAAGATGTGCATGCTCATCCATGGCAAGCATCTCAAAGTAACTTTTTACTGAAATATTAGAGCTTGAACCTTCATGAGATGAGTTCAGGTCTATATCAGTATATGTCAGTTTACAACAAGCGTTTAAGATATTGAGTATTACAGCAATTCCATCATCTGAAAATAACAAGAATGGTAAGGTTTCATCTCAGTCTGGGATAACCAGGGCCTTAACTCTTGTTCAAGTGCCTTTGGAACTGAGCGTTGCACTTAAGGATGAAAACGGTCGGAAACGGTCGAAAACGGACTTACGATATAGAAAAACAAAAACGGTCGGTTCAGGATATTTCTATATTTAGCAATTAAAGAGTACAAAAAAATGGTTCAAAATGGTTGTGAAACCAATTGAAACTGACAATTTTTCATGTTAAAAAACGGTTCATAATATAGAAAACGAAAACGGTCAATTCGGAATATTTCTGTTCCGTTTTCATCCCTAGTTGCACTAAATAAATGGTCAATGATATTATGCAACGTGTGTGCATACATGATACAGCACTATGTCAAGAGTGATGCACAGTGATCCTAATGTCGTGCCCTTTCAAATACAACTTATTCATTCTCTCAGGTGATTAGGAGAATGTGCATTATGCAAAATCATATACACTTACACGTTACCCTATGACTCCGCTCTTTCAAATATGAACTGATTTGATTGCCCCAAACAATTACGAATGCATATCTGTTGAAATTCAACTGCAGCTATCTAGTTTTCACACTAAGCAAAAACAGGCGTAATTAATCCAATCTACAATAGAGGTCTCTGACACCCACAAAAAGACCTACCACTACAATAACCTTGTCCAAAACACAAGCAATTACATACCAGAGCCGGGGTGATGCTAAAATGGGGCTTTTCACAGCTAATTACGTTCGGATTAATCAAGTTAGTGCCTAATTGTGTCCCTGTTAAGGAGAATTAGTCACGGTTAGGCCTAATTGAACCTCAGCAACTACCGATTTCATGTCAAATTGAGATGCAAATTGGGGCCTGGGTTTTCAGATCAGCAGTAAGGAGGGGAACGAGCAAATCAAGTCCAATTGCAATGAAATCCCCAAATTCCTGAAACCCTAAATCAAAAAAAAAATCAACGAATTGGACCCCTAAGCTCTAATGAGAAGGCCTGGGATGACGTTACCTTGGCCCGGGTTGCCGTTGCCCTCAGGATTCTGGCACGGCAGCGCCATCAGAGCAGCATAAGGCCACTGGACTGCTGCCGCCGCCGCTAAGGCCAGCTCGCGCGCTGATGGCCCTGGCCGCGCGCGTTGCTCCGTGAAAAAGACGCCGCCAACGCCGCGGGGAACTCGCCGCCACCGCGCCGCTGCCGCCACACCCAGCTGCCGGCCCCGGTCGTACACGCGCCGACACCGCTCCCGCTGCCGCCGGCGCTGGGTCGCCGCCGCCGCCGCCACACCCAGCTGCAGCAGATCGAGCACAGATGTGAGATGCAGATTCCATCACCGGCGGCGAAGGACGGCTTGGGCGCGGGCGTGTCCGCAGGCGCCGCTGTCTTCTTCACGTACATCGCGACGGCGCGGGGTCGGGAGCCCCTGCGGGAGGCAGGCAGCAACGGAGGAGGATGCAGTCAATCGGTGTGTATGACCGGTGGCCAACATGAACCCTAGAAATTAAACGTTAATCTAATAACTATATTACTTCAATTATTCATCCTAACTATAATACTCTTTTTGCAATTATACATTTACCGTTTTACCCTTCATTAAAAAAAGAACTACAAAAAAGGAATCACCACCCTTCTGATTGGGGGTGCTAATCCCCTCAATTTCGGAGGCGATGGAAGCCGACGTGACGTATATGGGCCCACCCGCTATAGACACACCAATCGGTTCCCATCGCCTTACTCCCCATCGCTTCTCATCGTTTCTCATGTTCTGGATCCACCGGTCATAGACATACCAATCGGTTCTCATCGCCTCTCCAACCATTGTAAAAATTCTCTTAAATTTAGTACTTACTCTATACCGGGCGTTTCCCAGGTTCATGCATGAGCTGCACCCTGCAGGCGCAGTCGTTCAGGCCAGGCAACCTTTGTCGCTCGGCTCGCCTGCGCCACTCCTCGTGCCCGATCCCACGCCACAGTTTCGCGCGTGGGCGGTGGTGGGCCACGCGCACGACGTCGCGCACTCGCGCGTCGCGGCGGGTCCAGCCCCGTCCAGGCCAGGCGCGGCAGCGGCGGGACGGGAGCCCCATGCAGATGCAGGCGGACGCTGCTTGATTGGCCTGTTGCCATCGCCGGACGCCGGTGTCAGCTTGAGTGCGAGCGGGTCCCTGTCCTCGCCAGGCGGGGGAGAGAGGGGAGAGCGGTTCACGAATCACGACCACCCCACTGGCACTGGGACCAGAGAAGAGAGGAGTATTCACATCGCTATCGCTCGCTCCTTGTCCTGCCTCTGAGACTGGCCACAGCATTGCCGGTGCTGAAAAATCATCTCCGTATGCCAGCTCATATCGATATCGATAGAAACCACAAATAGATACAGCGTGAGCATCGATGCTTTACTTTATATGGCACTTAAATGTTCAGAGTTATCAGCGTGCTGTTCAGTGTCTCTGGAAGAGGAAGAGTGTGCTGGTTGAAACGAACGAACGGTGCAAAAAATATTTCTTTGCCTTCTTAGCATCGAGGAACAACGTGACCCGGGTACAACTTTTTTTTTGTTTCAGTATCGGTTCTCACCACGTTTGTACCCGTGCTTCAGCCTTCGCTCTCTTGTTTGAGCATACCGAGTAGGCAAAAAAAGCAACGTGGTGGGCAGTCTGCCTGCCCGACGCCCGATCGGTCGATCCGTCAGGTGCCGCGGAAGTGATTGGCTCTGCCGCGTACGTACTCCGTATTCGACAGCCTGAACGTACTACCTACTGTACAGATATCATACACCTATCACTACCATGATTATTGCCTGCTTCTGCCTGCCTGCGACTGTAATTACTGTAGTAGGAAGTTGGAATCGGTCGCCATTACTGGCTTGCCGCAGCAGCTCCAACAATACACGTGGCTGTCCCTACCATTTAAGGCTGCAAATGCATCGATGCTCCTGCTACAGAGACTACTACTGCTCACCCGAACACGCTGGTCCGACACCTGCTGTTAGACAATTGCTTCCCGCTGCAAGCAAGCAAGAGGCAGAGGCAAATTAAGGCCGGTACGGACAGCCAGTGAACACTAAAACACTGAGCACTGAACAGTAACATTGACCATGTGATTGTGTTCGGTTCAGCTGGCAGTGTACACTACTACACCTGCACCGGCCGGGGCACCTCGGCGAACATGCCTACAGAGTACAGACAGCCAGACAGGGAAGGCTGGCGACTGGCGTTACTAGCGCTCCAGTAGTGAAGAGTCCTGGCGATCGAACTATCGAAGCCGAGTATTATACCTCGCAAAAAAAAACAACCGAGTATATATATTTATATCTATACCTATTATATATATAATAATACTAAAGAGGTAAAAATTTTCCTCCTAAATTTTCATCCAATTTTACCCTACTAATAATTTCCGTTCACAGCTCCTAGCCCGAGTCCAAATCCGAATCCATACCGGATCTATCACCTCTAAGGCAGAGACACCATGCACATCTACCTCCAATAGCAAATCCGCAAGACACTCAATCTTTTTCCGTTTCTGTTTCTTTATTTCCTTTTTTTTTCAGCTTGCTGATTGGCTCGGCTTCTATTTGCGTTTCCTTTTTTTGTTTCCGTTTTTTCTGTCCAGTCGGTGATCGGCTTGGTTTCTATTTTCTGATCTTGGTTTTCCTGTTTCCAATCTTTTTTGTTGTTCTTGATTTTTTTTGTCTGATTTTTTACTTGTTCTTTCGCTACAATGTTTTTTCTTGTATAAATATATAAAAAAACAAATAATAGATATAATATTAGACTTTTGAACTGTCGATCTTTGCCTATTCCTATCTCTAAGAAACAAAAAAAAATCACTATTAAGTCATTGATGCAGTTTTGATTAGACACAGAACTTATATTCTTATTAAAATCTAGATTAATTAATGGTTCAACTAATCAAACAATGAATTGAAATTTCGAACAATTTATTGTCTAATTCAGTTTAAATAAATGTACCTCTGCAATGTCTGATAAGAGCTGATGTATGAGAAGTCGCGAGAGGTCTCCCATTATAATCATGGGAGAACATACCGATGCTTGACATGTCCGCAACTAACTCCTTCCGACTTTTATCGGATATGATAACTTATATATTTCTATGGGTGCTCAAAGAAAGTCACAGAGCTCAATATATAAGTCACAAAAAAGGGCTCAATATATAAGTGTAACACCATATGAATAGTATGAAAATTGAAGTTATAGTATATTTATGTCTAAGTATTCTTATGCTTTGTAACGAGAGAAAAAGATCTATCAAGATTTTTTTGGTTGGATACCAGCTTAATAGGACATTGTCATATTATTACCAACATTAACTTATATTATGGCAGTCATGATGATCATGAAATAAATTAGATTTAAAATTTTATAAGGATAAAATGTAGTTGTATCGCATGAATGACTGATAGTTTTGCTTTTCTCCCGTTGCATGACACGGGGCACACTATCGCATGAATGACTGATTTTTTTTTTGAGAAAACCGGGTTGCATTTCATTTATTCATAACATGGATTACACAAACACCCTTACAAAGACAACATTGATAAAAAAGAAGATTGCATCCAAGTCCTTTCAAAGGTCTCCCGGTCGTCTTCGTCGCCGGCAACCGGAGCCACCACTCGAAACGCCGTCCCCGGAAGAGAGAAACGCCAAGCTTGCAACTTGAAGCCGGTTCCCACCTCAACGAAGAAGCTTCCAAAGAAGCCACATACCGTTTTAATGCTGCAACGATTGGCACACCGAACTCGCCGATGTACACATGAAGCACTGAACGCCCAAGCAAACTATGATGGCCACCGGCCATATCATCGTCGAGAGATACGGGATCAGACACCACAAGCACTGCTGGCGATCCCAAATCACACGACAACGAAGCAACCCCAAAAGGGATAAAACAACCCGATTTCTCCATATAGGAGTAAGCATACCTCGCAGCACCATCTCTGGAAGACGCGCCATCACTGCCGCAACCGCCGGAGATGTTGTGGAGGGACAAAAGAACTAGAAGCCACAGCCGTGAGCCACCGGGATTGACAAAGCGTGTCGCCGGCATCGCCGCCTCACCGAGATGACGCAACGACAGACGACGCAGACTCCTACACAGGAGCCGGCGCAGCCGGACTCCACCTCCACGAACTCGTCACCGGCACTCGAGAAGAGCGTCGGCGAGACGGGGAAGAGAACAGGAGGACCTTATTCCAGGACGACGTCGTCACCGCCGCCTCGACTCCGCCGCAGGAAACCCTAACCTAGAACTACTAGGACCTAAAACTCCAACCAGGGAGAGACCCATGGTCTTCACCACCTCACGCAGTCCCGAAGGCCACCGGAGGCGAGGAAGACCGCCGGCTCCCCCGGCGGAGGACGGGACGCCCAGAATCGCCTCTCTCGACTGTAGATGGGGAAGAGAGCTTTCGAGAGAGAGGTCTCGGTATTCGAATGACTGATAGTTGTCCGACGCCGTATTGCTCTCCGGACGAAAACGGCCCAGTCTGTTCTAAAGCCCAGGGCCTGCTCAACCGCTTGCAGCCTGCGTGAGAGGTGCCATATTGGGCCTGTAGGGCCTACGGCACCAGGCCCGTGGCGTCGTGACTTCCTTCAGCTCAGCCCGGCTCTCCTGCGTCGCGCATTGGCCCCCATGTGTGTTGGCCCACGTATCGCTCACATTGCTTCACGTAAGCGTCACCTTTGAAACTTCAAGAGCACAGGTTAATTACTCCGCACAAACAGACAGAGTACTCCGTACGTGTATAATCGAACGCGTAAAGTCTCAGGCGCTCCCCTCGGATGAAAAAAAAAATTACACCCGCCCAATTGAACACTAGGTACATCTGCTCCCTTGTTCCAAATTGTAAATCATTTTAGTTTTTTTAGATTTATTATTTTTACTATGTACCAAGATACAGTGATGTCTAAATAGGTAGTAAATGATTCGTATGTAGAAAAATCATAATGACTTACTAGATGTTTTATTTTTGAACATTGTATTTTCGGTCAAAAAAAAGAACTAGAAAGGTAAGTAAGGGTCTGTTTGGTTACCCTTTTTTTTTTAACACTCATCACATCGAATGTTTAGGCACATGCATGAAGTGTTAAACATAGACTAATTACGAAACTAATTGCACAGATTGAGATTAATTTACGAGATAAATTTATTAAGCCTAATTAGCTCATTATTAATATCCGAACACCATATGGTCAAACTCATGGTCAACATCCGTTAAACTTTGACAGGACGAACCAAACAAGCCCTAAGTTTAAGCTGTACAAAATTACGTACAGCGGCTTAGTGCGTTGTCAATGGTCACCAAATAGCTAGTCTAGGAAGAATTTTATTAGCTATCAAAGAGGAATATCAAAGAGCTAAACTACTCTCTCACAACTCCGATGACCCTCCACTATAATGATCTTTTTTCATTATCTTCCCTCCGTTTTCGTTTACTTGTCACCGAACTTTTACTGTAGCAATTTTGACCATGTTTTTTTCTGTAAAAGATTTTTAGATACATCAAGTTTTCACATATATGATTCTTCAGTGAACATACTTGATTAACATTATATATTTTGAAGTATCTAAGATTTTTAGAAGAAAAAAACTGATGGTCAAGTCTGCTGCAGTAAAAAGGTGGTGAAGTAAACGAAAATAGAGGGATTTGCAAGTTGTTATTGAGAACATCCTTATATATTCCCATGTAGGCCCCCTTTGGCTCACGGGAACAACAAAGGAAATTCGTAGGAATTCAACTCCATAGGAAACGAAAGCAAGTTGGATTCCTCTGGAATCATTCTGTCGTTCTCATCCTTTGGCTTGGCTCACGGGAACACACAGCACAGCGCGCGCACACTCTCTCCACCGAATGACAGCACACGCCGCATGCCCGCCGACGACGACGTTGTGCGGGGGCACCACTGGCGGGCCCCCTCGGAGACGTTCCTCCGTTTCCCTGCCGTGGCAATGGAGGTCATCTCCTCCTCTTCCTCGCCTTCCATGTCGCTGCCGTGCTCCACAAAGCCGGTGCTCCGGCTCAACCCCGCGGCCTCCCTGGATCTGGAGGCCTGGCGACGCGTGCGAGGTGGGCGTGGGTGCACGGCCTCGCGCGGACGCCAGCGTCATGGCCTCGCTAGGCGCGGGCGCTCGGCACGGCTTCGCGCGGACGCCGACGTCGCGGCCTCGCTAGGCGCGGGCGGGTGCGGCCTTGCCAGGCGCGGATGAGCCCGTGGAGGGGAAGCTGGGGACCGGCGCCCCTTTTGTTGCAGGGAGCGGCGCAAGCCGATGGCGGAGGGTGGCGCCGAGCTCACAGCCGAGGAGGCCGTTGTAAGGTCCTAGATGGCTAGAGGGGGGTGAATAGCCTATAAAAATTCTACAAGAACCACTAAGCAAACTTGTTAGAATTGAAAGCATCTAGGCCCCAAGGTTTGGTTTCGGTAATTAATGACAACACTTTATTACCATGACTAACGTGTGTTTTGCAGAAACATTGGTAAGTTAGGTCATGGAGGTGATAACTGCTTTGAGCACTGTGGCTTCGTGTCCCTTGATGGAAATCGTTTCGGTTTTCAAAAGAGTGACGTCAAGATTAAGGACGGTTAGTTCCGGATGACGAAGTGTTGAGACACATTCGGAATAGTCATTAGGATCTTCGTTTTTCTCTTTTGGCCGTACTATAAAGGGGGGCATGAATGGGTAGCTTGACCTAGGCAAGTCCTATGTTTAGGTGTGGTGCACACTTGTTAAACTTGGCGCTAGGCAACCCTAGATTGGCTCAAGGTTCAGTTAGAAGCAACTTGGTTAAAGTTGCGACGCGTTTCGGGCTGTTTTCTAGGCACCGGACGCGGTCTTCGGGAACACCGGACGCGTCCGGTGTATACGTTACCGCGACTAGGTTTCGGCCTCGACCACCGGACGCGGTCCTCGCGAGGACCGGACGCGGTGGTCAACGACCGACACGTGTCACCGAGAGAAAACGCCCGTCGGACGCGACCTGGACTTGATCGGCGCGTCCGGTGCGAGTCCAGTAAGGTCCAGAGAGGACCGGACGCGTCCGGTCTTCAGGCATCGGACGCGGCCTCGCGTCCGGTGTAAGTCCAGTAAGCACCCTTGCACGTCGGACGCGTCCGGTGCTACCTGACCGGTGCGTCCGGTGTTTCGAGTTCGAAATCGCGTTTTGACCGTTACGGGGGACCGGCGCGTCCGGTGTGTTGCACCGGCGCGTCCGGTGACCCCGTGCCAGAAAGTAACGGTTCGTTTTCTCTGAGGGGTGTATAAATACAACCCCTCCACCTCTTTTAGAGGTCTCTTGCTCATTTGATCAGCTGATAAACACCTTTGAAGTGCAAGGTAGTGCAAGAGCACTAGTGAGGATAGAGATTTGAGAATCGAAGCTTGAGAGCACCTCACTAGCGATTAGAGAGAGTAGCAAGTGTGCATCCACCTTCTCATTTGGGCTCGTAGTGGTCAAGTGAGAGTTCTAGCTTGTTACTCTTGGTGATCGCCATCACCTAGACGGCGTGGTGGTGATTGGGAGTTCGGTGATCATCCGGTGGAACTTGTGGATGACCCAACTCATCTTGTGAGCGGTTTTGGGTGATTCGCCGCGACGGAGTGTCGAAGAATCAACCCGTAGAGAGCACTTGATCCTTGCGCGGATCAAGGGGGAGCTACACCCTTGCGCGGGTGCTCCAACGAGGACTAGTGGGGAGTGGCGACTCTCCGATACCTCGGCAAAACGTCGCCGTGTTCCTTGCCCCTTCACATTCAAGCATTTACTTTCTCGTACATACTTTCATTGCTTGATTTACATTCCTAGATATGCCATGCTAGACTAGGATTGGAAACTAGGGTGCAAAACTTTGTATCGGTAGACTCTCTAGGAACACTAGTAGACATTAGGGGTGAATTCCGGCTTGTAGGATTTAATTCTTGCAATTAATTTTTAGAAAAGCCCAATTCACCCCCCCTCTTGGGCATCTTGATCCTTTCAATTGGTATCGGAGCCGTGTTGCTCTATTTTTAGGCTTTACCGCCTAGAGCAAGATGTCTAATGGGGAAGGACCACCTCCCACTTTTGAGGGAGACGATTTTCCATATTGGAAAATTCGTATGGAGGCGTACCTCGAAGCCATAGATGTTGGGTGTCTTAGAGCCGCAACCGAAGGGCTTCCCCCCATAAGGGATCCCGCTAACCCAAGTGGTGACGAGGAGAAGTACGACCGGTGGAATGCAAAGGCCAAAAATGCACTCTACCGGGGCTTAGGCAAAGATATCTTCAATCGCGTGCGTAATGCAAAGAACGCTCATGAATTGTGGGAAAATCTTTGTGCTCTCCATGAGGGAACTAAGAGTGAGCGTGAGGAACGCTATCACATAGCCTTAAAGAAAATTAACTCCTTTGAGATGCTTCCCAAAGAAAGTGCTAATGACATGTATACTCGCTTGAATGTTCTTGTAGAGGACCTCAATGCTCTTGGGCTCACCAAAATGAGTCAATCGGATGTTGCAAGAAGGATCTTGAGTGTGCTTCCCGTTGAGAAGTATGGTCATATTGTCACCGTGCTTCACCAAAGTGATCTTTCCACCGCAACACCAACGCAAGTTTTGGGGAAAATCAATGCTCATGAGATGTACATGCATATCACTCCGGAAGAAGGTTCATCATCTTCCAAGAAGAAGGACTTGGCCTTCAAAGCTAGTCATGACAATAAGAAGAAGAAGGGCCAAGCCATGATTGTGCAAGAAAGCTCAAGTGAAAGTGATGTTGATGATGAATCACTTGCACTCATGGTGAGAAAGACCACCAAGATGTTAAAGAAGCTTAACAAGAGTGGCATCAAGTTCGATGGCAAGAAGAAGAAATTCTTCACAAGTAGCAAGAGAAAGCCAATCTCGGAGATGGATTGCTACAATTGTGGTGAACTTGGTCATCTAGCTCATCAATGCCCTAGACCACCAAAAGACAAGTACAAGAACAAAAACAAGGGCAAGAAAAATGATTCAAGTGATGAAGAAGAAGAGAAGAAGAGGAACAAGCCATACAAGAAGAAGGATGGCAAAAAGAAGGAGTTCCACAAGAAAAAGAAGGGAGGAAAGGCTTACATTGTTGGTGATTGGCTCACCGACATTGAATCATCATGTGAGTCCTCCGAAGATGAAAGCAACGATGAGAAAGAGAAGGTTGCCGCATTTGTGATGGGGCCATCATCTTCACCAACATCTTCATCACCACCTTCACCACCTTCTTCACCATCATCGTCCACTACTCACCTATGCCTTATGGCCAAGGGTGAACGAAAGGTACAAAACCATGATAGTGATAGTGATGATGATGATGATAGTGATAGTGATGATGATACACCTTCTTATGATGAATTAGTAAAATTGTTGAACAAATATTCTAGAATCATAAGAAGGACTAGAAATGAAAATGATGAGCTTCAACATGAAAATGAAACACTCACATCCAAACTAAAAGGTGCACATGATGATAGGGATAAGCTTAGAGATCAAAATGAAGTTATGTCTTCCACTCTCAAAGAGCTCAAAACCTCTAATAAAGAGCTTAAAGATCAACATGATAAACTTGAGAGGAAGCATGATGAGCTCATCACTAGACATAGCTCTCTAAAAGACAAGTACACCACATTAAAAATTGACTATGATAGTCTTGTGGTTGCTAATGAACTTGCTCTTGAGACACATGATGCTACTAACCATGTTGTTAAGTGTGATATAGCTACATCATGTGATGATTTGATCATTGAAAGCATTGAGCAAGGTTCTAGTAGCAAAGGCAAGAGTGTGGTTGAGTCATGCAACCATGATGATTATGCCAAGCTCAAGTGTGAGAATGAAAAGCTTGCAAATGAGAACAAGAAGCTTAAAGGTTTGATGGCTCTTGAGAAGCAACCAACAAATGAGTCACTTATTGAAGAAAACAAGAAGCTCAAGCAAGAAAAAGAGCATCTCAAGACCGGCCTAAGCAAGTTCACAAGAGGCCAATATTTGCAAAGTGAGCTCCTCATGAACACCGTAATGAAGATGGATAGAAGTGGTATTGGATACTTGGCAAATCAAGAGAAGAAAGCAAAAGCTCAACAACAAAGCAAATCAAAGCCCAAGCCAAAGAGATGTGTTGAGTGTGGTCAAGAAGGTCACTTTGCTCATGAATGCAAAACTCCACCACCACAACCCTTGCCCAAGCATGCTAGACCCTTTGCATTCAATGCTCATTACATGCTAAGAAAAGATTCAAATGGAAAGATGAAAGTCATGTTTTTGGGTCCCCCAAACAAGAATAGGCCAAAGAAAATATGGGTTGCCAAGTCACTAGTTGAGAAAGTCAAGGGCCCCTCTCAAGTTTGGGTCCCTAAACGAAAAGCTTGATCTCTTGTGTGTAGGTGAACTACAAGACCGGTGGATCTCATTGGGTTATTGATAGTGGTTGCACTCAACATATGACCGGTAATCCTCGTATGTTCACCTCCATTGAAGAGAATGGGATATGTCAAGAGAAGATCACATTTGGAGATAATTCAAAGAGCAAAGTCAAGGGTATAGGCAAGATTGCAATATCAAATGATCACTCACTCTCAAATGTGCTCTATGTTGCTTCATTGAGTTTCAACTTGTTATCCGTTGGGCAACTTTGTGACCTTGGCTTCCAATGCTTGTTCACACCAAATAAAGTTGAAGTTTCAAAGATAGATGACAAGCAAGTGATATTCAAAGGCTTTAGATACAACAATCTTTATCTTGTTGACTTCACCTCCGAAGATGCAAATTTGATGACATGTTTGTTCACCAAGACCTCACTTGGTTGGCTTTGGCATAGGAGGCTTGCACATGTTGGAATGAGCACTCTCAACAAGCTATTGAAGAAAGAACTAGTGAGAGGATTGAAGGATGTGAAGTTTGAAAAGGACAAACCTTGTAGTGCATGTCAAGCGGGCAAACAAGTAGCAAACACTCATCCAACCAAGGCTTTCATGTCAACCTCAAGAGTGCTAGAACTTCTTCATATGGATTTGTTTGGGCCTACAACATACAAGAGCTTGGGTGGTAATCTCTATTGTCTTGTGATAGTGGATGACTACTCAAGGTATACATGGACCTTCTTCCTTCATGACAAATCCGAAGTAGCAAGTTGCTTCAAGAAGTTTGCTAAGAGAGCTCAAAATGAATTCGAAGTCAAGATAAAGAAGATTAGAAGTGATAATGGGAAAGAGTTTGACAACACCAACATTGAAGCTTATTGTGATGAAATTGGAATCAAGCATGAAGTTTCTTCAACCTACACTCCTCAACAAAATGGTGTAGTTGAGAGAAAGAACCGGACTTTGATCACCCTTGCAAGAACAATGCTAGATGAGTACAACACTCCGGAGAAGTTTTGGGCCGAGGCAATCAACACCGCATGCTATGCTTCAAATCGCCTCTTCCTCCAAAAGTTTCTTGGCAAGACCCCCTATGAGTTGCTTAATGGGAAGAAGCCGGACGTCTCATTCTTCCGGGTGTTTGGTTGCAAATGCTACATCTACAAGAAGCGTCAACACCTAGGGAAGTTTCAAAGACGTTGTGATATTGGTTTTCTTGTTGGTTACTCATCAAAGTCCAAAGCATATAGAGTATTTAACCATGCCACCGGTTTGGTTGAAGAAACATATGATGTGGAATTTGATGAATCTAACGGCTCCCAAGGAGCAATTGAGAATTGTGATGATGTAGGTGATGAACCCTTGAGGGAGGCCATGAAGAACATGCCGGTGGGAGACATCAAGCCAAAAGATGATGAAGACGATGTGCAAATCATTGATCCACCATCTTCATCACGTGTGCCTCAAGATGATGACAAGAATGAGAGAGTTGAAAATGAAGATACTTATGTCTCTCATGAACAAGCCGAGGCACAAGCACAAGATGTTGATGCTCCCCATCCACCTCCTCAAGTGGTTGATAGAAGGAACTCACCTCTACTTCAAGCTCATCCACAAGAACTAATCATAGGGAGTCCTACAAAGGGAGTAATGACTCGATCTCAAAAGCTAGCTTCTTTCGTTGAACATCACTCTTTTGTCTCTTGTGTTGAACCTAAGAATGTAGAAGAAGCTCTTCAAGATCCGGATTGGGTGAATGCCATGCATGAAGAATTGAACAACTTCGCCCGCAACCAAGTTTGGACACTTGAAGAGCATACTAAAGGTGCAAGAGTCATTGGAACCAAGTGGGTGTTTCGAAACAAGCAAGATGACCAAGGCATAGTAGTGAGGAACAAGGCAAGACTAGTAGCAAAGGGGTTCTCTCAAGTTGAAGGCCTTGATTTTGGAGAGACCTTTGCACCCGTTGCAAGACTTGAAGCCATTCGTATCCTCCTTGCTTATGCATCACATCATGATATGAAACTATATCAAATGGATGTGAAAAGTGCATTCTTAAATGGCTTTATTAATGAACTAGTCTATGTCAATCAACCTCCCGGGTTTGAAGACCCTAGATATCCTAATCATGTTTATAGGTTGTCTAAGGCGCTATATGGGCTCAAGCAAGCCCCTAGAGCGTGGTATGAACGCCTTCGGGACTTCCTCATTGAGAAGGGCTTCACCATTGGGAAGGTCGACACCACACTATTCACCAAGAAGCTTAATGGGGAGATCTTCATTTGTCAAGTATATGTTGATGATATCATCTTCGGGTCAACAAATGAAGATTATTGCAAGGAATTTGGTGAATTGATGTCGAAGGAGTTCGAGATGTCAATGATTGGTGAGCTCACATTCTTCCTTGGTTTTCAAGTCAAGCAAATGAGAGAAGGGATTTTCATCTCTCAAGAAAAGTATACCAAGGATCTTCTCAAAAGATTCAAGATGGAAGAATGCAAGCCAATCAAGACCCCAATGCCATCAAATGGACATCTCGACCTAGATGAGGGAGGTAAACCGGTCGATCAAACTCTCTACCGTTCTATGATTGGTAGCTTGTTGTACCTTACCGCATCTAGGCCCGATATCATGTTTAGTGTGTGCATGTGTGCTCGCTTTCAAGCGTGCCCTAAAGAACCTCACTTAAGTGCCGTAAAAAGAATCCTAAGATATCTTAAGCACACCCCAAGTATTGGTTTATGGTATCCCAAAGGAGCTAGATTCCAACTAGTTGGCTATTCCGATTCGGATTATGCCGGTTGCAAAATTGATAGAAAAAGCACATCCGGAGGGTGCCATTTGCTTGGGAGATCACTAGTATCTTGGTCATCTAAAAAGCAAAATAGTGTGGCTTTGTCCACCGCCGAGGCGGAATACATTGCCGCGGGGGCTTGTTGTGCACAAATCTTATATATGAAACAAACCCTCCTAGACTATGGAGTTGTTCTTGAAAAGGTGCCACTTTTATGTGACAATGAAAGTGCCGTTAAAATTGCTAATAATCCGGTACAACACTCTCGCACCAAGCACATTGATATCCGCCATCACTTTCTAAGAGATCACGTTGCTAAAAATGACATATCACTAGAGGGTGTACGAAGTGAAAATCAATTAGCGGATATCTTCACTAAACCTTTGGACGAGGCTACCTTTTGTAGGCTAAGAAGTGAACTTAATGTGCTTGATTCAAGTAACTTTAAAAAATGAGCGCGTGTTGTCCCTTGCATTGCATTGTATCATATGTCATGTTTACCTTATCGCAATGCATTTAGGGCTTGGCTAACACGGTTACGATAACCCTCCTTTGGAGGAGTGAAGAAGCCTAACCGTGGATCAAACTTGACAAGCAACCTAGCTTTACTTTCTTGTATTGCATTGCATATGCATGGTTGTTTGTTTGTCGTTTCTTTTTGGTTTAGCTTTGAGCAACCTCTGTGCTCGTCCATGAATAGAGAGAGCATTTGACGCTCCTAAAGGTCCAAAAACTCTATTGCATGGCCATACGTTGCTCCTTGGGTGTTTATTGCCTATTTTCGTAAAAATTATACTAGCCTAAGGCAAACTATTTTGAAAAATTTGAGGGTTTGAGTGAGGTCACTCATATCAGGTTCCAATTGGTGTTTATTTGAGTCTCTTTGATTTGGAACTTGATTGGGAGAAGTCGCGTCGCAGTTCGGAACGAAGAATGGCGAAAAACAGCGACCGGACGCTGCACCGGACGCAGTGTTGCTGCACCACCGCGTCCGGTCCTGGCATCCACCAGCGCGTCCGGTTTTCCAGAAGACAAAATCCAGATCTAGGCACCGGACGCTGCACCGGACGCGCCTCTGACCACCTCCGCGTCCGGTCCCGGCTACCACCACCGCGTCCGGTGCTCCGCGATGAATTCCCGAGCACTCAGCCATCGGACTCTGACCGCGTCCGGTCTGTCCACACCGGACGCGCCCGGTGACTCCAGGTGCTTACTGGAGTGTCACCGGACGCTGCACCACCGCGTCCGGTGATTTTGACCACCGCGTCCGGTGCTACCAAATCGAGCGGATCTCGCCCTCATATAACCGAATCGTTTTCTTTTCTTTTTCTTCAACCGCTCGAATCCGCCGCCGCCGTGCCCTAGTCGCCGTTCAGCCGCTCCCTCGCTTCTTCCTCGCCGCCGGCAAGCCTCCACGCGCCGCGCCCTTGCTCTCCGGCGAACCTCGCCGCGCCCTCCAGCTCTCCCGCGCTGCCCAGCCGCGCTGCGCCCGCAACCAAGCCCGCGCCCGCGCCACCACCGTGCGCCGCCAAAAATCACCGCCGGCGAGCCACCATCCGCCAAGAGCCGGCCACCTGCCACCACTGTGGTATCCCCCAGCGCCGCAGCTCACCCCTGTGCTCCCGTGCCCTCGCTTCCTTCGGCCGAGATTTGAACCTAGGGTTTACCCCTAAACCCTAGCTTAGGGTTTGTTAACCCTAACTCGAGGTAACGGACGTTCTCGATTCCGATTTAGTTTCAAGTCCTTTCAATTCTCTCGTTAGGACTTGCCGTTTGACCATAACTATTCATTGCTATCTCG
The DNA here is from genome assembly GCA_038087645.1 of Saccharum hybrid cultivar R570. Lineage (NCBI taxonomy): Eukaryota > Viridiplantae > Streptophyta > Magnoliopsida > Poales > Poaceae > Saccharum > Saccharum hybrid cultivar. The sequence continues at coordinate 36,113,984 of JAQSUU010000012.1, read as the reverse complement.
ATTGGTCGTTTCAGTGCTCGATCGCCGATCTCGGGGGTTCTCGCGAACTAGGTCACCTCGTCCCTTCACCGTCGTCTCGTCGATCCGAGGTAGCCTTAGCGTCGTTTCACTTCGTATCTCACGTGCTTGCTATCTAGGGTTTCGTATCTTTAGATATATATATGCTTATTGTATATCTCTCTATTCCATACGTGCAGCGAGTCAGTCGGTGTGCCGGGTCAGATCTGTTTGCTTAATCCGAGGCCAAGCCTGCGGATACGGATTGAGGCCAAGCCTCTCGAGTGTCAGTTCATCATCTCACAGAGGTTCTCAGGCAGTCAGTCAGCATGGTGCGTTGCAAGAACGCCGGAGGAGCTCCTGGTGACGGGGACAACAGTCCTCCCCGTCGTGATGAGATTGCGCGCGGTAAGCGCATCAAGATTGCAGCCAGGAAGAAGAGGAGGACACTTTCAGATGCAGAGGTTGCTCAGGCCGTTGCAGACGCCGCAGAGCAGGCAGAGAGAGGTGGCAGACGCAGTGGGTTACACATAGGCGAGCGTCGCTTTCATCTTGAAGGTCGACAGCTCGGCACTGAGGCCACTGAGGACACCGAGGCTACAGCACCTTCAGAGCAGATGTCAGTGGATCCACCCACAGAGCAGACAGAGGCTACCCAGGCTACTGAGGCTACCCAGGCTACTGAGGCTACCCAGGCTACTGAGGCTCCACAGGCCACTGAGGATACAGAGGAGCAGGCAGCTCAGTCTCCACCACGTCGTCGCTCCACACGTGCTCGTACTCAGGTGACACCTAGGCCAGAGGGCCCGCGTCGTGGTGCACGACCTCCTCCCAGAGTTAGAGGGTCACCCCCGGTTGTGCACTTAGACCTGAGGGGTGCTTCTTCACGTCAGGTGAAGAGCTTGAGGTTTGTGGAGGTCAGCCGATGGTTTCCACCTGTCAGAGATGCCAGTGCTTCAGAGGGTTTCTATACCCCACTTCAGGAGGACTTCTACAGGGCCCTAGTTGACAGTGGCATTGCTTTCAGACCTCAGAGGGTATGTCGACTAGAGGCATTGGTTGATGTTGTGGGAGAGCAGCTACGTCCGCACCTGTCCTATCTGCCTGGCTTATCAGATCTACTTGGACGGACAGGTGCTTACTGCGGCACATGGGTCAGGGAGTTCTATGCTTCTCTTTGGATTGATCCTACCCATGAGTTCATACACTTTGCTTTCAGAGGCCGCGATCACAGATTGTACAGCTCCAGAGCTCGAGAGATCCTCAGACTACCAGCTTCTGACACGAGGATCCATCAGTTGTGCTATGGTCAGACTCCACCTCCCAGACGCCCTCACGGCGGTTCAGTGCCACCCACCGACCTGGTTCGACCCTGCTTTCGCGAGCCTTTTGGCGAAGGGTCACGTCGTACTCCTGCCAGCCTGACGCCTCTTGCCCGAGTCTTGGATGCCATTCTCAGACGCACTTTACTTCCTAGACTTGGCTACAGAGAGGGACTGACGAGGATGCAGCTTTGGGTTGTTCACCACCTCATGACACAGCGACAGTTTGATATCTGGGATCTTATCCTGAGTGAGATGGAGGACACCATTGCTGAGGGCTTCAAGGGCAACCGTCAGCTTCCCTATGCCCACTGGATTTGTTTCATCATCAGATCAGCTATCCAGATGCCACCAGAGATCAGGGCAGAGATTGCCAACACCACTACATCATTCCCTGATTATGATATTCGACAGCTTTGGGCTTCTATCACTAGAGAGCAGGCTCCAGCACCAGGACAGCGTGAGCGCCCAGAGGTTCCTGAGACAGCAGCTGAGCAGGACGCTACAGTGGACGAGCTTGCCGAGGCAGAGCTCGCAGACCTTGACACTCAGCCTGCTGGGATACCTGAGGATGTCACTTCAGACAGCACTGATGAAGACTATCAGCCCATCCCCAGGTACCGGTCTCCTCGGTCTCACGACCACGAGGCCGGTGGATCTGGCTCAGCCTCCCGCTCAGACCCAGCCATGGTGGCTATCCTTGAGAGGTTGACCCAGGCTCAGGAGCAGCAGCAGCAGCAGATACAGCGCCAGGCACAGGATACAGCTGCAGCACTAGCACAGATTCAGGCTCGTCAGGACGAGTTTCAGAGACAGCAGCTTGAGATCCAGAGGCAGCAGGTTGAGATGCAGCGACAGAGTCAGCAGCAGTACATGGATCTCCTGCGCCATCTTATCACAGTTGGGGTTCCTCCGCCAGTTTCTGTCATGACTCAGGCTTTGCATTCCAGTGGTCCGTCGAGTCAGGGACAGCCGAGCTTACAGTTTACATCTCCACAGCAGCAGGTTCCCCAGTCTTTTCAGTCCCCGAGCTTCACTCCTATACATACGGGGTTTACACCGTCAGACCAGCCTCGCCCGCATCTTCTGACAGGCACACCTCTTGGTGATTACAGTGCCACCTACAGCGAGTTGACTGGTCAGCCGACACCCTCGCACACTACTACGTTTCACACTTCGTCAGGGTTGTCAGCTTCCGCGGCAGTCGTTCCACCAGTGACAGGGACCGGGACTACAGAGACCCTCCCCTCTTCAGTTGCCTCGACAGATCCCCCAGCTACTGGCACGCTTCAGGCTCAGGTTACTCAGACAGATCCACTTGTTGCTACACAGTCAGTGCCTGTTCCTGCTCAGACCCCGACCGCTTCGCAGCCACGTGCTTCTTCAGAGGGTCTGCCAAATAGCTCAGATTCCGAGGGCGATTCACTTCACTTCGTGATTACTCCGCGCACCTCGGCACCCGACACGACTCCGTCTGTTCCCCCGTCAGATTAGATTAGTTTTGGCGCTTGATGCCAAAGGGGGAGAGAGAGTAGTCTCAGGGGGAGTTTGTGAGTGGGTTTTCGTTGTTTCGTGTGCTTCTTCATGCATATCTTGTTTATTTTCAGCATTGCATTCGTGTGACATTGTCGTCGAGTCGTAAACCTTAAATCTTAATGTGTTATTCGTCTCAGTGATTAATATTTGTCACCGTTTTAGCTATAGCTCTAAGGTTGTGCTTCCGTGCCTTACTCCGATTACTTATGAGCTATCCTTATGTGTACTAACGCTTTTTGTCTTATCTTATGAAGTACACTCTTTTGGCTTGGGGCACATAAGCAATTCCTAACCCCTTGTGCTTATTGTATTTTGCTTATGTGAACCAAGCATGCTTGAAAACCTTCACTCTAATCCATTGAAACTTAGTGTTGTCATCAATCACCAAAAAGGGGGAGATTGAAAGCATCTAGGCCCCAAGGTTTGGTTTCGGTAATTAATGACAACACTTTATTACCATGACTAACGTGTGTTTTGCAGAAACATTGGTAAGTTAGGTCATGGAGGTGATAACTGCTTTGAGCACTGTGGCTTTGTGTCCCTTGATGGAAATCGTTTCGGTTTTCAAAAGAGTGACGTCAAGATTAAGGACGGTTAGTTCCGGATGACGAAGTGTTGAGACACATTCGGAATAGTCATTAGGATCTTCGTTTTTCTCTTTTGGCCGTACTATAAAGGGGGGCATGAATGGGTAGCTTGACCTAGGCAAGTCCTATGTTTAGGTGTGGTGCACACTTGTTAAACTTGGCGCTAGGCAACCCTAGATTGGCTCAAGGTTCAGTTAGAAGCAACTTGGTTAAAGTTGCGACGCGTTTCGGGCTGTTTTCTAGGCACCGGACGCGGTCTTCGGGAACACCGGACGCGTCCGGTGTATACGTTACCGCGACTAGGTTTCGGCCTCGACCACCGGACGCGGTCCTCGCGAGGACCGGACGCGGTGGTCAACGACCGACACGTGTCACCGAGAGAAAACGCCCGTCGGACGCGACCTGGACTTGATCGGCGCGTCCGGTGCGAGTCCAGTAAGGTCCAGAGAGGACCGGACGCGTCCGGTCTTCAGGCATCGGACGCGGCCTCGCGTCCGGTGTAAGTCCAGTAAGCACCCTTGCACGTCGGACGCGTCCGGTGCTACCTGACCGGTGCGTCCGGTGTTTCGAGTTCGAAATCGCGTTTTGACCGTTACGGGGGACCGGCGCGTCCGGTGTGTTGCACCGGCGCGTCCGGTGACCCCGTGCCAGAAAGTAACGGTTCGTTTTCTCTGAGGGGTGTATAAATACAACCCCTCCACCTCTTTTAGAGGTCTCTTGCTCATTTGATCAGCTGATAAACACCTTTGAAGTGCAAGGTAGTGCAAGAGCACTAGTGAGGATAGAGATTTGAGAATCGAAGCTTGAGAGCACCTCACTAGCGATTAGAGAGAGTAGCAAGTGTGCATCCACCTTCTCATTTGGGCTCGTAGTGGTCAAGTGAGAGTTCTAGCTTGTTACTCTTGGTGATCGCCATCACCTAGACGGCGTGGTGGTGATTGGGAGTTCGGTGATCATCCGGTGGAACTTGTGGATGACCCAACTCATCTTGTGAGCGGTTTTGGGTGATTCGCCGCGACGGAGTGTCGAAGAATCAACCCGTAGAGAGCACTTGATCCTTGCGCGGATCAAGGGGGAGCTACACCCTTGCGCGGGTGCTCCAACGAGGACTAGTGGGGAGTGGCGACTCTCTGATACCTCGGCAAAACGTCGCCGTGTTCCTTGCCCCTTCACATTCAAGCATTTACTTTCTCGTACATACTTTCATTGCTTGATTTACATTCCTAGATATGCCATGCTAGACTAGGATTGGAAACTAGGGTGCAAAACTTTGTATCGGTAGACTCTCTAGGAACACTAGTAGACATTAGGGGTGAATTCCGGCTTGTAGGATTTAATTCTTGCAATTAATTTTTAGAAAAGCCCAATTCACCCCCCCTCTTGGGCATCTTGATCCTTTCAAGAATAACAAACGGCGTAAAGCGAGTTTTGCTTAGCCTACGGTTATGATACAAGCCTCCTATCCACAAGTCTAGTAGATTAAGATCTTTAGTTAACACAAGGGCTATGTCACTAAACTTACACTAGTGAGCAAGCTAACAACTACTAGCAAAGGCTAATACTAGAGCTACACAAGATAACTAGTAAAAGTAAATACGAGAGAGAGGATTGTGAATCTTATACCGACGGTGGAATGAAGATGTTGCCAATCACCAAGATGATATACAATCAATCAATTTTGACAACAACACAATATGAAGACCAATCACCGGGAGACAAGAGACACAATATTTTTGTTCACCCGGTGTTCACTTGTGCACCGATAAGCTACGTCACTGGTTGTGTCGACCAACACTTAGATGGTTCCTCGGTGTGACCCTCAAGTCACTTGCCCCTCAAGGCACGCCCCGCAAGGCACCGCAAGACACCACTCTCAAGTGAGGTAACTCAATGACACGCGCAATGTAATAGAGTTGCTTTTGGCACTCCGCCGAGGAAAGCACAAGAACCTCTTACCAACGCCTCCAACAATCTCCAAGCCGGCTAGAAGCGGTACTCTCCAAGAGTAACAAGAAATCCACCGGCTAAACCACCCACAAGTGCCACTAGATGCCCTCAAGCTATGCAATGCACTTTAGGATCACTCAATCTCACTTTTGATTTGCAATCAAGCAAGAGAGATGAGTGGGAGGAGATGCTCTAGCTCAAAGGATGCACAAGTATGTTAGAAATCACAAGAGACCTCCCCAAGGGCCGGCCAACAAGTATTTATAAGCATCCCATCCAAATAGAGCCGTTATACCCCTTCACTGGGTCTGTTCGGCATGACCGGACGCGCCGGTCATAACTGACCGGACGCGCTCAACTGCGTCCGATTCTCCAACGGTCACTGACCCCAACGGTCAAACCAACGACCGGACGCGCCTCTCAAAACGACCGGACGCGTCGGTCCCGAGTGACCGGATGCGCTCCAGTCAACGACCGGACGTGCCGATCGCACAGCACCGCGCGCCCGCGAAGTAACGACCGGACGCACCCCTCGCAACGACCGGACGCGACAGTGCCCGCGTCCGGTTTGAGTCCAGTAAGCTCCCTCGATGATCGAACGCGTCCGATCATGTGTGACCGGACGCACCTCGCGTCCGATCGTACTCAGTTTCCTCTGGACACCTGACCGGACGCGTCGGTCCCGCGAGTGACCGGACGCGCCGGTTGCAAACCCTAGCACCCGTGCCTGCGCTGTACTAACCGGACGCGTCCGGTCATACCATGACCGCGTCCGGTGCAGCGTCCGGTCACCTCTGTGACCTTCGTTCCTTTTCTGACTTCCGGCGTAGTGGAAAATAGACATTTCAAGTTCCCAAAAAACGCCTGAATCCCGCGCTCGCAAGCTCGGTGGGAGGGAAAGAGAGACCCAAACCCTCTCTACCGCTTAAACTTCATCGCCTTCGCAAATGTGCCAACACCAACAAGTGATCACCGCCTTGTGCACGTGTGTTAGCATTTTCATAAACATTTTCGAAGGTTTTCTAGTTAGCTCACTAGGCCCTACATGCAATGCACTTTATGAATTCACCTAGTGGCACCCGTGCATCGAATAACCGATAAGACTTCCCCTCTTAATAGTTCGGCTATCGATCCTAAACCACTCACACCCTCTATGGTGTCTTGAGTGCAAAACAAAATGGCCCTATGGTTATACCTTTGCCTTGAGCCCATTTTGTTTTTCCAAAAGATATGATCCACTTCATATCATCACATGACCGTCTCGATCCATCGACCTTAACTTCACTTGCTCTTCACCGTTGCATCGGTCCGTCGGCGCCAAGTCTTGCTCAAGCTTCACCATCGCATGGTCCTTCGCTTCGAAGCCTCGACTTGCCCTTCACCTTCACAACCGGTCCATCGAGCCAAGCATCACCTCGGTCTTCATCATCTTGGTCACATGAGTCAATGTCATGTCCCATATTCAATGACCACCTTTATCTAAATCATCCACTTAGATACAAAGGTTAGTCCTAGGTTTATCAATTAGCCAAAACCAAACTAGGGACTTTCAATCTCTCCCTTTTTGGTAATTGATGACAACCCTCACAAAGATGATTTTGATAATAAAAGTTTTGAACTTGTCATACTTGTCCAATCATTTTGCTCATAAGTAAAGTTTGGACAATTATCACAAGCTCGGTTTTGGTAGCATTAGCTCTCCCTCCATATGTGCATAGAGTTTGGATTGAAAGCTTTGCACATATGTATAGATAGAAGTGTTGAGAGAGTAATTCTACCAAAATGATGCTAAGGTGTAAGAAATGGACCTTTGAAGCGTGATACCAATCGGAGTTGCCTTTTACACCATCTTTAGCATCAAGGAGTAACTAGACATCCATCACAACTCAAGAACCCCGTGAGATCAACATTATATGTAAAGGTTCTTGGACCACTTGTACCACTTGTAGAGCTTTAAGCATGTCTAGATACCACATATAAACTAATCCTATGTATGCTAGTAGATCATTTCATCATTCAAGTTCTATACTAGCATTGCACCACACAAGCACGTATATTGAATTTAAAAACATGTGCAATGAGCAAGTCATATGAGAATGCACAAACAAATTCAACAACTTTATTTATGAGCTTGCTCCCCCTACTTGTGTGCATCAAAATTTTATTTACCCCTTTATCATGTTGAAAATGTTGAATCATCTTTTTCTCTCCCCCTTTGTCAACAACTTACCCAAAAATGGGATCAAATTGTGGAGAGAAAAGCAATGTTTGATGGAGTAAGTTAGAATTTATCAAATTTGGTTTAACCTAGAATACTTGCCAAAGATATTTAATTCGATTTGAACCAAAGACAAGCTTCTTCACTCCTCAAAATAAGGGTTATCTTGCCTATGTTGAATTAAACACTTATAGCAAATCTTCTAGATTCAACACTAGGTTTGCAAGCTCACAAACATGACATATGCCACCACTAGATCAAAACAAACATAGAAGCAATAGTGGTAACATATATTCATCAAATTCATTTGATTTATCATGAATGCTCATGCATACCACTTATTATGTCTACATGCTCTAGCAAGTCCTTAGCATAGAATGAATGACATGTCAATCAATTTTACCTTGCAATGTCGAAGGAGAGACATGTCAATAAGTGGGTGGGGTGCATTCAACTCATGTTTGAGAAATCAAGAATGTTCAACTCATTCCTTAGCTTGCAAAACCTCTTTTCATCAAGTGGCTTGGTGAGAATATCGGCAAGTTGATCATCTGTGCCAACACTTTCAATAGCAATATCTCCTTTTTGTTGATGATCTCTAATGAAATGATGCCTTATGTCAATATGCTTTGTTCTTCTATGTTGAACCGGGTTTTGTATCATCTTGATTGCACTTTCATTATCACATAGCAATGGCACATTCTTGAAGTTGAGACCATAATCCTTCAAAGTTGATTTCATCCATAGCAATTGTGCACAACAACTCCCCGCACTCACATATTCGGCTTCGGCAGTAGAGATTGCCATACTATTTTGTTTCTTTGAGAACCATGACACAAGTGATCTTCCAAGTAATTGACATGTGCCACTTGTGCTCTTTCTATTGATCTTGCAACCCCCATAGTCGGAGTCCGAATATCCAATCAATTCAAACTTTGACCCCTTGGGATACCATAGTCCAACATCTCTTGTTTACTTCAAGTACCTCTATATTCTCTTTGCGGCCGTGAGATGACTCTCTCTAGGTGAGGCTTGATATCTAGCACACATACAAACACTAAACATGACATCCGGCCTTGATGCGGTGACATAGAGTAGACTTTCAATCAAGGACCAATATTCCTTTTGATTCACCATTTTGCCATCAAGATCACTATCCAAATTGCCATCTGTACTCATTGGAGTTGAAACTGGCTTTGCATCTTGCATTCCAAACTTCTTCAACATGTCCCTTATGTATTTCCCTTGACTCACAAATGTCCCATTCTTCAGTTGTTTGACTTGGAGACCAAGGAAGTAGCTAAGTTCACCAATCATAGACATTTCAAACTCTTTGGCCATCATAGCACCAAATTCTTCACAATAAGCTTGATTGGTTGATCCAAAGATGATATCATCAACATATATTTGCACTATGAATAGATCATTCCCAATCTTCTTGGTGAATAGAGTTGTATCAACCTTGCCCATCTTGAATCCCTTAGAGAGAAGAAAATCCCTTAGTCTCTCATACCATGCTCTAGGTGCTTGCTTTAAGCCATATAAAGCCTTCTTCAACTTGTATACATGGTTGGGTTTCTTGTCATCTTCAAATCCAGGAGGTTGCTCAACAAAGACTAACTCATTGATAATCCCATTGAGAAATGCACTTTTGACATCCATTTGATATAGTTTGATGTTGTGTGCACAAGCATAAGCCAAAAGAATCCTTATTGCCTCCAATCTTGCCACGGGAGCATATGTCTCATCATAGTCAAGACCTTCTACTTGAGTGTAACCTTGAGCAACTAGTCTTGCTTTGTTTCTAACCACAATGCCATCTTGATCTTGCTTGTTTTTGAACACCCATTTGGTTCCAATCACATTGTAGTTATTTAGCCTTTCTACCAATTCCCAAACATCATTTCTTGTGAAATTGTTAAGCTCTTCTTGCATAGCCATGATCCAATCGACATCCTTCAAAGCTTCTTATATTTTCTTTGGTTCTATGGTTGACACAAATGATGCATGCTCATAAATCATAGCCAATCTTGATCTTGTTTGCACACCACTTCTAATATCACCAATAACACTATCAATGGGGTGATCTCTTGCAACATGTTGTGGTTGGAGTACTTGCACTTGATTGCTTGAGCTGGTTGATCACTTGATGTATCTTGATGAGATGAACTAGCACTATGATCTTGCACTTGAGAGTCACTGGCTAGCTTGAATGGAGAATTGAGCACTTGATCTTTATCATCATCTTGAATATCAATTACTTGCTTTGCTCTAATGTCCCCAATGTCCATGTTCTTCATTGCTTCTACCAATTGAGTTCTACCAACATCATCTAGATTCTCTTCTTCATCTTGTGACCCATTGGTTTCATCAAATTGCACATCATGGACTTCTTCTAGAATGCCACTTGAGTTGTTCCAAACTCTATAAACTTTGCTTGTAGTTGAATAACCAAGTAGGAACCCCTCATCATATCTCTTGTCAAACTTTCCCAATCTAGTGCCCTTCTTCAAGATATAACATTTGCAACCAAACACTCTAAAGTAAGAAATATTGGGCTTTCTTCCATGAAGTAGCTCATATGGGGTCTTCTCTAGCAATGGATGACAATATAGTCTATTGATGTAGTAGCAAGCGGTATTGATTGCTTCATCCCAAAATGATTGACTCACATTGTACTCATGAAGCATTGATCTACACATATCAAGCAATGTTCTATTCTTTCTCTCAACTAGGCCATTTGATTGTGGAGTGTATTTGGTCGAAAATTGATGTCCAATGCCATAGTGATCATAAAGTTCTTCAATTCTTGTATTCTTGAACTCACTTCCATTGTCACTTCTCACTTTCTTGATTCTAATCTCAAACTCATTGTGAACTCTAGTGAGAAATGTCTTGAAGGTGTCAAACACTTCATTTTTGTCACTAAGAAAGAATACCCATGTGAATCTTGTGAAGTCATCCACTATGACAAAACCATACTTATTACCACCTAAGCTTGAGTATGTTGTTGGGCCAAAAAGATCCATGTGCATCAAATCAAATGTTTTGCATGTGCTCATTGTACTCTTCTTTGGATGTGAGCTTCCAACTTGCTTCCCGGCTTGACATGCACTACAAAGCTTATTCTTCTCAAATTCAACATCTTTCAAACCATTGACAAGATTGTGAGTTGTAAGCTTCTTCAATTGTTTCATGTCAACATAACCAAGTCTTCTATGCCAAAGCCAACCCATGCTTGATTTGGAGATTAAGCAAGTTGTCAAGGAAGTTTCTCTAGCATTGAAGTCAACTAGATAGAGATTCTCATATCTAAAGCCCTTGAATGCCACATTTGAACCATCCATACTAATGACTTCCACATCATCAACCCTAAAGATACATTTGTAGCCTAGATCACATATTTGTGCTACGGATAGAAGATTGAAATCCAAACTTTCAACTAGCAACACATTGGAGATACTCATGTCATTTGATATTGCAATCTTGCCCAAGCCAATAACCTTGCCTTTCTTATTATTGCCAAATGTGATAGAATCAACACCACTATTATTGTCATTGATTGAGTCAAACATTCTTGATGTACCGGTCATGTGTTGAGTGCACCCACTATCAATAATCTAATGCCTTCCTCCGGCTTTGTAATTGACCTACAAGCAAATCAATGAAGCTTAGGTACCTATTTTTGCTTGGGTCCTTGTAGGTTAGTAACTAATCTCTTTGGTACCCAAATAGCCTTTTTCTTTGGGCCAACAATGGGTGTACCAATAAACTTAGCTTGCACACCCTTCACACCTTTGGTAAGCACATAGCAAGAATCAAAAGGTATAGCATTAACAAATTTCTTGCTTCGGTTCTTTTTATTACAATTATGCTCTAAGTGCCCAACTTGTTTGCATCTATTGCAAAACCGACCATTGCTCTTCACAAAGCTAGGCTTTGGAGTTACAAAGGCCGACTTGCCTTTCTTGGGGGTGTAGCCTAATCCCTCTTTGTTAAGAGAGAACCTTTGGCTACCCAAGCACTTAAGCAAGCGGGCCTCACCACCATAGGCCTTGCCTAGGGCGTGAGTGAGCTCATCCACCTCTCTCTTGAGAGTCTCATTCTCAACCAATAGTGAGGTATCACAAGTGAAACCATCACTAGTAGTGGAGGTAGAGTTGGTGGTGGTGGATGAAGAGCTACAAGAAGGGTTAGCATTTGTCATGATGATAGGTTTATAAAAAGATTTATCAATTATATCACATGTAACACCTATATCACATGATACAACAACCTCCTTCTTTGCTTGTTGCTCAAGTAGCAATGAGTGAGCTTTTTCAAGCTTGGAATGAGCTTTACCAAGATCCTCATGGTCTTCCACTAGACTCTCATGAGTGGTCTTAAGCTCACCTAGAACTTTCTCAAGTATTGCTACTTTCATTGAAAGCTTCTTACACTCATTGTTCTTGGCAATAGCTATGTCTCTAGTTTGTTGCATCAAGTCATATAGTTGTTCTTTAGTTGGTTCATCATCATCATCATTTTCATTATCATTATTACTATCATGAACATATTCTATTTTATTTTTATCATCACTCTCATCATATAATACCTTAACTTCTTTGGCCATGAAGCACGAAGAGGATGAATCAAATAGTGCAGGTTTCTTGTTGATAGCAATGGAAGCAAAAGCCTTGTTGGATTCTTCTTCTTCTTCTTCATCATCATCATCACTTTCTGTAAGGTCCAAATAGGCTAGAGGGGGGGGTGAATAGCCTAATTAAAACTTCTACAAGAATTACTTAACCACGAGTTAGTACGAAAGGTGGCGAGGCAAAAGCACTAGCTCTAACTAATTATGCAAGCCACCTACACAAGTCTAGTACAAGGCTATTCACTAAACACAACAACAACTATAAGCTAGAAACGAGAAGTAATACGAGAGAAGAGCTTCGAGTGATTATACCGCCGTGAAGAGAAGAGAAATACCAATCAATCAATCATACAAGAGAAATCCTCGGGAAGAGAATGACACAAGAATTTATCCCGAGGTTCACTTGCTTCCCGGCAAGCTACTCCCCGTTGTGGCGATACACCCACTTGTCAGTTCACGAGCTAATCGACTATCAAGAGTCGAGCCCTCGGCGGGCGCCGCACAACCGCACACAAGATGGGGATCCTCCAAGCCACGAGCTCCACTAGAGTATCCAATTTGCGAACTCCCGCGGGGAAGGATCAAGAACCCCTTACAACACTTGGTGAAGGCTCCAACAATCTCCAATTGCGAGCTCAATCACCTCCGCTGCTCCAAGCCGTCTACCGTGTCGGGAAACACGGAAGAGTAACAAGAAATCCGCAGCAACTCAAAGATCAAATGCCTCTAGAATGCAACTCTCAAGCAATGCACTTGAATCTCACTCAATCTCACTCAAGATGTGCAACTATGCAAAGAGATGAGTGGAGGGGTTGTTCTCTAGCTCAAAGTATGTCTCTATATCTCAAAATGTGCAAGAGTTACCCTCAAACCCCGTCCAACATCTATTTATAACGAAGGGGTACGCAGCTAGCCGTTACAGACGACGCAGCAAAAAATCGCGCTGACCGGACGCTCCGGTCAGGGTGACCGGACGCGTCCGGTCACTACACGACAAACGTGAACAGTGCGCGTCAGAACTAGCCGTTGCCCTGACCGGACGCGCTCAACCGAGTGACCGGACGCGACAGTGCCAGCGTCCGGTCGCGTTCCAGTAAGCTCCAGCTACGACCGGACGCGTCCGATCGCACGTGACCGGACGCGCCCCGCGTCCGATCGGCGCTACGCTACGCTCGGCCTCTCTGGACGCTTGACCGGACGCTCCGGTTCCGTGAAGGACCGGACGCGCCGGTCGCTTGCTTTTCTTTTACGCCCAGTTGAACTGACCGGACGCGCTGGTCAGGCCAGACCAGCGTCCGGTCACAAACCCTAGCGCTCGCGCCACGAAGAACTGACCGGACGCGTCCGGTCAAACCGTGACCGCGTCCGGTGCAGCGTCCGGTCAACGCAGTGACCTCCTTTCGCCTCCGTTTCTTTTCTGACTTTCGGCGCAGTAGAGAATAGGCATTTCACTTCTCCAAAAAGCGCCGAATCCCGCCTCGCAAGCTCGGCGGGAGGGAGAGAGGAACCCAAACCCCTCTCTACCGCTTAAACTCCACCGCCTTCACAAACTGTGCTAACACCACCAAGTGTACACCACCATGTGCATGTGTGTTAGCATTTCATAAATCATTTCTCAAGGCGTTATGTTAGCTTTTTACTAGATCCTAATGCATATGCTCAAGACATTGATCTAGTGGCACTTGATTTCCGAGCTAACCGTGATTGCCCCTCTTGATAGTCTGCTATGTATCCTAAACCCGGTCAATCACTTCTCTACTCATCTTAGACCGGCAAAAGGAAAACCCTATGATTATACCTTTGCCTTGCGCTCTTAGATCCTTCTCTTTCACTTGATCATCATGTCCTTCCTTTTATGTGCATCTCCATCATGATCATCATTTCATGTCCATGCACCATTTCTTTGTGATCTTGTGGCCACCACTCCTTGCCACGTACACCTTTATCACATGTGTTGCTTATGCCTAGCTCAAAACACTTAACACATGGCATTAGCAACTTGGTGTCATTAATTACCAAAACCAAACTTGGGCTTTCACTTTCCCAAGTGACCACATAGGCCCCACTCTTGCCCTTCTTGAATGTCATCTTGGCCTCTCTCTTCTTCTTCTCAAACTTGCCCCTCTTGTTGTTCTTCTTCTTGTCATAGGGACAATCGGCTTGAAGATGTTCGGTGCTATCACAATTGAAACACCTCCTTTGTTGCTCATTGCTCTTGAAGTTATCAATTCTCTTTTTGAAGCCTCTTCTCTTAATGAACATGTGACCCATTCTCTTGACTACAAGAGCAAGTGCCTCATCATCAATTTCAAAATCTTCACCTTCATTATTGTCTTCTTCTTCTTCTATGATGATAGATTTACCTTTGGAGGAGGTGGCCTTGAATGCCACGGTCTTCTTCTTCTTTTCTTCCTCCTTCTTCTCCTTCTCATCGGCATCTTGATCATACTTGTCATATGTCAAGACTTCACCAAGCAAATCATTGGGTTTCATTGTTTCAAGCCCATCTCTTTGTAGCATCATGATCAACATTTTGAATTTTCTTGGTAAACTCAACAAGAACTTGTGGCAAAAATCTTGGTCTTGTGTCTTGTGCCCTAAGCTCTTGAGATCATTCACAATTACTTGCAATCTATGAAACATCTCTAAGATTGTTTATTCTTCTTTCATTTTGAAGTTCTCAAACTCACTCTTGAGCCCATATAGCTTGGCACTCTTCACAACCTTAGTGCCCTCATATGTTTCACTCAATCTTGTCCATACTTCATATGCCAATTCTAAATCCTTGATGCCCTCAAATACTTTGGTGTCAATACCATTATAAAGAGTATTTAGAGTCATTCTATTGCATGTTCTATTTGCTCTATCTTCATCGGTGAGATGATCGGGATCAATGATAGCAAAGTCATTCTCGGTGACTTGCAAAACTCTCTCATGAATAGACCCAAGGTACATTATCATCTTTCTCTTCCAATGAGCAAAAGAACTAACACCATCAAAGAACGGTGGCTTGCCCACAACATGATTGAACATAATTTGAGCCATTTTTCACACCGAAGGATGTTAAGCCTTGATTAAAACGGTGACCATGGCTCCGATACCACTTGTAAGGTCCTAGATGGCTAGAGGAGGGGTGAATAGCCTATAAAAATTCTACAAGAACCACTAAGCAAACTTGTTAGAATAACAAACGGCGTAAAGCGAGTTTTGCTTAGCCTACGGTTGTGATGCAAGCCTCCTATCCACAAGTCTAGTAGATTAAGATCTCTAGTTAACACAAGGGCTATGTCACTAAACTTACACTAGTGAGCAAGCTAACAACTACTAGCAAAGGCTAACACTAGAGCTACATAAAGATAACTAGTAAAAGTAAATGCGAGAGAGAGGATTGTGAATCTTATACCGACGGTGGAATGAAGATGTTGCCAATCACCAAGATGATATACAATCAATCAATATTGACAACAACACAATATGAAGACCAATCACCGGGAGACAAGAGACATAATATTTTTGTTCACCCGGTGTTCACTTGTGCACCGATAAGCTACGTCATCGGTTGTGTCGACCAACACTTAGATGGTTCCTCGGTGTGACCCTCAAGTCACTTGCCCCTCAAGGCACGCCCCGCAAGGCACCGCAAGACACCACTCTCAAGTGAGGTAACTCAATGACACGCGCAATATAATAGAGTTGCTTTTGGCACTCCGCCGAGGAAAGCACAAGAACCTCTTACAATCAACCGGAGGTGGCCAAGAACAATCACCTTCTCTTGCCAACGCCTCCAACAATCTCCAAGCCGGCTAGGAGCGGTACTCTCCAAGAGTAACAAGAAATCCACCGGCTAAACCACCCACAAGTGCCACTAGATGCCCTCAAGCTATGCAATGCACTTTGGGATCACTCAATCTCACTTTTGATTTGCAATCAAGCAAGAGAGATGAGTGGGAGGAGATGCTCTAGCTCAAAGGATGCACAAGTATGTTAGAAATCACGAGAGACCTCCCCAAGGGCCGGCCAACAAGTATTTATAAGCATCCCATCCAAATAGAGCCGTTATACCCATTCACTGGGTCTGTTCGGGATGACCGGACGCGTCGGTCATAACTGACCGGACGCGCTCAACCGCGTGCGATTCTCCAACGGTCACTGACCCCAACGGTCAAACCAACGACCGGACGTGCCTCTCAAAACGACCGGACGCGCCGGTCCCGAGTGACCGGACGCGCTCCAGTCAACGACCGGACGCGCCGATCGCACAGCACCGCGCGCCCGCGAAGTAACGACCGGACGCGACAGTGCCCGCGTCCGGTTTGAGTCCAGTAAGCTCCCTCGATGATCGGACGCGTCCGATCATGTGTGACCGGACGCGCCTCGCGTCCGATCGTACTCAGTTTCCTCTGGACACCTGACCGGACGCGCCAGTCCCGCGAGTGACCAGACGCGCCGGTTGCAAACCCTAGCACCCGCGCCTGCGCTGTACTAACCGGACGCGTCCGGTCATACCATGACCGCGTCCGGTGCAGCGTCCGGTCACCTCTGTGACCTCCGTTTCTTTTCTAACTTCCGGCGTAGTGGAAAATAGGCATTTCAAGTTCCTAAAAAACGCCTGAATCCCACGCTCGCAAGCTCGGTGGGAGGAAGAGAGAGAGAGACCCAAACCCTCTCTACCGCTTAAACTTCATCGCCTTCGCAAATGTGCCAACACCAACAAGTGATCACCACCTTGTGCACGTGTGTTAGCATTTTCATAAACATTTTCGAAGGTTTTCCAGTTAGCTCACTAGGCCCTACATGCAATGCACTTCATGAATTCACCTAGTGGCACCCGTGCATCGAATAACCGATAAGACTTCCCCTCTTAATAGTTCGGCTATCGATCCTAAACCACTCACACCCTCTATGGTGTCTTGAGTGCAAAACAAAATGGCCCTATGGTTATACCTTTGCCTTGAGCCCATTTTGTTTTTCCAAAAGATATGATCCACTTCATATCATCACATGACCGTCTCGATCCATCGACCTTAACTTCACTTGCTCTTCACCGTTGCATCGGTCCGTCGGCGCCAAGTCTTGCTCAAGCTTCACCATCGCATGGTCCTTCGCTTCGAAGCCTCGACTTGCCCTTCACCTTCACAACCGGTCCATCGAGCCAAGCATCACCTCGGTCTTCATCATCTTGGTCACATGAGTCAATGTCATGTCTCATATTCAATGACCACTTTTATCTAAATCATCCACTTAGATACAAAGGTTAGTCCTAGGTTTCATCAATTAGCCAAAACCAAACTAGGGACTTTCAGCCGTGCTCATGAGGATGCTTCCGCGTCGTCCACCAGGCCTCGGCCCCAGCGCGAACGGCGGCGCTCCACCCCGCACGGATGGCGGCTCGGCCCTAGCGACGACGTCGGCGCTCGGCCCCAGCACGGACGGCAGCTCAGCCCGAGCGCGGAGACGGCGGGCAGTGTTTCCTTTGCCAATCCATGAGCTCGGAGCGGATGTTTTTTTTTTTCCTGTGTTTTACTGTGTCGTTGTGAGAGATCGATTCCAAAGGAATGGAATCCTCTGGTTTTCCTGCACGGCGCCAAAGGGACAATGACGTCAACGGTTCCTCCGGAGTCGATTCCTGTGGTTTTCCAGGGGCCCGTAGAATGTCAGTTTTGCCATGAAATTTCATGGCGCACTAGTAGAATCTCAAGCGGCGAGGTAAAAGAAAAGAAGAATCTCAAGCGGCAAGTCCAAGTTGGTCTCCTCCTCCTCCGCAGGAAATTCTGCACACGCTGCTATCGATTCGGTCCCACCAAGGGTCCACGTCCATCCTGGGCCGTTGGGCCACTTGCAGATTCGAAAGCAGGAAAATGGCGTGGAATTCGAACCTTGGACTGTTCCGGCGCATCGGGGCGCCGGCCCCACCCAACGGCAACGCTGACTGCCACGAAAGCGACGGGACGAGCACGAGACCCGCCGGTCGGAATCCAATGCGCCGAGCAACAGCAAAGAAAGCCCTCACCGTCTCTGCGAGGTGGGCCCAACCTTAGCCTCTCCCAGCAAGAAAGGAACGTGATACCCGCGCGGGCGTGGTCCCCACCTCGCAGCGTGATAGCCTGTGATAGGGACACGGACCCATCACGCCTCGCCTGCCCCCGTCGCGAACGCCACCCGCTTCCCTGACACGCCGGCCCCGCAAGCAACCGCCCTCCTGGCGCCCACACGCCACGGAAAATGAAAAAGGAGGGCGTTAAATACGACACGGCCCAAACTCCCCCAGCGGAGGAAGAGCAGCCGCCGCAGCTATGTCGGGGGGAATTGCCCGCGGCCGCCTCGCCGAGGAGCGCAAGGCCTGGCGCAAGAACCACCCGCACGTACGCGCCCCTCGATTCTCCCTCCGCCCTGCCCTGATTCCGCTTTTCTGTCGCCGCCTGGCCGGGTTGTCTGATCTCTTCTGTTTTGTTTGCTGTGGTGCTGCCGCAGGGTTTCGTCGCGAAGCCGGAGACGCTGCCCGACGGGACGGTGAACCTGATGATCTGGCACTGCACCATCCCCGGCAAACAAGGGGTAAGCGACCTGCGCTCAGGAACCCTAGCTGTCTAGACCAATCGGTGCCTGCCCCTGCAGCTGCCCACTGTTTTTAACAGATCCCTCGCATGGTGAACTAGTCTTGTGTATATGTAGCACTAGCAGCATCAGTCTGTATCGTGGCGTTTTCAGTTCCTTCCTTGTGTGCCATGAGTTTGAGAGTTCGATTGGGATGATTGGTCCATAGGTTTAGTGGACTTTGTTATCGTAGTAACCTCATGCCATTAAATTACTTTTGAGGGTAGCAACATTGTTTTCACTGTATTGTGTAGTTTCTATTATTTGCAAGTGCTAGAGCAGGTACATTTTTTTGTTAAACTTATCATGTAGTTCCCCCAGTGCCATGGCCTGAATTGGGCTTCCGTTTCCTTATAGCTCACTATGACAAATAGGTGGTTTCTTTATCATGGGTTGAACTGTTAACACCTATAGCTACACTATGGATCAATTTGAATGCTTGTTCTGCGTAAACAAATTGGTGGATGAGTTGTCTATATGCTTCAGATGAATTGTTCATTTTTGTTAACTACAATTTCATACCACAGTCGACTGGGATACACTTCAATTGTTGAACTTGGAGTTAATTTAAGTTGTTCAACTAAACACAGGCGGTTTCTTTGAATATTGCTGTGTTCATATGTTTCATTTTTATAATCTGTACAGTTGTCTTTATTTCTGTAAAACTAATATGTTGAGAAAAATGGCACAGAATGCTAAAACCCAATAGAAAAGGTTGCAATTTGGTTTTAGCTGCCTCTTAAGTAAGTTCTTGAGAAGTTTATGGTAGGCCTAATGCTGTAAATGATGGTAATGTTTGATCTTTGTCTTTGGTTGCTTACTAAATGGCACCTCGAATTTTGGATTGTGGGGTACCACTCTTAGTTTAGGTTTACTAGACTTTGTTGAAAATCTAGGTAACATCGGTGTTCTTTAGTTGAGCAAGGGTTTTCCAGCGTGCATATTGATATGATCACCTTACTAAGTTTGAGTGTGTTGTGAGTGTGTGGGTGTTGGTTTGTGTGTGGTGCTGTAAGACCACCTTTTTCCATTCTTAATATATTGATACACAGCTCTCCTGCGTGTTTGAGGGAAAAAAAAGATGATCATTGTAATTCTACTAAATTAGTGAGTCCTGCCAGCCAGCTAGCCAGCTTGTAGTGAGACCTGAAGTGTGGTCATAGGAAATCCAATTTTTGCTCATTTGCTCTTTCTACTATCAAGTGTGAGCAATGGAGGTAGAGGTACAACTAGGTCAGAATAGGTTTCTTTTCTTTTGATGAACTAAATTGTTTGATTTACTTGTTCTCTGTATTGGATGCTTTTAATTCTTTGTTTCAGGTTATATCATTGAATTTGTGCAAGGCTAGGATTCACCAACTTTAGTTGACAGTTGTTTGCATATTATTGTCATGTGTATGTTTATCGAAGCTGTCTGTAATAAGATAATGCAGTTTGAACATTTAACTGATTCCCATCGTTATTTCTTTTGCAGACTGATTGGGAGGGTGGATACTTCCCTCTCACCCTTCATTTCAGTGAGGATTACCCTAGCAAGCCTCCCAAGTGCAAGTTCCCTCAGGGTTTCTTCCACCCAAATGTCTATCCTTCTGGAACAGTCTGCCTCTCGATCCTTAATGAGGACAGCGTAAGCTTTGCAATCATTCTGTAGTGCTGTGTGATGCTGTACAGATTTCATGGCCTTACTGTTCCCCTTTTTTTTTGTCAGGGTTGGAGACCAGCTATTACTGTTAAGCAGATTCTTGTCGGGATCCAGGACTTGCTAGATCAGCCAAATCCTGCTGACCCTGCTCAAACAGATGGCTATCACCTTTTTATCCAGGTTAGTTAAAAGTGATGGACCACAACAAAAGTGATGGACCACAACAAAGATATTGTTTGCCCAAAACCACCTTACTCAGTTTTGAAGTTCAGATAGCCAATCATGTTTGTAACATTTTATTTGGCTTTGCAGGATCCTACAGAATATAAGAGGCGTGTTAGACTGCAAGCGAAGCAGTATCCCGCGTTGGTCTGAGAACTTCGCCCTACTAGGGATCCATGCTGCACATTCGCATAGTTGTTGCTAGTGTCTTGAATGGAAGACCAAATGTAACATGGTGCTTTGAGAGTACCTATCGTTCTTGTGAACTGTCTTTTAACAGTGCTATTAACTGTTTGGAGTGTGTGCTCTGCGGGATGATGTCAAAACCTTGATGTCTGGTTATCAAGAATTGATGTGTGTTGTCTGACAAATCTAAATCTATATCTGTTGGATACCCATTACCTATATTCAAATCCTTATTTGGGTAGGGTGTTGGTTTTTTTATCCAATTGAAATGGCTAGTGGACGATATGGGAATCCTTATTATTTGGGTTTGGTGGTGTGGTGTTATCCAATTTAAATGTGTAGGGGACGGTATGGGAAGTAGATTATCTGTGGCTAAGCCTTTCGCTGGAAGTAGATTATCTATGGGTAAGCCTTTTGCTGAAATCATCAATTAGTAGAAATATAGGGATCAAGTAATACAATCATCTATTATTAGAAATATGTAGATCAAATAATACAATCATATATTATTAGAAATATGTAGATCAAATAATACAAAGTTTGTTTTTGTTGTTTTTATTAGATCACATGTTTATCTTCTGCGGTAGCGAAAATCCTAGGGTGAGAACATGACATTCTTATTTTTAATTTTATTGTCCTTTTGTCTTAGAGCCTACATTTAAATCTAGCCGTACCTGTTTGCATGAAGTAGCTGCCCATTATAAAAAAATCATCTCAACTAATTTTAGTCAATTTTGAGAAAATTTTATGGTGTGGATGAGAGTTTTTTTAATTTTAGGATTTTAGGATCTACATTTAAATATAGACGCACCTGCACGAAGTAGCCGCTTTCAGCTTATCATACCGAGTTATCTTTGAAAGAAACAATTAAACGTAAGGATTTTATTTCTAGGTTTCAGCTTTGGAAAAAAGTCTAGATCACCCCCCAACTATGGGGGGTGGTCTACTTAATCCCCCAAACCATGAAACAGTCTAATTTAACCTTTGAACTTTCCAAAACCGTCTACTTTACCTCTGGGGCAGATTTGGACGTCGGTTTGCTACAGTAATCATGGTTTTGCTACAATAACTGAATCTTTTAAAAATCATAGTAAATCACAGAAAAATCATAAAATAAAAAATCCAATTTTATTGGACTCCACGTGAATAGATCTACACAATGAACATATAATACGTGTAGATCGAGTAGTTAATTTGCATGGATGCGATATTTCACGGGGTACAGCTTTGACATGAAACTTACACACATATAGAGCACGCATATATGTATAAAATGGTAGAATAGAAGCTAGTAGTTCAACTAAAAGCAATAAATATGGATAAAATTAATCATTATCCAATGGGTATGGATAAGATTAGGGATGGCGAGAAATAGATAATGGTGATATGCGTTTGAATCGTGGACAAGCATGAACTTTCTAGCTTCTAGGTATTAGGTTTATTAAAACTTGCTCAGGTTTCCTCGTATGAGAACATTGGAAGCATCGGTGGCTGATCAACATGCTGAAATATGTTGAACTGTTGATGTATGTGTTTTTTAAAAAAAACCTCAAGTTTTTTAGAAACTAACATGCGGTTTAGGCCCCGTTTGACATAGCTCTTAGAGTTGATTGTCTGCTGAATCCAGCATGAGCTCTGCCAAACAGTTTTTCAGAGAGAAGTGATTCTCTGCTGATTCCGTGAAGTGATTCTCTGAGATGAACTTAGAGGAGAGCTAAAAAAAGTAGCCTCTCCTGATTTTGTGAAGTGATTCGCCATCATGATTTCAAGAGTTTATGCTAAAGAATCAAAGAGAATCACTTTCAGTCATAGAATCACTTCTCTCAGAGAATTAGCTTCCATAGAGAATCAGAATCAGATAGAGTTCTAACAGGCCCTTACTTTACCTGGCCCGATGTCGCCGCCACCTCTCACATATCGCCGACGACCCTCTCAGCTCGCCATCATCGCTCCTCTACATGTGGGATTATTAACTGTTCGCCATTATTAGGATTGGCACCTCCTCATATAACAGTTTTACTATTGCCCTTACATTTTTGCCAGCACAGAGAGAAAAAGTTTACAAATTTACCACATTTGCTTACGTGACACGCCAGCCACACACGCCAACATGAATACGAATCAGCGGGTCACGTGAAATATCCATCCTGACCCTCCCCTCTTCACGTACAGTAGGGCTGTATACCCCGGCTGTATGCCGCACATTTCACAAAAACCCCCCTGTTCGTGAGGCGACGACCTAACCCCGGCGTCACGCGAGTTGACGGACGCGGCTCGTGGCCCAAAGAAGTCATCGTCTCCTAGCGTCGCGTTGTACGGGGGAGTCGTCGAGGGGTCGCCGAGGGAAGGATCCAGTGCAAGCGCGCGCGAAGAGAAAGTGAGGGCGCGCGGGAATGGATTTCGTGCACCAAATCCACCACAGCTCTCCATATAATCTTCATTCTTTCCCACTGCCTTCAACACGAGCGAGATGGAGAACCCTAGCTCGAGCACGGCGGCGACCGCAAGAGTGGCGACAGGGCGGAAGGGCAAGGTCGGCGGGGGGCAAGCCTTTTCCTCCATTGGTCGTGGACCGAGCAGGGCAGTGGGCCTCTTCCCCGTTGGAGGCTGATCCACCTCGGTGGGCAATCTCCTCCCCTTTGGTCGTGGATCCAGCCGGGCGGCTGGCCTCGTCCCCTTTGGTCACGGTTCCAGTCCGGCAGCACCTCTCAGCGGCAATGGCGAAGCAGCATGGTCCTCATCCATGTCTACATCCCGTGCGGCCGAATCTCCCCCTATCAGCGGCTTCACTAGCCACGGCAGTGGTGGCTTCGCCGGAACGACTTCGTCGCCACCTGCTGGATTATCGTTCCCTCCATCTCCATCTCCGGCTTGGTGGGGCTCGGATACTGCTAGTCTAGGGTGTTCCTCAGTTCGGCAATCAGATGCAACATGGTAAGAGAGTTTGTGAGCTTTCATTGTTTTTTGTTGTTCAGATCCTCTTCATTTAGATGCATGTTCAGTGTATTTTGAGATTTTGAGATGATGGACTAGCAGTAGCAGTGGATTTTTTAGCAGTCTTGACAAATAGTAGCAGTAGCAGCAACAGTAGATTACTACATGTTTTTTCCCTGAAAATAGATATGAAGTGATTTGAGATGCTGGACTAGCAGTCAGTCGAATTTTAATCAGTCTTGACTGCATGTTTGAGATGCTGGACTAGCGGGCTTTGTTCGCTTGGGCTGAAAATAAGCGGCTGAAAGTACTGTTGGCTGATTTATGTGAGAGAAAACACTGCTGGCTGGCTGAAAATAAGCTGCTAAAAGCTCAAGCGAACAGGCTAGCGGTCAGTAGATGACTGCATGTGAACTTTCCTGAACATGCCATATCTGAACAAGTCAGTTTCCTGAAAAAATGACAAGTGTACTGTATCTATCTGTTACAGAAGTGTCGATTGACTAGTATGTTGTATCAAGCTAGTTTCAGAAGTGTCGATTTGTATCAAGCACTTTGTAAGATATGTTTTGTTGTTCTATACTTAAAGATTGCAGCATGTTTTTTTTCCAGAGAATAGATGGACTAGCAGTAGCATGTTTTTTTTTTCTGAAATAGATATTTTGGAACCCTTCTTTTCTAGGGATGGAGATACACAAGATGGTTTGATGAGGTACTTTGGCAGTCAGGCACATAATTTTCATTTGGTTGGAATATCTTCTCACAGTAGTCATATCAATGTATCTATTCCTGAAACCAATGGAGGTAGTTCTCCCTCAGATGTGGAGATCGTATCAGAGCAGGAACCTATTTTTGTCAATGACGAGAATGGAATGGTTAGGACTGAGAAGCGGATTATGTGGACACCAGATGAAGACGAAAGATTAATGGCTGCTTGGATTGAAAATTCAACAGACTCAGCCACCGGGGCCGATAGGAAGGGCGAAGCATATTGGGGTGATGTCATCAAGGCATACAACAAGGGCACCCCACCGCAAAGGCAAAGGAAAGCAAAGCAAGCGAAGGATAGATGGCACAAGATTAATAGGTGGTGTGACCTCTTTGAAGGTGATTATTTGAAGGCTCGCAAGGTGTTTACAAGTGGCTACAACGATCAGATGTGGATGGATGCATATGAAGAGTTCTATTTGGATCACAAGATTGGACCCTTCACGATTAAGAATGTTTGGAAAATCTATCGTAAAATGCTGAAGTGGAAAACATACAATGACGAGCTAAAGAACGCTCGTAAAAGGAAGTCATATCACCACGAAGAAGACGTGCAAAATGTTGAAAGTGAAGATGAGATGCCAAAGCGACCAATTGGACAAAAGGCAGCTAAAAAGGCCGCTCTTGCTGCAGAAGGGAATTCTACAACAATGAGTGATGCTGGAAAATCAAAGGAATATGCAATTAATGTGGAAAAGCTTGATAAATTGAGCAAGTATCAAGAAGAAGTCAATGCAAACCGTTTGAAACTGCTAGAGCTGCACCAAAAGCTATCTTCTGATAAGATTGAGACCACAAGGCTTGCCCATCTAACAGCACAGGAGAACAGAGAGTCCAAGAAACTTGAGATGGAAGGGAAGAAGCTTGAGATGAAAGGGAAGAAGCTTGAGAAAGAATCGAAGATGATGGACACATATAATAACCTCATCTCACAAGATACAAGTTCAATGACCGATGACGAAAAGGCTAAGCGAGTTGCTGCCATAAAGTGTTTGAGGAAGATGCTTTTTCCTAAAATTATCTAGTTTGGTATGCCTTTTAATTCTTGTACATTATAATCTAAGAAGTCTTTGGGAGCTGTCATGTTTAACTGATGCTGCTATTTTCTAACTGTGCAGGACATGTTTGTATCTCTGATCTGAGATAATGAAAGGTGTTGTCATGTAGCTGCTGATGTATGGAGGTGTCATTCTGATTTATGGAGTTGCAGAAAACCTGTCTTAGGTTGCATCTGTGCTCTGCGCCTTATGCTTAATCCGTTAAATTCAGTTAAAAACCTGTAGCCTATGTTCAGTTAGCTTGTCATGGGATTTTTCTGAACTAGTTATTTGCACTGCTATCTGAATGTCATGTGATTTTTCTGAACTAGTTATTTGCACTGCTGTCTAAATGTCATGGGAGTTTTCTGAATGTGAACAGAAGAGCCCCTTTTCGTTTTCTGAATGCCAACCGAGGTGCTCCACTAAGGTAGACCTTCATTGATATTTTTTAATGTAAACAGAGGTGCTCTATCAGTTACATTCTGAATGCATGTTACTAGTGCAACACTATTTTTTAATGCGTGTCCACTAGCATCAATTGCATACTATAAAATGGTACTAGTTGCATTGTAGCATTGTACATTCCTCCCTTCCGGCACTTGCTGTAGTTAGTTTCTATGGAGCCAAGTGATGAAGAAGGCGACCTACAAGATGCCGAAGACTTTGATTCTACAGAGGTATTCACCGTGGATGATATGCTAGCAGAGGATGAAATATTAGAAGATATTGTAGCAGAGGAATTCAAGGCCGACATGGATGGCGAAGCATCTATAGTATCTCACCGTCGTCGACAGAGTGGACCAAGGAGGTACATACCAAGGAATCGAGAAGCATGTCATGATGATCTTGTCACTAATTACTTTTCTGCAAATCCTATCTACACCGAGGAGATGTTCCGTAGGAGATTTAGGATGCATAAGCCTTTGTTTCTACGTATCATGCAAGCACTTAGTGATTGGTCACCTTATTTCACCCAAAGAGTCGATGCTACTGGTAGGAGTGGTCTTTCACCGCTTCAAAAGTGTACTGCGGCTATCAGGATGCTAGCTTATGGAACCTCAGCTGATCAACTTGATGAGGTGTTAAAGATTGCTGCAAGTACTTGTTTAGAGATTTTGGGGAAATTTGCTGAAGGTGTGATTGAAAATTTTAGTGAAGAATATTTGTGCCCTCCAAGGAGTGATGAACTAGAAAAAATTTTAAAAGAAAATGAGGCTCATGGTTTTCCAGGAATGTTGGGAAGCATCGATTGTATGCATTGGACATGGAAGAATTGCCCGAAAGGTTGGGCAGACATGTTCACACGTGGTGATAAGGGTGTTCCTACTATGATCCTTGAAGCAGTGGCAACTAGGGATCTCCGTATATGACATGCTTTCTTTAGTACCGCTGGGTCTAAGAACGACATAAATGTTCTAAACAAGTCACCATTGTTCATTCAAGCAATAAAAGGGAAAGCTCCTACGATACACTATAATGTAAATGGAACAGAATATGACATGGGTTACTATCTTGCCAATAGAATATATATCCTAAATGGGCAGTATTCGTGAAGACAGTGAAGACCCCTCAGTCGGCGGAAGACAAATTATTTGCATTGATGCAAGAAGGGGCGAGGAAAGATGTCGAGTGCGCATTTGGTGTACTGCAATCACGCTTTGATATTGTTCGTCGACCAGCAAGGTTATGGAAGCAAGGGGACGCTATCAACATAATGTAAACTTGTGTTATCCTTCACAATATGATAGTGGAAGACGAGAAGGAATCAATTAGAGAAGTCTTGGATTTGAATGAGAATCCAAGTGCGACGATAGTGCTCCCACCTGAAGTGTGTACAAATGACAACCCCAATCCAAACTTCACAGAGGCACTTCGCATAAATTCGGCTATCAAAGCTCGGCCGACACATAGAAAACTCAAGAAAGATCTAATCGAGCATATATGGCAACGCTATGGCAACAAAGGAAATTAGAAAGGTACTACAATAATATAATTGTTTGGCCCTTGCCGTAGTGCTGCTATGTATGCACACGGTCTTTACTTCCCATGCATGCAAACGTTGTTGAGTCCGGTCTCCGTTTGGAGCTTTTGGAAGATAATATATTGATGGTTTTTAAAATATAGTGTAATCATTGCTCTTATTTATGCTTGACACATTTTCTATCAAATAGCCACACAATGGTATACACAAATTTATTCGTAGTTGATCTTAGCTATGTGCAATGCATTAAATAGCTTGCAGACGATGAGATAGACTATGGGTTGTATGATCTGTCTTTATATCTGTCTATATGGTGGATTCGAGGTACTTACAGACGACCCCTGTCTATCCGTTGTACATGCCCTAACGCGGCCCATTCGTCTGCTTGCCCGATTCTCCCAGATGAACGCCATCTTCCGCGGGTGGTGAAGATGATTGATAAGTTGCTACCTGCCCTTTGCATCTCACTACCTTATTACGTACCTTAGTATTTGTTTTCTGTTATTGTGACCTTTGATTGGTGTTTCCCATTCATGTAAATGTCATTGGGGATTTCTCGGGATGCTCCCTCTTCTATTTATCGCCTAATATTTTTTCTGGTTTGATTTTTTCAATGCCTATATAAATTATGACCAAGATATTTTGGTATATTTAGCTGCATATTCATGCAATTTAATTACTTATGGTATGATTCAAAAATAATATAATTCCACATTTTAGTGGGAATTTTATTACTCTTGAACAATTCTGCAAAATCATTAGTGCTCAATTTTCTTAAATTTATATTTGTAGTTAAATATGCACCTTTTTCCAAATACAAAGTTACGTTAGTTTGTTTTGATGTTCCAAGAACCTTTATGCGTATAGTAATGACATATGGATGACATTTGCTTCACTTTTGACATTGCCTATGGTTTCTTCTTAATTATGTTTTACCTCTCCTGTAGTTTTGTGCAAACCTCAAAATGCTAGCTTTGGGGCCACAAAGGAGTTATTGGATGATGACATCGACGATGAGCATGAGGCACAAAAGATGGGGTGGAAGTGGAAGACTGTCCAATAAGAAGCTGGAGCACATGATGAAGACAGCACACCTCAAAACCAATCTGAACAGGCCTGATTGTAGAGTTGCTTGTGATTTTGTTTGACAATTGTGTACACAATATTATTATAGTTATTTTTTTGACACCCCTCGTCTGGATACAGTTGTAGAATCTGTTCATACACGTACACGCACACCCCATTCACACACACTAAACGCGTACAAACAGTCCTACAACTATACACAGAACCGAAGACCGCATCCTTGTAGAGATCACCGGAATCATACAAGACTCCGTAGATGACGGGCACGTTATAATCCCTTTGTGGCTTCACGCGTGAAAGTCTACAGATTATTTGAAAAACACCGTTTCCGGTGAGAAACACCAGCATCGAACCCGGAGTTCGAACGCTGGTGGGTAGCATGCCCACTGGCCACCGCTACCAAAAAAATATTATTATAGTTATGTGTTACCAAGATTAAGTTTTGTTCGTCTAATATTATGTAAAATTACTCTTCAATATATTTAATAACAACCAATGGCGAATCGGATTTTGTAGTCGATCTTTGAAACAATATTTGCATATTTACGTTTTTTAGAAAATAAAGCGTTATGATTTATATCAATATCAATGTATGAAGCAATCCTTTGATAACCTGTTGAAATTAAGACCGCGGACAAGGTGCCCTTGGGCCCGAGATGTTCTAGTAGGAATGTATATTTAACTTTTTTTAATACGATGCATGTTGTTTGATTATTGGTGTGTACTATGTGCCTGTGGACTTCTGATGCCGTATTGTTCTCTTGTTTCTTTGTGCGAGTTGAAAAATAAGCTATCTTTCTCGCGTGAAAAGGAACGATGAGACATCTCTGTTTTACGAAAAGGTTTATAGTTGCAGGATGGATCAAGCAAAGTCGTGGACTTTGATGCCCGTAAGACCATGAGATCTTAAGCAAGGCGAGGTCAAACTGATAGGCCGTAGCCTCATTATTAAGAAAGGTAACCAAAGTTGTGGATGGTAATCTTAAGCAAGGGGAAGTCACACTTAACATAACATAGTAGGACAATTTTATTTTATGACAGTATATTGATTGTTTCAGTTTTACATTATGGCTATCCTACTCCTACAGTTTGATGACCTGATTTGAATGTGCAGTTTCAACAATCTAATGTTAGCGAATATAGCTAGCTTGCAGCCAAAAAATCATTTCATTGTTGATTGCCATAAAAATGTTATCTTCATGGTGTGGCCATTCAAATTCAAGAAAAAAATTATCACACGTACTATTAGAAGAAAAAACTTATTCGACAAAGTAAAAGAAGCACGACACGTCCGGTCACCATAGCACATGGGCTACGGCGGCAACTCAACTCGTACCGTCGTACGACACGACGAATCAGTCCAGCTTGACGGTGGAGAATAGGTAGTGGACGAAGCAGAAGGACGCGCCGAGTCCGACAGCGCCGGTGGCGAGCATGACGGCGAGAGCCATGAGCAAGGAGTAGCCAACGTAGAGCGCGGCAGAGACGGGCCCGGCGAGGCTGTGCAGCTCGAACACCAGGTAGTAGACGGCGTAGCCCAGGGTGTAGAGCGCAACGGAGCCGGAGGCGAAGAAGGCGCGCCACCACCACCTCCAGTCCTCCACGCACAGGCCCATGTACGTGAGCACCACCGACACCTCGGCGCACACCGTCACCAGCAGCGCCAGCACCACCAGCAGGAACCCGAACACGTAGTAGACGCGGCCCAGCCACAGGCTCGACATGATGAAGAAGAGCTCGATGAACAGCGTCCCGAACGGCAGGGTCCCGGCCACCGCCACGAACAACCACGGCGAGCACTGTGCCGCCGGCATCTGCCATGCATCATGCATGCATTTAATTTTGGGCTTTTGGCAATGTCAGCAGTAACATGCATACCCATGCATGCTCTTCAATCAAAGAAGAAAGAACGAAGGTTAATTACCTGGCGGGCGACCTTGTTGGTCTTGACAGGAAACTCGATGTGGCGAAGGCGGGAGGCGAGGAGGCCGCCGGCAAGGGTGAGGGGCACGGAGACGAAGATGTTGAACTGATCTCCTCCCCAGGAGGCCCAACGGCCCGCTGGGACTTGGTCAAGCGTCCTGATCGGGGGCGCCCAACCGTATGTGGTTGAAGGGCCCCTGTCACGCTGCGCAATAAATATAGGTGGGGGCTGGCGGCTCGGGCTACGAGGTTGACCGGCAGTCACACACCCCACCGAAACCCTAATCCGATCTAGTGAGGGCGCAGTCAGTGACGGGAAGCTCCCTCACCGCCACTTCACCGCGCCACCGTCTCCACTGCTTCAACCCCCCTTCACCGACCGTCGCTGCCTAGCGCAGATCGCCACCGCCGAGACGATGGCGAACACCGGCTCCAGCTCCTCCTCTGCACCGGTTCTCCCCAACACCACTGGTCTGCACTACTACCTCTCCTAGTATCTTTAAATGAGAAATATTGTTGTTCTTCATGAATCAAAGACTTGTACCCTCTGGATCTACTACTACCAATCCTAAATGTTTCTAACAATGGTATCAAAGCCGGACTAAGTAGTGGATCTAGGTCGGGTAAAAGAAAAACAGAAAAGACCCGAACCCTAACCCTAACCGAGAAAAGCAAAGAAAAGAGAGACCGATATTGAATCGGTCAAGAAATCCGAACCATAACCCTAAAAGAAAGAGGAGGAAGGGTCCCTACCCGATTTCCTTACCGGCACAAGAAGATCAGCCGCGCCGCCACTCTCACCGGCGCGCGGAACGGAGCCGAGCTGGCACTCATCACTGTGCGCGCTGGCTTGGGCACAGCCGCACAGGGCACAGCCGCAAGGCCGCTCGACGGTGGCGCGCTCAGCCTAGGGCGAGCGCGCGCGCCGGCGAAGGGCCCCGCAGCTGCGCCGCCACCTTCTCTCCCTCTCCGGCCATCACTGGTGACCGCCGTCGCTGCGGCTGTTTTCGGTGCGGGCTAAGGCAAGAGAACAGAGGAGAAGGGGAAAGGGAAAGAAATGGAAAGAGGAGTCGACCGGTCTTGCCCGCGGCGCTTTTCTTCACCGGCGCCGGCGATCACCATAGCTGCCGCCGCGGTCGCCTCTGGGGGAGAGAGAGAAAGCAGAGAGGTGGAAATGGAGGATTAGGGCTTGGGTGAGAGACGGGCGGCGGTTTTGATCCAGCGAGATCAACGGGCAGCCGTCCGATCTGTTTCAAGGGCTGCGATCGCGCCAAGGGCGCTCGGGCCACTTACGGCCCATGCGGGCGAGCGAAATTCCGGCCCAGGCCCACGTTGTGGCCTGGGCGCGGGAAGAGGCCACCGAGCGAACTGGGCTTTTGCGGCTGGGCCGCCGCTGTGCGCTGGGCCGAAGCAAGGAGCCCGCTGCTGCTGCTGGGCAACTGCCAGAGCGCGTTTTGGGCCGCGGAGCCGCTGCTGGGCTGCGGAGCCGCGCAACAGAGCACGAGCACCATTGGGCCGCACGCGCGCAAGCGGGCCTTTGGGCCACGGGCCGGAAAGAAAAGCGCAGCAGTCAAGCAGGCCTTCGGGCTAAAATATACAGTGACTAGTTTGAAGTCAGTTTTATTATTTCAGAAGCATATTTGATGAATTTGATTCATTTTTTTTATAATTTTATCCAACGATAATTTTGTTCAGTAAAGTATTGTAAAGTGCTTCTGAAAAATAGAATTATGTGATTTATTAACTGTTTCCGCTGCAAAGTTAAAGTTTATTGTCTTCTCATTAAATTCGAACCAACGGGAGGATTTAATTTGAAGAGCAGTTATAGTTATTCAGTAAATGATAATGAAAAGTTGATCCTCCAGCTAAAGTTGGAACCAACGGGAATTTTAAATTGGAGAAATAATCAGTTTATAGTTAAGATAAATTATAATATTGTTATTTTCTGACCAACGTTGATGATAACAATATTATAAGTTTATTTATGAGTTTAAGTTTAAAGAAAATTATGATATTGTTATTTTCTGACCAACGTGGATGATAACAATATTATAATTCTATGAGTTTTATGTTTAAAGTTTAAATCTCTGATAAATTTTGTATCAAAGTGACCAATTTTCAGAGAATAGATAAGAAACAAGAGATGCTTCGGAGTGAGCAGAATGTAATATATTTTCATGTTTCCGCTGCAATGATGATGATCTTCAAAATTAAATTCGAACCAACGGAAGAATTTAATTTTGAAAAGGGTTATAAGATAATTGAGTTTTCATATGTTAATTTTATTTCTGCCCAACGGTGATGTGGAATTGATGTATAAGATTGATGGTTTTGTTCTATTTCTGCCCAACGGTGATATAGAATAGAACTTAAAGTTTAAAAGTTTAATGTGCATGTCTTTAACCAGACCAATGTATTAATGTTTTTCAGACAATGAACTTCATGCCTTTATTCTTGAAGGGTGAAAAGGAAATGAGCTGGGTACTTGTGACTCATAAGATGAAAAGTGCAATTTTTGCAGAAAGAAGACCATTGTGTAATGGACTGCGGTCTCTTTAAAGAATGGCTTCAAAAGGAAAATGATTCCAGGATATTGATACAAGAAAGAAATAGAACAATAAGAGCTTAGTTTAAAAGATGTCTTTTATGTACTTCTTATGAAGAAGATTTTAGTTATCATCATGATAAAAGATGTAATAAGTAATATAATTTTTAATCTTAATCATCATGATTTCAAATGTAATAAGTGACATGCATGTTTAATTTGACCAACGTCAGATTAAACATGTGTGTTAAAGAGTATTTGGATTTATTTCTAAATTTATTGATTGAATATGAGCCAATATTGATATTTATGTCCCTTCAAGAAAATTATCTCGCATGGCGGGAAAAAGTTTGTGATAGTACCCGCATGACGGGAAAAGTTTGAGAAAATACCCGCATAGCGGGGTAAAGTTGGCATAGTACTTATGTTAATAAATCCTGCATGGCGGGAGAAATTTGACATAGTATTTATCCTGTATGGCAGGAGAAAATTGTAAGGACTCATGTGCTTTGAGTGTATTTCGCACAGGGAGAAAAGTTTAAGGTAGCTCTTATACTATCCTAGTATAAGTTTAAGAAGAACAGAAAGTTACAGACGAACCTCAGGATAAGAATGAAATGCAAACGTGACTTGCGAAAGTATCAATGATAAAAGACTCTGTTGAGTTCTTAAGTAAAATGAGGAAAAAGTACTCCCAACGAATTAAGAAATAATTTCATTTGCATGATGTAATCATGTGGATGAAGAAAGTAATCAAAGTTTCCTCATTCATAAAAGTTATGGATAGTTTTCGAAATTGTGGTAGAAAAGTTCGTACCACATTTCGAGGGGGAGAAAGGTGAGATCAATTAAGAAAGATACTTCCCCATAATTCAGACAATACGATGCATACTAAAGTGATCTATAAAAGATGAATGTGATCGTCGGGGGAGTAAGACGGTCATAATATCGATACCCCTAAAATAAAGAAATAGCTAAATTCATGGACTTTTATAGTTACAATAGAAAGATAGAATAGTCGGCCAGTATTCATACTGGACGTGTTCAGAGTTATTAAGACGATGCTAAATGCGCCATATGAGTTTTAGCAGATTAAACCCAAAATGAGAAAGTTTGAAGATAGGATAATCTAGGGGAGCATGGTACAAAGAAACCTGACTCCGCAAGGAGGATGAATAATGTAAATAAGGATCTTGTTACACAGGATCTTATAGAATCAATTGTCTTTTGGCAATAAAGGTCAAGAAATGCTAGTAGCTAAGGCCCTAGAAAGTCTCAAAGAATAAGAAAATCAGATACTTCTGATGATTATAAAGTCTATATTAGTGAAATTCAAATGGAGGTTAATCCCACCTAATTTGAAGAAGCCATGAGAGGCGTTCACTCGTCCAAGTGGCAAGAAGCAAAGAAAGATAAAATGAAATCGATAATACCAATAATACTTTGAGATCTAGAATAAATTCCTAAGGAGCCAAAACAGTAGGCTATAATGAGTCTACAAGACAAAATGTGACTCCAAAGAAAATATGTAAAGATGTGGAGCGCGACTTGAATCAAAAGTTTTTGCGCGAAGCGAATGAATAGATTACAATGAGTGCTAGTGGCACATCAAGATCTGAGTTACATCAGATGAAAGTAAAGACAATATTTCCCAATGGGATTTGTATGAAAATGATTATGTGGCACAATCCAGAGGTTTTGTCATGAAAAGAAAAGAATGTAAGGGATGCCACCTGTAGAAATCTCTTATGGACTGGAGCAAATCTCTAGACAGTGGCATTTGAAGTTGAAGAGTCAATTATAAATTTTGGGTTAAAGAGAATGAGAGGACAATTGCGTTTGTACAAAGTTATAGAAGGGGAAGTTCATTTCCTAATCCTGTGTGGATGACACCCTAATTGTTAGTAGTGATGTCAATCTACTGCATGAGAAGAAGTTCTTGTCCTCAAGGTTGAATAAGAAAATTCTCGGTGAAATGTATCTCGTTAAAAGAATTGAAATTCACCGAGATAGAAGAAAAGGGGTATTATGACTATCGCATAGGCATGCTAAGAAAAGTTTCTAAAGAAATAAAGTACCTATGCGGGTAAACCTACGCCTGTTCTCATGGTCAGGGTAATAGTTTTGAGAACTTTAATGTTCCAAAAGCAATATAAGATTATTATAGATGGACGTCCTATATGCTTCAGCTGTTGAAAGCTTAATGAGTACAAAGACAAGACCTTGCCCTGACACAGTTTAGGTATTCGGGTTGTTTTGGCAAAAGACCAGTCCAGATATAGATCACTGGAATGGAGTTAAAAATGTCGGCCTCATGCTAAAAGGAAAGAACAAGTACTCTCAAGTAGTTGTGGGTACAAATGTTATATTTTGGCGAGATGTTTAGTGAAACCCACATAGTAGCTAACACTCGTAGTTGGAGTTTTATTGTGGAAAAGCTCTGAAAGAAACAGTTCTAGTATCATCAGTGATGTAAAGCTGTAATATAGCATGATATGAGGCTGAGGGACAGGCAAAATAGTTAAAGAACTTTACCCGGAATGGATAATGGTTGTCAACAGCAATGACCATTTGAATAGTTTGCTCCTAAGACAACGGGTCAAGTGTACTGCCAAACATGTTGACATTAAAGTTATATGCTGTTAAGGAGAAAGTCCGGAATCATATTAAAAGGTATCGAACGTAAAAGTAACAAGCTAGTGCTTGCGGATCCGCTTACCAAAGGCTTACCACCCAGTGTGTTCAGAGAACACGCAGTCGACATGGGTTTATGGTATAGCCTATGTTTTTCAGACAATAAAGGGCCCAAAAGTTAATGAATTTATTTCAGAACGGAGACATGTATCGTGGCTGTGAAATCTATCGGCAATAGACCGTGACGAGGAAGCACGCTCGATGCACTAATCTGTGATGGAATAAGTAAAAGTGAAATGTATTAAAGTTAAAAGTGTGAGTTGAGATAAGGGGGAGAATGTTGAACTGATCTCCTCCCCAGGAGGCCCAACGGCCCGCTGGGACTTGGTCAAGCGTCCTGATCGGGGGCGCCCAACCGTATGTAGTTGAAGGGCGCCTGTCACGCTGCACAATAAATATAGGTGGGGGCTGGCGGCTCGGGCTACGAGGTTGACCGGCAGTCACACACCCCACCGAAACCCTAATCCGATCTAGTGAGGGCGCAGTCAGTGACGGGAAGCTCCCTCACCGCCACTTCACCGCGCCACCGTCTCCACTGCTTCGACCCCCCTTCACCGACCGTCGCTGCCTAGCGCAGATCGCCACCGCCGAGACGATGGCGAACACCGGCTCCAGCTCCTCCTCTGCACCGGTTCTCCCCAACACCACTGGTCTGCACTACTACCTCTCCTAGTATCTTTAAATGAGAAATATTATTGTTCTTTATAAATCAAAGACTTGTACCCTCTGGATCTACTACTACCGATCCTAAATGTTTCTAACAGAAGAACCACAGGAGGAGGATAACGACGAAAAGCAGGAACGGCACGGCGCCGGTGCTTCCGTTGTACCAGAGCACGCAGTTGAGCACGGTGAACACGGCGAACCCGATGCCCGGGAAGGCGAACGACGCGCGCCACGCCACGGACTTCCACCCGGCGGTGTCGCCCTGCCGAACCGTCTTCCAGAGACTCACGGCCGTGTACCCGGCGGCCACGCCTAGGACGAGGTAGAAGCACAGCATGCCCGTGACCAGCGCGCCGCGGCACGCGGGCGACATGAACCCGAGCGCGGCGAAGACAATGGTGACCACGCCCATACCTAGGATGCGCACGCCATCGCCGACGAGAACGCAGAGGAGCACCGGGTGGCTGGGCTCCCGGAACACGTCGCCGGCCACGAGCTTCCACCCGGCTAGCTCGTCCGCGTGCGTCCCGGACTCGCTGCCGCCGAGCTCCTCGTACTGCGCGAGGTCGCGCCGCACGGTGCGCAGCAGGATGACGAGCACGATCGCGGCCAGGAACGAGACCACCACGATGGAGTTGAGGATGGAGAACCAGTGCACCTTGGCACCGCCCATCTCGAGGTACGCGTCCCAGCGCGACGGCCACTCGATGCCGCTCTCCACGAAGGCCACCTCGTAGGAGAAGACCAGCGGCCTGTTGTCCTGCACGCTTATGCTCACCACCGACGGGTCGCAGCCGGCGGCTGCCTTGGACGTGATCTCGTCGTACATGGTCTTGTTCTTGACAGCCGCCGCGTCGTGCTCCACGCTGCACGGGACGACTTCGAACCCGACGACCGTGTAGCCGCTGCCCTCCTTGCCGCCGGTGTAGCTGAGCAGATCGGCCCCGTCGGCGGTCGCCATCAAGGTCTCCACCCTGGTGGTGGTGTTCTGCTTGTTCACCAGCACGGTGAGCTTTATGTGGTTGTTCACCGTAGTCGGCGCGAACACCGACTGGGAAGCCGGTGGACCGGAGGAGCACGTCGGGCGCGACCGGGTTCTTCACGTAGCGCATGACAGGGAGGGTGTCGAGGAGGAGGTTGACCTGGTAGGCGTCATCGATGCGGGACTTGATGAGCTCGGCGGTGCCGGGGGACAGCGGGTTGGTGCGGCAGAGGAACAAGGGCGTGGCGGTGTTGTTGAGCATGGAGAAGCGGTACGGCGACGTCTCGATGCGGTCGCCGAGGAGGAGCTCGCCGAGGCTCTCGGCGGCGTGCCGGGCGCCGTGTTGCGGGGCGCAGAAGGGAAGGGAGTAGTAAGGGTAGGGGAGCTTGGAGGACGGCGAGGTCAGGGAGTTCACCTTGGCGGCAAGGGTGTCGCCGGGGCGGTACCGCTGAGGATAGCTACCCGGGAGGTAGAATGCGGCGGCCGGACAGTGGCCAGAATGGATGAAGAGAATGAGCAGGAAGGCAGAGATGGTGGTGGTGGACGCGCAGAGAGAAGCCATGTCTGTGGACTGTGGCCTTCCACTTCCAGGTGGAGGACAGTAGGAAGCGATCGAGCTGATGGACTGGAAGGCGATCAGCTGAATGTGTTCTGCATTGCATGCTGTTCTTATGATGAGTATTAGTGCTTTGATTATGAACCAAGAAAAGTGAAGACGATTTAATGCAGCTCAACTCAAAGTGCTCAGTAGTCAACTGAGACTCTCTGAGCACTTTGGTACCGATTGGGTCAGCTGCACTAGGGTGGAGTACTGGAGTAGTGGAGTTCGATAGGCCAACACTTTGGTAAAGTTTAAGCAATTGAATAAGAGAAACCACTAAAGGGTCCAGAAGCTTTGAAGTTCTTGAAATGTTAAGCCGTGAACCTACATAGCAGTGTACTATAGATTAGTGTGGCATGATTATATAAAGAATCGCAATTGCAGCTAGGATTGCACTAGACAAGGACAGTTTGGTGTCAGTGGTTCAATCCGTTGACTACTTCATACAGATAAAAACCTGTGTTTTAGTAACAGGTGTAGCATGTCTCGAGCAGTAGTATCTAGTGTTTCAGAGTAGGATAGGATCATAGGAAGCTGATGGTTTGCAGCGAGGTATTTCTGTTACAAACGACCTTAAAAATGACACAATGCCATTGGTAATGTTTGATCTTGGATGAGCATTTTACTGCCACTATCTTCTCGCTAGATTTTATACTTTTGCATACTGGTCACCCAGTACATGTACTATATTGTTATATTTTTTGTTGTATCCGCAGACACTCCTGTGGGTTATTTGTGCTCAAGTATATGGAGCTCTGGAATGGAAGAAGGCCAGTACCAGATTTCACACAGGTCAGCCAATAGCCCAACATGTACATTAACTTAACATTCATTGTACTTAAGTGATTATGGGAGTAGTGATGATGGAATTGTTAATCAGGAGGACATTCACATCTTTCAAATGAAAATGATTGCAAACCCACAAATCATATAGAAGAATCCAAAGAAGCTGTAGCATCATGGAAGCATGAAACCCTCTGAAAAAAATAGATATTCATTTTGGTCACATTGCTGTTTGTTTGGTGCGATTCGGATTGTCAGTGAAACTATGTTCGTTTAAGTTCATTTGTTAGCTTCAAAAGTTTGTTTAGCTTTAGTTCAATGTTCAGACTCATCATATGACATGTTTGGTTCAGAATTGAGATTGGGTTGAGTGGTTTGTTTAGTTTTAGTTGGAACTCCATGTTGCTGCTATTTGCACTTTCCAATTCAGTCATGAAATTCTTTATTGGGGTATCACAATGTGCTTTTGGTTGTGAACTTGATGAATGATGAGTTGCAGGATAAAAAAAAACCCCTCCTTTTGTCCTGCAAATGCTTCTACCCAATTCGGTGAATGCTGATACACAACTGGGTGCAGAATCAGAATGTGCTCACAAGAAATTCACCATATTCAATTTATGTGGGCTCCCCTGGACCCAGTTTTTGGGTAAAAATGCTACACTGCAATAGAATCACAATGACACGTATTTGATGGACTTGAGAGCTACATGTGAGATGCCATGAGCAATAGTTAAGGTCTTCTACATGTACCTTTTTTTTCCTCGAACACACAGGTGAGGTCCACATCATTATACTAAAGAGAGGCTTCTACATGTACTTACTAGGCCAAATGCTACCATATTAGGAGGATGCTTAATTTTGTTCAGAAGGCTCCTTAGAACTGAGTTGAGACCCAGCCAAGTCATCCAAAGTAAAGTTGAGAGTATCCGTTGAACCTTTCTTCACCTCCTCTCCTTAGGCCGCTAGGAAGTCCTCGATGCTCCCTGGCTCCCCAAACCATCCAAGCCTATCTGCTATGAGGTGGAGATTGTTGCAGCCACCGCACCGTGCAACCACAACTCCATTCTGGTACGAGTCCTTGCTAGCCATCTTCATAGATCTGGTCTTCCACACATTGCGTGTAAAGATCACGGCGAGGTCATGTCTGGGTGAGATCTTTAGGTTGGAGGTGTCCCTGACTTTGAAGCTAGACTCCGATGTCAGGACTGAAGCCAGCGCGGGAGTTGTTTTGGAATCATGTTGGTCCTGGGTATCTGTTGCAATATTGCTCACTCCGGTAACTGTTAAGAGGACCTTAGCCCCAGAGTTGCGGGTGGAGGAAATGAGAATCCAGCAATGACAGGAGTTTCCAGGTCAATGCTCAACTAATCTGCTTTGCAAAATTGCAAAATAGCTATGGTACACTCAAGGATGAAGCAGTAACCACAAATAGACATTTGTGCTCCCATGTCACGACTAGGGAGTCAGTTTATTATTGTACCAATTATCGTTAGCTCTTTGTGAAAGTAGGGTAGTAGCAACCAACATAGGGATTAGGGAGCACAGAGTAGAAACTTGTAAAGCATGAATTGGACACAGCATGCATTCTTAAGTAAACCAGCCCTGAATACATGGCGCACAAAACATTCAGTCACAAATTCAAACCAATGAAACCTTAGCTTGTGCTTACTGCTAAGGATAGCTACCCGGGAGGTAGAATGCAGCGGCCGGAGAGTGGCCGGAATGGATGAAGAGTATGAGTAGGAAGGCAAAGATGGTGGTGGTGGATGCGCAGAGAGAAGCCATGGCTGTGGCCTATATGGCCTTTCCACTTCCAGGTGGAGGACAAGAGGAAACGATCGAGCTATTGGACTGGAAGGCGATCAGCTGAATGTGTTCTGCAATGCAAGGTGTTCTTGTGATGACTAGTGCTTTCATTATGAACCAAGAAAACTAGAAAAGTGAGCAAAATTTAATGCAGCTCAACTCAAAGTGCTCAGTAGGCAACTGATAAGACTCTCTGAAACGAATTTAAACATTATATAAATCCTGGGCCGTCGCTCTTAGCCATGCTCATAAATTGAGCTCTTGGCTAATCTATGAGCATCAACATTTGAGTTTGTGCTCTCATGAGCAACCACACATTTGAGTTCGTGCTCTCATGAGCAATCAGACATTTAAGGACTATAGAAGACATTGACAGAGGCAAAACATCTCCATTCGCCCATTGCTACAACTTATGCCACCAGCCTTTTAAAATTCTCAGCTTTTCTCATACATCTCCTTACAACTTCACATCACCTTCTTTCTTTCTTGGCTGCATTCTTATCCCCACCTGCCTCCTCAACTTTGTCCGAGAATGTAAATTGGGAAGAAAAAAGGAAAATTACTTAGCACAAGTTTTGAAGAACATTTAATGACATGTTTTGAGGTAGTATTTACCACTTTGTGTTTAGCAAGAAATGACTTCAAATCTTCATGACTGACACAGTAACCCATCAAGCCATTGAATACACCATGGTACATACCAACGTAATCAGATTGATCATTTATAATTATGCCTCCAGAAAATCTATTGGTCGACACCATCCTGTGAACCTCCAGAAACTTTTATGGTGTAATCTTTGTTGTTGAGGCTGCTGACGGCGTCATTCGTCCAAACACTGTGAGAGACCTGTCCTAGGGCCAAAGACCTGTACCTCTTTGACGGCCAACCAATGAGAAAAACCTTGCTGAGCTCAGTAGGATACAACGGAGACAACTTGATCCAAGGGTGTCCAGCGCTGCATGTTTTTTGCTTTTAAGTTGATCGAGCTCAATTTCCAAAACTATAAGATCTAGCTTTATGTCCACGACAACAGGCCATGCTGGTGTAGTGCTCGGGCGGAAGGCATCATACGGCTACGCATCTGGACAATCTCAGACTCATGGTGCATATCAAATCAGAATACTCTATTTAAATCTTTGGTGCTTCGGCTAAGCCTGAAGTGAAAACGTCTTATGAGCACACGTTAAGATCGTTAGTATGTTATCCTTTACTGCTACTATAAACTCCATTAAATACCTTCCTGCTGTACCTGTAAAATATTTTTTTACGAGAACAAAACCTTAAAAAAATTACGAAGCATCTTTACTCTAGTGCCTTATGCTCATATGCTGCCTTTATTTGCAGAATTGCGACTATATTAGTTACTTTCCATCCACTACTCCTCACTCATGCTCGCCGCTGCATCAGCTGCAAATGAGTACAGCCATTAGCCAAACAGGCTCATGTGTAGAGTACTCTGTCAGCTTTGAATCACTTGCGTGAAGAATCAGTATCAAGTTTTCAGTGCTACGAACAAACAACAGGCATGATGAACTGTGAAACGGATTGTTTTACCACACAATTATATGCTCCATAGTGCATCAGATAAGTATTAGCAATATCAATAATTTATCTATTTATATAGTGTAATAGGCAGAGTTGGCGAATTAGCCTCTAGCTTAGTTGACTTGAGTAGCACTCCTCAGATTTTAGGTTCCATGGGTGTGGTAGGGGTTTGAGGAGTTAAGATTGCAAAGAATTTTTCTCTGTATTTCTTATGTCTGTTTTTTTCTGCGTTTTAAGAGGCGCCATCACTAAATTCTAGTTGTGGATAGGGGTTTGAGGAGTTAAGATTGCAAAAAAAAATTCTTTGTATTTCCAATGTCTGTTTTTTCTGCATTTTAAGGAGGCACCATCACCAAACTCTAGTTGTGGGTTTGTTAGCAACAGGAAACTTGGGGGAGTAGACTCCCCCTCGCCCTCCCTGACCTCCTCCTCGGTCGGTGGAGCTTTGTGGCCGGCGGCGCTTCTAGGACGGCGGCGGGCCGCCAGATCTGCCTTGCTACGGCGATTGTTAGCTCTGTGGTGGCGACGCCCCCTCGCTGGTAGCCGGATCTAGCTTGGGCCAGGCAAGGGCGGGCCGGTGGCTGTGCCTCCA
This sequence comes from Saccharum hybrid cultivar R570, assembly GCA_038087645.1. Classification (NCBI taxonomy): domain Eukaryota; kingdom Viridiplantae; phylum Streptophyta; class Magnoliopsida; order Poales; family Poaceae; genus Saccharum; species Saccharum hybrid cultivar. The sequence goes on along the minus strand of JAQSUU010000012.1, from coordinate 36,071,150 downwards.
ACCTGGTGGGCGGCCGGGTGGCCAGGCGGCCACTTCCCGCGCTCGCTCCTCGCTGGTGGCGACCAGGGGCTGCGGTGGCGGCGGCCACATCCCCAACTGCGAGGCTCGGTTCCCCGGCAGCGACCTGCGCATCTTGCCTGCCTTCTCCGGCTGCTCGGGCCGCGTGGCGGGGCTCCGCGTCACCATGGGCCTCGCTGCGTGCTGCAGCCTGGGCGCGCGCGTGCTCCTGGCCACCTTCGTGGTCCGTGCCTCCGGGGCGGTGGCAGGCCTTCGGCTCCCCAGGGCTAAGCAGACAGCTTGCACCCACGGCGCCGGCGGTCTGTGGCCGGTGGGGGCCGGCTGGCTCGCGCTCACGTCGGTCGGCGTTGGATCCACGGCCTTGGCCCTAGGCGTCCGCCTCGTTGTCTTGCGTGGCGTCATGACATGGAGTTCTGGGCAAAAGCTCAGCTAGGCTTTGGTCGGGCTGACGATGGTGACGTCTCAGGCGCCACATACCTCCTTGGAGGCGTCATTGATGAACCCCATGCTCCCGCCGACCGCGTCCGATTCTGGGTGTAAGCCCTGCCTTACATGTTGTGGGCCAGCGGCGATGGCGTCCACAGGTTGTACCCTTGAGCGTCACCCCCTTCCTGAAGGTGTCGTTGAAGAATCACTTGCCCCGTGTGGTCGTCAACTTCCATGGCTCCTTCCGTCGGCTTTTGGTGGAGTTCCTCGCTGTGCCTATATGTGCTTATGTTATACTCGCGATGGTTTGTCCTACAGCTATTGACCTTGCCGTCGTCGCTGATCATAGCGGATGCTTTGCCGCTATTGCTGGTTGATTTGGCGGATACTTTGCCGCCGTTGTCGTTGGTCGCTTCTACCCCGGCGGAGTTGCCGCTATTGGCGCTTTGGCCCCTTCTCTGGCACGTTTGATGGCGAGAGTGTGTTGGCCCTCTGCTTGGTCGTTGGTGGAATCTCTGGCGGATGCTTTGCCATCGTTCTTCTTTTAGGTGGATGCTTTGCCACCCAAGACATGGTCTAGTTTACATGCAACCATTGTGATGTTGTATCGTTTTCTTGCAGGCTCCATTGGTAGGTTTTTGAGTGTAATCTGTGTTAAGAGGATTCTCTCGTAGTTAGTCGTGTAATTCTCTTTTTCTTAATGATAAACAGGCTATATTCGCCGCGACGAAAAAAAACAGCCGAGGGGACTGGCGTGTCTGAATTGACAGAGTTGAGAGTTATTACAATCGTCTGTCTCTCTCTCTCACCCCTCACTATACAGACTCCATTCTGGGCTGGATGGAACTGGGCCGTCGAGCGCGAACGGGCCGAGCACCAGTCGTTCTTTCTTCAGAGAGAGAGGTCGTCGGAGCCGTAGGGGAAGCAGGGCTGACAGGGTCGCGGCTGCGGCGCAAGGACGAGCCGCCGAGAGGACTAGGGTTTAGCCATGGCGGCCGAGGACCAGACTCCTTGTACCAAGCCCCGCCCCGACAAGACAAAGAAGCGGAAGAAGCCCAAGAGGGACAAGTGGGGCCAGCCTATCGCCGCCGCTGCTGAGGAGCCGTCGGTGGAGCCGGAGCAAGAGCACCCGGCGGGGGAAGTTGAGACGGCGGTACAGGTGGAGAAGGAGGAGGAGGAGGCGACTGCGGCGGCGGAGGGCTATGAGCCCGGCAAGGTGGTGGCGAGCGGCTTGCCCTACACGACCATCGAGGCGGACATCCGGAAGCTGTTCGAGTTCTACGGGCCCCTCCAGTCGGTGCAGCTCTCTCGCTTTCCGGACTCCGGCAACTTCCGCGGCCTTGCCTTCATCTGCTTCGAGGTCCATACCCACCACACTTCCTTCTGTAGGGATCACATCACATCACATTACATTACTTCTCGCAGTACTGCTTTCTTCTTGATGCTGAAGTGGTAATTTGGTGGTGATAGAGTAAGAATTTGTTGAAGTTGCCATAGAAACGAGAAATTGTGTGATGCTTGCTGGATGTTGAATTGCTATGCTGCCATGATGGCATGCTCGATTGATTCGGTTAATTCAGTGAATAGTTACCTTGACACTAAAAATTGTAGTAGTGTAATCTTTGGTTTTGTTGAGTTCCTGATCCAGGGATCCTCTATTGTAGTCCTTGAGTTTCTATGCAGCAAAGATCTATGTATGTCATGGCTGAAATGGAAGACTGCAAAGCTTGTGAATTCCAGAACCCCGGTTATCATATTTTCCATATGTACTGGTACTTACTTTTGTCTGTTTATTACTGGTCATGGGAGATGAATTTAGTTAGTATCTCTAAATAAATAAAGCTCAAAGCTGAAGAAACTTGAAAAGTTGGATCTTCCAATTTCTGCTATTTCTTGTTATCTTTGACAAATCTGATTTTGTTCCATTCTATCATTGCAGTCAGAAGAAGATGCAATAAAGTCTCTTGAGCTTGATGGATTCAAAATGTAAGCTTGCTAAAATGCATATATCGATTTCTCTTGCACGCTGGCCAAAATTGTTTTTCAATGATATACTCTGGTATATGTATTACATGTACAGTGGCAGCAGATACATGAGGGTTGAAAGGTGCAGGGTGACTGCTGCCTCAAATAAGAAAAGGAAGGCAGAGTTCCAAACCGACCCCAAGAAGTCCGCAGGCTGCCTCTCGGCATATGTTGGCAATCTCTCATGGAATGTCACTGAAAAGGACTTGCGAGATTTCTTCAGGTCGTCGAAGATTGCATCAGTAAGATTCGCCATCGACAAAAGAACTGGAGCTTCTCGTGGCTTCTGTCATGTCGATTTTCAAGACGACGAGTCACTCGAGAAAGCCGTAGCGATGAATCAGTCTGAACTGCAAGGTAGGCCTGTCAAAGTCGCGTATTCAGTCAGTAACAGGGGCTGAAGAGTAATCTGTCGTCAGTGGTTAGTACCAGAGAGCTTGTAGTGTTATGGTTTCGCTCCCTCAATTTTGGTTAAGCTTTTCAGTGGTTAGTACCAGTGAGCTTGTAGTGTTATGGTTTCGCTCCCGCAGTTTTGGTTAAGCTTTTCATTGATTATTAGTACCAGTGAGCTTGCAGTGTTATGGTTTCGCTCCCTCTGTATCAGTTAAGCCTTTCGCCGTTTGAAATCAAATCCATGATGACAATTCTTGCCCCCAAACATATGGCAAATGTAACCCTTGTGTAACAAGTACAAGTTTTGTAAACCTGCCTCTCATGGTTTTGTCCCTGAATGAATGTTTTCGTCAGGTGCTGTACTAGTTTGCAGTGCAAGACATGCGAAGGCCCATGTGGTGGAGCTTGGGCCGGTTCTAGCTCCGTCTCCAACATACATTGAAGCAATGAGCTATTTTATCCCTCCTTTTAAAATAAACTAGACGCTGATGAAACTATTGTTTTTTTCTTCACCGATTCCAGCTCCTCCTCTACGCACTGTATCAAAGTACTGAGGCTGTGCCAGAGCCAGACGCGGCCTGTATGTTTTAGTGAACCTATGGTAATGAAACCAACTAACCAAACCATACATTTGGACCACGCCCTCGTGCTGGTCCATTCTGAAGGCCATGAGAATAAGGCGTGCTGCCAGCATATGATGGAATTGGGATCAATGATCAGGGTGGCCTGGTCGGTGTTCCATTCACCGTTGGATCTAGAGATGGCGACCAGGATCCATTCCAACCTAACCGGCGATCATCGCCGACGGCTGACGTCCCGTAACAGCTCTCGACAATCTCATTGTACTGTACTCGTCTGCAGGGGATGCCAACCTGGGACACTTCACACTTGTGCTGCTGCCGGCCGCGCTCCTTGAAGTTTGTATGTACGTTGTGAGTTGTGACCTGTTGTCTGTTGGGGCATCATTGCGTTTGCCCGATCTGAGCAAAGAAACAAAGGTGCGCGACGACGACTCGGCACATCATAATGCTGGAGTGCACGGCCGGCAACCCTCGTTCGACGGCACGAGCGGGTCACGGTCATTTGATGAGCGATGACCCACGACAGAGCGATGTGCTGCGCTGCTTGCTGTTGCTGGCCCATTTGGATGGGCAGGCGTGCGTGTCTAGGACCAGGAGGCGCCCGCGGCGGCGGCGGAAGCTCTCCGGCGTTCTCAGGGCCGGCCGGAAGAACACACATCACACATTCACACGGGCAGGCATGCCAGTGCTCTGGTAGCCTTGAGGTATGTAGCGTAACTGTGTAAGCACATTCCCCCTTTGGCCCTTCGCATATCTTTTACATACACAAGAAGAATGACGGAAGACATGTTTACAGACAGCAGAGGGACCGCAGGTACAACAGTACTAGACGATGAAAGTAAACTGCACATGCAGTACGCGATTGGCCCATCATTTTTTCTGGTGGTGGTGGCTGGGGCTGACTCAGAACCACCAACTCGATCAATGCCCGGCACCGTCAGCGACCAGCGGCAGGCAGGCGTAGAGGTTCCTGACAAGATCATGTGGGAAAGAAGCGAGATGCCCGTGACTGACGTTTATATTTATGCCTCCCACACGCGGCCGGGACGACGCGACGCGATCCATGGATCCATCGATCCGTGATCGGGAGATGGATGGATGGATGGACGCCACAACGCCACGCAGCAGTACACCCCCATGTTCTTGCTTCCTTGCGGAATCAAGTCAGGCTCAGCACGCTGCACAGGCAGTGCGGCTGTGCCCTGTGAAAACCCGGGAATGTTCCCTGCTGTAAGTGACGAGCAGTATAACCGATCGAGCATGCATGCCAGCCATTTCGCCAGGAAAAGAAAGTCAATTGAACACGGGCCATGTGATGTGTGGATCTTGCTATGCTGGGTACTAGCTATCTGATACCTGATCAGCGTAAACAAATCGCCGGGTGAGGTGAGTATTGAGTAGAGCGCTGCGTCTCCTCACTGTCATTGATTGCCGGCCGGTCGCAGCTAGATCCATCGATCTACATCTCTAACAGCGAGGGCATGTGGTAAAGTTTTCGGGGGTACTATAGCACAAGTATAGCTATAGGAATTAGTGTCTAGTCATGGACTAATTAGACTTAAAAGATTCGTCTCGTAAAATACATACAAACTGTATAATTAAATTTTTTTGTCTATATTTAATGCTTCACGTATATCTTTGAACATTCGAAGGGACGAGACGTAAAGTTTTTGGGTTGGAGCCTGAACGATTGATCCCAGCTCGAGGCGCCGGACGCCACGCCACGGCCCGCCGCCGTCGCTGTCTGCCCTCCTCGGCCCCGCCGCGGCCTCCGGCTCCGACCAAGGAATCCATTCGGCCACGATAGATAAGCCGCGCGCCCGGACCCTGTTGTCCCGTGTCCGTCCGTCCCTCGGGTTCCCGGTCGACGTCCGTGGCGTCCGGCCCGCGCTGTGGCGCCATTTGCAGCGGCGCGACGCAGGTGCAGCTAGCTCGGTGCGTCGTGCGGGCCCGCCTCAGCCGTGCGTCGCGTCCGCCGGCCCGCCCACGCGCCAACAGTCTTGGCAACTGGCGCCCAGTGCGCCCCCGTACTCCCCTCCCGTCCCGTCCCGTCCCTACTCCCTCGGCGGCACGTCCACCAACACCAACAGCAGGCGCCAGGCGGGGCCGTCCGGACGGCGTCGCGGAGCCTTGGCGCTAGCTGTGGTCACCGCACAGGCCGGTCTAGCACTAGCAGCAGATCGTGCCGTGGGTTTCCAGAAGCGAAGCTGCATGACGGGATCACGATTCACATCTCTTGGCAGCTGCGCTGCGACGATCAAGATCTGAGCAACTGTGTGCGACAATTGCAAAGACAAAAGGAAAGGGGTCAAGATCTGCGAGTTGTACGCAATTATATATACTACTGGTATTCGCGTTTCGTGATATGTTCCCCATCGGTGAAGATGCCATCATGCCGCTATGCTTGCTTGCTATGCAAACTTTCTTTTTGTTTCGGTCTCTTTTACGTAGGGATGCTGCTGGATGCAAATATGCAACCGCCCGCGAGACCATTCGGTCCGCCCCACGACGCTTGATGAAGTATGGAGACGGGTCCTATTTGTTTTCCTTCTATATACATGTAGCCTGCATCAGCCATGCCTCCTCTAGTTAGGTCGTGCTGATACACATCATTGTTACTTAGTTTTCTTAATCTGCAGCGCCGAATGCATAAAGCAGCTGTATTAATTGCTTTGATCTACAACCTGTTCGCTTGAGCTTTCAGCCGCTTATTTTCAGCTAGCCAGTAGTGTTTTTCTTTCACATAAATCAGTCAATTTTCAGTCAAGCGAACAAGCTGCTACGCTTGCGACGTACATCGTCGTGCTCTCAAGTGCACGCTCACGATACCCGCACGAGCCACGCTGCCCGGAAACACCTGCAAGCCAAGTTGCACTTGCGAGGTGTCAGTTGCACGCGTCGGACCCGATCCAGGGTTTTCGCTATTGGTTGTGTTACGAACCTGTAAATAAGCTTAATTTTAAGAGTTACCTATATATCCCACAAAATTAAACTTATTTATGGGCTCATGGACAAGCCACGTTGCATCTCCAGTTTTCATACATGATTCATGACCATAAAGATATTAGAGGACAAAAAAAGGCTAAATGTAGTAGAAAACGTGAGGATCAGAGGTCTATGGTCCTGCTGGAAAGTACTGTTAGCTGATTTATTGTGAGAAAAAAACACTGTACCATGACTGATAAGTTCAAGTGAACAGGACCTATGCAGTTGATAGAGTTTGCCACGAACGTGTCCAGGATAAAAAGTTGTATGTAGTAGGGTCAAACACATGAAAGAAAACTAGGTGGACATATGATCCAAAACCCCTCCCATAAACCTCTAATATTCATGGTTGACGCGTGGCACCCGACGCACTTGGAGGCTAGAGCCGAGGAGGTCAGAACCAGCATGCGAGGAGCTAGGTGCTACGACTGACCTGTCCTTTAGTATCGGACGTGTGATTTCGTCGTCTAGCCACATGTCAACAATCAGTAATAGAGTGGTAGGGGAGATAGACAGTCCCACACTTGCATCCTTATAGCATCTCTAAGGAACTTTCTATATTTAAAGCACCCTTGAGAGATTTGCCATATAGCTTTATCACAATTATTTTAAAAAAAAGTTTGGAATAGATTGTCTAGACCACTCACCATCTTTCGTTACTATATAAAAACCATCCTTCTTCTCTTTATTAATAGGCTGCAAGCCCTCTAAAATATATGATGATTCTTATAAAGAAAGATTACGACGACTTATTGAATTGGATAGAACAAAATTTAGAGAGTTTGCAAGAGTCACAAAAGAGATACGTAAGGAGTATTAATGAGATGGCTCTAAATATGTAGGAAAACACGAAAATTTAAAAAGGTCCTGTATTAGATATAAACGTTTAGAGACAGAAATTTAGGGAGACTCTTTGGATTAGCGCATAAGATGCCTTTGGCTTTTCTTTCCTGTTCGATTCGTTGGAGCCGTTCGGCTGGAATTATAAGCCGGCTGAAAAACACTGTTGGCTGATTTTTTGTGAGAGAAAAATATTGTTCTAGCTGAAAAAACAAGCTGAATAAGACGGATTATACGCCAGATGAACAGGGGCGTGGTGTTTCGTGTGGGAAATGCAACATCCAGCGATGCGACGAAGCGGCGGCTCCTTGGTGTCAGTACCAGCGGTGCCACTTGGTGCAGCGATGAGAAGATCTGAGGCACGTGTAAGCCTGTGGACGCAAGCAGCAGCTATCATTAGGATCGGATTAAAAACCCCCTATAAATTCTCGACCAACGAAAGAACAAAAACGGAAGGGAGACGATCCATGAGGCGAAACAAAAGCAAGGCTTGTTCCCGGAATAAAAGAGAAAGCCAAGGGTGGATGGAGTAAAAAAAGCGAGTAGTAGAAATAACTCCCCGAGGCCGAGTCGAGCAAGAGGAGGAGGAGGAGAGAGAAAAAGCGCGGGGGCGCGAACGGAAGCAAGCCTTAGAGCAACTCCAGCAGAACTACTTAAAACAGACTACCTAAATCTCTGTTTAGGTAGCCACCAATTCTCAGAATACCTATATTTTGTTGTCGTCTCCAGCAGTACTACCTAAAACAGACTACCTATTTATTTTTCACAAATACATATTACCCCTCTATGGTCTTCATTTTTTCACTACAATTTGACAAAAAGCATTGGAGCCACAAGTAAAGCATATAGTTCAAACATAATTAATCAAAGTAGGATAATATAAAGTTCAAATAAAGTACAATGATAGATGATGGTGCAAATTCACATACAACCATGACGTGCCCACATATGCTCTATCAAATCATCACGAAGTTGCTCATGAATTGTTCGGTCTTCAATCTCCCTATGTATCCGCAAGAAGTCATTCAAAACAAATGGGTCACGACGGCGATAATCCTCCGGCCTCAATACCTCACTAGGACCATCTTGATCGTAGTCAAAATCCTCTTCCTCGGCCCCCCTCTCATTTTCTATGATCATGTTATGCAAAATAACAGCAGCGGTCATGACATACCAAATGGTTTCCTTATCCCATAATCTACAAGGTCCTCTCACCATAGCAAACTGAGATTGAAGAACTCCAAATGTTCTCTCTACATCCTTCCTCGCAGCTTCTTGTGCTTGTGTGAAGTGAACTTTTTTGTTGCCTTGTGGGTTTCGAAAACTCTTCACAAAAGTTGCCCATGTAGGATAAATGCCATCAGCTAGGTAGTATCCCATAGTGTATTTGTTGCCATTCACAAAGTACTCAACAGGAGGAGAAGTTCCAGATTTTAACCTTCGGAAGAGTGGTGATCGCTGCAGTACGTTGATGTCGTTGAGCGAGCCCGGTAAACCAAAAAAGGCGTGCCAAATCCACAAATCTTGAGAAGCCACTGCTTCAAGGATCATTGTAGGACCATCAACATGTCCTTCATAATATCCTTTCCAACCTGCAGGACAATTCTTCCACCGCCAATGCATACAATCTATGGAACCCAACATACCCGGCCATCCTCTCCTTTCATTTGAGGCCAAAAGCTTCCTTGTGTCCTCTTCATTTGGTGCTCTCAAGTACTGATCTCCATAGACATCTACTACAGCAAGCAAATACACTCATATGAACAGCAAGCAAAATGTATGTATGAGACAAAACATTAATTTTTTCAGATGAACAGCAAGCAAATACACTCATATGAACAGCACAGCAACGGACGCAAGAATTTTTTCAGATAACTCATACCTTGTGCACAGCAGCGGACGCAAATCAGCGGACGCACAGCAGTGGAGATCGGGGCAGGGGCCCTACACCGGCGGCGGCGTGGTGGAGCTCGGGGCAGGGACCCTTCTTCCCAGCGCTGGAGCTCGGAGAGCGGACGATAATGGCCGGTGGAGGAAGGGGCGGGCCGGAGAGGAGGAAGAGCGGCGCCGGTCACCACAGCGGGCCGGGGAGGACGAACGCCCGCGAAGGCCGGGGCTGGCCAGGGAGCTGGAAGCCGACGGCGGTCACCAAATCCCGGTGAGGTTGGCGGGGGAGGGCACGGGCCGGAGGGGAGGAAGGCCGGCGTCGATCATGGCGCGGCGGCGGGCATCTGGCCGGTGGTAGCTGTGGCGAGGCGGTGAACCCTAGCGGCGGCGCGACGAAAGAGCGGCACAGGGGAAGAGTCGCGCGTCGCGCGGGTGGGGAGAAAGAGCGAACGAAATTTTAGCTGCCCGGCTGTTGGGCCAACAGAAATAGGTAGGACGAAGCAAAATTTGTTGGGCCAACAGAAATGGGTAGGCTGATGGGTAGTCTGCTGGAGTAGTGTTTTTGGTCACCACTACCTATAAATAGGATAGGTAGTCCCTGCTGGAGTTGCTCTTAGTTATCCACCACCCACCCCGTCGCGCTCGCACCGCATCCCCCCGATCCCCAATTCCCATGGATCACCACCTCACGCCGACGCCGCCGTCGCCGATGGATAACTCGGCGGCGGGGCCGTCCTCGAAGCCGCCGACGCCGGCGTCCACGCCCAACTCGCGCCTCGCCTCGGCGCCGTCCTCCCGCCACTCCGCCACGCCGACGCACGCGTCCGCGCCGGCGTCCGCCCCGACGCCGGCCTCCCGCACCGTCTACAGCGACCGCTTCATCCCCAGCCGCACCGGATCCAACCTCGCGCTCTTCGACCTCGCCCCCTCGCCCTCCGCCGCATCCTCCTCCCACGAGGGCGGCCCCGCGGCCTCGTCCGGATCTGCGCCCGCCGCGTCGCCCTACTGCACGCTCCTCCGCGCCGCGCTCTTTGGGCCCGATACGCCCGACCGGGTCGCGTCCTCGGCCACCGCGTGCTCGTCATCTTCCTCCCCGGGGCCCTCGCCTGTTGGCACCCCCGCCACCGGGAACATCTTCAGATTCAAGACGGAGGTGCGCCGGAGCGCCAAGAGGGCGCTTTTTTCCGGAGAGGAAGAGGAGGACGCGCTGTTCCCCGGCATTTTCACCACGAGGGGCGCGGGCCCAAGGAAGGTTCCAAGGTCGCCCTACAAGGTTAGAAGGGGAATTGGATTTGGTGCTTTCTTGATTGGGCCTTCTCTGTTTCTTGATTTAGGTTTCTTGGGTTCTGTTTCTTGAGCTAGCCTCTGCTGCTTCTTGGGGGCGTGAAAGATTTGACATCTCGCCAATTGCATTCCGAAATGCTGGAAGAGACGTTTTTTTCACGAACATAATGCGAAATTTCTAGTCTTTGTGCCAACAATTTTGTGTCTTTGCGCTATTTTTCTTGCTGTTGCTTGTAGGTGCTGGATGCGCCCGCATTGCAGGATGACTTCTACCTCAACCTCGTTGATTGGTCTTCACATAATGTCCTCGCTGTTGGGTTGGGTAATTGCGTTTACTTGTGGAATGCATGCAGCAGCAAGGTAAGCAACTGTGGTCATCCTTAAGGTATATCGTCACCGAGAATTGAAGATGGATTGTTAACAGATTTATCATTGTATAGGTCACCAAGCTTTGTGATTTGGGGGTGGATGACAATGTTTGTTCTGTGGGGTGGGCGCAGCGCGGCACTCACCTAGCTGTAGGCACAAATCAAGGAAAAGTTCAGGTTATGTCCCATTCTTACCTTGAATATTGTTAGATGATATGTTCACAATCCATCAAGTGTTGGATGATACCTAAATCCCTTTTAGTGCAATGTATCATCAAGAATTACAGCTGTATGCAGCACATGGAATAAGTTTGACAATTTTGCAAAACCAGCTCAGGTGCAGACAAATGTGCCTTTTAGCACTTAGTATATTGATTGGTTTATTATGGTAGTCTATCATTTTTATGGAAAACCTTAACAATTGTAAATGCCATTCTTCTATATGCTCAAACCTCAAACTCGAATCAATTTTACCCTGTTTTGATCTTGATTTAGAACCACCCTTATTCCTGTAGGGAATCGATTTATAAATTTGTAGAAATAGTCAAATGATCATTCTGTTAGCCTTCTGCATTGGTATGTAGAATTGTTACTTTATGAGTATCTGCAAATCTGATTATCATGTTACATTTTATCTTATGTAGATCTGGGATGCAACTCGTTGTAAAAGAATAAGAACAATGGAAAGCCATCGCATGCGTGTAGGTGCTCTTGCATGGAGTTCTTCATTGCTTTCTTCTGGAAGCCGTGACAAGAGCATCCTCCACCATGATATCCGTGCTCAAGAAGATTATGTTAGCAAGCTTACCGGGCATAAATCTGAGGTAATCTATTCAGGTCTCCTTATTACATGACTTTTTTATATGTATTAGTGCATCAAATTTCTGATGATCTGGCAAGTATATACATTATCCTAGTGAAGCTTCAGTTTTCTATTTTGGTAACGCATGGATTCCTAATCTCACATCTTCCAGGTTTGTGGACTCAAGTGGTCTTATGACAATCGTCAGCTTGCATCAGGTGGCAATGATAACAGAGTAAGATGTCTATCCATATGTTCCTGTTAGTTTGGAATGCATTGTTGTTAGGATTCCACGTTGCTGTTTTCCCATACTAATATTTCCCCTTTGTCCAGCTTTTTGTTTGGAATCCACATTCAGTACAACCAGTACTGAAGTATACGGAGCACACAGCAGCTGTCAAAGCTATTGCCTGGTCTCCTCATCTCCATGGCCTGCTTGCATCTGGTGGAGGAACCGCAGATAGATGCATACGATTTTGGAATACGACCACAAATACACACTTGAGCTGTGTGGACACTGGAAGCCAGGTAGTGTTTTCAGTGTGTCAATACCTGCAATCCTTGTTTATCTCTCTTCTCATCATTACAAAAATTGCAATCATTGAGCTGTGTGGACACTGGCACAGAGGTAGTTTTCAATGTGTCAATACCTGCAATCCTTGTTTATCTCTCTTCTCATCATTACAAAAATTGCAATCATTTTCTGAAGAGTATATCACATTAGTCCATTTGTAACTATAAGAAATAGAAGAAAAATATTAGACTCCATAGCATTGAGGACTTGAGGTTTAAATTGCCAACTAAAATTCAAGTTTTAACCAATATATGCTAGAAGCCAAAGTTGCACTGTGAAATATCCAAATAGAGGAAAACCACAACAATGACAACAACAAAACCTTTTAGTCCCAAGCAAGTAGGGGTAGGCTAGAGCTGAAGCCCACAACATGCAGCACCAAGGAAAAGAAACTGAAAATGAAAAAATATATATAATAATGCACCAATAATAGAAACAGAAAGGGAACTAACCAAAAAGAAGAAAGCTCCTAGACATATTTTCTTTCACTTTTGATTCTGCTTGAGATGTTCACAGACCTCTCAGACCACTGTGAAGGCAGGCAAATTTTTGTATAAATTTGGGGGAGGGTAGGATTGAACATCTTGTTTGCTTTCAAATACTAAGGATGCTAAATGACTTGATAGGTCTGCAATCTTGTGTGGTCAAAGAATGTAAATGAGCTTGTTAGCACCCACGGGTACTCTCAGAACCAAATAATTGTTTGGAGATATCCAACAATGTCGAAGGTATGATGCAAGATTATTATTCTGAAATTATGCTATACTTGCTTGCTTGTATTAATTCCAGTACCCTTTGGTATTTGCAGCTTGCCACTTTGACAGGGCATACATACAGAGTATTGTATTTAGCTATTTCCCCTGATGGCCAGGTGAGTCTTGGTGATCTGTTTCTGAGTTCTGTTTAATATACGTAGCATATTTGTTCTCACTGCCTTTCCACTGTTGATATCAACAGACCATAGTTACTGGTGCTGGTGACGAAACACTCCGGTTTTGGAACGTGTTCCCCTCTCCAAAGTCCCAGGTACTTAAATCAATCTGAAAATATGATTTCGTTGTGTATGTTATCTCATTTCTCATATAGCTTCCTAAGCTTGGTTTATGTTTGTCTTGCAGAGTTCTGATAGTTTAAGTTGCATTGGGGGAACATCATTTGTTAGAAGCTACATCCGGTGACACAGAAATGTAGTTTTGCTGAGCTCGTAAGATTATTGCAGCATATGTTGATGATCATCAACATCATTCCATTTGCAACAACCATGTCACCAGGTCATCAACCATCAAAGGTAGCCGAATTTTTGAGATGGCACGATGCAATATGGTGAACTGACCTGCGAGAATCCGGGCATGGCTCTTTTGCTGAGAGTGTACATATTTATCAGAGCAACGGCCTTGTAGGAGCGAACACATTGTTCCAACTGATAAGAATTCGCCCTTTCATTTTTTGCTCCTTTTGTGGGTCAAACCTCGACCCGAGCTGTTTCTGTAGTGTGCTAGCAGTTAACCTATTCGAAACATTTACTGACCTGTGATGCCCATTTCATCCATGTGGGCACGGTGTAAAATGAGAACACTTCTGGTTCAAGATTCTTTCCTAGTGTCTTCAAAAGGAGGGCTGATTTTGCCCTGAATTGGCTTGTTTCACAGTAAGAGACAATCAAGAAACGTGTGTTCATTGTTTATTGATATATGGATACCAAGACAATGCTGAACTTTCTGCATATTTTGTCACATGACTTATCTTTGTTGTAAAGTGATATCCAGCTTGTGATTAAGGCTTAAAATAAGAGGATCCAACACGCCAGCATTGCTAATGCTTACGTCATGTATCGTTTCATTTTCACTTCTTTGCAACCTATGATTGGAGGCAATTATTGACGGCTATCATATTAGTGATTAATTTAGGTCCTATACAAGAACTAGATAAGGCTTGGGCAGCCAATGTTGAAAATTGTGCAGTGCCTGACAAGGTTTTGGCTTCACTAGTTCACGACCACAACCAAAATTGGGGAAATGTTTTGTCTTCTACACTAGTTCACAATCACAACCAAAATTGGGGAAGGATTCATCATATTAGAGTTGCCTCGGCTGCAGGCGGAGAAAACAGGACGCAGCGAAACAGAGAACAACAGCAGCAATGCTCATGTACTTGACCTGAAACATTTGGAAAGAGCGCAATCCTTTGAAGGATCGACCCGATCGTCACTAAAGGTGCTGAGCCTAATCGAAGAAGAAATTGGACTCGTCACATGAGCTAACGGGTGTCCTGTTCTACCCCAATGATTTTACTTCGTTTTCTGTGCCTGTGTCTGTGTGTATCCTCCTATATGTAAAACATCGAATTGCTCTTCTTCTTATATGATATAGCAGCGCTCTTGGTAATTTTTCACAAAAAAAGAAAAGAAAAGAAAAGAAAACAGATTCTGTATTTGGAGCCACCGCAGACATCTCTCATCAGATCAGAGTTGCCTCGGCAGGCAGAGAAAACAGGTTCTGTGTTTGGAGCCACCACAGACATTTCTTCATGTGCATCCTTTTGCTTGACGCTAGGGTGAAACTTACTGTCGCAGCTACTCCAGAACAACCGACTCTGAAAGCACCTGCAGTTGAACCCCAATCACCAACTCTCTCGTGTCTCGTCAGTCGCCACAGCATATAATAACATTAACAATAAGGATATGCTCTGAAGTCTGGAGTCTGCTTGGTTCTGGTCCGACGTCGCGGTCGGATGGCACGGACCTCCTCTTGGAAAGGAAACACGGACATGGAGTTTATCTGGGTTAGCTGCTAGGTTTCTGCGTGTCTGAGGTAACCACCATAGTACTTTGCGGGTTTGGAAGCGATGGAGAGCACAGACGACAGCACAGGCTCAACTAACAATATCCCAGGCGCATGGCGGCCATTGCCCCATGCATCGGCTAGCTTTCTCCTTCAGTCTTGAGAGACATCGCCGGACCGAACTGGACTGGACCACCAGGAAAACTACGGGAGCAAGCCTCTCATCAGCAATCAACTCGTGTTAACGATGGAACGCATGATTGAGTTGAGCGACCGTCAGAAACGAGTCGATGTTTTTCTCTGCAGCTGCAGCTGCCCGGCGATGGAAGGAAGCGTCGTCCCTATAGCCTTTTGACTCTGCCGTCAGGCAGGCGTCAGAGACGAACAGTACCGACGACAGCACAGTGCTCAACGAACAATATCCTTCTCCTCCTTCAGATTCAGTGCCCATCTCTGGTTCTCTTGCTACTATGAAACATGACTGTCAACGAACAGTACCGATAGCCGATCACGGTGATGTGTTCACGAATGGTCTTGTCAGTAACCTGCCAATAAGGAGAGGAAGCTGCAGCGAAAACGCCTGGAAGCACCAAGCAGCCAGCCGTGCTAGGAGTGTCCAGTGTCCAATTGTCTGTGGGCCGACGTGACAAGGTGCTGAGGGGAGGCTAAAGGCCCAGAAGGAGTGGACAGGTGGAGTAGCGTCGAAGCCCGGCAAGAGGAGGATTGGTTGGGGCCGGCCGGGAGAGCTTGGCAATGGCAAGAAGGATGGATGGATGGATGAGTCGAGGTGGAGGGACGGAAGGATAATGGCTGTAGGTGGACCAACCAGGCGATTGGGACACTTGTACTCCTCCCCAACAGACGCCTCTCACCAACTGAATTATTTATTTCTCCACAATCTTGGGTGCCCCTCCCCTCGGCCGGGTCCTCCCAACCCAGACGCGTCCACGCACAAGACGCTAAATTTTTTCCCAAGAACAACTTGGAGGCAGCTAGCGTTGTGTGTACCCACTGAATTTCCTACAGGAACAGAAGCAGCAGCAGCTGTGTGTGTTTGTTTACACTTTACACCAGGTCAACAAAGTGGTCGAGGACTTTCTCGCGAGATGCCGTGATTGTCAAAGCAAAGCATGCAAAGAACCAGAGGCATCTGACTCCGGACGCTGCGCATCTTTCCTTTTTCTATTCATGTTGAATGGAGGAGCTGTGATCGATCATCTGGTCTGGTGAAGGAACCTGCAAGTAACAGTCTAACAGACGAAGCAGTTGAGGTACCAAATGGAGGCTTAGCACTGCACGCCAGCCATCCCTTGCTTGCTGAAGCTATCTGGAAGAAGAAAGAAAAAACAACCACAACCCGTGCGTGCCACGTCCTCTGTTCTTTCTTGCCCTTTGCCTTTAAAAAGAACTTGGCTTTTCGCAAAGCTTCAGGTCCTAGTGTCCCACTACAAAAAGAAGGCTCTCTCACGCTGCTTCTTTGCCTCGCACAGACTATATGATGCATTGATCCAAAGCCCAGCAGCGCTTGCTTTATTCCGTCCGGCCGGATTTCGCCTTGCCCGGCTTTGTTCTCCGTCTTTCTGATCCTTTTCGGCACGCATGCGTACAGTGTAGGGATGTAGTGGTACTCGCTAACGACTAGTAACCACTTGGACAGGTCCCCGTTGGTGTCGTCTACCTGCAGCCACTGAGCCACTCGCACTCTGCATGCACTTCTGACCAGTGGCGGATCTCAAGGGGGGCTGGGGGGCTCCAGCCCCTAACGACTTGATTTACCACTAAATTACTGTAGTAAAATCTCAAATTACCATTAAATCTTCATGCAAATCAACATCTCTATTGTTTTAGCCCTCCTTGATTCTCATCCTGCATCCGCCACTGCTTCTGACTTGGCGCAGGAGTACATACTAGTACTAGTAGTAGCTAGTACGTAGCAGGTGTAGCTAGGTTTGTCGATCGGTCCAGACTCTTAGAGCTACGCATGTGTTTGGATGAATCCTGAAATCTGAAAAATTAGGGTCAGGTTTCCTAATCATGAATCTTGAGAGGTTTACGTGCAGAAGAGTGCACGAAGAAGGCAATGTCCCAACAGCACTGCCCTGCCTGTGTTTGCTGCATGCCTGCGAAATACTAGTCTACTGAAGTAGTAGAAATGGAGTAGAATCACAAAGGTTGAGTCACATTCAGAGAAACAGAAACAGAAGGCTGCTTCTGCTTTTGTGGATGGATTGATGGAATCGATCGGGAGCTGATCGAGCTTTTCATGATCGATTTCATCACTTGGGTGAGCTAGGCTAGCAGCCGCTTGCACATCGTACTACCCTGGCGACGACGTGAAGAACGCGTAGTACACGGTACACGTGTCCCGCAGCCGCGCGCAGGATCCGGATTCCGATTGCCCGGCGGCTCGCGTCGACGACGCTGTGGAGTGTGCACTCGACAGGGACAAGGGAGAAAGGTTGGCCGTCAGGGCACCTGTCCACGTGCAGTATCAGTTTGTATATGATATGATGAATGATTCAGAGGGAGATGAGATATGGCAACTGGATGATTGCCTCATTGGAAGGAAGACTACTTGAGCACGCGTATAGTGTTGTATAGCCTCCCATTTTTTTTTCCTTGGCTCGACGTCACTGGTGGTGTCTGTCTCGTAACAACAGATGCCGTCAGTCGTTTTCCGCAGTGTACTAGGAGTTGTTATATTTTTTGGAGAGCATTGGCGTTGTAGCTATCTCTGAAGCACGAGAGCGAGGAGAGAACCGGCGATCAGTTAGCGGATGACCATTTGTTTTGTGTGTGTTTGTGTTGAAACCCATGCATGGCTTGCAATATACATGTGGCGCAGGTCAATCATGTGCCTGCCAGCTGCCGCACGCGTGACCCTGACGCGAGCCCGGTGATTCGCCGAAAACAACAGTGGCAGTGGATCGCCGATGTGCGCAGAGAAAGCAGGCGAGCGGCGACGGAGCGCGCAGTGGAGGGACTACCTAGGGGGGGGCTAGCGGGCACCGCGTCGCTGTCGCGGAACTCCAACGACCAGCGTCGCGGCCCCCGGCGGGGCGGGGGCTAAGGCTAACCACCGCGCGGCTGCCGACTGCGCCCGCTACGAGCCGAGGGGGGCCGGCCAACCCAAGGCAAGGCACCCAACCACCCGGCTACTCGGGCCCGATTCTTCCCCAAATTTCACTATGTAAAAAGAAGATTCTCTGTCACATCAAAATGTCGGTAAATGCATGGAGTACTAAATGTTGATGAAATCAAAAACTAATTGCACAGTTTTGTTGTACTTTGCGAGATGAACATTTTAAGCCTAGTTAGTCAAAATTTAAATAATTTTTACCAAATACAAACGAAATGCTTCAGGAATTCTGATACAGTGTTTTTTTCCCAATTCACCGAACTAAACGAGGCTGGATGGATTGCTCTGCTGCTCATCTCATCAGCCGCCTCAGGTCCCATCCTGAACCGGGACGTACGGTACGACCATTGGTCCCGCCGCCGGCGACGCTAGCGAAAGCGTGCGTTGCAGCTGTACGTACAGGACCGCCCGTGTCGTCTGGAGTATGTACGCGCCGTGTCTCTCTCCGTTTGTACAGTTGCAGCTAGCTTTCCAGCTCCGCAAGGACGTCCTACCCTACCACTGTACAGTGCGTCAGTGCCTCGTTCTCTCGTGCACACACACTTCGCCCTTCACGGCCTCACGCTCTGTCTCCGTCCGTCCGTACGGTAGCAGGCATTAATTATAGATAAAAAAATTTAATTACACAGTTTAGTTATAAAATCACGAGACGAATCTTTTGAGCCTAGTTAGTCTATAATTGAACACTAATTGTCAAATACAAACGGAAGTGCTACAGTTAGAAAATTTCTAACTTTTCACCAACTAAACAAGGCCTGGTGATCGTCTGAGTTTATTCATCGACTTTGACATGATTACTCTTATTTTTATATGTATTGTAAGATCTAAGGCGCTGCTATTCTTTTAGTGGCAGAGGACATGCCCATTGACATCAAGGCCCTGTGGTGACTTCCTAAATCTCAACAACTACCGGCTTATCTAAGTGCTTTGTTTTGATTCTACTATCTGCTGTAAAAAGTCTCGCTACGGAATTCATGCTGGCCAAACTTTCTTAAGTTTAACTAGATTTGTACAAAATATTAGTAACATCTATATCTCCGAATAAATTTATTATGAAAATATATTCGACGATCTATCTCATAATACTAATTATGTACTATAAATATTAATATTTTCTTATATATATTTGGTCACAATTAAAAACATTAGGCTTTTTAAGAAGTGAGAATGACCATTTTTATTGGACCGAGGAGGGAGCAAAAGATATAGGTATATATGACATAATTTTGTTATATCCTTCCTCTTATTACGAATAAAAACTATAAATTCATACTAGTAATTTTTTTTGTTGTGATATGTTACGGGGAGGGCCATGGCCCCTGCCAACCCCCCATTGGCTCCGCCACTGTGTCTCTAAGAGCAGCTCTAGTATACTCCAAAATCGAACTGTAGTCTAAGCCAAACGAACCAACGTTTGTTAGAGCCAAAATCAAATTTTGTAGATGCATTCGCGACTACCACCGTAGGCATTCCAGGTTCGACGAAGACGAAGAGGAGAATCATGGCGAAGCTGGCCCAAGTTAGGAGCCCGTTGTCGAGTTTGCTCAGCTTCTTCTTCTCGGTCTCCTGTAGTGGTGGGGGCGACACTAACGCCGGCGGAGCTGGCTGGGGCAGCATCGCTAGCACCAGAAGCAGCTTCGGCGGGGGCAGCTCCTGGTAAGCCCCCAGCAGGAGCGGCTCTGATTGGGCCATGCCACGGTCACCTTCGCCCAAGGTAGCTAGCAGGGTAAGGCTGAGGATGCTGACGAAGACCCTCGTATCCTAAACTGGAACACTTCACGGTTGGACTTGCACAAGTGGCAAGGATATCCATAGTACATTCCACACAAACTCTCGTCGCGTGAGCGGGCGGCGCCGGTGTGGCCACGAACGAGGCCGCGGCGATGGAGGCCGCGACCGGCATCAAGGGCAGACCCAGTACACAAGGAGCGGTGCCCCACTTAAATTCTAGGTTTTCAGAGAAAATATACCTTCTTTGGTGCTATTTACTCTTGATCGTTAATCATCATGAAATCCAAAGTTGTATATTCTATTAATTCTCAGTTTTTAGATTGTTATAAAATACAACGGTGCATATTATTTTATTTTTCTAAGTACTCTATTTATTCTCTATCATTAGATCATAATAAAATCCAGCGGTGCATATTGTTTTCTTTTCTACGTTCTCTATATATTCTCGGTCATTAGATCATCATAAAATCCAACGGTGGATATTCTTCTCTTTTTTATGAGTAGTCTCGTAATTTCTACACTCTCTCGGCTAACGAGAGGGCTCCTTGATTCCGTTGCATTGTGTAATTCTTAGAAAAAAAAAGATAGATAGATTCATATGCACACACTTTTTTCCCCAAAATTAAAACAGAGGAAAAGAAACCAATATATATGACAGATGGTGTCGACGAACGAATCATGCATGAATATATTTATCTGAGAAATTGTGGGGTGGCACGACTGATTCTGGCCACTGTACGACTGTACGAGATGAAAGCCTCGTTGGGTTTGTTCAGGGGCCGGGGCCTTTTGCGTGCACGTTCGGCTGTCAATTTTCCTCGCTCCATAGTCCACCCATACATAAACCAAGTGGAGAAAAAGAAGAAAAACGAGCTAGGGAGAAGAAGAAGGAAGGATAGCCGTTGCTGGGCGGCAGGTAAAATCGCCCCCGGGCCCCGGGGACCATGCCATTGCCAGTTGCCACCCCATGCATGCACCAGCTAGCTCGGTGCAGGCAGCAGACGAGGAGTGAGCGAGCGAGACTGAGAGAGAGAGGCCATCCAATTCAATCCATTCATCCGCCATTACTCGACGCCACACGCGCCCAACTAGAGGTGTGGGACTTGGGCCGTGCCGTGCCGGCACGACACGGTCCTCTCGTGCTTCGTGTCACTTCGGATCGTGTCCTCTAGACACGGGAAGCACATCGGGCCGTGCCGATATGGCACGATGAATCTTTTCTTCGGCCCAAGCACGGCTCGTGGCACGCCTTCGGGTTGTGCCGGCCCAAGCACGGCCCTCAAAATATTTTTGCTAGTTTTCTTTTTTCACTCGTGAGATGAAATATAGATATATATATATATTGTGTACTATTTTAATAAAGTTTAATGATTTTCATAATCTATTCCAGAATTGCATAAGAAGTAGTATAGTAAATGCTAAAAAATTATATTGTATAGTTGTAGAAGTGTCTACGTGTCATTTTCGTGCCGTGCCGGCCCAACGGGTCGGGCCATGTAGCCCGCCGTGCCGAGATTCTGGGCACGGCACAGCTCTCGTGTTCGTGTCGTGCCGGCACGGCCCAAAATATTTCGTGTCGTGCCGTGTTTCGGGTCGTGCCAAAAGACCGTGCCATGACCCGCCCTCAAATAGCACGGCCCAAGTCCTAGCTCTACGCCCAACAACCAGCGGAATAATCCCGTGCGTGCGTGTGAAACGTGTGGGGCTCGATCTCGATCTGCCATCCATCAAGTACATACCGATATGATCATCCGGCGAGCAGGCGTACGTCGTCCGGCCGGCGATTCCATCCTATCCTCCGGCGAGGTGTACGCGTTGCACGCTGTAGCACCTAGCACGCGCTAGCCGCTAGCTGTGCGTGGTCCTCGCCGCGCACACGCTGCGTCCGTGCTCGCCGCCTGCTGCTGCGCGCGCTCTGTATGCTGCTGGCCCGTCGAAGGGACCAGCGCATCGATCAAGCGTCGTGGGCCGTCGTCCGTCGAGGTGACCGCAAGTACAGGTAGTACTACAGCTCCGGCCGGCTCGGTCGGCCGCATGCCGCCCGATCGACTTGACTGGCCACTCAACCGACGGGGTGTTTAGATTAAAAAAAATTAGAATTTAGTTACTGTAGTACTTTCGTTTGTATTTAGCAATTAGTGTCAATCATAGACTAATTTGATTTAAAAGATTCGTATCGTGATTTATAACCAAACTGTACAATTAGTTGTTTTTTATCTATATTTAATGCTCCATACATATGTCTAAAGATTCGATGGGATGAAAAAAGAATGTAAAAATTTAAAATTTGAGTGGCATCTAAACAAGGCCTGACTCCACGTCTTCGATCGAACCATCGGGCCGCCTTTTTTTATTTATGGTAACAGGAGGGTTGCCGCCTACTGGATTTTATTAAAAGCAAAAGAGGATACAACCTTCAGCCGCCCAGCTGCTGCCGTCGCCGTAGAATCGTACTGCAGGCCAGTGCCACGTACGATTGCTTCTCTGATGATGTCTCTTAGGCTATCCGCACTCGTGATACTCTAAATTCATCCTCTAAAAGGTCTGGTCATCAATATTATCTCTTCTATATTCAATTCTTCCGCACTTATCTATCATCTATATCATCCTCTATCCACTGTGGGGTCTACTTGTCACTTTATCTAAATATATCCATGTGACATCTTGTTTTGAAGGATTTATTGAAACGAATTTAATAGTGTAAACGAAATTTAATTTGATTTTTTTATTTGTAAGTTATAATATTTTTTTAGTTAGTTGAAATAATGGGGCCTGTCGCTAGATTCCCTCCAGCACATGCGCTCTCTCCGTCCCGTCTCTCAGCACATGCAACGGGTCTCGCGCCACAGATGATAGCGGACGAACGACGGCCCTCCGAATTTAGCGTGGATGGGAAGATCCTAAAGGATAGTGCATGGTTTACAGCAGGCCGCTGCAGCTTCGTTTTCTGTAAAACTCTGAGGTTCCAGTGCGGATAGCCTTGCTTGTGTTGCGTCGTGATCAGTAGCCGATGGCTGCACGTCTCGAGATTCGAGTAGAGACAAGGGCAGGCCGGCCTGTGTGTTGTCGAAAGTTTCAGTTGAGCATTGTAACGCGTACGTCACGCTGACCTTAAGGAACAGCAAGCTGGCGGCTACAGGGAAAAGGAATTGTCGATCTGAGGCCTCAGTTGGATACAATCATACAACTACGGACTCTACATGCATGGATTGTGTACACGGACCATGCAGGTAATTAAGAAGACAGTGCAGGCTTGCAACTGCAGCTGCCTGGTCATTATCAAATTCAGATTGACTCTAGCTAGGCCGATACCACTCAGTGGCGGACCCAGCCGTGTTTTGGGTAGTCCCAGGACTACCCCAGATTTCCGGCGACCAAGGTAACGGAGCATTGTAGCGAGAACTGTAGCATACTGTGGAGCACTGTTCCTATACTGTATGCCTACCCAATGAAATGATTCTGGGTCCGCCACTGATACCACTACTTTATACCATGCTGTATACATACAAGTATATACATCAAGGCAACAAGCGTACAATAGTGGCTACACACAGTTCATGTAGAGGGCACGAAGAAGCAGAAGAAAAGCTCATCATCAATTGGCCAATTTTTAGGCCCCGTGGCCGGAGAAAAAAACAGGCAGCAGCTGCAAAGTCCGGCCGGGCACTGCATGCGTTAGTTGCTGGCCCTCTCTCGTATAGCCTTGCTTCCAACAACTAACAAAGCCATGGCTAGGGCACTGCCGCTTGTAAGGTACTAGTATGTTGTGGGTTCTACTACACGTGTGTAGTCGTACTTGGTGCGCTAGCTCTTTATCTCTCATGAGTGCACCTTTCTGTTTGTGGTGTTTGGCGGAGCTATAGCACTTGGTAGTTACTCCGTCGATCGATCGATCGAGACACTGCCGTTTTGTTTGTTGCAGTAGTTGCAGTAAGCAGTAAAGAGTCTATTTTACATCTGTTTAGCGAGTTTAATCGTTTACTTATTGTAGTATCAGTGTACTACAGCAAAATGCTCCATATAGGAGCAAGCATTTATGTCTTGTGTGGACATAAAAGAATTTGTGTGCCTCATTTGCCCAACACGACCGGCCAGCTAGCTAGCTACCATACACGCAAACTATATATATTCTTATCACAAATAATATCTATTTAATTGTATTATAACAAAACATCAGAGGCAGCGATGAGCAACGACGTACTACACATGATTGAGATTGACCAATAATAAGTTATAGCGGCGCGCGTTTCTGAACGCCCAACACAATATGTTTTTTTAAATAATAATGAAACGAATACAATATGTACGCATGAGCACGCGTAAGGACCGGGAAAAGCTAGCAAGCAGCTAGCAAGAGCGCCATATACACTAAATAAAAGTATACTACAAACCCTAAACTGCAGGCAGCGTGTACGTCATTGTCCGTCTGTTACGATATGATCAGACGACAAAGCAGCTACACCCGGCGGGCCCCGCCACGGCGACTCCACACACACACACACATACACGGCGGCCCAACTAATACCAATTATAATACGCCTAACTAAATTAATCCGATGCGATTAACGCCTCTGATCCATCTGCTAATGCTTGCTTAAGTAGCCAGCAGCTGCCTGCCTGCCTGCCAGTTAGTACGTACTACTACCAGCATTCAGCTACAGCCTACAGCTGCAGCGGCAGTCTAAAGGCAACAAGAATGCAGACGATCGATCGATTCGATTGAGACGACGGCGACGACGACGACCGAAAGACGATGCAACAGCAGCAGCCAGCAGCGAGCAGAGACGCCCATTCCCGGCGCCAACCGCAAGGTTGGTAGAGGCAACCGAAGGCCCCATCCAAACGCCACCAAAAGTATTTCTTGAAACCAACTCCTAATTATTCAAATTACCAAATGGGATGGGAACGAAGAAGGGATATGCTTGTGGTTTTTTAATAATCCGGATGGATGGATGGATTCTATGCGTGATTGCAACCACAATTATTGTTTAGAAGCCGTGCGTACATATCGTATGATGTAAAATTAATTAGTGCCGCTGTTTATACTACCTTCGATCGATATGATGTGCTAATTGGACACCCGACAAACAAAGGTGTAGCCTAATTGCACCACTACATCTACACACGACAGACTGCAAACTTAACAGTGATTCAGATGCACCTATGCATGTATGCACAGGGCATAACTTTTTTAGCACGCTTTTTCTTTATTAAGAAGGGAAGCAAATAAACATACAAGAAATTAGGCAAGCTTAGGGCTGGCTAATAACCAGCCCTACAAATATGGTTTGCAAACGGATTACAGAGTAGTACCACGCATAACTACCTTACCTATTTTTTCTTGCTTAATTAGCTACCATAGCAGTACCACCTCACGTAGTACCACAAGTTAAGGTATGCCTTAATTAATACTCTCTAGCTACAAGGTGCAATCTTTCCTTCAACGAAGAAAATCTAAATGCAAACACCCCTCCTCCTACTCCTAGTTGTACTGCACTTTGCGTACCATATGTGAAGCTAATACATATTAGCTACATGTGCAACCTCCCCTATTCTATCCTCCTAAAGTTGTACTGCACTTTGCGTACCATATACACCCCTCCTCCTACTCCTAGTAGAAAAACGCAGTGGTGCAACTCTTTGGAAGCTAGCAGCAGCAGCAGCTATAGGCAGGCACCTTGCTTTAGTTGTTCCTCTTCCTCTTTGGGCATGCTTAGATTCCAAAGCTTCACCACACCCTCCCCACCTCGACCTCCACTTCTTCTCTCTCTCTCATCGATCTCACCTTTCTTTCTTACCGGCCGGCCGGCGCGCGGCTCTGCAATTCACCCGCCTTTTCTTTATTTTCACCACGATCTCCGGCCGCCGTCTGGCCTCATCATCAGGTCATCTGCTACAGTTAGCTAGCAGCTCTCTGCAGCGGCTAGCTAGCTCTCCCGGCCGCCTTTTTCCCTTGCCGTTGCCCCCCCGACTTAGGAACCCTCGAAAAGACGCCTCACCATCTCCTTTGTGTCCTTGCTAACTAACTCCCCATTAAATCCTTCTTCCTCCCGCTGGCCGTGGCCGCCCCGCCCCGCCCCCGCACCACCACCGCCCGCCCGCCCAGTTGCTTCATAAGCTAGCCATCGCCATATATACATACCCGACGACGCACGCGCGTGCGCAAACCAGCAGGAGCTAGCGAGCACCAGCCGGGCCAAGAAGCCTAGCCAGCGACCGAGCAGAGCTGCCCCGGCCCGGCCGCGCGCGCGTCCAATCGAAGAAGAAAGAAGGGGTCCGGTCATCGAGCTTGGCAAAAGCAGCGACCGTCGTCCGGGTCTCAGGGACATCCGTGCGTTGGTCGGTATATATATGCAGGGCGGTGGCGGTGATCAAGCAGGAGGGAGCCTGGGCATGGACATGGGCGTGGGGTACGCCGCCGGCGGCGGCACCGAATGCTCGTCGTCGACTTCGGCGGCGGCTGCGGCAGCGGCAGCGGCAGCGGCCGCCGCAGCCGCAGCCGCGGCGGAGGCGGAGGAGCGGCAGCTGCTCAAGGGGGAGATCGCGGTGCACCCGCTGTGCGAGCAGCTGGTGGCGGCGCACGTGGGGTGCCTGCGTGTGGCGACGCCCATCGACCACCTCCCCCTCATCGACGCGCAGCTCGCGCAGTCCAGCGGCCTCCTCCACTCCTACGCCGCCCACCACCGCCCCTTCCTCTCCCCGCACGACAAGCACGACCTCGACTCCTTCCTCGTACGTCCTCTGCTACCACTACTTCTAGCTATGCATCGTGCACGCATGCATCTAGGTTTCCAATTCCATCGAGCTGACTGGTTCTTCTTCCTCTGCGTGCATGCATATGAATGAATGGCGGCTACCTTCATGCATGGTGGTGCAGGCGCAGTACCTGATGCTGCTGTGCTCGTTCCGGGAGCAGCTGCAGCAGCACGTCCGGGTGCACGCCGTGGAGGCCGTCATGGCGTGCCGCGAGATCGAGCAGTCCCTGCAGGACCTCACCGGTAAGCAGGCTATAACATCCATGTTTCATTTCATCAATTAGTTTACGTTTAATATAATTTTCCCACCAATTGTCTCCTCCAAATTTCTGTTTCCTTCGCCCTTCCATTTCTGGATGCATTTGCGCAAGCTTGGGTATTGTTTTCTCAATATTTGCCTATCCGGTGCGCTGCCTTTTTCTCCTTGCTGCTGGTAGTTAGTTTGAATGGTACCACGCGCTCACTGTTTCTTTAGTTTGTTGATTGATGCATGCCTCCTGTAAGCATACAAAGGTAAAATTAGTTGCAGCGTCGTCTTCCATGGCTTCTTCTATGCATCTCTGTTGGGTTTGTGTGTGTGTGTGTGACTTGCTTGCGTCTTAAGGCTTTCCTCCACAATCCAATTCGCAAAAAAAAAAAGCTTTCCACTATCCTAACGAAGTTGTTTAGCCGTTGAGAGTATCGACTATCGATGGTAAGAGCGATACTAACAAGCTGCAGGTATTTTAGTACTCTTCTTCTCTATTAATACATGCCCGGCAAATTTCTTGCTAGTTGCTTTCCGGAAAAAGATAGTTTTAGTATTCAACGAGCAGCGGAATAAGAAATGTGCAAAATCAAAAGGAGAATATATACACGTAGTGCGTACGTACCTGGGCTGTAGAAAGACCGGTATAACATTTCAAATGCATGCAACTCGGTCGGATGGTGAAGTTGAGGCCCACGTAGCAAGCCTAACAGCCCAACCGTGGAAAAACAAACTGAAGGCACACATGAAAATTCATACTATGAGCATATGAGTTGTCAATGGTTATTACCCTTGTCATCCCTAAAAACGAAGGCCAAATTCCAAAATTTCCACAATAAAGCTAGTACCTAATAGTTCTTAAAAAAACTAGCTAGTACCCAATACGCGGTTAGATGGTAATCAATATGTATGGGTCTTAGCCCAAAGTATTGGGCAATCCATTAGTTGGTAGCAAAATAGTACTCCCTCCGTTCCAAATTATAAGTCGCTTTGACTGATGCACAGCAAAATGGATGAACCAAAAAAATCAAAGTAACTTATAATTTGGAACGGAGTATGATTTATAGCGACCATTCAGAGGGCGTATGTATCTGTATGAAGTTGAATTTTCATGTTTCAAAGAAGGTATCAGGAGGTTTGGCATACAGTAGCAATGGAGTTATAGCATAAACTGGCCTTTTTTCGAAGTCTCGACTAATAAGAGCAACAAAATCATAAAAGTAGATTTTTCTTACTCCCAGATGAAAAAAATTGATATTCTGATGTTTACGGCAGCAAATTTTGAGTTGCATATATGTAGTTCAACTTTGCTGTGTGAATCGATCGTTATCAAAAAAAAAAGTGGTCAGCTAGCTAGAGGTACTATATATTATCACCATGATTGAACATGAACTATCCATCAGCCCATCACCACCACATACCCTTTATTTGTTACCTGACATGACCATGCTCTTGGTAGTCGTCCTCATATAATGATAAGTCAGAACATATATATTTGCGCTCCCTCAGTGTCACACTAGTTTGATACATATATAAGCTTTATTACGGTCATCGAGAAAGAAAAAAAAAAAGGCGATGCAATACACAACTAAGGAAAATATGTTGTCTAACCCAATATATTACTTATTATCTTTCAATTGTGACTCCTATCTCCTAGGTTAGGTCACACTGCAGGTGTTGAATTTTACAACACTACTTATGCTGTTCTAAACGTTTAGACTTTAGGGTCACCATTTTGCTGCACCTCTAACGTACTTCAGGATTATTGTTCTTTTCGACAGCTATTAATTTGATCTCTAGCTTCACCTTGACACAAACAATTCAGGATGGTGCGGCGTTTTTCTTAGATCTTCGATTTGGTGGTTAATTCTAGATGTCTATATGTTATCTTTCCAACCTATGCAGTTTACGAGCTGTTCGGTTGTACCAATGAAAACGCAAACATAAATGAAATTGAGCTACGGATGTTACCGGCGGGAATAGATTTGAACGAGCTGGCGACTGATGTTATTTACGTTTGTGTTATTGTACAAGGAACCAAGCAGCACATTAATTACTTATTCAAAAAATATATATGCAGTGTAAGCCCATCCACGCCCCTGATCCTATTACTCGAGTCAGTTTCCTAGTATATACTAGCTCTTCCGGACATGAACTATCGTTACTTTTAGAGACTAGCTGCAAAATTCCAAAAGCGTTTAGATCTAGCATACATGTGTTTAATTGGTTGCTTCTTATTCCCCAATGCATGCAAGTGGCCATGCTCAGTGCTGGTACAAATGTCTACCTAGGCAGAGCTTAGCTAGCTGGTTCTCATGCATGCATGTCTGTCTCGAGTCCACGTCCCAGAGCTTTCATTCATGCATGCTTCCGTACATGTTTCTGTGGTGTTTCGATCACGGATCACTATATACTACTACCTGTGATTGTGATCCGAACTGATGGATGCAAACGATTGACGAGGAATTTTCCACGTTAGCAAAGTCATTAACACGGTTTGTTTCTGGGGAAATCATCGTTGCTGACAGTCACTATGGTCATCTTTTCCATGTTAGGGGCGACGCTGGAGGAAGGGACGGGGGCGACCATGTCGGAGGACGAGGACGAGCCGCCGATGCTGGAGGCGGGCCTGGACATGGGCTCCGATGGGCACGACATGATGGGCTTCGGCCCGCTCCTGCCCACTGACTCCGAGCGCTCACTCATGGAGAGGGTCAGGCAGGAGCTCAAGATCGAGCTCAAGCAGGTTAATAAAAAAATAAGAAGAGGACAAGTAGAAGCGTTGTGATAAAACCGTGTGCATCATGCATATGCTTTAGGTTGATGTGAAGTCATGTCGAATTCGTTGCAGGGTTTCAAGTCAAGAATAGAGGATGTGAGGGAGGAAATTCTGAGGAAAAGGAGGGCCGGGAAGCTGCCTGGGGACACCACCAGCATCCTCAAGCAATGGTGGCAGCAGCACTCCAAGTGGCCATACCCCACGGTGAGTGCATTGTAGCTATCATGCATGCGTGCAAGAATGCAACCAGCCATCTGCTGCTACTACCAATGCATACACTGATGGTGTGGTGTGGTGGTCGCCCTTCTTAGCTGTTCTCCATATATCCAACAACTTGCTGATGAAGCTTATTTGCTGGCAATATACATATTCCTCGTGGCATTTAGTTAATTATGTGGTTGTTAAATGAGTTCTTGGGAAGCAAAGAAAAAAGATGTGGTTTGTAAAGTATATATCATGTGTGCAATATCCTAAAGATGGTATCGTTTGAGTGGCTGGTACAGGAAGACGATAAGGCAAAGCTTGTTGAAGAGACTGGCCTGCAGCTGAAACAAATCAACAACTGGTTCATCAACCAGAGGAAGAGAAATTGGCACAACAACTCTCAGACGTCAACCCTCAAATCAAAGCGTAAAAGGTGACCAATAATGCTCTCTCCAATAATGCATGATTACTGATTAGATACATCTCTCATGTAACTTTGTAGTAATATTCTCCGTAATCATATCCCTACGGTTGCTGACACAAATGTTTATATGTGCATCAGGTGATGGAGAGCTAGCTGCTGCACAATGTAATGCACACCTGCTGACACATATACCAACACGCTAATCAAAGGAAGCTCGACGACCATGGTGACTCACAAAAAATAAAGTGGATCGACCGATTCAACTGTATATCTAGTGATTAGTCAGAGGTGACAGGTTCATGACACACACACACGTACACTAGTCTGACCACTAGCATATTTGTTTCTTGTGATTTTTGAGCTGATGGGCTCAGAGCATACTTCATTCTTGTTATTATCGTATAGCCGTAGTTTGTCCCCCAGCGTACATACATAATCTGAGGATTAAAAATCCATCCCCTGTGCACATATATATAGTGATCTGATCTGACCATCATCTGCTGGCAGGGAGGAAAAAAAAAGAGGTTGCATTCATGTTTGTACCATAAGCTGTTGCTACTTTATTTGTCAACAATAATCTGTTCCATTCAGAAAATATGGTAGCTTTGCCAATCATAACATCATATACAGTTGGCGTAATACAATTGCTACGTGGATCAGATCGGAATCTCTATCGCTGTGGGCCTTGTATCGATTAGGTGTACCAAATTGAAATTGGACAGCCCGGTGGAGATTTATTGGACGATTAGGCCTAACCAACACCACAAGACAAATTAAGGCTGGGGCATCAATGCCTCTCATAATAATCCCAAAATTTTCCGGCGCATGACGAGCGATCCTTCTCGGGATGACAAGACCGATTCCGATTAATGTCTACAGTTACATGATTACAGATACATACATCGTCTCTGATTATTGTCTTGAAGAGATAATTGTTATGCAACTTGTCAAATATTCCTATCGATTGATGCTGGAGCTAGCTACGTCTCAACCAAGGACAGCTCCGTTGAGACCTCGCTATCTTGGAATCAAACAGATAATTGGTTTATCAGGCGAAAAAAAAAGAGGACAACTGGACAAGAAGAAAAAAAAGATGATAATCACAGACTGAGGGTTGCTGTCTGTCTATTCATCTCGTCCTATTCTAATAACATGTATGAAAGGCACTGCTCCGTGCTCGTGCTCATAAGCATTTCATTCCTTCACTCCATTATCAAACGTTATAAAAGTTGTAATTATCATACAGAGCAAATGAACTCACAACCACAACACTCATTCATGTTTAACATGACTCAGACAAGCTCCAATCATTCATCGAAAACAGAAGACCAACAATCTCCACGTACGTTGTCACCAAGTTCAAATACAGATTAAATTTTCAATTCACTCCCATTCCTTATTCGAAAAAAGATAAACTCAACACGATATGATCAACACAAGTCGTTGATGAGTTGACCATAGAAAATAGAAATATTGTTCACCGAATACCACCCTAAGCAGTAGCAAGAATTTGTCAAAATAACCTATAGCGCTATAGCAGTCCTACTGTTTACATGTGCACGATATTTGGTTGCCTAGCAAAGGCATCTCTCCTGTCGTGTGCTCTTTTACTTGGCAGGGTAACCCTGTGGGGGGTAGGAACCTTGTGCTGGAGGGTAGGAGCCTTGTGCTGGAGGGTACGAACCTTGTGGAGGGTAAGAACCAGGCGGAGGATATGCACCACCCTGGGAGTAACCTTGAGCAGGTGGAGGGTATCCACCAGCCTGTGGGTAACCTTGAGCAGGAGGGTATGCACCGCCCTGGGGGTATCCAGCTGGCGGATAACCTTGACCAGGAGGAGGAGGTGGATAGCCACCATAAGGCTGCCCATATGCTGGTTGTGGTGCATATCCAGCAGGAGGCGGCATAGGCTGATCAATGCGTGACATTTGTTGCACTGGGGGCACTGCCATGGGCTGTGGGCCGAACTTTCCATCCCTCTTGTCCATTTCGACTTTATGCTGCGTCTGGATTTGCATTTCAATGCCACAAGAAGGATACGTAAAGGTTTGGTTCAGAAGAGCCATGATCAGTAAGGTTGCAAGAAGAAATGGATGAATTATATACCTGCATACAAGCACAAACCCTGCAAAAGAATGTGGCATAGGATTATCAGAACTGAGACCTTTGCTATGGAGATTTGCAAGAAGAGAGTTAAGGGAGCCTTACGTCCAGTAGACCAAATCAGACAGACAGTTAAGGATCTGGGAAGCCTCTGAAAGCTCCTCGCTGCCAACAATAGCTGCAACTATAGAGAAGATGCAAGCAATTTGTTGAAGGCAGAACATGAAGCCCTGCAGTAAAAAGTGATATTCACTCCAAGTGACATCGAAGAAAGAACATGAACCCTCCACAGGACCTTGAATTGCATCAGACAGGAAATTTAAGAGGGAAGTGGGGTTACAATGATGCAGTTGTCGCACTGAGTTGTCTGTATGTTGAATTCATCTTGCAGCAAGAAGCGGGTTGATGCAACTGAATTGCCAAAGCAAAGGCACACCTTAAAAGAAAGCAGGCCTTAGGTTAGAAGGTAGAGAGACAAAACATCAGAGGTTTTAATGTGAGAAATGGGGCCTTATATCCATATTGTCCCAATTGTACAATGACAGTGTATTGATTAAATACCACAAGCAAAAAAAACTTGCAAGATAAAATTATCTGACCCTCAGTGATCATTTTAGGCCGAATAATACACTGTGTTTTCAGGCATACCATGAATACATAAAACTGAGATCAGGAAATATGAAAGATTCGATAAGATCATTTTAAACTACAGGCATTAATAGGAACCATCAGTTACCGAGTCCGCATAAGAAATATTAGACATGCTATACATGGAATTCAAGCATATGTAACCATATACTAAGAAGTACAGTGCGAATAAACAGCAGGGCAAAATGCAACTTGAGTGAGCCTTGTCCTTGTACCTCAGTTGCAAGACAGAACTCTGGGCACCGGCCAAGGTTTTAAAAAACGTCATTAAACGTCGATTAATCTCGTTTAAACGCTGAACGTTGGCCCAACGTTGCGTTTAGGGGGTAAACGTCCAATAAAACGTTGTGCGTGATTAGGCGCTCGTTTAATAGCACGGCAGAGTTTAATCGGCGTGTAATCGGTCAAAAAGCGAATTTGTGCGGTGGAAAACGCGAACCTGTTCTTGTGCTGCTGCCCTGTTGTTGTGCTGCTGCCCTGTTGTTTGCTAGATCAATTTTGCCTTGTGCTGCTGCCCTCATAGATGAGTTTCTATTCTTTACCTATTATTTGATTTTTCTGTTTTCAGATTATTATCTTGTCTCTCTTTGATTGTTAGCTGCTGTTCAATGCAAGAAACCAAGGAGGAAAGGAACTCATGTCGAAAACAAGTGTGCAGCCAGAGGTATGATCACTGTTATTACTTTAAGTTGTGTTATTAATATTGACTTTGCTCTCTGCATCACAAAAATTAAAAAAAAAACAAAAACGTTTAATCACGTTTAATCTCGTTTAAACTTCCTAAACTCTAAACTTTAGGCTAGCGCACGCCTAGCGTCTAACGTTTTTTAAAACCTTGGCACCGGCTCTCGCCACATTTTCCACTGCATGGCATGTAGCCAGCACAACAGACATATCTACACCACAAAGAAGAGCGACAGGGATAAGTAATGGGGATGGGGTATTAAAAAAAAGTTCCAGTGATAACCATAACAAAACAGAATAGGGTGCACAGCACCTTGACATGTCATTGTAGAGAGCCCTTTTGCGAAGCATGTATGACACGCAAGGTCCACTGAACAGAAACAGGAAAATGCAGCAGATTAACAAATGGGTAAAAATGTTCACACTTCCAAATGGTGACCGTGCCAACCAATGCAAGCACATTACAAGCCTTGTTACACATGTTAGACTAGCATCACATGCTAACAGTGGAATGTGGTTAGACCCATCATATCATCAATGGAAATACAATAATCTTTAATTAGATTTAAACCTCTCTATTGAAACAGAAATGAAATCCTCACATGGTTGGTTATTCATACTCTGGAATGAACATGAGGGCAGGGAACGGACATTATTGGTCAGAACTCACAACCCATCAGAAACAAAAGACGATGCACTCTTTCACTGCCCATTGGGCCAATTAACCTGGTGCAACTAACAAAGGGATGTAGGGGAGGATCATTTCCATGTTCCTGTTTAAGATTTCTACATTAACTGGCTCCAGGGAGGAACATGAAACTGACATCTATCCACTTTTGGGATTGCGGCAGCTACTGCATGGGCTACGTGCAATTGTCAGTTTGTCACAAAGACGCGGCCTTGTTTAGTTTCTCTCCCTAGAGTTTAGTCCCTATCACATCGGTTGTTTGAACACATGGCATGGAGTATTAAATATAGACTAAAAAAATAACTAATTTCACAGATTACGACTAATTTGCGAGACGAATTTTTTAAGCCTAGTTAGTCCATGATTTGACAATGTGGTGCTACAGTAAACATGTGCTAATGACATATTAATTAGAATTAATAAATTCGTCTCGCGGATTACCGAGGACTACTGTAATTTGTTTTATTATTACCATCCGAACACTCCCATGTGATACCCGGTGTGATTCCTGTGATACAAGGAGACTTTAGCCCCTGGATTTAAACACCACCAGCAACCTGGCAGGCCCAGCCATCATTCATTCATATCTAGTTCAATTGCTGCCGCGGAATAAACTTTAAATGCAGAAGGAATAACAAATTCAGGATATGCTCCTCAGAAAAGGAGCAATGCACAACGCGGAATCCACGCGGAACCCTTGGAAACCAAAATTCCCTAAAACCCTAGCCACAGCGACAAATTAAGTGTCCTCAGATCTACGGAAGGCAAGGGGTTCGAGACTCAAAACCCGCAGAAGACGGTGAGATCGCTAGGTAGGGTCGATGGAAGGCTCACCACCACAGCGCGAGGCAGCAGACTGCAACCACAGCGAGAAGAGAAACCCATCAGGACGGGACACACGAGGAGCTCCCCCGCGGGGATCGACCAGATCAGGCCCCGGCAGAGGTTCGGTTGGGAACGAATCGAAGAGTGAGGGGCGGCGGCTACGTACAGGGGAAGTCGGCCTGGATAGCGTTCGTCATGTCGGTGTGCCAGACGTTGCGGTAGCTCTGGCGGAGCTGCATCTTGTCGAGGTTCGCCTGCGACGACGCCATCGCCGCCTCCGCCTCCGGGTGGGTCGCCGATCTGGGGAGGCGATTGGTACGGCGGGCTCTGCTCCGCTTGGACTTGGGACCTGGGGGAGGCGGGCGTGGCGAACACGGTGGGGCTGGAGCAAAATGGGGCTCTGCGCCTCGGCCTTTGGCTTCGGGAATTGGTTAGGGCGAGTGGGGCTCTGGTCAACGCCGAGGAGTCGCCGGTTCGCCGCTATGGCCGGGGTTTTTTTCTAGATTTTTTTTTACTAGGGCCTCGTTCGGTTAGGGCTTTTTTTTATGCCAGGAATCATTCCGGATAATGAAAACCCAGGCCAGTGTTAGCGGGAGTTTCAATTGAGTTTTATTTGTATTTAATAGCATGTCACGTATGTATTTTTGATGATATGGTACTATTTTAATAAAGAGAGAAGAAATGAGTTTTATGAAGATAAAACTCTCTTGACACGATTACCAACTCTCTACGAGTCTTATAATTAAATGTCTATAAAATCATAGAATAAAATATCTAAATTTTATTTCATTCTATATAACGTGACAATCTTAGAAATAACGTAACGAAACTCGCGTACGACTTATACGTGAAATAGGTAACGGTTCCGGCCGAGAATTATTCCTGGTGACCATTCTCCGCGAAACTAGATGAGATTCCATTCGACCATTCCAACGCCACTTTTCGTAACCGGCGACGACAGGTGCATGGCCCAGTTGTCTCGTTGCAGATTGCAGTCGTGTGAGTTGGGCTGGACCCGACGATACTGGGCCGAGTGGTCGTCGTTGGGCCGATACGAGATGCATTTCCCTTCCTCCATGCAATGCAGAGAATGGGAGCCGTTGCGGCCAGGAAATTCGACCATACGCACGAGCTGCAGCGTCACCACGCCTCCGGTTTCATCGCTACGGTCTGCTGCGGGTCCTTTGAGCCGAGTCGGCACGTTTTTGTCCGTGCATCCCGTGGCACGGTGCCAGCTGGACTAGAAAGCCATGGACGGAAATAAATCCGGACACGATGCACGCAGCGCGCTCAAGTCCAACACGGAAATACGTAGTACGAAGTCCTGGATATATATATATTTTTCTCCTCCATCATCTAATTCTCCCACTCCGCGGTCAGAATCGAACGAACTCGGCTCCGTGGGATACTGAGATCCGTTGCAATTTGCGGCTGCAAGTTCATTCCCCCAGGGCTGAAGCCGAGGTCGCCATCGCACCGTGTGGCGGCTTGTGAGCTAACTAACTAACCCGACGCGGTTGACCCGCCCGCTTGCTTTGCTTACCACGGAGGACGTTGCCTGCGTTACGCATCTCACCTGTTCCATGAATCCCCTCCTCTCTCTCTCCTGTACCTGGATTTGATTACGGACCTGATTGGTTCGTTTAGAACTAGTTGCTAGTTCACTGGGTGTTATTATGATTAATGGAGATGTGATTCGGACGTTAGCGTCCGGACACTGGCTCCTGTTACGTCCCCGCTTCGCATGGGGCCATGCAGCTCCGTTTCTTGTGCATGCATGCGTCCACGCGGGGCCACGTCTCGATGTGCGTCCGCTCTGTTTTCCGCACCTACCGCCCACGCCCCTTCCGTGCCCACATGTATGCACGGGGCTCAGCAGTTGCAAGCATGTGGTTATGGTAGGTCGGTCCCATTACAACATGTGCAACACTATATCTATTTTTACAACATCAAGATGAAACATTTGTAACATACGTCTAAAAACGGATGAGACATTTGCGACATATATTTGAAACACCATTGTAACATGTTCAACATCCTGATCTACTTTTGAAACATCCAGATACAACACTTACAACATACAAAAGAAGACAGATGAAATACTTGAAACATGCGTCTGAAATACTTACAAAAAAACACTTAAAAAGTCATTGCAAACATACGTAACATCCAAATAAAACACTTGCAACATATGTAACATCTAGATAAACACACTTGCAACATACGTCTGAAAAAATCGATGAAACATTGGGATAGATGCTTGCAACATACGTGTACAACCATTGCAACATATGCAACATCCCGATCTACTTTCGCAACATCCATATGAAACAATTGCAACATACCACTAAAACATTTGAAATATTTGAATTCTACACTTGCAACATGCATCGTATCCGAGTGCGGCCCTCCTCCAGCGTTTGCATCACCGGTGTGCCGCAGTCGTAGCAGGAGGCGAGACTGGAGGGCCAGGGCCCGATGCTTCTCCTTGCGCTGGCGGCGCCTGCCGGCGTCATCGAGTGGGGCGGGCAGCTTCGCAGGAGCAATGGGATGGGCGCATAGAACAAGAGCAAGAGCAGTAGAGCGGCCGTGCGGAGCAGGAGCAGCGTCGGGAGCAGCGTCAGGAGTGACGGGGCTGGCGCGCTGAAGAGGAGCAGGAGCAGCGGGACGTCGCGACGAAGCAGGTGCAAGAGCCAGGACGGCCATGGCGCGGGGGTGGGAAACGCCGCAGCGGATGCGGCCGATGCGAATGGGGAAAATATCATTCTTTTTTTGATAAAACATGTATGCCATGGTGAGGGGAGCAGACCTAGCTGGAGCGTCCGGATGGGCGGACGTCCATGGTGGAGCATTACCGTATGATTAAAATATATGTGACTAAATTTAGGGCCCATTTGGATCCATTAGCATTAAAAATTAGTAGCTAGAGTTAGTACTAGTGGATCCAAACAGACCTGCTAATTATTAGTTGAAGGGCTGCTAACTATTAGTTCCATTAGCATATTTAAAGTTGCTAATAGGTGCTAATAGTTAATATGCACCTTCATCTCACTATCTAACCACTTATTAGCAGGTGGATCAATACATGTTCGCTTGATCTTATCAGTCAGAATCATCCAGCCATTCAGCACTGTTTTTTCTCTCACAACAAATCAGCATCAGCCAGAATCTGCCAGCTAGAAACCATCTAGCGAACAGGGCCCAAAACAGACACCATCTGTTTTTAGTGCTAATGAATCCAAAGAGGCTCTTAATTATACTCCCTCCGTACTTGTATTAGAGGTCGTTCTGGGCTCTTGGCCTGTTTTCGTAAAGGAAGTCGCTGCTAGCCCACGGGGTCTCGTACTAACACAATTGCCCCTGGCACGCTTGCCGCCCGTCCCGCACGGCTTCACTCGGCATTACTCTGCATTAATCACGCCTCCTAGATTCACGCTCACCTCCCTCGTCGCCCACAACACGCTCGTCTCGATCGATACACGCTCGCCTCCTTCATCTCCCTCAGCACGCTCTCCCACAGCACTCTCGCCTCCTTCATCTCCCTTAGCACACTCGCCATGGAGTTCGACGGCTTAGGGTTTAGGGTTCACCTTCACTTCCTCACCATAGAGTCTGGTGGCGCAGTTGCTGCTCGCCACGGAGTCTAGCGTCGCGGGTGAAAGTCCAAGTTTGATTTTGGTAATTAATGACACCAAGTTGCTAATGCCATTGTGTCAAGTGAATTGAGTTAGGCATAGCAACACATGTGATGAAGGAGCAAGGAGCATGATGGTGCATGGACATTAAATGATGATCATGGTGGAGATGCACATGAAATGATGATCATGGTGATCAAGCATGAGGAGATGGACATGAAACAAAGTGATCAAGGCAAAGGTATAATCATAGGGTTTGTTTTTGCTGGTCTAAGATGAGTAGAGAAGTGATTGACCGAGTTTAGGATTGATAGCCGACTATCAAGAGGGGCAATCACAGTTAGCTCATGAATCAAGTGCTACTAGGTCATCATCTTGAGCATATGCATTAGGATCTAGCAGAGGGCTAACATAACGTCTTGAAAAATAATTGTGAAAATGCTAACACACTTGCACATGATGGTGAACACTTGGGGGTGTTAGCACATTTACGAAGGAGGTAGAGTTTGAGGGGTAGAGAGGGGTTTGGGTTCCTCTCATTCGGCGTTTTTGTGAAAGTGAAACGTCTATTTTCCACTGCATCAGAGGCAAAGTTTCGGAGGCAAAAGGACCATCGAACTCTGCACCGGACGCTGGCTCCGGAGTCACCGGACGCGTTCGGTGGTTTACCTTAGGTGTTGCGTAGTTGGGTGGCTACACCGGCGTGTCCGACGGTCTTGCATCGGACGCTGGCTGAACACTGTTCAACATCCGGTGCCTGCTGACATGGCGCGTAGCCGAAGAGCTGGAGAGCACAGGACACGGTGGCGCGTCCGATGGTGATGCGTCAGACGTGTTCGATGCGCGTTTCCGAGCTCGGGGAGCTTACTGGACCGCATCGGACACCGCGTGTGGTGCGTCCGATGAAAAGCACCGGAGTGCCCGGTGCTCACTAGAACAACCGTTGAACTTTGAACGCGTGAGACACGTGGCGAGATCTGGTGCACCGGACGCTGCTGAGTGCGTTCGATGCCAGTGCGTCAGAGCGTCCGGTGCCCCCGATTTTTGCCCAATAGCTCTATTCGAAGGGGTATCTATATATATACTTGTTTGGCCGGTTTTGAGTCCCTCCTCTTGACTCTTTGAACACTTAAGACATACTTTGAGCTAGAGAACTTCCCTTCCACTCATCTCCTTAATTGGTTGCATACTCTAGTGAGATTGAGTGAGATTCAAGTGCATTGCTTAGTGATTTGCATCTAGTGGCACTTGTTCCTTGAGTTGGCTGCGGATTTCTTATTACTCATGGGTGTTTCCTGACATCCTAGAAGGCTTGGAGCAGCGGTGGTGTTGAGCTCGTGATTGGAGATTGTTTCGAGCCTCATCAAGTGTTTGTGAGGGGTTCTTGAGCCTTCCCTGTAGGAGTTCGTGAATTGGCTACTCTAGTGGAGCTCGTGGCTTGGAGGATCCCCATCTTGTGAGTGGATGTGCGGCACCCGCTGAGGGTTTGACTCTTGATAGTCAATTAGCTCATGATCCATCAAGTGGGTGCATCGCCACAACGAGGAGTAGCTTGCCGGAAAGCAAGTGAACCTCGGTAAAAAAATCTTGTGTTATATTTTGCCGAGGATTCTCTTTATGATTGTGTGTGATTGATTCTTTGGATACATCTCATCTCTACACCGTTGGTATAAGAATCAATTCACTCCCCTTTTTCATTCTTGCACTTTATCTTGTCTAGTGTGATTAGCGTAGTTTGTATTACATAGGAGTAAGTAGCTTAGTGACTTAGCTTTATTGGTATGAATTAGAGATCATAGTCTTATTCACTAGAATTGTATAGGTGGCTTGCTTAGTATAGTTGAGCTGGTG
The DNA here is from genome assembly GCA_038087645.1 of Saccharum hybrid cultivar R570. Lineage (NCBI taxonomy): Eukaryota > Viridiplantae > Streptophyta > Magnoliopsida > Poales > Poaceae > Saccharum > Saccharum hybrid cultivar. Next base: position 36,030,474 of record JAQSUU010000012.1, on the reverse strand, counting down.
CTAGAATTAGCATCGCCATCTTTTATACTAACAATTGTTGATTAGTAAAGCTTGTAGATTTTTAAATAGGCTATTCACCCCCCTCTAGCCATTTGGACCTTACAGCGGGTGCTGCTCGCTGCGGAGGACGTCATGCCGGACTCGGAAGAGATCGGCGCGGAGGACGTCGTCGAGGCGCTCGACTCCGTCATCGTGCTAGACTCTATCAAGGGGCTAGACTCCGTCGAGGCTCTAGACTCCGAGATGGCGCTAGACTCTGTTGAGGTGCTGGACCCGGAGATGGCGCTGAACTCCATCGAGGAGCCGCTGGTGGTGCCGGACTCCATCGACATGGTGGCAAACTCCATCGAGATGGTGCCCGACTCCGTCGACATGGTGGCAGACTCCGTCGAGATGGTGCTCGACTCCGTCGAGTCTCTGTGTGCTCACTGCGACACATTCCACGCTGGTGGCGTCTTCAGAGAAGCTTGCTTCCAAGCTCGCCGCCGCGCTCGCAGGTGTGCCCGTTGTGGCCTTTTACATGAAGACTACAATCTGCTAGCAAGGTGGTTGGACGACATGGAAAAGTTTGATTGTGAGTTTCTACATTCCTGATGTGGAGAAACTTCAAATGGATGGTAACACCATCATTCTGCCCGAGCAAGTTATAAAGAACTTGGAAGAGCACATTGAGAAGAAGAAGCAAACAAAGATCAATAAGGTACATGCATTTAACCTAAGATACATGCATCTCCTAATTTGCTTCTTTTAATTTCCTGAATAAACTAATTTGCATCTTCTAATTTGCAGGAAGGCTAGCAATTGCTTCGGCTAGCAAGGAAGGTTCACAGGAGATTTGCAATGGGAGTCGATCCTCTCTCTCTCTCTAGTTTTTCTTTCTGCATGTGACGAATCTTGAACTTGTTGCGCCCTTTAACTTTCATGACTTCCCTCAAAACACTCTGAAGTGTTACAAAAATCATGTTCGCTTTTCATGGAGAGTACTCTAAGAATGCCTATAAAACATGTTTTCAGAATGAGTACATTAGTTGTTCAAGAAACAATGAAACAAGTGAACAATTGGTTAATTTACCTGTTGGAATGCTGGAACTAGATCATTAATTGTTTTTGCATCCTTCTTGTATTAAATAGCTTGAATAGCTCTAAAAACCCCAAGTATAGAATATTAAAATCCGGAGAATTGGGTGGTTGACAAATGAGGCGAATATCAAACCCTTCTTGCTTTGCTGCCTCACAAAAAATAGGATCATCCAATTTTAAATGTGAAGGTGCGTTATCTTGTTATATGAAAATTGGCTTGTTTACATCTTCTCTTGGTCATTTGGCTCTAATGGCAGGCAGCACATTGTTTACCATGAAATCCCTAATTACATCTCTTGTGATTGATGTTATTGGCTTGATTACTTGTTCTCCATGAAGACGATTGTGACTTCTTCTTATAGCTTGTTCATAAGTGATTAGTGAAAAACAACCTATTTTCCCATCAAAAACACATTCTCCATTCCTAAACCTTGGTCGAGCACAAACACACAAGAACATAAGCCTAGGGATGTAATTATTGTTCTTACAAGTGCGATGTGGGTCATCTTCCTCGGGTAGCAAGTAATATCTCTCAGATTTTTGAGAGAGGTAGAACCATTTTTCATCAATAAATACAAAGTCAAAAAAATCCTTAAATCTCGGATCACCAACCAAACCTTGCTCAATCATGTCAACACACCACTGCAACCTAGTCTTCTTTTTAGCATATGTGAGGTATGGTTTGATGCTACTAGAGTGTCGCCTAAGCAAACCTTTTTTCAAATACCTTTGTATCCTAGCTTTGCTCATACCAAGTTTACTAGACACATCTTCTATGGTCATTCTTTTCTTGAGAGGAATGTTGCGCAATTGTTCTAAATCAAGAGGGACTGCCTTACGGCCACATCTACCCTTCTTTCTACTTGTAGCCACAACCGGAATGTTTTGAGCAAGTTGATTTTTACCTCGCTTCCATAAGCGCTAAACTGACTGAATGTGCAATCCAAATTGATCAGCAATAATTCTTGTATCCTTCTTGTCTAGTGTCCCATTCTTGCTTCTAGCCAACAATGCTTGATAAACTTGTTTTCTGACGTCTTCTGTCATTTCTTGCCTTCGATGATTTGCTTCAACGGGAGCAACATATTCTAGTAAAAGAAAAAAAAGAATCACTTGTTAGCCACGGCTTACATTGAAAATAAAAAAAATAAAAGAACAAATGGAAAAGAAATTACCAGCGAAGTTTTGTACATAATCGAAATCAACTGCACCAAATTCATCTAGTGGCAAGTTCAAATCAAATCCTGTCGAAAAAGGAAAAAATAAACTGAGAAAGGAAACTAATTTGCATGTGGCTGCTATGAATATCATAAAAGTAAAGATCAAACTGAGTAACAACAGACACGTTACCGTTGTTGTTGTGATCCTCTAATATTGGCTCGTTGAGATCGAAGGGAAGGTTGCTGTCGTCATCTTCTTCTAAATGAACGTTCAGATCGAAGGTAGGGAAGGAATCTGCCATTACGTCATAGATGTGGAAGGAGAAAAGCTAAGTCATGTCGTTTACTAGTAGGCAAGGATGATATACAAAGAGACGAGGTGTTTAAGCAAGCAAGCAAGTCAAGCAAGGGAGTAGTAGATGAACTAGCAAGCAAGCAAGGCAAGGCAAGGCGTTTAAATAGATCAAGCAGTCCAAGCGTCGACGAACTGAGCGCACGTGCAGTGAAAAATAAACGAGCGCTACTGAACCAAAACGTCTTGCCAAAACGCGAGCACCAGGCCAAAACCGCGCAAAAACGCGCCTAAACGAAACAGACGAGCGGCTCAGCGTGCGCCACGCCCAACCGAAAAAACCGAGTGCCATGCAGCCAAATCGCACGCGACACGCAATTCCCAAATAGTGCCATGCAAAAATCCCCATGCAAAACGTAGCCAACAGCAAAAATGTGTGGCCGCCGGGTATTGAACTCTGCTCGCCAGACTCACACCTCGATGCACTAGCCATCTGAGCTAGAAAAGTTTCTCGTATGGAATGCACCCTGAAGGGTCGAGATGGCGGACTAGAGGGTGGGGTGAATAGTCCTTTCTAAAATTAATCGTGTCGGCAAACCGAAACAAATGCGGAATTAAAACTATCGGTCTCGCCAAGACTACACCCCTCTATCTAAGTTCACAAGCACCTCACAAAGAACCTAATTATGTAACTAAGGTGCTTTCCTTAGCAAGAGCTCTTCTAAACAATTCTAGAGCAAGGTCACACAAACCTATGCACTAGTACTTTAGCAAAGCCGGGGAGCTCCTACTCAATAGCAAGGCAACTAATGCCAAACTAGAGAGCGCAAATTACTTAGCTACACAAACTAAGCAATATGACTAACAAGGTTACACAAACCAAATTAGCCACGCAACGGGAGCTACTTCTATGCTACACAAGCAAAAAGGTAACTAGCTAACTACACAAGCAAACTAGTTACAAGAGCAACTACACAAGCACAAGTATATGAATGTAAATACAAGCTTGTGAATCGAAAGCAAACCACCGAGAAGATGTACACAATGTTGACACGGCGGTTTTTCACCGAGGTTCACTTGGTTGCCACCAAGCTAGTCCTCGTTGTGGCGATACACCCACTTGATGGATCACGAGCTAATTGACTATCAAGAGTCAAACCCTCAGCGGGTGCCGCACATCCACTCTTAAGATGGGGATCCTCCAAGCCACGAGCTTTACTAGAGTTGCTCTTCGCGATCCCCGCGGGGTGAGCACAATCCCCCTCACAAATTCTCCTCCGGAGCCACGCATAATCTCCACGCATGCTTCAACGGAGTCGCAAGCCACCAAGCCATCTAGGAGGTGGCAACCTCCAAGAGTAACAAGCACCACCGGCTTGCAACATGATCACCTAGTGCCACTCGATGCAATCCTCTCGATGCAACGCACTAGAATCGCTCTCTCACTCGATCCGATGAACACTATCAAGCATGAGTGAGTTAGAGGGCTTCCAAGCACTACCACATAAGCCACCAAGGCTAAAGTGTGCTCAGCTACCAGCCATGGCCGGCCAAGGCATCTATTTATAACCCCACGGTCAAATAGAGTCGTTACCCCTTCACTGGGCAGATTTCAGGACGACCGGACGCGCCGGTCGTAACTGACCGGACGCGCTCAGCCGCGTCCGATTCTCTAATGGTCACTGACCCCCAACGGTCAAACCAGCGACCGAACGCGCCGCTGCCATGACCAGACACGCCCCTAGCAACGATCGAACGCGCCCCTAGCAATGACCGGACGTGTCGATCGCACAGTACCGCGCGCGCAACGACATGACCGGATGCGCTCCTTGCGACGACCGGACGTGACAGTACCAGCATCCGGTTAGAGTCCAGTAAGCACCTTCAACGATCGGACGCGTCCGATCGTACATGACCGGACGTGCCCCGCGTCCGATCATCACTCCTGCGCTCTCTGCCCCTCTGGACACCTGACCGGACGCGCCGGTCGCGCTATGCTTCTGTGCACAGGTGAACTGACCGGACGCGCTGGTCAGGCCAGACCAGCGTCCGGTCACTAACCCTAGGCGCAGTGACCGAATGAACTGACCGGACGCGCTGGTCAAACCGTGACCGCGTCCGGTGCAGCGTCCGGTCACCACAGTGACATCCGTTCGCCTCCGTTTCTTTTCCGACTTCCGGCGTAGTGGAAAATAGGCATTTCAACTCCTTAAAAACGCCTGAATCCCGCGCTCGCAAGCTCGGCGGGAGGGAGAGAGGAACCCAAACCCTCTCTACCACTCAAACTTCATCGGCTTCGCAAATGTGCCAACACCAACAAGTGATCACCACCTTGTGCACGTGTGTTAGCATTTTCATAATCATTTTACCGATGGAGTTAACCACTCAACTTGCCACGCCACTCGATCCTAGCAACGATGCATAGTTAGATCACACGAGTGGCACTAGATGACCGATATGCAAACAAGTTTGCCCCTCTTGATAGTACGGCCATCTATCCTAAACCCGGTCATAAACTTCTCTACACACCTATGACCGGTGAAATGGAAATGCCCTAGGTTATACCTTTGCCTTGCACATTCCACTCCATCTCCTCCGACGTTGATGCAACACATGCACCAACCAATCACCAAATGATATGATCCACTTCATATCATCACGTGACCGTATTGGTTCATCGATCTTGACCTCACTTGCTCTTCACCGTTGCCTCGGTCCTTCGGCGCCAAGCCATCACACAACTTGCCCTTCACCCTAGCAACCGGTCCATCAAGCCAAGCCTCATCTTGATCTTCTCCACCTTGGTCACATGACTCCATGTCATGTCTCATATGCAATGAGCTCCTTCATGACACCATCACATGTGGACTAATCTCCTGTGTATCTCACATAACTACATATTAGTCCACCTAAGTTGTCACTCAATTACCAAAACCAAACAAGGACCTTTCAATCTCCCCCTTTTTGGTAATTGATGACAACTCTACAAAGATATGGAAATTAAGCTTTTTCAAGCTAGCACTTCACACAAGTGTAAATTGCTAACCTGTTTTGGATTTAATGTTACTTATCCAACTTTTAAGCTCTATGTTAAGATTTGGATAAGCACCATAAAATCCGACTTGGTAGTGATAACTCCCCCTACATATGTGCTCAAATGGTTTGGTTTCAAGCTTGCACATATGCATAAATATGAAATTTGTGGGAGGGTTAGCACTACTAAGTGATGCTAAGGTGTATAGAATAAACCTTTATAGTTCGATACCATTTGATAGCTCGATATCATTTAATAATCATAAGTTTGCCATCATCCTTAGCATCATGAGTAGCTAGACATCAAAAATACTAGAAACCCCATGAGATCAACATTATAAGCAAGGTTCTAGTTTTTCATGATAAACACAAGTCTAGCTATCATCCTATGCATGCTAGTTATCATATCATCATTCAAGTTCTATAACTAGCATACAACACTCAAGCATGCATATTACATATAAAACTTATGCAATGCAAGCAAGCACATGAATATGCACATGTCAAATGCAACCAAACAATGTTCATGAGCTTGCTCCCCCTACTTGTGTGCTTCTTTTGTCCAAGAATTTTGATCCTTCTCATTTCTTCAATGTTGCTCCCTCTTTGTCCATCTCCATGTCCAAACTCATTCTCAAACCTCTCTCTCTTGGTGTATTGACATATCTTTGTTCCAACTTCTCCCCCTTTGTCATCAATTTCCATAAAGGGTGTACTTCTCATTGATGCAAAGGCTTACATTGGGGTAGATGGTTGAGACTTGAATATTGCGTTGTTGATGGACATCACCGCACATGTTGGAATAACATTACTTGTATGTTGCTCTTGAGATACCACTTAGGATCTTTGACCTTGATACCATTAGGTGGGGCTCCTCTCCCTATGTTATAGCATGGGTCATTCACTTGATAATCTTGAGCTCTTGTGTGTGAGGGAACTTTCTTTATTTGATGATCACTTAAAGTTGAGGATCACTTGTGGAACCACCGTCTTGTATAAATGATATCATGTGTAGAAATACCACGAATAAGTGTGTGATACCAATTTGAAGAATCCTCTATCATGGAACCACTAGTAGGATTTATCAATATGATCTTTTCTTGAATATTTTCTATCTTTATGAGTACCACTTGTAGGATATCACTTGTAGATCATGATCTAGACACCACTGGTAAATACCAATTGAAGAAATACTTTGATTCTAGATACCATTTGAAACACCCTAGATATCCATTTGCATTGTTGTCTTGTGCTTGTACCCATATCATTGTCATGAGCTTCTAGTATGACTTGAACTAAGTTGATTTGCCTAAGATTCTAAGTCCGGTTTGATCCAATGACAAGCTTCTTCACTCCTCATACTAAGGGTTATCTTGCCAATGTTGTACTTGTCACTTATTAGCAATCCAAACTAGATCAAGTACTTGGGTTCACTAGCTCATGAACAAATTCATACACATACCACTAGATCATTTAAATAATTCAAGCAATAGTGGTAGGCTATGAATTTAAACATTTTATTTATTATGCATGATCCTAGTAAGCATGTACTATATGCACTCATCGCATACTAGTAAGGGATGAAATGATCATGCACATTGCAATGATACCTTTGTTATGTTGGAGTAGAGGATAGTCACATAGATTCCAATTCATTACTCCAATAGCAATATGAAGTCCAATTTATAAGCTTGGTGAAGACCAATCATTATAGAGAAATCTATTCTTCACCCATATGAAATGAGAACCACTAATAATCAAGTGCATTATCTCTTATTGTGGTTGGCTTGCTTTTTCACTTTAATCAATGCTTGCATCAGAGAAGTATTTATGATACCAATTTTATAACTATGACTAGCTCTCTTTTGGGTGTTGCTTGCTTTTCTTGATCAACCCTATTGATTGCTTCAATTAAGCATCTCAAATGTCCCTTGAATTCATCACTTCCATGTTAGCCTTCCAAGCTGGTGCTCGATTTACCCACCCATGGGCGGCAAGCCCCCTCAGCAGGGAGAAGTGACCTCTCTCCAAAGAACCATCCTTGACACTTACTTGAATTGTCTTTGATTGATTGATCTATGGACTTAACTTGATGAGTAACCTTGAATTATTCTTTAAGTCCTTTTCTTTCTACCAAATGATCTCCAATCATTACTAGAACTTGAACCTCATCTTTATCTTGAGTTTGATCTTCATTTTCAAATTTGAGTACCAAATTTGTACACTAAGTACATTCCACAATCAATGCCCTTGTACTCATTTCTTGTCATGCTTCTAGATCAATTCAAAACCAAACTTAGTTGCCTCAAACACTTATAAATATGTTTCCAACTTGAGGACCTTTCACTTAAAGTGACTCTAGATCAATCCAATAATTGTTACTTTTCTGGCAGATTCTGTACCCTTCAAAGAATAATTCATATCTCTCAATGTATAGGTCCAAATGCCATGAAATTTGGTGGAGATATGAATTACTGAGTCATCTAGCAACTGTAAAAATTTGAGCTTCATTTGACTTCTAGATTGCTACTAGATTTCAAATCTTTCACCACTATTACATGCTAAAAACTGCTGCACTATAGCTGACAAGATGTGCTCTAAAACCATAGCATTTCTCATCCAATTATCATAAAATTTATACAGCACCTAATATCATAAGTCTAGTGCATGTATGCCAAATTTCACGCCAATCCAATATGATTTAGTCACTCAAACTCAGACTTGATCTCAGCTAGCTCAGATTTTCAATAATGGACAGATTTCAATACATTGAGCTATACTTCACCAAATTGAATCAAACTTGAAACTAACTTGTTTGAGCACTTTCATAAGACATATATCCATTCAATCTACTTACTAAATATCATCTCATGAATTTATCCAACACAAGTCAATCTAAATTTGATTGCTAGGCATTTAATCCATTCAATCATCTCATAGCGAGCAACATTGCATATATATCCAATTCAATCAACTCATATGCACCCAAATAAAATGATCAACTAGAGATATACCTTGGTTATCACATGATCATCCTTTTAGCAAGCTCCAACTCAAATATTTGCAAGCCATCAAATATATCCAATAAATCACCACAATCTTGAATGTTGCACTTGTATGTTGTAGCATTTGGACTCTACTTATTTTGACTTGGCATTGGGATAGAATATGCACTAAGCTTTAAAACTTGATTCAACATATGATGACCAATATGAATCCAAATGAATCAAGCCTCCAATGCTGATGGTACCTACAAACAATCATCCACTTTTTGATGGTACCCAAACAAGTTTGGGTCCTCTCAAGTTAGGAGCAACATACTTAGGCAAAGCCTTAGTATGGGTAGCGGGATGTTTTGCAATTCCAACCAATGAGGTACCATTGCCATCCTTTCTAAGCATGTTAGTATCATTAATTGAACTAGGCTTAGAATTATTACCTAGGGGACATGAATGAGCCATGTGTCCCCTTTTCCGGCATGAATAGCATCTTCTCTTTGGTTGAGCCTTTTCTTCCTTGCTCATGTGATGCTCTTTATTGCCTTGCCTCTCATTAGTTGCTTGAGCATTCTTCTCAAGCTTGGTAGGACACCCTGAGGCAAAGTGTCCCATATCTTCACACTTGAAGCACTTGATGTGAACCAAATTTCTTTTCTCAATTTGATTCTTGCTCATCATCTTGGTATCTTGGATTTGCATTGGATGCCTTCCTCTTCCACCTCTTCTTGTTTTCTTTTTATTCTTCTCATGCTCAACGTGTGGATTTGGTTGAGGCTCTTCTTGTTGCTTCACTAGTTTCTTGCTTGGGCACATTGAGGTGTAGTGACCCCATGTATGGCACTTGAAGCACTTGTGTTTTAGCCTTTCTTCTTCTTTCTTCAACTTGAGCTTCTCTAAGTTGGGGCATGTTTGGTGAAGATGACCCACTTCATGGCATTGGTAGCACATGAAATGAGAGAGCTTCTCTTGAGCTAGCTTCTTCATCTTCCTTTCTCTTTTCTTTTCCCCTTTGGTCATATTCTTCTTGCTCTTGTTGAAACCAAGGCCACTCTTGTCACCAAAGTTTCTTTGAGTTTTCAACATATACTCAAATGTGACTTTTGAGTTGTAGCACCTCTCTAACTTGTTGCTCAATTTCTTCACTTCACTTTTGAGCTCATTGTTCTCCTTCAAAATATTAGTCTCACAAGACATAGAAGTAGAACAAGCATATATATATGAAGAACATGGCATATCTAATAAGTCATCACAAGAGGTGGATACATGCTTTCTCCCTACATCACATGGGTTAGTCACATTTTGCAATTGATCATTTGATCCATGTGATGAGCTCTCATTAATTTTAATTTTCTTTAATAACATCTTAAAGAGAGAAGCATGTTCTTGTACCAAATTATCATGAGCAACACTAAGTTCCTCATGAGCCAATTTTAGCTCCTCATGTGAACAAGTAGTAACATAAAGTAGATGCTTTTGTTGTTCACATGTGGTTTTTAGAAATGAGTTTTTATTTTCCAATTTCATGGTTTTAGCTTTCTCATTTTCTAAAGACATGTTCATGCTAGCAAGTCTACTGTAACACCCCTGGGTGTTAAGCATGCATTATCATTTCAAAACATAAGCATTCAACAGCATTGCACGTTTAACATTGTTGGATTATATCACTTTTTCAAATATAACTTGAAAAGCAATAAAATGGAAACCCCAAATTTAAAATGAATGTTAAAAAGTTAGTGTACTTTTTAGAGGTAGCAATTTTAAATAATTTAGAATAAACCAACTTGATTATTGGAGCAAAAATTTGGATTCAAATTCTCCTCAAATTCTGTTTTAAAAATTATTCTAAATAAATGAGTTTGATTTTTAAATTAGCTTTAAATCTCAAATTTAAAATCTATTGGGAATTTAGAAAAATGTTCTATATGAAAGTTGTAGAGAATAAAATTTTGAACAACTTTTGTTTTGGGACAAATTCCTGAAAACCTCGTTTTCATCCCCAAAATTTGAATTTCAAACAGAAATTTGAAATCTGGAAAATGTTTGGAAAAAGAAAAATCGAAATTTCGTTACTGGGCTTCGGCCTCACTTCTCGGCCCACGGCCGAAGCCGGCCTGGCCCGCCTCGCGCCCCCGCCCGCGCCCGCGCGCGCGCTCGCGCCAGCGCACGCCGCGCTCAGGCCGCGGCCGCCGCGTGGCCGCAGCTCGCCGCCTCCGGCGTACGGGTGGCGAGCCGTGGGCTCCACCGGCCGCGCCACGCGCCTTGAAGCCGCGCCCGCCTCTCCCTCGCCAGTCGCGCTCGCGTTTTCCTTCTCCCGGCCTCGCGCGAGCAGCAGCCGCAGCCGCTCGCCGCCTCCACGCGCTCACCGCCGTTCCGCCCGAGAGCTCGCCGCCGTTCCCGCTCAACGGCCGCACCATTTCTCGATTCATCTCGCCACCGGCTCCGCCACACCCTCCTCTTCTCCGAACGGGGTTCGGTATCTCTCGCTCGCCGACGGTGAGGCTCAATCTCTTCTTTCCCGCCCGCACCACCGTCGCCGGCCACCGAGCTCGAGCTCCGCCTCCGGCGCCCTCGCTCCCTCCTTCTCCTCTTGTTTCGCGCGGTTGTGCTCACAACCCTTTCACGGGAGCCATGCGTGCTCGGGGATTCGACTCCGAGCCGGAGGTCGGCCGTTGGCCGACGGCGACCACCGCTCCGCCTCCGCGACGTCGGGGCCACGGCGCCCGTGGCCGCGCTCCGCGTCCGCCTCCTCCCCTCTTCAGTGGCTGGGCCACCGGCTTGGGCCGAGCCGCCAAGCCGGGCCGCCCCCTCCCTTCTGTTTCCCGCGCGACGCCCAGCCCATTCCGGCCGCGGGCCAATGCTGCCGCGTGGGCCGGCCCGTTCGGCGATTTCAAATTTAGTTTTTGAATTCTTATTATTATTTGGAAAATAAAATGCTTTAGAAAATGTTGTGTACAATTTATGGCTCCAAAAATCATGAAATAAATTTTAAAATGTTCCTTGTGAATAGATCTACAGTTTAAAAATATCCCATGTTATTTTTGTGACACTTTACTGTACATTTTTATTTAATTGTTATATATGCTGTTATCTTATAAAAATTGTAGTAAATAAACTAATAAAGAGAAAAATGTGATTCTTGTTGCATTAATCTTCTTTAGTGATATACTTTCTAGGAAAAATGCTAGTGAAGTATGTTCTGTGGAAAATTTTTGAAGTGTAGTTCAAATGCCTTTATTTGTTAATATTTGTTATTTTTAGTAGAAGGCAATATTTGTATATAACATACTTATGATAATTTTTGTAGCATGTTAGTTTACTGTTGGAAACCTAGGAAAAATGTGAAATCTGTTGTTTGATACTTTTCCTAGTATAAAACAATTTTATGCTCACATTTAAGCCTTAACTTGTTTATTTTGTATAAGTAGTTTTACAGTTCCATTTACCTTGAAAATTTAGTGATAGCTTAGTTAGGGTAAGAATACTCTACTGTAATTTTTGTAGATTTTTATCTACACCAGAGATAGGTGTTGCAGAACAACCCTAGCTAAATAAGGAATAAATGATTATTCTTTATGAGAATTTAAGAGGAATAAAATGTGTTTGGTGTATCTTTGAAGCATCACTATGTATTGCTGATGTTGTGAATGAGTTAGGTTGGTAAGGTTTGGTTAATCAGGGTACTTGCTTGTGTCAGGTGTATGATGATTAGTGTAATCAAATTGAGTAAACCTTGGGGTACATGTTCTTGGATGACGTGGACTACCTTGTAGAAGATGAAGTTTTATACTAACTGCTCTTTCCATGTGCTCGTCTGCATCTCATGTCACTTCATCATTCCATCATAATCCGATGCATCATTCGCATGTACTTATGCACTTGCATCATACAGGATCGCAGGAGGACTCGCAGGCAGCAGTACCGGAGGAGCAGGCTTGGACAGATCAGCAGGAACCCCAGGCACAGGAGGTGCCCGAGGAGGAAGAGCCAAGCGAGGAACTGCCAGAGTGCGTCGACCACCATCCTAGCTCGTTCGAAAGAGGCAAGCCCCGGAGCATTTTAAGTCTCCTATTTTATAAAAGCTATTCCTTATCACATGAATTATAGTTATATATTGTTGCATTAAGTTATAGGAGTTGAGTGAAACCGTTGTTGCATTACTATCCTTGTCCACCAGAATTACTGTTACTTTATTAGGTCAGGATCGAGTAAATCGCTTAGCCATGCTTAGACCGGTAGAAGTCGGGTGATTTCCTGTCACCTGCGAGCTATAGGTGGATTGCGAGCTATAGGTGGATACCGGATTATGGTTAGCTGTATTTGTAAATTTGGAAAAGTAACCAAGTGTTGATGGTTAAGCATAGACCGGACGGAGTCTTATAGGGTTTTGGACTATAGTGATTCCGTCTGTGTCGATTAAGGACCGATCGTTGCTCGTCCCTCTTGTCATGTTGAACGCATGCCTCACATTTAGCTGGCCGAATAAAGTACCTTTCGACCGCGAAGCTAGCGACACTTTTCGAGCTGGGATAAACTCGGGTTGGCAGACTGGTGTTGAAGGGGGTGTACGGGGACGCGAAGAGTAAGCCCAAGGTGCGTCCTGGCAGTCGGGCGGTCCCTGGGTAGTGCGATCCATGATTGTTATCCCGCGGCTTCTTGGAAAGTGTCATTGGTGATCTACGCGACCCTGACGGGGGAAGCATGGTTTGTGTGAGGAATAAATCTCCAGCTGGATAGGAATTCGATTCGAATCGCCGTCGCTCCCGGTTAGTGAGCACTTGACTCGAGCTATGGCATCGTAGTGTTAATGATGGAACACGGATGGTTATGTGGTTAATGCTGAATATGCTAAACATGAGATAGTAACCTTTGATGCTAATGCTTAATCAAGTGATTGCTTTAGTAATAGGTGCTTACCTAGCATGAATAGGTTATCATAAAATGATGCTAAAAGTACTTATTATTAGTTACTCCTAATAACTTATGCCTTTCGCAAATGAGTCAAGCCAGTACACTATTTAAAGCCTTGCATGCTCCTTGGTGTCATGTTGTTTCTGGTTTTTGACGGGTAAGTCTAGCTGAGTACATTCTCGTACTCAGGGCGTTGTTCCCATTGTTGTTGCAGAGGGTCAGATGTACTACGGGTACTGCTCCAACTGTCTGTATCCGGCGATGGGTGACAACTAGGACCTTGGGCAAAGGTCGTTCTGTTTGCCTTATCTACTGCTTTTGTGGACCATGACTATCTACTGGCACTGTAATGAAACTAAGGGTGTGTGCGTAAAACTATTTGCTTCCGCTATCTTATGTTGAACTATGTTGTAATAACTTTATTTCCGAACTCCGATGTATCCTACTTTTATGATCAACTTTATGTATCGTGTGAACTGTGGCTGCTAAATCAGTACGATCTTGGTTGTATGTTGGTTGGTTTGAAATCCTTCGTGATTTCACGGAATCTCGAGTTATACGGGCTTAAGTTTGTTAAATTAACCGCCTCGGTGGTAGATTTTCATACTTAATCTCGTATAATTACGTTGATCCGTTACAGCTGGTATCGGAGCATGGTTTAGCATGTTACTGTTCACATGAGTATTTAAAAACAAAACTGTGTTTTCAAATGAGCTTTTGAACTTAAAAGTATGCCAGTGGTCATATCCCTTATGCCCGATAAGGACTCTAGGTGGCTTATTTAAGTACTAACTTGGGGGTTTGCATCATATTTAAATTTCGTCGCTCATACGGCGTGCTATTGTATGAGTGCCATTCACTTGAGTGGTAATGTATGGATCAATTACCTCTACGCCTTGGTAAGTGAGAGTTGTGAGTGCATGGTCGGATATACTGCCGATCTAGGGGAGTGATTAAGTGATTCCGAAGTACTCACGTGCCATGCGCATGTTTGTATGAGGGTATCATTGAGGGGGAATTCCGTCATGCCGTGACGATGCCGTCAATAGGACGACGATTCGGGTAGTGGTTACCGTTGTACTCGTATCTGGGGATGCGTGTAGAGCGAGTAACTTACTTTACTGCTTTCTTGCATATTTTCATAATGTGAGGTTTGGGCTGAAGTGATTTTTTCTGCAGGTACATAATAGCGCTTTCGAGTAGCACGTATTAGTTACGTTACAAGAGATCGTTGTATGCCACCGTTTAATCCGATAGTAGTATTAATTTCCTAAGTTTGTGAGGACGTACGGAACGTGCATGCATCATGTTATGCATTTCATTCATGGCATTGTTCCTCCCCTTATAAGTTGCTTATCTCATTTCGATAAAAATGCCAACTTAAAAATTTGTTCTCACCCCTGTAATAAAATTTTGCTACAGATGGCCCGTACCAAGCAGACAGCCCGTAAGTCCACCGGCAGAGCTCCCCGTCATCAGCTTGCTCCGCGCACTCGCCAGCGCCACACTTTTCTTGGAGAGTTTGGGATGCCTACACTTTTGTGGAGAGTGCTCAGTTATGTAGGTTATCCTGATGGTATGGAGCCCCGCTACTTTTGGTCAAATGAGCGGATGGGCGAAGGACTTTTGGTGACTGTGGAAGCGGTAGTTCGTTCCCGAGGTGATGGTTCTGAGTGGACCGGTTGGCGTTTTGAGTCAACTGGCAGGACCCCTGAAGAAGCAGCTGAGAGGGCAGCCTTTGGGATCCTGAGGGATATCATGGATCGCTTTCCTCAGGAGTTGGCAGCAGCTATAGTTGGAGTCTTTCCGAGGGGCAACCCCTCCACTGACTCGTGGCAGCAGGCAAGGGGCAGATCTTTGGAGGTTAGCGCAGCAGAGGCACAAAACAGTGACAACCCTGCTATGAGTGCCATGTTCGCAGTGATGAGGGCCTTCGATGGAGTGGAAGGTAGTCTGAGACGTGTTTCTAGTGCTCTTGGTCAGGCTCGTGATGACCGCCGTCAGCTTCAGAGAGATCACGACGCCGAGATTGAGAGGCTCACCGCTGAGATGGCTCAGTTGGCTCGTCAGAGAGATCAGGCCACTCAGAGGACTGTGGTTTTTGAGGGAGATGTACGTGCCCTGAGAGAGCAGCTTGAGCGACTGACCACCGCCCACAGGAATGCTGAGAGCATGTTGGCTCATGTGCTCCATCAGAGGAATGAAGCCTGGTCCGCAGAAAATGTGTTGAGAGCTAGGCAGTTTGAGCTAGAGCAGCGGTTGGCCGATGCAGAGGAGTACAATGATAACTTGCATGAAGAGGTCCATAGGCTGAACAATCAGCTTAACCCTTATGACCTCCCTGGCGCAGCCGAGATGGATTTGGATGTGGACGAAGATCCTGCAGAGCCCGTGGCGCCAGCTGAGGAGCACGACGACGCTGCAGTTGGCGGCAACGCCGACGTCTCTGACCTAGACAGCGACCACGATGAGTAGGCTAGTAGTTGTTGCGCTAGCTACTAGGTCCCGCTTGCATGATCTTTTGCGTTGTTGGCACTTGAGCATGTAATAATGAGTAGAAAGACTAGAGCTTGATGTAATGTTGGAAAGCTTGGATGTGTTTGTGACGATATCCGAACGTCAAAAGTCCAGTGTATGTATGCTGGCAACTTGGTTGTAATGGACGCGATGTGTGTGCTTTAAGTAATATAATTAGTGATGTTGTGTTAATTGGAATGACTTATTGTGCCCCTGTTTTATTGCATGAATTTGTTCTCTCCAGTGAATTCAGTTTGGCATAATTTTTCATTCGGTTGCAATTTCTACAACATCACCTAATAATTACTGTTGCTGAAACATGCAGATGCCGAACACTCGCCGTACCGTGTATGGTGCCGCCGAGGCTGGTGGCAGTGCAGCTGCTAATGATGACCGTGATCCACCACCGCCTCCTCCACCCTATACGGCAGAACAGTTTTTCGCCCAATTCCTGGGAAGCCAACGCAATATGGAAAGTATGCAACAGAATATGGAAGCTGCGCTGCGCAGTATCGCAGATAATACCCGTCGGGGGATAAACCAGGGTGGCCACGAAGCAAACCAATACAGCAGTTTTAAGGACTTCATGGATACTCGTCCACCGATCTTCAAGGAAGCCGCAGAACCTTTAGATGCAGAAGAGTGGATTAATACGATGGAAGATAAGTTTCGTGTCCTGAGGATGACTGAAGTGTTGAAGACTGAGTACGCAGCTCATCAGCTTCAAGGTCCGGCTGGAATGTGGTGGAAGCATCACCGCACCACTTTTGCTCCCCACGCCCATATCACTTGGAGGGAGTTCACTGATGCTTTCCGTGGAACATACATTCCACCAGGTCTGACCGAGATGAAGCTTGGGGAATTTCTGGCGTTAAATCAAGGCACGAAGACTGTGACTCAATATCTGCATGCATTCAATAACCTGAGCCGTTATGCCCCTGATATGGTGAATACTGATGCCAAGAAGATAGCTAGTTTTAAGAGAGGCCTGAGTCCCAAGATGATGAAGCATGTGGGTACAAGCCTGAGAACTAATTTCAATGACTTCGTTAGTGATTGTCTGAAGCAAGAGAAGAACAACAATGTTTATGCCGCTTCTAAGATCCGTAAGAGGGCTTTTGAGTCGAGTTCATCTCAGTCCAGGGCCCCAGTAAACAACCGCCCGGCCTATCGCTCGCCCGTCCCCGGTGCAAGGTTTAGGCCACCGCAGCGGAAGAATCAGAATGCTCAGCCATCCCAGAGAAACCAGAAGCCGTTCAAGATGGCGTTGCCTCAAGCAAAGACAGGACAAGGTAGTTCATCGGGAACTGTGGCTCAAGTGAAGGGACCGTGCTTCAACTGCAACCAACCTGGGCACTTTGCAAAGTATTGTCCCTATCCCAAGAAACAGCAAACGCAGTATCAAGCTCGTGTGCACCACACCACTGTGGATGATATCCCCGAAGGAGAACCGGTGACAGCTGGTATGTTTTCTATCAACAATCATCCTGCAGTAGTCTTGTTTGATTCCGGATCATCTCATTCCTTTGTAAGTCAAGCATTTGTTAAAAGGCATGAGCAAAAGATAGTTGAATTGGAATGTGCATATAAGATTAGTTCAGCTGGGGCTGATCTGTTGACTAATCAGATAGTTCAGGGAGTAACCCTAAACATAGCAAACCGGCAATATAAGCTTAATCTGATAGTCATGCCAGGGTTAGTTTTGGATGTGATCATGGGTATGAACTGGATGAATCGCATGAGAGTGGTAATTGATGTTGGAGGAAGGAGTATCTCTCTTAAGGAACCCAATGGGGAAGGCACCTTTCGGGTGGTCCTACCTAGGAGAGTAGACCTAGCTAGCACATCTTGTGCAGTCCAAACTACTCTGCTAGCCCAGATTCCAGTGGTCTGTGAGTTTCCAGATGTGTTTCCAGAGGAGTTACCTGGACTGCCGCCAGACCGAGATGTTGAGTTTGCCATTGAGTTAATTCCAGGAACAGCACCGATCTCGAGAAGGCCTTATCGGATGCCTCCCAATGAGTTGGCAGAATTGAAGAAACAACTTCAGGACTTGCTAAAGAAAGGGTTGATTCGTCCCAGCTCGTCCGAATGGGGATGCCCCGCTCTGTTTGTGAAAAAGAAGAAGGATAACTCCTTACGCATGTGCGTGGACTATCGGCCATTGAATGCAGTGACAATTAAAAACAAGTATCCTCTTCCTCGGATTGATATCTTGTTTGACCAATTGTCCAAAGCCAAAGTGTTCTCTAAGATAGATTTGAGATCAGGGTACCATCAGATAAAGATTAGGCCGCAAGATGTGCCTAAGACTGCATTCTCGACCAGGTATGGTTTGTACGAGTATCTCGTCATGTCTTTCGGACTGACAAATGCTCCTGCATACTTTATGTACCTGATGAATTCGGTTTTCATGCCCGAATTGGACAAGTTTGTGATAGTGTTCATTGATGACATACTAATATACTCAGAAAATGAAGAAGAACACGCAGAACACCTCAGGATAGTCTTGACTAGACTCAGAGAACACCGACTGTATGCTAAGTTCAGCAAGTGTGAGTTCTGGCTCAGGACAGTTCCTTTTCTCGGCCATGTGTTGTCTGAAAATGGTATTTCTGTAGACCCTAGTAAAGTACAAGAGGTTATGGACTGGAAGTCACCAACTTCAGTTCATGAAGTTCGCAGTTTCCTTGGTTTAGCCGGTTACTACCGTCGCTTCATACCAGAATTCTCGAAGATTGCCAAACCAATGACAAGCCTGTTACAGAAGGATCACCAGTTTGTATGGACAGAGGAGTGCGAAGCAGCTTTCTGTACTTTGCGGAAGTTGTTGACCACTGCTCCTGTTCTGGCCCAACCAGACATAGAAAAGCCGTTTGACGTTTTCTGTGACGCATCCAAGAGTGGGTTAGGATGTGTGCTGATGCAAAATGGAAGAGTCATTGCTTACGCGTCACGACAGCTGAGGAAACATGAAGTTAACTATCCTACACATGATTTAGAGCTCGCAGCAGTGGTGCATGCTCTAAAGATTTGGAGGCACTACCTGTTGGGTAATGTGTGTAATATCTTCACGGATCACAAGAGTCTCAAATACATCTTTACCCAGTCTGAGTTGAACATGCGACAGAGGAGATGGTTAGAGTTGATAAAGGACTACAATCTGAACGTGCACTATCACCCTGGAAAGGCTAATGTAGTAGCAGATGCACTGAGCAGAAAATCTCATGCAATTGATGTGCGACCGTTGTTTGAGGAAGGGTTCAATTTGTTACATCCAGCTGTGTTGCATAATATTCAGATCAGTTGCACTCTGGAAAGCCAGATCATGGAGGGTCAGAAAACAGATAAGGGAATCTTTCATATCAAAGAAAAGATACAGAGAGAACCCACCAAACACTTTCGCTTGGATGAACAAGGAGTGTTATGGTTTAAGGATCGACTGGTAGTACCTAAGGATAGAGAGCTCAAAAACAAGTTGATGGATGAGGCCCATCGTTCTAAGCTATCTATTCACCCCGGAAGTAGCAAGATGTACCAAGATTTACGACCCCGTTATTGGTGGACTAAGATGAAAAAGGAGATTGCAGCATACGTTGCTCGATGCGACATGTGTTGTAGAGTTAAAGCTCTTCACATGAGACCTGCAGGACTTCTACAACCTTTGTCGATACCTGATTGGAAGTGGGATGATATAAGTATGGACTTTATTACTGGTCTCCCCACCACACAGAAAGGCCATGATTCCATTTGGGTAATAGTCGATCGCCTTACCAAGTCGGCTCACTTTCTGCCAGTCAAAACAAGTTTCCGACCACCTCAATATGCAGAAAAGTATATTGCTGAGATTGTCCGATTGCATGGAATACCAAAAACAATAGTGTCCGATCGAGGTTCACAGTTTACCGCTCACTTTTGGGAACATCTTCATCAAGGTTTGGGCACTAGTTTGATTCGTAGCACGGCTTACCACCCACAGACTGATGGGCAGACCGAAAGAGTTAATGCAGTACTAGAAGATATGCTTAGGGCTTGTGTGTTATCATCCAGGGGTTCATGGGAATCCTGGTTACCGTTGGCAGAATTTGCTTATAACAACAGTTACCAAGAGAGTATCAAGATGGCACCATTTGAAGCCTTGTATGGCCGGAAGTGCAGAACACCGTTAAATTGGGTAGAGCCCGGAGAAAGAAGGTTTTACGGAATTGATTTTGTAGATGAGGCAGAGAAGAAGGTCCGTGTTATTCAACAAAACATGCAGGCAGCGCAGTCTCGTCAGAAGAGTTATGCGGATAAGAGAAGAAGACCATTGGAATTCCAAGTAGGTGACTATGTCTATTTAAAGGTTACCCCAATGAAGAAGAAACGGTTTGGAATCAAGAAGAAACTATCTGCTAGATATATAGGGCCATACCAGATTTTGGAGAAAAAGGGCCCCGTAGCATATAAGTTACAGCTACCAGAAGAGATGAGTTCGATCTTTCCCGTCTTCCACGTATCCCAATTGAAGAAGTGTCTACGTGTTCCAGAGGAGAGAATACAACCTCAGGGTATTCGGATCAAGGCAGATTTGGAATATCGCGAGCAACCAGTCCGAGTCCTGGATACCAAGGACCGAGTCACTCGGAACAAAGTGGTCACAACCTACAAGGTTCAATGGAGTCACCATGACGAGAGCGATGCTTCTTGGGAAACGGGAGAATATCTTCAAACTGCTTATAAAGATTTTTACGATAAATGGTTCGTAACTCAAATCTCGGGACGAGATTCTTATAAGGGGGGAGGGCTGTAACACCCCTGGGTGTTAAGCATGCATTATCATTTCAAAACATAAGCATTCAACAGCATTGCACGTTTAACATTGTTGGATTATATCACTTTTTCAAATATAACTTGAAAAGCAATAAAATGGAAACCCCAAATTTAAAATGAATGTTAAAAAGTTAGTGTACTTTTTAGAGGTAGCAATTTTAAATAATTTAGAATAAACCAACTTGATTATTGGAGCAAAAATTTGGATTCAAATTCTCCTCAAATTCTGTTTTAAAAATTATTCTAAATAAATGAGTTTGATTTTTAAATTAGCTTTAAATCTCAAATTTAAAATCTATTGGGAATTTAGAAAAATGTTCTATATGAAAGTTGTAGAGAATAAAATTTTGAACAACTTTTGTTTTGGGACAAATTCCTGAAAACCTCGTTTTCATCCCCAAAATTTGAATTTCAAACAGAAATTTGAAATCTGGAAAATGTTTGGAAAAAGAAAAATCGAAATTTCGTTACTGGGCTTCGGCCTCACTTCTCGGCCCACGGCCGAAGCCGGCCTGGCCCGCCTCGCGCCCCCGCCCGCGCCCGCGCGCGCGCTCGCGCCAGCGCACGCCGCGCTCAGGCCGCGGCCGCCGCGTGGCCGCAGCTCGCCGCCTCCGGCGTACGGGTGGCGAGCCGTGGGCTCCACCGGCCGCGCCACGCGCCTTGAAGCCGCGCCCGCCTCTCCCTCGCCAGTCGCGCTCGCGTTTTCCTTCTCCCGGCCTCGCGCGAGCAGCAGCCGCAGCCGCTCGCCGCCTCCACGCGCTCACCGCCGTTCCGCCCGAGAGCTCGCCGCCGTTCCCGCTCAACGGCCGCACCATTTCTCGATTCATCTCGCCACCGGCTCCGCCACACCCTCCTCTTCTCCGAACGGGGTTCGGTATCTCTCGCTCGCCGACGGTGAGGCTCAATCTCTTCTTTCCCGCCCGCACCACCGTCGCCGGCCACCGAGCTCGAGCTCCGCCTCCGGCGCCCTCGCTCCCTCCTTCTCCTCTTGTTTCGCGCGGTTGTGCTCACAACCCTTTCACGGGAGCCATGCGTGCTCGGGGATTCGACTCCGAGCCGGAGGTCGGCCGTTGGCCGACGGCGACCACCGCTCCGCCTCCGCGACGTCGGGGCCACGGCGCCCGTGGCCGCGCTCCGCGTCCGCCTCCTCCCCTCTTCAGTGGCTGGGCCACCGGCTTGGGCCGAGCCGCCAAGCCGGGCCGCCCCCTCCCTTCTGTTTCCCGCGCGACGCCCAGCCCATTCCGGCCGCGGGCCAATGCTGCCGCGTGGGCCGGCCCGTTCGGCGATTTCAAATTTAGTTTTTGAATTCTTATTATTATTTGGAAAATAAAATGCTTTAGAAAATGTTGTGTACAATTTATGGCTCCAAAAATCATGAAATAAATTTTAAAATGTTCCTTGTGAATAGATCTACAGTTTAAAAATATCCCATGTTATTTTTGTGACACTTTACTGTACATTTTTATTTAATTGTTATATATGCTGTTATCTTATAAAAATTGTAGTAAATAAACTAATAAAGAGAAAAATGTGATTCTTGTTGCATTAATCTTCTTTAGTGATATACTTTCTAGGAAAAATGCTAGTGAAGTATGTTCTGTGGAAAATTTTTGAAGTGTAGTTCAAATGCCTTTATTTGTTAATATTTGTTATTTTTAGTAGAAGGCAATATTTGTATATAACATACTTATGATAATTTTTGTAGCATGTTAGTTTACTGTTGGAAACCTAGGAAAAATGTGAAATCTGTTGTTTGATACTTTTCCTAGTATAAAACAATTTTATGCTCACATTTAAGCCTTAACTTGTTTATTTTGTATAAGTAGTTTTACAGTTCCATTTACCTTGAAAATTTAGTGATAGCTTAGTTAGGGTAAGAATACTCTACTGTAATTTTTGTAGATTTTTATCTACACCAGAGATAGGTGTTGCAGAACAACCCTAGCTAAATAAGGAATAAATG
The DNA here is from genome assembly GCA_038087645.1 of Saccharum hybrid cultivar R570. Lineage (NCBI taxonomy): Eukaryota > Viridiplantae > Streptophyta > Magnoliopsida > Poales > Poaceae > Saccharum > Saccharum hybrid cultivar. The sequence goes on along the minus strand of JAQSUU010000012.1, from coordinate 36,007,710 downwards.
ATTATTCTTTATGAGAATTTAAGAGGAATAAAATGTGTTTGGTGTATCTTTGAAGCATCACTATGTATTGCTGATGTTGTGAATGAGTTAGGTTGGTAAGGTTTGGTTAATCAGGGTACTTGCTTGTGTCAGGTGTATGATGATTAGTGTAATCAAATTGAGTAAACCTTGGGGTACATGTTCTTGGATGACGTGGACTACCTTGTAGAAGATGAAGTTTTATACTAACTGCTCTTTCCATGTGCTCGTCTGCATCTCATGTCACTTCATCATTCCATCATAATCCGATGCATCATTCGCATGTACTTATGCACTTGCATCATACAGGATCGCAGGAGGACTCGCAGGCAGCAGTACCGGAGGAGCAGGCTTGGACAGATCAGCAGGAACCCCAGGCACAGGAGGTGCCCGAGGAGGAAGAGCCAAGCGAGGAACTGCCAGAGTGCGTCGACCACCATCCTAGCTCGTTCGAAAGAGGCAAGCCCCGGAGCATTTTAAGTCTCCTATTTTATAAAAGCTATTCCTTATCACATGAATTATAGTTATATATTGTTGCATTAAGTTATAGGAGTTGAGTGAAACCGTTGTTGCATTACTATCCTTGTCCACCAGAATTACTGTTACTTTATTAGGTCAGGATCGAGTAAATCGCTTAGCCATGCTTAGACCGGTAGAAGTCGGGTGATTTCCTGTCACCTGCGAGCTATAGGTGGATTGCGAGCTATAGGTGGATACCGGATTATGGTTAGCTGTATTTGTAAATTTGGAAAAGTAACCAAGTGTTGATGGTTAAGCATAGACCGGACGGAGTCTTATAGGGTTTTGGACTATAGTGATTCCGTCTGTGTCGATTAAGGACCGATCGTTGCTCGTCCCTCTTGTCATGTTGAACGCATGCCTCACATTTAGCTGGCCGAATAAAGTACCTTTCGACCGCGAAGCTAGCGACACTTTTCGAGCTGGGATAAACTCGGGTTGGCAGACTGGTGTTGAAGGGGGTGTACGGGGACGCGAAGAGTAAGCCCAAGGTGCGTCCTGGCAGTCGGGCGGTCCCTGGGTAGTGCGATCCATGATTGTTATCCCGCGGCTTCTTGGAAAGTGTCATTGGTGATCTACGCGACCCTGACGGGGGAAGCATGGTTTGTGTGAGGAATAAATCTCCAGCTGGATAGGAATTCGATTCGAATCGCCGTCGCTCCCGGTTAGTGAGCACTTGACTCGAGCTATGGCATCGTAGTGTTAATGATGGAACACGGATGGTTATGTGGTTAATGCTGAATATGCTAAACATGAGATAGTAACCTTTGATGCTAATGCTTAATCAAGTGATTGCTTTAGTAATAGGTGCTTACCTAGCATGAATAGGTTATCATAAAATGATGCTAAAAGTACTTATTATTAGTTACTCCTAATAACTTATGCCTTTCGCAAATGAGTCAAGCCAGTACACTATTTAAAGCCTTGCATGCTCCTTGGTGTCATGTTGTTTCTGGTTTTTGACGGGTAAGTCTAGCTGAGTACATTCTCGTACTCAGGGCGTTGTTCCCATTGTTGTTGCAGAGGGTCAGATGTACTACGGGTACTGCTCCAACTGTCTGTATCCGGCGATGGGTGACAACTAGGACCTTGGGCAAAGGTCGTTCTGTTTGCCTTATCTACTGCTTTTGTGGACCATGACTATCTACTGGCACTGTAATGAAACTAAGGGTGTGTGCGTAAAACTATTTGCTTCCGCTATCTTATGTTGAACTATGTTGTAATAACTTTATTTCCGAACTCCGATGTATCCTACTTTTATGATCAACTTTATGTATCGTGTGAACTGTGGCTGCTAAATCAGTACGATCTTGGTTGTATGTTGGTTGGTTTGAAATCCTTCGTGATTTCACGGAATCTCGAGTTATACGGGCTTAAGTTTGTTAAATTAACCGCCTCGGTGGTAGATTTTCATACTTAATCTCGTATAATTACGTTGATCCGTTACATCTACTAACAAGCTCATCATATGAATCAACATGATCAATCACATTATCATTTGATACCTTTGTGTCACCTAGTGACATGAATCAATGTGATGTAGTGGATGGGCTTATAGTAGCATCATCAAGGCCCGAGCATGAACCAATGTTGTCACCATCAAGTGTGCTTGGGGTAGAAACATCACTTGCAACACTTGATGCATCATCACCATTCTTGTCAAGTGAACTTGTGGTAGATCGATCATCATCATCACTTGACCATGAGGTGGAGCAATCCTCCACAACCATCGTGTTGTGGTCATGCTCAACATCATCATGTGCAACCTCCTTGGGCTTGACATCATCGTCATAATCGGTGATAGCTCTATACTTTTCATTGAGATAGTCCCATATCTCATGAGCGGATTTGAGGTCCATGATCTTACCAAAGATGCTATCATCCAAAGATCTATACATGATGTTAGTAGCTTGGATGTCAAGATCTAGGCATTTCTCTTGTGCTTGAGTTAGATTATCTTCATCCAACACATGAGAAAAGCCTACATCTACCATCCACCACATTTGAGGGCAAATAAACTTAAAATTGCATATCATCCAATTTTTCCACCGTGCAAAGTGTGTGCCATCAAACATGTGAGGACAATCAACATCTAGTCCATATTCCGCCATCCTCTCAGGTCGGTGAAGACCACAAATGAGAGACCAGACTCCGATACCAATTGAAGGGTCGAGATGGCGGACTAGAGGGGGGGTGAATAGTCCTTTCTAAAATTAATCGTGTCGGCAAACTGAAACAAATGTGGAATTAAAACTATCGGTCTAGCCAAGACTATACCCCTCTATCTAAGTTCACAAGCACCTCACAAAGAACCTAATTATGTAACTAAGGTGCTTTCCTTAGCAAGAGCTCTTCTAAACAATTCTAGAGCAAGGTCACACAAACCTATGCACTAGTACTTTAGCAAAGCCGGGGAGCTCCTACTCAATAGCAAGGCAACTAATGCCAAACTAGAGAGCGCAAATTACTTAGCTATACAAACTAAGCAATATGACTAACAAGGTTACACAAACCAAATTAGCCACGCAACGGGAGCTACTTCTATGCTACACAAGCAAGAAGGTAACTAGCTAACTACACAAGCAAACTAGTTACAAGAGCAACTACACAAGCACAAGTATATGAATGTAAATACAAGCTTGTGAATCGAAAGCAAACCACCGAGAAGATGTACACAATGTTGACACGGCGGTTTTTCACCAAGGTTCACTTGGTTGCCACCAAGCTAGTCCCCGTTGTGGCGATACACCCACTTGATGGATCACGAGCTAATTGACTATCAAGAGTCAAACCCTCAGCGGGTGCCGCACATCCACTCTCAAGATGGGGATCCTCCAAGCCACGAGCTTTACTAGAGTTGCTCTTCGTGATCCCCGCAGGATGAGCACAATCCCCCTCACAAATTCTCCTCCGGAGCCACGCACAATCTCCACGCGTGCTTCAACGGAGTCGCAAGCCACCAAGCCGTCTAGGAGGTGGCAACCTCCAAGAGTAACAAGCACCACCGGTTTGCAACACGATCACCTAGTGCCACTCGATGCAATCCTCTCGATGCAACGCACTAGAATCGCTCTCTCACTCGATCCGATGAACACTATCAAGCATGAGTGAGTTAGAGAGCTTCCAAGCACTACCACATAAGCCACCAAGGCCAAAGTGTGCTTAGCTACCAGCCATGGCTGGCCAAGGCATCTATTTATAACCCCACGGTCAAATAGAGCTGTTACCCCTTCACTGGGCAGATTTCGGGATGACCGGACACGCCGGTCGTAACTGACCGGACGCGCTCAGCCGCGTCTGATTCTCCAATGGTCACTGACCCCCAACGGTCAAACTAGCGACCGGACGCGCCGCTGCCATGACCGGACGTGCCCCTGGCAACAACCGAACGCGCCCCTAGCAACGACCGGACGCGTCGATCGCACAGTACCGCGCGCGCAACGACATAACCGGACACGCTCCTTGCGACGACCGGACGCGACAGTGCCAGCGTCCGGTTAGAGTCCAGTAAGCACCTTCAACGATCGGACGCGTCCGATCGTACATGACCGGACGCGCCCCGCGTCCGATCATCACTCCTGCGCTCTCTGCCCCTCTGGACACCTGACCGGACGCGCCGGTCCCGTGAAGGACCGGACGCGCCAGTCGCACGCTATGCTTCTGCGCACAGGTGAACTGACCGGACGCGCTGGTCAGGTCAGACCAGCGTCCGGTCACTAACCCTAGGCACAGTGACCGAATGAACTGACCGGACGCGCTGGTCAAACCGTGACCGCGTCCGGTGCAGCGTCCGGTCACCACAATGACCTCCGTTCGCCTCCGTTTCTTTTCCGACTTCCGGCGTAGTGGAAAATAGGCATTTCAACTCCTTAAAAACGCATGAATCCCGCGCTCGCAAGCTCGGCGGGAGGGAGAGAGGAACCCAAACCCTCTCTACCACTCAAACTTCATCGCCTTCGCAAATGTGCCAACACCAACAAGTGATCACCACCTTGTGCACGTGTGTTAGCATTTTCATAATCATTTTACCGAAGGAGTTAACCACTCAACTTGCCACGCCACTCGATCCTAGCAACGATGCATAGTTAGATCACACGAGTGGCACTAGATGACCGATATGCAAACAAGTTTGCCCCTCTTGATAGTACGGCCATATATCCTAAACCCGGTCATAAACTTCTCTACACACCTATGACCGGTGAAATGGAAATGCCCTAGGTTATACCTTTGCCTTGCGCATTCCACTCCATCTCCTCCGACGTTGATGCAACACATGCACCAACCAATCACCAAATGATATGATCCACTTCATATCATCACGTGACCGTATTGGTTCATCGATCTTGACCTCACTTGCTCTTCACCGTTGCCTCGGTCCTTCGGCGCCAAGCCATCACACAACTTGCCCTTCACCCTAGCAACCGGTCCATCAAGCCAAGCCTCATCTTGATCTTCTCCACCTTGGTCACATGACTCCATGTCATGTCTCATATGCAATGAGCTCCTTCATGACACCATCACATGTGGACTAATCTCCTGTGTATCTCACATAACTACATATTAGTCCACCTAAGTTGTCACTCAATTACCAAAACCAAACAAGGACCTTTCAATCTCCCCCTTTTTGGTAATTGATGACAACTCTACAAAGATATGGAAATTAAGCTTTTTCAAGCTAGCACTTCACACAAGTGTAAATTGCTAACCTGTTTTGGATTTAATGTTACTTATCCAACTTTTAAGCTCTATGTTAAGATTTGGATAAGCACCATAAAATCCGACTTGGTAGTGATAACTCCCCCTACATATGTGCTCAAATGGTTTGGTTTCAAGCTTGCACATATGCATAAATATGAAATTTGTGGGAGGGTTAGCACTACTAAGTGATGCTAAGGTGTATAGAATAAACCTTTATAGTTCGATACCATTTGATAGCTCGATATCATTTAATAATCATAAGTTTGCCATCATCCTTAGCATCATGAGTAGCTAGACATCAAAAATACTAGAAACCCCATGAGATCAACATTATAAGCAAGGTTCTAGTTTTTCATGATAAACACAAGTCTAGCTATCATCCTATGCATGCTAGTTATCATATCATCATTCAAGTTCTATAACTAGCATACAACACTCAAGCATGCATATTACATATAAAACTTATGCAATGCAAGCAAGCACATGAATATGCACATGTCAAATGCAACCAAACAATGTTCATGAGCTTGCTCCCCCTACTTGTGTGCTTCTTTTGTCCAAGAATTTTGATCCTTCTCATTTCTTCAATGTTGCTCCCTCTTTGTCCATCTCCATGTCCAAACTCATTCTCAAACCAATCACCAAATGATATGATCCACTTCATATCATCACGTGACCGTATTGGTTCATCGATCTTGACCTCACTTGCTCTTCACCGTTGCCTCGGTCCTTCGGCGCCAAGCCATCACACAACTTGCCCTTCACCCTAGCAACCGGTCCATCAAGCCAAGCCTCATCTTTATCTTCTCCACCTTGGTCACATGACTCCATGTCATGTCTCATATGCAATGAGCTCCTTCATGACACCATCACATGTGGACTAATCTCCTATGTATCTCACATAACTACATATTAGTCCACCTAAGTTGTCACTCAATTACCAAAACCAAACAAGGACCTTTCACACCCGCAACCGTATTTAATAGGGGCAGACAAGAAAAAATACCCCATAAATAATCATTCCTTGGTAAGCACAATTATGTCCTAAACGACCTCTAATATGAGTACAGCGGGAGTATGCTGTTTGAATACATGGCTTGTTTTAGATTTTGTTTGCTAGTTAGTGGGCTAGCTGCTAGTCGAGGTGTCAACTAAAATTAGGGTGTTGCTATTTTTCAGGCGACTTAAATAGCGATTTGTTCAGGCGACGAACGATAACTGTCGATTTTGAATCCAACGGTGCAACCATCTTCTTCTTCCTCCAAGTTATCCTTACTGCTCTCACCACTGCAAACCTTGCCCGCGGTGCGGCGCAATAGGGACTCGCCTACCACGACACGCGGCGGCCTCCCTCTTCTCCTCCACCTCCCATCGCTGTTTTCTTCTCCAACTCTGGCAAGAACGGTCGCGACGCCCCGCCCCGACCTGTCCCAGCCGCTTCCACCGTCGCCAGGGCTCCAAAGCCGCCCGACAAGCGTCCCTATCGCCTAGCCTACCTACCTCCCCAAAACCCCTTCTATACGCGCCAGATTTGGAGAAGAAAGATGGTGAGAGGCCAGAGAGAGAGGACGCTGGACTTACCCGATGCCGGCAAGGTTGTCGTGTCCGACACTGGCGATGTCTCTCTGGAACCCTAGCTGCGGGCGCGAGCATCGGTCAAGCGCGAGCGCAGTCGGGCACGTGGGTGCGGGGCACGGGGTACGGAGCGTCACCTGAGCATGGCCTGAATCTCAGGCGACTGAGATATAGGAGGTGTGCTAAAATTATTTCATCCATTATTTTTTTGTTAATTAATCTGAACTAAAGCTCCTGTTTGGTTTCTCCCTCCTAAACTTTAGTCACCTAAACTAGGGACTAAACTTTAGTCACTGGGTGTTGGTTTGGGTGACTAAAATAGACTATAGAAGACTCTTTTATTTAGGGTGTTTGGCTCCAAAGTGACTAAAATGCGAGGCTTAATTCCTTTTAGTCCCTTCTGGCAACAATTTGGTGACTAGTTGGCTAAAGCCCATCTAGACCCATTTAGTCATAGTGTTTGGATGTAAGGATGAAAATGGTCGGAAACGGTATTACAATATAGAAAACGGAAGTGGTCGGTTCGGGATATTTCTACATTTTAGGAATTAAAGAGTACAAAAAATGGTTAAAAATAGTTGTAAAACTAATTAAAAATGATAAATTTTTATGTTTGGCGAAATTTGGAAACGGTATCATAATATAGAAAACGAAAGCGGTCGATTCAGAATATTTTTGTACCGTTTTTATCCTTATTTGAATGAAAAGTGACTAAATGAGACTAGATTTAGCTGACTAAACTTTGGGAGGAGCTAACCAAACAGGCCCTTAGATAACTAGGCTAGTCTCAGGGGAGGTTTCATGGCCCAGTTACCAATATACTTATATTTTGGAAAACAGTGCAGAAGAGTTTTATTCTCATGAAACTATCTCTGCTCCGATGAAATTTTCATCATATCTCTTCATCGATACAATATCATATCAGCATATTTAATGTCCACGAAATTCTCGTGAAACCCCGTTGACATTGGCCTTATGTACCAAAGAGGCACTAGCTCTGCCCAATGCAGTTGTCGTCAGCTCCATGTCTCCCTCTCCCTTGACACCACCCTGCAGAAAAACCAGAGCCAGAGCAGAAATATCGTTCGGTAGCTTCACCTCCGTACGCGTACGGCTTTGTACCTCCGGCTCCTCCTTCGACCATCTAGAAACGCTCGTCCACCTCCGAGCCGGCACCAAATGTAGGGCTGTGTTTAGATCCAGGATTCGGGTGGCCGAATCGGCTCTTGCTGGTACAGTGTCAGCTTTTGTTTTTTTAGTACAAAAATTTGTCCAAAAATGATTAATTAGACTCAAAATGTTCATCTCGCAAAGTACAGCAAAACTGTGCAATTAGTTTTTGATTTCATCTACATTTAGTACTCCATGCATTTGCCGACATTTTGATTGCATAGTGCAATTTGGGTGGCCAAATTGGGAACTAAACAAGGGCTAGGTTGTACAACCAATCCAATATCCAGCACGAGCATGTGTTGGAGTGGCACCGGTGAGCAAATCCAAGCCGTTAATTCGGTTGGTGCCGACGTCAGCGCCCACGAGGGAAGTGTGGTTGGGAGCAGCAAGTAGCTCGGTAGATAGAGAAAATGATCTGCCTGCCCTTTTGCTCCCCGTCCTCTACGCAAAATTGCCCAGAGAAAAACTTACGCGAGTGGGATGGATGAGGACCTGATTCGGATAAGTCAAGCCCGCCGTGGTGCCTGATCTGCTTTACATTCACAATTAGCCGTTGCCATCTTCAAAAAGAAGCTTCTTATCACGGTCGTAAAGGGAAACAGGAGACGGATTAGTGGATAGTGCCATAGTGGAGCTGGCTCAGCAGCCCCGCGAGCTGAGACCGGGCTGACTCACTCACTCACCGACTGACTGGGATGGATCATGGTCATGGATGTAAAAAAAAAAAAAGCAGATAAAGATGTGACGCGAGGCGCACTCGGGTTTGCACGGTTCAGGATTTCAGGTGCGCCTGACGTGGCCCACCTCGTCTTATCTCTTCATCGTCATTCGTCAGTCATCACCCTCCGTTTGGCCTCCTGTCAGAGGTGAAATATCTAGCGTCTCATGCGTTCGGTGCTTTGTTTTCGTTGCTGTGAATATCTAGTAGCAGGCCTGCGTAAGCTGCAACGAACATCGTCGGCACGTGGAATGGCACCGTCCCGTTTGTCCGCCGTCGTTGTGCACCTGCAAGTCTGCAACAGCAGCGGATCGGAAGCCCACCCTGGCTGCGTCTTTAGATTTGGAGCATTTATTTCACAACACGGCGGTCCATCAACGAGTCGAGAACGCACGTTATTTCTGGACTACAGCGGCGTAGTTTCGAACTCTCGGTGTGTGTAGTGTGTACACCTTGTTGTGTTCCCCGAATGTTAATCAGCTCGACACCACCCAATATTCTGACCGGACGACTGACGCGTGAAGAAAGGAGCAACAGGGAATTGTATGAATTCACGACTCAGAGCACTAGAGCAGCAACAATAGTCTCATGTCATCGATGGGAATTTCCGACGCGGTTCATGAGCGGAAACATCTTGGCTATTCATGAGGAGTTCTGGATCAACTAGAAAGTTCAACTCGCTCCACGCAGGTGCGATGTTTGTTTGTCAAACAAGAAACAGATCAGTGGCGGCGTCATGAAGATTCTCTCGACTAACATAAGTTTTGTACCCAGCTGACACTATTATAATCCGGCCTAAGAAACACTATTATATTTCCTTCAGCTTCAGCCCTGAAACGGAGCACACAATTTCGGCAGAATCGCTTGAGTCTGAATCAACATGTACCCGTATCCCCGCGTGGCGTAATAAACTGCTCGTGCTCAAGAAGACGACCCTCCTGGCCCGGCCGTTAACGGTTGCCGCGGCCGGCGGCTCCACATGGCGGCCTCGCGGGAGACCGCAGATCGCGGCATGTGCGCAGCCCAAGTGGCGCCCGCCGGCCATGAATCCAGCGACCGAGCTGCAATTCGTTCTGGCTGTGGTCCGGGGCCGGCCATGTGGTTTCAATCTGGGACCAAACGTCCTCGTGAATCGACGATTCCCGCTCGTTTTCTGCCGACGACTCCTACGGTCGTTGAATCTGATGCAGAGTCAGAGTAGAACGTTCGGAGGCGACAGGTGGAAAGAGGAGGAGTTACGTCGGGCTGTGTGGACAAATGAGCTTTCTGTTCCGGCGGCGTTTCTTTTTTTCTTACCGGAGGAGGTCACCAAACGTGACTCGCACAGTCGTACGCCATTAGCATTCTCTTGTCTCTGGCCCAGTTCGGGACACGGCGGTTCTTGCACGAGTTTCCCCTGCGAGCGTCAACGTCCCGTGCTGTGCGTGAGTTGGGCGACCATGCTTTTTATTTTTCAGAGCAAAGATTATGTAACAACGAATGGTAATGGACTCGATAAAATTCTTTCTTCCGCGCGAGTCGTCAGCGAACGGAAATCGTCCGCGCCGAACCCGTGACCACTGGAGCCGCGGGTACACGAACGCGAGCCGTCCGCTTGCTTCCCGTCCCACGAGTCCACGACCCCACGCCGCAGCAGCCGGGGGCCCGGGCGGGCGGAAGCTTCTCAGCCCCCTCCCACGCAGCCGCTGACGCACGGCACGGCCCCAGCTCCCCACCTCGCGGCCGTGGCCGTGGGGCCACCCGGCCGGTCAAATCCCTCCCAAACCATCGTGTCTGACCTCAGCGCACAAAAAACCTCTCCCTCTCTCCATCCAATCCATCCCCCACCTCGCTTAAAAAGCTCGCCTCCGCCCCCGACCGAATCCCTCCTCCCCCAACCCAACCCGCAGCCGCCGCCAAACCACTCCGCGCTCCTCTGGCGGATAGCGGACAGCGCCAGCCGGACTCGCCCGCCCGCCCTCACTCTCATCTGACGCGAACGCGGCGTTGATCGGCGGTACTCAGTGCAGCCCAGCCAGCGATGGAGAAGACGAAACTGCCGCTGCCGCTGGTGCACAGCGAGCGGCTGTGGGCGCGGCCGTGGCGGTGGGCGAAGACGGCCTTCTTCATCGTCGCGATGCTCGCGTCGCTGCTGCTCGTGTGCGCGCCGCCGCTGCTGGTCGTGCTGCTGGACCTCCTCCTCCCGCCCGCGCTGCTCTCCAACTTCCTCCGCGCCCAGGCACACGCCCCGCCGGCCTCCTCCTCCTCCCTCCCCGCCGTCTCCTTCGCCGCCGCGCTCGCCGGCCAGGCCAGGGCGTTCCGCTTCGGCTCCTCGCTCGTCGACCTCCCCGCGGTCTCCGCCGCGCGCTCCCTCCTCATCCTCTGCGCCTACACCGCAGGCGGCGGCGGAGGCGCCGCCTACAGGTGGGTCGCCGTGGCATGCAGCGCCGCATCCCTCTGCTACGTCCTCGCCAAGGCCGTCGCGGTCTTCGGCGTCGCCGGCGCCGGGCTCGAGTGGCAGGGGAAGGGCCAGCTCGTCGCCGTGGAGGCCATGTTCCTCATGTCGCTCGCGCTCGCCGTCGCACACCTCGCCATGGCGTACCGCGCCTCCTGCCGCGAGCGCCGACGCCTGCTCGTCTACAGAATCGACGTCGAAGCGGTGAGTCCTCTCTCTGGTTACTTCACTATAAACACCGCAATTCTTCAGTTGTTGCCTTAAAATTCAGAAAAAAAAATCTTTTCACAATTTCAATTTCACTGAAAAACACATGCGCACACGGACCATGGGTCGCGCTTTGCCATTCGTGCTTTTGGTTGAAGGCAAGATTCTGCTGAATAATCCAGGAAATTTCTGGGGGTGGGTTAACCACCAGCTTTCGGCCAAAAAGACGGGGTAAACGCGCAGGACAATCCGAGTTCCGCCATGGAATCTGCTTTTGCCGGCCATGCCCATGCCAGGCCGTTCCAACTGTCAGCACAACACAGCTCCTGCTGTTTCTATCCGGGACGAACTGAACCCATCTGTCTGTAGACTCGTTCTCGTTCATATTGTTCAGGTAGCGAAACAGACCATGGTTGCATTTGCCTTGCATTATTACTGCCACTCCATGAACAGGCGGAGTCAAAGTTCAACAACCCACCTAGAATCCACAGACAACCACCCACCTAGAATCCGCAGACGAATTTCATGAGGAAATAGTCCGCTCGCCTGACTTGAAACACACTTTCCACGCCTTGGACGTCAAAGTAGCAGGTAGCAGCATGCCGATCAGGACAGGTCTCTAGGAGCAAGATCCCAGGGCAGGCCCCCCTTCTAGAAATATCTAGAATATAGCAGCCACCCGTGAACAGGACCTCAATTGACGTCACAACTGAATGCACATATTTTGGCATATCGTTGTCGAGGTAGTGCCTTGATAGTTCGTTTGGCGTGATCGTCGAGCCTATAGGGAATCGCAGAGACTTCGTCAGATTCTAGCTGTCATGAAAGTGAACTGAAAACTCGGCCGTTTTCACAATTTCTAAGACATGCTTTCGGAAAAATAACCCAACTTTCACCACCACCACCACACACACACACACAAACAAACAAAAAACTGTCATTTACTAAACCCTGATTCAAACTTATGCAGGTAAGACTAAAGGGAGGCCAAACGCCCAAGGCACTGAAGCAATGCTTGGTATGACAGTATATGACACTCATCTCTCCTCGGATCGCCGTCACCGCTGTGGGTGGAAGGAAGGAATCTGAAGATGCACGGCGCGGCAGGCTTCAGTGCAGACAGAAAGGCAGGGCTCAGCTGCCCGGCCTGTCCCTCCAAATTTTGGTTCGAGACGCTGTGCATACCGATCGCCACGTCCGTCTGCTCCCTCACTGTTGCGTCTGTCTGTGGCTCTGTGCCAAGTGAACGTAGTATTATGAACTGTAAATTACGTATGGAACATTTGTGCTTCGGCCTCCTGCAGCCAATGCAATGCAGGATGAGCCGTGTGGCAGATGCTTTTGTTGCCTTGTTGACCCGGAATTGTGAATACCTGTCACGTGCGGGCACAGGTGACAATGGGCTTCTTTAAATTTGGTTTTTATATCCAGCTTTCAAGTGGATTTGGAAGCCTTTCGTGTAATCTAAAACATAAGATCGTTCTCGTTGGCTTCGTTAAAGAAAAAATGAAAAATGTGGAGCTGCTTATCTTCAGCTGCTACTCTGCGCTGACAGTTGTGATCAAGGCTCTGTTCGTTTGAGCTTATTAGCTAAAATCAGTTAGTCATAGTTATGAAACAGTGTTTTTCTCTCACCACAAATCAGCATCAGCATCAACCAAAAATATAACCAGCCGAACACAGCCCAAATTGTTGAACATCTACTGCACTGCACAGAGAGTGCTAGAGTTATTTAAATTTACGGGTTTCAGATAATCTGTAAGCCTTTTCAACTGCTTGAATGTCCCAAAATGTAGTTACCCCTGCCTTTGTTTTATGGAAATGCTTACTTCCCTACCATTGTGCAACCCCTCCTGTTCTATAAAAAAAACATGCATGGTTTCATGATTTGTCTGCAACGTCAAAATCTGATTTGAAACACTACCGTCATCCGCATCTGGGTAGAACGGAGCAGTAGTTGTCAAATTCAAACTTCGTTCAGTGTTCAAAGGATAGAGTTGTCGTGGAACGAGTTTTCTAAAAGTTGAGTACGTTCACTCAATATCCTAGCACGATGCTCACTAGGGACGTAAACGGATCGGATATGAACGGATATAAATGATGTTACATTTGTTTTCATATTTTTATTTGGATTCGGATTTGAATATAGATAATGTTAGCTATGTCGGATATGATACGAATGGATGTCGACATCATAAATATGCGATTTGAGTATTCGGATATGGATACGGTATCGGATGTTGAATATCCGGACTCAGATACGGAGAGATCTGCAACTCCTCTAAACGGATTCGGTCTCTAATACAGTCGGAAAATATTTGTACCGTTTGCAACCTCTATTCCTATGTGCACTCCATCCTTATGAACACCTCCAAGAGATTATTATTAACAAAATCACTACAAATGTCTTGATATCAATCGAACCACTAATATTAAGAGAATAAATAGAGAGCGCACAGCAGAATTGGAAAAGCCAAAATCCTAGAGCGCACAACAGGTTGATATCCGGTAGTTGATCAGTGCAAGGAATGACTCGTTTGGATCGTCAAAAAGATTAAGGGAACACTAATGCAGCCCATAACTCCTCGTGGCGAAACCTGTGTACTTACTCCTAGGTTTAAGTTCTAAGGCTCAGCACATGTTCTCAAAATTTGATAAGAAACGACAATGTTTGCTCAATACATATCAATGTGTTTATCAATAATGAGAAAATTATGATAACTTCATCAATCTCGAGAGATGTCGGCTTAGTTTCATAGAGGTACTCACCTATTTCGGACATATGCTGCAACATATTGAAACTAGATGAAACAATTGAAACATACGTTTGCAACATATGTGTATAACCACTGCAACATATAACAACATCCAGATAAAACACTTGCAACATATGTCCGAAATAGGTGAAACATTTGGAACATACACTTGCAACATACATGTATAGCCACTGCAACATATGCAACATCTAGATGAAACAGCTGAAAACATTTGGAAAACACACTTGCAACATACGTACAGATGAAACGCTTGCAACATACGTTTGAAACAGCTGAAACATCTAAAACATACACATGCAACACACGTGTATAGCCATTGCAACATATACAACACTAGACCTAATTTTGCAATATCCAGATGAAACATATGCAACTTACATCTGAAATGCATCAAACATACAGTTGCAACGCGTGCTCATCTACTTGCTGCCGCCCAATAAAGATTGACGTGGGTGTGAAGGAGCGCAACGCGGACGACGCGAGGCGCGGACGGTGTGAGGCACGGGCGGGTGTGCGCAGCACGGGACGCACGCAGCACGAGGCAGGTCTAGTGTGACCATGCAAGGTGCGAGGTGCAGGGGTGCACAACAAGAGGCAGGAGGCGTAGGGGCGTGAGGCAGGTCCAGTGTGACCGTGTGAGGCGCGAGGTGCAGGGGCGCACGGCGCGAGGCGGGAGGCGCGGGGCGCACGCGGCCCGAGGCGTGTCCAGTGTGACCGTGTGAGGCGCAAGGTGCAGGGGCGCACGACGCGAGGTGGGAGGCGCAGGGTCGCGCGGCGTGGGCCGAGGAGCATTACTGATTTTTATATGGAATCAACCAGCAACGGCATTGCCTTGTGAAAGCAAAACATGGAAATTCAAAGTTGTGCTGCTGTCTAAGATTATTGCTGAAAACTTGTTCCATGTTTTACACTTTGTTTAAAGGGGTTTCGTGGTTTTACCTAACAGCTGTACTACTTTTTGCCGCCTTGGAAATTTCAGTTCATCAGTGGGTCAATGACGCACCTGATGATTAAAAGGGAAAACAAAGCAAGTCTTTCCGATGGGTCAACACTCAACGGGCGGGAGCAGGTTTTCCGGACGCCTAGTAATCTTGATGATCCAGCGTACTATTGACCAAAGAGAAGATGACTTTGACTTGTTCTTTCTAGAAAACTGGAATTTATGGCCTTCTGCTAAGGCTGGACGAAAAACTCGAAGCTCGTTAGCTCGCTCGGCTCGTAGCTAGCTCGGCTCGGTTCGGCTCGGCTCGTTACCATAACGAGCCGAGCCGAGCCGAGATTTTAGCTCGTTAGCTATAACGAGCTAACTCGAGCTAGCTCGAAAGCGGCTCGCGAGCCAAACGAGTCATAGTTTTAGGGAAAAAGTCATCATAACTTATATTATGTTTGTATTACTTCATGTCTTGCACTCTGCAAATGGTTGATATGTTAGCTCATACGAATATTTTATTCAATTTAAAGCTATTGGATATATTATTTTTGTATTATTACTATTTTTAAGCTTTTGATAAATACAAATATTAAATTTTATATATTTTTTATAACTGGCCCGCGAGCCTAACGAGTCAGCTCGAGCTTTTAACGAGCTGAGCCGAGTTGGCTTTCTAGCTTGTTAAGATAACGAGCCGAGCCGAGCTAGCTCGTTATCCTAACAAGCCATAACGAGCCGAGCCGAGCCGAGCTGGCTCGTTATCCAGCCTTACCATCTGCACATAGTCGAAGTCAGAGCCTGTTAGAGGCGCATGCATGAGTAGTGACACGAGACGACTAATTGGCGAACGTTCATTGAAAATGAAGCCAGCGAACAATTTTTAGACAACAACTATTGCCTAAAATAGGAAAGCATTTATCCCCACCTAACACCTTTTTAATAGTCTAATGTCATTTCACTTCACTTATCTCTCTTTTTGATAGCGCAGGCACTCCATTTTCTTTCTCTTTTTGGGCAGCGTAGGAATTCCATTCTCTTTTCACTTCTCTGGTTGGATCGCACACGCTGCAACATTTTTTTTCTTTTTGAGAACCATGCGCACATAACATAGATAACTGAATTAGACAGCATAACTTCGACGAATAACTGTATGCGCGCTTGTCTTTCTCTCTTCACGCACACACTCAGTTTCTGTTTTGACATTACGTGACAAGTTATCCGCATAACTTATACAATATAACTTACTACGTGACAAAAATTAAATGGTATACATGTAAAAAGTTAGATTTATAAGATATAGATGAAAAACTAATATGTACAAGTCAACTATAATAACTTACTTGTATAACTTAAAAGTTAGATGAACAAACTTGTATGCACAACTCAATATTGATAACTTATATTATAATAACTTATTTGTATATAAATTAGATAAACTAACTTATATGTATAAGTCAACATTGAAAACTATTATTGTAATAACTTGTTTGTATAACTTAGACATATAACTTGATTAATGACTTAGATGTAAAGTTGGACGTATAAGTTATATTCCAAGATTTAGATGTGCAAATTAATATCATAACATATCAACAAAAATATAAAAAACATGGTGCACAACTTTATATTATACGTGTACAACTAGTATATGAATCATATATGATCATGTAAAATAGATAGGTTAATGTATAAAAAAATTAAAAGGCAAAGAAAATAAAGTAGAAATAAAAAAATAAAATGAAAAATAAATAGAGCTTGTCGACGTAACCAGTGTAGAGTGTGCGTGGAAAACGCAGGACACAGGTCAGACTGCACACGCCACGGAGTGAAGAGCAGTGAAAAAAGTGATCGCCCATTTGAAATGTAGTGAACGTTCACCCAAGTGGATTTGGGGTAGTGACACCGTGTTTCGTCAGCAATTCAGAAAGACCCACCTCCCGGCCCGGCCCAAGCATTTCAAAATCAGAAGCCTACATTTCAGGCCCAATAAGAATAGTGCGGTACGTCTATTTTTCCTTTTCTTCTTTTGATTGACAAAGTTAATCATCAGAGTAGGTCGTCCTCTTATATATAAGGAAAAAAATAGAGTAGCTGCCAAGGGAGTCAGGAGTAGAATAGAACTGTATATATTATACGGAAAAAGGTACAATTTGATTGGTACAGAAAACTTGACAGGGGACATGCTGGACGACTGAAATACTGAAAGCAGCAGCGACTCAACATCAATATGCACATGGATGTTTTCAATTCCATCTTGAATACACCGGTTACATTGGCCGTCCAAAATCATATCGCCCATTTCGTCCAATCGTCCCTTTTTCACGGACGCTCCGTACGTACCGTCGTCGTCGTTATCCTGTCTTATGCAGGCTAGGACATCGATCAAAATACACAATCTGACCGATGTGAAACCGGTGAAAGCAATGCAAGGCTTAGACTATCCGCACCGGGACACGGTAAAGCCTCCGCTAAACGTTTTACCTGACCGAAGTGCTGCAGCGGTGCCCTGTAAATGGTACGCTAAAGTACGGACGCCCTCCCGAACGCCAAATTTGGCGGATGTAGCAGACGCCCGCTACCGCGATCTGTGGCCCCACCACGCGCCGATAGAGGAGAGAGAGAGGGACCGGGCGGAGGAGAGGGAGGGAAGAGGGAGGGGGAATCTGGTGTCGCCGGTGGGATCCGCCGCCACGCAAGGAGGAGCGCGGCGAGGAGGAGGACCGCGGCGTCAAGGTCGGCCGGCGTCGTGGCTGCGGCAGAGCGGCGGGAGGAGCAGGAGGAGGGAGCAGGAGGAGGGAGCGGGGGAAGAGACGAGCCGCGCCGCCGATTTGAGCGCTCGCCATGGCCGGGAGCTCGTCCGGCTGCCAGCGATTCGAGCGGGGGAAGAGACGAGTCGCGAGCTTGTCCGGCCGCCGGTGCTCGGAAGGGAGAGAGAGAGAAGACGGCCGCCGATCGCGAGCGCGAACGTCGGACGGACGGGGACGCGGGTGACGCGGCCGGGCGACTCGCCGGATGGGGCGGCGTAGCAACAGCGTGGAGGCGAGGATGCAGAGCAGGGAGAGGGCGGGCGGTGGAGAGAGAGTGGGGAGGGAGGTAAATAAAAGAGATGAAATCTGATGTGTGGGTCCCCTCCTTGGTATAGAGGATGATATAGAGTATGGATGAGTACGGGAGAAAGTGATATAGAGGATGAAATCTCGATGACCAAGATGAAATATTCCTTTTAGATGATGGATTTAGAGTACGACGAGTGCGGACAGCCTTATGCCTTGTTTAGATGGCAATTTTTTCAACTTTGGCTACTGTAGCATTTTTGTTTGTTTTTGGCAATTAGTGTCTAATCATGGACTAATTAGACTCAAAAGATTCGTCTCGTGATTTACAACCAAACTGTGCAATTAGTTATTTTTTATCTATATTTAATGCTCCATGCATGTGTCCAAAATTTGATGTGATGGAGAGAGAGTGTAAAAATTTAGAATTTAGAGTGTATCTAAATAAGGCTTTAGTTACAGCGCGTAAAGTTTTGTGGTGTCACATAGGGTGTCATATAAAGATGTTGCATGGAGTGTTTAGATACTAATAAAAAACAAATTACAGAATCCGTCAGTAAACCGTGAGACAAATTTATTAAGCCTAATTAATCCGTCATTAGCACATGTATGTACTGTTACACTTTATTGTCAAATCATGGACTAATTAGGCGTCGGGTATCAAAATACTCAAGGTACCCAACAGAGGGTAAAATACGGCACCCTGCACGTTTGTTAAAGCCCCATCGTAGGGCCTCAAAAAGCACTGACAGCATGTCAGCCGCTCAAGGCACGAACAACGAACTCTATCTCACCCGAGCCTTGCGGAGAGGCCTTGGGCACGATAGATATCTCGGGCGACATCTCTCCGCCTCATCCGAGCCCCCGTGGTGTCATCAAAAGCGCCCGACCCCCCTGCGGCGCCCGCCTCGCCCGAGGGGCACGTGGAACCCTCAGGTAAGATGAGGAGCCACAGGGGCCCTCAACTACAGCACTCGCTCCCATCGATAGGATGGACGTGACCGTGCACAGTCAATAGGAGCACGGGAACCATGCCCTGACTCAACATGACCCCGGTCATTCTACCACGACGACATCCATACCTCCACAGCAACGGGGGTGAAAACAACTATGCTACATATCCTCCTCGCTACGAAAACCTAGGCGCACGCGCCATCCACCTTCACGGCACAGAGACGTTTAGGTCAAGGCATGGCCACGGCACGGCACACCAGCGGGTGAAGAGGCCAAAAGATTAACGCCCAGTACGTCTCCACGCTACAGGGAACTGCTCCCGT
Organism: Saccharum hybrid cultivar R570; assembly: GCA_038087645.1. Lineage (NCBI taxonomy): Eukaryota > Viridiplantae > Streptophyta > Magnoliopsida > Poales > Poaceae > Saccharum > Saccharum hybrid cultivar. The sequence continues at coordinate 35,988,330 of JAQSUU010000012.1, read as the reverse complement.
CGGATAAGAAGGAGGACGGCCACGCCTGAGGCCACCTTTTTTGTTTCTCCCTTTCATTCTCCCTGTTTTCACCCCTTTACCATGAATGGAACCTGAGCTCTCTGATGGGGATGTGATTCCCGATCTTTCGTCAGGTTCAAGATAACTATCAATTTGGTCGGAAGCGACACACCGATCCGGTTTCAGATCACAATGACTCGAACCCTACAACCTTAGCAACACATCTCCTCTGGTTATCAACCGTGTCACAGTCCGGTTGATCTCGCCATGAAGGTTAATCTCTGTTGCGAATCGAAGAACACAAGCAAGAATAAGATAACATGCAACTCAATTGAAGTGACAATTGTAGATGAATAATTAAGCACTCGAAGTTGGGGTCTTACAAACCGATAACGGTGACTGTTCAATGACAGATTGATCTAAACGAAAACACAAACCCTAACATAGGCGGCGGCTACTGATTATAAAGACTAAGGGGCATCCAAGGACCCCTACTTACGTCACTAAGAAGTCTCGACACGTTACAAGGGCCAAACGGTCCAAAAGACGACGACACAACGCCCTGACAGATTCTGGACGTCAACTTTTTTTGACGATTCATGTTGACTCCAATGGAATTTGGGCCTCAAACTAGAGCCATTGGTTAGCTTATGAAATTACCTTTCCATTCATATGTAGATCATCGAAAACGGAGTCCGTATGCGTCCTAGACGTCCATTTTACTACAGACTGGTGCTAGAACCCGAGATGGACTCGAACTTGATATGGATTGGACCTCCAACTTGGTTTGGACGCCCTTGCTTGACTCCTAAGGTGGTGGCCAAGGAGGAGGACGTCCTTAGGCATCTCTTAGGTGTTCTCCATCTTCTTGGGACGTACTCTAACTTGGGTCTGGGTCCCAAGTGTGAATAACATGCCCGCAACGACGCCGTAGCACCCGACAGAAAGAGCGGTAGAATGTCTCGATGATTTGGAGTTCTTGCCAATATGATATTGAGGTGGGACCAGATCTATTTGAAAGTTTATCAAATAAGCTTTCCATCAAGTGCTCATTGACCTCGATCGCACTCCGGATGGATGAGTTATGGCCTTCCCAATGAAACACTATCGGGCTGCCGACGAACCGAAAGTTTAACTTTGATGGACTTGCACTTTGAGACACATTTGTACCTACATTCAAATAACGACATGTATATGTGGAACCAAGTGAATTGTATCCAAAATTACTATACAAATGTAGAAACGAGCGCACCTTATAATCAATGGTCGTATCCGATGGTGTCATGTCCTCATCATCCTCCCCTTCTTGACAACAAACCGTCATCAGTTTGAGCTTAGTTGGAGGACAGATTGTAGGTAGTAGCCAATATTGCTCTTCTTCTTGAAATTTAATCCGTTGCTTTATAACAAAACTTGGGGATCTTGACATGACATGATTATATCTATTGTAGGCCTCGAAATTATCATATTGTTGCACAACAAAAGGAGATTTCAGATTTGAACAAATATAAACTCTATGTACCATATACTCTCCTTTATTATTATATTTGCCAATAAAGTGAAATGTACATCTAGATGATCGTGACAAATCAGCAAACCAAAATTTCTCTTCTAAAGTAGTAAGAGCACATAGAGTATCAAACTCAATATAACCCAAAGTATCTAAAGAATACAATAATTTTAGCTCATCTTTTTTAGCAGCAATGGGAACCAAGTTTTTATTTTTAGCACAAGTATTTGGTTCCAAAACAAAAGCATCATGCTCATTCAAATTCTTATTTTTAGCACAAGTATTCGGTTCGAAAACAAAGCATCATGCTCATTCACTGATTGCGGCATATGTATATTAAAAGCATTGTCACATAATTCTTCTTTATCACAAGCACCGTCAGAAAAATTATTTTGTGACAAAGAAAATCCAGACTTTGTGTCCACTAAATGTTGCTCTATTATAGCATGAGTGGTGGACAAATTCAGCACATCATCACCAATTTGAACATTATCATATTTTATAGCAAACATAAAAGGATTTTCTAGTTTAGGTACTTGGTGATTTTTGGATTTAATATTGAATTCTTTCTTCTCAGTAGGGACACTCTCTCTATCAGGTTGTATAATTTCAGCATGAATTAAAGTTTTACCAGACTCCTGAGTGGATGTGGGTGGTGGTGGTGGTGGTGGTGAAGATGGTGCAGCAGCAACGGAAGCGGCCGCTTGCCTGCTTATCGCGATCTCAACCTTCGCAAATGCTTGCTCCATCCTTGCTAAAACTTGGTTGAGGTTTTTATCAATGTTACTTTGGTCCTTTTGGTGACATCCCTACAATTCTTTTTCTGCATGCATGGCAAGCTGAAACAACTAGTTGGTAGTGTTAAAATCTTTATAATAAACAATATCCTGAATTTCACGTCTCAAACCACCATAAAAACGACACACTTTATCCTCTGGATCCTCCTCTATCCCATAATGAACCATTCCCTTATGAAGCTCTGCAAAATATTTTTGAGCAGACATATCTCCCTGCTCTAAGCGCTGTAATTTCTTACGCAAATCTCGTTTATATGAAACAGGAATAAATCTATCACGCATTGCTTCTTTAAGTCTATTCCATGCTTGAGGTTGTTGATGCAAATTAACTAATTGTCGTCACCAGATTTGAGCAAAATCCTTGAATCCACTAGTAGCAAGTTTAACTTTATGTATCTCATGAACTAAGTGAGAATTAAATTCTTGTTCTACAATCATCTCCCAATCTAAATATGCTTATCCATCATAAGATCCAACAAAAGATGGTATGGTAAATTTACCTCTTATACCTTGATGATTATAGTCAATATGTGATGGCAGATTGTTTGTCATGCGGTCCATCCTTGCAAACATCTAGGCCATGATTTCCTGCAATTCACTCTTAAACAAAAACACGTTGTTTGATAATGTTAGAAATCAAAAGAAATTCCTATCGACTATTATATGTGTCGGTGGAAACACACTATCACACGTCTTACCAAGTTCTTACAAGGTTCTTACTAACGCAATGCAGTGGACGGTAAAACCGGTGGCTGGTTCGTGATACCTGTGAGGGCGTGGCACCAAGATTGCAAGGATCTTTTTCTGTACTGATCTGGAGTATATAGGTGGAGCTTGGAAGGCACACAAAGAACAAATATATATATATATGTGGCACACAATTCAGTAACAGATAACAATATTGAATAAATGTCCAAAACACTTGTCCTAGTTGCTGGTCTATATGTTTTCCTAGCACCAGTTGTGACACACAAGGGAGTAAAACAAGTATGAAAGGTAGCAATAAAAATACGGACAAGGCAAAAGGCACCACAAACAATAGAGCTATCGAGTGTTCCTTATGTGCTCCTTTTGATCTCTTCTCTTCTCTTTTGCTATTTTTTTGTCTAAATTTTTTTTCTAGCTTTTGCTTTTTTGATATTTTTTTCTCAGCAAGGAGCACACAACAATAACCCTAAAAAATTTGAGCTCAATTGGATAAAAGATGTGGCCTATATAAAATCAGGATTGTGCTCCAAAAAGCATATCAAAACTTGTGGGCCTGGAAACTCGATTTTCCTGACCGAATTTCGTAAATCTAATTTTTATGAACCCAGCTTCGAGTTCGGATGCAAAAGTTGTGACTGTTTTAAGGAAACTGCTTGAATCAGGGTTTCAGTGGACACAAGATGCAAACTGATGGTGATACGGGATGGCGGCGGGTGGAGGGATCAACACAAATTAGAAAAGAATACAATCTAAACCAGCAACAAGACCTTGACATAGGTCACAAACTCAACACGGCGGACTCTAAAACTGAAATATGCAAAGGCTATTGCGCGGATGGTTGTAGGACAGGAAACAAATATGGCGATAGACTATGCGACGAAGGTGAAAATCAACTAAACTAGGATAAATATGAACTTGACGGTTTACCTGAGGCTCTAAATATCACTTGATGGGGACGTGATTCCCGATCTTCCGTCATGTTCAAGATAACTATCGATTTGGTCAGAAGCGACACACCGATCCGGTTTCAGATCACAAAGACCCGAACCTTGCAACCTTAGCACCACGTCTCCTCTGGTTATCAACCGTGTCACAATCCAGTTGACCTCGCCACGAAGGCTAATCCCTGCTGTGAATCGAAGAACACAAGCAAGAACAAGATAAAACGTAACTCAATTGAAGTGACAATTGCAGATGAATGATTAAGCACTCGAAGTTGGGGTCTTGCAAACCGATAACGACGACTGTTCAATGACAGATTGATCTAAAGGAAAATCCAAACCCTAAAATAGGCGGCGGCTTCTGATTATAAATACTAAGGGGCATCCAAGGACCCCTACTCACGTCGCTAAGAAGTCTCGACACGTTACAAGGGCCAAATGGCCCAAAAGACGACGACGCAACGCCCTGACAGATTCTGGACGTCAACTTGTTTCGACGATCCCCGTTGACTCCAATAGAATTTGGGCCTCAAACTAGAGCCATTGGTTAGCTTATGAAATTATCTTTCCATCCATATGTAGATCATTGAAAACGGAGTCCGTATGCGTCCTGGGCGTCCATTTTACTACAGACTGGTCCTAGAGCCCGAGATGGATTCGAACTTGATATGGATTGGGCCTCTAACTTGGCTTGGACGCCCTTGCTTGACTCCTGTGGTGGCCAAGGAGGAGGACGTCTTTAGGCATCTCTTAGATGTTCTCCATCTTCTTGGGGCGTACTCCAACTTGGGTCTGGGTCGCAAGTGTGAATAACAAGCCTGCAACGACGCCGTAGCACCCGACAGAAATAGCGGCAGAATGTCTCGATGATTTGGAGGCCTTGCCAATATGATATTGAGGTGGGACCAGATCTATTTGAAAGCTCAAATAAGCTTTCCATCAAGTGCTCATTGACCTCGATCGCACTCCGGATGGATGAGTTATGGCCTTCCCAATGAAGCACTATCGGGCTGCCAACGAACCGAAAGTTTAACTTTGATGGACTTGCACTTTGTGACACATTTGTACCTACATTCAAATAACGACATGTACATGTGGAACCAAGTGAATTGTACCCAAAATTACTATGCAAATGTAGGAGCGAGCGCATCTTATAATCAATGGTCGTATTCGATGATGTCATGTCCTCATCACCCTCCCCTTAGAAGCTATAAAAGGGGAGGCAGGGGTCACATCTAAAGGGGCGATCAAGCAACAACAGTTAGAGCTCACCTCAATCGAAACCACACATCATGCACCACTACTCACAAGAGACCTGAGATCTGCTCCCTCTCTCGAAAGCTTGTAACCCCTACTACGAGCACCCCGGTGCAAGGCAACACGAACCGCAGCGAAACCCACTGGACGTAGGGTCGTTCATGCCCGAACCAGTATACATCCTTGTGTCCGCTTTGCACACCATCAAGGCCTAGACGCGTAGATACAAATTCACTCGTCGCTCTGTTTAGACCCCCGGTCCTCTAGACACCGACATTAGGCTTAAAAGATTCGTCTCGCAAATTACATGCAATCTATGTAATTAGTTATTTTTAGTCTATATTTAATACTCTATGCATGTGTCAAACATCTGATGTGATAGGGTGTAAAGTTTTAGAGTGAAAACTAAACGAGGCCTAAAACGGGGCAACGATCTTTAGGTGTTGTCAAACTAGTGGTTGACTTGCATGCGCTTAATCCGCTCATCATCGCATATGCATGTGTCAATCCGTCAAAAAGCAGCGGCACCAATCGATCGCAATCATATGGTTTGGATGAATTGACGGTACGTGTGATGATGAGCTAGGCTACTGTACCTTGGAATAATGTCCGTGTCTGATTAGCAGTAGCTTAGCTTGGACAATGCAAAGAGATGCTGGGCAGCTAGCTGGAGCATCCGTCGGCAGGCAGGCCTATAGCAGCCATGCTTGCCGAGCCAGCGGCGCGCGGCAAAGAGGCGTCGCGCGCACGTCGTAGTAACCGAATGGCATGCACACGGCCGGTCGCGGCGCACCAACAGCCGCTAGTAGCTAGCTAGTACTGGATGGATGGTGGCCATGCGCATGAGGCGTCGTCGTCGTCTCGTTGATCAATGGTCGTTGGAGTTACAGCTGAGGATTTATCGGCAAATGTATGCTGCCATGTGCCCATGTCGTCGCGTCGGCGTCGCCCCCGCGCCCAGCTAGCGGGGAGAGAGCGAGGTGGTGTAGCGCGAAAGGCGCGGTGCCGGCGAGTGTCCCCCGGGGATCGCACATACATGATGGCCGCATGAACCGGGGCATGTGAGGCCGCTGTCTGTCGAGCTGGGTGTCGCTGCCGCACTGTGCGTGCGTCGTCTCCGTGCCCCGCCGATGACGACGCCGCCCGCGCCGGGGCCTCTCAGCTTGCATTGCTTGCAGGTTACAACTCACACGCATATTATATTCATTCATACGCTCCATCTGGTGGTGCCACCAATGCCGGCCTCCTGGTTCCTTTCTTCGTTTCTCGCTCGTCGTAGTACTAATTTATCGCTACTCCTCTAGCTAGCTTTTGCATGCATGAACAGTTCGTCTCATCGTAGCGAACTGTATACGTACGTGTGCTGTCTGGCACGTCGAGACATCATCAGCCGCCCAGAGCGGCAGAGCGAGTGTGCACGGCTGGTAGGGTACCATTATTTGCATGCAGTTGCAACACGTAGTCACGTACGCATACACGCATATGCAGCAGTGTACACCCACCCCCCGCAAAAAAAAAAAGTACTTGTGTCTCGTCTAGAGGTGGGACTGCTTAGGCCGTGCCATGCTGGTATGACACGATAAGTCTTTACTTTGCCATAAGCACGGGTGCCTAAGCATGGTTTTCGGAACATCTTTATTTTTTATTGATCGGTGATATAGAGAAAATATATATTACCATTTTCATGACAAATTTCAATGATTTTTATAATCTATTCAAAGAATTAGATGAGATATAGTGTATATATATATATCCAGTCCAATCATTGCCTAAAATATGGGTTGTGCTGTGCCACCTAACATGTTGAGATCCTTGACATGACACAAACAATCCTAAGCAAGCACGGCAGGACCCTCATGTTTGATCAACCCAGCCTAAAATTCTCTATGTTGTTCTGTGCTTTCGTCCGTCAAAAAATTTGTACCATGACCCGCACTCACATGGCGCGACCCAAGTTTCCAACGTCGTGAGAAATTGGTTCAACCTAATTCAACCTCCTTCAACTTCTCAAACCAAACACACGCATTAGTAAAAACCAGTAAATCCCTGGCTGGGGCTGGATCGGATCGACCTCGGTGGTCCGTGCTCCATATCCGGTGCTGTCGGTGCGCGATCAAAGATGTGGATACAGTCAAGTCACATATACATGTTGCCATGTTGGCTTGAGCTTTACAAAAGGATATGGATGTAGGGGGCGTTTGGTAGAGCTCCCCGGACAGCTCCGGGAGTTGTTTTTCGGCTCTCGCAACCAAAGGGGTTCAGGCACAACGGCTCCGGCATCGAATCCCCTGAAAACACGCTGAGAGAGGCATGCGGGAGAAGGAGGAACCGAAAAAAGTAGCTCCCTCCGGCTCCTTCTCCCTGCGATTAACAGCTAGACGCCGATGCCCCTAGGTCCACACGCCCTCGATCTCCTTCCTCCTCACGCGCTCGCAGCCATCCCTTTGACGGAGGAGCTTGCCGCGGCAGGGGGCGACGGCGATGGTAGGGGTGGGGCGCTGGAGAAGATCGGGAGGGAGGGGCGGCTGTACGGGCTGCGGCGGCAGGAGCGCTTGGCGCGGCCATGGGCGACCGACGAGGCGAGCCTCGAGCGGCCGGCCCGGCCTCCGGCGTAGCTAGGCACGGCCATGGTGGCGAGTGGCGGCCTTGCGGGTGCATACGAGATGCAGCTGGGGCGGAGCAGTTGGGTCAGAGGCGAGCCTGTGCGGGTAAATCTCTACGTGCGGGCCAGATATGCCTGGGGCGAGCTGAGGCGATAAGGTAGAGAGAGCAAAAATAATAAGAGAAATAAAGGGAGAGAAAAAAAAGAGAAATAAAAATAAAAAAAAGGTATTTTAGACCTTTCATCCTTTTTCACCAGAATGAGAATCTGTTTTACCAAACGGTCCAAAAGAACAGCTTCAGCTTCCCCAGTGAATCTGCTCTACAGGTAAAGATATAACTGAAACTGTTTTGACTGGAGCCGGAGAACTAGCAACGGGCCCGTATTGTTGCGCGTGCTCCTGCCTCCTGACTCCCGAGGCCGAGCAGCCGCTGGTGGGGGTGATGGGTGATCCCAAGACGACGACAGAGAAGAGAAGAAACACTGGATCCGAAGGACAAGGATCTCTGCTGCATGCCGCCCTTGCATATCCGATCCGTCCGGTGCGTACAGTACATACCATTGTTGTAGCTCCTCGCCAACAAGACGTGACGCACGTGCAAACGATCGGGCCATGCATACCCATACATGCCTGTCGGTGGGGCTGGACGACGGGGATCTCGTTTCACGTCAAGGCCGTCGTACGTGCACATGTACAACTGACTGATTGCATGGATCGATGCTAAAAACACAAGATGGAGGTACGTACGTAGAGGTAGCTAGCAGTGCGCGCGGGGGCGCGTGATTGGCAGTGTGGTCACTAAAACCGAATGAAGCTGGGCCAGGCCAGACATACTACCAGCTAACTTTGTCCTCGGATGTTTTATTCCGCCACGCCGCCCACGGGTGTACTACTACTAGATGCAGAGTCACGGCGACGACTCGCGCGCCCGGGCGCCGGCGCCGCCACTGAGCTGATGATGATCCAGGACCTGCAGGTCGCGGCGGCTAGCGGTCCGCGCACTCCGACGACGACGACGCGCGCGCGCGCCGGAGGATTCGTGCATACGTTTCCGCCGAGACTGCCGCGGGCCCCCGCTCCGGGCGTCGAATGCATCGAACCAAGGAAATCACCGGATCGCCGCGGTGGGAATGGCCCGATCGGCTTGATCCGAGGGGATCGGGGAGTCAACAGGCCCGTGCGTACGCGCGCAGCCGGACGCCACACCAGCAGGCAAGTTGGCGCGCGCGCTCCGGCGGTCGCCGTCGCGCGCGGGCCCTGGATTGGCCACGTCTCGATCCAGCGAGCGTCGTCGCGCGATTAGCGTTATTATTACTGACCCGGCCGGCTGCTCTCGCTCGCTCGCTCCCACCTTGTTGGGGACGGGGACGGTCGTCGCGTCGAAAAATCTGCGGCGCGGCGGGCGCGACGTACGTACGACGAGTCCGTAAGTGATAAAGGGGGGAAAAACGAGCAATGATTAAAAGGGTGCTAATCAAGCCTTTGGTGATTATTGTGGAAGCAGCTGTTGTGTACGTAGAGCGACCTGTTCTACGCTCGTTTTCCCCTTCCTATATATATATATATATATATATATATATATATATATATATATATATATATATATATATATTCTATGTGTTACCCTGGGTACTGAATAATAATCAGTACCCGAGCCGACTCGCCGAGCCCAGATGACCACACCCGAGCCAACCCACGGGCGCTCCCCCGCGCGGCCGCGCCAGAATCCTACGCCTGCCTCCTCTTTATCATCCCGTTTTTTTTTCTCCCGTTCCAATTTCGAGATCGTGGGGAGGAGGGGTCGAGGAGACGCCGGTTTCCCCCAACTAGCCGCCGCCTCCGCCAGTTTCGCTCAGCTGGCCGCCCCCTCCGCCGCACGAGCACAGCTCGCCTCCACCTCCGTCCTCTTGCTTTCTTGCTTTTCGCCGCCGCCAAGGGCCTTCCTGGCACCGTCTCCCTCGCCCCTCCCCTCAACCCCTCCCCTCAACCCCTCAGATCGCCATTGCTATTGCCCGCGGCCGCGGTTTTGAAGGCCCTGTTGAGGGTCGGCACGGACGGTTGCTGCCGGGTTCGGCACCGGCGAGCTCGCCGCCGCCAAGGGCCCTCCTAGTATCCTCTCCCTCCTCCCTCCCCTCAACCCCTCAGATCGCCGTCGCTATTGGACGTGGCCGCGGTTTTGAAGACGCAGTTGAGGGTCAGCACCGACGGTTGCTGCCGGGTTCGGCACCGGCGAGGTCGACGCACCTAGGGCGGCCGTCCTACCCACCACCAGGCCCACCACCGCCGCTCCTGCCAACACCGCTGGCAGATCTAGGTGCCCCTCCTCCAGATCCCCTTCTCCAACTCCTCGTTTGCACATCTCCTCCTTCCCCTTCCCCTTCTTGATTCAATTTGATGATTCGAGTGCAGGATGCATTCGGCCCAGGTCACGGCCACAGGAGCTCCTCTTCAACTGCAGCAAGGTGCGTTTGTTCGGCTGCCAATGCTGGTTGTGTAACTGTTACCAATTCTAATTGTGTTCTCTAATATAGTGAGTGTATTCATTCGGATATGCCTCTCGAGGGATGTCACTGCGCAGCCCCTGGTCTGCAACCCGGCCTCCTACACATGAGGTAAGGCTACCCTTCAGTCCTTGTTATTGTAATTGTGCATGGATTGCTGACCAAATGAGGAAGCTTGTTAATTCTGATCCATTCAGAGAGAGCTGGTGGTATTTTACCACTGTTTTGTTAGCTGAGGGAGACCAGTTCCAATAACTAGATATTTATGTACTATTTTTAAAGAAGTTGATTACTTTTATTTGTTAAGATGAGTACCTGTTCAGATATGCAGAATGTTATTGTTCAGAGATGATCACCATTGATACAAATTATTTATGGTTATAGGAAATCAACACATGATGCTAGAGTGCATAGCATTTAAGTTTTTGTGGTCAACGACAGTATCTGTGGTTAGGCCACATTGGTAGCAAATAATAGAGTTTTTTTAGTTGACGACATAATCAGCTTAATTTAAGTTTTTATGGTCCCATACGACATTATTTGCTTCTACTCTATGCAAAGGCATCAATGCTGTTGTATGTTAGTTTCACCTTACCGTTAGAATTTGTTCTTTTACACTGTCTGAACATTTTAGTTTCTTTGTTTTTACATGAACTCTACTACTAGTTAGGATGTTTCTCTGCTAGCACTCCTGCACTTTATGCGGGAACAGTAGTCACAGTGGGCCAATAGCAATTTAGTTCTTTGCTTCTCCAATGAAACCAAATTTCTTCAATTTGCCTACGCATCGCCTTGGAGGATTTAGTGGTAAGGTCATATTTCCTTTAGTCCACACTTTTGACAGAAGAACTAAAGCTCTTATACAACTGTGAACTGCAACAGTGCAACTAATCTCCTCCAATTTATCAAATCTCTTTTGCTTAATGTGTTCATTTCTTAATTTCTTATGTCAGTTCCTCAAGGTTATAAAATTGAGAAATGACAATAATTAAAAAACGCGCTCCTGTTGCGTGATCTGTTTGTATGCATTTTTGTGATATTATATTTGGTGTTTGCTATTTGCCAGCCTAATTCAACAAACTTCAATGATGATCAGCTTTTCGTTATTAACTCATTGACCCATCCTTTGTCAGATGCTACAAATCAACATGCTGTTTTAAAGTCCACTGTAGTATAAATATCTTTGATCATGCTTCGTGTTTAGAGCTAATATTTTCATCGATGTTATTTATTCTCTTTTGTTCTTTTTTAGGTTGTGTGTGCAGAAGCCAGGCGTTTTCCATCAAAGCACCCTCCTCCAGCTACACTCCATGATCGCTCACAAAGGTCATTTTTTTCCTAATATCCCCGATTTGTAGGTATGACTTCTTATGCTTGAGTTTTCATCATGTATATTTTTTTGTTCGTGACTTCGTTAGATAATTAGCCATATCAATATATCCTCTGATCTGTTTGACAATAACTGGCAGGTAACTATATCAATAAAATCATCTGATCTGTTTGGCTGACTAATTATGCTACATTAGATAATCAGAAGATTATTTCTTTGCTATATGCATGTTTCAGGTTTTGAAAAGGCACGGACATTTTTTGTATTAGTATATTAGATTGCATGTCAAATGTTCATTCAAGTGCTTAACTGAATCTATGCTACCTTTTATATCAGGAATTACAATGCATTGAGTGGGAATCAACAATTTGCATGCAAAATGTTTTGTGTTGACAACTTGCATGTCAAATCTTTGTTCAAATGCCTAGCAGCTTTATGTTAACTTTTTTCTATAATTTATGCATGAGTGTATAGTTAGACTGATGATTTATGAATAGTTTAATTGCTGGAGAAACATTAAAATTTATTTCCTATGCACCACCCCATTAGTATTTTCATTGCAGCTATGGTGCTTCTAGGACCAGGATCTCCTGCTTGATGGTTTTTCATCGATGTTTAGAGCATTGTAGTCTAAATTGATTTGTCTTATTGAAGATTATAGTCTAAGAATTTTCAGACGATGTTGGTCTCATCCTTGTCCTGTTTATGCAGCCAGGAACGAGTAGAAAGAGAGCAGTACCTGATTGTTGAACTGGTCCCTTCTTCCCTTCATGGCTCTAAAGTTGAGTATTTTGTTGTTTCTCCAGGAAGCCATTTTATTGTAGACTATTTTTAGAAGAAACCATTTTACTGTAGACTATCAGGCTATCTCTTCTATTTTGGTTCTCAAGTGTCACCAACTAGATATGTTGGGAAAAATATGTAACGTCCCGCCTCTCCGAGGCCGGGCCCGCTTACATCTGGCCGCTTCCTAGGACATAGACTGCCCTCACAGACCAACACAAGTCTTTTCTGCGCACTTTGTCCTCACTCATGCGCACCCGGGAAGAACTTCCCGGTCGGTCACCCATTGCTCCAGGCCAAGCACGCTTAACTTTGGAGTTCTTTCGAGATGAGCTTCCGGAAAAGAAGTTGCAACTTATTGGTATGAGTATCCTATTAATCCTGTTAAGCCTTAGGCCGGGATGTTACATCCTCACCCCCTTAAGAGATCGACGTCCTCGTCGATCAATCCCAAGCCAGGAGCGTCCTCTCTTGGCCACGTCCGTATGTCCAGAGCCAGCGCATGTGCCATGCTGTGTGACCACGACGGATCCACACCAGCCATGCGCACCATGCCTGCGCAACTGCGACACACGCGCCCGTGAAACCACGAGAGTCGGCTCTGATACCATTCTGTAACGTCCCGCCTCTCCGAGGCCGGGCCCGCTTACATCTGGCCGCTTCCTAGGACATAGACTGCCCTCACAGACCAACACAAGTCTTTTCTGCGCACTTTGTCCTCACTCATGCGCACCCGGGAAGAACTTCCCGGTCGGTCACCCATTGCTCCAGGCCAAGCACGCTTAACTTTGGAGTTCTTTCGAGATGAGCTTCCGGAAAAGAAGTTGCAACTTATTGGTATGAGTATCCTATTAATCCTGTTAAGCCTTAGGCCGGGATGTTACAAAATATATGAGCTGCAGACGGTTTGATAAACAATTGATGGTTAACCAATTAGCTATCACCATAAATATTCATTTCTAGAAACAAATACTAGGATTATTCCAGAAAGCAGGTGGTCGTAGAAATCCTAGCCTGCTACGTGACAATAAAAATATTATTTAGAAGCACATTCCGTGGTATGATTCATTAATAAAATTGTAATCGAGTGGATTCACTTATTCAGTTAACTACTGATGCTGACCTAATACTTGAGTTAGTACTATGATTGATTTATGACATTATAAGTGTTGCTGCTGTGATATAGTAACTGTGGTGGATTAATTAGCAGCTCCTTTTTTGCTCGATGCATAAGCATGGAAATTAAAACCTGAAACTTGATCATCACTGTGGCTAGAGTCCGGTCAATTTTGATTGAAGATCCAGCTATCCAAGTAGTTATGTGACTTCACTTATTCAGCTTATGCCTTCTTTGATCTGTCAACCAAATTGACTCTTGTCATGGATTAGTGGTTTTTTGTAGTGACGGAGCTGATGGCCATGAAGTTCAGGCTCTGAATGAGAAGGGGTTGTGGGCTGATGGCCAAGTGAGACATCCCTGTATGAATGTTTGTGCGTCACATGAATAAATAGTTCAGTCTAGATTTCGCAAGCCATGAATATAAGCTGATGAGATTTTGCCCATCACTAGTCCCATCACTAGTACATAGGCAGTGTGCTTGCATTAGTAGCTCATCCAAGGCAAATATATCTGAGAAAAACATAACAGAGAGCAGAAACAAAGCAAGGCCATTAGAGTTACCTTGCCTGGTACCTTGACACTAGCACGTCATTTTTTAAACACTGATTTTTTATGCTTTGACACTAACTTTAAACATGATTTTTGTGCTTGTAAAGTTGTACTATGATCTAGCATGACTTCTAACACTTCATTTGGCATGGCAGGAAATCTGCAAGCAGAGAACTCTAACCTGGGAGGACCAAGTGCACTGCAGAGGTCAAATGCAAAGTATATCTTTTTAAGCCTGTGTTTTTCTAGTAACATCACTGATTATGCCTTTGCACACTTGCAGAATCAGTTGGTTCTATGCAGTGTATTGGACTGAAAAAAATAATGGATAAGGTAAATGAGATGTTTTACCTCTTTTTTTATACCTTGTGCCGGTTTGGTACACTATGCAGTTGCCTAGTGCTTGCAATACCTTACTTTCCATCAAGAGAATGAGGCTGACTAGATGCCCAACCAGTTTATTCAATTCTGTCTTGAGGGACTCTCATTTAAGATACTGTTCTAAAATAGAGGCATATTTATTCATATACATAAGTAGCTCCAGCTTTTGGAAAACAAGATGATTGTCGAGGGTTTCCCACCGGTAAAGTGAAAATCATGAAATCAAGTGTCTGCTTCTCTGCATTTATTGCATTTATATAGTGAATTTTCATTGTGATTTTACTTAAATAGCTCAAGGTGTCCATCTAGAGTATCTATAATGTATCCTTGGCTTATTGAATTATTTTTGCATACTTATTTCCCATTTAAGTCAGCTTGAAGGTCTTATAGTCGTATTATATTCAAAAGGTTAGTGGATGTTGTATCCTTCATGTACTATGTATTCAGCAATGGATTACAAGTTAGAAAAAATGTATTTCTGCTATATCAGATAATTCAAACTTATATTAGATTTATTCTATCATTCATAGAATAGAACATATGGGTATCACCTAATCAAATTTTATGGTTCTTCAATTAATAATATCTCTGCACTCGTCGCAAATAACCATGCTGTGAATATGAACAACTTACAAAGAATTATGCTTCACTACAGCCAGTTGAAACATTATCGACGTTTCGTAGTTACAAAGTTGGTGTTAGCTGTTCAGGATACATGTCATCTTCATTTCAACATGCCCTTGTCACGGATAGTTGAGATTTCTATGGTACATCATTTTTAATGACCGTACCTAGCACTATTTATGACTGAAATGCTTTGATCATAAGTAATTGACTATGGTCGATGATACTTTCATTTTGTGAGGCCACGTTACAAATCAGAAAAAAAATATTCTGTCATGGCTTACTCTGTTATTAACTATGAAAGTTCTTTTTTATTTTTTTTTGTTCTGCTTCTTTTGATAGGTGAAGCAATTGGCAGCCTTGAGAGAGGGGCTAGAGAAGGAAGAGGGATAGTAGTTTTTGTTTTTTCTCACAGATTGTATTATTTCTGATTAAAAAAGTAATATAGTTTGGTCTATGAGCTGTTAGAACCCCAATATTTATGATCCCAATGATGTATGTGATTTGTCGAATAACTCGGATGGAGCCACGAAACTGTGTATTCAAAGTGCAAGTATTGCAATCTTCTTTCACAATTCAATCACCTTTTTTTTTCCTGTTTTCGGTGAAAAAAGATTATGGTTTGAAATATGCTTCGAATGATTATTTGCGAGTTGGGAACCATCAAAGCAAGGACGGAAACTTAATTATTGTAACCATAAAAAAGTTCTCAGATATTGAAACCATAAAAAGTTGAACAAGGAGGTGCAAAACCACACGTGACATGTGACTACCAAAAAAAAAGCCGGTCCCAGCAATACAACTGCTTTGGGTCAAAAAAATCTGAAAGAAAAAAGAAAATAATCGGCTGCTTTTAGTCAAAAAAAAAAGTACGAAATAAAAAAAACTGATAGGCTGGGAAACGTACGTGGGCGGCCAGGCACCCCATCGTGAGCGAACCTTCGCTCACGTGCGCGGGTGAGGAATTGAGGTCGGGTACTAAATAATATTTAGTACCCTGAGTGCTAATTAGCGCAGTCATATATATATATATATGGTGACATTACGAGGTTGTACTATCAGTAGTACTCCCGTATATATAGCCTCCGAGCAGCCAGCCATCCATCTGAGACTACCCGCACTCATAGATCTCTATATTTATTCTCTATATGTCTTAGTCAGCAAGATTCTTTCCTCTATACTCAATTCTTCCGCACCCATATATCCTCTATCCACTCTATCCACTGTGGGATCCACTTGTCACTTTATCTAAATATATCTATGTGTGATCTAGTTTTGAAGGATTTATTGAGACGAATTTAATGGTGCAATCGAAATTTAATTTGGATTTTTGGTTTGTGAGTTATAGCATTTTTTCCCCTTTATTTAGCTAGTGGGGTCCGCTACTATAGAGTATAGAGTAAGCACTGTACCACTCTAAATATAGAGTAAGAGAAAGAACAGAATATCGTTTTAGAGTACCCAGTGCAGCAGTTTTTACTCTATATTTATACTCTAAAGCTTTAAAGTATCGTTTTAGAGGACCCACCACGGCTAGTCTTATCATCAGGGCTTGCCGCTGCACGTCCATGGCGTGGAGACACATATACCTTGCGATTAATGCATACTGTTCTATCATCGATTCACCGTACATCGAAAAATTTAATGCTGAGATGGTTACGCGACGCCTTCTTTCTACTTGCATAATCGTCGTACGTACATACGGCCGATTTGCGAGGACCCACCTATATACGAGGTTCTCTCCTATATATGGGAAGTATGTGCCACGTGATGCAAATACATGCTACCGTACGGCTCAGAACGCGACTGTGAAGCGCCCGTTGCATCAGTGCATATACGAGCAAAACAGGGAGTACACATTCGATTCCTCTGTAGGGCCGGTCTAAGCAGACACACCGCGATAGTTCAAAGCAACCGCAGGGCCCGGCCCTAGGCCCGCGTCCAGACACAGCTCCGGCGCCTACAATCGCTTCGCATCGGACGTCCTCGTGTCCACATCAGATCTCGTGCTAGCGAATCGCGTTCGGCCGCTCGCGACTGATCCCGCACCAGTGACCGTGTCCGACCATCCGCAACTTAATCCACATCCCGGTTGTACCCCCGGCATCAAGCCCACCGCGCTCCTCGATCCCCTCGCCACGACGCTATCCCCGCCACGCCCCCGTCCTCCGCCGCGCTCCGTCTCAGCCGTGCCCCTTGCCCTGTCCAAATGTCTCATCTCCTCTGCAACATCCATTCGACCGTTGCAACATATGCAGCATACTATTGAAACATACTTGTATAGTCATTGCAACATCTAGATGAAACACATAAAACATGTGTCTGAAACAGTTGAAACATTTGAAACATACGTTATAACATACGTCTAAAACAGAGTAAACATGTGGAACATACACTTGAAACATACATGTGTAGCCATCAAGATGAAACACATGAAACGCCCAACACATACATATGAAACATATACTTGCAACATAGGTATATAGCCATTGCAACATAGAGATGAAACACTTGGAAACAACTTCTGAAACACACCTGAAACAAAATATGGCGCCGCCGGCAGCCATGGCCTACCAGTGGGGAACTGCGGTAGGCAGCAAGCGGTGCTTGGGTGCAGTGGAGAGGGAGGATGGTGGCAGGTAAGCGGCTGGGCGTGGTGAAGAACGCCGCGTCGGCTCAAAGAACTCGGCGGCGAGAGGTGAGTGGCGGTGGGGAGACAGGAAAGCAGGCGGCGGTGCTCGAGCGCGGTGCAGCACACCGCTGCATCACGGGTGCGGTGGAGCAAGCCGCGGCTATGCGAGCGCGGAGAGTTGGTTCAAGAATGGATAGGGAAACCACGACGATTTGAGAAGAAGGTGAGAGCGGTGATTTTTTAATTTTTATTTTCATGCGGATAACAATGTTGCCTGTTGAGCCGTTCGGGTGTCGAGACCCACTAATGCGCGTCCAGACGAAACGCTCTACCCACGGCATTATCGTCAAAGCAAATAAGATTCCACAACGGTATGCTAGCTGGCACCTATCTTCTTTTTATATTAAGAAAAAGGTATTTTGTTCAACTCAACGTAATTACATCCAGGTCAATACAATCCATCATAAAAACCGTTTTCAACATCTGCGTAAAGGTATGACGACTTATACTTACTACAAATGTCCTTTTGTTCTTACGGTAGGTACAGACACACATTAGTGGCCATCAATCCTAAAACTAGACACATATATTTTGTATATCTGTGTACATGTATTGACCTATACATATTTGGCTCCCGAATCTCCGTCATCGTAAACTAAAGTCGTCGATCGTGGCGTGACTGTTGTTTCTCCTCGATGACTTTGTTGCATCTTTCATGTTTGTGTCATGGTCGACGCAACCATGACGACACTGCACGTTCGTTTGATAGGATAGATGGAAGAACTAGCTAGGTGCCTAGCTCACGTGAGTGTTCAGCTAGCTAGCGTCTTTTGTTTAATCTTCTCCGATCGGGACAAACTGCGCTGAGTCGTTTGGATTATTAAGAGGTCACTGATTAGCATTTGATGACACGAAACGGGCAAAAAGTTTCCTAGAAAGTGACGGGGGAATTGAAGCAGCAGTGGAGGCATGTTTGGGACGTGCTGCTCCATGAACTCTGCTCTATAAATTTCACCATGAAGTAGCTTAAAATAACCTGAAGTTTATGGAGCACCTTTTGAGGTGCTTTCATAACTCTACCAGAGGTGCTCTCATAACTCTACTATTTTTTCTCGATCTAAGTGTGTGGAGTTGAACCTGTTTAGCTAACAAATATGGAGTGAAGCAGTCCCAAATACAATGGGTGACTCATAAGTTAGCTCTAAGATTTTTTTTTCATATTTTAATAGAAAAAAAGAGAAAAGTTAGCTCTCGATTAAGAGCTAAGTTCATACATACATTTCAAGATCCTTAGAGAGTATAATGTGAGGCTATCTATGTTATGAGCTATATGCTAAAAGTTAGC
The DNA here is from genome assembly GCA_038087645.1 of Saccharum hybrid cultivar R570. Classification (NCBI taxonomy): domain Eukaryota; kingdom Viridiplantae; phylum Streptophyta; class Magnoliopsida; order Poales; family Poaceae; genus Saccharum; species Saccharum hybrid cultivar. Next base: position 35,969,249 of record JAQSUU010000012.1, on the reverse strand, counting down.
ACTATTGAGAAAATTAGCTTAGAGTTAAGGCACTCCCAATGCAGAAACCACCATAGTTTCTATAGACATTAATTGTACTGCCACCAAAGCGTTTTGCTGATGTGACAAGGTAGTTATTAAAGAGAGAGCAAAAATCATAAAAACTAGGTCTAAGTTAGAAACCATATCTACACGAGAACCAAAATATGAAGGGATGTGATTGGTAGAGAATGGAGAGAGAATTTATGTGATTGGATAAAAATTTGTTCGGTAGAAACTATCCATTGGGACCATAGTTTCTATATATAATGTCTATAGAAATTAATAGGTATAGAATAACATTGGGACTGCCCTTAATAACTAGCTTATATACCATCGCGGGTGCCCTAATAAGCTAGTAATTAATAAGCACACTTGTCATTCCTCACCGATAAGTTCGACGGTCCATACTACTACTGACCAACATGTATTATCTCACCCATGATGAATTGCATGCGTCGAGAGATGTGGTATGATATTTGATTGATTCTGAGAAGAGTCATGCTGTTTTATATAGTGTTATCATCGTCAGATCAGATGAATTCAAGTGTACTTCATCGCCATCTTAGCCTTTTGGACGAACTTATCGGTGCCTGCAACGTAACAACTCGTAGCTTTCATTGGCATAGACCCTAAGTCAGTTCAAGTCCTAATTGATGTGCATTTTAAAATATAAAATAAGAATCAAGCTTATGTTTCTAAATTCTAACTGAACTTACCCATCAGCTCGCATGCATCTTGTTAATTGCCGTGCAACGTAAAAGGTGACTTCATCCAAACAATTTCAACCTAGTACCTACTGATAATAATTAAGCTGCATGTAATGTTTGATTTATATAGTGATAGGTTAATGTTGGACATCCGAGGAAATAATTCAGCACAAACGTAGCAGAGGAAGAGTGAAAAAGAAGAAAAAGCAAGAAAAAAAAAGGAGATGTTGATGGCCCCCACAAATAGGCGTGGTCCCACTGGTCTTTTTCATACGCTGTTTTAATTGCAATTAGTTGGAAACGGTGGACCACTCTTGCCCCAGTTGGTGCCAGGCCCTACTTCCGGAATATTTTGTGGGGAGAGCAAGCAAACTATTGGTGCACACATATATGCCTTTTAAAGTTTGTTTTCTTTTTGTACCAAATTCTTTCGTTCCGTGTTTTTTTGTAGAACAAAAAGATTCCCTAATTATATTTCTATTATGGAAATAGTTATGCATGTCTTCTGACTTTACCTTTTTTTTATTCAGTTGTTCAGCTAATAATTACTCTGTCTATCCTGAAATATAAGTATGTATACATTTAAAATTTATTCTAAATTAATTAGAAGAGATTCTAGATGAATTAACCTCACCATCACGTGTGTACCAGCCATTAGTGCTTAAAGAGAGTTACTTGCATCATTCATATATAGTGTAACACTAAATGATTTCATATTTTTTTAAAAAAATTAAGTTAGACGAAAATGAACTTTATATCAAAGTTGTAGAACTCGAAGAGATTTACAGTTTTTAGTTGGTAACTTCTTTATTTGAAATCATTAAGGGTTTTAAATATACATTTTAAGTTTCTACATTTTGACATTCATTTTTTTTTTCAAACGACCATGTATGAAGATACCAAAGTTGTATCTGCAATGAGACCCACGATTTTAGATTTTTTTTTGTTTGAGATTGTTTAGATCACAAATGTTGAATATAAGATTTCTAGAAGTTAATACAAATGAATATTATTCTATATTTGGTTACAATTGTGTGTTTGGTGTGGTCATAAGGAGGGATCACACTTGAGTAGGGACAGTTGCTACAAATCGAATATGTAGTAGTGTTGGTTTCTTGTTTGATCCAAGCTCAATCTTAAACATATATAACAATCATTTATCATCCTCATCACCAAGTCAATTTCAACATCCCAAGCATGGATATTGATCAATATATCAACAAATATACCACGTAAATGGACCATATGTATACCTAGGTAATTAAGGAAAGAACAGAGATAGAAGTTGTCCAACTGAATACAAGTAAATGTACCATATATACCATATATTACATACAATTGAGTCATGTTTGTACTCAAATTTCTCATATTGTGTAGCATTTCATTCTATTGAAAGGTCAATGTATATCTTTTATGTGTCCATGTACTACCTCCAAAAGGATGAAATTCTAGGTCTTTTCTTAGTAAAACTATCCAAAGTTTGACCAAATTTGTAAAAATGAGTATTAATATTTATGACACTAAATAGGTATATTATGAAAATACATTCTATAACAAATCCAACAACAGTTTTTTGGTATCATAAAATATTCATTATGGAGGTAGTATAAGCTAACTACTAAGTTTGTGCCTTCAACGGCAACGATAGTCTAACACCTCTTTACAAGTTAGAACGTCTCCAAACAATTTCGTTATTCGAATGAATGTAGCCATTAAGTTGGATCATGCACCCTCCCTTTCTAGGCCCTACGCCAAGAAGGTACACATAGCACTGTAGTAGTGGATACTCCAGCAACTTCAAAATACAAGTCATTTCCATGTTTCTCTAGCTTTGACTCAGTTTATTTAACTCTGACTAAGCTTATAGAGAAAAAATACAAACATTCAAGTTACAAAACAAAGGCCCTTTATTTCACAGTAGATTTGATAAACTAATTTATGTTCAGGATGTGTGTGCACTTTCTAAATTAGTCAGGGAAACTTGACTTAGGATAACGGCTTACATTTTGGAACAAAAGAAGTATATGTATATATATTTAGCGGAAAATAAAAAAGGGGACTAACCGAAACCACCAGTTTAATTAATAATATATTAAATAGCCGGGCCGAGGTGACGCAATTACCCCCGGCCCGGCCCTCCAGATACATACAAATACTGGTGCTAGCGCACCACTCGCGAGTCCAGCTCCAGCACGCAGATATTTGGACGGGATAGATGGGATGCAGCAGACTGGAGTGCTAGCAGCTGCATCGCGCGCCGCGAAGTAGAAGTAGCCAAGTAGGAGAAGGAGTAGGAGCGGCACAGGCCAGGCGCGGGGCGAGAGCTTGACGCGGCAACCACCGGTGCACTGCAGCCCGGATCCCTCCCCCTCCAGAGAGAGTCGGGAGAGCTCAGCAGCAGCTCATCAGCCATGTATGCTAGCTTTTGCTGCCATCCGTCGCCCCCACCCTTTTCCCGTTTTCTGCTCTCCCCGATTGCTTGCTTTTTCCTGCGATGAGATCTTTGGTTTGGTTGGTTTCTTTAAGACCTGAGCGTCCAAATCGCCCTGCCTTTTGATCCCAATTTCCTCCTTTTCCCTTGCCCTCCCAACACAAAGCAAGATTCTTGCTTGGCCGAGGTAAAGGGGGCCTAGCTATCTGCTAGCTGCTATTCTTGCCCGCCCGCCCGCCCGATTGCTACTTGCAGCGCATCTTGCTTATTTGACTTAATTAGCTTGCTTCTATTTTCTTTCTTTCTCATTATACATTTTTTTTCTCTGGTATATGTACATGTCTCTCTTTGAGCGTGTGTGTGTGTGTCTTCCTCGATGATCATGCATGTCGTCTGGGCTGGTCGATGAGCTAGTTAGTATCAGTAGCTAGCGCCATGGATCAGTGCTGGCCGGCCGGTGGTCTCTGCTGCTACTGCTGAGCACTAACTACCCTCTCCCACTTCTTGTAGCTATGTCAGGAAAGATTTATCTGGTCGGCCGAGCTCTCCTTCTCTGAAACACTGAAGCTCCAGCTGCCTGACAGCCACTTTGCCCGACAACACAGAAGTGAGTTCTCCCTTTCCCTGTGTTCCTATTCCTTCCACTCTCTTTGTTAATTTCCCCGTGCTTCCCTCCCTCAGCTGCGCTTAATTTGATGATTGCCGCGTTGTGTTGTGTGTGCTTTAAGCCAAGAGAACAGCTACCGGCCGATCGACCGAGATGGCGCACGATCCCAGCCTGGGCTTCGCTGACTACTTCTCGGCGGCGGCGGGCGCCACGGCGATGGACGACGACGACGGGGCGCCGGAGCTCTATGGTTTGCACGCCGACATGGAGTACCTCGGCATGCGTGGCCTGGCCGCCATGCCCGCTGCGGCACACCACCATCATCATCATCACGGCCACGGCCACGTCCACAGCAAGGCCGGTGTACTCCTCGACGACGACGCGGGGGCGGGGCCAGACGGCAGCGGCTCCGCGGACGACGCCACCATGCGCTTCCTGAGCGAGCAGCAGCATCCGAGCCAACAGGCGCCGCTGTCGCTATCGCTGTGCCGGCCGGACGGCGGCGGCGTGGCCGTGGCCGTGGGCGTGACGACGTTGCACGAGCAGCACCTCGGCGGCGGGTCGTCCCGGTACCATCAGCAGCAGCCGACGCCCGCGGCGTGGATGCAGCAGCACGACTACTCGCCGCAGGGGCCGCAGCCGCAGCACGCGTGGCACCTGCGCGGCTCCAGATTCCTCGTCCCGGCGCAGCAGGTCCTGCAGGAGTTCTGCAGCCTCCCCGTGGACAGCAGCAGCGCCGCCGCCTCCATCAAGCTCGCCAAGGCCGACGCAAAGCCGTCCTCGCACCACCAGCAGCAGCAGGAAGACGGCGGCGGCGGTGGTGGCGAGGGGTCGTCGTCGTCGGCCTCGTGGGCGCCGTCGCCGCAGATCCAGGCCATGGACGCGCTGGAGCTGCAGCGGCTCAAGGACAAGCTCTACATCATGCTGGAAGAGGTGAGCTCAAGCTCGCAAGCAAGTCAGCTGGGGTCTCGCTAGCTAGCTAGCTAATCCATGATTAGGCTCTGGTCCAAGACGAATCTGAGGAGGGGGACGGAGAACAAAGAAGAAAAAAAAGCTAACAGGAAAGAAAGTACTAGGAGTTCAATTATGGTTGCCGGAAGGGTGCACCTGCGACTAGGGCAGGGGAAGGGACGCCATTCTGGGGCCTCGCCCTTCGCTTTTGGAAACCTCTATTCTCCCTCGCCCTGTCGCCCACCTTAGGTATCTTCCATCTATCTACGCTGGGGGCACTGGGGAAGGGGAGGTCCCCTCCCTAGCCGTAGTAGCCGGTCACCCCCAGCCGGCCGGCCGGACGGCCGGTCATACATGCCATGCATCTGTGCTGTTCAGCCTGCGGCAGACTCGCGCGCACAGTCTCTGCACAGCGCCATGACTCTGCGAGTGCAAGGACCTGCCGCCTTTCGCTTCTGCATGCTGCTACCTACACTGCCTTCTTTGCACGCCCATGCCTTACCATTCAATGCCTCGGCTAGATCGCACAGGCAGTTTTTACTGGTACTGTGCTCGGCTGTTGCACCAGCCAGCTGCAGCTTGATCGGCTCGGCTAGCTCATGCATGTGAATTGGACCTCGCAGTCGCAGTTGCAGAGTTCTAGTTCGAGCTGGGTGGGTCACCAGAAGGGCGGCAGTCGGCAGAGGCAGCAGTGGCAGTGGGCAGTGGCTCTTGTGTCGACGACCTCTGCAAGTTACTGCACCGGCATGCCCTGTTTAGTTCTCAAAAAAATTTTGCAAAATTTTTCAGATTCCTCGTCACATCGAATCTTTGGACACATGCATGAAACATTAAATATAGATAAAAAATAAAACTAATTACGCAGTTTAGACGAAATGGACGAGACGGATCTTTTAAGCCTAATTAGACCATGATTGGACAATATTTACCAAATAACAACGAAAACGCTACAGTGCCCATTTTGCAAAAAAATTTGCATCTAAACCGGGCCTTGTTACCGTTTCACTGTTACATTGGCCGGCCATCACTTGTTACTGCGCGCGGTCGCGTCGGTCTACGTGTGTCCATCTGTGTCCTGCCTCTGTCTGCAACTGTGGTGGTAGTACTGGTTGCGTCGGTCTACGAATCTAGCAAGTGGAGCAACTAGTAGGAGTGGAAAAGTATGCATGGAATGCGTCTGTAAAAATTGGTGTATTGTACATGTAGTCATCGTCATGTACTCGTACATACGGTGCTGACAAGGTTGCATTGGTTCGCGTCCACAACATTTGCAGGTGGACCGGCGATACCGTCGGTACTGCGAGCAGATGCGGGCGCTGGCGGGCGGGTTCGAGTCGGTGGCCGGTGAGCGCGCGGCGGCGGCGTACACGGCGCTGGCGTCGCGCACCATCTCCCGGCACTTCCGGAGCCTCCGGGACGGTGTGGTGGCGCAGCTGCAGGCGGCGCGGAGGGCGCTCGGGGAGAAGGACGTGGCGGTGCCCGGGATGACGCGCGGGGACACGCCCCGGCTGCGGGTGCTGGACCAGTGCATCCGCCAGCAGAAGGCGCTCACCCAGGCCAGCATGATGGAGAGCCACCCGTGGCGCCCCCAGCGTGGACTCCCCGAACGCGCCGTCACCATCCTCCGGGCGTGGCTCTTCGAGCACTTCCTGCACCCGTAAGCATGCAGCATCGATGCACTTCCCTTCCATGTTATTATTTTTTATACTCCGGCCTACTATATGTTCTGAATGTTAGTTTGATCTTGTTACTTGTTAGGGCTTATTATTAAAGGGTAGGTAGGTTTTCAATCGGTTTTATATATTTTATAAGCTGCTGCTTACTACAGTTTTTTTTTATATATGAACACAAGTGCAAGGGCTAGTGTTAAGCAGCTAGCAATCGAGCTACCAAGCAAGCTATCTCACGTCACTAAGTTTGTCAGTGGTACATGCTACTACTAGCTAACGCAATTAGTTAGCGCGTGACCATTAGTTGTGTGATAGATGGTATCTTCCAGTCGGCTTAGTTTTCTTGGAACGATTTATTCCACAGGCCGCAGCATTGTTCTTTCCGGACCACAGTTTGTCTTGGCCGGTACTGCGCATCAAATGCTTGCTCAAATGGCCATGAGCCAAATTTGTCCCACAGATGCTACTTAAGCATAGACGTAATGTCATGCGTCCTTACTAATTTAGTGATGTATGCCACCAGCTAGCTACCTGCCTTCCTCGTGGTTTTCTTCATGCATGTGTAGTACTATAGCTTTTAATTTGTGTTTGAGCTCCATAACAAGCATCATTATATCTTTTTAATTATTCACACAAATTGAATACATACTACTACTTCATGCATGCGCTAGTGTTGTTAGTATTTTGTTTTTTTCAGAAAAAATAAACAAGGAGCCCCAAAGTTAATTAATATTCTGTTCGTATCTCATATCATGTCACAGGTATCCAAGCGACGTGGACAAGCATATCCTGGCTCGCCAGACGGGCCTCTCACGGAGCCAGGTACGTACGTGCCAACACACACACTGGCTAGCTACTTCAGCTGAACGAGAAACTATATATATATGTATCATCCACGTCACTATAAAATAAACTAAAACTTAAATAGAAGTAAATAAACGCAAGAAGGTTGAAATCTCACCATTATATTTATATTGCCGTGTTGTTTGCATCGATCGGGCATTATACGTTTGAATTGAAGAATATGATAATATGCGTGTGCCAAACTGATTACACGTACTACTTATATGCGATTGCGTGTTGCGTCCTGCTGATGATGATTCTTTCGATCCGCGTCGCGTAGATGACACATCAATTCATTGGTTGCCATGTCATGGTCGTGCCATGTCCTCTTGTGCGTTGCAAATGTCTCGACGAAAGATTCTTTGTTTAAGCGTCCATGATCCGCGTAGGTCTCACTACAACGACACGTACACGATGACAGAATGCTTGCATTCCTATGCCGCAGGTGTCCAACTGGTTCATCAATGCGCGGGTCAGGCTGTGGAAGCCAATGGTGGAGGAGATGTACGTCGAGGAGATGAAGGCCGAAGGCCAGCTGGAAGACGGCGGCAGCGGCGGGGACCAGCAGCAGGGCGTCGTCAGCAACAACCCTAACCCTAGCAACGCCGCCGCCGAGGCGGCTGATGATGGCTGCGGGGACAACGGCGCCGTCGTCGTCGACCGGAAGCCGACGCGGGCGCAGCTCCTGCACGACGCCGGCTCGCTCGCCTCCGTCGTCAACATCGGCGGCGGCTCGCGCGCGGGCGCCGCCGCGCGGCCGCTCGAGAACTTCGGCATCATGGACCACCTCGACTTCGACGGGTACGGCGGCGGCGGCGGCCACCACGCCGGCGGGGGCTTTGGCGGCGGCGGCGTGTCCCTCACGCTGGGCCTGCAGCAGCACGACTCCCACGACGGCGGCGGCGTCAACATCGCGTTCGGCGCGCCGCTGCCGCCCGCGCACCACCACGGCGCCGCCGCGGGGTACCTGTTCGCTCCGACGACGACGACCGCCGGCCATCAGATGGGCGGCGGCCTGCACCCGGGACAACACCACGTCCAGTTCGGCGGCGCCAGCATCCACGGCGAGGCGGCGCAGCACGGGCAGGAGCACTACCGGAGCCTGCAGGGCGCCGGGTTTCACCTCCTGCGTGACCTGGCCGGGTGATCTGATCCACCACCCATCGGCGGTCGGCCCCTCGCGAGCTCTAGCTCCGAGTGAGTTGTGAGTTGTGACCGATGGGGACGTCGTGCCGGTGCCTAGCTACCTACGGGTGCCGCTGCTGCCGGTTGCATGGCATGCACTCGCGCGCGCTGTGTAGTGTGTACACCTGATTTGTTTGGCTTGTTGCTTGCCTGGCTCATGCCGCTCTTGGTCTCGAACGCCACCGCCGCTCGTCGCCGCCGGCGTGCGGTCTGGCCGGGGTTAGCTAGCTGCCAGAGTTATATATATGTAGCGTGTACGTACAGATCGATCGGATTTCGGATCGCGAGCAGTTTGGACGCGCGCAGGTGCAGCTAGAGTAGTAGTAGCCCGCCGGAACTGCGTAGTTGAAACACGCACGCACGCATGCAGCTTAAATTGCATTATTGTTTGTCAAATTGGTGAAGGAATCAACAGCTCAATTTATGCCAATTGATATGATGTTCCTGGCAGAATTTTCATCAGGTCATATGTGGCTGGTGTAGGTCTCGTTTGGATCGGTTTAACTTTTTATAAGGTGAGAGAGCTAGTTAATAGCTACTGTAGCTTTTTATCGTTTTTCTTGATATCGCTTTTTATATGTTGGAGTATATGCTAGACTGTTTAGATCAGCTAGAGTTTTTTTTTAACAACTATCAACTTAGTTTAGTTAATCCAAACATGATAGTAGTACTTTACCTAAGGCATGGCAGAGAAGGAGAGAAGAGCCAACCCTACTGCAGCTTGCGAACATGCAATATGCGCCAGGAATCCTAGCAGTAAAATAAACTTATGACGCTACTGTCAAAGCATAAATGAGTCATTAATACATGGATGTAGTCGTGAAAAAATCAGTAATAAATACTTTCCCCAACTGTGTTAATATAAATTCATTGGTTTATCCTAAATTCTAATAAGTTACTTTTTTAACTTTGACCATAAATTTCTAAATTTTATATAGGTTAACCACGCAAGATTAATTAGTATAATCTGATTTCAGTATAAAAAAACTTTCATAAAGCATAATTTAATATCTTCATTTAAGGTAATATGTTTTTGTTAGATGACGTATGCTAGTCAACCAATGTTAAAAAAAGTTTAACTTGGTACAAATGTAGATGACTTATTATTTATATCTATGGTTGGATGAAGTTGACATTTGAATTAACATATGCAGCAGCGTGAAGAATCAAATATATATAGCAAGTGAGTAAATATCAACGAGTTTTTCTACAGAAATAATAAAAAAGAAAGAAAGATCGGCAGGTATGTAAAATACATAAAAGATGTCGATCGCAATCGTAGTTAATCGTCGGGTTGCTTGCACTGCCCAAACACTGCAACCAGCAATCATTAGGCATAATTAAGCAAAACTTTAACTATTTTTGTTGAGACCACAATGACGGATTTGTGTAAAGCTTCCAGGATTTGGTCAGGTAGGATGTCACTATCGTATCTGAAAGTTCTAGCGTCACAACAGGAAGAAGAACAAAGATGTCCATCATATCATATCACAAATGCTGTTATCTCAGGAACACCTTTGTCACTAGCATCGTGCTTTACATATTCAAGATTCGTCCTCGTACGTGAAGTAGGGGTAAAACACTTTTTTTAAGATAAGTGCTAGTTAACTGTACCCAACCCCCCCTACCCCAATTCAGTCCGGTTTGACCCTCCAAGCACCCACACCCTGCAGTGTTTGTCTCCTAGTCTTCTTTAGTACTCTCTCCATCCCAAATTATAAGACGTTTGACTTTTTATCCTAAGTTTGACCACTCGTCTTATTTAAAAAATTTGTGCAAACATAGTCAAATTTAAGTCATTCTTGAAGAACTTTTATTAATAAACCAAGCCACGACAAAAGAAGTGATATTTTACATAAATTTTTGAATAAGACGAGTGGTCAAACTTGGTGTAAAAAAAGTCAAACGTCTTATAATTTGAGATGGATTGAGTAACTCTTGTGTACTTAGTCTATTCCTTTTAGAGGGGTTTATTATATTTTTTATTTGAGATTTCAAGAAATTGGATATCCCTATCCTAACGTCCTCCACATTTTAAGTTTTAAACTATTAGACTGCCTATTCACTCCCACTCCCTAGGCGACATCCTTGGCCCTTTCACTAAAAGTAAGAAAACATAAAGTTTTTTTTGATGGAAGGAGTACATGATAAAGTTTACGAGCAGAGGACATGGTTATGGAAGCTATAGTCTTCTGTAAACGTTTGAACTTTTCTTGAGTATTAGGCAAGTCACACTATTAAGAGGGGTTGAGATCAAGTCAACTGCAAGTGTCTAAGTCTTCAAAGGTATCTAACCAAAACATAGACATTATAAAAAAAAAATTCTGGCACTAATGGAGACCAGAATTTCCTTGTCAGTGTGTGAAATTGACAGGGAAATACAAAAAATTGACAGAAAAATTAGAATAACATTTAGCTGAAAGATGGGGCCTGCCTTTTCCCAAGTACTTCTTTGTCGTCTAAATACTTTGTAATAACAATAATATCATTTGGTAGCAACCTATTCACATAATCATGAAATAAAGTGCATAGGAATGAGGTCAACTGTAGATTTATTTGCCATGCTCGTTCTCTAGTAATTGCTCCTCGCGTAGCAACTTGAAGAGTGTTGTGTGTATCCATAGGAGTGATGTTCTCATCACCCCACACACACATTCTCACATCATTCGGTCACTTAGACCTAACTTGAGACAAATACACTAGTGCTCCCCACTCCCTCTCTTGCTTATTTTGATTTGGATTTGTTGACGTCTTTGAGGGGATTGAGTTGCGGTGAGTGGTTGACCTTGTGAGCATCATCTCGATCTTCAATTTTGATTTGTTACCCTTGGGTTTGTTGAATCCTGGACGATTAGGTGCCACCTGTTTGAAACCGTATTGGTTGTGGATTACTTTGAGAAATTTGTATTACCCAATTCTTTCTAATGGAATCATCGGGCTTGATCTTTTTGGTCGCTTGACAAGAGGGCGTTGAAAGAGATTCATAACCTTTGTGGTGTGGCTGGAGCTCGGGATAAACTATGTGTTCTTGCATGCTTGCCACTTCATACTTCACTTCCCTCTCTTGATCTACTTATTGTGAAGTTGCTGTTGAATTATCTCTTGTGGAACACTCTCTACACACTCCCCAACAAATGTGGTAATTGTAGAGATATTAGCCCGGTTGGGTGACACCTACAACAGGTATCGTCGTACTCTATTAAATCGTTTGCCAGTGAGATAGATACTATCAAGGGTTTAAGTTTATCTATTGTAATAGAATATGCAATCGTTTGCTCATGAATTATGCCAGCATGTCGATAAACATCTTACTTCGATATGGATTGATATATATATATATATATATATATATATATATATATATATATATATATATATATATATATATATATATATATATATCGTAATCAGACATACACTACTACAGAATTGGACATCACTGCCGGCCTCATCACTGTCGGATTTTAAGAAACCAACACTGATACCCCAGGATAGCCCATCACTGCCGGTTTTTGGCTAAAATCAGCAGTGATAGAACCAACCGACACTGGTATTCGGATCCACGTCCAGTTCGGATGGCAAGTGGCATAATGGTAGCTCGTCGTCTACCTCGGTGACGCGGCTTTCGGCACCCAAGGCGCGGCCGAAGCCGAAGCCTTCCGCGGACGATGATGCCGCGCCCACCGGGCTGCGCCACATTGTGTTCGGCATCGGCGCGTCGTCGTCGCTCTGGAAGAGCCGGAAGGAGTACATCAGGGTGTGGTGGCGGCCGGGGAAGATGCGCGGCTTCGTGTGGCTGGACAAGCCGGTGCCGGAGCTCTACTCCAGGAACGCCTCCTCGGGTCTCCCCGGCATCAAGATAAGCGCCAACACGTCCAGGTTCCCCTACACGCACGGCGCCGGCAGCCGGTCGGCGCTGCGGATCACGCGCATCGTCTCGGAGAGCTTCCGGCTGGACCTCCCGGACGTGCGGTGGTTCGTGATGGGCGACGACGACACGGTGTTCTTCCCGGACAACCTGGCGGACGTGCTGTCCCGGTACGACCACACGCAGCCGTACTACATCGGGAACCCGTCGGAGAGCCACATCCAGAACCTCATCTTCTCGTACGGCATGGCCATCAGCGCTGTACGGCAGCGGCGGGTTCGCCATCAGCGCTGTACGGCAGCGACGACCGCATCCACGCGTGCAGTTCGGAGCTGGGGGTGCCGCTGACGCGCCACCCGGGGTTCCACCAGTGCGACCTGTGGGGCGACGCGCTGGGCCTCCTGGGCGCGCACCCGGTGGCGCCGCTGGTGTCGCTGCACCACTTCGACTTCCTGCAGCCGGTGTTCCCGACGGTGCGGTCGCGGACGCAGGCGCTGCGGCGGCTGTTCGCGGGGCCCGTGGCGCTGGAACCGGCGGCCGTGGCGCAGCAGTCGGTGTGCTACGACGCCGGCAAGGAGTGGACGGTGTCCGTGTCCTGGGGGTTCGCGGTGGTGGTGCTCCGTGGGGTGCTGTCGCCGCGGGAGATGGAGACGCCGATGCGGACGTTCCTCAACTGGTACCGCCGCGCCGACTACACGTCGTACGCGTTCAACACGCGGCCCGTGGCGCGGCACCCGTGCCACAGGCCGCAGGTGTACTACATGCGGCAGGCGCGGCTGGACCGCCGCCGGCGCAACCGCAACGCCACCACGGTGACCGAGTACGAGCGGCACCGGGTGCGACAGCGCCGTGCCGGTGGCGCATCCCGGACCCCGCCGCGGTGCTGGACCGCATCATCGTGCTCAAGAAGCCCGACCCCGATCTCTGGAAACGGGTACGTACGCGCGTCCTGCACGTCTCAGTTCTGGTTCTCATCGCAGACATACATGGCAATGTGGCATCTTGATCTGACTAGCTATTATGAAACCGTGCGTGCAGTCCCCGAGGAGGAATTGCTGCAGGGTGGTGTCTTCGCCGACGGTGGGGAAGGACCGGAGGATGACCATCGACGTCGGCGTCTGCAGAGACGGCGAGTTCGCCAGGGTTTAGGCAGGTCGGTCTCTTCTTCTTTTTGACGGACAATGGCAAACAAAAATTCTCCTTGAAGTCATGCATCCGCTCGCCCCATCTCCATGCAGTTTGCGCAGGGGAAGTAGGAGCTAGAGTGGACGGCGGAATGGGGAGCGATCGAGAAAATGGCTGCTTCAGATCCACGGATCATGGAGCACATGTTTTCAGAGATCGGGCAGGTTGGAGAAGAAAGGACTCAGCAACAAGGCAGCAACCCATTGCAGGTGGGGCTTAGAGGAACTCATCGGTTGGGCCAGCAACGTGCTGTCACTGTACTGATGACTGTAGCTGTAAACTGTAGAGGCGTATAAAGATGATGAAACGGGGCGAGTGCTTTGGTGATGTGAAACACTGAAACTAATGGCATCTGCGCAGATGAGACGAGGCACTCTTTTGTCTGAAGGCGTGGGTCGGCTGTGGTCCATTCAGGCACTGTTTGCAATTCGAAGGTCTGAAATCTCCCCGGCTAAGCACAACGTGCGTGCCAACCGGCCCGGGACGGATTTAATTAGACCCAGGCAGATTTTGGGCCATTAAGAGGTGCTGTGTTAGTCCTATGCTACGAAGTTGGGTTGGACTGGGCCTATCTCGACCGTAAATTATGTATGCACTATACTGCTAATAAGCGTGTTTTGATCCGAAAAAATAATATGTATATTTTAGTCATTAGTTTCTTTTATTATAATATCATATCAATTTTTAAGGTCTAACGCAATCGCATATAATATCATATCAAGTTTGACCAAAATTATAGAGAGAATAATAACAATTTATAACATCAAATATGTATACTATGAGAATATAATTAATGAAGAAACTATTTTAAAAAAATAATGAAGAAGCTAATGATACTTATATGATATCATAAACTAGCATAAAATTTGAGTGGGGCATGTTACTAATACATTTATAGCTACATCAAAGAAGGTATATTTTCTTTAGAAATCTAGAATTTGAGTGGAGGGCACGTGAGTCCAACCACGAAGTGTGCCAGTTCAAGATGAGGGCCTTCGCCTATGCCTTTTCCTGCTGGCTACCTTGGCCGAAGGTAGGCCTGTGTAGGGTTGAGATGACGGACTAGAAGGGGGGATAAATAGTCTTTTCTAAAACTTAATCACGTCGGCTAATCGATACAAGTGCGGAATTAAAACTATCGGTCTAGTCAAAGACTACACCTCTCTATCTAAGTTCACAAACACTTTAAAAGATCCTAATTAGACAATAAAGGTGCCGGGCTAGTTAGAGCTCACCTAACCAATCTAGCTTGCAAGGTCACACAAACCTATGCAACTAGTACTTTACACAACCGGGGGAGCCTCTACACAACTAGTGATACAAAAGCACAAAGCCACCTAGGCTCACTAGCAATGCTCAATAACAAGGCAACCAATGCCAAATTAAAGAGCGTAAATTACTTAGCTATATAAACTAAGCAATGTGACTAATAAGGTTACTAAAACTAAATTAGCCACACAAGGGAGCTACTTCTAGCTACACAAGCAATTAGGTAACTAGCAAGCTACACAAGCTAATAATTACAACAGCAACTACACAAGCATAATGTATATGAAAGTAATACAAGCTTTTGTTTCGGGGATTGCAAACTAACGGGATGAACAAGGTTGACATGATGATTTTTATCCCGAGGTTCACGTGTTTTCCAACACGCTAGTCCCCGTTGAGACAAGCTCCAAGATTGTCGTCGGTCCTCTTGCTAGTGGTGACCCACAAGTCACACTCTCCCTCATGGAGTGCTTACCACAAGCTCTAGCACTTGACCCGGCCGGACCACTTGTCGCCCTTCGCGTCTCGCTTTACTAGAGTTGCTCTTCGCGGCTCCCGCGGAGCGAGCACAATGCCCCTCACAATCTCTTCTCCGGAGCACCGCACAAGCTTCTTGCGGGCTTTGATGGAGATCACGTCACCAAGCCGTCTAGGAGGTGGCAATCTCTAAGAGTAATAAGCACCACTGGCTTACAACTCGATCACCTAGTGCCACTCGATGCAACCTCACGGTGCAACGCATTGGAATCACTCACTAGCAATGGATTCGCATTTCTCGCAAGCACAAGTGAGTTAGAGGCTTCTCAAACCAAGCACACATAAGGGCCACACATTCTCAAGGTGCTCAACTAGCCAAATGCCCGAGCTCCACCTCTATTTATAGCCCCAAGCCAAATAGAGCCGTTGGAGCAAAGCTGCACTTTCTGCGAGGGCACCAGACACTGTAACAACCTAGGTGTTAAGCATGCATTTGCATTGCATTTCATGAGCATAAGCATCATCTATACATTCATGGTTATGATCATGTGATAATACTTTTGTGAATTTTAAATTTTCATTAAATAGCATCTTGCTTTTGTATGTGTGTTTCCAAGTATGCATGTTTGAAAGGTCTTGATGGCTAGAGGGGGGTGAATAGCCTAATAATTTTTTCTACAAAATGTGCTAGACAAGTTGATTAGTATATCAAATGGTGAGATGCGAGTTTTGCCTAGCCTAAGGAATTGATGCAAGCCACCTATCCAATTAACAATTCTAGTATGGTTCACACAACCGCACAATTTAGACCGCGAGAGTTACAATTGAATAAGTTACACTACTCAAGCTAACAAAGCAACTAAGCAAAACTAAACTACAACAAGATAGTAACACAAGTAATGTAAGAGTAGGTATAGAAGTGATTTCACCGAGGGGCGATGAATAAAACCAACCAATCAATGATTTCAATAGATGATATTCAAGATTACCAAAACACCAAGATGAATCAATCACAATCAAGAAGTAAAGACCAATGATTTATCCCGAGGTTCGCGTGCTTGCCGGCATGCTAGTCCCCGTTGTGTCCCCCTACACCACATGGTTCGGTGGCTAATTGGTATCACACACCGAGCCTCTCAAAAGGCGCCACAAGAACCTACCAAACGGTGAGAAGTTCCGACACGAGCAATCCACTAAAGTTGGAATTCGGCGCTCCACCGGAGAACCACAACAACCCCTCACTACAAGCTCATCGGAGCCAGCCACGAACAATCACCAACACGTGTCGTACCTCCTCCGCTGCTTTAAGCCATCTAGGTGGCGGCAACCACCAAGAGAAACAATAATTCTGTAGCAAAAGAACACCCAAGTGCCAACTAGATGCAAACTCATAAGCAAATGCACTTGAGATCACTCAATCTCACTTTGATTAGGCAATCAAGCAAGAGAGATGAGTGGGAGGAGATGTACCCAGCTCAAGAGGATGTTAGAGAGTCAAAATGTCCAAGAGGGAACTCTAGGAGCCGGCCAACAAGTATTTATAGGAGCCCCAAAAGAATAGAATCGTTGGCTCATGAAATAGCCACACTCGGGGTGACCGGACACGCTGGTCCGGTCTGATCGGACGAGCACAGCGTCTGGTCGCTCCACCGCGACCTCCCCGATGAACACCACGTGTCTTGCTTTGAATTTCGTTTGTTCGATCGTAGCGGTCACTTAAATATACTCGTTCACATACTAGCGTCCGGTCGATTCTAGTAAGCTCCACCACATGACCGGACCGCGTCTGATCGACCTCGCGTCCTTCGCAACTTCACTGGGGCTTGACCGGACGCGCCAATCCCGTGATCGACCGGACACGTCGGTGCGAAGCCCTAGCGTCTCGTGCCAGTCTGCTGCTGCCACTGACCGGACGTGTCCGGTCATTCCGAGACCACATCCGATTCAGCGTCCGGTCACCCCAGTGACCTTCATTCGCCTCCGTTTCTATCCACGATGACTTAGAGAAAATCTCCATCTCCGGCGTAGTGGAAAATAGGCGTTTCACTTCCACAAAAACCGCCGAACCCATCTCTACCGCTCAAACACCATCGCCTTCGCAAATATGCTAGCATCATCAAGTATACATCACCATGTGCATGTGTTTTAGCATTTTCACAATCATTTTTGAGGTGTTAAATTAGCTCTCCACTAGATCTAAATACATATGCAAATGAATTCTCATCTAGTGGCACTTAAGTGATCAATAGCCCCAGAAATTTCCCTCTTTATAGTACGGTTATCGATCCTTAGCCATCCACACCCTCTATGGTGTCTTGGATGCAAATTGAAAAACCCTATCATATACCTTTGCCTTGAGCTCCATGATTTGGCTTTGCACCTTCATCCAACTCCATCATGGCAAGCACTTGATTACATCACCATTGCTTGATCCTTGCTTCACCATGTTATTGCACCAACCACATCATAGCTACACACATGTCTTTGCTATGTGGTTAGTACTAGGTATTGTCACTAATTACCAACACCAAACATAGGACTTTCAATGTTGCTAATGAAAATGCTTGCTAAGTGATCATCTAAATAACCTAGATTAACATAAAATCATAAATGAGTTAGGGTTTATATAGATCACTTAGTCAAACTATGCTTTTCAAGTGTTTAAATTGTGTTTAGAACCTTTTTCATGATGTTATGTTGACCTTAATGTAATTATAGCTTTTGTGCACTTTTAAAGGTTTGACCCTAAATAAAACTGGATCACTTAGTCTGAGATTTGCAGCTAGTAAGTTCAATGTTTGAGAAACTATATAATCAGTTTTCATAAATAAAACTTGTGCAACTATGATACCATTTCATAATGTGAAGTTTGAACTTTGATAATGCACCTATGTTTATGATGTTAGCACAGTAATTAACCTCTAATTAAATATTCAAAGTAGCTAATCAAACCTGTTTCTAACACTTTTAACTGAATGTGATTTCTCAGTTCCAATGTAGGTGTTTCAAAACTCAAAATCTTCTTAACTATTGAGTTTTAGCCTTTAGTTCTTTAAGCAATATTGGAGACCTCACTTGGCTCTACTATTTTTGTTTTTGGACTTTGAGCTAGGGATGAGAGGATCAAGATATAGAGAAGGAGAAAGAAGTATTGTCAATCGCACCGGCAACAGCTAGCTCGGCTAATACACTGCCATCTGCGGTGTCCTTCTCAGTGTTTCGCTGTTTTTGCCATGCAGCCACCGTGAGCAGTGGCCGAGCCGCGTTGGCAAGCCTAGAGAAGCATCGTGTAACATCCCGGCCCAAGGCTTAATAGGATTAATAGGATACTCATACCAACAAGTTGCAACTTTTTTTTTCCGGAAGCCCATCTCAAAAGAACTCTAAAGTTGAGCATGCTTGGCCTGGAGTAATGGGTGACCGACCGGGAAGTTTTTCCGGGTGCGCACGAGTGAGGACATAGTACGTAGAAAAGACTTATATTGGTCTATGAGGGCAGTCTCTGTCCTAGAAAAGCGGCCAGATGTAAGCGGGCCCGGCCTTGAGGAGGTGGGACGTTACACATCGCTGCGCCCTCCTTTAATGCACAACGCCGGCCAACTCATGTCTCCCTTTCTTTGCTTGCCGCCGGCCAACACGTATCGCCGCCCTAATTTAACCACACTGCTCACTCACCGTGCAATTCACCATGTCCGCAGACTCGCCACAAGCCCCTCTCCTTCCGCATCGCAGCTGCGTTGCTGCTCGAACATAGGTAAGCCTCCCCGTGGCGTGCGTCGCCGCGCCATGCCCGCCATGGCCACGAGCTCGGGCTCATCATGGCCATGCACGTCCCGTCTCCCTATGCTCCCCCTCTTTCATGTTTTGGCACAACGTTAGGTCTCTGTAGCTCATCCCCATGACGGTTGTCTGATTTGTGGCCCGCCATTGCAGGAACAGCGAGCGTCGTAGTCGTGCTCTAGCCACCGCGCTGCCGTATACGCGGCCACGCCTCGTTGCAGCCCCGCTAGGCCTAATCACCGCAACAATAGGACCGCACGAGCTCCTTGGAGCCTATGTGCACGTGCGCCGCCCGCCTCCTCGCCAAAGCTGGTAGGCTCGTCGTCTCGCAACGCCGCCGTGTCGCCATGGCCGGCGCCGCCACAGCTAGTAGCCACCTCTGGCTCAACCGTCTGCACCCAACGGTGTGGAAGGCTGAGGGAAACACGTAGTTTGCCCTCGCCTTCGTCGAGGACCTCGCCGCCATTGTGCTCTGGCCAGTTGGCAGTCGCTCCCATGCTCTGCGTCGCTGACAAATGGGGCCGAGTGATCGCAGGCCCCACGCATCAGACCGTGCCGCGCGCGCTGGCTGTGGGCGGCTAGGCTATCATGCGCGCCTGCTGCTGGGCCGACTGGGCCACACGTGTGCACGCGCTGCGTCGTGCCGATCTGGGCCAATGTTTTAAAAAAACATTAGACGCTAGGCTTGCGCTAGCCTAAAGTTTAGAATTTAGGAAGTTTAAACGAAATTAAATGTGATTAAACATTTTTGGTTTTTTATTTTATTTTTGTGATGCTGAGAGCAAAATCAATACTAATAACACAACTTGAAGTAATAATAGTGATCATACCTGTACACTTGTTTTCGACATCAGTTCCTTTATTGTTTGGTTTCTTGCATTGAACAACAACTAACAATCAAAGAAAGACAAGTTAATAATCTAAAAATAGAAAAAATCAAATAATAGGTAAAGAATAGAAACTCATCTATGAGAGTAGCAGCACAAGGCAAAATTGATCTAGCAAACAACAGGGCAGCAGCACAAGAACAGGGCAGCAGCACAAGGCATCAATTCTGCTCAATATTGTACATGACTCCATGTACAGCCAAGCTTCCAAACAACAGGGCAGTAGGCATCAGCACAAGGCAAAATATCACAAGAAAATATACAACACAACAGTCACAACTCACAAATTAAAGATAGCAGTAGGCAGTACAATACAACACACAATAATGGTCTTATGGTCCACGCAGCACACACAAATTAAAGATAAGTAGATAAGTAGATATTAATATTTAGATAACTTGGCAGCCTGCTGCTGCTGCCATCATGCAACCTCCTCAGTCGTCACTCCGCAAATGCATTGCAATTTAGAATTGCTTCTTCATCCTCATCATCCTCATAGGCAATGCCATCATCTTGATAGTCAGGATCTTCAGGATCAGATTCACACTCTTCTTCATCCACCTCTCTAGCCACTCTTGCACTCCTTCGAGGTTGAAGCTATTCATTAGTTCTCATTGCTTCTCCAAGGACACTCCATGGTATCCCTGTCTTCGGCATTTGTTCTAGCTCATCTTCCTCATCCCGAAAGACAACCGATCTATGAGCGTCCCCTCCCTCAAAGAAAAATCCTCGAGCTTCAAAAGCATCACTACTTAGGAGCACTTCATAGTTACTCTTTCCTTTAATCTTCTCCTTCTTGGACATCAATCTATTATTAAATTGGATGAATACCAGAGAGTTAAGGCGCTCTGTTGTCAGCCTATTCCTTCTCTTTGCATGATGCTATACATTATAAAATACAATTCCAACATCAGCACATGTACATTAAATTGGGAATAGAAAACAACCAGTAGAGACTACAAACAAACCTATTCAAAGATGCTCCAATTCCTTTCACATCCAGATGAGCTAGAGGTCAGTGAGAGGATTCTAATAGCCATACATTGCAAATCTGGTGCTCCACCTCCATAAAGCCTCCACCAAGATGCTAAAAATGAAGTAAAATGTCTCAAACATGTGCAAAATTGATTGTAGAAAAATC
Source organism: Saccharum hybrid cultivar R570 (assembly GCA_038087645.1). Lineage (NCBI taxonomy): Eukaryota > Viridiplantae > Streptophyta > Magnoliopsida > Poales > Poaceae > Saccharum > Saccharum hybrid cultivar. Next base: position 35,948,227 of record JAQSUU010000012.1, on the reverse strand, counting down.
TGGACAGCAGTAAAAATTTGGACAGAAATGATGGAAAAGCTTACCTAGGTTGAACTCGAAGCATTCACAGCTCCTTGCTAGCTTCTTTGAGAAGTTTCCTAGTCTCTTCTAGAATACATCCAAGTCCATATTAACAGCCCTATAACCCTTATCATCATCTCCACAATAAAAGGTCTCCACACAATGCATGATTTTTTTCACTGTAGGTGGATCATTGAAGATTGCTGGATTGCTATAACTATAGTATGGATTCAGCATATAAGCAGCCACATGTAATGGAGAATCAAGCCTATCTTTCATGTTCTTGTCAACAATAGCCATCACTTCTTTGTAGTTTTTTTTCCACATTTCCAAATGCCTCCTTGATCTCGTTCTTTGCCTTGAGAAGTTCTCCATACACAAAACCCATAGATGGCTTCACATCCCCATCAACCAAACATAGAACTTTCACCAAGGGCTCAAAGACCTTCAAACAAAGGGCCACATCTCTCCAAAATTATATGTTCAACATTGTGGTTGTAGCATCCTTGCCCTTTTTGGTCTTCGCTTCAGGTAAGTCATACCACTTTGAGTCAACCACCATTTTCCTTAGACAATCCTTCTTTTCCATCATACTTTGCAGTGTAAGATAGGCTGTAGCAATCTGGTCACCCCTGGCCTTATGATTTCTCTCTTCAGGGTGAAGGACCTCAAACATGCCAAGGTTCGGTGGTGACCATAGACAAAGATAGTGAATGATTTTGCTAGATCAATTGTCTTCTTGAATTTTGCAAGGTTGCCAATACCTTGCAGCATCAGATTGATGGTATGAGTTGTACAAGAAGTCCAAAATTTGTTTGGCCTCTTGAGGTGCAGCAATGCCTTGCTCCCATGTTGTTAGAGGCATTATCTGTCATAATTTGCACTACATTTTCAGCACCTACGTCCTCAATTGCCTTGTCAACGAGCTCATAGATAACTTCACTAGTGTGTGACACATCTGACATCTCCATAGACTTGATAAATGTTGTGCCCTCACTAGTATTTGTGCACAGGTTCATAATACTTCTTCTCTTCATATCTGTCCAAGCATCAGTCATGATGGAGCAGCCATGCTTAACCTTCTCATCTTCATGATCTTGTAGCAGACTCTTGGTTTTTGCATACTCCTCATCCAACAATCTACCCCGATAATCATGCTGGGTTCTTTCTAAAGTGATTCATTTATGTTCTTTCTTTCTAAAGTGATTCATTTATGTTCTGTTGCCTCTTAGCTTCAACACTGCTTAACTTGGGATCAATGGGACGAGTAAATCTATCCATGCGTCCTAGCCTGCGAGGTGTACTTGAGCTTCCAGCAAGTGACTCAACTTCTGTCATTTCCTCTTCACCTGTTGCAAGTTGCACATTCTCCCTGACCTCTTTATCATGTTGTTGCTTACCTTTCTTCTTCTTTGCTATTTCATCAAGATTCTTAATGCACTTTTGCTTAACTTCCTCAGGAACTTTTTGGCACTTCGCAATAGACGTGCCCCTATGAGCAAGATGCTGCTTAAGGCGATTAATTCCTGCACTCTCATGGCCACAAAGAAGACACTTTACTTTGTTCTTGTCATTGGGATCACAGAGACGCCCCCACTCCTAGCCTATATCAGAAGGTTTCCTCTTTAGGTGGTTGGCAACCTCGGCAGCTTCTGGAGCCGCTGCTTCAGTACCAGCAGCAGTTGCAGTTTTAGAAGTCGACATCCTAATCCCAATCCAAGAACAAGAGTAGCATAGTAAGGACCAATAGATCAACATATCCTGATTCCTAAGGGCTAAGGAGCAGTACACATTTAATCTTAAGTTCTTAACCCTAAATCCCGAATCCAATTCATCAATTTAGTGATTGACATGCTGAAATCAAAACTAACAGAGGGAGGAGAGGATGGGGAGAGACCAAGGAAGCACCTAGAGAGAATTAGGGGTTGTGTCTGCACCGGCCTCTGCTTTGCAATCGTTGAATCCTGGTCCTACGCCGGTGGCCTAGCCTCTGCTGCAGGCCACGGCCCCTACGCCCGCGGTTGCCCTCTGTTGCAGGCGACGGCCCCTGTGCTTGTGGACTCTGCGCCTACCAAGGAGAAGGAGAGCCCCAGCGATGACTACCAACAGCGGCGAGGAGCTACCAGGTGGGAGTAGGCGGAGCCGCGGAGGCTGGAATGGAGTGCGAGCCCACAAACCCCGCTCTGTTTCTTGCGGCCGATTTGTGCTGCCGTGTCGGGCCCGCCTGCTTCTTTCCCGCACCCTCCCGCGCTTCTTTCCTGCGCGTGGCGCGCACGATTCCTTCCTTTCCTGCCCGCAAGCCACGCGCTTCCTGGTCTCGTAAGCCGCATGTTTTCCACCACCAAACTTTGTTTTTTGATCGATTCCGCGTGATTAATCATTGCCGCACGATTAAATGACCGTGTAAACGCGCCCAACGTTTAATTGAATGATTAGCCCCTAAACGCAACGTTGGGGCAAAGTTTAACGTTTAAATGGGATTAAACAACGTTTAATAATGTTTTTTAAAACCTTGATCTGGGCTGAGCTGGGTGAAATTGGCCCAAGTGCTCTTTTCTTTTTTTCTAAATGCTTTTCTGTTTCAAATTTTGGATTCAAACTTTGTAAATTTATAACTTGGGCTAGAAAACTCCAAATTGAGTGAAACTAATTTTATTAGTTTTGTCTTGCTATGTTCTATATGTTAGAGTCATTAAATTTGCTGTTTGAAAACTTTTTATGTACTGTTTTTATTTACCCATGATAAATGCTATTAAAACTTGTAAAATATGAAATTGGAGTTAGGAGTGTGCTAAAAAGATGCTTCCAGTTTGGTTAGCCTTGTTTTGTTATATGCTTGCTGATGTGTAGCTTTTGTTATTTTGATAAATGCATAGTGGGTGGTTATGTTGTGGTATTTTGGTGAAATCTTGTTTTCCCTACCGGAGAGGAGATTTGCACCTACTCATTAAATGATTGATTGTAAGCAACCTCTTAACGCTTTCATGTGGCTAATGCAACCCTAGTTTCCTATGTTATTAGGCTTACATGGATGCATCCTTATTTCATATCATGACATGATTTCATTCCTCGCATCTCTTATGCATTCTCTTTATTATGCACTGCCTACATACATATAGGATCGGAGGAGGACATTCCAATCGAGTATGTGATCATCGAGGAGGAGAACCCTCAGGAGTTGCCACCTGAAGGCAAAAGACATACCTCTGAACCACTTCCAGAGTGCCTGAACCATGGACCCTCCACTTTTCACCGAGGCAAGCCCCGAACATTTCACATCCTTCTTATCTCTATTTTAAATCTCACTTGAATAATGTTAAACTTTAGCTATGCATAAGGTTGCTAGTTGTGATTTGAAACCATTGTTGCATTTCGTACCTTGTCCAAAAATCTATCACCTTTTTAACTAGATATAGACTGCACTATGGTTAGCTATGTTTAGAACGGTACAAGTCAGGTGTTTTCCTGTCACCTGCAAATTATAGGTGATTACCTGTCTATGGACAACCTATGAATCATGTGGAGATTAATAAATGGAGACCGGGCAGGATCTCTAGTTGTTGTTGTTATTGACTCAGGCATGGCCTGTGTTTTGATCCTGTCTATGTCAATTAAGGACCGCTTTGTTGTTAGACCTTGGTCAAGATTGAACGTACCTTCACATAACGGCCGGATAACTCGTTTCGACTGTGAAACCGAATAGCTCGTTTGAGGTGGGTGTTGGACCGTTAGCATTGCTAGGAGGAGAGTATTGAAGGAAGGGGACTGGTCTAAGACCATGTTTGCTACGGGCTATGGGCTTCGGGCAATTCATGTGAGGATACAAGATCATGAGTTTTGCGAAACGATCCAAACTCACCACCAAATAGAGTGAACGGTGACTCACGCGAGTATTGCTAGCTCGTGGGGGTGTGTGATACGGGCTTTACCCAATTGGTGTAATCGATTCGAATCGTCGTCTCTCCCGAAAAGTGAGAAACTCATACCTAGCTCCAGCAGTCGTAGTAAATACTTGGCATATGATGTTGATAATTGAATTATGATTGCTTACTATTCTCTATAAGCGGGTTCTATACTTATGATTGGCTACTAAGCTCTTTAATTCAATTATATGATGTAAGATAGTGCTAATGTAGTCCTAAGTAGCTCAACCCAAATCTTGCAACTAAAATTTGAAAGTAAGGATTACATTAGTAAGCTCTTTTGCAAAGTGTTACTATCCAACTTACACCACCATATATTGCCTTACATATCCTTGGAATCTTTTATTATACTCTTTGTTGGGTAAGCCTTGCTAAGTATAATTGAGTATTTAGGGTTTTATTCCCATCGTTGCAGGTGACACTTTGTATGAAAATTATTGTCTCACTTGCTTTAGTCCCGCGATGGACACCGATGAGTAAAGGCCAACGGGCATGGCCATGTTCCATACTACTTAACTATGCTGTTGTTGGAGGTGTTTAAGTAAACTGGCAATGTATTTAGACTTATGACAATAATGTAGTTTCAAAACTATGTTACTCTCTTGTATCATATGTGAATTCGGTATTGTAATAAGTATGGTAAACTCAGTTTGTATCCTAAACTTTCGCTGTGAACTCTATGTAATATGATGTATGTTGTTTCCATAATCATGTACAATCTTGGTTGTGAAGTTGATTTATTGAGGCCCTTCGTGGTACTCAACGGACTACCGGACTTATATAAGTGACGGTATGCGTGTGTCAACGTGTTTAACGGGGACCATCATACCTAATCTTGTATGAATTGGGCAGTTCTGTCACAGACACAGTGGTGGTGGCACCGCCCTAGGGGCGATGGTGCCCTCCAACGGTCGAATCCAACGGCTAGTTTGACTAGCTGTGGTCACTGGACAAGGTGGCGGTGGCACCGGACAGGGGGTGGCGGTGCCACCCTAGGCCAGCCCCCCGTTTTCCCTCATCTGTGTGGGGCAATGTATGTAACACCCCTGGTGTTAAGCATGCATTAGGCATTTCTAATAATGTGCATAATAATCATCATGCATTCATAAGCATAATCAAGCATCCCTAAGTATCACATGAAATATAGGCTTGAAACGTGTTAATGAAACATGCATGTTGCAATGTTTTGTTTCAGTAGATTTAATGTCACGTTGATGCTTGTCATGCCTTATATGTGCTTGTTTTAGTAAATAAACAACTTAGAAATATTTAGCAAACAATTTGGAGCAAGGGTTGTATTAAAAAGTTCCTCAAATTTTGCTTTTAAAAATAACCTAGAAAATAGAGTTTTGATTTAAATGGACTTTAAATCCCTATTTCCAAATCTAGTTGGAATTTCAAAATGAATCCTAAAGCAATTTTGTAGATAATAAAATTCTGAGCAACTTTTATTTTTTGCACCAAACCCTAGAAATATTTTTATCTTGTTTAAAAATGGGGTTTTGTGCTGTTTAGTTGAAAAATAAAAAGAAAAATGATTTTCTTTCCAAATTGGGCCGCCGCCCCGCTTCAGGCCCAACCCATGAAGTCGGCCCGGCCTACTCACCCACGCGCTCGCCTCCCCGGCCCCGCACGCGCGCCCGCGTTTTGACCGGCCATAGCACGCGCCCAGCGGCACGCCGTGGCCCCCGCAGCCCGCGCTCGCCTTCACCCACGCCCCAGCTCGCCCTGCCTCACTCGCCCACTCCTCCACTCCATCCTCTCGCCAGCAGCAGCAGAGCACGCGCGCGCTTGCCTTCGCCAGCGCACCGCGCGCAGCCTCGCCGGAGTTGGTCGTCCTGGCCACCACTGCTCACCGCCAGCCACAACATCTCGCCCTGAGCACCGCCTCCACCTCGTGCATCCTGCGCTCGCCTCGACTTGCCGTGGTAAGGCTCCCGTCCACGGGAATCGCTCGCCGGAGCACGTCTGAGCTCACCGGAGAGCTCCACTCCGTGGACTCCCCTCTCCGCTCCACCTTTTCTCTTCTCTTTGCGCGCATCTCGTTCGCCTCGGTTCCTTGGTGCTCGTGCGCCACTTCCCGTGCCGTCTCTTGGCCGGAGATGGCTGGTCGCCGTTGAGCCGTGCCGCCGCTCTACCATTGGCGACGGCAAGCTCACTCCCTTGCCTCCTTGGTTGCGTTTGTGGGTCCGCTAGGTCCGCCTCGCGGAGTAGAGTGTGAGGGTGAGGACATCACCGCCGGTGACCTCGCCATCGGCGAGATCCTGGCCGATCAAGCCCTCCCCTGGGGTGTGCGTCCGACGGGTGGGGTCCCTGTTGACCTCAGGCCCACCTGTCTGTCCCCCTGTGCCCACGTGGGTGCACTGCACCGGGTGTACCAGTAGTTTAGATTCGGTTTTAAAAGAAAAGTCATTTCCAGAAATTGTGAAAAAGCTTCTAAAATTCATATCTTGGAAAATATAAGTCTAAATTAGGTAAGATAAATTTTGTTAGCCTTCTTGAGGCTAGATCTATCTGTTAAAAATATTACATGTCAAATTTGTGATACTTTTATATATAGCTTTATTTAATTTTTATAAATGTTGTTTTCTTAGAAAATGCATAGTAAATGGAATATAGGTCAGAAAAATGTGAAACTTATTTTGTTGATCTAGTCATGTGATGCACTTTTTGTGAAAAATATAAAACATACATGTTCTGTAGGAAAATATGGCTATCTAATTTATGTGCAATTATTTGCTATTTCTTGTAAAATTGCTAGAGCTAAAAAGGTGTATAAAACATGTATGTGAAACTTTTTTACAGTGATTGTAGACTATGTAGATCATGGAAAAAATACTAAATCTGTTATTTGGTACTTTTCACAGTACAAAGTATTTTCATGCTCATTTATCCATCATAGCTTGTTATTTTTGTGTATGCTGTTTTACTTATCCAAATGCAATTAAATTTTATGGTAGGCTACTTATAGTATGATAAAACTACTGTAATTTTCTTAGATTTTTCTAAGCATCAGAAATATATGTTGATGTTGTAGCCCTAGATTAAAGTGAAATAAAAATAGGATTCTTATTACATGATTAGTTTATTTTGTACACTTTGGTGTATCTTTGAAGTATTCTTGACTTAATGGTATGACTTGGTATGTTACTATAGTTATGGTAATGAAGTGTAGTAGCACTTGTGTTATGGTTAAATAGTCGTTAGCGGTCGCTAATGGTGGTTAGTAGTAGAAGAGAATACAGTAGATGACATGTACTTATGGTACATGTTCTTGGATGATGTTGACTACCTAACAGAAGAGTTTTACATCTATTCTATCCAATAAAGTTAAACGTGTTCATCTCCATTGCATACAATTATGATCATCATATGCCATCTCATCTGATGCACCACTTGTATAATCACTTACACCTATGCATCATAACAGGATCGCAGGAGGAATCGGTAGCAGCCGAGCCGGAAGCAGCCGAGAAAATCCCGCAAGAAGAGCCTGCACAGGAGGTGCTGGCTGAGGAGGACGTCGTTGACGAACTGCAAGAGTGTCCAGACCACCGTCCGAGTTCGTTCAAGCGAGGCGAGCCCCGGAGCATTCTAAATCTCCTACTTTATGAAAGCAATCAATTATATATGAGTTTTATATATTATTGCATTAAGTTATAGGAGTTGAGTGAAATCATTGATGCATCTAAATATTATCCTTGCCTACCTTATTATGTCTGTATACCCTGTTAGGTTTAGGATCGAATAACTGCTTAGCCCTGCTTAGACCAGTAGCGATCGGTGATTTCCTGTCACCTATATTTATAAGTGGTTACTGGAATACTTTAGCTATGGAATGGATGATATTCTGGAAATAACCAAGTGTTTATGAATAACTAGAGATCAGACGGAACAGTTGGAGGCAACCAGACAGAGTTCTGGGGTGCTCGTAGTTTTCCGTCTGTGTCAGTTAATGACTGGTCGTTGCTCGTCCCTCTTGTCATGTTGAACGCATGCCTCATATTTAGCTGGCTGAATAAAGTACCTTTCGACCGCGAAGTTAGTGTCATTATTCGGGCCGGGATCTACACGGGTGCGTGTACTGGTGCTGAAGGGGGTATGATAGGGGCACAAAGAGTGAGCCCAAGGGCAAGCAAGGCTTGATTCCTGGCAGTCGGGTGGTCCCTGGATACTGTGGCCCCAGTTTGTCCCGCGATGTTTATCTAAATAGTGTCATTGGTGATCTGTAGCTCACTTGATCAGTGAGTGTGGTTTGTGTGAGGAATAAATCACCAGCTGGTTAGGAATCGATTCGAATCGCCATCGCTTCTGAATAGTGAGCACTTGACTCGAGTTACGGCATCATAGTAATGATGATGGAACACTGATGGTTATATGGATGGTGTTGAAAATGTTAAATCTAAATTGGTAACTAGATGTTAATGGTTAATCAAGTGATTGCTATAGCATAGGTGCTTACCTAAATAGATAAGATATAATAAAGATGATGCAAAGTACTTAAATAGTTCATTATGTTAACTTATTACTTTTTTTTGCAAATAAGTCAGTTAGTCCACTAAAAGAAAGCCTTGCATACCCCTTGGCGTCACTTTATTTTAGTTTAAGACGGGTAAGTCTAGCTGAGTACTTTCTCGTACTCAGGGCGTTGTTCCCATTGTTGTTGCAGATGGCCAGATGTACTATGGGTATTGCATCAACTTCCTGTATCCTGCGATGGGTGACAACTAGGACCTGATGCTTTTGTTAGACATGACTATCTCCTGGCACTGTATCTAAACTAAATGTGTGTGTGGTTTTAAAACTATTTACTTCCGCTACTTTAGTATGAACTTGGTTTGTAATAACTTTATGTTTTAAACTCCAATCTGTTTCAATGTTGTTGTGAACTTTATGTAATATGTGACTGTAGCTGATAAACTTGTACGATCTTAGTTTGTATGTTGGTTGGTTTGAAATTTGTCGTGGTTTCACAGACTACCGGGTTATACGGGGTTAAGTTTGCTAAATTATCTATTTTGGCTGGTGATTTTTTTACTTAATTTCGTATAATTGGTCGGTTCTGTTACCGCATACACCGTCAGTGGCGGTGCCAGCTTGCTCTCGGCCAAGTCTAGGTGGTCACCGCCATGGGGGTGGGGGTGCACCGGACAGGGGGTGGCGGTGCCACCCAGGCAGCACCCCGAGCCCGGTTTCGCCTCCTCTTCTTCACCAACTTCTTCACCTTTACAAATGTGTCAACACCACCAAGTGTTCACCAACTTGTGCATGTGTGTTAGCTTTTCACAAATATTTTTCAATGGATTAGCACTCTTTTCACCACACCACTCGATCCTAACACGTATGCAAAGTTAGATCCCTCAAGTGACACTAGATGACTGATATACAAATAAGTTTGTCCTTCTTGATAGTACGGCCATCTATGCTAAACCTGGTCATCAACTTCTCTACGTACCTATGACTGACGAAATAAAATGCCCTACAAATATAGCTTTGCCTTGCACATTCCATTCTATCTCCTTCAATGTTGATGCAACACATGCACCAACCAATCACAAATGATATGATCTACTTCATATCATCACGTGTTCATATTGGTACATCGATCTTGACTTCACTTGCTCTTCACCGTTGTGTCGGTCTATCGGCGCCAAGTCTTGCTCAAGCTTCACCGTCACACGCGGTCCCTCACTTCGAAGCCTTCGACTTGCCCTTCATACTCGCAACCGGTCCGTCGAGCCAAATTATGTCTTGATCTTCGCCACCTTGATCACATGACTCAATGTCATGTCTCATGTACAATGAGCTCCTTCATTGACACATGTGTAAGCTTTGCAACATCTCCGAGTCATCTTTACCGTCATGACATATGTTGCTTACACATATGTATCTGTGGACTAATCTCCTGTGTATCTCACATAAACACAATTAGTTCACCTAAGGTTGTCACTCAATTACCAAAACTAAACAAGGACCTTTCAGCGTGGCATGGCTCCGTTCAGCCATGGCATGGCCCCATCAGAGCCGCCCCGCCAAGGGCTTACCAGGAGCCACTCTCCATGGCTCCGTCGGCAACGGTGGCACTAGCTCGATGACTAGCTCTTGGCTTGGTCCAGCGTCATCACAATTCATCGCATCGGCGGGCGGTGCCGCCGTGGCTAAGAACGCCAACGTGCTGGAGGCCACGGCCGCAGTGACGGAGCCCATATGTTGTGTGGAATGTCCCATGGATGTCCTTGCTAGTCGTTGCTCATCTTCTTCTTGGTGGTCCCCGGTGATGATGGGGTGATCCAATACACAAGGCGCTCTGGTTTTTTTAAAAAAAACTAGTAAAGGTGCTCGTGTGTTGCAACGGGAACTATTAACATATATGACAAGATGAACTGAGAAATTTTATGAAGAAATGATTTTTTGTTTACAAATACAAGTTTTCACTTTTATTCTTTTCTATTTGATTAGGATTAGGACATTTGAATTAGGATTCCTATTAGATACTTAGGATTAGAGGGATCTATTTGATTAGGATTAGGACTCGTACTTATCTAGGTTTCACGTTCACTAAGTTAGTTACGGGAGGGTCAGAAAAAAAATTGATGGAGAGAAATTTTGCCCTTTTAGTATTAAGGTATAGATATAGATATAGTTATAAATATAGATATATTTTTTTTGGTGTAGCAATAGAGGTCCAATTTTTGTAGTTCACCACCATATATTGTGTAAAGATGAGCCTAGAATCCCGTTCGTCATGCTCGATGCTCGCCGGTCTTTAAGCGGTGTCACTCGATGTTTGACACCTTCGACAATATTATTAAAGAAGTACGTGAAAAGCTAAAAAATCTTCATTATTCTTGTTACCTTTTTTTTTTTCCTTCCGAGCCAATATCGCCGGAATTTGTTCCTTTTGGCATCATATAATTAATATGCAAAATGCGTTGCCATTTACAAAATCTTTAATTTGCAATGTGTGTATTGTCTTCATTTATATCTAGACTGGTTTGCAATAGTTTCTCTTGCCATATTGGATATGAATTTAATTGAGTTATTTATTAATTATATTTGACGTAGATACTATATTTTTTCTCGACCGTTAGATCATCGTAAAACGCAACCGTGGTATTTTTTCCTTCTTCCTGATTAATCTTGTAACTTTTAGGCTTTATTTTTGACATGCCTTTTTTATTCTCATCTGTGAGATCATCATAAGTTCCAATGGTGCACATTCCTTTATTTTTTGTCCTGATTAACCTTGTAATTTGTAGACCTTATATTTGGGTATCTATTTATTCTTGGATGATAGATTATCATAAAATCTAACGGTGCATATTTATTTTTCCTATTAATCTCATAATTTATATATCTTGTATTTTGGATATTCTACTTACTCTCAATCTTTAATCATCATGAAATCCAATGTTTTATGTTTTTTTCCAAATTAATCTCACAGTTTATAGGCGTTGTATTTGAAATGGATATTCCATTTATTCTTAGTTGTTAGATCATCATAAAATCAAAAGGTGCATATTATTTTATTTTTCACAGTGCTCTATTTATTCTCTGTCATTAGATCATAAAAAAATCCAATGGTGCATATTCTTTTGTTTTTGCGATACTCTATTTATTCTCTGTCATTAGATCATCATAAAATCCAACGATGGATATTTTTCTCCTTTTTCTGATTAATCTTGTAATTTCTAGACTCTCTCAGCGAACGTGAGGGCTCATTTTGATACTGTTGTATTAATATAATAGATGTTATTACTTTATTATAAAAATCAGTCAAACTTGAGATGTTTTAACTCTTCAAGAAGGTTGGAATGACTTATAATTTGAGATGGAAGGAGTAGCTCCCAGAATACTGAATTAGGAGTTACAAAACAGAGATGTAATTTTCTTGAGTAACACTTTCATAATCATATACATTTATCAGATTTGTAATTATCGTAAACAAAAGGTATACTATCACTACTCTATATTTTTAAAAACACTTCTTCTATATTTTAGGTGCTTGACTTTTTATTGTTGTTCAGTCAATATTTACTTTCGTTGTTGTTTGACAAAAAAAATATGAATTATAGTTTATGAGTTACTCCCTCCATTTTAAATTACAAGGCATTCCAAGAATTTTAGAGAGTCAAAGCATCTTAAGTTTGACTAAAATTATAGAGAAAATTATAAAAATTTATAACATCAAATAGGTATACTATGAAAATATAATTAATGAAGAATCTAATGATACTTAATTGGTATCATAAATATTATTATCTTATCATATAAATTTGGTCGAACTTAAGATTCTTTGACTCTCTAAGATTCTTGGAATGCCTTATAATTTGGGATGGAGAGAGTATTTCTTAATTGTAAAATTGTTGTCACATGAAACATAGCAACTCCTCAATCAAAAAACTACTATCAGAAAAAAAAAACCTATAAGACGGTTGGTGTGTATCGAGTCATTGATTGAGGTTTGAAAATTTTATACCGTAGGAGCCCACCTTCTTCATCCTCCCAAAGAAGAGAACAAAGCTCAAGGAAAGCCGCCTTTCCAGCCGAATGGAACACATGGGTGACCAGTTGACGCACAAAGGAATTTGCAATCACCCAAGCAACCAGCTCGCCAGTCTCCGTCCACTTTGCAATCACCCAAGCAACCAGCTCGCCAGTCTCCGTCCACTCCACTCCAGGGCAGGGCTCCTGTCCACCATCCCCGTGTCCTCCTTCCTCCCACCATCCAATCCAAGTCCACCTTCCCCGTGCCCGACTCCACACACCACTGACCACTCACCACTCAGTCGTTCTCGCCGCACTCGCTTATCCCCTCCGTCGCCTGCCACCCCCTCAGCCGGCACGCCTCCACTATCTTCACTCACAATGGCTGTCCTCGTCCTCCTCCTCCTCGCCACCTTCCTCCCGTCCACCGCCCTGGCCGCCTTCTCCCCGGCCTTCTCCTTCTTCCTCGCCTGCGGCGCCGGCTCCATCGTCTCCTTCCCACGCGACAACCCAGCGCGCAACTTCACGCCGGACGACGGTTACCTGACCACCAAACGCGTCCCGGCGGTGACGAACGCCAGCCCCAACAGCGCCGCCTCCCCGCTCTACGCCGCCGCGCGCGCTTCCAGCTCCGCCTTCTCGTACAGGCTTTCTTTCTCCGACTCCGCCGGGCAGGCCAAGTTCCTCGTCCTCCGCCTCCACTTCTTCCCTTTCTCCCCGGCCTCGCCGTCCACCGTCAGCATCTCCTCCGCGCGCTTCGCGGTCTCTGCTCAGCTTCAGGACGCGTACACCGTGCTGTCCTCCTTCTCGCCGCCGGGCGCCGGCGTCGTCAAGGAGTTCTTCGTCCCGGCAGGCGGCTCCGGCGACTTCCGCGTCACGTTCACCCCGGCCGCCGGTTCGGCCGCGTTCGTCAACGCCGTCGAGCTGTTCCCGGCTCCAGCGGAGCTGCTGTGGAACGTGACGCCGGTGGGCGTAGGCGCGTCGGCCCCCGACATAGCCGCGTGGCCAAAGGACGCGCTGGAGACGGTGTACCGCCTCAACGTGGGCGGCCCCGAGGTGACGGAGGAGAACGACACGCTCTGGCGGACGTGGCTCCCCGACGACCCCTTCCTCTTCAGTCCCGCGGGGAGCTCCATGCTGGAGGAGACGAACACCCCGATCTGTTATATTCTGTGGACCGTCTAGCGGTAGATCAGTGGGTATGTTCTTTGGTATTTGCAATAAACAAGTGACAGTTCGATCCGGAGAGAGAGAAGAGAGAGAAGTGGTAGGTGACATTAAGATTACCGATTGTCGGAGATGAAGAAACTCGAGGCCCGCGCGTGGTGTTGATGGTGAAGTCCTTCGAAGTCGATGGAGATGCAGCAGTGTAGTGAGGGGTGCGATCCACAGGCGGCGGTGGAGACCGGTGAGGCTTCCCGCCGCTGGCAGTGCACCCTCGGGATCGGATTGGGTTAGGAGTGGGGTGGCGGCAGTGAAGTGTATCTCGTGACCCTAACCACTGCAACCACACCTCCTATTTATAGCACTGTACGACGGGGGCCCACCAGCCACGTCATTGGGCTGGACGTCCCCGATCAGGACGCGAGATTAGGGCCCAGACATGGCCGTTGGGCCAAGTCCAGTGGAGATCAACTAACATTCTCCCCCTTGATCTCTCATAGCCTTCTTCGTTCTTCAATTTCTTATTCAAAATTTTAATTCGTATTTTCTTCCTTCTTTCCTATTTCATCACAGATCAGTGCATAGAACTGTCCCATCGTCACAGCAATTAGTGCCGCTAGACTAACAGCCACAATACACTTCTCCATTTTGAAATGATACTTTCTTTGGGCCCTTTGTTGTCCGGGAATCATAAGCTATACCATAAAACCCATGTCGACTGTGCGTTTTCTGAACACACTGGGTGGTAAGCCTTTATAAGCTGATCTGCAAGTACTTGCTTTTACTTATTCATTCAAAAGCTTTTAAAAGATTCCGGACTTTCTCCTTCACAACGTCTAACTTCATGTCAATGTGTTTGGCAGCACACTTGACCCGTTGTCATAGGAGTCAATCACTTTAAATGGTAATTTGCTGTTGTATACCATTACCAATTCCGGGTATAAGTTAACCATTTCGCCTGTCCCATAAGCCTCATAATAAGTTGTACTATAGGTATGCATCATTGATGACACCACAACTGTTTCTTTGGAGCTTTTCCACAATAAAACTCCAACTGCGAGAGTTAGCTACTATGTGGGTTTCACTAAACATCTCGCCGAAATTCAACATTCTTGTACCCACAACCATTTGAGAGTACTTGTTCTTTCTTAGTCATCATGAGGCTTATTAAATCTTTGCACAATCGCAAGACATTCTCAGTCTCCATTCCAGTGATCTATATCTGGACTGGACTTTCTGCCAAAACATCCCGGATAAATGAAATATGTTAGGGTAATATCATACTTGTGCACTCATCAAGCTTCCAACAGCTGAAGCATATGGATCCATATTCATTTGATCAATCTCATTTCGGTTCTTGTAACACTAGAATTCTCAAAATTATTACCCTTGACTATATGAACAGGCGTAGGTTCACTTGCATGCATACTTTGTTTCTTTACAATCTTTTCTAAGCATGCCTTCGTGATAATCCTAATACCCCTTTCATCTGTCTCGGTGAATTTCAATTCTTATAACGAGAGTCATTTCACCGAGAACATTCTTATCGAGTCTCGAGGACAAGAGCTTCTTCACATATAGTAGATTGACATCACTACTAGCAAGTAAGGTGTCATCCACATATACAGGATTAGGAATTGAATCTCCCATTCTACAACTTTGTACGGATGCAATTGTCCTCTCATTTTCTTTAACCCAAAATTTCTAGTTGATCTTTCAACTTGAAATGCCACTGTTTAGAGACTTGCTCTAGTTCATAAAATGCTTTTTACAGATGGCATCCCATTCGTTCATTCTTTCTTTCCACGACAAAACCTTTAGGTTGTGCCATGTAATTATTTTCATACAAATCCCATTGGGAAATGTTGTCTTTACTTTCATCTCAGATCATGATGTGCCACTAGCACTCATTGTAATCTATTCATTCTCTTTGTGTAAAATCTTTCGATTCAAATCGTGCTTTATATCTTATGTTCCCTTTGGAGTCACATTTCGTCTTGTAGACCCTTTACAGCCTACTGTTTTGGCTCCATTAGGAACTGCTTCTGTTTCTCAAACTTCGTTGGTATTCAACGATTTCATTTCAATTTCCTTAGCTTCTTGCCATTTAGACGTGTTAACGCCCCTCATGGTTTCTTCAAATGAGGTGGGATCACGCTCCATTTGAATTTCTTCATTAATATATATAACTTATAGTTATCAATAATATCTGATTCTCTTATTCTTTGAGACCTTCAGGTCTGTAGCTAATGGCATGACACTTCTTTCACATGGGGTTGTTGTTGCTCTTTCATCGTCAATCGACTCTATAGGATAACTAGATCATTGTTTTCTTTTTCATCTTCTTAAAGGGCTAACAACATGTGTTGTATGAGTCATACAACATCAACATGGTGTTGAGCATTTGTCGATCTTGAGTCATTGGAGTAGGCACTGGTGAGGTGGAATCACCCTCCATTTGTCTTCAAGTCGTAGATCTTTTCATACCATGCTCCCCCAGATTAATTCATCTCGTGTAAGGATAGCGTATCTTCAATCTTTCTTATTTTGGGTTTATTCTATTAAAATCTATCTCATTTGTTGCTTTGAGCACCGTCTTCGTATTTCTTAGTCTCATTGCTATCTTCCTGTTGAACTGTAAAATGTTCAGGAATTTAGCTATTTCTATACTTAGGGGTATCTTTATTATGACCGTTGTACTCCCTCAACGATCATCTTCATCTTTTATAGATCACTTTTTCTCTAAATGCAAAGCATATAATGGGGAATTTCTTTCAATCATTTTTCTGAGTTTCTTATTCTTTGACTTTCTATCTTTCTCAATTCATATCACAATCCTCCCCCTCGAAATGTGGCTTAAACTTTTCTGCCACAATTTCGAAACCTTCATAACTCTTGTGAGTGAGGAAACTTTGATTACTTCATCCACATGATTACATCATGGAAGATGAAGTTGTTTCTTAATTCGTATGGAAGTATGTATTCTTTTTCCTCATTTCACTTCAAGAACTCAACAGAGTCCTTTCATCAGTACTTCTGCAAGTCATGCTTGCATGTCATTCTTATCATGAGGTTCATTTTCAACTTCCTTTTGTTCTTAAACTCATACTAGGATAGCATGAAAGCTACCCTAAACTTCTCTCCCTGTGCGGGATATACATGGTCATCTCACTTTCTCCTGCCATGCAGGACAAGTGCTATGCCAACTTTGCCCCACAACGCGGGTATTTTCTTAAATTTATGCCGCCATGCGAGACAATTCTCTTGTAGGGACATAAATGCCAGGATTGGCTCATATTCAATCATCAAATTCAGGGATAAATTCGATATTCTTTAACACACATGCTTAATCCGACGTTGGTCAAATTAAACATGCATATCATTCAATGCATGTCATTCTGATAAAAACTGAAAATTAAATTATTTTTCATAGAGAATACATAAAACACATTTCTTAAACTAAAATCTTATTGTTCTATTTCTTTCTTGGATCAATATCCCTGAAATCTTCGAAAATATTTCTTTTCAAACCACTCTTAAAGAGGACACAATTTCTCATGCAATGGCCTCCTTTCATATACACAATTTGTTCTCAAGCTTTTCATCATCTGAGTCACAAGTACCCAGTGCTTTTCTTTTCTCTTTCTTTTCTGCCTTCAAGAACGAAAGCATGAAGTTCTTTGTCTGAAAATTATTCAACAATAGTTATCAACATTAAACTCTGATTTCTTTATGTTCTATTCTATATCACCGTTGGGCAGATATAGAACAAAACAGCTTTCTTATACATTAATTCTATATCACCGTTGGGCAGAAATAGAATTAAATGCATAAAACTCATAGATAAAATTCATAAAATCCTCTATCAATAACTTTTGCTAAAATTAGCAACATCATGAATACAATATTCTTGTATATTAATTCCACATCACCGTTGGGCATAAATGGAATTAACATATGGAACAACTCAATTATCATTGACTCTCTTCAAAATTAAATTCTCCCGTTGGTTCGAATTTAATTAGAAGATCATCATCATCATTATTGCAGCGGAAAATCATCTTTCTATTTCATGAGCATTTCTTGATCTTTATCTATTCCATGAAAATTGATCACTTTGATGCATAAATTATCAGAGATTTGAATCTCAACTTCAAATTCATAAATAAACTTATAATATTGTTATCATCAACGTTGGTCAGAAAATAACAATATCATAATTTCACTTAAATCATAATGTGAATATCCCTCTAATCAAAATTTTCTCGTTGGTTTAATTAGAGGATAAACTTTTCATCATTTTCTGAACAACTTTAACTGCACTTCAAATTAAATCCTCCCGTTGGTTCGGATTTAATGAGAAGACAATATTCTTTTCTTTGCAGCGGAAAACGTGACAAAGTTCTTGAAATAAAATTCATCTCCTTTTCAGAAGCATTTTTCTGTACATTTCTTGTCTCTGAAAGTTTTATCCCGTTGGTTCAAAAATTTAACAGAGATTTATTCATCAAACATGATTCAATTCTTCAAATTTGTCAAAATTCATTACAATTTGCTTCTGAAATAATAAAACAAGAATTCATAAACTTTACTATTCATCACAGAATTTGGCCCGAAGGCCTGCTCGCAGCTGCGCTGTGCACTGTGCGGCCCGTGGCCCAGCGCGCGCACAGCGCTCTTTGCGGCCCAGCACTGCACAATGCAGCCCACGGCCTTCTTTATTTCAGGCGTACCGCGCTCGGCCCGCGGCTGGCCGCCGAAAACGGCTTGGGCTGCCATCGTAGTCCAGCGGCCCGAGTCGCTCGTGCCGGCCCACGGACTGCAGCGCGCGCGCTCGCTCCCCGCGCCCAGGCCGCAACCTGGGCCTGGGCCGAGGAAGCGGAGCCCCGCCTGGGCCAAAAGGCCGGCTCGGCCGCTCGCAGCCGTGGATTAGAATCCGACGGTCACACGTTCTTTTCGGGTGAACAAAAAGGTGGCCGGCTGCTCAGCAAAACCCTAGGCCGTTCATTTTTCTTTCTCTCAGCCGCAAACGGCGACGGTGGTGGTCACCGGCGACCGCGAGGGCGCGGCCTCGCCGGAGCTCGCGCCGCCGCCGGCTCCCCTCCCCCGGCCTTTCCTTCTCTTCTCTATCTTCCCCTTCCCATCTCGCAAGCAGTAGCCCCACCTGGAGACCATGCCGATGGTCAGCGCGGGAGAGACATGGCGCCCCCGGGGTACCCCTCGCCGGCGCGCGCGTGCGACCGAAGCCGCGCGCGGCGCCGTCGAGTGGTACTGCGGTGGTGCCCTTCGATCGAGGCCGAGGAGGATCCGCGCCGCGGTGAGGCCACGCCTGCCGGCGACTCGTTTCTTCCCGCGCGCCGGTCGGTTCTGACGGCGGCGAGGAAGCCCTGGTAAGACCTCCCGCGGACCGTTCAGTTTCATTAGGAGGTTTGGTTCTTTTCCCATGCGCTGCGGTTCGGCTCCTGGGATGCCCCTCCCCTTCGCCCGTCCAGCTTCGTAGGGTTAGGGTTAGGGTTCGTAGGATTAGGTGATTTCAGCCGAATCAAGTTCGTTCTTCTTCTTCTAACCCCCTCCCCTCTTCTCTGTTCTGTTCTTCCCGTCACCACCCGGTCCAACATTGGACAGTTAGGGTTAGGGGTGTTCATCCGAATCAAAATCGGTGGACTTCTTTCTTTGAATCTCTACCCGATCTGAATCTACACACTAGTAAAACCAGCTCCGATACCAATGTTATATTCTGTGGACCGTCTAGCGGTAGATCAGTGGGTATGTTCTTTGGTATTTGCAATAAACAAGTGACAGTTCGATCCGGAGAGAGAGAAGAGAGAGAAGTGGTAGGTGACATTAAGATTACCGATTGTCGGAGATGAAGAAACTCGAGGCCCGCGCGTGGTGTTGATGGTGAAGTCCTTCGAAGTCGATGGAGATGCAGCAGTGTAGTGAGGGGTGCGATCCACAGGCGGCGGTGGAGACCGGTGAGGCTTCCCGCCGCTGGCAGTGCACCCTCGGGATCGGATTGGGTTAGGAGTGGGGTGGCGGCAGTGAAGTGTATCTCGTGACCCTAACCACTGCAACCACACCTCCTATTTATAGCACTGTACGACGGGGGCCCACCAGCCACGTCATTGGGCTGGACGTCCCCGATCAGGACGCGAGATTAGGGCCCAGACATGGCCGTTGGGCCAAGTCCAGTGGAGATCAACTAACACGATCATCTACGACGCCACCTACACCAGGGAGGTGGCGCCCGACGTCGTCTACAAGACGCAGCGCGCCGCGAACGTGTCGGCGGCCGGAGCAGGGGTGGTATCTCCGCGTTTCAACGTCACGTGGACCTTCTCGGCGGAACCGGGGTCCAACTACCTCGTTCGTCTCCACTTCTGCGACTACGAGCTGCTGAGCTCCGTCGTCGGAGTCGGCATCGTGTTCAACGTCTTCGTCGCGCAAGCCATTGGCACCCAAGACTTCACGCCCACACAGTTCGAGACGCAGGCGAACACGGCCTTATACATGGACTACGCGGCCACGGCGCCCATCTCCGGGAACCTCACCGTCAGCGTCGGCATGTCCGCCAAGAGCAGCCCTGGCGAAGGGGGCTTCCTGAACGGGCTGGAGATCATGAAGGTGCGACCTTCGAATTCGAGCTTAGCGGCGGCGTCACGTGCTAGCAACAGGAGAGTTTTGATCATCACGCTCTCGGCCGTGCTCGGCGCGTCGGTTCTCGCGTTCGCCGCGCTCTGCTTGTTCTTCGTCGTGCGGAGAAAAAGGCGGATGGCGCGGCCGGCGCCGTTGGAGAAGGAGAGCAGCAAGCCGCTGCCGTGGTCGCAGGAAAGCTCCGGGTGGGTCATGGAGCCGTCGAGCCGGTCGGGCGAGGGCACGACCGGCGCGATGCAGAGGGTGAGCACGCAGCTCCACATCCCGCTGGAGGAGCTGAGGTCGGCCACCGACAACTTCCACGAGCGCAACCTCATCGGCGTGGGCGGCTTCGGCAACGTGTACCGCGGCGCGCTCCGCGACGGCACCCGCGTGGCGGTGAAGCGCGCGACGCGCGCGTCCAAGCAGGGCCTGCCGGAGTTCCAGACGGAGATCGTGGTGCTGTCCCGCATCCGGCACCGGCACCTGGTGTCCCTCATCGGCTACTGCAACGAGCAGGCGGAGATGATCCTGGTGTACGAGTACATGGAGAAAGGCACGCTGCGGAGCCACCTGTACGGGCCGGACTCCGACGGGGCGGCGCCGCTGTCGTGGAAGCAGCGGCTGGAGGTGTGTATCGGCGCCGCCAGGGGGCTGCACTACCTGCACACGGGCTACTCCGAGAACATCATCCACCGCGACGTCAAGTCCACCAACATCCTCCTCGGCGACGGGTTCATCGCCAAGGTGGCCGACTTCGGGCTGTCGCGCATCGGCCCGTCGTTCGGGGAGACGCACGTGAGCACGGCGGTGAAGGGCAGCTTCGGGTACCTTGACCCGGAGTACTTCAAGACTCAGCAGCTGACGGACCGCTCCGACGTCTACTCCTTCGGGGTGGTGCTGTTGGAGGTGCTGTGCGCGCGGCCGGTGATCGACCAGGCGCTGGAGCGCGACCAGATCAACCTCGCCGAGTGGGCCGTCGGGTGGCAGAGGCGCGGGCAGCTGGACCGGATCGCCGACCCGCGGATCCTCGGGGAGGTGAACGAGAACTCGCTGCGCAAGTTCGCGGAGACGGCGGAGCGGTGCCTGGCGGACTACGGGCAGGAGCGGCCGTCCATGGCCGACGTGCTCTGGAACCTCGAGTACTGCCTGCAGCTGCAGGAGACGCACGTGCGCCGGGACGCGTTCGAGGACAGCGGCGCCGTGGGCGCGCAGTTCCCCGAGGACGTGGTCGTGCCGCGCTGGGTGCCGTCGTCGACGAGCTTCATGACGGCGGCCGATCCGGACGACACGGTCGTCACGGACGTGGGCGTCGCCAACAGCAAGGTGTTCTCCCAGCTCAGCAGCGGCGAGGGCCGATGATGAGCTGCTGGTGGTGCCGGCGGACCGGCTCCTGCAAACAATCCGAGTCACCGACGGAGTGTACTAATCACTGTTTTGTTATCGTTGCTTAGTTTGACAGTATTAATGTATTATAGATAGGACAACACGTTATCACACACAGCAGCTAAGAAATTCAGAGCTGCTGGTGAAGAAATTCAGAGCTGCTGGTGAATGTGGCGATCCAAATTCTCTGCTGTCCTGCGGGTCTGCATCAGGGGGTCACGGATAGTCCATGTACGTTGTAAGCGTGCATATGCATGCGGCCAAACCAAATTGACCAGTGTCTGTCTGATTGATTGAGCTACATAATTTTAGGCGCCTGTACGACTGCTCGCATGACGCATGGCAACAAAACTTTTGCGGCCATTTTCTTCTTCTCTGGTGGTCACACTCACGCCACGCCACGCATATACTCGTAGATAGTGTAGAACAGGGCAAGGTGCCAAAGAAAGAAATTAAAGCTGGCCAGAAGAATTCTCAGTTCAGTGGTTGCAACGTGTGTTCAACGTCAGTCTGATGCTAGTGTTCGCCGACTCTCCCCGAAGATCCATTCAGTTAGATATCGATGTTCCCCCAAAGACTGCCTGTGAAGTGAAGGTTTCCGACTTTCAGTTTGTGTTTGGTCATAATAAGGGAACGCACGTAACTGGCTCGGAGCAATAAGCAATTTCTAAGCTGGATCAATGGTTGCCGTGGAGCCCAGGGGCGATGGATGATGGAAGAAAAGTCGTGTGATAGTGACACGCACGCTCCACTTAAACAAACAACTGTCATCATGCTGCAATTAGTGGAGGCTTATCTTCCGAATCCTTGCCTCGCTATGTTATGCTTCTTGGTTACCATCCACCGACGTGGGCATAGTCCAACACAGAGCAGCGAATCCATGTGTTCCGCTGCTTGTTTTGATCCCACAAAACATATTGAAATTGACTTACATACAGCAGGAGGACGATACGAATACAACTAGTATTTCTGACTTCGTCCTAAAACATTGAGCTTCTTGTTTCTTGAGGAGTTAAACAATTTTAAGTTTAATCAAACCCATAAAAAATACCAATATTTTTGCACTTTCAACGGCTAGCTCTAAGCTACATACCACATGAAGAAGAAAGAGATTAATCTTTGAGCCAGCGCGAAGATAAGAGCTAAGTTTATTGCGTGAACCAGTATATATCTTCTCTATGTCTTTTAATAGGAACACCTTAAATGTACGACATATACGATAAGATAACATCTAGACATATATGATATGATAACATTTAAGAGTTCGTACCTGACTCCTACTACTGTAGGTGCCCAAGGTATTATTAGATTAATTAATCATAGAAAATGTTTTTGTAGTACACCTATTTGGAGTCATCAATTTTAACA
This sequence comes from Saccharum hybrid cultivar R570, assembly GCA_038087645.1. Classification (NCBI taxonomy): domain Eukaryota; kingdom Viridiplantae; phylum Streptophyta; class Magnoliopsida; order Poales; family Poaceae; genus Saccharum; species Saccharum hybrid cultivar. The sequence goes on along the minus strand of JAQSUU010000012.1, from coordinate 35,925,245 downwards.
ACATTTTATATGCATTTAGTTAAATTTTTAAAAAAATGACTCAATTCAAGCCTATAATTGCATATATTTTTTCGAGACGAAGGTAGCGTTAATCAACAAATGTTTTATTTCTACGAAGCAAAATGATGCATGCACTAACATAGATGAATGATTGGTCGTAAATACAAGCACACATGTGGAGTCAAAGATTTAAATTTAAAAAGTGGACAAGTTTTACCCTAAGTATCAGGGGCCGAGCTTAAGCTAGGTCAAAGAGGGCCATGACCCCTCCTTGATCTTCGTACCTCCTATGGAATCACTTGAGTTTATGCAGCAAATTTGTTTGAAAAAAATGATTTACATAGCTTGGTCCTCCTACATTTGCCATCAAGCTCCGACACTGTACTCCTCAGCTCGGTTTCACTCCACAACGTCTGAGGGGGAAAAAAGGTTGCAAATGAAAAAATAAATTAACAGATATATCAATGAAGAGTTTGGGCCGAATCTTGGATATTACTTTCAGTCCAGGCCATCACAAACCTGGCGAGTAAAACCTTATGGCCCAACGAGATGACGCGGCCGCACACCACACTGACCGACGCGTCCAAGACTGACCAAGGCCCCGTTTAGTTGCCAGAAAATTTACAAAATTTTTCAACATTCTTCGTCACATTGAATCTTTAGACACATGCATGAAATATTAAATATAGATAAAAAATAAAATTAATTATACAGTTTAGACGAAATGGACGAGACGAATCTTTTAAGCCTAGTTAGATTATGATTGGACACTAATTACCAAATAATAACGAAATTTGCTACAGTTCATTAAAAAAAATGAACTCAACCGGCCCCAAGCCAAATCAAACCTCCGCACCGGCAAGGCCACAACGCGTAGGCCCCGCCACGCCACCCGAGCGAGTCGTCTCCCCCAGCTCGACGCGCTGAGGGTGTGTTCACTCCGCGAAAAGTAGGTAAAAAGTTACTGTAGCATCTTTCATTGTTATTTGGTAAAATTTATTCAATCATGGACTAACTAGGCTCAAAAGATTCGTCCCGATATTTACAGACAAACTATGCAATTAGTTATCTTTTTTACCTATATTTAATGCTACATGTATGCGTCAAAAGATTTGATGTGATGGGTAGAACAGAAAATATTTTGGGTTGGGATTTATTCCTCCACTCCGGCCTTGGGCCCTGTTTAGATGCTAATTTTTCTCTAAATTTCACTATACAAAAAGAAGATTCACCATCACATGAAAATGTCGGCACATGTATGGAGTACTAAATGTAGATGAAATCAAAAACTAATTGCACAGTTTTGTTGTTCTTTACGAGACGAACGTTTTGAGCCTAATTAGTCAAAATTTTGCACAATTTTTATCAAATAAAAACAAAATGCTACAGTATTCTACAGCAATTAGGACACCGCCAATTTGGGCCAACTAAACGAGGCCTCGCTCGCCGATCTCCAGCTGTCCCCCAATCAATCCAACGCCATTTCGGCGCTCTCCCCCTCCCACAGCTCAACAAATCGTCAACCAAATCCACCACCACCTCCCCGTCCCCCACCGCCATGGCTCCCCCACCAACCTCGCGTCGCCTCGCCCTCGGCCTCATACTCATCGGCGCCCTCTGCTCCGCCGCCGCCGCCGCGCGCTTCGCCCCGACGGACAACCACCTGCTCGCGTGTGGCGCGGCGGCGCCGGCCGTCCTCCCCGACGGCCGCCGCTTCGTGCCGGACTCCGGCTGCGCGTCCATCCGCCTCCGCTCCTCCTCACCGTCCCTCTCCTCCGCGGCGCCGCCCGGCTCCCCGCCGCCGCCGTCCCCGCTCCACGCCTCCGCGCGGGTCTTCTCCTGCCGCGCGTCCTACGACCTCGCCGTCCGCCGCCGCGGGCACCACATCCTCCGCCTCCACTTCTACCCCTTCGCCCCCGCCCTCGCCGCGTCCCGCTTCCACGTCGGCGCCGCGGGGCTCCTCCTCCTCCACAACTTCACGGCCTCGTCCCCCGTCGTCAAGGAGTTCATCCTCCCCGTGGACTCCGACGTCCTCGTCCTCACCTTCGTCCCCGACTCCGGCTCCACCGCCTTCGTAAACGCCATCGAGCTCGTCTCTGCGCCTGAGGAGCTCGTCGGGGACATCGGCACCCTCGTCACGTCCGGCGGCGCCGCGCAGATCCACGGGCTGTCGTCTCAGGTGTTTGAGACTCTCTACAGGATCAACGTTGCCGGGCGCAAGGTCACGCCATTCAATGGCACACTGTGGCGGACATGGGTTAACGATGAGAAATTCCTCGTCGACACCGACTCGGCCAACTACAGGGCATGGTCATTCAGCGGCCGGATTGCTTATCCCAAAGGTAGCAGGCAGATGACCAGGGAGGTGGCTCCCGACAATGTCTATAACTCTGCGAGATCGGTGAGGCCAGGGGCCAATGTGACTTGGTGTTTCCCTGTGCCTGCTGGCAGCCGGTACCTTGTGCGTATGCACTTCTGTGACATTGCCAGTAAGGCGTTGTATGAGCTCTACTTCAATATCTACGTCAATGGTGATCTTGCAGTCAAGGATTTCGACCTCTCCAGTGTCACCGGGTTCTTGGCCTATCCTTATTACATTGACTTTATTGTCGATGTGAAGGATGAAGGGATACTGAAATTGGCAATTGGTGGCTCGAAGAAGAGTCTATCTGATGAAGTAAGTGGTATCCTTAATGCACTGGAGATAATGAGGATGAACAAGACCAGTGGAGGTATGGATGGAGACTTCCCGATTGATCTAGACATGGAGCATGTGGTGGGTAAGGGGATTGGAGAATTTGCCCGCTCACTGCTCTGTGGTTTCATCTTTGCTGGGTTGTTTGTGGCTTTGGTCATGCTCGTGCTGAGGTTGAGGACCGAGCTGAGGAATAACGGTGCAGCTTGGTCCTGGAGACCAATGGACTCCGGTGAAGGGAAACTGGCCAGAGCATATCAACTTGTGCCCAGTAAGACAGACTATTGAATAGTGCAAGCTGAACATCTTTGAGGAGTGACAAACTGCAGCTGTTGTATGTATCTAATCACATAGTACTTTTATTAAGTTGTAAGTATTGTAGTTTTATCACCTCTCTAAAAGTACTGTAGTTTTGCATCATCACTCCTTTCATGCTTGAACTTTGCGTTCTCCGTGCTTTGCTCATTATGCTGTAAAAGTACTCTACCCTAGATGTGGCTGTATTGCTATTACCTCACTTATTCAGTTTGATTTCTGAAATACGCTTGAATGGATGCTTGTGATATCTATAGTGTTGATTATGATGCTGTGGATTCACAGCTGAATTGCATTTGAATATAATTAGTTGACATTTAATTATTAAAATAAGTCAAATAGTTGCAGAGGCCATCATGCCATTGTATTTGTAGCATGATTTGGCTGTTGCTGACTTACTGTTTTCTTCTCCATGTGGATTGTGTATCACTTTGCTCTTGAGCCCCTCAAGGACATTCTCTTTTAGTCTTAGTAAGTTCGGTATCCCTTATGAAATATCATGAGCGACTCAAACAAGCTCAGAATTTAGGATGCACTTGCATGATCTTCTCGTGCAAAATTCATTTGATGAACGTATATGTGTCTGCTTGCTGTAATCCTACCTGCTTTACTATATGTACTATTGTAGTGTGGGATTCTGAGGCTCAGGACCCTCCTCAAATAAGGCCTACTACTTGGTTGATACTTGATAGATGCTTCATTTATCATGTTACTCTCTTGATTCGCAACCTGAACATGCATTTTATGTCTGAAGATAATTAATGCAATATGAGTATATGACACAAATAGATGGAAAATACTTGATACGATTATATGGTGTACTCAGTGCTGATAGGGCGTACACAGGCAGTCTTACCCTTGCATTTTTTGCATGGAGGCAGAACAGACCAAAATTTTCATGAAAAAAATCACATTACTCCAAGGCAACTAGCTGGCGGCTCATCCCTAGCTCCCGCCAAACACCATAGTTGCCCTTCCTCTAAAATCTGTCAGAGGACGAGTTGCATGCGGGTGCAGTCCCATTAAACACACACATAGTGGCTCTGATATTATATTTGGTCACCCAAATAAGAACCAAATAAGAATACAGTTAACCTTTAATACTTCCATGACTATAATTACCTCTACTTTGAAGATCTTGAACTTTTGTAATTGCAGGCTACTCCTTGTCTTCATCTCCTAACTGTGTCCCTCCATCCTGTGCATCCTCTTTTTTTTTTTTGAAATTTTAATTGTTGCACAAGCTTTCCTTTTATTTCCCATATCTGCTTTCCCTGTCTAATTTGATATCCTTACATCTACCACATTAATGTTACAAACTCGAATGATGTTATTTTCATGAAAATCTTACCATCCTAGGCAGGCTGTTTATGTTTTCAATGGGTCATTTGTTGTGTCATGATTCCATTTCTTTCAAATGTTGCAATAGCTGAGCTCTGAGGAAATTTTATTCTCTCAGTGATACACTGATACTACTACATCTGATTTATCATTTACTTTACATGCTTTGTTCTATCAAGTTCGGGAATGCTTCCCAATGCATTTCTGAAGATGTAATAGCATCTAGGGTGGATAAATGAAATGTTTATCTGGCTAATCAATAAAACTAACCTTTTCAACTTCCATGGATATTTAATTTACTGTTTAAACAGTATTGGTTGAACTTTCTATTTCCATTACCATGTGAGTGCACTTATTTGTTTATTTTTCATCAGAATTTGTCTATAGTTCGGTGCTGCTCTTGTTTTTGCTTTTCCGCACCTTTTTTTGTCAATTTTCTAGACAGCATGTTCATATGGTTCATGTTTTTGGAACTCTTGAAAATCCCAATACCCGGAAACCATTAATCATGGAGTACTCGATCATGCAGTTTCATCTTCCTTAGTCCTTACTGATTCAAATCTGGAATTCTGGACTGCATAGGAATAGATGAGACAGCAGGAAGGCTAGTTGCCGTATCTCTTGAGGCTGACTTCCTTTTAGGGTTTCTTCTTGCTTTTCGATTACAAGGTGCAGCCGTACAGGTTAACCTTTAATGGCCACTAGCATCTAATAGATAGGTGTAACGAATGGATCTGCTAGATAACTATATAACTAAAAAGAAGGCTAACAAACTAATCGCATAACTCGTTGTGTGCTGCCATGCTGCTTCTCTTGTGCATATGCTGCTGCCACATGGCCATTCCCTGCCACACAAGCCCAAGCCCATAACAAATTCTCTTGATTATGAGTTTGTATTATTGCCTTGTTCACACAGCTATTAACTTTTTTGTAAACTCCAAAAAAAACATATATCTGATTGGTTGGAGCACTTGGCTTTTGTTGTTCTTTTCTCAATATAATATTTTTTTCTTGAACAACTTAGGAGAATTATGTGTTATTTCATTAAGAATGAGAAAGAGACTACAAAATTTACCGAAATAATGGGGGAGGGGTCATGAGATCTCCCCCTAAAAAAACCCAACACACATCCTGCCTTACTAGCCTTTGAACAAGGGAGATGACTGCGACCTTCACAACCTACCTAGTCCCTAAAGGTCAGGGGAGAGCCACCTTATGAGGTGCCCCTGGAGGGCCGTAGCACCAGCCATGCACCAGAAACTGCCCTCCTCAGCCGCATTGTATAAGAGGGTCTGAACATCTGGGCGAGCTCCCTAAAAAACACAAGCGTTCCTGTGCTTCCAGAGCTCCCAAACAAGAAGGATGATCAGGGAATTAAGTCCTTTGTGCATCTCCTTTGGAACACTTCTTAAAGTATGACACCACCAGCCATAGAAGCGACTAGTAGATTCTGGAACCCTTACTGTTAAAATTTTAATTTCTGGAAGATCAAGGTCCAGACCTGCCTTGCAAACTCACATGAGGTGAGGAGGATGTGTTGAATATTTTCTTCGGCCTGGTCGCAGAAGGGGCAAGCTGCCAGGTGAGGGAGGCCTCTTTTGGCAAGGTGATCCACAGTCCAGCATCTGTTGTTGAGAGCAAACAAAAAAAAGCATTTTAGAGGAGCCCAACATTTCCAAACTTTCCAAGAAGCAAACTTGATGGTCCCCTGAAATAAAAAAAAAAGTGCGGTTTGTGCCTACTTTGCTGCTATAGGAACCTGAAGTGGTCAATTTCCACTGATGTTTAATTACATCTCTCAAATATACGCTGGGCACTCTGTTACCTGTTTTTGTATGTTGTCCTCATCACCCATGCCTCATCCATCATCCATGTAGTAGCAAGCCCAAATACAAATTGGATCAGCCCAAGTAAACATTACTGGCCTGTTCTTTCTTTCTTTCTTTCTTTCTTTTTTTTTTTGGGGGGGGGGGGGGGGTGGGCTTATGGGAGGTGTTAACCTGGTTAGGGAAGGGAATTTTCGTGGCATATGCTGCCAGAACATTTTTGAGAATTTGCTCTCTGTATCACAGCTGAGGTGAGCTCATGTTACATGTTTATTTGGAGGGTTCTTCATACCACAGTTAACCTAATTGGAATGTTAGTTTATTGCATGAACAGAAAATCCTGGCTCTGTATGGTACCAAGATTACCAGATTTGAACATATTCTAATTGGAACTTAGGAAGGAAAAGGCTTTTGCAAGTTTTTTTTTTAAAAAAAAACTGTTCATCATGTAAGATTGTATTGCATGTTAGTTGGCTGTAATAATCGTATAGGATTACAGTTAGACGTTGCGATACTTAGATATGCAACTTTTTATAGTTTATTAATTGCTATTGACTGCATTTTACAAGCTACTAGGTCAGCCGGGGTTTGACCGGTGTTCCTTATTTCAAATTAACACTTATGGCATGCTACACTTTCACGGTACATAGGAGCGTAGTTGTACCAGTTAACAACCATTACTTGACAAAACACGATGATTAGTAATGTCAACTTGAAGCCTGTGTCTTTTGAAAATATCTGGAAACAGAGCAGGAACTATGTTTTACCATTTTGAAACACATAATATTTAACTAGAAATCCATCAGACGGTCAATACCTTTCAGTTACCTTCTGGTTACCAGCTAGAGCCAGTATTCTATTGATTTATGTTCTGGTTTTGACTTGCCCCTCTGGTTTACACAAGGCCTTTATTGGGTGGAAGGTAAGTGACTTGGATTTGATTTCCTATTCTGCTGTCATTTGATTTCCTGGCACATATTAATATTTCGTCTTTATAACTAAATTTGCCAAAGCAATCCAATTCCAACTTAACAGCTCAGCCACTATACTAAAGTACTCCTTTTTCTGCCGAGTATAAGAAGCAGTAATCAGTTTATTAATTGTGATGATAATATGTCTGTAATGATTTAGCCTTTCGATAAAAAGGGATGCCGGCATCAGTTCAATGTATGTGCATTCTTGGGGCCATATATACTTGTCGATATATTATGATGCCTAGTGCTTTTAGTAAAGAGACGGCCACAACTCCTAGAAAAATATAACCTGGTGGGGCAACATGTACCCCAGTGTTCCACAAAAGGATTACCAGGATGTGCCACATTCAAAGTTATGGTCGGCTCTTACTTATGTGCAGCTACTGTCAAGTGCTGGGAACAAGATCTGTGGTAAAATCCAGTGTAGGGCAGTGGGCACATTTGTTAGCCTCCTTGCTCCACTTCTTTTACCATCTGTGCCCCACAATACTGGCAAAGCTCTTCGAACTTTGTTTTTCTTTTTTCCCTCCAAAATATTGTGTGGTGTGAGCCTCTCAATTTTTTCGGGCATTCATGTTGTTATACAAAAGGCTCTATCATGCTGGAGCACAAGATGGCATCATTGTTGAATCATTGTACACTTTGGCCTTCCTAGATGCCTTTTGCAACAGAATGTGCTACGGAAAATTTCTGTGGAAATCTCTTTGTTCTGAATAATATAAAGGGAATAAACCTTTTATTTCTCCTTTTTTTTTCTATCTGTGATCACTATGCCCGACCATTTGTATTTGAGAGTAAAGAGAAAATAGACACCCAAAATTTTTTGAGCGGTTCTTTTTCACTTGCGGGCCACAGCTGAGGTTCTTTTTTCTCCCTGGCCCATAGAATTTTTCGCTTTCCCTTTTAACAGCTGAGCTGCCAATTCCGTGCGTCAGGCGGAATAAAATCAGCATGGCAATGGCAATTTGCTTTCCCAAGCATGAAAAGTCAGGCATGTACGTCAACAGCTTCAAGAGGTAACGTACGTGATCGAACTACATCACGTATACTTTTTATGTCTTTTTTGACATTTGGAATACCTTTCGTCTGCTTTATTTTTCCCTTTCTCCTCCCATCTGCTGATGTCTTTTTTTTTGTGAGCATTATAGTGGCCCTTACATCCTAATCCCATACTGTATTCCTGTTAATTGGATGGCAGCAGCTCTCCTACCCTCACTCTCAGGTCCCAGCCGCATCTACACCCCCTCCCATAGGCCATATGCATCTAAATTACTGCTAAACCTCGTGCCCATGATCAATGATAGTGCTGTCTAGAGTTTAATTTCTGCCGTTTTCATCGCCAAACATGAAGCATCCAGTGATGTTCCATCTATGGTTACAGGTCGTAATATACATCTTCACACTACGACAGGGACCGTTTTTATTGTAGTTTTCATGCATTTAAGTAGCTCTCGACTGTTTTCTTCTCCTGTCCCTTCCCGGTTTGGTTGTGACTACTCCAACACTGTCCTGCCTATAGCAGGTTAACTTAACCCTGCAGTTGTTTTCAGTATCTATGTCCTTTTCCCCTAATGTGTTTTCAGTATTTATCTTCTCTCCTACCCTTGCAATTTTACATTTCTATTCCCACGTGCATCTGAACTACTCCGTGGTCAATACTAATGCTGTCTAGTAGGATTATATGTATACTAATGCTATGTAGGATCATACGTACCAATGTACCATGAATACCTCCAGTAGCAGCCAGCATCGATGCTGACTAAACCTGTCGCTGGCTGCAAACCCCAAGCCGAGACAGAACAACCGCACGAGTGGAACCTGAGCCTAGGACGGCGAACTGCTATGTCCGGGTGCCGTCGTTGCTGCGAGATGGCTACACACTACACGGACAGACAGTTTCCTTTGTTCAAGGGTCTCTCTAGCTTTTGTGCCCTGGAGTCCTGGACCATGCGTGCTCTTGATCCCTGAACCGTATTCTATCAACTTTGCCGCTAATCATGCATAACCCAGGCCTGCCACACACGTCCCATGCTCCATGATCTGAATGCTCCATCCTGATGCCCCGAATCCGAGAATGGACAACGTGAAATTATAAGAAAAGCATATATAGTTCTCCATAGATTCCTATAAAAAATTTCCAGCAACTTGTTAGGAGGTGACCACACCTGCTGTGCTGCTCATGCGTAGCAGCTGTTCTCTCTCCAAGTTTTTGTTTTCGACAAGTTTGACAAGGATTGGAAAAAATGTATGAACCATCCATTAATAGAGATTGGACGGTAAGAAAATAAGTAGCGAATGCTCATGCGTTGCTAACTTGCTATTCCTGGCGTCCGCAGCTGTGAAATCGGTCCCGTCTCGGCATCAGGCCCGGGGGGACATGATGTCGCCGTGCCGAGGCAACGTTGTCGCCCGTTTTTGTCAGGATTACCTCAACCACCCGACTGACCCCTGGCCTCACGAGTTTTTATTTTCCTTTTTTGCATTTTGTTTACAGTCTTCTTCTCGTGGCAACATAAGTTTGTCTTTGAGCATTAATCTTAGGGTGCCGGATTGGATGGGATGGGATTAGATGCCAGGATGCTTGTCATTTTGCCTAATCCGCTGTGAAATGAGTTGCCAACGTTGCCTTGTACTTTTGGCTTGTACACTGTGCTGTCACACCAGCACCTGCATATAGCTGAGCCTTCTGCAATTTATACTGCGTTCACCTTTCGTTTGGACTTATGTATCTATCAATTTACTGCATTCACCTTTCGCTGGACTATGTATCTATCTGTTGAGTGCCGATAGGTTTTCATTCACAAAATCTCCCAGGCTTGTAGACAGGTTTTCATTCATTCATAAAATTTCTCAGGCTTGTAGCTATTGGATTGAAACCTGATGTTTTGGTTTCATCGGTCTCTGATTGTTTTCATCGTGGCAGAAAAATCGCGATAAAATGCATGTGGCTTTCCAAAACATTTTGTTTCATCGGCCTCTGATATATTGTTTGGATCTGTAATGTAGCATGGGCTAGTTCATATATGTGGATATGTATTTTAAGAGTTTAGTGACCTAGATAATACATTTTGCCAAGTTTTAAGGGGCGGATTGGTATCGCTGGTGCCGGCCTGGACTATCATGTTAGCAAATGGGTTAGCCTGGACCTGTGATGTTGCGTGTGCCTAGTTCATATACGTGGATTTGTATTTTGGAGGATTAGCAACCTATAAATGATACTTTCTGTCAAGTTTAAAAGGCATTGGTGCATTTTACTCTTCTTTTTTACTACAAAACATTCAAAATATGAGATATTTTTTTCATAAAATACATTGACTTTGTATGTAAACATTTTCTTCGTCTGCCTAAATAGAACATTTAAGTCATATGCCCTAACTCTTTCACGTACCAGAACATTGCAAATCTGACAAATGTTTGCAAAAAAGAAAAAAAAAGCATCGTGTTTTATTTTATTTTATTTTATTTTATGCGTGCGTGTGCGTGTCAATGTATTACATGAGTATAATATGGTGTTTAATTTCAGCAGTACATCATCTTTTCGTTTGGTTTGAAAAATGCAATGAGTTAATCCACCGACATTCTATTCCTCACAAACTACCACTAATACGAGTTATATAGTCTTTTCACCGGATCTAAGGAATTGACTTCTAATGCCACCAATAACAACACAACAACATTTTTTTTAATAATCTACTCCCTCCGTCCTGGTTTAAATGCACCTCTGTGGTTCAAAATTTTTCCGATAATAATCGATACATATAGGCCTGGCAGAGGCGTGCAGCTCTAGCGCTGAACCAACAACAGAGCAGAGTGCAGCACCGAGTAGACTATTTTGTCCTAGAACATTCTGTGTTCTTCTTTGGCCCGGTTTAGTTTTAAAAAAAATTGTAAAATTTTTTAGATTCTCTGTCACATCGAATCTTTAGATACATGCATGAAGCATTAAATATAGATAAAAAATAAAACTAATTACACAGTTTAGACGAAATGGACGAGACAAATCTTTTAAGCCTAATTAGACCATGATTGGATACTAATTGCTAAATAACAACGAAATTTGCTATAGTATCATTTTTTTAAAAAAATTTGCAACTAAACAGGCCCTCTTTGTTCCAGCTGGCCACAGCGTACAGTATTCGTTTAACTATGCAATAATACTTTAGTGATTCACTGTACCTGCTGGTCTAGGTAGGGATAAAAACGGACGGATTTTTTTTCGTACCGTCCCGTTCCGTTTTCTACATTTTTTCGTCCGTTTCCGTATTTGCGATATCCCGTTTTCGTATTTGCGGAAGTAGAAAATGGTGTTTTCCGTTCGTTTCCGAGTTGTCGGTGTTCGGACCAAGGGGGTCCTAAACCAACGAGTAAATGCTGCGTGACTCTTTCCTGGATGGTGATGCAAGGAGAACACACGGGGGTTTATCCTGGTTCGGGCAAAAGAAGGCCCTACGTCCAGCGGGGAAGAGAGGTTTGTATTTCCTTGCACCGAGGTGCTCGTGTAGGGGTTACAAGCAGGCGAGAGAGGGTGTCGAGCCCCAAGTCTCAAAGAGAAAAAGGAGAAAGGTGGTTGCTTGAGATGTTGATCTCTGGCTTTCCTTGTTCGATCGGGTGGTTGGTTGTTTTGTCCTTCCGTGATGCTTCTTGTTCGTCCTCCTCCTTTGGTTCGCCCTGGCCTGCCTTTTTATAGGGCGAGAGGTGGCCAAGTCGAGGGGAGGCTTGAGGCGATGTTTCGTCGATTCCTGTTGAGTTGACTGTAGCGACGTGGCTTCGGGATGGCCGGCCATCCCCGGGTACCCTGACGCGGTACGGGACAAGAGGGTGAAATGACCCAGAGTGCCAGGCCATACCGTCCTTCGAGCTAAATCGAGCGTTGGGGCCGGGTCGAGGCCGGGTCGAGGTCGGATGGATAAGGCCGAATCCCTGGTATCGCGGGGACGGACCTTGTCTTATCCTCCCTCGAGGGTGATTGACGGTGAATAGTGCGCGGTATGGCGGATACAGTGACGGCTTTCACCTCCCATCACGGGATGGGCGGTAAAACAGTGAGACTTGACGTGGGTATTGTTCCCGCGTTGACCCATGCCGTAGCCATGCCGGTCGGTGGTAGTAGGTAACCGCATTGAATGCTATGGCTTTTGTCCTGGGTAGGTAAAGAAAGGGTGTCGAGGGGGCCGGGGCGCGGTCGAGGCGCCCCGTCGAGCGGGCCTCGTACGAGTCGGAGCCGGAGCGCGGTCGAGGCGCCCCGTCGAGCGGGCCTCGTACGAGTCGGAGCCGGAGCGCGGTCGAGGCGCCCCGTCGAGCGGGCCTCGTACGAGTCGGAGCCGGGACGCGGTCGAGGCGCCCCGTCGAGCGGGCCTCGTACGAGTCGGAGCCGGGGCGCGGTCGAGGCACCCCGTCGAGCGGGCCTCGTACGAGTCGGAGCCGGGACGTGGTCGAGGCGCCCCGTCGAGCGGGCTATCTTTTCATTGTGATTTCGGTTATGTTAGTTTTTTGGCGATAGGTGTGGGTACCCCCGTACTGTTGGTACCGACAGTAGCCCCCGAGCCTTTGGGTGAGTGTGTGATCACTCTCCCAGAGGTTAGTCAGAACTGGAGTCGTAGCGTCGTGATTTTTCCGGTGGGGGCGCGCGAGCGCACCCGCCGGGTGTAGCCCCCGAGGCCTCGGTGGAGTATGGAGACTCCTCCGAGGTCTTGTTCGCGTTTGATTGGGGGACATTTCGTTGCGGTCAAGCCCCCGAGCCTCGTGCGCGCGAGGTCGATCAGGGTCCCGGCTGTCTTTCTCTGTGCGACCCTCACGCTCCTTTTTCGAAAAAAGGAGGAGGGGTGGAGAATGTCGTACTACCCTCGTTTGGGCCCGAGTTACGACGATCTTCGGTGAGCTGCTAGCGGGGGAATTCGAGTGAGAACCCGTGCCCCGTTCGTTAGGGGTCGGCTAGTGGCCCGGAGGCGCCCTCAAAAAATGCCGAGAAGCGGTTGTGTGGATCTCGATTCCCTTCGACAGGATTCGAGGGCTCGATGCCTCCCCCGGAGGGATTCCTACCACAACCTTCTCCTTCGGCCTCGAATACGTCCTGGGGTGCCTCGAGAGCGTGGCTCGAGCCCTTGGCCATGTACAGGCGCACCCTGTGTCGTCCCTAACTCTGTTGCTCGAGGGCAGCTGTCGAACCCCGTTCGAGGGCCAGCTTTCGCTCCCTCGAGACTTATTGCGGGTTTCGCACCCATTTTTGCGGTCGGGACCCCGAGCCTCGCACGCACGAGGTCGATCAGAGTCCCGGCCGTCTTTCGCGACCCTCACGCTCCTCTTTCGAAAAAAGGAGGAGGGGTGGAGAATGTCATACTACCCTCGTTTGGGCCCGAGTTACGACGATCTCCGGTGAGCTGCTAGCGGGGGAATTCGAGTGAGAACCCGTGCCCCGTTCGTTAGGGGTCGGCTAGTGGCCCGGAGGCGCCCTCAAAAATGCCAAGAAGCGGTCGTGTGGATCTCGATTCCCTTCGACAGGATTCGAGGGCTCGATGCCTCCCCCGGAGGGATTCCTACCACAACCTTCTCCTTCGGCCTCGAATACGTCCTGGGGTGCCTCGAGAGCGTGGCTCGAGCCCTTGGCCATATACGGGCGCACCCTGGGTCGTCCCTAACTCTGTTGCTTGAGGGCAGCTGTCGAACCCCGTTCGAGGGCCAGCTTTCGCTCCCTCGAGACTTATTGCGGGCTTCGCACCCATTTTTGCGGTCGGGACCCCGAGCCTCGCACGCACGAGGTCGATCAGAGTCCCGGCCGTCTTTCGCGACCCTCACGCTCCTTTTTCGAAAAAAGGAGGAGGGGTGGAGAATGCCGTACTACCCTCGTTTGGGCCCGAGTTACGACGATCTCCGGTGAGCTGCTAGCGGGGGAATTCGAGTGAGAACCCGTGCCCCGTTCGTTAGGGGTCGGCTAGTGGCCCGGAGGCGCCCTAAAAAATGCCAAGAAGCGGTCGTGTGGATCTCGATTCCCTTCGACAGGATTCGAGGGCTCGATGCCTCCCCCGGAGGGATTCCTACCACAACCTTCTCCTTCGGCCTCGAATACGTCCTGGGGTGCCTCGAGAGCGTGGCTCGAGCCCTTGGCCATGTACGGGCGCACCCTGGGTCGTCCCTAACTCTGTTGCTCGAGGGCAGCTGTCGAACCCCGTTCGAGGGCCAGCTTTCGCTCCCTCGAGACTTATTGCGGGTTTCGCACCCATTTAAGACATACCTGGAGATATTTCGTTGGCCGGGCGCGTTTTTTCGGGAGACGAGACCGGCGCGTTATCGGCGTATGGTTACGACGTGGGGAGCGGCCACGTGCTCAGTTCCTGCGAGATATAAGGAAACGGTTAGGTGAGCGGGTTTATCGCGAAAAACTGCTCCTTACTTTTCGCGCGGCCGTTGGGCTTCCGTCCGAGCATATAAAGCTAAGGCCTTGGGGTCTCCGTTCCCCACCGGTTACTTGCATCCCTGCAATCCTTTGCCCTAGACATCCCCTGCCACATCGCGTTCTTCGTCCGTCTTGCCGCAGCCACCGCATCCTTTCCTTCCATCCCCTTCCGACGACATCGATGGCAGGAAAGAGCCTGGGTCCATCAGGTCGAGGCCTGGGTCCGTCAGGTCGAGGCCGCGAAAGGGCGCCTGCGACATCAACAAGGGTCAGCCAACGCCGCGGCGGTTGCCGGCCCGGAGTCCGCCGTCGAGGGGGCCGAACCAGCAAAGGCGGCGGCTCTTGACGTGGTCAAGGCGGAGCCCAGGCCGTTGGGGACGACCGAGGCTGCCGTTGCGGTCGCGACGAGCGAGGCACCCGTCCGCGACGCGGAGCGGGCGGGTGCTGACGTGACCAGGGAGGAGGTCGCTTCGGTGTCAGGGCAAGAGATGGTCCTGGCGAAGGGGTCGCAGCCGCGACAAGGCCCGTTGGCAGAGCCAGCGGGCATGGTGGAGATCGGGGCGGTCGAGCCCCTACCCGGAGCACCCGAAGAAGAGGCGCCGACTCCGGCGGTGCCGACGGTCGAGGCGCGGGTACCGGAGCCGTCGTCGGTCGAGGCACCGGCTCCGGAGGCGCCGGCGGTCGTAAGTGCCCGCCCTCACGCTCCCCTCGACAACATCTCCCTGGACAAGGGAAAACAAACGATAGGGGTCGAGGGGGGTGAGGTCGCGGACCAGGCCGGTGTCGCGACGGCTGTTGGAGAGGTGGATACCGCGGGCGAGGCCGGTCCTTCCGCGGGACCGGGAGACGCCCCGGCCGGGTCATCCTTCTCGTGGCCCGACATCGCCGCGCTGGCGATAGCGCGGGTCGAGGCGGAGCTGCCGAAGTGGGGGGGGGCCGTCCCTTGAGTTTAGGGACGCTACGAACCCCGACGCCGAGCCCGTCTTTGTCCTGAGCGACAAAGATGAGGTGCACCGATGGGAGTACCTCGAGGGCGTCCGCCAGCACCTCGACCGGTTGCTCCGAGTGGCGTCCGGTGCCGTGCGGAGTATGGGGGATGCCACCGTGGTATGATCGACCCGTCGGCTCGCTTGATACGCTGTTTTTTCTTCGGATTTGTGACCTTTTCGAATCGCGTTCAGGAGCTGAAGGAGTACTCCCGCCGCAAGTCGCTCTTCATCCGGGACGAGAGTGGCGTGTGGGGCGCACTGTCCCAGCAACGGGTTCTGGTCGAGGAGGCCCAGAAACGGCTATTCGATCGGAACGCCGAGATGGCTGAACTGCGCGTCGCATACGCCACATTGAAGGAAGAGGCGGCGCAGGCATGGGCGGCCGAGGTCGTGATGCGCACAAGCCTGGACAAGGCTCGGGAGGAGGCTGCCCAGGCGCGCAGGGACCTCGAGCCCTTGTCTGCGCGGGTGAAGGAGCTCGAGGAGGATGTTTCCCAGGTCAGTCTTCAGCGCGACGCCTTTCACGCCGAGGTCACGACGCTGCAGGGAGCCGTCCAAAAGAAGGACGCAGCTCTCGAGTCTGCTCGGCAGGAGGTCGAGGCGCTAAAGGCAGCCATCCGTGACAAGGACAGCGCCTTCCTGGGGCTCGAGCGAACATGTGGGGGGCTCCGCGACGAGGTCGTGGGCCTGCAGACCCACGTCGAGGGTAAGTGTGGTTGTTATAGTCACGACGTTGAAGGCCCCGCGTTGGGCACTAATTTGTTTGTCGTGTTTCAGAGCTGGAGAGAGAGAACCGAGAGGCCCAATCGTGCGCCAACTCCTTCCAGAGCCTCTTCGAAGCCGAGGTCCGGAGGACCCAACTTCTCCAGGGCGCAATCACCACTGTGTGTGATGGCCTAGGGGTCGAGCCCGACACCGACACCGGGGAAGATGTTCCGGGGAACTCCTTCGTCCGACGGATGGTGGCGCTGGGCCGCCTTGCCCGGGAGAAGATACGGAACGGCCTCCATCACGGCGTGAAGAGGGCGCTGGCCGTCGTCCGTTCGGGGTTTGTGTTTGACATGAGGCTCGTTGCCGAGGGCTTCATCACAGACCCCGATCGGACGGACGAGGAGAACGAGGACGCCTGCGTGGAGCTGATCGAAGCCGCCGAAGAGCCTGGGAGTCGTCTGGCCTCGGTTTTTGAAGCCGAGGTGGTTCCTCCTGCCGACGACGAAGGCCTGTGAGCCAAATCTGGGCATGAAGGCCCATGTAATAAGTTAGTATCTCGAATTTTGATCATGGTGGCCGCGGAGGCCTAAAAGACTCGAAACGTAAACCGGTTTGCGGTTGATTTAGTTTTACTCGAGCTTTTCTTCCCTTTATCGCACGGATCGTGTTCTCGCGTGATTTACCTAGCGCGCAGCTACATCCTTTGGCGTAAGGGAGCGAGTGGAGGTACCATAGCCTCGGAGGCGTAAGTGATCTCGCGGCTCGACTGCCCTCGAGCTTCAGGGTGATGTTGCGGCCTAGTAAATCGTGTGAGAGCCTGATCTAAGCGACAGGGGGTATGTTCTTTTTTAATTTTAGGAACCGTTGTTTAGATCTTCTCAGCGTGAAGGCATACCTCTAAAAGGTGTAAGGGTTGAGTGGAGGTACCGTAGCCTCGGAGGCGTAGGTGATGCTCCAGACTCGAGAGCCCTTTCGAACCTTAGGGTGCTCTTTCAGCGAAGTCGATCTAAGAAGCGGTTCTTAAATTTAAAAAAGAGCATAAGTTTTTTCGGGGACCGGGGGTTCCCCCCTTCAGCCCCCGAGGGAGGGTCGACTCTGGGAGTGCAGGGTCGATCCTTCCTCATTACGAAACGAAAAATTTTGAACATCGCTGTATTCTTTATTGACGAAAAAGGAAATACAGAGCCTCGAGGCTTTTTAAGGAAAGAAGCGACGTAGCTGTTCAATGTTCCAAGCGTTGGTGAGGATTTTGCCCTTCTCGTTGGATAGCTTGTAGGTGCCCGGCTTTAGTACTTCTGCGATGATGTACGGCCCTTCCCATGGTGGTGTGAGCTTGTGCCGTCCCTTGGTGTTCTGGTTCCGCCGTAGCACCAAGTCACCAACGTTGAGGTCACGCTTGCGGACGTATCTGTCGTGGTAGCGTCGGAGACCCTGCTGGTACCTGGCAGAATGCAACAGAGCCACATCTCGGGCTTCCTCGAGCTGGTCGAGGGCATCCTGTCTCGTGGCGTCGTTGTGTCCTTCGTTGTATGCCTTCAACCTCGGGGACCCGTATTCTATATCGGTTGGTAGCATAGCCTCAGACCCGTAGACTAAGAAAAACGGAGTGAACCCCGTGGCTCGACTCGGCGTTGTTCTTAGGCTCCACAGGACCGAGGGTAGCTCGGCAGCCCATCTTTTGCCATGTTTGTTTAGTTTGTCAAAGATTCTGGGCTTAAGGCCTTGTAGAACCATGCCGTTGGCACGTTCCACTTGCCCATTTGTTTTTGGATGAGCCACGGCCGACCAGAGCACACGGATGTGGTGGTTGTCGCAGAAATCCAAAAACTTTTTGCCAGTGAACTGGGTGCTGTTGTCCGTGATGATACAGTTGGGGACCCCGAAGCGATGGACAATGTTGGTGAAGAAGAGTACAGCTTGTTCGGACCTGATGCTGGTGATAGGGCGGGCCTCGATCCACTTGGAGAATTTGTCGATTGCGACGAGCAAGTGGGTGAAGCCGCCGGTCGTCCTTTTCAGTGGTCCGACAAGGTCGAGCCCCCAAACGGCGAACGGCCATGTGATGGGGATAGTTTGTAGGGCATGTGCCGGAAGATGAGTTTGTCTCGCATAGTACTGACAACCCTCGCAGGAGCGTACTAGCTTGACAGCGTCGGAGACCGCGGTCGGCCAATAGAATCCTTGTCGAAAGGCGTTTCCGACGAGGGTTCGAGGCGCAGCGTGGTGACCGCAAGCCCCCGAGTGAAGATCGCCGAGCAGATCTCTGCCTTGCTCTTTCGTGATGCAACGTTGGAGGATACCGGTAGGGCTACGACGGTAGAGCTCCCTGCTGTCGCCCATGATCACAAAAGTTTTGGCCCGGCGTGCGATCCGTCGAGCCTCAGTCCTATCCGAGGGGAGGTCCCCCTGGATGAGGTAGTCGAGGTACGGGACGCGCCAATCAGGCTCGAGGTCAGACGGCGACGTCGAGTCTTCTACCTGCATGGCTTCAGCCCCTGTCGAGGGGGCTTCTGCTTCAGGTGGAAGGTCGATCGACGCCTCGTCGACCCCCTACAGTGATGACACCGTTTGGGCCAGGCATTTTGAGCTTGAGGTAGGTGTAGTTCGGGATCGCCATGAACTTGGCGTAGCATGGGCGTCCCAGGATAGCGTGGTACGTTCCACGGAATCCGACCACTTCGAAAGTGAGAGTTTCCTTTCGGAAGTTGGCCGGTGTGCCAAAGCAAACAGGCAGATCGACCCGCCCGAGGGGTTCCGCCCGTTTCCCTGGCACGACTCCGTGGAAGCCCCCGACGCTAGGCTGGAGGCGCGCTCTGTCGACCCCCAAGAGGTCGAGGGTCTGAGAATAGATAATGTTGAGGCTGCTTCCGCCGTCCATGAGCACTTTGGTGAGGCGTGTGTTGGCGATGACGGGGTCAACGACGAGTGGATAGACCCCCGGGTTGGGGACGTAGTCTGGGTGGTCATCACGGTCGAAAGTGATGGCCACCGCAGACCAATCAAGGAAACGAGGTACTGCCGATTGTACGGGGAAGACCTCGCGCCGTTCTCGCTTGCGCTGACGCGCAGAGAGGCAGGTCGAGGGTCCTCCGTAGATTATGTAGCAGTCGCGGATCTCGGGAAATTCCCCGTCCTTGTCGTCACCCTTAGGGTCCTCCCCCTTGTCGTCCTTCTTGGCGCCGGCACCCCCGAAGTACCTGCGCAGCATGTGACAATCCTCGAGGTTATGGTTAGTGAGCCCCTTGTGGTAGGGACACGGCTCTTTGAGCATTTTGTCGAAGACGCCCCCGCCGGGGGGGCCTCGAGGTTTCTTGTGCTCGGTAGCAGCGACGAGCTCGTCGGCCGGGGCCTCGAGCTTGCCCTGCTGGCCTTTCTTCTTCTTGCGGTTGTTTCTCTTGGGGCCTCGGGTGGAACTCGTGGGGTCGTCGACCTTCTGCTCCTCCCTCGCCGGCTCGCCGCCAAAGATCGCACCAACCGCCTCCTCGCCGGAGGCGAAGTTGGTGACGATGTCCATCAATCCGTTGGCAGTGAGCGGGGTGTTACGGCCCAACTCCCGGACCAACTCCTTACAGGTGGTACCGGAGAGGAAGGCCGTAATCACGTCGGAGTCGGTGATGTTGGGGAGCTCGGTGCGCTGCCGGGAGAAGCGCCGGATGTAGTCCCGGAGGGACTCATCTGGTTTCTGCTTGCAGCCCCGGAGGTCCCACGAGTTGCCGGGGCGCATGTAGGTTCCCTTGAAATTTCCCTCGAACACCCTCACGAGATCGTCCCAGTCGTGGATCTACCAAGGTGGGAGATCCTCGAGCCAGGCTCGGGCGGTGTCGGAGAGGAACAGGGGGAGTTGCCGAATGATGACCCGGTCGTCGGTGGCCCCGCCCAACTGACACGCCAAGCGGAAATCGGCGAGCCAAAGTTCGGGTTTGGTCTCGCCGTTATACTTGGTGAGAGTCATAGGGGGACGGAACCGAGCCGGGGGCACCGTCTCACGGATAGCCCTACTGAACACCCGAGGACCTGGGGGTTCGGGTGAAGGGCTACGGTCTTCCGAGCTGTCGTAGCGTCCGCCCCTGTGGACGTGGTAGCCTCGAGCTACACCGTCACCGTGTTTGCGCGTGCGACGCTCGACGATGTTGCCACGGGTGTCTCGAGGCTCGCGGTCGTTGGCGATGGGCTTAGGGGCCGGTGCTACCCGGTTTCGCCAGGCAGGCTCGGGATGAACCGAGGCTTCTCTCTCCTGTCGGGAAGGCTCGAGGGTCCGCTCCGAGGCCGCTTCGCGCCGCCTCAAGGCAGAGCTCTCGGCCTGCTGCATGGCGGCAGTCTCGAGGAGTCCTCGGATTTCGTCTCGAGCCCGACGGGCGTCAGGGTTTGACGGCTCGGGCATGTTGCACAGGAGCATGGCGGCGGCGACGATGTTTTGGCTGGCTCGAGCGAAAACCGGAGGGTCGACCGCCCGGTCCTCGTCGATGCGACGGTTGACGTCGCGAGCTCTCTCACGAGCTCTCCCGCCAAATACGTGTTCCGCACGCCCACGCTCGAGGGTTTGCTGGAGAAGATCCAGGTTTTCCCGTTCCTCGTCAAGCTGGTCCTGCAACTCGCGAATCTGTCTGAGCTGCGCTCCTTGATCCGCAAGGAACTGGGGCTCGTTTCGCTCGGCAGGAAGTTCGACATGAGGGGGCGTGTGCCTTCCTTCGACCGGCTCTTCGTCCTCAGATTCCGAGGTGCTTTCAACGTCGATGTTGAAGCACTCGCGAGTCGGATCATAGGTGTCGTCAGCCGAGTCGGAGTCAGGAGCGCCAAAGTAGTAATATGACGGGGGAATGTGTGGCCGTTGCCAACCGTCACCGCGGTGACGATATGAAGAAGCAGTCACACGAGGCTCTGTTTCCGGTGTCTCGGTAGAGTCCCGATAATCAGAAGCCGGCGCGGACGCAACGAGGTCCAGAGTGGAGCGTAGATGGTGTCCGGGAAGTTCCTCATAAGCGCTCATGCGAGTGCTCACGGAGGATGCATACACCCGGGCAACCGAGTCCAGCCCAAACGGGAATGGTGATGGGGACGTCGCTGCCCGTGGCGAAATAGATGCTACGGACAGTGGTGTCTCACCGGACGGGGGAGCGGCGGGATTCTTCGTCGGCACGCCACCCTCAGCCAGGCTCATCCTTCCCAAATCTTCCAAAAGGAGATCTAGGCTGGCGCCTGTCTGGGGGGTGCCGGACTGGGGGATCCCATCGCCCTCCGCCAGGTGGAGACGGTGGTTGTACCGGGCTCGCCGTCGCCGGGCGGCCCGCGCCCGCCTGGAGCGACGGTGCCGGTTGACTGCTCCCCCGGGCTGGGAGAGCTCGTAATCCTCGTCGGTTGGGTGCCTGGGTGGAAGTAGGATCATGTCGTAGCCAGAGCCGAGCGACAGGAACTCCAAACTCCCAAACCAGATCACCGTACCCAACGGGATCGGGCGTTCGGGGTTAGCCATCCAGGAAGAACGGCGACAAAGCGAGGTTTGCACGCAGCGCTCCCCTACCTGGCGCGCCAACTGTCGGTGTTCGGACCAAGGGGGTCCTAAACCAACGAGTAAATGTTGCGTGACTCTTTCCTGGATGGTGATGCAAGGAGAACACACGGGGGTTTATCCTGGTTCGGGCAAAAGAAGGCCCTACGTCCAGCGGGGAAGAGAGGTTTGTATTTCCTTGCACCGAGGTGCTCGTGTAGGGGTTACAAGCAGGCGAGAGAGGGTGTCGAGCCCCAAGTCTCAAAGAGAAAAAGGAGAAAGGTGGTTGCTTGAGATGTTGATCTCTGGCTTTCGTTGTTCGATCGGGTGGTTGGTTGTTTCGTCCTTCCGTGATGCTTCTTGTTCGTCCTCCTCCTTTGGTTCGCCCTGGCCTGCCTTTTTATAGGGCGAGAGGTGGCCAAGTCGAGGGGAGGCTTGAGGCGATGTATCGTCGATTCCTGTTGAGTTGACTGTAGCGACGTGGCTTCGGGATGGCCGGCCATCCCCGGGTACCCTGACGCGGTACGGGACAAGAGGGTGAAATGACCCAGAGTGCCAGGCCATACCGTCCTTCGAGCTAAATCGAGCGTTGGGGCCGGGTCGAGGCCGGGTCGAGGTCGGATGGATAAGGCCGAATCCCTGGTATCGCGGGGACGGACCTTGTCTTATCCTCCCTCGAGGGTGATTGACGGTGAATAGTGCGCGGTATGGCGGATACAGTGACGGCTTTCACCTCCCATCACGGGATGGGCGGTAAAACAGTGAGACTTGACGTGGGTATTGTTCCCGCGTTGACCCATGCCGTAGCCATGCCGGTCGGTGGTAGTAGGTAACCGCATTGAATGCTATGGCTTTTGTCCTGGGTAGGTAAAGAAAGGGTGTCGAGGGGGCCGGGGCGCGGTCGAGGCGCCCCGTCGAGCGGGCCTCGTACGAGTCGGAGCCGGAGCGCGGTCGAGGCGCCCCGTCGAGCGGGCCTCGTACGAGTCGGAGCCAGAGCGCGGTCGAGGCGCCCCGTCGAGCGGGCCTCGTACGAGTCGGAGCCGGGACGCGGTCGAGGCGCCCCGTCGAGCGGGCCTCGTACGAGTCGGAGCCGGGGCGCGGTCGAGGCACCCCGTCGAGCGGGCCTCGTACGAGTCAGAGCCGGGACGTGGTCGAGGCGCCCCGTCGAGCGGGCTATCTTTTCATTGTGATTTCGGTTATGTTAGTTTTTTGGCGATAGGTGTGGGTACCCCCGTACTGTTGGTACCGACACGAGTAATCCCGTTTTAATACGGAATATACCCGTATTTACCCCGTTTTCAATCTATGCTCAATATGTTTAACAATTACATGTCCTTATGTTATGTTAATATAACTACGAATCACCAAATATGCATGTTATGTTCACGTACATAGCATGTAAATGAATATTAAACTTTGTATATATTATTACATGACTTTATATATGTATATTTTGATAATATTCCGATTCCGTTTCCGTATGTCCACATATTCCGATTCCGTTTTTGAACCCGCATTTTCCGAACCCGCTCCCGTTTCCGCCAAAAAAATATAGAAACGGAACTAGAAATATGATTTTTTCCGTCCGTTTTCATCCCTAGGTCTAGGCGAGTGGAGTGCCAGATGAATCCTATCATTGCCTCGTAGGGGTAGCAGTGTCATTTCACAGGGTTACTAAATTGGCTGTTTGAAAGTGAGAAGTGCATTTAAACTTGGACGGCTACAGTAGTTCTACAGTATTTTTTTGTCAGTGGCAGTAGCCACCACTTAAATCAAACAGGTCCAATATTGTTAGACCGTCAAATACTGAAATATTCAGAAATAAGAATAACTACATCGATTTCAGGTGGTTAGGTTGTACCACAAAAACCTCAGTAGATAAGCTAAACCCTGTTTCCATATGTCGAATCTCTTTGACCAGCTTCCCTATGTATAATTTTTGGTTATGCTCTAATCCTGTTGCTTAGTGTTTAACCACAGTGACATCATATCTTGGATTCCCCCTTGCTGCTATGGCGTGATGCACCACCTCAATCTAAAATGAGAGGGTTCTTCAAGCCAGACACCTACGGAGTACAATCTATCCTTATATATCCTCCAAAGAGGTGAAGTTGAACGGATAACACCTGAGCCTGAATACGAATACAAATCATCGTGCACTTTGTACGTTTGTATTTGTCGAAAATTCGTCCGCGTACAGCGACCTGAACATCGAAACCCGATACGTTTTCTCACGGGACAAGACCTTAATCCGTGTTGCCATGACAGCGATAATAAGCGTAATAAACAGGAGCGAGGAAAAATAAAAATAAAATAAAATCGCAGGGAAAGAAAATAGAAGTGCGATACGTGGACAGGGGCAACATGGACATTGCGCCAGACGCCACAGGGACGGACGCACGGGACGACGAGCGCGCGGCGCCTATATCTGCGCCTGCGCGTGCCCGCCCTCCTCATTCCTCAACACTGGCACCGGCACCGCGCCCCGCTGCGTCGTCTCGTCTCCCGCGAACGCACGAACGCCGGCCAGGCCGAGGCCCTCATGGAGGTCGCTCCGCCCCCGCTGCAGCAGCACCTCAGCGACAGCTTCTCCCGCGGGTGGCTGATGAAGCGAGGCGCGCGGGCGCCGTCGCTCGAGCGCCTCGTCGCCGACGCCGACCTCGGCCATTCCTTCGGCAGCTCCAGGTCGTTCTCGTTCATCGACATGGACCCCGCCGAGCTCTTCTCCATGCGGTGGACGGGGACGGCCACGGCCACGGCGCCGCCGGAGAGCGACTTCGACTTCGGGCTTATTCCCGGCGTCGGGGGCGGTGGCAGTGACCCACCGTCCCCGGTGCTGGTCAGCGCGAGCCGGGTCATCCGCGACGGCCGACTCCTCCCCAGCGACCCCGCCGGCCTCCAGAAACGCGGCGCCGCCGACCCGCCGAGCGCGCCGCGGTCGCCGCTGTTCCGCTCGGCCCACAGCACGCCGACCTCCCCGTCCCCGTCCCCGAGCTCGTGCTCCAGCGGGAGGACCCGCGGTGGCGGCGCGTCGTCGTGGAAGATACTGCTGCAGTACCTCCGGTTCCTGGGGCCGCTGTACCGGAAGGTGAGGTTCCTGCGGCGGTTCCCGGCGCCTCGGCGGCGGCCCCGCGTGGCGCCGGCCAGCCCGGCGCGCGCGTCCACGTCCAGCCTCGAGTGGTGCCACGGCAATGCCGACACCGCCGTCCGCGACGCCATCCTCTACTGCAAGAAGTCCAGCGTACGTCCTCCATCCCTCCACCGACCACCGAATCAAACCAAATCCAGCACCCGCACTGCACGGATACTGACGACCGATCACTGTGCTTCGTCGTCCTCTCCGACTGACACCACCATCTCTGCACAAATTTTTCAGGGACAAGGCGCATACACGACCTTGACGTGAACTCCTCCGAGACGACCCATCGCCCCGTGTCGTCTCGTCTCAGCTGCTCATCACCGAGTTCTTTGTCTGCCTCCCTCCGGTCCGGCCGACGTGATGCCTTGGCGCCATCTCTATACCAAGATTACACTGTGTATTTAACTGTTGTGTGAATGACTCGTGTACAGTTTAAATCTAAACTTTATTAAACATTAATCAATAGATCTTCGACCATCGAGGCCTTGCCGCCTTGCTCGTCCTTCTCGTTCGTCCATGGAGATGGAATTGGCCTTATCCGCCCCGTACGGGTGGTAGGGCCATCTCGTCCATCGAATTGGGGAAAGGAATAGTAACAGATTACGGCAGCGACTGAAAGCATCTCGTTTGCTGCCTCAAACTATGCATTTGTTTGTTTTCGCACCCAGTTCCTTTGTGTATAACCTAATCCGCGGAAGGAAGCATTATTATTCCAGCAGCTTCAGGCAGAAGAAATCCTCCGTTTTTATACTGCTGCTGACCTAGCACCCGTTTAGCACGTTGTGCTTGGCGCTTTCTGATCTGTATATATATGCCATAAAATTAGTAATATGGACTGATTGATATATAATCTGTATGTATGGACTGTTAATTGGATTCGTTTGGTCGGTCCAACAAAATTCGCGTTGTACAGAGCCACACGGGATCTGTGTGTCTGGGCGAGGTTCAGAAGCACGTACAGATTTGGACAGTAAACTAGTGCTGAAATGTGTCTCCATCTCAGTGATATATAATCAGAAGAAGGACGAGAAATCCTACTCGTTTACACAAGCTCAAATCTGACCGGGAACAGCGAATAATCTCGCGTCATATCTGCATTTAGAAAATCGTTGGCCGAGAGACTTGGTCTGAAACAAGGAAAATTTCAGATTTCAAATAAATCTTCAGCATCCCCCGTGCACAGGCTATTAGAATTAACCAGCAGGCAGAGCCGCAGAGGCCGTGTGAGGGCGCCATTTGGATGGGCGAAGAAATGCTCGGAGCCGGTGTTGGGGGTCGCTCGTTTTCCCACCAACCAGAGAGAAACGGAAGAGATCAAATGCGATTGTTATGTTACTTCATCTAATCTATGTATTACATATGTATTACGTACTGTCCCTGTCCAATTACACGAGAACAGTGCGGATCCACCGATATGGTGTGCTCCAGCGTTCGCCAGACCTCACTACAGTGGCGGATCCACCAGTATGGCGTGCTCTGGCGTTCGCCAGACCTCACCACCTGACATGACACCGGCGTGACCCCAAGTCCCTAGTGCGGCCATGCTTCCCCGTTCGCCGGTGCCTTCCGAAGTTCTGAGCTCTAGAGAAAGAGGAAGACGTACGAAGGCAGCAGGCCAGCCCACGGGCGGAGAGAACTTAGCATTTAGCAACAACCAACATGTGTTCTGGCCTTGGCCTAGCTGACCCCAAATTTACCCGTGTCGCATGCTTGTCCAGCATGTGAAAATCAGTCCAGCCAATTCTTCTTCAAAAAAAAATCAGTCCAGCCACTGGTTCGCTTCTTTAGCGTACACATGCTGCTCACCAATCGCTGATAGAAGTGTATGTATGAGTTGCTAGTGCAAATAATACGTCTGCTGATGCTTGAAGACACTTTTCGGGTTGAAGTGTGCATTTGAAACATCATTTACGAGTATATAACATATACCTTTGATGGCCATATATATAACTTGTTTCATTGTATTATTATGGTTGTTTCATCATACAAATTGGCAGGAGAAGTTCGCCACAGCTAAATTTTTGTTCTGGATCCGTCACTGCACGAGAATGTCTCAAAGAGAGAGAGATAGACAGAGGGAGACTACGTTCAACGTTGGGTGTCGTCAGCAGCATGAGCTGTGCACGAAAGCAACTCTACGGATGCCATTGCCATCTCCATGTCACCTCTATTATCTTCGGTGGATCCATCTACGTACCCTGTTTTTGAGATTCCTTAGACTTTGTTTGGCTTGCTTGTAATAATAGACAACCATATGCATTAGTCGATGTAGAAGCTAGAATATTAATATATTTCCTTTTCTAAAAATCTAGATACCCTGTCGTCAGATGACAGGCAACATAATCAACGCACGGACGCACGCTTTGCAACCTCCATGATCAGCAGAGAGGCCGTGTCGTGAAGAATCCGAGATCGATGATGATGATGATATGACCATGCGTGCAAACGAACAAAAGGGACAGCAATCAGCCCGAATCACGAACACCAGAAACCTGGCGCATGGTACTATTACGTACTAGCGAGATCTAGGCAAACAAAGCATGCATGGGCATGGGCACTCGATTGCAATGCAATTGCATGCATTGCAATTTGCAACAAAGATGTGGCCGTAGCTAGGGTCTCCTCGCTCCTCGCCGTTTCGAAATTCGAACTAACTGGTCCATGTCGTCCATGCATTGGATTCATTCAATTCGATCCATGGATCGACCGGACCGGGACCAGCCAAATAATATTCGTTGATTGATGAATTCGTTCGTGCAGGTCGACGCTAGAGATACGAGCTAATGATCTCCAGAATCTGGCCGCCGTCCTGCCTGCGTCCGGCCGGCTAGCTGAATGAAAATCCGGATGGTTTGGCACGTACCGTCCGGGGGATCGCCCGATCGGAGGGAGGAGGAGATCGATCATGGATGGGGGCGCCGGGCGGGCAGGGCCTACGTGTGCGGGCGTTGGGGCGGCGCGGGCGGTGTCGTCGGTGGCGCGGACATGTACGGGGACGCGCGTGGACGGACGCGCACGCCGGGGGACGGGGAAGAGCCACCTGCGCGGCCCCGCTCGTCGCGTCGTGCCTTGCTCGTGTCGCAAGCCAACGGGACGGGGGTGCGCCTGCCCTGCCGGCCCTAACTGCCGGCTCTGATGGACGTCCGGAAGGCGCTCCGCAACAGCTGCGCCTCGTCTGATCGGCCGGCCATTCAGTCATTCACCCTGCTCTCGCATTGGTAGATGTCCAGTTTAGCATGCCTCCAAACGGCTTGACGTCATTTTTAGAGCGCGCAGTTGCCTCCTTGCTCTACTGCAGTCTGCACACAGGAGTTAGAGCTAGAGCTCCATGCCCAAATTATCGAGCTGTTACGTGCTACTACTACTGTTACTGTCGTCTCTTCTGCAGCCTGCAGCACGTAGTCGCTCGTTCTTGTTCAGTCGTCGCTGACGAAGTGACAAGCACCTGTCCGTGGTCCTGCATGTTCTGTTTCATCTATGGATATATGCTGACAAAGATTTGCTTACATGCACAGGATGGCAGGCATGCCGTGCCGTGCCCTGTGGACGTGGACGGGAACGTCTAGCACTCGGATAACTCACGTTCACAGCCACAGCTGTCGGCCAAACTCAAAACAACTACTACTACTGGCCAAGGTTACAGCGAGCTGGTTCGCGAGTCCATCATGACCTCGGTTCGCTCTCGCCCCTCGCCACGGCGGCGGTCGCCGTCAGTCCCACGTGAAGGCCACGTTGGCTGCGCAGGCGACGACGGCGCGCGCGCCCGCGGCGGAAGGGGACACCGGGCACACCAGGGAGGTCGATTCGTGCGGCAGAGCGGCCTCCGATCCGTCGCTGCCGCTGCACGCCAACGGGGCTGCCGATCCGATCCGCGTGCCGGGCGGCTGCTGCTCGCGGACAAGCCGGGCCTTAAGTGCCGCGGCTCCCACGTCCATCTCGCGTTCGCGCTCTTGCCCCGCGGATCCGATCCGGTTATCCAAGTATCCAACGAGGGAAACAGCGATGGGCCGCCGGCGCCACGGGTAGCTTCGACTGGTTGACCAGTTTGTTCGTCAGGTTTGGCACGTACTAGCACTCCAGCACATACAACAACATAGTCTTTTGTCTCAAGCAAGTTAGGTAGGCTAGAGATGAAACCCAAAAGAGACGAGAAACAGGGAGACACATAAAGGGACATAAAGGGCACAAGACAAAAAGAGGTCACGGTTCAGGCACGTTGATCGCCAATCTCCAAGCGCTCCTGTCCATAGCTAAATCATTAGAAATAACTCCTTAAGATCTCTCTTAACGGACTCGTCCCAAGTTAGTTTAGGTCGATATCTACCGCTCTTTACATTATCGGCTCCGCTTTAGAACTCCACTACGCACCGGCGCCTCAGGAGGCCTCCGTTGGACATGTCCAAACCATCTCAACCGATATTGAATCAATTTCTCCTCAATTGGTGCCACCCCAACCCTATCCCGAATATCGTCGTTCCGGACTCTATCCCTCCTTGTGTGCCCACAACACCAACGCAACATACGCATCTCTGCTACACTCAATTGCTGGACATGTCGCCTTTTTGTAGGCCAACACTCAGCACCGTATAACATCGCCGGACGAATCGCCGTGCTATAGAACTTACCTTTTAGCTTCTGAGGCACCCTTTTGTCACAGAGAACGCCAGAAGCTTGACGCCATTTCAACCAGCCGGCTGAAATTCTATGCCTAACATCTTCATCAATGTCTCCATCCTTTTGTAGCATCGACCCTAAATACCGAAAAGTATCCTTCTTGGCCACCACTTGCCCATCGAGGCTAACGTCTCCCTCCTCGTGCCTAGTCGCGCTGAAATCGCACCTCATGTACTCGGTCTTAGTCCTACTAAGTCTGAACCCTTTCGACTCTAACGTGTGTCTCCATAGTTCTAACTTCCTATTAACCCTCGCCCTACTGTCGTCAACTAGCACCACATCATCAGCAAAGAGCATACACCAAGGGATATCACCTTGTATGTCCCTTGTGACCTCATCCATCACCAAAGCAAATAAATAACGGCTCAAAGCTGACCCCTGATGCAGTCCTATTTTAATTGGAAAGTCACTGGTGTCGCCATCACATGTTCGGACAAACGTCACCACATCCCTGTACATATCCTTGATGAGGGTAACGTACTTAGTTGGGACTTTGTGCTTTTCCAAGGCCCACCACATGACATTTCTTGGTACTTTGTCATATGCCTTCTCGAGGTCAATAAAGACCATGTGCAAGTCCTTCTTCTGCTCCCTATATCTCTCCATCAATTGTCGTAATAAGAAAATCGCCTCCATGGTCGACTTACCAGGCATGAACCCAAACTGATTTTGGGTCACATGTGTCACTCTCTTTAGGCGATGCTCGATAACCCTCTCCCAGAGCTTCATCGTATGGCTCATCAACTTAATCCCATGGTAGTTAGTACAACTTTGAACATCTCCCTTGTTCTTGAAGATAGGTACTAATATACTTCTCCTCCATTCTTCAGGCATCTTGTTAGACCGAAAAATAAGGTTAAAAAGCTTAGTTAACCATACTATCGCTCTGGCGCCTAGGTATCTCCACACCTCAATGGGGATACCATCAGGGCCCATTGCTTTACCTCCCTTCATCCTCTTCAAAGCCTCTCCGATCTCTGCCTCCTGAATTCTCCTCACAAAGCGTCTGTTGGTATCGTCAAATAAGTCATCCAACTCAAGGGCAGGACCCTCATTCTCCCCATTAAACAGCTTGTCGACACCGCCATCCTATAAATGTCCTTCTTCCCTTCCTTCGTGCCTAGCCGTTGATAAATGCCATCATACGCCTGACCTTTTGCTACACTCACAGCTCGCTTTGCAACCCTCTTCGCTATTTTATAGCCCTTGATGTTGGCTACACTCTTGTCATGGTGGAGATGCTTGAAACACTCCTTCTTCTCCCTAATAGCCCTTTGCACATCGTCATTCCACCACCATGTGTCTTTCGCTTCCCGTTTGCCTCCCCTACTCACGCCAAACACTTCCAAAGCCACCTTCCGGACACATGTTGTCATCTTTAGCCACATGTCGTCGGCATCTTCTCCTTCTTCCCAAGGCCCCTCGTCTAGCATCCTCTCC
The DNA here is from genome assembly GCA_038087645.1 of Saccharum hybrid cultivar R570. NCBI lineage: Eukaryota > Viridiplantae > Streptophyta > Magnoliopsida > Poales > Poaceae > Saccharum > Saccharum hybrid cultivar. The sequence continues at coordinate 35,894,266 of JAQSUU010000012.1, read as the reverse complement.
TTAAACGTTTGCGCTGCTTTTCCTCTAAGCTTCCACCACTTCGTTCTCGCAATCTTGGCCCGTTTGTCCCGGTGGAAAACTCGAAAGCGAAAGTCCGCCACCACAAGCTTATGTTGAGGGACAACACACTCCCCAGATGACACCTTACAATCAAAGCAAGCACATCTATCCTCCCTCCTTGCAAGGATAAAGTCGATCTGGCTCGAGTGTTGTTCACTACGAAAGATTACTATATGAGATTCCCTCTTCCTAAAGAGGGTGTTCTCTATCAATAAGTCATAGGCCAGCGCGAAGTTCAAAACATCCTCCCCCTCTTGATTCCTACTACCATACCCGAACCCCCCGTGCACCCGCTCGAAACCTACATTAGTCGCACCAACATGGCCGTTGAGGTCTTCTCCTATAAAGAGTTTCTCGTTGATAGGCACGGTACTAACCATGCTATCAAGATCTTCCTAAAACTGTCTCTTGGTGCCCTTGCTAAGACCTACCTGAGGGGCATAGGCACTGATCACATTTAAAGCCGAATCTTCAACTACCAGCTTGACCAAGATAATCCGGTCGCCTTGCCTCCTAACATCAATGACTCCATCCTTAAGGCTCCTATCGATCAAGATGCCTACACCATTTCTACCCGATGTTGTCCCCGTGTACCAAAGTTTGAAGCCAGTATCCTTGTAAGGTCCAAATAGGCTAGAGGGGGGGTGAATAGCCTAATTAAAACTTCTACAAGAATTACTTAACCACAAGTTAGTACGAAAGGTGGCGAAGCAAATGCACTAGCTCTAACTAATTAAGCAAGCCACCTACACAAGTCTAGTACAAGGCTATTCACTAAACACAACAACAACTACAAGCTAGAAACAAGAAGTAATACAAGAGAAGAGCTTCGAGTGATTATACCACCGTGAAGAGAAGATAAATACCAATCAATCAATCATACAAGAGAAATCCTCGGGAAGAGAATGACACAAGAATTTATCCCGAGGTTCACTTGCTTCCCAGCAAGCTACTTCCCGTTGTGGCGATACACCCACTTGTCGGTTCACGAGCTAATCGACTATCAAGAGTCGAGCCCTCGGCGGACGCCGCACAACCGCACACAAGATGGGGATCCTCCAAGCCACGAGCTTCACTAGAGTATCCAATTCGCGAACTCCCGTGGGGAAGGATCAAGCACCCCTTACAACACTTGGTGAAGGCTCCAACAATCTCCAATTGGGAGCTCGATCACCTCCGCTGCTCTAAGCCGTCTACCGTGTCGGGAAACACGGAAGAGTAACAAGAAATCCGCAGCAACTCGAAGATCAAGTGCCTCTAGAATGCAACTCTCAAGCAATGCACTTGAATCTCACTCAATCTCACTCAAGATGTGCAACTATGCAAAGAGATAAGTGGAGGGGTTGTTCTCTAGCTCAAAGTATGTCTCTAGTTCTCAAAATGTGCAAGAGTTGCCCTCAAACCCCGGCCAACCTCTATTTATAGCGTACCCCTTCGAATATAGCCGTTAGGAACTTTAACCAGCCGAAGTCGTGCTGACCGGACGCGTTGGTCAAACTGACCGGACGCGCCGATTGTGCAACGGCTAAATTCTGAAACACCGACCGGACGCGCTGGTCGTACTGACCGGACGCGCCGGGTGTGACCAGACGCGCTGGTCCCGCAACTGACCGGACGCGCTGGTCAACTTGAGTAGCGCATAACTAAACAACGACCGGACGCGCCTCTCGCAAAGACCGGACGCGACAGTGCCCGCGTCCGGTTAGAGTCCAGTAAGCTCCCTGGATGACCGGACGCGTCCGGTCGTCAGTGACCGGACGCGCTGCGCGTCCGATCATCGAACTAAAAACCGTGCAGACGCTGAACACTGACCGGACGCGTCCGGTCATACCGAGACCGCGTCCGGTGCAGCGTCCGGTCACCACAGTGACCTCCGTTCGCCTCCGTTTCTTTTCCGACTTCTGGCGCAATAGAAAATAGGCATTTCACTTCTCCAAAAAAACACCGAATCCCGCCTCGCAAGCTCGGCGGGAGGGAGAGAGAAGCCCAAACCCCTCTCTACCGCCTGAACTCCACCGCCTTCGCAAATGTGCTAACACCACCAAGTGTACACCACCATGTGCATGTGTGTTAGCATTTCACAATCATTTTCCAAGGCGTTATGTTAGCTCTTTACTAGATCCTAATGCATATGCTCAAGACATTGATCTAGTGGCACTTGATTTACGAGCTAACCGTGATTGCCCCTCTTCATAGTCGGCTATATATCCTAAACCCGGTCAATCACTTCTCTACTCATCTTAGACCGGCAAAAGGAAAACCCCTATGGTTATACTTTTGCCTTGCGCTCTTAGATCCTTCCCTTTCACTTGATCATCATGTCCTTCCTTTTATGTGCATCTCCACCATGATCATTATTTCATGTCCATGCACCATCTCTTTGTGATCTTGTGGCCACCACTCCTTGCCACATACACCTTCATCACATGTGTTGCTTATGCCTAACTCAATACACTTAACACAAGGCATTAACAACTTGGTGTCATTAATTACCAAAACCAAACTTGGGCTTTCAATCCTCCACCTCCTTCGCCTTCTGGCCCTTCCATTTAGTCTCCTGAATGCATAGAATATTTACACGCCTTCTAATTGCTGCATCAACTAGCTCTCTTAGCTTACCCGTTAGGGACCCTACGTTCCAGCTACCTAGACGAATCCTAGTTGGCTCGGCTAGCTTCCTTACCCTTCGCACCTGTCGAGGGAAGTGCGAAGACCCTTGCTCATTTTTCACTACACCTGGGCGTAGATGTAGCACGCCACTAAGGTTACGACGGCCTGACCCTTGCTTATTTTTCATCGTACCCGGGTCACGATACGACGCGCCACTAAGGGGATAACGACCTGGCCCTTGCCCATTTAACACCACACCCGGGTTCCGATGTAGCGCGTCGCTAAGAGGGTTACGCCCCAACGAATCTCTTGTGGGTTTCAAATCCATGAGAGTGGCTGTTTTTTTACTGTTGGTTCGCCAGACCTTAACACACCCTCCTCCTTTACCCGGGCTTAGGACCGACTATGTTGAGACGACTTAAAAAAGTCTTCCAGTCAACATAGGCGGGCGCTCCGGCACATGCAGACATTTAATTTCCTCCTGAAAATAGCGTAAGATACGGATAAGGTCTACAGTATTTTTCATAAGAATAGTTCGAATTTTTTTAATGGTACGGCTAGCGCCCGAACGGACGCCCGTGTCTAGACGTCGGCGCCTGCTGCTCATTTCATGACAGTCTGCACGGCGCCTGCTCATTTCATGATAGTCTACACGCACGCGAGAACCAGCGCCCCCTCCGCGCCTTTTGTTCAGATGCCCGGGCCCCCTCCATGCCTCCCGTTCAGACACACACACTCCCTCCGCTTCCCACAACCGTGCCGCCATCCCCCTCATGCGTTGTCCTAGGAGGTCAGGCGCCAGAGCTGCTGGTGACCATGATAAGGCCGTGACGCTGGTCAGGGAGTTCACGGACAAGGAGAAGGTGGTGGCCAGCCATCGACGCCATTGTAACACGTGCAACACTATATCTGCTTTTGAAACATCTAGATAAAATATTTGCAACATACGTCTGAAGACAGATGAACCACTTGAAACATGCATTTGAAACATAAGTGTGTAACCATTGTAACATGTGCAATACTAAGATCTACGTTTGCAACATCCAGATGAACCACTTGAAACATACATCTGAAACACTTGAAATATACAATTACAACATGTGTATATTGTCATTGCAACATATACAACATCTCAGATATACTTTTGCAACAACTAGATGAAAAACTTGAAACATAAGTCTAAAATGCCTGAAACACTTGAAACACGTCATCGCCAACGGCCACGACCTACCTGGTGAAACTCCAGTAACTAGCAAACTATGGTTAGGGGGATGTTGAGAGCAGTGGCCTAGCGTACACCTCTGCTGCAGGACTTCCCTTCCTAACATGGTGTCTTTGGTTGGCCACAGGAGACGATGTCCTGGCCAGCGATGGCTTCTTACTAGTGGTCCTAGGATGGTGGTGGCCTAGTGAAAGGTCCTTGTTTGGTTTTGACAATTGAGTGACAACCTAGGATGGACTAATATGTATTTATGAGAGATACATAGGAGATTAGTCTACAGGTGAACATGTGATGAAGGAGCTCATTGCATATGAGACATGACAAAGAATCATGTGACTAAGGTGGAGAAGATCGAGACAAGACTTGACTTGACAGACCGGTTGCAAGTGTGAAGGGCAAGTTGAGTGATGACTTGACGCCGATGGACCGAAGCAACGGCGAAGAGCAAGTGAAGTCAAGATCGATGAACCAATACGGTCACGTGATGATATGAAGTGGATCATATCATTTGGTGATATGGTAGGTGCATACGTTGCATTAACATCAGAGGAGATGGAATGGAATGGCAAGGCAAAGATATAACCTAGGGCATTTCATTTCGCCGGTCATATATAGGTATGTAGAGAAGTTTATGACCGGGTTTAGGATAGATCGCCATACTATCAAGAGGAGCAAACTTGTTTGCATATCGGTCATCTAGTACCACTCGAGTGATCTATCTTTGCATCATTGCTATGATCGAGTGGCGTGGTAAGTTGAGTGTTTAACCCTTGAAAAATGCTAACATACATGCACTATGGTGAGACATTTTTTTGTTAGCAATTTGGAAGCAAGGGTGGCGTAGTTGAAATATTAGAAAAATTAAAAGAGGAAGAAAAGGGAGGACAAGACCCTGTTGCCTCTGACCGGACCCAGCAGTGGGCCGAGTTCGATTGGCCCAGCTGACCAGGGGCGTGGTCTGGTGCTCGTCCTAGGGTGTTGAACCCTAGTGCTTTTGGGTCTGATCGTTAGCACTGGCGGGTCCGCTCCTCTTCGTGGGTCCGAATGGGAAGCCGATGTGGGCGCGTAGGCGTGCGTGGCCTTAGACCCGGTGTGGCAGAACCGCCTAATCTAATGCCCTCCCAAGAGTACTTGTCTTCCATTAGACATTAAGTACCCAAGAGAGTGCACTAAATTCTGCGATTCCGTCGAGCACACCCGAGGGAGAACTCAAAAATCCACATTTTTACCTCAGGATCATAAATGAGAGATAAAGTTTATAACATCTTTACTATTTCTTACATCACTTTTAGTACAACATTAGGGTAATCCATTGTTTAATTATAACTATGGAAAATAAAATGTTATCAGAGTTCAGCGGAAAAGAAACCATTTAATGATGAGTTAAATATTATCATGATGAACATTTATATATGGGAAATGATAACAGGTGGTAAATCTTTCCCTTGTAAAATATTTTTGGTGAGAGTTATAAATCAGCTCTACATTCACAACATAAAGAAAATCCTCACTGAGCCCACCAGGAGGTTTCCACACACAAATGTCATCTTCAAGAACACCTGTCACCTGCAACAGGATAGAACAAACCCTGAGTACTCAATTGTACTCCGCAAGACTTACCCGTCAGAAGAAAAGAAAAGACTCCAAGGATATGCAAGGCTATCTGGCTTGTGGGTTATTGCAACTGCAGGAAGCATTACTAAAGGTGCATCCTTATATTTAATTTTTATTAGCAGTCATCGGTAGTTCATTAACCAACCATTCTAGGTAAGCATCTGTTCTACTTTTAAGCAAAGGTTGAGCCATCAGAACCATTTTTCCATCTTTCGTCTTTCATCTTTCATTTCTTACTACGGTGCCCGGATCAAGTCATATCGGACCGCTTACGCGGCGATTTGCGAATCAATGCAGCCCAGCTGGGTACCCCAAAAAACACACGCCCCGCCCGTACCGAGGTACAAACGGGACCAACCCATTATCCTCCTATCAAGAGAACCGAGTCCTCGTCCATAGTGGGACTCCAAGCCCCCGCCCTCTCGCGGTGCTTAGACCTCCTAATACCCATATATAATCCACCTTCAGTTGGTCCGGATGGAGCCGGAACCCATGACAAGAGAATAACAAGTCTTTCTAGCCCCCATCCGCTAGTATATGCTCTGGATAAGGAGATCTGTGACCTGACAACCATCCAAATGCAACGACCGGTCCTTAATCGACACAGGTGGGACAAATGCAACCAGAGCCTCGCTCGGATTGTCCAACCAAGTCCATATCAAATTCTAAGTATAGTCCCGCCCGGTCTCCAATTATTATCCATATATAATCCATGTGATAATAACATGATAATAGTAACAATAATATATTTCCTATCTCTCGCGAGTGACAGGCAATCACTCGACTTCTACCGGAGTCCTATAGTATAGCAATCTACACGATCCTATCATACTAGTAAGACTCATGGGATCAGGATATATATATATATATATATATATATATATATATATATATATATATATATATATATATATATATATATATATATATATATATATGCAAGTGGGTTTCATTCAACTCCTTAAAACTTAATGCATAAGTATAGATAAAGTGCAGAATAATAGAGGTTATGCACCGGGGCTTGCCTGGGTAAAATATCATTATAACTAAGTTCCATCCGCGGGGTGTGGTCACCATCACGCCTTCTTTTGGTTACTCCAGTTAATCCATGATTGCACCTAAATGGCATACATCGTTGCAATATGCTTGTCTAAGCAAAACATGCATAAACAAGATATTTAAAAGATGAAAGAGATAAGTTGGAGCTTAGCCAGGGCAACAGGTCGGTAGAGACGGAGTCACGTGAGGACATCACTATGGCGCGGGCGTGCGGAGGCAACCGGAGCGCGGTCGCCAGTGTACGAACGGCCTCGAGGGGAACCGGATGTCTAAACATCTCCTAAGCTATATGCTTGCGCAAGGAACCAAACTAGAAAGCCTTGAGCTAGTGGATTGGAAAGGCGGAGAATGGTGATCGACTGCTCATAGTACTAGCAAGCATCACTGATCGAAAGTGAGCTCCATCGATCAATCGCCCTGATGGAACCTCATTGAAATTTCTGGACAAGATGACTCAGAGTCAGTCAGACCTGTATGCCTGCCTGCATGTACCCTCTCCCTCTACACACGGCCGGCTCTCTTTCTCGGTCAAACTATGCGGCCGGACTTGCACTGCATTCTTACTCTCTCAAACTGGCTTGCATAATTCAGAGCATGCGCTGCACAGGAACGAAGGAAGACGAGCTAGAGAGAGTTGATTGTGCTGGGCAATTTCCGTTTGCCGTGCATGTGTGGGTGTGCTGTGGCGTGTGTGAGTTCTGGTATGGGTCGTGTGTTTTGCAATTTTCTTTCTTTTAATCAAAGCATATAGATAATTATGCAATTAGAAACATGTCATTATTTCTTTGCTACTAATCTACATACTCGTATGCATATATCCATTGTATGCTTTTATATATATTTATATCGGAAAAATGCTTATCGAAACAAATACGTGAGTGTACAGCTTTTCCTATATATTTTTATTTGTTTGCTAAATTAGTCAACTAACAAATATAGACACGTATATACAACCATTTCTAAAATATTGACTACAACAACACACCACAAAAGCCACCGAGCTAGCGATTAAACAATCCGGCACATAATCCAGAAGCTCGAATTTAAATTAGGTTCAGAAGCTACATTGTTCTATTTTTCTTATTAGGATCACATTAGCATATTTCCACCTAAAATACTAACTTAGAACACTTGTATTGTTTTCCTAACTACAGAAGTGAGTCACATAAGAGTCGGGTATCATTTCATGAGCGATTAAAATTTTAAAACCTGAGAACTCGTTTTGTTAGTTTCTTTTACGCCTTAATCATGTGCTAAGTAAGCTAGTAACACCAGGGGTGTTACATTCTTCCCCCCTTAAAAGAATCTCGTCCCGAGATTCGAAACAAGAATCAAAAGAGGGAAACGCGATTCCATTCCATAGATCTGAACTTACACGAGAGGTTACACGACTTCAAACACCAAACCACTCCGGGATCTAGAGACAACACGGCTAAGAACAAAACTGATACGACTCACAACCTCTCTAGAAATCGACGAAGACGGGGACAGTGGAAGAGCAATAGGAAAATGATTATCCAGAACATGGTGTATGCCCAACAAAGCCAGAAATTGGAGACTGGTACAAAGATCATCGCGAACTCTAAAACCTAAACTAACCAAAGATGAACTTGAACTTCTCCCACGGAAACCAGATCCCTTCTTCTCAAGTTAAACCATCGCCTCTGACTAGCAACCCAAGATCTGCGAGCAATGACTGGATCTCGTAGCTCTACCTCCAACTACTTTCTTCCTTACTACTTCCCGAGCTTCTCCCACCAGAGCATAGACGGAGGAAGTCGATACTATGAGCTCTACTTTGGATCTGGGGGTTGAATGGAGGAGAAGCAAGCAAGGTGGCATCTTATAGCTGGTGGTGCAGTGCACCGGAAGTGGAGGCGGTGTAGAGGGGAATCACTGGGAAGGGTCACGAGGTGGGGAGAGCGTCGGCCATGGTGCGCTCCCTGTGCGAGCTTGAGTGGGGGAAAAAGGAGAAAGGAGGGGATGGGGTTCAATCGGCAAGAAGGCGTGCGAGCAACGGGGCCCCAAAGGAAAAGAAAGAGGGGGGTCCCGGTACGGGGAAGAGGGTGAGAATCGAGAGCCGACACAAGTGCCGGGAAAAGAGGGGCGTACTGCGCAAGAGGACGAGGCGAGTGTGGCACAACGCTGCGGCCACGCGAGAGCAGCACAAGCGGGCCCCCGCCACTAACAGCGTTCGTAGCCACGCAGCGACAGAGACCCGACATGCGTGGCGTTGTCAAATTGGTCATAGGAACGACGTCAAGTCGGGCAATTCAAATTCTCTGACCTACGTGCGGCTAACTTTCCTGTTGGTTTTCTCTTTCTTCTTTTCCTTTCTTCAAAAAACTGTGTTACCCCTGTTACTTGGGTAGAGCACCGCTACATCAACTCATTGTGGATTTCCTGTTTGAACACAAGGATATTTTACCAAGGGGAATATTTATGGCAAGAGCGGTACTGCGGGGTAACTTGGTAAAAGCACTTGGTCAACAACCTCGATACCAGCGCGCGCCGAGCGGCACAACCATGTGGTCGCGATCCACAGGTGGCCCTCAGTTCCGTCGTGGCACCATAAGCTATTAACTAGGTAACTATTATCAACTTACTCATAGTAAAAACAGTGGGGGTCATAGACCACAGAATCAGAGGAGTATTGCAAGGGAAAAATTTAGGCAACAAGGGTTCCTTTCAGAGTAAGGAACAAGTAAAGTAAATCCCAAGGCGGATTTAAGTCAAGTGAAGTCAGGTGTTCTGTTGGGACATCCACAATTAGTTGATACAGTGTACTCTGTTATCCAATCATGGCTAATTTGCTGCATCTGAATAGTTGTTCCTCTTGTAACCTGCTGGTGGTCATCTCAAAAACCCTAAGCAAATCGAATGAGGCCTAAAGGAAAATCGACGTAACAAACACAATGGATAAAGTAATTACTCATTACCAACGGCCTTACACGGGTGCAACATACATGCACTGACTCTCTCACACTTGACACATCACTTGCATCCTATAACCAGACGGTCTTAACAACTACGAACGAAAAACAACAGAAAGGTTACAACACTGGAGGACAGCGATGAAAAGCACTTCTAGAGATGGTTACATCACCCTTAGGACAACTAATCTACTTCGTCAGCCCAAATGGCTTCATTCCTAGGCTCCTGGGGTTCTTCTGCCACACTAGGTTGAGGATCTGCTCCTTCTTGTGGTGGTGGCTGGGTGAGGGGAAGCAATGACTCTACTTCTGAGGCTTCCGTGGGTGGAGGTGCTACAATATCGGTTCTCCTTCTCTCCGGTGGACGGACAGGGATTCCCTCAAGGATCAAGGGTTCCTGCCTTTCCATGGCCCACGTCCTACGCTTGGTCCTAGTGACGAGATATGCGTCCTCCAGCTCCTGGGCATGTCGCTCTTCATCCACCTTGAGTGCTTCCGCCATGGTAGTCTCTCGACTCTCTGCGGCTGCCACATTGGCATGGGCTTCAGCAAGCTGCACTTCGAGCATCCTGGAGAAGATCTCGGCTTCCTTAGCTTGGCGAAGACACTCCCTCAGCTCTAAGGCCTGTCGGTCGTACTGCTCATCCAAGGCAAGCAAGTACGTGGTCAGGTGCACCACGGTCGGGTTGTCCTCTTGCACGTCCTGACCCTGCAAGGCCTCCATGCGAGCCCTTCATACCTGTCGATTCTTGTCTAAGGGTGGAAAGAACTGCATGGGGGTACGAGCAATGGGCTGCTCATAGATCTGGCACAGATGCCGCAAGGCTTTATGGGCCACAACCTGGTAGGTGTCGCCAAAGCGAAACCCGGTTGCGGTCACATTCTAGGCTTCAACGATGTTAGGGAACTCCTCACTCTTGCCAATGTAGACGGTGACTTGACATCGCTCAGTGCCATGCTTCATGTACTCACGGCCCTCATACTCGGGACGATCCTTGACTCCAAGCTTTTGCAGGGTGGCATATAGGATTTTGGGGAAACCCTCGGTGTTTAGGCAGTAGCTGCTAACCCAGACTCCTGCCATCCTAGGTGGGTGGTGGTTGCAAGGAAGGCTTGAGGAGAAGCTTGCTCAAGAGAAAAGGGCTAAGCGAGCTGGAATGCACCAAGTGGTGATACCAAGTGGCTAGGCTTGGCCCCCTTTTTAAAGGCAGAGTGGCTAGTGGTCCTGGCGCAAACCAGTAAAGTAAAACAGTAGGATTTTTACGCGCATGAGGTGAGCGGTGTCCGCGGCCATAAAGACTAGCACGGTTGTAGGGCAGATGTCTGACAAGGGCGCAGAAAGGAGTGCAGAAGGCGTAAACCCCAACAGTCACAAATCTCGAGCGAACGCGATACCCGAAGCCATAGTACAACAGTAACTCAAGGACAAGGACACGTGGTACCTATGAACAGGGTACCTGCAAGTAATACTGGCATGATAACTATAGCAGTAACAACGCGTCTGACTTTAGGACCGTATGCTATGCACCAGTTAGTTCACCAAACGAAAGCCTATTTAAACCTATTCCGAATACTTAACTATAGTAATAGGGCTACTTATATAATTTCGTATGCAAACGCCCTAACTTTTTGCAAAAATGTGTTGTCAAATTTTAATTTAGAAAAGGGTTTTAAAGCTTTATTTCCTCATTTATGCTCTGATACCACCTGTGGCAGAACCGCCTAATCTAATGCCCTCCCAAGAGTACTTGTCTTCCATTAGACATTAAGTACCCAAGAGAGTGCACTAAATTCTGTGATTCCATCGAGCACACCCGAGGGAGAACTCGAAAATCCACATTTTTACCTCAGGATCTTAAATGAGAGATAAAACTTATAACATCTTTACTATTTCTTACATCACTTTTAGTACAACATTAGGGTAATCCATTGTTTAATTATAACTACGAAAAATAAAATGTTATTAGAGTTCAGCGGAAAAGAAACCATTTAATGATGAGTTAAATATTATCATGATGAACATTTATATATGGGAAATGATAACAGGAGGTAAATCTTTCCCTTGTAAAATATTTTTGGTGAGAGTTATAAATCAGCTCTACATTCACAACGTAAAGAAAATCCTCACTGAGCCCACCAGGAGGTTTCCACACACAAATGTCATCTTCAAGAACACCTGTCACCTGCAACAGGGTAGAACAAACCCTGAGTACTCAATTGTACTCCGCAAGACTTACCCGTCAGAAGAAAAGAAAAGACTCCAAGGATATGCAAGGCTATCTGGCTTGTGGGTTATTACAACTGCAGGAAGCATTACTAAAGGTGCATTCTTATATTTAATTTTTATTAGCAGTCATCGGTAGTTCATTAACCAACTGTTCTAGGTAAGCATATGTTCTACTTTCAAGCAAAGGTTGAGCCATCAGAACCATTTTTCCATCTTTTGTCTTTCATCTTTCATTTCTTACTACGGTGCCCGGATCAAGTCATATCGGACCGCTTACGCGGCGATTCGCGAATCAATGCAGCCCAGCTGGGTACCGTGAAAAACACACGCCCCACCCGTACCGAGGTACAAACGGGACCAACCCATTATCCTCCTATCAAGAGAACTGAGTCCCCATCCATACTGGGACTCCAAGCCCCCGCCCTCTCGCGGTGCTTAGACCTCCTAATACCCATATATAATCCACCTTCAATTGGTCCGGATGGAGCCAGAACCCATGACAAGAGAATAACAAGTCTTTCTAGCCCCCATCCGCTAGTATATGCTCGGGATAAGGAGATCTGTGACCTGACAACCATCCAAATGCAACGACCGGTCCTTAATCGACACAGGCGGGACAAATGCAACTAGAGCCTCGCTCGGATTGTCCAACCAAGTCCATATCAAATTCCAAGTATAGTCCCGCCCGGTCTCCAATTATTATCCATATATAATCCATGTGATAATAACATGATAATAGTAACAATAATATATTTCCTATCTCTTGCGAGTGACAGGCAATCACTCGACTTCTACCGGAGTCCTGTAGCATAGCAATCTACATGATCCTGTCATACTAGTAAGACTCATGGGATCAGGATATATATATGCAAGTGGGTTTCATTCAACTCCTTAAAACTTAATGCATAAGCATAGATAAAGTGCAGAATAATAGAGGTTATGCACCGGAGCTTGCCTGGGTAAAATATCATTATAACTAAGTTCCATCCGCGGGGTGTGGTCACCATCACGCCTTCTTTTGGTTACTCCAGTTAATCCATGATCGCACCTAAATGGTATACATCGTTGCAATATGCTTGTCTAAGAAAAACATGCATAAACAAGATATTTAAAAGACGAAAGAGATAAGTTGGAGCTTAGCCAGGGAAACAGGTCGGTAGAGACGGAGTCACGTGAGGACGTCACTATGCCGTGGGCGTGCGGAGGCAACCGGAGCGCGGTCGCCGGTGTACGAACGGCCTCGAGGGGAACCGGATGTCTAAACATTCTCCTAAGCTATATGATTGCGCGAGGAACCAAACTAGAAAGCCTTGAGCTAGTGGATTGGAAAGGCAGAGAATGGTGATCGACTGCTCATAGTACTAGCAAGCATCACTGATCGAAAGTGAGCTCCATCGATCAATCGCCCTGATGGAACCTCATTGAAATTTCTGGACAAGACGACTCAGAGTCGGTCAGACCTGTATGGCTGCCTGCATGTACCCTCTCCCTTTGCACACGGCCGGCTCTCTTTCTCGGTCAAACTATGCGGCCGGACTTGCACTGCATTCTTACTCTCTCAAACTGGCTTGCATAATTCAGAGCATGCGCTGCACAGGAACGAAGGAAGACGAGCTAGAGAGAGTTGATTGTGCTGGGCAATTTCCGTTTGCCGTGCATGTGTGGGTGTGCTGTGGCATGCGTGAGTTCTGGTATGGGTCGTGTGTTTTGCAATTTTCTTTCTTTCTTTTAATCAAAGCATATAGATAATTATGCAATTAGAAACATGTCATTATTTCTTTGCTACTAATCTACATACTCGTATGCATATATCCATTGTATGCTTTTATATATATTTATATCGGAAGAATGCTTATCGAAACAAATACGTGAGTGTACAGCTTTTCCTATATATTTTTATTTGTTTTTTTAAATTAGTCAACTAACAAATATAGACATGTATATACAACCATTTCTAAAATATTGACTACAACAACACACCACAAAAGCCACCGAGCTAGCGATTAAACAATCCGGCACATAATCCAGAAGCTCGAATTTAAATTAGGTTCAGAAGCTACATTGTTCTATTTTTCTTATTAGGATCACATTAGCATATTTCCACCTAAAATACTAACTTAGAACACTTGTATTGTTTTCCTAACTACAGAAGTGAGTCACATAAGAGTCGGGTATCATTTCATGAGCGATTAAAATTTTAAAACCTAAGAACTCGTTTTGTTAGTTTCTTTTACGCCTTAATCATGTGCTAAGTAAGCTAGTAACACCAGGGGTGTTACACCCGACTGGTCATGGTGTCGGGCCTTTGGACATCATGGGTAAAACCTGCAGCAGTGTTGAAGCCTCTCCTTCTGTACCGAGGGGCTGCGGGTCCGCTCGCTAACCTCGTAGACACGCGGCATCGTAGGAGAACGTAGGGCGCGGGAGCGGCTTCGGACTCAGGCAAGGCAGCCTCAGACCGGGGAGGTCGCGTGAGTCCAACCTGGAGGCACGTGGCTCAGCAGCTGCGGAGGCTTAGCCCTGTGGCCTTCAGACCCTGCATGGAGTCTCCACGTCGGACTCAGTCCTTCGGGTCCGCTCCTGCGCGCAAAAGAGCAACGCAGCGATCGTGTGCCCTCAAACTCTGGCGAGAGTGAGCGTCGGACCAGGGACCCGCAGTCCGATTTGCCCATAGATAGGAAGCACAGCGAGCGCTGCTGCATCAGACCTAGGACGGGGGCTTCAAACCTTGTCCTGCTCGGGTCCACTCATTTGCGTACGGGAGGAAAAGAACTACGTGGCGGTTACTGGTTGGCACAAGAGAGGGTGGACCATGGAGGTCAGTTCGGAAGCCGAGTCGAGAAGCTTTTTCCCTCTCTGGATGTTCTCTGTGTACATTCGAACTCTAAAGGGAAGACAACACGGTTCTTTTGTTACCATTGGGATCTAACGGGCGCACTTGAACATGGGGACACGTGGTGCGATCCGGGGGTCCGGACCTCCCCGACGCCTGTTTTCGTGCAACGGCCCTTTTAGTCCTTACGGCTATAAGTAGTGACCTTGGTTGGCCTTGGGCTAGTTGTTGAGCACCCTTGAGCCTTGTGGCTTGTGTAGGTATGCTTGGGAGTCCTCTAACTCAAATATGCTTGATAGTGATCATCCGATTGTGTGAGTGAGCGATTTCTAGTACGTTGCATTGCGAGATTGCATTGAGTGGCACTAAGTGTTCGTGTTGCAAGCCGGTGGTGCTTTTTACTCTTGGAGGTTGGCACCTTCTAGACGGCTTGGTGGCTTGTGGCTCCGTCGAAGTAGGCAAGGAGATTGTGCAGTGCTTCAGAGAAGTGCTTATGAGGGGTATTGTGCTCGCCCCACGGGGATCACGAAGAGTAACTCTAGTTGAGCGAGAAACAAAGGGCGATAAGTGGTCCGGTGTAACACCTTAGGTGTTATAGTGACTAATTAATCTGCCATGTTATCATATTGCATCGCAAAGCATCCATGATTAGGTCAACCATGTTATGCAGTAACTAAAATGAGTTTACCTTTCTAGGTTGGATGTGCTTCTGAGTGGTGTGATTCGAACCGAAAACCCTAATTTCGAATGTCACCGCAAATACTTAGTCCATACCCTGCGTAATTTGAGGTGTGTGACTATGTTACACATTAGTGTCAAGTGTAGGGTATGAACTCAAGTTCAACACGTAAAATGAAGCTCCAAGTTTGAGTTTGAGTTGGAATCCAAAAACTTGTCGCGAGTTTTCTGATTTGAATTTGAATTCAAATTTGGGACGTTATTAAAAGATTTTCAAAAGTTAAATTGGTCAACCAAGAGTGGCATTTGGTCAACTATGTGATACTTGACTCAATGATACACTTGGGTGATGGTTTGATCATTAAATAATCACCAATTAAGGTAGCAACAAATTTCAATTGGAATTCCTCCGAAAACCCTAAAATCCAAAACCCTAATTTTACCCCTTTTGAAATAATTCAAAATCTAAGAAAAATTTGAGAAAAAGTTTAAAACCAAGTTTGTATAACTTTTTAAGGGCTACAACTTTGGTGTTTTGAGTTTTCAAAGTTTTAGTGTAAATTGTGGAGCAATTTTGAAAAGAAGCAAATTTCAAATTTGACCCCTTTTCATCCCTAAACTCAAATTTTAAAATGGAGGCAGAATTTGAAAATGGTTTGAGTAGAAAACTTGTAGGTCTTGGCTAGATGTACAACTTTGGTGTTGGAAGTTTTTGAAGTTTCAATATAAAATTGAAAGTAATTTCTAAATTACTAAATTTTCAAAAAGTGTCCCCTTTTGATTTTAAATTCAAATTTCAAAATCTAGCTCGAATTTGGAAAAGTGTTCAATACAAAACTTGTAGAGATTGAAATTCTGAAGATTTCATATCTTGGGAATTTTTCAAGTTTCTGCATGATTTTGGGAGTAATTTGATAAAACAGTTTGAATTTGAAAATTGGGGGGGCTACAGTGCCATGACCAATGGCAGCCGGCCACCGGCCGGTATGGGCGCCGAAGCGCCGCCGTGGCCGTCTAGGCTCTTCTCGCGCGCCCAGGATCGCCAGCACGACGTCGCGAGCCTTCCAACGCTCTTACCATGACCGTTGCCCTATATATAGCTCGAGTTCACCGTGGAGTCGTTTTTCTTCTCTGTTTTACCACCGCCGTCGCTTAACTCCGCCGCTCGCCGCTGAGCCGCCACCAGCCACGCAAACCGCATCAACATGTTCGCCTTGCCCTCGCGCATCTATTGGTCCGCCTGAGTTAGCCCTTTTTCGCCTAAATCGCCGCACCACCATTTCCTTCTCTAACTCTGGTACTGAGCATCATCGAGCCTCCTCACGTGGACAACCTTCTCCACCGCCTCCCAACGCCTCCTTGTGGCTTCGTTGCAATCGCTGTGAGCTCCTGTTGCTTATCGCATTTTCAAATTAGACGTTACCATCATGGATCGCCGGGACGCCGGTCACCGCGACCACCGTTCCGCCATGACCGTCGAGAAGGTTTTCCCGGAGCTTCAGTGTGCCATTTTGTGTTGAAATCGATTCGCGGTGAGGTGTAGTCTGTGTTGGACAGGTAGGTTGAGCGACTGACATCATGATCGCCGGCCGGCCACCGTGCGGGCATGGCTAGGTCGCGGGAGAGAGCGAGAGAGCGGGAGGAGGGAGATGACAGGTGGGGTCAGGACGTCAGTGAGAGAGAGAGAGCGCGGGCGCGGGTGCGGCTGGGCTGGGTTGCTGGGCTGCGCGGGCGAGTGCGGGTGTGGGCGCGAGCGCGCAGGTAGGCCGCGCGGTTGGGTCGAGCCGGAGGTGAAGGAGGAGTCGGCCCGATCAGCGTTTTTGTTTTTCTTTTTCAAAAATGTGAATAGTAAGAGTATTTGTTTATTTCATTAGAATTTCTATGGAGCTCCAAAAATAGTGAAAATTTTTATGTAAGTTTTTCAAGGTATAAACTAATTAAGAAAAATATTAAATGCTAAATTTGATTACTTTTTGCAAGTTATTTAATTAGTTCAATTAAATATTAAATGCAACTTCCATGAATTTTAGTAATTAAAATATTAATCCAAAAATCATAAAATTTATTTTGACACTGTTTTAGGCCATGATTAATCTATAGAAAAAGTTTAAGCTCATTTAGATGAAGTTTGATTTATTATTAATTATGCCCTAATTAATTAAATGTTTAAATAAATGTTAAGTGATAACTTTAGGTATTGTGTGCCCTTTTGATTGAGTGATGACCTTGAGTCACTAATTTTTGGTGATCTTTGGCGCCTTAATTACTTGTTTGAGCTCGTTAGTAACATGTTCAGTAAGAAACGTTAGTGTCGCTTAAGTTATCGCTGTTAGTTAGTAGGTTTTACTGTTTTGCGACTGTACCGTGAAGGAAAGTTGTACTCAAGTCATAAACCGTGGCATATCATCATCAAGCATCATCTTTATCACCGCATCATGTTGAAACATGTTGTATGCTCGTGTAGTTTCCACTTTCGAAGAAGTCGACGTTGTCGAGCAAGTCTCCGGAGAAGAGTTGTCTTCGGTGGGTTCCGGACCGGAAGTCAGAGTCTTTGAGCCCGAGTCAGTCGTCTCGTCAGAGCAAAGCAAGCCCCGATGCATTTAAACCCTTCCTTGAGTTTTACAAATCTTTATCACTGGTACTATGGTTTACTGCAATAAGTAATTAGGAGTTGAGTGATAACCCAATTGTTGCATTGTCATCCTTGATTATTGCGATATCACCCTTGATACCTGTTTTACTGAAAATGCGTAGTATGCTTCGCTATGCTTATGAATTAAGCTTTTAAACGAAATGTTTACATGGCCATGACGGCATAATTAATGAATATTGAAATATGAGAATGAACTTGAAAGATCGGGCGGGTGGTTTGGCCACTGCTAACTTGCATTAAGAAAGGAGTCTCAATGTAGTGTTTTCGCCTTGTCGACTAAGGACCGTTCATTGTAAGCCCACTTGTTTTTCGAGACTTTGCAACTAGCCTCATGCCTTGGGTAAGCCCAAGATGTTAGTGATTCCATCTCGAGAACGTCTAACCTCGCACTGGGAGTGGAGAGATGGCGAGAGTAGCGTGTACCCTCGGGGCTAGAATAGGGCTGGGTTCGAGGAGTATTGTACCCTCAGGTGGCGATGGACACGTTTTGGTTTTAGGAGATCTAAATGAGGGTTGGCATATGTAAGTTTTGGTTCTACATATGTCGTGAGGTCAGAGATCCCCGGCTGGGTATAATCGGTTCGAATCGTCGTTGCTCCTCAGTTATGGAGACTCGATCGCCTGACTTGCATCGTAGTTAAGAACTGAAATTGAAAGAGAATGAGAAAGATCTTAATGAGAATTACTTTGATTTAGATTAGGATCACTTAGAATTGGTTAAAGAACCATCAATGGTAAAAGTAAAATATTGAAGGTAAGGACTTACTTTAGTAAGCTTTTCTGCAAAAGAAATTTTGATTTTTGAATACTCGTACCTTGATTCCCTAAAGCTAGCATGCCCTTAGAGTCTTTTTCTTAGTCGGGTAAGTCTTGTTGAGTACTCTCGTACTTAGGGTTTGTTAAACCTCTTGTTGCAGGTGTGGTTCATGAACAAGTTTGCTTTGAGCCTTGTTGCATGACCGTTGTGGCTGAAGAAAGTGACGACGAGTAGGCTGTGTGGCCTCTGTGCAAGGCACTTTGTTTGTGTGTTTGTAATAAAGTTACTACTGATACTTCCCTACTACCGGTTTGTAATAATGCTACTTAAGGTTTGAAATTTAAAAACTGTGGTTTGTAAACTTAAGTTATTGTAAGACTTCCGCTACTTTACTCTGATGGTATTTTGAATAAACTGTTGTAATATTGCAATACTCCTGTGATTGGATCCTGTTCGGAGGAAAGCATGCCTTTTAAGTTATGAGGAACATAAGTACGACTGTCAGAGGTCATTATGACGATGATAGGTACATATGGGCCATCATAATTAGGAGGTTTTGTGACATCTGGCCATGTCAAGTACTAGAGCTTGTGGTAAGCACTCCACGTGGGAGAGTGACTTGCGGGTCACCACTAGCAAGAGGACCGGTGGCAACCTTGGAACTTGTCTCAACAGGGACTAGTATGTTGGCAAGCATGTGAACCTCAAGATAAAAATCACCGTGTCAACCTTGTCATCCTGTTGGTTTGCATTCCCATCACACAAGCTTGTATTTACTTTTATATATATTGTGCTTGTGTAGTTGCTATTGTAGTTAGTTAACTTGTGTAGCTTGCTAATTACCTTCTTACTTGTGTAGCATAGAAGTAGCTCCCTTGCATAACTAATTTGGTTTTACTAACCTTGTTAGTTATATTGCTAAGTTTGTGTAGCTAAGTAGTTTACGCTCTCTAATTTGACATTAGTTGCCTTTTTATTGAGCATTACTAGGGAGCTTAGGCTTTGTGCTTTTGCATACTAGTTGTGTAGGAGCTCTCCCATGCTTAAAGTACTAGTTGCATAAGTTTTTGTGACATTGCTTCTAGAATTGGTTAGGAGAGCTCTAGCTAGCCCGACACCTTAGTTGCTTAATTAGTATCTTTGTAAGGTGCTAGAGAACTTAGATAGAGGGGTGTAGTCTTGACTAGATCGTTAGTTTTGATTCCACATTTGTTTCGGTTAGCCAGTGTGATTAATTTTAGTTGACAATGTTAGTATTATAACCAAGATCAGAGATTGGTTATAACAACAAAGGATCTAGAGAGGTTAGAATTCTCCGACGAATGACCAATGAGTGAAAACACATTAATTGTGAGCTATAATGGTTCAGGAGCACCGACTATGGTACTAGTGCATGTTCTGGTGCAACTCGTGTGGTCGCGAATCATAGAGTATTCCAGATTTGACACAGCACCATAGTCACAGGTCGAGGCACCACTATAGAGCACAACTAAAGTAACTCTCGTCTAACACATGTTGGTTATTAATATCAAAGTAACAGCACGTGTCAGAATAGAAGAAATCAAGATGTGACACATGCATATATTGAGAAGTCAATGCAAGGAGTAGTCCCAGGTTTTACATCGATTCGACATGGTAAATGAAGTGCATCCAGAAGTTCCCTAAAGATTAGAAACCTATGGAGCAGGGATCATCAAAGGACTAATAGAACCTGGTACAGGACGAGATTCATCAATAGAACAGTTATAACGAATAATAACTGCTCCCTGAATATAAGGAGGGAATTTTAATCATTATTTTATTATCATTTTATGTATGATATGAGATATGCTCGTCCTATACGTCTTCTCAACGTCAGGAGTACTTCATCTTCATCATGTTAGTAGATTATAGGACTTTACTTATACACTATCTTCACTGCACAAAATGGATTTTCAACAGGTACTTCAGTAGAGCTTTATCGGTGAAGTTGACTCTTCTCTTGACCTTCCAAAGACGAGTTGATGAACTTCTTGAAGCCTTTTTACTTGAATCATCAGAAATTCTTCATGAAGGCTTCCAGCAAGCAAGAAAATAGATAGAAGTCTATTTTTAACTTGTTATCTTCAAAAACTTTTATATTGTAAATTCATTTTGAAGTTTTCAAATGAAATGTTGTAGCTGATCCATTGTATGAGCTCTGATACCATCTGTAGCAGAACCTCCTAAATTATATGGCTCACATGCACTTGTCATTGTCCCTAAGACCTCTAACGGCTATGCATGTACACCAGATAACCTAAGAAGATCTGTCGGGTGCCCTCATAGGACCTCGATTCAACTACATTTGACAACTCATACCAGGATCAACAAAGGAGTAACTACAACATTACAACATTTGCACAAAACTTTACATCAGAGTACGGAAGAATAACAACAATGAATTTATAAATCATGATTAAGTTACCTTTTTACAAACTTAACTTGTATTGCGGAAGTCGAGTAGAACTACATGAGACAACTTAGGCAGAGTACCTAAGTTAGGAGAGGACAATCAGATCACGTCGAACCCACCAACATGACCTAATTAGCAGCACCAGTTAGCACCTGCAACAGGGGTTAACAAACCCTGAGTACTTGAGGGTACTCAATAAGACTTACCCGACTAAAGAAAAGATTTCAAGGACATGCGGGTTTATGGGAATCAAGGTACAGGTATTCAAGAATCAAAATTATTTTGCAGAAAAGCTTACTAAAGTAAATCCTTGCTTTTAACATTTTATTTTTTATCATTGATGGTTCATTAACCAATTCTAAGTGGTCCTAATCTAGATCAAATAATTCTCATCAAAATCTTTCTCATTCTCTTTTAATTCTAGTTCTTAACTACGATGTAAGTCAGGCGATCGAGTCTCCATAACCGAGGAGCAACGACGATTCGAGCCGATTATACTCAGCTGGGGATCTCTAACCTCACGACATATGTAGAACCAAATCTTGCATTTGTCAACCCTCATTTAGATCTCCTAAAACCAGAACATGTCTATCGCCACCTGAGAGTACAGTACTCCTTGAACCCGGCCCGATTCTAGCCCCAAGGGTACATGCTACTCCCGCCATCTCTCCACTCCCAGTGCGAGGTTAGACGTTCTCGGAATGGAATCGCCAACATCTTAGGCTTACCCAAGGCATGAGGCTAGTTGCAAAGTCTCGAAACATAAGCGGGCTTACAACGAACGGTCCTTAGTCAACAAGGCGAAAACACTACATTGAGACTCCTTTCTCAATGCAAGTTAGCAGTGGCCAAACCACCTGCCCGATCTTTCAAGTTCATTCTTATATTTCAATATTCATTAAGTATGATGTCATGGCCATGTAAACATTTCGTTTAAAAGCTTAATTCATAAGCATAGCGAAGGATACTATGCATTTTCAGTAAAACAGGTATCAAGGGTGATATCGCAATAATCAAGGATGACAATGCAGCAATTGGGTTATCACTCAACTCCTAATTACTTAATGCAGTAAACCATAGTACCAGTGATAAAGATATGTAAAACTCAAGGAAGGGTTTAAATGCACCGGGGCTTGCCTGCGTTGCAGTGGTGGTTAGTTCTCGTAGAAATCAAGTTTGACACCAACACCACGGGTGGATCCCCTTCTCCGAAGCTTGATCGACACGATCCAAAACATTCTCATATAGACTACACGTATACAAATGATGTGATGCTCAACATGATGAAATGGATGTCATGATACATGATGATGAACAAGACATAGCATACAAGAGACATTTAGAAAGGATAAACATTAGTTATCTACTTGAGTACAACTTTTCTTCGCGGTACAGTTGCAAGCTAACAAGGTTATTTAAAGGTTAACTAACCGTAACTTTGTTTTTACCCAAGAGGTTGCATCTAATAACAAATAATTCTACCACAAGACCACTAAGTATTAACATAAGTAAGTAATTAACTATTAATGACCTAAGTTATTGACACTAACTATCATTAACAAAAGTTAATTAACAAGTTAATCATAAGCTCAAGCAACTGAATAAGATGTCATGGATCATCACATGTTAATGACCCAAGGTTAACAATCAATTCAAAAGTCACACAAAACCCTAAATGATTAAACACTAATCATTTGATTAACTGATTAATTAATAAAGCATAAATTAAGCATAAAATTAGAGTTATCCAATTAATCGCAAATTTTTATTTTAGGAAGCTTACATCGTAACTAAGTGGCAAAACAATTTTCACAATTTTTGAATAATTATATAAGCCTAACAAAATTAGGGAAAAGTCATTTCTTAATTAATGGAGCTAATTAATTGACATTCAAAAAGTAATCAAATTAGACATTTCATATTTTTCTATGAAATAGAACATCATGAACAAGCTACACAAAAATTTTCATTATTTTTGGTGCTATAATTAATTCACAACAAAATAAACAAAAACCGTTACTATTCACATTTTTGAGAAAGAAAAACAAAATTCATTTCGGGCCGACTTCTCCTTCTCTCCTTTGGCTCGGCCCAACCGCGTGCTCGCATCCGCACCCGCGCTCGCCCGCGTTGCGCGCTTGCGCGGCCCAGCAGACGCGCGTGGCCTAGCAGCACGGCTCGCTCGCACTCGCTCACTAACGTGGCGGTCCTGCTTGTCATCTTCCTCCTCTCTCCTTCTTGCTCTCCCGCGGCTCGGCCATGACCGCACGACGGCCGGTCGGCGACCACGACACCGGCGACCTCATCCCGACCAACCAACCCGACTAACATGATCAACACACTCCCGTGAACATCCTCAGACATCACTCACGGCCTCTGACCCCCCGGAGGTAGTACCTCAACGGCCATGGCGGCACGGTGGTCGCGGTTCACGGCACGCCGACGCCACAAGCCGATAGCGTCTAAATTGAAGGCATAATAAGCAACAGCAGCTCACCGCGAGTGCAGCGAAGCAACCAGGAGGCGATGAGAGGCGGTGGAGGCAGCTAGGCACGACGAGGTGGACTGCGGCGACGCCTTGCCGGACCTGAGGAGGACGGTGGCGACTGAGGCTCTGTGGACTATACGGTTGGCTGGGAGTTGGCTCAGGAGAAGCGCAAGGTCTGGGCGACGCTTTGGGGAAGATGCAGAGGATTGTGGTGGCGAGACGATGGTGAATTTCGCCGGCGAGGTGAAGCTTTGCAACGGTGGCGGGAAAAATAAAAAAACGATGACGACGATGAAACGTCCTTAAATAGATGGCCAGGGAACGCGATGTGGCCGCGGGAAGGCGCGCGAACGCAAGCTGGCCAGCTGGGGTGCGAGAGAAGGCCGTGGAAGCAGCCCGGTGGCTCGCCGGCGCCCATGTCGTCTGCTGCCCTGCTGTGATTCGCCGAGCACTGTAGCTCCCCCCCCCAAAAAAAAACTTTTCAAATACAAACTGTTTTTATCAAATTACTCTCAAATTCACATAGCAACTTGAAAAATTCCCAAGATATGAAATCTTCAGAATTTCAAGCTCTACAAGTTTTGTATTGAACACTTTTTCAAATTCAAACTAGAGCTGGGGTGCGCGAGAAGGCCATGGAAGCAGCCCGGCGGCTCGCCGGCGCCCATGCCGTCTGCTGCCCTGCTGTGATTCGCCGAGCACTGTATCTCCCCCCCCCCCCAAAAACTTTTCAAATACAAACTATTTTCTCAAATTACTCTCAAATTCACATAGCAACTTGAAAAATTCCCAAGATATGAAATCTTCAGAATTTTAAGCTCTACAAGTTTTGTATTGAACACTTTTCCAAATTCGAACTAGATTTTGAAATTTGAGTTTAAATTCAAAAGGGACACTTTTTAGAAATTTGGTAATTTAGAAATTACTTTGGATTTTGTATTGAAACTTCAAACACTCCAAACACCAAAGTTGTACATCTAGCCAAGACCTACAACTTTTCTATCCAAACCATTTTCAAATTATGCCTCTATTTTGAAATTTGAGTTTGGGGATGAAAAGGGGTCAAATTTGAAATTTGCTTCTTTTCAAAATTGCTCCACATTTTATACTAAAACTTTGAAAACTCAAAACACCAAAGTTGTAGCCCTTGAAAAGTTCTACAAACTTGGTTTAAAACTTTTTTCCCAAATTTTGCTTAGATTTTGAATTATTTCAAAAGGGGTAAAAATCAGGGTTTTTGATTCAGGGTTTTGAATTCATTGGATTATTCTTTTTAACTAACACATGATTAATTATTTAACACTAATAAAACATTATTTCATGTGATAAGCAATATGGCATAAACGCATATAAATCATTTTATTATTAAAATCAACATAACAATTTACTATTGAAACATGTGAAACATGTATATGTAACATACGAAACTTTGATCAAAACCTATGAAACATTACTTTGAACATAGCCATACTCAATATGAAACATCGCAAGGCAACATGTGAGACTCTTTCTGTAACATGCGAAACACGGCATATAAAACATATGCAACACATGCAACATGACTGAAATAACTGGTGCAAACATGAGTGCATTGATGGCATGTCAATTGATGTTTATGCTTGATGATGCTTTATAAACAAGTTTTAATTATTTCCTAACATCCGGGATGTTACAACAATGACACGAGGAGGAGTGGGGCATGGCAGGGGATGGGCGCGGCGCAGCCGGTGCTAGGGTGCGGCGCGGTAGGGGGAAGCGCATGGCGCGGCGAGGGAGCAGGGCGCGGTGGGGAAATAAAGGGGCGTGCGGTAGGGTAGAGTGGGGTGGGCGGATGTGAGTTCCGTTGAAGAAGATGTAGAGCAGGGGACGGTGTTAGTGGAGGATAAATAAATTAGTGGATAAGAATAAACTAGAGAATGAGTGATTGTGCATGGGTGGAGTCCGTCCGATATTTTTGGACGTCGGATGCTCGAGTCAGAGCATTATCATTTTTTTTAATCCTATCCTATAAACTTCACAATCGGCTTTAGAAAACCCTATAGTTCTCAACACCGGCCGAAACATGGTACAGAGTGATTTTCACCTTTGAGGACTTTTCACCTACATGGTCGTTTAGACTGTTTACGCGTCGTGTAAATGCTACATAATGACTTGTTATGTCCATTTAATCACCTGTTTATTCTGTTAATCACTGTTTAGTCCGCTTAATAGGATGTGGACCACGACACCATCCTCACAAATTTCATGTTCCGCCGCATGCCCGCATTGCATGGATCCTTTTTAGGCATTGCATGGCTAACACTTTACTTATGCTGATTGTCCGGTTAGAGTATAGTTTTTTTAAACTTATTAGATTATAGGTTTTAAACAAGGCAATGCCATAAACATCACGCAACCAATATAAAGCAGAGCACAAAACGATGATTGTACTACATGCTAGGAAACACTAGAAATATGAATAAATAACATCTAAATAACTCTAATACAACATAGACAGGGGATAATATTTTTGGAAAAATATTGGTATTTGTTTCATATTTTTCTGATTTAAAATAAATTAGTCAAAAAGTAGATTGAATCACATTCTTTTTATTATTTTCAAAAAAATATAAACAACCTTATAAACCATTTTGCACTGGTTGAGGTGATGTTTCGTCCATTTTTATATAAAAAATATAAGGCCCTGTTTGGATATGTTGGCTGGCCACATGAATTACCAAAAATCCCACCAAACACTTGGGATCTCCACAATTCTCATGACCACTCTCACCCATCCACCGCAAGAGTGAATTAGGAGTTTGATCTTACGTCCCATAGCTCTCCTACCGCACCGCACGGTAAGAAAAAGGCGAACCAAACAAGCCCTTGCCTTGTAAATCATTCTTTTCAGCAGATTGTAAATCATTTTTATTGAATGTGTTTTGGATTGGGTGCTCGATGCCTTGTTTTACAGAGACCGACCGACACTGCTTGCTCAACCCTACCCTACAGGCTGCAGCTACTGTTCTTCATAGAAGAAACAAACAACTACTATAGAAGCACAGCCGAGCAGGCCCGAAAGGTAAACTAGACGAAATTGGATATCTTGAAGAGTTCTTTAGACATGTCCTACTAAGAAAACCGTCATATTTTTAACTGTGCTAAAACCTATGTGGCTGTGTCTGTCTCCAAACGCTCACCTCGGCGAGAAGCGGAAACCATCACGTCCGAATGGCCGGACCCGATCATTGCGCCGAATAGAGAGCGCGGGAGCCACAGTGAGTACGTGCGGGCAGGAGCCGAGCGCAGGAATATTTCCTACGCAGCAGCGCGATTCCAGGTACGTGTACGGTAGTTTCTCTTTTAGTTTCCTTTTTTTCCTATTCTTCTTATTTCTTTTCTTTTTGTGCTTCATTATTTATTTATATTGTTTTTTTGCTTTATGTGATTTTTATTATTCTTTTGGCTTTTAATTTTTATGTTTATTTTTATTTTATTTCTTTTCTTTCCTTTCCTGATTATTTTTTATTTCCTTTCTTCATTTTTCTTATTTTTGTTTTTGTTTTCGTTTCATGTGATTTTCTTTTCTTACTTCTTTTTTTATTTATATTTATTTTATTGTTTTTGCTGCCTGCCTCCAGGTACGTTGGTTTCTTTTCTATTTTTCTTTTTTCTTATTCTTCTCATTTCTTTTCTTTTCTTTTCTTTTATTTTCTTTTATTTTCGTGCTTCATTTTTATTTTTATTTCATTTTTGTTTTATGTGATTTTTTGTTATTCTTTTATTTTTGTATATTTGTTTTTTTGTTTTCTTTCGTTTTCTTATTTATTTATTTTTTCCAATGTTTTTTGAGTTGTTCATGTAGTATACATGTGATGCTCTATGTTTTTGTATTGATGTTCACGTGTTATACATGTGATGTTTTATAATATTTTTTTTATGTTCATGTGGTATACATGTGATGTTCTATGATTTATTTTTGTGATGTTCGCGTAATATACATGTGATGTTCACGTAAGTATACACCGATGTTCTATGATGTATTATGTTATGTTCAAATAGTATACATGTGATGTTTATGATGTTATGTAATGTTATTATGTGATGTTCACATAGTCTACGTGTGATGCTATATAATGTATTTAGTTAGGCTATCCGCACTCATGGACCTCTATATTCATCCTCTATACGTCCTAGCCAGCAAGATGTCATGGAACCGCCCAAATTATAAGAACAAAAGTATAAAAACAATCGTCAGGGCAATTAAATTCCCGTACTTAAGCTCCTATAACTCCGGTAGTCCAATAAAATCACAAGGAATTTCAAACCAACCAACATACAAGCCAAGATCGTAGTGGTCCAACATAACAGGTCATATGTTACATCCATTTCATAAGTAATTCAACATATATCGGAGTTTAGTAGAGTTATTACAACTCAAGTTCAAAAGTAGCGGAAGCAAAGTAGTTTGAAACTAATATCACCTTAATTCAAATACATGCCAGTACCAAGGTCAACTTCCAACAAAAAACATTAGAAGCGAGATAACTCAGAAGGATCATGCCCATGATCACACTCCGCCACTACAGCAGGAGCCAACCAATTCTTGCAGAAGCCATGATACATCACAACCTGCAACAAGTGGAAATAAACCCTGAGTACGAGAAAGTACTCAGCTAGACTTACACATCGTAAACCAGAAATAATATGACACCAAGGAGTATGCAAGGCTTTCTTTTAGTGGGCTAGCTTGACTCATTTGCGAAAAGCATAAGTTATCATGAATAAACTAATTTAAGTCTTTTTTCACCATCTTTATTATAACCTATTCAATCTAGGTAAGCACCTATGCTAAAGCAATCACTTCATTAACCATTAACATCAAAGGTTACTATTTCAGGTTTAGCATTTCCAACATCATCCACATAACCATCTGTGTTCCATCATCATTACTACGATGCCGTAACTCGAGTCAAGTGTTCACTATCCAGTGAACGATGGCGATTCGAATCGATTATTAACCAGCTGGTAATTTATTCCTCACACAAACCTCACTCACCCGCTAAAGTGAGATATTGGTCACCGAGTCAACTATTCAGGTAAAGTCTCGAGTTTGCCAGGAACCACATGTACCCGGAGGCCGCCCGACTGCTCTTTGGCCTTATCATCGCGCCCCCCGTGTCATACCACACCTGCTCCGGTACAGTGCGTTGCGGGCAATCCACTCGGCCCGAATAATCTCCCAACTTCGCGGTCGAAAAGTATATTATCCGGTCAGCTAAATGTGAGGCATGCGTTCAACATGACCCGAGGCCCAACAACGGTCGGTCCTTAATCGACACAGGCGGAAACTACAAGCACCCCAGAACCATGTCTGGTTGCCCAATACTTATTCCGCCCGGTCTCCAATTATCCATCAACACTTGGTTATTTCTAGGATATCATTCATTCCATAGCTAAAATATTCCAGTAACCACCTATAATTGCAGGTGATCGGAAATCAACGATCGCTACTGGTCTAAGCAGGGCTAAGCAATATTTTCGATCCTGAACCAAAATAGGATTTCAGGCATATTTATAGGACAAGGAAAGGGTATATATGCAGCAAGTGTTTCCAATCAACTCCTATACTTAAAGCAACAATACATATATAACATATATATACTCAATTGCTTTTATAAAGTAGGAGGCTTAGAATGCTCCGAGGCTTACCTGAGATCGAACACTTAGGTTAGTGATTGACAGATGACCCTTGCTTGGCGAGCATCGCCCATCCCGACACTTGCTTAGTCCTTTCATCTTCGGGATAGGTCCACCAAACACCGTCTTCAGGTTTGGCTCCAACATCTCATCCTTCACATGGTGCATCTAGCGTACCTAGATGAGATGCAAGGTGCATGTGTATGAATATGATGAATGGTAACATAAGATGCATCACATAATCATTCAAGTAAACACACAATTCAGACATAGACACCAAAAGCTATTTAACTAACATCACACAACCAATTAAAGAGGGCAAGCACATCAAGCATAACACAAGTTTGACAAGATCACAAGTATCTTAACTTGACCATCATCAAGGGCATAAGCCACACTTAGCAACACCTAGAGTAAACAACCACAACTATCATCTATATATTTCTAGACTGCAAACAACAGCTGCATGTTTGGGTCATAACTGGAGTTACATAAATCCAATATCCATGCAATAAGACATTCTGGAAAGCTTATGAAATTGTCTATAATTCATCTTTAATCATCTTAGCATGATTCTCAAGTTAACCAAGTCAAACATGTATAATTACAGAATCTGGTCCAGAGATTCCAGAGAACAACTATTTCTGGAACCCAACTTGGAACAGTCATTACTCACAAACTATAAGGCCAAATGCCACCAAAATTTAACACAAGCTAGGTTAATGAGTTATTTACAACTTTGTTATAAGCATGTTTCTCATAAAATATCATTTTCATGGTGCAATTACCAAGGTCCCAGAAACTATCTAGGAAAACATCAATTGCAAGAATAAATATTAACTTATGTTGCAAACATACATTTGGCCACAACCAATATAACAATCATAAAGTGCATGTTAAATGATCACCAAAAAGCATAGTGCTCATCACTAAATAAATTCTTTTAATGCATTTCTTAATTTATTTAGATAGTAAGGTGAAATAATAAACATATATCAAAAGCCCATAATAAAATCTATAAAAATTACAGTAGCTCTTACATACACCTAATAGTCTACTGTACAAATTTCAAGCCATTTGGACATGTATATCAACCTCTATGAAGAAGACAAATTGCTATTGTAAGAAATCATGTGAGAGCAAGATACACGAATAACTCACTCATATGGCAACCAAAATTTATGAAATTTTTACCACACATTAAACATCATATTAGTAGCATGCCACAAAAATTTTACTTCATTTGGAGTCCTAGATCTACAGTTATGAAAATGACAAATTCAACTAGCATTAAAACCTAACTGCATAAATATATTTTTACAGAGAAAACTTTAAACTAAAACATGACATATTATGGATCTAATGCATAGAGAATTTTACAAGGATTCTAAAAAGTCCTCATTTGCTATTTTATGATTTTTCTACGATTTACTATGAATTTCTAAAGTTCCTGCAAAATAATTACAAATCAGTCCCGAGAGCACTATTCACATGAGTCACAGGTTCTTCATTTAGGCCCCTTCCTTTAGTCAAATTCTGATCCGACGTCCCTGACGCGAATGAACAGAGGAGGATTTGGGGGAAACGGCCGGTGGCGGCCGGAGGAAGCTCGTCGGGGGCAATGGAGTGGTGGGAGAGCATGAGGGGGCTCGCGCGCACCCACAAGTGGCCTTTGGGTCATGTCGCGGTGGCCCGACGTGGCCTGGCCACGTGCGCCGGCGGCCTGGGCGACGTCGGCAGGCGGCAGCAGCGCAGCGAGGCGCGGCATGGCCGACGGAGGAGTGCGGGAGGGGCGGCGTGGTGAGAGGAAGATGATGGTGCGGTCGACTTGGACGAATGAAGGGCTAAGCAGCGGGGACGCGGCGGGGCCGAGCTCGGCCAGCCGGCCATGGCGGACGCGTGTCCCGGCGCGGAGCGAGGAAGAGCAAGTGAGGGAGAGCGCTGGGGAGTGGGGAGCTCGGCGTCCACCTCTAGACTGCGTAGGGGAGGCAGGGCACGCGGCAGAGAAGGCAGGGCACGCGGCAAGGAAGCTCGGCAATGGTGGCCACGTCCACGGACACGCGGTGTCCTTGAGGCCTTCTACTGAGCACGTGGCGGGCGACGGTATGACCGACGTGGGGAGCCGATTTGGGCTGCTTCCGGGCTGAATCAGTCCTTGGGCCAAAAATGAAGTTTGCTCGCCTCAGCCTACTCTACGTTTCTCATTTAAGGTGCCTGATCATTTGAGCTCTGTAACAGCGGGTAATTAAGCCTCAAAATGACAGTGTCAATATGTTGATAACAGTCACGGGAACTCGCCTTCAGAGGTCAAAACTCGGTCAAACTCAGTGCAACTTTTTGCATGCTCTTCTCCATAATATAACCTTCAACTTTTATTTTTGGACTAACTCAAGTTGCTTAACAAATTTCGGAGAACGCGGAATGCCAACGTCGTTGCTTAGCGAAACTCCAGACTTAGAATATTTCTAAGTGCTGAAAACAACAGCAAATTCGATCTTGTGACCTCGATTTGACTTACTTCTAAGCTGATCTAGCTCTTAGTCCAAAAACAAAGTTTGTTCTACATGATATGGACTACAACTTCCATTTAAGGTCCAACCTCAAAATTGGTATAGAACCTGCTATTCTACTTTGACCAAAGTAGGATCACGATGAAGCTTAAATCCTCCTTTTTGATCCATTGGAGCATTTTCGGGGCATTTGCTCAACACGAACCTTTCATGACTTTTGTTGTAGAGTCCATCTAGAGTCTTTTGGATAAGGTTGCAAGGTTAGGTTGATGACCTATATTTTCATTCACTTAATAGTGCAATTCAAACACTTAGTAAAACCATTCCAACAAGGATATAACTTATCATTTCATGTGACTTTTTGATTCTAAACTTCATGAAACTTTTTCAGGGATAAATATAGATAGGTACTAAGGTGAGACACATGAAGATATTGCAATAACACCACCCAATCATATATCTTGAAAATGGCCTATATGTAAAGCAATGGTGCAACATCCAAGTTTAGGTTAGGCTCATCTCCATAGGTCGATCTTGACATCGTCATCTCCACTTAATCTATCATGTTTGAGCTCAAACCCACTGCTTAACTGGTGGCAAACACCTGGGGTGTTACACAAGATTCTCTCCTCTATACTCAATTCTCCCGCACCCATCCATCCTCTATATAATCCTCTATCCACTCTATCCACTATGGGATCCACTTGTCATTTATCTAAATATATCCATGTGTAATCTAGTTTTGAAGAATTTATTGAGACGAATTTAATGGTGTAATTAGAATTTAATTTAGATTTTTGGTTTGTGAGTTATATCATTTTTTCCTTTGTTTAGCTAGTGGGGCCCGCCACTGCCCACTATAAAGTAAGCACTGTACCACTCTAAATATAGAGTGAGAGAAAGGATAGAGTATCATTTTAGAGTACCCAGTGCAACAGTTTTTACTCTATATTCATACTCTAAAGTTTTAGAGTATCCCTTTACAGTACCCACTGCGGGTAGTCTTATGTTCTATAATTTATTTAGTGATGTTCTATGGTGTATTTAGTGATGTTCACTCAGTATACTTGTGATATTCTGTAGTATATTTTAGAATGTTTGAAAAGTATCCATGTGATGTTCTTTTAAATTTTTCTCTATTACGTGTTTTTATTTTTTTCTTATGCTTTACTCTAGATTTTATTATTTTTATTTACATTATGTATTTATTTATTTATTTGTTTGTTTTTGTGTATATTATAATACTAATTTCATGAATCTAAAACAAAAATGTCGTTTTTCTAAATCGAGAACATTCTTCTTACGAAGACGGAACATTATTTTATGAACTTAAAACATTGTATCTGCTTAATAAAAAAATATTCTATCTTTATAAAATAAATGTTCGGTAATAAAATTTTATCTAAATATATTCATGTGAGATCTTGTTTTGAAGGATTTTTTATAAGAAACTCGACTATGTAATCAGAATTTAATTTGGATATTTTATTTAGGAGTTATTATTTTTTTAATTCATTGAAAATTACTGCATGCGGTGTGGGTGAGGTGGGCCCTGTGCGATGGGCCACATCCTGCGGGAGCGCGCTCTACCTCTGCGGGCGGGAAATCATCGGCGGCAGCGCAGGGTGGGAAGGGGTTATGGTGGGCGGGAAATCATCGGCGCCGCGCCATGTTAATGTCCGAGGCTCGGACCGTAACACCCCCCGCGGTCTTGGCAACACGGCACACAACACAAGCACGAAGCACCACCGCCCCAGGTCTTCTGCAGATCGACAAGCAGAAAAGGCTGAAGTAGATTGCGCCAAAAGGCCCTAGCGGTCCAGAACCGTTGGAGTTGGGCTGGGATAAATGACACCGTTTCGTACCTCTCTCGTCTCGTACGTCGTCCTGACCTCGAATTCTCGTCATGCCAGCATGTGCTGTCCTGTATGTCCGAGGCTGCCGAATCAACATGGGCCGCAATCCAGTTAGCCCAGCAATCACAGCGGGCTCTACGCCGTCACGTCACGCGCGCGCACACCGTGACACCGAGCACGAGTCAAAAGCAAGCAAGCAGGCAGGCATCGCGCTGACAGCTGACTAGCCGCGCGTTGACGGCAGCCCCCAGCCGGCATGGCAGCTAGCTCCCGCAGAAGAAACCGAGGCCGCCAACCGGGCGACGTCTGGCCCGGGCATCGTTCTAGAACCTGAGACGACGACCAAAGCGAAGCCTTGCGCCCTTGCAGCTCTCCAACAGAGAGGCTGCAGCACAGCTCAAGAACAGCCTATTCCGAGCTGGGAGCAAAACTGCAAAAGGCTGCACGTAAAGTAAACCACACCATGCATCCAAACCAAGAGCGCCGTCCGTCTAAAGCCTGATGATGATTGGTGAACCTTAGAGGCCGGCCGGAGCAGAGCATGTGGTGGCCACTGGCATTTTTAAAAACGGCGTGCTGGTGCTTGCAAGTTGCAGCAGAAACCACGGCATTCCCCGGGAACGAAGCTGCCGGGAATGGATGAAAACAGACCTCCATGGATGGAGTGGATGCTCAATTGCTCACAGCTCAGCCTTGTCCTCGTGTGAACATAATCTGACACTAATTCTAGCTGCATCATTACCAATGCATAAAAGCGGTGTGACCCCTACTTTGGGCCTGTTTGGCAGAACTCCTCTACCACTACGGCTCTAGCTTCTTCGGAGGAGCCCTGCCAAACAGTTTAGATGGAGAAACTGTTTTAAGCACTTTTTCAGTGGAAAAAGGAGGAGCCGGAGCCTGAGGCTTCTACAAAACGGCTCCACATCGGAGAAGCCCGTGGAGAAGAGCCCTCCCAAACACACCATTACTGCCACAGCCCCTAACACGCACGAGCTCAAAAGATGTTTTTTTTCCCTTCCGGAAGCAGTGCAACTAATAATTGGTCAGAGTTTAGAAACGAAAAGGAAGCCTAATCAAACACTCCAACTAAACTATGTATGAGCAACTATGCAATGACACCAGACCGCTATATAAGCAGGCCACTAGTCACCGTGCTTCCACGCCACAGTCACACACCAAGGCTAGGCTTCCAATATCATCACAGAGCTTCAGCTTCAGTAGAGCTGGGTTGCCTCCTCTTCCACTTACTGAAGATGACCAACCATGCTACTGCAGCTGGCGCCGCCGCTGTTCCGTGGAGAAGCGGCAGCGGGCCAGGGGGAGCAGGAAGCGCAAGGCACATGCCGCGGCGTGGGCAGATCAAAGCCAGGATAGCCTCGGCTGCTCTGCATTCCGTCGCATCGGCGCTTCTGAAAGCCATCCACAGCGGCCACGTCCTGGTCAGAAACCCTTTCTGAAAGCCATCCACAGCAGCCACATCCTGGTCATGAACCCTTTCTGATGGCGGCCAGGCCATGGCCTTTCTTTGGCCAAGCAATGGACCAGTTTCCAGCATGAGCTACTGTGAGCGTCATACTGGTAGTTAGTGAGTAGTGACTCGAGATGGAACAAATGTACATTTCTCGTTTACTTTGTACGAAGAAAACTCAGGCATATCATTTCTGTGTGCAAACACATTATAATATTGTATTTTCTACGGTTCTCTCCACTCTGGCCCTGCAATTGGGAATCATCATGAGAAGTCCTTCATGGTTTTAGAGGGCTTTAATTTCGCACCTGCTGAAACCATGTTCAGGAACCAATTGCCATGAAGCCTAGGGCTGCTTCGATTCTGATTAACATCTAGGGACTCTGGTTTAACATGATTATTTTGATCCAACCCTGTAGTAAATTTCATTGTATGCTACTGTAATGGCATTGACAATCTCTGATTTCGCCAGTCTGGACTGCCAAACAAACACACAACAATGCAGAATCATTCCAATGACGTAGAACTTCACATAATAACTGATCTGCTACAAATTGAATGAGTGAAATCAGTTAGCTGCATCACCATGGAGGATTCATGAGCGCCATTTAAAGAAATTGGTATTCTTGCATAAACGGGCTTGCTAGCGTCCGGACGTCCGGATGGACACAGGGCGTCTGATAGCCCGCGCAAATTGACCTTTTCTCGCGCCGTTTCTCGCGCCGCTCGTCCCGCCCTGAACATCACCAGCATCGAGAAGAGGGGAAGGAGCGGAGGATGCCCAGCCAACGCCAGGAGGAGGAGGAGACACCGAGACGAGGCAACAAAAAAGCGAGGGAGATGCAACACCCGATCTACTTTTGAAACATTCAGATGCAACACTTGCAGCGTAAGTCTAAAGTTAGTTGAAACACTTGAAAATGCATCTAAAACACCTGTAAAAACACTAAAAATCATTGTAAAACATACGTAACATCCAGATAAACACTTACAATATATGTGTGAAACATATGCAACATCATAATAAACACACTTGCAACATATGTCTGGAAAACAGATGAAACATTGGAAACAAAAGTTTGCAATATACTTGTACAACCATTGCAACATATGCAATATCCCTGATTTACTTTTGCAACATCCGCATGAAACACTTGCAACGTACCTCTCAAACATCTGAAACACTTGAATCATACACCTGTAACATGCGTTTCTTACCCTTCTTCTTTCGTATGACGCAGCGCAGAGCGGGGGATGGGCAGTCGGACCTTCTGGAGGTGAGCGAAGGGGCGGCAGGAACAGGTCGTCGGTGAGTTTTGACCGCGCTGAAGGCTGCTGCCGTCGCAGGCGGGCGGAGAGGGAGGCGAAAACAGGCCAGCAATGGGCACAGGCTGCTGTCGTGGTCTGGCCGGGCGAGGGCCGAGAGGAAGGGGCCGGCCGCAGGCGCATGAAAGTCCCTAGTTTGGTTTTGACTAATTGATGAAACCTAGGACTAACCTTTGTATCTAAGTGGATGATTTAGATAAAGGTGGTCATTGCATGTGAGACATAACATTGACTCATGTGACCAAGATGATGAAGACCAAGATGAGGCTTGGCTCGATGGACCGGTTGTGAAGGTGAAGGGCAAGTCGAGGCTTCGAAGCGAAGGACCATGCGATGGTGAAGCTTGAGCAAGACTTAGCGCTGACGGACCGATGCAACGGTGAAGAGCAAGTGAAGTCAAGGTCGATGGATCGAGACGGTCATGTGATGATATGAAGTGGATCATATCATTTGGAGAAACAAAATGGGCTCAAGGCAAAGGTATAATCATAGGGTCATTTTGTTTTACACTCAAGACACCATAGAGGGTGTGAGTGATTTAGGGTCGATAGCCGAACTATTAAGAGGGGAAGTCTTATCGGTTTTTCGACGCACGGGTGCCACTAGGTGAATTCATGAAGTGCATTGCATGTAGGGCCTAGTGAGCTAATTGGAAAACCTTTGAAAATGATTGAGAAAAAGCTAACACACAAGCACATGGAGATGTACACTTGATGGTGTTGGCACATTTGCAAAGGTGGCATTGGTCGCGCTGTGGTTTGCGGGTAGAGAGGGGTTTGGGTTCCTCTCTCCCTCCCGCCGAGCGTGCGAGCGCGGGATTCAGGCGATTTCGGGGAAATGAAATGTCTATTTTCCACTACGCCGGAAGTTGGAAAAGAAACGGAAGCGAACGGAGGTCACAGAGGTGACCGGACGCTGCACCGGACGCGGTCTCGGTATGACCGGACGCGTCCGGTCGGTACAGCGCAGTGTCGGGCGCGCGGGTTAGGGTTTGCAACCGGCGCGTCCGGTCACTCGCGGGACCGGCACGTCCGGTCAGGTGCCCAGGAGGATCTGCGGTTCGGAAGGACGATCGGACGCGGGGCGCGTCCGGTCACATGCGATCGGACGCGTCCGGTCGTCAAAGGAGCTTACTGGACTCCGACCGGACGCTGGCACTGTCGCGTCCGGTCGTTCTCTGGAGCGCGTCCGGTCGTTGTTTCGCGGGCGCGGGTACTGTGCGGATCGGCGCGTCCGGTCGCTGCTTCGCGCGTGCGGTGCTGAGCGACCGGCGCGTCCGGTCGGATGAGCGGCGCGTCCGGTCATAGCGTTTGACCGTTGGCGCGCAGTGACCGTTGGAGGATCTAACGGTCGGTTTTGAAATTTGGAGGACACGTGGACGTCGCAGGACGACCGGACGCGGTTGAGCGCGTCCGGTCAGTTTCGACCGGCGCGTCCGGTCGTCCCGAAAAAAAACGGTCAGTGGAGTTGCAACGGCTCTATTTGTTTGGGGTGCTTATAAATACTCGTTGGCCGGCCCTTGGGGAGGCCTCTTGGCATTTCTAACACTCTTGTGCATCCTTTGAGCAAAAGCAACTCCTCCCACTCATCTCCCTTGCTTGATTGCAAATCAAAAGTGAGATTGAGTGATCCCAAAGTGCATTGCATAGCTTGAGGGCATCTAGTGGCACTTGTGGGTGGTTTAGCCGGTGGATTTCTTGTTACTCTTGGAGAGTACCGCTCCTAGCCGGCTTGGAGATTGTTGGAGGCGTTGGCAAGAGAAGGTGATTGTTCTTGGCCACCTCCGGTTGTTTGTGAGAGGTTCTTGTGCTTTCCTCGGCGGGACGCCAAAAGCAACTCTATTGGATTGCGCGTGTCATTGAGTTACCTCACTTGAGAGTGGTGTCTTGCGGTGCCTTGCGGGGCGTGCCTTGAGGGGCAAGTGACTTGAGGGTCACACCGAGGAACCATCTAAGTGTTGGTCGACACAACCGGTGACGTAGCTTGTCGGTGCACAAGTGAACACCGGGTGAACAAAAATATTGTGTCTCTTGTCTCCCGGTGATTGGTCTACATATTGTGTTATTGTCAATATTAATTGATTGTATATCATCTTGGTGATTGGCAACATCTTCTCTCCACCGTCGGTATAAGATTCACAATCCTATCTCTTGCACTTATCTTTACTAGATTATCTTGTGTTGCTCTAGTAGTAGCTTGGCTAGTAGTGTTGTTAGCTTGTTCTCTAGTGTAAAATTAGTGACATAGCACTTGTGTGAACTAGAGATCATAATCTACTAGACTTGTGGATAGGAGGCTTGCATCACAACCTTTGGCTAAGCAAAACTCGCTTTACGTCGTTTGTTATTCTAACAAGTTTGCTTAGTGGTGCTTGTAGAATTTTTATAGGCTATTCACCCCCCCTCTAGCCATCTAGGACCTTACAAGTGGTATCGGAGCCGTGGTCACCGTTTTAATCAAGGCTTAACATCCTTCGGTGTGAAAAATGGCTCAAATTGTGTTCAATCATGTTGGGGGCAAGCCACCGTTCTTTGATGGTGTTAGTTCTTTTGCTCATTGGAAGAGAAAGATGACAATGTACCTTGGTTCTATTCATGAGAGAGTATTGCAAGTCACCGAGAATGATTTTGCTATTATTGATCCCGATCATCTCACCGATGAAGATAGAGCAAATAGAACATGCAATAGAATGGCTCTCAATACACTTTACAATAATATTGACACAAAAGTATTTGAGGGCATCAAGGATTTGGAATTGGCAAATGAAGTGTGGACAAGGTTAAGTGAAACATATGAAGGCACTAAGGTTGTGAAGAGTGCCAAGCTATATGGGCTCAAGAGTGAGTTTGAGAACTTCAAGAAAAAGGATGATGAAACAATCATTGAAATGTTTCATAGATTGCAAGTGATAGTCAATGATCTCAAGAGCTTAGGGCACAAGACTCAAGATCAAGATTTTTGTCACAAGTTCTTGTTGAGCTTACCTAAAAGATTCAAGATGTTGATCATGATGCTACAAAGAGATGGGCTTGAAACAATGAAGCCCAATGATTTGCTTGGAGAGGTATTGACCTTTGACAAGTATGATCAAGATGTTGATGAGAAGGAGGATGAAAAGAAGAAGAAGATTGTGGCATTCAAGGCCACCTCCTCAAAGGGCAAAGCTTCAATTCAAGAAGAAGATGATAGCGAAGAAGATGAAGAATTGGAAGTTGATGATGAGGCACTTGCTCTAGTTGTCAAAAACATTGGCAAAATGTTTATCAAAAGAAGAGGCTTCAAAAAGAGAAATGACAATTTCAAGAGCAATGAGCAACAAAGGAAGTGCTTCAATTGTGATAGCACCGAACATCTTCAAGCCGAATGTCCCTATGACAAGAAGAAGAACAACAAGAGGGGCAAGTTTGAGAAGAAGAAGAGAGAGGCCAAGATGACATTCAAGAAAGGCAAAAATGGTGCCTATGTGATCACTTGGGAAAGTGATGATAATGAAGAAGAAGAAGAAGAATCATCCAACAAGGACTTTGCTTCCATTGCTATCAACAAGAAGCCGTCACTATTTGATTCATCCTCTTCATGCTTCATGGCTAAAGAAGCTAAGGTATTATATGATGAGAGTGATGATGAAAGTGAAATGGAATATGCTCATGATAGTGATAATGATAATGATAATGAAAATGATGATGATGAACCAACTAAAGAACAACTATATGACTTGATGCAACAAACTAGAGACATAGCTATTGCCAAGAACAAGGAGTGTAAGAAGCTTTCAATGAAAGTAGCAATACTTGAGAAAGTTCTTAGTGAGCTTAAGACCACTCATGAGAGTCTAGTGGAAGACCATGAGGATCTTGGTAAGGCTCATTTCAAGCTTGAAAAGGCTCACTCATTGCTACTTGAGCAACAAGAAAAGAAGGAGGTTGTTGTATCATGTGATATAGGTGTTACATGTGATATAATTGATGAATCCTTTAATGAACCTATCATCATGTCAAATGCTAACCCTTCTTGTAGCTCTTCATCCACCACCACCAACTCTACCTCCACTACTAGTGATGGTTTCACTTGTGATGCCTCACTAATGGTTGAGAATGAGACTCTCAAGAGAGAGGTGGATGAGCTCACTCACGCCCTAGGCAAGGCCTATGGTGGTGAGGCCCGCTTGCTTAAGTGCTTGGGTAGCCAAAGGTTCTCTCTTAACAAAGAGGGAGTGGGCTACACCCCCAAGAAAGGCAAGTCGGCCTTTGCAACTCCAAAGCCTAGCTTTGTGAAGGGCAATGGTCGGTTTTGCAATAGATGCAAGCAAGTTGGGCACCTAGAGCATAATTGCACTAAAAAGAACCAAAGCAAGAACCTTGTTAATGCTATACCTTTTGATTCTTGCTATGTGCTTACCAAGGGTGTGAAGGGTGTGCAAGCTAAGTTTGTTGGTACACCAATTGTGGGCCCAAAGAAGAAGGCTATTTGGGTACCAAAGAGCTTAGTTACTAACCTACAAGGACCCAAGCAAAAATGGGTACCTAAACTTCATTGATTTGCTTGTAGGTCAATTACAAAGCCGGAGGAAGGCATTGGATTATTGATAGTGGGTGCACTCAACACATGACCGGTACATCAAGAATGTTTGACTCAATCAATGACAATGATAGTGGTGTTGATTCTATCACATTTAGTAATAACAAGAAAGGCAAGGTTATTGGCTTGGGCAAGATTGCAATATCAAATGACTTGAGTATCTCTAATGTGTTGCTAGTTGAAAGTTTGGATTTCAATCTTCTATCCGTGGCACAAATATGTGATCTAGGCTACAAATGCATCTTTGGGGTTGATGATGTGGATGTTATTAGTGTGGATGGTTCAAATGTGGCATTCAAGGGCTTTAGATATGAGAATCTCTACCTAGTTGACTTCAATGCTAGAGAAACTTCTTTGACAACTTGCTTAGTCTCCAAATCAAGCATGGGTTGGCTTTGGCATAGAAGGCTTGGTCATGTTGGTATGAAACAATTGAAGAAGCTTACAACTCACAATCTTGTCAATGGTTTGAAAGATGTTGAATTTGAAAAGAATAAGCTTTGTAGTGCATGTCAAGCCGGGAAGCAAGTTGGAAGCTCACATCCAAAGAAGAGTACAATGAGCACATGCAAAGCATTTGAGTTGATGCACATGGATCTATTTGGACCAACAACATATACAAGCATAGGCGGCAACAAGTATGGCTTTGTCATAGTGGATGACTTCACAAGATTCACATGGGTATTCTTTCTTAGTGACAAAAGTGAAGTGTTTGACACCTTCAAGACATTTCTCACTAGAGTTCACAATGAGTTTGAGATTAGAATCAAGAAAGTGAGAAGTGACAATGGAAGCGAGTTCAAGAATACAAGAATTGAAGAACTTTGTGATCATTATGGTATTGGACATCAATTCTCGGCCAAGTACACTCCACAATCAAATGGCCTAGTTGAGAGAAAGAATAGAACATTGCTTGATATGGCTAGATCAATGCTTCATGAGTACAATGTGAGTCAATCATTTTGGGATGAAGCAATCAATACCGCTTGCTACTACATCAATAGATTATATTGTCATCCATTGCTAGTGAAGACCCCATATGAGCTACTTCATGGAAGAAAGCCCAATATTTCTTATTTTAGGGTGTTTGGTTGCAAATGCTATATCTTGAAGAAGGGCACTAGATTGGGGAAGTTTGACAAGAGATGTGATGAGGGGTTCCTACTTGGTTATTCAACTACAAGCAAAGCTTATAGAGTTTGGAACAACTCAAGTGGCATTCTAGAAGAAGTCCATGATGTGCAATTTGATGAAACCAATGGGTCTCAAGATGAAGAAGAAAATCTAGATGATATTGGTGGAACTCTATTAGTGGAAGCAATGAAGAACATGGACATTGGAGACATTAGAGCAAAGCAAGTAATTGATATTCAAGATGATGATAAAGATCGAGTGCTCAATTCACCATTCAAGCTAGTTAGTGACTCTCAAGTGCAAGATCATGGTGCTAGTTCTTCTCATCGAGATACATCAAGTGATCAACCAAGCTTAAGAAATCAAGCACAAGTACTCCAACCACAACATGTTGCAAGAGATCACCCCATTGATAGTGTTATTGGTGATATTAGAAGTGGTGTGCAAACAAGATCAAGATTGACAATGTTTTGTGAGCATGCATCATTTGTGTCAACCATAGAACCAAAGAAGATAGAAGAAGCTTTGAGGGATGCCGATTGGATCATGGCTATGCAAGAAGAACTTAATAATTTCACAAGAAATGATGTTTGGGAGTTGGTAGAAAGGCCAAATAACTACAATGTGATTGGAACCAAGTGGGTGTTCAAAAACAAGCAAGATCAAGATGGCATTGTAGTGAGAAACAAAGCAAGACTAGTTGCTCAAGGTTACACTCAAGTTGAAGGTCTTGACTATGATGAGACATATGCTCCCATGGCAAGATTGGAGGCAATAAGGATTCTATTGGCTTATGCTTGTGCACACAATATCAAACTATATCAAATGGATGTCAAAAGTGCATTTCTCAATGGGATCATCAATGAGTTAGTATTTGTTGAGCAACCGCCCGGATTTGAAGATGACAAGAAACCCAACCATGTCTACAAGTTGAAGAAGGCTTTATATGGCTTAAAGCAAGCACCTAGAGCATGGTATGAGAGGCTAAGGGATTTCCTTCTCTCTAAGGGATTCAAAATGGGTAAGGTTGATACTACTCTATTCACCAAGAAGATTGGAAATGATCTATTCATAGTGCAAATATATGTTGATGACATCATCTTTGGATCAACCGATCAAGCTTATTGTGAAGAATTTGGTGCTATGATGGCCAAAGAGTTTGAAATGTCTATGATTGGTGAACTTAGTTACTTCCTTGGTCTCCAAGTCAAGCAATTGAAGAATGGAACA
The DNA here is from genome assembly GCA_038087645.1 of Saccharum hybrid cultivar R570. Taxonomy (NCBI): domain Eukaryota; kingdom Viridiplantae; phylum Streptophyta; class Magnoliopsida; order Poales; family Poaceae; genus Saccharum; species Saccharum hybrid cultivar. The sequence continues at coordinate 35,850,917 of JAQSUU010000012.1, read as the reverse complement.
TTTGTGAGTCAAGGGAAATACATAAGGGACATGTTGAAGAAGTTTGGAATGCAAGATGCAAAGCCAATTTCAACTCCAATGGGTACAAATGGCAATTTGGATAGTGATCTTGATGGTAAAATGGTGAATCAAAAGGAATATCGGTCTTTGATTGGAAGTCTACTCTATGTCACCGCATCAAGGCCGGATGTCATGTTTAGTGTTTGCATGTGTGCTAGATATCAAGCCTCACCTAGAGAGAGTCATCTCACGGCCGCAAAGAGAATATTGAGGTACTTGAAGCAAACAAGAGATGTTGGACTATGGTATCCCAAGGGGTCAAAGTTTGAATTGATTGGATATTCGGACTCCGACTATGGGGGTTGCAAGATCAATAGAAAGAGCACAAGTGGCACATGTCAATTACTTGGAAGATCACTTGTGTCATGGTCCTCAAAGAAACAAAATAGTGTGGCAATCTCTACCGCCGAAGCCGAATATGTGAGTGCGGGGAGTTGTTGTGCACAATTGCTATGGATGAAATCAACTTTGAAGGATTATGGCCTCAACTTCAAGAATGTGCCATTGCTATGTGATAATGAGAGTGCAATCAAGATGATACAAAATCCGGTTCAACATGGAAGAACAAAGCATATTGACATAAGACATCATTTCATTAGAGATCATCAACAAAAGGGAGATATTGCCATTGAAAGTGTTGGCACCGATGATCAACTTGCCGATATTCTCACTAAGCCACTTGATGAAAAGAGGTTTTGCAAGCTAAGGAATGAGTTGAATATTCTTGATTTCTCAAATATGAGTTGAATGCACCCCACCCACCTATTGACTTGCTCTCCTTCGACATTGCAAGGTAAAATTGATTGACATGTCATTCATCCTATGCTAAGGACTTGCTAGAGCATGTAGACATATTAAGTGGTATGCATGAGCATTCATGATAAATCAAATTAATTTGATGGATATATGTTACCACTATTGCCTCTATGTTTGTTTTGATCTAGTGGTGGCATATGACATGTTTGTGAGCTTGCAAACCTAGTGTTGAATCTAGAAGAGTTGCTATAAGTGTTTAATTCAACATAGGTAAGATAACCCTTATTATGAGGTGTGAAGAAGCTTGTCTTTGGTTCAAATCGAATTAAATATCTTTGGCAAGTGTTCTAGGTTGAACCAAATTTGATAAATTTTAACCTACTCCATCAAACTTTTTTCTTCTCTCCACAATTTGATCCCATTTTTGGGTAAGTTGTTGACAAAGGGGGAGAGAAAAAGATGATTCAAAATGATAAAGATGATAAAGGGGTAAATAAAATTTTTGATGCACACAAGTAGGGGGAGCAAGCTCATAAACAAAGTTGTTGCATTTGTTTGTGCATTATCATATGACTTGCTCATTGCACATGTATTTAAATTCAATATGCATGCTTGTGTGGTGCAATGCTAGTATAGAACTTGGATGATGCAATGATCTACTAGCATGCATAGGAATAGTTTACTTGTGGTATCTAGACATGCCTAAAGCTTTACAAGTGGTTAGCTTTACAAGTGGTCCAAGAACCTTTACATATAATGTTGATCTCACGGGGTTCTTGAGTTTTGATGGATGTCTAGTTACTTCATGATGCTAAGGATGGTGTAAAAGGCAACTCCGATTGGTATCACGCTTCAAAGGTCCATTTCTTACACCTTAGCATCATTTTGGTAGAATTACTCTCCCAACACTTCTATCCATGCATATGTGCAAAGCTTTCAATCCAAACTCTATGCACATATGTAGGGGGAGCTAATGCTACCAAAATCAAGCTTGTGATAATTGTCCAAACTTTACTTATGAGCAAAATGATTGGACAAGTATGACAAGTTCAAAACTTTTATTATCAAAATCATCTTTGTGAGGGTTGTCATCAATTACCAAAAAGGGGGAGATTGAAAGTCCCTAGTTTGGTTTTGACTAATTGATGAAACCTAGGACTAACCTTTGTATCTAAGTGGATGATTTAGATAAAGGTGGTCATTGCATGTGAGACATAACATTGACTCATGTGACCAAGATGATGAAGACCAAGATGAGGCTTGGCTCGATGGACCGGTTGTGAAGGTGAAGGGCAAGTCGAGGCTTCGAAGCGAAGGACCATGCGATGGTGAAGCTTGAGCAAGACTTAGCGCTGACGGACCGATGCAACGGTGAAGAGCAAGTGAAGTCAAGGTCGATGGATCGAGACGGTCATGTGATGATATGAAGTGGATCATATCATTTGGAGAAACAAAATGGGCTCAAGGCAAAGGTATAATCATAGGGTCATTTTGTTTTACACTCAAGACACCATAGAGGGTGTGAGTGATTTAGGGTCGATAGCCGAACTATTAAGAGGGGAAGTCTTATCGGTTTTTCGACGCACGGGTGCCACTAGGTGAATTCATGAAGTGCATTGCATGTAGGGCCTAGTGAGCTAATTGGAAAACCTTTGAAAATGATTGAGAAAAAGCTAACATACAAGCACATGGAGATGTACACTTGATGGTGTTGGCACATTTGCAAAGGTGGCATTGGTCGCGCTGTGGTTTGCGGGTAGAGAGGGGTTTGGGTTCCTCTCTCCCTCCCGCCGAGCGTGCGAGCGCGGGATTCAGGCGATTTCGGGGAAATGAAATGTCTATTTTCCACTACGCCGGAAGTTGGAAAAGAAACGGAAGCGAACGGAGGTCACAGAGGTGACCGGACGCTGCACCGGACGCGGTCTCGGTATGACCGGACGCGTCCGGTCGGTACAGCGCAGTGTCGGGCGCGCGGGTTAGGGTTTGCAACCGGCGCGTCCGGTCACTCGCGGGACCGGCACGTCCGGTCAGGTGCCCAGGAGGATCTGCGGTTCGGAAGGACGATCGGACGCGGGGCGCGTCCGGTCACATGCGATCGGACGCGTCCGGTCGTCAAAGGAGCTTACTGGACTCCGACCGGACGCTGGCACTGTCGCGTCCGGTCGTTCTCTGGAGCGCGTCCGGTCGTTGTTTCGCGGGCGCGGGTACTGTGCGGATCGGCGCGTCCGGTCGCTGCTTCGCGCGTGCGGTGCTGAGCGACCGGCGCGTCCGGTCGGATGAGCGGCGCGTCCGGTCATAGCGTTTGACCGTTGGCGCGCAGTGACCGTTGGAGGATCTAACGGTCGGTTTTGAAATTTGGAGGACACGTGGACGTCGCAGGACGACCGGACGCGGTTGAGCGCGTCCGGTCAGTTTCGACCGGCGCGTCCGGTCGTCCCGAAAAAAAACGGTCAGTGGAGTTGCAACGGCTCTATTTGTTTGGGGTGCTTATAAATACTCGTTGGCCGGCCCTTGGGGAGGCCTCTTGGCATTTCTAACACTCTTGTGCATCCTTTGAGCAAAAGCAACTCCTCCCACTCATCTCCCTTGCTTGATTGCAAATCAAAAGTGAGATTGAGTGATCCCAAAGTGCATTGCATAGCTTGAGGGCATCTAGTGGCACTTGTGGGTGGTTTAGCCGGTGGATTTCTTGTTACTCTTGGAGAGTACCGCTCCTAGCCGGCTTGGAGATTGTTGGAGGCGTTGGCAAGAGAAGGTGATTGTTCTTGGCCACCTCCGGTTGTTTGTGAGAGGTTCTTGTGCTTTCCTCGGCGGGACGCCAAAAGCAACTCTATTGGATTGCGCGTGTCATTGAGTTACCTCACTTGAGAGTGGTGTCTTGCGGTGCCTTGCGGGGCGTGCCTTGAGGGGCAAGTGACTTGAGGGTCACACCGAGGAACCATCTAAGTGTTGGTCGACACAACCGGTGACGTAGCTTGTCGGTGCACAAGTGAACACCGGGTGAACAAAAATATTGTGTCTCTTGTCTCCCGGTGATTGGTCTACATATTGTGTTATTGTCAATATTAATTGATTGTATATCATCTTGGTGATTGGCAACATCTTCTCTCCACCGTCGGTATAAGATTCACAATCCTATCTCTTGCACTTATCTTTACTAGATTATCTTGTGTTGCTCTAGTAGTAGCTTGGCTAGTAGTGTTGTTAGCTTGTTCTCTAGTGTAAAATTAGTGACATAGCACTTGTGTGAACTAGAGATCATAATCTACTAGACTTGTGGATAGGAGGCTTGCATCACAACCTTTGGCTAAGCAAAACTCGCTTTACGTCGTTTGTTATTCTAACAAGTTTGCTTAGTGGTGCTTGTAGAATTTTTATAGGCTATTCACCCCCCCTCTAGCCATCTAGGACCTTACAGCGCAGAGTCCGCATATATGTTACCCGGATTCCAGAAGACCACCAAGGCCGGAGTCAAATTAAAAACGGAACTGGACTCATTTTGCTTAGGTTGGCGGTCGACCTTTTAGCTCGAATCCTTTTTTATGTTTTTAAAAAATTTATTTTATTTCCGCGCAACTAATGTGATCTCTCTGAATAGATTTCCTTTTCTCAAAATAGAGTCATTCCTCCGTCTTAAAATAAGTACACATTCCACATTTCACAATATGATAACAGATCTCAAATTAACCAAATATATAAGCAAGAAAATATAAATATTTATGATATCAAATAAGGATTATTAGATTAATCATGCCATAGATTCTTATTTTCTAGCAGCATCATACAAATCCATTCTTGCATAAAAGCGGTGTGACTACCTACGTCCTACTGCCACTGCCACACACACACAGACGCACGAGCTCAAAAGATGTTTTTTTTTATCTTTTTTTTTTCGGATGCAGTGCAACTAATAATTGGTCAGAGTTTAGAAACGAAAAGGAAGCCTAATCAAACACTCCAACTAAACTATCCATGAGCAACTAACACCACTTTGCATTGACGCCGCTATATAAGCAGGCCACTAGTCAATGGGCTTGTTCTGCTGGTCATATTTCAGCTGGTTTCAGCTGGTTTCGGCTTGTTTCTCTCTCACATAATACTGTTCAATCAGCCAAAATCAGCTGAAATTCTACCTTCCGAACAGGTCCAGCGTGTTTCCACACGCCACAGGCACACACAGAGGCTTCAAAGATCATCACAGCGCTTCAGCTTCAGTGGAGCCGGGCTGCCTTCTCTTCTCCTCCACTGACTGAAGATGACCGATAATGCTGCTGCAGCTGCTGGCGCCGCCACTTCTGCTGTTCCGTGGAGAAGTGGCAGCGCCAGGGGGTCAGGGGGAGCAGGAAGCGCAAGACGCATGCCGAGGCGTGGGCAGATCAAAGCCATGATAGCCTCGGCTGCTCTGCATTCCATCGCATCGGCGCTTCTGAAGGCCATCCACAGCGGCCACGTCCTGGTCAGGAACCCTTTCTGATGGCGGCTGTGGCCTTTGGCCTACAGGCAGCCACAGGGAAGCCATGCACCAGTTTCCGGCATGAACTAGTGTGAGCGTCAGATTTGTACTGAGTAATGACTCGAGATGGAACAAATGTACATTTCTCGTTTTCTTTGTACGAAGAAAACTCAGGCATATCATTTCTGTGTGCAAACACATTAATATGATAATATAATAGTTCTCCCCATTTTGGGCGACCACAGCAGAAAGTGGCAGCAGCACCGCCCCTGCGGCTGCTGCCCAACTGCAGACTTCGCGAGAGCCAGAGAAGACAGAGGACCGTGGTAGAAGCAGAAGCAGGGGCTCAGAACTCCGGTCCAGCAAATCAGATCGGCGAGATTACAGGCTGGAGAGCCACGTGCCCGACCTTCATCATCTTAACAAAATAAGAAGTGTGCATATATAATATTAACAGTCATGATCGTAAGTTCTTAACACACTAGAGAGCCTGCACATACATAAAGTTCATCACAGGCCAAGCATAATGGCTTACACTACCATCAATTAAAGGAAAACTAGCAAAATAAATGCTTAGCATTTCAATACGTGGGAACTCAGAAAAGGCAGCTCGATGGATTTGTAAATTAGCTTAGTACTACCAGCCTTTGGGTTATTGGGTACAGTAGTAATTAATTCATCTCCAATGGCAATGACGATCCGCTCGTAGCACAATCTGAAAAGTACCAAGCATAAAAGTTATAATTGTTTACATACTGTTTAACATTTACAAAAGAGCTAAAATATTAGACCACCAACTTGCAGTAAAAAAAAATCAACTAATTCTTAGATGCATCTTGCCGATATAGAGAATTTTCCAAACATGACCAAAGAAACTAGATTAAATGTGATAATGCATAGTCAGATATTCAGTTTTCAAAGCAAAAGTTCCCATATCAAAACAACTAAATTTTCAGTAAGAAATAGTGTCTCTCTGCTGGCAATGGAAATTTGTTGCTGGTACAATATGAAAGCTACCATGCATAAAAGTCTAAAAGGATACATACAATTTTTTTAGGATGAAATAGTAGGGAGTGTTCAAACCTGATTCTAAAAGGATAGTAAAATAACGCACAAACAAAAAGTCCATTAAAAAAATGGGCTAATGGCTTATCAATGCAACTCAAAAGGTTCACAAGATTGGGCTTTACAAGGTGAGAAAATATAGCCAATATAAATATGTTCCCTATGAACAGGTTAATACTAACAAGTAATTCATGTGACATTGCATTTTTCATGTATTCAGTTTTCTCAAGCACGTGTACAGTTTTTTTATTAAAAAAATTGAAGTATACAAATCAGCAATTCAGCATCAGAAGTTGACAACAATACATAGAGGCCATAGAGTGCAGGGTCATTAACAAGCACTGGGATATAACCATACCTGGAGTGTAGTAGCTCATCAAGGGTATGATGGGATGGTTGATGCAATGCTCGCTTACCTTCCTTGAGCGCTCTGATTCGAGATTGATGATGAAGGTGCCAACATCTGTGGCAACAAAGATAACATTGACACCCTCAGCAAAACCAATGACTTTGGCTTGGTTAATAGGTATGGTGACAGGTAACACTGTCTGTAGGTCGATCACCCTGTATGTCACCCATCGCGGAGCTGCATCTCCATTCACAATACGCGACCGCAAGCAAAGTCTGGAACCCTTTATGCTGGCGAGCCCAAGCAAACTATCCTCGGTTGGCATGATGAGGAGATTGCCTATGTGGCTCGCGGGCAGCAGCGCAAATATAGACAAGTGATGCCTGCCCAAGTCATACTTCAGGATTGCTATACGAGCATTCAACTCGAGTACAAGGTAAATTCCATCCCCGACAATGACAGGACGGCTCAGATCCAGATGGCCACGGCAATAATCGAGGACACCCACGTCTAGGTGAACAGAAGCGCCCCACGCATGAGCTTGAGACGAGTACGCGGACGCATAGGCGTGCCAGTCCCCCTTGAAGCCCACACAGTCACAGACAACAAGGAAGGGACCTCCGCCGTGGCAGCTGGAATGGTCGCAGCCGGCGGTCGCGCATAGCACCGCGGCGGACCAGCACCGGATGTTGGGCTCGGGCACCTCCTCCCGGGCACCGGTGATCGGGTACCAAACGAGGAATTCGTCGGTGTCGTCCGTCTGTTCGAAGAGGACGCGCCCGTGGCGGCAGTCGAGGGGGCGACAGTCGAATGCCACCGAGGAGGAGAAGGGGGAGGCGGTTGCAGTGGTGGGGACGAAGCGAGGGACGTGTTTGGCGCTGTGGATGTTGTTGAAGAAGCCTAGGAGCGGAGGAGCTCCGTGGAAGCGGCGATAGCGGCGGAGGAAGGCGGGGTCGGTGAGGACGCGGCGCCACGGCTTGCAGACGAGGGAGGCACGGACGAGGTGCGCCGGCTCTTTCGGCGGGACGCGTAGGAGGATCTCCGCGATGGCGTCGCCGACAAGCTCCGGCGGCTGGCGCGGCGGCGCTGCCATGGCTCGGGCGACGAGGGTTTGGGTGGCGACGGGATTGGGATTTTGGGGTCGGGGTGAGCGAGGAGAGGCGGCGACCTGCGGCTGTTCAGCTGTTTCCTGCTGCCGAACCATTCCGGCCTGTTGCGTCGGGCCTCCATGGTTCGGAGTAGTTTGGACTGCCCCAGAAAGATCTGGGCGGAGCCCAGATTGCCGTCAGCATTTCGTCAATAGTGAAATCTTTTTATTTTTAATTTTTTAAAGAAATATTTTATTTCTCACCTCATTTTTGTTTTTTTAAACTAACTCCTTTGGCCGTGCCAAGACCCGGGCATGGCACTAACACCCTGCATGTTACATACACCGGTCAACCTAGGCACATTTTAATCGTAAACCAAAAACCGAGCCGAGCCGAACCGAGCCGAGCCGAAATTTCGGTTTTCGGTTTCGGTTTCGGTTTCGGTTTTGATAATTGAGAAGTTCGGTAGTCGGTCTCGGCTTCGGTTTTGGCTCCCAGCCGAACCGAGAAACCGTAAGAACCGAACTGCGTACGAGCAGAGCAGTGGCCAGCAGAAGTTCGCGCTTCGCACAAAGCAGCCCAAGTCAGCCCAACAGCAAATAGCGGCCCAATTGGGAGCCCAGCCTGCAGCTCTCCCAATCCCCCACATTCCCCTTCGTCCTTCATCCCTTCGGCGACCCCAGCTTCGTACTCGATACTTCTACAACTTCCGCCCCCGCAGGTGCGGCTGTGCAGGCGCGGCCCCGGCAGGTGCAGCTGGTGGTGGGGCGCTGATGCAGCAGCGCGGCGGCCTCGCAGGTCGCAGGTGCGTCCAACAATGGCGGTGCGGCGTCGGCGGCGGGGCTGCTTCGCGACTGCGATCGGCGGCGCATCGGCAACGGCGGCGTCGGCGGGGTTGCTCCGTGGCTGCGTCCGTGGGCGGTGGGCGGCGGTGCATCGGCAGCGGCGGCGCGTCTTGGGCGTCTGCGCATCGGACGGGATCTCACGGCAGTGGTACGACCAGCGCTGATCTCTGCTCTGATCCTTCTGCCGCTGTTAATCGGTTTGTTCGATGAAACCGAAAACCGAACCCGAAGAAACCGACGCCGAACTCGTCGGTTGATAGTTCTTTGAGGAACCGATCGGTTCTCCATCTCTAGAAACCGAATTCTAGAGAAACCGATCAAACCGAACCGAATACTCAGTTTAAACCGATGGCCCAGTCTGATGCACCGGTGCGGCAGGGCTATCACCGTTGCATTCCCGTGCTCCGACGGCCAGCGTGGCGCGCGTGGGCATTTGGCGCCAACCCGCCTAGCGCAGCAAGGGCTCAATCGCGCCAATGTAACTGATGCTGCCAAGCCTGCCCAGCAGCTTCTTCGACCAATTTTCTTAAGTGTAATTTTGGAAAACAAACTACAAGCAAACTCATGTCTCTTTCGAAAATCTCCTTCATAAAGGTTCCATATTTGGTTAGAGCACACACAAAAAAAACATCAACGCCATAGATACCACAACAGGTTTCATACTTGGTGTAATTTTTAAAATTTCTCCTTCACACAAGTGCATTGTTAAATTAGTAGTTGCTGCTGTCAACAAAGTAAAAAAAAAGAAGCATACCGAAATATATGGCCTTTACAATATACAATTAATTCTGTCATATTTCTCTTTTATCCACTGCCATTTGGTATTTGAGACGCTGAATTACACAAGAAACAACGAAAATTTTTATATATAACTAAAAAATGACAAAAGTTTTTGTTTACTGGACTTTCAATGCTTGCCACCACGCGATGGTGCAGCCGGCACTCCCACATCTGCTCTCTAGAAGGCGAGAGCCCCGGCCACCACCTATTTCACGCTGAAAGCGTCCTCTACAACGCCTCTCACATCTCTCTTGCATCCCGTCGTCCGCTGTCCTACTTCACACGAGAAATTTGATATTTGGCATCGAATACGTACCCCTCGCAAATTTAACACTTAAATTGCACGCCTTTAGATATTTAACCCTATGCTTGTGAATTGTTTTGAATCAAGGGATTTTCTCAACTTTTATATTTTCACTAATCACTCTTCTTTTTCGAAAAAAATTCTAAATTACTACCTCCAACTATCGCTTATGTCCAGATAACCCCTAAACCAATGTTTGGTTTGGTTTACTCATCTTAACTATTTTAGTCGAACCAATTTACCCTTAACAAAATTCGTCTTTTTTTTTCTCTACGTACAAGTTGTGTTTTATTTCAAAAAATTGTGAAGTGATGGTGGACGTTTTTTTAAAAAAATACGTTATGAATTTTATATCATTATACTTAATATAGTTTTGTATTTTTACTATTAATTTGTATTATATGTCCTAACATGTCAAGATATAATGATATAAATTTATGACATGTTTCTGAACATAAACTATGGTGCTAGCTATCCCCTCATAAAATTTGAAATTAAAAATCAACTTGAATGTGTAGGGGAAAAAAAGACAAATTTTGTTTAGGGAATAAATTGGACCAACTAAAATAATTAAGGGAAGAAAACTAAATCAAATGATAGTTTTTTTTCGCAAAAAAAACAAATTATAGTTTAGTGAGGCTATATATATATATATATATATATATATATATATATATATATATATATATATATATATATATATATGTCGGTGTTCGGACCAAGGGGGTCCTAAACCAACGAGTAAATGCTGCGTGACTCTTTTCTGGATGGTGATGCAAGGAGAACACACGGGGGTTTATCCTGGTTCGGGCAAAAGAAGGCCCTACGTCCAGCGGGGAAGAGAGGTTTGTATTTCCTTGCACCGAGGTGCTCGTGTAGGGGTTACAAGCAGGCGAGAGAGGGTGTCGAGCCCAAGTCTCAAAGAGAAAAAGGAGAAAGATGGTTGCTTCGCGTTTTTTCCGTGATGCTTCGCCCCCCTATTCGTCGCCCTGGCCTGTCCTTTTATAGGGCGAGAGGTGGCCAAGTCGAGGGGAGCCTTGAGGCGATATTTCGTCGATTCCTGTTGAGTTGACTGTAGCGACGTGGCTTCGGGACGGCCGGCCATCCCTGGGTACCCTGACGTGGTACGGGACAAGAGGGTGAAATGACCCAGAGTGTCATGCCATACCGTCCTTCGAGCTAAGTCGAGCGTTGGGGCCGGGTCGAGACCGGGTCGAGGTCGGATGGATAAGGCCGAATCCCTGGTATCGCGGGGGACGGACCTTGTCCTATCCTCCCTCGAGGGTGATTGATGGTGAATAGTGCGCGGTAAGGTGGATACAGTGACGGCTTTCACCTCCCATCACGGGATGGGCGGTAAAACAGTGAGACTTGACGTGGGTATTGTTCCCGCGTTGACCCATGCCGTAGCCATGTCGGTCGGTGGTAGTAGGTAACCGCATTGAATGCTATGGCTTTTGTCCTGGGTAGGTAAAGAAAGGGTGTCGAGGAGCCGGGGTGCGGTCGAGGCGCCCCGTCGAGCGGGCCTCGTACGAGTCGGAGCCGGGGCGTGGTCGAGGCGCCCCGTCGAGCGGGCCTCGTACGAGTCGGAGCCGGGGCGCGGTCGAGGCGCCCCGTCGAGCGGGCCTCGTACGAGTTGGAGCCGGGGCGCGGTCGAGGCGCCCCGTCGAGCGGGCCGCGTGATACTCGGCCGAGGTGGGCTATCTTTCATTGCGGTTTCGGTTATGTTAGTGTTTTGGCGATAGGTGTGGGTACCCCCGTACTGTTGGTACCGACAGTAGCCCCCGAGCCTTTGGGTGAGTGTGTGATCACTCTCCCAGAGGTTGGTCAGAACTGGAGTCGTGGCATCGTGATTTTTTCCGGTGGGGGCGCGCGAGCGCACCCGCCGGGTGTAGCCCCCGAGGCCTCGGTGGAGTATGGAGACTCCTCCGAGGTCTTGTTCGCGTTTGATTGGGGGACATTTCGTTGCGGTCAAGCCCCCGAGCCTCGTGCGCACGAGGTCGATCAGGGTCCCGGCCGTCTTTCGCTGTGCGGCCCTCACGCTCCTTTTTCGAAAAAAGGAGGAGGGGTGGAGAATGTCGTACTACCCTCGTTTGGGCCCGAGTTACGACGATCTCCGGTGAGCTGCTAGCGGGTGAATTCGAGTGAGAACCCATGCCCCGTTCGTTAGGGGTCGGCTAGTGGCCCGAGGGCGCCCTCAAAAATGCCAAGAAGCGGTCGTGTGGATCTCGATTCCCTTCGACAGGATTCAAGGGCTCGATGCCTCCCCCGGAGGGATTCCTACCACAACCTTCTCCTTCGGCCTCGAATACGTCCTGGGGTGCCTCGAGAGCGTGGCTCGAGCCCTTGGCCATGTACGGGCGCACCCTGGGTCGTCCCTAACTCTGTTGCTCGAGGGCAGCTGTCGAACCCCGTTCGAGGGCCAGCTTCCGCTCCCTCGAGACTTATTGCGGGCTTCGCACCCATTTTTGCGGTCGGGACCCCGAGCCTCGCACGCACGAGGTCGATCAGAGTCCCGGCCGTCTTTCGCGACCCTCACGCTCCTTTTTCGAAAAAAGGAGGAGGGGTGGAGAATGTCGTACTACCCTCGTTTGGGCCCGAGTTACGACGATCTCCGGTGAGCTGCTAGCGGGGGAATTCGAGTGAGAACCCGTGCCCCGTTCGTTAGGGGTCGGCTAGTGGCCCGGAGGCGCCCTCAAAAATGCCAAGAAGCGGTCGTGTGGATCTCGATTCCCTTCGACAGGATTCGAGGGCTCGATGCCTCCCCCGGAGGGATTCCTACCACAACCTTATCCTTCGGCCTCGAATACGTCCTAGGGTGCCTCGAGAGCGTGGCTCGAGCCCTTGGCCATGTACGGGCGCGCCCTGGGTCGTCCCTAACTCTGTTGCTCGAGGGCAGCTGTCGAACCCCGTTCGAGGGCCAGCTTTCGCTCCCTCGAGACTTATTGCGGGTTTCGCACCCATTTAAGACATACCTGGAGATATTTCGTTGGCCGGGCGCGTTTTTTCGGGAGACGAGATCGGCGCGGTATCGGCGTATGGTTACGACGTGGGGAGCGGCCACGTGCTCAGTTCCTGCGAGATATAAGGAAACGGTTAGGTGAGCGTGTTTATCATGAAAAACTGCTCCTTACTTTTCGCGCGGCCGTTGGGCTTCCGTCCGGGCATATAAAGCTAAGGCCTTGGGGTCTTCGTTCCCCACCGGTTACTTGCATCCCTGCAATCCTTTGCCCTAGACATCCCCTGCCACATCGCGTTCTCCGCCCGTCTTGCCGCAGCCACCGCATCCTTTCCTTCCATCCCCCTCCCGACGACATCGATGGCAGGAAAGAGCCAGATCCTCCCCGCCGACGACTGGGCCGCCTCCTCGGTGACGGAGAGGAGGTTGGAGGAGTTGGTCGAGGACGGGCTGCTGCGGCCGAGGACGAACTTGGCGCAGCCAGAGTGGGTGGCGCCGCCCCCCGCCCATCAGGAGCCAGCGCCCCCTGAAGGGTACGTGGTGAGCTTCGTCAGCTTTCATGAGCGGGGGTTCAGCGTGCCGGCGTCGGTCTTCATGCGCGCGCTCCTCCACTACTACCGGGTGGAGCTTCATCACCTTTCCCCCAACGCCGTCGCGCAGGCCGCCATCTTCGCGGTGGTCTGCGAGGGCTACCTCGGGGTGGAGCCACAGTGGAACTTGTGGCTTCACCTTTTCAAGGCCGAGCTCTTCGCCAAGAGGGCGGGGGAGAAAGGCGTCCTGTGCGCGGCCCGAGTGGGGAGCTGCGTGCTGCAGGTGAGATCGGGTCGGACGGATCTATACATCCCGGCCCGCCTCATCTCCTCGAACAGTGGGTGGCACGAGGGTTGGTTCTACCTCCGCAATGATGAAAATCAGTTGCCGAGGTACACCGGCCGCGTGCTGACTGCTCGAGAAGAGCATTGGTCGTACGGAGTGCCCGAGGCCGAGAAGACGCGCCTGGATCCGCTGCTGGCGGCGCTGCAGCAGCTTCGCCTTCGGGGCCTGACGGCTGCGGCGGTGGCTGCGGGCTTCCATCGCCGCAGAGTGATGCCGTTGTGCCAGCGTCGTCTCCGCCTGGACCAGATGACTCCGGAGGCGAACCTGGAGGGTACCCGGATGTCCCACGAATCCCTCACCCTTGAGGAGGTCCTCCGGCGGGCTCGCCGGATGGTCGGGAACTTCAAGGCGGAGGAGGCCAATCAGGTTCCCATGAGGCCTACCGAAGGGTGCGAATCCGTGGTACGTATCTCGGGGCTGAGGTATTGCTATTCTTGTTTTTCTGTGGATTTTGCTGATGTGGTCGAGGCCGGCGTGTAGGATTTGTCGGCGTTGCGGGAAACGCGCCCACCAGTCCCGGAGGACCGGCCCGCCCGGGAGGCTCGACGCCTGCATGCCTCCCAGAAGAAGCAGGCCAAGGAGACAGCCAAGAAGCGGGCGATCCGCAAGGCCAAGGAGGCGGAGGCGTTGAAGAAGCGCCGGCGCCAGCAGACCATCGACGGAGTGCCCCTGTCGCCGTCGCCTTCCGAGACAGTCTCGGGGGAGGACGACGGCAGCAGCGGCGAAGACGATGATGCCCTGTCGCGGTATGAGATTGCGACCAGGCTTGGGGACCTTCCCGACATTCGCCCCCTGCTGGAGCCCATCGGGGGGGGCGTCCTCCTCGGTCGTCGTGGTCAAGGAGGTCGAGGGGAAGAAGGTGGAGAAGGAATCTGGCCCCTCGAGGGGAGGGGCCGTTTTACCCCGGACCCGGCGAGAGGGGTCGACGGGGACGTCCGCACCAGCCGGGGCCTCGCAAGCTCCGGCAGGGGCGGAGACGGTGGTACCGGCGTCGTCATCGGTGGCGGCGCCGGCGGGAGTAAGGACCCGAGGCCAGCTGGCCTCGGAAGCACAAAGGGCGCAGGGCGGTGTGTCGGCCGGGGCTCCCAGGAGCGCTCGGCCTGCTGGTGAGGCCGCCGCGAGGCCACCAGCGGCCGTCCCGGGAGGCTCGAGCCGCGTGGGGTCGAGGTACTTGGTGCCGATTTCCAGGTAAGTATCTCAACTTGGTCGTCCTGCCTTTCCCAAAGTCCGTTGGCCGACAATTCTTCTCACTTCGCAGGCTGAAGCGGAAGGCGGAGCCAATGGGGCCTACCCCTGTGAAGTCGCTGCGAGCCAGCGCTGTTGTCCTCAACCGAACGGCGGAGCAGGACACGGCCTGGGTCCGTCAGGTCGAGGCCGCGAAAGGGCGCCTACGACATCAGCAAGGGTCAGCCGACGCCGCGGCGGTTGCCGGCCCGGAGCCCGCCGTCGAGGGGGCCGAACCGGCCAAGGCGGTGGCTCTTGACGTGGTCGAGGCGGGGCCCAGGTCGTCGGGGACGGCCGAGGCTGCCGTTGCGGTCGCGACGGGCGAGGCACCCATCCGCGACGCGGAGCGGGCGGGTGCTGGCGTGACCAGGGAGGAGGTCGCGTCGGTGTCAGGGCAAGAGACGGTCCTGGCGAAGGGGTCGCAGCCGCGACAAGGCCCGTTGGCAGAGCCAGCGGGCATGGTGGAGGTCGGGGCGGTCGAGCCCCTATCCGGAGCACCCGAAGAAGAGGCGCCGGCTCCGGCGGTGCCGACGGTCGAGGCGCGGATACCGGAGCCGTCGTCGGTCGAGGCGCCGGCTCCGGAGGCGCCGGCGGTCGTAAGTGCCCGCCCTCACGCTCCCCTCGACAACATCTCCCTGGACAAGGGAAAACAAACGATGGGGGTCGAGGGGGGTGAGGTCGCGGACCAGGCCGGTGTCGCGACGGCCGTTGGAGAGGTGGATACCGCGGGTGAGGCCGGTCCTTCCGCGGGACCGGGAGACGCCCCGGCTGGGTCATCCTCGTCGTGGCCCGACATCGCCGCGCTGGCGATAGCGCGGGCCGAGACGGAGCTGCCGAAGTGGGGGGGCCGTCCCTTGAGTTCAGGGACGCTACGAACCCCGACGTCGAGCCCATCTTTGTCTTGAGCGACAAAGATGAGGTGCACCGATGGGAGTACCTCGAGGGCGTCCGCCAGCACCTCGACCGGTTGCTCCGAGTGGCGTCCGGTGCCGTGCGGAGTATGGGGGATGCCACCGAGGTATGATCGACCCGTCGGCTTTCTTGATGTGTTTTTTCCTCGGATTTGTGACCTTTTCGAATTGCGTTCAGGAGCTAAAGGAGTACTCCCGCCGCAAGTCGCTCTTCATCCGGGACGAGAGTGGCGTGTGGGGCGCGCTGTCCCAGCAACGGGTTCTGGTCGAGGAGGCCCAGAAACGGCTATCCGATCGGAACGCCGAGATGGCTGAACTGCGCGTCGCATACGCCACATTGAAGGAAGAGGCGACGCAGGCATGGGCGGCCGAGGCCGTGATGCACACAAGCCTGGACAAGGCTCGAGAGGAGGCTGCCCAGGCGCGCAGGGACCTCGAGCCCTTGTCTGCGCGGGTGAAGGAGCTCGAGGAGGATGTTTCCCAGGTCAGTCTTCAGCGCGACGCCTTCCACGCCGAGATCACGACGCTGCAGGGAGCCGTCCAAAAGAAGGACGCAGCTCTCGAGTCTGCTCGGCAGGAGGTCGAGGCGCTAAAGGCAGCCATCCGTGACAAGGACAGCGCCTTCCTGGGGCTCGAGCGAACGTGTGGGGGGCTTCGCGACGAGGTCGTGGGCCTGCAGACCCACATCGAGGGTAAGTGTGGTTGTTATAGTCACGACGTTGAAGGCCCCGCGTTGGGCACTAATTTGTTTATCGTGTTTCAGAGCTGGAGAGAGAGAACCGAGAGGCCCAATCGTGCGCCAACTCCTTCTAGAGCCTCTTCGAAGCCGAGGTCCGGAGGACCCAACTTCTCCAGGGCGCAATCACCACCGTGTGTGATGGCCTAGGGGTCGAGCCCGACACCGACACCGAGGAAGATGTTCCGGGGAACTCCTTCGTCCGACGGATGGTGGCGCTGGGCCGCCTTGCCCGGGAGAAGATACGGAACGGCCTCCATCACGGCGTGAAGAGGGCGCTGGCCGTCGTCCGTTCGGGGTTTGTGTTTGACATGAGGCTCGTTGCCGAGGGTTTCATCACAGACCCCGATCGGACGGACGAGGAGAACGAGGATGCCTGCGTGGAGCTGATCGAAGCCGCCGAAGAGCCTGGGAGTCGTCTGGCCTCACTTTTTGAAGCCGAGGTGGTTCCTCCTGCCGACGACGAAGGCCTGTGAGCCAAATCTGGGCATGAAGGCCCATGTAATAAGTTAGTATTTCGAATTTTGATCGTGGTGGCCGCGGAGGCCTAAAAGACTCGAATCATAAACCGGTTCGCGGTTGATTCAGTTTTACTCGAGCTTTTCTTCCCTTTATCGCACGGATCGTGTTCTCGCGTGATTTACTTAGCGCGCAGCTACATCCTTTGGCGTAAGGGAGCGAGTGGAGGTACCGTAGCCTCGGAGGCGTAAGTGATCTCACGTCTCAACTGCCCTCGAGCTTCAGGGTGATGTTGCGGCCTAGTAAATCGTGTGAGAGCCTGATCTAAGCGACAGGGGGTATGTTCTTTTTTAATTTTAGGAACCATTGTTTAGATCTTCTCAGCGTGAAAGCGTACCTCTAAAAGGCGTAAGGGTTGAGTGGAGGTACCGTAGCCTCGGAGGCGTAGGTGATGCTCCAGACTCGAGAGCCCTTTCGAACCTAAGGGTGCTCTTTCAGCGAAGTCGATCTAAGAAGCGATTCTTAAATTTTAAAAAAGAGCATAAGTTTTTTCGGGGACCGGGGGTTCCCCCCTTGCAGCCCCCGAGGGAGGGTCGACTCTGGGAGTGCAGGGTCGATCCTTCCTCATTGCGAAACGAAAAATTTTGAACATCGTTGTATTCTTTATTGACGAAAAGGAAATACAGAGCCTCGAGGCTTTTTTAAGGAAAGAAGTGACGTAGCTGTTCAATGTTCCAAGCGTTGGTGAGGATTTCGCCCTTCTCGTTGGATAGCTTGTAGGTGCCCGGCTTTAGTACTTCTGCGATGATGTACGGCCCTTCCCATGGTGGTGTGAGCTTGTGCCGTCCCTTGGTGTTCTGGTTCCGCCGTAGCACCAAGTCACCAACGTTGAGATCACGCTTGCGGACGTATCTGTCGTGGTAGCGTCGGAGACCCTGCTGGTACCTGGCAGAATGCAACAGAGCCACATCTCGGGCTTCCTCGAGCTGGTCGAGGGCGTCCTGTCTTGTGGCGTCGTTGTGTCCTTCGTTGTATGCCTTCAACCTCGGGGACCCGTATTCTATATCAGTTGGTAGCATAGCCTCAGACCCGTAGACTAAGAAGAACGGAGTGAACCCCGTGGCTCGACTCGGCGTTGTTCTTAGGCTCCACAGGACCGAGGGTAGCTCGGCAGCCCATTTTTTTCCATGTTTGTTTAGTTTGTTAAAGATTCTGGGCTTCAGGCCTTGTAGAACCATGCCGTTGGCACGTTCCACTTGCCCGTTTGTTTTTGGATGAGCCACGGCTGACCAGAGCACACGGATGTGGTGGTTGTCGCAGAAATCCAAAAACTTTTTGCCAGTGAACTGGGTGCCATTGTCTGTGATGATACAGTTAGGGACCCCGAAGCGATGAACAATGTTAGTGAAGAAGAGTACAGCTTGTTCGGACCTGATGCTGGTGATAGGGCGGGCCTCGATCCACTTGGAGAATTTGTCGATTGCGACGAGCAAGTGGGTGAAGCCGCCGGTCGTCCTTTTCAGTGGTCCGACAAGGTCGAGCCCCCAAACGGCGAACGGCCATGTGATGGGGATAGTTTGTAGGGCATGTGCCGGAGATGAGTCTGTCTCGCATAGTACTGACAACCCTCGCAGGAGCGTACTAGCTTGACAGCGTCGGAGACTGCGGTCGGCCAATAGAATCCTTGTCGAAAGGCGTTTCCGACGAGGGTTCGAGGCGCAGCGTGGTGACCACAAGCCCCCGAGTGAAGATCGCCGAGCAGATTTCTGCCTTGCTCTTTCGTGATGCAACGTTGGAGGATACCGGTAGGGCTACGACGGTAGAGCTCCCTGCTGTCGCCCATGATCATAAAAGTTTTGGCCCGGCGTGCGATCCGTCGAGCCTCAGTCCTATCCGAGGGGAGGTCCCCCTGGATGAGGTAGTCGAGGTACGGGACGCGCCAATCAGGTTCGAGGTCAGACGGTGGCGTCGAGTCTTCCACCTGCATGGCTTCAGCCCCGGTCGAGGGGGCTTCTGCCTCAGGTGGAAGGTCGATCGGCGCCCCGTCGACCCCCCCCCGTCTGGCCTGAGGTTGACGGATGGGTGCTGAAGGTCTTTCGCGAATACGTCCGGTGGAACCGTGGCTCGACCGGACGCGATTTTTGCCAGTTCATCAGCGGCCTCATTATACCTGCGTGCGATGTGGTTGAGCTCGAGGCCGTGGAACTTGTCCTCGAGGCGCCGTACTTCTTGGCAGTAGGCCTCCATCTTGGGGTCGCGGCAGCTCGAGCTCTTCATTAACTGATCGATCACGAGTTGGGAGTCGCCTCGGACGTCGAGGTGTCGGACCCCGAGCTCGATGGCGATTCTCAACCCCGTGACGAGTGCCTCGTATTCGGCGACGTTGTTAGACGTAGGGAAATGAAGCCGGACGACGTAGCGCATGTGAACCCCGAGGGGTGAGACGAAGAGCAAGCCCGCGCCTGCTCCCATTTTCGTCAATGACCCATCGAAGTACATGGTCCACAGCTTCGCCTGGAGCTGTGCAGGTGGGAGTTGTGTGTCAGTCCACTCGGCCAGGAAATCTGCTAATACCTATGACTTGATAGCTTTTCGCGGCGCATAGGACAATGCCTCGCCCATGAGCTCGACCGCCCATTTGGCAACCCTACCCGAGGCTTCCCGGTTCTGGGCTATCTCTCCCAAGGGGAAAGAAGAAACCACAGTAACCGAGAAGCCCTCGAAGTAGTGTCGGAGCTTGCGCCGTGTCAAGATGACAGCATACAGCAGTTTCTGGATCTGTGGGTATCGACACTTTGTCTCTGAGAGCACCTCGCTAACGAAATAGACCGGCCTCTGGACGAGCAAGGTGTGTGCCTCCTCGGCCCGTTCGACAACCAGGGCAGCACTGACTACTTGTGATGTCGCGGCGACATAGAGTAGGAGTGGTTCCCCCGGGGTTGGAGGGACGAGGATCGGTGACCTAGAGAGGGTGGCTTTCAGTTTCGTGAGAGCCTCCTCAGCCTCGAGGTTCCAGGAAAAATGGTCCGATTTCCTCAAAAGACGGTACAGAGGGAGTGCTTTTTCGCCGAGGCGCGAAATGAAACGGCTGAGTGCCGCCAAGCAACCTGTGACTCTCTGTACGCCTTTGAGATCTCGGATGGGGCCCATCTTGGTGATTGCAGAGATTTTTTCAGGGTTGGCCTTGATGCCACGTTTAGATACGATAAACCCTAAAGCATACCTCGTGGGACGCCGAAGACACATTTCTCTGGATTGAGTTTGATGTTTTTTGCCCTGAGGCAATTGAATGCAACGTCGAGGTCACTGACCAGATCGCCAGCATGTTGGGTTTTGACCACGATGTCGTCGACGTAAGCCTCGACGGTCGACCCAATGTGCCCCCCGAAAACATGTTGCATGCATCGCTGGTACGTTGCCCCTACGTTCCGGAGACCGAAGGGCATCGTAACGTAGCAATACATGCCAAATAGGGTGATGAATGAAGTCGCGAGCTGGTCGGACTCCTTCATTTTGATTTGGTGGTAGCCGGAGTATGCATCTAAGAATGAGAGAGTTTCACATCCCGCGGTGGAATCAACGATTTGATCAATGCGTGGCAAAGGGAAGGGAACTTTCGGACATGCTTTATTTAAACCAGTATAGTCTACGCACATCCTCCATTTCCCACTCTTTTTTCTAACTAAGACAGGATTAGCTAGCCACTCGGGATGATGAACCTCCTTGATGAACCCGGCCTCCAACAGTTTGTGTATCTCCTCGCCGATGATCCTGCGCTTCTCATCGTCGAAGCGGCGCAGGCGTTGCTTCACCGGTTTGGATCCAGCTCGGATCTCCAAGGCGTGCTCGGCGACTTCCCTGGGTATGCCCGGCATATCCGAGGGACTCCACGCAAAGATGTCGACGTTCGCGCGGAGAAAGTCGACGAGCACTGCTTCCTATTTAGGATCGAGGGTGGCGCTGACGTTCAGCGCCCTTCCCTTGGGATCAGCGGGGTCGAGGGGTACGAGCTTGACGTCTTCGGCGGGCTCGAAGCTGCCGGCATGGCGTTTTGGGTCGGGGATCGCATCGGCTAGACCGTCGAGGTCTGCGGCCAAGATCGCTGACCCAAAAATAGCCTCGCCGTGCTCGACGCACTCGACGTCGCATTCGTAGGCATGTTCAAATGAGGGCCCTACAGTGATGACACCGTTTGGGCCAGGCATTTTGAGCTTGAGGTAGGTGTAGTTCGGGATCGCCATGAACTTGGCGTAGCATGGGCGTCCCAGGATAGCGTGGTACGTTCCACGGAATCCGACCACTTCGAAAGTGAGAGTTTCCTTTCGGAAGTTGGACGGTGTGCCAAAGCAAACAGGCAGATCGACCCGCCCGAGGGGTTCCGCCCGTTTCCCTGGCACGACTCCGTGGAAGCCCCCAGCGCTAGGCTGGAGGCGCGTTCTGTCGACCCCCAAGAGGTCGAGGGTCTGAGAGTAGATAATGTTGAGGCTGCTTTCGCCGTCCATGAGCACTTTGGTGAGGCGTGTGTTGGCGATGACGGGGTCAACGATGAGTGGATAGACCCCTGGGTTGGGGACGTAGTCTGGGTGGTCATCACGGTCGAAAGTGATGGCCACCGCAGACCAATCAAGGAAACGGGGTACTGCCGATTGTACGGAGAAGACCTCGCGCCGTTCTCGCTTGCGCTGACGCGCAGAGAGGCAGGTCGAGGGTCCTCCGTAGATCATGTAGCAGTTGCGGATCTCGGGA
The DNA here is from genome assembly GCA_038087645.1 of Saccharum hybrid cultivar R570. Lineage (NCBI taxonomy): Eukaryota > Viridiplantae > Streptophyta > Magnoliopsida > Poales > Poaceae > Saccharum > Saccharum hybrid cultivar. The sequence goes on along the minus strand of JAQSUU010000012.1, from coordinate 35,829,306 downwards.
AATTCCCCGTCCTTGTCGTCACCCTTGGGGTCCTCCCCCTTGTCGTCCTTCTTGGCGCCGGCACCCCCGAAGTACCTGCGCAGCATGTGACAATCCTCGAGGTTATGGTTAGTGAGTCCCTTGTGGTAGGGACACAGATCTTTGAGCATTTTGTCGAAGACGCCCCCACCGGGGGGGCCTCGAGGTTTCTTGTGCTCGGTAGCAGCGACGAGCTCATCGGCCGGGGCCTCGAGCTTGCCCTGCTGGCCTTTCTTCTTCTTGCGGTTGTTTCTCTTGGGGCCTCGGGTGGAACTCGCGGGGTCGTCGACCTTCTGCTCCTCCCTCGCCGGCTCGCCGCCAAAGATTGCACCAACCGCCTCCTCGCCGGCGGTGAAGTTGGTGACGATGTCCATCAATCCGTTGGCAGTGAGCGGGGTGTTACGGCCCAACTCCCGGACCAACTCCTTATAGGTGGTACCGGAGAGGAAGGCCGTAATCACGTCGGAGTCGGTGATGTTGGGGAGCTCGGTGCGCTGCCGGGAGAAGCGCCGGATGTAGTCCCGGAGGGACTCATCTGGTTTCTGCTTACAGCCCCGGAGGTCCCACGAGTTGCCGGGGCGCATGTAGGTTCCCTTGAAATTTCCCTCGAACACCCTCATGAGATCGTCCCAGTCGTGGATCTGCCAAGGTGGGAGATCCTCGAGCCAGGCTCGGGCGGTGTCGGAGAGGAACAGGGGGAGTTGCCGAATGATGACCCGGTCGTCGGTGGCCCCGCCCAACTGATACGCCAAGCGGAAATCGGCGAGCCAAAGTTCGGGTTTGGTCTCGCCGTTATACTTGGTGAGAGTCGTGGGGGGACGGAACCGAGCCGGGGGCACCGTCTCACGGATAGCCCTACTGAACACCCGAGGACCTGGGGGTTCGGGTGAAGGGCTACGGTCTTCCGAGCTGTCGTAGCGTCCGCCCCTGTGGACGTGGTAGCCTCGAGCTACACCGTCACCGTGTTTGCGCGTGCGACGCTCGACGATGTTGCCACGGGTGTCTCGAGGCTCGCGGTCGTTGGCGATAGGCTCAGGGGCAGGTGCTACCTGGTTTCGCCGGGCAGGCTCGGGATGAACCGAGGCTTCTCTCTCCTGTCGGGAAGGCTCGAGGGTCCGCTCCGAGGCTGCTTCGCGACGCCTCGAGGCAGAGCTCTCGGCCTGCTGCATGGCGGCAGTCTCGAGGAGTCCTCGGATTTCGTCTCGAGCCCGACGGGCGTCAGGGTTTGACGGCTCGGGCATGTTGCGCAGGAGCATGGTGGCGGCGACGACGTTTTGGCTGGCTCGAGCGAAAACCGGAGGGTCGACCGCCCGGTCCTCGTCGATGCGACGGTTGACGTCGCGAGCTCTCTCACGAGCTCTCCCGCCAAATGCGTGTTTCGCACGCTCATGCTCGAGGGTTTGCTGGAGAAGATCCAGGTTTTCGCGTTCCTCGTCAAGCTGGTCCTGCAACTCGTGAATCTGTTTGAGCTGCGCTCCTTGATCCGCAAGGAACTGAGGCTCGTTTCGCTCGGCAGGAAGCTCGACATGAGGGGGCGTGTGCCTTTCTTCGACCGGCTCTTCGTCCTCTGATTCCGAGGTGCTTTCAACGTCGATGTTGAAGCACTCACGAGTCGGATCATAGGTGTCGTCAGCCGAGTCGGAGTCAGGTGCGCCAAAGTAGTAATATGACGGGGGAATGTGTGGCCGTTGCCAACCGTCACCGCGGTGACGATATGAAGAAGTAGTCACACGAGGCTCTATTTCCGGTGTCTCGGTAGAGTCCCGATAATCAGAAGCCGGCGTGGACGCGACGAGGTCCAGAGTGGAGCGTAGATGGTGTCTGGGGAGTTCCTCATAAGCGCTCATGCGAGTGCTCACAGAGGATGCATACACCCGGGCAACCGAGTCCAGCCCAAATGGGAATGGTGATAGGGACGTCACTGCCCGTGGCGAAATAGATGCTACGGACAGTGGTGTCTCACCGGACGGGGGAGCGGCGGGATTCTTCGTCAGCACGCCACCCTCAGCCAGGCTCGTCCTTCCCAAATCTTCCAAAAGGAGATCTAGGCTGGCGCCTGTCTGGGGGGTGCCGGACCGGGGGATCCCATCGCCCTCCGTCAGGTGGAGACGGTGGTTGTACCGGGCTCGCCGTCGCCGGGCGGCCCGTGACCGCCTGGAGCGACGGTGCCGGTTGACTGCTCCCCCGGGCTGGGAGAGCTCGTAATCTTCGTCGGTTGGGTGCCTGGGTGGGAGTAGGACCATGTCGTAGCCAGAGCCGAGCGACATGAACTCCAAACTCCCAAACCAGATCACCGTACCCAACGGGATCGGGCGTTCAGGGTTAGCCATCCAGGAAGAACGGCGACAAAGCGAGGTTTGCACGCAGCGCTCCCCTACCTGGCGCGCCAACTGTCGGTGTTCGGACCAAGGGGGTCCTAAACCAACGAGTAAATGCTGCGTGACTCTTTCCTGGATGGTGATGCAAGGAGAACACACGGGGGTTTATCCTGGTTCGGGCAAAAGAAGGCCCTACGTCCAGCGGGGAAGAGAGGTTTGTATTTCCTTGCACCGAGGTGCTCGTGTAGGGGTTACAAGCAGGCGAGAGAGGGTGTCGAGCCCAAGTCTCAAAGAGAAAAAGGAGAAAGATGGTTGCTTCACGTTTTTTCCGTGATGCTTCGCCCCCCTATTCGTCGCCCTGGCCTGTCCTTTTATAGGGCGAGAGGTGGCCAAGTCGAGGGGAGCCTTGAGGCGATGTTTCGTCGATTCCTGTTGAGTTGACTGTAGCGACGTGGCTTCGGGATGGCCGGCCATCCCTGGGTACCCTGACGTGGTACGGGACAAGAGGGTGAAATGACCCAGAGTGTCATGCCATACCGTCCTTCGAGCTAAGTCGAGCGTTGGGGCCGGGTCGAGGCCGGGTCGAGGTCGGATGGATAAGGCCGAATCCCTGGTATCGCAGGGGACGGACCTTGTCCTATCCTCCCTCGAGGGTGATTGATGGTGAATAGTGCGCGGTAAGGTGGATACAGTGACGGCTTTCACCTCCCATCACGGGATGGGCGGTAAAACAGTGAGACTTGACGTGGGTATTGTTCCCGCGTTGACCCATGCCGTAGCCATGCCGGTCGGTGGTAGTAGGTAACCGCATTGAATGCTATGGCTTTTGTCCTGGGTAGGTAAAGAAAGGGTGTCGAGGAGCCGGGGTGCGGTCGAGGCGCCCCGTCGAGCGGGCCTCGTACGAGTCGGAGCCGGGGCGTGGTCGAGGCGCCCCGTCGAGCGGGCCTCGTACGAGTCGGAGCCGGGGCGCGGTCGAGGCGCCCCGTCGAGCGGGCCTCGTACGAGTCGGAGCCGGGGCGCGGTCGAGGCGCCCCGTCGAGCGGGCCTCGTACGAGTCGGAGCCGGGGCGCGGTCGAGGCGCCCCGTCGAGTGGGCCTCGTACGAGTCGGAGCCGGGGCGCGGTCGAGGCGCCCCGTCGAGCGGGCCGCGTGATACTCGGCCGAGGTGGGCTATCTTTCATTGCGGTTTCGGTTATGTTAGTGTTTTGGCGATAGGTGTGGGTACCCCCGTACTGTTGGTACCGACAATATATATATATATATATATACACACACACACACGTACTCGTAGCTACTCCGACCTCCTCTTCCACGTCCGTGGACGGTGCCACGCACAAATACACCCGTGGGCCTTGTTTAGCGGGTTAAAAGAAGCAGACCCGTTAATAGGATGCATATAAGAAAATCAACCCGTCCCGCATCTCGAATCCGAGCCCGTTCCGTCTCCTCCTTGCAGTCGCCGCCGCCGCCGCCACTGCCGCCAGCGCCTCTTCTCTTCCTCCTCTCTTCCACTGTCAGTCCCCACCGAAGCTACACCGCCACCTTAATCCTCTTCCTCGCCGACGGCGCGCCGCCTAGATCTGGAAGAGCCGGTGGCGTCTGAGGTGGTGACGCGCAGCCAGGGCGTGGCAGTGGCTCGCGGTCGAGCAGCTAGGGAGAGCGACGGCCAGGAGGCACCACAGGCCCCGGCGTCAGTGCGGCCAGCCGCGCGCGTCGCCCCCGGCGACGTCAATGCTCCCGTCGACCGGTGGCAGCCCTGCTCCCCTCATCAACGGTGGTGAAAACGGCGGCCACCCTCTCGCGAATCTAGCCGTGGAGCCCCTCCCTGCCCCGTGCTAGTGGAGGTGACGGCGGGGCCTTTCCCTCGCTGATCTGCTACGACCATATCGAGCGGGTACCTTGTCACGTAACCTCGTAATTATGATGGGCCACAAGTACCCGTCATTGCCATAATGACCTCTGATGATCGTACTTATGTTCACCATAACTTAAAAGGCCTGCTTTCCTCCGAACAGGATCTAATCATAGGAGTATTGCAATATTACAACAGTTTATTTAAAATATTCAACAGAGTAACGTAGCGGAAGTCTTACAATAATATAGGTTTACAAACCAGTTTTCAAACTTCAAACCTTATGTAACATTATTACAGACTAGTAGTAGAGAAGTATCGGTATTAACTTTATTACAACATACAAGCGAGATGCCTTGCCCAAAGGCCACACAGTCTACTCGTCGTCGCTTTCTTCAACCACGACGGTCATGCAACAAGGCTCGAAGCAGACTTATTCATGAACCGCACCTGCAACAAGGGGTTAACAAACCCTGAGTACTTGAGGGTACTCAACAAGACTTACCCGACTAAGACAAAGACTCCAAGGGCATGCTAGCTTTAGGAAATCAAGGTACGGGTATTCTAGAATCAAGATTTTCCTTTGCAGAAAAGCTTACTAAAGTAGATCCTTATCTTCAACATTTTACTTTTACCATTGATGGTTCATTAACCAAATCTAAGTGATCCTAATCTAGATCAAAGTAATTATCATCAAAACCTTTCTCATTCTTTCTTTCAATTTCAGTTCTTAACTACGATGCAAGTCAGGTGATCAAGTCTCCATAACCGAGGAGCAACGACGATTCGAACCGATTATACCCAGCTGGGGATCCCTAACCTCACGACATATGTAGAACCGAATCTTGCATATATCAACCCTCATTTAGATCTCCCAAAACCAGAACGTGTCCATCGCCACCCGAGAGTACAGTACTCCTCGAACCCGACCAAATTCTAGCCCCGAGGGTACACGCTACTCTCGCCATCTCTCCACTCCCAGTGCGAGGTTAGACATTCTCGTAATGGAATTACCAACATTTTGGGCTTACCCAAGGCATGAAGCTAGTTGCAAAGTCTTGAACACAACAGACTTACAACGAACGGACCTTAACTGACAAGGCGGAAACACTACATTGAGACTCCTTTCCCAATGCATGTTAGCAGTGGCCAAACCACCCGCCCGATCTTTCAAGTTCATTCTCATATTTCAATCTTCATTCAATATGCCGTCATGGCTATATAAACATTGCATTTAAAAGCTTAACTTCTAAGCATAGCGAAGCATACTACGCATTTTCCATAAAACAGGTATCAAGGTTGATATCACAATAATCAAGGATGATAATGCAGCAATTGGGTTATCACTCAACTCCTAATTACTTAATGCAGTAAACCATATTATAAATAATAAAACATTTGTAAAATTTAAGGTAGGGTTTAAATGCACCGGGGCTTGCCTTGCTCGGACACGACGACTGACTCAGACCCGAGAACTCCAACGTCAGGTCCGAAACCCACCGACGATCGCTCTTCTCCGGAAACTGGCTCGACGGCTTCGACTTCTTCGAAAGCGGAGACTACACGAACACATAACATGCTTTAACATGATGCTCGATGATAAACATGATGCTTGATGATAACATGCTACGAGTTACGACTGGAGTACACTTTCTTCGCGGTACAGTCGCAAACTGAAAACCTACTAACTAGTAGCGACGATTCCAGCGATACCAGCTTTAACCTAAACAAGTTACTAACGAGCTCAATCATGAAATTAAGGTGCCAGAGATCACCAAAGGGTAGTGACCTAAGGACATCACTCAATCAAAAGGCACACAACACTTAAAGTTCTTAAATTAACATTTATTTATTATTTAAATAATTAGGACATAATTAGAAGTTAATCAAATTTTACCTAATCAAGCTCAAACTTTTTCTATGGATTAAGAATGATTTATAACAGTGTCATAATAAATTTTATCATTTTGGATTAATAAATTAATTATTAAAATTCATGGAAGTTGCATTTAATCTTTATTAGAACTAATTAATTCTACTGCACAAAGTATTCAAATTCATGATTTAACATTTTTCCTAGATAGTTTATACATTGAGAAGCCTACACAAAAATTTTCATGAATTTTGGAACTCTACACAATTTTTAATGAAATAAACAAATAACTAAACTATTCATTTATTTGAAAAAGAAAAATAAAAACGAAATCGGGCCGATTCTTCCTTTCTCCCGCGGTCCGGCCCAGCTGGTCGGCCCGCTCGCGCACGCCCGCTCCCGCACGCGCGCTCGGCCCAGCCGCGCGGCCCAGCAGGCGGCCCAGACCGCTCGCTCACCCGCGCGCGCGCTCTCTCTCTCTGCGCTCGCTGACAAGCCGGCCCCGCATGTCATCACCCTCCTCTCGCTCTCCCTCTCACACCCGCGCGCTCGCTCACCTTCGCGCGGTGGCCGGCCGGTGACCAGAGCTTCGGTCAACAAACTGACCCTACCATCATCATCTACACCACCCCACGACTCCGTTTTGCTTCTAAACATCCTGGCTCGAGCTCTAACGACTAACGAGCGACGACGATGGCGGCACGGTGGTCACGGGAGTAGTACGCCGGTGACTACAAAGCGGTAGAGGCTAAATTGAAGGGTTGGGAAGCATCAGCGGCTCACCGCGGTTGCAGTGAAGCTCTCGGTGGCGACGGGGAGCGGCTGGAGTGGTCTGGCCACGGGAAGGCGAGGATGGCGGGCAGTCGCCGGAGTTGAGCACGGGAGGCGGTGGCTGCGGTGATCCAGGCGAAGTCAAGCTGGCTTGGGTGGTTCACGAGGTGCGTGAGGATGCGGCGATGCTGTTGGTGCAACTGGCGTGGCCAGAGATGGCCTGGTGGCGGCAGCGGCGAGCGGCGGAGCTGCGGTGGCGGCGGTGGCGAAAAATGGTAAACGTCACTGTGAACTCATGTATTTATAGAAGGCGGTCGCGACTACAGAGCCGGACTGCTCGCGTCGTCGCGCTGGCGTTCTCGACCGCGCGCGAAGGGTCTGGGCGGCCACGGCGGCTCGCCGGCGCCCATACCGCGCGGTGGCCGGCCGCCATTGGCGCGGCACTGTAGCACCCCCCAAATTTTAAATTTTCAAACTGTTTTCTAAAATTACTCTCAAATTCATGTAACAACTTGAAAAACTTCCAATCTATGAAATCTTCAGAATTTCAAGCTCTACAAGTTTTGTATTGAACACTTTTTCAAATTCTCACTGGATTTTGAAATTTGAGTTTAAATTCAAAAGGGGACACATTTTTCAGATTTGGTAATTTAGAAATTACTTTTGATTTTATATTGAAACTTCAAAATCTCCAAACATCAAAGTTGTATATCTTGACCAGACCTACAACTTTTCTGTTCAAAACTTTTTCAAATTCTGCCTCCATTTTGAACTCTTAGGTTGGGGACAAAAATGAGTCAAAACTGAAATTTGTTTATTTTCAAAATTGCTCCACATTTTACACTAAAACTTTGAAAACTCAAAACACCAAAGTTGTAGCCCTTGAAAAATTCTACAAACTTGGTTTTCAACTTTTTCCCAAATTTTGCTTAGATTTTGAATTATTTCAAAAGGGGTAAAACAGGGTTTTGAAATTTAGGGTTTTCGGAGGAATTTTAAATTGGAATTTGTTGCTACTTTGATTTGTGATTACTTAGCGATCAAAACCTCACCCAAGGGCATCATTTGGACCAACATGACATGGTTGACCAAATGCCACTCTTGGTTGACCAATTAGCTTTTAAAATTCTTTTACATTTTTCCCCAATTTTGAATTCGAATTCGAATCGGAAAACTCGTGACAAGTTTTGGGACTCCAATTCAAACTCAAATTTGGAGTTTCATTTTAGAGGTTGTACTTGAGCTCATACCCTACACTTGACACTAGTGTGCAACACAGTCGCACACCTCAAATTACGCAGGGCATGGACTAAGCATTTGCGGTGGTATTAAAAATTAGGGTTTTCGGGTTCGGAGCACACCACTGAGAAACACATTCAACCTAGATAAGTAAACTTGTTTTAGTTGGCATAACAAGGTTAACCTAACAGGGATGCTTTGCAATGCATTATGATGACATGGCAGATTAATTAGCACTATAACACCCGGGGTGTTACAGCCCTTCCCCCTTAAAGAAATCTCGTCCTGAGATTTAAAGCCATGAGTTAAGTAATAGAAAAGGAAACGTGTCAAGCAAACACGTCCAAGACTTGTCTACAAAACAGGTTGGGGTTTTCTGCATTACAAAGATTTTAAAAGGATAGGTTACAGTTTAAAGAGGAAATTGCAACCTAGATAGAAGCAAAGAACTCCGGGAAATTCTCTAACAGATAATCCTCCGTTTCCTAGGTGGCTTCCTCTTCTGAATGTTGATTCCACTGTATTCTGTACCATTTAGTTGTTCTACTTCGGGTAACACGATCTTTTTGATCCAAAACTCTGACAGGATGTTCAGAATATGTCAAATCCGGTTCAAGTTCAACTCTCTCAACATCAACCACTTGATCATGTACTTGTAGACACTTCTTCATTTGTGATACATGAAATACATTGTGCACGGCTGACAGTTGTTCAGGCAGCTTTAACTTATATGCCACCTTTCCACATTGTTGAATGATTTGAAAAGGACCAATATAACGTGGTGCGAGTTTGCCTTTGACTCCAAATCTGCTAACTCCTTTCATGGGTGATACTTTTAGATAAACATAATCCCCTACTTGGAATACCAAAGGTCTACGCCTTTTATCAGCATAACTCTTTTGCCTGGACTGAGCCACTTTCAAATTATTCTGGATCTGCCTAACTTTTTCTTCTGTTTGTTTCACAAGATCAACACCGAAAAACCATCTTTCTCCCGGTTCTGACCAATTCAATGGAGTTCTGCACCTACGGCCATACAATGCCTCAAACGGTGACATTTTGATACTCTCTTGATAACTATTATTATAGGAGAATTCTGCTAAAGGTAACCACTCGTCCCAAGTGTCTGAATAATTAAGTGCACATGACCTTAACATGTCTTCTAGAATATGATTGACCCTTTCAGTCTGACCACTTGTTTGTGGATGATAAGCGGTACTATGCAAAAGTTTTGTACCCAGGGACTCATGTAGGTGTCTCCAAAATTTGTTAACAAACTGAGTACCTCTATCTGATACAATGGTCTTTGGTACCCCATGAAGACTCAGGATTCGTGCAATATAAATTCTTGCATAAGTTATAGCAGAATAGTCCACCTTAACTGGAATAAAATGAGATGACTTTGTCAGTCGGTCCACAATGACCCAAATTGAATCAAAGCCTCTTGAGGTCTTGGGTAACCCAGTAATGAAATCCATATTGATATCTTCCCATTTCCAGGATGGAATGGGCAAGGGTTGTAACATTCCTGCCGACTTCAGGTGTACTGCCTTCACCTTACAACAAGTGTCACATCTGGCCACATATTTGGCAATCTCAATTTTCATTTTGGTCCACCAGAATTTCTGTTTCAAATCTTGATACATCTTATTACTTCCTGGATGAATAGAAAACCTTGTGCTATGTGCTTCATCAAGAATGAGCTGACATAACTCTGGAACCTTTGGGACCACTAACCGGTTCTTAAACCACAATACATCTGCATCATCAATACTAAAATCTGTCTGTTGACCCGTTCTAACTTTTTCTTTGATGTGAGCTACTCCGGAATTCTTTCTCTGAGCAGACACAATCTGATCTTTGATTGTTGATTCTACTGTGACATTAGTCAACTGACCTTATTGAACTATTTCAATATTCAGCTTTTCTAATTCATAACATAAACTGTAATCCATTGGTTTCATAGTAATGCAATTGCAATGATTCTTTCTACTGAGTGCATCAGCAACCACATTCGCTTTTCCAGGGTGATAGTGCACTTCTAAATCATAGTCCTTTATTAACTCAAGCCACCTTCTTTGCCTCATATTCAACTCTGACTGAGTAAAGATATACTTTAAGCTCTTGTGATCTGTATACATGTGGCAAGTATTACCTAACAAGTAATGACGCCAAATTTTCAATGCATGAACCACAGCTGCTAGTTCAAGATCATGTGTCGGATAATGTTCTTCATGACGCTTCAACTATCTCGAGGCATAAGCAATGACTCTGCCTTCTTGCATCAATACACAACCAAGGCCAATACCCGAGGCATCACAGTAAACATCAAATGGCTTTTCTATATCTGGTTGTGCCAAAACTGGAGCAGTTGTCAATGACTTCTTTAAAATTCTAAAAGCTTTCTCACATTCTAGAGACCATATGAACTTAGTTTGATTCTTCAACAACTCTATGATTGGCTTGGCTACCTTTGAAAAGTCAGGTATGAATCGACGGTAATAACCCGCCATTCCCAGAAAACTTCGGACTTCATGAACTGAGATTGGTGGTTTCCAATTCAGAATATCTTCCACCTTGCCAGGATCTACTGCTACTCCTTTGGCTGACAACACATGTCCTAAGAATTGCACTTCTCTTAACCAAAACTCACATTTACTGAACTTGGCATACAGTTGGTGATCTCTCAGACGAGTCAGAACAACTCTGAGATGCTCAACATGTTCTTCTTCACTTTTGGAGTATACCAGAATATCATCAATAAACACAACCACAAATTTGTCAAGCTCCAGCATGAAAACTGAGTTCATCAGATACATGAAATGTGCCGGTGCATTGGTGAGACCAAAAGACATAACTAGGTACTCATACAGTCCATATCTGGTAGTGAATGCAGTCTTTGGGATATCTTTAGGTCAAATCTTGATTTGATGGTACCCTGACCGAAGATCGATCTTTGAAAATACCTTTGCCCCCGCAAGCTGATCAAAGAGTAGATCAATGCGAGGCAACAGATATTTATTCTTAATGGTTACTTCATTCAGCGGTCGATAGTCAACACACATCCTTAAAGTCTGATCTTTCTTCTTGACAAAAAGAGCTGGACATCCCCAAGGTGAGGAACTGGGTCTGATAAAACCTTTGTCACGTAACTCTTGTAATTGATCCTTAAGTTCTGCCAATTCATTGGGTGCCATTCTGTAAGCTCTCCGGGATATTGGGACAGTACCCGGTTTTAACTCAATCACAAATTCTACATCTCTGTCTGGTGGCAGACCTGGTAGATCATCTGAAAACACATCTGGAAATTCACAGACTACCGGTATATCACAAATCTCCTGTACTGAAGTTGCACATATCCTTTCAACTGTTCTCTTTGGGATAGGAAGTTGGATAAGAAGATGAGATTTATTATCTGGCAGGTTCAACCTTATAGTTCTATGCAGTGCATCTATAAGGGCTCCTCTTTGGTACATCCAATTCATACCCAGGATTACATCTATATCCTGTTTCTGTAATATTATCATTGAGGTAGGAAATATATGCCCACCTAACTCTATAGGTACGTCACGTACCATCTCCTTAGTACACAGTCGTCCTCCGAGCGACTGGATAAAAGAAATCTTCTTGTGTTCCCATAATTGGAATGTCATGCTTAACAACAAAGGTGTGATTTATGAATATATGCGATGCACCTGAATCAAATAACAGTACTGCTGGATGATTAGCAACAGGGAACATACCCATCATAACAGGTTCTCCCTCTAGGATTACACTTGCTTGAGTGTAGAACACACGTCCGGTCTTCTTCTTCTCACCCTTACCCTTCTGAACATTCAGGTTATTATTCTTGCTCTAAGGTTGTTGCTGTTGCGGTACAGGAGCTCTGGGATAACTGGGATTGTACTGCCTTGGATACGGGCAGTCCTTGGAAAAGTGGCCTGGCTTTCCACAATTGTAACAGGGAAAGTTATGGGTTACTGGAGTCTGGTTTTGAATACCAGGGGCATTCGGCTGCTGTGGATACTGCGGAATTGCGGCAGGACGGAAAAACGTCTGCGGCTGAGCTTGGTATTGCGGTGGACGATAAGTTGGGCGGAAATGGTTCTGAGGGTGATAAACAAACCTCTGGCGCTTTTTAATGCCACCAGACGGGCTAGAAAACACTGGCTTCTTTTTCTTCGACTCTTTATGCAGTCGGGACTTCTCTTCTGACGCAATAGCCACATTGACTATCTCATGGTAAGTGGCATTATAGCAGGTGACCAATGCTTCCTGGATTCTGGTACTCAAACCTCTCATGAAACAACTCTTCTTCTTTGCATCGGTGTTCACATATTCCGCTGCATACTGGGACAGATGATTGAATTTGCCCACATACTGTAGAACTGTCTGGTTCCCTTGCTTCAGCGAGAGAAACTCTTGTAACTTCATGGCCATGACACCATCTAGGATATAATGTGCTTTGAAGGCTTCACGAAACTCCTGCCAAGTGATACGGTGGCCAGCAGGCCGTGCGGCGACTAGATTCGCCCACCACGCCCCTGCGGCACCTCTAAGCTGTTGTGTTGCAAACACGGGCTTCTGATGCTCCGTGCACTGTAAAAGTTCAAACTTCTGCTCCATGGTACGGAGCCAGTCATCCGCCTCTAGCGGCTCATCTGCCTTTGAGAACACTGGTGGACGGGTATCGGTGAAATCCACATAAGTGGTTTCCCCTCCATTGTTACGGCCTCGACGGCCCTGATTTCCATTCTGATTCTGATTCTGAGCCAACAAGGTAGTGGCATTAACCAGTGCGGCAATAGCTTCTGCCAAGGTGGGTGGAAACGGTGGGGGATTCGGAGGATTGTCCCTTTCTTGGGAAGTTCCAGTACCGTCCATCTGTTGTACACAAACTATATTTATTTACATCGCTTTATTGAATTAAAAAGCAGTTAGTACAGTACTTGTATACACACACAACTTATCTTACATTATTTCATTACAAACTTGCTCTCAAGCAAGAAACTACCCACTAAGGTTCTTAGAAAGCAGGAAAGACTACTATATTACACAACCATCTATGTCGACACTTCACTCCTCATCATCATCGCTGATCACGATCACTCCATCCTCATTCTCTGGAGCACTTGCACTAGTGACATGACTCGCATCATCCCCACTTTCCATCATGGGTTCATCTTCTTTTGGATCTTCTTCCTCATTGTCCTCTCCATCAGGAACAATCACGGCACCGACATCATCTTCTACTGCCTGGGGCTGATGATTGGGATTCATCAGATCATTTAGCCTATGAGCTTCCTCATGCAGAACTGTGTTGTACTGCTCTAGGTGTGTCACATAAAGCTCCAACTCACGAACACGAGCCCTGGATTCTGTCTCCTTTTCCAAAGACTCTTCTGGAACTGTTTCCAAAAACGCATGTTGCGCTTCAGTCGCTCCACTTCTGATGTAAGCCTTGCAACCTCTGATTCTGAATCCGGGTTCGGATTACGGCTGCTGCTTGCTCCATCACCTCTGGCGGCCAACTGATGACGCGGCACTCCTTGCGGACCCGTTTTCTTGTGAGGAGTCATCTTCACACGTGCCATCCTATAGCAAGATAGAATTAGGACGATAAGAACAGATAGGGGGATCTGAAGGTTAGCATGAATAGGATTTGAACCTTACTTAACCCAAACCACTTTAAAAGGGAAGGTAGCTTAAGCAGGTTAATTAAACATGATGCATGCATCGCACTTACGATCTAACAGAAAGATTTAAGTAACACATGCAATCTTTATAACATAGGGCACTATACATGATACTTCACTACGAAGCTTTCAAATATGAGCTAAGGAAACTATAGAATAGATTAAGATAAGCAAAAGCAATTTGGACCAAAATATCAGTATTAAGTTTGTTTGACCCAAATCATTTTGAAGTTTTGCAAGGTAATACTACAATAACCCGAGTGATCATGCTCTGGTACCAGCTGTCACAGAACCTCCTAATTATGATGGCCCACAAGTACCCGTCATTGCCATAATGACCTCTGATGGCCGTACTTATGTTCACCATAACTTAAAAGACCTGCTTTCCTCCGAACAGGATCCAATCACAGGAGTATTGCAATATTACAACAGTTTATTCAAAATATTCAACAGAGTAACGTAGCGGAAGTCTTACAATAATATAGGTTTACAAACTAGTTTTCAAACTTCAAACCTTATGTAACATTATTACAAACCAGTAGTAGAGAAGTATCGGTATTAACTTTATTACAACACACAAGCGAGATACCTTGCCCAAAGGCCACACAGTCTACTCGTCGTCGCTTTCTTCAACCACGACGGTCATGCAACAAGGCTCGAAGCAGACTTGTTCATGAACCGCACCTGTAACAAGGGGTTAACAAACCCTGAGTACTTGAGGGTACTCAACAAGACTTACCCGACTAAGACAAAGACTCCAAGGGCATGCTAGCTTTAGGGAATCAAGGTACGGGTATTCTAGAATCAAGATTTTCCTTTGCAGAAAAGCTTACTAAAGTAGATCCTTATCTTCAACATTTTACTTTTATCATTGATGGTTCATTAACCAAATCTAAGTGATCCTAATCTAGATCAAAGTAATTATCATCAAAACCTTTCTCATTCTTTCTTTCAATTCCAGTTCTTAACTACGATGCAAGTCAGGTGATCAAATCTCCATAACCGAGGAGCAACGATGATTCGAACCGATTATACCCAGCTGGGGATCCCTAACCTCACGACATATGTAGAACCGAATCTTACATATATCAACCCTCATTTAGATCTCCCAAAACCAGAACGTGTCCATCGCCACCCGAGAGTACAGTACTCCTCGAACCCGACCAAATTCTAGCCCCGAGGGTACACGCTACTCTCGCCATCTCTCCACTCCCAGTGCGAGGTTAGACGTTCTCATAATGGAATCACCAACATTTTGGGCTTACCCAAGGCATGAAGCTAGTTGCAAAGTCTTGAACACAACAGGCTTACAACGAACGAACCTTAACTGACAAGGCGGAAACACTACATTGAGACTCCTTTCCCAATGCATGTTAGCAGTGGCCAAACCACCCGCCTGATCTTTCAAGTTCATTCTCATATTTCAATCTTCATTCAATATGTCGTCATGGCTATATAAACATTGCATTTAAAAGCTTAACTTCTAAGCATAACGAAGCATACTACGCATTTTCCATAAAACAGGTATCAAGGTTGATATCACAATAATCAAGGATGATAATGCAGCAATTGGGTTATCACTCAACTCCTAATTACTTAATGCAGTAAACCATATTATAAATAATAAAACATTTGTAAAATTCAAGGTAGGGTTTAAATGCACCGGGGCTTGCCTTGCTCGGACACGACGACTGACTCAGACCCGAGAACTCCAACGTCAGGTCCGAAACCCACCGACGATCGCTCTTCTCCGGAAACTGGCTCGACGGCTTCGACTTCTTCGAAAGCGGAGACTACACAAACACATAACATGCTTTAACATGATGCTCGATGATAAACATGATGCTTGATGATAACATGCTATGAGTTACGACTGGAGTACACTTCCTTCGCGGTACAGTCGCAAACTGAAAACCTACTAACTAGTAGCGACGATTCCAGCGATACCAGCTTTAACCTAAACAAGTTACTAACGAGCTCAATCATGAAATTAAGGTGCCAGAGATCACCAAAGGGTAGTGACCTAAGGACATCACTCAATCAAAAGGCACACAACACTTAAAGTTCTTAAATTAACATTTATTTATTATTTAAATAATTAGGACATAATTAGAAGTTAATCAAATTTTACCTAATCAAGCTCAAACTTTTTCTATGGATTAAGAATGATTTATAACAGTGTCATAATAAATTTCATCATTTTTGGATTAATAAATTAATTATTAAAATTCATGGAAGTTGTATTTAATCTTTATTAGAACTAATTAATTATACTGCACAAAGTATTCAAATTCATGATTTAACATTTTTCCTAGATAGTTTATACATTGAGAAGCCTACACAAAAATTTTCATGAATTTTGGAACTCTACACAATTTTTAATGAAATAAACAATTAACTAAACTATTCATTTATTTGAAAAAGAAAAATAAAAACGAAATCGGGCCGATTCTTCCTTTCTCCCGCGGTCCGGCCCAGCTGGTCGGCCCGCTCGCGCACGCCCGCGCCCGCACGCGCGCTCGGCCCAGCCGCGCGGCCCAGCAGGCGGCCCAGCCCGCTCGCTCACCCGCGCGCGCTCTCTCTCTGCGCTCGCTGACAAGCCGGCCCCGCATGTCATCACCCTCCTCTCGCTCTCCCTCTCACTCCCGCACGCTCGCTCACCTTCGCGCGGTGGCCGGCCGGTGACCGGAGCTTCGGTCAACAAACTGACCCTACCATCATCATCTACACCACCCCACGACTCCGTTTTGCTTCTAAACATCCTGGCTCGAGCTCTAACGACTAACGAGCGACGGCGATGGCGGCACGGTGGTCACGGGAGTAGTACGCCGGTGACTACAAAGCGGTAGAGGCTAAATTGAAGGGTCGGAAAGCATCAGCGGCTCACCGCGGTTGCAGTGAAGCTCTCGGTGGCGAAGGGGAGCGGCTGGAGTGGTCTGGCCACGGGAAGGCGAGGATGGTGGGCAGTCGCCGGAGTTGAGCACGGGAGGCGGTGGCTGCGGTGATCCAGGCGAAGTCAAGCTGGCTTGGGTGGTTCACGAGGTGCGTGAGGATGCGGCGATGCTGTTGGTGCAACTGGCGTGGCCGGAGATGGCCTGGTGGCGGCAGCGGCGAGCGGCGGAGCTGCGGTGGCGGCGGTGGCGAAAAATAGTAAACGTCACTGTGAACTCATGTATTTATAGAAGGCGGTCGCGACTACAGAGCCGGACTGCTCGCGTCGTCGCACTGGCGTTCTCGACCGCGCGCGAAGGGTCTGGGCGGCCACGGCGGCTCGCCAGCGCCCATGCCGCGCGGTGGCCGGCCGCCATTGGCGCGGCACTGTAGCACCCCCCCAAATTTTGAATTTTCAAACTATTTTCTAAAATTACTCTCAAATTCATGTAACAACTTGAAAAACTTCCAATCTATGAAATCTTCAGAATTTCAAGCTCTACAAGTTTTGTATTGAACACTTTTTCAAATTCTCACTGGATTTTGAAATTTGAGTTTAAATTCAAAAGGGGACACATTTTTCAGATTTGGTAATTTAGAAATTACTTTTGATTTTATATTGAAACTTCAAAATCTCCAAACATCAAAGTTGTATATCTTGACCAGACCTACAACTTTTCTGTTCAAAACTTTTTCAAATTCTGCCTCCATTTTGAACTCTTAGGTTGGGGACAAAAATGAGTCAAAACTGAAATTTGTTTATTTTCAAAATTGCTCCACATTTTACACTAAAACTTTGAAAACTCAAAACACCAAAGTTGTAGCCCTTGAAAAGTTCTACAAACTTGGTTTTGAACTTTTTCCCAAATTTTGCTTAGATTTTGAATTATTTCAAAAGGGGTAAAACAGGGTTTTGAAATTTAGGGTTTTCGGAGGAATTTTAAATTGGAATTTGTTGCTACTTTGATTTGTGGTTACTTAGCGATCAAAACCTCACCCAAGGGCATCATTTGGACCAACATGACATGGTTGACCAAATGCCACTCTTGGTTGACCAATTAGCTTTTAAAATTCTTTTACATTTTTCCCCAATTTTGAATTCGAATTCGAATCGGAAAACTCGTGACAAGTTTTGGGACTCCAATTCAAACTCAAATTTGGAGTTTCATTTTAGAGGTTGTACTTGAGCTCATACCCTACACTTGACACTAGTGTGCAACACAGTCGCACACCTCAAATTACGCATGGCATGGACTAAGCATTTGCGGTGGTATTAAAAATTGGGGTTTTCGGGTTCGGAGCACACCACTGAGAAACACATTCAACCTAGATAAGTAAACTTGTTTTAGTTGATGCATAACAAGGTTAACCTAACAGGGATGCTTTGCAATGCATTATGATGACATGGCAGATTAATTAGCACTATAACACCCGGGGTGTTACATACCTCTGCCATCAATTTTTTTTCTTGAGTAATCTTGTCAGTGCCAGCAATTTCTTCAGATCTGCCATGGTCTTTTTGATGCAGATGCCTTCCTATGCTGTCATGTGGCTGCTGCAAGTATGAATACACCCCATCTACATATACTCCTGCATGGTTTGTTCAAGGATCCTCTTAGATTTAATCCGATTCTAGTAGTTTTTATGCGTTTTGGAAATTTTTCATGCGATCTGCTCTTGTTTTTGGGTTTTGGATGTCGGCTGTAGAGATGAATGTTCCACAATCATAGTTCATGCCCACAAATTACAATAGTTTCTGTTGCCTATATATCTCATCTTGCTCATGGAATTGATGCCAGCTGCAGAGAAGGAGCAGGCCTGGGCGTTCGGGTTACCCGATTTTTTCAGGTCGGGTAATTCGGGTAATGAAAATTGCTACCCGATATTCACCTAAAAAAAAGCACTACCCGATAATTCGGGTTCGGGTATACCCAATATACCCAAATTCACAGAAAAGAGCAAACTGCACAAAACTTTTATAGCAATTTTGTACATAACTTTAGCAATGATTTATATAAAATTTCAACAGCAATTTACAAAGAATAATATATTACAGTCACTTGTTCAAAAAAAGAGAATCATATACTAATAAAGTGATAAGTTCAAGTGCTCCACTGACAACACATCACAAACACAAAGACACAAACACATATTCGGGTAGTTTGGGTACCGGGAGATATTACCCAAACTTATTTCGGGTAATCAGAATTGCTATCCGAATTTAGGATAGGGTACCTCGGGTTCGGGTAATTCGGGTCCGGATTCGGGTATTTTGGGTACGGGTAATGGGTATCGGGTATTTTGCCCAGGCTTAGAAGGTGCAGCAAGGTTTATGTGCAATTTATTTTTGATTTTTATGCTTCTTGAGCTAGCACCGTATGCATCCATACTCACAATAAACATGTATGTACTCATACTCCTTATAAACATGTATGGTTTCATACTAATAAACATGTATATGGTTCATATATACTCTTAAACATGTATATACTCATACTCCCACTGTATATGTATGTGCTCATACTCCATTTATAGGTACACCAATATACTCGCTAGTTTGATGCTTGTATGCTGACAGAAAACACATCAAAGAAAATTCAGAATATACTCAATAGTTTGATGCTTGTATTCAGAATATACTTCCTTTATCATAAATACTTGGAGTTTCACTTGATCCCTTTTTAGTTTTTACAGATTGGAGTACCACATGATACTCTTTTTATGTTCCGGATCACTTGATCTTCATTTTTCAGTTTGGAGTATCACTTTATACTGCATCAGTACTAATGACTAGAGTATCACTTGATACTTTTTCCACATTTAATATCATTTAATCCCTTTTTTCAGATGGGAGTACGTATCACTTCATACTTGATGCGTTATTAGTTGTGCTTGCTTGGTGCTAAAGATAATTATCAAGATATCTCGACGATGTCAAGTCCAGATGGCCTAATGCAAGTATGTTGCCTGTCAATAGATGATGGTTAATATAGCAGCTGAACCTATCTCGTAGTGACTGCATATATGTTCAGTTTAGATAACTTTTGTCAGCCTGTAGATGTAGCAGAATTGCCTGTACATTATAGGTAGTACTGCAATCACCTCAAGGATTGCATTGCATATCAGTTTGTCTGTACATACTAGCATACCATTTTTTTTCCAAAGTATGCACGCATACTAGCATACCATTTTTCTCTGCTCAAAACTCCGTTAATTAGTGACGCACACACTATTTAAAGGTGTATGTACTGATACTCAAAAAGTATGTCCACATACTCGTGTCCGTATGTGTACGCACTAACAATATAAAGTATGTGTGCTTGTTTTCTGAAGCAGTATTTGTTCATACTATTTTTATTATAAAGTATTGGTCCATACTATTACGTTGGACTAGTATTTGTTCATACTTTTTTTAACAAAGACCATGTGTGCGATACTTTCGTACAAATATGCTAATGAGCGTCGCTAACCAAACTTAAACAAGTATGAATACATACCAATCCCCGCAAGAAGTATCTATACATACTTTAAAAAACTAGGTACATACACAAACGTATAAATATTTTAAAAAGGTAACTACGGCCATGCAAGCCCTGAGCAACGAATCCCGTGACTAGCGCCTCATTTTTAAATTCCTGTAGATACACGCACGCTCCACATTTGTATGCAAACCCGTTAGATCCATCACCGGCCCGTTAACTTAGTTTCGCGCGGAACTGGCTCCCCTCGCGTGCGTATACACGCAGGTGCGAGTAGCTACTCGTGTGTGTGTGTGTGTATATATATATATATATATATATATATATATATATATATATATATATATATATATATATATATATATATATATATACTCTCTCCATCCCAAATTATAAGTCATTTCAAGATTCTTGGAGAGTCAAAGCATTTTAAGTTTGACAAATGATATAGAAAAAATTACAAAGATTTATGACATCAAATAAATATACTATAAAAATATAATTAATAAAGAACCTAATGATTTGGTATCATAAATCTTATTATCTTATTATATAAATTTGGTCAAACTTGAGATGCTTTGACTCTCTAAGATTATTGAAATGCCTTATAATTTGGGATGGAGAGAGTATATATATGAGAGAAGTATTTTGGACTTTTTAATTTTAATTAACAAAATACTCTTGCTCACTCACAACGAATCCCGATCGGTTCTCCACACCCTCCACCCCCATACACGGCAACTTCTCAAATTATTTTCACTCGATTGCGCAGGCAAAAAGAGGCAAGATATCGTCAGTTCATCACACTGAAAGGCAACCAAAAATCCCAAAACATCTCACAGGATGGCTTGCACTCCTCACCTTCCTCACGCGCGCACTCTCCCGTTCCCTCCGTCCCTCTGTCACTTCCCGTTGCAAGGCAACTCATCACGAGGCCGGGATCTTCCGCGACATAAATCCGTGCCGTATGGACCTCCGTGCAACAGGTCCATAGGCCTGTGAGCCAGCTGCCGGTCGGCGTCCACGGTGAGCTCTCGCCGTGGACCGGGCCCATGCGCGCTGCCGTTTCATCAGCAGTTCAGCACTTGCCACGTTTGTTGCCGTGGGATTTATGGCAGCAGGGGCACATCCGTAATTCTCTCCCGCCGGTCTCGGCCTCCTCCTCGGCTCGCTATAAGCAGGCTCCACCGCTTCCGCAATGGCCACCTAATTCGCTCGGCGTCGGGGGAGAAGAGAAGCCCGCGCGATGGCACCGGGAAGATCTCTTCGCCCTGTAATAATTCCCTCCCGCGCTGTTTCTTCGATGACGATGGATCAACAGCCGTGATGTTTTGGGGTTAGTTTGGTCAGTCACTGATCAAGCGGCATTATTCGTATTGTTTCTCTTTGCAGGTGGCGGTGGCGCTGTGGGCGGCTTCGCTGCTGCTGGCGGCGTCGTGTGCGCGCGCAGGCGCGTCGTCCGGGGGGCATGGATGCCGGAAGCACGTGGCGAAGGTCACGGAGTACGGCGCGGTGGGGGACGGGAGGACGCTCAACACGGCGGCGTTCGCCAGGGCGGTGGTGGACCTGTCGCGGCGCGCGCGCGACGGCGGCGCGGCGCTGGTGGTGCCGCCGGGGAAGTGGCTCACGGGGCCCTTCAACCTCACAAGCTGCTTCACGCTCTACCTCGACGAGGGCGCCGAGATCCTCGCGTCCCAGGTGAGTGAGAAGTCCCCCCAACCCAACCCCATCCCCCTCCCGCCATTTCGCTCGCCGCGCCGGACGTCCTTCCCCTGCCGCGGTTACGCCGCCGCGCTTAGCCGAGGAACCGCCCGCGTAATGGCGCATTAGGGCCCGTGACCATGCGGTAGTTTAGTATGACATGTGGGGCCCTCGAACACCGCTCACAAATAAACATGGCTTCAGTTCATCACGGGACACGTCCCGTTTGCGTAGGCCGGTCTCTTTTTCGCTAGGGACAATGGCTTTTGCCCTGGGGGACCCTGAACCCGTCTTTTCTAAGCAAGCCACTGCCAATCTGCCATACCCCTATGCGGCTATGCACATGACATGCACCCCGACTCCCAGAGTGTCCTTGTGCTCTTGAATTTCCGTGATGAATTCCATGGTTCCATCCCATGATTCCTCTCTCGGTCTGTTCAATGGTTTTGGTGACTGGTGAATATCACTGCATAGGTATGGCAGAGTGCATAGCCTGCAGATCTGCATAGAAGGCATGGAAATGGAAATGTTTGTTTGTAGTGTATCATTTACTGAGAATCCAAAACGTTTCATCAAGACCTGAATACTATAGATATTTTCTGTAAAAACGAATGGGACATTTTGTTGTCTTTACTGAAGTTAATGTAGCCTGAGTAACGTAAGAAGGGCAATAGAAACTTTAATGGTGCAGCATTGATCGGTAATCCAAAACAGTCGCAAGTTTGGAGTTTGGTACACAAAAACTAATTGCTACCTCTTCCAGAAAACAAATTATAGTAATTACTTTTTGTCTACCAAGGGTGGCGCTTAAATATGTATGCCAAGGACTCGGCTGGCTTTGATTGACACCCGACTGTACTTGGCAGTGGTTGCAACACCGAAAGGAGAAGCGCTGGTGGCTAACTGGCTATTGAATACTTGTAGTACAGCTTCTGATCAACCAGATTCTTAATATGGACGACCATTTCTCAAAAGATCGAGTAGTTTTGATATGATCTGTTTTGAGGTCTTGCCAAGTTTGACTTCTGATGCTGAAAGCAAGAGACAAAACTGTTTGTTTTCCTTTGTTTTTTGAAAAAAAATGTTAGTTTAGTCTATAGTGCACACATGCTGGTTAAATTTTGTTCTGCTATTGTCACCTATATCTTGTTTGCACCATTTTGCATCCGTCCACTGCCCTATGCTGTTCATCTATCTTGTTCAGGACATGAACCATTGGCCCCTCATAGCTCCCCTGCCGTCTTACGGGAGAGGAAGGGACGAGCCTGGCCCAAGGTACATCAATTTCATTGGAGGATCCAATCTCACTGACGTCATCATCACAGGTACAGTACATATGCCTACCTTCTATACCCAAGACAAAATCAGGTGGTAGCTGCAGAAGTTTTATGAACTGCACAAATTTTCAGGTAAAAATGGAACAATCAACGGGCAGGGGCAAGTCTGGTGGGACAAGTTCCATGCCAAGGAGCTCAAGTCCACCCGCGGCCACCTCCTGGAGCTCCTCTACTCTGATAACATCATCATCTCCAATGTCACCTTCATCAACGCGCCATACTGGAACCTCCACCCTACCTATTGCACGTATGGCTCTCAACTCTGAAAGTCTCAAGTCATTGTTCATTTGTTCCAGTGGTGGTTTCTGAAAAACGTTTCAGCGGTGAATCTCACCTGCCATGCCACTGTTTTGCGCAGCAATGGCCTTGTTCGGCTGGCTGGCTCCCAGCCAGCCAGCAGTGCTTTTCTCTCACACCAGTTCAGCATCAGCCACCAGCCAGCCAGCAGTATTTTTCTCTCACAATAAATCAGCCTCAGCCACCAGCCACCAGCCAGCCGAACGAGGCCAATGTGACCATCAGTGGCGTCACCATTCTCGCGCCGCTGAATTCGCCTAACACCGATGGAATTGACCCAGGTAGATGATCAATTAGCTTTCAGCTATGCTCCTTTGATGACCCTGAGAAGTGAGAAGCATCTGTTTCTGATTCTGAGTGCCGTGTGATGTTTCATCGCCTGTGCAGATTCTTCCTCGCATGTCAAGATCGAGGACTGCTACATCGTCTCCGGCGACGACTGCGTCGCCGTGAAGAGCGGGTGGGACGAGTACGGCATCAGGTTCAACATGCCGAGCCAGCACATCGTCATCAGGAGGCTGACCTGCATCTCCCCCACGAGCGCCATGATCGCGCTGGGCAGCGAGATGTCCGGCGGCATCCGCGACGTGCGCGCCGAGGACAACGTCGCCATCAACACGGAGTCGGCCGTCAGGGTCAAGTCCGGCGCGGGGAGGGGCGGCTTTGTCAGGGACATTTTCGTGCGCGGCCTCAGCCTCCACACCATGAAGTGGGTGTTCTGGATGACCGGCAACTACGGGCAGCACCCCGACAACACGTCCAACCCCAACGCCTTGCCCGAGGTCACCGGCATCAACTACAGCGACGTGTTCGCTGAGAACGTGACCATGGCCGGCAGGATGGAGGGCATCCCCAACGACCCCTACACCGGGATCTGCATATCCAACGTCACTGCCCGCCTCGCGCCGAACGCCCAGGAGCTGCAGTGGAACTGCACCAACGTCAAGGGGGTCACCTCCGACGTCTCGCCCAAGCCGTGCCCAGAGCTCGGCGCGGAGGGCAAGCCGTGCGCCTTCCCGGTGGAAGAGCTCGTCATTGGCCCACCGGAGCTGCCAAAGTGTAGCTACTGAGGCCGGGATGCCGAAAGAGATCATATAGTTCATTGATAGTCTAGACAAGCAGTTTGAGAAATGCAGCTGAAATACGTCTGCCAAATCCATTTCACATTACTGCTGCCTCCAATTACAATGTTTGGCAGTGGCGTACCCGTCACTACTAGTACATGACCAAAGCAAAACGCACATGACCAAAGCAGAGCCTTTTTCCATTCCATCTTCTGACCTTTTAAGTACACAAGATACATAATTGACAGACAACAACAACATCGAATTTGTAAGCCAAATTCCGCAAAAAAAAGATGACAATTAACAAGCTGAGCAGATTGTGTGCAACACAGGAGCTAGCTGGTTGGTTCCTCTCCTCACCGTCTTCCTCCCTTGCCCTTGCCCTTGCTCAAGAAGTGGTGGCGCTTCAACCTCTTCTTCCGGATCACCACGTCCGGCTTGATGTTCTCCGAGAATGGCATTCCGAGGAGGGTGAGCAGCCTGAAGGCCTCATTGTCTGTCTTGGCGCTGGTGACGATGGACACGTCCATGCCGTTCTTCTTCCCGCCCACCTCGTACGGGATCTCCGGGAACACGCCCTGATCACGGAGGCCCATGCTGTAGTTGCCGTGCCCGTCGAAGCTGTTGGGGTTGACACCCAGGAAGTCCATGGTCCTAGGGAGCCCAAGGTTGATGAGCCTATCCAGGAAGTTGTACATTATCTACAGCCAAGGACAAAAAATTAAGCCTATACCAATCAAACAAGCTCACAATTTCCACTTGTATAGAAGATCATGTACTAGAATGCATCATTCCAAACTGCCACGAAATTCTAGTTTCATGCACCAAGGCACCAAGCTGTCTGTCAACTGTGAATGTATAAAGTATGAGCTTTGAGGAGGCCAAATGAACAATAGAATGGGGCTCACCCTGCCGCGGAGGGTGACTGCGATACCGATGGTGTTGCCCTCACGGATCTTGAAGCTGGCCACGGACTTCCTGGCCTTGGTCTTGACGGGCCACTGCCCGGTGATCATGGCGAGGTCCTTCATGGCGGCCTCCAGCCCCTTGGAGTTACCTGCATCCGCACCCAGCCCGCAGTTCACCACAATCTTCTCGATCTTGGGAACCTAGTCGTTCGAACCAACCGCACACCTCAAAAGTCAAAATCCAACCACGCCAACGAATTAGCCTAGCTACGAGGAGAAATGGCAAGCCTTTTCTGCGGCGAGGAGCAGGGTCGAGCACCTGGTGGACATTGGTGTAGCCGAACTCCTCGGTAATGAGCGGGACGACCTTCTGGTCGTAGACGGCCTTGAGCCTGTGCACCCTCTGGGCCTCGGATGGGTCAACGAGCACGATGCCGGAGGGCGAGGTCGGCGGCGGCGTGGCCCTGGGCGGCGCCTCGGTCGCGGCGGAGGCGACGACGCGGAGAGCTCGGCGAGGAGGCGCGGAGGGCAGGAGCAAGCAGCGGCGGGTGGAGGAGGAAGAAGCGGTTGTGGCCACGGGGAAGGGCGTGCCCGAGGAGGGCAGGGTCACAGCCGTGGCTGCCATTGGAGCGGGGTGCGCGGAGGCGGACGGAGCCGAGCGAGGCGGGCGCGGCTTATGCCATGGATGAGGAAGACGGTTGCTGGATAAGGCGTCGGCTGTGCCGCTAGCCAATCCAGTGGTTCTAGGCTGGGCCTTCGTTAGCCGTGTGCTCTGGATTTGGGCCCATTGAACAGACAGAGAAGGCCAAGGCCCGTCAAGCCCAGGCCAAGATGGAACATTAAGCCTAACATCATAATACGGCCTTGTTTGTTAATAACGAACCTCGGATTGCGATTAACATCCGCTATTGAGCTGAGGAGTTGCACCACACCGTGCGGTGACAGAAATAGAGCTGGTGAGGCGTGTACAAAAGAAAGGACATAGCTACAAGGCACCTCATACCTTTCTCGGCCTTTTGGCTAAGATCAAGTGTAGTATCTGTTCTTATCAGTTTAATATCTGATACGTGGGCCATGAGTCCACTTTGATATTAAATTTATTTTTTTATGGGGAGGGTCCACAACAATGGCTTGCCATTGGGGTCCTTGAGTGTCGCCCAGTCGTTGCACTGCTGGTAGGGCTTGGCACACCCCAACCAAATCAAAATTGAAATTTTATTGGAGGCTTGAAATTGAAAATATCATTTTTGGATTTATATTATATTGGTGACCTTTTTTTGGATTTATATATTATATATATTGGGGACTTGGATTGAGATTTTAGATTGATCTTTAGTTTTCCTATATCATACACGAGTTGTACTTTGCATTACTAATTACTAATCAACTCTGAACTCATTAAGAGGACCTCAACGCAACTCAGAACTCTCTGCGCCGAGCACGCCAGGGACCAGTTTAGTTCCCCAAGAATTTTATAAAATTTTCACATTCCTCGTCACATCGAATTTTTGGACGCATGCATGAAGCATTAAATATAAATAACAAATAAAACTAATTACACAGTTTAGACGAAATCCACGAGACAAATTTTGTAAGCCTAATTAGACTATGATTGGACACTAATTACCAAATAACAACGAAAACGCTACCGTGTCCATTTTACTATTTTTTTTTTCATCTAGACAGGCCCAGGTGGACCGACAATCCGCCGCCGCAGACTCTGACAGCGCCTGCGATTAGATGGACGAGAGATCTCGTCCCATGTTCATCGGCATCGAAAAGGCCAAACAGTATCACGAGGAGGATCCGTCGTCACATGCACATGCATGTCGCGTCCGGCGTCCACAGTTTGTTAAACGAGGCAATCGCCGGAACCTGATTCGGAAGGTCCCCAGCCGGGCAGCCGGCCAACTCAAACTCAGCTCACCGTACAAGTGTACAAGGTCCGGCACAGTGCAGGGGCCGCAGCCGTCGATTCATGTAAACCGTGTTAGAGTTCAACGTTCTTCGGTTCACTAGATCAGGTACTGGACAGTAGAAAGACGAGATCTTGATTTACAGAGAGATAAAGAGAAAAGGGTGATAGATAGCAAACCATCGAAAGCCGTAGTGGTCGAAGCTCCGGATGGGGTTTCGTTGACGGACGCCATCTGCGCGCCGGCAGCGACGTTCGGTGGAGAGGGAGTCGGCGCTGTGGCGTCCTCGGCGACGGCGTGTGTGTCGGGGTGGCGTTGCCGGCGTCGATGGTGCTTCCCGTCGCTGGCAGCGCCCCTTCTCAAGATCAGGTCTAGGGTTAGGATGTCGGTGGGGTGACTGGCGGCGCGGCAAACCTCGTACCTCGAGCCCCGGCCCCCACCTCCTATTTATAGCGCTGTGCGACGGGGGCCCACCAACCATATTGGGTTGGGCGCCCCCGATCAGGGCGCGAGAACAAGGCCCAAAGGCCGTTTGGCCTAATAGAAGGAGATCACTTCTAACATTCTCCCCCTTGATCTCTCATCACTTTCTTTGTTCTTTAATTTCATACTCAACCTTTGATTCATATTTTTCTTGTTTCTATCCTATTCCATTGCAGATTAGTGTATTGAACTGTTTCATCGTCACAACAATTAGTGCCGTTAGACTAACAGCCACAACACATTTCTCTGTTTGGAATGAAGTTTCTTCTGGGCCCTTCGTATGTTCGGGAATCATAGGCTTTCCCTTAAACTCATGCCGGCTACGTGTTCTCTGAACACGTTGGGTGTTAAGCCCTTAGTGAGCGGATCCGCGAGCATTTTCTCTATACTTATATGCTCAAGATTTATTATATGATCCCGAATTTTATCTTTCACAACATAGTACTTTATGTCAATGTGTTTGGCAGCACCACTTGACCTATTGTTGTGAGCATACTGTACCGCTGGGTTGTTATCACAATACAACCTCAGTGGTTCATTGATATTATCAATCACTTTCAATCCGGATATGAATTTCTTTAGCCAATTCACCTGCCCCGTTGCCTCATAGCATGCTACAAACTTGGCATACATTGTCGAGGATGTAGTTACGATTTGTTTGGAGCTTTTCCACGATATAGCCCCTCCTGCGAGAGTAAATATATATCCTGACGTGGATTTTCTTTCTTCTCCCGCATAATCGGAATCTGAATACCCCTCTATCTGCAGGGAATCAGATCTTCTATACGTTAGCATGAGGCCTTTCGTACCCTGCAAATAACGCAGGACTTTCTTCACCAATTTCCAATGTTCTATTCCTGGATTCTTTTGATATCTGCCAAGTAACCCGGTGACAAAAGCCAAGTCAGGGCGTGTACACACTTGAGCATATTGTAAACTTCCAACTGCTGAAGCATACGGTACCGCTTTCATTCGATTAATCTCGTATTCATTCTTGGGACATTGATGTTCCCCAAATCTATCGCCCTTGACAATAGGAGCAGGTGAAGAACTGCACGCATGCATACTAAATTTCTTCAAAACTTTTTCTATGTATGCCTTCTGCGACAATCCTAGTACCCCCTTTCTTTTATCTCGGTGAATCTCTATTCCTAAAACAAACGAGGCCTCACCGAGATCTTTCATATCGAAGTTTGAGGACAAGAATTTCTTCGTTTCCATTAGTAGATTGACGTCACTGCTAGCAAGCAGGATATCATCCACATACAAGATTAGGAATATGTATTTTCCATTCTTGAATTTTGCGTAAACGCAATTATCCTCAACATTTTTCTTAAACCCAAAACCTTTTATTGTTCTATCAAATTTTAAATACCACTGTCTTGAGGCTTGTTTCAATCCGTAGATTGATTTCTTTAGGCGGCATCCCATATTTTCTTTTCCTTTTACAATAAAACCTTTCGGTTGTGCCATATAAACATTTTCTTCCAAATCCCCGTTAAGGAACGCCGTTCTTACATCCATTTGATGTAACTCCAAATCATATTGGGCCACAAGTGCCATTATAATTCTAAAGGAATCTTTACATGAGACTGGAGAAAACGTCTCATTGTAATCAATCCCTTCTCTTTGTGTAAAGCCTTTCACCACAATCGCGCTTTAAACCTTTCTATATTCCCTTGGGAGTCATATTTTGTTTTGTAGATCCATTTACAACCTACTGTTTTGGCTCCCTTAGGAATAATTTTCAAGTCTCAAACTTTATTGGTACTCATTGATTTCATTTCATCTTCCATGGCCTTAAGCCACTTTGATGAGTGATCGCTTCTCATGGCTTCTTCAAATGAGGTGGGATCATCCCCCATCTGAAATTCTTCTTTTTCATAAACTTCATAGTCATTAGAAATTGCTGACCTTCTTGTTCTTTGAGACCTTCTAGGGGCCTCTGGCACTTGTTCCACATTGGGTTGTTGTTGTTCTTCCTCATGTGCGACATTTGGTTCTATGGGTTCCTCAAGGATAGCCTCCTCAAGGACAGGTTCCTCATGTTCATTTATTGTCGCCACAGGAGAACTCGCAACAGGTGTTGGCACTATAGTGTCTTGCACTGTCGGCTCAACAGCAACAGGTAGCGTAAAGAATGGTTCTTCAACCATCGGAGTGGGTACATGTACCCGTTTCTCCTGTAGGCTTATTTCTCGTGCTACCATGCTCCCCCTGATCATGTTATCCTCCAAGAACACAGCGTGTCTTGTTTCTATAATTTTCGTATGTCTGTCAGGATAATAAAACCGATATCCTTTTGATCTTTCTGGATAGCCAATAAAATGGCAGCTGACTGTCTTGGAGTCTAACTTTCCTATGTTTGGGTTAAACACTTTTGCCTCAGCAGGACAGCCCCACACATGCAAATGGTTAAGTGAGGGTTCCCTTTCTGTCCATAATTCATACGGTGTTTTAGGCACCGATTTGCTTGGTACTCGATTAAGTATGTGAATGGCGTTTTTCAGTGCCTCCATCCATAAACTAATCGGTAAAGTGGAGTAACTTATCATGCTTCTTACCATATCCATTAGGGTACGGTTACGTCTTTTAGCCACTCCATTCTGCTGAGGCTCCCCCGGTGTGGAGTACTGAGCGACTATGCCATTTTCCTGTAGAAACTTTGCAAACGGTACAGGAATTTGGCCATATGGGGTATGTCGCCCATAGTACTCTCCACCTCGGTCTGATCGTACTATCTTTATTTTCTTATTGCGCTGATTTTCAACTTCAGCTTTAAATATTTTAAATTTATCCAATGCTTCCGATCTTTCTTTAATTGGATAAATATAGCCATAACGAGAGTAGTCGTCTGTGAATGTTATAAACGAATCATAACCATCCACGCTTTTCACAGGAAATGGACCACATATATCAGTATGGATTATTTCTAAAGTTCCTGTGCTTTGTTTGGCATTTTTCTTAATTTTCTTGATATACTTTCCTTTGATGCAATCAACGTATTGTTCTAAATCTGAAAATTCTAAGTGCGGAAGAATTGATTCTTTGATTAGTCGTTCCATTCTCCCCCTCGAAATATGGCCCAAGCGACAGTGCCATAATTTCGAAGAGGCATCATCAATTCACTTCCGCTTCTTAGTTACATTCGCAGATGGGGAATCATTCATATTCTCATCGCATATACTGTTCGCATTTTCATCAAGAGATAACAAATAAAGCTTGTCTTGTCCGAAGGCAAGACCAACACATTTATTGTTAACGAGTATCTTACATTTGCCATCACCAAAATGACAATCAATTCTGTCATCATCAAGTTTTGAAACACTTATCAAATTTCTTCGCAAAGAGGGAACATAAAGTACTTCTTTAAGTCTAAGTGCAAAGCCGTTGTTCAATTCTAAAGATAAATCTCCAATCGCTTCAACGTCGGCTTGTACTCCATTTGCCACTTTAATCGTTCTTTCTCCTCTTTGCAAGGTTCTCGTCCCACTTAACCCCTGTAAGGAATTTGCAACATGAGTAGTTGCTCCTGAATCAACCCACCAAGTGGATTTAGCATAACATAAATACAGGGATTCATCTACAAATGTAATAAATTTATCACCTCTTTTCAGTAGAGATTTCAGAAAGTCAGGACAGTCTCTCTTGTAGTGTCCCTTCTTAAAGCAGTGCTTGCATTGATCCTTTTCAGCTCCACCATAGGAGTTGCTCTGCTGATTTTCAGTTTCCTAGGGTTTCTTTCCCTGTGAGTTTGAGGAAGAGGCCTTGTCCCACTTGGGTTTGCCCTGTGGTTTAGAATTCTTGCTATTAAAGTTCTTTCTTTTATTATCCTTCACAAAATAGGCAGACTCACTCTGTGAGGATTTTATCCTCTCCTCTTCTTGAGCACACATTGAGATAAGTCTTTATATGCCCCATCTTTCAGGCTGCATATTATAGTTCACAATGAAAGTATCATATTCTTTTGGCAGGGAAGCAAAAATCAAATGAATCAGGAAATCATCTTCCTTCATATTCATTTCTTTTAGCTTAGATGCCGTGGTGTTCATCTTCAAAATGTGCTCTCTGATGCTACCACCGGTATATTTTTCATTCACAAGCTTCTTTATCAATGAACTTGCTGTGGCTTTGGTAGACCCAGTAAACTGACTCTTGATTTTATCAAGATATTCTATGGCAGTAGCACATTCAGGGATTGAGCCCCTTATCTGTTCTTCTATGGTGGCCTTAGCTACCAATAAGCACTTGCGGTTGGAGAGGGTCCATTGCCTATGTTCAAGATCATATTTCATTCTTATCTCAGCATGATCACGCTTTCGAGCAGTAAAATCAGCGTCAGATTCATTTTCTTCTCTCACCGGATCCACAGGTTCAGTGGGACACGGTGAGATGATGGCATAATCGACCTCTCCCAACGCAAGTTCAAGTTCATATTTCTCCCGCCACACATGGTAATTGGTCCCGTTGAGTGTCGGAATGTTCGCGATGTTCACAATGCATTTGCCTCCTGAAACCACATCAGAGTAAGTGAGAAATATTTATACATGGAATCATACGCTTTAACTCAACGTTGGTCAAATTGAAACATATAATTCATCTATGCAATAATTTTACATCACCGTTGGGCAGAAATAAAATTAATGCACAATTTTCATGAATCAAAATTATAATATTGTTATTAACAACGTTGGTCAGAAAATAACAATACTACAATTCATCTTCAATTATTATTCATTTTTCATAACCAAATTCTCCCGTTGGTTCGAATTTGATAATGAAAATAATTATATCAAGTACGCAGCGGAAACAATAATAAAATTCTTATATTATTATTTTCCAGAAGCATTAAAAAAATTCAATATTTTCTGAGTAAAAATGTCGTTGGACAATATTGCACGGAAAATTCATATCAAAATTCTATTCAAATTCATTCAAATATTCATCGAATTCATATAAAAATTGCTTCTGAAAAAAAATAAAACAAAAATTCATTTCCTTCTTCAATTTGGCCCGCAGGCCTTTCTTAGACGTCATGGCCCACGCGCGTGAAGCGGCCCACGCGAGGCCCGGCAGCGCGCGCGGCCTGGCTAGCGGCGCTCGGCCCAGCCGTTCTCCCGCGCCCAGCAACCACGGGCTGGCCCGTTCGCGCACAGCCCCCCCAGCCTGCCAGCGGCACCCGCAAGGCACGCGCGGCCCAACAGCGGCCCGCCCCGTCAATCCCCTAGGGTTTCAAAGGTGCGGCTCATCTTGGCCGTCCATTTGATCCAACGGTTGGGCGCCGAGATCAGGAGAACAAAACTCCCAAGCACCGGCTGTTTCAAACCCTAAACTCCATTTCTCTTTTCTCATTCTCAGTTCATCCGGTCCAAGCGCGCCGTCGGGAGGGCCGGTCACGGCCGTCGCGGCCGTAGGCGCCGCCGAGGGCGAGCTCTGCCGGAGGGAGTCCGAGCTTCCCTTTCCTCCTTTCTTCTTCACCTCGCAGCCGCCGGAGCCCTTTTCCGCGCGTGCTCGGCGGCCAGGACCGGCTACCCGAGCACCGGCCACCATGGCCCGGTCCTGAGGGAGGGTGATGGCGCCGCCGCATGGCCCTTGCCGGCGTGCGCGTTCCCCTCCGTGGTTGAGTGCGCCGCCGTCAAGATGCCGTGTGGTGGTGCCTCGGGTTTCGTGCCACGCCGGCGAGTCCAAAGCTCGGCTAAGCAATGGCCTACCGCCAACGGCGGCTTTCTTTCCCCCTCTCTGTTTCTGTTCTTTTTAGGGTTAGGGTTTCTCCGATTTAGTTTTCCGATCCGGGAAAAACGAATCGTGTTCAAGTTCTTCGTTTGACTGTATCCCGATTCCTAATTCATCACTGTACCCGGTTAGGGTTAGGGTTCATCATGAACCCTTCTTTGTCCGATTTAGAATCGGTTTACCCGATCTAGGGTTCTTCCTTCATAACCTCGCTCCGGTACCATTGTTAGAGTTCAACGTTCTTCGGTTCACTAGATCGGGTACTAGACAGTAGAAAGACGGGATCTTGATTTACAGAGAGATAGAGAGAAAAGGGTGATAGATAGCAAACCATCGAAAGCCGTAGTGGTCGAAGCTCCGGATGGGGTTTCGTTGACGGACGCCATCTGCGCGCCGGCAGCGACGTTCGGTGGAGAGGGAGTCGGCGCTGTGGCGTCCTCGGCGACGGCGTGTGTGTCGGGGTGGCGTTGCCGGCGTCGGTGGTGCTTCCCGTCGCTGGCAGCGCCCCTTCTCAAGATCGGGTCTAGGGTTAGGATGTCGGTGGGGTGACTGGCGGCGCGGCAAACCTCGTACCTCGAGCCCCGGCCCCCACCTCCTATTTATAGCGTTGTGCGACGGGGGCCCACCAACCATATTGGGTTGGGCGCCTCCGATCAGGGCGCGAGAATAAGGCCCAAAGGTCGTTCGGCCTAATGGAAGGAGATCACTTCTAACAAACCGTACTCGCATAGTTTCAGAAACGGCGGTAGGGGGGGCTCGCCGCTCAGTGCTAGTGCCTGGTAGTAAGCATCACCCACGGCACCGGCAGTGTGCTCCACCTCCCCGTCCCACCCAAATCATGGTTCATGCAAAAGCTAGCTGCCGCTACCTGTTTATACCTAACTCGAAATTATTCCTCGATCTGCACTTCTATTGACAGGAAAGAAGACACATACACACGCTAGCACTCGTATATACATCAAGGCTACATCAAAATGCTACAAGATCTAATATGGGAGCCTGAGAGGGAGAAGGTGCAAAAAACAGTGGGGTTCAGTAGCCAAAGCATTGTATAGCAAGCAGGTCATTGGATGGCGTCTAGGGCCTCCCTCCTCCTGATCCTCTTCTTGATCTCCTTCTCGAGCTCCTCAGTCCCTCCCACCTCCTTCAGCTCCTGCAAATTAAACCAATACCAAATGGTTTGTTTATTTATTGTAAGTTTCTGCACAGGTTCATATGGAATGAATCTGCATAATCGAGCTGATGCTATGGTTAGCTAAGTGTGTTCAGACTTGAGACTAACCTTGGGCCCCAGGAAGAGGCCGTAGGGCACGCCCTGGAACTTGTCCATGTGATGTATCTGCAGGCAGGCAGAGCAACACAGCAGTTACAAACACCGGCAGGCAGATGGGGAAGGATGACCGGGGTGGGGCAGAAGCAGAGGCGGAGGCACAAGAGAAGGCGTGCAGACCGAACCTGATGGGCGGCGGCGACACGGCGGAAGTAGGGCACGTTCTCGATGGGCCCGACGGGGAAGCGGCGGTGGACGAGGCCGTCGTGCACGAACATGTAGGCCATTCCGAACAGCGTGATGCCCAGCCCCTGCGAGCGACGCAACGCCGAGGCACGTCAGACAGGTTAGGCCAGAGCAGAGCCGGCCGACGGGCCGAGCGTGCGTGCACGTGCCTTGGTTTGGTTGCCATCGCACGCGACAGCAGAAACAAACGCCACGAGAGAGGTCGCGTACGTGAAGAGACTCCTCTGATCCTTTTTTTTTCTAATCTTGTTTATTTATCTCGTGCCCGTGTGTACTAGTGCGCTAGTGTTCCTTTTGACCGGTGCGTCAATGTCGCTAGAGGTCACCACTGCCGATGTGTGGATGCGCCGGCGACGCGGGTGCGAGAATGACGTGTACTACTACGCCACGTTCCACACGCCTGCAGCCTGCTGGGTCAAATTCTAATGTTTTTCTTTGGACCGACTCCGGGTGGAGGCGCAGGCGGGTGGGCGGGCGAGGTGAGAAAGCAACGGCAGGAAGGGAATCGTCGGCACTCGGCAGAGAGACCAGCGGGAAGAGGAGCAAGGACTCACCGCGCCGAAGCAGAGGCCCGGGACGAGGCCCCGGTTGAAGAAGCCGTAGGCGATGAGGGACATGGCCGGGACGGCGTTGATGATGGCGAAGACGTCGTTGAGCTCGAAGGGCCCGTCGCGGGGCCGGTGGTGGGACTCGTGCATGTGCCACAGCGACGCGTGCCACAGCGCCCGGTGCGCCCACCGCGCCCAGAACTCCATCCCCACCTGCAAACCACCACGACGCGAAATGTTTTTAGCTGCTGCTTTTCTTTTCCGGTTTGGCTCTGATGTCCGTCCGCGCCGGACGCCGCGCCATCGATCCAACAGCCCACACGGCGCGGCCCGCGGTGGGCGAGGACGAATCGGGGAACTCACCGCGGCGCCCACCGAGAGCGCGAAGGTGCCGACCATCTCCGTCACCGGGATCTCGCCGCCTCCCTGACCAAGCACAGCACAGCATAGCATCCATCCATGAGTGGGAATCGACAGGGCGGATGGAATGGATGGATGGACACGGATCGGCGCGAGCGTAGCGTACCTCCATTTGCCAGGCGAAGCGGTAGTAGACGGCGGCGGCGGCCATGGACGTGATCCCGAGGCTGGACATGACCGCCGCCACCAGGTACGTCCGCCGCTCGGACTGCTTCCGCGCCTCGGCGCCCCCTCTGTCGTCGCCGGCGACCACGGCCTCGTCCTCCGGCGCCGCGCGCACGGGCACGACGGCGCCTCGGGCCGCGGCGGCATCGGGAGGCGCGAGCGCCAGGACCAGCGACCGCGGGCCAGCATGCGCGGGGGGCAAGGCCGGGCGGGGCCTCCGGACGCGGCACGGGGCGAGAGGGAATGGGGCGGCCACCAGCCTCGCGACGGACATGGTTGCGCGGTCACCAGTGGGAGGGATCGGAGGGACAGTGGTTGCGCAGAGGCTGCTGGTGTCGCGCGGCCGGCCCGATTATACGTGAGGTGGGCCTCGGCCTCGGTGCACGGGGACGAGGACGAACAAGTGGGCCGGTGTCGTCGTCGGTGGGAGTCAACTTATTGCGGGCATGGAGATCGATCCGCGGGACGTGCGCCGGCCGGAGCGGGAGCGCGGCGCTGCGTTTTATACTGGGAAGGAGACGGAGACGGTCCAGTCCACGCGGATATTGTATGCTGCCATTGCTGTGCGTGCGTGCGAGCGAGCTGACTCACGAGTACCTGAACCGACCCGACCTCGCCTGCATATTTTAGCAAGGGAATGGAAGCAAGGCGTCGTCGCTCTCTCCTTCCGTTCTCACTGCTGCTGCCCTGTAGTACTGCCTGATTCATCAGGTCAGGCTAGTGTTAATCGTGTCGCTGTCCCGATGTCCTTCGCGGCTGCATGCGCTTCGATCGGCCATTGGAGAGCGCCGTGTCCCGGATAAGGAGTACTAGTAGGTGCGGCGGGCAGTGGAAAAGGACAGCGCGGGCACATGGCCATGCCCGGGCGGGCGCGGGAACGGGGAGCCTGTGCCCGTCCCCGCGCGCCACCATGCCCGGCTAGGCTACCCGCCGTTGCTTCTTTCTCCTGTGATCCGGTCGATTCCACTCATTCCTGTCTCCGATCACATCCACTGTGTCTTCTACCTCTACGCAGAAAGCTCTCCTGGAACTGCACTGCACGTTCTACAAAGATGGATGAAATGTAAATCTCAGCTGACCTCTCTGCCCTTTCCAGCATTGCGTCTCGTGACCAGCGCGACACAGCCGGTGAATTATTTTACTGTCGCCTGCTTTCACAATGCGTTCCTCGTCGTATATTATCCTAAGCGACTCTGGCCACACTCCCATGTCACCCCTGTTGCCGTTCGGTTATTCAGGAATCAATTCAGCTGATGAATAATTTGTTATATAAATTACATAATCATTTCAGCTTAGAATAGTTTCAGCCCATGAATCCTAAACAACCGAACAAGCTCTAAATCCTAACAGAAGGCTTGTCATCTAGATCTAGATTCTACCATTTTTATCAATGGAAAAGCTTATTTTTCACGCGGGCGTGCGATATGCCCCCATCATCCCCTCTTCCTCATTCCTTTCCGACCCCTCGTGTCGTGTCGTGTCGTGTCTCTCTCATTCGTTGATGACCCCGGGTTCATGGCATCAGAGTGCAGTGGTGGTTCTGTAATGGTTACTCATTTTAGGTCACTCATATCACAGGAGAACAAAACTGGAACACGTACTCTGGCCCAGTTTCCACTAGCACGATACGACATGCCATTTCTCAGTTTCAAACAATGCACCGGACGTAGCCTGCGTCTCTTATTTTTCTCCTCCGCGTTGCATTGCAGAGTCCGAGACGGCTGAGGCGAGGTACGTGTCGACACAGCAGGGCTCCTGTGGTGCTCTGCATGCCGCCCCACTACCGATCCCACTTGCCGACGCCCACACCACACTCCCCTCATGGCGAATATACAAAGCTAAGGCTAGGACGCCGACGACGCGGCTGAGCACGCACCGTCGGCCTCGGGGTCGGGCTCCCTCGTCCGGACACCTGGTGAGATGGATGGACGGATGCTGGTGGTGGCGAGGCGACCGGGACGTGAAAGAAAGCGAGTGCCTTGGGTGCTTCATGCATGGTGGCGACGCGAGGTTTGGCGAGCCCGACTCGACCGACCGGCCGCCGTAGTGGCGCTGCCTGCCCCGCCGCGTTTGCCCGGGCTCGCCGACACGTAGCTCGCCTGCCGTGCAGGATAACTAATTCCATAGACCCACGTGTAGCGCCTGATCCTATATACATACATCCATCATCCATGGTCAAAACGACTAACGAGGAGGAAATATCGGGGACGGGCGGGGAACTTTTCGTTGATTTGCACGGGATGCATGGTCTCATTCCTTCAAATCCTTCCCTTTCATGCTATACTTGAGCACGTGACACGTCACTACTACTACGAGCTCGCTCCCCCATTGGACTTTGACGGATGGGACATGGACACAACCACAAGCACAGGAGTGGAGAGTGTGGAGGTCGCTGCTGAAGGGTGAAGGCTTTGCACGGCTATATGCTCCGGGCAACCTGCAATCATCGGTGCTAGTATGAATGGACTCACCATGTCGCCGGTCACCGTGACTCCGGGAGCCCGTCCACACCATACTAGTGTCTGCTTATATGTATCACACAATCTTTTTTTAAACATATAAAATAATCTATTTTTAACCATATGGGAAGATACATAAGAAAGCAGAGTGCTAACGCCATCGTTTTGTGTGTGAGACTAAAATGACAAATGAATGAGACTCGAGTATCACTACACTTCCAAAGTTCTTTCCACAATCAAATGCGTAAATTCGGTAATCAACACGAGTGCACAACTGCAGACCATCTCAGTATTCAACTTTCAACACCCACCTTTTTCTTCTGAAGGGTACCAAATCACCTCTTCGAGGAACAGCCCATATAGTGCCAATTTCAATTAACACTGCTTCCGAGAAGCGGCAATAACTGGCTAAGCTTTGTTTTTTTTTTTGAACGGGTCAGAGCAGGGGAGACCCGTACCTATTTGTTATATAATATTTTAAACAGAGATTACAACAATGTACTATAGTACAGCATACAAGGCTTTTAAGCTCAAAAAAAATGAAAAGGGGTTCGTCTAACTGTAACTCTCTAGTCACATACTGATAGACCCACTCAAACTTTGCTTGGCAACAACTGGCTAAGCTCAACAAGATTCCAATCGTTTCTGCATCAACACCAATGCATTTCCCTCTATACGTTCGTCGCATGTGAGGCGCTTGCAGTTGCGGGTAATTGTATCTACTTTTGTGAAAGACAAAATGTTTCGCTTTCTTTTATGATCAAGTTATTAGTGTGTTTTTGCCCCCCTGCAGGGCCTCCTCACTTGGAATTCTGCTCAGCCTAGCTGCCATCACTAGCACTTCCTTGCTGCAAAGGATTTCTCAGATATGGTGAGTCTTTGTACCTGGCATATATCGGCAAGTCCAGTGCCTTCTCTGCTATTTTTCCATCCTCGTGAATCCTCTCTATTAAACCCTCGAGCGACGGAAAGTTGGCCTAAGAATTTCAAAGGGATGCCACAAGTCAGGTACATGCATTCCAACTCATGGAACAGTTGTTGCTGCTAGTATAAAATCTGTTTGGCTCTCTTACCTGGGGTCTGATGTAGCCAACAATGGCAAGGCGCAACTCCTCACCATAGAAGTCCTCATCAAAATTATGAAGCAACCAAGGTTCCTGCAATGGAAGCCTTTTATTTAGAACAAAGTATAGAACGAACATAGGAATGACTGTGTAAAGAACACTCACAACTGTCTCCTCAGTGTTGTTGAAATATGGGTTCCAGCCAATGCTCATAACCATCTTATATATACCACGTGTTGAAAGTCCAGCCCAGCCAAAGTATACTCCAGATGTATGATCTGACACTACGTCGGCAAAGTTCTCTGCGGGTAAATTGGCTACAGTATAAAAACAAAAACATCAGTGCTCCAGATGAAAACCTGAGTATAGTAGTATCAAATAAACAAATATGAACTCCTACAGAATAGTAGAATACTACGCAAAATGACCCAGATTAGGAACAGACAGCATAACATATAAAGTTCAAAGCGAACCATTAGGCCCTGTTTGCTTGAACTTATCAGCCCGACTTATCAGCCATGGTACAATGTTTTTCTCTCACAACAAAACAGTATCAGCCGGCTTATCAGCCGCAGAAACCATCAGCCGAGTAAAATTCTTGAACAACAAAGTTCAAAGCGAACCATTAGGAAACAGAATGATGTCACATCGCCCAACCTGGTACATGAGAGCAGAAAATATATATCGTTTTGATGAATCCTTCCCCTTTTCCAACACGTAAGTCTTTTTTGTTTTGTCCTAAGTCAATCTTCTCTAGTTTTAACCAAATTTATTAAAAACATGTTTAAATGCATTATGCATATATTTCATGATGGATTTGATTAAACTAATTTGATGTTGTAGATATTTTGACCAAGTTTGTTAAAAACATATTAACATCTAAAATACCTAATAAATGCACTATGTATGCTTCCAACAAAGGAATTTAAATCCGAGAGAGGTGGCTGGATTATGCAAGGATGACATCCTACAATACAGATTGGCAATGAACATGTGACATGAAGCAAGGGCTTTGCATCAGCCATGAGTTCTGTTGTATGTCGGGAGTTGCAGTCGGTGTTAGTTGGTCTGGACAGTTTGCAATGTTTTGATTCCGTTTTCTGTTTTCTGTTGCTAGCTTTAGTCGAGTGGTTTCTTTTCTCTGAGTTTTGAGTGTGGCTGTCTAGTTGCATAGTGCTTTTTTGTAACACCCCTTCTTTTTCCTTTTCTACCGTCTAATAAAATCTGCGGCAAAGCTTTTGCCGTCCTTTCTAAAAAAAATAAATGCACTATGTACATATTTCATGGTGGAGTTGATTAAACTAATTTGATGTTGGTGATTTTTCTACAAACATAGTCAAAGTCAGAAGTTTGACTCAGCACAAAACTAAAACGACCTACATTACGGATCATAGGGAGCATAACATAAAAGGGGCAGCTATCTATATATTCAAGAAGTATGACCAAATAATGTCCATTACAGATTGGGGCCTGCAAACCAGCATGAAACCGTTGGTCTATCATATAGTGTCAGCACATTTCCTACTGGCATCTTGTTGTCTAGCAACTTTCTTAGTGAGGCAAAATGCTGAACTGGTTCAAAAGTAAAAGCTAGTTATCGAAGCAACTGAAATGCAAAAGATGAGATTCTAAACAGCTGCATGTAACCTACCTGTTGGTATTCCTAATACTTTAGAAACACGGCCAAATCCTTTTATCACAGGTCCACTGATAAACCATGGTTCTATTGGTAACGTACCTTCAATCCCTGCACAGAAAACTTATTCATAGATAAGCTAAAAGAATACATATGTTCTCTGAATGAACAAAAGTAATAGACAAGCTCAAGAGTTGGAACATACAATCATTAAATGGTGGCAAACCCCACTTCTCAGGCCTTACGTCAAGGAGGGAATCGATCACCTCGTCAGCTGAACTGAACTCAGCAGTCTTTTTGGGTACTGAAGGTACAGCTATGACATGCATTCCCGCAGCTTTTCCAGCTGCAACACCTGGCCTAGCACAACCATTATTTACAGTGTTAGAGGTAATTTCTTCACGAAAGTACTTCATCCTACATCATATTTTGAACCAGTAAAAGGAACGGCCATCAGGAAAAAAATACAGATGCTACATGCGATGTCAGCTCAGAACTATACATGTATAGGGAAGAGAAAATAAACAGTTACTTCTTCTGGTGACATGCATGACTGTGTATTTTTCTTCTTGAATATGCAAAATATTTGTGTATCATTTCATTAATACCTATAAGAGAGGAGAAAATACAAGGGTGCTCTAAAAATCTAGAAGAGAGGCAGCCACAGGAAAAAAAGGTGACCAGCTACCCCAGAACTAAAATCACACGCCTCATGTAAATGCCCTGACCAGGTGGTCTCGGAGATCTTTAGCTCCAGCCGAGCACCAGAGGACACACTCATCTGCCACTACCTGTAGGATTGTCATAAAATTTGACCTCACACTATTAAAAACAGTCATTCGAGTGCTTCCATATTTCCCATGCCACTAGGATGTTTTTTTTTCTTGAAGTTTCATTGATAGATAGAAAAAATGATCCGACTACAGGCTGCTTACTAGGATCA
Organism: Saccharum hybrid cultivar R570; assembly: GCA_038087645.1. Taxonomy (NCBI): domain Eukaryota; kingdom Viridiplantae; phylum Streptophyta; class Magnoliopsida; order Poales; family Poaceae; genus Saccharum; species Saccharum hybrid cultivar. Next base: position 35,786,940 of record JAQSUU010000012.1, on the reverse strand, counting down.
TGAGTGAATTGAGACCTTTCCTGATTTCCTTTGGCAATGTTTTTTAGTGCTTGACACCAACAACTTGAAAATCTGCTGGTGTTGGCCTGAAGTGTCCAGAAGATCAATTGCAACTTCTGAAAAACCTCAGTCCAGACCTGGCAGGCACAAACACAGGAGACAAGGAAGTGTTGGATGGATTCTTCAGCTTGACCGCAAAGAGGGCAGACAGCCGGATGAGGAAGACCACGCTTGGCAAGGCGATCAGCAGTCCAGCATCAAGTTTTCACTGCAAGCCAAAATTATGCAGATTTGCTGTTGCACTCCCCAGATGTTATGAGCTTCCAGCGGTACTGATCCAACACTCCCCGCTGCAAGATCGAACCATAGGCCAGCTCCCAGATCTAAAGATACAGATACTCCCGTAGGACTGCAACTGCCAACACGGTGCATTCTGTAACCCTAAATACACCATGGTAAACATTTTTTTTGTCACTAGTTAAAATCTCGCGTGTTTGCACAAGTACGTCCAAAACATGGTTTTAGTAGCCTTCCTATGTTTCAGGTGGGAAGAGGGCACATAATGTTTTTTTTTTCTGAAGAGTATATCATATATAGCATAAAGTTAGTAAGTTACAGAAGGAAAAACTTACAAGGAATCCTCGATTACTAGGCAATTTGAAGGAGTGGCGTTCATTCTTTTTGCAGCTTCCAAAAATCTGGAAGACCATCATAACAGCAGATTGGAAATAAGAAAATGAGATGAATTAAGCAAATCTGGAGTATGAGAGATGATGACATATCTTACATATCAGGGGACGGCTTCCCCTTCTCTACTTCGTCTCCACCAACAATTGCAGAGAAAGACTCCTTCCATCCTATACAAGGTAGGAACAAATTCACTAATAAATAACTTCACCGCATAGATAGAAAAAGGAATTGCCTAATCAAATTTTCCAGATATACCTTGATGGCAGGAAATTTTGGCCACAATGTTAGATCTTGGTGAGTTTGAAGCTAAAGCAGTAGGCACCCCATTACTCCTTAGATGTTTTATCAGCCGATTAGCTCCTGGAAGAGGTTTTATGTTGCACCACCTGCATTATGAGGTGTAGTAAATTAAGGATATTCAGCAACTCAAAAAAGAAAAAGGAGAGAACTAACTGTCAAGGAAACCGGCATCCACATCTAGAAATGATGAAAGAATCATAAATGGATCTTATCAAGAAGATGCAGCAATACAGTCAAATACATCTAAAACCCCCCTCCCCTAAAATAGTATTTCAGCACAACTTTTGCAAACAACAAGAAAATATACAAGCACATAGAAGATCCAATGGCATTACTGTTCACTGAGCATTGGAGCAATCATTGAGAGGAACTCTACTGTAGAGTAAGGGAGTCCATAGTCTTCTAAAACAACAGCTGCAGCTTCATAAGGTGTCTTCCCAACTAGCTTGTGAGCTTTCTTGCTATCCCACGTTTTCCCATTTTTGGCAAGAAATGTTTTTACCACCTTACTTACAATGGAACCTGTCAATTAGTACAACCAAGAAAATCAAAGTTGGCTCAGGCAAGTGAATTTAGTACACACTCACACTCTAAGCTTCAAAAAACATCAACTATGAGTGTTTTCAGCCACCTGTGTTTAAAAGGGTGCCATCCAAATCAAGAATGACATGGGAAATAAGCTGAGACATGGGCTTGGGTGCTGACATTCCAAGCACAAAACAGTTCAATGCAGCAAGAGATAAGTTATTTGGGAGGCACAACCTGACAGATGACCAAACAGTTTAGGCATATATCACAATTGATGCAGAACTAGAAGACACATGAGCTTAATAATTTTATACTATATATATGGTATACTTTAGAATGCCTCAAAACGTAACCTATTAAGTTCTGTCATCCGTCCAAATTTTAGCATTGGGGCATATGCATTTGGCAAGAGAAAACAAGGTTGCAGGTGCTAGGGTTTCCTTACTTTGGTAAGGGAGGCCGAGCCCCTCCGTTGTAGGAGTATGCCGACGGGGAGGGAGAGCGGCGCGGGTGAGGGAGGTCACCGGGGTAGGACGTCGACGTTCGGCACATCAGCACCGGCAACCAGCAGTCGCAGATGCACAGGAGGAAGGAGGCGCCGGGGTCAAAATAAATGGGGCCGAGACGACCCATGAGAGCCGAGCGTTAGAAAAAGCCCACCAATAGGCATCTCCAGGCCCAGAAGGCCTATTCCGTTACGGGAGCCATCACCGGTCAAGCCTCACCAACCCAACCAAGTCCGAATCTCGACGCAAAAACCACGGCCTCAAAACGCCTTTCCCCGCATAGCTAGGGTTTCCCTCTCCACCCCTCCTCTTCCGGCAACTCAGGAGAGAGCGCGCGGCTGCTACTACCCGGCGGCCCGGCGGCGGTGAAAGCCGCGACGACCCAACGCAGAACAGGCGCCATGGCTGCCCCCGAGGCGCCTTCATGCTACGTCGGGATCGCGCGGCAGTCCGCCGCCTTCCGCCTTATGAAGCAAATGGTACGTGATCCGACCAGTAGTGTCCTCGCGCATTTTTTTTGTTGGTTGAAAAAACTGAGTGTCTGTGGAAAATTTGACACGCGGATTAAGGCAATCATATTTACCAGCTTTAGCCGTCAAGTTAATGCGACTTAAATAGAAACAATAACATTTTAGTCACATGATGAGAATTAATGTGAATCAAAATAATGGAGAGGCGTGAATTTTGCTGTAGTTGGTGTCTCTTGCGAATGAACTTGTTCTGATTTTTGGAACTGCTGAGACAACAACGTACATGAACGAATGAACTGCAGTTTCTGTAAATTGCTTGCTTCTCCAAGTTTTGCTGACTTTATGTGCAATTATATTTGGTATACTTACTCATTCTAACAATGATCAATACACTCACTCATCCTATACTATGATAAATACTGTTTTAGGGATGGGAAGAAGGTGAAGGCCTTGGCAAAGACAAGCAAGGCATAAAGGGTCATGTTAGAGTGAAAAACAAGCAGGACACACTAGGTCCACTCTCTCTTCTAGAATTCCTGGGTTTCAAAACTTTCTGATTAGAGAACTTAAATGGCCACAGCTGAGTTTGCTGATGCATGACTCTGATTTTGTATGCAGGTGTTGGTGTAGATAGCCCTCATAACAAATGGGTATATGATACCACCCAGTTTGACAACATATTGAAGAAACTGAAAGTGGTACAGCAATTAAAAGATTACCTTTCAGTTCCACCAATAAAGTTCTGATTTACAATGTCTAATAATTTTTCTCATTTTTTTCTTGTGATTTTGGTCGTTGTTTTCCTCTGCAAGAGCAGCAATCAGCTAATCCTATTCAAGAAGGTATACCTTGCACATTGGTTTAGTTTTCTTGTTTTGCAATTGTTCTTAATAGTTATACCCATCTTTTTCCTTCTTCAGAGGTTGCAGCTGTAAAAAGTGATTTGCCTGACATCACACCAAAGAAAGACATATCAGCAAAAGATGAAGTTACTAAAGTTACTCGACCACAAGGAAGGTTGGTTTGGACCTAATTTTATTTTGATTGATGAACTTATTTTCTTCATATCCTGTAAATGATAACTTCCTTTTCTCAGATACAAGAAAAGAGAGAGGGGAAAAAGTGTGAGCTCTTATTCAGCAACGGATCTTCAAGGCATACTCGTAAGGGATTTTCTTTTATCCATGTTTGTTTCTTTTAAATAAACTGGCTATGATCAATGAGCAATTGTTTCTTGCACAGTGTATACAATGTGTGTTTGTTTGTGTTACTAACTCTAATTTGTTAAGAGCATCTCCAAGCGCTCCTTTAAACACCTTCCTAATTGTTTTCTTTTTGGAAAAATGAAAAAAAAGCGGCTTTCCAACTTTTTTGTATCTGAAATCTGTAAAGATAACTAGGTAAGCACTTGTTAAATCTCCCCTGTAACTCCCAGATATGTGCGTGAATTCCCCTCGTTTTTCCTCTGGCTGTTGTTGTTGTTGTTGTTGCCGTTGCTGGCGCCTTACCGGCTGGGGGCTGGCTGTAGCTGGCTGGGTGGGTGGCGGTGGCAGGTGTTTTTTTTTTTTGGTATGGAACTTTTGGAGATGCTCTACTATTTAAGAATGTTCGAGAACTACAATTGTGTTAATTGGCCTTGTTCAGACATCTAAAGCAACTCGCCCTGGCACAGGTTCGCAAAAGTGAACATAATTCCCAAATGGATCAGAAACTTGAACCGACATGCTTGGATGAACCTGATCCCGTCATCTGCCCGGATGCAGGTCAGTTGTTTGTTGTGTGCTTTTTTACTGGTGGTTTTTTTTGTCCTGCCTTCAGTATTGCCTGAGCTTTTTGGCCCTTTAATTCTTTATATTGATCGATCTGAGTTACCTTATGTTACCAGAATAGGATGTTTTTGGACTACTTTGTAAGATTTTAAAAAATAATGCTCTAAACTTGCCAGGGTCCACTCATTAGCTATTGAAATCATAGTGCTTGAAATGAAATCAGGTTGGTTATTTGATCATTTTTTAACCAGAAATAGTACGACTATCAGGATAAAACAAATCCTTTCCCGCTATAAAAAATGGATCATCTGCTCAGCATAATAATGATAGCAGTTATTTAAGTTTTATTATTATATACTGTAGTCTCATCCTTGTTAGGAAGAGTCTGTGTCTGCATCTGGGCTGTGTTATTTCGCTGCTAAGCAATGAACTGAATGCATTCATTTGTTTCTTCTCTAATGTGTCTACAAATTTGCATCTGAGGTTTTAGTAACTGGCTTTGTTAACTCTGTGCTTTCAGTATCCCAAGCTGATGATGTGAACTGGTGGGGGCACAAATTTGGATTTGTATCTGGTGGGTTTCTAGGAGCAAAATCTCGTAAAAATAAATCTTTACGAAAAGATCCTGCTAATGTCCGCCAGACATTTGCAGAGGAAGATCAAGAAAATTTGTACAATCTTGTTCAGGTTTGTATGATGCACTGTACACTGATTTCCCAAGATTAACATTGAACAGGCTATTTCTACTTTTCATTTTCCGAAGATATGATGTTGACAATGCTCAGTGTACTCTAGATGCAGTAGTTTTAGGGATTTTTTTTAGAGTTTAAGGGCACTTGCACTGGCCTTTCAGTTAATATCAAAAGACCATCAGTAACGTTTACAGCGCCAAAGTTTCAACCAATTTGTGCCCACCTGGACCTTACAGTTCAGCCAGAGATAAAAGCAGTAAAACTGCCAGCACTATGACAGCAAAAACGTCTAAAGCAACTAAGGATCTAGATCAACGCATCATCCACAGCTTTCCACCAGAAGTCTTCAGTGACATATGGCAGGTTGGCTGCATCTTTTCTTTCTCCGACATCTTCAGCACTCCCGTTAATGGACCTTCATGTGATGCCTTGGGGTGTATAAGGGAGCCAGAGTATTCTTCCAGCCGCAGACTTGATCTTGCTGATAACTTCTTTGAGCCTCTCTTTCCTATCTGCAGGGCACAGAATTATCCAATTCTGTAGGAGCCCAGTAATCCTGAAAAGCAGCATTTCCATGCTCTTCCAACCAGTATGCTGAAAACAAAGATCATTTCTGAGTTTCCAAATTGACCACAAAACAGCAGAAGTGATCATATTCAGTACAATCAACTTCTTATCACTAAGCCAAAATCTTCCTATCTCTAGTAGTTTTAGTATTTCAACTACAATTCTTTTCAGTGATAATTGTGTGCATTATTGCAAGACATACCTGTTCTTACGAACAAATAAATATATACAGATTACAAAACATACATCTACATGTTTTTATAAACAAATAATTCTACCTAAATTCTTAATATATCCATGGTCTGTAATTTGCTGCAGGATAAAGCTACTTCTGGAAAGCAGGGTCTTGGCATCAAAGGCCTGCCAATGAAAGTTGGTGGCCAACGTTGGAAGGGAAACAAAACTTCATTTGTTGATAGTGATGACGATAATTCAGCCCAGTCTGATGAGTATTCAGAAATTGAAGAGAATGACGATGAGGAAGAACCGATCAGTGCTTCTGAATCAATACACACAGACAAGAATGCAGAAAAAGAATTACTTGTGGATGCTAGACCGAAAACCAAGGTCAAGAAACTTTGCAAAAGAATACTTCGTCAGGTATAGTCTATATACTATATGCTGAGTACTTCATTTGCTTTTCTCTGGTATATGATGGTTACTGACTCTTGTTGTTTCCAGGCCCCATCTCAGTCAATGAAATTGAAGGATCTTAAGGTAGCCGTTGAGGAACATTCAAATGCTGCATTCTCCAGCTTCTCGTGCCGACGTGAAGCTCTGTTGTTTCTGAAGAAAAAGGTATGCATCATCACATCAGTAACTTCATCAGCAGATGGGAAGGTTCCTGCTGCTGCCTGTTTTCTTTAAGGCCCCGTTTAGTTGTGAAAAATTTTGGGGAAAAATTCCTGTACCACTTTTCGTTGTTATTTGACAAAATTTGTCTAACCATGGACTAACTAGGTTCAAAAGATTCGTCTCGACATTTACAGACAAACTGTGCAATTATTTTTTTTTACCTACATTTAATACTCGATGCATGCGTCCAAAGATTCGATGTGACGGGTACTGCGCAAAAAATTTTGGGTCTTTTTGCCCATCTAAACAAGGCCTAAAATGTATTTAGGCATGTACCTACTATGGTCTGTGGAAAAAGTCTAAATAACCCCTGAACTATGGACCCTGGAACACATAACCCGCTGAACTATGAAACGGTCTAATTTACCCGCTGAACTATCCAAAACCGTCTATTTTACCCTCTGGGCGGTTTTCGACGGCGGTTTCGCTACAGTAACAGTGGGTTTGCTACAGTAATAGCGTTTTGTCTTTTTTTATTTATTTTCGCTGAATATTCAAAAAATCATAGTAAATCACAGAAAAATCATAAAATATAAAATATAATTTTGTTGGACTCCACATGATTAGATCTACACAGTGAATATATAATACGGTATGCTTTAGTACAAAGTTTTTATAGTAGCTTTAGATTAATTGGAAAATCTAATTTAGACTAAAGTTACAGCAAAAACTTTGTACTAAAGCGTACCATATTATATGTTCACTGTGTAGATCTACTTATGTGGAGTCTAACAAAATTAGATTTTCTATTTTATGATTTTTCTGTGATTTACTATGATTTTTCAAATATTCAGCGAAAATAAATAAAAAGATAAAACCGCTATTACTGTAGCAAACCCACTGTTACTGTAGCAAACCGCCGTCGAAAAACCGTCCAGAGGGTAAAATAGACGGTTTTGGATAGTTCAGGGGGTAAATTAGACCATTTCATAGTTCCGCGGGTTATGTGTTCCAGGGTGCATAGTTCAGGGGGTTATTTAGACTTTTTCCTATGGCCTGTTTTCTTTATCATCACATCAGTAGCTATATGCATGATCACATCAGTAACTTTGAATGCATATGTTTTCTTATTCGCATGAGGTGTTGATTTCCGTTTCATCTCATTGTGTTCTGCAGCTTCAAGGAAGCAGGAAATTCAATGTGGACGGCAAGAAAGTTCATCTCGTGTCATGAAAGCCAAGCAAATATGCATTCTTTGGGTAGCGGTGCGCATTGCGTTGTTGGTGTCCAGCGGCCAGTGCTCATATTTGTTGTTGCTCGAGGTTCCTAACAGATGTAGGAGCACATTGAGCTCTGTAGTATTAGTATAGATAACGAGGCAAACCCTTCCGCAGATGCGGAGGTAAAATTTTGCAAAATTTCGTGGGGGGTAGAGTTGCTAATCTGTGTGCAGTACATTCGATGTATCTGTGGCTTATCTGTTTTGCATGATATGTACAAACTGCAAAACTATAAATTGGACGTGATTGCGCTACGTATCGCTCGCAAATTATATTACACACGTCTCGACATCGACACCATATATCCCATATGTCTTTACCAATTAATATTAAACACTTCTCCTATATTTTACATGCCTGATTTTTTTGGGCCAACATAATTTTGTCATTGTTTGATTTGACTATAATACTATATAGAAAAAAAAATATGAGTTGTCTTTTGAATTGTACTAGTTGGTTGTCTAAAATTGTTGTTTGGAAATTCAGTTGCCCAAAGGCTAAAGTATAGCAACTCTTAATATTAAAACGCATTTAAAGAAGATAAATCTTCATCTCAGTTCTGAAATTTAGTATCAACATGGCAAATGCATGGTTATAGGCGTGCCGGATTAAATTCATGTGTAAACAATTAAACATACTGCTTGCTGCACATTCAGCAGTTCAGCACGACCCGGGACACGTGATTGAGAAAAGTCTGCTTCGTCGTGCACATGGCGAAATCGGAGGCAGTAGGCGGCGCATTTTCACGCTTTCTCGGCTTCTCCATCCAGAGTCAAGTCGGGAATCGGGATAATAAGCTGAGACGGCATGGCTGCGCCGGCGACGCCGAGGACGTCGCTGATCCTCCCGCGTGCCTCCTCGCACTCGCACTCCCAGCCCAGCGCCGTCGGCCTCACCTCCGACCCCGTCGCCGCCTCCCGCCGCCGGCGCGGCGACTTCGTTTTCGTCGTCAATCCCTCCGGTACGCTCCCGCATCCCTACCCCTTCTTCGCCTCCGCTCCCGCTAGTACCCTTGCGAATCTGCGCGCTAAACGCCGTTCTCTTCGCGGCTACTCCGCGGCGCAGGCGCCAATGGCCGCACGGGAAAGCAGTGGAAGCAGCTGCTGCCGCTCCTCCGCACCCGCCTCGCCGATCAGTGCAACGTAAGCCGTTCGTCGTTCTCAACTTCCAGATCGCTGACTGATAACTTCTTCCACTCTGGGATTTGTAATTGCCATCTGAAACCCGTGCTTGGTCTCGGACGGTCTCACTCTCATCTCACAGAATGTTTCCATTTGTTGGTGTTTGCTCATCAGATTTGCGAGTGCATCACTTCGGGCCCGTCCCATGCCATAGATGTCACAAGGGAGGTGTGTGCTTGTTCCCTTGTCAAATACTGGGTTCCAATTGGTGGCTGTGTACTCTAAACACTAGTGGTGGTGTACTTACTGTAGGCTATAAAGGATGGGGCTGATGCCGTGATCGCTGTTGGAGGTGATGGTACGCTTCATGAGGTACTTTGTTTGCACAACCATGCTGCAAACAGTTTAAATTTTCAGTGATCGATATTTGGATACAGTTATAGAGTTGAGGATGTTATTTTGAATATGTAGATGGTCAATGGTTTCTTTTGGAAAGGAAGTCCAGTGCGTGCTCTCGATCGAGGGCCTGACCATTCAACGGCGCTTGGTGCGAGTACCCATACACCCTTTTAGCTTTTAGATTAGATGCTTAAACTATAAGAATGTTCTGAATTGTTTCTTCTATACACCGGGGTTTGTTTAGTAGTGAAGTACCTTGTTGTCCTCTGACAGCTCATTCCACTTGGAACTGGCTCAGATTTTGCTCGGACATTTGGCTGGTATATTTGTTTCCTTTCCCGCATGATCTACATAACTTGGTTATTTGTTAACCTTTATTTTCTGTAAATTTCTGTTGTTAATTCTTTTTACTAGGACAAATGATCCTCGTGACGCGATTGATCGAATTGTGAGAGGTTTCTTTCTTGATACTTTCTTCTTTTATTGTGTTCGAAGTGCTATGTGTATCTTTAAATGTTTTTTTTCTTGAACATGCATGCCTTTTTTCCTATCAGAGTACTCACTCTGTCCCAAAATAAACTCACATCTTGCTTCTCGAGGAATCAGACTTTTTTAAGTTTGACTAAAAATATAATAGTATCAACATTTGTATCTCCAAATAAGTTTATTATGAAGTATATTCCATGCACAATCTAATCATAATTATACGTCATAAATATTAGTATATTTTTGTATATATTTGGTCAAACTTTAAAAGTTTGACTCCTCGAGAAGCAAGATGTGAGTTTATTTTGGGACGGAGGGAGTAGTACATACTATGCTTTAAACAGAACCAAGCAATTCAATGTTGTGTATCTTGTGTTACTGATGTATTCTTAGTTTAAGAGAAGTGATAAACTTCCTTCAGATCAAAGGCATTCATCCGGCTTTATTAGAAAGCTTAACAAAGAGTAAAGACCAATGATCCGGTGCTGGGGAGTCCAACTTACAAATTTCAAGCACGATCTGAGCAAGCAGGAAGTCTAGTACATCTACTCCTCCTTCAACTACCTAGTAAACAAAACGAACAGAGTTCGGCAAAGCCACTCAAAACATCGGAGCACTATCTTAAGCTAGCTATTGGAGATTTTGTTGAGCATATGTTCCGCCACGTCGATCGGTTTAGGCTTGAGAAGAGGGCGCCAGGTCTTTAGCAGCGTCATTGTCTTGAAGAAATTATATGACTTCTCTGATTCACTGTATATCTTTTATGTCATTTGTTGTATGGCACTTGTTTACTTGATGAATTCTACATCTGAGATCACAAATGAATCTTTTTTGCAGGAGCAAAATCAAAACTAGACATAGGCGTGATGGAGGGTTCAAACAGAGAACCACACTTCTTTGTTAATGTTGCTGACATCCATTTGTAAGTTAAACATAGCAATATGAAATATTTACTTAAGTGCGATCTGAAGAGAAGAAAAATGATACCTGCAGGAGTGCTAAGGCAGGCTATTTTGCTTCTATGTACAAGAGATTTGGCAACTTATGCTATGTATTTGGAGCTTTAAGAGGCTTTTGGGGACATAATAATCAAGATATGAGAATAAAGGTGAGGTTTGACCTAGATTTGTTTTGGAAGAGGAGTTGCATGCTTTCATGTGTTCTTTTGCTCATTCTAATTCTGCAACTGCACATGATAGGTAAATGGGGGAGAATGGAGAACCGTCCATAAAGTCACTGCCCTGTGCATAGGGAATGCCAAGTACTTTGGTGGTGGTATGAAGATAACTCCAACAGCTGATCCGTTTAGTGGCAACCTTGAGGTAACTACATGATCAGCATTTATTTTAAAAATGCTATTTAGTGTATATTAGGACATTGTCGTCTTTTTTAATCCATGTGGTTCTTTATAGGTTGTTATTCTTCAAGATTTCAAATGGTACGACTTTCTTCTGAAGCTACACAGGCTCTATGGAGGCACACATCTATCAGTGAATGGAGTTTCGTCAATGAGGTAAACAACTGCATAAACCTTGAATATCATCGTGAAGGTTCTTTCCTTTGAGAAAGGAGGCATAGCGAACTAAATGATCCAGTGTCTTCTTTAAGAAGCAATATGCTATCTGCAGTGCCACTTTATATGTCTTTAATTAGGTAAAGAAATTACAGACACACAAAATGGTACTGCAGGTAGCATATTGCTTTTTATGCTGCGAAGGAAGGTAGTGGAATAGTTTTCTTCAAGAGGTCCCAGCTACATAGACCTAAAGTTGAAACTTCTGATTATTGTGTTCTTGAAATGCGAAGAGTCAAGAGTACAATGCCTTTGGCTTCATGCACTAATGTCCTCTAGTGGTCTGAAACTTCATACCTAAGTTTATGCCATATGCTGCGACCAATAGGTCAGATCATCTGACAAAGTTCATGGCACAATGAAAATGCAATCTGTTTACAGTAAAACTAGCTAGAATAATATGCTGGAGGTCTAAATTGTTGAGGGAATCGCAAGCCCAATTGCTTTCGTTTGGAATTGGGTTCTTAGTGGCTTGAACTTTGAAGCTTTTTAAAATAAAGACCAGCACAAATGGGCTGTTCTGTTTATCCTTTAGTAGCAACCAATCCTTCTTCATCTAAGCGATAACATTGCTTTTTAAGGGTTCAATCAATTGAAGTAGCAGAGGTGACGGCTCGCGGTGGCATCTTTGTGCAATCTGATGGAGAGCATTTCGGCTTTCTGCCGACCAAATTTTCAGTTCTTCCTGGCGCTGTTGATTTCTTCTGCTAGATCACCATGCTCTCCCTTCCTATTGGACTGGCAGAAAGATGCACGATTCTGTGTCAGGTCAGTGCTTTGAAATGATATGGCAATCGAGTAGCTGCATTCATCTCCTGCTGTACATGAGACAAGTTCTGCCGTGCCCGTGCTGTAGCACTCCACCATGTAAGTATTGTCTGAACTAATGCAGCACGCAATGCATCTTAAAGAGAAGAGAGAAATTTATGCCCGGTCCCTCGACTGGGTTCCTCTACTTTCAAAATACCATTTATGGGTCCCTGAACTTAGCAAGATGTGTCATCTGGGTCCCTCTACTTTCAAAATGTTATTTCCACGTCTCTAAACTTGGCTTCGGGTATCATGTGGGTCCCTGAACTTGGCTTCGGGTGTTATCCAGGTCCTAACGGGTCCAAACCCGCTATGGATGCTGACGTGGCTCGGTCCTACATATAGGGCCCACATGTCAGTCGGTTATATTTTTATTTATTTTTATTTCTATTTCAGGGTACTCTAGCTACGATACAACAACAACATAGCCTTTTGTCCCAAGCAAGTTGGGGTAGGCTAGAGATAAAACCCAAAAGAGACGAGAAATAGGGAGATACATAAAGGGACAAAGGGCACAAGACAAAAAGAGGTTACGGTTCAGGCATGTTGATTGCCAATCTCCAAGCGCTCTTGTCCATAGCTAAATCTTTGGAGATATTCTATTCCTTAAGATCTCTCTTAACGAACTCGTCCTAAGTTAGTTTAGATCGATCTCTACCGCTCTTTACATTATCGGCCTGCTTTAGAACTCCACTACGCACCGGCGTCTCAGGAGGCCTCCGTTGGACATGTCCAAACCATCTCAACCGATGTTAAATCAATTTCTCCTCAATTGGTACTCTAGCTACGATATCTATACGATTTCAGATGAAGATGATTTTTATATAAAAATTGTAGCTCTCGACGAGATCTACGACTTTCTAGTTTTGAGTTTTTTAATTTGAGGTAGTTAAGATGCAAAAAATAAATAAATTTTTAGCAGTATATTAATCACGTACAAGTGTTTGTCGCCTAGGAAAAATCATATATTTCTTATATGCTGTTAAATGGAGATACTTTATATATGAAAGTTGTACCTCTTAATGGGATCTACAACTTTATGGTTTTAAGTTTTTTAATTTGAGGCCGTTATAATGCTTAAAAAATTAAAAAAAAATTAGCAGTATATTAATCGCGTACTCGCCTTGGAAAAATCATATCTTTCTTATATGCTGTTAAATGGAGATAGTTTCTATATAAAAGTTGTAGCTTTTAATGGGATCTACAACTTTCTAGTTTTGAGTTTTTTAATTTGAGGTCATTAAGATGCTCAAAAAAATTAAGCAAAATTTCAGGAATTAATATATTGCTGAAAATTTGTTTATTTTTTTTGCGCATCTTAAAGACCTCAAATTAAAAAACTCAAAACTAGAAAATTGTAGATCCCATTAAGAGCTACAACTTTCATATAGAAACTATCTCCATTTGACAGCATATAACAAAGATATGATTTTTTCAAGATGACAAGCGCTTGTACGCGATTAATAAACTACTGAAAATTTGTTTAATTTTTTGAGCATCTTAACGATCTCAAATTAAAAAAAACTCATAACTAGAAAGTCGTAGATCCCATTAAGAGCTACAACTTTCATATAGAAACCATCTCCATTTGACAGCATATAAGAGAGATATGATTTTTTCAAGGCGACAAGCGCTTGTACGCGATTAATAAACTGCTGAAATTTTTTTTAATTTTTTTGAGCATCTTAACGAACTCAAATTTAAAAACTCAAAACTAGAAAGTCGTATATCTCGTCTAGAGTTACAATTTTTATATAAAAATAATCTTCATCCAAGATCGTATGAAAAAATATAATTTTTGAATATTTAAGGGATTGGAGCTACAGTACCTCAAAATAAAAATAAATACAAATATAATCCACTGACACGTGGGACCCACATGTAGGACCGCCCACGTCAGCATCCATAGCGGGTTTGGACCCGTCGGGACCTGGATGACACATGAAGCTAAGTTCAGAGACACAAATGATATCTCTTGCCAAAGTTCAGGGACCTAGAAATTGTATTTTGAAAGTAGAGAGATTAGATGACACCTCTTGTCAAGTTGAGAGACCGGCCATGAATTTTTCTCGAGAATTCGGTTAGCCGTAAAATTTGGTGAGGACAGGTGTACGGATGTATTTAACCGGCTGGATTATTCTGGCTGACTGGCCCAACAACAACAAAAGTGCAGGACCATAATTAGCTGTATGTAGTTTAAGCATAAAGTTAATGCATTCCCAACAGTACGGATCAAGTTGGCACAGATCGATGCATGGGTCAATTCATGTTCTCTTTACTCTTTTTGTGAAGAGGGACTATCTTTTCTGGTTCGAGAAACAGAGACGGACTATACATGTTAAACTAGTGTTATTTTTTGGAAAGGAAAAGTTATAAAGAGAAATAAGTTACTCCTCCGCAATAAATTGACGAGATACAAAAAGAAATGGACGAGTCGTAGTAAACGGACTATAGTTTGGGAGGGAATACCCAACAGGAACGAAGCTTTTGGCCCATTTGGTCCAATGGCCAAATAAGGCCCTGTTCGAGAAATTGGGAGGGTTTCACCACTCAAAACGGCTCTGGTTTCTAAAGAACCGTGTACACTACCGCAAGGAGCTATTTTTCTCTTCCGGAAAGCCGATAAAGTTAGAAGTTGTATAGTATATTTGGTATAAATTTGTGATTATTGTATAGTATATTTGATATAAATCTAATAGTAAATTTATGAATAGTTAGAAGTTGTTGGACAAAATTATTAGTCAAAGATTAGAAAGTTTGACACTGGATGTACACGAACGGAGAGACAACATATGTGTACAGTGATACGTGTACGGGGGTACTGTATTGGTAGCACCTACCAATCCCTACCATATGGATCACGGAATAGCGCTGACCTCCGTTTCCCGTCATTTCCGCAGCTAAAGGAGCCGTTCGGCTGGAATTATAAGCCGGCTGAAAAACACTGTTGGCTGATTTTTTGTGAGAGAAAAATACTGTTCCGGCTGAAAAAATAAGCTGAATAAGACGGATTATAAGCCTGATGAACAAGGCCAAAGGCGCGACATCGTCGTCTCTGACAAATTTGGCCAAAAACTCTTCGTTTTCCGTGAACCGTTGAAGTGGTTCGTTCACAAGCAGAATCTTTGCCGACCGGTTGGCTGATTATTCCAGCCATACCCACACGCAAGGGATTAGGACTGGTAGGAGTATCTCCGTTGCTTGAGAAACGAAACGAAACGATCAGATCAGTTGATGTCACGGGCAGAGAAAAGCACCCTGCCCCCTGATGCCATGGCACTCATCAGCTTTGAGCACCCTGGGCCTTGATTAGATGTCATCCAAATTCTAAGTTTTTTCACTTTTTTCCGTAACATCAATTTTTAGCCGCTTGTATAGAGTATTAAATGTAGGTAAAAAAATAATTAATTATACAGTTTAGTTGAAAATCACGAGATTAATCTTTTGAGCCTAGTTGGTCCACGATTGGAAAATATTTACCAAATAAGACGAAAGTGGTACTATTCATGAGGTTTAATTTTTTTTCAAAGTGAACCAGGCCCTGCTTTTATTCTCACCTCACGACCTCATCGGTTGACCTTGACTTTGACCGCTGCGTATACCCTGTGGGCTGTGGTAAATTTGGAAGTCCACATCCATCAGATTTGTACTCCTAGGCCGTGTTTACTTCCCGAATTCGGGTGGCCGAATCTGGTCCTGCTGCGAACACTGTAGCAGCTTTTGTTTTGTAGTGCAAAAAATTATCCAAAAATTAATTAATTAGACTCAAAATGTTCGTCTCGCAAAGTATAACAAAACTGTGTAATTAGTTTTTGATTTCATCTATATTTAGTACTTCATGCATTTGCCAGCATTTTGATGTGATAGGGATCTCCTTTTTGCATAGTAGAATTTGAGAAAGAATTTGGGGCACAAGTTTTGAATGGCGAGGACGAGGAGGGACCGTCAGCCACGGTAGAAGCTGGGAAAGGGCCGTGGACGAGGACCGTCAGGCATGCATGAGAAAGGGATCCTGTCTGTGCCTGAAACGTGCAGACCGGGGCGTTTCAGGCTATGTTTAGTCCATGTTTAGATCACACCAAAATGCAAAAAGTTTTCAAGATTTCCCGTCACATCCTATATGCCGGTAAATATATGGAGCACTAAATGTAGGTAAAAAATAGCTAATTACACAGTTTGTCTGTAAATATCGAGACGAATTTTTTAAGCCTAGTTAATCCATAATTAGACAAAGTTTGTCAAATACAAACGAAAAGTGTTATAGTGCTATTTCAAAAAGTTTTCGTGATCTAAACATGGGGTGTGTTTAGTTTCACGAAAAGGTGTAAAAAAGTATTGTAGCACGTTTTGGCTTTATTTGGTAAATAGTGTCCAACCGTTGACTAATTAGGTTCAAAACGTTCGTCTCGCAAAGTACAACCAAGCTGTACAATTAGTTTTTGATTTCATCTACATTTAATACTACATACATGTATCGCAAGTTTGATGTGACGAAGAATCTTTTGTTTGCACGGTACTTTTTTTTTTAGAAGTAAACACAGCCATGGCCTCATTTCATGTCTGTCTGTCTGTGTTGCAGTCAGCAGTCAGCACTCGCCTTCTCCATGTGATTTTTTTGCAGCAGCCATGTCCTGCTATTATCTGGTTGCTCTTTGCTAGCGTCCGTGAGCGAGCGCCATGTCCTGGCCAGGCCTAGTAGTGGCCTATCGCTGAACGAACGACGCAGCGTAGCGACCGCGTCCGGCCGGCCGGCCGTCCTGTTCGCTCGATTGGAGCTGCGAGCGTCTTTTTCGTTTTTTTAGCCCTTTTTCGAAAGATTTTTTCAAATACGTCCCTGGCGGAAAGAATTTAGAAAATAGACCTAGGTCTTGCGTCATCCACGCTGGCGCCAAAGTAACACAGTTTGGCGCCGTTGACGGTGGCGCCAAGCTCCCATGTGTAACACTCCGGTGTTACGCAAGCATTTGCATGAAAAACATATGCATGGCATTTCATATCATCATAATCATACATGTTAACATTATAATTTGAGTGAAATAAAAGCTTAGAAAGTGGTATTTGAGGTGTAATATATTAATGTGCTAATCACATTCCATCAAAATTTTGTGCAACTAAATTTCATATCACTTAGAATGATAAGGAAATTTTTGGAGCCACTAAATCACTCAAAGTTTTGTCAAAGATTTGTTTTAAAAATGTATTTTGAAAATATTCAAAAATTCTCTCTAAATTAGCTTTTATTCTAAAAATCAAAATCTATCCAGATTTGGACTTTGGTCTTAAAAGCAAAGTTGTAGAGAATTAAATTCTAAGCAACTTTCATTTTTGGGCCATTTTCAGAAAAGGTCGTTTGCTTGCCCAAAATTGAATTTGAAAACTGCAAATAGAATTTTATTTGAATTTTCTCTGGAAAAATAAAAAGGAAAAATAAAACTCAGCGCTAGCAGGCCGCTGCCACACTTTCGGCCCATCGGCCGAAGCGGCCCGCGCCACCCCCGCGCGCGCGCGCGCCCGCGCAGCGCAGCGGCCCGGCCCGCGTCCGCGCGGCCGCCTCCTTCTCCCGCCGCTCGCGCGCGCACGCTGGCGCCCCGGCAGAGCTCGCCCGCCGCGTGGCGGCCGCATGCCGGCGACGCCACCGCGTGGCCGCCCGTGGACCCCGCGCGCTCCGCCTCAAAGCACCGCGTGCGCTCGGCCTCCATCATTTCGCCCGCTCGCTCGCTCCCTTTCTCCTTCCTCCGGAGAACCCGAGCGGGAGCGCCGCTCACCACCGCCATCCTCCGCCTCCGCCGTCGTGTTCCGGCGACGCTAGTCCACCGCAGTTCGATTGGTCGTGCGCGAAGCTCCGCCACCTTCTCCTCTCCTCCGAACGAGCGCCACCATCGCCTTGCTCACTCTGGTAGGGCACCAATTTGGTTTCCTCGCCGCGCCACCGTGACGGAGCCACCGCGCTTGCGCTCCGGCCACCGTCACCTCCGCTCCTCCCCATCTCAATCAATTTGCGCGTCGATGTTCACCGTGTCCCCGCGATCGTGTTGCGTGCCTCGCCTTGCTCGCTCGGGCACGGAAGCGGCCGCTGGCCGTCGGCGGCCACCGCACCGCCACGGTGCCGAGCACCGGCTCGGCCGTGCGCCGTTCCCGCTCGCCCGCGGGTGACGCGCGTGACTGGGACGACCCGCGCCAACGAAAGCCAGCCCATTTTCCTTTCTCCCGCGCGGGCGTTCTTGGGCCGAACCGGACCAGGCCGTTTGCCCCGTACTGTGCCGGCCCGTTTTCAAATAAAGAATTTTTAGTTTCTTTTCTTTTATTAAGTGGAAATAAAAATGCTTTAGAAATTGTTTGGGTGATTAAATGTACTCCAAAAATTGTGAAATAAATTTCTAGGGATTCATTGGAACCAGATCTACAATCTAAAAATATTGCATGTCATTTTTGGGATACTTTTCTGTAGAGCTTTTATTTAATTCTTAATATTGCTGATATCTTGTAAATTAGCTAGTAAATCCTATATGTATCAGAAAAATATGATTTCAAGTTTGTTAATCTTCTTATATCATGTACTTCCTAGGAAAAATATGTTTCATGCATGTGCTGTGGGAAAATGTTGAAGTGTAGTTCAAGTGCCTTTAATGGCTGATTTTTGTTATTTTTGCTAGAGAGCAAACTTTGTATAAAACATGCATGTGATAATTTTTGTACAGTCATAGTATGCTATAAAGAAGCTAGGAAAAATATTAATTCTGTTGTTTGACACTTTTCATAGTACAAAGTAAATTCATGCTCATTTTTAGGCTGTAGCTTGTCATTTTTGTATATGATGGTTTACTTATCCAAATGCCATGAAATTTTTATAGCAGTCTGTTTAGAGTAGTATTATGCTACTGTAATTTTCTTAGATTTTTAGGAGCATCAGAAATATATGTTGCTATTCAAACCTATTATTACTTAGGGTTTAAGCAAGTGTTGCTTTAAGTGTGACTAAGAAATTAGTAAAGCTTTGGTGTATCTTTGAAGCATTTCATAAGATAGGTTAACTTAACATAATAGTAGTAAAAGAGAATGCAGTAGATGACATGTGCTTGTAGTGTATAGTTTCTTGGATGATGTTGACTACCTTGCATTTCAATATATTCATTGCATTCATCTCCTTCGATGCACACTTGCATACTCACTTACGCACATTGCATCATACAGGATCGCAAACCGAGAATCCAGTCGTCTTGCCCGAGGAGCCAGAGGAGCAGATCGAGGTGCAGCAGCAGGAGGTGACAGAAGCCGAAGAAGAGGTCGGTGAAGATCTCCCGGAGTGCCCCGATCACCGTCCGAGCTCCTTCGAGAGAGGCAAGCCCCGGAGCATTTCTCTCCCGGTTTGCAAATAATTTATTATTAACTTTACTTAATTTGATGCATTACGTTTAGGAGTTGTTTGCAAACGTTGCTGCATTATACCTTGCTTACCTTTGTTATATTATATCCTTGTTACCCTGGTATCCGCAGTCAAGTCAATGCTTAGCTTGCTTAGACCGGTAAAAGTCGGGTGATTTCCTGTCACCTGCGAGCTATAGGTGGTTACCTGGATCTGTTTGGATGACTATGAAGTCATGGTATAACTAAGTGTGAAATGAATTTGTGACCGGACGGAAACTTGCAGGGTTTTGGACTGTAGTGTTTCCCGTCTGTGTCGATTAAGGACCGTCCGTTGTTGTCCCTCGGGTCATGTTGAACGCATGCCTCACATTTAGCTGGCCGGATAAAGTACCTTCCGACCGCGAAACTGGGAGATTATTCGGGCCGAGTGGATTGCCCGCAACGCACTGTACCGGAGCAGTAGTGGCAGGATACGGGGGCGCGATGATAAGGCCAAAGAGCAGTCGGGCGGCCCCCGGGTACAAGTGGTTCCTGGCAAGCTCGCGACTTTACCTGAATGGTTGACTCGGTGACCAACACCTCACTTTAGCGGGTGAGTGAGGTTTGTGTGAGGAATAACTTACCAGCTGGTTAATAATCGATTCGAATCGCCATCGTTCACTGGTAGTGAACACTTGACTTGAGCTACTTCATCGTAGTAATATTGATGAATCACTTGGATAGTTATGCGAAAGATGACATGATAACTACTGTTAATGATCAATGGTAATCTTTACTTGCTTAATTACATGTTACTCTAGCACCATTGCAAACATAGTTGGCAGGGTAATAAAGAATTAATTACTGCATGCTTTTGGAAAGGAATTGCTAAGTTAAAAATGCTTTTCTTGCAAATGAGTCAGCTATCCCACCAGAAAGCCTATCATGATTCCTTGGTGTCTTTTATTTCTGGTTTATGATGGGTAAGTCTAGCTGAGTACCTTCTCGTACTCAGGGCTTTGTTCCCACTTGTTGCAGATGGACAGATGTACTATGGCTATTGTATCAACTGTCTCTATCCTGCAATGGGCGAAGCATAGGACCATGGGCAATGGTCATTCGCTACTTCTCGTCTGATGCTTTTGCTGGGGATGATCACAAGCTGGCACTTTATTCCAAAATGTTGTGTGTGTGCGTGATTTGAACTACCGCTTCCGCTACTTTTATTCGAACCTGGTTTGTAAAAACTATGTTTAAACTCCGATGTATTTTATGCCACGAACATTTATGTAACTTATGATGGTAACCGTTAAACTTAGTACGATCTTGGCTGTCATGTGAAATGGTTTGAAATCCGTTGAGATTTCACGGACTACCGGGTTATACGGGCTTAAGTTTGTTAAATTGTCCTTCCGTTGGATGATTTCCTACTTAATCTCGTATAATTGGGCGGTTCTGTTACAGCTGGCATCGGAGCATGGTTTAGCGTGATTGCTGTTCATAAGTGTATTTAAAATAAAATTCTATTTAAAAAGTGTGATTTTAAAACTAGATGTGTGCCAGTGGTCATATCTTGTATGCCCAGTTAAGGACTCTAGGTGGCTATTTAAGTACTAACTTGGGGTTCTTGCACCATATTTCTCTTTCGTTGCTCATACGGCGTGCTATTGTATGAGTGCCACTTAATTGAGTGGTAATGTATGGATCAGTTACCTCTACGCTTTGGTAAGTGTGAGCTGTGAGAGCATGATCGGATACACC
Source organism: Saccharum hybrid cultivar R570 (assembly GCA_038087645.1). Classification (NCBI taxonomy): domain Eukaryota; kingdom Viridiplantae; phylum Streptophyta; class Magnoliopsida; order Poales; family Poaceae; genus Saccharum; species Saccharum hybrid cultivar. Next base: position 35,765,849 of record JAQSUU010000012.1, on the reverse strand, counting down.
GCTGATCTAGGGAGAGTGTTTTATATGATACTAGAATAATTATATGTTGTACACATATTTTTATGAAAGTATCGCATGTGTGGGTGTTCCGTCCGTTGAGGCGATGCCGTCAATAGGACGATATATGTGGGTAGTTACTACCGTTGTACACGCATCTGAGGACTCGTGTAGAGCGCGTAGGTAGATTTACTGCTTTCATGCATTCATGGGGAATGGGCTGAAATGAATTTTCTACAGGTACATAACAGCGTTTATCGTGTAGATCGAATTAGCTACGTATATGAGAGATCGTTTGTATGCCACCGAATTCATCGTTAGATGTCTTTATTTTCTAAGTTTGTGAGAACGTAAGACTCGCGCATGCATCATACTGCCTGAGCATTTCATTCATAACCTGCATTCCTCCCCTTATAAAAGGATTATCCTAGTTTGATAAAAGTGACATCAACTTAAAATATGTTCTCACCGGGTAATTTAAAACTTGTGCTACAGATGGCCCGCACGAAGAAGACTGCCCGTAAGTCCACTGGTGGAAGAGCACCACGTCACCAGATGGCCCCGCGGGAGCGCCGCAGCACGAACATTTTTCTAAGTGAGTTTGGCATGCACACCTTGCTTTGGAGAGTGCTCCATGATGTGGGGTACCCAGAGGGTCAAGAGCCGGTGTACTCTTGGAATGAGAGCCAGCTAGCTGAGGATGGACTTGCAATAGTAGAGATCACCGTCCCTGCCCTTGGTGATGCGCCAGAATAGGATGGTTGGCATTTAGAGTTTGAAGGACGCACTCCAGTTGAGGGTGCAGAGGGTGCAGCCTTTCGCGTCATCCGAGACATCATGAGCAGGTTCCCCAATGAGTTGGCAGCAGCTTTGGCCGGTACTTTCCCGAGAGATGATCCTCGCGATGCCATTTGGGTACAGCCGTAGGGAAGTGCCCTGGTTAGAGGCCCCAGTGAAGGACGGGCTAGCGATAACCACACCATGAGTGCTATGTATGCAGCCATCAGAGCATACTAAGGTCTGGAGAATACCTATTGGACCTTGACTGGCCTACGTGGTGATGATCGGCTTGAAGCAAGGAAGCAGAAGAAGAAGCAAGCACGTGCTATAGCTAGCTTGCAGGAGCAGTTGGCCGACATGAGCTTGCAGCGAGATTGGGCTCTCGAGAGAGGTGAGAGTGCTATGCAGCAGGTGCAGACGTTGACTCAGGCCAACAGAAATGCAGATCGCATGATGGGACAGCTAGTGCAGGAAAGGAATAAAGCCTGGAACGAGAGGGACCTTCTGAGGCAGAGGGTCGAGGAGCTAGAAGGGTATAACGCCAACTTGCATGAAGAGTTCCATGCCCTCTACAACGGGATAGGCCCGTATGCTCCTCCGGACGCCGCCCAGATGGACGTCGACGAGGACGCCGCTACTGATGGTAGCGATGGTGACGCCTCCGACCTCGACGATGGCCCCGAGGAGTAGGCTAGTTGCCTTGCGTTAGTGATAGGCTTTGGCGCGATAGCCTTCTTTTGGTTTCCATGTATCATGTTGTATCCTGTTCGACCTAGAGACTGACGATCTTTTGGATTTTGATTGTGTATGCGATACCCGAACGCATGAAAGTCCAGTGTATGTATGCTGGCAACGTGGTTGTATGGAATGCGATGTTGCATTTGAAGTAACTTAAATGGTGCTGTTGTTTTAATTGGAATGTGATTATTGTGCCTCTGTTTTCTTGTATGACTTGTTCTCTCCAATGAATTCAGTATGCCATGATTGTTCACTCAATTACAATTTCTACAACTTCGCTCAATTATTACTTGTTGCTGAAATATGCAGATGGCAAACACTCGCCGTGCCACGTATGAGGCCGCTGAAACTGGTGGCAACGGTGCAGGGGCTGGTGGGGGTGGTGCAAACAACGTCAATCACCAGGAGCCACAGCCAGAGCCACATTTGCCCCCTCCTCCACCGCTCACTGCAGAAGTGTTCTTCGCACAGTTTCTTGGAAGCCAGCGCAACGCCGAGCAGTCACAAAGGAATATGGAAGATTTTCTGCGTACCATTGCTGAAAATGTTCAGAGAGGAAATAATCAAGGTGGTGGCCATGGAGTGAACCAGTACAGCAATTTCAAGGATTTCATGGATACTAGACCACCTATTTTTAAGGAAGCAGCCGAGCCACTCGACGCTGAAGAATGGATCAACACTATGGAAGATAAGTTTCGTGTGTTGAGACTGACAGAAGTTCTGAAGACAGAATATGCTGCACATCAGTTATAGGGACCGGCAGGAATGTGGTGGAAGCATCACCGCACCACTTTTCCTCCCAATGCCCAGATTACTTGGAGAGAATTCACTGAAGCGTTTAGGGGAGTTTATATTCCCCCAGGGTTGGTTGAGATGAAGCTTGGAGAGTTCTTAGCCTTGAATCAGGGTACCAAGACTGTGACACAGTATCTACATGCCTTTAACAACTTGTACCGTTATGCTCCCGACATGGTCGACACAGATGCAAAGAGGATTGCTAGTTTCAAGAGAGGGTTAAGTCCGAAGATGATGAAGCATGTGGGTACCAATACCCGCGCCAGGTTCAATGACTTTGTCAATGATTGTTTGAAACAAGAAAAGAACAACAACGCCTACACTGCATCCAAGAATCGCAAGAGGGTGTTTGAGTTAGGACCATCACAGTCCAGAGTTGTCACTGCAAATCGTCTTTCTTATCGTCCATCTGCACCTGGTGCACGGTTCAGGCCTCCACAGCATAAAACTCAGAACTACAAGGGACCACAGAAGCCGTACAGGATGGCCGTGCCGCCAGCAAAGATCACCGCAACTGCAGAACAAAGCAACTCTAAGGGAGCAATAGGATCTGCTGGTACAGTGAAGGGGCCCTGCTACAATTGTGATCAGCCAGGCCACTTTTCAAAGTTCTGCCCTTATCCACCTAGAAAGAAGCAACAGACTTACACTGCCCGTGTACACCATACCACCGTTGATGAGATTCCTAAAGGAGAACCTGTAACTGCCGGTAAGTTTCTTGTTAACCATCACCCAGCAGTTGTTCTATTTGATTCTGGATCCTAGCATTCTTTTATGAGTCAAGCATTTGCTCGGAAGCATGAACAACTATGCACAGAATTGAGTTATGGTTATCGTATAAGTTCAGCAGGGGCTGATGTGCTAACCAATAAGATGGTTAGAGGGGCAACCCTTGAGTTAGAGAGTCGGAAGTTTCGAGTAAACCTGATAGTTATGCCGGGACTAGTTTTGGATGTAATAATAGGAATGAACTGGATGAAAGACTGGGGAGCAGTCATAGATACAAGCAGTCGATTGCTTACCCTTAAGGATCCGCAGGCAGAGGGTACTTTTCAGGTACCATTGCCCAAAAGAACAGACCTTGTGAGTGTGACCTGTGCCATGGAAGTTGTTCCTATCCGCCAGATCCCGGTAGTGTGTGAGTTCCCGGATGTGTTTCCAGACGAGTTACCTGGCCTTCCTCCAGATAGAGATGTTGAGTTTGGAATCGAGTTGATACCCGGAACAGCTCCTATATCAAGGAGACCTTATCGGATGCCTCCGGATGAGTTAGCTGAGTTGAAGAAGCAACTGGAAGAATTGCTAAAGAAGGGGTTTATCCACCCAAGTAAGTCTGAATGGGGATGTCCTACCCTGTTCGTAAAGAAAAAGAAAGAGGATACTCTCAGGATGTGTGTGGATTATCGACCTCTTAATGCTGTAACTATCAAGAATAAATATCCTTTGCCTCATATCGACGTTTTGTTTGATCAGTTGGCTAAAGCTAGAGTGTTCTCCAAGATCGACCTAAGATCAGAGTATCATCAGATAAAGATCAGGCCACAAGATGTCCCGAAAACCGCCTTTTCTACCAGATACGGGTTGTACGAGTATCTTGTTATGTCCTTTGGCTTAATAAATGCTCCTGCATACTTTATGTATCTGATGAATACGGTTTTCATGCCAGAGTTGGACAAGTTTGTAGTTGTCTTCATTGATGACATTCTAGTATACTCTGAGAATGAGAAAGATCATGAAGAACATCTGAGAATTGTCTTCACCAGATTAAGAGATCATAAGTTGTATGCTAAGTTCAGCAAATGTGAATTTTGGTTGAAGAAAGTTCCTTTCCTTGGTCATATTCTATCGGAAAATGGAGTTTCGGTAGATCCGAGCAAAGTGCAAGAGGTTATGGATTGGAAAACTCCAACCACAGTGCCAGAAGTCAGGAGTTTCCTAGGGTTAGCTGGTTACTATCGTCGCTTTATCCCAGACTTCTCGAAGATTGCTAAGCCAATGACAAGTCTGTTACAGAAAGATCATAGGTTCGTGTGGACAGAGGAGTGTGAGACAGCTTTCCACACCTTGCGGAAACTATTGACCACTACTCCAGTTCTTGCACAGCCAGACATCGAGAAACCTTTTGATGTGTTCTGTGACGCCTCAAAAACAGGATTAGGCTGTGTTCTAATGCAAGAAGGAAGAGTCATTGCTTATGCCTCCCGTCAGTTGAGAAAACATGAAATCAATTATCCGACACATGATCTTGAGCTTGCCGCCGTGGTGCATGCCTTAAAGATTTGGAGACACTATTTACTTGGTAATGTGTGCAATGTTTTCACCGATCATAGGAGTCTCAAGTACATTTTCACCCAACCAGAATTGAACATGAGACAGCGAAGATGGTTAGAACTAATTAAAGATTACAACTTGAATGTACAGTATCACCCTGGGAAAGCCAATGTGGTAGCCGATGCTCTGAGTAGAAAGTCGCATTGTCGGAATATGCAACCCTTACTCGAAGATGGTTTTAATCTAATGCCCCTTGCCGTGTTATATAGTATTCAGATCAGTTGCACCTTGGAGAGTAAGATAATAGAAGGTCAGAAAGCAGACAAAGGGATATTCCACATCAAAAGGAAAGTTAAAGAAGAACCTTCAAAACATTTCAGAGTGGACGAGCAGGACGTGTTGTGGTTCGACAACCGTCTTGTTGTTCCAAAGGATAGAGAGCTTAAGAATAAAATTATGGATGAAGCTCATCACTCTAAGTTATCCATTCATCCTGGCAGTAGTAAAATATATCAAGAACTAAGACCTCGTTTTTGGTGGACAAAGATGAAGAAGGAAATTGCAGCTTATGTAGCCAGATGTGACACATGTTGTCGAGTGAAAGCTATTCACATGAAACCTGCCGGATTGTTGCAACCTTTGTCAGTACCTAGTTGGAAGTGGGATGATATAAGTATGGATTTCATCACAGGTTTGCCCACCACTCAGAAAGGCCATGACTCGATTTGGGTAATCGTGGATCGTCTTACCAAGACCGCTCACTTTTTGCCTGTCAAGACAGTTTATAGACCACCTCAATATGCCGAGAAGTATATCGCGGAGATTGTGAGATTGCATGGCATACCGAAGACTATAGTGTCTGACAGAGGGTCCCAGTTCACTGCTCACTTTTGGGAGCATTTGCACAAAGGTTTGGGGACTAGTCTGATTCGTAGCACTGCCTATCATCCTCAAACAGATGGTCAGACTGAAAGAGTTAATGCTGTTTTAGAGGATATGTTAAGAGCTTGTGTGTTGTCTTCCAGAGGTTCATGGGAGTCATGGTTACCGTTAACAGAGTTCGCGTATAATAATAGCTATCAAGAAAGTATCAAGATGGCACCTTTTGAGGCTCTGTATGGCCGAAAGTGTAGAACACCTTTAAACTGGATTGAGCCAGGAGAAAGGAGGTATTATGGTATTGACTTCGTGGAGGAAGCCGAAAAGAAAGTTCATATCATCCAGCAGAATATGAGAGCAGCGCAGTCACGTCAGAAAAGTTATGCGGATAAGAGAAGGAGACCACTTGTGTTTGAAGTTGGTGACTATGTTTATCTGAAAGTCACGCCAATGAAGAAGAAGCGGTTTGGAATACGCAAAAAGCTTGCCGCCAGATTTGTAGGACCCTACAAAATCTTGGAAAGGAAGGGTCCAGTGGCTTACAAATTGGAATTACCAGAATCAATGGGTGCTATATTCCCAGTTTTTCACATATCACATCTCAAGAAATGTTTGCGCGTTCCAGAGGAAATAATTGAACCCCGAAGCATAAAACTTAAGTCAGATCTAGTGTATCGTGAGCAGCCAATTCGAGTTTCGGATTCCAAAGAAAGGGCTACTCGGAACAGTGTGGTGAAAACATATAAGATACAATGGAGTCATCATGATGAGGGAGATGCATCGTGGGAAATGGGTGAATACTTACAAAAAGCATACGAAGATTTTTATAATAAATGGTTCGTAACCCAAATCTCGGGACGAGATTTTTATAAGGAGGGAGGGCTGTAACACTCTGGTGTTACGCAAGCATTTGCATGAAAATCATATGCATGGCATTTCATATCATCATAATCATACATGTTAATATTATAATTTGAGTGAAATAAAAGCTTAGAAAGTGGTATTTGAGGTGTAATATATTAATGTGCTAATCATATTTCATCAAAATTTTGTGCAACTAAATTTCATATCACTTAGAATGATAAGGAAATTTTTGGAGCCACTAAATCACTCAAAGTTTTGTTAAAGATTTGTTTTAAAAATGTATTTTGAAAATATTCAAAAATCCTCTCTAAATTAGCTTTTATTCTAAAAATCAAAATCTATCCGCGCGGCCGCCTCCTTCTCCCGCCGCTAGCGCGCGCACGCTGGCGCCCCGGCAGAGCTCGCCCGCCGCGTGGCGGCCGCATGCCGGCGACGCCACCGCGTGGCCGCCCGTGGACCCCGCGCGCTCCGCCTCAAAGCACCGCGTGCGCTCGGCCTCCATCATTTCGCCCGCTCGCTCGCTCCCTTTCTCCTTCCTCCGGAGAACCCGAGCGGGAGCGCCGCTCACCACCGCCATCCTCCGCCTCCCCCACCGTGTTCCGGCGACGCTAGTCCACCGCAGTTCGATTGGTCGTGCGCGAAGCTCCGCCACCTTCTCCTCTCCTCTGAACGAGCGCCACCATCGCCTTGCTCACTCCGGTAGGGCACCAATTTGGTTTCCTCGCCGCGCCACCGTGACGGAGCCGCCGCGCTTGCGCTCCGGCCACCGTCACCTCCGCTCCTCCCCATCTCAATCAATTTGCGCGTCGATGTTCACCGTGTCCCCGCGATCGTGTTGCGTGCCTCGCCTTGCTCGCTCGGGCACGGAAGCGGCCGCTGGCCGTCGGCGGCCACCGCACCGCCACGGTGCCGAGCACCGGCTCGGCCGTGCGCCGTTCCCGCTCGCCCGCGGGTGACGCGCGTGACTGGGACGGCCCGCGCCAACGAAAGCCAGCCCATTTTCCTTTCTCCCGCGCGTGCGTTCTTGGGCTGAACCGGACCAGGCCGTTTGCCCCGTACTGTGCCGGCCCGTTTTCAAATAAAGAATTTTTAGTTTCTTTTCTTTTATTAAGTGGAAATAAAAATGCTTTAGAAATTGTTTGGGTGATTAAATGTACTCCAAAAATTGTGAAATAAATTTCTAGGGATTCATTGGAACCAGATCTACAATCTAAAAATATTGCATGTCATTTTTGGGATACTTTTCTGTAGAGCTTTTATTTAATTCTTAATATTGCTGATATCTTGTAAATTAGCTAGTAAATCCTATATGTATCAGAAAAATATGATTTCAAGTTTGTTAATCTTCTTATATCATGTACTTCCTAGGAAAAATATGTTTCATGCATGTGCTGTGGGAAAATGTTGAAGTGTAGTTCAAGTGCCTTTAATGGCTGATTTTTGTTATTTTTGCTAGAGAGCAAACTTTGTATAAAACATGCATGTGATAATTTTTGTACAGTCATAGTATGCTATAAAGAAGCTAGAAAAAATATTAATTCTGTTGTTTGACACTTTTCATAGTACAAAGTAAATTCATGCTCATTTTTAGGCTGTAGCTTGTCATTTTTGTATAGGATGGTTTACTTATCCAAATGCCATGAAATTTTTAAAGTAGTCTGTTTAGAGTAGTATTATGCTACTGTAATTTTCTTAGATTTTTAGGAGCATCAGAAATATATGTTGCTATTCAAACCTATTATTACTTAGGGTTTAAGCAAGTGTTGCTTTAAGTGTGACTAAGAAATTAGTAAAGCTTTGGTGTATCTTTGAAGCATTTAATAAGATAGGTTAACTTAACATAATAGTAGTAAAAGAGAATGCAGTAGATGACATGTGCTTGTAGTGTATAGTTTCTTGGATGATGTTGACTACCTTGCATTTTAACATATTCATTGCATTCATCTCCTTCGATGCACACTTGCATACTCACTTACGCACATTGCATCATACAGGATCGCAAACTGAGAATCCAGTCGTCTTGCCCGAGGAGCCAGAGGAGCAGATCGAGGTGCAGCAGCAGGAGGTGACAGAAGCCGAAGAAGAGGTCGGTGAAGATCTCCCGGAGTGCCCCTATCACCGTCCGAGCTCCTTCGAGAGAGGCAAGCCCCGGAGCATTTCTCTCCCGATTTGCAAATAATTTATTATTAACTTTACTTAATTTGATGCATTACGTTTAGGAGTTGTTTGCAAACGTTGCTGCATTATACCTTGCTTACCTTTGTTATATTATATCCTTGTTACCCTGGTATCCGCAGTCGAGTCAATGCTTAGCTTGCTTAGACCGGTAGAAGTCGGGTGATTTCCTGTCACCTGCGAGCTATAGGTGGTTACCTGGATCTGTTTGGATGACTATGAAGTCATGGTATAACTAAGTGTGAAATGAATTTGAGACCGGGCGGAAACTTGCAGGGTTTTGGACTGTAGTGTTTTCCGTCTGTGTCGATTAAGGACCGTCCGTTGTTGTCCCTCGGGTCATGTTGAACGCATGCCTCACATTTAGCTGGCCGGATAAAGTACCTTCCGACCGCGAAACTGGGAGATTATTCGGGCCGAGTGGATTGCCCGCAACGCACTGTACCGGAGCAGTAGTGGCAGGATACGGGGGCGCGATGATAAGGCCAAAGAGCAGTCGGGCGGCCCCCGGGTACAAGTGGTTCCTGGCAAGCTCGCGACTTTACCTGAATGGTTGACTCGGTGACCAACACCTCACTTTAGCGGGTGAGTGAGGTTTGTGTGAGGAATAACTTACCAGCTGGTTAATAATCGATTCGAATCGCTATCGTTCACTAGATAGTGAACACTTGACTTGAGCTACTTCATCGTAGTAATATTGATGAATCACTTGGATAGTTATGCGAAAGATGATATGATAACTACTGTTAATGATCAATGGTAATCCTTACTTGCTTAATTACATGTTACTCTAGCGCCATTGCAAACATAGTTGGCAGGGTAATAAAGAATTAATTACTGCATGCTTTTGGAAAGGAATTGCTAAGTTAAAAATACTTTTCTTGCAAATGAGTCAGCTATCCCACCAGAAAGCCTATCATGATTCCTTGGTGTCTTTTATTTCTGGTTTATGACGGGTAAGTCTAGCTGAGTACCTTCTCGTACTCAGGGCTTTGTTCCCACTTGTTGCAGATGGACAGATGTACTATGGCTATTGTATCAACTGTCTCTATCCTGCAATGGGCGAAGCATAGGACCATGGGCAATGGTCATTCGCTACTTCTCGTCTGATGCTTTTGCTGGAGATGATCACAAGCTGGCACTTTATTCCAAAATGTTGTGTGTGTGCGTGATTTGAACTACCGCTTCCGCTACTTTTATTCGAACATGGTTTGTAATAACTATGTTTAAACTCCGATGTATTTTATGCCGCGAACATTTATGTAACTTATGATGGTAACCGTTAAACTTAGTACGATCTTGGCTGTCATGTGAAATGGTTTGAAATCCGTTGAGATTTCACGGACTACCGGGTTATACGGGCTTAAGTTTGTTAAATTGTCCTTCCGTTGGATGATTTCCTACTTAATCTCGTATAATTGGGCGGTTCTGTTACACCATGCCACTTGGCCGACGATGTCGAGCTGACGGTGACGTGGCAGCCACCTTGGCGCCGTTATGGTTGGCGTCAAGCTTGACGCCGTGACCGTTGGCGCCAAAGCTCCTCCTGCAGTGGCAAGCGTAGCCGGCTGCCGCTGTGCTGCAGTTTGATTTGGCCGTGTACTGTGCTAGTACGAGGCAGGCTCAGCGTCCCTCCTGCACCTGCAGGAGCATTATTGATTTGACTAAGGGGTTGTTTAGTTGGTGAAAAAGTTTAGGTTCGGCTACTATAGCACTTTTCGTTTTATTTGGCAATTTGTGTCCAATCATGGACTAATTAGGCTCATAAGATTTGTCTCGTGATTTACAACTAAACTGTGTAATTAGTTTTTTCTTTCGTCTACATTTAGTACTCCATGCATGTGCCGCAAGATTCGATGTGACAGGTACTGTGCAAACTTTTTGGGTTGCATGGGCAACTAAACAGGCCATAAGTAAAGAATAGATACTGAAATAGGGGATATGGAAATACTTCGTCTGTCCCGGTTTATCTGTCGTTTCCATTTTTCTACCGCAAGTTTGACTCGATTTATAGAAAATATGTGTAACATTTTTATCTCCAAATAAATTTATTAAAAAAACTAGATTCAAAGATTTTTCCAATAATACTAATTATGTACCATAAATATTAATATTTTTTAATATATATTTTATTAAAGTTTCAGAAAGCGAAAATGACAAATATTTTTGTACGGAGAGAGTAGGGGTGGGCTTTAATGTTACTGCGCCTACACCTGCTACACCCTTAAATCAATAATGTCAGTGTAGGGCGCAGAAAAAAGCCAGCCAGCCATGCGCCATAATACACGGCCAAATCAAAACTGCGGCAGACGGTCTGTGTTCGTGTGTTCACTTCGTGAAAAGTAGCTGAAAAGTTACTGTAGCATCTTTCGTTGTTATTTGGCAAAATTTATCCAATTATGGATTAACTAGGCTCAAAAGATTCGTCCCGACATTTACAGACAAACTATGCAATTAGTTATATTTTTTACCTACATTTAATGCTCCATGCATGCGTCGAAAGATTTGATGTGATGGGTGGAAGAGGAAATATTTTGGGTTAGGATGGGGAAGTGAACAAGGCCTTATATATGGCCGGGATCCTAAGTTTATACGCATAAATTTTTATAAATTTCAAAAGGTCTACAGATATGTTCCCTAGGGGTGGGCTTTAACATAAGTCCACGAATAATGGTGAAAAGTGCAAAATCAATTAGCACCATATTTTTAGTTGATGTTGAGTTTAGAGTTCTTCTTCCTATATACAATCCTCGAGAGAAAGACACAAATAACTACAATTAAAATAAGAAATAAGAAATTTCTAGTTTGGAAAATTCTAAGGCAGTGCTGTTGCGCAGTCTTCGTAGCTTCCCTATCCTAAGTGTCTACTTGCACTCGTCCTTGCACTCCTGCACCAAGAGAGGACTACACCCGACCTCCACGATGGCTACCCATCTTTCAAAGTCTAGACGTCGTCTCCACCGCTGGCGATAGATTCTTTGCGTCATCAATGACAATGTTCCTCCACCGCTAGTCGACGATATTTCGTCACCACTGCTAGTTTCGTCGATAGCGGATCAAACGAAAAAAGGTACATGCAAACGTGATCAAATCTATTACTACCGTATGTATGCTTATTTGACCATGTTGCCTATCATCGTGTCGACGTTCATGTTGCTTAATTTAACTAGTATATTAGGCCTGCACGTGCTAGCCAGTGTTTAAGAGCGTCATGATTTATGCTCTAGTTTTAATCTAAAAATAGAATATTTTTTAGTACATCCTGCTAAAAGTCATGTTTAACCCGCCAGTAATTAGTGCTAAGATACTGCTACTACTGTTGCGCAAGCAGGGGCGAAGCCAGAAAAAAGTATCGCCGGGGTCGATGCAAACACAGTGCTCCTTTCATTTCAAAACAAGTGCCGCTACACTATTTGTACCGGTCAAATTTTCTTAAGTTCAACTAAATTTATAGAACATTTAGCAATATTTGTATCTTCAAATAAATTTATTATAAAATAAATTCAACAATTATCTAATGATACTAATTATGTACTATAAATATTAATATTTTATTATCTATAGCTAGTCAAAGTTAAAAGTATTTGACTTTTGGGAAGCGAGAGCGAGTGAGTACTAAGGGGGTGTTTGGCAAGACTCTTCTATTTATCACTAAAAAACGGCTTCTTTGAAAAAAAAAATTGGCAGGCCTCCTTCGAAGGAGCAAGAGCTGGAGTCGGGGAGGAGCCCTGCCAAACAGGCCTTAACTCTTAGCTTGTGATAATATAATACTCTCTTGATTTCAAATTATAAGCTCGCACCTTATAGTATAAATATTATTCTCACTACTAAGTTCGTTTAGATTAAATTGTAATAGTTGGGGATGACAGGCACCTCTACGAATCTCTAAAATTTAAAAAATGTCAAAAGAATTCTTGGAATTTATTCAACGATATAAGCGATTTAGAATTTACCTAGTTAAAACACCCTCTAACTTTTATAATTTGCAAGTCAATAACTTGATTTAAGCAATCGCCAATATATTTTTTATTTTGATCTCTACATAAATTATGCTCTTAGTGATTCGTTATTTTAGTTCTGACATCCAGTTTATTAAAAACGCTCTCCAGAAGCAAACATAGAAAAAGGGACAAAAGAAAAACGTCTCGCTAGAACGCAGAAGAGCAAGCTAGCAAACTTTTAATTTGCATGTAATGTTGTTTGGATTTGTCCGGAAGGGGAATATCCTCGATCAGTGCGAAGGCCCAAGTCCAAGCCTTTTGGGTTCACCTGTGCTATGGTGCTGCACATTCATGAAGGTAAAAGGGCCGAGTCTACTGGGTGCCGATTCCCTTTGGTCCTGTGGCTTGCATAATTGCATCGCAAGCCTGCTGCACTGGACTGCAAGGCGCCTACCGTCTAGGACCGCCGGGGTCAAACATTTTTTCTACCGGGGTCTACGTGGCGGAAATTTACGTGCTACGAGAGCTGTCACGAAGTCGTCCGGGTCGCCCGACCCCGACCGCTTAACGTAGCTTCGCCCCTGTGCGCAAGTCATGACTCTATCTGCTGTAGCTCAGGGACGGGGTGAGGTGGGTGTGAGTGTGGATTTGTTCGTGTTCTATTTGTACTACAGCAAAATGTTTTTACTGGGGGTAGTTGACTGGGATTCGTCAAATTATTATCAATGTGGGCATATCACTGACCGATGAGGTGGCGCAACCAGAATGAGTAGGGCCTCGTTTAGTTCGGTGAATTGGGGAGAAAAACACTATATCAGAATTCCTGTAGTATTTCGTTTGTATTTGGTAAAAATTATCCAAATTTTGACTAACTAGGCTTAAAATGTTCATTTCGTAAAGTACAACAAAACTATGCAATTAGTTTTTGATTTCATCAACATTTAGTACTCCATGCATTTGCCGACATTTTGATGTGACAGAGAATCTTCTTTTTGCATAGTAAAATTTGGGGAGAATTAGGGAACTAAACAAGGCCCGTGTTTAGATCCCAAGTTGGGTGAACCAACTTGGAACAGTAGCCGTCACATCGTACTGTAGCAATTTTTGTTTTTATTTGGTAAAAATTGTCCAAACTTTGACTAATTAGGCTCAAAATGTTCGTCTCGTAAAGTACAACAAAACTGTGTAATTAGTTTTTAATTTCATCTACATTTAGTACTCCATGCATTTACCGATATTTCGATGTGACGGGGAATCTTCTTTTTACACAGTAGAATTTGAGGGAGAAGTTGGGAACTAAACGAGGGCAAGGGCTAGAAAGCGGGGGCAGCCCTATCCCCCAGTTTCCCTATCCCCTATTTCTGTATCTATTCTTTACCCAGTCAAATCAATAATGCTCCTGCAGGAGGGATGAAGAGCCTGCCGCATACTAGCACAGTACACGGCCAAATCAAACTGCAGCAGCCGGCTGCGCTTGCCACTGCAGGAGGAGCAAAGCTTGGCGCCAACAGTAACGGCGCCAAGGTGGCTGCCACATCACCGCCAGCTCGACATTTGTCGGCCAAGTGGCATGGGAGCTTGGCGCCACCGTCAACGGCGCCAAGCTGTGTTACTTTGGCGCCAGCGTGGATGACACCAAGACCTGGGTTCATTTTCTGAATTCTTTCCGTCAGGGGCGCATTTGAGAAAATATTTCGTAAAAAGGGTTTAAAAAAACAAAAAAGACGGGAGCTGCGCGCCAGGCGATGCGGCGATGGGAATGGCCGAATGGGGTTTAATTAGCCTTTACCAACGGCATTACTAGGCCTTGTTTAGATCCCAAATTCTAGGTCTCCAAATTCGGCGGTTACTGTTCAGTCCAAATTCGGTACTGTAGCAAAAATAAACATCCCAAATCTGCACATTCCAAAATAGTTCCCTGCATGCATGTCCATTTCCTCGATGCGGGTGCGGAGCGGAGGCGTAGGGGTTGTACCCACCGGATCCGACCGGGGGGGAGCCGTAGTGGTGGTACGCACCGGACCCCGATCCTGGTGGCGCCAGGGAGAAGAAGTCCCTCGTGCCTTGGTCGTCGTCGTACTCGGTGAAGTTGCCGAAGTGGAAGGCGGGCGGGTTATAACACTCCGGTGTTACGCAAGCATTTGCATGAAAATAATATGCATGGCATTTCATATCATCATAATCATACATGTTAATATTATAATTGGAGTGAAATAAAAGCTTAGAAAGTGGTATTTGAGGTGTAATATATTAATGTGCTAATCACATTCCATCAATGTGCAACTAAATTTCATATCACTTAGAATGATAAGGAAATTTTTGGAGCCACTAAATCACTCAAAGTTTTGTCAAAGATTTGTTTTAAAATAAATGTATTTTGAAAATATTCAAAAATCCTCTCTAAATTAGCTTTTATTCTAAAAATCAAAATCTATCCAGATTTGGACTTTGGTCTTAAAAGCAAAGTTATAGAGAATTAAATTCTAAGCAACTTTCATTTCTGGACCATTTTCAGAAAAGGTCGTTTGCTTGCCCAAAATTGAATTTGAAAACTGCAAATAGAATTTTATTTGAATTTTCTCTGGAAAAATAAAATGGAAATTCAATTTCTAACCTAGACGGGCCGCCGCCTCGCTTTCGGCCCGTTGGCCGAATCGGCCCGCACCACCCCGCGCGCGCGCCGCAGCCGCGTCCGCTCGGCCCGGCCCGCGTCCGCTCGGCCCGGCCTGCCTCCGCGCCGCTCCTCCTCTTCCCGCTCGCCCGCGCCTCGCTGTCCGCCGCGGCAGAACGCGCCAGCCGCGTGGCGGCCGCATGCCGGCAACGCCGGCCGGGTGGCGCCTGGTCGCCCCCACCAGCGCGCGCACTCGCCCCTATAACCCGCCACAACGCCTCGTCCTCCTCCTTCGCATTTCGCCTTGCTCCTTCACGCGCGCAGCAGCCGTGGTTCCGCCACCGCCACCGCGCGCGCCATCACCGGACACGCGCGTTCCGGCAGTCTCAGCTCACCGCAAGCCGCTCCATCTTGCCCCAAGCTTCTTCTCCCTCTGGCGTAGCCCGCGCTCACCTCCATCAACCGTGGTAAGCTCCCCATCCGCGCGAATCGCTCGCCGGAGTTCCGGCCGAGCTCACTGAGGAATCCCGCTCCGTGGAAACCTCCCCTCCGCTCCCGCCTTTCCTTTACTCGGGCGCGCATCCCGTCCACCCCGCTCTCCTGGTGCTCGAACGCTGTTTTTCGCGCCGCTCCATGGCCGGAGACGCGCTCTCGCCGATGAGCAGCGCCGCCGCGCGCCATGGCCACCGGCCACCTTGCTCCGGTGGTCCTCTGGCCTTGCAAGTAGTGCCAATAGGTGCGCATCGCCTTGGGGAGTCTGACGGTGCCGACCACGCCGCCGGCGACCTCCCCGCCGGCGAGATCCACCCGGCCAGCGCCTCTCTCCCCCCGTGTGTCTGACATGTGGGGTCATTGACCCGCTGGGTCCCTCCTGTCTGTCTCTCTAGTGCGGGTTGTGGGTGGACAACCGGGTGCACCTAGCAGTTTTGTCGGCTGATTTTAAAAAGGATTTAAGAAATGCTTTTTCAGATTTCTGTTAAATGCTTTGGAAAATATCTTAGCAGTCATTTGAGCTCCAAAAATTATGAAATAAATTTCTAGGGATTCATTGGAACCAGATCTACAATCTAAAAATATTGCATGTCATTTTTGGAATACTTTTCTGTAGAGCTTTAATTAATTCTTAATATTGCTGATATCTTGTAAAATAGCTAGTAAATCCTATATGTATCAGAAAAATATGATTTCAAGTTTGTTAATCTTCTTATATCATGTACTTCCTAGGAAAAATATGTTTCATGCATGTGCTGTGGAAAAATGGTGAAGTGTAGTTCAAGTGCCTTTAATGGCTGATTTTTGTTATTTTTGCTAGAGAGCAAACTTTGTATAAAACATGCATGTGATAATTTTTGTACAGTCATATTATGCTATGAAGAACCTAGGAAAAATATTAATTCTGTTGTTTGACACTTTTCATAGTACAAAGTAATTTCATGCTCATTTTTATGCTATAGCTTGTCATTTTTGTATAGGATGGTTTACTTATCCAAATGCCATGAATTTTTTATGGTAGTCTGTTTAGAGTAGTATTATGCTACTGTAATTTTCTTAGATTTTTAGGAACATCAGAAATATATGTTGCTATTCAAACCTACTATTATTACTTAGGGTTTAAGCAAGTGTTGCTTTAAGTGTGATTAAGAAATTAGTAAGGCTTTGGTGTATCTTTGAAGCATTTCATAAGATAGGTTAACTTAACATAATAGTAGTAGAAGAAAATGCAGTATATGACATGTGCTTGTAGTGTATAGTTTCTGGATGATGTTGACTACCTTGCATTTCAACATATTCATTGCATTCATCTCCTTCGATGCACACTTGCATACTCACTTACGCACATTGCATCATACAGGATCGCAAACCGAGAATCTAGTCGTCTTGCCCGAGGAGCCAGAGGAGCAGATCGAGGTGCAGCAGCAGGAGGTGACAGAAGCCGAAGAAGAGGTCGGTGAAGATCTCCCGGAGTGCCCCGATCACCGTCCGAGTTCCTTCGAGAGAGGCAAGCCCCGGAGCATTTCTCTCCCGGTTTGCAAATAATTTATTATTAACTTTACTGAATTTGATGCATTACGTTTAGGAGTTGTTTGTAAACGTTGCTGCATTATACCTTGCTTACCTTTGTTATACTATATCCTTGTTACCCTGGTATCCGCAGTCGAGTCAATGCTTAGCTGGCTTAGACCGGTAGAAGTCGGGTGATTTCCTGTCACATGCGAGCTATAGGTGGTTACCTGGATCTGTTTGGATCACTATGAAGTCATGGTATAACTAAGTGTGAAATGAAATTGAGACCGGGCGGAAACTTGCAGGGTTTCGGACTGTAGTGTTTTCCATCTGTGTCGATTAAGGACCGTCCGTTGTTGTCCCTCGGGTCATGTTGAACGCATGCCTCACATTTAGCTGGCCGGATAAAGTACCTTCCGACCACGAAACTGGAAGATTATTCGGGCCGAGTGGATTGCCCGCAACGCACTGTACCGGAGCAGTAGTGGCAGGATACGGGGGCGCGATGATAAGGTCAAAGAGCAGTCGGGCGGCCCCCGGGTACAAGTGGTTCCTGGCAAGCTCGCGACTTTACCTGAATGGTTGACTCGGTGACCAACACCTCACTTTAGCGGGTGAGTGAGGTTTGTGTGAGGAATAACTTACCAGCTGGTTAATAATCGATTCGAATCGCCATCGTTCACTGGATAGTGAACACTTGACTTGAGCTACTTCATCGTAGTAATATTGATGAATCACTTGGATAGTTATGCGAAAGATGACATGATAACTACTGTTAATGATCAATGGTAATCCTTACTTGCTTAATTACATGTTACTCTAGCACCATTGCAAACATAGTTGGCAGGGTAATAAAGAATTAATTACTGCATGCTTTTGGAAAGGAATTGCTAAGTTAAAAATGCTTTTCTTGCAAATGAGTCAGCTATCCCACCAGAAAGCCTATCATGATTCCTTGGTGTCTTTTATTTCTGGTTTATGACGGGTAAGTCTAGCTGAGTACCTTCTCGTACTCAGGGCTTTGTTCCCACTTGTTGCAGATGGACAGATGTACTATGGCTATTGTATCAACTGTCTCTATCCTGCAATGGGTGAAGCATAGGACCATGGGCAATGGTCATTCGCTACTTCTCGTCTGATGCTTTTGCTGGAGATGATCGCGAGCTGGCACTTTATTCCAAAATGTTCTGTGTGTGCGTGATTTGAACTACCGCTTCCGCTACTTTTATTCGAACCTGGTTTGTAATAACTATGTTTAAACTCCGATGTGTTTTGTGCCACGAACTTCTATGTAACTTATGATGGTAACCGTTAAACTTAGTACGATCTTGGCTGTCATGTGAAATGGTTTGAAATCCGTTGAGATTTCACGGACTACCAGGTTATACGGGCTTAAGTTTGTTAAATTGTCCTTCCGTTGGATGATTTCCTACTTAATCTCGTATAATTGGGCGGTTCTGTTACAGCTGGTATCGGAGCATGGTTTAGCGTGATTACTGTTCATAAGTGTATTTAAAACAAAATTCTATTTAAAAAGTGTGATTTTAAAACTAAATGTGTGCCAGTGGTCATATCCTGTATGCCCAGTTAAGGACTCTAGGTGGCTACTTAAGTACTAACTTGGGGTTCTTGCACCATATTTCTCTTTCGTTGCTCATACGGCGTGATATTGTATGAGTACCACTTAATTGAGTGGTAATATATGGATCAGTTACCTATACGCTTCGGTAAGTGTGAGCTGTGAGAGCATGATCGGATACACCGCCGATCTAGGGAGAGTGTTTTATATGATACTAGAATAATTACATGTTGTACACATGTTTTTATGAAAGTATCGCATGTGTGGGTGTTCCGTCCGTTGAGGCGATGCCATCAATAGGACGATGTGTGTGGGTAGTTACTACCGTTGTACACGCATCTGGGGACTCGTGTAGAGCGCGTAGGTAGATTTACTGCTTTCATGCATTCATGGGGAATGGGCTGAAATGAATTTTCTGCAGGTACATAACAGCGTTTATCGTGTAGATCGAATTAGCTACGTATATGAGAGATCGTTTGTATGCCACCGAATTCATCGTTAGATGTCTTTATTTTCTAAGTTTGTGAGAACGTAAGACTCGCGCATGCATCATACTGCCTGAGCATTTCATTCATAACCTGCATTCCTCCCCTTATAAAAGGATTATCCTAGTTTGATAAAAGTGACATCAACTTAAAATATGTTCTCACCGGGTAATTTAAAACTTATGCTACAGATGGCCCGCACGAAGAAGACTGCCCGTAAGTCCACTGGTGGAAGAGCACCACGTCACCAGATGGCCCCGCGGGAGCGCCGCAGCACGGACATTTTTCTAAGTGAGTTTGGCATGCCCACCTTGCTTTGGAGAGTGCTC
Organism: Saccharum hybrid cultivar R570; assembly: GCA_038087645.1. NCBI lineage: Eukaryota > Viridiplantae > Streptophyta > Magnoliopsida > Poales > Poaceae > Saccharum > Saccharum hybrid cultivar. Next base: position 35,746,401 of record JAQSUU010000012.1, on the reverse strand, counting down.
CATGATGTGGGGTACCCAGAGGGTCAAGAGCCGGTGTACTCTTGGAATGAGAGCCAGCTAGCTGAGGATGGACTTGCAATAGTGGAGATCACCGTCCCTGCCCTTGGTGATGCGCCAGAATAGGATGGTTGGCATTTGGAGTTTGAAGGACGCACTCCAGTTGAGGGTGCAGAGGGTGCAGCCTTTCGCGTCATCCGAGACATCATGAGCAGGTTCCCCAATGAGTTGGCAGTAGCTTTGGCCGGTACTTTCCCGAGAGATGATCCTCGCGATGCCATTTGGGTACAGCCGCAGGGAAGTGCCCTGGTTAGAGGCCCCAGTGAAGGACGGGCTAGCGATAACCACACCATGAGTGCCATGTATGCAGCCATCAGAGCATACCAAGGTCTGGAGAATACCTATTGGACCTTGACTGGCCTACATGGTGATGATCGGCTTGAAGCAAGGAAGCAGAAGAAGAAGCAAGCACGTGCTATAGCTAGCTTGCAGGAGCAGTTGGCCGACATGAGCTTGCAGCGAGATCGGGCTCTCGAGAGAGGTGAGAGTGCTATGCAGCAGGTGCAGACGTTGACTCAGGCCAACAGAAATGCAGATCGCATGATGGAACAGCTAGTGCAGGAAAGGAATGAAGCCTGGAACGAGAGGGACCTTCTGAGGCAGAGGGTCGAGGAGCTAGAAGGGTATAACGCCAACTTGCATGAAGAGTTCCATGCCCTCTACAACGGGATAGGCCCGTATGCTCCTCCGGACGCCGCCCAGATGGACGTCGACGACGACGCCGCTACTGATGGTAGTGATGGTGACGCCTCCGACCTCGACGATGGCCCCGAGGAGTAGGCTAGTTGCCTTGCGTTAGTGATAGGCTTTGGCGCGATAGCCTTCTTTTGGTTTCCATGTATCATGTTGTATCCTGTTCGACCTGGAGACTGACGATCTTTTGGATTTTGATTGTGTATGCGATACCCGAACGCATGAAAGTCCAGTGTATGTATGCTGGCAACGTGGATGTATGGAATGCGATGTTGCATTTGAAGTAACTTAAATGGTGCTGTTGTTTTAATTGGAATGTGATTATTGTGCCTCTGTTTTCTTGTATGACTTGTTCTCTCCAATGAATTCAGTATGCCATGATTGTTCACTCAATTACAATTTCTACAACTTCGCTCAATTATTACTTGTTGCTGAAATATGCAGATGGCAAACACTCGTCGTGCCACGTATGAGGCCGCTGAAACTGGTGGCAACGGTGCAGGGGCTGGTGGGGGTGGTGCAAACAACGTCAATCACCAGGAGCCACAGCCAGAGCCACATTTGCCCCCTCCTCCACCGCTCACTGCAGAAGTGTTCTTCGCACAGTTTCTTGGAAGCCAGTGCAACGCCGAGCAGTCACAAAGGAATATGGAAGATTTTCTGCGTACCATTGCTGAAAATGTTCAGAGAGGAAATAATCAAGGTGGTGGCCATGGAGTGAACCAGTACAGCAATTTCAAGGATTTCATGGATACTAGACCACCTATTTTTAAGGAAGCAGCCGAGCCACTCGACGCTGAAGAATGGATCAACACTATGGAAGATAAGTTTCGTGTGCTGAGACTGACAGAAGTTCTAAAGACAGAATATGCTGCACATCAGTTACAGGGACCGGTAGGAATGTGGTGGAAGCATCACCGCACCACTTTTCCTCCCAATGCCCAGATTACTTGGAGAGAATTCACTGAAGCGTTTAGGGGAGTTTATATTCCCCCAGGGTTGGTTGAGATGAAGCTTGGAGAGTTCTTAGCCTTGAATCAGGGTACCAAGACTGTGACACAGTATCTGCATGCCTTTAACAACTTGTGCCGTTATGCTCCCGACATGGTCGACACAGATGCAAAGAGGATTGCTAGTTTCAAGAGAGGGTTAAGTCCGAAGATGATGAAGCATGTGGGTACCAATACCCGTGCCAGGTTCAATGACTTTGTCAGTGATTGTTTGAAACAAGAAAAGAACAACAACGCCTACACTGCATCCAAGAATCGCAAGAGGGTGTTTGAGTCAGGACCATCACAGTCCAGAGTTGTCACTGCAAATCGTCTTTCTTATCGTCCATCTGCACCAGGTGCACGGTTCAGGCCTCCACAGCATAAAACTCAGAACTACAAGGGACCACAAAAGCCGTACAAGATGGCCGTGCCACCAGCAAAGATCACCGCAGCTGCAGAACAAAGCAACTCTAAGGGAGCAATAGGATCTGCTGGTACAGTGAAGGGGCCCTGCTACAATTGTGGTCAGCCAGGCCACTTTTCAAAGTTCTGCCCTTATCCACCTAGAAAGAAGCAACAGACTTACACTGCCCGTGTACACCATACCACCGTTGATGAGATTCCTGAAGGAGAACCTGTAACTGCCGGTAAGTTTCTTGTTAACCATCACCCTACAGTTGTTCTATTTGATTCTGGATCCTAGCATTCTTTTATGAGTCAAGCATTTGCTCGGAAGCATGAACAACTATGCACAGAATTGAGTTATGGTTATCGCATAAGTTCAGCAGGGGCTGATGTGCTAACCAATAAGATGGTTAGAGGGGCAACCCTTGAGTTAGAGAGTCGGAAGTTTCGAGTAAACCTGATAGTTATGCCGGGACTAGTTTTGGATGTAATAATAGGAATGAACTGGATGAAAGACTAGGGAGCAGTCATAGATACAAGCAGTCGATTGCTTACCCTTAAGGATCCGCAGGCAGAGGGTACTTTTCAGGTACCATTGCCCAAAAGAACAGACCTTGTGAGTGTGACCTGTGCCATGGAAGTTGTTCCTATCCGCCAGATCCCGGTAGTGTGTGAGTTCCCGGATGTGTTTCCAGACGAGTTACCTGGCCTTCCTCCAGATAGAGATGTTGAGTTTGGAATCGAGTTGATACCCGGAATAGCTCCTATTTCGAGGAGACCTTATCGGATGCCTCCGGATGAGTTAGCTGAGTTGAAGAAGCAACTGGAAGAATTGCTAAAGAAGGGGTTTATCCACCCAAGTAAGTCTGAATGGGGATGTCCTGCCCTGTTCGTAAAGAAAAAGAAAGAGGGTACTCTTAGGATGTGTGTGGATTATCGACCTCTTAATGCTGTAACTATCAAGAATAAATATCTTTTGCCTCATATCGACGTTTTGTTTGATCAGTTGGCTAAAGCTAGAGTGTTCTCCAAGATCGACCTAAGATCAGGGTATCATCAGATAAAGATCAGGCCACAAGATGTCCCGAAAACCGCCTTTTCTACCAGATACGGGTTGTACGAGTATCTTGTTATGTCCTTTGGCTTAACAAATGCTCCTGCATACTTTATGTATCTGATGAATACGGTTTTCATACCAGAGTTGGACAAGTTTGTAGTTGTCTTCATTGATGACATTCTGATATACTCTGAGAATGAGAAAGATCATGAAGAACATCTGAGAATTGTCTTGACCAGATTAAGAGATCATAAGTTGTATGCTAAGTTCAGCAAATGTGAATTTTGGTTGAAGAAAGTTCCTTTCCTTGGTCATATTCTATCAGAAAATGGAGTTTCGGTAGATCCGAGCAAAGTGCAAGAGGTTATGGATTGGAAAACTCCAACCACAGTGCCAGAAGTCAGGAGTTTCCTAGGGTTAGCTGGTTACTATCGTCGCTTTATCCCAGACTTCTCGAAGATTGCTAAGCCAATGACAAGTCTGTTACAGAAAGATCATAAGTTCGTGTGGACAGAGGAGTGTGAGACAGCTTTCCACACCTTGCGGAAACTGTTGACCACTACTCCAGTTCTTGCACAGCCAGACATCGAGAAACCTTTTAATGTGTTCTATGATGCCTCAAAAACAGGATTAGGCTGTGTTCTAATGCAAGAAGGAAGAGTCATTGCTTATGCCTCCCGTCAGTTGAGAAAACATGAAATCAATTATCCGACACATGATCTTGAGCTTGCCGCCGTGGTGCATGCCTTAAAGATTTGGAGACACTATTTACTTGATATGTGTGCAATGTTTTCACCGATCATAAGAGTCTCAAGTACATTTTCACCCAACCAGAATTGAACATGAGACAGCGAAGATGGTTAGAACTAATTAAAGATTACAACTTGAATGTACAGTATCACCCTGGGAAAGCCAATGTGGTAGTCGATGCTCTGAGTAGAAAGTCGCATTGTCGGAATATGCAACCCTTACTCGAAGATGGTTTTAATCTAATGCACCTTGCCGTGTTACATAGTATTCAGATCAGTTGCACCTTGGAGAGTAAGATAATAGAAGGTCAGAAAGCAGACAAAGGGATATTCCACATCAAAAGGAAAGTTAAAGAAGAACCTTCAAAACATTTCAGAGTGGACGAGCAGGACGTGTTGTGGTTCGACAACCGTCTTGTTGTTCCAAAGGATAGAGAGCTTAAGAATAAAATTATGGATGAAGCTCATCACTCTAAGTTATCCATTCATCCTGGCAGTAGTAAAATATATCAAGAACTAAGACCTCGTTTTTGGTGGACAAAGATGAAGAAGGAAATTGCAGCTTATGTAGCCAGATGTGACACATGTTGTCGAGTGAAAGCTATTCACATGAAACCTGCCGGATTGTTGCAACCTTTGTCAGTACCTAGTTGGAAGTGGGATGATATAAGTATGGATTTCATCACAGGTTTGCCCACCACTTAGAAAGGCCATGACTCGATTTGGGTAATCGTGGATCGTCTTACCAAGACCGCTCACTTTTTGCCTGTCAAGACAGTTTATAGACCACCTCAATATGCCGAGAAGTATATCGCGGAGATTGTGAGATTGCATGGCATACCGAAGACTATAGTGTCTGACAGAGGGTCCCAGTTCACTGCTCACTTTTAGGAGCATTTGCACAAAGGTTTGGGGACTAGTCTGATTCGTAGCACTGCCTATCATCCTCAAACAGATGGTCAGACTGAAAGAGTTAATGCTGTTTTAGAGGATATGTTAAGAGCTTGTGTGTTGTCTTCCAGAGGTTCATGGGAGTCATGGTTACCGTTAGTAGAGTTCGCGTATAATAATAGCTATCAAGAAAGTATCAAGATGGCACCTTTTGAGGCTCTGTATGGCCGAAAGTGTAGAACACCTTTAAACTGGATTGAGCCAGGAGAAAGGAGGTATTATGGTATTGACTTCGTGGAGGAAGCCGAAAAGAAAGTTCATATCATCCAGCAGAATATGAGAGCAGCGCAGTCACGTCAGAAAAGTTATGCGGATAAGAGAAGGAGACCACTTGTGTTTGAAGTTGGTGACTATGTTTATCTGAAAGACACGCCAATGAAGAAGAAGCGGTTTGAAATACGCAGAAACCTTGCCGCCAGATTTGTAGGACCCTACAAAATCTTGGAAAGGAAGGGTCCAGTGGCTTACAAATTGGAATTACCAGAATCAATGGGTGCTATATTCTTAGTTTTTCACATATCACATCTCAAGAAATGTTTGCGCGTTCCAGAGGAGATAATTGAACCCCGAAGCATAAAACTTAAGTCAGATCTGGTGTATCGTGAGCAGCCAATTCGAGTTTTGGATTCCAAAGAAAGGGCTACTCGAAACAGTGTGTTGAAAACATATAAGATACAATGGAGTCATCATGATGAGGGAGATGCATCGTGGGAAACGGGTGAATACTTACAAAAAGCATACGAAGATTTTTATAATAAATGGTTCGTAACCCAAATCTCGGGACGAGATTTTTATAAGGAGGGAGGGCTGTAACACTCCGGTGTTACGCAAGCATTTGCATGAAAATCATATGCATGGCATTTCATATCATCATAATCATACATGTTAATATTATAATTGGAGTGAAATAAAAGCTTAGAAAGTGGTATTTGAGGTGTAATATATTAATGTGCTAATCACATTCCATCAAAATTTTGTGCAACTAAATTTCATATCACTTAGAATGATAAGGAAATTTTTGGAGCCACTAAATCACTCAAAGTTTTGTCAAAGATTTGTTTTAAAAAAATGTATTTTGAAAATATTCAAAAATCCTCTCTAAATTAGCTTTTATTCTAAAAATCAAAATCTATCCAGATTTGGACTTTGGTCTTAAAAGCAAAGTTGTAGAGAATTAAATTCTAAGCAACTTTCATTTCTGGGCCATTTTCAGAAAAAGGTCGTTTGCTTGCCCAAAATTGAATTTAAAAACTGCAAATAGAATTTTATTTGAATTTTCTCTGGAAAAATAAAATGGAAATTCAATTTCTAACCTAGACGGGCCGCCGCCTCGCTTTCGGCCCGTTGGCCGAATCGGCCCGCACCACCCCGCGCGCGCGCGCCGCAGCCGCGTCCGCTCGGCCCGGCCCGCGTCCGCTCGGCCCGGCCTGCCTCCGCGCCGCTCCTCCTCTTCCCGCTGGCCCGCGCCTCGCTGTCCGCCGCGGCAGAACGCGCCAGCCGCGTGGCGGCCGCATGCCGGCAACGCCGGCCGGGTGGCGCCTGGTCGCCCCCACCAGCGCGCGCACTCGCCCCTATAACCCGCCGCAGCGCCTCGTCCTCCTCCTTCTTCGCCTTTCGCCTTGCTCCTTCACGCGCGCAGCAGCCGTGGTTCCGCCACCGCCACCGCGCGCGCCATCACCGGACACGCGCGTTCCGGCAGCCTCAGCTCACCGCAAGCCGCTCCATCTTGCCCCAAGCTTCTTCTCCCTCTGGCGCAGCCCGCGCTCACCTCCATCAACCGTGGTAAGCTCCCCATCCGCGCGAATCGCTCGCCGGAGTTCCGGCCGAGCTCACCGAGGAATCCCGCTCCGTGGAAACCTCCCCTCCGCTCCCGCCTTTCCTTTACTCGGGCGCGCATCCCGTCCACCCCGCTCTCCCGGTGCTCGGACGCCGTTTTTCGCGCCGCTCCATGGCCGGAGACGCGCTCTCGCCGATGAGCAGCGCCGCCGCGCGCCATGGCCACCGACCACCTTGCTCCGGTGGTCCTCTGGCCTTGCAAGTAGTGCCAATAGGTGCGCATCGCCTTGGGGAGTCTGACGGTGCCGACCACGCCGCCGGCGACCTCCCCGCCGGTGAGATCCACCCGGCCAGCGCCTCTCTTCCCCCCGTGTGTCTGACATGTGGGGGTCATTGACCCGCTGGGTCCCACCTGTCTGTCTCTCTGGTGCGGGTTGTGGGTGGACAACCGGGTGCACCTAGCAGTTTTGTCGGCTGATTTTAAAAAGGATTTAAGAAATGCTTTTTCAGATTTCTGTTAAATTCTTTGGAAAATATCTTAGCAGTCATTTGAGCTCCAAAAATTATGAAATAAATTTCTAGGGATTCATTGGAACCAGATCTACAATCTAAAAATATTGCATGTCATTTTTGGAATACTTTTTTGTAGAGCTTTAATTAATTCTTAATATTGCTGATATCTTGTAAAATAGCTAGTAAATCCTATATGTATCAGAAAAATATGATTTCAAGTTTGTTAATCTTCTTATATCATGTACTTCCTAGGAAAAATATGTTTCATGCATGTGCTGTGGAAAAATGTTGAAGTGTAGTTCAAGTGCCTTTAATGGCTGATTTTTGTTATTTTTGCTAGAGAGCAAACTTTGTATAAAACATGCATGTGATAATTTTTGTACAGTCATAGTATGCTATGAAGAACCTAGGAAAAATATTAATTCTGTTTTTTGACACTTTTCATAGTACAAAGTAATTTCATGCTCATTTTTATGCTATAGCTTGTCATTTTTGTATAGGATGGTTTACTTATCCAAATGCCATGAATTTTTTATGGTAGTCTGTTTAGAGTAGTATTATGCTACTGTAATTTTCTTAGATTTTTAGGAACATCAGAAATATATGTTGCTATTCAAACCTACTATTATTACTTAGGGTTTAAGCAAGTGTTGCTTTAAATGTGATTAAGAAATTAGTAAGGCTTTGGTGTATCTTTGAAGCATTTCATAAGATAGGTTAACTTAACATAATAGTAGTAGAAGAAAATGCAGTATATGACATGTGCTTGTAGTGTATAGTTTCTGGATGATGTTGACTACCTTGCATTTCAACATATTCATTGCATTCATCTCCTTCGATGCACACTTGCATACTCACTTACGCACATTGCATCATACAGGATCGCAAACCGAGAATCCAGTCGTCTTGCCCGAGGAGCCAGAGGAGCAGATCGAGGTGCAGCAGCAGGAGGTGACAGAAGCCGAAGAAGAGGTCGGTGAAGATCTCCCGGAGTGCCCCGATCACCGTCCGAGTTCCTTCGAGAGAGGCAAGCCCCGGAGCATTTCTCTCCCGGTTTGCAAATAATTTATTATTAATTTTACTGAATTTGATGCATTACGTTTAGGAGTTGTTTGTAAACGTTGCTGCATTATACCTTGCTTACCTTTGTTATACTATATCCTTGTTACCCTGGTATCCGCAGTCGAGCCAATGCTTAGCTGGCTTAGACCGGTAGAAGTCGGGTGATTTCCTATCACCTGCGAGCTATAGGTGGTTACCTGGATCTGTTTGGATCACTATGAAGTCATGGTATAACTAAGTGTGAAATGAAATTGAGACCGGGCGGAAACTTGCAGGGTTTCGGACTGTAGTGTTTTCCGTCTGTGTCGATTAAGGACCGTCCGTTGTTGTCCCTCGGGTCATGTTGAACGCATGCCTCACATTTAGCTGGCCGGATAAAGTACCTTCCGACCGCGAAACTGGGAGATTATTCGGGCCGAGTGGATTGCCCGCAACGCACTGTACCGGAGCAGTAGTGGCAGGATACGGGGGCGCAATGATAAGACCAAAGAGCAGTCGGGCGGCCCCTGGGTACAAGTGGTTCCTGGCAAGCTCGCGACTTTACCTGAATGGTTGACTCGGTGACCAACACCTCACTTTAGCGGGTGAGTGAGGTTTGTGTGAGGAATAACTTACCAGCTGGTTAATAATCGATTCGAATCGCCATCGTTCACTGGATAGTGAACACTTGACTTGAGCTACTTCATCGTAGTAATATTGATGAATCACTTGGATAGTTATGCGAAAGATGACATGATAACTACTGTTAATGATCAATGGTAATCCTTACTTGCTTAATTACATGTTACTCTAGCACCATTGCAAACATAGTTGGCAGGGTAATAAAGAATTAATTACCGCATGCTTTTGGAAAGGAATTGCTAAGTTAAAAATGCTTTTCTTGCAAATGAGTCAGTTATCCCACCAGAAAGCCTATCATGATTCCTTGGTGTCTTTTATTTCTGGTTTATGACGGGTAAGTCTAGCTGAGTACCTTCTCGTACTCAGGGCTTTGTTCCCACTTGTTGCAGATGGACAGATGTACTATGGCTATTGTATCAACTGTCTCTATCCTGCAATGGGCGAAGCATAGGACCATGGGCAATGGTCATTCGCTAATTCTCGTCTGATGCTTTTGCTGGAGATGATCACGAGCTGGCACTTTATTCCAAAATGTTGTGTGTGTGCGTGATTTGAACTACCGCTTCCGCTACTTTTATTCGAACCTGGTTTGTAATAACTATGTTTAAACTCCGATGTATTTTGTGCCACGAACTTCTATGTAACTTATGATGGTAACCGTTAAACTTAGTACGATCTTGGCTGTCATGTGAAATGGTTTGAAATCCGTTGAGATTTCACGGACTACCGGGTTATACGGGCTTAAGTTTGTTAAATTGTCCTTCCGTTGGATGATTTCCTACTTAATCTCGTATAATTGGGCGGTTCTGTTACACGGGTTGGCGGATCCACCCGCGTTGAACTCGGACCCGTCCCCCTGGCTGTTGTAGCCGTCCATGGCCGGCGACGCGGTGGATCCGGTACCTAGGTTGCGGCACGAGCACCGGAGGTGGAGGGGAAGAGCGGCGCGGGGGGAGAACCCGGTGACTCCGTAAAGCAAGGTGTAACCGGATGGTTGTGGATCCGACGGAGTAGCCCGTGGATCCGGTCCCGGCAGCGGCGGCAAAGCACGGGAGAAGGCGGGGAAGTGCGGCGCAGGGGGTGAGGAGTCGGCGACTGGGTGAAGCGAGGTGGAAACAGAGGTGGTGGATCCGCCGGCCTAGGCCCTGGATCCGGTCCCGGAGGCGGCGGGAAGACCACCGGAGGTGGCGGGGATGACCGGCGAAGGGAAGGAAGTAGGCGGTGAGGAGGAGACCGACAGCGTGACCGGGCTACCGGAGTTGTCGGATCCGACCGTGAAGGCCGTGGATCCGGTCCCGGAGGCGGCGGCGAGAGGAGCGGAGGAGGAAGAGGACAGCGCCGCAGAGGGAGAAGGCGGCGGCGCGGCGGCAGAGATGCGTCGAGAGGAGTGGAGGAGCTTCTGGATGTGGGCGTCGGTGCGAGCGGAGCGGAGCGTCGCGATTTTGGGCGTCGGTGGGAGCCGGACGGGGCCGTCGCGATTTTAGGCCTGCCTGAACACCGGATTCGGGACCAAATTGGGGGCAGGCCGTTTAGATCCCAAATACCGATTCGGGCCGGAAACACTATGGGAACCCCGAATTTGGACCCATTTTCGGGCATCTAAACAGGCCCCTAGTAATTGCTGCCAGCCAGCCGTGGATTGGGATTCACCTGCTGCTTCTTGCTCACGCGATTCGCTTCGCTGCTTGCGACGCCAAACGCCAATTGCCAGGGAACCCGCGATGGAGACCGAGGTCGTCTCCAAGCACGCGACTGGCCCCCCTAATCATGCACAATTTTCATTAGCACCTCTCATTAGTTTTTACATATCACTAGAAATTAAATAAACAAGCCTTCTTATGTCCCGTTTGGTTTGAGTGTTAAAGTTTAACAGACACTGTAGCACTTTCGTCTTATTTGACAAAAAGTTCCCAATCTTAGATTAATTAGGCTTAATAGATTCGTCTCGTAAATTACTCCTAATCTGTGCCGACATGTATGCAATTAGTCTACATTTAGTACTCCATGCATTTAAGGAAACATTGATGTGATGGGAGTTAAACTTTAACTCCTCCAAACCAAACGGGGCCTTAGTCGATTCTAAAATGTCTTTTCAAATAAATCTCTTAATTGTCTAATGTTAAGTGTGAACAACCTTTTATTTTCAATTTAGACATTTAGTATTTTTCTAAATAAAAAGATTAATAGTATATCTATGAATTTGGTATAGTTTACTTCCAAAACTAATAGATTCGTCCGTGTGAGCCCCGTCCGCCCTGTGGGCTGTGCCCCGTGCCGCCGAGCTGTCACGGCGCCATCGGACAGCCCATGCAAATCTTGGCGTCATCACACGCAGACACACAGGCACAACACAGCAGCACCAGCGCACCCCGCGAGTCCAAAATCTCCGCCCCAAGAACCTGAACCTCCGGGCTGTCATTGCATTAAAGGGTCTGGGGTCTGCATGCTTTGGCATGGCTGTGACTGAGGGCATGCAGGGTTAAAAAAAACCGGTCGGTTTACCGCGGTAACCGCCCTAACCGGGCCGGTCCGGTTCCGGTCCGGTCCGGTTAGGTATTCCCCAAATTCAAATTTAAAATTTGAAAAAAAAATTCCTGAAAAAATTCCTAAAAATAGTTCATGATTTATAGAAGCCAATGGTGTAAAATTTTTTCAAATTTAAGTTCGTTTAGTATTTATTTATACGAATAGAAGTTTGAAAAAAAGAAGAAGAAAAAACCGGTCCCGGCCCGTTCAGACCCATGAGGCCCATTAGGCCGCCACGGGCACAAAACGAGCCGGGAGCTCGCGGGGGGGGGGGGGGTTCAACGCGCCGAGGCTCCTTTCCTCTCCCGTCCGCCCCCCGTCCGACCCTCACCCGCGCCGACCGGCCGCCGCCGCCGGCTTACCGCCCCCACGCCTCGGTTTACCGACCGGTCAGCGCGGCTTACCGAGCCCGCGACGCTCGGTCGGTTAACCGGACGGATCTAGCGGTTAACCGGTCGGTTAGCCCGGTAAACCGACCGGATCCGCGACTAACCGCGCAGGTAAGTTTTTTTTGTTTTTTTTATTTAGAGTAGTTTTAGGATTTAGGTAGAATTTGTGTTAGGATTTAGGATAGTTTTTTGGTTAGGTTTTAGGTAGGATTTATTTTAGGATGTTTTTTTAGGATTTAGGATTAGAGGTAGGATTTGTGGTAGGATGTATATTTTAGGTATATATTGTGTGACTTTGTGTATATATTGTGACTTTGTGTAAGTGAGGTATAGATTTTAGGTATATATTGTGGAGGATTTGTCGTAGGATTTAGGATACATTTTATTTAGGTGTGACTTTGTGTTGTCCGTTTATGCAGGTAGAGTAGACAATGTCAGGCAGAAACAGAGACGTTGTATGGGAGCATGGTGAAAATCTTGCTCCTGGATGGAGATGCAATTATTGTCATGTGACGAGAGCAGGCAGTGGTTGCACTAGATTTAAACAGCATTTGGCTGGGTACGGGGCGAACACCTTGCATTGCGCTCGTGTGCCACCAGATGTGCGTGCGTACTTTCGACGAGATCTTGACAGAGCTAAGAAGACGACTGCTGACCGGGCTCGACAAAGGTTGGCACAAGAAAAAGCTGCAGCGGAGGGAAACCATCCCCTCGGTGATGATGAATATGAGGCTCAGATGAAGGAAGCACTAAACCAGTCGAGAGCAGAATATGACTACGAGCAGAGGGTGCAACAGAGAGGAGGTAATTACCACCGTGGAGGGGGTAGTGGTGGTGGTGGTTCGCAAGGTGAGAATCCTATTGACAGGTTGTTTAGAAGAGCAGGATCACGGAGGGAGACTCCAGTGGAGGTGGAGGACTATCATGTGGCAGCGGGTGGGAGGAGAGGAATGCAGCAACAAAGGATTGATACAGGGTCTTGGACGCAGAAGGGGAAAAATGCAAAGGAACCTATTGGTAAAGCTTGGGGAAAGTTTTTCCATTATGTAGGAATCTCAGGACGAAATGCCGACAATCCGTACTTTGTCAGTGCGGTGCGAGAGACACAGAAGTGGGGTAAGTACCTATACTTGGAGACCTATGGCCTTATGTATCTTTTCATATTCTCATTGTTTGCTTATGGTTTCAAGTGAAGGCATCGCGTCACCCACTGGAAGGGATATTGATGGCAAGTACCTAGATCAGAATGAGAAAGACTTGAAGGATAGATATGCGAAGTTTCAGAAGGAGTGGCCCAACTTTGGCGTCACGTTGATGTGTGATTCATGGACTGGCCCCACAAAAATGAGTGTCATAAACTTTCTGATTTATTGCAATGGGGTCACATGGTTTCACAAATCCATTGATGCATCTGGAAAAAGTCAAGATGCTAACTATTTGTACAGGGTACGTCCTAAACATAGTTGTCATGTGTTTCTTTATATATATATATATATATATATATATATATATATATATATATATATAATATGTTATGCGGTTTTTCAGGAGATTCAGAAGGTGGTGGAGGAGATTGGTGCCGAGCATATTGTACATGTGGTCACCGACAATGGCGCCAACTACAAGAAAGCTTGCACCTCACTGAAAGAGGAGTATGGACACATTGTTTGGACACCTTGTCTGGCACACACCATCAACTTGATGTTGAAGGATATTGGTAACAGGACCGATCATGCAGGTATGTTGCAAGTATGCAAGCGAATTTCAACTTGGTTGCACAACCATTCTCAGTTGAATCATATGATGAAGGAAGCAATTGGTGGTGAGTTGGTCAAGTGGAATGGCACTAGATTTGGGACCAACTACATGTTTCTAGAGAGCTTTCATCGAAAACGTGAACAGTTCATGCAGTGGATGGCATCTACTGAGTTTTTGCAGAGTAAGTGGGCACGCACTGAAGAAGGTCGCTATGCTCATATAAGATTGTCAAATATTCAGTGGTGGGAGGGATTGGAATACATCATAAATATAGTTCAACCAATTTACAAGTTCCTTCGTTTCGCTGATCAAGACAAGCGACCCAACATGTGCGACGTGGTGTACGAGTACCAGAATTGCAAACAGGAGTTGGAGTCGTACTTTGGAAGGAATACGCAAACATGGAATGAGTATAGAGAGATTATGGATGCAAGGATTCGTGATGTGTACATAGGGACGTATGTGGGTTCAGGTATGATAATGACTTATGTTGATTTAGCAAGCTATATATATTGAATATTTCCCGTATGCTTATTTGAATCATATGTTGCAGCTGCTGTTCTAAATCCAAAGCTTACATATAGTATGGATCCAACTCCAACAATGTTCGGTGGCCTGAAGGAGACATTTCAGCAAATGACGGATGTCGAGTGCGCCGTGCAGGCATTGCAGGAGGCTGAGATTTTTCGACAGAAGCGTGGTGAGTTTGGTTCAGAACTGACAATGAAAATGGCGATGGATCAAAGGACAACTGCATGTAAGAGATACTCTAAATCTGCACCAATTTGGTTTCGTATATTGGAACATATAGCTAACATAATGTGTTCCACTTGTAGCGGCCTGGTGGATGATATTTGGTAGAGATACTCCAAATTTGCAGCGCCTTGCTTTGCGGCTTGTTTCACAATGCATCTCCTCCAGTGGATGCGAGCGGAACTGGAGTACTTTTGCGTTGCTGCATACTAAGGTTCGCAATCGGTTGTCGCACAAGAAACTAAACAGGCTTGTTTATGTCAATTACAACCTTCGGCTGCGACTAGCGGATGTGAACCCACGAAGGTATGATGAAGAAGATTTTATCGACCGGTTCGCCGAAGTCTCATTCTATGACTGTACCAATCCAGTTAGGGAATGGATGGAGTACGGTAGATCTAACCTGCCTCCTGTTCTTGATGAGGATTCTGACGAAGTGGACGTCCCTCTGCCATCACATCTTGTTAGGTACATTATATTTATATATATACAAATGTGTGTGTATGTCTCACCATGTATTATGTGATTCATTTGTTTGTGTTGGCAGTGACCAAATAGACCCCGAGGATCTACGTCAGGCTACGGGGCATGATTGCATCAGTGATTGGGCCCGTAGAAATGTGGGTGCAACTCACCTCGGGAAGAGGAAGATGCAGATGCTGCCTCCGAAGGGTCACGACAAGCGTCACCGAGGAAAATGAAAAGCAGTGACCAGCGACACAGAGACTGAGGATGAGCAATACCAGTCCCAGGATAGTGGTGACGATGACAGTAGTGACAATGACAACGACAATGACGGTGCTGGTGGGAGTGACGGTGGCGGTGCTGGTGGGACAGACGGTGGTGGTGGTGGGAGTGGGGATGGTACTATTGGTGCTGGTGGTAGTAGTTATGTAGGTCTTCATTTCACAGGTATCCATTGCACCTACATACACACAATTGTTTCTGTCTATGCCTACTAATTATGGTTGATTGCAGGCGAGACCCAATTCACACATGCTACTCAAGACCGTGACCATGGACAACCGACATCGTAGAGGAGAGCATATACACCGACGGACTACGACACTCCACAGTACTCTTCTTCCTCCTACAGCGATACCTCGCAGCCTACTTATAGCTATCCCATTCCTGACATGACCATGCAGACTCAGACTAGATGGGTGTATGAATGGGAAGACCCTAATTTTTACAATATGTTAGTTCAAGAATAGGAGACAACAACAGCATGGATAGGTCAAACTTGGCAAGATTACAAGGCTGACCTGCTTAGACAACAAGGTATCTCTATTATGTCCACCGCCGAATATGAAATGTCGTGCCAACAAGGGGTCTTCCCATACATCCTACGTAGTTGACCATGCGAGCGAAAACTATATCTTTGTTTGTGTAAGCGACTATATATTGTATTTGTATGCGACTATATATTGTTGTTTTAGTGACTATATATTTAAGCGAATATGTATTTGTATGCGACTATATATTGTTGCTTTAGTGACTTATGTTATTTTTTACCACATTGTGTGGTCTTTTTACATTAATTTGTGCAAAGGAAGTACCAAAATTTCTTTTTATTCATGAAAGAAAAAAAACGGTTTGGAGCGGTAAACCGGTCAAACCGGCCGGTTACCGCTCCAAACCGGCCGGTTTACCGGACTCGAACCGAACCGAAGCGGGTTTGAATTTGATTTTGAATTCGGCCGGTTACCGACCGGTTACCGATAAACCGGGCCGGTTTACCGCTACCGGAGGCCGGCGGTTACCGGAAACCGGTCGGTAAAAAACCCTGAGGGCATGGACGGTGAAAAATTTTGGATAAATTTTTGTAATACTTTTCGTTATTATTTGACAAAATTTATTTAATTATAGACTAATTAACTAGGCTTAAAAGATTCGTTTCGACGTCTACAGACAAACTATGCAATTAATTATTTTTTTATCTACATTTAATACTCCATGCATACATTCAAAGATTCGATATGATAGGTCCTGCACAAACTTTTTTTTTTTTGCCTCTTTCGCCAACTAAACCGGCCCTCAATGGATAGCATAGAACTTCTCAGAGGTTGGCAATGGGTGATGAATCAAGCAGTGACAGTGATTGATCTAACTGGACTGTAGCTGCGCTCCATGCCTGTAGCGTGTATAAAGACGCACTCGATTTGACATGGATGACGAATCCTAATCTGACACTACTGATGAACGCTAGTGTAGTGGTGGTAAGCAGCTGTAATCTTTGCTTTTGTACAGCTGACCAGCTTTAATCCTTTCTGTGAGGCCTCGTTTAGTTCAGTGAATTGGGGAGAAAAACACTGTATCAGAATTCCTGTAGCATTTCGTTTGTATTTGGTAAAAATTATCTAAATTTTGACTAACTAGGCTTAAAATGTTCGTCTCGCAAAGTACAACAAAACTATGCAATTAGTTTTGATTTCATCAACATTTAGTACTCCATGCATTTACCGACATTTTGATGTGACAGAGAATCTTCTTTTTCATACTGGAATTTGGGGGAGAATTGGGGGAACTAAACAGGGGTAAGTGCCAACCGAATGTAACGGCAGCCAGATAGCTAAACTTGATAGCCGTGACAGTGACACTGAAAACTGAACAGTGATAACAAAGTTTCTTTCATGAGCTCATCACCATATCCCCAAGACGTGATAACAAAGTGCTCATAAGATATACTAATAATCAGTGGTCAGTGCCAGGGCCTTTGCTAAAGCAGCAAAGCACGCTCCTCATTTGCAGCGCCATTATTTCGCTGCCTCAAACTCTTCATTACTGACGAGAGCTTTCACAAAATTTGTTTTCTTGAATGAGAAAAGAAAAAGAGATCAAATTTCAGTGGCGCACGCACTGAAGGATGGACCAGGCCCGCGCAATCAAAAGCACAAAGCCATATCCGCTCCGCTCTGCGCTCACGCTTCACTGCCGATGGGCCAGACGGAGGCCAGCCCCACTTGTCAGAGGAAGCACGCCGAGAAAAGCAACCCAAAGCTAAGGGCCACCGCAGCACGCGACCCCACACCCCCGCCCCAAGGAAAATGCTACGCGCACCCATCAAAGCCTCCCCCAACAGGCTCCCCTCCCCTCGCCTTCGTCACACATCTGCTGCACCTCTCTTGTCCTCTTGAAGCCAGTCGCGTGCATATGTACTGTAAGCAGTAGCAGGCAAGAATCCAAAGCGGAGGGGTCTCTCTCTCTCTCCCACCTCTGTTTCATCAGCTGCGGAGGGCGGCGATGGGGGCGCGGAGGAGGCTGCTGGCGGACGCGCCGCCGGGGCACCACCACAGGCAGGCCGCGCCGCCGTCGGACTGGAGCGCGGGGTACCTCAACGGCTGGCTGTCGCAGCCGACGCCCATCTTCGGGCTCCGCCTCTGGGTGCTCATCGGCATCGCCGTCGGCGCCGCCATCGTGCTCGTGCTCCTCCTCATCCTCGTCTGCCTCTCCCGCCGCCGCCGCCGCCGCGACGACCAGCTCGCCGCCAACCTCTACCCCGCCGCCGACACCAAGCTGCTCAAGCAGCACCTGCAGCAGCAGGCCACGCCCACGCCCACCAAGGACATCCACGAGATCGTCCGCCGCCAGCAGGCTCAGACGCCGTCACCTCCGCCGGCGGCGCCGCAGCCCGCGGTGCAGCTCGCCAAGGCCGTGGCGGAGCCGCAGACCCCGCCGCCGCCACAGCAGCAGCAGCACAGGCCACCGGCGCGGAAGACGCCGGGCAGCGGCATGTCGGCCACGACGAGCGGCGGGAGCGAACGGGACGGGGCCACGTCGAGGAGCACAGGAAGCGCGGGGATGCCGGAGGTCTCGCACCTCGGGTGGGGCCACTGGTTCACGCTCCGTGAGCTGGAGGAGGCCACCGACGGGCTCGCCGAGGAGAATGTGATCGGGGAGGGTGGCTACGGGATCGTGTACAAGGGCACGTTGCACGACTCCACTTTGATCGCCGTAAAAAATCTGCTCAATAATAGGTACAGTACTTAATTGGTGTCTCCTTTCGTGGAAAGTTCTTTGCCTATTTTGCTCATTTTGACTATGACTTTGAATGGGGGCACCAATCTGTTGTCTTTCGATTCATGCTGGCTTGGATTTTGATTTTGACACCGATGATTGTGATTGGGCTGAACTAGGATCTATGAACGTCAGTCACTTCTTGCATGTTTGCATTTCAGATGTTGAAAGGGGAAGCAAGTTTTCCCTGTTGCTTGATTTGATTTGGAAGGGGGGAAATAACTCTCTCTTTGCTAGTTCATTCCTTGAGTGGCGTGGCTGAGTGAGATTAGAACGGATGGTACTGTCGGGCGACTATAAATTCTGCAGATTGTGGATTGGAACATGAAACGACTATAAGTAATATTACCAGTTGAAGAAATATATACTCATTCACCCTGCTTTTGTTCAGATTTTGTGTCTTGCAAGTTTGCTGACGAAAGGTTGGTTTGTGGGGCTCAAGAACTTTCAAATTGCTGTAATAATGGCCTCTCTTTCTGTGTGCCCACACCTATTCGATTCTTCTCGATTTCTGTGACACAGATTTGAATACTGCACTGTTTTCTAGGATTGGGTTGCCGTTTCATATCCTTCTTTCTTCACCTCATTTCATCCTGCTTTTTGATAACATTCTCTATTTTTTAATTTTCTGCTTCACCAGGGGCCAGGCCGAGAAGGAGTTCAAGGTGGAGGTCGAAGCCATTGGTCGTGTTCGGCACAAAAATCTCGTTAGGTTGCTTGGCTACTGCGTAGAGGGTGCTTACAGGTATGTTGGCATATTGCAATCTCTTCTTCATTCGGTGAAACCTACTTCTCTCAGTTTGGATTCTCAATAATGGAGGCTTGATTCATATCACTATCGTCTATGCTTGAACAGGATGCTTGTGTATGAGTATGTGGACAATGGTAATCTTGATCAGTGGCTTCATGGTGATGTCGGGGAAGTAAGCCCACTAACATGGGACATCAGGATGAACATTATGCTTGCAACTGCTAAAGGGTAATTATTCTATTCCTCAATTTATTCCTTAGTTTGCCATCTGTTCTATTCTAGCTTGAAAGAAATTAATTCTGAACAATTATAGGCCATAACCGTTTAGATTTTAGAAGAAGTCAGGCGCTAGCTGAGCTGGCATGATTAGATATATTCATTTTTTTTTCTTTCGAACTGATTAGCTATGTTCTGTTACGGGTCACGCGTCTTGGTTGGGGTAATGGAGCCTAGTTAAGGTGAGAGTTCGTTGTCGACAGAAATCTGGCGCTTCACTATACAAGTTTGTTAGGACCTGTTACTTGGCATGCACATATTCCCTTTTAAGAAGTTATAGAAAGAGATAGTACATTGTAACCTATATCTGGTAGATGTGCAAAAAAAAAAAGTTTTCCTATTATGCACAGTACTCTTTTGATTATGATTCTGTAATTTCTCAGGCAATGTACAGTACCCAACCATTTAAATAGAAAGAAAAAAGATGTAATTACTCAGGTAATGCATGTGCTTATCTTTAATGGTTCTTTCTTTTTCGCTTCCTGTTGCCAGCTTGCTTTATTTTATTCAGAGCACCAGGGTTGTTGCGATTTGTCCATGGGCTGTGTAACACTCTACATGTTAATATTCTGCTTACCAGTCAAAATTCAAACTCAAGCATCATGTGCATTAGCAAACATCTTTGCCTAGAAGCAATATTGGCTTTGCTTAAATGGCCACAGCCTTTTGATGCAAATGATAGTGAAATATCCGAAAATTGACATCCAACTTCTACATACACAGGCTGGCCTATCTTCACGAGGGGCTGGAACCGAAGGTCGTTCACCGTGACATCAAAGCTAGCAATATTCTTCTTGACCAGCAGTGGAACGCTAAAGTATCAGATTTTGGGCTTGCAAAGCTATTGTGCTCAGATAAAAGCTATGTTAC
The DNA here is from genome assembly GCA_038087645.1 of Saccharum hybrid cultivar R570. NCBI lineage: Eukaryota > Viridiplantae > Streptophyta > Magnoliopsida > Poales > Poaceae > Saccharum > Saccharum hybrid cultivar. The sequence continues at coordinate 35,726,185 of JAQSUU010000012.1, read as the reverse complement.
AACCCGTGTTATGGGAACCTTTGGGTTAGTAGTGAGAACTCCTTCCATCCATATTGCTACTCAATCTACTGCAAATGAAGCTAGATCTTGTCATTACTGAACTATTGGTACTGTTGCAGTTATGTGGCACCTGAATATGCCAGCACCGGAATGTTGAATGAGAGGAGTGATGTATATAGCTTTGGTGTACTCATAATGGAGATCATCACTGGTAGATCTCCTGTAGATTATACAAGAGCAGCTGGAGAGGTTAGTGTAGTTCCCATCTTTATAACTTTCTTTACCCAGAATATCGAGGTCTGGCAAAGCTGAATTCTACCATGTGTGTGCAGGTGAACTTGGTTGAATGGCTCAAGACCATGGTCGCGGAGAGGAAAGCGGAGGAAGTAGTGGACCCTAAGATGACTGAAAAGCCTTCTCCCAAAACACTGAAGCGGGCGCTTCTGGTTGCGCTTCGCTGCGTCGACCCTGATGCGAACAAGAGGCCTAAAATGGGGCATGTCATTCACATGCTCGAGATGGATGATCTCCTATTCCGAGATGTATGTCTGAGCCATTGACCATTTTGTCTTCTTCTCTCATTACTGAACAGTAGTAATCACATAGCCAATTACTTTGATATGAACAGGATAAGAAGCCCGGGAGAGATGCTCATCCTCAGGGTTCAGACCGATACAGCTCCAAGGAGGAAGGAAGCTTCAGCAAGCGTGAGCACCACCATCGGTATAGATGATGGACCGGCATATGAGGTTGTATGGATTGTCATTAGGGAGTAGTGATATTAACCATGTTCCCCATCACTGCATTCTTTCCCTTCTCTTTCAATCTCACTGGTCTTTTGATTGTATTATATGTGAGCATCCATCATTCTGTGACTATACTTGATACTTCAATCACACACACAATGACACACAAGTGTAGTAGTAGCATGGTGTTGTGACTGAGACTAAGGCCTCGTTTAGTTCAGTGAATTGGGGAGAAAAACACTGTATCAGAATTCCTGTAGCATTTCGTTTGTATTTGGTAAAAATAATCCAAATTTTGACTAACTAGGCTTAAAATGTTCGTCTCGCAAAGTACAACAAAACTATGCAATTAGTTTTTGATTTCATCAACATTTAGTACTCCATGCATTTGCCGACATTTTGATGTGACGGGGAATCTTCTTTTTGCATAGTGGAATTTGGGGGAGAATTGAGGAACTAAACAAGGGGTAACACGCCCAGGGCCCTGTTTAGTTCCCAGAAAATTTTGCAAAATTTTTCAGATTCCCCGTCACATCGAATCTTTGGACACATGCATGAAGCATTAAATATAGATAAAAAATAAAACTAATTACACAGTTTAGATGAAATGGACGAGACGAATCTTTTAAGCCTAATTAGACCATGATTGGACAATATTTGTCAAATAATAACGAAAAGCGCTACAGTCCATTTTGCCAAATTTTTCAGAACTAAACCGGCCCCAGGACAAAAACCTGCCAATTTTCAATGCAAGGAATCCAGCAAATGCAAGTACGGTTTCTGCATCCTGTTCGGTCGTCCATTCCTGAATCCTGATGATTCCCGTCTGCTACTGCACTGGGAAGAACAGCTGATCCCTTCTCCTTTGTAGCTTTGCTGGTTGGTCAGTGCTTTGCTGCCTGCACATGAGGTCACATGCCACTGCAACTCTGCAGCACACTTTCATCCATCCCTGCACTGCATCTGTCTGATTAGGGTCACCATAAGCAGTCTTTTGTGCAGATGCTTAGAGCTTTTTTATATTCTTCTGGCAAAATGGGCCTGTTTAGTTTCTCAAATTCATCCCAAATTCTACTATGCAAAAAGAAGATTTTCCGTCACATCAAAATGCCGGCACATATATGAAGTATTAAATGTAGATGAAATCAAAAACTAATTGCACAGTTTTGTTATACTTTGCGAGACGAATATTTGAAGTCTAATTAATCAATGTTTGGATAATTATTAGCAAATAAAAACAAAATTACTGCAGTAGGAAACAGTGATTCGGCTGGCCCTTATTTGGCCATCTAAACACGGCCAGCATACTCGCATCTGGCAATAGCATATGGGTCAGTTCTTGTCGCTTCGGTTTGTCTTGGTCTGCGGTTTGTTTACATGGACAAGAGAGATGAGACTTTGAGCAACTAATTTCGAATAGTTTTTATCGCTGTGGATCTGGAAGCGCTTATCATAGCTAAAAACCTGATCACCGACGGAGGTGGTTAACTAGGAAATGGTTAGATAGATCATACTGTCACGTGACCAGACGCTGAGACTGGAGAAACTTCAATGCTCTCCGCCTGTGGCCCTGTACTGTGCGACCCGATCCGATGTAGTACATGCCAATGCCAATGCTATGCTGCAGGTCTGACCTGACCTGAATTGGCAGCAGAGAAGAGTCGCTTGGGTGTGTTTAGTTCCGTGTAAAAAAAAAGTACTGTAGCACGTTTTGGTTTTATTTGATAAATAGTGTCCGACCGTTGACTAATTAGGTTCAAAACGTTCGTCTCGCAAAGTACAACCAAGCTGTACAATTAGTTTTTGATTTCATCTACATTTAAACTTCATGCATGTATCGCAAGTTTGATGTGACGGAAATTTTTTGTTTGCACAGTACTTTTTTAGGGAAGTAAACACAGCCTTCGTTTTCAACGGCTAGCTTGGCGTCGCTGTACCAGTACAGTTCATAAACGTTGAGAGTTGGGAGGTGAACGTAGCCCTTGTTTAGGCAGTGTTTGGTTCCTTCAAAATTCCAAAAAATTTTACAAGATTCTTCGTCACATCAAATCTTAGGACGCATGCATGAAGCATTAAATATAGGTAAAAAATAACTAATTATACAGTTTGTCTGTAAATATCGAGACGAATCTTTTGAGCCTAGTTAGTCCACGATTGGATAAATTTTACCAAATAACAACGAAAAGTGCTACAGGAACTTTACACACACTTTACAACCATCTAAACACACCCTTAGTTTCCAATTCCACCACCCAAATTCACTATGCAAAAAGGAGATTCCCCATCACATCAAAATATCGACAAATGTATGAAATACTAAATGTAGATGAAATAAAAAACTAATTACACAGTTTTGTTGTACTTTGCGAGACGAACATTTTAAGTCCAATTAATCAATTTTTAGATATTTTTTTACACTACAAAACAAAAGTTCCGGCAGGAACACTGTAGCAGCCGGAGCCGAATCCATGACCCTGACTTAGGATCTAAACACGGCCGTAGTATAAAAAAATTCAGAGGAGTCGCGGATGAGTCCAAAAACAACGGCCTGGAAGAAGATTGACTGTTTCGAGAGCAGAAAACGACAAGAGCACGCAAGCTGGCCTGGCCGCCACTGGTGAGTTCTTTCCACCGAGGGCTTGTTTAGTTCTCTCAATTCTCCCCAAATTTTACTATGCAAAAAAAAAAATTTCCTGTCACATCAAAATATCGGCAAATGCATGGAGTACTAAATGTTGATGAAATCAAAAACTAATTGCACAGTTTTGTTGTACTTTGCGAGATGAACATTTTAAGCCTAGTTAGTCAAAATTTGAATAAATTTTACCAAATACAAACGAAATGCTATAGGAATTCTGATACAACGTTTTTCTCCCCAATTCACCGAACTAAACGAGGCCCAAGACACTCTAATGTGATCCTCTGACTCATCGTCCCTTTCACCCATTTAATCCAGAAGGACAAAGACAGGTAGCCTATGCTTAGCAAAGTTGGCAATTCACATTAGACTGTACGTATTGTGAAAGATAAAGACAGGTAGCCTATGCAAAACAAGCTTGGCAATTCACATTAGACTGTCTGTGAAAGATAAAGATGGGTAGCCTACCAGGCTAAACAAGCTTGGCAATTCACATTGGACGTCTCTGAAAGTCGCACATCACACACCTAGTCGACGTGGTTGCCACTGCACCGGTCACACACCTAGGCCATGTTTAGTTTCCAAAAAAAATTTAAAATTTTTCATCACATCGAATGTTTAGACACATGCATGGAGCATTAAATGTAGACGAAAAAAACTAATTACACAGTTTGGTAGAAAACCACGAGACGAATCTTTTGAGCCTAATTAGTCCATAATTGGACACTAATTAATAAATACAAACGAAAGTGTTACCGTAGCCAAAGCTAAAAATTTTCGCGAACTAAACACACGCCTACCCTAGTGACAAGCTAATGAAAACATGAGCCGACAGCATAGTACACACAATCGACGCCCCCTATCCATGGCTCTACTAGCTAGCGACCTGTGACTGTGACTGTGAGTGCCCCCGTGACCGTGAGCTGTTCGGAAATGGATGGGCCGTGCCAGTGCCGAGCCACCGGTGCCGCATCCAAAATTCCAAGTGGCACGCTTGTGACTGTCAGTGTGAGCCGGGGCTGTCTTCTGGGTATGGAGCTTGGCCTGACCTGGCCTGGCTCCAGGAGGTTCAGGCTCTCCCAACGCCCGCGGCTGTCTCCCGGCACTCGGTGTCTGCTACGTTGCGGCTGCCGTGCCCGTGCTCAGCGCCCGCTGCCTCGGCGAGTACCGGAGGTGTTCCCGTCTTCCTCTGCTGGCATTTGGCGGCGCACCATGTGGTCCGTGAAGGAATCGAACGTTCGGCCCGGGCCTTTTCGGCGCCTTGCCGCGTCCGCGTCCAACTCCAACGGCGACCGAAACTGACGCCGCGCTCGCCATCGCGTCGCATGCAACGGAACGCCACGCGCGAGCTTAGCTGGAGAGCAACCAAGGACTGCCTGCCGTGCACGCCCGGCTGTCCCGACAGCGACGCCCACGCCGCGCCGGCCCGCCTCGGGGAGCAGACAAAAGACACAAGCAGCGGGCAAATATCCCCCGCGGAATCGCATCGAAATCCCGTGGCCACACGAGACAAGGACGGCAGCACGGGCCGGGCGGCGGCGGCTCGGCTCGCTCGTCCCTCCGGCGACTAGAGGAGGAAGAGACGGATAAGCAAGGGACGCGCGTGACCACGGTCCATGCCATGGCTGCCCCTGGCTGGCGCAGCAGCAGCAGCTGCACGGCAGCAGTATAGATAATCTGACAGCAGAAGACGGGGATTTCAGAGTGCAATCATCACCTCCAGCCTTTGAAAAAGCTGCTGACGCGGTGCACGATGCAAAGCAAAGCACAGCACAGGGTGGTAGGGCTATACTCCTACTAGTACCTACTACCTAGCAGCATAGGCACATCCATATTTTTGCATTGCAGAGGATGAGAAAAAGAGAGAGGCTGCAGCACACACTAGTGCCATGTGAAATGGCACGCACCGAGCTCGTCTCGTTTCGTCCCAGGTACATCCATCCAACCATCTACTATGTATGTAAACCTTAGCTCTTTGGGTCATACGTACATACGTGAGAGGCGAAGAGGACGCACAGGGGAGGACAAACCACCAGCTGTGTTTGAGATATGCAGGCTGCATCTGCATGACACCGAGAGATCAGAAGCAGGGGAGGACGGCCACCAGCTGTGAGCCTGTGACTTCAGCTTCTTGCGCTCGACTGGCCCCCGACGTCGCCCACAGGTCCCCTCGGCTGCTTCTTGTTGTTCTCCCGAGCGAGGTTGTCCGGAGCAGCTCTCTTTGGCCTCAGCTACAGTTCAGGACAGGGTTTTAAGCTTAGATTCTTTGTTACTGATGTGGTTTTATGTAGCCTTGGCAGTGTAGTCTTACTAGCAGTAGCAGCTCACCTTCTCCTCGGATTTCTGGTAGAAGTGCCTCAGCAGGATGTTCCTGGCCTCCGTTGTTATCACTGCAATTACAGGGTGCGATTCAGTCCGCAGTAAGAGGTAAGAATATAACAAGGATGGTTTCCAAGCAGCAAAGTTGAGAAAGGAATTGGGAGGTTTGTGACAATTTTGGCGGGAACAGATCAGTGCCCCACAGGAATTGAAATTAAATAAACTGGTATGATAGGAAGCAGTTATTCAGCCTGAACTACTGTCAACTATGGACCTATCTATAATGCAGTGGCATGATAGGTAAAAGGAAATATTAAAAGAGGGAGAATTATCAGGGATATAGTTAAAGAACGCCAATGATTTGTTCAGTAATTTTTTCTGCCACAAATTGGGATATCTCTGCTGTTACCACTGCAATTCATCATAAGTCTGTGGCTGAAGTGCCGGAAATAGTTCAGGATTAAGTATCCCTTCAAAATTTTTGAATTGTTCAATTGTTCACAAATCACAAATGACATCTCCGAAAATATGTCATCAGCCCCATATAAAGGCACAATCATAGCTTGTTTCTTTTAGGACCTTTTATGCAGTTGGTAGACAGCACACAATTATATTTTCACCGACAGGATGTGGAATCAGCTGTGCCAAAAGGCACGAATTCAATAAGGACTTCCTATGGTTTCGCCTAACCTGGTAAATTGTTCAGGACCAGAGAACGACCGCAACAAAGAGCGACATATGTTACAGAAATTGACAACCAGAGTGTTAAGCCAAAATCATAGTCAGTGTGATCATTAGGCTACCATTTAGTAGTGAATTAACCTAACTTCTCTCAATGTCATCCCAGTTCTAGAACTCTATGTGGATTGCATTTTCAAATGGAAGGCTCCAAACTTTACTGACAAAGTCTTAGAGACTCCACTCTTGATGGATGCATTTAACTGGTTTCTGGGTTCATTTTGAACACCAACATCCCTGACCCATAAAGAACCAATTAACTCTGTGAACTACTGTATTCGAGGTGAACACTTACTATGCAGTAATCCGAATTAGTGTCATAAATGAATTTACCATTTGATGTGATTAGATGAATCAATATTCAGGTGTTAACAGTCAGTGTGTTTCAGACTTTCAGTAAAATAAAAAATCTGGCCTTCAGAATCTAGAATTTCCTAAATACAACAGGCAATGTTTCCCAGTTGCGTTTTTTGAAGGCATAATGCTAGAATTGCCAGAGGATTTTGTAATAAACAAAGAAGGTTATATGAAATCGCATAGTCAAAGCTGGTAGCCTGGAACTGTTAGCTCTTGCAACTGGTAAATTGGCCAGCAAGGAAGGCTATGTATTTATTGTATTGGAGTACATGGCTAAGACAGCAACTGCTAAATTATCTATCATATCTATTAGCTTCTGAGTTCTCATTACCAGCAACAACGAGGAAGTTCAGAGCTGCTGGGTTCAGGTAAACACAGAAGAGCTGCAGTGGCATCATTTGTGTAGGATAAGGTGTTCAGAGCTTCTGTCACTATGGCTGATACCACCATCTGTGACTTGCAGACACGTTCTACATTTCAACCTCACACACAAAATCTTATGGCTAATCATGCTCCACTATTTGAAGCAAAGAGAGTCATGTACCTGAAGAATGTTAGTTCAGACTTCAGACGAAACAGCTCAGGAAACCTATTCTGCAATGTATAACGTACAAAGTACTACAATAAATAAAAAAAAGGGGATTCTTGGCTTAATGCGAATACGCAACTGCACAGTATTAATTACATGCCAATGCATAACGAGGAAATCAGATGGGACAAATTTGCTGATGGATGCAGCAGAATATCATTGGCTTAAGGACATGGAAAGGGGTTACCTTGATTGGGTGGCGGATCATTCCTGTGGGTCGCAACATAAGTGGCGGGTGTGACATTCTGATGAAAAATGCACAGGGAAAGAAAAAAGAACTAACATTAGCACCAGGTGAAATGGATATATCATTCTTTTTTTTTGTGGGGGATATATCATTCATAATATAAGTTGCCAGCACGAATTTCTGACGTTATAAAAATCAACCGGTAGCATTAGCAGCCATGAACTGAACTACCGTTAGTCCATCAGTACCACATCAACTGAATCTACCCAGGGTAGACATGACCATGAGAAAACCAGACCAGATGTTCAGAAATTGGCCAGACAGTCCCCTCAAATTGAACAGGTCCTTGGCAGCTGAACTAAAATCAAACAGTGAGACCCCATTTCTCCAGCCATCCATACCAAAATTCCAGCCAAAACTAACAATAGGGGCACCGATTACTGCCTCCTGCCCGAAAGTGATACTACGGGATAAAAAAAAAGAGAGAGAGAGAGATTTTTTTCTCGACGGCATCAGAAACCAGAGAAAAGAAACAGGTCAAGCGCAGATGAACACGGTCAATTAAACATATTCAAGCTTGTGTAAGCTCATCAGGAAGTACGGAGCCTAGCAGTACAGCAATGATACTAGAGGCCAGATCGCTAGGAAGGGCAAGTTGCTGACCGACCGAGGGCTGCGCGGAGGGGTCGGCAGGGACGAGCTGGCTGAAGTTGTGCGGGTTGTACGACGGCCACCCGCCCAGAGGGCTCCCCATCTCCGCCCTGCCGACATCTTCTTTATTTGTTCCTTCTCGGCACACCGGCCCCGACTCCGGCGATGCTCTCTTCTCTTCCATGGGACCACGGTGGTTGGCAGCAGCCAGCAGCAGTTTCCTTTTTTCCGTTTTGGTTTCGGGGAAAAAGAGTGATGGTTACAAATTTCGAGCCACAAAGTGGGCTCCTACGACGTGGTTGTTGGGCCGCGAATGCAGCCCTCCTGTCTCCAGGAGAGAGATGGGTCTCGATTTGGCCCAGTGTTTCCCGGGGCGGGGTCGTGGTATCTGGGCCAAAACTCATCGAGGACATGATCCTCCCTTCATAAAAAAAGAAAAAAGAAAAATCAAGGACATGATCGTATTCGTATCCTACTCTCTAAAATAAAAGATACTTCCCCTCCATTTTCATTTATTTGTCACCAAGATTTTACTGTAGCAATTTTGACCATACGTTTTTTTTTCTGTAAAAGATTTTTTAGATACATCAAGTTTTCACATATATGATTCTTCATTTTACATGCTTGATTAATGTTATATACTTTGAAGTATCTAAGAATTTTTAGAAGAAAAAAGTGGTTGGTCAAATCTGCTATAGCAAAAGGTTGGTGACAAGTAAGCGAAAATGGAGGAAAGTAGTAGATTAGTATACTCCTGTGCGGAAGTTGTTTCTATCCTTTAAGATTTCAACTAAATAAAGAACGCCGATGAAGGTAGCCCTGCCGATGATCAATGTGCCATGGATGTAGCAAGGACATGGCGATCTCGGCGACTTCCTTCGCCCTCTTGTGTTCTCGACATGGACTCCCCTAACCGGCCGTATCAGATGCCAACAGCTTCTTAGGTGCTGTGTCGAAGCTGCTTATTTTGTGTGCAAAGTGTGTGTACTGATACTTGTCGCTAACGCTCTGTGGGGCAGGAGCAGCTCTCCGGATCTGCAGAGTCAAGTGTGACCAGTTCAGTGCATCAGTCATCCGCAAATATGTGACCAGCATTGCACCTTTTGGATATATAGCAGAAGTTATCCATAGCAACAAAGTGACAGAAAAGTACGACCTCCTTCAGCTCCGTGCCTGGAAAAGGATCGCCTTCTTGGTCACATAGTTGGCAACTCAGAGACTTATTCCATTTCCGTGTAATCATTATTTTGGGTTCTTCAGCTGCATTGTACACATACCCATCCACCTCGTAACGGCCAGCCCTGAAATTTAGGGTAAATTGAGACAAGCCTTGACAAAGCAAGACAAACTGGACCGAGAGAACTATAAGACAATAAAAAGAATTGAATTAACTGCACAACCCTTACAGCAAATAGTAAATGCATAAAAGCAAGTAACTACTGGTCGAAAAAAAAAGCAAGCAACTACTGAAACTGAATAATTTGGTAGCAGAAACTGTCAACGAACCACAAGTGCAAGAATAAATTGATGGCCAATATCATACCCAAACCAGCCGCATGGCTGGAAATATAGCACAACTTTGTCTCCGTGTCAGGTTTGTCATGACCAATTATTCAGTAAGATTAGTCTCTGTATAGTGACATATAGAAAATGGAATTTATTTGGATGACGGCATGGATAAATTATCATAATCTATGATTCCTATTCTAATATCAGTAAGATTAGTCTCTGTATTGTTGTCCAGCATGTGCATCTCTAGACCATAGCCTTCAAATTGTAGGTTATGGTCCATGTATTTTGCACACAAATTCCTCTGAACTATCCATGTCCACGGGGAGCAAAACAAGCAGGACTGCAGGAAAACAATAATCTTATAGCACAGACTGAAAGTGGAATTATTGAACTACTAAAGAAGAAACTGAGCCGCACTGAGTAAATCAGGACTCCGGGAATCCATTAGCTGTTGAGTATAGATCCTTCTAAACACGAATCTGCAGGACAGACTCTTGTCCCTCATTAGGCCACATCGCCTGAAATTTCATCAGCCGTCCGTTCACGTGCCAACGCTCGGATTTCATCGGTTGCTTCTTTTTTTTTTGTGAATCTCGTCGGTTGCTGTCCACAGCAAGGTTCCAGAGTCTGGCCACCCACCGTCTAAAAAAACAAAGAAAAGAAAAAGAAAGAAACAAAGAGTCTGGCCAGCCACACGCCCACATCCGATTCTAAACGTGGGCATAGCGCCGACAACAAGAAGACGAAGGTGACATGGCGGTTGCGCGTCCGCAGCCCGCCCGTGGCCAAGCTCCCTCGCGCCGTCGCGGCCAGCGTGTCCGCGCGCCGCCGTCCACCCAGGCGGCCGCGGTCCTGCGGAGGCTACTTTCGCGAGTGCCCGGGTCAGGGGACGATGAAAGGTCCAAAATGGGTAGAGGAGGTGAATAACCTAAAATAAAACTCTACAAACCATTAGAGTAAGGATTAGTAACACAAATGATGATAAATGTGGTTTGCTCTAGCTCTAAGTGATAAGCAAACCACCTAATTGCAATTCTAGTTATCTAAAGTCTCTATGGCACACACAAGCTAGGTTGCTACAACTATTACTTTCTAGAGTGCTAGCAACGAGAACAAACACAACTAAACATGCTATAACACAAGGTAAAGTTACGGTAAGTAAACGATGTGAAGATGATTTTATACCGACGTGTAGAGGCAAGTGAACCAATGATGAATACCGATGTGAAGCCAATCACCGGGAGACAATCAATCACAATATCAAGAGAGACACCAAGATTTTCTCCCGAGGTTCACGTGCTTGCCGGCACACTAGTCCCCGTTGTGTCAACCAACACTACGTGGTTCGGCGGCTAATTAGGAATCCACACCCAAGTTCTCTAAGAGCACCGCAAGAACCTACCGCTAGTGAGGTAACTCAATGACACACGCAATATATTAGAGCTATCTTATGGCTCTTCATCGGGGAAGGTGCAAAGCCCCTCACAAGTCGCCGGAGCCGACCACGATCAACCTCCAACTCGTGCCGGACCTCCTCCGCTGCTCCAAGCTGTCTAGGCGGTAGCAACCACCAAGAGAAACAAGAATCCCGCAGCAAATAACACCCAAGTGTCAACTAGATGCAAACCCACAAGCAAATGCACTTAAGATCACTTAATCTCACTTTGATTAGGCAATTAAGCAAGGGAAATGAGTTGAAGGGGATGTGCTCAGCTCAAGAGGATGTTAGAGAGTCAAAATGTCCAAGAGAGTCCTCTAGGAGTCGGCCAATAAGTATTTATAGGAGCCCCCAAAAGAATAGAGTCGTTGGCTCACGAAACAGCCACACTCGGGGTGATCGGACGCGTCACAGCATCCGGTTGCTCCACCGCGACCTCCCGATGAACGCCACGTGTCTCGCTTTGAATTTTGTTCGTTCAATCGTAACGGTCACTTAAATGTACTCGTTCACGCACTAGAGTGACCGGACGCGCCAATCAAAACTGATCGGACGTGCCCTAGCGTCCGGTCACCAGGAGCTCGCGCGCTGAGAAGCCTGACTGGACGCGCCGCTTAAACTGACCGGACACCACAGTGCCAGCGTCCGGTCGATCCAGTAATCAACCACTCACGACTTGAAGCGTCCGGTCGATCGTGATCGGACGCGTCACCGCGTCCGATTGATCCTTCGCGTTTGCTGTCCCTCTGGCGTCTGATCGGACGCGCTAGTTCCGCGAGTGACCGGACACGCCGGTGGTAAACCCCAGTTCACGCGGCAGACAGCTGCTGTCACTGACCAGACGCGTCCGGTCATGCCGAGACCGCGCCCGGTTTAGCGTCCGATCACCCCAGTGTTCTCCGTTCGCCTCCGTTTTTAACCACGATGACTTAGAGAAAATCTCCGCCACCGGCGTAGTGGAAAATAGGCGTTTCACTTTCACAAAAAGCGCCGAATACCGCCTCCAAACCCATCTCTACCGCTCAAACTCCACCGCCTTTGCAAATGTGCTAACATCACCAAGTGTACATCACCATGTGCATGTGTTTTAGCATTTTCACAATCATTTTCGAGGCGTTAAGTTAGCTCTCCACTAGATCTAAATGCATATGCAAATGAATATCATCTAGTGGCACTTAAGTAATCAATAGCCCCGAAAATTCCTCTCTTTATAGTACGGCTATCGATCCTAAGTGTGATCACATTATCTATGGTGTCTTGATCATCAAAAGTAAATCATATCTATACTTTTGCCTTGAGCTCCATAGGATTGCACTCCATCTCCTCTTCTTCTCCAAGTATGGCACCAAGTCATTATGATCAACATACATCTTGCCATCACTTAGGAGTGTACCAATCACCTTTTTCTATCAACACTCAAGCACATGTGATTAGTACTTAGATTTTATCAATTAGTCAAAACCAAACTAGATACTTTTAGACGAGAACCTTCCGAGTGGGTTGGCGAGCATTGAGCCGCCGCACGAGCCATCGTCGTTGCCATGCACGTCGGCGCTCTGTGGGAGCTGTTGCCGCACGCCGCCCCCATGCACGCATGCTCGTACACCTTCGCAGCGCCATGACACGGAGCAGCCAGCACCAAGGGCGCGACGCCTCGGTGGTTATCGCACGCCACACACGCAGCCATGGCTGGGTACTGGCTGGGCGAGCACGGCTAACGAGTACGGATTGTAACGCCCTGGGTGTTAAGCAAGCATTAACATGTTATTGCATTAGCATGAACATCATCATTAACTAATCATATGCTAATCATGTCATGAAAACATATGAAACACACATGTGAAACAACTGAAACAATTGCGTTGCATTTACTATGCTTTTATCATTTCATGTGCGTGCTATAATTCTAATTCTTGTGCTTAGATCAGGGTAATGTGTAGCTAGAACTTTTCTGGTGTTATGCTCATGATTAGGTTAATTTTTTAGCCTAGGTTACTGTGCAAAAAGTTTATAAATTCCACTCTTAAAAATCAATTTCCAAAAATAGGTGATTTCGATTGAATTTTATAATTCAAAAACTATTCAGAATTTGGGAAAAGCTTGTACATGAAAAATGTTCCTCTCAAAATTCTCTACAACTCTCATGTTTTGAGTCTTTCATGAAAAAGTTTGTAACTTATTTAAAAATAGTGTTTTGGGGCTGCTGGTTTTGAAAACAAAATTCAAAAAAAAGGAAGAAGAGGCGCTTACCTAGGCCGCCCGGCTAGCTCGGCCCCGTCACGTGCACCTGCCCGCTCCCGCACGCGAGTGCGCGCATTCCCGACCGCGTCATGCCGTGCACCGTGTCACCGCTCGCCGCCTGCCACATGGTCGCCGTCGACCGGCCACCATGGGCGGTGTCCGACCACGCTCGCCTTCATCTACCTGGTCGGAGGGCGTCCAGGGTCATTCGAACCCTTCCGACCGCACTCCGCCCTCGCTCAGCAGCAGCAGCGCTCGCCCCGCCCGCAAGCCACCACAGCGCCGTGACTCCGCCGCCGGCATTCCCGCGCTTCGTCGCCGTTCACGAGCCATTACCGCAAGCACGGCGTGTCCCACATCCGTCCACAAACTCACGCTTCACCTCGCCGCCAATCGTTGCACGGTGAGCGCCGATTTCGACAGTCTTCCTCGCCTCCTGCGAACCTGCCACCGTGGCCTTCGTGGTCCGCACTGCTCCACCCTCTCCCTCCCCCTTCTAGCGTGCGCACGGCCCTCCCCACATGCCCGTGGTGCGGTGGCGCTGCTCGCCTCGCCACGAGATGGCCGGAGCCACCGCGCCGCTGTGAAGCACCACCACGGCTCACCGGCGCACGATGTCGCCGTCGCTCCGGTTCACCGGAGGTCAATCCACCATCACCGTGGTGTTCACCTCGGCACGACGAGCACGCCGGTGTCGCCCCCATTGCCGGAGCACCCACTGGCGGCGAGCTCCGCCGCTCCCCGCGCCTCCCCTGCCTCCCTTTCACTAACAGGTGGAGCCGGGTGGCCCACTGGCAGCCACACGGGGCACCCCTAGGGTGCAGATCTGGGTGTATCTAGCGCTTAAATGCTGTTTTGGATTTTGGTTTAAAGAAAACGTTATTTTCTTTATCTAGAAAATGCTGAAATAGCGTATAAAATGTGGATCCGGAGTTCTAGGGTTCCAAAATTCATGAAACAAATTTTGTAGTGTCATGCATGAGTAGATCTACAGTTTGAGTATTTTTACTGGTATTTTTTATGGTACTTTTATATACTGTTTTAATTAATATTGTTTATGCTGATAACTTAGAAAATGTGTGATAAATCAAATACTTATCAGAAAAATGTGAAACTTGATTTATTGGGTAGATCTTGTGATGCTCTATCTGTAATAAAAGTTTGAGGTGCCACTGTTATGGAATTATTTTAAGTTGTGGGTTTATTTAGTTAAAGGCTGATTTTTGTGGCATTTTTAGTAAATAATATATGCATGGAAAAATGCTGGAAAAATTTTGTGGACTGCTCTTGTGCTAAGAAGTAGCTAAAAAAAATGTTAAATCTGTTGTTTCACAGTTTTCACTGTACAAAGTATTTTCATGCTAGTTCTGGACTACTATTTGTCATTTTTGTACAGAATGGAATATACATTGTTTTGGGTTGAAAGTTTTATGGTAGGGTCCAGTTGACATGTGCTACTTGCTGTAATTTTTACAGAATTTTCTGTGCACTAGAAATATATGTTACTGTTATATGCATTTGTTAATACATGTTTAATTAAGTTAAATGGATATGTTATATATCTTTTATGTTACTTTTTATGTGCTTTATAACATGTTCAACCTGCTGGTACAGTTAGCATGTCTCAAATTTAATTAATGTATGGATATCCTGTGTGTGTATTTACACCCCTGTATACATGCTAGTAACTAGAGAGGAGAGATGTACGTATTCGATAATTAAAAGTAAACATGTTCACCCATGCACCGCACCATGTCATCGCACCTGCACCGCTGTCTGCATTCATGATACTTATTATGCGCATATGTATCATACAGGTTCGCAGGAGGAGCTTCCGGTAGTGGGGTTCGAGCAGCAAGAGGAGGAGGAGGAGCAAGACGTGGCCACACAGGAGGTGTAGGCACACGAGAAGGACGTCGAGGAGCTGCCTGAGTACCCGGACCACCGCCCGGACACGTTTGAGAGAGGCAAGCCCCGGAGCATATCTCTCCTACGGTTTGCAAATTAATTAATTATTGCGCCATTTGTATTTGATGCATTAAGTATAGGCGTTGTTTGCAACCGTTGCTACATTTATATTCCTTGTCTACTTTTGGTATATATATATATCATATCCTTGTCACCCTGCTAGGTCTAGGTGCGCAATAAATACTTAGCCCTGCTTAGACCGGTAGAAGTCAGGTGATTTTCCTATCACCTGCGAGCTCTAGGTGGTTACCTTGTTACTGTTAGCCATATGTTGATTATCATGGAATAAATGTTAATGGAAATTGGAGACCGGATGGAGTCTTATAGGGTTTTGGAATATAGTGCCTCCGTCTGTGTCGATTAAGGACTGACCGTTGTCATCCCTCTTGTCATGTTGAACGCATGCCCTATATTTAGCTGGAAGGATAAGTCGTTCCGACCGCGAAGCCTAACACTTTTCAGGCCGGGATCGACCTAACGCACGATATTGGTGCTGAAGGGGGTGCGACGGAGGCACGAAGAGTGAGGCCAAGAGCAGGCAAGACCTGAACATCCTGGCAGTCGGGAGGCCCCCGGGTATGGTTGGTTATTGTCGATCCCGTGACTGTACCTGGAAAGTGCCATGGTTACCTATAACTTATGGGGTCTGTGAGTGGGGTTTGTGTGGGGAATAAATTCGCCAGCTGGTTAGAAATCGATTCGAATCGCCATCTCTCCTAGTTAGTGAGCACTTGACTTGAGTCACGTCATCGTAGTAATGGTTATGGAACATTGGAGTTGGACATGATGAATTATGATATTTGAAAGGCTACAATTGGACATGGTACTATTATTGTTGAAATGAATCAAATGCTGCTTAGCATAGTTGCTCATGTAGTAAACAGGTTATAATTATAAGCTATTGCTAAAATATGGAAAAAGGTTCATTTATAGTACTTATGCTTTTCCGCAAAAGAGTCCAGCTAGCCCACTCAGATAAAGCTTATCATACTCCTTGGAGTCTATTTATTTTTTGTTTATGACGGGTAAGTCTAGCTGAGTACATTCTCGTACTCAGGGTTCGATTTCCCTTGTTGTTGTAGATGGCCAAATGTTCTATGGGTACTGCAGCACCTGTTTCTACCCTGTTTGGTGAAGCAGTCAGATCATGGGCGTGATCTTCTCTAGTATCTTACCTATGTTGCTTTTGTGGATCTATGATCATTATCTGGCACTGTACCTGAACTAAGTGTTCGCGTGTGTGGTTTAAAAACTATTTGCTTCCGCTACTTATTTGAGAACATGGTGTTGTAATAATATTTGAACTCTGATGTATCAGATTATGTTTGGAACTTATGTATCATGTGAACTGTGACCGCTAAATGTCTACGATCTTAGCTGATGTGAAAAAAATTTGAAATCCTTCGAGATTTCACGGACTACCGGGTTTATATGAGCTCAAGTAGGCTTGATTATTCGCTTCAGCGGATGATTATCCTACTTGGACTTATGTAAATTGGGATGTTCTGTTACACGGATGGAGCGGATACCCTGCCCACTGGTGCATGTAGGCAGAGACGAGGGGCTAGCAGCAGATTCCATCCCATATTAGAATTAGTGGGTGAAACCACCTAAGCATAAATGCAGAATCATCCCACGCTTGCGGCATGTTCATGTCTCTAAGACGACCATCTCAACTTGGATTAGCCAGCTGAGTGCTTTGGTGGAAATTTAAAGGGACATCCACCAACTTCTCAGCGAAATGCTAAGATGTACTGTGGCTATGGAAGAAATTGACATTCCATCAGCAAAGTTTGGTTTATCTCACAATCTAGAGCACTTGTCTATATGCATATACATTCTCGAATTGCATATTTGGATATCTGTAGCAATTTAATTGTCTTTGCTGCCTCATGAAGTATCGAGTTGTGCAGTTAGTGAAGTATATTTTTTATTTGCATTCTATAGTTGTTATAGAACTTTTGATGCACGAAGCACTCTGCAATATAAAGTTCTTTCAGTCATTTAATCCTCTCGGGTTATGAACACCTTTGGTTGAGTACAAATCTATTCAATGACATTTTTCTAAAGTTGAGTAGTTCATTTGTTTAGTCAGTCAATATTATTGCTAAAATTATGGTGATACAGCACACTTGCATATTCCAGTATGCTGCATTTCTACACATATTTTCACCTATTTTTTTTAATATGCACTGCCTACTCAAATGACTTGCTGAATTTTAGAGTTTCTGCATCCATGTCTTTTAGAAGTGGGAGACGCAAAATAGTAGTCCCAGTGTCTAGAGGTCCAATAAACATACTTGAACGGTCTGTTAATTATTAAAGGTCAACCTTTCTTTTTTCTTGGAAGAACAACAAAAGGTCTGTCGTGATTTATATTAAAAGGATCTGCGGAGATATACATCACGGGAAAGATGTGAGTTCTCTCCTCTGCCTTCTCCAATGCTGTTATTGTTGCCTAATGCCATGCATACCAACAAAGTGTTCATCAAAATAAAATCTATTGCAGCTGCAACCAAATGACAAACACTGCTACTTTGTTCAATTTTAATCACTTCATGCAGGAAGACAATTACTGGGCACAACAGTCTGTCAAAGACCATGTGCAAAGCAAGATTCGCAGTGTTAAAGCTAAAATCATATTTGAATATGAGATGTGCAAAAGTTTGATAGTACACATTTGGTCACCATACATTCTTGCAAAGCTATCTATGCTATTAATATGACTCTTGAAACCATACCGGCTATGTAATATGCTTACTATCATTAAACCAAGACTTCTTTTCAAAACTCAATTATTTCAGCGTCAAATTCTAAGGCTCATAGACTCCACGCAATTTCACTGCTGGCTGGCTCCAAAATGGCGCGGCAACGCCGCGCCCAAAGTTTTCTAGTCCAGGGTGGTATTTTCGAAACCAATAAATGTCCACTTGTAGCATACTGACAACGACATGTGAAAAGTAATTATGAGGGTGTGAAAAGAGTGAAGCATAGACGAAGGAGCGCACGACCAACATGGAAAACCAAATTAAAGAACCTGGTATGTTGTTTACTATTAGGCTTCATACATTTCTAAAATGCAACCATAGTTTTAATAAATAGACCAGCACAATATGTGTACTATATGATATCGATTTCCAAATTCTTTTTTTAAAAGCATCCTGTTGTTGGTAGGAATGAGCCGTATGGAAAAGCACTTATTAGGATAATTTAGGAAAGTAACAGAAATGTATAGAGACCTAGATATGGTTACTAAACTGGTAAGCAAAACAGTTGGTGAAAATCATTAAAGTAGCACTGTCATGTGATAAATAAAATTGTGGCATTTACTAAAGCTCAAATATTCATTAATAGTAACTAAATATTATAAGTTTCATAATGATGTTTTCTCTTTCTAAATATATCTTCTGAGCAAAAGATGGGTAAATTGTAGCACCCAACCAAGCCTTTATGTCCCAAGGCAGCAATAAAAGCCGCTTTTATGTTGTTCAACAAAAAATACCAGCTTTCAAGATTGGTTGCATTATATCTCAAAGGACTTACATTTCATTGCCATTTTTCTAAACTAATTTCACCATTACTTTGAAATTGCCTATTCTGCAAATGACTTTGATTTATTGTTTCTGTCAAAGAATCTCGTCGATTTTGGCAATGGAATAGGAAGAACAAAATAAAATGTTTTGACATTTTTGTGAGATGTAAAATTGAAAACGAAGGAGTCATGTTTCCTAGTTGGTTCCAATAGGATCTACTGATACACATCCAAACAATAGTTGCAGGTGCAAATTGCTATGCTCGTCGATTGTTCCATTTCTAGTATGAGCTACTAACAAATGATGTGTAACTTTTTCTAGTATATGTGAGCTACTGCAAATGATGTGTAACTGCAAAACAGGCTGACAGAGAGAATCTTGGGCAAACAACAAAAACTAATTAACATCTAGTTCAAATAAATGAAACATGAAACTTATGACAATTAATGACCAATGACTAATTAACTAATTAGCTAACTAGCATTAGCTTTTGCATTCCAACTTCCAACATCACATGACTAATACCCTCTATTCTAAATTATAAGTTGTTTGTACATAGACAATCCAAAACAACTTATAATTTAGAACATAGTGGGCACTTACAATTTTGCCTTCCAAATTTTTCAAATTATAAGTTGTTTTGGCTTTTTTTAGTAGGTAACTTTTGCTAAGCATCTAGTTATGCGCTATGTCTAGATGCATATCAAAAGCTATTACATAGAAAATCTAAAAAAACTTATAATTTAGAATAGAGTGAGCACTTACAAATCTTAATTATGTCACTAGTTTCCAAGATCTAATGTTAACTAAAAAATCTACTTTAAAATAAACCGTTGGTTTGAGTTGTCGCTGATCGATCACGAGGCATGATACAACAGAAGATGCCCGCGAGAAAGCCCTGCAAAGGATGCACGTACTTCTTGATGATCGCGTGCATGGCGCTGCCGCGGCGGGTCCCCAGCGGGCCCGGCGACTGTTGCCGGCAGTAGTGCGACCTGCCATCCTCGCGCACGTACAGCCGCGACGCCGTCCTCATGAGCGGGTCGCTGATGGCCGCCTCCAGCGGCTGGCCGCTGCGGTCTCGGTACAAGGCGGTGCCGCCGATCACGTCCTCGAAGCTCACGTACCCGGGCGCGACACTGACATGGAAGTAGGCCTCGGCGGCGTGCTCGTCGGTGGTCCAGACATGGAAGTTGGCGTCGACGGCGTGCTCGTCAGTCGTCCCACCTCTTCCGTTCCCATGCCGCGGAGGCGGCTTGCTGCTGCGCGGGAGCGGGGCACCGCTGGCGCCGCCAGTGGAAAGGATCGCGACGTCCCCGTAGGAGCGCCGCCGCAGCGACGACGACGTCCGGCCGCCCGAGCCGGTGGCGCCACCGCCGCCGTGCAGCAGCTCCTCGCTGGAGGAGGATTCGTCGTCGTCCTCCAGGTCGCTGTAGCTCTGCCGGCTTAGATGCGGCTGCGAGTGGATCATCGCCATGGCCGCCTCCATCGATGTAGGGCGGAGCTGTTAGGCTGTTAGCGGAGAGAGGATGCACATGCACGCGCCGCCACGCCACTCTGGTGGCTTGGCTGCAAGCAGTTAGGATTGGAACGTGGAAAGTTGTTATAGTCAGGGCTGGTCATGGGGTGGGCAGGGTGTGCCGCCGCCATGCCTCAATTTTTACATGGGCCTGGGTTATAGTCCAACGCATCAACGCAGGAAGGCTTTGCCGCTGTTCCAGTTCCGCTCAGAAGAGGATGGACGCCGGACGCAACGCGCACACATCGCGTGGCTAAGAGATTAATTATTCTATTGGATGCCATCCGTCCTGACACAAGAGAACGCGAGTGTGGATTGAGTCAACGAATCTACGAAAAAAGATCAGCATGACCCCAGCTATATTAGGAATATAGTATTAGGTAGTCCAAGGACACCTGGTAATTTTAAGGACAACCGTTCGTCTCTCCTGTAAATATGGAGTTTGTAACTTTTGAAAGCTAGAGAACTTTCTACCCTTTCTCAGGCCGTCTCAACTATTTCTAAGGCTCTCGGCAAGGAAGACACTAAGGCCCGATAATCTAATATTTTGATATGATGATTGAAGGATATAATACTATAAATAAGATTTAACTTGCAACATATACTCCCTCCAGGTTGGTAAAAGAAGTCGTTTTAGACAACGATACGGTCTCCAAAGCATAACTTTGACTTCATTTTTCTATAAAAATATTTATTTAAAAGTGATATATGTATACTTTTATGAAAGTATATTTCAAGACAAATCTATTTATATGGTTTTCACATTTCCAAACTCAACAACTTAAAAGATATTCATGATTTATATTCCCAATATTTGACCCAAACCTTGTCCAAAATGACTTCTTTTACTGATCTGGAGGAAGTATTTTAGTTCATGAAAAAAAACACTACATCAAAGGCTAAAAGAACGGTAAATAATTTAAATGTTTCTTAGGCAACATATAACATGTTAAAAAAATAAATTGAATTAGAAATTTAGAAAATTATAACCCTATCATGGTAATATGAAATGACTTAAATTTAGAACAAATTACTTGCAGCCTGTATGGCTCGATGAATTAAATAAATCATGGATTAACTAATCGCTTGATGCCTGAAAGCCTGTATGGATTGGATTGCAAGGTCAAAAAGCAAATTGAAGTTGTCACTTGCAAGATTTAGATCAAATAAACACAAAAATCACAGCAACTACAAGTGCAGGCCGCCATGCCCTAAGCCCTATGGCCTATACGGAGTACTACGTGGAGTACCTGATAAACTGAAGTCTTAAAATCACTTACACTTATGGTTACAAGGACAGGGAGAGGGACGGAGGGACTGCAGCGCCTGCGCCGCTGCGTTAGTTGCCGGCTGCCGTTGCTAGCCGAATTCGATCAGTCGTAGTCGATCAAGGACGAACGCCGCAGCAGCACGCCGTCACGCGAGTAGAAGGGAGGCGTGAATACTACTCGTCGCCTCATCGATCGCCGCGGCCACGCAGATTCAATTGGACTCCCTATGGCTGGCGCTGGTATGGGCCTAATAGGCAAATACGTATACTGTACAGGCCTATACTCATGGGCCCCTCAGCGTCATGGCCCCCCGGCTGTCGCACTGCCTACACCCCCCTCTAAGACAGGCCTGCCCTTTCTCCTAAGGTTTTACAAACTTTAACCTCAATAAAGGGAACCGGCCCCTACACGGCACCTGCAAATAATTAAGACACTACAACGTTAAGGATGTGTTGGGGCAGCTCACGAGGGTTTGTAGGGGCGGCTTCCCCTACGAAACCGTTGCTATAAATCATGTGGCCGCTCCTATAAATCCGATTTGTAGAACTGATTTGTCCGTGAAATCTCTTAATTAGGAGTAGAAGAAGCTCTATCAAATATGTCCGTGAAATCTCTCTGCAGTAACAATGGCTAATAGATCTATTATGTCATAAAGGTTGGTGACTTCTATCAGCATGTGTCCACACAAGTTTGTTCTTAAGATTGTGCCAAAGAAGCACATACTTATTTCATTAAGATGAGGTAGGCGCATCTTGTTAACAGGATAATATACACACAGCACGTACGGAGGCATGCCTAATTAAACAACTCCACCGGCTGTTGACTCCACGGAATCCGTATTTGAAGTGCCTTCTCTTTGCAAATACAACTCGAGCGTAGGTAGCTAGGGTTTCGCGACCTAATAATAACCTTTAAGATGAGCACGATAATGTACAGCAAACACGTACCACATCGAAAAGAAAGTTGGTTTGCATATTTGCATAGTATAGGTGGATCATGATGATATGCCTCCATATGCAACGCTACGTGTGTGTTAACCTACGCCACGTCCATTTGCATTTTCTTTCTTTATTTATATACGGCGTGGAGCTGCCCATGCGTTTTGTTTTAATAATCTCTTGGCCTAATATTTCCTCGTGTACTAGATAAGCTATATCATCGTCACGGATCTTGACTCCGCAATGAATAATATATTCCACCCCTTTTTCTTTTCTGAAAAGACATCAAGAGATTTACTGCATAATTTTTACAAAATACAATTTAGACGCACACACATTCCATCGCTATTAGCACCTCCAAAATACAGTGTCAGACAGATCTTAAAATTGACACAACCACATCAAAGACGAGGACTTGAATTGAAGTGGACAATGAAGAATCTAACTGGTTGAGTTACATTCATCAGTTTGCGATTTATCACTAATTTTACTAGACAAGAAAAAAAATATTTAAAAAAGTGTTCAGCCAAGCCAAAGAAATCACGCAAAACAAAACTGCTATAACGCAACTCCCGGAGGTTAACAACTCAAGTGCTATATTTCACTAGTTTTTTTTTGACGTGCACCTACCGATTTAACCCCCGCCCCTCCGCTTGATTCGCGCGGCCCGCGCCTGCTCCGTTTCCTGCGCTCGCATCCGAACCGCCCGCTTCATATCCGCTGCCCACGTTTCTCAGATGACTCACCCTTACCTCTTCCGCACCAGCGCGGCGCTCGTTTCTTCCAGGCCGCCTGGAAGACTCGTCCCGCCTCTTCCACAACAGCACCGCGCGCCCTATGCCTCCTCCCCACACTGCCGACAGCAACCTGTGCCTCCTCCACGCGTCGGTGGCCGTGTCTTGGCTCTGCCTGTCCTCATGGACACCAACGCCGGTGGTCTACATTTGCAATATGAAACACTCGAATGCAATATACATTTGAAACATATGTAACATCTCGATAAAACAATTGCAACATGAAAAACACTTACTGCAACAAAAGACTAGAACAACAAAAATATTTGGAACATATTGTTGCAACATATGTGCGAAAATATATGCAACTAAAAGGTCCTAATATAGCTAGAGGGGGTAAATAGCCTATTAAAAAAATTCTACAAAGCACTAGAGCAATTGATTAGTAAGACAAATAGCGTTATGCAATTTTGTTCTAACTCTACAAGGGTTGCAAGCCACCTATCACAACAATTTTAGTTGCTATAGTCACTAAGACAAACAAAGGCTATGTCACTACGAGCTCTAAAAAAACTAGTTACACTAAAGAGCTCAACTAGGTGAGAAGCTACACTAGCAAGAATAATACAAGCTCTTAAAACTAATTATATTAAAGAGCTTGTTACAACTAGTTTGCGGAATGTAAATGGAAGGGATGTGATCTTTATATCGCCACGTAGATGGACACAATGATTTTTTCCTCGAGGTTCACGTGCTTACCGGCACGCTACGTCCTCGTTGTGTTGACGACCACTTCGTGGTTCGGCGGCTAATTGGCAATCCAAAGCCAAGCTCTCCAAGAGCACCGCAAGAACCTACCGCAACCGCAAGTGAGGTAACTCAATGACATGAGCAATTTACTAGAGTTGCCTTTGACGCTCCACCGGGGAAGACACAACACCCCTTATAAATCACCGGGAGGTGGCTAAGAACAGGCACCACTCTTGCCACAACTCCTCTGCTGCCTCCAAGCCGTCTAGGTGACGGTAACCACCAAGAGAAACAAGAATCCCGCAGCCAAAGATCACTCAAGTGCCACTAAGATGCAAACTCACAAACACAATGCACCTGGATCACTCAATCTCACTTTGGATTAGCAATCAAAAAGGGAGATGAGTATGCTCAGCTCAAGAGGATGTCAATATGATCAAAAGTCCAAGTAGGATCCCAAGAGCCAACCAATACATATTTATAGGGGTTCCAAAAGAATAGAGCCGTTGGGCTCTCAACTCTGTCTTCCCCAATAGCATCGTATGTGTAGGTGCTGCTGCACCTGACGCAGCTCAGCGTCCGGTGGCTTAAGCGCTCGCCCACTCGATGTCTGCCACGTGTCACGTTCGAATGAGGACCTTTGAATCGCCAACGGTCGAAAACTTACAGCACTCGCGTACACTCATTTGCACCGAACGCTACAGAGCCAGCGTCTGGTCTACTCCTGTAAGATTCCAGAGAGGAAAAATGTGCACCAGACGTGTCCGCTGGGGGATGATCGGACGTACCCCAGCGTCTGGTGATCACTCGGCCTCGCCATGCGCTTACGTCATTTGCACTGGACACTGACGCACTGCGTCCGATCGCCTGCGTCCGCTGCCTCGCAAAAATACATTGGACGCACCGGTGTACCGCGGCTAGCTTCCGCTAGCTGAAGCCCTTTGCGCGCGCCTCTGCCTGAACTGACCGGACGCGCAGGTGCCCCCGAGGCCAGCGTCCGGTCACTTCCAGTGACCATTTTCGCCTCTATTTCTTCCAAATGTGCCAACCACCTTATGTATCACATTGTGCACGTGTGTTAGCATATTTTTACAAACGTTTTCAAGGGTTATGTTAGCTCTCCACTAGATCCTAATGCACATGTATGTAAGTCATTATCTAGTGGCACTTATGAGACCAAATAGTCAAAGGATTCTCCCCTTTATAGTACGGCTATCGATCCTAAACATAATCACACCCTCTATGATGTCTTGATCACCAAAACCAAAATCCTATGCAATACCTTTGCCTTGATCTTTTTCGGGTTTTATTTTTCTCTTTCTTCTTTTCCAACTTGAGCCCTTGATCATCTTGTGGTCATCA
This sequence comes from Saccharum hybrid cultivar R570, assembly GCA_038087645.1. Lineage (NCBI taxonomy): Eukaryota > Viridiplantae > Streptophyta > Magnoliopsida > Poales > Poaceae > Saccharum > Saccharum hybrid cultivar. The sequence goes on along the minus strand of JAQSUU010000012.1, from coordinate 35,700,694 downwards.
CCATCATCACCATGATCATCTCTAGGCTCCACCACTTGGCGTGGGACTTATCATTTTATGTCTACACACTTAGCACAATGATTAGTTTCTAGGTTTTATCAATTATCCAAAACCAAACTAGGGCTTTCAGCAACATCCAGATAAAAAACTGTAACAGAACCGTCTAAATTATAAGAGCACAAGTACAAAAACAATCACCGAAATGATCAAATTCTCGCACTTGAGCCCATATAACTCCGGTAGTCCAATGAAATCACGAGGGATTTCAAACCAACCAACATACAAGCCAAGATCATAGTGATTCAACATAACAAGTCACATGTTACAACCATTTCACAAGTAATTGAATATACATCGGAGTTAAACATAGTTATTACAACTTAAGTTCAAAAGTAGCGGAAGCAAAGTAATTTGAAACTAACATTTCTCTTATTTCAAATACATGCCAGTACCAAGGTCGACTTCCAACAAAAGCATTAGAGACGAGGTAACTCAGAAGGATCATGCCCATGATCACACTCTGCCACAAGGCAGGAGCCAACCAACTCTTGCAGCCGCCATGATACATCACAACCTGCAACAAGTGGGGATAAAACCCTGAGTACGACAAAGTACTCAGCTAGACTTACCCATCAGAAACTAGAAATAAGGTGACACCAAGGATCATGCAAGGCTGATATAAAGTGGGGCTAGCTTGACAACATTTTGCATAAAAGTTTAATATAGATGATCACTCATTAATGCTTAAGCATCAAGTTAATTATCATTAACCTATCATCTATATTAGAACCTGTACTAGAGCACTCACTTTATTAGGAGCAAACAATATTAATCATAGCAGGTATAAATTGAGGCAACCTTTCCATCGTGATCCAATTAACCATCAGTTCAATTTAATTGAATCTACGTTGCCGCTGCTCAAGTCAAGTGCTCACTAACCGGGAGCGACGGCAATTCGAATCGAATTTCTATCCAGCTGGAGGGGTATTTCTAACACTCACCCAGTCACGCCTGGCGAGGGCTGCTCAGGTCACCTTTGGTACAGTTCAGGAGCCGCGGGTCCGAATGATGTCGCGACCCCAAGGGCGACACTCTGTCAGGTGATAGGGACTCTAACCCCCTTGGTCTCACGCCAATGTCCCCAAGCACATCCTTTCTCTCCTCCAAGAAGCAACCTACCAGTCGATTCCCGGCCTGAACTGTATTACTCGGATTCGCGGTCGGAACGGCTTATCCGGCCAACTAAGTGTTAGACTGCGTTCAACATGACTCAAGGACGTATAGCGAATCGGTCCTTAAACGACTCAGACGGGGATAGATTCACACCCAAGACCTCCATGCCTTGTTGCTTCACTATCGTTATCCCGCCCGGTCTCATTTCATTTTATTAACACATGGTTCCATTCCACGATAGCACATATCGTCAACCGTGCCATATATGAATATCTCTATATCTCGCAGGTGACAGGAAATCACCTGACTTCTACCGCTTAAAGCAGGGCTAAGCATCTACTCGATCCTAGTCTATGTAGGATTTAAGGATTCATATATCTGGACAAGGAATGATATAATGCAGCAAGGGTTTCCAACCAACTCCTACCACTTAATGCAATAATACTTATAACATATATATATATATATATATATATATATATATATATAGATATATATATATATATATATATATATAATTGCTTTGAAGATAGGAGGCTTATAATGCTCCGGGGCTTGCCTGGGATCCGACTCAAGTTAGAGTATGTCAGATGAGTTCGCTTGGCGAGCATCTTCCAATCTATCACTTGTCCGGTCCTTCTATCTTCGGGATAGACCCACCAACTCTATCTTCGGGTTTGGCTCCACAACACGTCCTTCACGTGCTTCAGCTAGCGTACCTAAATGAGATGCAATAATACATATGTATGAATGCATAGAAGTGCAATAAACAGAGTAATCAAACAAGCATACCAAGGTTCTCATAAACATCTAGAGCTAATTAACTTAATCCTCACAAAGGCATAACATAGAAGACTGCAAATACATCAATCAAGACACAAGTCTTATAAGATCCTAGGGTACCAAACCAAGTACCAACAAAGACATGTGTCACACTTCCAAAACACAAGCATGGCAAGTTAATCAAAGCACTAGAACTAGAAATTGCCACATTCTGGGCATCAGAACAGCAGCTAAGTAATTTAATCATAACTGGAGATCTACAACTTCAAATGACTGGCAAGAAGACATTATGAAAAGCTTATGAAATTATCTATATTTCATTTATAATCATCACAACATGATTCTAAAGTTTAACATGTCGAATTTACACAAACACAGAAACTGGTCTAACAAGACAGAGAGGAAGCAATTCTGTAACCCAACTTTAAATAGCTATAACTCCTAAACCACATGGCCAAATGCCACCAATTTTTAACAGAAGCTAGATACATAAATTATCTACAGCTTTTGTATAAATAAGTTTCACAACAAAGCACATTACCATGAAGAGCTTTGCTAAGTTTCCAGATCTGTCCAGAAACTTCATTTGCAAGAATAATTATTAACTTATGTTGCAAACATATAATTGGACAAAACCAACTTTACCAACATGTCACACATGACTAATGAACATCAGAAAACATAGTGTCAATTACTAAATAAATTCTTTTAACACATTTTCTTAATTTATTTAGATCACTAGGTGGAATTATGACCACATCATAAAGATACTCAATAAATTCTACCAAAATTACAGGGGTCTACAAATACTCTTAAAAGTCTACTGTACAAATTTCAAGCTATTTAGATAAGTACATCAACCTCTATGAAAAAAGTCAATCAACTATTGAAATAAATCATGTGAGAACAGGGAAAACCTAAAACTCAATATTTTCAGTGAATATATGGCCATAGAATGAACCAAAATCATAGAGCAACATCATAATAAGGTGACGGGACAACATTTTCTATTTTATCATTTATATATTATTTATAAGCTATTTATCAAGACATAAACAAGTTAAACCAATAACTTGATCATACAGTAAGCAATGACCATGAAATTTATACCACAGTACATTCATAGCATGGAAAGACTACCATAAAAATTTCACATCATTTGGAGCAACATAACTCAAGATATAAAAATGATAAGCAATATAATATAGATTTCCTTATTTAACGAGGTCAAATCAAAACCTTAAGGAAACAATGAACAACTAGTGTGTTTAATATTTTTCCTAGCAAGTACATGTCATCACAAAATTAACAAAATTAGAATCACTATTTTTGGATGTCCAAAACTCCAGATCTTGCTCTGGTTAGGTTTAACGGCATTTTTAGAGCATTTTTAAAACTTAAATAAAGACATTAGAAAACATCTACAAACATTTAACCTTTTATGACTCTATTACATAGATCTCTTCTCAAGGTTTCCAAAAAGTCCACTTTTACTATTTTTGGAGTCTCCTAGTATGAGATATGAATATTTGAAGATTTACATGAAATCTGAAATTCAAAATCGGAATTACTCAAACCCTGTTGAAATTGCTAGGCGTACCCGGATCTGTACTCCAAACCAAACACTACTTAACTGACGCGAGGGACCCACTGTTCTGTCGGGCCCACCTGTCAACGACCCACAGAGGGACAGGGAGAGAGGATGTCGGCTTCCTTCGTTCACCGGAAACAGAGGAGGTTTGCCGCCGGCCTTCTCCGGCCGGTGAGGTCGTCGGCGGCCGCGGGGAAGTTGTGGAAAAGCTCCAGGGCGGCGAGGCGCGTCCATAGGCGTCCGTAGTGCGGTCCGAGGTGGTCGGTGGCCTGCTGACCACGTGCGCGGTGGCTCCATGGGGGGCATTGCCGATGGCGGCGGGGCCGCAGCGTTCCGCTCCGGTGAAACTCCGGCTGGCGGTTCCATCAAGCACACAACAAGAAGACTAACCCAGAAACCCTAGGCATCGATCTAATTTACCAAAGAATGCATGGGCATGGAGAGATTGGACTCGAGCTCTTGGGCGGCAATGGCGGACGCGCGCGACGTCGAGGCCCGTTCTGACGGAATGAGCTCGGCAGAGCTTTGATTCGCTAGGGTTACAGCAACTATACGCTATGGGTACCCCGAGACAAGATCGAGAAGGGAGGGAAATGGCTCTGGTGAGGGTCGACCACGAGGAAGCTTGAGCTCCGGCCATGGTGACCGAGCTCCGATGGAAAGGAAACCGGGCAACACACCCTATACCTCAACTCAACAACCAAACCAACATGATGATAGTGCAGAGCGAAGCAATGCGGAGCTGGGTGCAAGGTTTGGTGGGCTATGACGCGGTGAGGCGTGCGCACGACGGCGGCGAGGCTCACGACGGCGTTCGGCACTCTGTTTTCCGCCTTGGGAGAGAGCAGGAGGGGAAGAAGAGAGTGAGGGCCAAGGCAGTGGGTTGGTGTCGCCTTGAAGGCTTCCAGGCTCGACACCGTGACCTCCCGTCGATGTACAGCCGCCACGCGGCGCAAACGGCCTGAAACCGGTCGGCCTGGAGCTCAGCTCCATTCAAATTGAAGAACGATGCAGTCCTTCCCATCCGACTGAAACCGCCCCCTTCACGTTCCTATAGCTCTCAAACCGTTTCGATTTAGCTCGAGGAGCAATTGACAAAAGTGTAGAGCTACATGAGATCTACAAAGTTCCCAATACAAGCTTGAGCTGGTTCTGCTTAGTTTGAGAGATATAGTGCTCCAAAGTAGTATACATGAAACTGAAATTCGACCCCAACACTTAGAATTTTTCAGGATGGCTACCAGCAGGGAATTTCTGGGTTGTTAGACATTTTTGGACATGTTGTGCACCTTTTCAAGATTTGTCACCTTTACAACTTTTATTCCTTATAAAATTTTCTACAACTTTGCTAAAGATTGTACTGACATGCAAGATCTGTAGCAAGCACTTTTTAAATAGTCAAATAAAAGGGGTCTAGATGGAGGAACAAGTCAAACTATCAATTGGAGGCTTAAATTGCCACTTTTGTCTACATGAACATTGTTCCAAAAGTCATCCTAAGTGTAACTAAGGTTGTTTAGAGGATCACCAACCACTTTACTTAGGGGTTACATTAGTGTACAAGCATCACAAGCTAGAAAACAATGAAACAATACTATGCATCAATTGTTTCACCACCTTGTTTTAGTTGTTTCAATTTGTTGTTGCAATGTACATGTTTCCCAATGTTTCACTATGGTGTTCCACATGTTTCATAGATGTGTTGCATATGTGGCATTGGTATGTTGCACGAACTCAAGTTGCTATCAAAGTCACTCTTGAATTATAAAACATGTTTCAGTGTTTCAAGGTAGGTTTCAGTTATAGTTCAACCAAGACTTTGGCTTATCATTTCATGTGACTTTTTGATTCCAAACTTCACAAACTTTTCCAGTGCTCACTATAGAGATGTATATAAGACACCTAAAAGAAGTATAAGCAACATTATTCAATATGTATTTTAGATGGGCAGCATAAGCAAGGTGCAACATCCAATGTTTAGGTTAGGCTCATCTCCATAGGTTGACCTTGACATCGTCATTTTCGCTCAATCTATCATGTTTGAGCTCAAACCCACTACTTAATTGGTAATCAACACCTGGGGTGTTATAGCCTTCCCCCCTTAAAAGAATCGCGTCCCGAGATTCGGAATGGAAGATCTTTTAAGGAAGAGAGACACGTTATCCAGTTCTCAATATCTGCTATGGCATTCAGCTACAAAGTTTCAACATCGGTGAACAATTTTGCCAAAGGCACTTTCTAACACTGACTTTTCATGGTCAAATTTGTCTAAAGAATTTCCTTCATTGACTTCTATGAAGCATTGTTACTTTGGGAGGAATCCAAGATAGCATATACTGCATTCTCAGTGTACGGAGATCATTTGGTCCATGAGTGAACCACTCACAAGTATCTGATTCTTTAGTGAACACAGTATAGTCCATATGAACTTGACATTAGACCGAAATATTCAGAAGTATACTCGTTGAAATGGCTCTATGTTCACATGATTTTGAAAAGCAGCTCTCTACCAAAATGGCTTGAGTACAACCTTCCAAAAGGGTGAGATCATAGACGACAAATATACTCTGAGGCTATAGGTTACTGACTAACCAATAGACAGGGTCTATGTTGGTCGTAAAGGTCCCAACATTCAGACACCAACTAAAGGAAAACTACTTGTGGTCCCATGTGTGCAGTTCTCTTTCTCTGACGACAACCCTGTATTATCTGTGTCCGTTGATGGATCAGTGAATGTGGTAGCTGACTCTATCGGCTTCGTATTTCTATCAAATGTTACTTAAGAAGATTCTCTCATCCAAAGGCAACAGTTATCGGGGTTGAATCAGATGCAACCTCTTGGGTAAAAACCTTTATAAGGTACCAAAGTATGTCATTATTAGAAAATTATTACCAAAGAAAGATGTAACGACGCCTTAAGGACAACAAAAGTTGTAATATTTACTAAACCGTGGGAAGTAGTCTACCACCAAGCGATTGAGTAAAATTTTCCTTGGTGACTTAGTTGTACTGTAAGTTGAGTTGACTTGCAGCATAACAACTTTGTCAGGCCAACTTCCACCTGAGGCTTCCTCTTTGGGATCAAACAGCAGCTCTAAGATAGGAATCTGTTGTTTGACACTTCTCAAATTGCTTTCGATTTGCAAATTTACTCGTAGAACCCTTGATCGTCCCAATACTTGTTGATGAGAGAACATAAAAGCAAAGCGAAAGAGTGTCCAATAGGGTCCTTAAGACCACATAAGAGATCGTCCAATGGAGTGATGAACAAACCATTTGTGGCACCTAAGGGCACATGGATACTAATTTGAAATGAGGTCATGCTTTCTCTAATTCTTTGCTTTAGCTGATAGAACACCTTGCAATATCTGTGTGATTGTCCAAGATAGAATTGACTTGATCACAATGGCTCTAGAAGATAGAATACCATGCAAGTTGTTGGCTAGTTAATCAACTTCTTGTTGGTTATTGCTCTGTAAGACTTGGCCTTCGCAGCTACCAAAGAGTCATTACCTAGTTAGAGATTAACCTTCCTATTGGTAACTAATTAGTTGTCTCTCAACACTAAAAAGTTTCAAATCTTCATTCTTGATCACAATAATTGTGGTTGATACAAAGCAGATGGTTGCCATCGAAGTCAGCAGACACGGAGTTTCACCACAGATGGTTGATCCCAATGGTATGGTCATTATGCATACAAAGGTTAAGACTTGAGTAATGTGACAATCGATTCTTATCCAACAGATGGCTTGTCCAACATTAAATGTTGTGTGTCCTGTTTATCCAACAGGAATGAGATACGTTGCTCACTAGATGATGTTCGTCAATATTGAGACAACTAAGTAGAGTCACAAGTCTACCACTTCATGTGGTCTGTTAATGTTTATGTCGGTGACCTGTTCTTCAAAGTTTATCCTCTTAGCAATTTCAGGAGGAAGCTCTACTACTTTTGGTTCGATATAAGGGTCTTTTGATAAGATATGGGAAAACAACCGAGGAAGAAGGTCACGTGAAAATCATATCAGTGTTGTTCTGCAATGGATTATGATTAGAAACCATGATACCAGCGCGTGCCGAGCAGCACAACCTTGTGTGTGCACCCACAGGAGGCTCTCGGTTTCGTCGCGACACCATTAGTTGCTACTCACAACACCATTACTGAACATGCACCCGATGAGAAATTTCAAATGGCATAGATTGGGTTGTCAAGGTAGATGAATGAATTTGCAAGCACATGATTTAGAGGCCATAGCAGAGAGACGTTGCGTCACACTAGCTAACCTTTAGGAGAGGTAACCGTAAGGTCCAACATGGATTTAGGTATGGTCTCCACAACTGGCAATGTACGAACCATGGTCAAAGGCTAGCGTTGACGAGAGTTAACTTGGTTGGTCAGTCGATAAAGGTCTTCACAAAAATGGTAGCAAAACATCTACGACTCATACAAACATATAGGAGAACTAAACTTTAGGCTTTCGGTCAAGCAAAGGCATGGATACAAGCACTCAAGGCAAGCAACCATGTCTACAGGCTTAGGCTCCTAAGAGAGAAACCTAATGGAAGACAACAACCATACAATTACGTATGTGAACTTTGTTTTAGGATAAAGCTATGTGACCCTCGTATGCTCACCGAGGACAAACGAGGTGACAACTAGGGCACTACCTAGATAACAAACATACATACAACATCAGTCAAGCAGACATCTGAGAAAAATTCAAACGATTGAGCTTAAGCAACCAATACAAAAGCACAAGGCTCACCCAAAATAAGCATTCATCTCAAGCATGAACTAACTATAAGTTTAGTCCAAACAAACGTTAATTAAGGAGGCCAACTTAGCAGGTGCCCAGAATCTGGACAGCGGCACAATAGTTACTTGTTTCAACCATAACTAAGGTTATGGACATCCCACAAAAGTGATCCTAGACTTTCTAGAAAGCTTAGAAAGTTTTCCACGCGTTTGTTATTCATACCAAAAGCTAAATCACAGGTTAGCATGGTCAAGCATGCTAATGTTTCAGATCTATACCAACATGGACAGAAAACTGACAAGAACTTCAAAATTGCATAACTAGAGTTCTAGGGACACAACAAGGCTAAGCCTTAACTTTTTGTAAAGCTTATTAAGTTGTCTATAACTTTCTTATTATCATATTAAGATGATTCTATAGCTAACAAGGCCAAACAAGACAAGGAAGACATCTCTGCCCATATTTGGACAGATTCTGTTATTCCACTTTACAAGCTCATAAGTAGAGATTTAGACCACCCAAAATTTGTGATATAGGACACTTTTGAAAGCTTAGAAAAAGTACTACACTTCTTCTATTATCTCCAATGCATGATTCCATAAGCACATAGGTCAAATAAAGCAAACATTCAGATCTGTTCTGAACATGAGTAGATTCTGATAACAAACTTCTAAAATTTATAACTCCCAAAACATAAGACCTAGGGTCACGAAATTTTTGGACAAGCTAGATAAGTAAGTTAGCTACATCTTTGGTATTCTCCATAACTACAGAAAACACCATTATGAGCATGAAAGAATCACTACAACAGAAACTATTCTAGCAGCCAATGCTTAATAAGCAAAACAAAGCTTGCCTTTGTTCTACTTAACAAGAGAGCACATAAACATATTATTCTAGCAGCTCTAAACATTATTACCTTAGACCAACACCAATTTAATTCATTTATGAGAATCACAATTACTGAAATGAGGTCTAAAGCACTTGCAATTGCTTATATGAACAACATATCCACCGCTTGGATAAACTAGAGAACATTTACAGATTCAAGCATGTAACCACAACTATTTTTAGCAAGGCTAAGCACACACTTTTCTTAAACAACATGGAGTAAGACATTCTTGTTTTACTTCACACAAGAAATATAGTGTACCACATCACTCACAAGTTACTTACTATAGAACAAGGGTGAGAGGAGCATAGTTATGTATTAAGCAACAACATGATGATGCATGCTTCGTCCTATTCATCCTCACAAGATTGCCAATCTAAGGTGGTGATCATGTTCTATGTTGGTGGCATAACATGCACTCTCTCGATATATAGCTAGTCGTCAGCTACATTCGACTTACGCATTCGTGGTTAGCGTACCTGCAGAAAATTTTCATTTCAGCCCAACAATTCCCCAATATATGGCACACAATGAAAGCAGTAAGTAAAATTTTTAAGTACTCCCATATACATATACCCCTGTATATATACATGTAGCACCAAAACTACCCGAATCATTAATCACCCACAATTAAGTACCTTCATATATACATGTGTGTAACATGTAAATAATCCAGTAACCAAAACTAGCTCTCCCCTAGACCGCAGGTTGTACGGTCATGCTCTCACAACTCACACTTACCTGAGCGTAGGTGCGACGTTGCATAAAAGTAAACTAGCAACATATATGGCTATTTCATATATCAAGGCTGAAAGCATCTAGGCCCCGAGGTTTGGTTTCGGCAATTGATGACAACGCTTTATTACCATGACTAACGTGTGTTTTGCAGAAACTTTGGTAAGTTAGGTCATGGAGGTTTTAACTGCTTTGGGCACCATGGTATTCATGCCCCTTGATGGAAATCGTTTCGGTTTTCAAAAGAGTGACGTCAAGATTAAGGACGGTTAGTTCCGGATGTCGAGGTTGAGAGACATTTGGAATAGTCATTAGGATCTTCGTTTTTCTCTTTTGGCCGTACTATTAAGGGGGGCATGAGCGGGTAGCTTGACCTAGGCGAGTCCTATGTTTAGGTGTGGTGCACACTTATTAAACTTGGCGCTAGGCAGCTCTAGAATAGCTCAAAGTTCAGTTGGAAGCAACTTGGTTCAAGTTGTGACGCGTTTCGGAGAGTTTCGGGTTGTTTTCCCTTGACCGGACGTGGTCCTCGGCATGACCGGACACGTCCGGTCAGTTCAGTTCCGCGGCTAGGGTTTCAGCTCTGACGACCGGACGCGGTCCTCGCGAGGACCGGACGCGGTGGTCAGAAGTCAACATGTGTCACTTGAGGGAAACACCCGATCGGACGCGACCTGGGTGTGATCGGCGCGTCCGATCACAGTCCAGTAAGGTCCAGAGACGACCGGACGCGTCCGGTCATCACCGATCGGACGCGGTCGCGCGTCCGGTGCGAGTACAGTATGCTCCCTGCACGATCGGACGCGTCCGGTCACCCCTGACCGGTGCGTCCGGTCACTCAGTTGTTTTTCAGTTTTCGACCGTTACGAGCGACCGGCGCGTCCGGTCAGTTCGACCGGCGCGTCCGGTCAGCTCGTGTTTTGCTGAGTTAGCAGGTAACGGTTCGTTTTGTTTGTGGGGTGTATAAATACATCCCCACCACCTCTTTTAGAGGTCTCTTGCTCATTTGATCAGCTGATAAACACCTTTGGAGTACAAGGGAGTGCAAGAGAACTAGTGAGGATAGAGATTTGAGAATTAAAGCTTGAGAGTTCCTCACTAGCGATTAGAGAGTAGCAAGTGTGCATCCACTTTTTCATTTGGGCTCGTAGTGGTCAAGTGAGAGTTCTAGCTTGTTACTCTTGGTGATCGCCATCACCTAGACGGCTTGGTGGTGATTGGGAGTTTGGTGATCATCCGGCAGAGCTTGTGGATGATCCAACTCGTCTTGTGAGCGGTTGTGGGTGATTCACCGCGACGGAGTGTCAAAGAATCAACCCGTAGAGAGCACTTGATCCTTGCGCGGATCAAGGGGGAGCTACACCCTTGCGCGGGTGCTCCAACGAGGACTAGTGGGGAGTGGCGACTCTTCGATACCTCGGAAAAACATCGCTTTGTTCCTTGCCCCTTTACATTCAAGCATTTACATTCTCGTATTTACTTTCATTGCTTGTTTACATTCCTAGACTTGCCATGCTAGACTAGGATTGGAAACTAGGGTGCAAAACTTTGTTTCGGTAGACTCTCTAGGAACACAAGTAGACACTAGGGGTGAATTTCGGCTTGTAGGATTTATTTCTTGCATCTAAATTTTAGAAAAGCCCAATTCACCCCCCCCTCTTGGGCATCTTGATCCTTTCAATTGGTATCAGAGCCGTGTTGCTCTATTTTTTGGGCTTTACCGCCTAGAGCAAGATGTCTAATGGGGAAGGACCACCTCCCACTTTTGAGGGAGACGATTTTCCATATTGGAAAATTCGTATGGAGGCGTACCTCGAAGCCATAGATGTTGGGTGCCTTAGAGCCGCAACCGAAGGGCTTCCCCCCATAAGGGATCCCGCTAACCCAAGTGGTGACGAGGAGAAGTACGACCGGTGGAATGCTAAGGCCAAAAATGCACTCTACCGGGGTTTAGGCAAAGATATCTTCAATCGCGTGCGTAATGCAAAGAACGCTCATGAATTGTGGGAAAATCTTTGTGCTCTCCATGAGGGAACTAAGAGTGAGCGTGAGGAACGCTATCACATAGCCTTAAAGAAAATTAATTCTTTTGAGATGCTTCCCAAAGAAAGTGCTAATGACATGTACACTCGCTTGAATGTTCTTGTAGAGGACCTCAATGCTCTTGGGCTCACCAAAATGAGCCAATCGGATGTTGCAAGGAAGATCTTGAGTGTGCTTCCCGTTGAGAAGTATGGACACATTGTCACCGTGCTTCACCAAAGTGATCTTTCCACCACAACACCGACTCAAGTTTTAGGGAAAATCAATGCTCATGAGATGTACATGCATATCACTCCGGAAGAGGGCTCATCATCTTCCAAGAAGAAAGACTTAGCCTTCAAAGCTAGTCACGACAAGAAGAAGAAGAAGGGCCAAGCCATGATGGTGCAAGAAAGCTCAAGTGAAAGTGATGTTGATGATGAATCACTTGCACTCATGGTGAGAAAGACCACCAAGATGCTAAAGAAGCTCAACAAGAGTGGCATCAAGTTCGATGGCAAGAAGAAGAAATTCTTCACAAGTAGCAAGAGAAAGCCAATCTCGGAGATGGATTGCTACAATTGTGGTGAACTTGGCCACCTAGCTCATCAATGCCCTAGATCACCAAAAGACAAGTACAAGAACAAGAACAAGGGCAAGAAAAATGATTCAAGTGATGAAGAAGAAGAGAAGAAGAAGAACCAGCCATACAAGAAGAAGGATGGTAAGAAAAAAGAGTTCCACAAGAAGAAGAAGGGAGGAAAGGCATACATTGTTGGTGATTGGCTCACCGACATTGAATCATCTTGTGAGTCCTCCGAAGATGAGAGCGATGATGAGAAAGAGAAGGTTGCCGCATTTGTGATGGGGCCATCATCTTCACCATCATCTCCATCACCACCTTCACCGCCTCCTTCACCATCATCGTCCACTACTCACCTATGCCTTATGGCTAAGGGTGAACGAAAGGTACAAAACCATGATAGTGATGATGATGATGATAGTGATAGTGATGATGAATATGACTCACCTTCTTATGATGAACTTGTAAAATTGCTAAACAAATACACTAAAATCATAAGAAGGACTAGAAGTGAAAATAATGATCTTCAAAATGAAAATGAATCACTCTCATCCAAGCTTGAAAATATTCAAAAGACTAGTGGTGAGCTTAAAGTTCAAAATGAAGGGATGTCTTCCACTCTCAAGGAGCTCAAAACCTCTAATAAAGAGCTTAAAGATCAACATGATAAACTTGAGAAGAAGCATGATGAGCTCATCACTAGATATAATTCTCTAAAGGACAAATACATCACATTAAAAATTGATTATGATAGTCTTGTGATGGCTAATGAACTTGCTCTTGAGACACATGATGCTACAAACCATGTTGTTAAGTGTGATATAGCTACATCATGTGATGACTTGATCATTGAAAGCATTGAGCGAGGTTCTAGTAGCAAAGGCAAGAGTGTGGTTGAGTCAAGCAACCATGATGATTATGCCAAGATTAAGAGTGAAAATGAGAAGCTTGCAAGTGAGAACAAGAAGCTAAAAGGTTTGATGGCTCTTGAGAAGCAACCAACAAATGAGTCACTCATTGAAGAAAACAAAAAGCTCAAGCAAGAAAAAGAGCATCTCAAGACCGGCCTAAGCAAGTTCACAAGAGGCCAACATTTGCAAAGTGAGCTCCTCATGAACACCGTAATGAAGATGGATAGAAGTGGTATTGGGTACTTGGCAAATCAAGAGAAGAAAGCAAAAGCTCAACAACAACAAAGCAAGTCAAAGCCCAAGCCAAAGAGATGTGTTGAGTGTGGTCAAGAAGGTCACTTTGCCCATGAATGCAAAACTCCACCACCACAACCTTTGCCCAAGCATGCTAGACCTTTCGCTTTCAATGCTCATTATATGCTAAGAAAAGATTCAAATGGAAAGATGAAAGTCATGTTTTTGGGTCCCCCAAACAAGAATAGGCCAAAGAAAATATGGGTTGCCAAGTCACTAGTGGATAAAGTCAAGGGCCCCTCTCAAGTTTGGGTCCCTAAACAAAAAGCTTGATCTCTTGTGTGTAGGTGAACTACAAGACCGGTGGAACTCATTGGGTTATTGATAGTGGTTGCACTCAACATATGACCGGTGATCCTCGTATGTTCACCACCATTGAAGAGAATGGAATATGTCAAGAGAAGATTACATTTGGGGATAATTCAAAGAGCAAAGTCAAGGGTATAGGCAATATTGCAATATCACATGATCACTTACTCTCAAATGTGCTCTATGTTGCTTCATTGAGTTTCAACTTGTTATCCGTTGGACAACTTTGTGACCTTGGTTTCCAATGCTTGTTCACACCAAATGAAGTGGAAGTTTCAAAGATAGATGACAAGCAAGTGATATTCAAAGGCTTTAGATACAACAATCTTTATCTTGTTGACTTCACCTCCGAAGATGCAAATTTGATGACATGTTTGTTCACCAAGACCTCACTTGGTTGGCTTTGGCATAGGAGGCTTGCTCATGTTGGAATGAACACTCTCAACAAGCTATTGAAGAAAGAACTAGTGAGAGGATTGAAGGATGTGAAGTTTGAAAAGGACAAACCTTGTAGTGCATGTCAAGCGGGCAAACAAGTTGCAAACACTCATCCAACCAAAGCTTTCATGTCAACTTCAAGAGTGCTAGAACTTCTACACATGGATTTGTTTGGGCCTACAACATACAAGAGCTTGGGTGGTAATCTCTATTGTCTTGTGATAGTGGACGACTACTCAAGGTATACTTGGACTTTCTTCCTTCATGACAAATCCGAAGTGGCAAATTGCTTCAAGAAGTTTGCAAAGAGAGCTCAAAATGAATTTGAAGTCAAGATAAAGAAAATTAGAAGTGACAATGGCAAAGAGTTTGACAACACCAACATTGAAGCTTATTGTGATGAAATTGGAATCAAGCATGAGGTCTCTTCAACCTACACTCCTCAACAAAATGGTGTGGTTGAGAGAAAGAACCGAACATTGATCACCCTTGCAAGAACAATGCTAGATGAGTACAACACTCCGGAGAAGTTGTGGGCCGAGGCAATCAACACCGCATGCTATGCTTCAAATCGCCTCTTCCTACAAAAGTTTCTTGGTAAGACCCCCTATGAATTGCTTAATGGGAAGAAGCCGGACGTCTCCTTCTTCCGGGTGTTTGGTTGCAAATGTTACATCTACAAGAAGCGTCAACACCTAGGGAAGTTTCAAAGACGTTGTGATATTGGTTTTCTTGTTGGTTACTCATCAAAGTCTAAAGCATATAGAGTATTTAACCATGCCACCGGCTTGGTTGAAGAAACATATGATGTGGAATTTGATGAATCTAACGGCTCCCAAGGAGCAATTGAAAATTGTGATGATGTAGGTGATGAACCCTTGAGGGAGGCCATGAAGAACATGCCGGTGGGAGACATCAAGCCAAAAGATGATGATGACGATGTACAAATTGTTGATCCACCATCTTTATCACGTGTGCCTCAAGATGATGACAAGAATGAGAGAGTTGAAAATGAAGACACTTATGTCTCTCATGAACAAGCCGAGGCACAAACTCAAGATGTTGATGCTCCCCATCCACCTCCTCAAGTGGTTGATAGAAGAAGCTCACCACTACTTCAAGCACATCCACAAGATCTCATCATAGGGAGTCCTACAAAGGGAGTAATGACTCGATCCCAAAAGCTAGCTTCTTTTGTTGAACATCACTCTTTTGTCTCTTGTGTTGAACCTAAAAATGTAGAAGAAGCTCTTCAAGATCCGGATTGGGTGATTGCAATGCATGAAGAATTGAACAACTTCACCCGCAATCAAGTATGGACACTTGAAGAGCATCCCAAAGGTGCAAGAGTCATTGGAACCAAGTGGGTGTTCCGAAACAAACAAGATGACCAAGGCACAGTGGTAAGGAACAAGGCAAGACTAGTTGCAAAGGGGTTCTCTCAAGTTGAAGGTCTTGATTTTGGAGAGACCTTTGCACCCGTTGCAAGACTTGAAGCCATTCGTATCCTCCTTGCATATGCATCACATCATGATATGAAACTTTATCAAATGGATGTGAAAAGTGCATTCTTAAATGGCTTTATAAATGAACTAGTCTATGTTAATCAACCTCCCGGGTTTGAAGACCCTAGATATCCTAATCATGTTTATAGGTTGTCCAAAGCGTTATATGGGCTCAAGCAAGCCCCTAGAGCGTGGTATGAACGCCTCCGGGACTTCCTCATTGAGAAGGGCTTCACCATTGGGAAGGTCGACACCACACTGTTCACCAAGAAGTTTAATGGGGAGATATTCATTTGTCAAGTATATGTTGATGATATCATCTTCGGATCAACAAATGAAGATTATTGCAAGGAATTTGGTGAATTGATGTCGAAGGAATTCGAGATGTCAATGATTGGTGAGCTCACATTCTTCCTTGGATTTCAAGTAAAGCAAATGAGAGAAGGGATTTTCATCTCTCAAGAAAAGTATACCAAGGATCTTCTCAAAAGATTCAAGATGGAAGAATGCAAACCAATCAAGACCCCAATGCCATCAAATGGACATCTCGACCTAGATGAGGGAGGTAAACCGGTTGATCAAACTCTCTACCGTTCTATGATTGGTAGCTTGTTATACCTTACCGCATCTAAGCCCGATATCATGTTTAGTGTGTGCATGTGTGCCCGCTTTCAAGCGTGCCCTAAAGAACCTCACCTAAGTGCCGTAAAAAGAATCCTAAGATATCTTAAGCTCACCCCAAGCATTGGTCTTTGGTATCCCAAAGGAGCTAGATTCCAACTAGTTGGCTATTCCGATTTGGACTATGCCGGTTGCAAAATTGATAGAAAAAGCACATCCGGAGGGTGCCATTTGCTTGGAAGATCCTTAGTATCTTGGTCATCTAAAAAGCAAAATAGTGTGGCTTTGTCCATCGCCGAGGCGGAATACATTGCCGCGGGGGCTTGTTGTGCACAAATATTATATATGAAACAAACCCTCCTAGACTATGGAATTGTTCTTGAAAAGGTGCCACTATTATGTGATAATGAAAGTGCCGTTAAAATTGCTAACAATCCGGTTCAACACTCTCGCACCAAGCACATTGATATCCGCCATCACTTTCTAAGAGATCATGTTGCTAAAAATGACATATCACTAGAAGGTGTAAGAAGTGAAAATCAATTAGCGGATATCTTCACTAAACCTTTGGATGAGGCAACCTTTTGTAGGTTAAGAAGTGAACTAAATGTGCTTGATTCTAGTAACTTTAAAAAATGAGCGTGTGTTGTCCCTTGCATTGCATTGTATAATATGTCATGTTTAATTTATCGCAATGTCTTTAGGGCTTGGCTAACACGGTTACGATAACCCTTCTTTGGAGGAGTGAAAAAGCCTAACCGTGGATCAAACTTGACAAGCATTCTAGTTTCACCTTCATGCATTGCATTGCATATGCATGGTTGTTGTCCTTGTCGTTTCTTTTCGGTTAAGCTTTGAGCAACCTCTGTGTTCGTCCATGGATAGAGAGAGCATTTTGACGCTCCTAAAGGTTCAAAAACTCTATTGTGTGGCCATACGTTGCTCCTTGGGTGTTTATTGCCTATTTTCTTAAAAATAATACTTGCCTAAGGCAATCTATATTAAAAATTTGAGGGTTTGAGTGAGGTCACTCATATCATGTTCCAATTGGTGTTTATTTGTGTCTTCTTGAATTGGAACCTGATTGGGAGAAGTCGCGTCGCAGTTCGGAACAAAGAAGGGCGAAGAACAGTCACCGGACGCTGCACCGGACGCTGCACCGGACGCAGTGTTACTTCACCACCGCGTCCGGTCCCGGCGTCCAGCAGCGCGTCCGGTCATCCAGAAGACCAACTCCAGATCTAGTGATCGGACGCTGCACCGGACGCGCCTCTGCTGACCACCGCGTCCGGTCCCGGTTACCACCACTGCGTCCGGTCATTCGCGATATTTTCCCGAACTTTCAACGACCGGACTCTGACCGCGTCCGGTCAGTCCGCACCGGACGCGTCAGGTCACTCCAGGAGCTTACTGGAGTGTGACCGGACGCTGCACCACCGCGTCCGGTCATATCGACCACCGCGTCCGGTCATCACGCGTCGAGCGGATCTGACCCTTCATATACCGTTTCGTCCTCGGCCGGTTTTCTCTCACCCGCACGCGTTTCCGCCGCCGCCTTGCCCTAATCGCCGTCTCGCCGTTTCCGCCGCACCCTCATCGTCTTCCCTACCACCGGCGACCTCTTGCCGTGCTCGCGCCGCACCTTCCTCGCCCGCACGCGCTCGTTGCTTGCGCGCTGCTCGCTGCCGCACCAGCCGCTCCCGCGCCGCCCGCAGCCGCACCCTCGCCCGCCGCTGCTGCACCGCGCGCCACCGCCGCCGGCAAGCCGTCCAGCCTCGCCGTGCACCTCGCCAGCAGCAGCCGCAGCTCTCCCGTGCCAACCCTAGCTCGTCATTCATCCTTCGGCCGCTTTCCTCTTCTAGGGTTTGCCCTCTCCCCTGCCTAGGGTTTTGCCCTAACCCGATCTCAAGGTGACAATCTGTTCAATCTCGATCTATTTCATTCAATTTTGTCGCTAGGGGTAACCTTGATCGTATTACTCAGTTGTTTATCTCGACTCGGTCCTTTCAGAGCTCGCTCGTCGAATTCGGGGAATCTCGCGATCTAGGTCACCTCATCTTGTCACAATCGTCTTGTCGATTCGAGGTAGCTTCGCGTTTCGATTCATATCGTATCTCATATGCTTGTTATCTCTAGGATTCGTACCTTTTAGTTATATATGTGTTTATAGTAGATCTCTCTATTCCGTCTTTGCAGCGAGTCTGTTGTGTGTCAGGGTGAGATCAGTTTGCTAAATCCGAGGCCAAGCCTGCGGATACGGATTGAGGCCAAGCCTCTTGAGTGACAGTTCATCATCTTACAGAGGTTCTCAGTCACTGTGTCAGCATGGTGCGTTGCAAGAACGCCGGTGGTGCTCCTGGTGATGGGGACGACAGTCCTCCTCGTCGGTCTGAGATTGCACGTGGGAAGCGTGTCAAGATCTTGGCCAGAAAGAAGAAGAAGACACTCACAGAGGCAGAGATTGCTCAGGCCGTGGCAGACACGGCAAAACAGGCAGAGAGAGGTGGCAGGAGCAGTGGCATACGCATAGGCGAGCGTCGCTTTCATCTTGAAGGTCGACAGCTCGGCACAGAGGCCACTGAGGGCACTGAGGATACTAGAGCTGCAGAGGATATGTCAGTTGATCCACCCACAGAAACCACAGAGGCTCCAGAGGCTACAGCAGATACAAAGGAGCAGCCAGCTCAGTCTCCAGTACGTCGCCGCTCCACTCGCGCCCGTACTCAGGTGTCTCCTAGGCCAGAGGGTCAGCGACGTGGAGCACGTCCTCCTCCCAGAGCTAGAGGTTCACCCCCGGTCGAGCACTTTGACTTGAGGGGTGCTTCAGCACGTCAGGTGCAGGGGTTGAGGTTCGTGGAGGTCAGTCGGTGGTTTCCACCTGTGAGGGATCCCAGAGCTTCAGAAGGATTCTATACCCCTCTTCAGGAGGATTTCTACAGAGCTCTAGTTGACAGCGGTATTGCTTTCCGACCACAGAGGGTCTGTCGACTTGAGTCACTAGTTGAGGTTGTGGGAGAGCAGCTACGTCCGCATCTGTCCTTTCTGCCAGGCTTGTCAGATCTTCTTGGACGGACAGGTGCATACTGCGGCACATGGGTCAGAGAGTTTTATGCTTCACTATGGATTGATCCTGCCCATGATTTCATTCACTTTGCATTCCGAGGCCGCGATCACCGCCTATACAGCAGCAGAGTGCGGGAGATTCTCAGACTCCCAGCTTTTGACACAAAGATACATCAGCTGTGTTATGGTCAGACTCCTCCTCCGAGACGCCCTCACGGCGGGACAGTGCCACCTACAGACTTGGTTCGACCCTGCTTCCGTGAGCCTTTTGGCCAAGGGTCTCGACGCACGCCCGCTAGTTTGACACCACTGGCCAGAGTTTTGGATGCCATAGTCAGACGCACTCTACTTCCCAGACTTGGCTACAGAGAGGGACTGACTCGGATGCAGCTATGGGTTGTTCACCACCTCCTCTCACAGACACAGTTTGATATATGGGATCTTATACTTAGTGAGATGGAGGACACCATAGCTGAGGGCTTCAAGGGTAATCGTCAGTTGCCCTATGCACACTGGATCTGCTTCATTATCAGATCATCTATTCAGCTGCCAGCAGAGATCCGAGCTGAGATATCAGATACTACCACTGCTTTTCCTGAGTATGATATCCGTCAGCTTTGGGCTTCTGTTACCAGAGATCAGGCCCCAGCGCCAGGACAGCGTGTGCGACCTGAAGTTCCTGAGACAGCAGCTGAGCAGGACGCCACAGTTGATGAGCTTGCAGAGGCAGAGCTTGCAGATCTTGACGCTCAGCCTGCTGATCTTCCTGAGGATGGGACATCTGACAGCACTGATGAGGACTACCAGCCCATCCCCAGGTACCGGTCTCCTCGGTCTCACGACCACGAGGCCGGTGGCTCTGGTTCAGCCTCCCGCACAGACCCAGCCATGGTGGCAATTCTTGAGAGGTTGACCCAGGCACAGGAGCAACAGCAACACTAAATACAGCGACAGGCTCAGGACACAGCTGCAGCACTTGCACAGATTCAGGCTCGTCAGGACGAGTTTCAGCGTCAGCAGCTTGAGATCCAGAGGCAGCAAGTCGAAATGCAGAGACAGCAATATGAGATTCAGCGACAGACTGCAGCTAGTCAGCAGCAGTACTTGGACCTCCTGCGCCACCTAGTCACTGTTGGGGTTCCTCCGCCTGCTTCCGTCCTGACTTCTGCTTTACCATCTACTGATCCATCGAGTCAGGGACAGCCGGGCTTCCAGTTCACATCTCCACAGCAGCAGGTTCCCCAGTCTTTCCAGTCCCCGAGCTTCACGCCTATTCACACGGGGTTTACACCATCAAACCAGCCTCGCCCTCACCTCCTGACAGACACATCTTTTGGTGATTTCAGTGCTACCTACAGCGAGTTAACTGGTCAGCCGACGCCCTCGCACACTACATTTGTTACTTCTTCAGGGTTGTCAGCTTCAGAGGCAGCTATCCCTCCAGTGATAGGGACTGGTACTACAGAGACTCTACCTTCGTCAGTTGCCTCCACAGATCCTCCAGCTATTGGCTCGTTACAGGCTCAGGTCACTCAGACGGATCCTATTATTGCTACTACGACAGTACCTGTTCCTGCTGTTCAGACCCAGACAGTTACACAGCCACATGCTTCTTCAGAGGGTCAGCCAGATAGCTCAGATTCCGAGGGAGATTCTCTACACTTCGTGATTACTCCGCGCACCTCGGCACCCGGCATGACTCCGTCTGTCCCCCCGTCAGATTCTTAGATTAGTTTTTTTGGCGCTTGATGCCAAAGGGGGAGAGAGAGTAGTTTCAGGGGGAGTTTTGAGAGAGGGTTTTCGTTTTTCTTTCCTGTGTGCTACATTCATGCATCATATTTTCTTTTCAGTCATTGCTTTTGTGTGACTTGTCGTCATGTGATACACCTTGAGCCTTAATGTTTTATCCAGTCACAGTGTTAGCGCTTGTCACAGTTTTTATTTATAGCTCTAAGGTTGTGCTTCCGTGTCTTACTCCGATTCCTTATGAGCTATATCTGTTTGTGTACTAACGTTCTTTGTCTTATCTCTTGAGTACACTCTTTTGGCTTGGGACACATAAGCATTTCCTAACCCCTCTTTGCTTATTGCTTTTTGCTTATGTGAACCATGCTTGCTCGAAAACCTCAACTCAAATCTTTTATATCTTAGTGTTGTCATCAATCACCAAAAAGGGGGAGATTGAAAGCATCTAGGCCCCGAGGTTTGGTTTCGGCAATTGATGACAACGCTTTATTACCATGACTAACGTGTGTTTTGCAGAAACTTTGGTAAGTTAGGTCATGGAGGTTATAACTGCTTTGGGCACCATGGTATTCATGCCCCTTGATGGAAATCGTTTCGGTTTTCAAAAGAGTGACGTCAAGATTAAGGACGGTTAGTTCCGGATGTCGAGGTTGAGAGACATTTGGAATAGTCGTTAGGATCTTCGTTTTTCTCTTTTGGCCGTACTATTAAGGGGGGCATGAGCGGGTAGCTTGACCTAGGCGAGTCCTATGTTTAGGTGTGGTGCACACTTATTAAACTTGGCGCTAGGCAGCTCTAGAATAGCTCAAAGTTCAGTTGGAAGCAACTTGGTTCAAGTTGTGACGCGTTTCGGAGAGTTTCGGGTTGTTTTCCCTTGACCGGACGCGGTCCTCGGCATGACCGGACGCGTCCGGTCAGTTCAGTTCCGCGGCTAGGGTTTCAGCTCTGACGACCGGACGCGGTCCTCGCGAGGACCGGACGCGGTGGTCAGAAGTCAACATGTGTCACTTGAGGGAAACACCCGATCGGACGCGACCTGGGTGTGATCGGCGCGTCCGGTCACAGTCCAGTAAGGTCCAGAGACGACCGGACGCGTCCGGTCATCACCGATCGGACGCGGTCGCGTGTCCGGTGCGAGTACAGTATGCTCCCTGCACGATCGGACGCGTCCGGTCACCCCTGACCGGTGCGTCCGGTCACTCAGTTGTTTTTCGGTTTTCGACCGTTACGAGCGACCGGCGCGTCCGGTCAGTTCGACCGGCGCGTCCGGTCAGCTCGTGTTTTGCTGAGTCAGCAGGTAACGGTTCGTTTTGTTTGTGGGGTGTATAAATGCATCCCTACCACCTCTTTTAGAGGTCTCTTGCTCATTTGATCAGCTGATAAACACCTTTGGAGTACAAGGGAGTGCAAGAGCACTAGTGAGGATAGAGATTTGAGAATCAAAGCTTGAGAGTTCCTCACTAGCGATTAGAGAGTAGCAAGTGTGCATCCACTTTTTCATTTGGGCTCGTAGTGGTCAAGTGAGAGTTCTAGCTTGTTACTCTTGGTGATCGCCATCACCTAGACGGCTTGGTGGTGATTGGGAGTTTGGTGATCATCCGGCGGAGCTTGTGGATGATCCAACTCGTCTTGTGAGCGGTTGTGGGTGATTCACCGTGACGGAGTGTCAAAGAATCAACCCGTAGAGAGCACTTGATCCTTGCGCGGATCAAGGGGGAGCTACACCCTTGCGCGGGTGCTCCAACAAGGACTAGTGGGGAGTGGCGACTCTTCGATACCTCGGAAAAACATCGCTTTGTTCCTTGCCCCTTTACATTCAAGCATTTACATTCTCGTATTTACTTTCATTGCTTGTTTACATTCCTAGACTTGCCATGCTAGACTAGGATTGGAAACTAGGGTGCAAAACTTTGTTTCGGTAGACTCTCTAGGAACACAAGTAGACACTAGGGGTGAATTTCGGCTTGTAGGATTTATTTCTTGCATCTAAATTTTAGAAAAGCCCAATTCACCCCCCCTCTTGGGCATCTTGATCCTTTCAAAGGCTACCCCTAATCTGACACACTGGGTAGCATAGTGTGGGAGAGTTATCACACATACATACCTTGCCTGGGCGTAGATGCATAAATGAAAAACCCCCCAAGTTAGTACTTATATAAGCCACCTAATAATCCTTATATGGGCATAAGAAAATTGACCACTGCCATATTTATATTTAAAATTTAGATTTCACAAACCTATATATAACTATAAGATGATAAAACTGGTTTTAGAAAACAAAACCTTTGTTTTAAATACACATATGACAAGTTTAATATTGAATCTTGCTCTGATACCAGCTGTAACAGAACCGTCCAAATTATAAGAGCACAAGTACAAAAACAATCACTGAAATGATCAAATTCTCGTACTTGAGCCCATATAACTCCGGTAGTCCAATGAAATCACGAGGGATTTCAAACCAACCAACATACAAGCCAA
Source organism: Saccharum hybrid cultivar R570 (assembly GCA_038087645.1). Lineage (NCBI taxonomy): Eukaryota > Viridiplantae > Streptophyta > Magnoliopsida > Poales > Poaceae > Saccharum > Saccharum hybrid cultivar. The sequence continues at coordinate 35,676,793 of JAQSUU010000012.1, read as the reverse complement.
GATCGTAGTGATTCAACATAACAAGTCACATGTTACAACCATTTCACAAGTAATTGAATATACATCGGAGTTAAACATAGTTATTACAACTTAAGTTCAAAAGTAGCGGAAGCAAAGTAATTTGAAACTAACATTTCTCTTATTTCAAATACATGCCAGTACCAAGGTCGACTTCCAACAAAAGCATTAGAGACGAGGTAACTCAGAAGGATCATGCCCATGATCACACTCTGCCACAAGGCAGGAGCCAACCAACTCTTGCAGCCGCCATGATACATCACAACCTGCAACAAGTGGGGATAAAACCCTGAGTACGACAAAGTACTCAGCTAGACTTACCCGTCAGAAACCAGAAATAAGGTGACACCAAGGATCATGCAAGGCTGATATAAAGTGGGGCTAGCTTGACAACATTTTGCATAAAAGCTTAATATAGATGATCACTCATTAATGCTTAAGCATCAAGTTAATTATCATTAACCTATCATCTATATTAGAACTTGTACTAGAGCACTCACTTTATTAGGAGCAAACAATATTAACCATAGCAGGTATAAATTGAGGCAACCTTTCCATCGTGATCCAATTAACCATCAGTTCAATTTAATTGAATCTACGTTGCCGCTGCTCAAGTCAAGTGCTCACTAACCGGGAGCGACGGCGATTCGAATCGAATTCCTATCCAGCTGGAGGGGTATTTCTAACACTCACCGAGTCACGCCTGGCGAGGGCTGCTCAGGTCACCTTTGGTACAGTTCAGGAGCCGTGGGTCCGAATGATGTCGCGACCCCAAGGGCGACACTCTGCCAGGTGATAGGGACTCTAACCCCCCCTTGGTCTCACGCCAATGTCCCCAAGCACATCCTTTCTCTCCTCCAAGAAGCAACCTACCAGTCGATTCCCGGCCTGAACTGTATTACTCGGATTCACGGTCGGAACGGCTTATCCGGCCAACTAAGTGTTAGACTGCGTTCAACATGACTCAAGGACGTACAGCGAATCGGTCCTTAAACGACTCAGACGGGGATAGATTCATACCCAAGACCTCCATGCCTTGTTGCTTCACTATCGTCATCCCGCCCGGTCTCATTTCATTTTATTAACACATGGTTCCATTCCACGAAAGCACATATAGCCAACCGTGCCATATATGAATATCTCTATATCTCGCAGGTGACAGGAAATCACCTGACTTCTACCGCTTAAAGCAGGGCTAAGCATCTACTCGATCCTAGTCTATGTAGGATTCAAGGATTCATATATCTGGACAAGGAATGATATAATGTAGCAAGGGTTTCCAACTAACTCCTACCACTTATTGTAACAATACTTATATATATATATATATATATATATATATATATATATATATATATATATATATATATATATATATATATATATATATATATATATATAACTGCTTTGAAGATAGGAGGCTTATAATGCTCCGGGGCTTGCCTGGGATCCGACTCAAGTTAGAGTATGTCAGATGAGTTCGCTTGGCGAGCATCTTCCAATCTATCACTTGTCCGGTCCTTCTATCTTCGGGATAGACCCACCAACTCCATCTTCGGGTTTGGCTCCACAACACGTCCTTCACGTGCTTCAGCTAGCGTACCTAAATGAGATGCAATAATGCATATGTATGAATGCATAGAAGTGTAATAAACAGAGTAATCAAACAAGCATACCAAGGTTCTCATAAACACCTAGAGCTAATTAACTTAATCCTCACAAAGGCATAACATAGAAGATTGCAAATACATCAATCAAGACACAAGTCTTATAAGATCCTAGGGTACCAAACCAAGTACCAACAAAGACATGTGTCACACTTTCAAAACACAAGCATGGCAAGTTAATCAAAGCACTTGAACTAGAAATTGCCATATTCTGGGCATCAGAACAGTAGCTAAGTAATTTAATCATAACTGGAGATCTACATCTCCAAATGACTGGCAAGAAGACATTATGAAAAGCTTATGAAATTATCTATATTTCATTTATAATCATCACAGCATGATTCCAAAGTTTAACATGTCGAATTTACACAAACACAGAAACTGGTCTAACAAGACAGAGAGGAAGCAATTCTGTAACCCAACTTTAAACAGCTATAACTCCTAAACCACAGGGCCAAATGCCACCAATTTTTAACAGAAGCTAGATACATAAATTATCTACAACTTTTGTATAAATAAGTTTCACAACAAAGCACATTACCATGAAGAGCTTTGCTAAGTTTCCAGATCTGTCCAGAAACTTCATTTGCAAGAATAATTATTAACTTATGTTGCAAACATATAATTGGACAAAACCAACTTTACCAACATGTCACACATGACTAATGAACATCAGAAAACATAGTGTCAATTACTAAATAAATTCTTTTAACACATTTTCTTAATTTATTTAGATCACTAGGTGGAATTATGACCACATCATAAAGATACTCAATAAATTCTACCAAAATTACAGGGGTCTACAAATACTCTTAAAAGTCTACTGTACAAATTTCAAGCTATTTAGATAAGTACATCAACCTCTATGAAAAAAGACAATCAACTATTGAAATAAATCATGTGAGAACAGGGAAAACCTAAAACTCAATATTTTCAGTGAATATATGGCCATAGAATGAACCAAAATCATAGAGCAACATTGTCACACCCGATTTTAAGGACGAAACCAGATATGCACTATATGTGAAACAAAGGAGTCAAATCTCACATATAGTCGCAGACAAGTGTAATACCAAGAGACAAATGCTTAATAAATAACATACTTAGTATATAAACATAACCTCATAGTGCAAACAACGGAAAACAACTCCGATCTTCGGGTGTAGACTTTGCTCCACAGGAACAAACTGACTGGTTGATCACAAGTCTAAAACTCCAGAGACTATCCTGAGGTGTGGGAAATAGCAAGAGTGAGTCCATGTCGAACTCCGCAAGCATAGCAAGTATAGATCCCATAAACTCATGATCAATGTAACATAATCAATATAAAGTATAATCGATAAGTAAATGAGCATCTTAACAAAACAAGAATCATCATCTTTAATGTAGATGTCTCCAAGGCCGCTCGTATCCGTGAGCACGGCTAGTATACCAGTTTATTAAACTCTGCGCAGAGATGTACACTTTCACTGTGAGTCGTGATTTACCATTTCGCCCGAGGTAGCTAACCTCTTGACCCACTTCCAAGGAAGGTCGGCAGGGTTCACTATGAAGCCTTTCAAAGGTTCGTCTAACAAGTTAGGGCCGCTAGGTTTTCAAAGTCAGTCTGTGTGATACAACCAGTCACAGGGATCCACAGTCTGCTTTTCCCCATTTGCGCCACAAGGGTAACCTCTAACAAGCTAGAAAAGGTCCTCATACCGAGCTAAAGCCAGAGCCATATAGCCCTCACAGTTGTACTGTAAATCCCGGAGGTTCAAGTACAGACAAGATCTTATGTTGCTAAAAAGTCATTTCTCAACCATCATAGCTCTTACATTAATTAAGTCACAAGATCAGGGTCACAGAAAGAATACCCAAACTATACTTGCCTTAGTTTGCACACTCCTGCTGGTCCTGCTGATCTTCGAAGTACTCCTGGCTCCCAACGTACTCCTCACCGTCTGACTCGACCAACACGGCAACATACACATTTCAGGAGCATTCATACATAGCAAACAACCTATAATTAGAATAGTACACCAGCAGTATAAAAACAAGATAAAAAGTTTATGAAAGTATTCTATGCCTTGCTACGGTCACGTCAACACGAAGATCACAAAAATCGGAGCTAAAACGCAAAAGTTACGCGCTAAACAAGGTTCCAATACTAGCTATTAAACTAGACTTAATCGAGAATTTCAAAAACTTTTAACAGGTCTAACAGTAGCACTAATGCGTAGATTACGAAATTACGAACCTAACGCAAGTTGAATGGGTCGAATCGGAGCTAAAACGACGATTTTATAAACGTTTTACTATAGTGGCAATTCTGTAATTAATCTGAAAATGTATTTTTCATATAAACCGAAGAGACTACGCTTTCCGAAAAAGAACGCGCACTCCGGGAGTACGCCAAGGACGGCGGGTTCAAATAGATGAAAGCGGGGGGTCTCTTTAACAAAAATGGACCCCGAAGGGGTATTGAGCTCTCTGAGCCGTTGATCTTGCGATGAGCGGCTCGGATTGAATGGATGAGAGGAGGGCGGCGCAGCCCGCTGGAGAAGATGAGCCCGCGGCGGTGCTCCATGGCCGGCGGTGTGCAGCTCGTCGGAGAAGGCGGCTAGGGCACTACGGTTCTCATCTCGCCAAGCCAAGAGCACCGGAAGAGAGTGGGGGAGATGGCGAGTTTGTCACGGGGCAAAACACGGCCGGAGATAGGCCCGAGGGGCACCCGCCATGGCCGGCGGTGGAAGGGCTCGCCGGAGCTCGCGGGAGCGGCCCTAGAGGCCACCACCCGACACGGGAGAGGGATGGGGAGAAAGAGGGGAGCGAGGCAAAGCTCACCGAGCGGACAAACGGAGTCGAGCCAGCTCGGGGGCGAAGACCGACGAGGTGGGGCGGACGGTGCTTCGGTGGGTCACCGCGGTGGTTCTCCAGGTGCTCAAACGAGTGCGAGAGAGAGGGAACTGGAGATAGGAAGGGCGGAGACGGGGTCACACACTCCTTTTGAAGGCCGGGGCAGAGGCGACGCTCCCACTCGCGTGGGACGTGGGCGCGGGCGGTGCGGTTGCCATGACCGAGCGAGCGACCAGAACGGAAGGGAGGGGGTGGGACTGACAGCTGGGCACGGTGCGTCAGCGACTCAGTTGGGGGAAAGGTGGCGCTGGCAGTTTCCTGGCCGTGTTGGGCCGACCCAGGAATGAGAAGAGAGGGAGGGGAGGAAAAAGGGCCACGGGCCGCGGGGGTTGGGCCAGCAGGCCGAAAACCGAGCAAGGGAGGGAGAAAAGAGAAATTCCTTTCCTTTTTATATTTCAGAGTTTTCAAATTATTTTCAAACTGAATTTTGAAATCATTTTCAAATCTTGTCAAAACAGTCATCACAAAATAAGAGTGCAACAGCATGAACACAACAACGTGTATCTATCCTTATATTTGATTTTATTTATTTTTTTAAATTATTATTTCCCTAAGTTTGAATGCTCACAAAAATACTTTAAATAAATCAATTTCGTTATTTTGAAATAATTAATTTTTTAGGGTGTCACAATTCTACCCCCCTTAAGAGGAATCTCGTCCTCGAGATTCGGATGACTATGATCATAGAGATAATGATTGACACTCTGTCTTTATTCGATCCTCATTTTCCAAATTACATCTTTCGTTGAGAGTCATGAGGCAGTTTCTCAGATCCCAACTGACTAATCTGCCTAAACATGATCATCTCTCCTATTGAGATCCTCCAAAGTTGTTTGTTCCTCTACTCTAACTTCTGTAAACTCATGGTCCACTTTGCTATCCTCGGTGTACCTATCTTCTAATTGGTCATTCTCGTCTTCCTCAGGGGAGAGTCGACTACCTTGATACTCAATTCTTTTCCCTGACGGTGTTGTTAAGAGCATTATGCACCGAGTACCATGAATCACTCCTTTCTGCGCACACAACCATCCATTACCAAGAACCACGGGGATATTAAGTGACTCTAACACAATGAGGGTTACGGTGAAGTTTTCCTTGTTTATGACAAGACTGACGTTCGGGCATATCTGATCTGCCTGTATTTCTCCCACTGGAGTTTGAACTAGCAAAGGCCTCCTCGTTGAACACTTCGCCATCTTGCACGTCTCTACCAGGTCGGCGGAAATGAAAGAATGCGAAGCACTAGGGTCAAATAGACCAAAAACTTGTACTGAGCTTACTTGAATATAACCACCCACTGCTTTGGTAGCTCCATGAATATTATCCATATTCACGTTGCTCAGTCTTCCATTGACATAGTTTCGCTGCGCTTTGCTTCCTTGAGCAGGCTTCTTATGGGCTTTCCTTTTTCGCTTTCGTCGTTGTGGATTCTGACTCAGTTCACTCCCAACTTGCTCTTCAACATTGTTGTTTTGATAGTGCTCAGCTTCATCATACCCATAACATCCTTCAATGGCAGAAACATCAGCATTTTCCCACATCTCAGTGCGAGACGTCATATAGGGCTCCTGAGTCATGGGATACTACACTTCCTGTTATCAAGTGACCAACATCAGCAACACGAGCAAGCATAGATGATCATAATCATGAGCCATCTAAAGGGACAACTCTCACCTTCACGGATCCAAAATTATCAACCTTGTACACTAGACATTTTTGCTTGAGAGTGGCAACTCAATCATGGAGACTAACCAATACTTCCAAATAAAGAATTAAATCTTAATAAACCTTCTTTACATTGGCTACCCCCCTTAAAATAAGGGACACCACATAAGGTAGCTTGAACATTTTGCTAGATGAGCTAACTAGCATCCATACATTCTATTATCCTAATGATTCTTTTGTGCATAGGTAGAAACAAGAAATGTGAAGTTCCTCGCGAGCAGAAAATAAGCAACGCGGTAAAACTGCTACAACTCTCGTTTTGTAATTCCAATGAAGTTCCACCTTATACCGTTGGAAAGCTTATGAAATTTCCTAAAACTTTCTTATAGAACACTTTTCCAAATTCTGTAGATGACTTGGTCGAAAACAGCACATAACAGATTCTGTTCCAATTTTCAGACAACACAGTTGCATCGTCTTGTGATTTTTGTATCTCCCAAACCAAAATAGCTATGAGGGTGATTCTTGCGGCTAGGTAAAGATCTCGATGCCTAATGTTGTCCAGAACTTTCTCATGATTTATGGTTGTTGAAAGACAGATGTATAAGCCAAATGAGACAGACTGCTCTAAAAGGATAGGATGTAGAGAGTCAAAATAAACCAACCCATCTACCTATTCACTAATCCTTATATCTTAAGCCTATATCTAAATGAAATTGTGGGATCCACAAATTTATTGCAATCATTACAAAGATCCAATACAAGCATAGACATAAAGACAATCCAACAAGGCAATATAGGAGCACAACTCAACAATGACTCCACTTGCGATGCTATCGTTTTCTTCGTATAAAGGGAAAAGATCCTAATGCTTCTCTTTCGATATCGCAAGAAGATGGAAAGATGAGGTTCTAAAAGCATACCAATTCAAAGAGTGAAGATGAGAACAAAGACTTTTAAAATAAGCAACAAGGCAGGGATAATATCAAGGGCAAGGATACAATATAGAAAAAAAATACCAAGGTTTATAGAACAAGGATTGTTATAGCAGTTTCAAAACCTTAACACTACCCATTTCTAACTAGGCTTGCGTCCTACAGTCAGCATTGCTCTGATACCACTTTGTCACACCCGATTTTAAGGACGAAACCAGATATGCACTATATGTGAAACAAAGGAGTCAAATCTCACATATAGTCGCAGACAAGTGTAATACCAAGAGACAAATGCTTAATAAATAACATACTTAGTATATAAACATAACCTCAGAGTGCAAACAACGGAAAACAACTCCGATCTTCGGGTGTAGACTTTGCTCCACAGGAACAAACTGACTGGTTGATCACAAGTCTAAAACTCCAGAGACTATCCTGAGGTGTGGGAAATAGCAAGAGTGAGTCCATGTCGAACTCCGCAAGCATAGCAAGTATAGATCCCATAAACTCATGATCAATGTAACATAATCAATATAAAGTATAATCGATAAGTAAATGAGCATCTTAACAAAACAAGAATCATCATCTTTAATGTAGATGTCTCCAAGGCCGCTCGTATCCGTGAGCACGGCTAGTATACCAGTTTATTAAACTCTGCGCAGAGATGTACACTTTCACTGTGAGTCGTGATTTACCATTTCGCCCGAGGTAGCTAACCTCTTGACCCACTTCCAAGGAAGGTCGGCAGGGTTCACTATGAAGCCTTTCAAAGGTTCGTCTAACAAGTTAGGGCCGCTAGGTTTCCAAAGTCAGTCTGTGTGATACAACCAGTCACAGGGATCCACAGTCTGCTTTTCCCCATTTGCGCCACAAGGGTAACCTCTAACAAGCTAGAAAAGGTCCTCATACCGAGCTAAAGCCAGAGCCATATAGCCCTCACAGTTGTACTGTAAATCCCGGAGGTTCAAGTACAGACAAGATCTTATGTTGCTAAAAAGTCATTTCTCAACCATCATAGCTCTTACATTAATTAAGTCACAAGATCAGGGTCACAGAAAGAATACCCAAACTATACTTGCCTTAGTTTGCACACTCCTGCTGGTCCTGCTGATCTTTGAAGTACTCCTGGCTCCCAACGTACTCCTCACCGTCTGACTCGACCAACACGGCAACATACACATTTCAGGAGCATTCATACATAGCAAACAACCTATAATTAGAACAATACACCAGCAGTATAAAAACAAGATAAAAAGTTTATGAAAGTATTCTATGCCTTGCTACGGTCACGTCAACACGAAGATCACAAAAATCGGAGCTAAAACGCAAAAGTTACGCGCTAAACAAGGTTCCAATACTAGCTATTAAACTAGACTTAATCGAGAATTTCAAAAACTTTTAACAGGTCTAACAGTAGCACTAATGCGTAGATTACAAAATTACGAACCTAACGCAAGTTGAATGGGTTGAATCGGAGCTAAAACGACGATTTTATAAATGTTTTACTATAGTGGCAATTCTGTAATTAATCTGAAAACGTATTTTTCATATAAACCGAAGAGACTACGCTTTCCGAAAAAGAACGCGCACTCCGGGAGTACGCCAAGGACGGCGGGTTCAAATAGATGAAAGCGGGGGGTCTCTTTAACAAAAATGGACCCCGAAGGGGTATTGAGCTCTCTGAGCCGTTGATCTTGCGATGAGCGGCTCGGATTGAATGGGTGAGAGGAGGGCGGCGCAGCCCGCCGGAGAAGATGAGCCCGCGGCGGTGCTCCATGGCCGGCGGTGTGCAGCTCGTCGGAGAAGGCGGCTAGGGCACTACGGTTCTCATCTCGCCAAGCTAAGAGCACCGGAAGAGAGTGGGGGAGATGGCGAGTTTGTCACGGGGCAAAACACGGCCGGAGATAGGCCCGAGGGGCACCCGCCATGGCCGGCGGTGGAAGGGCTCGCCGGAGCTCGCGGGAGTGGCCCTAGAGGCCACCACCCGACACGGGAGAGGGATGGGGAGAAAGAGGGGAGCGAGGCAAAGCTCACCGAGCGGACAAACGGAGTCGAGCCAGCTCGGGGGCGAAGACCGACGAGGTGGGGCGGACGGTGCTCCGGTGGGTCACCGCGGTGGTTCTCTAGGTGCTCAAACGAGTGCGAGAGAGAGGGAACTGGAGATAGGAAGGGCGGAGACGGGGTCACACACTCCTTTTGAAGGCCGGGGCAGAGGCGACGCTCCCACTCGCGTGGGACGTGGGCGCGGGCGGTGCGGTTGCCATGACCGAGCGAGCGACCAGAACGGAAGGGAGGGGGTGGGACTGACAGCTGGGCACGGTGCGTCAGCGACTCAGTTGGGGGAAAGGTGGCGCTGGCAGTTTCCTGGCCGTGTTGGGCCAGCCCAGAAATGAGAAGAGAGGGAGGGGAGGAAAAAGGGCCACGGGCCGCGGGGGTTGGGCCAGCAGGCCGAAAACCGAGCAAGGGAGGGAGAAAAGAGAAATTCCTTTCCTTTTTATATTTCAGAGTTTTCAAATTATTTTCAAACTGAATTTTGAAATCATTTTCAAATCTTGTCAAAACAGTCATCACAAAATAAGAGTGCAACAGCATGAACACAACAACGTGTATCTATCCTTATATTTGATTTTAATTTTTTTTTAAATTATTATTTCCCTAAGTTTGAATGCTCACAAAAATACTTTAAATAAATCAATTTCGCTATTTTGAAATAATTAAATTTTTAGGGTGTCACAAACATCATAATAAGGTGACGGGACAACATTTTCTATTTTATCATTTATATATTATTTATAAGCTATTTATCAAGACATAAAAAAGTTAAACCAATAACTTGATCATACAGTAAGCAATGACCATGAAATTTATACCACAGTACATTCATAGCATGGAAAGACTACCATAAAAATTTCACATCATTTGGAGCAACATAACTCAAGATATAAAAATGACAAGCAATATAATATAGATTTCCTTATTTAACAAGGTCAAATCAAAACCTTAAGGAAACAATGAACAACTAGTGTGTTTAATATTTTTCCTAGCAATTACATGTCATCACAAAATTAACAAAACAAGAATCACTATTTTTGGATGTACAAAACTCCAGATCTTGCTCTAGTTAGGTTTAACGGCATTTTTAGAGCATTTTTAAAACTTAAATAAAGACATTAGAAAACATCTACAAACATGTAACCTTTTATGACTCTATTACATAGATCTCTTCTCAAGGTTTCCAAAAAGTCCACTTTTACTATTTTTGGAGTCTCCTAGTATGAGATATGAATATTTGAAGATTTACATGAAATCTGAAATTCAAAATCGGAATTACTCAAACCCTGTTGAAATTGCTAGGCGTACCCGGATCTGTACTCCAAACCAAACACTACTTAACTGACGTGAGGGACCCACTGTTCTGTCGGGCCCACCTGTCAACGACCCACAGAGGGACAGGGAGAGAGGATGTCGGCTTCCTCCGTTCACCGGAAACAGAGGAGGTTTGCCGTCGGCCATCTCCGGCCGGTGAGGTCGTCGGCGGCCGCGGGGAAGTAGTGGAAAAGCTCCAGGGCGGCGAGGCACGTCCATAGGCGTCCGTAGTGTGGTCCGAGGTGGTCGGTGGCCTGCTGACCACGTGCGCGGTGGCTCCATGGGGGGCATTGCCGATGGCGGCGGGGCCGCAGCGTTCCGCTCCGGTGAAACTCCGGCTGGCGGTTCCATCAAGCACACAACAAGAAGACTAACCCAGAAACCCTAGGCATCGATCTAATTTACCAAAGAATGCATGGGCATGGAGAGATTGGACTCGAGCTCTTGGGCGGCAATGGCGGACGCGCGCGACGTCGAGGCCCGTTCTGACGGAATGAGCTCGGTAGAGCTTTGATTCGCTAGGGTTACAGCAACTATACGCTACGGGTACCCCGAGACAAGATCGAGAAGGGAGGGAAATGGCTCTGGTGAGGGTCGACCACGAGGAAGCTTGAGCTCCAGCCATGGTGACCGAGCTCCGGTGGAAAGGAAACCGGGCAACACACCCTATACCTCAACTCAACAACCAAACCAACATGATGATAGTGCAGAGCGAAGCAATGCGGAGCTGGGTGCAAGGTTTGGTGGGCTATGACGCGGTGAGGCATGCGCACGACGGCGGCGAGGCTCACGACGACGTTCGGCGCTCTGTTTTCTGCCTTGGGAGAGAGCAGGAGGGAAAGAAGAGAGTGAGGGCCAAGGCAGTGGGTTGGTGTCGCCTTGAAGGCTTCCAGGCTCGACACCGCGACCTCCCGTCGATGTACAGCCACCACGCGGCGCAAACGGCCTGAAACCGGTCGGCCTGGAGCTCAGCTCCATTCAAATTGAAGAACGATGCAGTCCTTCCCATCCGACTGAAACCGCCCCCTTCACGTTCCTATAGCTCTCAAACCGTTTCGGTTTAGCTCGAGGAGCAATTGACAAAAGTGTAGAGCTACATGAGATCTACAAAGTTCCCAATACAAGCTTGAGCTGGTTCTGCTTAGTTTGAGAGATATAGTGCTCCAAAGTAGTATACATGAAACTGAAATTCGACTCCAACACTTAGAATTTTTCAGGATGGCTACCAGCAGGGAATTTTTGGGTTGTTAGACATTTTTGGACATGTTGTGCACCTTTTCAAGATTTGTCACCTTTACAACTTTTGTTCCTTATAAAATTTTCTACAACTTTGCTAAAGATTGTACTGACATGCAAGATCTGTAGCAAGCACTTTTTAAATAGTCAAATAAAAGGGGTCTAGATGGAGGAACAAGTCAAACTATCAATTGGAGGCTTAAATTGCCACTTTTGTCTACATGAACATTGTTCCAAAAGTCGTCCTAAGTGTAACTAAGGTTGTTTAGAGGATCACCAACCACTTTACTTAGGGGTTACATTAGTGTACAAGCATCACAAGCTAGAAAACAATGAAACAATACTATGCATCAATTGTTTCACCACCTTGTTTTAGTTGTTTCAATTTGTTGTTGCAATGTACATGTTTCCCAATGTTTCACTATGGTGTTCCACATGTTTCATAGATGTGTTGCATATGTGGCATTGGTATGTTGCACGAACTCAAGTTGCTATCAAAGTCACTCTTGAATTATAAAACATGTTTCAGTGTTTCAGGGTAGGTTTCAGTTATAGTTCAACCAAGACTTTGGCTTATCATTTCATGTGACTTTTTGATTCCAAACTTCACAAACTTTTCCAGTGCTCACTATAGAGATGTATATGAGACACCTAAAAGAAGTATAAGCAACATTATTCAATATGTATTTTAGATGGGCAACATAAGCAAGGTGCAACATCCAATGTTTAGGTTAGGCTCATCTCCATAGGTTGACCTTGACATCGTCATTTTCGCTCAATCTATCATGTTTGAGCTCAAACCCACTACTTAATTGGTGATCAACACCTGGGGTGTTACAAAAACGATTGCAACAAATGTTTGGAAACAAACGCAACATTCTGAACAAACGCTTACAACATGCTTCTGAAACACTTGCAAACATATGCAACATGTGAACCATCCCCCTGATCTACTTTTACAACATCCATAAGAAACAACTGCAACATACCTTTGAAACGACTGAAGCACTTGAAACATACATTTGTAACATAGGAGAGGAGAAGCCTGGGCTGGTCGATTCCAGCCGTCAGGGTCGGAGGTAGCGGCGAGCGGTGGCATACAGTCACCATTGCCACAAGCCCACCAGTACCGTGCTTGGCTCGATGACGACGGTGGGGGATTGGGGGTGAGGAGCGCCATGGGCGCGCGGGGTGGTGGGAGCTCGGTCGCCGGGGTGAGACAGGGTGTTGCCGGGGGGTGGGGAGGGCGCTGCGCTGGGGTGAAGGAGAGCTGCCCACTCCCTTGCAGCACCGTCGTGCCAACCCCCATGGATTTCGCTCCTGCTCCATGGATCTCGTCAGGGTAGGGGAGAGGGCCGCCAAATCTGTGAGCATTGGGGGCTCCTGGTGGGGGAGGACCCCGGGCGTTGGTGTGCTGTGGCAAGGGATGAGGAGTGCGGAAGGGGCAAGGGCAGGAGCGGAGCGAGGCGTGCGGATGTTGATTTTGTTTTTTTAGGCGAGCGGCGCATGCGGCGGTGAGTGGAGCGAGGCGTCCAAAGCCTTCTGAACGTCTTAATAGTAGCATTATCGTTTATTTAATCATGCCTACCAAGATCCGAACTCTATGTCTTTGGTCTTGGTATCATATTCAGTTGCATCCACTAATAGTTTAAAACCAATACAAAAGTTTAACATTATTACAGATTAAGATATGCACGATTCACTTTATACATTTTAACATTCTCGATATCAACATATAAAATAACCTAGATAGGAGGATGACGCATCACATAATTCGTTTTTGTTGTTTGGACCTGTGGAGCTGCGTGTGCACATTGCTTTCTTGACCTAATCTTTCCTCGTATTTTATATATCGACACCCGGTCAATAAGCTGCATAATCAAGATTAGGTACACGAATGAGTTGAGCGGATTCAAGAACAACAGATTTGTGGGCTCGCGGACAATCCTTTACAAGCTTACACCTCTAATTGCGACTGATCTTGACCAGGTTCGGTAAAGCAAGTTCATCAAATGCTAAACAAGAACAGACCAGCTTGACATATAACTGTTACTAATGGATTTGTCGTCATCAACAACTAACGACAATGTCACCAACATGGTCCCTATAGCTCTTATTACGTAGAGGCAAGGGTTTCCAAGTGACAATAGAAATAATGGGTCAGAATATATAATCACATATACTTGTTCTATGGTTCAAAAGTAGCACACACTTTAGGTTCTCTTTGGAAGAGTAGGAAGAACTCTTCCTGCTCGAACTTCTCTTGTCACAACACTGCACTGTAGGATAAGTCATTTCTCTCACCTCCCTCAAATGAAATAGAAGCCGGTAAAGCAACTTTTCTTTTTCTTTTTATTTCATCGGCTCGTTAAGCTACTATAGGGAATCAAAGCTACAATGAGTCCCAGGCGGCGTCAGTTTGTCAGGGTTTTGGCTCCTACGGAAATTGCTCTGTCTCCCTTACCGTAGCAGTCTCCTCTACTGCAGCAGTTAATTTTTTTTTTGAAAACCATTCGCCAAACACAATTACACAGTGGCAGCATGGGTAATTTTGTGGACACTGAATGCTTAGGAAGGGAGGATAATAGGCCATATACCACTTCGTTTTTGCCTCCATCTCGTGTGTGTGCTTCTTGCGTGCAGTACTTTTTCTTCTGGTCATTTGGTATAGCTTCATCAAGAGGCGGTTAAGGAGCCCGGTTGGTGAACCCTCCCAAGACGGCGCGTCGTTAGCTAGCATGAGAAGACGACTATGAGGCGAAAAAGGGTGTCTTTTTTTCCTTATTACGTTGGCAGCACCTACCGACCATATATTCCAAGCTGAAGCTCGTCGTCGTCGTGCTCGCGCATCACCATTCGGCAACAATGTGGCCACCGGATGGTCCGCCCCCAAATCCATGCGCCCCAGCAGAATATGCCGCCACCGGTTGCATCTGTCCTTTCGGCCCATTTTGAAAGGCAAGCGCCACCAACACCGAGAGGGATTATCAGAGAATCATCCATCAGATCAGAGATCACAACAAGTAACCTCGAGTACTCCCACTGTGTTTAAAAAATTGTTAGCACTAGTGATCTGTGTATGCTCACGTGTGCAGTGTGTGCTGGCTTGCTACTAAGGACAGTGCTGTTGATCACTCGATCATGCCAGCAAATTAAAATACTACATGGCCATCAGTTGCTAGGAGGATGTGCTATAATTTATATATTTCTCAGAGTCATAAACAAATAAATAAATAAACGAACATTCATATGTTCCATCCATTAAAATATGAGGTATTTATTTAACTTGCTGTGTATACTTCCTCCTATCGCGAATATAACTACTATACGGAAGAAAGAAAACCCACAATGATCTGCAGACGTTATATGGAGTACATATTACATATTAGTCAGAGTTCAACGATCTTTGAAAGGTAGTGTATCTGGGACATTGTTAAATTTCAAATCTTCCGCAGCAAGTTTCTTCAGATATTATCGTTTGATTTGATTTTGGATCACTTGGACTGATTGTACAGTTGTAGTACCCTTGGACTTGGCGACTGGATCAAAGTAGTGATAAGGTAGTAGCTTTGGAAAAAAAATTAACAAAGCTCCAAGTACTACATCGTCCTTAATTGCCTAGTGTAGATATACGTATAGACTAAAAAAAAAAAGTAAGGATCGTACGTAACTCGTATGCCCTGGCAGAAACGAAGACTGTCAGGGTGTGTTCACTTCGCGAAAAGTATGTGAAAAGTTACTGCAGTATTTTTCATTGTTATTTGGCAAAATTTGTCTAATTATAGACTAACTAGGCTCAAAAGATTCGTCCCGACATTTACAGACAAACTATGCAATTAGTTATCTTTTTTACCTATATTTAATACTCCATACATGCGTTAAAAGATTTGATGTGATGGGTGGAAGATGAAATATTTTGGGTTGAGATGAGAAGTGAAAGGCCTCAATTTCCTAGCCTGAAGAAAGTGACTGACAATGGCAGAAACGAAGACTGTCAATTTCCTAGTCTGAAAATATATAATTAATTAACCCGCTGCAGTGCACATCTCACAGAGCCCCGGTGCATAGCCAATTTGTATAAAAAATCTTTCCCGGCAAGCTGTTCCGTTATTTTCATCAATTTGACTGCCGATCACTTGGAGCGATTTCAAAGCATCATCAGCTCCTGATCAAGTCAATGGTGAGGTAGTGCCGTAGAAAAACGAAATGCAGTACCGTGCTAGACTGCTAGTACATTGCCCGTCGTCCTTGCCTGTAATATATACAGTAGATGTGAAAATTAAAAACCAGCTTTAATTCGTATTCCATCCATCCAAAAAGAATATACGACTCATTACTTAAGAATTTAAATAAGATCTGACCAATTTATAGAAAATAGTATTAACATTTATATCTCTAATAAATCTACTATAGAAATATATGTTGTATGGTTAATATAGTGATATTTATTTATTATATATCATAAATATTAGTAGTACCTTTTTTTAAATATATTTAGTCAAATTAGAAATCCTTTTTAAATATATTTAGCCAAATTAGAAATGTTTGTTTTCTCGTAGAACGAGATGTACATTTTCGGAAGGGAGGGAGTAAACGGTATACGGCATATCCAGGGTGGACAAAGAAAAAAGCGACGAGTGTCAATTTTCTTGTCCGAAGAAGAGGAAAGGACGGAAGCCGTGTGAAGATCACCGTGGTAGTGGAGTACAATGGCAAGACCACTTGGAGTGGAGGGAGCCTCTGCTTGGGCCGGCAGTGGCAGTTGCGGCACTGGGCACCGGCAGGCAAGGGTGGCCATGAACCCCGCCCGCAGCAGGCAGCACGTTAGCAGATGAGGATGCCGTCACGTTTCTGACCCCGCCCCATCCCACGCACGCACGTTTCACCCATGGAGACGTGCAAGGATCGTCGCTGAACGCACTGCAGTGGCCCAAGGTTTGGTTCACTGGGCGGCGAGCGGCGTGGTGGCCGATGCAGGCCAACCTGAGCATCGGCCACACGCCTCCACCAAGCAAGCCGGCCCGGGGAGGCAGAGCCAGACAGCCACAAGGGAACCGGAAAGCCAGCCCGACGCGACGCCAAAACGGCACGAGGGACTCAGGACTCAGGAGGCAGCCGCCCATAAAGGAGGGACTCAGGACTCAGGAGGCAGACCACGCGACGCTTGCTGCTGCCGCGGTGACCTCCCCAGACCCCAGCGAGCTAGTACTAGCTACCAGCCGCCTACAGGGCACAGGCAGGCGGCACGCGCTCCAGCACTGAGGGAGGGAGGCCCTGCCTGCCACCCGTGCCGTCCCGCCCCTCCCCCGCGGCGGCCGAGAGAGAGAGAGCGCCGAACCAGCCCCGCCGGCGCCGCGCGATTCGCCGATGCCCAGCCATGAGGCCTGCTGCGGCACCATGTTCTGGGTGTACCTCATGTCCTGCTTCGGGCTCGTCATGTTCGCCGGCCTCATGTCGGGCCTCACCCTCGGACTCATGTCCCTCAGCCTCGTCGACCTCGAGGTGCTCTCCAAGGCCGGCACGCCCAGGGACAAGCGCAACGCCGGTACTCCTCCTCCTCCTCCTCCTCCTCTTCGTTCCCAGGGACACTTGCTGCTGCTTCTGATTAGCAGCTAGCCTTGTTTCTATTCTGATTCTAAGCTGTGTGTGTCACGTGTTGCCCTCGCCCCTCTCTCGCGCGGCGCGCAGCCAGGATCCTCCCCGTCGTGAAGAACCAGCACCTGCTCCTCTGCACGCTCCTCATCGGCAACTCGCTCGCCATGGAGGCGCTGCCCATATTCCTCGACACGCTCGTGCCGCCCTACGTCGCCATCCTCATCTCCGTCACGCTCATCCTCGCGTTCGGCGAGGTGCTCTACTTGCTTTCACTCATCCATCCACTTGCTGATTCGGTTCCTGCTGCTACGTCGCCCTTTCGTCCTGAAAAATAGTTCCCCCCGTTTGCTTCCTGATGAATGAATTGAGCCACCATCTGATTCCGTTCCTCCCCCTCCTCCCGCAGATCATTCCGCAAGCCATCTGCACGCGCTACGGGCTCAGCGTGGGGGCCAAGGCGGCGCCCGTGGTCCGCGTACTGCTCATCCTCTTCTTCCCCGTCGCCTATCCGATCAGTAAGGTACGTTACGTGCTGCTGCTCTGATTTGTTCCTCGTGCTTGAAAGAGCCTCAGTGAGGGATTGGAGCCTTGTGCTTGGCGGATTGTCCGCCTGAATTTGGGATGGGACGGCACAGATGGGTGGCCGGGAGCAGGATACAGATCGATCGCTAGCTGGTTCATTATTTTAATTTCATTTCACAACGAAAAGGGATTTTCGCTCCATGCTCGTCTAGTCGTCCAAGTTACACGGTGTCATTGGCCCTTCGTCCTTTTATAAAATTGGATGGATTGGATTGCGCACGCTGACTATGAAGTCACTTATTTAACTTGGTATCCGCCCAATGACACAAGAAGAAGTAACTGGAACCGTGAAGCAAGAACCGTTGTCTTGATCTTATAATGTCGCCGGATTAAGTAAATGGAGATGTCTGTATATATGCACAATTCTAAATGTGGCTGACTCATTTAGGGCAAACCAGTTCCAGTTAAAGAACAGTTTAATCACTTCCACGATAACCTGGCTGTTACCCATTAGCAATTCTATGGAATTAATTATACATCTGATTGTGAAGTGAATGCCACAACTTGTCAATTCTATAGAACGTGAACGTCAGAAACATATTTTTCACCACATAAAAACAAGGCAACCAGTTTGGTTGAGGGCACCAAACTTCTTATTGCTGTAGCATATGTATGTGTTACTTACGCTTTGAAGTACCTTATTTGATTCTTATAATTGTCTCCATTTAGTTGTTGGACTGGCTACTGGGAAAGGGACATTTTGCACTAATGAGAAGAGCTGAGCTAAAGACGTTAGTTGATATGCACGGCAATGAGGTTAGTATACACTTCTCTTTGAAAGTTTCATATCCAGTTTAAATATTGTCATATGTACCTATCAGTTTCTTGCATTCATGTTGTGCTATTTCATTTGTTACATGTTTATGCTGCTTGAATTATTGTGCCTATTTTACTCATGCAACTCGAAAGTTATCTTAAAGTTCCTCATTTTCTCGTTCATTGGATTCCAGATAACCTTTTTCATTATGTTCTAGCACTTAATATGAGTGAACAAGGACGAACGCCCAAACAGTTGTGATTGCACATTCCTATATGACATCAATATTAACTTTTTGACTTTTATTTAATTTTACCTCTCAACAACTAAACAACAATATTGGCTACCATCTAACTCATGGTGTTTTGTTACTTTGTTGTTAGGCTGGAAAAGGTGGAGAGCTGACTCATGATGAAACCACTATCATTACAGGAGCTCTGGAGCTGACTCAAAAGATTGCAAAAGATGCTATGACTCCTATATCCAAAACCTTCTCACTTGACATAAATGCTAAGCTGGACTTGTATGAATCTTTCAACTTTGAGTATTTGCATTCCATAATTGTTATATTATACTCATAGAACTACTTGATCTTTCTGTAGACACACGATGGGTATGATAATGACTAGAGGGCATAGTCGTGTTCCTATATACTCTGGGATTCCAAGCAATATTATCGGCCTTATATTGGTGAGTGACCTAAATTGATTGCACTTTTGGATAACATCAATTGCTACCCTGGTCTATTTTTTAAGAGGATAACCCTTAATGTCAAAAAAGAATGAACAATTTATAAATTTCCTATTTGTTTGTTGACCAATAGTAAAAATCGCTCCTTTCAGGTAAAAAACTTGATTACTTGCCGAGCTGAGGATGAAGTGCCCATTCGTAATGTTACTATCAGAAAAATTCCAAGGTATCACCAGACCAGCCCAAGCCCCTAGGGGCAACCATAAATTATTTCTTATTTGTGCAATCTTATTTTGAGGTTCATAACTGTATAAGAACTCATTACGTTCAATATATTTTTCATAAATGTTTTGGATAATATGGGTGCATATCTTTCTCCTTAGTAATCTGTATTGATTGTCTTCTAATTTCCACAACATGTTACCACTGTTCTGTACATCAGGGTGGCTGATGATCTTCCTCTCTATGACATTCTAAATGAGTTCCAGAAAGGTCACAGCCACATGGCTGTGGTAGTTAAACGAACAAAGGAAGCAGGAGCATCCACTGAAAAGCAAAAGAGCACAACTGCAGATTATAAAATAAACCCCAAAGATGCTCATGCTGATGGTACATGCCTTTTAATTTTTTGTAGTAATTTTTCTGCTGTGATTAAGCTTCACTCTAAAAATTGTGTTTCTGTGTATGCAGTACTATTCCATTAGCCTTTTGCTGATCACACACATTTCCAGGAAATGACTGTGATTTGTCTTTGGCTTTCAGGCTCATCCCCTTCTTCTGCTAGCACTGCTGGAAGTCGTAGAATTAACATAGAGAAGCATGGAGACGGGCGCTCATATAATAAGAAATCAGAAAGGAAGCGGGAAAATATTCTTGATTTTAACACCGATCCACTTCCAAGGTATTCAATGGATGAGGAGGCAGTCGGAATAATCACGATGGAAGATGTCATGGAAGAACTTCTACAGGTTGCGCATATTCGTAATTAGTTCCCATGGTTTGGAACAAGCATTTACATTGTTCACACCATCACCAGCTAATGATGTTATATGAGTGTTCTCCATAACCTATGGAAACATCATTTTGCAACATTTTATACATCTTAGGTACTATTCAATTAGTAGAGAAACTAGAAAAAATCATAGTTGAACTTGAATTGTGGTAATTTGTTTGTCTTCTCTTTTTTTTCTCGAACAAAGTTTTGCTTCTCTCAGATATTGTAAACTGACATGACTCTCTTTGCAGGAAGAAATCTATGATGAAACTGATGAGTATGTTGATGTACATAACAAGTATTTCACTAATTCCCACTTATTCTGAATAGCTATTCTAAATCTATGCCACAGCTCATGATTTTCTTGTTTTGTTACAGGATCAGGATAAACATGTTACCTCCAGGCAAATCACTGTCACCTACTATATCTCCTGGTGGTGGACCCTTATCTCAGGGGCTTCGAAGAACTCCTATGGCATCTCCGTTCTCACCATATCACCATGGTAGTTCTGTCTTACGTTCCCCAGCTTCGAACCATGGTCAGTCACCTGGGATTTTGCCGACAATACTTTCTCCTGGAAGATCACCTACTGCACAAGCACCTGGGCAAAGTTCACCAACTGGAAGTCAGGTGAGCATTCATTTTGCGTTAATAGACTGTTGTGTGAACTGTGTACTTAATTTTTTCAATAACTATTAAAAGAAGTCTCGAAGGTCTCAATGTTGTCCTCTTATTTGGTAGGTTTCAATAAATTCCAATGGCCAACATAAAAAGGACGGTGAGAGCTAACATCCCAGAAGATTGTTTTTCAGATGAAGACCTCGTCTCAAGATTCAAGACGGCATGCATGATCAAATTATGACATTTCTAGCGTAGGATTAAGCTGCAAATATAAGTAGCACAGCACAGCGCTCTTGTATGGTTATTAGCCCATATTTATTGATTGCTTGCCTGTATATATATCTGCTTCAGCATCCGGACCTCAGTATGGCCTAATCCTCACTATGTATTGTAGAGGTCTTCCTAAGGACTCTCTCTTTTTGTTGTCGTCCTGTAGTTATCAGGAGAGGGGAAAAAAGTAAGCGTTGGACTGAATTTATTTAAGCAAAAATTAAGCCGATTTTGCGACTTGCCCTGGCCCCCTCATCTCAGCTGGCTTTGCATTGTTTTCCTGGACTCGGAGGAGACGACAACAATTCAGATGTGATTGTGCAGAACAGCTCTCGATCTTCATCGTTAACAATAAGCTGGCTTTGTGTATACTGATAGGCTCAGGCCTAGTCAATGGTTGGTGTGTCAGCAGCATCAATAGAATGATCAAAGTGTTGCAGTCAGCTCCTGGTCCTCCGCTACATGCCTGCTAGCTCTGCTGTATCTGTGTCCAGGAAAGGAGCAATGAGATCTCACCAAGTCGCCTGGTTGGTACGATCCCGAATCCCGATCCGTTGAGAGTCTCTTAAATTATTGGTTATGAGTGATCTCTTTTTTTTTGGGTTTGAGTGGTATTGTCAATGATGTGAGACACTGCGACGAACCATAGAAAAAAAACGTGCCCAGATGAGCTACTCCTCTTGCTCTTGGCATTGGCTCTGCAAGATAGCGCTGGTGCCGTGGTGCGTGCGACTATCTTGCAAAGAGAAAGGACATCTGGTGCAGAGAAATTCAGGGGCAGACAGTGCCGCTGGAAAGAGTGTAACGACCACTCGGGCAGCCATGCCCTCTCCCAAGTCCCAAGTCTTTCCACTCAACGGGTGCGGTGCAGCTCACTGAACGACGACTGCAGCTGCGGCGGATCCGCGTTGCCGAGCCCGAGACCGGACCCGGACAAGGCGCCGTTCGTTGAACTGGCCTATCAGCCCGTCACTCACACAGTCACCCATCTTCTAGAGACTCGTAAAGTTCTTTAGACTCGTATGCTTGCGACCGAAGGCACGGGCCGATGCGCGCACCGCTCGCCGGCCTCTGCCTGTGCCTGGCTTCTAGATTCCAGCGTGCCCCTGCCCCACGACAGCCCACGCATCGGTTTCGTGAGCCGAAGAAGATCCGCCGCCCCTCTGGACGCGACGGGGGCCTGGCGTGTATCGCGGTGCGTCCCGCGCCACCACCACCACGTTCCAAGTCGCCGGGTCGTCGCGCTCGCTCGCACCCATCCATCGATCACCGCCACCACCGCTTCTTTTATATCGCAGCGGAGCGGCCACGAACACGAACAGCGAGCAGCGCCCAAACACACGACTCCACGCGGCTACCTGCGACCATCCGCTCCCGCTCGCTCGCTCCATCGTCGGCGGAGTGGTGGGCAACGATCGCGCGCGCCGAACGGCAACCGGGTCGATCGATCGAGGTGGTAAGGCTGTGGGACCGACGGAGGAGTCGGCATGCTGCAGGCGACCTCCGAGCGGCGGGCGGCCGCGGCGGGCCTGCTGTGGGTGCCCGGGATGAGCCCGTGGCCGACGATGGACGCGGGGTTGTCGGCCAGGGCGCAGGAGATCGCGCTGCGGCGGGAGGAGATGCTGGGGATGCTGCACGACCTCCCCGAGTCCGAGTACGAGCTCTCGCTCACCGACCTCGTCGAGAAGGCCGACGGCGACGGCGGCGAAGCCGAAGCTGCGACCGCGGCCCCCGCGGCGAAGACAGAGGGGAAGGACCCGGGCACCGCGCGGTCGGCGTCCGGCGGGCAGCAGCAGGCGCCGCTGGCAGCGGGGAAGCCCGAGCGGAGGGCGTCGGCGCGGCGGCGGGACAGCGGGAGCGTCGGCGGGGGCAGCTTCCGCAGCAGCAGCGACGGCGTCCTGCTCAACTTCTACATGCCGCGGTCGCTCACCCGGAGCTTCACCGCGCCGCGCCACACCCGGACGCCGTCCGCCTCCGGCTGCCGGAGCCCCAGCGTCACATCCGACTGCAACAAGGGGTAACAAATATAATCGATCATCTCCAAGCTCCAAAACGAAAAAAACAAACAAACAAATTCAATCATCTCCAAACACTGCGTAGACGTTTGCCATATGACTTGAATACTTGATTGATCAGTTTAATTTGATCCCAAAACACGTAGAATAATATGAATGGCGAATTCATATGTCTGTTTTTTTTAATAAAAAAATGACAGACCCACAAGTGTGCAAGTATTATTGCTCCAGTTTTAGTTTTGTTGAATTAGGAATATTCTTGGTTTGGTTTGGTAATCGTACTATAGTATAGGGCCCCATCAAATCAGATCCATGCGTTGAAAGTTGGCACAAATCCGAGCTAAGTAATCCAAAGCCGGCACGACATTTCCAATGGAAGCACGCTTAGTCGTCGTCTTCTGAATACAAATGGTCGTAGCTGAGGTGCTGGGTGCCGCCAAAGCCAAGCTGTGTTTCAGGCTTCAAGCTGAGATGTGTAGACACTTCCTTCCTTAGTCTAAGTGTCAAGTGTCCACTGCCGGTGGTTTATCCCATCCCTGTCCGTCCACGTATCATCGTACAATGTATTAGTACTGCTACTTAGCAGCGTGATCATGCATCATCATGCACCTATCAAGTAGTAGCTCGGCAGTAGGCAGGCACTGAAGGCTGATAGTGATAGCCAAGGCCTGTGAAAGCGACTCCTTTTAAAGCATAGATAGGTTGATTACCACACAACCACACCTTGGAAAACGTCTTCGTACCAGTCAGCCCGTAGCTGCCGTGGTAACCACGTACTGTTAAGTGAAGCAGCAGTCCATAGCACTCTTGTTTGTTAATTTGGTGACCACATACAGTTCAAGTGCGTGCATGGCCCAGCTGGTTCGATTATTATCTTGATGTTTGTGATGACTGATATAATAACCGATCGATGCGCCGTGCTGTTGGTGGTGGTGCAGGGAGAGGGACCCGGACGCCGAGACCGTCAAGTGCTGGTCGTTGCTGTGGGATCGGCGGTGGCGCAAGTCCAGCCGGCGGGACCCGGGAGCGCCGCCCGGCGAGAGCGATTCCGCCATCCGCACCGCGTCGGCCGCCATCCTCAAAGCGGCCAAGCACTCCGCTCCGCCGTCCAAAATCTGAGCCGTTTCTTTTCGTCTGCTGCCGGATGCGTTGCTGGCTTCCAGTTGCAGCTCTGTGCTGTACGACTGTCTGTACATATGCTCTGCGTGTGATGTGTACTGAATTGCTGATGCGTTTTGTTTTAGCTTGCTCGCTCAGTGTCTCTAATATACTAGTAATATTCACTTGGATTGGACTGTTATGTACGTAGGCTTGTACTTCCCCAGGCTCACTCCATTGAAAAGAAATGGAAAATACAGCTGGTCAGACAAAAGCAGTGTGTTGATATACATATACTGAATCAATGAGGATATGAACTTTCAGTTGCAAAATTTGAACTGACAGCAGAGCTTTCTTCTAATTTCAGGACGCGTTACCAATGGGGATAACTCTTCCCATGCCATTGCAAAAATGTTTTAAGTCCTTATTCTCTCCATTACAAATGGGTATTTCTTCCCATGCCATTGCAGAATGTACGATCCATTGCAAACGTAATGCAGTACCACAAATTCACAATATCTAACCTATGTTCATCTAGCGCGTCAAGCAGAATGAAGCACGCGCCGCACCTTTCTAACCAAAAAGCTTAGAATCTCTTCTTGACAGATTTTTCTACACAACAGCACCGCTAATAAGAAGTTCACAACAAAACACGAGAAGAAAAACCCAATCATCCACAGATTACAGATGGAACTGTGCAATTAGTTTTTGATTTTATCTACATTTAGTACTTCATACATGTATCACAAGTTTGATGTGACGGGGAATCTTTTTTTGCATAGTGCACTTTTCAATGGATCTATGAAAAATGCACTATGCAAAAAAAAGATTCCCCGTCACATCAAACTTGCGATACATGTATGAAGTACTAAATGTGGATAAAATCAAAAACTAATTGCACAGTTTTGTTGTACTTTGCGAGACGAACGTTTTGAGCTTAATTAGTCAATGGTTGGACAATTATTATCAAATACAAACGAAATGCTACAGTATATTTTGGCACTCCAAAATTTGGATCTAAACACAGCCTAGCGGAGCCCTTATTTGCCACCTTTCCTCATGTCTTATTGCAGAAATCCATCTATTGCTACTCAACGTCACTCAGTCTCTGGAACTCTGTATCAACAGGGTATGGGAAAGGTGTCATGTTCAATGTTTAGCTAATGAAGAAGACCCATTAGAAGCTATTATGTGCTTACATTTGAAACCTTTATCCAAGACTCAAGTGTATTAATGGCTTTCCCGGACCGCTGTGTCTCCTGTGCTAGTGCAACACCATCATGTAAATTCTTCACTTTACCACTGACAAGTAGGGATGCAGCGGCATTTAGAACCTGTGTAGCAAAATAGGAATTAGTCTAAGCTTATAGACACCAATTGATCATTACAAGTGCAATCCAATTCTACAATTTTTAATCATTTTATTTTAAGCAGGTACTACATGAAAACTGTTTTGTACTAAAAAGTGGTGATCAAGACACCAAATTTTAGTCAGCAAGCTGCTTAAAAAGATCTTGGGTACAGAACATTGTGAATCCATTAAGATATATGCAGCCATTTCTTCAGGAAGTATAAAATGCACAAAAACTGGAAAGAGGTAGCTAGGGATAACTTACAAGGGCATCTGCAATGGACCCCCTTTGACCAGCAAGAACATCCTGGAGAACTTTTGCATTAAATGCTGGATCACCTCCTTTCAGATCTTCCAATGTACAACGAGGAATGCCAAAATCCACTAGATTGCAATACATACAGAAGATGTTAGATCAAAGAATTACATTGTTTCCCTTCATCCACTAGTTCATTGATTTGGTTATCATATACTCCTACTTCAGCAGTAACCAAACATATATAACATAGAAAAGAAAGCAGACAATATGAGTTGGAAGTGCAAATTGATGCGACCAAAATAAAATGATAACGCGTAAAAGCATGCCCATTGCAGTCTACTTTTGCAGATTTCAAGAGAAAAGTAAGAAATACTCTTACATGGATCGAAGAGCATTTTTTCAATCTTCCCTGGAGTAACATCAAGGACATATCCAGGACCTGCAGCAATTAAAAAGAATCTTCTGTCAAATACATAGTTGACCAAGAAGATACGAGGTAACTTCTTCTGTAAGCACAGCCATTTGTAGCAAAACAGTGGCACCAACAGAGTGAAATCATTTGAAAGTGTGCATACCAAGTGGGCTTATTTCATCCAAACCCTTTGAATGGACGACCAATGCTCTCTTCATTCCAAATTTCTGAGCAGCCTTAGCCATCTTGGTAACCTATTGCCAAAAGATTGCAACGCTTTGGGTCAATGAGTATTGCATTGGATCAAAAGTAATCATATGGAGCTTGTTATTGTCAAAAAAAATATGGAGCTTGTTAGATTATTTCTATTTTCAATAAATCGCTATTACATTTGTAGAAACTATCAACAATATTTTCTCCAACAGAGTAAAAAAACTGAAAAAGAGCATTCATCTGAAAGACTTTGTTTAATGGATTGACTGAATCTTCTAGCTGCTTTTATCTGATCTCTATTTTATGATGATAATCATGGGACATACTATGCTTGTTGTATAGTTGCATCATACTACTACAAGATAGGACTAGATGAACGTATACTTACTATGTTTTCATGGTAAACACCAATAACAGCATGAGGCACCCTTGCTGGATTCAATAGAGGACCAAGGATATTGAAAACTGTCTTTATCTTAAGCTTCTTCCTCACAGGTCTGACAATTTTCATTGCAGGATGATAATTTGCAGACATCATGAATCCAACACCCACCTCATTGACACATCGTTTAATACCCTTGCAATAGGAAAGGTTAGCAATGTTAAGCTATTAATCCCACTTGTCAGCTAATGCTAAGATTGAAATACAGTACATCAAGGTTAGTCAAGGACAGTGGACAGAAAGCCTTTTTTTTTGGTAGGGGACAAAGAAACATAGTATTATATAACAATAGTAGATTCATGCACTCAGAGCACAACAAGGTTGGAAGGATTGACTATGCGATCAGACCATATAGTGCACAAAACAGAATCTGAACATAGCCTATTTAAATCAACTAAGCGTGAGCAATTTAAACTATCTCTCGATTATAGAATCAATGGTAGGTATAGCTGATTCATGTATGTTGTAGTTAACCACTCAAGAGTATAGTTCAAAAGTTTGACAAACAGAGATGTTATTAGAGGCAGACAACCTTATTTTCACTTAACAGTACATTCTGGAAATAGATCATATAATAGATAAACCCAGAAGTGAGGAGCATGAACTAGACATGAGCCTATACGTGTTAAGCATATTGTCAAACTCACGGAGAAAAGTAATCAAATGAGCAGCCAGTTTGAAAAACTGAAACATCAAGAAAGCAGCAGCAGGAGCATCTCTGGATAAATATTCTCCTAATCTACGAATTGAATTTGAACTAATGGGTGAAACTCAATCCGTAAATGTTGAGTTATGTGGAAATAAATTCATAAATATGAAACACCTTTCAGCCTCAGGATGTGACTGCTTAAATCACACAAGTTTACCGGTACACATAATCATTGTTTTGAGTTTTGACTATATAATCTTGCATTGTAATCCACACACAATAATTGGATACTAACACTTCACATGTGTCTCCTTTTGTACTAATAAGCATGTTGTAGAAATAAAATAAAATTGAGAGGTCCCAATCTTCATATTAATCATACTATAGCCATCACACAGCATATTTCTCTAGAGAAAGGGGCACCTCCTGGCTCCCTTTCACTAGGATAGTCAGATTTGAATTTTAATTTTCCATACCACTTCTGTGGATGGTAAGAGGCCCGTCAGTGGCATCCTATGACCTGGTAGTAGTTCAAAGGTACGACGCTAACAAATGGAAAAGTCACAGGACAATAGAAAACAGTGCACTAGAGGAGCTGCCATCGTGGTACAGTAGGCAGAATCTGGTGATTGATTAAGAAATACGTGTCGGTACCTCAGGTCCAAGCTCGATGTTGACCCCAAGCGCCTCCAGCACATCGGCGCTGCCGCACGCCGACGAGCTGGCCCTGCTTCCTTGCTGGTCAACGCAATCGACGCATCAGCAGAACAGCCAACGTCCAAACCTAAGGTCGATAATCCCAAAAGCGCAAAACCACGATACCTTAGCGACCTTGGCGCCGGCCGCGGCGGCGAGGATGGTGGACCCGGTGGAGATGTTGACGGTGTCTGCGCCATCGCCGCCGGTCCCGACAATGTCGACGGCATCGTCCAGCCCGTCGACCCGGACGCAGCAGCTCAGCATCGCCTTCGCTAGCCCCACGATCTGAAACAAAGTCGGCGACAAAAACCCAATCAGCGGTCCGCAGAAATAATCCAAGCCGTCCCGGGCTGCCGGTAACGAAATCAGCCGCGTCTCACGAACCACACCTCTTCGTAGGTCTCGCCCTTGGCCCTGAGGAGGACGAGGAAGGCGGAGATGCGCGCCTCGTCCTTCTCGTCCAGCAGCAGCCGCAGCGTCGTCTCCGCGTCCTCCTCCGAGAAGTCGGTCCCGCCGATCAGCGCCTCCAGCACCTGGCGTCACCACCACCACCACCACGACAGTAAGTGAAATGAAGCGCCCACCACCACCACACCCAAACGAAGAAGTACAGCCGCTCAACGGGGACGGGAGGGCACCTTGTCGAAGGAGCCGATGCGCGGCGCGGCCGGCGCGGCGGTGGGCTGCACGGCGACGCGGGCGCCCGCCGAGGAGCGCGGACGGCGCGGAGGCGAGGGGTTTGGGGGAGGCGAGCTTGAGCGACGCGGCCGCCATTGGTGCCCGCGCGCGCGTCCGTGCGCGCAGTGGGGGATTCCTTCCGGATTCTGGCGTGGGATGAGACGGGGCAGGAGGAGGCACCGCACGAGGAGAGGGCCGTCCACGCGAGCAGCTTTATGCACAAAAAACGGAGAGCACACTTTTGGTCAGTACGTAGATGACACGGCGGCTGATGGCGAATTTGATTTGATCTCCACCAAACCACCTAGCCTCCGTGCGTGCCGCTGGTAAACAGTGTTTGTCTTTCCAGCATACTATGATCGATGCTGCAGCAGGCGTATGAACTTTTCATCTGTACCGTAATCCCATTTTTTAAGCACAATGTAATCCCACATCCCCCCAAAAAAAATCGACTTATAGATTAACTTTTAAAGTTATTGCGAGTCAAACTTTTTAAATTTGATTAGAATTATAAAAAAAGAGCACCAAGATCTATGACATTAAATTAATATTATTAGATACACCATGAGATATATTTTTATTGTGCACTTATTTGGTATTATAAATATTGACATTTTTTATAAATTGGTTAAACGTAAAACATTTTGACTTAAGATAATTCTAAAAGTTAATTTATCTGGGGAGGAAGTATTATCATATGATCATCTCCAAGATATCAAGATGATGTCTTCAGATTTGTAAAGTTAGCTTTTTATCGTGACTTCATCATCCTCGAGATTTGTCGGCTTACTCTTTCGGATATGTTGATAGAGTAAGGTGTATGTGCACATATATGAATGTTTGTACTGTGATTCGAAAAAAAACAGTGGTTATAAATGTAAACAATTTGTTTTAAGGGTATGTTTGTTCAGTTAGGGCTAGTTATTAGATGGACTAAAAATTAACCTAGAATAGTTAGTGTTGGCTTAGTAAAAAATTTGTCTCAAACCTACTTATTAGCCCCTATTTAGATAGATTAGGATTTAGAGCATCTCTAAGAGTACCATATTTTCCCTCCCAATCCTTGTTTTTAGCAAGATAAAAAAAACCTTTCTAACAACTTATAATCTATGCTCCTAAATTTTACGCACTTGGGAAATCCTCCCCTGTCGCGCATAACTTTACGTGTACTAGCAGTCGCGCGGATCCCGTGCGTATCGGTCAATCTAAAGGTGGAAGGGTGTGGGAAACAATAAGAAGTAGGAAAGAGTTCCTGATACAAATGTACGGGAGACAAAGAATATAGAAAAGTGATTACAATAATTTAGAAATAGTATATGATTCCTGACGTAAAATTGTTTCTGTGTTTTAGGGGTGAATCATCGGAAACTCTTGGAAATGATCTTTTTCCTTTCCAATACACCTTTTCAAAAGTTGCAAAACTACATGTTATTAGGCGGAAAAATTAGGATACTCTTGGAGTTGCTAACTACGCTTAGTCCCATGCATACAAGCACAACCTAAGTCGGAGTCTCAAACCTAAACTGGGCTCTAAACGTTTGTGTTTCTGTACGACTGTACGCCTATTTGACTCGACGTACCAGCAACAGAAACCCAACTTGCTCATCTCGTTCGGCGGCGATGACGATTGACAAGAAACGAGATCTTGACCATTCTCGCGTCTCACATGGGTTATTTTTATTATTATATCTTCGAGATGGGGTTCACGTGGTTTCAAGACTAGATCATCCTCGATTTGCATTTGTGAAATCCAGCCATCTCAACAAAACTCAGCCGGGCTCCTCAATCCTCATCAGAGGTTGTCTCGTTTGGCACGATTCCAAACGAGCCCAGTTTATCAAGCTTGTAATTTATTTTGAAGAAAAAAAAGATAAACGACTTCTTACAACAACGCACGGAGAAACCGAAACCAACCAGAGCTCCATCAAACGAAACGCGTTCACCATGTGCTTCAATAGCGACAACCTGAGTACTAGCAATCTACTAGCATAGTACTGTATGTCGATGTTTCGCACACCCGCATTTGGCACATCTGTCCAGTCCATTTGTCATAAAAAAGACTGTACATCTCGTTTTTCAAGAGAATGATCATTCACGTTTAACTGAATTTATTTACAAAATATGGTTTCAACACTTACAATTTATTCATGATTAATCTAAATAGGTTTATTTACTATAAAAAATTATTAATATAATAGGTTCATTTATTATAAATAGGTTTATTTACTATAAAAATAGTATCAACATCTCTATCTCTAAATAGGTTTATTTACTATAAAAATATATTCATGATTAACCTAATAATAGTTATTTGGCATCACAAATGTTAGTTTTTCTTTATAATTGAACCAAACTCAAAGCTAAATTTTCTATAAATTTAATTCAAACTTAAAATTGTGTGTGCCCTCTTTTTTTAGATGGTTTGTGCCCTTTTTGTGATGAGGGAGTACAGACGAAGAAAGAGTGACAGATGTGACCCGGGGTTTGGTGGGTCGCGGTAATCCACCGCTGCAGAAAATTCCAAGGACCCGTGGAGAAGCATATACGTTGCCGTTGCCGGTAACTGCCCGGCGCCCGGTGTCCGGCGGTCTGGTGCCGGAATTTGCACGGCGTTAGGCCACCTGTGGAGCATCAGCATACCTGCGAAGATCATCAGTCGCAGGTCAAAATTTCCTTCACTCTGTTCGGCTGGACTGAGATTCACTGTGTAACGGCTTATGCTGAGCAGCCAGAACAGTTCAGCCTCCAGCCAGCCAACACAGATTCAAATATTCAAATACAAACTTCAATTCAAATAGAAGGCGCCAGGAGGAACCAAACTAGGATTTTTGCCGCCAACTCCAAAATCACAGATGCACTACATGTCACGGCAGCAGTTCTAGCTCCCATCGCAGCTAACATTACAAACCAGTCCTAGGTTCAATGACAGCAGCAGTTCTAGCTCCAAACAATATTACAACACATTACCCAAGTTCATTAGCCCCCACTCTAATCAAATTATATATTAAGTCTTTAATATGCCACATATGGCCGTCCAAGAGGGTACACCAGTACCCATGTAGTCAATGCAAAATTTGTAGAGGATCTCACTCCACTTCCATCCCCGACGACCAAAAGGGTTCAACAACACCACCAGTTCACATTAATCAACTCTACCATCAGCTGCAGAAAACATCACATGTTACAACCCCGCAACTGAAATCTGTACACAGAGTTGAACTCAATGGAACCAATATGTCCCTTACCTAGAGCATACACACTCCACACGCCAATAGCAATGGCGTTATGTACAACCTTCATTTCAGATCCCGCATTCAGCTGAATCCATTCGTCAGACAGCGGATGCGCATTGGGCACCTGCAGTGGCCTTCGATTGACCCATCTGTTGAAATCTTTCAAGAAATTGTGCAGGCCAAAACAAGAAACAATAAGCCTTGACTGAGTCTCTATATCATATTCAGGAATTAGCAGCAGGATCTTCCACTTCTCCTTCATCTGGCCAAAACACCTCTCAATCACATTCCTGATCCTGGCATGGTGAAAATTATGTCTCCTTCGTACCCTGTGGCGCGCTTCTCTCAAACACACTCAAGTGGTACCTTTCCTTTCGATAAAGAGTTAGATACTTGTTGTCCAGTTTGTATCCTGCGTCCGCAACATAAAACTTTCCTGCACAATGCACAAACCACAGGCAAAAGTTAATGCATGTATCGACATATATGGCACTTATATATTTTCAAGAATCATGATTGAGTATCAATTCACTATATACCTTCCGGTGGGTGTGGGAAGCCATGTCGCTGCTCACATTCCTTGAGAACTGTCATATCATGGCATGCCCCCTTCATCCCAGCCCCCACATAGATAAACCGCTCGTCGTGGTCGCAAATTGCCAAAACATTTTGACTAGTGAAGCCCTTCCTGTTAATCCACTCATCATGCACCTCCCTAGCTACTACGATTGGGACGTGAACACCATCTAGAGCGCCAACACAACCATCAAGATAAGGCATGTAACGGTGTAGTCTGGGATGCCTTGCGTTGTTGTACGCTCCAGTGGGACAAATCACGTCTTGTGCAAATGAGTACATGGCGTCGTTGGCTAGATGAAACTTCCTACTCACAGCATCTAGTGACCTACCAAAACGTAACCTTGTGTCCCTAAAATGCAGCCCATGCCCAACCGTCCACAGATACATGCCAAGACATTCCAATGAGTTGCACTATTGTGTACTAAATAGCCAGTTGGGCTGCTAAGTTGAGCGAAAGTTGCGCAACCTCTAGCCATGTGTTCCGCTACGAAGTCACCGCACTGCCACTGCTGCTGTCGTTGCTGCTCCCGCTCATGCTCACGCTCATCTTTACAAAACCAAGTAATGACAAAACCAACAACAATTAGAGGAACAACATGAATGGCAAAAAGGTACATACATGGACAGTAAAGTAGCATATTACTACCTTCAACACTTGTTGCTGACGATCAACACTCCGTTCAGCTAGGACATCGTCACTTCTGTGCACACTGGAATAACAAGGCAACAGGTGACCGAGAAATATGAACAAATAATTATTACGACAAACATAATGACAAAAGTTCCGTTAATTATTACAACACAGTGTGCTGGCTCAACGCTGCACACATGAAGAAACCGTTTGACACAATACATAACCGACTCAACTCATTACAGATAAATTTAAAACGAACAAGTCTCAGCAAGAAACCAAAAAACGACTGCAACCGGACACAACTAAAGACACAACAACAGGCCATAGACAGTATTCGAAACATGGTCAGGAAGGCAGTGCGGTTGGTGTCATTCTTAAGAAGGCAGATGGCTTTGTTGTACAGCTCGTTCCCTTCAGTTATGTCATATGCAGCAAGTGTTTTCATGCACTCCATCATCTCCATTCTGGACAGCAACTTTGAATCCTGTTCTCCTAATTTTGACTTGATGCTTTCAGATATCTCGCGCACACTGTCCTCTATGCTACTGGTTTTCTTCTTAACTGGGCTGGTTATAACATACTCCCTGCCTGAACGCTTACTGGTTTTGCCTACACCGGAGGAGCCTACGTGGTTGGACAAGGATGGAGTAGGCTCGTCACTGGAGTTGCTGGGGGTGCTTTCACGAACCCCACCCGTCCACACCAACTTGCCCTTGTCTTGGTTTCGATCCCCATACAACTCCTCTAGTTGGTCCAGGAACTCAGGTGGTTGGCCACGTCGAGGGGGGGGGGGCCCTCACTACTCTCCTGCATGTAAGGAGTAATTAAGCAGTGGTATGGAATCGTGAATCTAAACATGTGTGGACAGAGGTAGCGCACCGGGTCATCCTCCGCCCAGAAAGAGTCGTCCGCTGTAACCACACCATCCGTCCCACGCCCTAACCCCGTATGGTTGAGCAACTTGCGCCAGTTGTTATATGATTTCTTAATAGTGTTCAGTTTGTTGTTCAGAACCTTGTTTTCCCAATGTTTCCATGGCTGGGCTTGGAACTCCCTGTAAACCTGGCTCCAACCATGCTTTGTTAATCCCATCTTCTTCTAGTTGTACCTCCGCTTTTGATCAAGCACGATTTGCAGGAACTAGTTGGTGGCATCATCCCACTTGACAGACATTTATGCCGAACCGAAACACTAGTTGTAATTATTTGACTCTTCCTACCAACTACATCCCGCATGTATGTACTTAGGAGGACATAGAGTGCATAAAACTAAGGCGTTAATTCATGGGGAATGGATACGTCAGGAGTATAACCTTTGAAGCAGGACAGGCACAGTGTTGGCGGTTGGGGCGGAGGTTGTACCGACTGCCGGAGATGGTGCTGGCGGGCCGACGGAGGTTGTAGCGGCTGCCGGCAGGTCAAGACCCGACGGCAGCGGCGATGGGGGCTAGTATGGGCACCGTTTATCGGCCGACTGGGGAGGACAACTGCAAGGTTGACGAACGCAGTGAGTAGGCAACATTGGACGCAGGACAAGTGCGTCGGAATCCAAAGCGAATGAAATCGGAGCATACAGTTATACGTGCCTGGGGTGCGTGAAGAGGACCGGTGGCGGTTGTAGCAGAAAGGAGCAAATCGAGGCAGCTGCGGCTCAGAAAGGCACGGATGTGAACGTTGGCCGGCGGATCTGCAGAGATGCGATGATGCATTAGGACGGAAAAGGGTGGATTCGTTTGGAGAGCGTAGAAAATCACAGATCCATGAAATGTTGGGTGGTACCTGGGGTGCGTGAAGACGAATCGAAGGTGGCGGCGGTGAACAGTGTCAGCAGCGAGCCGTGAACACGGTGGCAGCCATGGCGGAAGCCGAAACCCCGCTACGGACGTGATGTGGGTCACAGGGTTGACATTGCTCGGCCGCGACACCGGGACGAGGAAGGCCGGCGGCCCAGGCTCCGGGGAATGGCCTCGACGGCACGACGTTGTGCAGTGGTGGAGGAAGGGAACCCTAGCGGGAGAGGAGGAAATGAGACGGGCAGCCGGTGGAAGAAGCCGATCCGGACTTACATACCCCTAACGGGTTGCTGGGCTGACGAACAGCTTCTTGTGGGCTGCCGAACGGCTGGCCCAGCCAGCCGGCTAAGGGCAGCCGAACACGGTGCTTGTTAAAAAAACACCAGCGGATGTCCTCTGCTGTTTACTTGTAGCAAGCATAAGCCACTGCATCAACTACGTCTCTGCATGTGCCCCAGGCAAGAGAAATATGCAAAGCTATACTGTGGAAGCTGAAAACATGTTACACAAGGATAGATCTGTCGATCATAGCGACAACTCACATGCCATCCCTGACCCATACCACACTATTAAACGTGATGGGCATACATGATATTGATATATGTCTACATACAACTCTACATGGTCCCTACATCAGAAAGGACAAAATTGGGAACTTATGGAGAGGGATAGAAAAACTGGAAGCAATTTTTCAAAAAAAGAAAAAGAAAAAAGGAAGCAAACCAAACCAAACAACAATGATGGGTCAGATCATTTTTACAGTCCCCAGCGTGGCTAATCTAGCCACCTAGTGACTCCATCTTCTTCACTTGGTGCTGCGAGGATCTCAATGCAGACATCCAATACAGCCTGCACAAGGAAAAAAATCCAATCAATTGGGGGTAGAGTATAAACTCGAAAATTTTGTTAGGAGAAGACAGCAACAATTTAACTGTTCCAATTTACTACCCCCCAGGTATCAAGGGTACTGCATAGTCTATTAAGAAATTATTACTGCTACATCTTAGTTTCCTTTGTTCAGAAATAACAATTATACCTCCCGGAGAGTTGTGTGTCTTTGTATTAAAGAGAGAGAAAATAGAAACCGACCCTTACAAGCACTACCACCTCATTCCAGGCCGGTCCATGGGGGTTGTTTTACAAATGTTGATTAAAAAAAGCTATAAACTAGCTCGTCAGTCGTCATCTTGACCTAAGAAGAATAGCAATTAGAAAGGTGCATACCGAAGGATTTCTGCAATTGATAAGCTTGCTACCCTCCAGCAAGGAACCGTCCAGCATCCAGCTCTCCCAAACATCAAAAGAATGGCTTGCAAAGACAAACTCCGTCTTCCTATTAATCTGTCAATGTATTGCGATAAAATCTTTATAAGAACATCAGCGAACAAGGGCACCAAGCAAAAGGATGCCTCTTTTCTCAAACTTTTTCTTGTTACCAAAAGAAAATATCTTTGCAGTTTCACACTAAAGCAATTGTCATTCTCCTTGAAAGTTAATAACGTAGAACTTATTGTATACAGTAGAGGATTCCAAATTTCCAAAGTACAAACTTGTGGGCCCAAGTGTTAACAAGGAATTACTGACAGAAAAAACCAAACAGGTGAACGTCAAATTAAAAATGTAGACAAGTAGGTGGCTGAGTCAATAAATTAGGTGTTGAGGTCTATGTGCTCGTTACATTAGGTGTTTCATACATGTGTGGATATTGACTTTTGTAAGTTACATTTTTTCCAGCTCGCATAAGTAAAGTTTGTGATAATTATAGTTCATGTCAAGAGACAATAGAGTAGATTGTGTAATATCAGCTTAGCTACTAGGTTCATTTATTCGTCAAAACAATGCAACACCGAATATATCAGGTTGCGTAATACCAGCTTGGCTGCTAGTTTCATTTATTTCTCAAAACAATACAACACTGGTCACCTCATTGTCATGCCCATAAGGGTCCACATGATGCAGGAAGGATTAGCACTAAACCTCCCTAGGGCTGGCTCATTGTTCAATGACGGGTGCAACTGTCTCTTGACACTCCATTCATTTTCTACTGGTAAAATAAAATAGCTACTCCTACTACTAGTCAAGTGGTGGCGGCAGACTCTTGAGTCCAAAGGTTTTAGAGTAAGTCGAACTAAAACAGAATACATGAGATGCGACTTTGGCAATGCTACACATGAGGAGGGAGAGGTGAGTTTGGAAGGTCAAGTGGTGCCTAAGAAAGATACTTTTCGTTATCTAGGATCGATGCTATAGAAGGATGGAGATATTGATGCAGACGTTTGCCATTGGATCAAAGTAGGGTGGATGAAGTGGCGCCAAGCATCTAGCATTCTATGTGACAAGAGGGTACCACAAAAGTTTAAAGGCAAGTTTTTTTTTATAGAACAAAAAAACGACATGTCCAACAACTGAGTGTCACGGAAATGCGTATGTTGTGTTGGATTTGTGGTCACACAAGGATGGACCGAGTTCAGAACGATGATATACGTGATCGTCTAGGGGTAGCACCGATTGAAGAAAAGCTTGTCCAACATCGGTTGAGGTGGTTTGGCCATGTCCAAAGGAGACCTTCAGAGGCACCAGTGCATTGTGGAGTCCTAAGTCGAGATAGCAATGTGAGGAGAGGTAGAGGAAGACCGAAGCTGACATGGGGGGAGGCAATAAAAAGAGATTTAAAGGGTTGGGATATACCTAGAGATCTTTGTTTGGATAGGAGTGTTTGGAAAGCAGCTATTGATGTGCCTGAACCGTGACTAGGGGCTCATGTTGGGTTTCAACTCTAGCCTACCCTAACTTGCTTGGGACTAAAAGGCTTTGTTGTTGTTGTACTACTAGTTCAAGTAACCATAGAATCAGACAGGCTTATACCTGTAGTAGCTTACCACCAGCAACAAAGGATCGGAGCCCCATAGTATCCTGAAAGGTACATGTCTTGTCAGTGCCTGCCTGTGCGTAAAACCGTAGCAGGCATGAAAACTGGAGGGAGTGGTGGCCATAAGCCTACAATTGTACCTTGTTTTTGAAAGTAACGAGGAACTGAGCAGCAGGGTCCCTGTTTGTAGCATTTGAGACAACATCAAGAATCCAGCCACCACCACCAACTGCTCTTTGTCTTGCAACATGGTACCCGGAATTATCTCTTGCTCTCAAAGCTACAACAAACCCATCTTTTAGTTTATCAGGGTACTTTCTACTGAGTAGTACAGGCACCTTCTTCTCAGATGTCATTTCCATCGGGGATTCAGCAAGAGATTTATGCTTGTATTTTGAGTCCTCAGGAGAGGCAAATCGTGAACTGGAACTTACAACCTGGTCCCTGCTGCTCATTGCAGTGTCATCATCTCTCCGGGACGAATAATTACTGCCACTCTCTGCAGCAGACAAGTCATCTGATTTCTGTTGAGGTCTGCGATGGGCAGGCCTCTTTTTCCCTTTCTTTCCAGAACGACTACGCCTTCCTTCAGGTCGGGAGCCAATGTTTACAGACTTTCCAGACACCTGAGGCGCTTTATGGTGGGATATGGCTTTTTTCTTTTCATACTCCAGCGTTAAGTGGCTTTCATCTATTTCAGCATCAAAAATCTGTGACTGGCTATCCTTTGCCTCTGGATCTAGATAATCATCTTCATTTCTAGCTTCACTTATTTCCTCATCTTCATCAGAAATTGCACTACTTGGAAGAACACCATCAAAGAAAAAGGACTGTAACATAGTGATTGCTTTCTCTCTTATTTCCATCCACACTTCTTCGCTGTAGTCTGCACTCCGTGGAAGAATTAAAACATTTGGCATCTCCCGCACCTGCACCCAACAATGATTAATCGCCACTTTGCAGAACAAAATGTAGGGGGTGTTTGGACCCTGTCACATCGGACGTTCGGAACTAATTAGGAAGACTAAACATGAGCTAATTATAAAATTAATTACACAGACGGAGACTAATTTGCGAGACGAATCTATTAAGCCTAATTAATCCATCATTAGCATATGTTTACTATAGCACCACATTGTCAAATCATAGACTGATTAGGCTTGATAGATCCGTCTCGTAAACTAGTCTCAATCTGTGCAATTAGTTTTGTAATTAGTCTATGTTTAATACTCCAAATTAGTGTCCAAACATCTGACGTGACAGGGACTAAACATTAGTCCCTGGAACCAAACAGGCAGTAACAGTGGAAAAAGGACACCAACTATTTGTACTTATCTGCAAGGGCATAACTATTAGCCAGTTGAACAGAAAAGTCCAGAAGCTGGTCATGTAAGACAATTACAATACATAAAGCAAGCTCCTAACTAAAATACCACTTATGCCAACTGAGAATTTTATGTGAAATAATAAGCAGATGCTACAATGTGTAAATAGTAAAGTTCAATACATAAATATAGGACACTTAGTAGAATGTTTCTCTAGCCTTTTGTTCAGATGATGAGAAGTTTGATTTTAGATAAATTTATTCATCCTAAATGACCATTTACAAACATTGTTTAATACTCTACTTCTAATTTGCATACCCATGCTTCCATCCACTGTGGACCTTCAGCGCCATCCAATGCGCAACCAGCTATGGTACCATCAATCAAGAGCTGTTTGAGTGCACAGTCATCTATTAGCTGGCAACTACCAGTGTTGACTATGAAAGCTCCTGAAGGATTCAAAACATTCGATGACAGGATGTTATAAAACTAAAATAAAGGAAGGGTGTGCAGTATTTCAGACAACAAGAAGCAACATAACACAGTTAAAGGAGAAAAGACATACCAGGTTTTATGTGCTGCAGGCAGTCAGCGTTAAGTATATGCATGGTTTCATTTGTTAATCCGCAATGCAGTGAAACAAGGTCACTTGCTGCTAATAAATCATTGAGAGTGTCCATTCTCCTTGCTGCAGAAGGGAAAACAATAGAGGGCCGCTTTGTTTTTCCACTTGCCCTCTGCGGATGTGCAAGAAGTCAGAATATTGAAAGCAGTATTCTTAACTTACTTCTTATTTCAAAATGAGTACAAAAGGAAGAGAAATGTGAGTTGGAGAAGAATTCAAATAAAATGATCTTGTAGCATAAGGAGGCTTTATAAGAGTATTAAATTATGAATTTGGTGATCATATTATTAATGTAAGACAGCAATGTTGCACTTGAAAAATGATATTTAGGTTTGATTCTCTTACCGCCACCCCCTACTTTTTGCATCATAGAAGTAATATCGAGTAAGATGATTCTTAGGTTGCCATTTATCATAAGCATTTTTTCATTATCATATGTTACTAATGTTCACTTAGCCTTGCTGTGCATAGAAAAAAGAACAGTTAGTAGTAATCATGGTACTCAAATTACATAGCCTATATAACAATCTCCTCCAATTAATTGAGGGGGTGAGATCATTTAAATCCCACGTTCCAAATGCTTGGGGGTCCCATCAACTTCAATTCTACAAAATTTGTAAAATCCAAGATCTGAACAGAAAACAACCTAGTAGCTTAAGTAAAAAGCTACACAGTACCTATTAGCCGGATACTCGGCAGCAAATAAGATAAAGGAGAAATTAAGTCAAAAATATCATAACCAGCAATGCAAGCATGAGGATCCATAGTTGTTGAACTGTGCAAGTACTAATACGAACTAGTAAGCAGATGAAACAATAAACGTGTAGAAGGAAGTTGCAGATCCAGTACCACGTAGCGCGGATCGAAGTAGAGCACGCTCATCCGAAACGCGAGACTACGAGTGGCGAGGCAGCGGGCCGCCGCGGACCGGCCAATGATGCCGAGCACGAGGCCGCGGCAGCGCCGCATGCCGCGGCACATGGGCTGGACAGAGCCGAGCCAGCCGGCGGCGACGGCGGCGGGGGCCGACGAGGCGTGGCGCGACAGCAGGTGGATCCGGCGGAGCAGGCCCAGGATGAGCGCCATGACGGTGTCGGCGACCTCCTCGGCGCGGTTGGCGTCGACGTGGACGAGGCGGAGGCCCAGGTCGGCGGCGGCAGCCGCGTCGGCCGCGCGGTCCGCGGAGCCGAGGCAGAGCAGCAGCTGCCAGGGCCGCAGGCGGCGCTGCGCGGCGCGCGGGAGGAAGGCGAGGGAGGGGAGCAGCACCGCGGAGGCGGCCTCGACGCGGCCGGAGGCGACGGCGGAGAGCGGCACGTGTTCTACCGCGGCCACGCCCGCCAGCACCTCCTGTTCCAGCGAAGGGTCGTCGAGGCAGTTGAGCGACACCACCAGCGGCTGCTGCCCCCCGCCGCCGCTGGGCGCCGGCGAATGGGCCATCCTTGATGGCTCCGCTTCCGCTTGGGGCGCTCGGATCGGGAACGGGAAGCGGGGGGCGGGGCTGTGGCGTGGGATTTGGTCCAGGACTCCCGGCGCCGGACGGGGGTCGGGGCTTTGCCTTGGCCTTTGCTTTGGGGAGAGGGGAGAGGGACTGCCGGTGTCAGGGCGGCAACCCCACACCACCGGTTCACGAGGGGAAAGTCGCAGCCGTTGGATCTCCTCTCGTGATGCGGTGCAGGGCAATTACGCCCAACTGTCCAGTGACAGTGACATTCCTTACGGAATATTCGAAGACAAGCCACTTGGCTGCCGCCGGGCGCCGGCGAGTGACGGACTCGCGAACGCGAAGACGTCGAGCGCGGTGGCGGAAACAGAGGGAGATGCAGGCCAGCAAGACCGAGGGGGGTGTTTAGCTGAGAGAGAATTTGTAGGTGTCACGTCGATGGGTCACGTCGAAAAGGGTTTTCGGATACTAATAAAAAAATAAATTACAGAACTCGTCAGAAAACTACCAGACGAATCTAATAATACTAATTAATCTATCATGGTCACATGTTGGTACTGTAGCACTTAAGGTTTTTTATAGACTAATTAGACTTAAAAGATTCGTCTCGTGATTTTTTCAAGCACTGTGCAATTAGTTTTTTTCGTCTACATTTAGTACTCCATGCATGTATCAAGCATGTCCTTGTACTGTAGAAGGAAAAAAAATTGGGAACTAAACACTGCCCGAGATGATGGCAGAGCTTGAGCTTGAGGCAGAAATGGCAGTGTTGGGTCAGAAGCACCGTGGCGGATGTAGTCACACTATCTTACATTTTCTTTAGTTATATTTATATATATATATGCAGGTAGGAGTAGGACGATAGCAACATGACATCAGAAAGATGTTAACACTGCACAACTGTAAACTTACCTGATGAACTTTCAGGGTGTGTTCACTTCGCGAAAAGGAGGTGAAAAATTACTGTAGCATATTTCGTTGTTATTTGATAAAATTTGTCCAATCATGGACTAACTAGGCTCAAAAGATTCGTCCCGACATTTACAAACAAACTATGCAATTAGTTATCTTTTTTACCTACATTTAATACTCCATGCATGCGTCGAAAGATTTGATGTGATGG
This sequence comes from Saccharum hybrid cultivar R570, assembly GCA_038087645.1. Classification (NCBI taxonomy): domain Eukaryota; kingdom Viridiplantae; phylum Streptophyta; class Magnoliopsida; order Poales; family Poaceae; genus Saccharum; species Saccharum hybrid cultivar. Next base: position 35,634,061 of record JAQSUU010000012.1, on the reverse strand, counting down.
GTGAAAGAGGAAATATTTTGGGTTGGGAAGTGAACAAGGCCTCAATACGTTTATGGTGTCCAAAGCACACCGAGCATGCATTGAGAGCTTAGATTCAGTTAAATCCGCAGCAACAGCAGAGGACTACAACATGTAGCCATCAGTATTGGGTGCTAAACGAACAGTCATTGTCAGTGAATGCTACTGGACAGCTGTTCACATAAATGAGGCCGGGTTACAACATGTTAAAGTTTAACTTCCATCACATCAATGTTGCGACAAATGCATGGAGTACTAAATGTAGACTAATTGCATGCATGTCGACACAGATTAGGAGTAATTTACGAGACGAATCTATTAAGCCTAATTAATCAAAAATTGGAAACTTTTTATCAAATAAGACGAAAGTGCTACAGTATTTGTTAAACTTTAACACTCAAACCAAACATGCCCTGAATTTGTCACTTTGCGGCACCACAAAGGCATGCATGTGTGCTAGCAGCAGAATATGACCATACAAAAAAATGTTCAACAGCATGGCCTTAGCCGCATTTTATAACATGGGAACAGGAACGTAGACGTTCCCGAAACGTGGAACATGGGACGGGAACGCCCGTTCCCAGGCTGCTAAGGTATGGGCTCCAACCTTCTTGCTGCAAAATTCTGTCTTACATGCTCTCCCTAAAGAAAAGAATAAGAGTTGCTTTAACCTGCTATCAAGATTCAGGTTCTCTCAACAGCTAAGGAGAGTGTTTGTCCTTGGCTGCCTGTGTTGTACTTATCAGCAGTACTTATCAGCCACAGAAACAATCCAGCGAACAGGGTGCTCAATGTTTACCTATTCCAGTGGTATCCCATGAACATCTGGGGTCATTGGGTCAATACTGCTTCATATGCAGATGATGCCACAAACACACCTTTGAAGTAAAAAGAGACGAGAGCGACAAGACTTTCAGTGTGCCGGATGGTTGCATAGCCCGCCAGTAGATCCAGAAATAAAGCACTGTGGATGGCACCCACCGACGGCTGAGCTTACTCACCAGAAATTGAAGGGGCATGGAGATTGGAGAAGGCCACAGAGGTCATGGACAAGTTGGTGCAACTAGAAGAAAAGAAGATGCCCTTCCATCACGCAAGCTCGCATGGCACCCATTGTTTCACCTTCGTGCTTAGCTCACTAGGAACCGAAGCCGACCATTCGTCCAGGTCTGGAAGAGGTCCCATCAGGGCAACGTAGTTTACACTCTCTTCTCCGATAATCTCTTCCAGCTTAGCTGCAATTCAACACCGTTTCATTTTAGCAAAACAGTCTAGAGCCAACTAATGGCACAATAGTGCTCAATTGCTCATAAGATAACTGGTCTAAACAGGTTGCAAGAAACTGGCATCCAATGCTAAAAATTCCCTTGTTCTACAAGAGTTTAGAATACGGCTTCTATATCTTTACAGTTTAGCAAAGTTCATGGTAGACTACCATATGAAGTTCAATTTTTTTTTCTTTTGCAAGTTTACAAAAGCCACATGGTTACCCATAAAATTTAATAATACGTCACTCACGGTAATAAAGGTGCATTATATTTAACTAGTATAGTGCCCGTGCTAGTAGCAAACTCTTTCATACTTTAAAAATTACCACTTCAAAATTATCACCAACTAGTAGCAAACTAGCAGTTAAAAATAAGTGTCTTTAGTAATTCAAGTGTGAATACGTGTATTGCTGGTGAATGGTATCATGCCTGTCCAGGAAATGCAGAACACAGTGCTTTAACTGTAGGGTTTTGAACCCAAGGCGATGAAAGAGATTCTTCAGTGTCTGCTCCACCACAATTTACCATGATTCGACCATCTGGCATTAGCTTTTTTGCAATTTGCAACCAAGTTTTGGCCTGTATCAATATTGAAATAAAACTAGCACACAGTAAATCAATGGTAGAATAAACAAAGCTCCATAAAACAATCATCCAGCCATCTAGTTCAGAACAGAGCTATATATTCCTATAAGTGATTCATCCATTATATAACTTAATTTTGTTTACACATTGTAGGATAGAAAATAATTCTCAAAACTACAATATGCTAACCAACACTGGATACAGAACAATAAAAAAGAAGTAACTGAGATGGAAAAGGATATTTACTTCTTGTAGCTGAGGTATGACCTTTCCATCAGAAAACAAATCTACAACAATTCCTGCAGACCGAACAGCAGAGACTTCAAGTTAACAACAAATAAATCAAATAGTGTACTCAAAGAGTAAGGTGGTACAAGTGCAAAATATGTATTCCATTCAAATCAGGTTAGTTATTCACCAGCAAATTCTCCTTCAACTGTAGCTGATGGAGAAAGTGCGTCACCAATGCGCACTGAAAGTGAACCACCTGATTCTGTGGCCTTCTCTAAATCAGACATACCAAAATAATCCCTTGACAATTCAATTATCTGTCATGACACACAGTCAGCTTTTCCAATATGAAAATTGGGTACATGAAAAGCATGTGCATGAAGCACAATAGATAAGGCTGCAAGATAATTCGAGCATAACCAAGGATAGATTACTAATGTTCTTGTGACAACTGACAAGTCGAAAACATAGCGTTCACGTGGTTGAAATCGGTTAAATTATCAAAAACTTTAAGCAGTGTAATCAATAAGAAAACAGAACAAACGTGACCAATGAAAAGAGTTGTCACCATAGGATCGATCTCCCAGCCAATAAGTTGTAACCAAGGCCAAAACTTTAGCATCAGATGTGCTGCGGTCCCAGCACCCTGAAAGAAACAGGGAAATTAAACAGTCATTAGGCACAGACTATTCACAGGACTGAAGAGCAGAGTATGAAAATAACGGTATGGTTTTTCCCAAAAGAAATCGTTTATTGAGCTTAGGGAATGTAGTTTACTCATGTGAAGTCTGGTTATAAATGGTAAATCATATGCCCTCAAAAAAACAAAAAAAATGGTAAATCATCCTCAGAAGAAGACAGAAAGTATACCTTCCCCCATTCCCCCTGAGCATGCTAGGATTTTTGCCTAATACACAGTAGCTTTGCTGGGAAAATATGAACTATGACTGACAGGGGAAAAAAAAGGTTTGCAATTATCCTCATTAGGTGATTTACCAACCCTAGAAGTGCAACAGGACCCCGTGGAACAATGGCTGGCAGGCTCACAAACTCATCCTGCATGAAGCAAAGGCAAAAGCAGATTATATATAATTAAGCATCAGTGTTCAACAACGGTTCCAAGAAAGAAAAGGAACGCAAGCCAAAGAGTTACGAAAACATGTAAGTTCGTTCATTGAGAAACCCCTCACTAGTTTTACATGAACCAAGAAATTCCTCGCTAGTCTTAACTTGTATATTATTGATGATACTACAAGACAGGAGAATCAACATATTAGTATTGCTCTGATCAAGTGCTCAATGCCGAACGGCTAAAGATAAATACATTATCAAGTATCAAAGTACTAATGCCTATAAGGGGCTTCAAAAGATTGGTGAGTATTGTAAAGAAACGGTACAGTATTCTATTAGTGAATGGTTGTCCAAGTCTCGAGTCTTAAAATTTTCAGGTCGGGTTAGATAAGTAATTAAGAAAGTGTGCATACCCAGTACGAGTTGGTCCAAACAGTTGTCTTGGGGAGAAGGCTGTGGACATTCCCTGCACGACACAACCAAACACGGAGCTCCGACTGATCAGCAAACCAATCGACTGTCAAACTGAATAGCTGTAGGCAACTAATAACCACCAATACGTACTGTTGTGGTCGAGGACGAGGTACCGCGCGACGGGCGAGTCGATGACCATGATGATCTCGTTGAAGTCGCTGCGGTTGGAAGCCAGGAGCATGAAGTCCTCCGGCCGCTCTTGCGGCGCTTCTTCCTCGACGGCTGCGGAAGCGGGAGGGGCCGAGACCTCGGCGCCACCACCGTCCGGCACACAGTGTAGCCGCGCGGTGCGTGTTAGGCGGCGCTGGGGATGCGGGTGCTGCTTGGCGTGGAGGCGGCCGCGGCGACGGTGGAGGAGGTGGCCTCGGAGCGGGGAGGCGGTTAGGGGCGTCACGGTGGCCATTGCTGAGGGGATAGAGATTAGAGTGCACTGGGGCTGGGGGATGAGGGGTCGGAGGATCATTTTCTGAAGAGAAACGATCAGCCTAATTAGGTCCACCACGTGTCTGCTCAAAAACAACGGTCCACCACGTGAGAATAGAATTATGAGCTAGACCTGTATTTTTCTAAAAAAAATTAGGTTCTTTACGGACGTGCTTCCTTTACCGCACGCTCCCTCCGCACACCCTTGCTCGACCGCACGGCCGCCCACTAGCTTTTTCATCGCTCCAAAACGGAGACTGCACGGCCACCTCCACACGAGACCGTGCCGCACCCGCATGGTGCCGTCTTCGACCTCCCACTCCCACCCTCTCTTTCGCCCACGGCCCCGGCGAGCTCCTTCCGGTCGCGCTCTCTCCCCGACAGCGAGCCCGCTCGCCCACTGCCTCCTAGTGCCCGCTCCCCACCACCTCCCCACGCCGGCCACGGTGGATCCACCGGATCCAACCCCGGCCATGGCGGATCGGGCCCCAGCCATGGTGGATCCGACGCATCTGGCCCCGGGCATGGCGCCTGCGACGACTTCCTGCCGACGCGCCTCCAGGTACTCCGCCTCGTCTTCGACTGCAGGTACCAAGGGGCTTTGTCGGGCCCTTGGACGCTCGCCGGCGACGAGCACCCACCAGGTTTGTTCGCCCGTGCCTTCCTTTCCCCTTCCTGCTGCGCGAAATCGAGCTCCCCAACCCGCTATTTGCTATCTGTGCCTCAGATCTGCGCCTCCGTCCATCCCGTCTCGTCGCGACCCAGGCCCTGCGACGCTGCGACTCTGTCCATCCCACTCAACCACGCCGCGTCTGCCCTTCCCTGCGACAGAGACGGCACGGCCGTCTCCGCCTCCACGTGACCGTCTGCTGTCCACTGGCGTCCACTGCTTGCGCCTAGGGGCTAGGGCTACCACCTGCGCGGCTGCGCCTCGGGCCAAACCCAGCCGACCGGTGGCCTTCACTACCTGTGCCTGGGAGCGGGCCGTGGATGACGCCGTCAAGGTATTTGCTGGTGCCATAGGAGGTTTGCGGCATCGTGGCTTTTGATTTCGCGTGAACTGACACACTGATTTGCTGCCATTGCTATGCAGAGAGACAGAGAGGGCATGTGGTCGTGGGGAAGTTCAAGCCGAAATGAGGCAAGCATGGCTCCGTGATCTGATTACTAACGTGTATGCTTTCCCTTGCAACTGTGTGGTAACATTATTGATGGCATCTCGGTGGATGTTCTCATTACATGATTGGCACAAAACCGAGTGGTATGCATAACTCTGCATGCATGATAAATTATTGACAACTTGCTTAATCAATTTATCCTTTTGGTGATTGTTGCCCACTGTCTGCCATACGGCTGCATATATATTTTTATGCAGGTTGTTTTTTGTTTGACTCCAAACAGGGATCATGGATGCATGTATGTGTAACACCCCTGGTGTTACTAGCTTAGTTAGCACGCGATTAAAGCCTAAAAGGAATTAACAAAATAAGTTTTCGGGTTTTAAAATTTTAATCGCACAAGAAATGATACCGAATCTTATATGACTCATTCTGTAGTTAGGAAAAAACTACATGAGTGTTGTAACTTAGTTTATTTTAGGTGAAAATATGTTGTTGTGATCTTGATAAGAAAAATAGAATAAGTCGTTTTAATCACTTAGCGCGAAAACAAATAAAATATATAAAGAAAGATATAGATACACTCACGTATTTTGTTTTGGTAAGCGTGTTGCTATATTAATTAAAGTAGTGTAGAAACTTATTTCTCTCCGAGTGTATCTCTACATATAAATATATGTATAATTATATAATAGATATATGCATGTGTGTATTTATATTAGTGACAAAGGAATAATAGGATGTTGTAATTTACTTAATTACGTATATATTTTGGTAAAAGAAAAGAAACAAAAAGAAATTAGAAACAAACACACGCACACCACACGTCTACACTAGCATTGACTCAAAGGCTAAAAGTCTTTCTCAGACCTGTGCTTGTTGTATTGGTCCATAGGTGGCTAGGAGCCCACGTACGTACTCCATACTAGCTACGTGGGATGAGGCCTCCGAGGCCTTGTGGAACACCCTGCCACACGTCGGGACCGGCCCTGATTGCACGTCGAGCAATCAAAGCTGCTGCCTGCCCACCTCCTCAGCTGGTTTCCACGTCGAGCAATCAAAGCTACTAGCGGTATCTAACTCTGTCCCCGATGAACACAATAAATGAGAATACCAGTAGCTTGCTCAAACCAGCAGGCATCGCTGGCCGAGGCTTTGAGTCAGAGGCTCGTAGCCCTCACTGCACGTCCCTTGGTTTGGGTCTTCCTTGTGTCGGGGTCAAGAAACAGCGCAGAGCAGAGAGCTGGGGATATACTGCGCGTGTTTGCCCCATTGTTTTCTTGTAAACCTGCAGGTAGTTAGACTTGAGATGAAAACGAGGGGGTGTGCCACTTTAGCGCAACTCTCCTTTAAAATACTGTATAAATACAGGAATTATGAGACATACTGATGTAGTCCCTTTCAAAATTATAAATTCTACATACCTATCTTGCACGTGTATTAATCTCTTGGAACACTATAAATAATCATATATATGAATAATAATTATAGTTTATATAATGATTGTTTGAAAAAAAAACATTAGTTCACATAATGTTATCAAATAAATATTATTAGATTTTTCATGAGGCATACTTTCATAATATGTTTATTTGAGCATTAATATTTTTGGTTAAATATATTAGACACTTTAACCAAGGATGCAACTAGAATTTCGTTGGTTTGGGGAAGTAGTAACCAGCTCTAGACGTACAGGTTCTGCTTTGTATTCTTGACTCAAATGTGCTCCGTATGTAGTATCTGATAGTTTCCAGTGGCAGGTGTGGTGACCACATGCTGCTGCCGTGTAGTAAGGGAGGGGGCAGTAGCAGTGGCACAGGCGCAGCCAGCGCTTTAGGCCTCAGTTGTCTTGGCCGAAATCTTTGAAGAGCCGAGCTTACCGAGCAATCCAAGCTTGACTAGGGCCAGTAGCCAGAGCACCTTTTAGCTCATCACCCAGCACCAGCAACGGCACATCTAAGCAGCACCGGCAGACGAGTAGTGTGTGTGCTCTTTATAGCATCAGCAGCCGAGCCAACCAAGCTGCATTAGACCTTTCTTTCGTGCCTCCAATCCTGCCCGGCATCCCGGCGTCCACGCCCAGGCCATCTCCACTATGCACCGGTGCAGCCACGCTGCCGTTGCCCCTGCAAGCCTGCAGCCAGCGGCGATCGAACGCGATTCCATCTTTGCCTACCTGCTGCCAGGGCTAAGCTTCAACTTATCTCTTTCGTCTTTTAAATATCTTGTTTATGCATGTTTCGCTTAGACAAGCATATTGCAACGATGTATACCATTTAGGTGCGATGGTGGATTACTGGAGTAACCAAATGAAGGCGTGATGGTGACCACATCCTGCGGATGGAAATGCTAACTTAGTTATAATGTTCTCTACCCAGGCAAGCCCCGGTGCATAACCTCTATTATGCTGCACTTTATTTATGCTTGTGCATTAAGTTTAAAGGAGTTGAATGAAACCCACTTGCATATATATATCCTAATCCCATGAGTCTTACTAGTATGACAGGATCGTGTAGATTGCTATGCTACAGGACTCCGGTAGAAGTTGAGTGATTTCCTGTCGCTCGCGAGAGATAGGAATATCTTATTGTTACTATTATCATGTTACTATCACATGGATTATATATGGATAATAATTGGAGACCGGGTGGGACTGTACTTGGAATTGGATATGGACTTGGTTGGGCAATCCGAGCGAGGCTCTGGTTGTATTTGTCCCGCCTGTGTCGATTAAGGACCGTTCGTTGCACTGGATCCCCGGTCAAGTCATAGATTTATTATCCCGAGCATATACTAGCGGATGGGGGCTAGGAAGACTTGTTACTCTCTTGTCATGGGCTCCGGCTATTTCCGGACCGACTGATTGGAGGCGGGGATAGGTGAAGGTCTTAGCACCGTATTGAGGCCGGGCCTTAAGTACGGGAGCTAGGAGTCCAAGTTTGGACGGGGACCTGGAAACCTATGACAGGAGGGGAACGGGTTGGTCTTGCTTGTGCCTGGGGTACAAGCGAGGCGTGTGTTTTTCGGGGTACCCAGCTGGGCACATTGATTCGCGAATCGCTGTTTCTACGTGACGGTACGACTTGACTGCACTCTGGCACCGTAGTAAGAACTGAAAGATGAAAGATGGAAAGATGGTTCTGATGGCTCAACCTTTGCTTGAAAGTAGAACAGGTGCTTACCTAGAATGGTTGGTTAATAAACTACTGATAACGGCTAATAAAAATTGAATATAAGGATGCATCTTTAGTAATGCTTCCTGCAGTTGCAATAAACCACAAGCCAGATAGCCTTGCATATCCTTGGAGTCTTTTCTTTCCTTCTGACGGGTAAGTCTTGCGGAGTACAATTGAGTACTCAGGGTTTATTCTACCCTGTTGCAGGTGGCAGGTGCTGATAAGCTGACACTTGTGTGTGAAAACCTCCTGGTGGGCTCAGTGAGGATTTCTTTTACGATGCGGAGTAGAGTTTATTTATTTGGACTCTCACCAAAAGCTTTACAAAGAAAATACTAATAACTTGTTATCATTTTAGGGCTATCAATGTTCATTATGATAATATTTAACTCATCATCAATTGGTTTCATTTCCGCTGAACTCTGATAACATTTTATTTTCCGCTGTTATAATTAAACAATGGATTACCCTGATGTTGTACTAAAAGTGATGCAAGAAATGATAAAGTTGTTGTAAGTTTTATCTCTCATTTATGATCCTGAGGAAAAAATGTGGATTTTCGAGTTCTCCCTCGGGTGTGCTCGACGGAATTACAGAATTTAGTGCACTCGCTTGGGTACTTAGGGTCTAATGGAAGACAAGTACTCTTGGGAGGGCATTAGATTAGGCGGTTCTGCCACAGTATGTGTTGTAGTAGCTGGACCAGTGAATTGGAACTGATCTTTTGTTTTTTTTTTTTGCAAGTGAAGTGGAAATGATATTCTTAATTTGGAATGAGAAGAAACTGATGTATCATGCTACAAACATAACTGGAAGGCAAGATCCTCTAACTTCCGTATTGTCACTCTGGGTTCATGAGTGCAGGCATTTAGAAATTGTTTGAACCATCAACACACTAGCATAGGTTGATGTTGCACTAGCTAGCTGCAGATGCCTCAACTTTTGCTGGTAAGTGGGCAATTTTATTTAGGCAACTTAAGTGTCCTTTGTTGGAGAGATACAGGGAGCAGAAGAAGGACTTGCACATGGTCTTTATTGATCTCGAGAAGGCATATGACAAAGTACCGAGAAATGTCATGTGGTGGGCCTTGGAAAAGCACAAAGTCCCAACTAAGTACGTTACCCTCATCAAGGATATGTACAGGGATGTTGTGACGTTTGTCCGAACATGTGATGGCGACACTAGTGACTTTCCAATTCAAATAGGACTGCATCAGGGGTCAGCTTTGAGCCCTTATTTATTTGCTTTGGTGATGGATGAGGTCACAAGGGACATACAAGGTGATATCCCTAGGTGTATGCTCTTTGCTGATGATGTGGTGCTAGTTGACGACAGTAGGGCGGGGGTTAATAGGAAGTTAGAACTATGGAGGCACACGTTAGAGTCGAAAGGGTTCAGACTTAGTAAGACTAAGACCGAGTACATGAGATGCGATTTCAGCGCGACTAGGCACGAAGAGGGAGACGTTAGCCTCGATGGGCAAGTGGTGGCCAAGAATGATACTTTTCGGTATTTAGGGTCGATGCTACAAAAGGATGGAGACATTGATGAAGATGTTAGGCATAGAATTTCAGCCGGCTGGCTGAAATGGCGTCAAGCTTCTGGCGTTCTCTGTGACAAAAGGGTGCCTCAGAAGCTGAAAGGTAAGTTCTATAGGACGGCGATTCGTCCGGCGATGTTATACGGTGCTGAGTGTTGGCCTAGCAGAGATGCGTATGTTGCGTTGGTGTTGTGGGCACACAAGGAGGGATAGAGTTCGGAACGACGATATTCGGGATAGGGTTGGGGTGGCACCAATTGAGAAGAAATTGATTCAACATCGGTTGAGATGGTTTGGACATGTCCAACGGATGCCTCCTGAGGCGCCGGTGCGTAGTGGAGTTCTAAAGCGGGCCGATAATGTAAATAGCGGTAGAGGTCGACCTAAACTAACTTGGGACGAGTCCGTTAAGAGAGATCTTAAGGAGTGGAATATCTTCAAGGATTTAGCTATGGACAGGAGCGCTTGGAGATTGGCAATTAACGTGCCTGAACCGTGACATCTTTTTGTCTTGTGTCATTTTATGTCCCTTTATGTGTCTCCCTGTTTCTCGTCTCTTTTGGGTTTCATCTCTAGCCTACCCCAACTTGCTTGGGACAAAAGGCTATGTTGTTGTTGTTGTTGTTGTTGTGAAGTGTCCTTTGTTAGGCTACAATGGGCTGCTAAATGGGCAATTTTAGCGCAGTATCATGTACTATTTTAGCGCAGCCTGAAGTTTATCAGTTGTTGAACTGTTCCATACTTATCTAGTCTAGTTTGTTGAATGACAAGTGCAATCGGCTGCAGAACCAAGTACTTGCAAGTTGCAACTCAGTAGTGCAGTAGTTAATGAATTAGATGAAATCTAGTTACAAGGTGTCCATGTTAGCTCATGCATGATTTGAGTAATCAGTTGCCTCGCATTCTTTGTTTTTATTTTTTCTTGCTTTCAGTAAATTAGCATGACATTCTACTTGCTATCAGTTTTGGTTTAGGTCACATAATAATTAAGTTATGTTAACACTTCTAGAGACTGCAAGTGCGGGGCTGGCGAATCCAGTTGGCAAGTGCAGCACCAAAGCAGTAAGTGCTACAGCTGCAAGGTAGTAAGGTGAGTGGCTTATCTCTGTTCAGCAATATGAGTCCAACAGGAAAGGCCTTTAGTGCAACTTTGCAATTTTCAGCAACACTATATTCTTTTTGATGGGTTTCTCTACTGTCCTTTTCAGCAGCAACAGCTCGAGCTTGGTTTTTCTATTGTGGACGACAATAGTTGATAGCAGCTATTCGGCGACAAGTGTAGCAACAACAAGGTATTAAATTGCGTGGCTTGAATTCTCAGACAAAAAGCGCAGCCGCTACTTTGCCTCTTAGGCTCTCTACATCACTAGCATAAGCAATAATGACATAGTACTAGTTATTGTTAGAGACCCTCTGCAGCGGTACTGTGTATGAATATGCACATTCTTTTCTGATTGAAAGATGAATTTATCTGTTTACTTGCGAATTTAGTTATACAATACTTGTTGCTATTGTTACTGTTCCATTTCACTTTCTCTACCTATTATTGATTGTTAATACTTGCTGCTATTCCTTTTTCTCTAGAGGTGCTTTTATGCACCTCTAGAGAGAGACTACAGGGATACTAGTGTAGTTCTGTTATTAATTATAATGACATTTGTTTGGTTGTTTAACGGCTTATTATTTTGTTATAATCTCTGATCAGATTACTGATAACTTGTCTGACTAAACATATTAAATTTGCTTAACTAGTGATATTAAATTGCTCAAGTAGTGATATTAATTTGCTTAAATAATGAACTTGTAGCTACGGAACAATGATGTAGTAACAATTGGGGCCGGGACATATGCTTTCAATTTGCATGTCTTGTGTTTGATGAAATGGCCATATCAAGTGTTTATTTTTTTTGGTGCATGGGGATTGTGGTAGAGGATTGTTAGAGGATTATTAGGGGATTGTGGTAGAGGATTATTAAGGTTGAGGCATAGCAGAGGCTGGTAAGATCCAAATGTTTGCTACTGTCTATGGGTTATGCACATGTCAATTCAGTATAGGTCCATTAATATGTGTATTGTTGTTGTGCTTTGCCTCTATTTAGCTGTAATATTTCTTTTTGCCTCCATTAATATGTGTATTGTGGCACCACACGCACGACATTTGGTTAGTCTTCAAGCATTCTGTCTTTTTTTACTGAATGATAGTCATGCCTGTTAGGGAACAGCCGGTGAAAAAAGGGTACAGTTAGTCAGTTCACTACAGTAGCATGCTAGGATGGTCATTTTTAATTTGTAATTTCAGTTTGCTACTAACTATGTGTTTTCGGTTTGCAATTTTAGTTGCAATTTCAGCTTGTAATTTTAGTATGCAATTCCAGTTTGTCTTACCCTAACCCTGATTAGTTCATATATATGGCTAGCCGGTGGCCTCGGTTGGTTCGTACTTTCTTCTATTGTTCTTTGTAATGTAAGTCTGTACAGAAACATTTCTTCTTTTAGTATCATGTAATTTTTCATGTTTCTATTAGCAATTTTCTTAATTTGGTAAGACAGTTTTGCTCCGCGCCCTTGGGACGCTACGTCGCTGCCCAAACTCTTTTGCTCAGCATTCTGGAGCCACAAAGGAACGTCTCTTACTACTTCCTCTCTCTTTTTGCTAGGTGTAGGATCATATCGATTTGCTATTTGTGTGGTTGTCAGTTGTGAATTTTGTAAAATGGTTCTATGATCTGTAACTCATTGTACAATTCTATTTGATTTTTGTTGCAGGCAGCCGGATGCATTTTTTCTAGTGACTGCAAAAAAATTGGTGTCAAGCTGAGGGTATGCTCTGATGTTTTTTTTCTTCTGTGTGTATGCATGTAGTCATTTTGACTCTCTTGCTTCCCTATATTACTCATTGTTGGTTTCATTTCTCAGCCCCTATATTTTTGTTTGCTGCCTTTCTATTGTTCAGGCTTTAGCAATTTTAATTAGAAAGATTTTTTAACCTGCCTTCTTTTCTGCTGTTGTAGGTGCCTTTGAGCAATCCAAGTTGCTCGAGCTTTCTTGTATGGTACATACATGCATGATGCATCCCTCCATCCACTTTTATTAGTCCGAAAAATTTCTTGGCTTGTCCTTGCTTCTAAAGCAATGTATGGTGTTCTGTTTGGGCTGCTACATCATGACATGTAGGCAATTTAAGTGTCACATGTTTTAGTAGATTGACTTGCTATAGTTGTTGAGTGATGTTTGCCTGTCATGTCAAGTGTCCCGTTGAATTAGCAAATAGGATCTGAAAATTAGATGTTGGTTTGGCATGTTGACCTAGTTAGTATACATAGCTGTGTCAATTCTGTTGTATTTTTTTCCTCTAAATTATAGTCTATTAGGCTACTGTTTAGTTAACTAGCTTGAATCCTGCTTAATAACACCACTAGATAATCTCATATCATGATGACATTGATATTCTTATATGAAGTAAATTTGTATTTTTTGTACAAGCTAGCACCAATAAGTTGTATTTGTTATACATATGAAAGTAGCAAACCATTGGCACTCTATACTGTTACAATCTATTCTGAACAAATAAATGGTATATATGTTTACATTTTTACTTTATCGATGAGAGGTGCTGGGATATATTAAATTGCTTAACTAATGATATTAAATTGCTACTAGATTACTAATAACTTGCCTATCTAAATATATAAAATTGCTTTTTACTAGTGAGTTACTTTTTTGTTCCTCTTACCTGGTACTACTGCTCGATTTGTATGATGGCTTATATTGGGATGTTAAATTGTACCCATGTAGGTACAGGCACAACCATAGTTCGCAGGGTCTAGACTTTGATCACTGGAATAAGTACCAATAGCTTTGTGTTATATTGGCTACGACTATACATTTGTTTAGTAGATTTTGACTTGCTGCAATTGTTGAGTGATTGTCTTAACAGAATTGATTATGCAAAACAACTGAATTGCTTATGCAAAAGAACTGAATTGTAATAGGAACTGCAGTACTAGCTGATTTTCAGGTGATGCAAAACAATCGAATTGGTTTTTAGTTACAGAATCTTCTGTTAGTGCAGTTGAAATTTAAGGCTGGGTCATTTTATGCTTAGTTTCTCACTATTATCTACGTGCAATTGTAATAGGAACTGCAGTACTAACTTCTATTTTTTTATTGTAGGTGTGAGGCAATCAAGCATCAAATGAATATGTTTTGATATCAAAATAAGAGTAACCATGTGCAGCAGCTAATACAAGAACAACTTAAGATGTATACCTATACAGTAAGCAGTAGAAACATGTAGGAAGGTCTGCTTATGCAACAAGCAGCAAGAACTGCATTTTACTATGTTTTTATAAATTGATTTGCTTAAGCAAAATAACTGAATTTTGCTTATGCAAAAAAATGAATTGCTTTTTCTTAGTTTTGTCAGATTTGCTTCTAATAGCAGATTTGATATCAGGTGATGCAAATAACCGAACTGTTTTGTGCATGTTGGAAAGGGAAAAGCAAAACAGGGAGAGATTTGTGTAATTCTGTTGTTTTCTTTGTACGCCCTTGTGTTGATTTGCTGGAATAGAAATGCAAAAAGGGAGGGAAAGAGGAAGAGGGGAAGGTTCTAGGGAGCGCTGGCCTGCCTCGTGCAGTCATGTGCACGGCTACTTTCCCTAAACGGAAAGTATATTTTTTTATTTTTATTTATGACTGTGCATTTTATTTTTGTTTTTGACTGTGCGTGCTATAAAACTAATGCACAGCCGTGCGTGCGTTAGCCGCTTTCTGAAAATTAATAAAGTGGTTTCTGTAGAAAATATTTGTGTGATTTTCGTGAAATTCTTGTGTTCTGAAAGGATTCTTATCAGAGATATGCTTTCATTGTTTAAAAATGTCATTCTTTCTGTTAGAGGTGTTGATCTTAAATTTAACCAAATATAAAAATAAGTTGTTCTGACTTTTTTTTTTAGATCTATAGCTTTCTCTATGTATCTATATATGCATTATGTCTAGATACATAGTAAAAGCTATGTATCTAAAAAAAAGTTAAAACGACTTATAATTGGGACAGGGATAGTACACGGTTGATATAGTTAAGTTATGAGACACTACTAACTGCCATTATAGTTTTTTTTACCTGGATCATACCCACTTTAATAAGCATATGATGATGTCAGGTGTGCATGCTAGCCTTGTTTAAATCCAGGGGCTAAAGTTTAGAGGTGTCATATTGGGTGTCACATGAGGGTGTCACGTGGGAGCATTCGGATAGTAATAATAAAACAAATTACACAAGTCCTCAGTAATCCACGAGACGGATTTATTAAGTATAATTAATCCATTAATCCATCGTTAGCATATGTGTTACTATAGCACCACATTGTCAAATTATGGGCTAATTAAGCTTAAAAATTCGTCTCGTAAATTAGTCGCAATCTGTATAATTATTTATTTATTTTGTCTATATTTAATACTCCACACATGTGTCAGACATCCGATGTGATAGAGACTAGACTTTAGGAGGGGGAAAAGTCGTGCCTGTCGTGGGTACATCTCCATCTCGTCTACCATTCCATGGCCACCTGTGTTTAAATCAAGAGCCAGCTTGTGCCCTCTCTTGATTGCCGGCCACCATCCTCCTACCACCGCCTCTCCATAGAAATTCCTTCTCCATATGGTGCATTGCCTGAAGCACCTCACCTCGTTGTCCTCCTGGACTATCGCGCGTGTCCATGGCTTTTATCACTGGTGTCCCTTGCTGAACCCTCCTGTTGTTGTGGTTGACGTGAATGTCTTCGTCAAGGAAGATATGGCTTGGTTCCTCATCACCATCGTGTGAGTAATCTTCTTCATGGATACCTAGGTGCACATTGTCAAGATTTGTCTGGGTGTCACGATACTACCATAGTCGTCGGGGCCTCTCCTCCGGTGGTGCCCACGACAACAACAGTCCAGAGCCTTCGACAAATGGTTGCGCTTCCAACTCCCAAATTTGTGAATCCAACGGCATGCCATGAAGTAGCTCAGGTCCGCTGGTGTGACGACCCACGCCATGCATCCCTTGAACACAAAACCATCGGACTTTGCCTTGTGTAGTCAACCATGTGCCGTGATGAATCCATATCACACTTGCCTTGACTAATCAGCCACGTGCCATGATGAATTCGGATCATTGATGACTTACCCCCTGTGTCCCATGAAAAGGGACACCACAGGATTTTTATGACATATCGGTGATGAAGCAAACTATCTAGATACCACTCAGAAACACTGATGAAGAGTGTTAAACGGTGCTACACTATATCAATATAGTGCTAAAAAAATGATAGAATGTCTTGCTTTGTGAAGACAAACTTTGAATCATATAAGATCTTGATTCATGAGCCGGAGGGATTACATAATATTAGGATTTCGATAAGCCGTGCTGGAGCACCGACTGACGAGAGTTAACAAAGCTAGAATAGTAAAGTCAACACCTCAACGGAAGTTGGCAATATAGTCCGGTTTCCCAGTCAGTGGTACTATACTATACTCCAGTAGTAGCTTAGAATGAATCTGTAACTACCAGTATAGCCGTTTCGTTTTTTTTTTGAAATTATAGCCGTTTCCAACTTCCAATCACGGGATCCATCTGGGAGCTTTTTGGACGCATCCATCAGATCAGATTCTTATATAATTGACCACTGGAATGTACACACGAGTAGAAGTATATATCGTGCATCAAATGCGTCTTTCAGAACTCGCACATAGGATGCGTCGTGCAGACGCACGGCGACTTTCAGAGATGCGACGACGTCAGACGAACAGCGAAATATTCCTTGACATCGCCGGCAAATACGCCGCGAATCGATGTCTCACCGATCGATCGAGTCCGACCTGCTGCTTTGTGCCAACGTCTCTTTTGCGCCGGCTCCTCCTCCCGCCGACGCTGTATCACTATAATCCATCACCTGCCCCTGCTCATCAGTCGTCGCCATCGGCGAAAGGCAAGTAGGTTCAGGTCGGTAGAGTCGCCTCGTCGCTGTCGCGCTTTTGCGTCCTACCGACGAGCAGCGTCGCGAAGATCACGGCATTCCCCTCGCGCCCGGCCCTCTGCCTGCCACCTGACCTCGCCAGACGAACAGCTCCAGTCACCACCATGTTCTTCTTCTCCTCCAACGTACCACGCGTAGCACGAACCATGCAAAAATCACGGGGAAAGCTACGTACGAAATCGCAATGAAAGTCACAGGTTTTCTGGTGACGGGCACAGAAAGCCACGCGTGCAGGGCATGTCATCTAGTACACTGTACACCACCGCGCCGTATTTCGGACACGGACGACAGCAACAATTCCCGAGGAGAGTGGTTGCATTGCATTGCAGGACGAGCTAGCGAGACGACTGTGGGTGGCTAACTCAACGTGTCAGCGCGACCGCGCGGACGTTTGCTAGCTCGACCGCCGCTGCCGCCGTGCGAGGGTGCCGCGTGGCTGCCGCTGCCGGCGGCGGCGAAGAGCTCCTCCCAGACGTCGGCGAAGGCGCGGAGGATGAGGTGGTGGTGGCACGCGGCGTTGAGCGCGAGGAACCGCCGGAGGAGCTCCCGCAGCTCGGCGCCGCCGGTGATGCCGTTCTCCACGATCATCTGCGCCATCGACCGCCGGAAGTCGCCCAGCGGGTCCGCCGACTCCGTCACCACCGCCACGCTCTCGGTGTCCAGCCGCCGCCCCACAACGCTCGCGCTCCGCGCGTGCCCCGGCAGCGGCGGCGGCCTTGCCGTCGTCGTCGTCGCCGTCCCTTCCGCGCTGCCACCGACGCCGTCGCTGCCGTCCGCCTCCCGTTCCCGGACGCCCAGCGCGCGGACGCCGCGCTCCAGCTCCCGCAGCTGCCGCAGCAGCGAGTCCACGCTGGGCGTGCCCTCGGCGCTCGCGTCGGCGTCGGCGTCGCGGGCGCAGCCCGCCGTCGTCTTCGACGCAGACGCTGGCTCCCCCGCGGGAGCCGCCGTCGTTAAAGCGCCTCTCCTCGTCGGCGCCATCGTGACAGCGGAGATGTCGACGGAGACCGACCTGGTGCCGCTACAGCCGCACATGAAGCCGCGCGGCGCGGGCGCCTTCTTCTTCCTCTTCTTCTTGGCGCTGGCGGGTAGGGTCCCCGGCGCGCCGCACCACGTCGTCGCTTTCATGCCCTGGCCCTCGGCGGGCGGCGACGGCCCGGAACAAGCGTGCGTGACCGCGTGTGACCAGCTCGATGGCTCAGCTAGTGGGGGAGCTGAGTCTATGACTATGAGCAGCAAGCGCTTGAGAAGAGCACGGTGAAATGGAGGAGCACTGGTACCTGTTGTCGTACACTTCCACGGTGGTGGTGGGATCCAGTTAAGTAGTGGTCGCGGCGTTAATAATTCCAAGCAACGCGATCTGGTGAACTGAAAATTATAGAATCCGGCTAGTGGTTGCTACGCGGTCAACGTCGGTTCTGGTTCGATTACCAGCAGTAATAATTGGCGCAAACCACTGTGTACTACTAATCAGCTCAACTCATGAGTGGTGACTAGTGAGTGCATGAAAAAGCTGGCTGAATCCTGATCGATCTTGTTCAGCCTTTATTTGGAAAAAATGAGCTAGTGTTGTGAATTGGAGCGAGTTGTACCCTAACCCCAACGGTGTTCTTCCTTGCAGTGGATCCAGCACGATGTCTTGAGAGTTGAGACACTGTTTGTTTGCACCTGCAAGCCAAGATTTCTAAACATGAAACGCGACCACGGTACGTCAATAGTGTCTCTCCCAGACATGCGCTCTGTGCCGCCAGTACTTGCAGTTCCAGGACAGAGTAAAGGACAGGAGGCGTCAGACAATGAGAGACCCAATAATGCAACGAGACAAACATCCATATAAACTGTTTGACATGAGATCTGGATGGGCCTAACCAAAGTCTTGTTATTTTTTTGGGATCCAAGCTTTAGATGACGAGTAATGGGATGGCTTTGAAGAGACACTGTACTGGACCCGGGCGTTTGTTCGCTTCCTTGTCCCGTGCATCGGGTGACACATTCCGGTCACGCTAGGCAAGGCAAAGCGCCGCGCACGCCGCTCATCATGGGCTCAGCAGCAGACAGAGACACAGCAGGTTACCAAACGTAGCGCAAAGCATCTGGCGCTGCTCCGATCCTGCGAATCTAATGAGCGAGATGCAATCAGGTGAGTGAGCAGGTGTAACCGCACATTATTAAGTCGTGGATCAGTTAGCTTATTTGTTAAGCACAGGCAGAGGCTTCTTAACCCGGGTAATCCGGAGGACAGGACAGGCCTATAACGACTGATGAGACATAGTATACCAAGGCAAGCAGCACAAACGGCAACTTTTTATTGACAGAGAGAATGACACAACATCCGTGCGTGCGTGCTTGTGTCGTGCTTTTTTCAATGGGTGGTTGGGTGGATTATTACCGGAACCAAGGTAAGTGGTGGTCGGTGCCATGGAGTGTAAAATTTGAGGTCTCAATGATGTGTCCTTGGCGCGTGTCTGCCTTATCGAACGGCTGGTGCTACTGCTAGTCTGCTACTGCCGACCGAATGATGGACGGGGATTATGGCAGGGTTTGAAGGCAGGGTGAAGGGTAAGGGAAGGCAGCCATGGTTGCTGGTGGGCTCCGACATGCAGGAGATATACAGATAGGGTTGGGCTTACATCGTTGTAACAACTCGGGCCGGTAAGTAGGCGGCTAGGCCCACTAGTGTTCACAATGACGCTCAATCAGCAGAAACTGGCTATGCGTTCACCGGCTCATCGCATTGGAAGAACAAGCGGAGCAATTCAAGCTATCTACAGCTACACATTCATTTTTGTTACACGGAGAATGCGCCACCTGACGGTAGCTTTTTCTTGCAGCAGATCACGCAGAAACAACTAGTAATATCCCTTACTTTTGCTACCACGATCTTTCGATATTGCACACAAGTACTAGTACCTTGAGAAATTGTTAAAATTAAAACCAAGGAAAAGAGGTACTAATAAGTAGTGAGTACAGAAGATTATTAAAGGCATGTTCACAAAGGGGTTTTATGATCAAAACCCAAGATTCAGTACAAGGCTGTAGCTACAACTCAGCCATGAAAACTCGTCTCTTCAAAAGAGACCCTGCTGATACAGTAATACCTGCATCTAAATATGCAATGCCAAATCCATCTTCCTGGGATTTGGTATGATGAACAATGGTGCCAGGCAGTTCAACCAAGGCCGAGGGAAGATGATTTCTTCCATGCGCTTGCTTCCAAAGTCAAGGACTCCAATGTTTAGGCGGTAGCCCCGCTTGCAGGTGAATTCTACACAACTAACATCATCAGTGAAGTAGACATGATTTGGTTTCAGCTGTGGTTATTCCTTAGCACGGCAACACAGTGACTGGTTACTCCCGAGAAACAATACATGATCACCCAAGTTATTTATCTGCTCTAGTTTTCTTGTCACACCACAAACTTTATACATCTCCATCCACTTGATTTTGTTCTCAAATGTCGCTTGGTGCTGATGCCCATCCGCCTCTTTTTTTTATCCATACTTCTGGTCTCCGCACTTGCCGCAGATCACCCCATGGAGCCTGAACAATGTAAAACCTTTCCCTACCAGAAAAATTCTTTACCCTGTCCATAATTATCTTTTTCGTGACCACAGGCCCACTAAGATCGAAGGCGACAATTTCACCAAACCATGTCACTGCATATAGTAGACCATCCTTGTAGATACAGTCCTGAAAATATCTGTGAGATGGCAGCCGTGTCCACTTCTCATCGCCTAACGTAGCAAATGTAATATGACCACCTGGATTGTGGATGCACACTACAATATAGCTTCCAACAGATGCATCATAAAATAAAAGTGCCTTATGATGTAATCATGTAAGTGGTTACCGCAACTTTCCTAGAGGAACTCCATCTACCGGTTTACCGGAATCGATGGAAAAACATTCAGGTGGGGCGCTCACCCCTCCAGTGATGTAAAAAAAAAAACCCTTTCCAAGAGGAAGAGTCACGGGCGGTCGAGTAACTGACCTGGTGCTGTTGCTCATTGAGTAGTAATGATACTTACATATCACAACAGTACTGTCATAGATGGGCGCCACTTGCTCAAAGGTGATCACGGAAGGGAGTGCGATTTGCTCACGAGTAATTGGATTGACAAGGTGCATCTCTGATCGCTCGTCGACAGTAATCACCCAGCCATGTGAGGACCCAATCAGATATCTTCGATGGATGGGCGGCTCAGGCAGGGTTAATCTGTAGGTCCTCTTTTCTGCAAGGCTGTAGAGGCAAGCAACATTCTCACCAGCTGATTCTGAGGTGTAGAGGAGGCATGGTGTCTGCGGTTTCTTCTGTTCGCCGATGTCACGACGGATGCTGGTATACGCGGAGCTCCAGGCGGACCAGACGGAGCCTGCACGAGCTTAGGTCAGGCATCTCCAGGAGGGAAAATATATCCATCAGGATATCCTGAGGCAGCTCCCGCGCCAATTTTCCTGATGCAATCTCCCATCTGTGGTGCACGAACAGGAGCACAGACAGGTCGACGAGTCCGGCGAGGAAGCGCGCGCTGCAGCCGTTCGCTCGCTCGCTATCCCAAGGGCGCGGGGACAAAGCTCGTCGGAGATGCCGAGGGCGGCGCAGATGGCGATCGAGGTGGGCGGCGCTTCGAAGGGGAAGAAATCAGGTGAAAGCGAACGTGTCAAGGAGGTGAGCGTTGCAACTTGGGCCACCCTCCCTCCGCAGGCTGCACCCCACGCGTGCCAGCCGGGCCGGGCCGGGCCGGCCCAAGCGAGACACGACCACCGCTGATTTGATCATGTCTCAGATTTGGCAGGAGTTGTTACATTTTCTTGGATCCAAGCTATGATTGGAACTTGGAAGCCTTCGAAGGAAGCTGGTCCTATTATGAGAAAAATTGTCGAATGCCATTCAAACTTATAGCCTTTTCTTATCTGGCATTGAAAATTAAGACTTTTCTTTGTTGCCTTTAAATTGTAATTTTTTTTCTCTTATATGCCACTGGCGCATGAAACCAGTTAGATTGTAAGGTCCAAATAGGCTAGAGGGGGGGTGAATAGCCTAATTAAAACTTCTACAATAATTACTTAACCACAAGTTAGTACGAAAGGTGGCGAAGCAAATGCACTAGCTCTAACTAAATAAGCAAGCCACCTACACAAGTCTAATACAAGGCTATTCACTAAACACAACAACAACTACAAGATAGAAACAAGAAGTAATACAAGAGAAGAGCTTTGAGTGATTATACCGCCGTGTAGAGATAAGATGTACCGATCAATCAATCACACAAGAGAAATCCTCGGGAAGAGAATGACATAAGAATTTATCCCGAGGTTCACTTGCTTCCCGGCAAGCTACTCCTCGTTGTGGCGATACACCCACTTGTCGATTCGCGAGCTAATCGACTATCAAGAGTCGAGCCCTCGGCGGGCGCCGCACAACCGCACACAAGATGGGGATCCTCCAAGCCACGAGCTCCACTAGAGTATCCAATTCGCGAACTCCCGCGGGGAAGGATCAAGAACCCCTTACAACACTTGGTGAAGGCTCCAACAATCTCCAATTGTGAGCTCGATCACCTCCGCTGCTCTAAGCCGTCTACCGTGTCGGGAAACACGGAAGAGTAACAAGAAATCCGCAGCAACTCAAGGATCAAGTGCCTCTAGAATGCAACTCTCAAGCAATGCACTTGAATCTCACTCAATCTCACTCAAGATGTGCAACTATGCAAAGAGATGAGTGGAGGGGTTGTTCTCTAGCTCAAAGTATGTCTCTAGTTCTCAAAATGTGCAAGAGTTACCCTCAAACCCCGGACAACCTCTATTTATAACGAAGGGGTACGCAGCTAGCCGTTACAGACGACGCAGCGAAAAACGCGCTGACCGGACGCTCCGGTCAGGGTGACCGGACGCGTCCGGTCACTACACGACAAACGTGAACAGTGCGCGTCAGAACTAGCCGTTGCCCTGACCGGACGCGCTCAACCGAGTGACCGGACGCGACAGTGCCAGCGTCCGGTTGCGTTCCAGTAAGCTCCAGCTACGACCGGACGCGTCCGATCGCACGTGACCGGACGCGCCCCGCGTCCGATCGGCGCTACGCTACGCTCGGCCTCTCTGGACGCTTGACCGGACGCTCCAGTCCCGTGAAGGACCGGACGCGCCGGTCGCGCGCTCTGATTCGCTCAGGAGAACTGACCGGACGCGCTGTTGAACTGACCGGACGCCACAGTGCCAGCGTCCGATTAGAGTCCAGTAAGCTCCCTGGATGACCGGACGCGTCCGGTCATCAGTGACCGGACGCGCTGCGCGTCCGATCATCAAACTGAAAACCGCGCAGACGCTGAACACTGACCGGACGCGTCCGGTCATACCGAGACCGCGTCCGGTGCAGCGTCCGGTCACCACAGTGACCCCCGTTCGCCTCCGTTTCTTTTCCGACTTCCGGCGCAATAGAAAATAGGCATTTCACTTCTCCAAAAAGCGTCGAATCCCGCCTCGCAAGCTCGGCGGGAGGGAGAGAGGAACCCAAACCCCTCTCTACCGCTTAAACTCCACCGCCTTCACAAACTGTGCTAACACCACCAAGTGTACCACCACCATGTGCATGTGTGTTAGCATTTCATAAATCATTTCTTAAGGCGTTATGTTAGCTCTTTTACTAGATCCTAATGCATATGCTCAAGACAATGATCTAGTGGCACTTGATTTCCGAGCTAACCGTGATTGCCCCTCTTGATAGTCGGCTATGTATCCTAAACCCGGTCAATCACTTCTCTACTCAACTTAGACCGGCAAAAGGGAAACCCTATGGTTATACCTTTGCCTTGCGCTCTTAGATCCTTCTCTTTCACTTGATCATAATGTCCTTCATTTTATGTGCATCTCCACCATGATCATCATTTCATGTCCATGCACCATCTCTTTGTGATCTTGTGGCCACCACTCCTTGCCACGTACACCTTCATCACATGTGTTGCTTATGCCTAGCTCAAAACACTTAACACATGGCATTAGCAACTTGGTGTCATTAATTACCAAAACCAAACTTGGGCTTTCAATCTCCCCCTTTTTGGTAATTGATGACAACCATCACAAAGATATGAAATGAAATCAATTTTCAATTTTGATAGTATTAGCTCCCCCTACAAATGTGTTTCCATAAGTTTGGTTCAAATGTGCACATATGTATGGATTTGAATTTTAGGAGAGTTACTACTATCAAATTGATGCTAAGGTATATAGAATGGACCTTTGAAGCGTGATACCAATCGGAGTTGCCTTTATATACCATCCTTAGCATCGATGTAGCTAGACACCACTTGTAATACATCACTTGTAAAGATCACAAACACTAAAGTACCCCGTGAGATCAACATTATAAGCAAAAGGTGTCTAGATACCACATGTAAAGCTATTCTTAACAAATCATCATTCAAGTTCTATTTCTAGCACTCACCAACGATCATGAATATGAATTTAAGCTTTGCAATGCAACAATTCATCATGTTAATGCACATACAGATGCAACAAATAATTCATGAGCTTGCTCCCCCTACTTATGTGCTCAAATTTAATTTCTCTCTTTGTGACTTTTCTTTTTATCTTTGTGACTTTTCTCTCCCTTGTGACTTTTCTCTCCCTCTTATTATATCTTATTCCCTCTTTGCAATATCTTTGTGACTTTTCTCTCTCCCTTTGTCAACAATCACCAAAAAGGTGCCAATTTTAGTGAGAGATAAGTCAATCAATATGAGGGAGTCCAAATTATGGTTTAATCTAGATCACATACCTAGAATATGTAATTCGGTTTGATCCAAGGACAAGCTTTCACACCTCATGAAGTATAAGGGTTATCTTGACCATGTTGAATTACACATCATGAGCTCATTTTCTAGATTCAACACTAGGTTTGCAAGCCCACAAACATGTCATATGCTACCACTAGATCAATCAAACATAGAAGCAATAGTGGTACCATATATACATCAAAAATTATTTGATTTTCATGAATGAGCCTATTTGTCATGCAAATATGTCTATATGTTCTGAACATGTCCTTAGCAAAGTATGAATGTTATGCCAAATAACTTTACCTTGCTATGTTGGAGGAGAGGCATGTCATATAAGAATGTGGGGTTGCACTCATTTCAAGTTGGAGAAGTCAAGTATGTTCAATTCATTCTTCAACTTGTAAAATCTCTTTTCATCAAGTGGCTTTGTAAAGATGTCGGCTAGTTGATCTTCGGTGCCAATGCTCTCAATGCTAATATCACCCTTTTGTTGATGGTCTCTTATGAAGTGATGCCTTATGTCAATGTGCTTGGTTCTTGAGTGTTGAACCGGATTTTGTGTCATCTTGATAGCACTTTCATTATCACAAAACAAAGGCACATTCTTGAATTTAATTCCAAAGTCATTCAAAGTGGCCTTCATCCAAAGCAATTGTGCACAACAACTACCGGCACTAATGTATTCGGCCTCGGCGGTAGATAGTGCAACACTATTTTGTTTCTTTGATGACCATGAAACAAGAGACCTTCCAAGCAATTGACAAGTGCCACTTGTGCTCATTCTATCAATCTTGCATCCACCATAGTCGGAGTCCGAATATCCAATCAACTCAAAATTAGACCCCTTGGGATACCATAATCCAACATCATGAGTGCCCTTTAGATATCTCAATATCCTCTTGGTTGCTTTCAAGTGACTTTCTCTAGGTGAAGCTTGATATCTTGCACACTTGCACACACTAAACATCATATCCGGCCTAGAAGCGGTGACATAGAGCAAACTTCCAATCATAGACCGGTATAACTTTTGATCTACCATGTTTCCACTAGCATCAATACCCAATTGATCATTAGAGCCCATTGGTGTGCTCATTGGCCTAGCATCTTGTAATCCAAACTTCTTGATCATGTCCTTGATGTACTTGCCTTGACTTATAAAAGTGTCATTCTTCATTTTCTTGATTTGAAGTCCAAGGAAGTAACTAAGCTCTCCAATCATAGACATCTCAAACTCATTAGCCATCATATTTCCAAACTCTTCACAAAAGTCTTGGTTAGTTGATCCAAAGATAATGTCATCCACATAGATTTGCAACACAAACAAGTCATTTCCAAGCTTCTTGGTGAAGAGAGTGGTGTCAACCTTTCCCATCTTAAACCCTTTAGAGAGGAGAAAGTCCCTCAACCTCTCATACCATGCTCTAGGTGCTTGCTTCAAACCATACAATGCCTTCTTTAGCTTGTAAACATGGTCGGGCTTCTTGTCATCTTCAAAGCCGGGAGGTTGCTCAACATAGACTTCTTCATTGATGTAGCCATTGAGAAATGCACTCTTGACATCCATTTGATAGAGCTTGATGTTGTGTGCACAAGCATATGCTAATAAGATTCTAATTGCCTCCAATCTTGCAACCGGTGCATATGTCTCTCCAAAGTCAAGACCCTCAACTTGAGTGTATCCTTGTGCTACCAATCTTGCTTTGTTCCTCACAACCATGCCATCTTGATCTTGCTTGTTTCTAAAGACCCACTTAGTACCAATCACATTGTATTTCTTTGGCCTTTCAACAAGTTTCCAAACTTGATTTCTAGCAAAGTTGTTTAGTTCTTCATGCATGGCATTTACCCAATCGGAATCTTTCAATGCATCTTCTAATTTCTTAGGTTCTTCAAGTGACACAAATGAGTAATGCTCACAAAAGGATGCTAGTCTTGATCTAGTTTGAACACCACTTTGAATTCCACCAATGATTTGGTCCAACGGATGATCTCTTGCAATGCTAGTAGGTTGGAGTATTGGGAGTTGATTGCTTTCACTTGTTTGACCTTGAACTTGCACTTCATAATGAGAACCACTAGAGCTTGCTTGATTTGTATTAATTTGCACACTTTGGTTGATCACATGAATATCATCATCATCAACTTGCATCGGTCTTATATCACCAATGTCCATGTTCTTCATTGCATTTGATAATTGATCTCCTCTCACATCATCAAGGTTTTGAGCTTCATTTTGAGACCCTTGGGTTTCATCAAATTCAACATCATGAACTTCTTCCAAGGTGCCATTTGTGAGATTCCAAACTCTATATGCCTTGCTTGTGGTAGAATAACCAAGTAAGAACCCTTCATCACATTTCTTTTCAAACTTTCTCAACCTAGTGCCTTTCTTAAGAATATAGCATTTGCAACCAAACACTCTAAAGTATGCAATGTTGGGCTTTCTTCCATTCAATAGCTCATATGGTGTCTTTCTAAGCTTCCCATGGCAATAGAGACGGTTGCTACAATAGCAAGCCGTGTTGATAGCTTCACTCCAAAATGAATGACTCACATTGTATTCACTAAGCATTGATCTAGCCATATCAATCAAAGTTCTATTTTTCCTTTCAACTACACCATTGGATTGAGGAGTGTATGTTGGTGAGAATTGATGTCCAATACCAAAATCATCACACAATCCCTCAATTCTTGTGTTCTTGAACTCACTACCATTGTCACTTCTAATCTTCTTGATGGTAGTCTCAAACTCATTTTGCACCCTCTTGACAAAAGACTTGAATAGATCAAAAACATCACTCTTGTCATAAAGAAAGAACACCCAAGTGTATCTAGTGTAGTCATCCACTATCACAAAGCCATACTTGTTCCCACCAATGCTAGTGTATGTTGTTGGCCCAAACAAGTCCATGTGCAATAACTCAAATGCCTTTGATGTGCTCATCTCACTCTTACTAGGATGTGTATTTCTAACTTGTTTGCCGGCTTGACAAGCACTACATAGTTTATCCTTCTCAAAGGTGACATCCTTCAATCCTCTAACTAAGTCATGCCTCAAAAGTTTGTTCAATTGTTTCATTCCAACATGACCAAGCCTTCTATGCCATAACCAACCCATACTAGATTTACTAAGCAAGCATGATGTCAATTGTGTCTCACTATCATTGAAGTCAACCAAGTATAAGCTATCATGTCTAAATCCTTTGAATATCAAGTTTGATCCATCAACACTTATTACTTCAACATCATCACTACCAAATATGCACTTGAAGCCAAGATCACAAAGTTGTGCCACCGATAAAAGATTGAAATCCAAGCTCTCAACTAGCAACACATTAGATATGCTCATGTCATTTGAGATAGCAATTTTACCAAGCTCTGATACCACTTGTAAGGTCCAAATAGGCTAGAGGGGGGGTGAATAGCCTAATTAAAACTTCTACAATAATTACTTAACCACAAGTTAGTACGAAAGGTGGCGAAGCAAATGCACTAGCTCTAACTAAATAAGCAAGCCACCTACACAAGTCTAATACAAGGCTATTCACTAAACACAACAACAACTACAAGATAGAAACAAGAAGTAATACAAGAGAAGAGCTTTGAGTGATTATACCGCCGTGTAGAGATAAGATGTACCGATCAATCAATCACACAAGAGAAATCCTCGGGAAGAGAATGACATAAGAATTTATCCCGAGGTTCACTTGCTTCCCGGCAAGCTACTCCTCGTTGTGGCGATACACCCACTTGTCGATTCGCGAGCTAATCGACTATCAAGAGTCGAGCCCTCGGCGGGCGCCGCACAACCGCACACAAGATGGGGATCCTCCAAGCCACGAGCTCCACTAGAGTATCCAATTCGCGAACTCCCGCGGGGAAGGATCAAGAACCCCTTACAACACTTGGTGAAGGCTCCAACAATCTCCAATTGTGAGCTCGATCACCTCCGCTGCTCTAAGCCGTCTACCGTGTCGGGAAACACGGAAGAGTAACAAGAAATCCGCAGCAACTCAAGGATCAAGTGCCTCTAGAATGCAACTCTCAAGCAATGCACTTGAATCTCACTCAATCTCACTCAAGATGTGCAACTATGCAAAGAGATGAGTGGAGGGGTTGTTCTCTAGCTCAAAGTATGTCTCTAGTTCTCAAAATGTGCAAGAGTTACCCTCAAACCCCGGACAACCTCTATTTATAACGAAGGGGTACGCAGCTAGCCGTTACAGACGACGCAGCGAAAAACGCGCTGACCGGACGCTCCGGTCAGGGTGACCGGACGCGTCCGGTCACTACACGACAAACGTGAACAGTGCGCGTCAGAACTAGCCGTTGCCCTGACCGGACGCGCTCAACCGAGTGACCGGACGCGACAGTGCCAGCGTCCGGTTGCGTTCCAGTAAGCTCCAGCTACGACCGGACGCGTCCGATCGCACGTGACCGGACGCGCCCCGCGTCCGATCGGCGCTACGCTACGCTCGGCCTCTCTGGACGCTTGACCGGACGCTCCAGTCCCGTGAAGGACCGGACGCGCCGGTCGCGCGCTCTGATTCGCTCAGGAGAACTGACCGGACGCGCTGTTGAACTGACCGGACGCCACAGTGCCAGCGTCCGATTAGAGTCCAGTAAGCTCCCTGGATGACCGGACGCGTCCGGTCATCAGTGACCGGACGCGCTGCGCGTCCGATCATCAAACTGAAAACCGCGCAGACGCTGAACACTGACCGGACGCGTCCGGTCATACCGAGACCGCGTCCGGTGCAGCGTCCGGTCACCACAGTGACCCCCGTTCGCCTCCGTTTCTTTTCCGACTTCCGGCGCAATAGAAAATAGGCATTTCACTTCTCCAAAAAGCGTCGAATCCCGCCTCGCAAGCTCGGCGGGAGGGAGAGAGGAACCCAAACCCCTCTCTACCGCTTAAACTCCACCGCCTTCACAAACTGTGCTAACACCACCAAGTGTACCACCACCATGTGCATGTGTGTTAGCATTTCATAAATCATTTCTTAAGGCGTTATGTTAGCTCTTTTACTAGATCCTAATGCATATGCTCAAGACAATGATCTAGTGGCACTTGATTTCCGAGCTAACCGTGATTGCCCCTCTTGATAGTCGGCTATGTATCCTAAACCCGGTCAATCACTTCTCTACTCAACTTAGACCGGCAAAAGGGAAACCCTATGGTTATACCTTTGCCTTGCGCTCTTAGATCCTTCTCTTTCACTTGATCATAATGTCCTTCATTTTATGTGCATCTCCACCATGATCATCATTTCATGTCCATGCACCATCTCTTTGTGATCTTGTGGCCACCACTCCTTGCCACGTACACCTTCATCACATGTGTTGCTTATGCCTAGCTCAAAACACTTAACACATGGCATTAGCAACTTGGTGTCATTAATTACCAAAACCAAACTTGGGCTTTCAATCTCCCCCTTTTTGGTAATTGATGACAACCATCACAAAGATATGAAATGGAATCAATTTTCAATTTTGATAGTATTAGCTCCCCCTACAAATGTGTTTCCATAAGTTTGGTTCAAATGTGCACATATGTATGGATTTGAATTTTAGGAGAGTTACTACTATCAAATTGATGCTAAGGTATATAGAATGGACCTTTGAAGCGTGATACCAATCGGAGTTGCCTTTATATACCATCCTTAGCATCGATGTAGCTAGACACCACTTGTAATACATCACTTGTAAAGATCACAAACACTAAAGTACCCCGTGAGATCAACATTATAAGCAAAAGGTGTCTAGATACCACATGTAAAGCTATTCTTAACAAATCATCATTCAAGTTCTATTTCTAGCACTCACCAACGATCATGAATATGAATTTAAGCTTTGCAATGCAACAATTCATCATGTTAATGCACATACAGATGCAACAAATAATTCATGAGCTTGCTCCCCCTACTTATGTGCTCAAATTTAATTTCTCTCTTTGTGACTTTTCTTTTTATCTTTGTGACTTTTCTCTCCCTTGTGACTTTTCTCTCCCTCTTATTATATCTTATTCCCTCTTTGCAATATCTTTGTGACTTTTCTCTCTCCCTTTGTCAACAATCACCAAAAAGGTGCCAATTTTAGTGAGAGATAAGTCAATCAATATGAGGGAGTCCAAATTATGGTTTAATCTAGATCACATACCTAGAATATGTAATTCGGTTTGATCCAAGGACAAGCTTTCACACCTCATGAAGTATAAGGGTTATCTTGACCATGTTGAATTACACATCATGAGCTCATTTTCTAGATTCAACACTAGGTTTGCAAGCCCACAAACATGTCATATGCTACCACTAGATCAATCAAACATAGAAGCAATAGTGGTACCATATATACATCAAAAATTATTTGATTTTCATGAATGAGCCTATTTGTCATGCAAATATGTCTATATGTTCTGAACATGTCCTTAGCAAAGTATGAATGTTATGCCAAATAACTTTACCTTGCTATGTTGGAGGAGAGGCATGTCATATAAGAATGTGGGGTTGCACTCATTTCAAGTTGGAGAAGTCAAGTATGTTCAATTCATTCTTCAACTTGTAAAATCTCTTTTCATCAAGTGGCTTTGTAAAGATGTCGGCTAGTTGATCTTCGGTGCCAATGCTCTCAATGCTAATATCACCCTTTTGTTGATGGTCTCTTATGAAGTGATGCCTTATGTCAATGTGCTTGGTTCTTGAGTGTTGAACCGGATTTTGTGTCATCTTGATAGCACTTTCATTATCACAAAACAAAGGCACATTCTTGAATTTAATTCCAAAGTCATTCAAAGTGGCCTTCATCCAAAGCAATTGTGCACAACAACTACCGGCACTAATGTATTCGGCCTCGGCGGTAGATAGTGCAACACTATTTTGTTTCTTTGATGACCATGAAACAAGAGACCTTCCAAGCAATTGACAAGTGCCACTTGTGCTCATTCTATCAATCTTGCATCCACCATAGTCGGAGTCCGAATATCCAATCAACTCAAAATTAGACCCCTTGGGATACCATAATCCAACATCATGAGTGCCCTTTAGATATCTCAATATCCTCTTGGTTGCTTTCAAGTGACTTTCTCTAGGTGAAGCTTGATATCTTGCACACTTGCACACACTAAACATCATATCCGGCCTAGAAGCGGTGACATAGAGCAAACTTCCAATCATAGATCGGTATAACTTTTGATCTACCATGTTTCCACTAGCATCAATACCCAATTGATCATTAGAGCCCATTGGTGTGCTCATTGGCCTAGCATCTTGTAATCCAAACTTCTTGATCATGTCCTTGATGTACTTGCCTTGACTTATAAAAGTGTCATTCTTCATTTTCTTGATTTGAAGTCCAAGGAAGTAACTAAGCTCTCCAATCATAGACATCTCAAACTCATTAGCCATCATATTTCCAAACTCTTCACAAAAGTCTTGGTTAGTTGATCCAAAGATAATGTCATCCACATAGATTTGCAACACAAACAAGTCATTTCCAAGCTTCTTGGTGAAGAGAGTGGTGTCAACCTTTCCCATCTTAAACCCTTTAGAGAGGAGAAAGTCCCTCAACCTCTCATACCATGCTCTAGGTGCTTGCTTCAAACCATACAATGCCTTCTTTAGCTTGTAAACATGGTCGGGCTTCTTGTCATCTTCAAAGCCGGGAGGTTGCTCAACATAGACTTCTTCATTGATGTAGCCATTGAGAAATGCACTCTTGACATCCATTTGATAGAGCTTGATGTTGTGTGCACAAGCATATGCTAATAAGATTCTAATTGCCTCCAATCTTGCAACCGGTGCATATGTCTCTCCAAAGTCAAGACCCTCAACTTGAGTGTATCCTTGTGCTACCAATCTTGCTTTGTTCCTCACAACCATGCCATCTTGATCTTGCTTGTTTCTAAAGACCCACTTAGTACCAATCACATTGTATTTCTTTGGCCTTTCAACAAGTTTCCAAACTTGATTTCTAGCAAAGTTGTTTAGTTCTTCATGCATGGCATTTACCCAATCGGAATCTTTCAATGCATCTTCTAATTTCTTAGGTTCTTCAAGTGACACAAATGAGTAATGCTCACAAAAGGATGCTAGTCTTGATCTAGTTTGAACACCACTTTGAATTCCACCAATGATTTGGTCCAACGGATGATCTCTTGCAATGCTAGTAGGTTGGAGTATTGGGAGTTGATTGCTTTCACTTGTTTGACCTTGAACTTGCACTTCATAATGAGAACCACTAGAGCTTGCTTGATTTGTATTAATTTGCACACTTTGGTTGATCACATGAATATCATCATCATCAACTTGCATCGGTCTTATATCACCAATGTCCATGTTCTTCATTGCATTTGATAATTGATCTCCTCTCACATCATCAAGGTTTTGAGCTTCATTTTGAGACCCTTGGGTTTCATCAAATTCAACATCATGAACTTCTTCCAAGGTGCCATTTGTGAGATTCCAAACTCTATATGCCTTGCTTGTGGTAGAATAACCAAGTAAGAACCCTTCATCACATTTCTTTTCAAACTTTCTCAACCTAGTGCCTTTCTTAAGAATATAGCATTTGCAACCAAACACTCTAAAGTATGCAATGTTGGGCTTTCTTCCATTCAATAGCTCATATGGTGTCTTTCTAAGCTTCCCATGGCAATAGAGACGGTTGCTACAATAGCAAGCCGTGTTGATAGCTTCACTCCAAAATGAATGACTCACATTGTATTCACTAAGCATTGATCTAGCCATATCAATCAAAGTTCTATTTTTCCTTTCAACTACACCATTGGATTGAGGAGTGTATGTTGGTGAGAATTGATGTCCAATACCAAAATCATCA
Organism: Saccharum hybrid cultivar R570; assembly: GCA_038087645.1. Classification (NCBI taxonomy): domain Eukaryota; kingdom Viridiplantae; phylum Streptophyta; class Magnoliopsida; order Poales; family Poaceae; genus Saccharum; species Saccharum hybrid cultivar. Next base: position 35,600,527 of record JAQSUU010000012.1, on the reverse strand, counting down.
CACAATCCCTCAATTCTTGTGTTCTTGAACTCACTACCATTGTCACTTCTAATCTTCTTGATGGTAGTCTCAAACTCATTTTGCACCCTCTTGACAAAAGACTTGAATAGATCAAAAACATCACTCTTGTCATAAAGAAAGAACACCCAAGTGTATCTAGTGTAGTCATCCACTATCACAAAGCCATACTTGTTCCCACCAATGCTAGTGTATGTTGTTGGCCCAAACAAGTCCATGTGCAATAACTCAAATGCCTTTGATGTGCTCATCTCACTCTTACTAGGATGTGTATTTCTAACTTGTTTGCCGGCTTGACAAGCACTACATAGTTTATCCTTCTCAAAGGTGACATCCTTCAATCCTCTAACTAAGTCATGCCTCAAAAGTTTGTTCAATTGTTTCATTCCAACATGACCAAGCCTTCTATGCCATAACCAACCCATACTAGATTTACTAAGCAAGCATGATGTCAATTGTGTCTCACTATCATTGAAGTCAACCAAGTATAAGCTATCATGTCTAAATCCTTTGAATATCAAGTTTGATCCATCAACACTTATTACTTCAACATCATCACTACCAAATATGCACTTGAAGCCAAGATCACAAAGTTGTGCCACCGATAAAAGATTGAAATCCAAGCTCTCAACTAGCAACACATTAGATATGCTCATGTCATTTGAGATAGCAATTTTACCAAGCTCTGATACCACTTGTAAGGTCCAAATAGGCTAGAGGGGGGGTGAATAGCCTAATTAAAACTTCTACAATAATTACTTAACCACAAGTTAGTACGAAAGGTGGCGAAGCAAATGCACTAGCTCTAACTAAATAAGCAAGCCACCTACACAAGTCTAATACAAGGCTATTCACTAAACACAACAACAACTACAAGATAGAAACAAGAAGTAATACAAGAGAAGAGCTTTGAGTGATTATACCGCCGTGTAGAGATAAGATGTACCGATCAATCAATCACACAAGAGAAATCCTCGGGAAGAGAATGACATAAGAATTTATCCCGAGGTTCACTTGCTTCCCGGCAAGCTACTCCTCGTTGTGGCGATACACCCACTTGTCGATTCGCGAGCTAATCGACTATCAAGAGTCGAGCCCTCGGCGGGCGCCGCACAACCGCACACAAGATGGGGATCCTCCAAGCCACGAGCTCCACTAGAGTATCCAATTCGCGAACTCCCGCGGGGAAGGATCAAGAACCCCTTACAACACTTGGTGAAGGCTCCAACAATCTCCAATTGTGAGCTCGATCACCTCCGCTGCTCTAAGCCGTCTACCGTGTCGGGAAACACGGAAGAGTAACAAGAAATCCGCAGCAACTCAAGGATCAAGTGCCTCTAGAATGCAACTCTCAAGCAATGCACTTGAATCTCACTCAATCTCACTCAAGATGTGCAACTATGCAAAGAGATGAGTGGAGGGGTTGTTCTCTAGCTCAAAGTATGTCTCTAGTTCTCAAAATGTGCAAGAGTTACCCTCAAACCCCGGACAACCTCTATTTATAACGAAGGGGTACGCAGCTAGCCGTTACAGACGACGCAGCGAAAAACGCGCTGACCGGACGCTCCGGTCAGGGTGACCGGACGCGTCCGGTCACTACACGACAAACGTGAACAGTGCGCGTCAGAACTAGCCGTTGCCCTGACCGGACGCGCTCAACCGAGTGACCGGACGCGCTGCGCGTCCGATCATCAAACTGAAAACCGCGCAGACGCTGAACACTGACCGGACGCGTCCGGTCATACCGAGACCGCGTCCGGTGCAGCGTCCGGTCACCACAGTGACCCCCGTTCGCCTCCGTTTCTTTTCCGACTTCCGGCGCAATAGAAAATAGGCATTTCACTTCTCCAAAAAGCGTCGAATCCCGCCTCGCAAGCTCGGCGGGAGGGAGAGAGGAACCCAAACCCCTCTCTACCGCTTAAACTCCACCGCCTTCACAAACTGTGCTAACACCACCAAGTGTACACCACCATGTGCATGTGTGTTAGCATTTCATAAATCATTTCTTAAGGCGTTATGTTAGCTCTTTTACTAGATCCTAATGCATATGCTCAAGACAATGATCTAGTGGCACTTGATTTCCGAGCTAACCGTGATTGCCTCTCTTGATAGTCGGCTATGTATCCTAAACCCGGTCAATCACTTCTCTACTCAACTTAGACCGGCAAAAGGAAAACCCTATGGTTATACCTTTGCCTTGCGCTCTTAGATCCTTCTCTTTCACTTGATCATAATGTCCTTCATTTTATGTGCATCTCCACCATGATCATCATTTCATGTCCATGCACCATCTCTTTGTGATCTTGTGACCACCACTCCTTGCCACGTACACCTTCATCACATGTGTTGCTTATGCCTAGCTCAAAACACTTAACACATGGCATTAGCAACTTGGTGTCATTAATTACCAAAACCAAACTTGGGCTTTCATAGATTGATGTTCAAAGATAGAGGAAATGATAATTACATCCTTGTTATCAGTAGAGCCATAACCCAGAAAATTTAGAGATATCCATTCCATGTCAGCAACGCTTAGATAGTATCACTACATGTTGTTTTGAACATTGGACAAATTAGACAACACTTAATTTAGCACACACATATATAATTTAAATATGCATAAGCAACACATTTTAAATTTAAATATACACAATAGAATTTAAGTATGTGTATTTTTTATTCAAATATGTCGCTACATCTAGATTTTTTTAATTTATATATACCGCTACATGTATTATAAATTTAAATATGCATAAGCAATATAATTGAGAAAACACTTGTGTATATTTGAATTAAAATGTGATACTATCATATTTCTATGCATATTTAAATTATATATATGTGCTGAATTAAGTGTTGTCTGATTTGTCCAATGTTCAAAATACATGTATCGATACTAAGTGATTTTGGCATGAAAAGGATATCTCTATATTTTTTGGGTTATGCCTCCATTGATGACAAGGATATAATTGTCATTTCCTCCATGCTCTAACATCCATCTAACTGATTTTCATGCGTCAATGGCACATAAGAGAAACAACAATACAATTCAACGGCAATGAAGGCAAGTCTTAATTTTCAATGGCAAAAGCTCTAAAGACTACACTTCAGGCATGTTTGGTCGCGCCTCCTGCTCCACGGTATCTCCAACCCTAGAGCCATACCAAACGGCGACGGCAGGAGGAGCACTAAAGTCGTCACTTGTATCAAAATAATAGACAATAAGCAATACTGGCATAGCATTCTCCAAGGGTAAAAAAACAACAACTATTTGAAGTGTCCTAATTTCTTATATTTTCGGTTTTTCCTAGCCATTGGATCAACTTTGAGTGCGTCTAAACGCGATTTTTGTTCACATAGTCATACGGTCGTTAGGACCAATGGCCCCCCAACAGAAAATGTTAAGCTCACGATGCCTTGTACAGTCCTTGTCCGCTATAGAGCTTTGGACCTCCAACACCAGCGTCGCCATCTCGGCAAGTGAGTGAGCCATTCCTTTCGGATCACTCGGTCAGGTTTCCATCTCGCAGATCTGCGTGTCTCTCGGTGTCCTCCTCCTCACATTCTCCTGATGCTCAACTCAAGCCGTCGGAAAGAGATGCATGCATCCAACAAGAAGTGGTAGCGCTGCACAAATTGGCTTTGCAATCCAGCCAAATGCACGTAGATTGTACAGTGGAGGGATGAGTGAGAGGTCATCTCCCTAAAGCAACCAAATGGCACTGTAGGTTTGGTTGCATTGCAGTGGTGTCTTTACGCTTGCAGGTGTCGTAGGCTCGTAGCTCTCTTTCGGTCGTCGTCATCCCTTGCAGATAAGCTGTCAGCTGTTGGAGTGATACTGATACACAAACTAGACGAAAACAAAAAGGAATGGCGGGTGGTTTGGGGCATAGATTTCGTTCGAAAAGGTTAGTGAGGTGATGAGTGAGCGAGAGGAGGACGCACACGGATCAACCATAGCTGAACTAGCTGCTAGCTAGGTAGAGCGTGGAGGAGCAGGAGCCCCAGGATCGGAGGTAGGGGCCAGAATCCTCTCATTTCCCTTCACTGACATCATTCTCCTATCCAATCCAATCGTCTTTTTGGCGGACGAATGCTCGATGATAGGCCAGGATGCACATCGGAAACGCGGATTGGTCGATTGGATGTTGCATGCTGTCGTCCCTTTATTCCGGGGCGTGACACCGGACGGCTCATCCTACTTGAAGACGCTAGCACACGCAAGAGGCTTTGGCTGCTAGTATTTCCGAAGCGTATCTGAACCAAGAATCGGAACAGCGTGCGCTGTGCTCATACAGCACTCGTAGGTAAAGAGTCGTAGTGGCAACAAGCAGCATTCCAGAAACAGAGAAAAGCAGCCAGGGTGCCTGTGCGCCCATCAACGCCAAGACACGGACACAGTGGCGCGTGCCTTGCCTCGGAACTTTTCCCGGCACCGGCATCGGTTCGCACGCACAGTGAGTGATGCGAGGTCTGTTTCTCGGCGGCGTGCTCGCAGCTCAGGTCGCCGTGGATGGATCGAACGGAACACGCCATCACGGTCCCTGTCGATCCCGCGTCACGTTCCCGTCCGCCTGTCTCCTGTCTCCACCTCCCAGCCCCGGCCACGTCAACATGCATGCACGCTCGCGCGGACGGATCGGATCGGAGGAGAATATGTAATCCCTCAGGAGTTGTACTCGTTCCTCCATGAATCAGAATCGCTTCGTCTACTCTATCATGTCCTGGAATGTCCGTGGCCCGGGCCGCCAGGACAAGTGTGATGCGGTGCGGGACGCCATCTCCATCTCTCATCCCCACATCGTTTGCTTGAAGGAGTCCAAGCTCAACGTCACTGACTCCCACAAATGCAAATCCTTCATTCCCCCTACCTCACCGGCTTCACTTCGTTCCCGCTAACGGGTCCAGGGGGGCATCCTCGTTGCCTGGGACACCGGGGTCGTCACGGCGGGCACCCCGACCCAGACCGCCTACTCCATCACCATTCCGTTCACGTCCACTACCTCCGCTTACTCCTTCTCCATCACCAATGTCTACATCCCCTCAGATCACAGCCTTCCTAGTGGATCTCGAAGCCATGTCACCCCCCAGTGACACCAACTGGCTCCTCATTGGGGACTTCAACCTCACCTCATCCCCTGCGGACAAGAACAACACTAACTTTGATCAGAGACTGGCCGCAAGGTTTAACACGGCGATTGATAGCCTCGCCCTCATTGAGCTCCCCCTCCTAGACCGGTTGTACACCTGGCCTAATAAACGGGCTATGCCGACCTTGGCCAGGCTGGACCACGCGTTTATCGATGGGGGGTTCGCCCAACTCTTCCTCAACTCCTGCCTCAGCTCGACCTCGGACCTTGTCCCTTTAATCCTCACCGCACCCACCTCCATACCCAAATCCTTTCTCTTCCGCTTTGAAAACGCTTGGCTTAAACACCCCACCTTCCTCCCCTCCATCCTCCCGGTCTAGTTTGGAGCTTTCGTGTTGTCGGACGCTACTGACGGTCTGGTGGGGCGGATCAAGGCCCTTCGCCATGGCGCCAAGGCCTGGTCTAAGACCCACCGCGTCCGCCCCAACGACTATAACAATGCTTCCTTTATTGTGTTGCTCTTAGATATCTATGAGGAGTCCAGGCATTGTCCACATGTGAGCGACGACTGCGCGAGCTATGCTGGGACTGGCTTGCCTTGCTCATTGCCTAGCGGGCTACGTACTAGAAATAGTGAGGGAAATTCAAGGCCCTCCGAGAAGGCAACGCCAACACGAAGTCCTTCCATGCCAGGGCCTCCTGCAGAGCGCGTCGGAACGCCATCCGCGCTCTGGAGGTGGACGGCGTGCAGCTGGTCAGCCACGACGCCAAGATGGCCGCGCTCACCGCCTACTACATCAGCATCCTAGGCGGTGAGGTGGCCATGACCTGGAGCTACAACCTCGACCAGCTATACGCCAGTGCCCAGCACGCCAACCCGATGCCGCTCATCGCCTCCTTCTCCGAACAAGAGGCGCTCAGAGCGGTGCGCACCATGTCGGTGGACAGCGCGCCCGGCCCTGATGGCATTGGGCCCGGCTTCTACTCGGTGGCCTGGGAGGCCATTAAAGGCGACATCATGCCCTTCTTGCAAGCCATCCACCGTGGCAAGGCCGACCTCCGGCGCATCAACAAAGTAGTCATTGTCTTGATCCCCAAGACGGAGGTTGCCACCTTGCCAACCGCGTTTCGCCCGGTCTCGCTGCAAAACTGTCCTGTCAAGATCTTGACCAAGATCCTAACCTATAGATTGCAGCTGCAGATCGCCAAGCTCGTAGATACGGACCAGACCGGCTTCATCAAAGGGCGCTCCATCACCGAGAACTTCGTCCTCGCCAGTGAGCTGGTCCAGTGTTGCCACAAATGCCGAGCGCCAGCTCTAGTGATCAAGCTAGACTTCGCAAAGGCCTTTGACTCAGTGAACTGGGCAAGCCTACTCAAAATCTTGGAGGCACGCGGCTTCCCCGACAAGTGGTGTGACCGGATGCATCAGTTCCTGGTCATGTCCAAATCTGCAGTGCTCCTGAACAGAGTCCCCGGGCCATGGATAACCTGCAAGAGAGGGCTCCGACAAGGGGACACACTGTCACCGTACCTCTTCCTGCTCGTCGCGGACGTCTTGCAAACCATGATCAAAGCAGACGTAGCGATCAAGCACCCGCTGACCGATGGCATTGCCCCCGTGCACCAATAAGCCGACAACACCATCCTCCTCCTCCGCGCTAACATGGAGAGTGTCCAGCGCCTGAAGCTCGCCCTAGATAGCTTCTCTGCAAGCACAGGGCTGGTGATCAACTTCAGCAAGAGCACGACCACGCCGATGCACGTCTCCCCCCTCCCCCCCCCCCGGAGATGACATACAATCCTTCATGTAAATTCTACAATGCATAGAGGGGAAATTCCCCCAAACCTACCTGGGCTCCCCCTCTCCAATGTCAAGCTGCCGCTCTCGGCCTTCGCCCCGCTCATCGCCATGGTGGACAGGTACCTCGCCAGGTGGAAGGCTCTCCTCCTGAGCACTGCCCGCAGGGTGGTGCTGATCAACGCCATGTTGGGAGGCCTGCCGACGTACGCCATGGGCGTCATGGTGCTCCCGCCGGGTGTCGTCAAAACTCTGGACGCGCGCCAGCGTGCGTTCCTGTGGACGGGCACGGACACGGCCTCCGGGGCACAATGCCTCATTGCCTGGGAGGACGTCTGCAAAGACAAGGAAGACAGCGGGCTGGGGATCAAGCACATTGACACCCAGAACGCCTGACTGCTGCTCAAACTTCTTCACCGACTCCACCACCCGGATGGCTCGCCCTGGGGGCTCTGGGCTGCGGAGCACACCAACCTGGCGAACCTGAGCGGTGCGCTCCACGGCACGCACTGGACGGCACTCCGGGACCTGCTCCTGGCGTACCAGCAAATCACCAAGGTGTCGATCGGAGATGGACGCAACACGGACTTCTGGAAAGACTGCTGGCTGGGCGATGCGCCGCTGGCCGCACGGCTCCCGGCCCTCTTCAGCCACTACGTCGCCCACGCTACATCTGTGCGCGACGTCGTGCGCGTGAGCCTGCGCGGCTTGTTCCAACGCCGGCTCACACCTCAAGCGTCGGCTGAGCTCGATCAACTCTACAAAATGCTCCAGGAGGTCACGCTTAGCTTGGAGCCGGACGAACGCTCCTGCTTCTTCAAAGACGACGGGCACCGGCTCGTGTCGGGGCTCATCTACAAGGCCTCGACGCGTGATGACCACGACTGCGCCTCCTACGACTTCGTCTGGAAAAGCTTCGCCCTGCCACGCGTCAAGTTCTTTGGATGGCTCCTCACGAAGAGCAGGATACACTGCCGTCAAGCCCTGGCCCAAAAGAACATCCTTGATGACGCAACATATGAAGTCTGCAAGGCGGCGGAGGAGTCGGTAGACCACATCTTCTCTGAATGCTCGTTCATTCAAAGCTTCTGGACAGCCATTGGATGGCTACCACACACACACACACCCTATTGCGAAGAAGACCCTTCATCCCCTCCTCCCGCGCTTGTGTTGGGAAATTTGGAAGCACGGGAATGATGTGGTCTTTCGTGGAATGCCACCCGACGTCGCCCGCCTCACCGCAGCTTGCAAGGAATCCATCAAGAACCGGAGCTGCCACATCCCAACAAAAGAAGAAGCATTGGCCAACAGCTGGAGATTAGCACTTTCTATGTAATCTAAAAACGCCCCTCTTATCAGAACTTGTAATCCTTGGATGTAAACTGTGCAAGGCAACGCCTCTCAACACCCAGTGTGTGTCAAGCTGATCGGAGTCAAAACCACCGACCTGGCTAGCGTGTCCACCGGACGCACTAGTGCACTTTACTCCTGTTGCCAATCCAAGCATGATCCATCGCAACGTGTAAACGCAAGACAATGCATGCACGCACGGGGAGTGCGTCTGATCCGATCGCCATTAAACAACTCTGCCCACCTTTTTGTCTAGCTCCTTCACTTGATGATTGAGCTCAGCGGTCGCCTGTCAGCAGAACGGTCGGAGGAGCCCGTGAAGGTGAAGCCATCTACTAAAATTCTAAAAATAAATCCACTATATTACTAAGAGAGACGAGTCGTGACTGCTTTATACACCTGCAAATAATTCAGGAAGCGTACCCTATCTGCTTCTGAAAAGAGCCTTTGGGTCCATAGTCACGGTGACGGCACAAAAAAAAGAAAAAAAAAGAGGGACGGGTTTCTGGTTCGAACCGGAACTGCTGCGGATAATCAAAAGAAAAGAGCAGGCGCCGGCGATAACTTATAACTTTCTTCAAAAATCGAGTGTGACGTATTATCTTGCGTCGTGTACAGCGATCGGACGAACTTGCTAGCTTAGCTTGGGCCCAATTTGTCATGGAATTATTGTACTATAGTACGGCGACACTTAGTTTTCTTCGAGTCCACAGGTTAGGTATGGCCAAATTAAAGATAACAAAGAGCAGCATTTTTTTTCCTAGCAATAGCATGATCGGGCCTACTTTGTGGATAGAACTTAGAGCTAAGGATCGAGCTTCAACACTCAAGTTAATAAGTCAAGAATGAATATTACGAATTGGCCATACGTCCATGCACATGCATTTACCAAAAAAAAAGTTTGAGTATTGTGTTTGGAAAGAATATATTTAGACTGCATGGAAACCGTGTGAATGGGTTCCTAGCTAGAATCTTTTTGTGTATGCCCAGAAAATATAGCTAATGCTCCTATCATGAGGTCCACCCGTCTCGCATCGTGCGCTCCTACACCTCGCACCTTGCACGGTCGCACCGGACCCACCGCGCGTCACCTGCCTCGCGTCGTGTGCCCCTGCACATCGCACCTGGCATGGTCGCATCGGACCGGTCTTGTGTCATGCGCCCTACACCTCGCACCTCACGCGGTCGCACCAGACCCGCCTCGCGCCGTGTGCCCCTGCGTCGCTCGCCTCGCGTCGTGCGCCCTGCACATCGCACCTGGCACGGTCGCATCGGACCTGCCTCGCGCTGCGTGCGCCCCATGCCTCGCGCCTCGCGTCGTGCACCTCGCCCGTGCCTTGCGCCGTCCGCGGCTCGCGCCCCCGCTCGCGCCTCGCGCCGCCCATGCCTCGCGCTACGCTTCCCCGCACCGCGTCAACTAGCCTCCATTGGACGGCAGCAAGTAGATGAGCACATGCTACAACCGTATATTTCACGCGTTTCAGATATACGTTGCATATGTTTCATCTGGATGTTGCAAAAGTAGATCTAGTATTGTATATGTTACAATGGTTATACACGTATGTTGCAAGTGTGTGTTTCAAATGTTTCAGCTATTTCAAACGTATGTTGCATTTATTTGGATATTGCATATGTTGCAGTGGCTATAGATGTATGTTACAAGTGTGTGTTCCAAATGTTTCATCTGTTTTAGACCTATGTTGCTACTTACAAGTATTTTATCTGGATGTTGCATATGTTTCAGACATATATTGCAAGTGTGTATTCAAAATGTTTCATCTGTTTCAGACGTATGTTGCAAGTGTGTTTACCTGGATGTTGCAGTTGATGTACACATATGCTGCAAACGTTGTTTGTAAATGTTTCACCTATTTCAGACGTATGTTGTAGAAGTGCTTTCATGTTACAACATTTGCAAGCGTAGGAAGTATGCGCATGCAGATGCGGTCCCCGCGGACATAGCCGTCCCCACATGCGTGGCAAGCGAAGCGAGCGTGTGGCGCGTCAATGGGCATGTTGCGTGATCCCCACCAGCATGCACATCAACATGCATATGGCGTAGCTGCATGTGTACGTGCATGACGGGTGTAGGCGCAGCAGTTGCATGCGACATGCGAGGGCGGACATACAGGCGCAATAGTTGTAGACGGGGCGTGCGTCGTTCCATTTCTTCATGAGTGGAGTGTTAGGTTGATCTCTCCTCTAATGAGCCCAACGGCTCATTAGGCCTTTGATCCGCGCCCTGATCGGGGGCGCCCAGCCCAACAATGGCTGGTGGGCCCCCGTCACGCAGCGCTATATAAAGGAGGTGGGGAGCCGGGGCTCGAGTCACGAGGTTCACCTGAGCCGCCTTTCCCCACCTACAACCCTAACCGATCTCGAGGGTCGCGCTGTGAGCGACGGGAAGCACCGCCGTCGTCACTGCACCGCGCTCCCCTTCTCCGACCGTCGCTGCCCGTGCGCAGCCACCATCAATGTTCGTGATGGCGTCCGGATCGAACTCCACCCTTCCTACAGACGGTTTGCCTCCCCCCTCTCTCTCTCCCTCTCGGATCCGGTAGTTCCATCACTAGGATCTCGATGTTCTTAACTGAAATATACAGTTCTACCCGCTGATCTACTCCTTTAGAGGTCCTAGGGTATTAACAATGGTATCAGACACCTATAACGGTAGTAGATCGGACGTGGGATTGAAAAGAAAAGAAAGATCCGAGTTGCAAACCCTATCCCTAATCGGGTAAAGAAAGAAATGACGACAGCACCGATTTCAAATCGGAAAGAGATCACCAAGTGAAACCCTAACCCTAGTTTCGGTCGGAAAGGGGAGGGGCCTACCTGGCTTCTCTCACCGCTTGCAACAACACCGTTGTGCGGGATGGAGGAGTTCCGTCGCCGTGTGCGATGGCCACCGTGCGCCTAGACCTCGTCGTGGCCGTGGACTCCGGGCAACAGGGCACCACCACGCGGCCCCTCGACGGCGGTGTGCTCAGCCTCAGGCGAGCACACACGCCGGCGAGAGGGCGCGGGACGGCGCCACTTCGCTTCCCTCCGGCCACCATGGCCGCTGCGCTGCCGCTCTCGGTTCTATCGGGCGCAGGCAAGAAGAACGGGAGGAAAATGAAATGAAGCTAGGGTTTTCGGTTCGATCGACCGGTGGGGGTTTTTGTTTCTCCGATCGCTGCGCCTGGCCGTTCGATCTAGGGCGAACTCAATCCAACGGCCACCAGTGAACCGGGCCAAAAATGAGCCCAGGCGGGCAAGAGCCGGAGGCCAGAATCCCGGCCTAGGCCCAGGTTGCGGCCTGGGCGTGGGATCGCTGGCGGACGCGCGCGGCTGGGCCGTGTTGGCGAATTGGGCCGCGCCTTATTCAGCTGCGCTGTAAAAAAAAGGAGGCGTGCTGCTGGGCTGAAACTCGCGGGCCGATGGCGCGCGGTAAAAGCCGCTGGCCCATGGGCTGCTGCCCGGCTAGGCCGAAATGGCCTGAAATAGAAATCCATTCGATTTTTTCTTTATTATTTTTCAGAAACAAATACTGCTACATATTTTTGATCAATTTCGATTCAAATTTGATGCAAATTTCTAGGCAAATTTTATCCAACGATATTATTTGTTTAGACAACAGTAGAGTAATTAAAGTGCTTCTGGAAAATAATATGAGAAAATTAAAAGTATTTCCGCTGCGTACTTAAAGAAGTTATTTCATTATTAAATTCGAACCAACGGAAGAATTTAATTTTGAAAAATAGATAAATTTTGAACTGATTATAATATTGTTATTATTCTGACCAACGTTGATTAATAGCAGTATTATGATATTATTATGATTTTATCATGCATTAATTCTATTTTTGCCCAACGGTGATCTAGAATTAGTGTAAAAAGGATGATTTTTGTATGTTTTAATTTTGACCAACGTTGGAATTAAAGCATGCAATTATTCATGTTATAATTATGTTCTCACTTTATATGACTTATATTTTCAGGAGGTTACTCTTTGATGGGGTTTATCAAAGATATCCCACCCCTCAAAGGTGACAACTACAACGAATGGAAAAAGAAAATTGACCTTGCCTTTGTTTTGGCTGAGGTGGACTGGGTGGTCACCACACCATGCCCCAGTGAACCTGTGGCACCGGTGAGGGAGGCCAATGAGTCTGATGCTGAATGGCAGAAAAAAGAGAGGGACCATGCTCCCATACAGATGGTATATGACCTACAAAAGCAAAAGTGGGTCAATGCCAACAAAAAATGTGTTGCTGTCATAAAGAACACAATTGAGCCTACCATAATGGGCTCAATCCAAGAGTGTGACACTGTCACAGAATACTTGGAAAGGATAAAGAGTCAGTTCTATGGCTCTTCAAAGACATATGCTACTCAGCTGATAAAACAGCTGATAACAGAAAAATACACTGGAGGTGTACATGGCAATGGCATAAGAGAGCACATATCAAAAATGAACCATTTGAACAACAAGCTAAAACCAATGGATCTGGCTCTTACGGAAGAGTTTCTTGTCCATTTGATTTTTTCTTCTTTACCAAAAGAGTTTGACACATTTGTTGTCAACTACAACATTCAGCCCGAGAAATAGGATCTAGAACGTTGTATGGCGATGTGTGCACAGGAGGAAGAGAGGATAAAAGCCACCAATGGTGGTACTCTCAATTTTGTTAAAGACAACAAAAGAAAGAATTTCAATGCCAATGCCAACTCTCCCTCAAAGCCAAAGGGCAAAGCTCCCATGCAGCATCAGCCTCAGCAGAATAAATTCACAGTGAACAAAGATCAGTGTCTTCACTGCAAGAAGACGGGACATTACAAGAAAGATTGTCCCGAATTCCTAAAGATGATCATGGCAAAGCAAGGTGAGAACATGATTACGTTTATAAATGAATCCCTGTATGTACAGTATTCGAAATCTACTTGGTGGATTGACTCAGGAGCAACTGTTCATGTTGCAAATTCTTTACAGGGATTCCGTTCGACGACAACTACGCAAAGAAGCGAAAGGCACGTTAAAGTCACAAATGGAGTCCAAGCAGACATCGAAGTTGTTGGCGATGTCTCCTTAGAGCTTGCTGACGGATTCATTCTTTTGTTAAAAGATGTTTTATTTGTTCCGTCATTACAAAGAAACTTGATTAGTGTGTCATGTTTGGACAACGATGGATTTGATTGTCATTTTGGAGATGGCAAATGTGAAATATTATGTAATAATGAATATGTTGGCCTTGCTTTTCAAAAGCAAGATCTTTATTTGTTATCACTTTGTGAAAATGTGAATTCCGTATGTGATGCGAATGATAACGTATTCTCGTTTGTGAACGTGAATAGAAAACGAAAGAGAACTCAAGATGCGTCGTCGAAATTATGGCACTGTCGTTTAGGCCATATTTCGAGGGGGAGAATAGAGAGACTAGTTAAGAATGATATTCTTCCTCCATTAGAGTTCTCAGATTTTGAACAGTACAGAGAATGCATTAAAGGAAAATACACAAAGCAAATTAAAAAGGATGCTAAACGAAGCACAGGAATTCTACAGATAATTCACACAGACATCTGTGGTCCTTTTCCTGTGAAAAGTGTGGATGGTTTTGATTCGTTCATAATATTCACAGATGACTACTCCCGTTATGGTTACATTTATCCAATTAAAGAAAGAAATGAAGCGTTGGATAAATTTAAAATATTTAAGGCTGAAGTTGAAAATCAGCATAATTTAAAGATTAAAGTGGTCCGGTCTGATCGTGGTGGGGAGTACTACGGTCGGCATACCCCATATGGCCAAGCTCCTAGACCCTTTGCAAGGTTTCTACAGGAGAATGGCATAGTAGCCCAGTATTCTACACCGGGCGAACCTCAGCAGAACGGAGTAGCTGAAAGGCGAAACCGTACCTTAATGGATATGGTGCGTAGTATGATGAGTTACTCTGACTTGCCATTGAGTCTATGGATGGAGGCGTTAAAAACCGCCATTCATATTCTAAATAGAGTACCAAGCAAAGCGGTGCCCAAAACACCATATGAATTGTGGACAGGAAGAGAACCCTCACTAAAACACTTACGTGTGTGGGGGAGTCCTGCTGAGGCAAAAGTGTTTAACCCAAATATTGGGAAGCTAGATCCCAAAACAGTTAGCTGCCATTTTATTGGCTATCCTGAAAAAGTCAAAAGGTTTTCGTTTCTACTGTTTAGACAGATACACAAAATTTGTAGAAACGAGACACGCTGTTGTCTTAGAGGATGAAATGATAAGGGGGAGCATGGTGGCTCGAAAAATTATTCTTGAGGAGAAGCGGGTATATGTGTCCACTCCGATGATTCAGGAACCATTCTTTGAACTACCTGTTCTAGTTGCACCAACAGTGTCAGATACTGTAGTGCCAACACCTATTGTCAGTTCTCCTGTGGTGACAGTAAATAATGATGAGGAACCTGTCCTTCAGGAACCTATACAAACTGATGCCACAGATGAGGGGGAGCAACAACAACCCCAAACTAAAAATGTGCCAAATGTAGAGGCCCCGAGAAGGTCCCAAAGAGTTAGAAGATCAGCTATACCTGATGATTATGAGGTGTATAACACTGAAGAATTTCAAATGGAGGGTGATCCCACTTCATTTGAAGAAGCCATGAGAAGCGATAATTCATCCAAGTGGCTTGAGGCCATGGAAGATGAAATAAAGTCAATGAGTACCAACAAAGTTTAGGACTTAGAACATATTCCTAAAGGAGCCAAGACAGTAGGCTGTAAATGGGTCTATAAGACAAAACGTGACTTCCAAGGGAATATTGAAAGGTTTAAAGCGTGACTTGTGGCAAAAGGTTTCACACAAAGAGAAGGGATTGATTACAATAAGACGTTTTCTTTAGTCTCATGTAAAGATTCCTTCAGAATTATAATGGCATTAGTGGCACACTACGATTTAGAGTTACATCAGATGGATGTAAAAATGACATTCCTGAATGGGGATCTGGAGGAAAATGTTTACATGGCTCAACCAAAAGGTTTTGTCATGGAAGGAAAAGAACGAATGGGATGCCGCTTAAAGAAATCGATTTATGGGTTAAAGCAAGCTTCAAGACAGTGGTATTTGAAGTTTGACAGAACAATAAAGAATTTTGGGTTTAAAGAAAATATTGAGGATAATTGTGTTTATGCAAAGTTTAAGAATGGAAGGTATATCTTCCTAATCCTGTACGTAGATGATATCTTACTTGCTAGTAGTGATGTCCATCTACTACTGGAGACAAAGAAGTTTTTATCTTCAAAATTTGATATGAAAGATCTTGGTGAAGCGTCTTTTGTTTTGGGCATAGAGATTCACCGAGATAGAAGTAAATGGGTATTAGGACTATCACAAAAGGCATACATAGAAAAGGTTTTAAAGAAATTCAGTATGCATAAATGTAGTGCATCACCTGCACCCATGGCCAAGGGCGACAGATATGGGGATTTTCAATGCCCAAGGAACCAATACGAGCTCGATCAAATGAAAGTGGTTCCATATGCTTCTGCTGTCGGAAGCCTACAATATGCTTAAGTGTGCACGCGCCCTGACTTAGCTTTTGTTACCGGGTTGCTTGGTATATTTCAAAGTAATCCAGGAATTGAACACTGGAAACTGGTAAAGAAAGTCTTGCGATATTTGCAAGGTACGAAAGGCCTCATATTGACGTATAGAAAATCAGATTATCTCTAGATAGTGGGGTATTCGAATTCTGATTATGCGGGAGATGATAGAAAATCCACGTCAGGATATGTGTTCACTCTCGCAGGAGGAGCAATTTCATAGAAAAGCTCAAAACAAACCGTCACTACATCGTCCACAATGTATGCCGAGTTTGTAGCGTGTTATGAGGCAACGGGGCAGGTGAACTGGTTAAAAAAGTTCATACCCGGTTTGAAGGTGGTCGACAGCATACATGAGCCACTAAAGTTATACTGCGATAATAATCCAGCAGTACAGTACGCTCACAACAATAGGTCAAGTGGTGCTGCCAAACACATTGACATAAAGTATTATGTTGTGAATGATAAAGTCCGGAATCAAATTATAAATCTTGAGCATATAAGCACTGAAAAGATGCTCGCGGATCCGCTTACAAAAGGCTTACCACCCAACGTGTTCAGAGAACATGTAGCCGGCATGGGTTTAAGGGAAAGCCTATGACTCCTGGACTATAATAAAGGGCCAAAAAGTTAAGGTAACTGTTTCCGATCAGAGATGTGCATTGTAGCTGTCAAATCTATCGGCGATTGACCGTGACGATGAAACATGCTCTATGCACTTATTTGTGATGAAACGAGTAAAGTTAAAAGCATTGAAGTTAAAGATGAAAGGTTAAAGTATAAGTGAGATCAAGGGGGAGAATGTTAGGTTGATCTCTCCTCTAATGAGCCCAACGGCTCATTAGGCCTTTGATCCGTGCCCTGATCGGGGGCGCCCAGCCCAACAATGGCTGGTGGGCCCCCGTCGCGCAGCGCTATATAAAGGAGGTGGGGAGCCGGGGCTCGAGTCACGAGGTTCACCTGAGCCGCCTTTCCCCACCTACAACCCTAACCGATCTCGAGGGTCGCGCTGTGAGCGACGGGAAGCACCGCCGCTGTCACTGCACCGCTCCCCTTCTCCGACCGTCGCTGCCCGTGCGCAGCCACCATCAACGTTCGTGATGGCGTCCGGATCGAACTCCACCCTTCCTACAGACGGTTTGCCTCCCCTCTCTCTCTCCCTCTCGGATCCGGTAGTTCCATCACTAGGATCTCGATGTTCTTAACTGAAATATACAGTTCTACCCGCTGATCTACTCCTTTAGAGGTCCTAGGGTATTAACATGGAGTGCATCCGCGTGGGAACCGTGCATGCGGAGAAAAAATTGCTGCCACTCCTACAACCGCATGATGTAGAGAGAGGCCGTTGTTGGCGTATGTGAGACCGAGGGATCAGAATGTGCAGGTGTATGCTCGACGCTAGGACGGGCACGCAGGAGGAGGTGAGGCGCAGCAGTCAGGACGGACCACGTGGCAGGCTGGTGTAGGCGTTCGGACGGGGCTAGCGTCCGGACGTTCGGATGCTAGCTACGTATGGTGGCCCACCTAAGACACACCAGGAGGACCCAGCAAAGAAAAAGGAGAAATGGGCAGCTCGTTTTGCACGAATGTCTTTCCCTTAAGGACGCAGAAAGATATACCAACTTTTCAGAATTCCTAGATATATGATCACAACGGAACTTCAAGTCTTCAAAGTTCAGTTAACTTTTGGAGTTCACCGAGCACCAATCTTCAGAGTCAGGGTACGATGCATGCGTGCCTTTAACCGGTCATCAGGTTGCGAATAAAGTTTGACACTTGGACATTAAGAATGATTTTTTTTCTATATATTATTCTAATGTATTTGACGGTCTAATCCAATCCAGTAGAAGAATGGAGTTGTACGGGCTGAAGAAACTAGTGGTGGCTGGCTGTTGGTAAAATCGGCGGCGTGCGTGCGTACGCTAGCTTGCAAAGTTGCACGCCACCTCCTGATTCGTCTGGTCTGCGTCCAACATGACAACTTGCTTGCTTGGAGTCATTATAGGTTCGAGAAAATGAGATCTATCTGATAAAGCCATCGAATTTACCACAAAATCTTTCATGGAAAGGAAAAGACGAACACCCTTTTTCATGCATAAATAATCGCATAATAATATGCATGATGCATGCATGGCCCTACTACTCGGGTTCAAATCGGCCTCTGCTCCTCGTATAGATGGCTTTTACCGATGGCGACGAGGCAACACAAACCTATGTTCGCCACAGCTCATTAATGATATCGCGACGGCCTGATGATTCTGAATTTTACGTCCAATTATTAGCAGTGGAAACTAGATGATTGATTGACACCGCCACAACGCACGCATGTATCGGCTTCAAAAAAGAACAGGCCTTAATAATCGTCCTTAAAGAAACCAAGAGAGGTGACACTGACACGTACCCGTTGATCATCTAGCAAATGACAGTGACACGAACACAGGAGATGGAATTGCACGACGTTGTTTTCCTCATCTCGCGTGGTACATTTACAACCCGTAACAGATGCAGCGTGGCGTCTTGATGAAGTGAATCAAGGGTATGCCGAGTTGCCGACTGTAAGTTTGGCAGTGAGGCCAGTTTAGCAGTGAGGCCAGTGGCAGAGCAGAGCAGGGGTGTCCCTGTCCGGTCCGGCGCCGGGGAATGAAAACCCTGCCTGAACAACGGGAAAACCGTTCGAAGCATCCGCATTGGCGGCAGATTTCCCAAATCTTGCTCGGCTGTAGCGGAGCGGGCCCAGATTCTGGTCCCAAGAAGCATCCGGCGTCCGGCAAGCAGAACCCTTCGCCGTACTAGATACCAACGGCAAAAGGGGCTCGCTCGAAGCAGGACGGGTCACTGGAACGCACGCTAGCTGATACCAACGTGACAGTTGAGGCTCCGGCAGCCTGTAGGTTTCTCTGAAAAAAGAAGGGGCCTCACCCGCCCGAGAATGGGG
This sequence comes from Saccharum hybrid cultivar R570, assembly GCA_038087645.1. Taxonomy (NCBI): domain Eukaryota; kingdom Viridiplantae; phylum Streptophyta; class Magnoliopsida; order Poales; family Poaceae; genus Saccharum; species Saccharum hybrid cultivar. The sequence goes on along the minus strand of JAQSUU010000012.1, from coordinate 35,581,757 downwards.
AGGAGGACGGCGTGCTGCGCAGTGCCCAACCAGCAGCGGATGGCAGAGCAGCAGCTAGGCGAAGGCGAGCAGGGACAAAATGATGAGCGAGCGAGACGGTGCATGGCATTGGGCCGCGGCGTGCGGAATGAAGGGGAAATGATTGGTGGGGTGGGGGCAACGGCAGACGGCAGGGGCAGGCACAGCACGGCCGCGTGGGACGGACGTGGAATGCTCGCCGCTTTTGGTGCCGCGCCAGATCGATAAAGCGGCTGGGAATCCCACGCACCGTCCCCGGCCTCAGTTCTGTCACACAGCAACTGCCAACGAGAAGGCAGGCACTGGCAGGCAGGCGCCGGGGTCCAGGCCCGAGCTGCCGATCGAGAGCACCCCAAGGCCAGGCCCAAGCTGCTAGCCAGATACAGGAGCACGGAGTACCACACCAGGCACTGTGTCACAGCTGAGGTGGAGACTTGCCACCCGCCGCCACCAGCACTAGCCAGTCCGGTCGTCTGTCCTTGTAGCCTCCTCTGTTTGTGTACCACAGCCGGCCACTGCTCACTCCGCTTCGCACTAACGCTACCTCCGCACCGCAGCCGCGCGCTGCTGCTACTTAGTGCCGCCCTGCGCCTCCCACTCCCGAATTCCCTTTGTCGTCCTCGCGCGTCCCCGCACACTCCCTGCTCGTCTTCTCTTCTCCGTCGCCTGACCGCTGCGCTGACCCGCCGCGTCGAGACATGTCGAACGCGAAGGTGAGCCTGCCCTTTTCTCCATCTCTGTGCATTGCATTCCCCTCGTCTGTTCTAAGCCGCCAGAGCAAGCGGATGACTAACTCACTGTGTGCTGCCATGGCCATGCGTGTGTGCAGAAAATCGTGGTGAAGCTGGACTTGCACGACAACAAGGACAAGCACAAGGCGCTCAAGGCCGTCTCCGTGCTCGTCGGTACGCATCACGATTCGCAGCGGATCAGTTTCGGTACATCGTTGCTCGTAGTGGTAGTAACGACGGTTGTCTTGTGGTAGGCATCGACGCCATATCGGTGGACATGGCGGCGCACAAGATGACGGTGATCGGGACGGTGGACCCGGTGGATGTGGTGAGCAAGCTGCGCAGCAAGTCCTGGGCCGCCCACATCGACTCCATCGGCCCCGCCAAGGAGCCCGAGAAGAAGAAGGACGGCGGCGGCGAGAAGAAGGACGGCGAGGGCAAGAAGGAGGAAGGGGACGCCGGAAAGAAGGACGGCGAAGGCAACAAGGAGGAAGGCGACGGCAAGAAGGAAGAAGGCGACGGCAAGAAGGACGGCGAGGGAAAGAAGGAGGACGGCGAGGGCAAGAAGGAGGAGGACGGCAAGAAGGAGGAAGGGGAGAAGAAGCCCGCCGCGGTGGCCCCTCCATGGATGCACCAGCTACCGCCGCAGTACATGCACATGCTCACCGCCGACTACATGAACCAGTACCACCGCCCCCCCCCGCCGCCGCCGGTGTACCACCCGTACGTGCCGCCGCAGCCGCAGCAGTACTACTACATGCGCAACATGAGCATGGAGGAGAACCCCAACTCCTGCGCCATCTTGTGAAGCAATCCCCACGGAGACGGAACCCCCGCCGCCGCCCGGCCGCTTTCTCGCGCTGCATGAGCCCCTCGCGCGCGAACGTAGTACGTACGTGTCCTGTCCCGTCCATCCATGTGTACATCCGTCGTGTAGTCGTGTTACTATTATATATGATGAGAAGACAGACGAATCAAACTACTACTAGCTTTATTTGTGAGTCCAAACTATAGCTGCCACTGCCGATTCATGAATGAATCTGTAACTGAATTCTCTGTGAGACTGTGACGATCTTTGGGTGGTGGTGGTGGTGGTGGTGGTCGTCGTAGTGCGTGCATCGGCGCCATCTTTTTCTCTCCTTTGATTTGATGAAGCAACGAGATGAGTGAGTGAATGAATGGGAGCCACGAGCCAGAAACAGAAACAGAGGGAGAGAGAGTGATGGATGGGTCAGAGGAGCGTCTTGGAGGGAGGAATATGCGGTGCCGGTGCATGATCGTTGGCCGGCGACGCCCGCATGTGGGGGCTGCAAAAAACTCTGCTTTTCTCGCCAGGATCATTGCGTTGCATTGGCGCCACAATAATGCATGGAAGAAACCGTGGCAGCTTGTTTATTTTGCCATTGCCAGGCATGCATGCACCCGTAGCTAGCTAGCTACTAGACGCATGTGTTTTTCTGCAGATTGTTCCTCGTCGTACGTTTATGTCTGTATTTCATAATTTTGGGCCATATCATCATCGTTTTTAGCCATTTCTTTGAGGGACGAAGAGAAGACATTCGTACTAACAGACATGGAAAATGTGGAGCTGGTGGCGGGGAGATCACCACGCCGTACGATTTTCTAGCCTGCGTGGCCTGCGCGAATCGGTGTCATGGCCATGTGACAAGCTGGACGTGCCGCTTTTTTCGAATTCGATGGGTGGCACGAATGTATCTGTCGGTGCCTCTGAATTTCAGGGATTAGCAGTACTAGTTCACAACCAGCGCCCTGTTGTTCCCCGTATGATTTTGGATGAAAAGCGTCAGAGACATTTGAACTATCTTCATAAATCTGGCACGAGAATAAGAATGCAGGTTGGTAAATGGGTAAAAAAACGAAAAGCGAACATGACGCTGGAGCAAAGCAGGCAGGCAAGAAGCACGCACGCCGACGCATCTGAATTGTTTGTTTTAACATCACGTCAGCCTCTGGCGCCGTGACTCGTGCCGCTCGTCCTCGTTTGACACGTCCCTCTCCTGCCTGTGCAAGCGCTGCGTCACGCCAGGCTACCTAACAAATCGCTTGCTCTAATCCACCACGATTAGTCCATTGCGCGCGTGGAGAGGACGCGAGGACGGCGGCGGACCCAGCTCGGCATGGCATCCATGGTTGCAACTGCAAGCTTTCAGAGCAGGGGAGAGAAAGAAACACTACTAAGGTTTTCAAGAAGAGGAATCTATTTAGTAGGAAAACCTGCAAAATCGCCTGACCGTTTATCGTGCGTCGTTACCAAACTTTTGGCACCGAGCCCAACCATTACATGACTATAGCTCGTGCCTCGTGGATTCCACGATTAAAAACGGTTGCCTTGCCTTGCCCCCAAAAGGAGGCTCTTTTGAGATCTTGTACGCTTGTTTATGAAGTACAGAGGTAGCAGCAACAAGGCATGGCGCCGTCGCCAGGGCTCGCAGAAAAAGGTTGGTGCCGTATCGGCTTCCATTTTCCAACCCTTGGCAGTTTGTTTGGGGCTCTCGATCTCCGGCCCCGTGCCAATGCCAGGCTGCCCAGCCGTTGCCGTCAAAGTTTTCGGTGCGGGTGACTCGGATGACCCCGACGTCTCTACGCCGCGCGCCGCCCCTGAGGACAGCCGGTCTCCCGGCGGCAGCGGCAGCGGCAGCCGCCTGGATCGCCAAAAGGGTTTTCAACAGCTTGTCCAAAACGAGAGGCGGCTTTCTTTCATGTCATCGTTCTTTCTTCTCCGGCACAGGCACTGGGCCTTATCAGCCATTAATGGGGGACATGGCTGCCTGCAGTGGCGACGGACGGGAGCTTGGCTCTGGTTCCGTGAGGCCCTCGTGTTCTCCTGCATGATCCGGCATGCGAAAAAGAATCTGTCTTCCTCGCGTTCGGTACGGTTTTCCGGGTTTTCCCGTCCGGATCGTCAGAAACAGAGGAGAGCCCGGGAAACCTCTGCGCGCGCGTGCGGACGTGCGGTGGTCGGTGGCGATGGCGACCGGTGGAATTGCCGTCGCCATTCGTCCAACGGGGTTACTCCCTCCGTCCTTCATTCACAGGCGTAATAGCATTTTTCATCGAGACCAAAGAGAACTTGATTGCTGCAACCTCCAGCCGCAAACGCCAGAAATCCCTTTGTATCCTACGCTGACCATCACTCCCTGCAAGACTTCCAGCGGCTGTAGGAATAAAATAGGGAGGAAAGTTGGGAAGGGAAGAGCAAGTTGCATGCATGCATGCATGCCGGTGGTACTCTGGAAGCGAGGCGTCGTAGTTACTCCGCTACGGGAATGCAGAACGTGCGCGCAAGCTCCCGATGCAGCAACGGCTTAGACGCCTGTGCCGCGCCTCGGCGCCTGCCCACTCTCGCTATCGTGCACGAAGCCGAGTTGGCGTGCTAGGTGCCATGGCCATCTGGAACGCTGCCGTTTTTTTTTTCTGGCTCCTCCAAAATTGGTCTGGAACTGAACGGCAGACACTGCCCTGTGCCCTGCCACCTTGAGGTTACTTGTGTCGCCAAGGCATGGATTGGGGGCGTGGCGTCACAGAGGCTTCAAGATTTCCCCCAACACGATCAGTGCCCTGTCTGTCAAGCAACTGTAGATAGATGATGGAGTGTCACGGAGGTTGGCCAATGAAAAGCTCACTTCTTCTTCGCCGGAAATAAGTGCCGGATGATTGTACTGATCAGTGACCAGTGACCACTGACGAATAACAATACGGAAGATGCCACTGTTCCTGCTATTAGTCCTGTACTGCAACTACCAGCTCCACGCCTTTCAGATCACTGTCGTTGCACTCCAGCCATCTGCGACAAGGCGACGCAAATGTTTCCGTCCATGCAGCGTCGGATTCGAAGTGACATGCACAGCATTTTCGAAATAAAAGGGCAGCGAGCGCAAGTGCTTCTTAGAAGAAGAAAAAATACTAGTATACACTAATAATGCAATAATAACAACAGTATTTTGATTAAAATTTAAAAAAAGTCGTGCGCCCTAGCTAAGGGTCTATTTAATTTATATCTGTTAGTACTAATATAATAGCTAGCATCTAAAAATAGTAGTAAGGATCTAACAAGTCTGCTAATAGACTTGCTAACTATTAGAAACTAGAGATACTAAAGTGGAGAGGTGCTAATATGTGTTAATATAATAGCGTATCCAACTACTTCCTCTGTCTAAAAAAAGTGATGTTCTGTGATTTGAAATTTGTGCTAGAAAAAATTATGTCCTGAGCTTTAGACACGTTTTTGGCCCACAGGAAGTCTGCAAGTTTCCATACGGCGCATGTTAATTAGGCAAGTAAAGCACAGGTCAGGTCATCCTTTTTTAAGGGAATCAAGTCCAACAAACCAAGGGTATTAGGGACATTTCTCGTCTCCACTAATCTGTCTGAAAATACTAGAACATCACCTTTTTTGGGGGGTGGCGGAGGGAGTACATATTACTAGTTAGTATTTATTAGCTAAATAGCCAGCTAACTATTAGCATCAGTAGAACTAAACATAGTCTACGTAAAGATAAATATACAAATCATAGACGCATATATTCAAATTACCTCACATAGATCGTCGATGTACATGACTGATGCTCCTACAAATTAAAGATGCTTTCAACTAACAACCCAATCCTTAACGATACAAGAAGATCAATGCTTTTCAAAAGCCAAAGTCGTAGTACCAAATGTAGCATGATCAAAATTAGAAATGAAGATGACGGAGACCGATAGCTTCAGCTATTCCACTATCAGGACTCAGGAGCACACCTACTCAACCTCAACCTAGTTTTAAAAGGGAGACCAAAGCCAGTGGCGTCGGAAGGGAAAACAAGTATTGAACTGTCCTGTTCCGGACTTCCGGCCCAAACTATCGTGTTGAACGCCACGGACGTGTGTACGACTCCAGTTCTCCAAAGCTAGGCGCAGCCTTACCCTCATGGGTCAGTTGGTCAGTAGCCGGCTAGCCCCGCCACTACCTCTTGTTTCACTCCAACGGTGGAATTCATTGCACGTGTCAGTACATTTTTGCTGCCAACACCTCCATTGAGTTCAGGCATAATGGTTTCTGTAACTCCTGTGTAGCCTGTTCAGGTCGTCTTCGATGTAGCTCAGTTGTTCAACAACTCGTGTCACAGTCGATTATAGACATTTAGTACACTGCACGATGTGTTATATAGGGCTGCATTTGTCACACTCAACCAACAACCGTTTTTCTTTCTGAAACTAACGTACACACCTCGTCCTACCGAAGGCAACTACTACCAGTGGTGCCAAGAGTGCTAAGGAAAATGTATCAGTTTATACCAAACTTTAAAAAAAAAACAGTTTATATCCGAGAAAGAAAAATCCTACGACTGACACTCAATTTATGTTTTTTTTAAGTGACACCCGATATATGTGACTACTGACAGTGCGTGTGGGACTCGGCTGCAGGCCTGCAGCGAAACGGAGGTTGCGCATGTGGCTGGGCTCGGTGAAAAATTGCTGGACCAGAGAGCCTGGCAAGCGAAGTGGACCGAGGCCTCCGTTAGCAGAGATGGCTTTCCGCATATGTCCCAAAAGGTTTTCGGTTTTTTTTTTGAGGAACTTAAAAAAAAAGGGCGCTAGCGCCCGGACGTCCGCAACAGCCCCCTCCAACGAAAAATGAAAACAGAAACGCCCCCCGCACGGGAAACCTGCGAACCACCGCCCCCGCTCCCCCCGCACGGGAAACCTGCGAACCACCGCTCCCGCTCCCCCCGCACGGGAAACCTGCGAACCCCCGCCCCGCCCCCGCACAAAGAAGGAAGGCACGCACCCCGGCGTGCACGGATTTTGCCCACGCCGCAAACCTCGCCGACCCCCACCAGATCCGCCCCGCCCCCTGAGCCTACCCCCATCCTCATGCCACTGCAAAAAGAGTAGGGAGAAGAAACTAAAACATCAAAGCAACACTACTGCAAAAAAAACACTGCTGCAACGAAGGACTTCTAATGAAACAAAACATGAGAAACTGGTGAAAACAAAACAAAAACTATTGAAACATCGGAAAACACTGCAACAAAAAAGGAGAATAAACTACTGCAACAAAAAAAGGAGAAGAAGCTACTGCAACAAGGAAAAGAAGCTACTGCAACAAAGGAGAAGAAGCTACTGCAACAAAAAGAAAAAAGCTACTGTAACAAAAAAAAGGCTACTGCAACAAGGAGAAGAAGCTACCGCAACAAGGAGAAGAAGCTACTGCACCAAAGAGGAAAGAAGATACTGCAACAAAAGAGAAGAAACTGCTGCAACAAAGAGAAGAAGCTGCTGCAACAAAGGAGAAGAAACTACTACACCAAAGCGGAAAAGAAGATATTGCAACAAAAGAGAAGAAGTTACCGCAACAAAAGAGAAGAGCTACTGCAACAAAGAGATGAACTACTGAAACAACAGAAGCGATACTAATGAAACGTTAGGAAACATGGGGGATGCTGCTGCAAAAACAAAGGGGAAGAAACTATTGAAACATCTCAAAAATAACTACTACAACATCAGAGAATCGTGCAAAAAGCATTTCACATCATCTGTTGCGTGTATATCTGAATTGCCACCAAAATGTTTAGATCTAGGGGAAGGAGGAGTGAGGAAGGAGGAGGAAGAAGACGGCCAGATCCAGAGAAGGAGGGAGTAGAGCTCAAATACAGAGGAGAACGAGGAGGGGAGGAAGGGATAGCTCAGATCCGTGAAGAATCCCCCTACCTCGCCGGAACCCACCGTCGTCGAGCATAGCTCCGGTGGCTGAAGGTCGCTAGAGCAGGAGAGGGAGCAGGGGGAGGGGGAGCCGCTGCTTGAAGGCTCCGCCGCCGCTCTCTCTCTCTCTCTCGGCGCCATGGCTGTCACGGGAGCACAGAGGGAGGGAGCGAGGGGAGGGGAGAAGGGAGAGGGAGCCCCGGCGAGTGCACCACGGAGCGGCTCGCAGAGCGAGTGCACAGCGACGGAGAGAGCGAGGCGTGCGCGGCTGCGAGTGGAGGAAGAAAGAAGGCGAGTAGGTGCGTGGGAGCCGACTGTGGGCGTGAGAGCACGGTGCGGGTGCGGTCCGTAAGTAGATAAGGGGAGCGGGTTGGGTCGCGCCGCTTTGCGTGGGCGCGCATCGCGTCGACGTCTTTACCCTATCAATACCGTAAAAAAAAGGTTTTCGTAGAAAACAATTAAACAAGTACCGGAGTTTCTTTTTTTTTGCTTCGAAACGTTTCTATTTTTTTCCTCCTCAGATGGAAGATCTGAAGGAAATTGTTCTCGTTTAAAAAAAATCATTAAAATGGAGAAACTGCTGGGCGTGGGGAGCGGAGGTCCCAGTCCCACACGTGAGATAGTATTTTCAGGCGTAGAGCGCTCCAAAATTGGAAGTTCAGCTAAATAACCGTTCAGTTGCTCCGAAATACTACAATTTAGCTTCATACAATCATATATCATTCGCCATTTTCATCATAAAAGAAAGGCACTCAACCCTGGTGGCAACCAAAGCATTCAGGATAGCTATTTGACATCCCATTGCAGTGTTCGGAGCATCTCAGGGAGGGCCTCTTCATATGTATTGTGTACAACTGCGCTCATTCAGAAGGAGCTCTGGTTTACAAGAGATTTTGACTGCTAATGTGGTACCAGTCAAAAAATCATACAGTACCAAGCAAGCGGTATCACCCGAAGAGGTGGTCTATCTCAATGTGGCCTCATAGGTACACAGATTCCCTGGGTATCACTTCGGCGTCAGATTCAGCTTTCCACACGATATCTTTCAGCTCTGATGAGAAATTCTTGTAGAACTGCAACAATTCCCATAAAGTCATGTTAGTTATTTAAAATCACTGAGAAAACGCCTATTTGAAAAAAAAAACTTCTTTTTGAAAACGTACATTGTGGAACTCCAATGTGTCTCCTCCGGTTTTACGAAGCTCAACCATGTGAAGTGATGGAGCAACCTCAAAAACCTGCAAATGAGTAAAATATGGATATGTAAGGTAAAGAATTCATACAATAGAATGATTTACTGGTGTGCTTTTTTACTGGTGTGCTCAATATTGCTTTCTTCATCACTTCTTAAAGCAGTAGCTAATGCAGGCTTAAATAAACCAGAATATAAATCCAATGTTGCAATTCTGGGAGTAGTGCCAGTACCTCAGTTGCAACAGATAAGTGACCTTTTCTTCCAGATTTGTCGCCTTTCAATTTCATCTGGAGGACCAAATAAAGGTACATGTGAATCGTTAATGTTATATAATTATAATGCAAATTCTCAAGAAACCCGTTAGACCACACATTACTAGCCCATGATAGCAAATGTCACACACCTTGTAATTTTGTTTCCGCACGTTGAAACCAAGTGGCCCACATGCATCCTCTATTTTTGTCATGATCTCCTGTGCTGTACATTGAGACGTGAAAGATGTTTCCCTCTTTACCATTCCCTATTTAGGAAAGACATGCATTAGCAAGGAATCAAGAAAAGGTTGCAGTGAAAGTACCCATTTTTTCACTGACCAATACTGAGATTTACAGAAGTGGGAAATGAATAACAGAATTTCCTCCAATATAATTGTTACTAATCTCTACTATAGTCCAAACATGAGGATATAATATATTCAAAGCTCTGAGAACTTTACCATCATCTCCTTCTCAAACAAATTTCCAAGGTTGAAGCCCTGTGACCTCGAAATAAGAGCAAATGCATTCATGGATTCTGGTTTTTCTCTTTTCTCTGACACAAGACGGTCCTAAAACGAAAAAAATGAAAGGTAACCCATTAATATGTAACAATTAATTATTGCTTAACTGAGATGTTCACCAATCAGATGTTTAAGAGACATCCTATCCATTACAAAAAAAAGAGACATCTGAGTAGCCTGAAACAACAACAACAACAATAACATAGCCTTTTGTCCCAAGCAAGTTGAGGTAGGCTAGAGATGAAACCCAAAAAAGACGATAAACGGGGAGACACATAAAGGGACATAAATGACACAAGACAGAAAGAGATCACGGTTCAGGCACGTTGATTGCCAGTCTCCAAGCGCTCCTGTCCATAGCTAAATCCTTAGAGATATTCCACTCCTTAAGGTCTCTCTTTACGGACTCGTCCCAAGTTAGTTTAGGTCGACCTCTACCGCTCTTTACATTATCGGCTCGCTTTAGAACCCCAATACGCACCGGCGCCTCAGGAGGCCTCCGTTGAACATGTCCAAACCATCTCAACCGATGTTGAATCAATTTCTCCTCAATTGGTGCCACCCAACTCTATCCCGAATATCGTCATTCCGAACTCTATCTCTCCTTGTGTGCCCACAACACCAACGCAACATACGCATCTCTGCTACACTCAATTGCTGGACATGTCGCCTTTTTGTAGGCCAACACTCAGCACCGTATAACATCGCCGGGCGAATCGCCGTCCTATAGAACTTACCTTTCAACTTCTGAGGCACCCTTTTGTCACAGAGAACGCCAGAAGCTTGACGCCATTACAACCAGCCGGCTGAAATTCTATGCCTAACATCTTCATCAATGTCGCCATCCTTTTATAGCATCGATCCTAAATACCGAAAAGTATCCTTCTTGGCCACCACTTGCCCATCGAGGCTAACGTCTCCCTCCTCATGCCTAGTCGCGCTGAAATCGCACCTCATGTACTCGGTCTTGATCCTACTAAGTCTGAACCTTTTCGACTCTAACGTGTGCCTCTATAGTTCTAACTTCCTATTAACCCCTGTCGTACTGTCGTCAACTAGCACCACATCATCAGCAAAGAGCATACACCAAGGGATATCACCTTATATGTCCCTTGTGACCTCATCCATCACCAAAGCAAATAAATAAGGGCTCAAAGCTGACCCCTGATGCAATCCTATTTTAATTAGAAAGTCACTGGTGTCGCCATCACAAGTTCGGACAAACGTCACCACATCCTTGTACATATACTTGATGAGGGTAACGTACTTAGTTGGGACTTTGTGCTTTTCCAAGGCCCACCACATGACATTTCTCGGTATTTTGTCATATGTCTTCTCGAGGTCAATAAAGACCATGTGCAAGTCCTTCTTCTGCTCCCTATATCTCTCCATCAATTATCGTAATAAGAAAATCGCCTCCATGGTCGATCTACCAGGCATGAACCCAAAGTGATTTTGGGTCACACGTGTCACTCTCCTTAGGCGATGCTCGATAACCCTCTCCTAGAGCTTCATCGTATGGCTCATCAACTTAATCCCACGGTAGTTAGTATAATTTTGGACATCTCCCTTGTTCTTGAAGATAGATACTAATATACTTCTCCTCCATTCTTCAGACATCTTGTTAGACCGAAAAATAAGGTTAAAAGCTTAGTTAACCATACTATCGCTCTGATGCCTAGGCATCTCCACACCTCAATGGGGATACCATCAGGGTCCATCGCTTTACCTCCCTTCATCCTCTTCAAAGCCTCCCCGATTGCTGCCTCCTAAATTCTCCTCACAAAGCGTCTGTTGGTATCGTCAAATGAGTCGTCCAACTCAAGAGTAGGACCCTCATTCTCCTCATTAAACAACTTGTCGAAGTACTCTCTCCATCTGTTCTTGATCTCCTCATCCTTCACCAGAAGTCGATCTGTCCCATCCTTGATGCATTTTCTTTGGTTGATGTCCCTTGTCTTCCTCTCGCGGATCCTAGTCATCCTATAAATGTCCTTCTCCCCTTCCTTCGTGCCTAGCCGCTGATAAAGGTCATCGTATGGCTGACCTTTTGCTACACTCACAGCTCGCTTTGCAATCCTCTTTGCTATTTTATAGCCCTCGATGTTGGCTGCACTCTTGTCATAGTGGAGGCACTTGAAACACTCCTTCTCCCTAATAGCCCTTTGCACCTCGTCATTCTACCACCATATGTCTTTCACTTCCCGTTTGCCTCCCCTACTCACGCCAAACACTTCTGAAGCCACCTTCCGGACACATGTTGCCATCTTTAGCCACATGTCGTCGGCATTTTCTCCTTCTTCCCAAGGCCCATCGCCTAGCATCCTCTCCTTAAACGTTTGCGCTACTTCCCCTCCAAGCTTCCACCACTTCGTTCTCGCAATCTTGACCCGTTTGTCCCGGTGGACACGTACCCGAAAGCGAAAGTCCGTTATCACAAGCTTGTGTTGAGGGACAACACACTCCCCAGGTAACACCTTACAATCAAAGCAAGCACGTCTATCTTCCCTCCTTGCAAGATAAAGTCGATCTGGCTCGAGTGTTGTCCACCACGAAAGGTCACTAGATGGGATTCCCTCTTCCTAAAGAGGAAGTTCGCTATCAACAAGTCATAGGCCAACGCGAAGTTCAAAACATCCTCCCCTTCTTGATTCCTACTACCATACCCGAACCCCCCGTGCACCCGCTCGAAACCTACATTAGTCGCACCCACATGGCCGTTGAGATCTCCTCCTATAAAGAGTTTCTCGCTAATAGGCACGGTACTAACCATGCTATGAAGATCTTTCCAAAACTGTCTCTTGGTGCCCTCGCTAAGACCTACCTGAGGGGCATAGGCACTGATCACATTCAAAGCCGAATCTCCAACTACCAGCCTAACCAGGATAATCCGGTCGCCTTGACTCATAACATCAACAACTCCATCCTTAAAGCTCCTATCGATCAAGATGCCTACATCATTCCTACTCGATGTTGTCCCCGTGTACCATAGTTTAAAGCCAGTATCCTCCACCTCCTTCGCCTTTTGACCCTTCCATTTAGTCTCCTGAACGCATAGAATATTTACACGCCTCCTAATTGCTGCATTGACTAGCTCTATTAGCTTACCCGTTAGGGACCCTACGTTCCAGCTACCTAGACGAATCCTAGTTGGCTTGGCTGGCTTCCTTACCCTTTGCACCCGTCGAGGGAAGTGCGAAGACCCTTGCTCATTTTTCACTACACCCGGGCGTAGATGTAGCGCGCTACTAAGGTTGCGACGGCCCGACCCTTGCTCATTTTTCATCGTACCCGGGTCACGATACGACGCGCCACTAAGGGGATGACGGCCCAGCCCTTGCCCATTTAACACCACACCCGGGTTCCGATGTAGCGCGTCGCTAAGAGGGTTACGCCCCAACGAATCTCTTGCGGGTTTCAAATCCATGAGAGTGACTGTTTTTTACTGTTGGTTCGCCAGACCTTAACACACCCTCCTCCTTTATCCGGGCTTGAGACCAGCTATGTTGAGACGACTCAAGAAAGTCTTCCAGAATCTATCGTGTCATCGAGTCCTTAGAAATTCTCAATCTGGTCTTCCAAAACAAAAAGTATTAAGAAATAAAAAGGTTCACCTTATAGCATCTCTGAACGATAATGTGAACATAAAAATAAAATATCAAAATGTTTTTAAAGCACATAATATTTCTGAGAAGATTTTCATGACAATCGTAAATTCAAAATGAACCTTTAGGTATAATACCTCTGAATCATTGAATGCAGCATCAACGTCGTCAAGGCTAACATCTTCGCCTTGTTCAAAACATGGTGGTTTATAGTCTTTTTTGAACCATTCATCTTCCAAAATTTCTGCAATTGTGATCCTCTGCAAGAATATAGCACCCATTTATCCAACAGTGATGACAGTGAGACTGGATGTGATCTGGTGACTACAATACAGCAGATAAATGAAAAGATGAGACAGATATTGAAAGCCACATCTTAATTGAACTTACGGTATCAGGATTAGGATCGAGAATGCGCTTAATAAACTTCTTCGCTCCAGAAGAAAACCATGGCGGGCAAGAAACATGGGCTTTGCAGATCTGCGATAGGAAATCAAAGAAAAGTTCATCAAAGTTGACCCTGCATTTCACAGGGAAACCAAGATCTTAAGTGTATTATGTTAACCGAACTTACCAGTTTGTATAGTCTCATCAGATTGGCGTCATCAAAGGGTAAGTATCCGGCCATAAGAACAAATAAGATTATGCCACAGGACCATACATCTGCAGCCATACCATCATAGCCTTTATCAGCAAGCACCTGCAGAAAGAGCGCGATGCTTACACATATTGAAGCATATTAATCACAAAAGGTAACAACACAAATAAGCTGATAACTGATGAGAGGTGAGAAACTCACCTCAGGTGCTACATAGTTTGGAGTTCCACAAGCAGTATGCAGAAGCCCGTCCTCCTGACAAAAAGTCAGAAGAGTTAATGGGAATTCTTATCACCTTTCCATGTCTCCAAGCACAATCTTATGTCAAAAAAATGTCTCCGCAAACACTACTCTAGGAATATATTATGTGTTCGCTTTAGAAGGTAGCAAGTTAAGTCAATGACCCAAAATAATGCTGTAATAAAACCTAAGACGCATCAACTTCAGATAGAAAGAAAAGAGCTTGTCTATTGACCACACAAAATCCAAGCTTCTAGCTACTGACTAGAGATCATACTTTTGTTTGTGGTGCAAATGCACTTAGGCCGAAGTCTGAAACTTTAAGAGCTCCATGTGAATCCAGAAGCAGATTCTCTGGCTGCAAAAGGCATTCATGACATGAGTTAAAAAGTGTACAGCACAGCATCCATAGTTAGGGACACGCGAGAAAGAGAGCAGGATAATTGGACAAACCTTCAGATCTCTATGGTACACTCCTCGGCTATGGCAATAATCAACTGCATTTATAAGTTGATGAAAGTATATCCTAGCTTCATCCTCTCCTAGCCTTCCAGAATTGACCTGATAGATTATCAAGAACATGTGATGAATGAGTTAATATAGCTAACCTTCATACAAACCTGACACCTAAATAATATGGCCCTAACTATCTAAATACATGCCAGGGTCTAAAAACTAAGCCCGCAGCATGTTAAAAGCAATGTCCACAAAGTAAAAGAGTAACAATATGAGCCACTGAGAGTTTTGAGAGCCTTACGATCTTATCGAATAACTCGCCTCCATCCACAAATTCAAGAACCATGTATATCTTCGTTCTACTCGCCATAACCTATCAAATGCACACATAATGACGGGATCATCAAAGGGTAATGAAACTTACATCATCACGTCTCACAAAAAAAATTATACCTCATGCAGCTGGACCACATTGGGATGTTTGATTAGCTTCATAGTCGAAATCTCCCGTTTGATCTGGAAGAACAAGAAGAAGTGATATTGAGCATTCACTTTCCAAAGCCAGGCTAAACAGTAAATGGAACAAGCAAATTTAATGTTAGCATATCGGTATTTCATCACACGAAGGGCTGATGAAGATTTTTTTTTTCATTCAGTAAAACTGTGTTGGGAAATATTAGCTCTTCAATACTCCCTATCTTCAATCTCAATAAAAAATGAGGAAGGGTTGATGGAAAGTGTTTTTTTTCATTCATAAAATTGTGTCGGGAAATATTAGCTCTTCAATACTCCACGTCTTCAATCTCAATCTCTCTAAAAGAAGGAGCACTAGGCGTCTACAGTTTTTCCTTGAGGCAGAATGGCTGTCACCAAAAGAGGCCTTTGTGGAGCTAATTTGGTGATCAAAAGTTCATGATTTTCTCGATGCGATGTCCCATCCTATCTAATTCTCCACAGCAATCAAAAGCTTAAGCAGAGCTTCGGGACACTCAGACGCATGATTTCCCATCACAGACAATCCTCTCGACCACGACAGAGACGCCAAAGGATATTCTTCGACCATCCCACGTGCCTGATTGCGAGCAAATTATAAATTACGGAGAGATCTTCCTGTGGCAGCTCCAGGATTTTTTAAAAATTCCCCCGAGGTTAAAGTGATTCCAGCGGGCGCGAAGCGAAGGGGAAAGGGGGAAAGGAGTGCAAGGAGCGAGGGATGGACCTGCTCGACCATCTTGTGGCGGAGGACGTGGTTGCGGTCGAGCACCTTGATGGCGCGGACGGCGCCGGTGCGGGAGTCGCGGGCGTGCTTCACCTTGGCGAAGCTGCCCTCCCCGATGGTCTTGCCGACCTCGTACGGGCCCACCCGCGTCTTCCTCCCCGCCGCCGACGCCGCCGCGGGCTCCGCCATCCTTCGGGCGGGGGGAGGGCTCGGACCGGCGGACGACGCGGTCGATCGCACGAAGAAGCGGACAGGCAAGGCGCGCGCGACGAGGCGCCGCGGCTCGCTGGGTTTGTTTGCGTTGGCTTTGCTCGGCTGGTTCGACGGGAGGGGAGGGGAGCGGTGGATTTTGCTCTGGGCGGCCTCCGCCGCTCCACGCGCGTGCGGCTTTATAAAGCCGCGGCGCTGGGTGACGCTGCGCTGGTGGGCCCGGTCCCGGTCCGTTCTGTTTGGGGAAACGCGTGGAGTGAGACGGACGGAGGCGCCTGGCGATCGGGTTTGGTTTGCCTGCCAGGCCCAGGCGCCTCGTGGCTGGGTGGATTGGGTTGGGAACGGGAACGGCGGGCACGGCGGGGCGTATTGGGTTGCGTCGTGCGTGCTTATCCCTAGCGCACGCACATCGGGCTAGCAAGCAACCGGACGGCCCAGCGGGAGCGTAGAGAAAGGTCGTCGACGCCGGTAGGAATAGGGTGCATGTTCATGCATAGCCGTGGATTGCCTTTTCGTGATAGTCCGACGTGGCCGTTTTCCCGTGCCCAGTATTCGCCGTCCTTTTGCGGTACACCATACACAAGAGCAAGAATAGTACATCGCCATCCGCCACGATCGCGAGAGCGACGCTTAATAAATGAGCCTAGGTGTTTGGTTTGGCAATGAGGTGAAATAGAATCGATCTTTTGCCTTGATAAATAAACTTTTAATAACTACTCATTCTACCGGGGAAAATCCAACTTCCTCAAAGAGTTTTTTGGTGGCCACAAAATGATGAGGCAATTGGGGAGCTGCGGGAGAGGGGAAAAAAAAAACTCCATGTCTCCCCAATATGGTAGGTTTATGGAGACGAGAGAGGAACCCTACAGATGCACCACAATCATCGCACGGTGGATAGATCCGTACCAGGTCGTCCTACAACTAAACGCTATCTTCTGAAGTCGTTGGCAAAGTGAATCGTGAAGTCGTTGGCGCGCGCAACTTCCTAGAAGGAGCGGCGTACGGGCCGTACGCCCAATCACGCGGCCGTCGAAAAGGACACGGCCGCTGGAGTCCAGAACCCTTCGGCGGTAGAAATGGACGCGTCGCATGGGCCCCGCTCAGCCCACTCAGGCCGCACTGACCGAGGAGGACGAACTGCAATCGCACAAGAGACAAGATGTGCCGTGCATGGAGGGGTTGTTTGATTGATCGTTGTTGATCCACGACACCAATCATGGAGGGGTGGTAACGTGGACCGCCGCTGCCTCATCTCAGCTCCACCACCCAGGTCCCACGCAGTTAAAGGTAACCACACGATCGTTCTCGGGTGCGGCCGCGTTTTTCTCTCGTGGCCGCCGGCGTTGTTGTCAGATACCGTACGTTCCATCGGCAGAATTGCCCAGGTGACGCTGCGTATAGGAATATCGATCTTCTCAGCTCGATGTTTTTAAACCGGATCTTTAGCTCGTTACATACTACTGTAGCCCGATTGTGATTTTTCAGGTACTCAAGTGCGCGGCCGTTTTCGCTGAGTTAGTATTTTGGAATTTGGACGCGTGAATTATGATGACAGGGACCTGCACTGCACGCTGCATTCCTGGAGGGAGAGATCGACTTTGTGGCTTGGCTTTGTGTGTGTGTGTGTGTCCTCTCGCAACGGATGCTTTCTGTTGTAGATTCTTATCCAAGACTTGTCCACTCAGTTAGTATTTGATGATGCCATTCTAGGCTAGCTCGCCACCACCAGTTTGTAACTAGCTTCAGCTTCAGCCTTGTAGTGCAAAACTGGAGGCCCCTGGATCAGTTGTTAACTCTACCACTTCAAGGGAGAAGCGAGACGGGATGAAACTATGGCCCATGGGAGGAAGAATCATTTGGTCTGAGATGGTATTTGTATTTCTGTACCTATGAATCTATAATACAGGCAACAGCAGCAAGCCAGGAAGTCGGGCTGGTTACAAGGGGACAAGCTGAGTGGGCCGTGTTCTGCTTCACGCATGCGCCGGAGCACCTGAGCAAAACTAGCCCAGCCCAACATTGATCTTCCTTCCTACTTACATAACTCTTTTTTTTTTTTTTGCGAATACTTGTATTAGACAACTCAATACCGGTGAATATGTGGTAACTTTGTATGTACGGAGAAAGATAACATGGGCACAATGGCTTTCTGTAAATAGACTCCACTCAAATTGCGAGTAAACTCGCTTAGTAGAGAGGTGCCTCCCTCTCTCATTTGTTTGAGTATAAAACGACGTATCCACATGACACATCCATACCCATCTGTAGAATTTTACATTTATATCTACATCAGTGGGTGAAATTTTATACATATATCACATCGTCGGGTCTAAAGTCCTGTTGCTATTTGAATCCATTGAGCTAATAATTAGGTTCTTTAGATCCAAACGAGTCCGGCTAATAGTCTAGCTAAATATTAGATAGTATCCAACTAATAACTATTTCACTAGTTGGACCGAACCAGCTATTAGCAACTAATATTGGCTATGAGCTATATTAATTAGCTACTGCTAACTATTACTAGCAGCTAGTAGATCCAAACAAGTTCTGATTAATATATCTATGGATAGGAATGCCACCTCTAGACTGGGATGCCTTTGTGGTAACACTGGTAGCGTCATGAATCATGATTGAGTTCAATCAAACTATGCCGACGTCGTGGTCAACCATGGGGCAGGCTATGACTGGAATGGTATCCCGGTTGGACCCCCGGAGCTGGATTTATATATGGTGCTCTATGATGACATGATTTGTTGATTATTACTTCCTCAACATTCAACAACTACAGCTAGAGTCGTGACATTAACTAGATATCGTAAGCCAGCTTACTTATGATTGTAAGGATTTGTTGTTGGTGCTGATCTTTTGCTCTAGAGAGTCCGGAAACTGAAGCAAATTCAGGTTGTCACCATGTCCTGTGCAGAAAGAAGGATGAATCCGAGTTCATTTGTGGTCGCCCAAGTCTGAATCCTTAAATTGTGAGTCCAATAAATTTAGTTTAGAAGGATTTTAGTGTTTGTTCAAGCCTGACCTCTGTTGAATCAGGGAGTTATTTTTTTTAGACTTTCAGCAAACTTTATTGATTCACAAGAATGGATACATCGTAATAAGCAACTGCAAGATAGATGAATCAAGGAGTCAGGTTTGGTCGAGTTTTTTTTCCTTTTTGTTATTGTTACTAGGTAGCGTGCCCGTGCGTTGCTACAGGACAACTATATTTTTATACTAAAAACATATGGATCGCATGATAAGATAACAATACTATGAAAATAAATACCAATATTAAAGTGACATTTAATTTAAAAGGATTCTTGATAAATACACGCCATCTACAAAAGGATTCCTGATAAATACCCGTGTGTTGGCAGCAAGTAGTTTAGCTTCCCCGTGCGTCACTTCGCCAGTCATAACGTAGGCAGAGGTAAATGCCCGTGCATTGCAACAGGCAAAAATAATACCACACCACGATACTTTCCATGTTTGGGACTGAATTTCTCCTATAATTTTCATGGTAAGCCAATAGCTGGATAAAAAAAAATCATGTCACATCCTTTGGCCATTGTCTGCAAAGTCAGATGAATTACCGATACACCTACCTAGCATCTCAAACCTCTTCGGTTGTCATCCAGGACAATGGCAGCATGACAACAATGTGCAGAGATATCTATCCACTTCATTGACTATTTGATCTCGTGAATTCAAACCAATATCTAAAAAGTGCTTTCCATTTTATTATTAGATTACTTTCCAATTCCTTTTTTTATTCCTAATAGAAGATGTAGATGTACTAAAGCACATGCTATTTCTCCAGAGTAAGAAGAGCTTTCTATACTAAACAAAGATTGCAGTAATAAACAGATCAACTGTTTCAGATGAACAATTACAAAGAATGCAGATGGACTGCTCTTCTATGCCAATGCTGCTGAGATGGGGAAGACCCATGTCTATGTGGACTGTGGTGCACGGAGATAGTACATTGGTGGTTTCCAATGAAACTGCAGGTCGATACATACCATACCAGCAGCTGACAGTGTCCAAGCCATTATTATCTGAGCACTTAAGCTCTGCTATATTCCTGATGGAAAAAGATACAATATGGTTGTTAATACAAACCCTGCACTAAAAAGCAACAAGCAGAGATACAGCTGACAGACTAACAGAGATACAACTTTGTAAACTATTGGTTTCTGATTTGAAGAAAACCCATTTGAAAAGGGTTAAAAATCCTCTCAGCTTAGCTGAAATATCTGGACCACAGATTTCCACCTATAGAAACAGAAATTCATATCCGGAGTTGTAGACATCCTCTAAATATTCTGCCACTCAAGATGATCTAGAGTAGAAAAAAGTGAAGTCTATGTTTTGTTATTTCAAGAAATTTGTAATTGTAAGTAGACGTGAAATTCTGCAAGCTGATATGATCACTAAACAACAAAATTGTAATCCTAAAAATTTTCAGGGAATTACCATTATTTCATATACCTGACTACATGGCTGTGGGCAGACCGTGCTTTAGTTTCTGCTTCTTATGATCGTTGCATGCCAACACTCGACGATTGGTGCATGGATTCAGACGGTGTATCCCCCAAACAAGGTTGGTCACTCAGAAAACAAAAAAAGTAAGGAAAATGTTGGCAGTACTGACAGAGATAACACTGCAGATATCCAAATGCCTAATAATGGCCTATAGTTGCAGTAGTGGCACAAGCAAGAACTATGTAGTAACTCATTATCTTGGAACTTCAGTACTCGCTGATTTGAAGGATAAAAAATCTGACAACAGCCAAGTTAGTATTTTCTGCCCTTTTCCTTTTTTTTTCTTAAGACTGCCATTTAATAAATTATTGTCACCTATTATAGACTCATAGTATCATATTTACAGAAATCTGCAATCCAGTATGGCACCAAAAAGGTTCTTTCTTCTTATTTGCAATGACTAAACTTACTGGTTTTGCAATTTGAATGCTTGACTTTATTACCATCTTTTGCATATTTACCTTCTTCACACTGAGCTTGACAATTCTGATGAACCATCTATATCTAGTGCGACAAAAATCTCATCAAAACTTGACAGCAGATCGGAGCCACAGACTGACCCGACACCGACAATGATTCGCAACATGGATGCAGTTTCAAGAGCTGCGACTCTTAAGAACTACATTGATATGATTCAAAGCCTGGATACACTATCAAGGGATAACTGCATGTGGTTCTTTGCACTCTCTGTTGCCATTCACACTCCCTTTGGACGGGGAGACATGTGCACTAGCCTTGCTGTGCAGGTATGCCGCCATCATCCTTGGCAGCAAGGCTGAGATGGACGATGAAGTCGTAATGCTGAATATACTGATGACAATTTTAGGAAGGTATTTTGGACAGGGTGAAAATAACAACTTGGCCGACAGAAGCATTAGGAGATGATAACTGCCTCTTCAATGAAGTAAAGGGAGAGTGATTACCATAGGCAATAGTATCTCTCCACATAGGAAAACCTGAAAAGGAATAAAACAATATGTACGATTAGAAAGAGAATCTCTTGAGACTTGCAGTTATGCACACTGGTAGGTGGCAGCCATACAAATTTACCATTTTTAATTGTTTGGTCGCCATAAGTTCCAACAATCCCCACCATCATCTCACTGGATGGCAATGAAGGTGGAAGCACAGGGGTCAAGGGGTGGCGCTATGATTGGGACAGTGACCTCCTCACCCCTCTTGGCTGCCTCTTGGCCGACAGAAGCATTAGGAGATGATAACTGGAAATAAGGAAAGGCAGTAGAATGGAAATAAGGAAATAAGCATTAGGAGATGATATGCTTATTAGCTTTGAACAGATGGATCCAGATGAAGTTTATTCAGGGATTCATATCAGATGCAATGGTATGACAAATAAGCCGTAACAAATGTTGCTGTTTATTCAGTTAGTTATTCACATTATTCATCGATGACTGAGACATATCATAAGTTACCCAACCACCATAACGATGCACTAAAAAGGTCTATAAAGGTAAGCGACAGGGATTCATATCTTGCTGCCATATTAATTTTCTTCACTGGAATTACAGGGATTGATACTGTAGCTAGCATTATATTGTTGAAAGTTTAAACTGAATATTTAGATGGCATCACAATATAAAATAAAATTCCATGTAAGGTGCTGCTGCATCCTTTTTCAGTCAAGGCTGATTGCAATGGCCAGTTTCACCGAGACCCAAAAATGCAAGGCTTTTTACATAGTGTTCGGAGACAAGAATGGGCCTACCAATCCACGGATATCCATGGATCTGCTATAGTGACATTAATGATCAAAATGGTTAGTTAAAGGCTAAGCCCTGTATAGCAAATATTGGAAACCAGACTAACATTTGTCATGGCTGAGTGCTCTAAAAAATGAACCTGACATTTTGGTGAAAACCTGGTGTGATCTATCAATATAAGTTGTCCTGCATTTGGGAAACCATGTGCATGAAATATAGTTGGACACGCTGCATAAGTGCGAAGTACATGGATCCCAAGCACTAAAAACATCTATAAAATAATTTACCCATACACCACTGCAGTTACCTTTCAAAGCTTGTTGCATTGCACAGCGAAGTCAGATAATCTTAAAGTGAGATCTTTATCATTCTGCACCAGATACAAATTCCATATCAGTTAACTGCAAAGGAAAATAATCACCAGAATACAGGGACAAATAAAGTGTGGCTGATTTCATAATGGTGAGGGCTAGATTGTCAA
Source organism: Saccharum hybrid cultivar R570 (assembly GCA_038087645.1). Lineage (NCBI taxonomy): Eukaryota > Viridiplantae > Streptophyta > Magnoliopsida > Poales > Poaceae > Saccharum > Saccharum hybrid cultivar. The sequence continues at coordinate 35,559,264 of JAQSUU010000012.1, read as the reverse complement.
AATTGTGTGTCAGTAGCATGATAGACTTTTCCAGCAAATTATATACAAATCTCACCCAAACATTTAGTGAGCACACACCATGAGGACCCTGGAGCCTACTAAGCATGATAGTTTGCTAAAGAGATCTTCCAATATATGCAGAACTTTCAAAAATTAAACACACAAAGTTGCTCATGGTAGAATGAAACTATAAGGCATAGAAGTTGCTCATGGTAGAATCATGACATTCACAAATACTCAAGAGAAGCAAGGTCAATACAAAAGTGCAGGGAGAAATCTTTTCACTGAAAATGCTCACTGAAAATATACTTTTATTAGGAATTTTTTGGTAGTGAACTAAATACGCTGCAATTAATATAAACGTGGAAGACGTAGTTTCTAAAAAAGCAGTGGCAGATAAACATTTTTCCATATAATAAATCACCAAATCAAAGAGTGATGGAACCACATCCCAAAGGTTGCTTTAATCTCACTATCAGTTTCTTGATAAATACGCGTTACCTATTTTCCTTTAGGGACTGTTCGCAAATTGTGACAAAGTAATGAATCATTAAATAGTATTTCTTCATTTACTTACAGCACTTGACTTCCAAAGGAAAATACAATTCTTTTTAGCTGGCCATTCAGTAGACTTAATAATAGCATATCACAAGAACAAAGGAATGAAATTGCCACAACTGTGCATGGAGGAATAGATCATTTAATTTCTTTATCGAGATATCATATCCCTGAATTTCTGGCATGATATGATATTTCGAGGATCTCTGGGCTCAATAGTGAATGGAACTATCGCAAGGAGGAAGGGACAAAATTCCGCCAACTACAGGATTCAATTTCACCAACTACAGGATGAATCTTTGTCGAAACTATAGGATGAAATTTTGAACAATCTGTAATTTTAGATTAGTGGTTCTAGTTTCAATTTTCGATCAAATTGAATATATAACCCAAATACAATTGGGTTTGGAAATTAAGGAGTGGACAGTAGGGAAATACCACGAATTAGATTCCGCAGCTGGATTGGAGCAGACGAACAGGGGTAGAACAGTGAAGGCCAGACCGCCGGAATGGAGCCTGTGCCCTGCGGGATGTGGGCAGTGGCACAAGGTAGCCTGGGCCGGGGTGGCGCCGCTGATCCGGCTGCGCCCTGTCCCGGTGCACGCGAACGACCGTTAGCAAGTAGAGAGTAGGCGAGCAGCCGAGATGGTCTGCCGAGGACTTAGCTGAGGGCTCGAGGCCGGCATAAGTATCAGGGATCGAACGGGGCGGCAACCAGCGGCAATGGGCGTGGATGGGGCGGGCGGAGTCGCGGTACCGGCACTGGAAGGGCGTGGAGACTCGAGCGAGGCGACGGGGGCAGGGCTTGTCGGCCGCCTCCCTTCCCTCAACATCGGGACGCCGCGCCGCCTGATTGGCACACCTGGTGGTACGTTCTCCGTGATGACCACGTCCTGGCCGCGATCACCACGTCCTAGCCCGGCGAGGGATATCGCGGAGACACGGCTGGTGGAGGATGTCGGATGACGCCCCGCCGCCACGACGCCGCGCCGCCACCGGCGACGTCGTCCCACCCGGCTTCGTCCTGCCCGAGATCGAAGTGAGGGGATCCGAGTGAGCTCGATCTCGATGGTCTGCCGATTGCAGGGCGAGGTATCACGGAGACACGGCTGGTGGAGGATGTCGCACGACGCCTCGCCGCCACGACGCCGCGCCGCCACCGACGACGTTGTCCCGCCCGGTTTCGTCCTGCCCGAGATCGAAGTGAGGGGATTCGAGTGAGCGGAGCGGTGTCGCAGGGGAGGCGGGGCGAGGTCGAAGTGAGGGCGAGGGCGAGGGCGAGGGCGGTGTCATAGGGGAGGCGGGGCGAGCGGAGCGGTGGAAGGGGGAAGTCGCGGTGGCACTGGGCGGTGTCGCAGGGGGTGATTGATGTGCGGTGTGGACTTTCCTCGTGCGGCGTGGAGTCGCAGGAAGCCGTGGGATCGCACGGAAGGGAGAAGTCCCTGGGGCCCTGGCCCATCCAGGACATCCATATTCCTAATAGAAATAGGCCTAGCCCATTTATTGGTGGATTCGCCACCGCATAACACATGACACGCTGACACCCAACAAATCAAAAGATCACTTCCAACACTTGAGCTTTTCATTTTCTTCTTTCACTTAGCTCTCCAATCCAGCATCCTATGAAAAGAAATGGTGCATGCGATCGGCAGCGCAAGGCTGCCCGTGTACGTGTACTGCCGTTTGCTGAATAAGGTGCGGTGACGTACACTAAACATGATCCCATCCGAGACTTGGATCATCGCTGGTTCGTGTCGTCGGTTTCGTGGAATTTTCACTGGTCCCTTTATGAAAAAAAAGGGATCATCTCCAAGGTCCAACTGGCAAGCAACAAGGCAAGTAGCCAACGCAGCCGGAGCAGGAGAACGTGCACGTCATTGTATTCGCGATGAGGTCGTCCCACGCGGTCAACCTCCACGTCCATGCCTGCAGAAAGTGAAACAAAGCGAGGTCAGCTTTGCGGGCTGCGGCTGCGGCTGCGGCTGGCTGACCCGCCCCGGGGTGGCACCGGCCCAGGGACGCGCGCGCCCGGATGCAAATGCGTATGCACACGCACCGCGCTCCCTGCCCGACGCCCGTGACTCTGCTCTGCTGCGGGGCCGCCGGCTCCGTCGGTCCGTCCGCCCGCTCGCCGCCTGCGCCTGCGCCCTGCGTGATCGCTGGCAGCGTCACCGTAACTCGAAGCCATTTGGAGCAACCCGGCATCGGAACTCGCAGGTGGTACTGGTGCAGTGTCACCAATGTTTTCAGGCTTGTTCCGGTAGCCTTTTTGCGCGTGTGCGTGTGTGTGAACAGTCCCGGTAGCTTTCAGGCTTCACCGTTCAGGAAAAGAGATGAATGAGGAGATGCTGCGGCCCCGAGCCACTTCAGCTATCAACTGGGGTAGGGTGATCATCTGCTTGGGCTGATCAGAATCCTCGTCCCTCTTCTATTTGTCTGTTACAGTACGTTGTACTGCTCCCATTTGCAGAGAGCCGAACCTAACCCGCGCCGCCCGTCTTCTCTGACCAAGCTTTTGACAGAATGAGATGCCCATTCTTTCTGTGCTCATACCGATGCGATGCGATGCAACCGTTCCTCCTTGTTTGATTCTGAAATCATGTCACGTGCCCAGCAGCACTTCCGTCGACATCTTTCCATGACCTGGACATTCATTCCGCAAGTGTGACATGTAGCCATCATGCCTGCGTCTGCCAAATGATCACTAGCAGGAGTAGTATAAAGAACAAGAAAGAGACCTACCGGTCCGGCTGCTCTGCTCATCCTCTCGCCGTCCGTCCCACTTGCCTCGGATATCATGATCTACAATGGCCAAGACGTCCATTCCAAGGACTAGTACTACTTGTGTTACAATCAGTGAGCCACGGAACACTTTGCCTTCTCGCCGTGACATTCTAGCTCTATTCCAAGGAATAGTACCACTTGTGTTACACATAGTATCAAAAAAAAGAAACTCTACCTCTTCCCGTTCATCAGACTTCGTTTATTGTGAAGGACACGCCACTGCAAGTACCAAGACTGTTTCTTCACAAACCTGGGATTCTGACATTACTGGCCTACAATTGAAGTATTGAACCGCCGAATATTTCTGCAAGTACAACATGTAGTACACGCATTGGCAAACCCAAATCCATGTGAAAAGAGCTAGGGGTAGTAGTAGCATGTGTGGAACGTGGAAGTTCAGTGGGACGTTTTCATGTTCATCAGGTGTAAAGTTGTACTACATCTGAATTTCGTATTCAAATGGAAATCCCGCGTTCTACAAACGGCCCAACATGCATGTGGCATGCCAACTAACCAAAATCCATGCAACCGATCAAAGAAAGCATCTTGCAATTACTTACAACACTTTGCCTAGTTGTGCTACTAGCAAGCTGTTGTTCGTTCCGATTCACACAAGAACAGGGGAACAAAAGAAGAGACCAGGGAGGAAAAAAATGTACACCCAAGGCAAGGCCCAGAGCCTCTACTGAATCTGCGATCCTGCATGCCGCCGGCCGCGCACGGCACGGACCATCACCACCACCATCATCGTCGCTCCGGGTCCGGGGCCGGGCGGACGGGCGGCGGCTGGTGGTCGCGGAGGCGGCCGAGCCAGCGGCATGCGCCGGAGGCGAAGAGGGAGAGCCAGGCGAGGAGCGGCGTGCCGAGCAGGACGAGGCCGACGGGCACCATCCACAGCTGCTGGCGCGCCGGGTGGAACGCCAGCGCCCACCACACCAGCACGCCGGCACCCGCGAGCCCCACGCCCGCCACGGCCGCCGTGGCCGCCCCGCAGGCCCACGTCGTCGTCGTCGTCGCCCTCTGCTCCCCCACGCCGCCGCCCATCTCCAGCGCGACGTGCCCGTCGCCCCTCGTCGCCCCGCCGCCGGTCACCGCCGCCTTACCCGCACGCGCCTCGCGCTGCGCCATGACACACGGCAGTCAGGCAGGCTAGGCTTGGCTACGTGAACGTCGTGAAGTGAAGCAAGTCGCGCGTGCTGGAATATACAGTGGGGGTGTGAGTACGTGGGGGAGGATCATGTGGGCGGGGTTATCTGGTGACGCCAACCCCGGGCCAGCTCGGGTCTCGCTCTCGGTTCACGCGGCGCGGCACCGGGGCTTTTATTCCAGTTTCCACGTCAGGAGAGGACCGGCGGAAATCGCCCCGATCGTTTAAATATATAGAATTCTATAACAAAAAATCGGCCCGATCGCCTGCCTGCCTGGCTCGTCCAGCTCCAGCCATAGCTTAAAACTGGCAGGTCTCCTTTTGGTTGCTCCGGATAACAAAGCGTTTTGACGGCGCCGCGGACAAGGGTGTGTGGGTGTGACAGACAGCAGGCAGCAGGGCGGCGTCGTCGAGCTCTGCCGTGGCCGCCGCCGGGCGCCGGCGTCTCTTGTTTGTCCTTTGTCCACTTGCCCGGCGACCTGCCCTGCCCTGCCTTGCCCCGAGAGGACGGACGGCACTTGTCGCGTCGGCGTCGTGTACGTGAGGGTGAGAGGGAGACGGCGCGCGGTGGCGGTGCACGGCGTGGGCTGTGGAACGGTGTGACGCCGGCACGCAGCTTATTAGTGCCACGCAGAGCTCGCGCCTGGCTCGTCACGTCACGTGCGGGTGCCTGGGAGGGAGCGTGCGGTGTGGTGTGGTGTGTTTTTCTGGCCTTTCTGGTGGGTCCGCGCTGGAGTGTTTTGTCAGGTGACGGCTGTCCCCCGCTTCATTCCTTCTGCAGCAGTAGTACTCTTGTATCGGTAAGACCGCAGGAATCTGGATTTCTTGGGATTAATTAACGGGTGCACTAAATCGGGCATTTTATCGTCAATGCATACACCAGCTATGCTGGACTGCCACTATTATTATTATTATTATTATTGAACCACTAGGCTAGATAGATAAAAACAGATATGGGTCCTGTTTAGTTCCCTTCAAACTTCTAAAAGTTTACCAGATTTCTCGTCATATCGAATGTTTGACGCATGCATGAAGCATTAAATATAGGTAAAAAAATAACTAATTACACAGTTTGGTTGTAAATCACGAGACGAATCTTTCGAACCTAATTAGCCCATAATTAGACACTAATTGTCAAATACAAACGAAAGTGTTACGGTGCTTCCAACAACTTTACAAATGCAACTATCCACAGCCATGGCATTGCTGCAGGGGTCCCCGTACCCCCTGGCTAGGCTCCAAGTCCTGGATCAGAATGGGTCAGGATTCAGGTGTCAGTACAGACAAAATTCACAGAATCGAAGCCTGTCGTCTGAGGCCGGTCCTACTCCGTCTGTTGCCAAGGAATATTTGCTCTAGCCCGAGCCACCACTGATGCTGACTTGTGGTGTGGTGCGTAACATCTGTTCAGGGGCAGGAGCACATCTCGCCAAAACCTGCTCGGAGGGGAGTAGATGACGGGCATGACGCCTGTGTTCCTGCACTATGGCTGATGGCTAGTGGCTGCCCACCATTTCTTTCTACGTATTCTCTAGTGTGTCTGTGCAATGTTTTTTTTTCCTGAACAAGGCCCCGTGTCCGGCGCAGTTTCAGGTTTCAGCAACAGAAACTAGAACAGCACGCTGGCCCCGGGAGCCGGGAATATGGAATAGTTCAGGTAAGAAATCACTCGATGCGAATGCATGACAAGTTGACATCACGAAACTGCTGCGGCCGTTCAATCATCCAGCCAGCCAGCGAGGACGACGACGACGAGACGATTCCCCTCCTCAGTCCTCTCGTCCTTTCTCAGTTTTTCTCCACATCACACACCAGTAATTTTCTGGCGTTTTTCTTTTCCACACCGACCGCTGGACGTCGCTGCCTCCCAATTGATTCCTACGCCGATTGATGGCAGCTTAGCCACACATGAAGCTTTCCTCCGTGGAAATTATGGTGTTGCTCACTGATTCCTCTTGAACTGACGGATCAGAGCAACCTGATGACGCGAGCTTTCACCTATGTCAGCAAGCTGCACACACAACATTCTCCGCCGCTCGTTGCAGGAGTACTGCCTCCTCCGTCCAGAAAAGAATACAATTACAAGATCCGTGCCGATCAAAATAAATCAAGTTTGACCAAGTTTATATTCCCTCCATCCCAAATTATAAGACGTTTGACTTTTTTAACCCTAAGTTTGACCGCTCGTCTTATTAAAAAAAATGCAAACATAGTCAAATTTAAGTCATTCTTGAAGAACTTTTATTAATAAACCAAGCCATGATAAAAGAAGTGATATTTTGCATAAATTTTTTAATAAGACGAGTGGTCAAACTTGGTATCAAAAAAGTCAAACGTCTTATAATTTGGGATGGATTGAGTAACAAATAGTATTAATATTTATATCTCAAAATAAATTTATTATGAAAATAGATTCTACGACCAATCAACAATGTTAATTTTGTATCAGGAATGTTAGTATTTTTTATATAATTTTGGTCAAAGTTCAAACTGATTGACTTCATAGAAAACGAGAATTGCATTCTTTCGTGGACGGAGTAAGTGCGGGTTTTCAGTTCTACCGCAACTCCTCTGCTCCCAATAAAATTGCAGCCTAGTGGCTACGGCCCTACGGCACTTGGAATCACATGCTAATACTACATTACTCCTCGATTGTAAAGTGAAGATCGGGTAGTGAAAGCTCCTCGGTAGGTTTTCAACGGGTAAAATGTCTTTCAACGTCATTGCGCACTGGCTCGGTTCTAGGCTTCTAGCCGACCTGTCGAAATCCTCTAAAAAAACCGACCTGTCGAAGGCCCATTTGATATGCTCTCCTCATGCCGCAGATAACGTAAGCGCGTAAGCGTGAAAGAAGAACCGACCAGGCACTAGCCATGAGTGTCTGGCCACAGCTTGATTTGTCTCATCATGAAATAAAAATAAAATCAATTCACCACATACATACAATTACAGCGATAATTCTCAATGTACCAGCACCATGGGGAATGTCAAATGTCCTAGTTAGGAGAGGAGCTGTACTACTGAACAAATAACAAGCTGAAGTGACAGCTTGCAGAACATAATTGGTACATTGTATTAGCCGAATGACAAAGTCATGGTCGGATTGGGAAAAATAAAAGAAATATATAAGCAGGCTCAGCTTATGTTACAGCTATCGCTAGTGGTCAAAAACTTCCTCCTAATCTGAGTTCTGTTTATCCTCGATGCTTGACTTGATGAGGATAAAGACGCCAAGAATGATAAGACTGGCACCTGCAAACCACTGCATAAACGTGTCTCATGTCAAAAAAAAGGGAGCTGTGTTCAGAGAATTAGAAAGTAGTCTCTAAACAATTATGCCAATTAAAGAAAAGAAAATAAGCAAACATCTGTAAGAATTAACAAATAACTGAAATCACGTTAAATCTTGCAATAGTCGATTTGTCGACTATGGCAAAGCTTAATGACATAGACCATGTAGTATTTCAGATACAGATCTTAAAGTATCATGGTGTATATCAAATGCACATGACCAATGATTCACCTTTCTGAAGCAAGCTAGTGTGCTGGATCATTTTTGTTGTCTAGCAATTAGCTGTTCCAGTGTGTTATTATTGTTAAAAAATAGTGTTAAATCTCAAGATACCACTGTCAGAAGAGGACACTAAATTGAAAATCCTTTTTATCATGAGACTCATCGCATAAGCAATAATGGAATGCTTTCTTCGACTAACTGGAAGAAAAGACTTATGACTTGTTTGACTGCACTCCAATCCACACGGGTTGAGAGGCATTGAGATGCAAAACACACACGGCAGAAACCACCCAAACAAGTTTAAAATGGCTCACTTGATGGAGTCCGATTAAATTCTACAACCCCTGCTGAGGGGAGGGGGCTCTGTAAATCCTTGTATTTACCTCATCTATAGGTTGCTTGGAATTTCAATCAAAGGGGGAATTAGAAAGTTAGAGAGAGATCATATATAGAACAAATGAAGTCCGATTATGTTCACTTCTCTTTATGCTGATCCTCAAGATGCAACATATAAAAACCAAGAATTCCTGTGTTATGTTACCTTAGAAGGCAGGGGCTCTTCAAACAGGAAATACCCTGCAAGCCCAGACGAGATGAAGTTGGCGGCGAAGTTTGTCACTGTTGCCTGGAGGGATGACAAAGCTTTGAGGCTGTTGACATAGCACCCCCACATTGTCACATTGAAAAGTATCACCATGCCGTATTTCAGCAACTGCATTAGATCCGATCAAAGTGACAGAGTAAACTGTGTCAGTGTCATGAATCAGGGAACAGAAAGTCGTTGACATGAATCAGGGAACAGAAAGCATTGACATATTATAAGAAGAGTTATTTTTGAGTTTCCCTTGACAAAGGAGTGCATGCTTGTTTTCCCATTTTCTGGATAGATGGCATTTTTCATCTCTTATCCAAGATAAACTTTAGCAACAAAGGCTTGAGATTTGAACTCCAGATTAAGTTGATAATGTGCTGGTTATTGGCCCATAGGAGGAATCCCCTTTCTTTTGAAGCAGACATTCCCTTTTTTCGGTTTCTTTGTAAAGATATATGATTATATCTGCGTTGCTTGCACCACTTCTAGCTTAGAAAATGGTTCTACCTCATCTGCACTATAAATCAGGGATAGGACCATTGGATAAATACAAATTAGTGAGCTATTCGACACAAACTTAAGCTAATACTCTAGCGAATCATAAAAACCGATTGAATACCCTTTTCAAACACGTTATGATGTATGTGCGTAATTTCTACCGGTGCTCCCATTTGTGTTCAGTATAAACAAAGAGGCCCAAACCTACGGTCAAATCCTCCGACACAAACTTCCAGATTTAGTAAACTAGTCGATGACCCCGAAAAATTCATCATCCAAGTTCATTGACTTGGCCGAAGCTCCGAAGCCGAGACCAAAAAGGAATCTCGGATCGTACAGGGAGGGCGAGCGGTAGAGAGCGAGGAAGGGGTAGGCTGGTGGCGCGGTACCAGAGTGGAGAAGAACTTGGCGGAGATGGCGGCAAGCGCAGCGTTGAAGCCCGCCGCGAGGGCCCACCCGTAGCCGCCGCCGTTCGCCATCCCTCAACCTCGCTGGAGATCCGCTCAGCCGACGGGTGCTGGCGCTGGACCGGTGGCGGAAAGGAAATCTGCAGGACGCGGGGACCCAAATGGCTGCACGAAGACGGGAAGCGCGCGCTACTGGGCTGAGGAGGCCCAAATGTGAGGCCCGAACGCCTTCCAGAGTGGTACATGGGCCCTCCTGTATAAAACACAATGGCGGTGGCAGTAGGCAGCGCCGGTCCTAGGATGATTTTGAGGGCCTCCCGGTGAACTCGTCCCGAGTCGCGACGCTCCTCTAGGCCGTAAAGTCTTATAATATATAGGCTAATTTATCTATATATTTAATAATAAAGAGGTAAAATTTCTTGTCTCTTATTTTTTTTGTCTGGCTCTGCTTTAACTGCTCGTCATTACTCTTCTTAGTTTGGAATTGAAAAACCACTACTCAACATCACTCTTTTTAGTTTAGAATTAAAAAAAATTATCCGTATTCTCTCTTTATTATTCAGACATAGACAAGCCACCTAATTAAACCAAGTCAATCTCTCCTTGATTTTCCATACGGGATAATATCCACCTAATAAAACTGAGTCAATCTCTCATTGATTTTCCATATGGGACAAATAATTTAGTGCAGATATTATTTATTATAGGTCTTATTAGTGTTTAATTAAAACACGGTTGAGCTAAACCAAGTATTCTGGCTTACGAACGCCGGGAAACGTCCGTTTTAAAGAGGCAAAATTTCTCTCCTCATTTTTTTGGTCCGGCCCATCTATCCGTGTCCAACTCCGTAATGACCGTCTGTTCCACTTAGAATGTATAAGGCAATCCACTTCAACGCGGTTTTGAAGAGTTTCTTGTGTCAAAACTGAGCAGTATTTTCGTCGAGCCAAACTCTATCTTCTGTCCGAATCAAACTCCACCGCCTCTTGCAATCTTGGTCCCAAGTAGACATACAACCTCCCGTGACTTTCCCTGGCCAAACATCCATAAATAAAAGACATGAGTAATACTAATAATGCATTAATGTCTAATGTATACTGAGTGCAGATTGTTGTTTCGGGCTTAACAAAATGCACATGCAGTTTATTACGCTGACCATTTCTTTTTTTCAGAGTTCCTTTCTTCCACGTCGTTTTTTGAACGGGCTCGCTCGCACACGAGCCTGCTCTACGCCGCTCTCTTGGAGTAATCTTGGGCCAAAATAAGCTAGCATTGGGAAGGTGAAAGTCGCCAATAATTCCACACTGGCTACTACCAAATTCTAACAATAAATATAATATTTTAAACGTTGACCTTTATCTATAATAAACATATATTTTATTAATAAATTGTTTAGAAATAAAAAAATTATTACTATAAGATGAATCGGCTGATGACCTAACTAATTAAACCATAAACTTAAATCTTCAACACCTGGTCATCCAATCTAATAAAAAATAAATGTTTCTTCAAACTATATGCACATGTCAGTACAAATCTCTAAGATGCACGTATATATAATGAGAAATTTACATATTTAGGACTTCAATCGTCACGCTTCGCAATCTTAACCCCAAACATCGACTTCATTAAAATAGGTTGTACTGATTTTAATTAGAGACTATAGTCATAATTTACTATAAGCATTTGATAGCTTCTCCCGTTGCAACATACGAGGATGTTTGCTAGTTTTACTTATAAAGGAAAAACAAATCTAATAATATATTTTTAATTTAACATGTCTGATAATTATCGAGAACGAGAAACAATGTAGACTAAAAAATAATATATTTGTACTTCTAGAATTAATATGATTACCTTAAGAATATAACTCCATCATATTCATTACTTCTTATAAAAAGATACTTCTTCAGGCATTTTTGGATGCAAAATCATCAAGGACGGTATTAAGATCAATAGTGTCCAAGATATCATTCTCGATGGTACACATAGCCAACCATTTAACCTTTCTTTTGACATATTTGATCTCAAATAGCTCTTCAACAACTTCAATTTTGAGAAACTTCTTTCGACCGAAGCTATAGTCATAGGTACAGTTAAGAAAATTCGATAGGTGCATCTATAGGGTTGTCATCACGCACAACACTACTTGAAGCTGAAAAAAAAACTTATCTAAAGCACCTTGTTGTGACTGAACAAACTATTCTTCTTGTATCTTCTGTTTTCTTTTCACAGCCCCTGATAAATGTTTCTTAGGTAACATTCTAAAATTCTAACACCTAACCTAAATTACAAGAAAAACATGACTACATGAGTACAAAGTACTAGACAAAAATTGAACAAGGAAAAAAACCTAGGGCCTAGACAATTTGGACATGAACTGATTCAGAACCAAGGTTCACAAATCACAAAAAGGGCAGAAGACAATAACCAAGATCAGATGTCGTCATCCTCGTCGAGCCCTGCCTCAACTACTTGGTCGCCGTCGTCGTATGGAATGTCATCGTCTGGATTCTGGAACTCGGGCGTTGGTGATTGGCGCTGGTGATCACGTGGTGATTGGTGCTGCGTCTCGCCGTCTCGCCAAGTGACGAAGTCCGGAAGTCATGATCACTATGTGCCGTGTGCGGGGCTGCGGGCGTTGGCGGCTCGGCTCCTCACCTCCTGGAAAGAAAGAGGCCGACGACTCCTTTTGCTGATGGGCCACTGCACCTTGTCATTAATCCTAAATCCTAATGGACTATAGCTAAAGGGTATGGGGTCTTATATACTTGGGCTTGGGCCCCCATCCCGCCTGGGCCCTCATCCGTCGCACCTCTGCCCCCCTTAGGGCCGGCACTGGCAGTAAGGCCTGCTTCTGGCTTTGATCAACAAGGCTCGTATGCATACCATGCGCCGGTCATGACTCGTGAGTCAATCGTCAGGACCTCGTCGACGAAGGCGGATACCGCGGTGTGGGGCGGTTGGGGTCATCGTCCCCACGCCTGTAACGGAACCGTCCAAATTATAAGAGCACAAGTTCAAAAACAATCGCCGAAACGATCAAATTCTCAAACTTGAGCCCATATAACTCCGGTAGTCCACGAAGTCACGAGGGATTTCAACCCAAACCGAGAGCAACCAAGATCGTAGTGATTCAACATAACACAACACTTGTTACAACAGTTCGTAAGTAGCTCTCATACATCGGAGTATAATTATTTTTATTACAAAACCAAAGTAAAGATTAGCGGAAGCAACATAATTTCTAAAACCATTTAAATTCAAATATTGCCAGTACATAGTCACATCCTGCAAAAGCATACCAGAAGAGATACTACAGAGACCATGCCCATATGGTCTAGTCTTCACGCCCACATGGCGAAGACAATACTTGCAGCAACCAATACGAATCTGCTACCTGCAACAGGTGGGAATAAACCCTGAGTACGAGAAGGTACTCAGCTAGACTTACCCGCCAAAAACCAGAAACAAAGGTGACACCAAGGATTATGCAAGGCTTTATAAAGTGGGCTAGCTTGACTCATTTGCAGAAAAGCTTATTACAAATCAGTAATCATTAATGCTTAAGCATCAAGTTAATAATCATTAATCTATCATCTAGATTAGCACCTGTACTAGAGCAATCACTTTATTAGGAGCAAACAATATTAACCATAGCAGGTATAATAAGGCCATCATCATCATTATCATCAATTCTGAACCATCATTAATAATTAGTGTATCTACGCTGGAGATAACCAGTCAAGTTTCTCACTATCCGGGAGAGACGGCGACTCGAATCGATTCCAACTCAGCTGAGGGGGGTATTCCTGACACTCACCCGGCAAACCCCGCTAAAGGCAGCCGTAGATAACCTTTGGTACAACTCAGGGTGGGCCCGAACAGCGCCGCGTTCTCGGGGATACCAGTGGCCAGGAAGCTCAGGACTTTTAACTCACCTGCCCTTGGACCCTCTGGCTCCCTTCCGAGGCGACTTTCACTTTTCGACTTCGCAGCCTGAGTTGAGCTACTAGGCTTCGCGGTCGGCAACCTCAGGCCGGCCAACTAAATGTCAGGCATGTGTTCAAAATGACATAGAAGGCTCCAGGTCTCGGTCCTTAATCGACACAGACGGGGATAGATCCACACCCAAGGCCTCCATGCCTTGCTGTTTCACTATCATCATCCCGCCCGGTCTCATTTCATTTTATTACACATGGTTCACTTCCACGATAGCAAATATAGCCAACCGTGACCTGATCAAGCCCTATATCTCGCAGGTGACAGAAAATCACCCGACTTCTACCGGTCTAATTTAGCAGGGCTAAGCATAGATACGATCCTGTCTACTTAGGATTCAAGGTTCGAATTGCTGGACAAGGAGTGTTATCAATGCAGCAAGGGTTTTCAACCAACTCCTATCACGTAATGCAACAATACATATAACATGTATATAAAGATAATTGCTTTAAAAGTAGGAGGATTATAATGCTCCGGGGCTTGCCTTAACCGAAAGAAGAGAGATCGAGGTTCGGCTTCAATAACGATTCCCACGTCTTCTCCGGCTTCGTCGGACTGGACCTCCAGTTCTCGAACGGACTTCAACCTCGGGTTCCACGCCCAGCGGAACTTCGCTTGTAACACGATTCTCGGCACACCTATTGCATGTATATGCATCCAATGAATTTCATGTATGCATCCAAAAATGACATGATGATTTATGGACGTGCATGAATGATGTGAAGACGAATGCAATGACATTGCAACGTTGTAAGCACGAAACCAAGTTATGTGGTGCTCTATTCGAATCATTTCAAGCTTAGGTGCAAATTTCCTCTCCGGTATTAACACGTTCCTCTAAGAAACCACTAAGTGCCACAAGGTTAAGACTAAACACACACATAACAAGATTCCAGAAATTTAGTATTTACAACATATTATCAACAGTAGTTAAGAAAACTCACAACTGGAGTTCTACAAATCCAAATGACCTGAAAGAGGACATTCTGAAAAGCTTATGAAATTGTCTACATTTCATTTATAAACATCTAAGCATGATTTCATCATTTACCAAGTTGAAATAGCACATGTACCAAATCTGTTCTAAAAGAACAGAGAGCAAAACAATTCTGACTCGAACTTTGAACAGCTGCCATTTCTAAACTATAAGTCCAAATGCTACCAAAATTTTCTAGCAACTAGTTCATGAAATTATCAACAACTTTGCTATAAATCACCAAGCATGAAAACATTATTAACATAGGTTAATTCTCTTAACTAGCAAATCTGTCCAGAAATGGCAGATTCACTAACTTAAATAATTAATGACGATTCAAAAGCACAATTGGACCAAACCAAGTTTACCAACTTGTTGTGCATATCAAAGGAACATCAGAAAGTATAGTGCCAACTTCTAAATAAATTATTTAATATTCTTTTATAATTTATTTAGTTAATTAGGTGATTAAAGAAACATACAGTAAAACTATATATAAAAATCTACAAAAATTACAGTAGCCACCTAATGCTTCACATAGGCTACCATAAAAATTTCACTTCATTTTGACAAGCAGATATGGAGATATCAAAAATAACAGATGGTAGGTCTAGTTCTAGCATAAATAGAAAACCCTATTGAAAAGTATCAAACAACAGATTTCATATTTTTCCTAACATCGTTCTAACATAGAAACAACACTCACCAAGTTTCACCCTTACTGGATCTATAGAAAAATTATGAATATTCACACAAGATCCATTCAAGCAAAACAAGATAATTATATAACTCCACCAAACTACATCCAAATTACGTGAAAATTTAACCATAATCTATTCATGGCATGAGCAGTTCACTATAAAAATTTCATGTCATTTGGAGCTTCACAGAGAGAGATATCATTTTCTCCTTTTTCTTCATGAATAAAAGATATAATTAATAACTATTTAATTCATCACAAAACATGGCACATATTATATTTTTATAATAAACTAGACATTATGTAGAGCACACCAAAATTTAAAGCACCTTATTTGGACCTCTAGAACAGGAGATATCTATTTTTGAAGTTTGCACATGGATCAAATAAATAAAATTAAAAACAAGAACCCTACTCTACTTTGGGCCGGCCCAGACCACCACTGCGGCCCGCGACGCGCGCGCCCGCACACGCGCCAGCGTGGCCTGGCAACGTGGCTCGGCCCGCCTAAGCCACGCGCGGCCCACGGCCTCCTCCCGCCCGCCTGCTGACAGCGGCCCCGCTAGACAGCCTCACCGAGGCAGAGGAGGAAGAAGGCGGCGGCGGAACTCGTCGCCGGTGGACTGACGGCGGACGGCGAGGTCACCAACATATCCAGCTTTCCAAGCCGCACCGATTGATGTACCGGGTTAAGGTGCTAGGTCACCAAGAGGGGTTCACCGGCGCCAATGGCGGGCGGCGGTGCTCCGGTGAGGGCACGCCGGCCGGCTCAGCGTTTGGCTGGCCTAGGCGAGGGAAGATACGGCTTCAGCGTGACGAGGTGAAGCTATTGGAGCTACTAGCGAGGTGGCGGAGCGTCCCGGGAGGCTTGGACTCGCGTGAGGTGTTGCGGCGGCGCTTGCGGCGCGGCTGCGTACGGGACAGAGCGGGGGGGGAAAGAATGAGCAGTGAGGCATGGAGGCCGCGGTGCGTGGCGTCTTCATGAGGGCGAGCTCAGTGCAGCACGGACGCGTGGAGGGGCACGCGGCGGTTATACACGACATCGGCGGGGAAGGGCGATTTCTCCACTCGGCATTTCAGTGACGGCCAGGGCTAAACCGTAGCAAAGATGTTTTCAAAGATGTTTTCAAGCCCCCAAGTCACACAATAGCATCACATATGTTATCTATACAAAACCCTAGCAACACATAAAGGAAGCACATAGAAACCACAATGTTGCAAGGTCATGTTTCAAACAAGGATGCACATGAAATGATGATGCTTATGGTAATGTCATGCCATGATCATGCATTATGAATGCATTATGAGGCTAACTAACACCAGGGTGTTACAGCCCTCCCCCCTTATAAAAATCTCGTCCCGAGATTTGAAAGTCGTACCATTTTTCATAGAAAGCAGAATAGTTGTCCTTTAAATAATCCTCTTTTTCCCAAGTTGCATCACGTTCACCGTGATTACTCCAAACCACCTTGTATAATTTGACTACTCGATTTCGAGTCACCCTTTCCAGAGTATCTAGAACATATATCGGTTTCTCCTCATAAGAAAGATCAGATTTCAATTTGATGCGTCTCACTTCTACTCTTTCCTCAGGAAGACGGAGGCATTTCTTTAATTGAGAAACATGGAAGACTGGAAAGATAGTTCCCATTTCACGAGGTAGATTGAGCTTATAGGCTACTCTTCCACTTTTCTCAATAATCCGATAAGGTCCAACATATCGAGGCTCAAGCTTTCTTTTGATCCCAAAATGCTTTACTCCTCTCATAGGGGACACCTTCAGATAGACATGGTCACCTATTTCAAACTCAATAGGTTTCCTCCTGTTATCTGCGTAGCTCTTTTGTCTAGCCTGAGCGGCTGCTATATTTTTCTGTATAGCACGAACTTGCTCCTCAGCTTCTTTTACAAAGTCAATACCATAGAGCCTTCTTTCCCCTGGCTCCACCCAGTTCAACGGAGTTCTACACTTGCGACCATATAAAGCTTCAAATGGAGCCATCTTGATGCTCTCTTGATAACTGTTGTTGTAAGAGAATTCAGCGAGAGGCAATCATTTCTCCTAGGAGCCATTACAAGAGATGATGGAAGCTCTAAGCATGTCTTCAAGAATCTGATTCACACGCTCAGTCTGCCCCGACGTCTGTGGATGATAAGCAGAACTACGGACCAAATTAGTTCCAAGATTCTGATGTAGGCGCTCCCAAAAACGAGCAGTAAACTGTGGCCCTCTGTCAGAGACAATAGACTTAGGCACTCCATAAAGGCGTACAACTTCTTGGAAGTAAATATCAGCATACTGGTGCGGGTGATAGTTACTCTTCACAGGGATAAAGTGAGCAGACTTTGTTAAACGATCAACTATAACCCAAATAGAATCAAAACCTTTTTGGGTGGTTGGTAATCCGACAATAAAGTCCATAACAATGTCGTCCCATTTCAAACCTGGAACAGACAAAGGCTGGAGTAAACCAGGCTTCATGTGAATGGCCTTAACTCTACAACAATTATCACACTTAGCGACATAGGCTGCAATTTCCTTCTTCATCTTGGTCCACCAATAGTACGGCTTGAGGTCCTGATACATCTTACTACTACCAGGATGGATGGACAACTTAGAAGAATGGGCTTCAGATAAGATTTGATTTCTGAGCTCTTTATCTTTTGGCACAACGAGTCTATCTTTGAATCAGAGAATTCCCTTCTCATCGATTCGAAAATGCTTAGTTTCTTGCTCTTTCATCTTTCTCTTGATGTGAAATACACCAGTATCAGTCTTCTGTAACTCAATGATTCTACTTCTCAAAGAACAATCTACAGTGATATGATGGATTACAATAGGATGTAAGGGGTGGGACAAATGAAAATCTTCTTCTATCAGAGAGTTGCAGTGAGATTTTCTACTCAAGGCATCGGCAACCACATTTGCTTTACCCGGATGGTAATGCACCTGGAGGTTATAATCCTTGATCAACTCTAACCATCTTCTCTGGCGCATATTTAACTCAGGTTGAGTAAATATGTACTTAAGACTCTTATGATCTGTATAAATATTGTATATATTTCCAAGCAAATAGTGTCTCTAGATTTTCAAAGCATGCACTACAACAGCTAACTCTAAGTCATGAGCCGGATAGTTAACTTCATGTTTTCTTAACTGACGCGAAGCATACGCAATAACTCGACCTCCTTGCATAAGTACGCCACCTAAACCAGTACCCGATGCATCACAATACACATCAAACGGTTTCTCAATGTCAGGTTGCGCTAATACCGGAGCTGATGTCAACAAAGTCCGTAGAGTGCGGAAAGCTTGTTCACACTCCGGAGTCCAATCAAACTTCCTATCTTTCTCAAGTAGTTGAGTCATAGGCTTAGCTATTTTAGAGAAATCCTAAATAAAACGACGATAGTAGCCAGCCAATCCAAGAAAACTCCGAACTTTATGTACTGTAGTTGGTGCCTTCCAATCCAAAACTTCCTGTATCTTAGTCGGGTCTACTGAAATTCCCCCACCAGACAACACATGACCGAGGAAAGGTACCTTCTTTAACCAGAATTCACATTTACTGAACTTGGCGTAAAGCTTATGTTCACGCAATCTGGATAAAACAATTCTCAGATGCTCGGCATGTTCTTCTTCATTTTCAGAATAGATCAGAATATCATCAATGAATATCACCACAAACTTGTCCAGCTCTTGCATGAATACTGAATTCATCAGGTACATGAAATGTGCAGGAGCATTGGTCAGACCAAAAGACATGACAAGATATTCATATAACCCGTATCTGGTAGAGAAAGCGGTCTTTGGTATGTCTTCTGGACGGATTTTAATTTGATGATAACCAGATCTCAGATCAATCTTCGAGAACACCTTTGCTTTAGACAACTGATCAAACAAGATATCAATACGAGGCAACAGATACTTGTTCTTGATAGTGACTGCATTGAGTGGTCGATAGTCTACACACATACATAGAGACTGGTCCTTCTTCTTCACAAAGAGAGCAGGACAACCCCACGGAGAAGAACTAGGACGGATCAGCCCTTTTAATAAAAGGTCACTAAGTTGGGTCTTGAGTTCAGCTAACTCATTCGGCGGCATTCTATACGGTCTTTTGGAAATTGGTGCGGTACCCGGAATTAACTCAATCTTAAACTCTACATCACGATCTGGAGGTAATCCTGGCAATTCATCGGGAAAAACATCTAGAAATTCACACACTACCGGAACTTCTGCAATCTCTTTTGCTTTTGCTATCATAGCGTTAACTGTAGTCTGAGGACTAATGTCTCTAGGAAGTTGCACTAGAAAAGCTTGTTGATCTTTTGGATCCCTCAACATAACCACTCTCGTAGAGGTATCGATCAGAACACCATTTCCACTCATCCACTTCATACCTAAGATTACATCTAAACCCAAACCAGGTAATACCACGAGATCTAGATCATACAGACGTCCTTCTATCTCGATCTTTGCTCCTAAGACCAACTGGTTGGTTGAAATATTATTCCCGGCAGCACTAATATTATAACCACTATTATCTAAAGTAACGACCTTCATACCACGCTTGGCTGCAAACGTTGAACTGATAAAAGAGTGGGAAGCACCTGAATCAAACAGCACAATTGCAGGGTGTTGATTTACTAAAAATGCACCGGCAGTGATAATCTCACCCGTAGGAATGGATTCCACCGTGGTGTAACGAACATACCCTTTACACACATCTACATTATTATCATTTGATTCCTTCTGTGGAAGAGGACAATCTTTGGCCCAATGACCTGACATCTTGCAATTCCAACATGGCCGGTTACTTGGCGGTGCCTTAGGCTTTCCTTTCTTAATACTGCTCCTCTTGACCGGATCCTGTTTCTGATATGGGTGATATCTAGTAGATATGTCAGGCGAATAATACTGAGGTGTAATCACCACGAGAGTATGGGTCGTAGGTGCATTAGATTCATGAGATTTCTCTTGGCTCTTAGAAGCAGCATACATAGCATTACAGTTCTCTTGAAGGATAGTATCACTGACAAACTCGTTGAAAGTTGCACACTTGCTATTGCACATGGCCTTCATCAATTTAGGACACAACCCTCTTTTGAAACTTGCAATCTTCTTAATTTCCATATTAACAAATTCTGAAGCATATCTTGACAAGTTGATGAAAGCATGTAGATATTCTGTTACGCTTTTGTCTCCTTGGGTGAGCTTCATAAACTCGGTGTGCTTGATTGCCATGAGACCAGCAGGAATGTAATGTCCCCGAAATGCTTCCTTGAACTGATCCCAAACTACTTCCATATTCTCAGGCAGGGTACGCTAATGATGACACCACCAAACACCTGCAAGTCCTTACAACTGTTGCGAAGCATATTCTGTTTTCATATCATCTGCCACCTTGAGCACACGGAATTTCTGTTCAATAGTGTTCAACCATTCGTCTGCTTGAAGTGGTTCTTCTGCTTCTCGGAAAATAGGAGGCTCAGTATCCAAGAAATCCTTATAGTTCCTGTACTGGGCAGGCTCAGGTTCCTGATGGACATGGTTTCTGACACTCTCGTCAAAGGCACGCTGACTTTCGGCAAGCATTTGCAGCAACTCAGCAGAGGTAGGTTGCGAAGGAGACGATGATAGTCCTGTATTGCCACGACTCCGACTGCTAGAGCGAAGCTGATGAGACATCTGCAAGTAGTTGAAACTAGTAAGCATTGATGACGTCGGAAGGCTGCTGACGAATTTTATAGGTAGGAGGAAGAGATTATATCCAACTATGCAAATTCCAATCTCCAAAAGATGGAAATTTCTTAGATTGAGGCACGGATCTTCTGACAAGATAAAGAATGACCTTCAAGGAAAAGGTTCACGAGAAGATAACACATTGGTGTAGCTCCATAATGGATCATGACTAGCAATCCTTGATACCTGCGCGTGCCGAGCAGCACAACCTTGTGTCGCGCGCCACAGGAGGCTCCCGGTTTCGCCGCGGCACCATGGAGTACTAATCGCAACACCATTACCGAACACACACCTATGAGGAATCCTCACGTGTCAGGAATTAGGCGTGTAGGAACAGTATCATCCAAAGAGAGGATAGCAAACAAGGGTGGATACAATGGTAGAAGCAATGGAGAGGCGAGTTGCAGATCAAAACACATCCCAACTCGAGGAGATACATCTTGAAATTGTCTTGCTTTCCTTCACGGCCAGGTATGAATTGGGTTTCAAGGCTGACACTACTGACCACTCCACTAGGTTGGTTGACTACCCCAATTCTTCACGAAAGAAATGCAACTATCTACGGGACAACTATTTGGAGGGAAGGAAATTTTGAAAGAATGGGATAAGCAATTTATAAGGGTGGGAGTAGTGCAGAATGCAATGTATGATGCGAACATGGTGCATGCACGAACCGTACGTCCTCACAAACCTAGGAAGAATTTCAAAATTCTAGCGTATAATTCGGTGGCATACACACGTTCTCTCAATAACGATAACTAGTCGTTCTACAGGAAACGTTGTTAGTGTACCTGCAGAAAATTGCATTTCAGCCCAACAATTCCCAATATAGCATACAAGAAAGCGGTAAACTAAATACTTTCCATACATACATCCCCCGATGTATATACTTTAGTATCAAAGCTACCCGACAGATATACCCACAATTAAGTACTCTCATAATCACATGATTAAACATGTAAGTATGCTAGTAACCACAACTACTCTCCCCTAGACCGACGGTTGGACGGTCATGCTCTCACAACTCCCACTTACCAGGGCGTAGAGGTATTTTGATCCATACATTACCACCCTAGCGGATGACATCCATACAATAGCACGCCATATGGACAACGAAATAGAAAACAAGCAAGAACCCCCGAGTTAGTACTTTAGTAAGCCACCTAATAGTCCTTATTTGGGCATATAGGATATGACCACTAGCACTCTTTAGATTAGAATTAAAAATTTTCATAAAAACTTTTGTTTAAATACACAAATGAAGTGTTTACTGTTGAATCTTACTCTGATACCAGCTGTAACGGAACCGTCCAAATTATAAGAGCACAAGTTCAAAAACAATCGCCGAAACGATCAAATTCTCAAACTTGAGCCCATATAACTCCGGTAGTCCACGAAATCACGAGGGATTTCAACCCAAACCGAGAGCAACCAAGATCATAGTGATTCAACATAACACAACACTTGTTACAACAGTTCGTAAGTAGCTCTCATACATCGGAGTACAATTATTTTTATTACAAAACCAAAGTAAAGATTAGCGGAAGCAACATAATTTCTGAAACCATTTAAATTCAAATATTGCCAGTACATAGTCACATCCTGCAAAAGCATACCAGAAGAGATACTACAGAGACCATGCCCATATGGTCTAGTCTTCACGCCCACATGGCGAAGACAATACTTGCAGCAACCAGTACGAATCTACTACCTGCAACAGGTGGGAATAAACCCTGAGTACGAGAAGGTACTCAGCTAGACTTACCCGCCAAAAACCAGAAACAAAGGTGACACCAAGGATTATGCAAGGCTTTATAAAGTGGGCTAGCTTGACTCATTTGCAGAAAAGCTTATTACAAATCAGTAATCATTAATGCTTCAGCATCAAGTTAATAATCATTAATCTGTCATCTAGATTAGCACCTGTACTAGAGCAATCACTTTATTAGGAGCAAACAATATTAACCATAGCAGGTATAATAAGGCCATCATCATCATTATCATCAATTCCGAACCATCATTAATAATTAGTGTATCTACGCTGGAGATAACCAGTCAAGTTTCTCACTATCCGGGAGAGACGGTGACTCGAATCGATTCCAACTCAGCTGAGGGGGGGTATTCCTGACACTCACCCGGCAAACCCCGCTAAAGGCAGCCGTAGATAACCTTTGGTACAACTCAGGGCGGGCACGAACAGCGCCGCGTTCTCGGGGATACCAGTGGCCAGGAAGCTCAGGACTTTTAACTCACCTGCCCTTGGACCCTCTGGCTCCCTTCCGAGGCGACTTTCACTTTTCGACTTCGCAGCCTGAGTTGAGCTACTAGGCTTCGCGGTCGGCAACCTCAGGCCGGCCAACTAAATGTCAGGCATGCGTTCAAAATGACATAGAAGGCTCTAGGTCTCGGTCCTTAATCGACACAGACGGGGATAGATCCACACCCAAGGCCTCCATGCCTTGCTGTTTCACTATCATCATCCCGCCCGGTCTCATTTCATTTTATTACACATGGTTCACTTCCACGATAGCAAATATAGCCAACCGTGACCTGATCAAGCCCTATATCTCGCAGGTGACAGAAAATCACCCGACTTCTACCGGTCTAATTTAGCAGGGCTAAGCATAGATACGATCCTGTCTACTTAGGATTCAAGGTTCGAATTGCTGGACAAGGAGTGTTATCAATGCAGCAAGGGTTTTCAACCAACTCCTATCACGTAATGCAACAATACATATAACATGTATATAAAGATAATTGCTTTAAAAGTAGGAGGATTATAATGCTCCGGGGCTTGCCTTAACCGAAAGAAGAGAGATCGAGGTTCGGCTTCAATAACGATTCCCACGTCTTCTCTGGCTTCGTCGGACTGGACCTCCAGTTCTCGAACGGACTTCAACCTCGGGTTCCACGCCCAGCGGAACTTTGCTTGTAACACGATTCTCGGCACACCTATTGCATGTATATGCATCCAATGAATTTCATGTATGCATCCAAAAATGACATGATGATTTATGGACGTGCATGAATGATGTGAAGACGAATGCAATGACATTGCAACGTTGTAAGCACGAAACCAAGTTATGTGGTGCTCTATTCGAATCATTTCAAGCTTAGGTGCAAATTTCCTCTCCGGTATTAACACGTTCCTCTAAGAAACCACTAAGTGCCACAAGGTTAAGACTAAACACACACATAACAAGATTCCAGAAATTTAGTATTTACAACATATTATCAACAGTAGTTAAGAAAACTCACAACTGGAGTTCTACAAATCCAAATGACCTGAAAGAGGACATTCTGAAAAGCTTATGAAATTGTCTACATTTCATTTATAAACATCTAAGCATGATTTCATCATTTACCAAGTTGAAATAGCACATGTACCAAATCTGTTCTAAAAGAACAGAGAGCAAAACAATTCTGACTCGAACTTTGAACAGCTGCCATTTCTAAACTATAAGTCCAAATGCTACCAAAATTTTCTAGCAACTAGTTCATGAAATTATCAACAACTTTGCTATAAATCACCAAGCATGAAAACATTATTAACATAGGTTAATTCTCTTAACTAGCAAATCTGTCCAGAAATGGCAGATTCACTAACTTAAATAATTAATGATGATTCAAAAGCACAATTGGACCAAACCAAGTTTACCAACTTGTTGTGCATATCAAAGGAACATCAGAAAGTATAGTGCCAACTTCTAAATAAATTATTTAATATTCTTTTATAATTTATTTAGTTAATTAGGTGATTAAAGAAACATACAGTAAAACTATATATAAAAATCTACAAAAATTACAGTAGCCACCTAATGCTTCACATAGGCTACCATAAAAATTTCACTTCATTTTGACAAGCAGATATGGAGATATCAAAAATAACAGATGGTAGGTCTAGTTCTAGCATAAATAGAAAACCCTATTGAAAAGTATCAAACAACAGATTTCATATTTTTCCTAACATCGTTCTAACATAGAAACAACACTCACCAAGTTTCACCCTTACTGGATCTATAGAAAAATTATGAATATTCACACAAGATCCATTCAAGCAAAACAAGATAATTATATAACTCCACCAAACTACATCCAAATTACATAAAAATTTAACCATAATCTATTCATGGCATGAGCAGTTCACTATAAAAATTTCATGTCATTTGGAGCTTCACAGAGAGAGATATCATTTTCTCCTTTTTCTTCATGAATAAAAGATATAATTAATAACTATTTAATTCATCACAAAACATGGCATATATTATATTTTTATAATAAACTAGACATTATGTAGAGCACACCAAAATTTAAAGCACCTTATTTGGACCTCTAGAACAGGAGATATCTATTTTTGAAGTTTGCACATGGATCAAATAAATAAAATTAAAAACAAGAACCCTACTCTACTTCGGGCCGGCCCAGACCACCACTGCGGCCCGCGACGCGCGCGCCCGCACACGCGCCAGCGTGGCCTGGCAACGTGGCTCGGCCCGCCTAAGCCACGCGCGGCCCACGGCCTCCTCCCGCCCGCCTGCTGACAGCGGCCCCGCTAGACAGCCTTACCGAGGCAGAGGAGGAAGAAGGCGGCGGCGGAACTCGTCGCCGGTGGACTGACGGCGGACGGCGAGGTCACCAACATATCCAGCTTTCCAAGCCGCACCGATTGATGTACCGGGTTAAGGTGCTAGGTCACCAAGAGGGGTTCACCAGCGCCAATGGCGGGCGGCGGTGCTCCGGTGAGGGCACGCCGGCCGGCTCAGCGTTTGGCTGGCCTAGGCGAGGGAAGATACGGCTTCAGCGTGACGAGGTGAAGCTATTGGAGCTACTAGCGAGGTGGCGGAGCGTCCCAGGAGGCTTGGACTCGCGTGAGGTGTTGCGGCGGCGCTTGCGGCGCGGCTGCGTACGGGACAGAGCGGGGGGGGAAAGAATGAGCAGCGAGGCATGGAGGCCGCGGTGCGTGGCGTCTTCATGAGGGCGAGCTCAGTGCAGCACGGACGCGTGGAGGGGCACGCGGCGGTTATACACGACATCGGCGGGGAAGGGCGATTTCTCCACTCGGCATTTCAGTGACGGCCAGGGCTAAACCGTCACAGAAATCCAGTTGGCACGATTTTTAAAGCGACGATATCTCCCAAACTAAGCTGAGTTAGAAAAAATGTTCAATACAAAAGATGCTCCTTTTGATGAGTAGAACATTCCATATTAAGAGAGTTTTGTCAAATTCTCAATATATTTTGAAATATAAATTTCTCCATTAATTACATTTTAAAATTCAATAAAAATAGAAAAACAGCCCTAACTTCCGCATTTTCACCCTTTTTGGACATTTTCCAGTAATTTTCATGAAATAGCCATATTGAGACTTTTGTTCCTTGATAAATTTTCTACAACTTTGGTAAAGGGTGCACTTCCATGCAAGGTCTCTAGGTACCACTTTTAAATCGGTCAAAGCAGATCAGTGCGATGGTCAAACTGAGGTCAAACCTAGTCAAATTGGATTTTGGTCAAAACATGAATATAAACCCTAGCTCATTTTGCTCCACTAACATATCAAAGATGTTTTCAAGCCCCCAAGTCACACAATAGCATCACATATGTTATCTATACAAAACCCTAGCAACACATAAAGGAAGCACATAGAAACCACAATGTTGCAAGGTCATGTTTCAAACAAGGATGCACATGAAATGACGATGCTTATGGTAATGTCATGCCATGATCATGCATTATGAATGCATTATGAGGCTAACTAACACCAGGGTGTTACAACGCCCACCTAGCCGTGTCCCACGCGGATGTTGCCCTACCCCTATGAACCACAGGCAACTGATCCGGCTACTGCAATAAACAGGTATGCCATCTAAACTTCAACGCCTTGCTTGGGTCCATAACTTCTCCTAAACAAGCAGCGAAATTCTGGTGGTCGCGTGGGAGGGAAATACAGTTTGATGGGGGCACGTGGGGATGTGGAGGAACCCACATGTTTGGGATGTGTGGCAAGCTTTGTCTTGGCCTGCGCATGTAGGGTTTGGGAAAGCAAATTTTGTTGCTCGTGTTTGGCCTGGCATAAGAATTTGCTAACTGAGACAAAATAGCAGCATAAGAACCAAGCGACAACACATCATTTTGCAGAGAACCGATGAGCGACTACGCATCATTTTCCACCACCGATGTAGGGATGCTAGTCTGGAATTATTTCCTCTATCACTAAAGCTTTGTTATCATCATTTACAAGGAAGAAGCATCTGTACATGTTGAACATTGAACTCAAATCTCTTATCTTCAATTCAGATGTAAGATTCAGATGTCGATTGGCATTTTCTATGGCACAGCTCTTTCAGAACAAATTATTTCACACTGCGCCTTATTCCAATAATCACAAGTTTGTAATCATAAATAATATTATATATAATAAATGAAGAGGAGACAATGATTTATAATCACAAGTTTATAATCATAAATTTCAAGATGATGATTTTGATCCTTAAGAATGCAGAGACACCAAGCCCCCCAAACAACTTTTGGCAAGAAAATATGGTCCCAAGCAATAAAACATTTCGACCCATAACATTTTTCATCCTAGGTCCCGAGGAAGACCATCTCTATCCGTCTTAGGGAGGAGCATACTGGTTTTCTCTCTTTTTCCAGTTGTAAAAGAAGGTTCATTGGCTCGTATCCTTGTTGAGAAGAAGCAATTTTTAAGCTTGACTTGATTGGTCAAAAAGACAATAGGTAGGGTTTGAACTCCCTTGTTTATTTGGAGCCCAAGGGTTCCACTCACTTGCTACATGCTTGCTGGTTTCGAACTAATGTCGGATCATTTGTGGTTTTTTTTCGGGTTTATCTCCTCACATGT
The DNA here is from genome assembly GCA_038087645.1 of Saccharum hybrid cultivar R570. Lineage (NCBI taxonomy): Eukaryota > Viridiplantae > Streptophyta > Magnoliopsida > Poales > Poaceae > Saccharum > Saccharum hybrid cultivar. The sequence continues at coordinate 35,531,481 of JAQSUU010000012.1, read as the reverse complement.
TGGAGCAACAGGTAGAGAATTGGGAGGCTGCCTATGACATTCACAAGAACGATCTCTTAATTGTGTTATCATTCAATCCATCAAAACCCACTAAAATGCTAGATGCACCTATACGGTGGTAGAGGAGCCAATAGTGCATAAGGATAGGTCACAAGCAGTGAGTACACCCCATATCGAGCCAACAAGATCTATCACAACATAGTTAAATTTGCCCTTGGAGGCATGTGCCCCATCCCCTGTATATATTTTTCTAACCAATTTTAGATATTATTACATTTATACACAGTTGGTACCAGAGCTATAATAAGTGTTTAAAGCTTGCAATCCTTTTCTAAACTAAAATTTGACCAGCAAAAGGCTTTGAAAAGTTTATAGGATGCGTGTAATTAAGTATCTATAAGCCCTAAATATGGTTAAGTACTAGGAGTCGCTAAGTATACTAACTTTTGGGCAAACTATCCTTGACAGGTACACTAACTTGTGAACGTATTAATGCAATAGCATTGCTTTTAGTTATATAAAGAGTGCACGTGTTTATGCCATGACTAGAACGATATACCACTATATGTTGGTAATAATTTTATTTTGGTAAGGATGAATACGGCGTGCGTGCATCATGTCATATGCATTTTAGATCACTTGCACTATTAAGGTTTACTTTTTGTCTAATAGAGTCCTTGTTTAAACAAATGTCGCTTGGAATGGAAGCCGCTTGGAGGAGTCAGTGCACCTACCCCAACATGTTGTGCAGCAGCGGTTTTCCTAGACTTCTTTGGGACGTTTTGAAACTTCGGCTACAAGTATGACCAGAATACTTTAGACGAGAGGAGAGTACGGTTTACGTGTGGTCAAGGTGGAGATAGTAGTGCCAGACTCGGGTTTTCCCTTGGTCACTAAGAAAGGTCCAGAGCCCTATAGGGGATGGGAGCACATGCCCCTAAGAGAAAAAGAACACCTATGTTCTAGCACCTCCAGACAGACGGAAGAGAGAAAGTCGCGCCTTTTGAAGGGGTCTATTGTAGACATGATTTATTCATGAAGCCAAAGGAAGCAGAACAGGTTATCCCCTTTCTCTCTGATCGCCCTGAACTTGAGACCAGCCGGGTTTCCCTAAGCCGGTTTCATTGCTGATCGGACTGTATTCACGTGGACGGCCATTGGGGAGAGCACCTTCCCCACAAGCGCCCATTCCAAGCGTGGTGCCTCATTCTCTTCCTCATCATCGCTGAACTCTACCATGGCTTCTTCTTCCTCTGTCAGGTTCAATCTCTTTAGGAGATCCGTCACATTGGGATTAGGGTTTCCAACCCCACCCCCTACACTGCCACCTCCAGGTGTTGCCATACGACTAGATTGGAGGGGAAAGAGGAGTGATCTGCGTGTTCCTGTAAATGACGCAGACACAGACAGGCTCCGACCTAGGGTTCCTAAGCGGCGCTAGTCCCTAGGGGAATTGACGGGCGACGGCGCCGGAACGGCTAACCGGCGGTTTGCGGTGGCCGCCACCGGCTGAGTGCTGAGAGGCGTGGCGTGGGCATCGATGATCAGAGCGATCACCGGCATTGCGGTCCAGATCGCTGATGTGACGATCTAGAACAAGATCGGGATCATGGTCGCCTGCAGAGTCGCCTCCCGCGGTCTCTGAGAATTTCGGATCTCAAACATCCTGAAATCTAGTTTGTCTATAATACAAGCATGCATGATCGGAGGGAAGTGCTTCCTTTTCCCACGAACATATTACTAGCTCTGTTACCTTCAAGTTGCAAGCCAGTCTAGTTTTCATCCTTGAACTATAAAATTATACCTTGTAACAGACATCCTTCAACTTAAAACCAAACAAATTTGGTGCTCTAGCTTATTACATAGGTGGTTTTCTGTTTTCTATAAATAATGAAAGTATCGTTTTATCTCTAAAAAATCATAATTAGTTTAAATTAAATTAGAAAATTATCATACAAGTACAATTTTCTTCTAAAAATATTATCGGCTCTTTTCTAATCTATATATATAGTTATTTGGAACTTGTTTATTTGTGTTCCTGTTGTTTTATTATATTGTTGGTAGTCAGGTTCATTATTTATTTAAAACAAATAAGAGCAAAATAACTGTGTAAATAACACCAAGAAATAGATAAGATTTTTAGAAGAAAACAATAACTAGTTTCAAATTTTCCTGATTTATAATAAATGAATTATCGATTTTTAGAGATCAAATCCGATTTTTTTTTGTTAATTTTATAAAATAGGAAACCACCTATGAAACCAGTCTGGGGATCGACTAAATTTGCCGGTTTTAATAATTAGAGTGTGTTCATTACCTGGTTTCATAATTCAAGCTTAAAAACCGGACTAATGCGTAACTTAGATGGAGAAATGTACTCTAACCTTAATATACTAGGAGGGTTCCTCGCGCGGTGCCGTGGATATGAAGGAGGAATATAAATATGGCTTCACTGTAGTCTATCGAGTCATCTATATATAGCTTGATTATTAGTAGTAAGTTTTCGAAGAGAAAGAAAGGAAGTCGCGTGAGAGAATAATACTACAGTAGCGTGCATGGTCATGTGTAGGTAACCACATCCACTTTTGAAATCATTTATGAGTGGACACTTAATTGCATGCGGCAACAGAAGAAGTGGATGATGACGTGGCTCAAAAAGGTGCTAGAGAATTAGATTAGTGGGGTTTATCTTTATAGGAGATATAGATTATGTGATCCAATAGCTAAAACAATGCATTGCACGGCCAATACCTGGCAACAGTTCTTGGACTGTTGAACATATAGCATTATTGACTCGATGTGCTGACGTGGGTATTTAGTCGAATCCCTCCTGTCATTAAAGTACCTTGCAAACATAAAATGGTGAAAATATGCATCGAGATGCAGATGAGTGCATTGTACTATAGATTGGTAGGTTAATTTGTAGGCATGTACTTTTTCAACACGAAATATGTATTGCTTCATGTTTATATCAAACACCCGGCCGATACATGCAGGTAAATGTTATTCATTGCCATAAGTAATGCATAAGCATTCACTACTTTCTCTCGCTCAATATGGACTAATAGTATATCTAGTATCTGATGGTGGCGGTCCCTTTCGACCATGGTGCGGAGGGTCTATCGGGTTGGACGGGCCAGGCGATGTTGGAGCGTGGTGTGTGATGGGGTTTGGCCCGCCGGGCACAGTTCTTTTCCGGCCACCCCCTGCTCTGATGCCCTATTGAACGATGCAAGTCTTGGACGATGGCCGATGAATTCTAGTTTTTGTTGCCTCTCCATGTTGCCATTGACACCAGCTGGTTTATTAGCACTGACAAAAGCATCCTCATCAGTCTGCCACACATTGGCATTGACTGATGTTGAAGCGGCAAGAGCGCAAACTAATAGTGACACAATGGCCACCATTGCCATCCTTGATGGCATGTGGAATCTAGACTGTGAAGCTACTTTTTCATGTATTTGTCCAAGGGGTGGTGTAGGCAAATGTGTGCACACACCCCGCCCATATATATATATATATATATATATATATATATATATATATATATATATATATATATATATATATATATATATATATATATATATATATATATATATATAGGAAGTACTCAATAAAGGAAGTACTCCATCCATTCCAAATTACAAGACGTTTTGACTTTTCTAGATACATTGTTTTTGTTATGTATCTAGACATAGTGTATATCTAAGTGCGTAGCAGAAATCATGTATATAAAAAAACCAAAGCGTCTAATAATTTGGAATAGAGAAAGTAAGAAATTAAGAATTGCCAAGTGGATCCGTCGGTCTACCCTATTTCTAAGGCAGTTTTAATCAAGTTCCTAAAATGAAGCAATGCTAATGAGGTATTATTGATGAACCGCTAAAACAAAGTATGCAATGAGGCAATACTAAGGTAGGTATTTTTTTAAGGTAACGAGGCAATACTAATGGATCGTCTAAAAAGAACTATGGCAATATTGAGCAATCTACTTAACATTTGCACTAGAATCTTTATATATATATATATATATATATATATATATATATATATATATATATATATATATATATATATATATATATATATATATATATATATATATATATATATATATATATATTAAATTCTCCTGGTTTTATTTGTGCCAACTTTCAAGAATGGCTAACAATAGAATGTGAATTTCAAGGTGCTAGAACTTGATGTTAATCAGGATCTTAATTAGATGTTTATTGACCGCCTAAGATCAATCCAACACAAGGCACTATTTGAAAATTTTTCATGTTATAAGCTAGGGGTACCCTGTAATTTTTGCTTTTGTCAGAGTCACTATTAAAGCACATACAAAATTAAGTCAATTTTATAGTTAAACAAAAAATGTTGTATATGCACTCCAATATCTCTTCGGGGAATAGGCTCTTAATAATGTGTCGCCAATCCCCCATTGTCGCGCGAGTACTACGTTTTTTAAAAAGCTTTGGGCCTGTATATAGGTGCTACTGGGCGGGGAAAGTCGAAAGCTTTGGGCCGGCCCCTCACCCGTTATGAGCCGAAGTAAGCGCTCCAGGAGAGGCCTGCCTGTCCATGACAATAAAGAAAAAAGTCCATTTTTCCTCCCTCAACTTTTGCGAAAGTCCGTTTTTCCTCCTGAACTAAAAAAACCGAACAACCCACCTCCCTTAACTTTTGAAACCGTGCGTTTTACCTCCCTAACCCGGTTATAAGCGGCTTTGTCTTTTTCTTTTTTATTTATTTCGGCTGAATCTTTGAAAAATCATAGTAAATCACAAAAAAAAATCATAAAATAGAAAATTCAATTTTGTTGGACTCCACATGAGTAGATCTACACAGTGAATATATAATATGGTATGCTTTATTACAAAGTTTTTGCTGTAGATTTTGATCTATTCTTTTCTGTAAATAATTGGAATAATTCATAACTCCACCGCCTCTTGCAATCTTGGTCCCAAGTAGACATACAACCTAACCTCTCGTGACTCTTTCTGGCCAAAAATCCATAAATAAAAGACACGAGTAATACTAATAATGCATTAATGCCTAATATATGATGAGTGCAGATTGCTGTTTCGGGCTTAACAAGATGCACATGCGGTTTATTACGCTGACAATTTTTTCGGAGTTCCTTTCTTCCACGTTGTTTTTTGAACGGGCTTACTCGCACACGAGGCTGCTCTACGCTGCTTTCTTGGAATAATCTTGGGCCAAAATAAGCTAGCATTAGGAAGGTGAAAGTCACCAATAATTCCACACTGGCTACTACCAAATTTTAACAATAAATATAGTATTTTAAACGTTGACCTTTATCTATAATAAACATATATTTTATTAATAAATTGTTTAGGAATAAAAAAAATTATTATATAAGATGAATCGGCTGATGACCTAACTAATCAAACCGTAAACTTAAATCTTGAACACTTCGTCATCCAATCTAATAAAAATAAATATTTCTTCAAACTATATGCACATGTCAGTGCAAATCTCTAAGATGTACGTATATATAATGAGAAATTTACATATTTAGGACTTCAATCGTCATGCTTCGCAATCTTAACCCTAAACATCGACTTCATTAAAATAGGCTGTACTGATTTTAATTAGAGACTATAGTCATAATTTACTATAAGCATTTGATAATTTCTCCCGTTGCAACATATGAGCATGTTTGCTAGTTTTACTTATAAAGGAAAAACAAATCTAATAATATATTTTTAATTTAACATGTCTGATAATTATCGAGAACGAGAAACAATGTAGACTAAAAAAGCAATATATTTGTACTTCTAGAACTAATATGATTACCTTAAAGAAGAATAGAACTCTATCATATTCATTGCTTCTTATAAAAAGATACTTCTTCAAGCATTTTTAGATGCAAAATCATCAAGGACGATATTAAGATCAATAGTGTCCAAGATATCATTCTCGATGGCGCACATAGCCAACCATTTAACCTTTCTTTTGATATATTTGATCTCAAATAGTTCTTCAACAACTTCAATTTTGAGATACTTCTTTCGACCGAAGCTACAGTCACAGGTACGTAACACCCCTGGTGTTATAGTGACTAAAAGTTTGCCATGTCATCCTATGCATTTGGTCAACCAAGAGTGGCATTTGTCAAACATGTGATGCTTGACTCAATGATGCCCTTGGATGATGGTGTGATCACTAAATACTCACTAATTAAGTAGCAACAAGTTTCAATTTGAAATTCTTCCGAAAACCCTAAAAATTCAAAACCCCGATTTTACCCCTTTTTGATTAATTCAAAATCTAAGCAAAATTTGGAAAAAAGTTTAAAACCAAGTTTGTAGATCTTTTCAAGGGCTACAAGTTTACTATTTTGAGTATTCAAAGTTTCAGTGTAAAATTTTGAGTAATTTTGAAAAGAAACAAATTTTAAATTTGACCCATTTTCATCCCTAAACCCAAATTTTAAAATGGAGGCAAAATTTAAAAATGGTTTGAATAGCAAAGCTGTAGGTCTTGGTTAGATGTACAACTTTGGTATTTTGAATTTTTGAAGTTTCAATATAAAATTTAAAGTAATTTTGAAATTACCAAATTCTAGAAAAATATCCCCTTTTGATTTCAAATTCAAATTTTAAAATCCAGGCTGAATTTGAGAAAGTTTTTAACAAGAAACTTGTAAAGTTTGAAATTCTGAAGATTTCATATCTTAGAAATTTTCAAGTTGCTACATGGTTTTGGAAGTAATTTTGAAAAACAATTTAAATCTAAAAATTAGGGGGTGCTACAATGACCGACGAATCAGAGCCGTGCAACGCACGACATGGGCGCCGGCGAGCCGCCGTGGCCTTCGGCCATCTTCCAGGCGCGCTGCGGTCGCCAGGTGCCGCCTCACCGTGGCCAGGCTGCCCGCGCTGTACGTCTTCGAGTTGGCTGCCTCTCCTATAAAGCCTCGCGTTGCCGTCTTCTTTTTCCTCTTTTCTCTGTTTTGCCGTCGCTGCCGCCTAGCTCTGCCGCTCGCTGCTGCTGCCGTCGAGTCACCTCTGGCTAAGGCGATCACATCAACCCATTCGCCTCTCCCGTGCATCTCGTAGGTCCCCTCGCACCAGCCATTTCTGCCCGGAGCGCCCGCGCGGCCATCTCCTTCCTCTTCTCTGGTGAGCACGGTCACCGTGCCGCCTTACCATGGCCAGCCACCCCCATTGCCTCTCCACGTATACCAGTTGCACCGCTACGTTCGCGGTGAGCTACCCTTGCTTCCGGTCCCTTCAATTTAGTTGTTATCAGCTTGTATCGTCGTAGCACCGTGCGCCGCGGCCACCGTGCTGTCATGGTCGGGTGGGGCTCCCTCCATGGCGTCTGCGGGCAGGTGGTGTGTCCGAGGAAGTGCGGTAGGTTTTGTAGGTCATGATGCTCAGGGTAGCTTGGTCGGAGCTTCGCCGTTGGGGTCGTGGCCACCGGCCGGCCGTCATGCCGCCATGGCTGTGGCCACCGGCCAGCCGTCATGCTGCCATGGTCGGACCGCGGGGCGCGGGGAGGAAGAAGAGGGGGGAAGAAGGGGAGCTGGGCCGCGCGTCTAGCCGGGCTGAGCAGAAAAAGGAGAGGGAGAGAGAGCAGGCGCACGAGTAGGCCATGCGCGCGGGTGGGCCGGTTGGGCCGAGCTAGGAGAGAAGAGGGGCAGCAGGCCCGCGCTATTGAGATTTTGTTTTTGTTTTTCAAAAATAGTAAATAGTGATAGTTTTTGTTTATTTCAATGGAATTTTTGTAAAACTCCTAAAATATTGAAAAATTTTGTGAAGCCTCTCTGTATTGTGTAATATTTAGGAAAATTTTAAAATGTCAATTTTGATTACTTTTTGTAAGTTATTTAATTAGCTCAATTAATTAATAAATGGCTTTTTCATAATTTTTCTAGGCTTATTTAGTTGTCCAAAAATTATGAAAATTATTTTGTCACTTAGTTATGATGTAAGCTTCCTAAATTAAAAATTTAAGCTTAATTGAACAACTTTGATTTTATTCTTAATTTATGCCTTATTAATTAATTAGTTAAACAAGTAATTAGGGCTTAATGACTTAGGATTGTTTGACTTTGTGATTGAGTGTTGACCTTGGGTTGTTAATACTTAATGACCTTTAGCACCTTTAATTGATTATTTGAGCTCTCGTAATCTTATTGTTATGGCTTAATTGGTATTATTTCATGTGAGTAACAAAAGTCGTTAGCGAGGTAGTTAAACTAATGAAACTCTACTTTCGGGTTAGGTTAGTGTTGTTGTTTACAACGGTACCATGAAGGAAAGTTGTACTCAACTGTGTAATCATGTTCTGCATCCACCAAGCATCATGTTTCGTACTTCATCCTATTGAGCATTTGTTATCATCGCGTGTAGTCCCCGTGAACAAGGAGAGTACCGAAGTGGAATCCGTCCCCGATGAAGAGCCGACATCCGTGGAGGTGAGGATTTGACATCTATGGAACTAACCCCGAACCTGAAATCCCCGTCGACCAAGGCAAGCTCCGAATGCATTTAAACCTTCCTTGTGTTTTAAAAAGCTTTACTTCACTTTGTTAATGCCTGATTGCATTCGGTGATAGGAGTTGAGTGATAACCTAATTACTGCGTCACCATTTTTGATACTTCAATATTATCCTTGCTGCTGCGAAAGGTCTTGATGGCTAGAGGGGGGTGAATAGCCTTTTAAAATTTTCTACAAAGACAAGCTAAACAAGTTTATCAATATAACAAATAGCGAGATGCGAGTTTTGCTTAGCTTACGGGGTGTTTGCAAGCCACCTAACCAATTCACAATTCTAGTATTTGCACTCAACCGCATAAGCCAAACCGAGAAGGAAACTACAACTACAACTAGCAAGCTACACAAAGGAGCTACTAAAGCAAAGCTAACTAGCTAGCAAAGATAACTAAGAAAGTAATGCGGAGTTGAGTTAGGAGAGTTTCACCGAGGGGTGAAGTATTGAGCCAACCAATATGATCAATAATGAATACCAAGACAACCGAACACCGGGATCAATCAATCACAATATGAAAGAGATGACACGAAGATTTATCCCGAGGTTCACGTGCTTGTCGGCACGCTAGTCCCCATTGTGTCCCTCTTCACCATGTGGTTCAGTGGCTAATCGGTCTCGCACTGAGCCTCTCAAAAGATGCCACAAGAACCTACCAAATGGCAAAAGGTTGTAATGACACGAGCAATTTACTAACGTTGCCTTTGGCGCTTCGCCGAGGTAGGCACAAACCCCTCACAATCACCGGAGGTGGCCAAGAACAATCACCAACTCTTGCCAACGCCTCCAAGCTGCTCCAAGCCATCTAGGTGGCGGCAACCACCAAGAGAAACAAGAATCCCGTAGCAAATCAACCACCAAGTGCCAACTATATGCAATCTCACAATGCAAATGCACTTGGATCACTCAATCTCACTTCGAATATGCAAAGAAGCAAGAGAGATGAGTGAGAGGGGAGTTGCTTAGCTCAAAGTGCTCACAAGTATGTCAAATATTCAAGAGTGGGAGCTTTGAGCCGGCCAACGAGTATTTATAGACGTACCCCTTCAAATATAGCCGTTAGAAACTTGAAACGGCCGAAATCGCGCTAACCGGACGCGCTGGTCCAACTGACTGGACGCGCTGGTCCAACTGACCGGACACGCCGGTCGCACAACGGCTAAGTCGCGAAGCACCGACCGGACGCGCTCGTCGCGCAGACCGGTGAAAGCCCAAGTTTGGTTTTGGTAATTAATGACACCAAGTTGCTAATGCCATGTGTTAAGTGTTTTGAGTTAGGCATAAGCAACACATGTGATGAAGGTGTTCGTGGCAAGGAGTGGTGGCCACAAGATCACAAAGAGATGGTGCCTGAACATGAAATGATGATCATGGTGGAGATGCACATAATATGATGGACATGATGATCAAGTGGAAGAGAAGGATCTAAGAGCGCAAGGCAAAGGTATAACAATATGGTTTTCCTTTTGCCGGTCTAAGATGAGTAGAGAAGTGATTGACCGGGTTTAGGATACATAGCCGACTATCAAGAGGGGCAATCACGGTTAGCTCGGAAATCAAGTGCCACTAGATCAATGTCTTGAGCATATGCATTAGGATCTAGTAAAGAGCTAACATAACGCCTTGGAAAATGATTATGAAATGCTAACACACATGCACATGGTGATTTGCACATGGTGGTGTTAGCACATTTGTGAAGGCGGTGGAGTTTGAGCGGTAGAGAAGGGTTTGGGTTCTTCTCTCCCTCCCGCCGAGCTTGCGAGGCGGGATTCGGTACTTTTTGGAGAAGTAAAATGCCTATTTTCTACTGCGCCGGAAGTTGGAAAAGAAACGGAGGCGAACGGAGGTCACTGTGGTGACCGGACGCTGCACCGGATGCGGTCATGGTTTGACCAGCGCATCCGGTCAGTTCATTCGGTCACTGCGCCTAGGGTTAGTGACCGGACGTTGGTCTGGCCTGACCAGCGCGTCCGGTCAGTTCACCTGTGCGTAGAAGCAGAGTGAGCGATCGGCGTGTCCGGTCCTTCACGGAACCGACGCGTCCGGTCAGGCGTCCAGAGGGGCAGAGAGCAGCGAAGTGATGATTGGACGCGCAGTGCGTCCGGTCATGTACGATCGGACACGTCCGGTCGTTGAGGGAGCTTACTGGACTCAAACCAGACGCTGACACTGTCGCGTCCGTTCATTCGCTAGGGCTCGTCCGGTCGTTGCTTCGCGGGCTCGCGGTGCTGAGCGATCGGCGCGTCCGGTCAGTTGACCAGCGCGTCCGGTCATACACAAGGGCGCGTCCGGTCATACGCTAGGGCGCGTCCGGTCATAGCAACGGTAACTTCTGACGCGCACTGTTCACGCTTGTCCTGTAGTGACCGGACGCGTCCGGTCACCCTGACCGGAGCGTCCGGTCATCCCGATTTGAACTGTGTCATCCGGTAACGGCTAGCTGCGTACCCCTTCGTTATAAATAGACGTTGGCCAGGGTTTGAGGGTAACTCTTGCACATTTTGAGACCTAGAGATATACTTTGAGCTAGAGAACAACCCCTCCACTCATCTCTTTGCATAGTTGCACATCTTGAGTGAGATTGAGTGAGATTCAAGTGCATTGCTTGAGAGTTGCATTCTAGAGGCACTTGTTCTTCAAGTTGCTACGGATTTCTTGTTACTCTTCCGTGTTTCCCGACACGGTAGACGGCTTGGAGCAGCAGAGGTGATTGAGCTCACAATTGAAGATTGTTGGAGCCTTCACCAAGTGTTGTAAGGGGTTCTTGATCCTTCCCCGCGGGAGTTCATGAATTGGATACTCTAGTGGAGCTCGTGGCTTGGAGGATCCCCATCTTGTATGCGGTTGTGCGGCGCCCGCGAGGGCTCGACTCTTGATAGTCGATTAGCTCGCGAATCGACAAGTGGGTGTATCGCCACAACGGGGAGTAGCTTGCCGGGAAGCAAGTGAACCTCGGGATAAATTCTTGTGTCATTCTCTTCCCGAGGACTTCACTTGTGTGATTGATTGATTGGTACTTCTCATCTCTACACGGCGGCATAATCACGCAAAGCTCTTCTCTCGTATTACTTCTTGTTTCTAGCTTATAGTTGTTGTTGTGTTTAGTGAATAGCCTTGTACTAGACTTGTGTAGGTGGCTTGCTTAATTAGTTAGAGCTAGTGCTTTTGCTTCGCCACCTTTCATACTAACTTGTGGTTAAGTAATTCTTGTAGAAGTTTTAATTAGGCTATTCACCTCCCTCTAGCCTATTTGGACCTTACAACCGGACGCGCTGGGATCGACCAGACGCGCTGGTCCCGTGACTGACCGGACGCGCTGGTCAAGCCTGAGCAGCGCACAATGAAACAATGACCGGACGCGCTGTAGAACTGACCGGACGCCACAGTGCCAGCGTCCGGTTGGAGTCCAGTAAGCTCCCTGAACGACCGAACACGTCTGGTCGACTGTGACCGGACGCGCCACCGCGTCCGATCAAAACCAGAAACACACGTAGACGCTGAACACTGACCGGACGCGTCCGGTCCAGCGTCCGGTCACCTCTGTGACCTCCATTCGCCTCCGTTTCTTTTTTGACTTCCAGCGTAGTGGAAAATAGTCGTTTCAACTCCTCGAAAATGCCTGAATCCCGCCTCGCAAGCTCGGCGGGAGGGAGAGAGGGATCCAAACCCTCTCTACCGCTCAAACTCCACCGCCATCGCAAACGTGCTAACACCACCAAGTGATCTCGTCATGTGTGAGAGTGTTAGCATTTTCATAATCATTTTTCGAGGCGATATTAGTTCTATCCAAATGCATATGATTATGAAATGCACACCTAGAGGCACTTAGGAGTTCAATAGCCGTGTCATTCCCCTCTTTATAGTACGGCTATCTATCCTATAATGTAACCACACCCACTAGGTGTCTTGGTTACTAAAACACAACCCTTAAGCATATACCTTTGCCTTGATCACGTAGGGTTGCGTCCAAATCCAAGTGTGGCCATCATGATCACCATGTCCATCTTGCCACCAACCTTGGAATGTACTAATCCTCATATGCTACATACAACTTGGGCATAGGATTAGTACTTAGGCATTGTCACTAATTACCAACACCAAACATAGGACTTTCATGCTGTTTTATTTGAAAATGCTTAGTATGCTTAACCTTGCTTAATAAGAAAACTTTGAAAATATTTAGCAAAGTTTGAAGGGTTGTTGTGAAATAACTGAATGAATGAATTATGATGTTAATTTGAGATTGATCGGTGGACTTGCATCGGGAAAGGAGTCCCAATGTAGTGTCTCTGATTGTGCCGGTTAAGGACCGTACCATTGTAGACCGCCTGTGTTTCGAGACTTTGTAACTGATCACATGCTCCGGTAAGCCTAAGGCCTCGGTAATGCTATCATGTGAATGGCCAATCGCGCACTAGGAGTGGAGAGATGGCGAGAGTAGTGTGTACCCTCGTGGCCAAGGGCTAGATTGGAGGTGTACTGTACTCTTGGGTGGCACTGGACCTGGTCCCGTGTTGGAAGATCCGAGTGAAGGTTGATATATGTCGGTTAGAGTCCTACATATGTCGTGTGGTTAGAGATCCCCAGCTGGGTATAATTGATTCGAATCGTCGTTGCTCCTCGGTTAAGGAGACTCGATTGGCCGCTTGGACCCTAGATGCCTCTGATGTAGCATCCTCATAAAAAGAGGTCTCCTTTGGTTGCTAAGCGATGACTATGCAGCTCAGAGGCGCTGATCGTTGCACACTTGCATTAGCACGACAACGACGCACATTGACCTCATGTTCCTCCTCAACTAGAAGGTCCTCCAAGGCAGGAACACCGGAGCGTGGTTGGATGTGGGGGTCGCCTCTAGCTCCAAGATCTCCGGGAGCAGGAGAGGCACCTGAGCAGGGGGTAGACAGGAGTCGTTAGGTCTCTACTGACGACGATCTGAGGGAGCCTTGCCCCCTACTAGACCGGAGAACCCTCCGGACAAAAGAAAAAGAAGACATCAAAATGATCCAAAGCAGTACCGAGGGGTACAACATAGGCCCTAGGTCGTTGGAGAAGTCGTGTTGTCTCCAGTGGTGCTGAACCATGGAAGAGATTGTGAGCAAACTAAACAAAAATTATTTGGATATGAGTTAAACAAACAAGCTTCTTCTAAAGAGCAGTGTGGGAGTGCTCCTAGCCATGGATTCTTCATGAGAATCACTTCTAGATAGCCAAATGAGTGAAGTACAATTAGATTTCGATAATATACTCCCATCGCTCTCCATCCAATTTATATCAGAATCACTCCATAATCACTTCCCACCTGTGATGATTATGTGGTCCACGGATATCATCATAGAGGACAAATTGACCATAATGTATATCTAGATGTGTAAGAACGAGGTATAAGATGGAATGGAGGGAATAGTAATGCAACCACTCTAATTGTTATTCTCTCTAATACTCTTGACATATACAATGCACAAGCAATACAATATAAACTTTGTGTGTTGTGTGCTACCCATTCATATTTGTTGCGCGCTCTCCATACCATGTTTCCAGCACTAGAATCAGTCCATAGAATTAGTAAGCCTAAGAACTAGGGAGCGAAGCTCTACCAAACAAGCCTTAAACTTTTTCTAGATTCTTAACTCAGTTCATAAACACTCAATAAAGTGAGGATCCAAATCCTTACTAAACTTTCTAAGTGATTCATAGCTAGACATATATAGACTTGAAACATATCGAAAAGTATGTTCCTCACTTCTTAGGTGAAAAGATCTTAGGCCCTGTTTGGATCCTTGGAATTAAATTCATTTTAATAATCATAATTTAGACACAGATTAATTAAGCTAATATGGTTGTATATGAAATATATTTGTATATTATTATGGGTCACATGAGAGAGATACTTATGCGTAGGGGAGCGAGTTGAAGAGCGTGTTATAAGTTGCAAAGTAGAAATATCACTATGCCAAAACAGCACAAATGAGACACCTTAACCAGTGACGTTGGATTGAAACGCGTCACTAATATAAGATCAGTGACGCGGGTAAAGGGAACGCATCGCTGATTAGGTGTCGCCCATGGCTAAGAAATAAAACGCGTCACTAATAACAAGTTATCAGAGACTCGTCTGAACTAGACACGTCACTGATATCAGCCCCTGTTACCAGAGACTCGTTCAGACCAAACGCGTCACTCCTATGAGATATCGGACCTGAAAAAATTATCAATTCTAATGAATGGAGGAGTCAAGTCCGGACACAGTCCCGTTCTCATCCGGTGTTCCCCTTCACCAGTACGTTCCTGATCCCCTCTCTCTTCCACCCTCTCGTCCCCACTAGGTTCGCCCCCTTCTTCCCCGCCGTCACCTCCCTCTCGTCTGTCCTCCTCGGCGGCCACCGCTCGTCCTACACCATCGCCATCTCTATCTTCCTCCTCCCTTCACTCAGATCTGGCCGGCACCGCCTCCCTGCTCTAGATCTGGCCAGAGGTGCCTCCCTCTTGTAGATCTCCTCGACAGTCACCATCTAGAAAGGGGGCAACACGAGCAGAGCAGGAGGGTGAGGTGGGGGATGAGGAGAGGAAGGAAGAGGGCCGGGAGGATGATGCAGCAAGATGGTTTGGCCGGGAGGAGGTGCTGGTCGTCACCGGATCTGGATGGAGGCCCAGTGGCGGCCGCCTCTCCAAATCGACTGCGTGGTGCGCGTCCCCATCCCCATTCGGATCCAGTCGTGACTCGTGCCCTGTCACCCGTCCCCCCGCCTCTATCTCTCTCTCTCGTTTCCCCATGGCACCCCGTCCCGCCGGCCGCTGGCCACCGGCCCCTGGTCTCCCCATCTCCTCCACCCGTCACCGCCACTCTCGCGCTTCTCCCTCCACAATGGGGTCCAATCATCCCAAAATCCAAACCCTAGAGGGTGAGAGAGAGATTGGAGGTGAAGGCAGCGGACTCGCGGAGGAGAAATCCGTCGAGGAGGAACACCCGATTGGTGGAGCGGCGGAGCCCATCCAGCACTCGACAAGATGCGGGGCGGAGCAGCTAGTGCAGCCTCAACTTCCACCCCGCCTCGCCACCGTCGACGCCGACCACGACGTCAAGGTTGGTTGCCCCTGCCTCTCCTACCCCTACCCCTACCCCCTCTCCTCTATCGCCATTGCCACTTTGAGATTTGCCCCTCCCATTTCGGCAGCGTCGTTCCGTGACCGATTCGGAATCGCAGATCTAGGTAGTAGCTTGTGTCGGATGGCTCGGAGGACAAGCTCCCCACCGCCACCTTCAAGAGCGCCATCATCCCCGATAATACCGCCCACAGCTCCATGGTGTCCTCCGCTTCTCCCCTTCGGGTACACTCAGTTCTGTCCCTTTGAGCCTATACATGCAGAGATATATACTCTTCCGGTCTTTTAGCATATGTGATTGACTGACTCTCTTTCCCGCATTGGTTTCTTGCAGGGGAGTATGTTGCCTCCGGTGCTGATGGTAGGCTCAATTTGGCATCTAGGATTATATGTCAAGACGTCAAGTCATAATTGGTTTTGCCAACCATCCTAAAACTTAAATTTGTTTGAACTGCAATCTCTATGCTAGCTTATATTCAGATTTGTTTGAAACTCTTTGTGAATATAACCTTGGTAATAAGTTTATTGCTTTGCCCAATCACTAATTTGTGGTGCTTCATGTGTCATGAGGATATGGATCAGTGCATTTTAAATTCCCTATAATGTTTTCTCTATCAAATTGGTCACCAAATAAATGCAATCTGTCTATGCCTTTTGCAGTCATGGTTTGATTGTAGTCATTCCTCAATTGTGTTTTCTTTTTTACATGTGTGATGCCGTGCCATTATAAATGCAATCTGTCTATGCTAATTCTTGGTGATTAGTAATTTCAAGGACTTCACTAGTTGATTTCAGTATACGCTGCACATTAAGACATTAATAATCTGGGAATATCATTAAAAGCAGTTGAATTGTCATCAAGGCTTGAGTCTGTTTATTTTGCCTTTATCATATTAGTAATCATGTAGATCAGTATATGATCACTTCTCTGCAAAGGAAAGTGTTTAATCAAGCTATGTAAATTAAGGTAGCAACAATCAGTAAAGAACCTGTAAGTAACGCCTAGTACTAGTTAATTGAATGCAAGTGACCATGATCTGATTTTTTTTCTTTTCTGAGGAATTAGAATCGCTCTCTGTGCAATCAAAGTAGCTTACAGGGAAAGTGAAAAAAAAGAAGACTTATCTTTTATTCTTATTATTTTGTAGAAGTGGAACCTGCTGATGTGAACTTTACAAGTCCTTCTGGTCCCAATTATTTTAATGGGGGTAGTTGACCATGGATAATAATCTCTTTGTGTTTGTTTGTATGATCCATCATCAGCAAGCATGTCCACCCGTTTAGCCTCAGCATAATATAATAAACTCTTTAGCTTGACTGATTTTATCACATTGTTCTTCAGGGCTTTGATCTAGCTGGTTTAGCACTAAATGGTGTGATTTATGCTGTTGGCGGCTTTAATGGTGTTCAATATCTGAGGTGCTGTACTTTTCCTGCCTGTGCTTAGTAGTTGCCTTTGTTGATGGGAGATGTCTGCCTGTACATAATACGAACTGGAACCAAAAATCATACATCCAACATCTTGCATTTAGCTGCCAGGGCTTGATAGTGAGGCAATCACTGAACTAGTTTTTGTCAAGGGTCTGCCTACATCAACTGCATATATTATTTGTCATCAAAACAATCTCGAAAGTGTACTGCATTTGAGATGAACACAGATTCTTGGGTCCTTAAGCACTTCTTTTTATTATTTTGTTTTCCTGTCCCTACTACATATACCATTTTGTTATCATGTCAGTGTCTAGTGCATTTTATCTGAACAAGTGAACATGAATTCTTTGGTTTCCTCAAGTAGTTTGTTTTGGTCGCTGTCATTGTTGTTAGCCAGCAAAACTAGCAAATCCTTTTGGACACCAGGTACTGTGATACCTTCCTTTACCAATGAGGAAAAATATCTTGTAAACATATTTAGTGCACTATCTTAGCTGCCATTAGGGTACGCATAATTGATGATGGAAACCAGTTTGAGCTATGGTCATCTTGTCAAAGATGTTCTTTGTAGGTAATCCATGTTTCATTTCTCCTTTTCCATCAATCTATCCCTATATCCCTTTGACATCAGAAAATCGTGTGGCAGCACCATTGTCTTACTATGCCATTGTCCTGATAGAGTATATCAAATGCCTTCTTTTGCTTAGATGGTAGTATAGTTTCTGACCAAATTTCCACTAAAAGATCCAGAGCAAGACTTGCATTCTGTAACCACCATTTACAAGCAGAATCAGGATGGGCAGAAGGTTTTCTACACTAGTCATAAATACCCATTGCTATACTAGGATGCATGTGAGATCTTCCCAGTGCATAACTTATACCCTTGCTTCTTGATTTGTAGGCATATTTTACCATCCTAAGTATGCATGTAGTACAGTTTAACCATTTATTGACTGAGATGGCCTTTGATGTTCTATCTATTTCTATAGGTTATTCCTAATATTGCAGTGTTTTCCTGTAGAATCGAAAGGAAGGCGAAAGAAATTGCAGGAGGTACACTATAGATTCTACTGGTCTGAAAGTTTTGGGTATTTCTATACAGATATAGGCTAATTATGTATTCTGCATACCTCAGATGCAGGTTGGTTATGTGACTACCATCTGCTTTTCTTGTTTCTTGATCAGATGCGTCATGGTAAGCAATTGCATTTTCTTTGGACTAGTCAGTAGTCACTATTATTTCGGCCGTTCCAAATTATAAGGCATTTTTGCTTTTCTACTAACTTAAGCATGTATATTGCAGATGTGCCTTAATGCATTTGATAAAGCAACAGATCTTGTTGTTCTGAACCATCCAATCCTGAACTTCTTCTGTTACCTGGTATGAATCTTGACGTTGTAAAAGCACTTTACCTTACACTGTTTGGATTGCATCAATCTTTAGATTTTTCTATAACCAAATGTCATTTATTTGGTAGTAATTTTAAAACCTATGGTAGATACATGCAATAGTTTTAGTTTGACATCCAATAAATCGAAATATCATTGGAGTGTATAGATCATTGCATATGCAGATGCAAGTTTTTTTATGATCTTGAATCGCACATACTCCTTCCAGCCCCTAGTGAAACAGCTATGGGAATCAAATTATCCTTTTCTGATTTACTGACAGAATTCACCAAGGATTGTAGTCACATAGGATGTTAGATAGCAGCAATTTTTATTTCCATGCAAGTTTTTTCTTATATTATTCTTGTTTCGATGCATTGAAATAAGAGGAATGTAGTATCTTGTTAATTGCATGCAATTTTTATTTTCAGGAACCGGGAGATGTGAGATAGCAGCTTTTAAGCATCAAGCTGATTAAACTGTGATTGGGTGCTTAGTTCTAGTTTTCTTTTGGATTCATTGGACACAATTTCTTTTGTTGTAATGAACAAATATTTTGCATCCTAATATCTATCCTGGTTTTGATGTGATGGCTTCCATGGGCAATATAAGCTTTACTAAGTTCATGTAGGATGTGTAATATAGTGGCAGGGCCTATTTTATATGACAGTGGCATCATTTTTTTGTTTTTGGAATTTATTATCAGAGACGCGTTTTGCCCATACGCGTCTCTGATGAGAGGATCACCAGTGACACGTTTTGCCTACATGCGTCGCTTGTAAAGGATCACCAGTGACATGTTTTGCCTACACGCGTCACTGGTTAGAGTCATCAGTGACGCGTTTTGCCCACACGCGTCACTGGTCAGGGTTATCAGTGACGCGTTTTGCCTACATGCGTCACTGGTCAGGGTTATCAGTGACGCGTTTTCACGCGTCACTAATATTTTCACATCAGAGACGCAACATAAGTGACGCGTGTTATCCACGTCACTAATGACTGTTTAGACGCGTCACTAATCTGCTTTTCTGGCATATAGCATGGTGATCTATAGAATCAATTTCCATTTCTCACCCTATGATTTGAGAAAGGCTTATATGGGAACTCTAGAAAGTTCTGAAATATCAAATTCCAAGACAAATAGCCTAGTTTATTAAGTAAATTCTAATTCTCCAAAGTGAAAAGATCCAATCTGCCCCTAAGTGAAAATCAGAAAATGGAAAACCTAAGGACCCAAGCGCATGCATTTCACTCCAAGAGACAATGTCACCCTGGCCTATTACTATTCCCTTGGCATCTTATTATTATTTCTGTTAGACGGATTCAGAATGCATACGGGAACTCTTTAAGTATTTTTCCTGCTAACGTATTCCTGTTGTGAAACGATAATAATAAGCTATTATATCTCTCTTTGTGCCACCCACCTGGTGACGATGAAACTTGAAAGCCATTTGACAAACCAAGTCGATCAGAAGTGTTATATATCATATATGCATGTTAGGCCACATCAACGAAAAGAAATCACATCTGCCGGAATGGCATGCATCTTATGACTCTGCACAAAGACAGATGAAAATTACAATCACATTTGTTGGCAAACATACAAAGGGAAGTAGAAGGGGAAAAAAAGAAGAGAGAGAGAGAACCAACTTTCAGCTATAACCATATAATATATCACATGCACCAACCCATATGTGTGCATGCATGCACCCGCGCCACACCGTGCACGCGTCCGCCGCTCATTTCTCGAACACACACAGTCCAAAGTCGCCGTCCCCGCCGGCCGGGCCGAGCAGCCCCGTCCACCTCTCCGCTTCCTCCCTCCCGTCGCTGTTGAGGAACAGCAATGCTGCCATGTCATCATCCTCACCGTGGTCCAGCTGCGAGCATGCCACGTTGCTGGCGGCGACCGTCGACGCTACTGCTGCGGCCGCCTCCAAGCTGCCGCCGCACTCCACCGCGGGGCTGAGCTGTGACGCGACGAACTTGTCGAGCGCCCTCCAGTCTGTGGCCACCTTATCAGCCCGCGCCTTCTTGCCCGGCCGCCGACCACTGTCGGCGCCGTCCACCACCTCATCGGCGCCTGACGCTTGGCTCTGGTTGGCCGGCGCGAGCGGCGCCGACGGGCTCTCGAGCTGCGGCAGCTCGACTAGGTGGCTGGAGGAGTACTGCAGCAACGCGGCAGCAGCGCCGTCCAGCTCGGCCTCCTGCTTGAAGCGCGCGCTCTTGTTGGACTGGCGCCTGATCTGCGCGTACGCCGCGTTGGGGTCCACGAACGCCGCCACCTCCGCAGCCGCCGCGGCGCCCATGGCGCTGACGTCGCGGTAGGCGTAGCTGGGGTCCCATGCCATAGCCATGCTCCTTGCCGGGTACGCTGTTCTCTTCTTGAACGCCCGGCACACCACCCAGCCTTCTTCCTGTAGCACGCACGGAAATTAAATTTGTTAATTAGATTGTCAATCAGGCGTGGAGTGAGATTTGCAACAGTATGTGTTGAAAGGAATTAGAAAAGGTTAATCAGAAAGTTTGCCTTTATGATCGCCTATCTCGATCTACTGTGTGCGATAGTGGAGTGCCGAAGCATTACCATCAGTACTTTGATGAGTACTAGCAGTACTCCAGTAGTGTAGATAGTTGCAAACAGCTCGTAAACAATGGCGCGTGCAAGAATGTTCACACTGGGAAACCCTAATTAGGACATGCATGCGGTGCATGCATCTATATAGGAAAAGTTTTTGTGAGTGGTGAGGCCGGCATGAGGCTTGCATATGCTGCCTAACTTTATTCAGAAGAATATAAATCTTTGGAAGTTTCAAGGGTCAAGTCTCACAAAAGGCAAACTTATCTTCTGAGAGCTAGAAAGCAATTAGCAACTGTGCTTGTGCTGTGCTGCCTTATTTGCTATTGGTGTTAGGGTCCATCAATACTATTACTGGCGCATGACACGCATCTTGGACCTGGCATATTTGTGCGCACTACTTTAAAGAGATCGATCTCTTGGTCTTTATAACTGAGACATTAAGCTTATATTAAGCTTATATCATATAGAAGTATATATAAACCTGAAGGCTGAGAACTCAAGAGGGGGCCGGGTATATAGATAAGGTAAACCAAGATATGATATAGTTAACTTAATATGGAGTGGTAGTATATAAATTATGGAACATTCAAGTTTAGTGTACTCTCAACTATGGCAAGTAGCCAAGTACCCTTCACTAGTAGTACCAACTATGAGGGACTTTTTTTTCTTAATTAACACGCTTCACCTTACATGGGTAATTTCCATTGAACACTAATATGTCATAAAAATCTTTAAAAATCAGATTTTTTGGACGGAGGTAGTAGACTATATAGAATTTAAACAGAAGAGTATGCTTAATGCATCTAAGTTAAGCAATACTACATGGATAATTTAAGGCAGATCACTAAGATCATGGTAGGGAGCTTGCCTGAGGCGGTGCATTCTCGTCGGTCTCGAGCCGGTACTCGTGCATGATCCAATCGGTCTTCTGCCCGTTGGGTGCCCTTCCCTTGTAGAAGACGAGCGTCTTCCTCATGCCAATGAGATGGCTTTTGTCATGCACCGCCTTGTCCCTGCCCGTTGCCTTCCAGAACCCGGCCATGGTGGCCCTGTTGGTCCGCGTCCCCGTCGGGTACTTGCGGTCCTTGTAGCTGAAGAAGTACCACTCGTTCTGCTCCTCGTACCCGATCCCGCAATGTTCTTCGGTTTGTTTGATTTGCAGCCAGGAAATTTAAGATCATTGTCAGTTTAGACAGCAGAACAGAGAGTTATATACATTAGAGATTGCTAATTGCAACCATATATATATATATATATATATATATATATATATATATATACACACACACACGTACTTGAACTGATCGAAATTAACCCTTTTGAGCTGAGCTGTTGGTATACACATACTACTTCGTCCCTTAATGTGTGTCGTCCGGAAAACGTGTCTGTGAGGAAAACACAGTTTTCTAGAGACAAACATTTAGGGACAGAGGGAGTACATACCTTGGAGATCCCATGGCTCGATGCGGTAGAGATCGATGTCGCGTATGACGTCGAGGTTGATCTTTTGGGAGGCGACCTTCTTCCTGAGGTAGTAGCCGACGAGCTCCTCGTCGGTGGGGTGGAACCTGAAGCCCGGGGGCACGCATGATTCCATGGAGTCCATATGATCAGCTCCACCACCTGAACCTGCACCTGCGTCGTAGTAGTATGTGCATCAGATTCAGCGACGACGCCTGCTCAGGCACAGCCCCTAAATGATATAGCTCGCGAGTGGCATGCACTGCTAAAGAAAGAAAACGGCAAGTGCTCACATCATTCGATGCAAACCTGCTGAATTTTTTATAGTGGAAATGCCGGCCAGGGCAACAGCCAACAGCGAGTGCTTGAAGGAGTGAAGAGGATATACTAGTATACTACACTGAATGAGTAGCATGCAGTAAGTGTAGAGAGACTGAGAGAGACAAGGTTTTCTGTACCGGTATTTTAAAAATCTCGGTGGTCACCGATAAACGGGAATATCGGATATATCGGAAATTTATCGGCGATAGAAATAAAATTTCGGAAGAAATTTAGACAAAAAATGACTCATTTTGTTCAGGAAAACGCATAGATCATTTCTAAACAATCTAACATAAAAAACTAAATAAAACATATTATCAATTGCTTATTCAATGAGGAGGGCAGTGACATAGCTGGAGCGTGCTGAGTGTGTTGCGACGGTGGCAACTTGAACTTAGAAGAGAAGGGGACAGAAAATTAAACATGGATTAAGGTTAGAGTATTGGGTGGGCTTTGGCGTCTATTTGGATGACAAAATTTTAAAAATATGAAAATTTCGGACGATAGAGGAAAAATTTCGGACCTAGCCGGTAAACGGGATATCTCGGAAATTTCGGATTCTACCGGCCGATATTTTTTTCCCTGGAGAGAGACAGGCTAGACTGAAGAGGCAGTGTAGTGTGTATGGGTTTCAGCGCTTTAGAAAAAATGTAATCCAGCCAAGCCATGCCTGTTGGGACTGCACTGTGTAGTCTCTGTAGGATATAGGACAAGGTACGGCAAAGCCTGGGCAAGACGCAGGGACAAAATGTAGGAAAGCTACAGGCCTGCGAATGATAGTGTCGACTGTGGAATCAGAGGCATGTGGGCTATAGTCCGCAGGGAATTATAGCGGCAGTGCAGCCGCAGGATGCATGGTCTGGCCTCTCCTCTCCTCTCTGGTGCAACTTGCAGCGAGAGAGGAAGTGATTTCTTCAGTCAGTGTACGTACTACCCTCTATACCTCTAGAGATCATCAGTAGTGCAGATGCAGTGCTGAATGAATGCCTGCGTATAGTACATGCTAATACTTATATAGGCTACTTAGGAGCTGCTAATCATCTGCTTCTCATGGT
This sequence comes from Saccharum hybrid cultivar R570, assembly GCA_038087645.1. Taxonomy (NCBI): domain Eukaryota; kingdom Viridiplantae; phylum Streptophyta; class Magnoliopsida; order Poales; family Poaceae; genus Saccharum; species Saccharum hybrid cultivar. Next base: position 35,507,612 of record JAQSUU010000012.1, on the reverse strand, counting down.
GACCATAATGGTGGCACAAATACAGTAGAAATAACAAAAGCTGAAGGCGGCATGGCCGGATCGGAGTCGGAGGTAGCGCTTGGCATGCTTTGCTTGCCGCCGGCCGGCCGGGCGCCGTAGTCGTAGTAGTATAAGTAGTTAAAAAAACACCACGGATAACAGGCCTGGTCGCCCTGGTGGGGCTGCGACGAAAAGGCGAATAGAAACGTGAGGAAGGGCGGCCCTTTTCTTGGGTCAGGCCTGCAAAGTTGCACTGGCCCCCCGCGCGGCCTCTCCTGCGCCGCCCGAGCGCGCGGGCAACACCGGGCGGGACACGCAAGGCAAGGCAAGGCATGCACAGAGGACGGAGAGGGAGAGGGGAGCCACAGAAAAGGTAGGCAGCAGCGGGCCCGCCGCCGGGGCACACACGAGACTTTGCCTGCACTGCCTCTGACCGCGCTGTCTCTTTGTCGAGGAATTCCATGGCATTGGCACAATGGCACAGCTGGAGGAGAGAGCACCTCGTTCGGCGTTCGCGCCCTGGCCCTGCCTATATTTGCTGTGTGCGCCTGTACTACTACCAGTGAGCTGCGCCTTGCCTTGACCCTGCTGGGAGTGGAAGGAGGAGGAGCATTTTGTGTGGCTGGCTCATGGGGCATGCAGGCATGGCATCCCCCCCTGTAGGATAGATGGAGAAGAGGAGCTATAGCTACTAGCTAGGTCCAGGCCAGGCCATGGGGAGTAAATCATTTTTGATGTTCCCCTCTGGCCTCTTGTGGGGTGCATGCTTGCTGCAGCATGCATATGACTGCATGAGAGAGTAGAGAGATAACTTTCCATCCAGTCATCAGTGGTGGATCTCCTTCCATATTTCCTGCCCCACTAGGGAAATCATAAGTGAAAAAAGGATCCTCTATTATATTTACCATGTCTTTTAGTTAGTATCCTTGTTCCAAATGTGGGATAGGAGATATATGTATACAAAGGTCAATTTTTGAGGAGAAACCGTGTATCTATCCTATCCTTAAAGGAAAAATGATATGGGGAGTGTGAAATGATCCAAGCATAAATGATTAATGAGACTCCTTATAATGTTCAGTTTATTAGAGCAAAGAAGATAGAGGATGGCATGTCCATGAAGGCAACACAATTGAATGAAAATAACTTCATACATATAAATCCTCCCGTACATTAATAGTGGAGTATATTTTCATAATAAACACATTAGGATATACAAATATTGATAATATTTTCTATAATTCTAAAAAAAGTTCTTCTCGAAAATGAGATGTCTGTAGTTTTATTTTGGGATGGAGAATACCTATTATTGATCCTCCATGTGGCAATGACACACATATATACATTGGACCGAAAGGGCAGGTAATTCTAAGGTTAATTGCAAAAACTTTTAGCTAGCATACAGTTCATTTTTCACGAGATAAATAATAATATTTATAGACCCGTAAAGTACACCTACATATCTCGCATAATAGTTCTGTTGATTTTGAACTGATTACATAAGGTAGTGGTGAAAGTTTTGGATAGGTGACTCTGCCCATGTCTTAAATATAAGGCAAATCAGAGTGAAGGTAATACTATACTATATATAGATGAATGGATGGAACCAATCGTGTAGGTGGTGAATCCTCGAAAGTTCTGTTACCAAAATGATGGATAGGGCTCACAAATTACAGTCACAGCTCAGGAAAAAGTGTTTACATGAAGCAGGGTGGCAGAGAGGTCTGCTAGTTGATGGTGGTCCTGGCAATGTAGAATGTCCTGTAGAGCCAGTTGTGGTTAATTTTATTCCATCCCAATGTCTTGTAGCTGCATATTGCTTATATTTTCCTACTAGCATCACATATTTTTGGCTTGTATCTGCTGTGTTTAGGCACATATATACTCCTATTGCGCCAAATTAAACAGCATACATGCAATGAAATCACACATTTATTTTGAAACATGAAGATGTTCAGATATGACTACATATCATGTATATATCTTATTTATTAGTTTATGCAGATCATGTATGCAAAACATATATCGTTCTGAACCTCTAGAGAGTTACCTCAAGTAATAACCACCTTAAGAGTTAAGATTGATGCTTGCCCCATGCACCAAATTAGGTGCATACGGCAACGTAAATATTACTGATTGCACCTAATCATTCATTTAACTTTTTGTGAAAAGTAAAATAGAGCAGATAAATGAATCGGTATGATCATGATATAAATGTTTTTTTGGGGTGAGAAAATATTCATCATGCATTTTCTGAAAGAGAGATGAAAATATGATTGTACATGAGGTCAATCAGAAGAGCGTTCACACACGCATTCTGATTGTTTCCAAAGGTAAAATTTGACTTACTAATAAAAATCCTAATCTTTGCTTATTATTTTGGTAGCAGGTACTGAAGGAAAAATATTGATATAGGAATCTACTATAGTTCCAAAAAAAATCTCTGGATAAATACATGCATGCATATGAGTGAATTTAACAGTTATAACCTTACCATATGATTTTTTTTAGTAACTGTTGCATGAAAATATGGGCATATCTTTAGTTAGTTCTACTAAAGTGCATTGATTTTCCTCTTACTACTCTTCTCTCATTGATCGGTCGATACATATGGTACTCAAAACCGCGCCATGATGTAATAAGTTAATTAGGATCTGACGGTGGGTCTCTGTATGTCTGGACTCTTAAAGATGAAAGAAGGTGGTGAAGAGGAAATAGGGGGGGGGGGTGGAGAGATCGAAGATACATGTCCTGGCATTCGTCTGTTAGTTATGATTCAAGCAGAAGGATAAAAAGATCAAATAGAATCAGATCAAAATGAAACAAAGTAGCTAATAACAGATCAACACATACACCTCACTGGATTGATCGGCCAAGCCATGTGCATAACCAGTACAATGAATTCGAAGCCTTGCATGAAACTCACCTTGTCAGATAGAGGATGGATCTATACTGGTTAGTTGCAGAACAAGCTCTTGTACGTCAGAGAGGAATGAAGAGTCTGCGTGTGCGTTCTTGACTCTCAGAAGCTAGCAAGCTAGCTAGCTTATGTTTGGGAGAATAAATAGCATGAGGAGGAGAGGTTTGTGCTGGAGAGGCATAGATGGAACAGAATGAAGAAGGAGAAAGGAGGGGGAGAAGGTGGCGAGTATTAAAAAAGGGAGCAAGGAACGGGGTCGCCCTCCTTTCCGTCGCGCGTGGGCGAGGGGAATGAAGGCCTGTGGGCCCGCGCGGGCCCCGCAGGATGACATCACGCCTCCTTCTTCTTTGCTACTCTTCTTCCCCTTTATTTCAATTCTTCTCTCTGCTCCGGACTGGCCTCTGGGATCTCCATGGTCCATGCATGTACTATAGTACAGCCACAGAACAAAATGTCTTGGATTGAACCTGCCTGAAGTATACTGCGCATCTTGCCGATAGCAATATAGCGTTCGCTTTGCTAGCTAAAGCAAAGCCTAATTAGCCATTAGCGCAGCCACCAGTTTGCTAGCTACTTGGAAGCCACGTTTAACCTAGTCAGGGCTACTATTATACATCAGTCTGTAAAAGAATAGGGTTAACAAGGTTACCCTCCTGGGATCCTTGGTTACGTGTTATATAGGTGGGAAGAGCCCCCACCGTGGCAAGTTACATCAATTGGGGAATTACAACAAATCTATTCCTAATATATCTTATCTATCTATATCTAGTATAACAACCATGCAAGGTACATTGGACTTGGTCTGCTATCAACCGCAGCCCCTATACAAGTGCTAGATCATTCCTTCTAACACTCCTCAATCTCAGCCACTTCTAAGGTTGAGATTGTTCCTGAATTGTCGAAGCTTCACAATTGGCAGTGCCTTGGTGAACCCGTCTGCTACTTGATCACCTGTGTGTATGAACCGAATGTCCAATAGCTTTTGTGCAACTCGTTCTCGTACAAAATGAAAGTCAATCTCTATATGTTTGGTCCTGGCATGAAAAATAGGATTGGCAGCCATATATTTTGCTCCTATGTTATCACACCACAACAGAGCTCGAGATGGATGTGAAACACCAAGTTTAGTAAGCAATTTCTGAACCCAAATCATCTCCGCAGTAGCATTTGCTAGTGCTTTGTATTCAGCCTCAGTGCTAGACCTTGACATAGTTGGTTGCTTTCTAGCGGTTCAGGAAATCAGATTTTCACCAAGAAATACAGCAAAACCACCCGTTGATCTTCTATCATCAACACAACCAGCCCAATCTGCATCTGAGAAAGAACTGACAAGCATAGACCTAGACCTTCGAATTTGTAGGCCAAGGTTTATAGTTCCTTTTACATACCTCAGGATTCGTTTCACGGCGCTCCAATGTACAGTCGTTGGGGCATGTAAGAACTGTCATACTTTATTAACTGCAAAAGCTATGTCAGGACGCGTCAAAGTGAGATATTGCAAGGCTCCAACCATACTACGATACTTGGTGGAATCATCAGGTCCTAGCTTATCACCACTCACGATGCTTAGCTTCTCTGTGGGTGATAATGGTGTATCAACCGGCTTGCAAAATTGCATACCTGACCACTTCAAAATATCCCAAGCATACCTTTCTTGGGTGAGAGTCAAACCATCACGTCCCCTCTTGACTTCGATGCCCAAGAAGAAGTGAAGATCACCTAGATCCTTGAGAGCAAACTCGGCCTGCAGGTCAGCTAGAAGTGCATCTGTTGCCTGAGAGATGAACTAGCAACAATAATATCATCGACATAAACAAGAACAAATATATTGTGGCTCCTTTTGCTGTAGTAGAAGAGAGAAGTATCAGCTTCGGAAGGCGCAAAACCAAGATGTTGCAGCTTACTGCACAGGCGAGCATACCACGCCCTAGGAGCTTGTTTGAGTCCATACAATGCCTTGTCCAATTTGCAAACATAGTTGGGATGAGACGAATCTTCATACCCAGGAGGTTGACGCATATATACTTCCTCTTCAAGGAGACCATGGAGAAAGGCATTTTGAACATCAAGTTGTCTTAGTGACCAGCCCCTGGACATTGCAATAGACAAAACAATGTGAATAATGGCAGCCTTAACAACTGGGCTAAAAGTATCCTCATAGTCTATCCCATATTGTTTCTTATACCCCTTGGCGACGAGGCGAGCTTTGTAACGATCAACAGTCCCATCAGCCTTTCGTTTTACCTTATAAACCCATTTGCACCCAACAATATTTTTACCTTTTGGCGGAGGAACAAGATGACATGTCTTGTTGCGTAGAAGAGCTTGGTGTTCAAGGTTCATGGCAGCCACCCATTTCGGATCACTTTTTGCTTCTGCCACCGAATTAGGTTCATCACAAGAGGTGGTGGCGAGCTGACACCATCGTACAGTGACGTCGGTGTAGATCTTAGGCTTGCTGATCCCTCGCTGAAGCCTGGTGACCGGTCCTTGTGGAGCTTGTGCAGCAGCCGGTGATGTAGCCGCAGGCGACACCACAGCTTGCGAGGGAGCAGCAGACCCAGCAGGCGGAACAGCTGGGACCCCACTCCCTGGATCATGTTGTGGCGGTGCCGTCGGTGCAGGCTGGGCAACACCACCAGACCCGGCCATAGAAGATCCAGGCGTGCGGGGAGACAGCGTCGAAGTTGCGCCTGGTGAGAGGACGGGCGCCGATCCCGCGATTGAAGCTCCGGCAGGATCAGAAGCCGCATCAGGGAGATCCACCCCGGGCGCGCTGCTGTCCCCGACGGGGGCACACATGAAATGACGCCCCCCGTCTAAGCTTGGCAAGCTGCACGAAGGTGCTAATGCTCCGGATTTTTGCCCTGCAATATATTGATCTCCAGCAGAAACACGTGAACCATTAGAAGGTAATGGAGAAAACAGGCCAAGGTCAGACATGTGTGCATCCCCAGTACTAATTGGATTAATGAGAATATCGGGTAGAAGGGCAATTTCAGCAAGCAACCGTGCACCGGCATTAGGATGAAGAGCAGCAAAGGGAAACACATGTTCATCAAACGTGACATCCCTAGAAATGTAGACACGCCCTTCTTTTGGGTCTAAACATTTAAAACCTTTGTGTTGGTTGCTATACCCTAAGAACACACATTGTTTAGAACGGAACGAAAGCTTTGTGGTATTATAGGGATGAAGATGAGGCCAGCAAGCGCACCCGAAGGTGCGAAGAGAGGTGTAGTCAGGTTCTTTCCCAAAAAGACGATAGAAGGGTGTCTCATTGTTAATTACTCGTGACGGTAAACGATTGATCAAGAAAACAGCTGTCAAAAGGGCCTCGTCCCAGAACTTGAGAGGCATTGAGGCATGCGCTAGAAGGGTGAGACCAACCTCAACAATGTGTCTATGTTTTCGCTCAGCTGTACCATTTTGTTGGTGGGCGTGTGGGTAGGAAACACGATGGGTGATGCCAACACGTTTAAAGAAGGGACTAAGAGCCTGGTATTCACCACCCCAGTCTGTTTGTATGGATCGGATTTTTTGTCAAACTGCCTTTCAACAAGAGTTTGAAAATCTTTGAAGCATTGGAAAACTTCAGATTTTTTTGCAACAAGTAAATCCAAACAAACTTAGTATGATCATCAATAAAAGACACATAATAGTTGTTGCGACCAATAGAAGTGGGGGCCGGGCCTCATACATCACTGAAAACAAGGTCAAAAGCACTAGCTGAAATGGTAGAGGATCTCGGATATGGCAGCTGGTGGCTCTTGCCTTGCTGACAGGCGTCGCAAACATATTTGTTATTGGACTCTTTGGCAACTGGGAGCTGATGATGATGAACGACTTGTTGAACTACGGCAGCTGCAGGGTGACCTAGGCGATGGTGCCACAAGGACACGATGGGCTTGACAACTCCAAGAACTTCTTTATTTGGCGATCGCACAGGATAAAGGCCATTCTCACATCGGCCTTCGAGGAGAGGTTTCCTCGTTGACTGTTCCTTAACAACAAAATAATTTGGATGAAATTCAAGAAAGACACCATTGTCACGAGTAAAACGATTAACGGATAGTAAGTTTTTGCTAGCATCAGGGACATGTAGAATGTTTTTAAGATGAAGATTTGTACGTGGGGAGCGCAAGATGCCATGACCAACATGGCTGATTCTCATACCTGAGCCACTGGCGGTGTGCACTTGCTCACCACCGTGGTATTTGTCGCGCACTGTGAGTTTGTCCAACTCACTAGTGATGTGATCGGTCGCCCCTGTATCCATGTACCAATTTGAATCTACTCCATAGTAGGGCGTTGTGGTTGAAGACGCCAACTTTTGTGGCGGCGTATATGAGGCATCATGCCTCTTGAAGCAGCCGAAGGCAGAGTGTCCTTCCTTGCTGCAGATCTGGCAGAACATGCCCGGTTGAAACGGGACATGCCTGCCACTTCCGCTGCGGCCACCACCACCGCGGTTGTTGTAGTTGTTGTTGTCGCGGTTGTAGCCACCACGGCTGCCGCTGTTGCGGCCTCCACCTTCACGATTGCCGCCACCATTGCTGCGCCCTCCTCTGGACGCCAGATTCGCCGAAGATTGGTTCCCGCCGCTGCCACGCATCTCCAAGCGTGTTCGTGGCTGATGAGTTGAGCATAGAGTTCGGCGACGGTTATCGGCTCGACACGGGCGGTGACCGCGGTCACCACGGGGTCGTAGTCGACATCGAGACCAGTGAGGATGAAGGACACCAGTTCCTTGTCTTCCAGCTTCCGGCCAGCGGATGCCATCTCATCCGCGAGTCCCTTCATCTTGCCGTAGTATTCGGTGATGGAGGATGTGCCCTTGTTGGCAGTGGCGAGGGCCATCCTCATGGAGATCACGCGCGCACGTGACTGCGAGGCGAACAACCTTTCAATGGCTGCCCACGCGCCCACCGCGGTGACCTCACTGTTCACCTGCCCAAGGATCTCCTTGGACATGTTGGAGAACAGGTAGTTCAAGATCATCTGGTCTTTCGCCACCCATGCCTCAAACTCGGGATTGGGCTTTGGTGGCTCCTTCGAATCTTCTTTACCCTTTTCTGGGTTGAGGAACTGAGACGGTGCCTCAGCCCCCGGATGGATGAACATCGCGAGCTGCGATCCACGCAGCGCAGATAGGACTTGCGCACGCCATGATGGAAAGTTCGCTCAGCTGAGCTTTTCATTGGTGGGTAGGAAGGTGATTGGGAAGAAAGCGACCGGCGGCGCAGAAGAGGTAGATTGGAACTCCATCTTCAATTGTCCGGTGGGAAGGAGGCTCTGGTACCATGTACAAGAATAGGGTTAACAAGGTTACCCTCCTGAGATCCTTGGTTACGTGTTATATAGGTGGGAAGAGCCCCCACCGTGGCAAGTTACATCAATTGGGGAATTACAACAAATCTATTCCTAATATATCTCAACTATCTATATCTAGTATAACAACCATGCAAGGTACATTGGACTTGGTCTGCTATCAACCGCAGCCCCTATACAAGTGCTAGATCATTCCTTCTAACACAGTCTATATATACTGCGTGTATAATGTCGAGATTGAGCTCCGTAGATGCATGCATGATATTGTTATAATACTTTGCTAGAACTCTACCTGTTGCATTGTATGTGCTTAACTTAACATTTAATTTCTCGTTACTTATTGGCCTGACAATGCGCACTGACATTTAACTATGAGTTCTTAGACACTTTCTTTGAAGAACTAGCATTCATGATTTTTGTTGACATCTATCAACTAGTGCCAAGAGATCATAATAATAGAACATAAAACACATGCATGTTTGTAATTAATCTGTAATTAAGGATGTAATTCAGATTCTTAAAACACATGCATGTTTGTAATTAATCTGTAATTAAGGATGTAATTCAGATTCTTCGTCATTTTCTTTCATGGTGAAATGGCCAAATGGGGCATATGGAGGCATGACATCGTAAAAATGCTTTTCGTCTGCGGCTAAGCCTGTTTTTGTTGCAATCAAGTGTGTGGCCTTACAAACGGCGGTACCACGCTGTGCTTTCAGCTCTTTATAGAGGACCATGATGCCCGGGTGACAGATGAACAAATTACATTCGGCTAACTGAGAGCTGCAGGCCCCGTACAGTTGTCCAGGACTCCAGGTATCATGATGAATCCACTGTATCATTGCACTAGCTAAGTTTCTGTTGAATGAACTCACAACGGTCTGCAATTATATTTTGTATGTGATTTACATAAGCACAGGACCTTTTATTTAATCAAAGAACTGTTTTGATTATCTCATATAAATATATATATAATTAATACTTCATGCCAACCTCCGATGCCTCAAGTTATTAGCTAATAACAGGCGGCAGTTGCATCACTTGACAGAAACTGAAAATATCTTCTCTGCTAGCTTGTCATGCAATACACAGGCCGGCTCCTGCCTCATTCCTTGATTATCATGCTGTGTCCTACCTTGAAATTTGTGCTGTCAGCCTTAGAGCATGCACCAAACTGATGAGGGACTAATTGCATATGTTAGCCTTAGCCATTAGCATTTAATCGATTATACTTCCAGAAACATGGTCAGTGCGAATTATGATGTCGATAACACTGGGGCGTAGGCATGCATTACAAAACATATGCTGTGCAAAGTATGATGCCACCTACTACCACTGTTAGGGGGCAACAAGAAATCCTTGTTTGATAAGACTGATCAAATTTGGGAACCCTCACATCATTCCGGTTTTCATTGCTTGCTTGCTAGCTAGCTGTTGATCAACTCATGATCAAAGAAAAGATATTTACAATGATGCAGTGAAAGCGACAGAACTTCACCTACATTAATTTGTGCGCTGCCTGAATTTTCTCTCCTTATAATCTACTAATCTGTACGTAAAAGTTTGCTAATAGTATGAACAATGCCACAACTTCTATATGCCCTGACCAACTTTACACTAGAATCCAACTGTAACTAACGGTATCATTAGCTGAGTCAAGGAAATCTACAGAGTAGCTAGTGTTGATTATTAATGATCATTGTAAATGTGTGTCAATTCAACAAGACCACATATATATAAATGATAAAGGCAAGGGTAGTGGTCAAATTCTTGGGGTACGGTAGGGCACGCATATATCTATAGATCTTTTCTTTTTGTTCAAGCAAAGAAAGTTCAAAAGCAAAGAAAGTTCAAAGCTTCACCTTTCTTCAGTAATAAAACCTACCTTTTTCAAGTTTACAAGGCCAGTGTCAAGGTACTAAAAATATATACTTTCTCCGGACACAAAAGATGTAATTTTTACTTGTCGATGAGCTAGTCAAACGATTTCAAGTTTGACCAAAATTATATAAAAAATACTAACATTTATAGTACAAAATAAGCACCATTAAATTAATTATGAAATATGTTTTCGTAGTAAACTTAATTGGAGACATAAATATTAATATCATTCATTATAAACTTGATCAAGTTAAGCTAGTTTGACTTGCATGAATCTCATAATTGCATTCTTTTGTGAATGGAGGGATCTTTTTTGTGAATAGGAAAAGAGAGCTCTCTATGCCTGCCTTCCATCTCAAAATAAATCAACTTTTATACTATCCAATTATGTATATAGCCAACTTCTATTCTGTCTAATTACGTAGAAGTTGATTTATTTTGGGACAGATGAGTACTTGTCAAAAGCATGCACTTCAATTCTTGAACAAGTTATTATTGTATCCATGTACATTGTCTTTTCTCTTCAAAATTTATATATCTTTGATGTGTACTTGACCAACAAACTATAGTACTTACATAGAAACATGAGCCGGAGTAGTTGAGCAAATAGATTTGTTATATTAATTGAATCCAATTATCTAGCATTGTGACTGCAAGAAAACAATGATGCGCTTTTGGTTTAGGGACCATGCACATGTGTCTACATCCAACAGTGCAGAACCCCTCAAGACCTAAAGATAGGTGTGTGCATAGGCAAGCGGAAAAGATTATGGTGGACACAGGGCCCCGCCGGTTGCGCAATTTGCTTGGCCTCGGCATCATGTTCCTCGCGGGCGAGTGACTATAATAATTCCACGCATACCGGCGCCGGCCCCTTCTGTTCGTTCGTTCGTTCGTTCCTCTCTCTCATCAGATCCATGCATCCATCACTTAGTCGATCACTTACTGGAACCAAACAACTGACACTGTTGGCTTAGCCAAAAATTTTTTTGTTTTTTTTATGAATGTTTGCTTAGCCATTAGTAGAGCTTTGAGATGGATGGCCATGGATCGAGGTCAAACAGACACGAGATGAGCTATGAGCCAAGGCACCGTTTAGATGCCAAAAATTTTGCCAAAATTTTCAGATTTCCCGTCACATCGAATCTTTGAACGCATGCATGAAGCATTAAATATAGATAAAAAAATAAAACTAATTACACAGTTTAGACGAAATAGACGAGACAAATCTTTTAAGCCTAATTAGACTATGATTGGATAATATTTGCCAAATAACAACGAAACTGCTACAGTAGCGTTTCGCCAAAAATTTTGCCAACTAAACAGCCCCAAGCCGGCCGGGGCACTAGGGCAGACAGCTGCTAGCTAGCTGCTAATGATCATGCAGGCTCAAGAGCGATCTCACGCGCGCTGATCCCGAGGGAAGAAGGAACCTGCCGCATGCGAGCTCGTCACTGTCGGCGACATTCCCTGATGACAATGGAGAATAATGCGCTTTTGCTCCCTGGGCGACACGTTTTCAGAGTCTTTCATTCAGCAAGGCTCGATCGCTAAACTGGTGTTAATTAATTAATTCCACCGGCTGTATGTGGTAGACCCACCGTCTCTTCTTGTCTGCTTTGTTTGCATTGGGCCAGGATTAGCTAGTGCGTGGTGCGGCATTAGGAAACAGCAGGCCAGTCGGATGCTCAGCTCGCTTTTCGTGTTATCCCTTGTGCTTCTTTTTTCTTTTTATGTCGATCGGCCAGATATTTGTGTGCTTCGTCAAGCGGCCTCCTCCTCCATGACTGTTGAGAACGTGAAACACCCCCAAGAAATTAAGTAGACAACCATATATTTTGCTGTTCGTTGTTCCTTCAGTCACAAACTAGGAAGTATTTATTGTACAATGGCATTAATACCTGCTGATGGCGATCTATAGATCAATTCCAGGTAAAACAATCTGAAAAAGAAAGCTACGACTAGTTTGTGATGGAATTGAGCAGGGACTTAACAACTTCGTTCCCTATATAGCTAGCTAGAGTAGTATAGTAGCACGCATATTGCTCAACATATCTATGATCTAGACCATGTTCTCTGGACCATCCATTTATTCGTTCAAATGAAGTACACTAGTAACTCATATTCGTCCATGTGAGTGCCAACGTTCGCAGCAGCCGATCACCACATATTCCATAAAGCGCTGCGCTTTTCCATCTGTCACTGCACACTTGGTGGCCGGCCGGCGTTCTTCATCCTCCTCTCCTTTTTTTTCCCCTTCTTAGCTTCCCCATCGGCCTGCCTGTGGTGGAATAACAGGAACAGCAGACCAGCCGGCCGGCTGATCGATCGGAAAGCTGTAACGGCACGCCATGTTCTTTGTGTGCTGAGGCCGCAGCTTATGACTTGTCCTCCCGTCCACCAAGCATGTAAACAGCATCTTCCCAAAAAGGGCACTTAACAATAACAGGATAAGCTTAGGCAGCTGTTACGCGTGTGCCGTACAGGTCTGCAAAATACAGTGTGTGGCCAGCGATTGATTGGTCCTCCAGGTATATATTTTACTCATGGTACCTATACTCCCACCGGTAGTGAGGTCTCTAGAAACTAGCTAGCTGCTTCCATCTTACTCGTACTACAACGTATTTTAAGCTATCTCTGAATCTAGCATTCTAGCTACTACAGGTATAGTGTAGTATACTGACTGTACATGTATATGGCGCAGGAACATATAGACGAGAGCACCGTAAAGTGGATGCAGACGTAGTACGTGTTCGTCGGAGAAGAAAAGGGCCGGCTCGCCCGGAGGTGCAAGCAACTAGCCAAGTTGCAGCACTGAATCTGGCGCTGTCTGATGGGGCGCCGGCCGCCACCGCCAGGACCCTACCATTGCAGATGAAACGATGCAACTCCCGGCCGGCAACCTCTGAAACTGGACACGTAGCGCGCGGCAGCTGGGACGGTCGCTGTCGTCGTCAGGGCAAAGGGGCAGAGATAGAGACGATCGATGGAGAGGCTTTACGTACAAGATACAGCAGCTAGCTAGTACGCAGTAGAGCTGGGACTTGGGCCGTGCCATTTGAGGACGGGTCATGGCACGGTTTTTTGGCACGACCCGAAGCACGGCATGACACGAAATATTTTGGGCCGTGCCGGCACGACACGAACACGAGGGTCGTGCCGTGTCCAGAATGTCGGCACGGCGGGCTACATGGCCCGGCCCGCATCTTAGACCGTGCTTGGGCCGGCACGGCACAAAAATGGCACGTACACAATTCTACAACTATACAATACAATTTTCTAGTATTTACTATACTAACTCTTATCTAATTATTGAATATATTATGAAAATCATTAAACTTTTATTAAAATAGTACACATAAGATATATATATATATATTTTATATCACGAGTGGAAAAAGAAAACTAGTAAAGATATTTTGAGGGCCGTGCTTGGGTCGGCACGACCCGAAGGCGTGCTAGCGTGCCACGGACCGTGCTTGGGCCGAAGAAAAGATTTACCGTGCCATATCGGCACGGCCCGACACCTCCCGTGCCTAGAGGGCACGACCCGAAGCGGCACGAAGCACGAGAGGGCCATGCCGTGCCGGCACGGCACGGCCCAAGTCCCACCTCTAGTACGCAGTACGCGCACACACACAGCTAGCGTCGATCGTCCTTGTACTCGACGGCGTTTAGGGCTACGAGGATCTCCACTTTGCAATGTGTGCGATCGCGCATGAGCTCCTTCTGACAGTCGGTTATGTTGCTTCGATCTGTACATGTGGCATGGCAGCAGTAGCAGAAGCTAGAAGGCACACAGCTAGCAATCACGAATTGGGGGCACAGACGTCGCGACGGGGACTGCCATGGACATGTGGTGCAGCCACAGCTATACCTTCTTCTTCAGTGTGTCGTCGTTGATGTGTTCTATGATCACGCAGAGATTCAGAAAGCAAGGTAGCTGTAAATATCTGGACCAGCGAGAGGGCAGCAAAGTCAAAAGCGGATCAGAACTTTCGGATGGGGCGTATGCTTTTCCGGCGATGCGACGGGCACTGCAATGGATGCTGTTTGCTCGATCCATCGGTACTTGATCGCAGCTGGAGATGGAGGGGAGGACCGGCGGAGGGGATATGCGTGCATGAAAGATGGATCCATCATCCATGGATGAAAAGCTCTTGGTGCGGCCATGAAGAACATTCACATTATGGCATGCATTTTGGAAACATGTACTACTCGAGTGATGTGTGTGGCATGCATGTCTTGGGGGGCTATACTGCTAGTAGCTACTCGGCTCTCGGTCGCTTTGTGGTTCACTTTCAATAGTGGGCCGGCACGGCGGCGGCGTGCGTATCTCTATCTTCTCCGGTGAGATGTGGTTACCACACAACAATACCCCACTGCTAGCTGCTGCTTAGTAAATTAAATTAGCTGACGAGATCATGTGTATCCTGAGGGCATCACCCTACCATGAAGACGGGCTAACCATCCCTATCAGATGAATATTACTTTACTATACTGCAGTTTGTATCATTAGCTAGCACTAGTAGCTACTGCAAATAGATTATTGTGTAACTGTCATGTACACAGACAGTGACACGTTGTCTTATGTTAGTTACTCCACTAGTAGTTTCTTGCATGTGATTTTCAGGAGGACGCACTGGCTTTGATTCTAAGCTTTGTTACAATGGACTGATGACCATAAAGATTGGTTAATTTTAGCATGCCAACTACTAGAAATCAGAGCAATGTAGTTCTTTATTTTCGCCTTCTGTTTAATTTTCGTAATGGTCAATAATGTTGAACACTATACTGTTTTCCTCTTGAGTTGTACTTTTACAGACAGATGCCTCTTTTTCGAAGAGGTCTGAATTAAGCCGAAACTTTTTTCGTTTATCTACACAACCTTTAGTCACTGCAAGCCCTCGCGCTCTTTTAATTTGCACTACCTTGAGTTGTAATTTGATTTAGACTTGAAATGAGAACAGACCACCGAACTCTGACCCGGATCGAGTCAATCAAATTACTGTGCTACTTGTACGTACGTTTACATGCAAATAGCGAGACAAAACTTCCCTTGGCATGCATGAGCCAAAAACTTTGGAGGCAAGAGTCACTCTCACTGATCACTGTCCGACGAACATGCGTGCATGCAAGTGCGCCATGCATCCTGCCAAAAACAGGCAGAAATAAACATGCAGAGAACAGAAACCAGCGATCGAGTGAACACGAGTATGCACGACACGTAGCGTGCCCCCGTAGGCCCGTACTTATCCGGCCGGCAGCAAAGTGGGGTGGGGCGGGGCGGGGCGGTGCAGTGCGGATGGGGACGGCTCGTCGATCGGCTGATGACCGCCGCCCACGCCTAGCCTCCTCTCGGCCATGCACGCCCGGGTCGCACCGAAAGACCATCCGCACGCCCGGGCCTCTCACGGCATGATTGGCCCCGGCCGGCCCCCAACGGATCGATCGATCGGAGTGTGCGCGACGCGCACCGCCAGCGCGCAATCCACAATCCAGCCACCCTGCCGGCCCGCGCTGAGAGACAGTCGATCACTTAACGCCGCCATGCAAAACTGAATCCACTGCGCTCGCTGCGGTATTGATCGAGCACATAATGTATACTGTTGTATGCACAAACTTTATAGTTCAACAGATAGGCCACCTACGGCCTGTCCTGCAATCTCGTTTTCGTTTGGTGAGGAAAGGCCGGTGGCAGGCATGCGCAAACAGCATACCACGGCAACATGTGTGAGATCCGAGGCGAGAGCGAGATCGATCCTGCGCCTGCGGCATCCTACTAGCTTGGCGTAAGCGGCAAAAAGGCTATAGGCTAGCTAGCCAACCACAGTGAAGCGCGCCTAGCAGCTTCGTCTATATATGACGACCCTATAAATCCGAGTAGTACATGAGTGTGTATGACAGTAACAGTACACTGCATGTGTAAGGCCCGGTTTGGTTTGCACATGTTAAAGTTTAACTTCCGTCACATCAATATTGCGGTAAATACATGGAGTACAAAATGTAGACTAATTGCATGCATGTCGGCATAGATTAGGAGTAATTTACGAGACGAATCTATTAAGCCTAATTAGTCCAAGATTAGAAACTTTTTGTCAAATAAGACGAAAGTGCTACAGTGTTTATTAAACTTTAACACCCAAACCAAACGGGCCTAAATACTAACTTGGTAGATAGCTACCGGCGGTACTGTCGTATCAGCTAACCTTGAAGGAAAAGGATGTTCTGCCTTTCCTTGTAATTAAAAGCAGTGGCGGATCTACAGGGGTCCGGGGGCTTCAGCCCCCTAATGGCTTGATTTACCACAAAAAAATACTGTAGCAAAAACCTTAAATCACCATTAAATTTTCATGCAAATCAACATCTCCATTGTTTTAGCCCCCCCTTGATTCTCATCCTGCATCCGCCACTGATTAAAAGCTATGTAGGTTGTGTTTAGATCCAAAATTTGATCCAAAGTTTGCCATCACATCGAATGTTTAGACACATGTATGGAGCATTAAATATAGATAAAAAATAACTAATTTCACAATTAGATAGAAAATCACGATACGAATCTTTCGAACCAAAGTAGTCCATGATTGGACACTATTTACCAAATAAAATCAAATATGTACAGTACATTTTCAGCATTTTCATCCCCAGCTAAACACAGCCGTAGTGTAGCTTGAGCTATAACGATGATGGTTGTTATAACTGTACTTGTAACGTGCTGAAATTGTAAAATGCTACTACTGCTCGACCTTCATCAAACTAGTCTTCAATTCAGCGTGCAGGAAGAAAGTGACTGGGAGCTGGACTGTTGGAGTATGTTTTTTTTGTTGGCTCAGCCCAGAGTGGCTGCCGGCAGCCCGGCACCACTGATGAATTTGGCGGCACGCTAGCTAGCTGATAACGAGCTAGTGTGTGATGTGCACGCATATAAGAGCCAGAATGCAATGCAAGCATGCCGATCTCTGCTCTAGCTAGTGGATGGAGGGGTGAACGGCAAGGGATGAAAATGAAATGGGCAAATAAATATCCAATTAATGCAGGTCATCACAAACAAGCCGTCAGGGAGCGATCATAGGCTGCTACAGGTTAGTATTGTTTTGGTCCTACGTGGCGGAACGCCGGGCGGCGGCGATGGCGTTTGGTGAAGCCAAAGGGACCGCACAACACGCAGGTTACGTTGGGCTGGCCGCTGGTCATCGAAAAAGTGCAAAAAGGGTAGGTGATGTATGATAGGGAGAGATAGATAGATATATATCGGATAGATAGATACTTGTGGCACACTCTTACCACTTTTGATAATACACATGTGATGTGAGCATCAAGCTTCTTCTTCTCCCGCCCGCGTTCCATCCATCCATCTCTTCCTTTCCTCATTATCCCTCTCATGCCATGCATGCATTCCTGCTCCTCGCGATGTACATGCTGTGTGTCCCTGCATGCATGGCCTCTTGCTCGATGCTTCCAGGCCATCATTGTGTAAAGCAACGAAAGAATGGAGTGAACGGGTTACACCTCTTGGGTCCCGGCTTCGTGTTATGTAGTTCAGGGAACAGCCCCCTGAGTGGCGATCCATACATGTTGGAGTTACAAGACTTGCTAGCCTATGCATGTACTAATGCTAGATACATTCAACCTCTACATGCCGAGGCGCCTGCTCAACAATTCTGAGCCTTGCGCTCGGTCATACAATGGACCTATGCTCTAACACCCCTGCTCAATCTTAACCGGCCACAAGGTTAAGATTATTCCTGAACACATTTACCTTGTTTGCAACAAGCGGTTTAGTAAAGCCATCAGCTAATTGATCAGCAGAGTTTATGAACCGGATCTCCAAGAGTTTTTGTGCAACTCTTTCTCGGACAAAATGGAAGTCAATCTCTATATGTTTTGTACGGGCATGAAAAACTGGATTTGCAGATAGATACTTAGCTCCAATGTTGTCACACCACAAACGAGCTGCGCGTGGATGCAAGATGCCTAGTTCATCAAGAAATTTTTGGATCCACATCACTTCTGCTGTAGCATTAGCCAATGCTTTGTACTCCGCTTCAGTGCTGGACCTTGAGACCGTGGCCTGCTTCTTGGCGCACCATGAGATGAGGTTGGGTCCAAGAAAAACAGCAAAACCACCTGTGGATCTTTGGTCATCAGGGCATCCTGCCCAATCGGCGTCACTGAAAGCACTTACCATCATGGAACGAGATGGTCTAAACTTGAGTCCCAGATTAGAGGAGCCCTGTACATATCTCAAAATGCGATTGACTGCACTCCAGTGAGTTGTAGTTGGTTCATGAAGGAACTGACAAACCTTGTTTACTGAGAATGAAATGTCTGGTCGTGTCAGGGTCAAGTATTGGAGAGCTCCCACAACACTTCTATATTTTGTGGCATCTTCTGAACTGAGTTTTACTCCATCGGTGATACTTAATTTTTCTGATGTGGCAAGTGGGGTAGTGACAGCTTTGCACTTTGCCATGCCCGCTCTCTTTATCACATCTGTGGCATACCTTCCTTGTGACAGTACCAAACCATCCCTTGATCTCTTTACTTCTATGCCCAAGAAGTAATGAAGATCACCAAGGTCCTTGAGTGCAAAATCACGTTCCAAATCCTTTAGAAGAGCATCAATGGCTTCTTTGGATGAACCGGCCACTATAATGTCATCAACATAGACTAGAACAAATAAAGTGTGCTTGCCTTGTGTATAATAAAATAGTGACGTATCCCCTTTCGATGGAATAAAACCGAGAGATTCAAGCTTCCCACATAGACGAGCGTACCATGCCCGTGGTGCTTGTTTGAGACCATAGAGTGCTTTGTCAAGCTTGCATACCCAATTTAGCCTGTCTTTACCAACATAGCCGGGAGGTTGACGCATGTAAACCTCCTCTTCAAGAATTCCATGAAGAAATGCATTTTGAACATCAAGCTACCGAAGAAACCATCCCTTGGAGACAGCAATGGACAAAATTAGTCGTATTGTGGCTGCCTTAACAACGGGGCCGAAAGTGTCCTCATAGTCGATCCCATATCGTTGCTTGAAGCCTTTTGCAACAAGTCTCGCCTTGTATCTGTCAATAGATCCATCTGATTTTCTCTTTACCTTGTAAACCCATTTGCAATCTATAAGATTCTTGCCTTGGGGAGCAGGGACTAGGTGTCATGTCTTGTTGCAGTGCAAAGCTTGAACTTCATTGTTCATGGCTGCAACCCAATGTGGATCATGGAGTGCTTCAGTAACCGTGGTAGGCTCCTCAGATGTTGCTGCTTGCATGCACCAACGCACGGTCCCGTCAGTGTGAATTTTTGGCTGTTTTATCCCTTGGGAGAGTCATGTTGTTGGTCGAGTTGACGTGGATGTAGCAACTGGTCCGGTGGCGGCGGTGGTAGAAGGAGCAGCGGATCGGGTGGCCACAGAGGAACCCGAGGAACGAATCTCTACAGCAGCGTCCATAGTGTCCGCTGTCGGGATGTCCTCCAGTGCCCCCGACGCGGTCAGCTGCACGGGAGGATCCTATCCCCCGGTGTGCAGATCGGAGTGTGCGGCGGTTGTGTCCGTAGACGATCCTACGGACGAGGACGCGACTGCGGTTGCAGCGCGATCATCGGGCGCCGATCCAGAGCCTGATGCGCCCGCGTCAGGAGATCTCGCATGCGGATCAGCAGGCAGATTAGCGCCGGGCTCCGCGCCACGGCTGTCCCCCCCCGGAGAGGCACAAGAAATCATAGCCATTTGCTTCCGTTTCTTCACCAATGGACGGAATTTTTGTTCCTACAGTAGTTTGGCAACCAGCAGAGCTTGACGCAACATTAGTATTGGAATTAGTAGAATGTCAATCATGCAAAATTGCATTCCCAAAGGAAGTAGAGTTTATGAGGGAGTTTGGAAGAAGGGACACTTTGTCTCTAAAACGAGCTCCAGCGTTTGGATGTAGTTCAACAAATGGGAAGATGTTTTCATCAAAGACAATATCACGAGAAATATAAACATGTCCTTCGGACGGATCCAAACACTTGAAACCTTTGTGAGAATTACTATAGCCAAGAAAAGCACATCGTTTTGAACGAAATTGAAGCTTTTTGGTGTTGTATGGACGGAGATTGGGCCAACATGCGCACCCAAAAATCATGAGAAAGGTATAGTCTGGTTCATGACCGAGAAGGCGTTCATAGGGTGTGTCATTCTAAATGATCTTAGATGGAAGACGATTAATAAGAAAAACGGCTGTAAGAAATGCGTCATCCCAAAATTTTAAAGACATGGAGGCATGAGCAAGAAGCGATAGCCCTATTTCAACAATGTGTCTATGCTTTCGTTCAGCGAATCCATTTTGTTGATGTGTGTGGGGACATGAAATTTGATGTTCTATTCCTATGCGCCGAAAAAAGGAATTCAAGGTTTGGTACTCGCCACCCCAATCTGATTGAACTTTTAATATCTTGCGACCAAATTGTCGTTCAACAAGATTTTGAAAGTCACTAAAACAAGAGAAAACTTCTGATTTGTGGCGCAACAAATAGATCCAAGTAAACTTTGAATGATCATCAATAAAGCTTACATAATAATTATTTTTCCCGACCGAAGTAGGTGCGGGTCCCCAAACATCAGAGAAAATCAAATCCAAAGGACAAGCTGAAACACTAGTGGACTTAGGATATGGCAGTTGGTGGCTCTTGCCCCGCTGACATGCATCACAGACTGCATTTTTATGTGGATCTTTAACAAATGGAAGATTGTATTTGCCTAGGATCTACTGGACTATTGTAGTAGAAGCATGACCTAGCCTAGCATGCCACAAAGATGACGATGGCTTGAATGCACCAAGAACTTGTTTATTTGATGATGGATTGAGGGGATAGAGGCCCCTTCAGATCTGCCGTGCAGGAGAGTCCTCTTGGTCCCCTGTTCCTTGATGAAAAAAATGATTAGGGTGAAATTCAAGAAAAGCATTGTTGTCACGAGCTAGGCGATGCACAGAAACTAGACTTTTGTTGGATGTTGGAACATGAAGAATATTATTAAGATGAATCTGGCTATGTGGGGAATGCAAAGTGCTTTGACGAACATGACTAATCTCCATACCTGCGCCATTGGTGGCGTGGACTTGCTCGTGGCCGGTGTACTTGTCGCGGATCGTCAGCTTCTCAAGATCCCCTATGATGTGGTCAGTCGCTCCGTTATCCATGTACCAGTTTGTGTCCACACCATAGGAGGAGGTTGCCACTGTTGCTGTCTTATGGGGGGACCGGTGAAGTTGGGATCAAACCTCTTGTAGCAGCGATACATAGGATGTCCTTCTCTGCCACACACCTGGCAGATCACGCCTGCCTGGAAGTTGATGCCACGTTCGCCGTCGTCGCCGCGACCACCTTTGGGACCACGACCAAATTGGCCACGGCCGCCACGGCCGCGCGCGAGAGTTGTTGGGGGCACCACCTCCCTGGCCGCCTTTAGCCGCCATGTTGACGGAGGACCGAGGGGAGCCCCCATTGTTCATCTCCTTGCGCTGCTCGTAGCTTGTGAGTTGGGTGTAGAGCTCCGTGACAGAGATCGGTTCCACCCTCGCCGTGACCGAAGTCACGACAGCGTCGTAGTCGTCGCCGAGACCGGTGAGGATGTAGGAGACGATCTCCTCGTCCTTGAGCTTCTTCCTGGCCGATGCCATCTCATCAGCCAGGCCTCGCATCTTGACGAAGTAGTCCACCATGGATGATGTTCCCTTGGAGGCGGTGGAGAGGGCCATGCGCGTCGCCATCATGTGCGCACGGGACTACGATGCATGCAATCCTTGAATGGCGGCCCACGGTTCCACCGCAGTCTTCGCCGTTAAGACCTGGGCAAAGATCTCTTTGGAGAGTGACAAAAAAAGATAGCTGCGGACTTGAGCGTCCTGCGCTACCCACTTGGCATGATCTGGATTCGGCTAAGGATTAGCCTTCTTGCCATCGGCAGTCGTGTCCGCCGGAAGAAACTCCGCCGGTGGTGCTGCTGTGGACTTGATGTACCCGGCGAGTTGGGCACCCTCTAGGGCAGTGGACACTTGAGCGTGCCACATGTTGTAGTTGCCTCGAGTCAGCTTCTCCGTAACAGCAAGGAGGAGGAAGGTGAGTGAGGCGGCGGTGGCAACCACGGCGGAGGAGGAGGAAGTTGCCATAGGATCTTTCCGTAAGGATTTTAGTGGCTCTGTATACCATGTAAAGCAACGAAAGAATGGAGTGAACGGGTTACACCTCTTGGGTCCCGGCTTCGTGTTATGTAGTTTAGGGAACAACCCCCTGAGTGGCGATCCATACATGTTGGAGTTACAAGACTTGCTAGCCTATGCATGTACTAATGCTAGATACATTCAACCTCTACATGCCGAGGCGCCTGCTCAACAATTCTGAGCCTTGCGCTCGGTCATACAATGGACCTATTCTTGCTATGCTCTAACACATTGCTCGATCGCCTCCATGCACTCCATTCCGATCCTGCCGTTCCAGGGCATGGAGAGCGCCATGGCGCAGAGTGCGTGGCTGCATGCCTCGCGCCTCGAACGAAAGCTCGATCGATCGAGCATGGCAATTAGTTGCCCGACAACCATTGCCATGGCAATGCTTCATTCGTGCATGCACGCGAGGTAGCTAGTCACGTCGACTACTAAAATAGTGAAATAGTATGTTGTAAAATAAAGGAAAAACTACTGAATATATATTGTAAAAGGAAAAACAGAAAATAGAAGGTAGTGCGTGATATCATTCGTCATCGTCGTCGATCGGCAGCTTCTTGATGACCTAAACAACCTTCTTCCTGCTTGAATCATGTGTAGGCAGTGGCAGCGCCCCCTGTCGATGCGCGTTCGTGTGCCATCGATGGATCTCGTGGACTAATAACCGGCGAAATGATCGGTCCTCCATCCAGTTGCTCATGACGACCAACAGACTTAAGAGACGAAATGATACGGCACACAAGAGTACACGACGCGGCAGCAGCAGATAGCTAGCTTGCTCATCATCGAGTGGGAGTTGTGTTCTTCGTCTCGGGGCCTAATGGCAGACAAAAGTGGATCGCTACCCATCCTATACGCAGCATTTCTCTTGATCAGACCCGGAGACCCGTTTTTCATTAAGAGGAAGATAGAACAACCAACACAACATTTCCATCATTCTAAAAAATTACAATTCTAATATAGTACCAAGTCACACTATTTTAAGTTTGACTAAATTTATATAAAACAAATCAATCTATATCTATATCTATACATAATACTAAAGAGCTAAAATTTTTGTCATAAAAAAATTCATCTAGTCTAATCACGAGTGTTTTCTCTACATTTGTTTCCGTCTCTGTTTCCTCTCCTGCTCTTTCAATCGCCCATCTTTTTTTTTCCTTTTCTATCTCTGTTTCCCCCTGCTCGGAGGTAGTATTCCGTATGTCGGGGTCTCTAAAAGGCCCTAGTTTGGTTTTGGTGGTTGAGTTACAACCTAGGTGGATTAATATATGTTTTTGATTTTAGATACACATGTGATTAGTCCACACTCTAATGGCACACTAAGTGTGACCAACACTTAAAGCCATGGTGGAAAGATGGCTTGGTCATGTTGCCAATGCTCAACTAGTGCTATGGAGGAGCTCATGCACGTGAGACATGACATGGAGTCATGTGGCTAGGTGAAGAAGATAAGCTAGAGACATGGCTTGGCTACAATAGACAAGGTTGCAAGTGTGAAGGGCAAACTAGAGGCTTAGGGGCGATGGACCGTTGAGGCGGTGATTGAGATGGCAACGGGTACCCAAAACTCGATGGGTTTTTACCCTATTAGAGCATGGGTCTGAGTCAATATCTCTACCATGGGTTTGTTAATGGTCAAAAGGCTAAACCAAGCGGGTCTACGGGTGTGAGTCTGGGAGTGTGGTACCCAAACCCATGAACCCACAGGTTTTTTTAAACTGAATCCATCATAGTACAGCAACTCATGTCAGTTCACAATACTCTAAATTTCTCAACTAGAATGGTCCATTTAGTGGTATATAAGACGCCATTCCCATTCCAAGCCCTAACCTAGCTCACTCGTTCCCCCCTTCCCCTATCCGGTCACAATATATGCAGTCGGTCACCAATATATTTTTGGATATTTAGTAAAAGCAACATTCATAAATATCATGAATGTTGTAATCAATCGACCATCCCTTAGATACCGATGATTTAGTAATCACAAATACATGTTGTTGATTTGTTTTATGTAACACCCTCGGTGTTACCGCGTCAAACAAGTCACTAAACATTTCATGAGCATCATGTTTATGTATTATTGCATGTGATCACTTGTGTAAATAAGGTCTTGCAACTTAAAACAATCAATGAAAATGTTAAAATGAAAGTATTCAATATTGCGCTTTATACCAAATAGAGGTGTAAACCAATTTTTATTGAACGAAAATGCTATAGAACATACTTTTGGCACGTTAATAAAGTTTGAAGTACGAACTTCATAGATGACCATGAAAGGTTTGATTCCGAGAATTGATATCGCGAGCTACTATTTCTAATAGCCTAGAAATAAAACTAGGAGCAAATTCAGCTTATGGACTTAGATTGTTTCCAAGTCTGTTGACAGCCAGACATGGTCATGTTTAGCTATTTATTTGGAGGAATTGGGCTAATGACTGGTGTAGGGTTATGGCTCAGTTTAGTAGCCTCATATACCACCTTGATTGTAGTGAAGTCGGTTTAGGGCTAGAAGGGACGGTTTGGTCGTGGTCTATGCTTTAATTTTCGTGTGTGGCACATTTTTGGACTAGCTCTTTGGGAAGCGCGGTCACCCCCTTAGGGGCGCGACGCCACCACGTCGGTCACTCTGCGCGTGCGCTGCCGCACAGGGCCAACCGCGACCGTGTTGCCTGGCTGTCTCTGGGCAGGCCACGTGGGGCCGCTGCTACTGCTCGCGCAGTTGAGCGCCGTGGCCACCTACCCCATGCGCTGCCACGCTGCCCCTGCCGCACACCGTGACGCAACCGCTGCCGCTGCCGCCGCGTCCGCGCCATGCGCCTCTACACCGCAGCTCCGCGGTCAAGCAGACCTCTATGCCCCGTCGAGCACGCGGCTAAGGCCGTCAACCACGTCTCGCCCGGGTAGAGGACTAACAGAGCCGAACCAGCCCCCTTTCCTCTGCCACCTTGACTATCAGAATTGCGTCATCAATTTGGCGTGGAGGAGGCTCCACCGTCTGATTCGACCAATCTAGGGCTCCGCCTGCGGGTCGCCTAGCTGTCCAACTTCTCCCTGCCTTGACTGGTGTCCGGTCGAGCGCTAATTTCGTGTTGCTCGCCGCCGGCCCAATAAAGCCACAGCGGCATATGTCGGGAGCAATCACCCATCCCCGTCCCGCTCGCGTTCAACCAACTGCACCGCAAGCATCGCCTCCACCTTCCCTCCACCCCGTGCACCTTTACCGCACCCTATCGCCTCACCGAAGTTGCTGACGCGGCTATGCCGCCGCGGTGCGCCGCCACACCCCTCAAGTCACACGCGGCCAGCCTCCTTCGCCACTCCCCAGCTTCAACGAGCGCTGCGGCCAAGCCCTGGGTAGGCCCTAGATGCTCTAGCTCTAGCCAGGCGGCTTCGCTAGGGCCTTAGGTGGCCAGAACGGCCGCGCCATCGCCGCGTGTGGCCGCTCATCGTGGCCACCAGCCCCGCGAGCTTTGCTTCTCCCGAACCTCCGCCTAATGTAGGCGTTTGAGCCACAGATGCAGGTCGGCCTGCTAGCCGGGCCGGTAGGGACCCTAGGTGGCCGCTGTGGCCGGCCAGTGCCGCCCGATGCTGCACCGGTGGGCAAGGGGACGTCGGGGACTTCCCCGTTGCGAGGAAGAGAAAAGGCGAGGACCTTCTCGCATATAACCCGACTGTAGGAATAGTGCTTGCAACGCTCGCGTAAAATAGGTTAAGTCTGGGGTCTCTTTTGCACTGGGTATTGGTGGGTGTAGCAGGTTGTGTTCTACGGCCACGGGGCATAGCTTGGTTGCACTGTTTTTCCGTCCGTGTCGATTAAGGACCGTCCGTTGTTTGGACCCTGGTCAAGTCACAGATTTATTATCCCGAACAAATACTTGCTTATGGGAGCGGGAAGGCTTGTTACTCTCTTGTCATGGGCTTCGGCTTTTTCTGGACCGACTGATTGGAGGCGGGGATAGGTGAAGGTCTAAGCACCACTTTGAGGTCGGGCCTCAAGTATGGGGGCTTGGAGTCTAAGTTCGGACAGGGACCTGGAACCTATGACAGGAGTAGAACGGGTTGGTCTCGTTTGTGCCTGGGGTGCAAGCGAGGTGTGTGTTTTTCGGGGTACCCAGCTGGGCACATTGATTCGCGAATCGCCGTTTCTACGTGACGGTACGGCTTGACTACGATCTGGCACCATAGTAGGAACTGACATATGAAAGATGGAAAATGATTCTGATTGCTCAACCCTTACTTGATAATAGAACATGTGCTTACGTAGTAGGTTGGATAATAAATTTAACATGGCTGCTAATAATCTAATGAAATAAGGACTCACTCTTAGTATTGCTTTCCGCAAACATGAACTCACAAGCTATAAAGCCTATCATAACCCTTGAGAGTCGGAAATATATTCCTAGTCGGCACTACAACAAATGGGACACTCTGTGACGAATAAATAATGACAATGGAGTTATCTGTCACTAAGACACTCTTTTTATGACGATTGACATGAGCCAGTCCATCTTAATGACAAATAAATATTCTCTGTCATTAAGTTCAACCCGAAATCGTCATAACCTATTTTACCATTGTGCTTGTGATGATGTGTACGACAATTTGTACTTGTCATAAATTGTAGTTGATTTTAAAAAAATGCCTACATATATAATCCACATTGGCATGCTTGGCCCACTAGCAAGGATGGGTCCTTGCTGCCACATGTGGAGAAGCATCCACACATGTTAGTATTAAAGCTAAAATTAGAGAAAGAGAGAAAACAAACAAGTTACTGTTAAATGTAAAATCTAGAAAAAGAAGCTTCCACACATGTTTGTATTAAAGGTAAAAATAAGAAAAGAAAGAAGCTTCTGCACGTGTTAGTATTAAAGGTAAGAATAAAAAATAAAGAAAACACACATGTTAGTATTATTATTAAAAAAAAAAGAAAACATGGCTCATGTGGGAATCGAACCCACACCATACAAAAAACCATCTTGACGTCTTACCACTGGAATACAATCTTGATCGACACACATACAAAAGCTAACTTTATTTATATTTGGAATGTGTGACTGCAAACAACTATTTAGCACTTGGGCTGGTTCCTCGCTCAGTGAAAATTTCACCACCCGTGAAAACTACCGCCGCCCCAGCAGCTAACTAGCTAGACCATTTTGGACGAAGTCCCTCTTTTGTCTGAGAACCAATTACACTGCCGCACCACAGGTCAGGGTATTCCAATAAAATATGTAGGCATATCTCCTCGCATACAAATGAGGGGCTGACATCCCCATTGAACCCTAGCCAAAACATTTGGTACTCCTAGCTGACACCCGCCTCATCTCTCCGAGCTTGCCATCCCCAGTCCCCAATCACGTCCATCCCAAGGCCAAGATGGCTCCAGGAAGTAAGGTGCGAGCAAAGGCGCGACCACCCCAGGTAATATCGTAAGGATCCATCCATTGTTGCTGCGAGATTTGAGTTTTTTGAGTAGCAATAAGGTTTTAGGGCTGCAATGGGGAGAGGGGGTGCAGTTCTGGGAGGAGTAGGGAGAAGAGAGGGGGCACCACTTTCTATTGGTGGAGGAAGAGAATGATTGGATCAGAGTGCTACTGAGGAAGGTGCAGGGGCACTAGTCTAAGTGTGGGATTGGAGCAGCATGCTGGAATTGAATCTGCAGATCTGCTGCTAATGGTGGAGTAGAGGGGATCAATCTTTCAAATAAATAAGTAGTTATTGAGATTGCTAAAATCAGTGACTTTATAAATCTACATGATTTGGGTGAAGAAAATCTATTTCTTTTAATATAGCACATCAACTTCTGAAGGCTGATATTTGGGTGATGTTTTTATATAAAACTTAGCATATGGATGGTTGGATTTAGGAACTTGGCATATGGATGGTTGGATTTAGGAACTATTTGGTAGTTCAAGGAAAATTAGATTGTTTAATATTATCTTGTTGTTGTGACTTCCATGAACAACTTACTGCTTATGAGGAGCAATTTGTAGCTGTCTTAGCTCTGTTTGCCATCTCATTTGTAGGTATAAAAATGATTGTACCACGCATTATCTGTTTATCATGGACATTTGCTTACTATTTTTTTTCTAAATGGTTGTACAGAAGCACCATTAACTGAATATGAAAAGATGAGGGACAAAGAAATAATGAAGAACAACCAAAAGATGGCATCACTTGGCATTCGAGGAATAGCAAACCAAATGAAGACAAAAAGTGCAAGGAGCAAGGACAATGGTCCTGAGCTTTCAGGATCTTTATTCAACCCTCAGGGTAGTGATGGTGGTGAGGACAATGAGGGCTCTGAATAAGAGATAACTAGCAAGGTACTAATAGTTCTTAGTATTAGAATGTTTCCTATATTAATGCTAGTCCTTAGTATTTTTTCTATATATTTTTTTATTTTGGTCTAATTAGTCCTTAGTATTTTTTCTATAATTCTTTTTATTTTGGTCTAATTATTCTTGTTTGATGCCTATTGAGGTTTCTCAGGTTGCTAAGGATGCCCAAGATAGTGTTAACTTCTCTGCTAGAGGTTCAAGAACATTAAAGAGAGTGGTAACACCTCAGCAACAAGAGGGAATTACTAGAGTCACTAGGCAAACAACCGCTGCTACCCTAAGAATTACCGTTGCCACAAGTGATGAAGTGGTGCCTACTGCTAGTGCAAGCCAAAATGAGGACATAATCCACCTTAGTGATCCATGCAAGTCCATCCTAGATTGGGGTTTCTATTTCACATAGAAGCTTTTGTTCTTTACCGTGTGCTGAACTACAGTGCACAACTGATCTACTTAGTGATTGCAGTGCAGAACTACAGTGTAGGTAGTGCTGAATGCTGAACTGCAGTCATGTAGTGTTGTACTAGCATGTGCCAAATGCTGATACTGAACTGCAGTGCACATAGAAGCTATTACTTTTAATTTGACACATTAATGTTTGAATGCTGATATTTTTTATGTGATCATAATATGGACTTAGCATATGGATGGTTGATTTAGACAGGGAGTAATCTGACCTTAGCATTTGTGCTTCCTCTATAACTTGTTATCTATATTTTTCTTTGCTTATCTCCTTTTTCTTCGCTTAACTCCATAAATGAAACAATGTTAGGTACAATAATTCCAATGACACAAGAGGTGCAAAGAGGAGTAACTATGGGCAAAGAATTGGACTGTTTAACCAGAGGGTTAGGCAACAAGATGTGAATCCATTTAACTAAAGGGAAGAGAAATCTAGAGGCACCTATGCAAGCCGCAAAGCTTGCATCCGAAGGTGGGATCACACTTAGGAATCATATACCTATATTTCCACACTGGAAGGAGTACAAGGCTGAGGAGAATGAGGATCAAATTGATAACTATATTGGCAAATTAGCTGTAAGTCTAACTATTTGACATGTCTAATCTAAGTTCATCATGTCCTTTCCATTCTTAACTCTAAATTTGATTATTATTACTAGTCCAAATTTGACATGAAAATCAAGGCTAAGCCAGTGAAAGATGCATGTGTTGATATGCTGAAGCGTGGACAGCGGCAGAGAAGGTATACACTGAAGAAAAAGTACTTTGACAGGGTTTCGGCAAATCAAGTTAGGACTATGTCACCTGTGAGCTGTATGAGTGATGACCAATGGAGAGCATTGGTGGAGATGTGGTCATCCCCAAAGCACAAGGTATAAAACATATGTACTAGCATGATATAGTTTTTTTAGTATTTACTGTTTTTGTTACTCCATAATACAATGTGTGATCTACAGGAGAAGAGTTTGAAGATATCTAAGTTGTTTTGTAACAAATGGGATTTGTAGTCCTTAATCTAATATACACAAGGAAAAAGTATAAACCTTAGTGTGCTTGCAAATCTCAGTTCAGAGGAGCATCTATCATTTGTAGTGTAACTTGATGTAATCTGTATCTCATAAAATCTCTATTTAGAATTTTGAAACATGCCATCATCTTGATAACTTTTCTGTTATGTAAAGTCGCCTTTGTTCTTCGATCCTGCTTGTAACATATTCATTTCCATTATGTTTTTCATGAAAGTAGCATGTTGTAGTATTTTTTTGAAGTATTTACTATTTCCATTACTTTTACACAATCTGTGATTTATAGGATAAGTGTGTCAAGAACCAACTTAATCATGAGAAAGTCCAATTTCAGCAGCGAACAGGCTCTTGGTGCTACATTGCATGTGCCTATGTTGTGGTAAGAAAGTAACCATATGATGTGTGATCTTGTGGATTAAGTTTTAATTTCCTGATTGTTGTATAATTTGTGGTAAGAAAGTAACCATATGATGTCATGATTCTTGTCATTTCAGAAGCAAGAAAAGTATAAAGATACAGAGCCCACTGCAATTGATTTGTTCAAGGTCACACACTGCAGTAAGAAGACTAGTTTTTGTGAACCTGTGAAGAATGCTATTGTAAGTACTAGTTTCCTTTCTTTTACCTCATGTACCTGAAAGCAAACCTGAGAACATGTAAGATTGAGTCTGAATGGTTGTATTGCTAGGCTTCTATGGAAACAATTCAGGCTGAATCACTACAAGAAGGACAGCAGCCAAAGTCTGATATTCAAGTTGTTGCCCAAGTTCTGCCACAGTCTAGTACATTCCTTCAAAATATCGGTCTTCAATATAGCTCTGGAACAAGCTCAAGGGATGTTGTTGCTTCACGAGTGCAAGAGCTACAAGCTTAACTTGAGTCTGAGAAGCAAGAAAAGTCGGGACTTCAGCTACAAGTAGACACCTTAAAGATGTATGCAGAAGAATCTGAGGCAACAATGCAAAGCAATCAGAGGAGATCCAAAATTTGAAGAAGGCACAAGAAGAAAACAACAATCTCCTTCGCCAGCTCATAAGCTTCAAACAGGTTCAGTTGACTCCTCCCTAAACCTTCAGTAATCTTGTGGGTGTGCTGGATGACTTTTGGCGAGCAATTAGAGGTCCTCTTGGAATACTTTTGTGCCTGTACTATTTCAGCTTGATGTGGGCGTGAACTATTTGACATTAGGACCTATTTTGTGGATGCTGGATGACTTTTGATCAGTCATTGGAGGTCTTCTTGGATTACTTTTGTGGCTGTAATGTTTCAACTTGAAATGGGCTTGAACTATTCAACACTAGGACCTATTTTGTATGAGTTAGTTCTTTGTTCTTGCTGGACCTAATTTGGTGAATGGTGAATGCTTATGTATGACTATCAAACTGATGTAATGTTTCAGTGAATGCAAATGTATGGCTAGCATGTTAAATTGTGTTAATTGCTGACTGTAATATTAACTATGAAAAAATCAGATTTGGTTGCATGAAAAAAATAGCCCAAAGAAAAGTTTAAATGGGCCAAGCCCAAACAAAAGTCCCACATAGATGTTCATGTGGTAGTGGCCAAGTCAACTTTTCATGATGTTTGCTATGACGATCTTAGTTGTCATAAATGTTTATGACCAAAATATATTGGTCATTAAATTAATGACGATATTCTTTCCATCATCATAGAAGGTCCCTAGAGACGCACCTTCTGTGACCATAGTGTTTTCGTCACTAAATCGTCATAGATTATGTGTTACGACAAATAAAGCTCTATTGGTGACAATTATTGATCGTCACTGAAGGTCCCCTGTGTTGTAGTGCGGGTAAGTCTTGCGAGTACATTGTGTACTCAGGGTTTATTTACCCTTGTTGCAGGTGCTGCTTGAGAAGCTAGCTGTCGTGTGAAGGATTCTTCTGGTGGGCACAGACGGATCATTGTACCGCTCCGCTAGATGTTATTTTTTCGATGTTTAATTTATCGCACTCTGAACTTTGGTACTTTAATAAAGAATTTCTGAGGCTCTTTGTTGTTTGAAATGGACTAAATATTATAAGCTTGCACTCATTATTGGATCCCGGATGT
The DNA here is from genome assembly GCA_038087645.1 of Saccharum hybrid cultivar R570. Taxonomy (NCBI): domain Eukaryota; kingdom Viridiplantae; phylum Streptophyta; class Magnoliopsida; order Poales; family Poaceae; genus Saccharum; species Saccharum hybrid cultivar. The sequence goes on along the minus strand of JAQSUU010000012.1, from coordinate 35,475,373 downwards.
AAAATTATGGAATGTTTTGAGTCCTCCCTTGGGATGTGCTCGACGGAACTGTCTGGTACTTAGTGTCTAGTGGAAGACAAGTACCTCTAAAAGTGTGTTAATTCGGGCGGTTCTGCCACATTTTACAAAGGCTTTGTATATATTATGAAGATATCAAATGGCATGGAAATCAATTTTGAGTTATTATAAGAAAAACTAGAAAAAAAAATCCATGACACGGGGGGAAATTAATTTTTTGATATCAAATGACAACCTTCAATCCATGGCACATTTGCTTGAGGTGTCATCATCTAGTTGGGCCTTGTGAAGAGAAATGAGCCCACGTTGGTTAGCTTTCAATTGTTAATGTCCAGTCTCAAGCGTCACTCATAGTGTGTTGTTACCACGTCGCCTAGCCAAAGAATTTTTCCTCTCCTAAACTTTAGTCCCGTCACATCAAAATGTTTGGACACATGCATAGAGTATTAAATATAGACTAATTATAAAACTAAATACATAGATTGAGACTAATTTGCGAGATTAATTTTTTAAGCCTAATTAGTCAATGATTTACCAATATGGTGCTACAGTAAACATGTGCTAATGACGGATTAATTAGACTTAATAAATTTATCTCGCGGATTACTAAGGACTTCTATAATTTATTTTATTATTACTATCCAAACATTCGACGTGACACCCCATGTAACACTCGATGTGATACCTCTAAACTTTAGTCCCTAGATTTAAACACCCCTAATGGCATCTAGGGAAGCAGCTGAAGCTCTATTGTTCTACTACATGCTGGCCGTTTGGTTTTTGGCAAAGACAAATTAATTTTGGATACGTTATTCGTCGGATACTTGGCATATCATATTTGTATCCGATATCTATGAAATGAATTCGAATATTGTTTTTGATATCCAAATAAAATATTTGATATTTGAGAATAATATTCAAATTAATATTTGAGACCCTCTTGGATATCTTGGAATAATATCCAAATTAATGTTTGAGGCCCTTTCAACGGTCAGTTGTCAAAAAATTAGTGAGGCCAGTCTCAGTGAGAGTTTCATCCACATCCGTATTTAATGAGGTGCCATGTAGGCATTTGATGATGTGATACTATATTTAAGAAAAGAGAGAGAAGAGATGAGTTTTTGGGATGAAACTCTCCTGGCACAGTTACCAACTCACAATGAGTCATGGAATTAAATGTCAATGAAACTATGCATTGAGAGTGATTGTTTCATTCAAATTACATTGCATTCTATCTGATGTGGTATTTTTGGAAACAACACTATGAAACTCTCCACTAGTATGATTGCTATCACGGGCATGAGTGACATGTGGGTACCCGTGGGTCTAGGCACAAAATGAACCCATGATAGGTCTTGGGTTTTTTGATGGGTAGGTTTTATTTTCATGGGCATGGGTTTGGGATGACAAAACCCAGCAGGTTTATACCCATTGCCATCTCTAACCGGTGAAGCATGAGCAGAGAGCTTGGTGTCGATGGACCAAAACAACGGTGAAGAGCAAACGAAGTTGTGGTCGATGAACCAATTAGGCCACGTGATGACATAAAGTGGATCATATCATCTACATGGTATAAGTCATGGAAGACTGAAAGGACCTAGATGGCTAGAGAGGGTGGATAGCCTATAAAAATTTCTCTACAAATCCACAAACACTAGAGCAAAGGTTGATTAGTATAATATGAAGCCCTACTAGCAACTACTTGCTCTAACTCTATTTCACCTAATGCAAGCCCCTACACAATACTAGTAGCTTGGTCTCTAATCTATGTCACAATACCACACAAGATACAACTAGCAAGAACTAGCTACAACTAACAAGAGCTACTAAAGAAGCAACTACAACTAGTTACTATTCTAGAGCTAGTCAAACAACTACCACGCAAGCAAGATATGAATGTAAATGCGAGAGTGTGAGTAGTGTGCAAACCAAAGGGGCAAAAGATAACCCAAGATGTATCCCCAAGGTTCGGTTGCTTGCCGATAACCTACGTCCTCGTTGTAGTGAGTCCCTACTTGATGGTTCATGAGCTAACTAGCGTGACAAACTAGACCCACCAAGGGTGGCGTAAGAACCATCCAAATGCTGCACCCCAACTAGCCATGATTTCACTAGAGTTGCTCTTCACAATCTCCCGTGGGGATGAGCACATAAGAGCCCCTTACAAACTTGATCGGAGCCGGCAACAAACTAATAGTTGCTCAATGATTTACAACTGCTCCAAGCCGTTTAGGTGGTGACAACCACCAAGAGTAACAAGAAAAGTGTAGCTCAATCGATCACTAGGGCCACTTGATGCAAGAATTCAATGCAAATTCACTAGGATCACACCCAGTCTCAATTTGGATGAAGCACTAGGCAAAGAGATGAGTAAAAGGTGTTTGCACAATCTCACAAGGGTGTTAGATCAGTTAGAGTCCTAGGAGAGACGGCCATGAGCCGAGCAACCACTGTTTATAACCCCCAAGCTGAGCTATCCGTTGGAGTAGCTCACTGTGCAGAACTCAGGGGCATCAGATCGTAAGATGCACCCCATCGGACCAAATAGCGTAATACCCCATCAGACCGTCAGATACACCCCATTGGGTCAAATAGCGTAATACCCTGCGTCCAGCATGGCGTGTTGCCTTGCGTCGGATTGATGTGTATGCTGATGATACAAGGGGTGCCCCTGCCTCTCTTTATATAGTGCAGAGGGCAGGCACATAATCTAGTTTGGTCGATTGCAACGGAAGAGTTCTAATCCTATTACAGAGATAGACTTTCCAATAATCCAACTAGGTTGGTCCTTCTTGTCTTGGAGAGCATGCCACCTTATCTCATGCCTTCAAGCTGATCGTGGGTCGACCAATCTCCTTGCCAAGTAGTCAGCCCTCTGGGGAACACTTAGGATCTTGGTCCGTGTTGACGGTAGTTATCTACCATATTAAACCGTCAACATAACTTAAATAAATGCTTGAAATAGATCACCAATAGAAACTTAGGGGTATAAACTAACAATTTTCATAAATTTTGGTGAATCTGTATTTTCTACAGGGTATATTCAGAAAACCAAAAAGAGGGATCAAAACGTCAAAAAGAACTTACCTTAATCGCGATGAAAACTATTCTAGAAGACTCCAGAGGACTCTAGGAGGCAACCCCCCGAGGCAGAGCCTGAGAGGCTACCAGGTGGGGCCAACCAGCCCCACCCAGGTGCCGCCCGGTCCCTGGTGGTGGCCCTCGCCTGTCAGCTTCTGGAATGTTCCTCCACCGCCTCCCTAAACTGCATCTACGCCGTCCTTCAAGTCGGTTTGATCCAATGACTCATGTTGGACCCTCTGGGCTATATAAGGAGACCCCAACCCCCTAAGGCATCAAGTCATTTGAGATCAAATCATCCAGAGCTAGAAACTCTAATATCCTCATAGTTCCTCTAGTTTCTAGGGCATAGCTAGTAAGGCTAGGTCTAGAGGGAGGCAAGCAGATCTTCGGTTGGATTTCCGACATCGTCTAGAGCTTGGTTCGGTATAATTCTTGTACCCCTCTCTCATTGTATCTCCATTATTTTTATATGCTTTGGTACAATTGTCAAGACAATATAGTATTTATCTTATTCATGTTCTTGGTTGCAATATTCATTGTCTACTTTGATTATATGCTTAGTATAATTAGTTTATCATTATGTTTATGCATAAGTTCATATAGCATTCACCCTAACAAGATACCATGGGTGGGTGGTTGTTGACGGTAGATAAGTGTCAATTTTAACCGTCAACGAAGCATGGAAAAGGATCTAAAACATAATTACCACATAGATATAGGGGGTCTACTAATAGAATTCTATGAGTTTTGGTGAATGCCTATTTATACAGGGTGTCTGCTGAAAAGAACCAAGGAAGGCTCACATGTCAGGTTTACATAGAGACAAAAGGGCCACGAATAACTTTTCTGTAATCTAGAAGGTACGAGAAGGCTCTGGACCAAACAGGAGGCGAAACCGGCTCGGAAGCCGGGCGGGCGCCCAAGCCCCTGGGCGGCCGCCCCACCCAGGTGGCCAATCAGGCTCCATCTCCTAGATCCTGCCTCCACCGCCTTTGAGGATGAATATTAATCGTAGATCAAGGTCGATTTGATTCGAGGACTGTGGTGCTTCTTAGAGGGCTATATAAGCAAAGCCCCTAGCCCCTGGAGGAGGAATCCCATGAAACCCTAATTCATTTGCTCCAGTTGGGATCAGCTGAGAGGGGTCCCTTGAATGGATATCCTCTCCATAGCTAGCCATCAAGAGAAGATTAGTCCTCATTAGGATCTAGTTTTAGCATAATAGAGAGATAGAGAGAGAGAGAAGAGCTGGGGGTGGTGTCGGCCTGTCGGTGCTCCCTCTCTGGCTTGTACTTCGACGGATTCAGGCTTCTCCGAGTCTGTATCTGGGATACATCTGGTAATTGATCTTTATTCAAGTGTTTATCTTACTCTTTTGTTCATTGGTTCACAGTTCTTTTGATTGCTCTAGTTCTTGTTAGCGCTCTAAATTAGAGTAGTAATTGTTAGCATAAGCGTGGTGCTTAGGCTATCGGTTACTTGTGTTTGCGCCCTATTCTTTGGTTGTGTGGTAGTTACGGGAGGTGACAGCCCTGTCCACATCGATTTGAGTAGGTTCTTAAATTAGTAGGACCGTAGTCACGTCGGTAGAGTTATCCTTAGTGGTGCTTTCCCGTCTAGCGGTGTCCCGAAGTGAACATTAGAAGGACATTTGAATCATAACCTTGTTTTGCATAGGATCATTACCATAGGAATCCTCTCTACCCATCATGTCGGTGTTCGGACCCGAGGGGGTCCTAAACCAACGAGTAAATGCTGCGTGTCTCTTTCCTGGATGGTGATGCAAGGAGAACACACGGGGGTTTATCCTGGTTCGGGCAAAAGAAGGCCCTACGTCCAGCGGGGGGGAGATGTTTGTATTTCCTTGCACCGAGGTGCTCGTGTAGGGGTTACAAGCATGCGAGAGAGGGTGTCGAGCCCAAGTCTCAAAGAGAAAAGAGGGAAAAGGCGGTTGCTTGAGATGTCGATCTTCTGTTTTGTGTTTTTCGTTCCGTCTTCCTTCCCCCTCCGTTGAACCCTGGCCTACCCTTTTATAGGGTGAGGGAAGGCCAAGACGACGGGGAGCCTTGAGGTGATGTTTTGTCGATTCCTGTTGAGTTGACTGTAGCGACGTGCCTAGGGAATGGTCGGCCATCCCTAGACACCCTGACGTTGTGGGAGACAAGATGGCGAAATGACCCAGAGCGCCATGCCATACCATCCTTTGAACTAAGTCGAGCGTCGGGGCTGGGTCGAGGCCGGGTCGAGGCCGGATGGATAAGGCCGAACCCCTGATATCGCGGAGAACGGGCCTTGTCTTATCCTCCCTCGAGGGTGATTGATGGTGAACAGTGCGCGGTAAGGTGGGTATAGTGACGGGTTTCATCTCCCATCACGGGATGGGCGATAAAACAGTGAGATCTGACACGGGTATTGTTCCCACGTCGATCCTGGCCGCAGCCATGCCGGTAGGTGGTAGTAGGTAACTACATTGAATGCTATGGCTTTTGTCCTGGGGTAGGCAAAGAAAAGGTGTCGAGGTGCTCGGTCCGGGCTCACGCGAGTCGGAGTTCTCCCCAGCGGGCGGTCGAGCCTCGCGCGGGTCGGAGAGCTGTCGAAGTACCTCTCGGCACGGGATAGGGCGCGGTCGAGGCGCCCCGTCGAGCGGGGCTCGTACGAGTCGGAGCTGGGGCGCGGTCGAGGCGCCCCGTCGAGCGGGCCTCGTACGAGACTGACTGGGTACGCGGTCGAGGCGGGCTATCTTTTATTGCGGTTCCGGTCGTGTTAGTTTTTTGGCGATAGGTGCGGGTACCCCCGTACTGTTGGTACCGATAGTAGCCCCCGAGCCTTTGGGTGAGTGTGTGATCACTCTCCCAGAGGTTGGTCAGAATTGGAGTCGTAGCGCCGTGATTTTTTCCGGCGGGGGCGCGCGAGCGCACCCACCGGGTGTAGCCCCCGAGGCCTCGGTGGAGTATTGAGACTCCTCCGAGGTCTTGTACGCGTTTGATTGGGGAACGATTCATTGTGGTCAAGCCTCCGAGCCTCGCGCGCGCGAGGTCGATCAGGGTCCCGGCCGTCTTTTGCGACCCTCACGCTCCTTTTCTGAAAAAGGAGGAGGGGTGGAGAACGACGTACTACCCTCGTTTGGGCGCGAGTTCCGACGATCTCCGGTGAGCTGCTAGCGGGGGAATTCGAGTGAGAGCCCGTGCCCCGTTCGTTAGGGGTCGGCTAGTGGCCCGGAGGCGCCCTCAAAGATGCCAAGAAGTGGTCGTGTGGATCTCGATTCCCTTCGATAGGATTCGAGGGCTCGATGCCTCCCCCGGAGGGATTCCTATGATGACCTTCTCCTTCGGCCTCGAATACGTTCTGGGGTGCCTCGAGAGCATGGCTCGAGCCCTTGGCCATGTACGGGCGCACCCTGGGTCGTCCCTAACTCTGTTGCTCGAGGGTAGCTGTCGAACCCTGTTCGAGGGCCAGCTTTCGCTCCCTCGAGACTTATTCCGGGGCTCGGGGCCCGTTTCTGCGGTCGGGACCCTGAGCCTCGCGCGCACGAGGTCGATCAAAGTCCCGGTCGTCTTTTGCGACCCTCACGCTCCTTTTCTAAAAAAAGGAGGAGGGGTGGAGAACGCCGTACTACCCTCGTTTGGGCGCGAGTTCCGACGATCTCCGGTGAGCTGCTAGCGGGGGAATTCGAGTGAGAGCCCGTGCCCCGTTCGTTAGAGGTCGGCTAGTGGCCCGTAGGCGCCCTCAAAGATGCCAAGAAGTGGTCGTGTGGATCTCGATTCCCTTCGACAGGATTCGAGGGCTCGATGCCTCCCCCGGAGGGATTCCTACGACGACCTTCTCCTTCGGCCTCGAATACGTCCTGGGGTGCCTCGAGAGCGTGGCTCGAGCCCTTGGCCATGTATGGGCGCACCCTGGGTCGTCCCTAACTCTGTTGCTCGAGGGCAGCTGTCGAACCCTGTTTGAGGGCCAGCTTTCGCTCCCTCGAGACTTATTGCGGGCTTCGGGCCCATTTTCCACATACCTAGGGATATTCGTCCGCGGATCCCTCCCTCGTTTGTTAGCCAGACGCGTCTTTTGGGGAGGCGAGATCGGCGCGGTAGTGGGCGACGTGGCGTGTGGTCACGACGTGGGGGACGGCCACGTGCCTGACTCCCGCGAGATGTAAGGAAACGGTTAGGTGAGCGCATTTAATGCGGGAAACTGTTCCTACCTTCTCGCACGGCCGTTGGGCTTCCGCCTGGGCATATAAAGTTAAGTCCTAGGGGTCCGCGTTCCCCACCGGTCCCTTGCGTTCCTGCAATCTTCTGCCTCAGACAATCTTTGCCTTATCGCGTTCTCCGCCCGCGTCGTCGCCGCCACCGCATCCTTTCCATCCGTCCCCCCTCCGACAGCACCGATGGCAGGGAAGAGCCAGATCCTCCCCGCCGACGACTGGGCCGCCTCCTCGGTGACAGAGAGGAGGTTGGAAGAGTTGGTCGAGGATGGGCTGCTGCGGCCAAGGACGAGCCGGTCGCAGCCGGAGTGGATGGCGCCGCCCCCTGCCCGCCGGGAACCGGTGCCCCCTGTAGGGTATGTGGTGAGCTTCGTCTGCTTCCACGAGCGGGGGTTTGGCGTGCCGGCGTCGGTCTTTATGCGTGCACTCCTCCACCACTACTGGGTGGAGCTTCACCATCTTTCCCCCAACGCCGTCGCGCAGCCGCCATCTTCGCGGCGGTCTGCGAGGGCTACCTTGGGGTGGAGCCGCAGTGGAACCTGTGGCTTCACCTTTTCAAGGCCGAGCTCTTTGCGAAGAGGGCAGGGGAGAAGGGCGTCCTGTGCGTGGCTCGAGTGGGGAGCTACGTGCTGCAGGTGAGGTCGGGTCAGGCGGATCTGTACATCCCGGCCCGCCTCATCTCTTCGAACAGTGGGTGGCACGATGGTTGGTTCTACCTTCGTAATGATGAAAATCAGTTGCCGAGGTACACCGGCCGCGTGTTGACCGCTCGAGAGGAGCGCTGGTCGTACGGAGTGCCGGAGGCCGAGAAGCCACGCTTGGACCCGCTGCTGGCAGCGCTGCAGCAGCTTCGCCTTCGGGGCTTGACGGCTGCGGCGGTGGCAGCGACCTTCCATCGCCGCAGAGTGATGCCGCTGTGCCGGCGTCGTCTCCGTCTGGACCAGATGACTCCGGAGGCAAATCTGGAGGGGACCCGGATGTCCCATGAATCCCTCGCCCTCGAGGAGGTCCTCCGATGAGCGCGCCGGATGGTTGGGAACTTCAAGGCGGAGGAGGCCAACCGGGTTCCCATGAGGCCTACCGAAGGGTTCGAGTCCGTGGTACGTATCCCGGGGCTGAGATGTTGCTATTTTCGTTTATCTGTGGATTTCACTGATGTGGTCAAGACCGGCGTATAGGATCTGTCGGCGTTGCGGGAAATGCGTTCACCAGTCCCGGAGGACCGGCCCACCCGGGAGGCTCGGCGCCTGCATGCTTCCCAAAAGAAGTAGACCAAGGAGACGGCCAAGAAGTGGGCGATCCGCAAGGCCAAAGAGGCAGAGGCGTTGAAGAAGCTTCGACGCTAGCAGACCATCGACGGGGTCCCCCTGGCGCCGTCGCCTTCCGAGACGGTCTCGGGGGAGGACGACGACAGCAGCGGCGAAGACGACGATGCCCTGTCGCGATATGAGATCGTGACTAGGCTTGGGGACCTTCCCGACATTCGCCCCCTGCTGGAGCCCATCGGGGGGGCGTCCTTCTCGGTCGTCGTAGTCGAGGAGCCCGAGGGAAAGAAGGCGGAGAAGGAGACGGGCCCCTCGACAGGAGGGGCCGCTTTACCCCGGACCCGTCGAGAGGGGTCAACAGGGACGTCCGCACCAGCCCAGGCCCTGCAGGCTCGGGCAGGGGCTGGGACGGCAGTACCGGCGTCGTCATCGGCGGCGGCGTCGGCAGGCGTAAGAACCCGAGGCCAGCTGGCCTCGGAGGCATAGAGGGCGCAGGGCGGTGCGTCGGCCGGGGCTCCCAGGAGTGCTCGGCCTGCTGGTGAGGCCGCCGCGAGGCCACCATCGGCCGTCCCGGGAGGCTCGGGTCGCGCGGGGTTGAGGCACTTGGTGCCGATTTCCGGGTAAGTATCTCAGCTTGGTTGTCCTGCTTTTCTTTGGATCCATTGGCTGACGTTTCTTCTCACTTTGCAGGCTAAAGCGGAAGGCGGAGCCGATGGGGCTTACCCCCGTGAAGTCGCTGCGGGCCAGCGCCGTTGTCCTTAACCGGACGGCAGAGCAGGATGCGGCCTGGGTCTGGGAGGTCGAGGCCGCGAAGGGGCGCCTACGACAATGGCAGGGGTCAGTCGACGCCGCGGTGGTTGCTGGCCCAGAGCCTGCTGTCGAGGGGTCTGAACTGGCAGAGGTAGCGGTGCTTGATACGGTCGAGACGGGGCCCAGGTCGTCGGCGACGACCGAGGCTGCCGTTGAGGTCGCGACGGGCGAGGCACCCGTCCACGACGCGGAGCGGGCGGGCGCGGACGTGACCATAGAGGAGGTCGCGTCGGCGTCAGGACAGGAGGCGGCCCTAGCGAGGGGGTCGCGGCCGCACCAAGACCCGTTGGCAGGGCCAGCGGGCATGGTGCAGGGCGGGGCGGTCGAGCCCCTATCCGGAGCACCGGAAGAAGAGGTGCCGGCTCCGGAGGTGCCAACGGTCGAGGCGCGGGTACCGGAGCCATCGTCGGTCATGGCGCCGGCCCTGGATGTGCCGGCGGTCGTTGGTGCCCGTCCTCACCTTACCCTCGACGACATCCCCCTGGACAAAGGAAAACAAGCGATGGGGGTCGAGGGGGGTGAGGTTGCAGATCAGGCCGGTGCCTCGACGGCCGTTGGAGAGGTGAACACTGCGGACGAGGCCGGTCCTTCCGCGGGACCGGGAGACGCCCCGGCCGGGTCGTCCTCGTCGTGGCCCAACATCGCCGCGCTGGCGATAGCGCGGGTAGAGATGGAGCTGCCGAGGTGGGGGGGCGTCCCTTCAGTTTAGGGACGCTACGAACCCCGACGCCGAGCCTATTTTTGTCTTGAGTGACAAAGATGAGGTGCACCGATGGGAATACCTCGAGGGCGTCCGCCAGCATCTTGATCGGTTGCTCCGAGTGGCGTCCGATGCCGTGCGGAGTATGGGAGATGCCACCGAGGTATGATCGACCCGTCGGCTTTCTCCGTAGTTTTCTTGGTGTCTTTTTCCCTCGGCTTTGTGACCTTTTCGGATTGCGTTCAGGAGCTGAAGGAGTACTCCCGCCGCAAGTCGCTCTTCATTCGGGATGAGAGTGGCGTGTGGGGCGCGCTGTCCTAGCAACGGGTTCTGGTCGAGGAGGCCCAGAAACGGCTATCCGATCGAAACGCCGAGATGGCTGAGCTGCGCGTCGCGTACGCGGTGGTGAAAGAAGAAGCGACGCAGGCACGGGCGGCCGAGGCCGTGATGCGCACTGGCATGGACAAGGCTCGGGAGGAGGCTGCCCAGGCCCGCAGGGATCTCGAGCCCCTGTCATGCGGGTGAAGGAGCTCGAGGAGGATGTCTCCTAGGTTAGCCTTCAGCGCGACACCCTCAACGTCGAGGTCATGACACTGAAGGGAGCCGTCCAAGAGAAGGACGCAGCTCTCGAGTCTGCTCGGTAGGAGATCGAGGCGCTAAAGGCAGCCATCAGCGACAAGGACAGCGCCTTCCTGGGGCTCGAGCGAACGTGCGGGGGGCTTCGTAACGAGGTCGTGGGCCTGCATACCCATATCGAGGGTAAGTGTGATTGTCACGGCCACGACGTTGAAGGCCCCGCGTTGGGTATTAATTTGTTTGTCGTGTTTCAGAGCTGGAGAGAGAGAATCGAGAGGCCCAATCTTCTGCCAACTCCTTCCAGAGCCTCCTCGAAGCCGAGATCCGGAGGACCCAACTTCTCCAGGGCGCGATCACCACCGTATGCGACAGCCTGGGGGTCGAGCCCGACGCCGACACCGGGGAAGATGTTCCGGGGAACTCCTTCGTCCGCCGGATGGTGGCGCTGGGCCGCCTTGCCCGGGAGAAGATACGGGACGGCCTCCATCACGGCGTGAAGAGGGCGCTGGCCGTCGTCCGTTCAGGGTTTGTGTTTGACATGAATCTCGTCGCCGAGGGCTTCGTCACAGACCCAGATCGGACAGACGAGGAGAACGTGGATGCTTGCGTGGAGCTGATCGAAGCCGCCGAAGAGCCAGGAAGCCGTCTGGCCTCGCTTTTTGAAGCCGAGGTGGTTTCGCCTGCCGACGACGCGGGCCTGTGAGCCAAATCTAGGCATGAAGGCCCATGTAATGAATTAGTATTTTGAATTTTGGTCGTGGCGGCCGCGGAGGCCTTAAAAACTTGAAACATAAACCGGTTCGTGGTTGATTTAGTTTTATTCGAGCTTTTCTTCCCTTTATCGCTCGGACCGTGTTCTCGCGTGATTTACTTAGCACGCAGCTGCACCCTTTGGGCGTAAGGGAGCGAGTGGAGGTACCGTAGCCTCGGAGGCGTAAGTGATCTCGCGGCTCAACTGCCCTCGAGCTTCAGGGTGATGTTGCGGCCTTGAAAATCGTGTGAGAGCCTGATCTAAGCGACAGGGGGTATGTTCTTTTTTAAATTTAGGAGCCGTTGTTTAGATCTTCCTATCGTGAAGGCGTACCTCTAAAAGGTGTAAGGGGTGAGTGGAGGTACCGTAGCCTCGGAGGCGTAGGTGATGCTCTAGACTCGAGAGCCCTCTCGAACCTTAGGGTGCTCTTTCAGCGAAGTCGATCTAAGAAGCGGTTCTTAAATTTTAAAAAAGAACATAAGTTTTTTCGGGGACCGGGGGTTCCCCCCTTGCAGCCCCCGAGGGAGGGTCAACTCTGGGAGTGCAGGGTCGATCCTTCCTCATTACGAAACGAAAGTTTGAACATCGCTGTATTCTTTATTGACGAAAAAGAAAATACAGAGCCTCGAGGCTTTTTATGGAAAGAAACGACGTAGCTGTTCAATGTTCCAAGCGTTGGTGAGGATTTCGCCCTTCTCATTGGATAGCTTGTAGGTGCCCGGCTTTAGTACTTCTGCGATGATGTACGGCCCTTCCCATGGTGGTGTGAGCTTGTGCCGTCCCTTGGTGTTCTGGTTCCGCCGTAGCACCAAGTCGCCGACGTTGAGGTCACGCTTGCGGACGTGTCTGTCGTGGTAGCATCGGAGACCCTGCTGGTACCTGGCAGAATGCAACAGAGCCACATCTCGGGCTTCCTCGAGCTGGTCGAGGGCGTCCTGTCTTGTGGCGTCGTTATATCTTTCGTTGTATGCCTTCAACCTTGGGGATCCGTATTCTATATCGGTTGGTAGCATAGCCTCAGACCCGTAGACTAAGAAGAACGGAGTGAACCCCGTGGCTCGACTCGGCGTTGTTCTTAGGCTCCACATGACCGAGGGTAGCTCGACAGCCCATCTTTTGCCATGTTTGTTTAATTTGTCAAAGATTCTGGGCTTCAGGCCTTATAGTACCATGCCGTTGGCACGTTCCACCTGACCGTTTGTTTTTGGATGAGCCACGGCTGACCAGAGCACTCAGATGTGGTGGTTGTCGCAGAAATCCAAAAACTTTCGGCCAGTGAACTGGGTGCCATTGTCTGTGATGATACAGTTGGGGACCCCAAAGCGATGAATAATGTCAGTGAAGAAGAGCACAGCTTGCTCGGACCTGATGCTGGTGATAGGGCGGGCCTCGATCCACTTGGAGAACTTGTCGATGGCGACGAGCAGGTGAGTGAAGCCACTAGTTGTTCTTTTCAGTGGTCCGACAAGGTCGAGCCCCCAAACGGCAAACGGCCATGTGATGGGGATAGTTTGCAAGGCATGTGCCGGAAGATGGGTTTGTCTCGCATAGTACTGACAACCCTCGTAGGAGCGTACTAGCTTGACAGCGTCGGAGACCGCGGTCGGCCAATAGAATCCTTGTCGAAAGGCGTTTCCGACGAGGGTTCGAGGTGCTGCGTGGTGACCGCAAGCCCCCGAGTGAAGATCGCCGAGCAGATTCCTGCCTTGCTCTTTTGTGATGCAACGTTGGAGGATACCAGTAGGGCTACGGCGGTAGAGCTCTCTGCTGTCGCCCACGATCACAAAAGTTTTGGCCTGGCGTGCGATCCGTCGAGCCTCAGTCTTATCCGAGGGGAGGTCCCCTTGGCCGAGGTAGTCGAGGTACGGGATGCGTCAGTCAGGCTCGAGGTCAGACGGTGGCATTAGGTCTTCCACCTGCATGGCTTCAGCCCCGGTCGAGGGGGCTTCTACCTCAGGTGGAGGGTCGAGCAACGCCCCGTCGACCCCCTCGTCTGGCCTGAGGTCGATGGATGGGTGCTGAAGGTCTTTCGTGAAGACGTCCGGTGGAACTGTGGCTCGACTGGACGCGATTTTTGCCAGTTCATCAGCGGCCTCATTATACCTACGTGCGATGTGGTTGAGCTCGAGGCCGTGAAACTTGTCCTCGAGGCGTCGTACTTCTTGGTAGTAGGCCTCCATCTTGGGGTCACGACAGCTCGAGCTCTTCATGACCTGATCGATCACGAGTTGGGAGTCGCCTCGGACGTCAAGGTGTCGGACCCCGAGCTCGACGGCGATTCTCAACCCCGTGATGAGTGCCTCGTACTCGGCGACGTTGTTAGACGCAGGGAAATGAAGCCGGACGACGTAGCGCATGTGAATCCCGAGGGGTGAGACGAAGAGCAAGCCCGCGCCTGCTCCCGTTTTCATTAATGACCCATTGAAGTACATGGTCCACAGCTCCGCCCGAAGCTGTGCAGGGGGGAGTTGCGTGTCAGTCCACTCAGCCAGAAAGTCTGCTAACACCTGTGACTTGATAGCCTTTCGCGGCGCATAGGACAATGTCTCGCCTATGAGTTCGACCGCCCATTTGGCAACCCTACCCGAGGCTTCCCGGTTCTGGGCTATCTCTCCTAAGGGGAAAGAAGAAACCACAGTAATCGGGTGACCCTGGAAGTAGTGTCGGAGCTTGCGCCGCGTCAAGATGACAGCATATAGCAGTTTCTGGATCTGTGGGGATCGACACTTTGTTTCTGAGAGCACCTCGCTAATGAAATAGACCGGCCTCTGGATGAGCAAGGTACGTGCCTCCTCGGCCCGCTCGACAACCAGGGCAGCACTGACTACTTGTGATGTCGCGGCGACATAGAGTAGGAGTGGCTCCCCCGGGGTTGGAGGGACGAGGATCGGTGAGTTAGAGAGGGTGGCTTTGAGTTTCGTGAGAGCCTCCTCAGCCTCAAGGTTCCAGGAAAAATTGTCCGATTTCTTCAAGAGACGGTACAGAGGGAGTGCTTTTTCGCCAAGGCGCGAAATGAAACGGCTGAGTGCCGCCAAGCAACCTGTGACCCTCTGTACGCCTTTTAGATCTCGGATAGGGCCCATCTTGGTTATCACAGAGATTTTTTCAGGGTTGGCCTCGATGCCGCGTTTGGATACGATAAACCCTAAAAGCATACCTCGTGGGACGCCGAAGACACATTTCTCTGGATTGAGTCTGATGTTTTTTGACCTGAGGCACTTGAATGCAACGTCGAGGTCGCTGACCAGATCGTCGGCTTGTTGGGTTTTGACCACGATGTCGTCGACGTAAGCTTCGACGGTCGACCCAATGTGCTTCCCGAAAACATGTTGCATGCATCGCTGGTACGTTGCTCCCGCGTTCCGGAGACCGAAGGGCATCGTAACGTAGCAATACATGCCGAATGGGGTGATGAATGAAGTCGCGAGCTGGTCGGACTCCTTCATTTTGATTTGGTGGTAGCCGGAGTATGCATCTAAGAATGAGAGAGTTTCACATCCCGCAGTGGAATCAACGATTTGGTCAATGCGTGGCAAAGGAAAGGGAACTTTCGGACATGCTTTATTTAAACCGGTATAGTCTACGCACATCCTCCATTTCCCATTCTTTTTCCTAACTAATACAGGATTAGCTAGCCACTCGGGATAATGAACCTCCTTGATGAACTCGGCCTCCAACAGTTTGTGTATCTCCTCGCCGATGACCCTGCGTTTCTCCTCATCGAAGCGACGTAGGCGTTGCTTCACCGGTTTGGATCCGGCCCGGATCTCCAAGGCGTGCTCGGCGACTTCCCTGGGTATGCCTGGCATATCCGAGGGACTCCACGCAAAGATGTCGACGTTTGCGTGGAGAAAGTCGACGAGCACTGCTTCCTATTTAGGATCGAGGGTGGCACTGATGCTCAGTGCCTTTCCCTTGGGATCAGCGGGGTCGAGGGGTACGAGTTTGACATCTTCGGCGGGCTCGAAGCTGCCGGCATGGCATTTTGGGTCGGGAATAGCATTGGCAAGACCGTCGAGGTCTGCAGCCAAGATCGCCGACTCCAAAATAGCCTTGCCGTGTTCGACGCACTCGACGTCGCACTCGTAGGCATGTTCATACGAAAGCCCTACAGTGATGACACCGTTTGGACCCGGCATTTTGAGCTTGAGGTAGGTGTAGTTCGGGATCGCCATGAACCGAGCGTAGCATGGGCGTCCCAGGATAGCGTGGTACGTTCCACGGAATCCGACCACTTCAAAAGTGAGAGTCTCCTTTCTGAAGTTGGCCGGTGTGCCAAAACAAATAGGCAGATCGACCCGCCCGAGGGGTTCCGCCCGTTTCCCTGGCACGACTCCGTGGAAGCCCCCAACGCTAGGTTGGAGGTGCGCTCTCTCGACCCCCAGAAGGTCGAGGGTCTAGGAGTAGATGATGTTGAGGCTGCTTCCGCCGTCCATGAGCACCTTGGTGAGGCGTGTGTTGGCGATGACGGGGTCAACAACGAGTGGATAGACCCCCGGGTTGGGGACGTAGTCTGGGTGGTCGTCATGGTCGAAAGTGATGGCCACCGCGGACCAATCAAGGAAGCGGGGTACTGCCGATTGTACGGAGAAGACCTCGCGCCGTTCTCGCTTGCGCTGGCGCGTAGAGAGGCAGGTCGAGGGCCCTCCGTAGATCATGAAGCAGTCGTGGATCTCGGGAAATTCCCCGTCCTTGTTGTCACCCTTAGGGTCCTCCTTGTCGTCCTTCTTGGCGCTGGCACCCCCGAAGTACCTGCGCAGCATGTGACAATCCTCGAGGTTATGGTTAATGAGTCCCTTGTGGTGGGGACATGGTTCTTTGAGCATTTTGTCGAAGACGCCCCCGCCGGGGGGCCTCGAGGTTTCTTGTGCTCGGTAGCAGCGACGAGCTCGTCGGCCGGGGCCTCGAGCTTGCCCTGCTGGCCTTTCTTCTTCTTACGGTTGTTTCTCTTGGGGCCTCGGGTGGAACTCGCGGGATCGTCGACCTTCTGCTCCCCCCTTTCTGAGTCGCCACCAAAGATTGCACCAACCGCCTCCTCACCGGCGGCGAAGTTGGTGACGATGTCCATCAATCCGTTGGCAGTGAGTGGGGTGTTACGGCCCAATTCTCGGACCAACTCCTTACAGGTGGTGCCGGAGACAAAGGCCGTAATTACGTCGGAGTCGGTGATGTTGGGGAGCTCGGTACGCTGCCGGGAGAAGCGTCAGAGGTAGTCCCGGAGGGATTCATCTGGTTTCTGCTTGCAGCTCCGGAGGTCCCACGAGTTGCCGGGGCGCATGTAGGTCCCCTTGAAATTTCCCTCGAACACCCTCACGAGATCGTCCCAGTCGTGGATCTGCCGAGGTGGGAGATCCTCGAGCCAGGCTCGGGCGGTGTCGGAGAGGAACAGGGGGAGTTGTCGAATGATGACCCGGTCGTCGGTGGCCCCGCCCAACTGACACGCCAAGCGGAAATTGGCGAGCCAAAGTTCGGGTTTGGTTTCGCCGTTGTACTTGGTGAGAGTCGTGGGGGGGCGGAACCGAGCCGGGGGCACTGTCTCACGGATTGCCTTACTGAAGACCCGAGGACCCGGGGGCTCAGGTGAAGGGCTACGATCTTCCGAGCTGTCGTAGCGTCCGCTCCTGTGGACGTGGTAGCCTCGAGCCACACCGTCACCGTGCTTGCGCGTGCGGCGCTCGACGATGTTGCCACGGGTGTCTCGAGGCTCGCGGTCGTTGTCGGTGGGCTCAGGGGCCGGTGCTACCCGGTTTCGCCGGGTAGGCTCGGGGTGAACCGAGGCTTCTCTCTCCTGTCGGGAAGGCTCGAGGATCCGCTCCGAGGCTGCCTCGCGTCGCCTCGAGGCAGAGCTCTTGGCCTGCTGCATGGCGGCGGTCTCGAGGAGTTCTCCGATTTCATCTCGAGCCCGACGGGCGTCGGGGTTTGATGGCTCGGGCATGTTGCGGAGGAGCATGGCGGCGGCGACGACGTTTTGGCTGGCTCGGGCGAAAACCGGGGGGTCAACCACCCGGTCTTCGTCGATGAGACGGTTGACGTCGCGAGCTCTCTCGCGAGCTCTCCCGCCAAGTGCGTGTTCTGCACGCTCACGCTCGAGAGTTTGTTGGAGTAGATCCAGGTTTTCCCGTTCCTCATCAAGCCTGTCCTGCAACTCGCAAATCTGTTCGAGCTGCGCTCCTTGATCCACAAGGAACTAAGGCTCATCTCGCTCGGCAGGAAGCTCGGCATGAGGTGGCGTGTGCCTTCCTTCGACTGGCTCTTCGTCCTCTGACTCCGAAGTGCTTTCAACGTCGATGTTGAAGCACTCGCGGGTCGGATCATAGGTGTCGTCAGCCGAGTCAGAGTCAGGAGCGCCAAAGTAGTAATATGACGGGGGAATGTGTGGCCGTTGCCAATCGTCACTGAGGCGACGACGTAAAGAAGCAGTCACACGGGGCTCTGTTTCCGGTGTCTCTATAGAGTCTCGATAATCAGAAGCCGGTGTGGATGCAACGAGGTCCAGAGCGGAGCGTAGATGGTGCCCGGGGAGTTCCTCATAAGCACTCATGCGGGTGCTCACGGAGGATGCGTACACCCGGGCAACCGAGTCTAGCCCAAACGGGAATGGTGATGAAGATGTCGCTGCCCGTGCTGAGATGGATGCTCCGGACAGTGGTGTCTCACCGGACAGGGGAGCGGCAGGATTTTCCATCGGCATGTCACCCTCGGCCAAGCTCGTCCTTCCCAAACCTTCCAAAAGGAGGTCTAGGCTGGCGCCTGGCTGGGGGGTGCCGGACCAGGGGACCCCATCGCCCTCCGCGGGGTGAAGACGGTGGCTGTACCGGGCTCGTCGTCGTCGGGCGGCCCGCACCCGCCTGGAGCGACGGTGCCGGTGGATTGCTCCCCTGGGTTGGGAGAGCTCGTAGTCCTCGTCGGTTGGGTGCCTGGGCGGAAGTAGGACCATGTCGTAGCCAGAGCCGAGCGACATGAACTCCAAACTCCCGAACCAGATCACCGTGGCCAACGGGATAGGGCGTTCGGGGTTAGCCATCCAGGAAGAAAGGCGAGAAAGCGACGTTTTCACGCAGCGATCCCCTACCTGGCGCGCCAACTGTCAGTGTTCGGACCCGAGGGGGTCCTAAACCAACGAGTAAATGCTGTGTGTCTCTTTCCTGGATGGTGATGCAAGGAGAACACACAGGGGTTTATCCTGGTTCGGGCAAAAGAAGGCCCTATGTCCAGCGGGGGGGAGATGTTTGTATTTCCTTGCACCGAGGTCCTCGTGTAGGGGTTACAAGCATGCGAGAGAGGGTGTCGAGCCCAAGTCTCAAAGAGAAAAGAGGGAAAAGGCGGCTGCTTGAGATGTCGATCTTCTATTTTGTGTTTTTCGTTCCGTCTTCCTTCCCCCTCCGTTGAACCCTGGCCTGCCCTTTTATAGGGTGAGGGAAGGCCAAGACGACGGGGAGCCTTGAGGTGATGTTTTGTCGATTCCTGTTGAGTTGACTGTAGCGACGTGCCTAGGGAATGGCCGGCCATCCCTGGACACCCTGACGTTGTGGGAGACAAGATGGCGAAATGACCCAGAGCGCCATACCATACCGTCCTTTGAACTAAGTCGAGCGTCGGGGCTGGGTCGAGGCCGGGTCGAGGCCGGATGGATAAGGCCGAACCCCTGATATCGCGGAGAACGGGCCTTGTCTTATCCTCCCTCGAGGGTGATTGATGGTGAACAGTGCGCGGTAAGGTGGGTATAGTGACGGGTTTCACCTCCCATCACGGGATGGGCGATAAAACAGTGAGATCTGACACGGGTATTGTTCCTACGTCGATCCTGGCCGCAGCCATGCCGGTAGGTGGTAGTAGGTAACCGCATTGAATGCTATGGCTTTTGTCCTGGGGTAGGCAAAGAAAAGGTGTCGAGGTGCTCGGTCTGGGCTCACGCGAGTCGGAGTTCTCCCTAGCGGGCGGTCGAGCCTCGCGTGGGTCGGAGAGCTGTCGAAGTACCTCTCGACACGGGATGGGGCGCGGTCGAGGCGCCCCGTCGAGCGGGCCTCGTACGAGTCAGAGCCGGGGCGTGGTCGAGGCGCCCCGTCGAGCGGGCCTCGTACGAGTCGGAGCCGGGGCGCGGTCGAGGCGCCCCGTCGAGCGGGCCTCGTACGAGTCGGAGTCGGGGCGCGGTCGAGGCGCCCCGTCGAGCGGGCCTCGTACGAGTCGGAGCCAGGGCGCGGTCGAGGCGCCCCGTCGAGCGGGCCTCGTACGAGACTGACTGGGTACGCGGTCGAGGCGGGCTATCTTTTATTGCGGTTTCGGTCGTGTTTGTTTTTTGGCGATAGGTGCGGGTACCCCCGTACTGTTGGTACCGACACATCATATCTTAACCTTGATTGCTACCCTTGGATAAACTAGTGGTTAGGCGGCTCACACACGTTTCCCTGTGGATACGATATTTAAAACCCTCCGGGTGAAAGCTACAACGGTATCCGTGCGCTTGCGGATTTATCTATGTGCGTTAAAAATACCAACAAGCTTTCTAGCACCGTTGCCGGAGAAACGATTGTTGTGATTTGTCAAACCAAATTTGTCCTTGTATCTTTCCTTTTCAAGCATGGATAACATCACTCCTATCAATCAATATGCTGCTCTCACGGGTGCGCAACTAGAGCCACCGGAATCTTCCAAACCTATCCTTACACCTGGCTATGAGTTACGTCCATGTTTGATAAATATGGTCCAGGACCATTCATTCTCAGGAGAAGACGATGAAAACCCACACACACACCTATGGGAATTTGAGCTAATTTGTGCATGCTTACAAATTGAGGGCATGTCACATGAAACATTAAGATGGAATCTATTTCCGTTCTCTTTAACAGGAAAAGCTAGACACTGGTATTCCCGAACCATAGGGAGTGTACAAGGAGATTGGGGAACTTTACGCTCTAGCTTTTGCTTACATTTCTTTCTCATTCTCTCTGTGGTTAAACTTTGAACAAAGGTTCTAACTTTTGAACAAGAAGAAAAAGAATCTCTAGGTGCGGCTTGGGCACGTTTTAATGACCTAGTCAATTGTGGCCCCGACCTTTCCATTCAAGACCAAATGCTCTTGCAACACTTTTATGTGGGTCTTAGTAGAAAAATCGCACAACTTCTTGATACATCCTCTAGAGGTTCTTTCTTGCATCTCTCTGCTAGTGAAGGAAGAGAGATCCTTACAAAAATCCTTTAAAACACCCCTTACACTAGCATTCGTGATGATCCCCCAGAAGACGTAGTTGAGACAGCTCCTGAGGAAGAACCTATGATAGTTGAGCCTAAACCTTTAGCTACTCCACTTGAAGCCTCAACTATCCTCCAAGTTCTTGAACCGCTGAAGGAGGAAGAAATTCCACTTTCGGAAGACATGTTTGAATTCAAGGAAGATCTTTTCTCCAATTTTGGAAACACCTCGAATTATTCTGCAATAAGGAAATCTTCGGCACCGTCTGCACCTAACCAGCACCTTTACGATCCAATCGAAGATAAGTTCCTTAAAAATACCATGAAGGAGTTGACAACAATTATAAGCAATGATTGGTTAAGAGAATTTGAGCTTTCTCATGAAGTCATTCGTCTAGATTCTCCTTCCACCTCTATTAGTTGTCAGATTAATCAAACCTCCTTCGATGCTCTTTACAATCCAGTTGTAGGAGTAAATATCATGTCTAAATATTTTGCACATACACTTTTTGAAGACATGAAATTAACTCCAACGACTAGGCTTCTAACAAGTCTCTCAGGCCAAATCCTTCCCAGTGAAGGAATCTTCCACCTCATCCCTATCAAAGTAGACGAAACCAAGGTGTACCTTAGTTTCTATATTTTTGATACTTAGGAATTCGACCTTTTGATTGGGCATCCAATAGAGAGACTTATCCATGAAGGAAGAAAGGGGAGTGTAAATGTACATCTTGGGAAAAGCTTAAATCTTTCCATTCCTATCACCCAATCACTCCACACCAAGATGGAGTTAAGCCCCGAGCAAGAACCAATGGAGGAGATAATGGCAATGTCTCTCCTAGAATAATCTAACAAAGATCTCAAAGAAGTCGCCCAAGATTTCATCAAAGAGGTAGAACAACCGTGAAATCCTTTCATTTTGGATGAAACTCAGGAACCGCCAAAATCCCCCATTGAGCTCAAACTCCTTCCTTCGGGATTGAAATACGCTTTTCTAAATGACGACAAGGAGTCTCCTGTGATAATTAGTGATAAACTTTCTGAATATGAGACCATCCGACTCCTTACTATTTTAGAAAAGCATCGTTCTGCTTTTGGCTACTCACTCCAAGACCTCAAGGGGATTAGTCCTGCTCTTTGCACTCATCGCATCCCTATAGACCCAGCTTATACACCATCTAGGGAGCCCCAACGTAGGCTTAATAATGCGATGCGGGATGTTGTTAAGAAAGAGGTTTTAAAACTCCTACATGCAAGGATAATCTATCCCGTGCCACATAGTGAGTGGGTAAGCCCGGTGCAAGTTGTAAGCAAGAAAGGGGGTATGACTGTGGTAAAAAAATAAGAGAAATGAATTGATCCCACAACGAACCGTCATTGGATGGCGGATGTGCATCGATTACCAAAAACTTAACAAGGCAACAAAGAAAGATCACTTCCCATTACCCTTCATTGATGAGATGCTAGAACGGCTTGCAAAACACTCTTTCTTTTGTTTCCTTGATGGGTATTCTGGTTACCATCAAATCCCGATCCATCCT
This sequence comes from Saccharum hybrid cultivar R570, assembly GCA_038087645.1. Lineage (NCBI taxonomy): Eukaryota > Viridiplantae > Streptophyta > Magnoliopsida > Poales > Poaceae > Saccharum > Saccharum hybrid cultivar. The sequence continues at coordinate 35,453,241 of JAQSUU010000012.1, read as the reverse complement.
GATGACCAAAGCAAAACCACTTTCACTTGTCCCTATGGAACTTATGCCTATCGTAGGATGTCTTTTGGTCTGTGTAATGCTCCAGCCTCGTTCTAAAGGTGCATGATGTCTATATTTTCTGATATGATAGAGAAAATCATAGAAGTTTTTATAGATGACTTTTCTATTTATGGAAAAACTTTTGATGATTGCTTAGAAAACTTAGACAAGGTTTTGCAAAGATGTGTGAAAAAGCACTTAGTCCTTATTTGAGAAAAATGTAATTTCATGGTTAAAGAGGGCATAGTGCTTGGACACTTGGTGTCCGAACGTGGGATCAAGGTAGATCGTGCAAAGATATAAGTAATAGAGAATTTGCCTCCTCCCACAAACATCAAAGGGGTACGAAGTTTTCTTGGTCATGCGGGGTTCTATAGACGTTTTATAAAAGACTTTTCTTACATTGCTAGACCCCTCACAAATTTGCTAGCCAAGGATGTTCCCTTTGAGTTTGATGATAAGTGTTTAGATGCTTTTCATATTCTTAAGAAAGCACTCATCTCTGCACCAATCATTCAACCCCCTGATTGATCGCTACCTTTTGAAATCATGTGTGATGCTAGTGATTATGCTGTGGGGACAGTTTTGGGTCAAACAAAGGATAGAAAGCATCATGCAATTGCTTATGCTAGTAAAATTGTGTCAGGACCTCAACTTAATTATGCAACAACTGAAAAAAGCTCTTAGCTGTTGTTTTTGCTGTTGACAAGTTTAGATCTTACTTAGTAGGAGCTAAGGTGATTGTTCATACTGATCATGCTGCTTTGAAATACATGCTCACTAAGAAAGATGCTAAACCACGACTTATAATATGAATTTTGTTACTCTAAGAATTTGATTTAGAAATAAAAGATAAAAAGAGAGTAGAAAATTCTGTAGCCGATCACTTGTCCAGGATGCAGTTTGAAAATCCACAGGAATTGCCCATCAACGACTACCTCTGAGACGACATGATCTACAAGGTCGCGAGCGTCAACCCCTGGTACGCAAATATTATCAATTTTATGGTTGCAGGTTATGTACCACCAGGGGAGAACAAACACAACCTTATTCAAGAAAGTCGTCTCCACTAATGGGATGACCCGTACCTCTTCCAAGTTTGTTCTGATGGTTTACTCAGGAGGTGTGTACCAACTGAAGAAGGAATCAAGATTATTGAAAGATGCCATTCATCACCATATGGAGGACATTATGGGGCATTCCGTACTCATGCAAAAATTTGGCAATGTGGATTTTTCTGGCCAACTATGTATGAAGACACAAAAGATTTCATCCAGAGATGTGGAGCATGTCAGAGGTATAGGAACATAAATACACAAGATGCCATGCCACTCACCAACAACCTCCAGATAGAACTCTTTGATGTCTGGGGAATCGACTACATGGGGCCATTTCCAAAGTCCAAGCAGTGTGAATACATCTTAGTGGCGGTTGACTATGTTTCAAATTGGGTTGAAGCTCTACCATGTCGAGCTGCAGATTTCAATCACGCCAAGAGGATGTTTGCAGAAACCATCTTTCCATGCTTTGGAGTTCCACGCATGGTGATTAGTGATGGAGGTTCTCACTTCATTGATAGGAAGTTTCAACGCTTCTTACACAATCATGGGGTCCATCACAATGTTGTAACACCATACCATCCTCAAACAAGTGGGCAAGCAGAAACATCAAACACGCAGACCAAGAACATTCTGCAAAAGACTGTCAACGAGATGGGGACAGGCTGCAAGGACAAGCTTCATGGAGCACTATAGGCTTACAGAACAGCCTACAAAACACCTGTTGGAATGTCACCATACTAGCTGGTCTATGAGAAGACATGTCACTTACCTTTCGAGCTGGAATTCAAGGCACACTGGGCCATAAAGAGATTAAACATGGATTTTGAAGAAGCTAGGGAGAAAAGAAAGATGCAACTCTCTGAGCTTGAGGAATGGCAAGAAAAGGCATATCATAATGCAAAGATCTACAAAGAGAGGACAAAGAGGTGGCATGACAAAAGATTGAAAAGAAGGAATTCAAACCAGGTGACAAGGTGTTACTATTTAACTCTAGAGTGAAGCTGTTCGGACATGGGAAACTACGAAGTAAATGGAAATGACCATTCAAGGTAATTAAAGTAGCATCACATGGAGTGGTCACGCTTCAAAACGATGAAGGTAAGCTTTTCAAGGTAAATGGCCAACATCTAAAAGTCTTCCTTGATGCACAATTACCAGAAGAAGAATCAGACATAGTTAATTATATAGAATTTAAAATTACTAAAAGAAAGAAAAAGGATACCTTGCTAAACTCTGTATAGAAATCATGGGCAACACTCTAGACAATTAATGCTTAATTTCCTAACCCTTAATCTGTTCCACGAGTTTTGTTGTCTATTTGAGTTGTGCAGGAGTTATTAAGGAGAGCTGACAATCAAGTGGATGCTCTATTCACTAGTGGAGCACTGTCTCAATAATCATCATCAATCGATGCTCCACTAGAGGAAGTACATCCTCACTACCAATCTGCTACACTGCAAGATCGAATGACTATGTCAACATCTAGCTTGGGGGAAAGCATCCCCATGTATCCAGCTAAGTACTCTCTTCCCTTAGTTCTACCTTTTTCTATATAAGTTTTCTTAATTAGTAATAATAATGGTCTAAAAGTAACTAAAGCAACATAAAAAGGGTGTATCTAGTTTGCTTATTTTTATTTTTAAAGAAGTTGTTAATAAAAGAGGACTATCTAAGTAATCTCTTGCATGAAAATGATGAATAGTTGCTCTACCGTAATTCCTTTCAAGTACCTAGTTTTTAACCTCGAACTCTCCCGAGTTTTGGATACAACTGTTTTGATCTAAGATTTGCTCTGAACCTGAAACTTGTGGGTAGCGAATGCTTGATCTAAGTCTAGGTAGTTGGTGGATATGATATGGGAAGGTTTTAAGCTGTTGTTTATCATGTTCCTAGAGATGCTAGAGTTCTGGAGATTTTATCTTTTGAAAATCTAAAAAAACTACATGATGAGTTCCTGTATGATGAGAGTTGAATTTCTACCACAACCATATATACATGCTTGTTAGACTAGGAAAACTTCCACTCATATTTACTACTTATAAGCATTGAGTGTGGTCAAGATGTGTCGACCCTTAGGGATTGGTCATGCGGTTAAAATCAAGATCACGCACACTCCACCCATATATATGCTTCTACCCTAGAAGTACGCATCCACATACTTTTCATTTTAGACACATCCCAAAATTGTTCTACTCCTACACTGGGAATGAGCATCAAAAATTTCCCTTCATCCATTGCTAGCCCTTTTATTACGCAATAAAGCTCCAAGTATCTCTTTTACTACTACCTCTATCCATATATCCAAAAAGAGGCTTGGGTGCTCTGAAAAAAAGAAAAGAAAAAAGAGAAGAAAAGAGAGAGGAAAAAGAAAAATAAAAGAAAGAGAACAAATGTCCCAACATAGATAGATTTTGAGCAGCCCAAGTTCTTTCCAAAAATTCTTCAAAGATCAAAAGAGGTGTGTATTTCTTCAAAGGAGCAAAAGTAAAATTAGGTATTCATCATTATCATCCCTTTACCTCTTCATTTCTACATACATCTATCATCTTCACCATTTGCTACTATCACCATATATCTACTCAAACCATATACGTAGGACCACACACATGCACATCTTGATTTGACTATATGGCTGGACTCATTCCTCTGGATCCATGGTTTGACTGTGCAATAGATGTTTGCAAGTATGTATTAGTTGTCTCCCCACCTATGAGCTCCACATAAGCCTGTTAATTGTAGGATGAGAGAGAGAAGGCATACACCATTAATGCCTTGGTAAGGATCTACAAATACCACAAATGAGGGACTTGAGAGGGTCATACATAGGAATCTCTGCGTTTTATTTTGAAAATCTTATAAAAACTCCGGAATAATGGTTGATCAAAGAGCTTGAGACATGGCGCTTAACTTAACCGTTCTGTCTTTCAACTACTCATGACCCAAGTGACGGCTACAAGCCCCATGATGGAAGGTAATATGAGTAAGTTTGAAAGTCAAAATAGTTCACTCTAATTCGGAGGAAAGTTCCTGTTTGAACGCATGTGTACTTTTGAGGCGTGAAAGCATTGTAGCAATTCCTGATCCGTCGCTGAGTTTATCTTTGCTCAGGGATGAGCAAAGGGTAAACTTGGGGGAGTTTTGTTGACGGTAGATAAGTGTCAATTTTAACCGTCAACGAAGCATGGAAAATGACCTAAAATATAATTACCACATAGATATAGGGGGTCTACTAATAGAATTCCACTAGTTTTGGTGAATGCATGTTTCTGCAGGGTGTCTGCTGAAAATAACCAAGGAAGGCTCACATGTCAGGTTTACATAGAGACAAAAGGGCCACGAATAACTTTTCTATAATCTAGAAGGTACGAGAAGGCTCTGGACCAAACGGGAGGCAAAACCGGCTCGAAAGCCGGGCGGGCGCCCAAGCCCCTAGGTGGCCGCCCCACCCAGGTGGCCAATCAGGCTCCACCTCCTGGATCCTGCCTCCACCGTCTTTGAGGATAAATATTAATCGTAGATCAAGGTCGATTTGATCCGAGGGCTGTGGTGCTTCCTAAAGGGCTATATAAGCAAGGCCCCTGGCCTCTGGAGGAGGAATCCCATGAAACCCTAATTCATTTGCTCCAGTTGGGATCAGCTGAGAGGGGCCCCTTGAATGGATCTCCTCTCCATAGCTAGCCATCAAGAGAAGATTAGTCCTCATTAGGATCTAGTTTTAGCATAATAAAGAGATAGAGAGCGAGGGAAGAGTTGGGGGTGGTGCCGACCTGTCGGTAGAGTTATCCTTAGTGGTGCTTTCCCATCTAGCGGCGTCCCAAAGTGAACATTAGAAGGACATTTGAATCATAACATTGCCTTGCATAGGATCATTACCATAGGAATCCTCTCTACCCATCATATCTTAACCTTGATTGCTACCCTTGGATAAACTAGTGGTTAGGCGGCTCACACACGTTTCCCTATGGATACGATATTTAAAACCCTCCGGGTGAAAGCTACAACGGTATCCGTGCGCTTGCGGATTTATCTGTGTGCGTTAAAAACACCAATAGTGGTAGAGATCATGTAAGTGTGGTGCTTATATGCTATTTACCTGCGAATACACTCTATATTCTGGGTCATGTGGTAGATCACGGATGTGACACTCCCGTTAAGTCCTTTATAGTCCACTCCTAGAGTATAGGTTGAGGAAGGCCTTGTTACAAAGGAAGGGGGAGGTTTCTGTACTCAAACTTCTCTAAGTAATACCCCTTATGTGTAGATATAATGATGATCTTAGCCATGATTACTAGGTGTAATTGCACTAATCAACGTATGCTCTGACTTGTAGTTAAGGATGACTTAGGAATTAATCGTCTAATATTCTAACTTGACCATGCTATTGTCATAGATAGGAGTGCTCTGAGTGATTTACTTATTATAATGCTTGATCAACGCTTATCATATACATCTTATCTTATGACTTACCCATGTTATGAGTAGAGTGATTAGTTGTGGTTTATTTCTCCATCAATGTTATAAGTTATTAATACATGTCCAAAGCTACACCCTTCCTGTGGTAAAATACAAATACGATACCTGGTATACTTTCGGGTGAAGTGCTACAATGGTATAATTATCTGTCCGCTTGCAGAATTCTTTTCATTCATATCTTAATATTTTTTCTAGTCACATAAAATGATAAATATCTATTTAGTATTATTCTTATAGTAATACTAGTTAGTACCAACAAACATTTCTGGCACCATCACTGGGGATGACAACCTAGTTTAGTAATGCTAGAGGTGTAGGTAATTAATAGGTGACTACTGAAACAAGTGAGGAGTTAATAAATACCAACAATCCATAAAGTCCCTAAGCTCATCATGGTTGAACTCTGAAGTCTTCTTAAATCAACAGGTCTTGATCGTGTAGAATCAAGCACCATCCTAGTAGTCTTCTTGATAAAAGCCATAAAGTGCTCTTGAAATCTTCTAATGGCGTGCGCTTTCTTACAAAGTGCAGTGATTGGGTGTAGCCCCCAAGCCTCTTGCTGTTTAGCATAAAGAGTTAGATGGTCTTTTCTGTAATTTTTTAATTCCTTTTGAAGAAATTTGAATGTGCATCCATTGGGGCCATATGTCCCGTAGCCCCCGAGCCTAAAACCAACTACTCTGAGTCGATTATAGGGTTCTAGACATCCTTAGGAGTGCTGTCGAGTAACCTCTCTAAGACAATGATCAACAACCTCTTATCATTGAGTGGTTAAAATACCCCCTGGCAAGCTTAATAACCCACCAACGGTAATTTTGCTTCGAAACTGGGTGTTCCATCCTTGAATCCGAGCCCTCGAGCTTAGTTAGAGTAAAGCCGACTAAGCCATGCCATTAGGCGACTAGGCCGTGTACTTGTCTTTGAATTTCGACTAAACCATGTACTGTTCTTCAATGTCGACTAAAATCTTGACTTAGCCGAGTAACATCTATCAATGTAATTGATTATTGACGAGGTCGAGTAACTATGCCATTTGTTGACTCTGTCTTGTTGACCGCCGCATTAATTGATGGTCAAGGAAATAATGGACCCCACAATTAGACGTGTGGTAAAAAAAATCCAGCTGTTAATGTTCGTAATGGTTAGAAATATCCACCTGTTAGGTCCACAACGGTAAAAAAGATCTGGCTGTTGGGTACAAGATAACTCAGAAACATCGGAGAGTATAATGAACTCAATTGAGTATGTATTTTCTGTCTGTTGGGTAAAACTTGTTCGCACAAACATCAAGTTGAACACAAGCACAAAGTTGTATTCAGTTCATAATCGTACAATACATGTAGAGGGGTACTTATAGAGGTCCTAGCCTTCGTATTTGTATACAAATGACCATTATACCCCTAGATACAGTGAACACACTATCTCAAATTACAGGGCTAAAGTAGTCTTTTTCCCTACTAACGTTATATTCTAAGTGTATTCAAGACATCCTTAGAACTTGCCTTCGGTGAAGGTGTCTTCATGTATTCCTCGTATTCAGCTTTGCTCCATATTTCTCTGTCTTCGCTATTCAGCGAAGTTCATATTCAACTTCTGCCTTCGCATCCTTTTTCTCATCTCCAGGCATCAACTTTTGCTCTGTTCTTCTCTTAATTGTGCGAAGTCGAAAAGTCATCTTCGTCTTCAGACCTGCATATTAATGTTTTCAATGAAGCAACTTTGTTGGATAACTCCGAAGTTTGGGGCTGTGTTTTAGCGAAGTTAGAATCCCAACACTGGCTGTTGGGACCACAACGGTTACTTCCAAGAGAAGGTAACTCCTTAATTCCAATTATAAATAGATCGCCTTAGGGTAAAAACTTTTCACTGCCATTCGTGCATCTCAGCCTTCTTGCGTCCTGCCGTCTTGCGTCCTAACCCTCGCGCCGCCGAACCCTAGTGAACTTCGTCCTTGCTGGATACAAGTAAAGACCCGCACATACGAAGAAAATGATCTTTAGTCTTAGTGATGTCTTGCTTCCCTAATTGAGAACATATTGGTGATTCATTGCTATTGATCAGGATCGAAATACTATATGATCCGGACACACGACCCATGATTCATTCGAGTTGAAACGAGTCGTGTCTAATGATAGTAAAGAGTATGATTCTAAGACGTATTGAGTTCTGTTGCAACGCATGAGCATATTTACTAGTTACTTAATTTATACAGTAGTCGCATACGTCGAATGATTTTAGGCCTACTTGGTAGAGCTTCTCGTGCTCTGGATTCTCTGCAGAAATAGATTCTTTGACTGAATGACAATGGCTTTGTGTGCAACGTGAATTTGAAGGAACTATTTTTTTCGGCTCCTAGCTCATACTTATTTTTTTTATAAGGCTCCTACTTGATTTGAGAGGATCAATTCACATAATCAAAGTAGAATCACCTGTGAGTAAGGCCGTGTTTAGATGGCCAAGGGGCTAGCCGAATCACTGTTTCCTACTGTAGTAATTTTGTTTTTATTTGCTAATAATTGTCCCAATATTGATTAATTAGGCTTCAAATATTCGTCTCGCAAAGTACAACAAAACTGTGCAATTAGTTTTTGATTTCATCTACATTTAGTACTCCATATATGTGTCGGCATTTTGATGTGATGGGAAATCTTCTTTTTGCATAGTAGAATTTAGGGATTAATTTAGGAAAGGCCCTAATAAACTATTAGGTGGCCTTCATGGGATTGGATTTTTTTTTCAAAACAGGAACCCCGGTGAGCGGTGGGCAACCCTGCCTTTTTCTTCTTCCGTTACCCCAGCTCGCGCGCTCTCTCTCCATCTCTCCGGGCGACGCCTACGCCAGGGGCCAGGTCTTCTTCGGGCCCAGGTCGCTGCCGCCCTACACCAGGCGGCCTTCGCCGGCGACGAGCACCACCAGGTACGCCCTCCTCTTGGTCTTCCCTTCCTGCTGCGAGAAACCGAGCATCCAAACCCTAACTTAATTTGTATTCGGATCTGATCTATGTATTATTATACTATTATGCCTACTAAATTCGATTGTTTTGCAATAATTATCGGATGTACATGTGTGCACCCATGTCCTTTACTGAATCCACCCCAGTGTTGGAAGGAATAGTAAGGTGGAACATTCATGAACTGGGTATGGCATGTGAGCAATGTTCAAAACAAGAAGAAAAGCGTTCCTAGTTCCTAGCTTGTATAGGCACCGTACTGCGCCTATGGCACCGAAGCGTAAGCTAATAAGCATGATTAATCGTTTGTTCTTACTTTTTCCTTTTTTTGTCTGTTGAAGCAAGATCAGGCAGTACCAACACAAATAAGGGTCAAAATGATGGGTTCTAATAAAGACATAAACAAGACTTCCAAAACAAACAAAAGCAACTCTTAGAGAAATGATACACTGTATGATATCTATCCTTCATTACAAGGCCAAAAACAACTAAATCACAATAAAATAAGCTCAAGGAAACTAGATAGAGTGGCATGTCCTGCATTACCGAAGTACTCATACACAAACTGCCTACATGTGTAATCCCCATCCTTTCTGTAGGTGGAGCATTGCACGCAGCCACACCACATCCGCTGGTTCTTATACGAGAGTGCACACGCGCAGCTGTCGCTGCACTCCATGAGGCTCTTTATCCTGCCTCTCAGCCTGAGCCCAAGCCAAGCAATGATGTGAGGAGCAAGGGGTGGCAAGGAGGGCGTGCAATTTTTTTTTCTCTCGAACGCGCAGGAGAGCTGCGTGTCGTTTCATTGAAGGAGAGCACACTTGATGAGGAGCTCACGTTCCCCTTGCAGCCAGCGACGATGCTAGAAGAGCTCTGGCGCGAGGAGGCTGGGTTCCTTCTGGTAACCCTAGCAGCCAACCCCTTATCTACCCTCTTGGGTTCTCGCTTTGTTTTGTGCTCCTGCCCTCGTGCTTGCTCCCGCACTTTGTTTTCTCCACGCTCATGCCTCCTCGCTCGCTCTAGCACTCTGTTTTTTGTGCTTTCCTGCCCACACGCTTGCTCCTGTACGCCTGCCTGCACTTGCTAATGTTCAATTGGCCACACGGAGCCTAAACAACGTGGCGGAGTTCCAATTGCCGCTAATCGAGCCTAGGCGTACGTTTAGTAACAATTTTTGGAACACTGGCTGTTGTGGCAGAGGAAAGGGCCTCGGTCGAAGAGGAAGGTGTTAGCACGGGTATAGGCAGAAGGGTCTGTAACAGCTGAAGCGGTGCCGTGGGAAGCAGGGTATAGTGTGGGGGAACTGGGGATTAGCTTCTGTGGATGATAGCACTTGACATGTGGATATGGCCTACCATGGATGATAGGTCGGGAACAGCATCAGGATAGGGGGTTGCATTTTTCACTAGGGCATGGGGATGATGTGAGTGGAGGTGCTTGATGGGCTGTTTTATTTGGGATTGAGCTTTAGTTGGCTGATTGCCTGACTCTGGTAATGGCTCATTTATACTCCTATTTTCCCTTTCTGGCTGATATTTATGTCTGTGTTTTTAAAATACAAATTTAATTTAGTTGTGTATGGCGCCACCTCCCTTTGTGCCATAATTACCTAGGTGGTATGAAGTGGATGGTCTCCTTACCATACCTTACCGCCTTAATAACTTCCTCAATCCTCTTCATACCTTAGCCCTCCATAATTTCCCACGCCATCTCTAAGCTCCCTACCCAGCCCCTGCTTACCCTCCCTCGTGACCCTGTTCCTCTTATCCATACGTGATCTTCTAGCCATGGTTTTTAAGTCGTCGCCTAGGTGTCGCCTAGTCGCCGCCTAGGCGTCCAGGCGCTCAAAAAACCTGGGCGTCCTCGTCGCCACGACCAAAAATCAGAAAAATAAGAGCAGGAGAGGGAGAAGAGAGAGGAAGAATTGGAGGAGGAGCAGGCAAGGCTAAGCACACCCATCTCTGCTCCCATTCCCATCGGCTCTGGTTCTTGTGGGCATCGTAGCTTTCTTCACCAGCCATCTTCTGCGACATTGGAGATTTGGGAGGGGCTCTAGAAGGGGCAGCAGCAGGGGATCTCGCACAGGGGATCTAGAAGGGGGGCGGCAACAGCAGTGGGGAAGGGGAGGGCAGATCTAGAAGGGGGCGTGAGGAAGGGGAGGGGAGATTTGGAAGGGGGCAGCACCAGCAGTGGACATGAGAGCGGGGATCGGGAGGGAGAAGAGGCACCGGAAGAAGAGCAGATGCTTCACGATAGTTGGGGGAGGACCTCAAGTAGGTCACGCAACATGTCAGGGAGGCTTTATGGGCTGGCTGCTGGGCTGGGCCTTTTTTTGTGCTTTGTCCTTCTTTTATTTTTCTTCATTTTCCTTTTTATCCCCTCTCCGTGCTGCTGCTTTGAAGTTTCTTCTAAATCATATGGCGTCGCCTCGCCTCGCCTTATGATCGCCTAGGCGTCGCCTAGTCAACTCAAATGCGTGGCTCGCCACGTCTCGCCTTACCGCCTTAAAAACCATGCTTCTAGCCCTACCTCCTGTCTTCGCTGATTAGAGGTCTGTTACAGGCATATGAACTAAACTTACCAGATCTGAGATATTTTTGCCATACATAGTTTAATTTTGCATCTAGGATCAGTTCATGTCTAAGCAATGTCCACCTTTTGTGTCAGGTCTGTTGGGTGATGCCCAGAATTCGGAACAAAACTGAAAGATAGGACGAACATATATCAGTTTGAGTGTAAATAGAGGTTTGCCCTGCTTGTTAATTCCCTCCTTTGTCGTGTACTCGTGTACAGCTGTGTCTGTATAGTTATTTTTTTAATGATGACTGAACCTGGACAGTTCGAGTTGAGATGTCTGACTGTGACTTATATGTGCCAAATGACTCATTTTGACAGTTCCTGCATTTCTTTAGCCATAACTGGTAGTGAAACTCCAATCTTTGTTCAGTCTTGCTAGCCTTCAATGCCGATCCATTGCCTGGTCTTAAGTACATTGTGCAACATAACATTGTTTTACCATACTGCATACACTAAAACTAGTTATTCAAGTTATTAGCATGACTGAATTTTGTTGCGGCGATGGATCTGTTTATTATGTACCCTGGCTTCTTGATTGTCTATATGATAGGATCATTTTGAATTTTCAGCAAAGCTCTTGAAAGATTAAAGCCTGTCAGCCTGTGGATAGAATTATAGTCTTATCGTTTGTGTTTCTTTATTATTTCAGAAAATAGGTATAACTGTGAAAACTGTGTAGAATTAGGTTACATGACAGAAACCTTTTAGCATACCCTTTACCAATATTGCTATACTGTGATTTGTTTTTTTCCAAACCAAGTAGTAAATTACCCACCTTTAATCTTTATTATTTATATTTCTGTCCATCATCCAGGAACTTCCTTATGTTTGAGGATTAACTTATTGAGCAACATACATCAACAGATAGGTATAACTCGTGGCATATGAGTTCCTTAGCATGGGTCTGATTGGTTGCCTACACAACCCCTTATCCAGGGCCCCGTAGTGCAATTTGCCCTTGTTTGGTTACCTGCAGAAGCTCATATGCAGGCTAGCAGTCTAGCACTGTACTCAAAGCAAGCTCAGCCTGCATCCCATAATTCGGCCAAATCCTGTGTATCCAGCTATGCACCCTCCCTCCATGACCCGCTCTGCAGCCCAAGACTCAGTCTGACCACTCATGCAAGAAACCAGTCACACGCATAACACTTACAATTTCCTATTGAGACTAACCAAACAACAACTAATTGCATAGCCTTATGCATAAGGATATTTTGCATAACCCCCTAATACAATGCAATACTAACGCAAGGAACCAATCAGACCCTATGAGTTTACTTTCTTATTCCTGTTTTGATTTTTTTTTAATTCTGAACAGCTGTTGCATGGTGCCACATGTGCTGTAACAGATGACTCCAAAATGGAGTGCACGCTCTTCAAATAGCTACAGAGAACTATCTTCACATGAAAATGGAGAGTGCAAATCAACCTTAACAGAGTCAGTCCCTTCACCTACAAGCTGTTTTGGTTTACACACTGCGAACACAATGTGCTCCCTATCTTCACAAAAGAAGGATGGAAATGTTTATAAAAGAAGGAAGATGGATAAGGATTCAAATTCTCCTATAGCATTTGAAGAGGCTAAAGAAATGGCAGCCCAAAGTTGCACAATTTCTGATGATCACTTGTCATTACTGCTACCCACTATCTCCTCAGAGGCATTGCTTTTAAATTCAACAGCACGCATGGCAGTTCCTATCCTAGATTGCGAGGAGCCTGCTGATGTTTCATTGGAGCCAAATTCTGGTACGAATGATAGATGCTTCATTTCAAGTATGTCTATATCTTCCATGACTCTAGACAAAAAGAATGCTGCTGAATGTTCCTCATCGAATATTGGCCCTACAGAATCAATTACTGAGCATGTTTCACCAAGGGATCTTTGCATTGCCATACTGATAAAAGATGGACTTATAAATGAATCAAGAACAAGAATGACACGTAAAGAGGAATTCAGTGACAATGATGCTAACCCTTTGTTGGCATGCAATAATTGTGGCTGCTTGGAGCATTCATCGAAGATGCTGATATGTGATTCTTGTGAAGCAGCATTTCATTTGTCTTGCTGCATCCCTTGTATTAAAGAGCTGCCTACTGATGAATGGTATTGCGCTCCATGCTTGTGTAAGAAACCCAAGAGTCTTTATGGCAAACTCTCAGAGGGCAAGATCAAGCCTTCCAGGAATACTAACACAAGGCCTCATGGGATGAGTCACATAGAGTACATGCTGAAGGATGCTGAACCATATGTTACTGGGGTTCGAATTGGTAGAGATTTTCAGGCAGAGGTGCCAGAATGGTCTGGTCCATCATCCAGGTGTGGTTATTTATGCAAGACATTAACCTTTGCATTAATTATGGAATTGGGTCATGTAAATTTGGGTGTGTCAAAATTCAGTTTCTGAAGATTGCTAGTTTCCTGGAGACTATTTGTTTGTTTTTAATTTTTTACTTATCATGACCACTATGATCTACTCCCTCTGTTCCAGAATTTAAGTTGTTTTTTCCCCTTAAGTCAAACTATGCATTACTAGAAAATTAAGCAAATTGCCAACCAAACTAATTAATAAGTAAGGGGTAAGTTAGTCTTTTGCCAGACTGCTTATTTGGTTCTAAAATTGTTTGGATACCTTGTATTTCAGAACGGAGTATCTGTTTAATTTTTTTTGCTGTAGTTATCTATTCTATCTGATAGCTACTTGTACCATTCTCTCAAAAGGAACAATGTTACTTTCTATTTAGAAGATATGATGAGTGTATTAAAATTGGAACTTTATCTGCTACCCTTTTTCAATGCCATTTCTATCTTTGCATATTTTCAAAGTACGTGCCATTTCTGACCTACAGTATTGGATGCTTTTTCATCACTTATCGGTTAAATCATTTAAAACATAACTAAATATAATTAGTAGTATAAAAGACAGATTTAAGGGTTATACTTTTTTTCTGATAATAAATATAATTGGAAAATGTAAAAATGAACTGAAACAGTTATACAACATTAGAGCATGTATCCAAGCAATGGGTGCGAAGGATAATCAATGGGAGAGAAATGAATTAGCACCGGTACTGTGAGTTCATGGCATTGATGCTAACGTTTGCACCAGTCCTAACCTCAGTTTTAGTTAAAAATTAAGGGGAAGTATTGGGTGCACAATAGTATTTTAGTGTGCAGACTTACTCTCACTTGTTGCATCCAATGTGAATAGACCAGGGACGAGGGATTCTTATCTCCCACTTGAGCCATTTATTAGATTGAATCCAAGGGGTGAGATCGAGTCTGTGCACATGTGCACCAATATACTCTTGTGCACCCGATACTATCTCAAAAAATAAATATTTCAAGTCATCCTAGTGCCTATAAGAGGCTGCTAAGGGATAACGTGGTTGCTGCTAAGGGAGGAAAATACTACTCCCTCCTTTCCAAATTATAAGACGTTTTGGCTTTTCTAGATACATTGCTTTTTTCTACGTATCTAGACATGGTGTATATCTAAATGCATAGCAAAAGCTATGTATCTAGAAAAGCCAAAACGTCTTATAATTTGGAATGGAGTAGATAACTACCATTAGTACCTAAATTAAGGGACAGGTGTACATGCTCTTAGGTGAGTAGGGCTAAGCAACAACCATACATTTGCATGGACAGTTATTACATGCTAGTTTGACTGATGGTGAAATCAGTTGGTTCTGGTGTCTGCCAAACTTATGATATAGTTTGCCGAACTAGCATCTATACAATTTTTTTAGCATTGATTTAGGATGCACCTTGACAGGCATAAGATCTTTTTTTTCTTTTAAAACATTGATTACCTGTCCTTAGATTCAAAAACCAATTCCTTAATGGTACAGCCTTCAGTGTATGAGCTTCACATATGTGGTTTATGTATGCCACTCTACTAGTCTACTTAAGATGAAATTTCTTACTGGTTGGAGTTTCAATGTTTCTTCTTATTGGTAAATATATTTCAGTCCATGTAATTTGTGATAAGTTATCATGTGGAATGTTAATTTTGTTGTTTCATACTGTCATTGTCTCTGGACCCTTTCATTAATTTGCAATGCTCATGTTTATATATTCTGTAATTATTTCTGCAGCAGTGATGGTTACTTTGACGAGCCCTGTGAATTTGGTTCTGCAGAACTAACTACATTTAATGTAAGATTTTACCATTAAATTACTTGTGTTCCCCATAAGATGTCTCTTAAGCTTCTTTTGTACTTGCGTAGTTGTGCAAAATGAGTAATCAAAATCATTCTTCCATTGGTAACTGGATCCAATGCCGTGAGACCTTGAATCCAGGAGACTCGGACAAGCAAGTTATCTGTGGAAAATGGAGAAGGTACACAAATTTTCTGTTTTATGAGTTCCTAGATATATATTTGTCTTGGTTAGTATTTATTTATTTTTAAAAAAAGATTGTAACAACTCAAATCTAAGATAATTTTAATTCCGAATTCCCAGTTCAGCAACGTTTTTCCCGTGGGTTATGCCTAAAGGTGCTAATGGTCTGTGAACCGAACCATAACTGTCCCAAACCAATCACGTTTGCCCTCAATACCCACTCCACACCGCCCCATTTATTCTCCCACCAAAATCAATCCACACCAAACTGCATGCATTATTAAATCCAAGCCAACCGAATCCAGGACCTCAAACCATAATTCAAATCAGTTTAAGAGTATAGCAGAGCAAACCACGGGCCTTTCTTAACGCGACCAGCGGCATGGCGAGCCACCCCATCTTACCGGTGGAGCTGGACACCTCCTGAACCCCGAGTTCCGCGACATCAACAGCAAACGACCTGGGCACGGATGTCAACAGGCGCATCTCACATCGGTCCTAATGGCTGGCTACTACGACAAAGGCGGTGCCGGCACCTTCCGAGAGCTGAGGCTGAGGCACAACAGCCACATGCAAGCCCATGCAGGGACGGCCAGTCCAAACAGCTGGTCATGAAGCTAGCTCCTGCGTAGTGGCTAAGCCCCGGACTCCCCTGCTCTCAGGTGGCGACGTCAAGCCTCGTGGTGGTGGCGACTCCGGAGGAAGGCGTCGAAACTGGCCAGACCCAACCAAACCGGATCGATCCACTTTATGTCTTACTCCCTCCGGTTTCCTAAAGTATGTCGTTTTGAGGTTGTCTTAAGTCAAATATTTTAAACTTTAACTACAAATAAATTCTTTTGGGTTGAGTTTGAAAACATGAAAGTGATGTAAGTAGATTCATCTCGAAATGTAGTTTCATAAAAGTATATATTGACTATATTTTATAAATATTTTATAGCAAAAAGTAACGGTCAAAGTTGTTTTTTGGAGACCGTGTCGCTGTCTAAAACGACATCTTTTAGGAAACCGGAGGGAGTACTCCAGACCAAACTGGACCACTAGGCTTCTGAGCCCATTTTCCACCAAACCAGATTGACCCAATATAAAAACCAAACCATGAAATCTGGGTTCAGCCCAAACCATTAGCAGGTTTAGTTATGACTCGGTGAATGTTGGGAGCTTTATAATTTGTCCTTTCCCATCCTACTACAATGTGGCTAGCAGTGATTTCATCTGGGAAACTGGTAGAAGCTGGTCAAAACATGGTTAGCTAGTCGAACTTGGTCCATTTATGGCCATACATGGTATAAAAATAAAATCTTTATGAAACATATTAATTTTTTGTGGGCAATTGCTAATTTGCTACTGCTTTGAACTTGATTGCCAAACATCGCCCAAGAAAATTGCAAAAATGCCACTAGAACTGTCATTCGAGTTAACTTGACCACTTTTAAAATATATGAAATTTCGCATAAATGTTGTATAGTACAGTTTACCAGATCATATTGGTTGTGGAACTAGATGTAACTAAAAATTAAGGGCCTGTTGTAAAAAAAAAATTAGAGCTCCATTTGATTCTGATTCTCTATGGAAGCTGATTCTGTGACTGAAAGTGATTCTCTTTGATTCTTTAGCATAAACTCTCGAAATTACGATGGAGAATCACTTCACAGAATCAGGAGAAGCTACTTTTTTCAGCTCCCAGCCTCTTCAGAGAATCACATCTCTCTGAAAAACTGTTTGGCAGAGCTCTTGTTGGATTTAGCAGAGAATCAGCTCTGGGAGCTCTGCCAAACAGGGCCTTAGTGATGCTCTTGCCTTTTTGTGGAGCATCTGTTTTTTATTTTTTTGCTGTGTTTCTTCTTTCTTCGCTCTGGCAGAGGTAGTTTATACTTTTAGTTTCCTTTTAGTTTGACTGAAAAATGTGGAAGTTTTACGCCAGCATAAGTTAGCTTTTCCTTGACCATATCTTATGCATTTATGAAGGTACACTGTAAATATTTTGTTCTTGTGGAATATCCTGCAGGGCGCCCCTATATGTTGTACAGTCAGATGATTGGGATTGTTTTTGTTGTCTTCTTTGGGATCCAGCCCATGCTGATTGTGCTGTTCCACAGGTAATGTTTTACTTATTTTGTTACAGTAATTACTTAAATGTGTAAAGCATCTGCCTCATTTAAAGGCCTGTTTGGTTCATGCCCAAACTTGCCACGCCGAACTTTCAGCAAGCCACAGAAAGTGTGGTGAGCAAAAACGAAGCCACACTTGTGGCAAGAAAATGAGTCTATGACGTGTGGGACAGGGTGCTAAGAAAGTGTGGCATGCCATAGTTACAACAGTGAATCAAACACATGCCTAAGAAACTGTGGCTCGCCTGACTTGCAGCATGGCAAGTTTGGGCATGAACCAATACATGTGCAGGGTGGTATAGTACCCTAATTTGAGCTATGCAGTTGATGATTTGATACTTGTTTCTTATTACCCTAACTTGCACGGCAAATTTATGAAAGTTTCAAATTTTAATTATTTTGTTTCTTATTATATCCAACTATCCGATGACTATCTTGGTAAACAAAGAAAGGGGTGGTATAGTACCCTAATTTGAGCATTCCATTTGATGATTTGATACTTGTTTCTTGTTACCCTAACTTGCATAGCATAATGTTTTTATGACAGTTTCAAATTTTAATTATTTTGTTTCTTATTATAGCCAACTATTTGATGACTGTCTTGGTAAAGAAAGAGATCTGTTATTTTACAGCAATGTTTAGTTGCTCTTGCTCCAATTGTTACAAAATCACTTTTGAACTGTAGTTTTCTTTGCTAATTCTACACTTGTGTTATTATAAAGATCTGTCATGATAAGATGCGTAAAGATTGAATGCCTGGTATTGAACTGTGTTGGAGTATATGTCTAAGGCCCATGTGGCTAGGCCCATGAGGCCCATGTATGCTACTCTATATAGCTACCCTTCTAGGGTTAGCCAAAGCAATCCAGTCCATTCATTCCAACATGGTATCAAGAGCCTAGTTTCCTTTCCCTTTCTCCCTCCCTCCCTCCCGCAGCCAGCAGCCGCCAGGCGCCATGGCCGGCCCTGGCTCCCCTCCTCCTCCTCCCTCCTACTTCCTCTCTTCCCCCCCCTCTCCAACGCCACTTCCTGGGCCCAGGTCGCAGGCGCGCGTCCTGCGCCGCCGGCAACCCGCCAGGTCGCCCTCTCTGGCGCCGCCCCCTGCGCCACACCCCCCTCTGACGTGGGTGCAGGCCTGGGCTGTGCGCCGCCGGCCAACCCCTCTGCCGGCGCGCCCGTCTACGCCGGGGCCCATCTCCAGCCGCCTGGCACATCCCTAGCCGCTCTGATGGTGCGCCCGGCCCTCGCCCTTACCTCCGATGGAGCTCCGGCGGCTGCGGCTTTTCCGGTCGCCCTGGCCGATGTCGCAGACGCCGTCGGGGCTGACCTTCCAGTGGATGCCACCGCTGCCGCTGCTGCGGCTCCTGCTGCTGCCGGCCTGGTCCTGCCAGGTGGTGATGGTGCGGCCTCCCACCTGCAGGGGCCGGCCATGGGCAGCAGCACCTTCAACCTTCCCGCCCCGCCTTCGGCCGTCCTCTACGCTCCTCGGCCCGTCTCCGCCCTCGCTGTCGCGCTCGTTTCCGCCCGGACCGCGGCCGCCGCCGGACAGGAGCGCGTCCGTGCGGCTGCCCTGGTGTGGCAACGGGAGCGGGGCGCCGCCGACACCCTGGCCCGCCAGATCGCCGAGGCGGAGCAGCTTCTCACCCAGGACGGGGGGACCCCTTCGGCTTGACGGACCACCGCACTTCCACCACTACGGCTCTCCGTCACGACCCGGCCGATCCTCTCGTCTCGCAGCTCCACTACCAGGCCGGCGGTGTCCAGAACATCCGGCTACTCGTCCCGGTCGTTCTCGACCCCGAGTCGCCCTCGTACGCCCGTTGGCGGGATCTGGTGGTCCTCACTCTTCGCCGCTACGCCCTCGACGACCACGTCCTCGACGATCCTACGCCCATGGTCCAGACTCCGTCGTGGCAGCGTCTGGACAGTATCGTGCTTTCCTGGATCCTCGACACGATCTCCGTCGACCTCCACGACCTCGTCCGCACCTCCACCTACGCTCGCCAGGCCTGGCTCGCACTCGAGGGCCAGTTTTTGGGCAATGCTGAGGCCCGGGCTCTGCGTCTCGACGCGAGCTTCCGCACCTTCGTCTAGGGGGACCTTGCCGTTGGCGAGTTCTGCCGGAAGATGAAGACCATGGCAAATTCCCTCGGCGACCTGGGCTGGCCCGTGGAGGATCGAATCCTCGTCCTCAGCGTCCTCCGCGGGCTCAGCGACCGCTACGCCCATCTCTGGACGTGGATCACCCGTCAGCGGCCCTTCCCCACCTTCCTGCAGGTCCGTGACGACCTTGTCATGGAGGAGCTCACTCAGGGTCTTCAGTCGGGGTCCACCGTCGCCCAGGGGTCCTTGTCTTCTTCGACGGCCCTGGCTGCTACTCCGCCGCGCCCGTCTGCCCCCCCCCTCGTCCGCCTGCTCCACCACCGTCGTCCCTTCTTGGGCCTCCTCCCTCCGGGCCTAGCGGAGGTGGGGGGGTCGTGACGGTCGTCGCCGACACGGTGGGGGCGGTGGGGGTCGTGGGGGAGGCCGTGGTGGTGGCCCACCGGGGGGCACCATGGTCTTCTTTCCACAACCCATGGTCAGGGCGCATTTCTATGTGGCCCTACCACGCTCCAGGGGGTGAGATTCGCCCACCAGCGGCCATGTTTACTGGTGCTCCACCTCCAGGCGTCTCCACTACACTGCCGTGGGCTACTTCCCCCGGCACCCCGCCCGGGCCTGCCGGCTGGGATCAGGCGTCCTTGGCACGGTCGTTCAGCACCATGGGCTTGACACGTCCTGTCGGACCTGAGTGGATTGCCGACTCGGGTGCCACCTACCACACCACCCCTAACTCTGATATACTTTCTTCTGTCCATTCTCCTTCTGCTTCTCTCCCCTCGTCCATTATGGTCGCAAATGGTTCGTGTCTTCCTGTCACCTCTGTGGGTACCGCCGGTGCTCATGGGTCCTTTCGTCTTCCTGATGTTCTCGTTGCACCCTCTATGGTTCACAACCTTCTTTCTAATCGTCGTTTTACAACTGACAACTCGTGTTCTGTGGAGTTTGACTCTTCTGGTCTTACTGTGAAGGATTTGGCTACCCGGCGTCCTCTGCTCCGATGTGACAGTACGGGGCCCATTTACACCCTCCGCTTTCCGGCGTCTGCCTCGCCATCTTCGCTTTTGTCAGCTGCCTTCGCCACCACCTCTTCTACTACCTGGCACCGGCGCCTCGGCCATCCTGGACGTGATGCCCTGATGCAGCTTAGTCATAGCTCAGACATTCGTTGTACTCGAGCTCATGATGAGCATTTGTGTCATGCGTGCCAAATGGGCCGTCATGTTCGTCTTCCTTTTTCCAGTTCTTCTTCACATGCGGCTCGCATTTTTGATCTTGTACATTACGACCTATGGACGTCTCCTGTACTCAGCATTTCTGGCTATAAGTACTATCTAGTGGTGGTTGATGATTTTTCTCACTACTCGTGGACTTTTCCCTTACGTGCCAAGTCTGAGACATTCCCTGCGCTTCACCATTTCTTCGCTTGCGTTTCCACTCAGTTTGGCCTCACCATCAAGGCCGTCCAGTGCGACAATGGCCGTGAGTTCGATAACTCCACTTCATGGGCTTTCTTCCTCTTTCGAGGTGTCCAGTTGCGCATGTCTTGCCCGTACACCTCCTCTCAAAACGGCAAGGCAGAGCGCATGATTCACACTACCAATGACATCGTCCATACCCTCCTTCTCCAGGCTTTACTCCCCGCTCGTTTCTGGGCAGAGAGCCTGCACACCTCCACCTATCTCCTTAACCGCCTTCCTTCCGATGCTTGCCCGGCTCCCACACCACACCACGCTCTTTTCGGTACCCCTCCGAGGTATGACCACCTTCGTGTCTTCGGGTGTGCGTGTTACCCTAACACCACGGCCACTGCTCCGCACAAGTTGGCTCCCCGATCCACTCTCTGTGTCTTCCTTGGGTACTCCCCGGACCACAAGGGGTACCGCTGCTACGACCTCACCTCTCGTCGCGTCCTCATCTCACGCCATGTGGTGTTCGATGAGTCTGTCTTCCCCTTTTCCACCACCACCACCCCTTCCACCTCCGGGCTTGACCTCTCCTCTTTACCCACTGATGCGGTGGTCGAGCCACCTTTGCCTTTGTTTCCAGCAGGTTCTACGGCCCCGTGCCCCGGCTCGCCATCGGCCGGTGCCTCACCCGACCCTGCTCGTTCGAGCCGGGACGGGGACCCTTCCGGGCCGGCCCCTGTCACTCCGACTGACGAGGGTCCCCGGCCGTCACCTCCGGCTCCGACTGCGCGCTTCGCCCGACCGATCCTCGTGTACCAGCGCCGGGCCCGGCTTGCGCCGGCACCTTCGCCGCCGCCGGTGGCCCCTCCTTCACCGGCGTCACCAACGGAGATATCTTCCTCTCCGCCATGGACACTGGGGCCGTCGCCGCAGCCCCAACCTGCTCGCGTCGAGCAATCGGTGTATCCCCCGCCGCTTCTTCACCGCCACCCGCGTCATGTTCATCCTATGGTGACACGACATGCGGCTGGGACCCTGCAGCCACGGGCTCTTGCGGCGATGCCCGTGGACTCGCAGGTCTCTCCGGTACCCTCTTCCGTCCGTGAGGCCTTGGTGGACCCTCACTGGCGCCACGTGATGGAAGAGGAGTACGCGGCTCTCCTCGCCAACCGGACGTGGGACCTGGTGCCACGTCCACCGGGCTCCAACGTCGTCACCGGCAAGTGGATCTGGACGCACAAGCGTCGGGCTGATGGCACTCTCGAGAGGTACAAGGCCCGTTAGGTTTTCAGGGGTTTCACTCAGCGGCCTGGTGTTGACTATGATGATACTTTCAGTCCAGTGGTGAAGCCAGCTACAGTCCGCACGGTGCTCTCCCTCGCACTCACTCGCTCTTGGCCCGTGCATCAGCTGGATGTCAAGAATGCCTTCCTACATGGCCTTCTCACTGAGACAGTTTACTGCAGTCAGTCGGCTGGGTTTGTTGACTCCTCATGTCCTGACATGGTCTGCAGGCTCAACAGATCTCTATATGGCCTCAAGCAGGCACCCAAGGCATGGAACCATCGCTTCGCTGCCTTTCTGCTATCACTGGGGTTTGTGGAGGCCAAGTCCGATACGTCACTGTTCATCTTCCACCATGGGGCTGAGACTGCGTATCTACTGCTCTATGTTGATGACATTGTCCTCACCGCCTCCAGTGAGTCACTCCTTCGCCGCATCATCGCCTCTCTACAGCAGGAATTTGCTATGAAGGATCTAGGTGTGCTCCACCACTTCCTTGGGGTCACTGTTGCGCCTCATCCTGCTGGACTTCTTCTTCACCAGAGGCAGTACACTCTTGACATCCTTGAGCGAGCTGGGATGACCGATTGCAACCCCTGCTCCACTCCAGTTGACACGCAAGGCAAGCTGTCTGAGGCCGAGGGGAACCGGGTGTCTGATCCCACCGCGTATCGGAGTCTCGCTGGTGCTCTCCAGTACCTCACCTTCACTCGGCCAGACATCACTTATGCGGTTCAGCAACTGTGTCTTCATATGCATGATCCGCGGGAGCCTCACCTCACTGCCCTCAAGCGCCTCCTCCGCTACCTCCGCGGCACTGTGGGCTATGGCCTGCTCCTTCACCGGCGATCCTCCTCCACCGAGATGGTTGTCTACACTGACGCTGACTGGGCAGGATGTCTAGACACTCGGCGCTCCACCTCCGGCTACGCTGTCTTCTTGGGCGGCAACCTGGTGTCCTGGTCGTCCAAGCGTCAGCAGGTGGCCTCCCGCTCCAGTGCAGAGGCGGAGTACCGCGCCGTGGCCAATGGCGTGGCCGAGGCCTCTTGGCTCCGCTAGCTCCTGGCCGAGCTCCATAACCCTCTTCTCCGGAGCACGCTGGTCTACTGCGACAACGTCAGTGCCGTCTACCTCTCCACCAACCCAGTGCAACACCAGCGGACCAAGCATGTGGAGATTGACCTTCACTTCGTCCGTGATCGGGTTGCCATCGGCGAGGTGCGAGTCCTACATGTACCTACTACATCCCAGTTTGCAGACATCTTCACCAAGGGCCTCCCTTCGTCGACCTTCTCCACCTTTCGCTCCAGCCTCAACATCACCAGTGGCTAGTTGAGTCTGTGGGGGGGCTCGTATGTATTTTCTTTTCCTGGTGTACAGTCTGACTCCGCTGCGTCGGTAGCTCAGACTGCGGGGGGGTGTTGGAGTATATGTCTAAGGCCCATGTGGCTAGGCCCATGAGGCCCATGTATGCTACTCTATATAGCTACCCTTCTAGGGTTAGCCAAAGCAATCCAGTCCATTCATTCCAACAAACTGTCTTGAGAAGACCAACTCTGAATTCCTTGCTTGTATACAATTGCCAGGTTTAGATATTGCATACTATTTGTCCAGCCCATCTGGGTACAATGCTTGCGTAATTGTAAAGCTAAATATTAAAAAGTCACTATTTCTCTAAACAAAGGTGCTCTAGCAGCTAGAGCTGGCTTATTCCTAACACGGTCCTCAATATGTTGGACAGTGAAGAGCATAAAGAAACTATAGCTAGAACTGATTTTGTTGCCACTTAATAAGTATTTAACCATGGCTCGAGTATTTTCTTGAATAATGGCTCTATTTGACATATTTTGTGATTATCTGAATGAGTATCCGTGCATGATTTTACCCACAACGTGCATTCTTTCAGTCAGTGGAACTATGCTATTTCCCCCCTTAAGTGGATATCTGGAATTTAGATCTTTGATATTGCCATTCTTTCTCTGTTTGGGATGAAATGGAACCAATAAGAGGTCAAGAGGGCTGTATGTATTGAGGATTCTGCTTCAACCAATACATTGAGGTTTTGTTTTTCTTTGAATATACCATAAAAATGATTGATATTTGATAGTCTGCCCTAGTGGTTATCGTTGTCTAGCAAGCACTTCAGAATCATGTTTGTATCTTACCCCCCTATCGGTATACAAAACCTCTGGATGGTCTTTTTTTTATGTTCATGTTCATAATGTGATACATAAGGGTGGGCATAAAAAACCGAGACGAGACTGAAGTACCCGAAATTTTGGTCTTTGGGTATGGGTATCTGTTTGGGTGCAGATGGTGGAAGACCGAATTTTCTTAAGTTAGTTCGGTCATATACCTTCGGTAACCAAACAGACCAGAGTCTAATCCTTTCCCTTTATTGTCTTAACTTCTCTTCCCATCCACATGTGATGCATCCTTATTCAGTTAGCCTTCACGTACATTCTCTCCTGTCCGTGTCTGTTCCTCTCTCTTTTGCATGGGTGCGCTGCCACAGGCCACTCCACCATCCTGGCCATGGCATCGACCTCTCTCGATTAATCGCTTTGTCACATCATTCACTCTCTGCGGACTTCCAAAGGAGATGCAGATTGAGCCATGTGTCCTCGAACAAGATGTTGGCTAGCCCTCGACAGTGCCCTCATGGAGTACAACCAGCGTGCGGCCACGAGCTGCTGCTCACAGCCTTGCTTGACGCCTCCTGCACACTGCGACAGCGGTGCGCAGGGAGCTCGAAACTCCATGCGGTGGTTCCGCTGGATGGCATCTCCATTCCATCCCCGCATCGTGGCATCCTATCTTGGCAACTCCTGCCCAAGCTCCTCCGAGCTCCCCATGCCCTTGTGAGCATTGGTAGCTCGGGTTCATCGGGCACCCGAGCCAGAAAAAAAAACGGGTTACCTGAATTATCGGGCATTTGGGCAGGCAATTTTGTGATACATTTCCGGGTGCCAATTCTTAAAAACCCAAATTAAAAAAAAGACCAAAAAAGCCAACCCGGAATTTGGGTTAAAGACAATGCCCACCCCTAGTTCCACAGCATGGCATCTCCACTCCAACAAAGTGTCATGGCATCCTGTCTCGGCAACTCTGGCTCAAGCAGTCAAGCTCCTCTGAGCTTCCCATGTCCCAGTGTGCATTGGTAGCTTGGGTACATCGGGCACCCGAACTGAAAAATCAGTTACTTGAATTATCGGGTAGGTAATTTTGTGATAGATTTTTGGGTGTCAATTATTAAAAACCGAAATTAAAAATACTGAAAAACCGACCTGAAGTTTGGGGCAAGACAGAATGCTCAACAGTACACAAGATACTGCTGACCTTTTCATCAATTATCTTGGTTTTCTGAATTTTGTATTCCATTGTAGGAGTTGAAGACTAGTGAAGTACTGAAGCAGCTGAAGTTTGTAAACATGGTATGTTCCAATCCTACAAACTATTCCATTTTTATTTAGAAGTATTTTGTTACTGGTTCTAGAACAAAAAAAAATGCAGTATTGACCTTTTCTTGCATGGCTGAGAAATCTATGAAATTTGGTAAGAGGCAAGGAATGAATGCCATGAATCTGTTACATTTGGGCATGGGCTAGCTTGTTTGTTTCAACTGTCTACATAGTAATCTGTAGGGGGCTTGATCCTTACAACATAGTAGTCATGGATCTCTGAGCACACTTAGGGTGTTGGTAGGCTGGATGGGAGCTGGGCCAGGCTCGCGGGCTGCACGAGTTGGTGTTTGGTAGGCTGAACAGGGTTGCGGGCCAGGCTGGCACACTCCTTAAAGCAGCAAAGATGCTGCATCTGGGGAAATGCAAATAAGGTCTGTTTCTACTGGGCCAGGCTCGCTAGCATGCAATGGATGGATGATTGAATCACCACCCGTCACTTTTCGCGTTGTTTTTTCTCCTCCACAAGCACTTGTCCATGGTGGACGACTTGTTGTCTTGCTCATCAGCTCCCTTCTCCGGTCTTCCTCCCTCTCTCTCTTGTTGCATCCCACCCCAAACCTCTACACTTGACTGTGCAGTGGCCGAGCCAGGCATACTGCTCCATCGACCTCAAGCTCTGCAGTCTAGGGGAGTTCATGGAGAGCAGAATAGGATGGAGCCGGTTTTGGGTGAAGGCTCTCATGGTGGCGTTGGGGAGTGCCTTGCTGAGGCCGTCGTGCAGCCAGACACCCATGTTGATGAGGACCCTGTCACGGCATCGGTGAAGAAATCGTCTATCTCCTCAAGGGTGGCGGCGTGCTTGCGGCATTGACGAGCATGGCAAGCGTGCGCGCGACGTCCACGAGTGAGGCGAGATGCGTGCGAGGCTTCTTTCGATTTGTCATGTTCCATTCTCGTTTGTGCTCGCAAGGTGTTTCTACAAAAAGGCTAAGAAGTAGCAGGGAATAGAAGAGATAGTATGCGGTTACTCCACCAAATATTAGTGCAAGGTAAGCATAAACACTTTTGTACGGCCTACCAAGCACCAGATTCTCTCAAGCCCAGCTCCATAGACACATCAAACCAAACAAGGCCAGTTGCACCAACTCAACCTGCCTTATCTTGGCCTGGCCCTTTTCATCCATACGGGCCACACTTGTCCAATCTAGCAATCACGCCTTTAATGGGGCTGGGTCTTCGCAAAAAAAGTAGGTAATGGGCGATATAGATATAGTTGATGGTTAGAATTGCTATTACCATTATGCTAATGCTTTTCAACTGTTAAAGCTACCGTATGATGTTCATGCTGTTAAAACACCATGGTTAGTGTAGCATAAGTCTTCCGGCAATACAGACATTATCAGTTTATAGTACACACTGTTGTTTTTACTGATCTCTTGTGATATTTATGTCGAATTTTGGTTTAGGACATTTCTAGACAAATCCTACTCAAATTATGGATTTTACTTGTAAATATTTTGTATTTAAGTATATCAGTCTAAAGGAAAAAGTCTATTTGACCCCCCAACTATGGGGGGTCGTCTACTTTACCCCCCAAACTATGAAACGGTCTAATTTACCCCCTGAATTTTACAAAACCGGCCAAATCACCCTCGAGCGGTTTTTGTGCGGTGGTTTGCTACAGTAACAGCTGTTTTGCTACATTAACAGCGGTTTTGTCTTTTCTTTTTTTATTTATTTCGTCTGAATCTTTGAAAAATCATAGTAAATCACAGAAAAATCATAAAATGGAAAATCCAATTTTGTTGGACTCCACATGAGTAGATGTACACAATGAACATATAATATAGTATGCTTTAGTACAAAGTTTTTTTGTTGTAAATTTGGATCTATTTTTTTCTGTAATTAATTTGAATAATTCATACAACAAAAATTTTGTACTAAAGCATACTATATTATATATTCACTGTGTAGATCTACTCATGTGGAGTCCAACAAAATTGGATTTTCCATTTTATGATTTTTCTGTGATTTACTATGAATTTTCAAAGATTCAGACGAAATAAATAAAAAAGAAAAAGGCAAAACCACTGTCACTGTAGCAAAACAGCTGTTACTGTAGCAAAACCGCCGCCTTAAACCGCTCGAGGGGGTGATTTGGCCGGTTTTGCAAAGTTCAGAGGGTAAATTAGACCGTTTCATAGTTTATGGGGTAAAGTAGACGACCCCCCATAGTTGGGGGGGTTTCAAGTAGACTTTTTCCTCAGTCTAAACCCAGTTGTCTAATTTTGCCCAATGATTGTTTTAGTTCAAACTGACACTCTTTATGCCAACCATATTCAGCTAAAGAATCAGCCGGTGGACCAAAACCAGAAGCCTGCTTAAATCCCAGTACCAGAGTGGGTGATTCCTTAAGAGAAGGCTACCCATTATGATTGTATGAATGAGTTGCTGTATGTGGCGTTATCTTGTAGCTAGCCATCTATAGAACATGTGGGAATTATGTTGTTGTAGCCTGTTAAACGAAATGATGACGCCTCCCCCTCCGTACCGCCGCCTTCTATAGGGTTTTGGTACACAAGAGTTGTACAACATAGATCTGTCTGCGCAGTTCAGGGAGCAGCGTGTCGCTACTGTTGTAATCGCTGCCAAACGATCATGTGATCCTGCGCAAGTTTTGTTTCTCGGTAACTTCTGGATGAGGTTGGATGACTGAAGGGGGAAACCAATTCAAAGTATCTGTTATACTGGTATTACGCGTGCTACTTCATGACGTTATCTTTCCAGGGATGCCATTTTTTCTAATTGACCCGCCGAGCGTTTGTGTAAATCTGTAGATAGGTGTTTGGTTTAAGTGCTATGCATTTCATGACAAGAAGCATCTTACATTAGCTGCCTGCATTCTTCCCAGGAACAAAATACCGGGCCTGGAATCCACTTTCCATGTAAGCCCACGCGGCCTTTTTTTTCCGTGTCTTTGTTTTAGCACAAAACAGTTTGTTTTTTCAGAGCTCATTGAGCACAAAACAGTACTCCCTGTACTCAGTGCTCTGATGATCTGGAAGAGAGATTTCTAGCAGGGTAGCGAAACCAAGGCCTTGTTCAGTTCGCGAAAATTTTTGGGAAATGATACTGTAGCACTTTCGTTGTTATTTGGCAATTAGTGTTCAATCATGGTCTAATTAGACTTAAAAGATTCATCTCGTGAATTTCGTCTAAACTGTGTAATTAGTTTTATTTTTTTATCTATATTTAATGCTTTATGCATGTGTCTAAAGATTCGATGTGATGGGAAATTTTGAAAAATTTTAGGAACTAAACAGGCCCCAAAGTGGCAGCAGGAAATTGCAAAGCTGCTGATTCTCTACATGTCTTGCGCTAAGTGTAGTGGTGAGTTTAAGTCACATTGACAGGACGCTCTCTGCACGCAGTTGACACGCCTGAGCGATCAATCCATGCCGCCAAAACGTCTCCCACACCCAGGCTGCTACACGCGTGGCACGCGCTGTAGCCATACCTTGGTGTGCGGCCTGTATACATGAGTATGAGCATCAGTGACCGACAACGCGAAGTTACGGGGGCCATGAGGACTGTCGCGACCAAAACCAAAACGATCACGGTCAGCAGCTAGGCTGTACGCTGAAGAAGCCGCATCCCATGTGGGCTTCGCTTTTCCCCGTCCGGCCGTCCCGGACCTGAACGGATCGGACGACGGACGGTGCACAGACACCGCAGTGATTCCGTTGCCGCCTCAGGTGAGTCACGAGCAGCAACTGCACTGTGTGTGCTCCGTCGCGGTATATCCTCCTGGGTCCTGGCAGCGCGACAGGAGCAGTCAATGGGCACGGCAGGCTGGCAGCAGCAGTAATTCCTGGGTGGTGCAACTGCAAACGCAGCAGGGATCGGAGGGCCGCCCAACCATAGCAGCGGTGGGTGCATGCCAGTCACAGGGGAATGCCGGCAGGTATAGCTAGGAAGCGTGCACGTGTACGGCGGACGGACGGAACGGTACGTCTCGCTCGCGCCGACCAGCGAACCCGACTCCTGGTCCCAGGGCACGGGCTAGCGTACACAGCAGAGCACGGCACCGCAGGTGGTGGTGGTTTCGACGACATCACTCGGGGTGGCCGTACGCGTCCGTGCCGGGTGACGGGTGTCCCCCAGTGCGCCTTGTGTGGTCCGTCACCGTCAGGGTGCATCTATCCGGCCCATCCATCCGCTGGCCGCGTTGTACGTTCCTCCGATCCTTCGCTACGGCTTGGCCCTGATGATGCTTGCTGCGCATTGGCGGATCCAGGGGGGGGGGGCTGGGGGGGCTGCAGCCCCCCCGGGAGGGTGAATTTCCCACTGAGTTACTGTAGCAATTACTGTAGCTCAAGTATAAATTACCATTAAATCTTGATTGCAAATCAACATCTTCCTTATTTAGCCCCCCCTTATGTCAATCCTGGATCCGCCACTGTTGCTGCGTACTACCTGATCGGCTTGCTTCTGTCGACTGGATGTCCCGTGTCTGGTGTCTGGACGCATTGCTGCTGCTGCCAAAAGCACAAGTTGCAATGCCCACGCAGTGACGTACTCGTAGGAACGTTTTCGTCGTTAGAGCACGTACATACGTCACGTCGTCGCATCGGCCTGGTTTAGTAGGCTGGCACTCGGTCAGACCCCCATTGACCTTGGACCCGGCTAGTCCCGTCCCGTCGTCGTGGTCGCATAAGAATGGCCGCTGGCCCGGCCGGCCGTCGCGGCGTCCAGGTCCTCCATCCGCTTCGCCCGATTCGCCGAGGCAGACAATAAAGCAGGCGGCGATCGAACCGAGCCCGCTGCCTGCCTCGCGCGCAACGTACGGGGCGGCGCGGCACGGCACGGCGAGCACGTCTTACAAAAGTGGCGATGTGATCGGCACCACCACCACCACCACCACCCGGGCCCTGCCGTATAGAGTATTCACCCCACGACTTCCGCGCGCGGGCGGAGACGTCGCGATCCACGCACGCATCATTCCGTGTCGTGTGGTGCACTCCTCGCCACGGACGGACGGCCGCGATCGCCCGGGACCGGGACGGCCTCGGCCCCTCCATGTGATGTGCCGCGCCAGGACACCCCCATGCGTGCGGGCGCTGCGGACTGGCGACGGTGGTGGTGGTGGTGGTGCTTTGTTTCTACTCCGCCCGCCGCATGACTTGCGTGGTCCCCACACGGTTTCTTCCCTCCCTCTCCGAAAGCCGCTTTCTCATGGGCCTTTTTTTTCGCTTTTCCAACCAAAGAAACCGCGAGACGAGTGATCCGGCCGCTTCCGCACCGCCTACGAGCTAGGAGGAGCTTTCCCGTGGCTTTGCCATCCATGCCCATGTGGCACCGCCAGGGCTGCCTGCAGTTGCCTCCAATTCCCTGAGCGGCTTCACAAAGGACTGCACACATGGCAGGGGCGCAGGGCACGTGACAGTGCCGTGGCTTTGCCTTGTCGGCCAAGGAAAACAGTAGGTTCAAAATTTCCGGTTGCCAGCGGGAAGCCGCCGGACCAGGGGCGGGCCTGGGCATATCGAATTGGTGCCCTTTTTACTTCAGACGATCCATCGGTGTTGTTTGGGAATCGAACAAAAGGATCGCATCGCACCTGATACTTCCGATCAATCAACCAACAAAGCTAAAGGTTAAAGCAAGGTCCCGTTTCGGAGAACACATGATCTGCAGTTGGGGGATTAAAGAAAATCGGGGATTAAATTTTAAACATCCCTTTTCCGGAAGGATCCGAGATTATTGCCAATCATAACCTTCTGTGCAATCAGGTTTTTAAAACCAAAGTTAGTTCATAACTTTAAATTCATATATACCTTCGAGAAAAAATGCCACGTAAGACAGAGTAATTAGTTTTTCAATGATTTTTCTTTACAACCAAGTGAGCCAAAACTACCTGCCCACACCAGCAAGTCTAGCCATGCTGAGCGAGAGACTAGTTGGATGGACAAAACAACCAAATGTGGCTGACGCGCTAGATCCAATGATCTGTTGGTAGAGAAAGCACATGATTCCAGCTACTAGTGAATTTGGTGGTCCTTGTGATTCACGTGTTGAACCAGACTGACAGTCGCGAGGTGACAAATAACATGTAACGCTCTACTATTAGCATAGCAAGCAGTCCCACATATTTTGAGTCATCAGCTCAACCCAGAACTTGTTAAAATATACCAAAATAGCAAATGTCATTTAAGAGTAATTAGTTTTTCAATGATTTTTCTTTCCGGCTCAAGTGAGCCAAAACTACTCACCAGCACTGGCAAGTCTATCCATGCTGAGTGAGACAAGACTAGTTGGATAGGCAAAACAACCAAACATGCCTAACATACTAGATCTGATGGCCTCTTGGCAGAGAAAGCTATTGATTCCAGCTACTAGTGAACTTGGTCGTTCCTGTTACGTGTTGAACTAGCCTGGCAGTCGCGAGGTGACAGATAGCACGTGACACTCTATTATTAGCATAGCTAGCAGTCCCACATATTTTGGGTCATCAGATCGACCCAAAACTTGTTAAAATAAACCAGAATAGCAAATGCCATGTAAGTGTGATTCCTTTTTAAATGGTTTTTCTTTCCAACTCAAGTGAGCCAAAACTACTCTTCCAAGCTGGCAAGTCTAGCCATGTTGACCAAGATGAGACTAGTTGGATGGGCAAAACAACCAAACGTGCCTGACACGCTGGATCCCATGGTCTCCTGGTAAAGAAAGCCATAGATTCCAGCTACTAGTGAACTTGGTCATTCCTGTGATTCACGTGTTGAACCAGACTCTGGCAGTCACAAGGTGACAAATAACATGTAATGCTCTATTATTAGCATAGCTAGCAGTCCCACATGTTTGGGTCATCAGATCGACCCAAAACTTGTTAAAATAAACTAAAATAGCAAATGCCACGTGAGTGTAATTCTTTTTTTTAATGATTTTTCTTTCCAACTCAAGTGAGCCAAAACTACTCTTCCAAGCTGGCAAGTCTAGCCATGTTGACCAAGATGAGACTAGTTGGATGGGCAAAACAACCAAACGTGCCTGACACGCTGGATCCCATGGTCTCCTGGTAAAGAAAGCCATAGATTCCAGCTACTAGTGAACTTGGTCATTCCTGTGATTCACGTGTTGAACCAGACTCTGGCAGTCACAAGGTGACAAATAACATGTAATGCTCTATTATTAGCATAGCTAGCAGTCCCACATGTTTGGGTCATCAGATCGACCCAAAACTTGTTAAAATAAACTAAAATAGCAAATGCCACGTGAGTGTAATTCTTTTTTTTAATGATTTTTCTTTCCAACTCAAGTGAGTCAAAACTACTCTTCCAAGCTGGCAAGTCTAGCCATGCTGAGTGAGATGAGACTAGCTATATGGGCAAAACAACCAAACGTGCCTAACACGCTGGATCCGATGGTCTTCTAGCAGAGAACGCCATTGATTCCAGCTACCAGTGAATTTGGTCGTTCCTGTGATTCACGTGTTAAACCAGACTGGCAGTCGCGAGGTGACAGATAACATGTAACACTCTATTATTAGCATAGCTAGCAGTCCTACATGTTTTGGGTCATCAAATCGACCCAAAACTTGTCAAAATAAACCAGAATAGCAAATGCCACGTAAGTGTGATTCCTTTTTAAATGATTTTTCTTTCCAACTCAAGTGAGCCAAAACTACTCTTCCAAGCTGGCAAGTCTAGCCATGTTGACCAAGATGAGACTAGTTGGATGGGCAAAACAACCAAACGTGCCTAACACGCTGGATCCCATGGTCTCCTAGCAAAGAAAGCCATATATTCCAGCTACTAGTGAACTTGGTCATTCCTGTGATTCACGTGTTGAACCAGACTGGCAGTCACAAGGTGACAAATAACATGTAATGCTCTATTGTTAGCATAGCTAGCAGTCCCACATGTTTGGGTCATCAGATCGACCCAAAACTTGTTAAAATAAACTAAAATAGCAAATGCCATGTAAGTGTAATTTTTTTTTTAATGATTTTTCTTTCCAACTCAAGTGAGCCAAAACTACTCTTCCAAGCTGGCAAGTCTAGCCATGCTGAGTGAGATGAGACTAGCTAGATGGGCAAAACAACCAAACGTGCCTGACACGCTGGATCCCATGGTCTCCTGGTAAAGAAAGCCATAGATTCCAGCTACTAGTGAACTTGGTCATTCCTGTGATTCACGTGTTGAACCAGACTGGCAGTCACAAGGTGGCAAATAACATGTAATGCTCTATTATTAGCATAGCTAGCAGTCCCACATGTTTGGGTCATCAGATCGACCCAAAACTTGTTAAAATAAACTAAAATAGCAAATGCCACGTGAGTGTAATTCTTTTTTTTTAATGATTTTTCTTTCCAACTCAAGTGAGTCAAAACTACTCTTCCAAGCTGGCAAGTCTAGCCATGCTGAGTGAGATGAGACTAGCTATATGGGCAAAACAACCAAACGTGCCTAACACGCTGGATCCGATGGTCTTCTAGCAGAGAACGCCATTGATTCCAGCTACTAGTGAATTTGGATCATGTGATTCACGTGTTAAACCAGACTGGCAGTCGCGAGGTGACAGATAACATGTAACACTCTATTATTAGCATAGCTAGCAGTCCTACATGTTTTGGGTCATCAAATCGACCCAAAACTTGTCAAAATAAACCAGAATAGCAAATGCCACGTAAGTGTGATTCCTTTTTAAATGATTTTTCTTTCCAACTCAAGTGAGCCAAAACTACTCTTCCAAGCTGGCAAGTCTAGCCATGTTGACCAAGATGAGACTAGTTGGATGGGCAAAACAACCAAACGTGCCTAACACGCTGGATCCCATGGTCTCCTGGCAAAGAAAGCCATATATTCCAGCTACTAGTGAACTTGATCATTCCTGTGATTCACGTGTTGAACCAGACTGGCAGTCACAAGGTGACAAATAACATGTAATGCTCTATTGTTAGCATAGCTAGCAGTCCCACATGTTTGGGTCATTAGATCGACCCAAAACTTGTTAAAATAAACTAAAATAGCAAATGCCACGTAAGTGTAATTCTTTTTTTAATGATTTTTCTTTCCAACTCAAGTGAGCCAAAACTACTCTTCCAAGCTGGCAAGTCTAGCCATGCTGAGTGAGATGAGACTAGCTAGATGGGCAAAACAACCAAACGTACCTAACACGCTGGATCCGATGGTCTCCTAGCAGAGAACGCCATTGATTCCAGCTACTAGTGAATTTGGTCGTTCCTGTGATTCACGTGTTAAACCAGACTGGCAGTCGCGAGGTGACAGATAACATGTAACACTCTATTATTAGCATAGCTAGCAGTCCTACATGTTTTGGGTCATCAAATTGACCCAAAACTTGTTAAAATAAACCAAAATAGAAAATGCCATGTAAGTGTAATTCCTTTTTTTAATAATTTTTCTTTTCAACTCAAGTGAGCTAAAACTACTCTTCCAAGCTGGCAAGTCTAGCCATGCTGAGCGAGATGAAACTAGCTGGATGGGCAAAACAACCAAACGTGTCTAACATGCTAGATCTGATGGTCTTTTGGTAGAGAAAGCTATTGATTCCAGCTACTAGTGAACTTGATTGTTCCTTTGATTCACATGTTGAACTAGTCTGGCAGTCGCGAGGTGACACGTAACATGTAATGCTCTATTATTGGCATAGCTAGCAGTCCTACATGTTTTAGGTCATCAGACCCAAAACTTGTTAAAATAAACTAGAATAGCAAAATGCCAAGTAAGTGTAATTCCTTTTTTTTAATGATTTTTCTTTCCAACTCAAGTGAGCCAAAACTGGAACTGCTCAGGTGTTATTCTTTTGGCTGAGCCTGCAGCAGCAGGGTATAAAATATGGTAGCAACACTTATAGCAGCCACAACCACAACCATGATCCAGCAGCCGAATGATCTGACTACTCTTTCAAGCTGGCAAGTCTATCCATGCATAGCGAAATGAGACTAACTGGATGGGCAAAACAACCCAACATGCCTAACACGTTGGATCCGATGGTCTCCTAGGAGAGAAAGCCATTGATTCCAGCTACTAGTGAACTTGGTCGTTCATGTGATTCACGTGTTGAACTAGACTGACAGACGCGAGGTGACAGATAACACATAACGCTCTACTACCAGCATAGCTAGCAGTCTCACATATTTTGGGTCATCAGATAGAACGAAAACTTATTAAAATATACCAGAATAGCCAATGCCATGCCAGTCATTAATTTTAAAATAACTTTTCTTTCCAACTAAAGTGAACCAAAACTCCTCGCCCACACATTAGCAAGTCTAACCATGCTGAGTGAGACGAAACTAGCTAGATGAGCAATACAACCAAACATGCCTGACATGCTGGATCCAACGGTCTGCTAGCAGAGAAAGCCACCAATTGCAGCTTCTAGTGAACTTGATCGTCCTTGCGATTCACGCATTGATAACTAGATTGACAGACGCGAGGTGACAGATAACTCTAACCCTCGACTCCTAGCAGGCTAGCATAGCTAGCAGCCCCACATGTTTTGTTTCATCAAATTGACTCAAAACTTGTTAAAATAAACCAGAATAGCAAATAAATGCCACATAAGAGTAAATTATTTTATTAATGAGTTTCCTTTCCAACTCAAGTGAGCCAAAATTACTCTCCCAAGCTGACAAGTCTTGCCATGCCGAGCGAGACCAGACTAGTTGGATGGGCAAAACAACCAAACGTACCTAACATGTTAGATCCAACGGTCCACTGGTAGAGAAAATCATCAATTTTAGCTTCTAGTGAACTTAGTCGTCCTGAACTGGTAGTCACAAGGTGACAGGTATACATAATGCTTCACTACTAACATATATAGTAGGAAGTCCCATATGTTTTGGGTCATCGGATCGACCCAAAACTTGTTAAAGTAAACTAGAATAGCAAATGGCATGTAAGAATAATTATTTTTTCAAGGATTTTTTTTCTAACTTAAGTGAGCCAAAACTACTCTCTCATTTTGGCTAGTCTAGCCATGCCAAGCGATATGAAACTAGTTGGGTGGGCAAAACAACCAAACATGCTGGATCCAACGGTCCGCTGGCAGAGACAATCACCGATTTTAGCTCCTAATAAACTTGGTTGTCCTTGCTATTCATACGTTGAACTGGATTGGCAGTCATGAGGTGACAGATATCACATAACTCTCCACTACTAGCATATTAGAAGGTCCCACATGTTTTGGGTATCCAAAACTTGTTAAAATAGCAAATGTCACTAAGAGTAACTAATTTTTCAATGAATTTTCTTTCCAACTCAACTGAGCCAAAACTACTCTTCCATGCTGGCAAATCTTGCCATGTCGAGCGAGACGAGACTAGATGGATGGCAAAACAACTAAACGTGCCCGACGTGCTGGATCCAACGGTCCGCTGGCAGATAAAGCCATCGATTCCAGCTCCTAGTGAACTTGGTCGTCCTTATGATTCACGGACTGATAGTCATGAGGCGACAAATACGTAATGTTCCACTACTAATATAGCTGGCAATCCCATATATTTTGAATCATCGAATCAACCCAAAATTTGTTAAAGCAAACTAGAATAGCAAATTCCATGTAGGAATAATTAATTTAGAGAGAAGAAACGAAATAGGCTAGCTAACCCATAAATCATCATTTGATACGCACTTGACCTGTTTGAATCTCTATAGATAATAGTTAGTAGCTAACAGTTAGCTACTTCGGATAAAAAAAAACAGGTTCAGCTAATAGTGTAGCTAATTATTAACTGAATACCCAATTAACAACTATCTCATTAGTTGAATAAAGCAGCTAATAGGTGGAACAATGACCGAAATACCCTCCCCAACCTTTGTCTAGCCTTAGCAGGCACGTATCCAATGTCCCTCGTGCTAGCTACTGTGGTCGACATTGCAGAAACAGTAAGTTATCGAGAGCCATTCCTGCACCACATCGTCCCATGATTCCATGAAGCGGCACAGCGGCGGCGGCTGCTGCTACAGCTGCAGCCTGAAGTAGCTAGCCACCGTCCGGTCCAGCAGAAGGTGCTGTTTCGTACACTCGTACGTACAGAATGTTCAAACCGGCATGAATGCATAAGCATGCACCACGTCCTGACTGAGTCCTGACAGCACTGCAAGAGGACGACAGCATGCACGAGGTGGATGCACATGCTATGCGCACGACGTTCTTGCGTCTTGCCCGGCCCGCTCCCAAACAGCATGCAGTGCTAGGCTGCTGAACGCCGAGTGGCGCGTAGCGAGGCCCAGGCGAGCGCACCAAGGAAGAAATAGTGGAGCTGGAGCGGCACGGCAACGGGCAACCCCACCCCACCACCGCCTCACCGAGAGACCGCCCGTCACCAAAGGGCGATTAAATACCGTTAAACGCGCCCGCGCGACCCAGAGACCCGGCCCCGCATTCCATTCCGTGCCACCGCCGCCGCGCTGCGTCTGCCGTCTGCGTACGTCGCCCGTCCGCAGCATGAACGGCGTCGGCGACGCTCGCGCGGCCGCGATGATGCAGCAGGCGCTGGGGATGTCGCTGCCGATGGCGGCGTTCGTGGCCGATCAGGGCTGCGCCAAGCTGACCAGGCCGCCGGGACTACCGCCGACGCCGCCGCAGGTGTTCGCTGCCCAGCATCGCGGGGACGTGTGCATGGAGACCATCGTCGACCCCGCGGCGCAGCAGCAGGGCCCGCGCAAGGCGCACCGGCGCTCCCGCAGCGACGTCCCGTTCGGGTACTTCCCGCCGGCGTTCGGTGGGGGCCATGGCCACCACCAGCTGCCGCCGCCCAAGGTGGAGCACGGCTGGGCCGGCCACCTCCACGGCGGGGGCGGAGGCGGAGGCGGCGACGACGACCTGTTCAACGCGTACCTCAACCTGGAGGGGCTGGACGGGCTCAACTCCTCCGACGACCGCCACGACGACGGGGACAGCCGCGGGCGCAGCATGAAGACCAACGGCGCCGACAGCAGCGAGAACGAGTCGGAGGAGTGCGCCGCCGACAGCCGCGCCGGGATCCGCCTCTGGACCGAGGCCGCCGCTGCTGCCGCCGCCGCCGACAGGCGGGAGAGGCTCAAGAGGACTGCCGCTGGGGAACCGGCCGCCGCGCTGCCCATGGCGCGCCACGCCAGGAGCCTGTCCATGGACAGCCTCATCGGCAAGCTCAACTTCTCCGCCGGCGCGACGGGGGCCGCCAACGGCGTCATTCCGGGGCCCAACATGTTCAAGCTCGAGTTCGGCAGCGGCGAGTTCACCCCCGTCGAGATGAAGAAGATCATGGCCGACGAGAAGCTGACCGAGATGGCGCTCGCCGACCCCAAGCGCGTCAAGAGGTAAAACTACTCCCACTACTTACTCAATGCCACTCATCTTAAATCCTTGAGCTCTCGCGCGTTGCTCCGTTGTTCTTACTACTTCTTTGGATCCATCGAGCTTGCAAAATGTTTAGCTTTGGACTGATCGAGCTGTGGTTCGTCGTTTTCTATTGCGAATTTTTTTTTATTTTTAGCCCAAATTTGAAACAAATTTTAAATTTAACCCGTCTTTCAAAAAAATTTTAAATCTAACCCGTTTGGCCCCGCCACCATGCATGGCGGGGCAAATGCACTGAACCCCGCCATGCATGGTGGCGGGGTACATATCCGACGTGGCAGGGGCGGCAGACCACCTCGCCAGCGTGGCAGGGGTGTACCCCGCCATGATCCATGGCGGGGTTGCCCTAACCCGCCATGATGCATGGCGGGGTACACCCCCGGCAATATAAAAGCCCGGGCACTTCTTGTTTTTGGTCATTCACCCATTCCATTTCCCGCAGTGCTCTAGAACTGAGCTCCCTCACCCATTCCATTTCTCCGGCGTCCCTCCGTCGTCCCCGTCAGGTATCGGCCCATCGTCGCTCCTTGTTCCGGCCACCCCTTCTTTGTGTGTATCGTTTTGTGTTGAAATCGTTTCGTTTTTTTAGATGGAGGACTCGTATCGTGAGTCGATTTGGAGGAAAAAGGGTCGTCCTAGAGAGATGTCACGTCTTCACGTTGTCGTTGTTAGTGTTTGTCGTTTGTAGTGGCGTACAAACTTTGTGTCGTGTACTTTGTCAGTGTTGTACTTTGAAACATGTCGTTGTAATATTTTCGTTATCACATCGTCATTCGTTTCATTTGTTGGTCCAGTCACTAAGATTGTTATGTGGTTTATCGCGGCAGTGTATAAATACAGTTTCTTAGTGCAAGAACTGCGTTTCGTTTTGCGAACACTGATCGTCACAAATGCAGGAAGTCATTTACAGCAAGTTTATGGCAGGGGTCGAATCGAAATTAGTTAACGACAACGGATCGTCACAAATAATTAGGTCAACGGATCGTCACAAAGATTAAACGAGTGTTACCGACTACATTAGTCGAACCGAAATAACCAAGTGGAGTACTGATGATAATATGTGTCCGGCGTCTGCTACTCTACTAATCGCCTGGGGTGTAGGGGTCTCGCGGTCTCCGTCGCCTCCTTGGATTCGTAGGGACCACGTTGCTTGTCCAGCCAACGTCTGTGCGGTCCCGCTGCTGCCTCTCGCGTTGTCGCCTATGTCCACGATCGAGCTGCTGCGTCGACGACGGTCCCTGCAAGCAAGCAACCTGATGAGCTACTATAAATGTTGATCTAAGAACAATAAAATTAAAGAGAAAGCAAAGCATACGAACCTGTTGCTCGGCTGGTGTGTAGTTCTCCTGCTGTGTGTAGTCGAACCCCTGTGTAGCAAAAGGAGCACCGTAGAGCTGTGAGGCACCCATCTCCTCGTGACCGGTGTAACCCCACTGTGGAACGTCCTCTTCGTCGTCGTCGTCGTCGTCGTCGTCGCCACTCGTCGTGTCGTACTGAAGTGCCTCATCCACATCGTCCGCAGCCGCTGGACCCTTCCCTCTATCCTGCGGAGTACGAATAGACGAGGACGCAGCTCTGGTGTCGCTAGCAGAAGCAGCTGTGGTCGACATCGTGTGGCTCCTGGACCACGTGGGGTTGTACGGTATGTCCAAAGTCGTATCCGCACAGCTCAGCTTTTGAGCCAACTTTTTGCAGCCTTTTTTCATTCTCTACAGATTAAGATGACAACAAGCATTATTAAGCGTGAATTTTAAAAGTAACTGAGTTGTAGTCACGAATGTTACTATCAAAAGTACCTTGACGAAGGCGCGAAGAGGGTTCGTCTTGTCGTCCCTAGTCCGAAAAAGTTGCCTGGAAGCTTCCTCGGAGTAGTTCGACAACTGTTGTGCCTACAACATCACACAACGTTAACTCGATCATTTCAATTGAAATTTAAACCCCTTACCTCGTTTTAGAATATAAGTGCAAAGTACTTACCACGTATCTATTGAGAGGCGCCCTAAGAAGTTGTGTTTGCCTCCTTTGCGCATCGTCGAACGCATCGGCGATGTCATCCTCATCGGCCGCATCTGCAGGCATGTTCGTGTACGGGACCATGAGATGCGTCCTCGTACTTCGCTGCAGCCATTGAAGGTACTCCATCCATCTTCCCGGGTGGTGCGTCGGAATTTGGTTGATCTGACGAGGAGTCCTGTTATACCATCTGTTCAAATATTGGTCGTGCGTCAACGCCCAATTCTTCTGCGTGGTCCGAAGCCTCCGATCAATCCTGCATTGCCATATTGCATTAGAAATGAGGCGCTTAAGTAGAATAAACATATTGCCATCGTACCCATGCAGCTGAGCGTTGGTGGAGTACAGCGGTGGAATTCCTTGCAACCTCCCGAACTGTCTGTAAACCCTCATAGGGTAGTGCATCTCGATGATATGGAAGAAGATAAGTGGCCCTTCGTAAAGCCACTCGTCCGCTTCCTCGTCGCAGCGCGGACTAAGGTAGTCCTCTAGCTCCCACCTAGACCACGGTGTCCATGTTACCTGCAAAGTAAAGAAACTTAATTAAGTATCAATCTTAATGATAGTGCCTTTAGTAGGAAAAGCAGATATAACTTACGTAGTTGTGTGTCAACACGTCTATCGCATCCGTGTACTGCTTGTACCTCCTTTCCAACTCGCCCCTCACTACCTTAGCGTCTCTCCAGATGAAAAGGGCGGTGGGGCGAACGTCTTGATGTTGCCATTCCTGCAAGTTTACACAAACAAGGTGTCAGTAATCTCTCTAGTTATATGACGATAACAAACTTGTCAATGTACTCACAGGCAAACGCGGAGATTGAGTGGGCCTCCCAACCGGAAACCGCTCCCAAATCCATACTTGCAGTAGGTATGAGCAGCCACCTAGGTTAGCATTGTTCGCCTGGCGACGACAGGCGATACAAAGCTGACGATATGTCCAAGCCAGGACCGCGGTACCCCAGCTATACGATGCAATATTCTCAAGTGGCTGGATTAGGATCGGCAAGAAAATCCAGCTGATGCTGTCGCCAGAGGAGTCGGGGAATAAGAAAGCGCCCAAGAAGTGCCACAGCCACACCTTTGCATATACCTCAACCTCATGATCTGGAGCACCCAACGGAGGCCCTGCACCAAAGTTTTGGACTATCCAAGACGACGACACTCCTGATGTCTTCCTGCAATTGGAATTGAAGTATTATTATAAGAAAATAGATTTACCTGAAATGATTGTATCAGTGATTTCAATGGGGCACAAATATGAACTTACTTTGTGCCTTTAACTTCTGCCTCCGATGGCCTCCTACCACAGAACTGCTCCACCAACTGTACCCAAGTAGACTCGTCGGCGACCCCAGTCACCGGATGACCTTTCAAACTTAGGCACAATATCAACTTCACATCCTGCATCGTGACGGTCATTTCCCCACATGGTGTGTGGAAGGTGTGCGTCTCCGGTCTCCACCTGCATCATTACAAGTTTCTGGTAATAGGCAAGTTCACAGCCCAATTTTTCAAAACAAAATCAAAAGATGGAAACAACAAGGTTACCTATCCACAAAGGCAGTAAGAAGGGCAGGGTCAAGTGTGGGGAGTAAACTGTTGTACACCCGAACGATCTCAATGAAGCCCGCACGCTCTATGTAGGGCGCGTATCGCTCGTCCCAGCTATGTACGCGGTGCGTGCGAACGCGAAGCGGACGCAACGGCCTATGCAGCTCCGACAAGGCCTGGGCCCGGTGGTCCTTGTCGTAGTCAGCCTCAAGGAGGCTAAAGCGTGGATGAGGAGCCCGCGCCTCCATCTGGCAAACCTGAAACTCCCTGTTCGTAAAAAACAAAGAAAACATTAATAACATTAGAACAATTAACAACGTTATAAAAAATTGAAGACAAGTACAAATAAAAATTATAATATTATAAA
Source organism: Saccharum hybrid cultivar R570 (assembly GCA_038087645.1). NCBI lineage: Eukaryota > Viridiplantae > Streptophyta > Magnoliopsida > Poales > Poaceae > Saccharum > Saccharum hybrid cultivar. The sequence continues at coordinate 35,410,191 of JAQSUU010000012.1, read as the reverse complement.
TGCATGTTTACAATATATACGACCTCTTGTCTCGCCCGCCTATGAAATCTAGCGTTATGACCAGGATTCTTGCAAATGGAGCAAAGGTTCTGCGCACGTTCTTCGTCAAAGTCCCCGCCACCATACATATCTGCGCCGTAACCTTTCATACTGTCCATATCGCCTTTCAATCGCTTCTTCTTCCTCCTTCCCTTCCCTACCTTCTTTAGGTCCGGATAAGGCGCGTAGTCCTCACCATAGTATGGAGGCCACTGTGACTCGTCAAGGTATGGCTCGAAACTCTTCTCCCAAACTTTGAGGGTGTTGGCACGGAGATACAAGGGTGACATGTACGGTGCAACTGTGTGGTCAAAACCTCTAAGCCAACAAGAGGTGATCATGTGTGAGCAAGGGGCATGCATGATCTGAGGGACGTTGCAACTGCATTCTACTTTACCAAGATCGACACGGTACGTTCGGCCACCAAATCGTTCGCCGCCCATGTTTGTGCCCCCTCTAGCTCGTACGCAGAAAACAAGCATGTCCCGTCCATAAGCCTCGGCAACCTGTTGTTTGGCCAATTCCTCAGCCTCCTTCAAATATTCGTGTGCCGCCTTGCCCCATCTCCCAAGCTCCTCATCATTCCTCAGGGCTAGGCCATACCGCTTAACAAAATACTCATTGCACTTTCTAAAAGAGAACTCGACAATACCAGACACTGGAAGAGATCGAACGCCTTTGAACACACGATTGAAAGACTCAGAGGAGTTTGTTGTCATGATGCCGTACCGGAAGCCGCACTCATCAAATGCTAATGCCCACTTGGCTTTATTTTCCATCTGCTGGTCTAACCATGCCTTGCCAGCTTGGTTAAGCATCTTCACTAGTTCTACCATAGTCTCGTTGAACTCGCGTTCCGTACGTTTATTACAAAGCTCCTTTAACTTGTCAGCCACATCCTTCTTGCGTTGACGCCGCCAGAAATTGGCGGCAAAATGTCGCATGCACCAACGGTGCACTAGAGCCGGGTGACCATCAATGTGTTCATCGGCTGCATTTAGAATTCCAATGTGACGGTCCGAAATCAGACAAATGGTGCGAGAAGGGCCAAGCACATGAACACGGAGCAGACGCATAAACCATGACCATGAATCGTTGTTTTCCCCCTCTGCCAAAGCAAAAGCCATTGGTACTATCTGGTTCTCTGGGTCTACAGCAGCAGCCATCATCAATGTGCCCCTGTATTTGCCGGTGAGGAACGTGCCATCAACAAGAACAACTGGCCTACAATACTGAAATGCATGTTTGCACTGATCGAAATACCAGAACACACGGTACAGAATATGCCTCAACGGGTTCTGAAGATAGAACCCTCCTGTGTATATGAACGATCTCATGCCAGGGTTGAAGTGTTCCATCGCACGCAAAATGCGTGGAACCCTGTTATAGGCTTCCTCCCAGCTACCCCAACGAATTGCCAGGGCAATTTGCTTTGCCCGCCAAGCCTTTCCATACGTGACCTCATACCCAACAAATGTGACTATGGTCTCTTGCAAGAACGGCACTGATACGTCGTTGTCCTTATCTACAAGACCTAATATACGGCGGGCTAGATACCGAGCCGTTAACTGGGGATGGTACCTTTTACCCTCATTAGTCTGACATCTGTGCGGCTGTTCCACCGAAGTTACCTTCCACTTACCATCACTCCGCCTCTTTCGTGCATTTAACTTCCACGAGCACGGGAATCCAGCCTTACATAATATGTGGAATTTTACCTCCTTGTCGGAATGCCGAACCGTGTAAGGCCTATGATGATACACAGCATAGTCCTGAAGGAACAACTTCATCTCCGACATCGTATTAAAAAGCATTCCCTTCCTCAGTATTACATTTCTATGGTTGTACAATGATTCCTTACACATCTGCAAACCCGTGTCACAAAATGCCATATGCGACATACTTACATCGATATAATTTGGAACACCGGTAAAAGGCAAGCCAGCCTCCCTCAGCTGTGTAAGCTCTGCCGATGTATAAGAGGGTGGTGCAACGTATTGTTGTGCCTCCCTAACCCTGCTCCATCCTTCATATTGCACTCCATCATCTGGATAACCGGTGGCTAAGGTGCCCTGACTCTCCATGCCATGAAGTACCTCAAGCGGTACTCCTGAGGGCATGCCACGAACTGGTGTACACATGGCAGGTGCACCTCCAGAGGGCATGGCTTCAACCGATGCTCGCATGGCATGGGGACCTCCTTCCTCATTTCCTGAATCGTCCGAATCTGTGCTAACATCATCACCAATCATTTCCTCCGCTGCCGCCTCCTCCTCCTCCTGTTCAAACTCGTCTACATCAAAATCATTGCTTATATGACCAACTGGAGGAGAATGAACACGCTCCTGCGTCAAATTACCATCCAAGTCCATACTCTCCATAGTTTGTTGCATCTGCACACCACAATCTCCTAGAGTATCACTGTCCAAGGACGGCTCCTCATTCTCAACATTCTCCAGCACCAACTCAGCCATGCCGACATTCGAACCTTGGATGACCCTATTGTATCGGGACCACTCTGCTTGGTTGCACAAGTCCATCATGACATAGTGTGCCCTATTCTTTCCAACATCGAACCTACCCTTTAGTGTGAAAGCCTCGCCAAACTTCAAACTCAAACGGTCACATAGATCGCGGAAACTAGGGGTGCCATCAAACCATTCCAATTCTTCATACATATCCTCAAACTGGCAATCCTCTCTCCTAACACTTCCTCCGTAAAAAACTCTTACACCGTAATCCATCTACAAAACGATTTGACATCTCATTATTAAATGACCATTATGGTACTACTAATTACTACATAACTAACTAAATAACTAATATTACCTAATAAGTCAACTGTGTCGTCAATAACAAATCATCGTTACCAAACTAAATAACTTAATAACTAATATTACCTAATAACTAAATAACTAATAGGTACGTAACTAAATAAATAAAAGTACCTAATAAAATCCGAATAACTAATAATCGTTAACTAATTAACTAATACCTAAACAACTAATAATCGTAAAAACTAATAATTCAATATCTAAACAACTAATAAAAACAAATAAATAACTAAACAACTAATAATTCAATCACTAAACAACTAATAACTAAACAACTAATAATCGTAACAATTCAATAACTAAATAATACAATGACAAATAAATAAATAACTAAATAAATAATAAAAACTTATTAATATTTACTACAAATATATAATTTAAACGACAAAGTAAACAAAATTACCGTAAAAATTTATCGGGGTCGCGGCGCGGGAACGAATGCCGGAGACGCGGCCGAGGGAGCGGTCGCCGGGGGCGCGGGAGACGACGCGGTGGCGCGGACGGCGGTTGCGGCCGGCGGCGTCGCGGCGGGACGCGGCGTCGCGGCAGCGGGGTCGCGGCGGGGGCCGGCGAGGCGCGGCCGGGGCGCCCGGAGGGCGGTGGGGCGCGGCCGGGGCTGCCGGGGGGCGGTGTGGCGCGGCCGGGGCGGCCGGGGCGCGGCGGAGGTCCTCCGGCGGCGCGGGGACGGCGCGGGGACGACGGGGGGCGCCGGGGGACGGTGGGGCGCGGTCACGGCGGCACGGACACGGCGCGGGGAGGCCGGAGGCGGCGGAGACGGCGGGGAGGCGCGGGGAGGGCGGAGAGGCGCGGGGAGGGCGGAGAGGCAGCGGGCGGGGGCGAGGCCGGGGCGCGGCTTATATTTAAGCCGCGCCCCGCCGTGGCCGGTGGCGGGGTATACCCCGCCATGGATCATGGCGGGGTACACCCCTGCCACGCTGGCGAGGTGGTCTGCCACCCCTGCCACGTCGGATCTGTACCCCGCCACCATGCATGGCGGGGTTCAGTGCATTTGCCCCGCCATGCATGGTGGCGGGGCCAAACGGGTTAGATTTAAAATTTTTTTGAAAGACGGGTTAAATTTAAAATTTGTTTCAAATTTGGGCTAAAAATAAAAAAAAATTCTCTATTGCTAGGGTGCTGGCCAACAGGCAGTCTGCGGCGCGGTCCAAGGAGCGGAAGATGCGATACATTGCGGAGCTGGAGCAGAAGGTTCAGATCCTGCAGACGGAGGCCACCACTCTCTCCGCCCAGCTAACGCTTCTTCAGGTACCTAGCTACTCTTCCCTAAGCTGTCCTCGCTTGATTTCCAATGCACTTTGAATTGCAGCGAAATCCCCAGAGAGTTCGTGCCAATCGTATCGATCGCGTGACTTGATCTTGATCACATCTTTTTTTTTTTTGGTCCTCACAGAGGGACTCCGCGGGGATCGCGACGCAGAACAACGAGCTCAAGTTCCGGCTGCAGGCCATGGAGCAGCAGGCGCAGCTTCGTGACGGTGCGTCTCCTCAAGTCCTCATCTCACTCACCTGCACACTTCCTTCTTCCTCGCTGTGTTCGTCAACGTCCGGTGTGCTAGGCACTAGTCTTGGATAAGTTAGCAGAAGCAACTCATTGAAGTTGACGTTGACACGTTGGCTTGTCCGGCCCAGTTCGTGTGCCCACGGCTCTGAAAATCTGAATCGTGGGTGAGAGCTCGTGTTGGCATTTGGAGACAGCCGGGTTGGTGGTTGGCGGTTGGCTGCTTTTCTATGCGATCCGATCCCTCGCGCAATACCGGTAGTCGTTAGCATGTACTGCTACTGGTGTCTAGGAAGATGTGCTAACCATGATCTAGGAACCAAGATTTGCTCGTGTTCGTTTAATCTCACACCCTTTCGTCAGATAAAGTATGTGGTTCCTCTGCTTAGTGTCTAGCATGTCGGAGGAGCATATGCACTCTAAAAAATTGCTGCAGGCTCAGGCAGGCTAGCGTATGACCATGTGCTTTGAGATAACATATGTCAGCTATAGAGTTTAAGTGGTAGCAACAATTGGAAATTGATGGGTTAATTGAATTGTGGCTGCCGCTGCATGAGCTGTGAGACTGAAACACCGTAGGATGGCTGATGTTAAGGGATGCACCCAGCAGCCGAACACTCTGATCTGTTTTTGGAGGTTAATCTCGTATTTTGTTGTCTTGTTGAACAGCATTGAATGACGCGCTGACAGGCGAGGTCCAACGCCTGAAACTCGCCACTGCAGAGCTCGGGGATTCTTGCTCGTCCAACAATCTAACCCAGCAGATCCAAATCAGCGTTCAGGAGCAGATGTTTCAACTGCATCAGCAGCAGCAGCAGCAGGCGACGCCGATACCGTTCTACCAGCTGCAGCAGGCGCAGCAGAATGGCGCAGGGAAGAAGCAGGAACCGCAGGAATGATCTCAGCCAGAGCCATTATCCACCGCTGAGTGAGCAGGAAAAAAAAAAGATCGGCTTAGATGAACTGAAACTATTTCATTTCCTAACTCATTGGTTTTAAATGTCGTTAATAAGCACCGTGCATTTTTTCCAGGTCATGAACCTGCTTCTTGTACCTGTTTATTTATTCTTTGGATGATACCGTTGCTTGAGTTACCAAACTGATCAAATTGTAGCCGATTAATATTCTTTTATAATACTATTAGTGTTTAATGATGCTTTTGCACTTTGATACCTCAGGATCGATACAAATGCTTACCCACACCCGAATGTCTTTTGCGGGGTAATAATGTATGTTGACATGATTCGGTCTTTCATCTTTGGAACCCCTCAATTGAAAGGGAACAGTATCTCCCAGTCCTTGAGATTTTTTTGAAAAAATGGACGGAAGAGAGCTACTTATAAGACATTTTGCCTTTCATAGATTCTCGATGCTATAACCATGTCTAGATATATACTAAAAATAATAATGTATATAAAAAAGCAAAAACGTTTTATAATTTAGAACCGAGCGAGTACATATCTTTATTTGTGTGTTGAAGACCGAAAGGTCTCGATTTCGTACAACACCAAGAGCTGCTGAAGACACTTAATAACGAATAAAAAAACAAATGCCCAGGAGGGGCTTATGATACGCATAATACAAGCTCATACAACGGCGAATTGAGATATTTACAATGAACAGTCAGTTCCGTTTAAGCTACCCAACAGAATCCTCAACCATAGCCTCCTCGCTGTCACTGCCATCTGAACCTGAATCTGAATCACCTTCCTCGATGCCTTCATCCGTCTCAGCGTCAGACATCGGTTCCTCATTTCCAACTCCACTTCTGGACATTTGCTTCCTAAATTCAGGATCAACAATTCCAATCATGGCACTAAGAACACGATGATCATCGGTTATTTTGGAACTGGCATGCTCAACATTATTCTGGCTCCCAGCCGCCTGTCCCTCTGAATTCACCAAAGTTAACAAAGCATCAGCTGCCATGCTACCTCCATCTTCGTCTTGCTCTGTAGCATCGGCAGCATCTCCCAAGCTCCTTGGAGATTCGTTCTCCCCATTGACAGATGGAGCTGTTTCCACTGCCCAGCTCCCAGCAACTTCTGAGGCCAACAGATCAGCCGTTCCGATAGCTCCAACATGTGTGTCCTCCCGTTTGCTCTCAGAGAAAGCACCCTCATGTTTTTCTTCGGAACAGTGGCCAGTGCCATCATTGGGGATTGGAATAGGAACCACATTTGCTTGTGGCTGCCCTGCATCTTTGAGCAATGCAGTAGGTTCCTTGTTATCTGGAAGCTGCACTTCGTCCTCTAGCGGCATAGTCTCTCCTCCCATATTGTCACATCTTTGGTCATCACAACCAACATTACCAGCTTGGCTTTCTGTCTCAGGAACTTGCTCAGTATCTGTTACCTCCCTCTCAGGAGCTGCAGAAACAGGATTGCCCTGAAAACCCGGCCTTAATCTCTCTGACCTTTCTGGACTGGTGCATTCTAGACCTTGAGTGCTGCCACCATCGGCAGTACCATCATCATCATGCTGCTCAGTCATGTTGGCATCTTCGTCACTGGAACTATGTTCACTTACCTGGGTATTTTCTGGTGAAGCACTTGAAGCTCCCACTGTATTTTTTGAGCAGCCTACTGGCTTCATACCAGCATTATCAGTGGCTACGGTGGCTAGAGGCACTTTATTGAGATCCACACTCATGAAGGTGCTCTCATAGTTCTCTTCATCCTCCAAAGTTCTCTGCATAGCTTTCAGCTGTTCCTGCTGTTTCGCAAACAGAGAAGAGATTTCTTCTGTAGTTGAATAGAAAGCACGCAGCTGAGTCTCCCTGCAATAAGCAACATAGGGGGGAAATAGAAAAGGATTATATATAACTTGTAGTGCACAGCGCTTGGGATTCTTAATGTGCCTATATAAGACTGAAACATGATCCTTACCGTAGAATAATCCGTTCTCTAGCTCCTTGGTACCTCTGTTTCTCAATTGATAGATCTCTAATCGTTGCAGCTATTTCAAGCTCAAGTGCTGAGACCTTTGCCCATGCTTCTTCTCGAGCAGCCTGCTAACAAAAGGATATGCCTTGTCAGCGGAGAAACAACCTTCTATGCATGCTCATTTCACTGGAACATTTTTACCTTCTCATTCTCAAGTTCCTTCTTCAGTTTTCTCAATTCAATTTCCAGATTTTCTGATTTCTGCAATCACAAGGGTGCAGAAGGGGGTAAGATATTATCAGCAACTAAAATACAGTGAATAAAAAATAATTAGATGTAATAACTGAAGTCTACCATGCACACTGCTTGGTACCTTTCGATTGTTGGCTGATACTAGCAGCTCGTCCTGAAGTTGAGCTTCCAGCTCTCTTACTTTTTTCTCGGATGTTACAAGATTATCTCGAGCATCTTCCTGCATGAGAAGAAGAAAGAACAAATAATTGTCATGCAGTAAAGGAATGGTAGATTCAAAGCAGTCATTGTGAAATAGCATACCAGCTTGGACCTCAAAGTTTCCACAAGCAAACGGGTTTCTTTTTCTGATTCCTGTAAACAGGGAGTGGAAGGTTATTAAATCTGTGATGCGAAAAAAAACATGAGTTCGTGATCAGACTAACTGGAGTTAAGTATAACCTGAAGCTTGCTAATAACTTCTTTCTGTTCCCTTTGTTGTCTAAGGTAAGACTCTGCCTGTTTCTTAATTTCTTCTTGAGCCTCGGCTTGCACTTTATGCAATGCAGATTTCAAGTCATGTGCAGCCTTATCACGCTCTTCTCTTCTTAAGTTTCGCTCCTCACTTAGCTGTCCCTCAAGCTCACATATGATTGCTTTCTGGCTGGAAATGTTTCAAAATTCAAAGATATGAGATCCTCATGTAATAGTAAATGATGCATGGAAAGAGATGGACATTCTTTGTATTTGTTGTCAAATGGTAACAAGTTGATCTCACGGCAATGCAGAATACCTTGAAATTATCTCATCAGCATCCGCGCGTGATTGTTTAGATGCACTAAGCCTTTCATCCAGATCTTTTATACAGTTCTGTAACTCTGTATTTGATGTACTGAGTGAATCTATTTGCTTCTGTTTCTCCTCAAGTGCTGACCGAAGAGATTTAGTTTGATCAAGATAAGAACTCGACATAGTTTCTCTCAACTCCTCAAGTTCCTACAGCAACAGATTTGCAAAATTTCAATTGTAGTAATTGTACAAAAAGAAAATGAGACATGATGACTGACGAGTACAAGCTTCAATTAAGTAGAAACCTAATCAATGACAACAACGTAAAAGGGAATGGTTATATCCTCTCACAGATAAATAGGTATTAACTTGATTGAATATACGATTAATATATCAGGGGTATATTGAGTTGTGCACAGTGACAAACAATGGTGGAACATCATCATCAAGTAGACCAATATTAGAATTTAGAAGTGACATGGGCCATGAAATACAAGATGCAAATTTATTTATGCTAGGAGAAATATAAGACCGAGACAAAAGCAAAAATAAAAACATGTCATGCAAAAAGCGGGAGAGGGACATGGAAGTAATATATAACCTTTCCATGCTGCACTTAGGCCGTTTTTATTTCAGCCCTCAAAGTCTCAATTGTCACAACATGTGCCTCGAGTTGTTCCCTGAGATCCTGAATCAGTTTAAGCTACTAAGTTAGCAAATTACGAAGACACAAAATTGTTGTCATGTCGAAGGAGCCAACTTACAGCATTATATTTTTCTAGTCTTCGGACATCGTCTAGTGAAACAGGGCCATCAGGAGAACCAATACCAAGACCCTTTAGCCTCTTGCTTCCAGAACCACCCTCCTCTTTGTTAGGGAATGATTTCCATTCATTAGGGCTAACCCTAGAAGGGTAGCTATATAGGTCCCATACATGGGCCACATGGGCCTTAGCCACATGGGCCTAAACACATACTCCAACACCCCCCGCAGTCTGAACTACCGGCGCAGCGGAGTTCGAGGCTGAACAAGAAAGAACACACAACCCCCCCCCCCCCCACAGACGCGACTAGCCACCGGTGATGTTGAGGCTGGAGCGAAACTCGGCGAAGGTCGAGGACGGGAGGCCTTTGGTGAAGATGTCCGCGAACAGGGAGGTCGTCGGAACATGAAGAACCCGCACCTCGCCCATGGCCACCCGATCACGGACAAAATGGAGGTCGATCTCCACATGCTTCGTCCGCTGGTGCTGGATGGGGTTGGTGGAGAGGTAGACCGCACTGACGTTGTCGCAGTAGATCAGTGTGCTCCGGGAGGGTGGAGTGTGCAACTCAGCCAGCAGCTGCCGGAGCCAGGCGGCCTCCGCCACGCCGTTAGCAACGGCGCGATACTCCGCCTCGGCGCTGGACCGGGAGACCACCGGCTGGCGCTTGGACGACCAAGACACCAGGTTGCCGCCCAGGAAGACGGCGTAGCCGGAGGTGGAGCGGCGAGTATCCGGGCACCCGGCCCAGTCAGCGTCGGTGTAGACGACGAGGTCGGTGGAGGAGGCCCGTTGGAGGAGGAGGCCGTAGTCGAGTGTGCCCCGGAGGTAGCGGAGGAGGCACTTGAGAGCCAAGAGGTGAGGCTCCCGGGGATCATGCATGTGGAGGCAGACCTGCTGAACTGCATAGGTGATGTCCGGCCGGGTGAAGGTGAGGTACTGAAGGGCCCCGGCGAGACTCCTGTACGCAGTGGGATCGGCCACCGGTGGCCCCTCAGCCTCAGACAGCTTGCCCTGAGTGTCGACCGGAGTGGAGCAGGGGTTGCAGTCAGTCATCCCAGCCCGCTCCAGAATGTCCCGAGTGTACTGTCGCTGGTGAAGGAGGAGCCCGGCAGGACGGTGCTCAACAGTGACACCGAGGAAGTGGTGGAGCTCACCCAGATCCTTCATCGCGAACTCTTGCTGGAGAGCGATGATGATCCGGCGGAGAAGTGGCTCGCTGGAGGCGGTGAGGACAATGTCATCAACATAGAGCAGCAAGTATGCAGTGTCGGCTCCATGGTGGTAGACGAACAGGGACGTATCAGACTTGGCCTCCATGAACCCCAGGGTCAGCAAGAAGGCGGCGAACCGGTGGTTCCACGCCCGAGGTGCCTGCTTGAGGCCGTAGAGGGACCTGTTGAGCCGGCAGACCATGTCAGGACGGGTGGTGTCGACGAACCCCGCCGGCTGACTGCAGTACACCGTCTCGGTAAGAAGGCCGTGGAGGAAGGCGTTCTTGACGTCCAGCTGGTGGACGGGCCAAGACCGAGCAAGTGCCAGCGATAGCACGGTACGGACGGTGGCCGGCTTGACCACCGGGCTGAAAGTCTCATCGTAGTCGACGCCAGGGCGCTGAGTGAAACCCCGGAGGACCCAGCGAGCCTTGTAGCGCTCGAGAGAGCCGTCGGCCCGGCGCTTGTGGGTCCAAATCCACTTGCCGGTGACGACGTTGGAGCCTGGCGGCCGGGGCACCAACTCCCACGTCTAGTTGGCGAGTAGCGCGGCGTACTCCTCTTCCATCGCGCGGCGCCAGTGAGGGTCCAACAGGGCGTCACGGACGGAGGAGGGTACCGGAGAGGCCACCGCATCGCCGGTCGAAGCCTCGAGGGCACGAGGCGGTAGGGTGCCGGCCGCGTGTCGTGTCACCATCGGGTGAACATGCCGCGGGTGCGGTGCAGCAGCGGCGGGTGGTAGACCGGCGGGGCACCACGAGCCGGCGGAGACAGCGGCGGTGGTGTCGGTGTCCCCGGTGGAGAAGGGAGCGCGAGCGGCGGCGGCGGCGAACCTCGACGGAGGTGCCGGGGCAGGTGCCGGGACGGGATCCGGCGTCGTCGACCGACACGACCCCCCCGGGGCAGCAGCGGGGGACGAAGGCCCCGGGTCTGCACCAACCGGAGAGGACGGGGCTGCGCCCGAGGACGACGGGCACGGACCTGCTGGGGATCCGGGACAGGAGGCCGGCCCGGCGCGCGGCGAAGCGGTACCTGCAGGAGACCACGAAAAAGGTGGCTGGACCACCGGGTCAGTGGGAAACAGGGAGGGTGGGTCAGGTACCAGAGGGGTGGTGGTGCTAGAAAAGGGAAAGACGGACTCATCGAACACCACATGGTGAGAGATGAGAACCCGTCGGGAGGTAAGATCCAAGCACCGGTACCCCTTGTGATCCGGGGAGTACCCGAGGAAGACAGAGCGTGGAGCGAGGGTCCAGCTTGTGAGTAGAAGTGGCAGCGGTGTTGGGGTAACACGCACACCCAAACACGCGGAGGTGATCGTACCGAGGCGGGGTACCGAAGAGGGCGTGGTGAGGAGTGGGAGCGGGGCAGGCCGCGGAAGGAAGGCGGTTAAGAAGGTAGGTGGAGGTGTGCAGGCCCTCAGCCCAGAAGCGAGCGGGAAGAGAGGCCTGAAACAGAAGGTTACGCACGGTGTCATTGGTGGTGCGAATCATCCGCTCAGCCTTGCCATTTTGCGAAGAGATGTATGGACAAGACATGCGGAGCTGAACACCGTGAGAGAGGAAGAAATCGCGGGAGGTGGAGTTATCAAACTCGCGACCATTGTCGCACTCGCGACCATTGTCGCACTGGACGGCCTTGATGGGGAGGCCGAACTGTGTAGACACCCAAGAAAAGAAGTGAAGGAGCGTGGTAAACGTATCGGACTTTGCACGGAGAGGAAAAGTCCACGAATAATGCGAAAAATCATCAACAACCACAAGATAGTACTTATAACCGGAAATACTCAAAATAGGAGATGTCCATAGGTCGCAATGTACAAGATCAAAAATACGGGCCGCATGGGAAGTAGAACTAGAAAACGGAAGACGAACATATCGGCCCAATTGGCACGCATGACACAGTTGCTCATCATGAGCTCGAGTACATGGAAGACCGGAGCTACGACTGAGCTGTATCAGGGCATCACGTCCAGGATGGCTGAGGCGCCGGTGCCTGGTAGTAGAGGAAGTAGAAGCGACGAAGGCAGCTGACAAAACGGGCGGCGAAGAAGACGAAGGAGCCGCCGGGAAGCGAAGAGTGTAAAGGGGCCCGGTGCTGTCACATCGGAGCAGAGGACGCCGGGAAGCCAAATCCTTTACAGTAAGACCAGAAGAGTCAAATTCCACAGAATAAGAATTGTCAGCTGTAAAACGTCGAATAGAAAGAAGATTATGAACCATAGAAGGAGCAACAAGAACATCAGGAAGACGAAAGGAGCCATGAGCACCGGCGGTACCCACAGACGAGACCGGAATACAAGAACCATTTGCGACCATAATGGACGAAGGAAGAGAGGAAGAGGGAGAGTGAATCGACGAAAGTATACCGGGGTCGGGAGTAGTGTGGTAGGTGGCTCCCGAATCAGCGATCCACTCGGGTCCGACCGGAGGTGTCAGGCCCATGGTGCTGAACGAGCGAGCCAGGGCCGCCTGGTCCCAGCCGGTGACCGCCGGTGGAGTCCCGGAGGGTGGAACCCACGGCGTAGCAGGGAAGGCGCCGGGTGGAAGACCAGCAGGAGGAGCTCCGGTGAGCATGGCCACTGGTGGGCGAGTGTCGGCTCCGGGGGCGTGGTAGGGCCACATGGAGATGCGACCGGACCACGGGTTCTGGAACGAAGGCCATGGTGCCCCCCCGTGTGTCCCGGCCGGTGCCGGAGCCTGGGGGTGACCACCCCGGCCACCCCCGCGGCCCCCTCCACGGCGACGACGAGAGCCACGACCCCCCCACCTCCGCTCGGCCCGGAGGGAGGAGGGCCCAGGAGAGACGACGATGGCGGTGGAGCGGTGGACCGCGGTGGAGCAGACGGGCGCGGCGAAGAGGCAGCCAGGGCCGTCGAGGAGGACGAGGACCCCGCGGAAGTGGTGGATCCCGGCTGGAGGCCCTGCGTGAGCTCCTCCATGACGAGATCGTCGCGGACCTCCAGAAAGGTGGGGAAGGGCCTCTGACGGGTGATCCACGTCCGGAGGTGGGCGTAGCGGTCGTTGAGCCCCCGAAGGACGTTGAGGACCAAGATGCGATCCTCCACGGGCCACCCAAGGTCCCCCAGGGAGTCGGCCATGCCCTTCATCCGACGACAGAACTCGCCGACGGAGAGGTGTGTACGAAGGTCCGGAAGCTCGCGTCGAGGCGCAGAGCCCGGGCCTCAGCGTTGCCCAGGAACTGGCCCTCAAGGGCGAGCCATACCCTGCGCGCGTCAGGAGAGGTGCGGACGAGGTCGTGGAGGTCCAGAGAGATCGTCCCCAAGATCCAGGAGAGGACGATGCTGTCCAGACGAAGCCATGACGGGGTCTGGACGACGGCCAAAGCGTCAACGAGGACGTGGTCGTCGAGGGCGTAGCGACGAAGGGTGAGAAGCACCAGGTCCCGCCAACGGGCGTAGGAAGGAGACTCCGGCTCGAGGACGACCGGAACGAGGAGGCGAATGTTCTGGACCCCCCGGCCTGGTAGTGGAGCTGGGCCACGAGCGGGTCGGCCGGGTCGTGCCAGAGGACGGCGGTGTGCGACACGCAGCGTCCCGGCGAGGCGGAGGAGGTGGCTCCGGCGTCCGGGCCCGCAGGAGAGGCGAGAAGCTGCTCGGCCTCGGCGATCTGGCGGGTCAGGGCGTCGGCCGCGTCGCGCTCGCGCTCCCAGGCGAGGGCGGCCGCGCGCACACGGGCCTGGCCCTCCGCGGCGGCGGCCCGAGCAGCGACGAGGGCTGCGGCGAGGGTGGAGTTCGGTCCAGTCAGGCCGAGAGGGAGACCCCCAGGAAGGGCCGACTGGAGACCTCCAACGGCAGCCGCATGCAGCGGAGGTTGGGCACCTTCAGGAAGGGCCGGCTGATGGTCTCCTTCAGGCAGGGGCTGCTGCTGTAACAGCGGCTGGAGGCCAGCAGCAGCCACACCCGCCGCGACCCCCTCCGTGGTTGGCCCCCCCGCGCCGGGACTGGAGAGGGCGGCCAGGGCCTGGGCGGCGCCAGCGGGCTCGGTGTGGGGCGCAGTCCCGTGCAGGGCACCAGGAAGCGGCACAGGACGAGGCGAGGTTCCTGGCGGCGCAGCCCCGAGCGCGGCTCCGAGGGGCGCGGCCCCAGGCGCGGCTCCGAGCGCGGTGTCGAGCGCGGCTCCGAGGGGCGCGGCCCCGAGCGCGGCTCCGAGGGGCGCGGCCCCGAGCGCGGCGTCGAGGGGCGCGGCCCCGAGCGGGCGGAGGCCTGGAGCGGCGGCGGGTGGGGCGCCAGGAGCTGTAGCGGCTACCTGGGCCCACGAAAGAGGGGAATGGGGAGGGAAAGAGGAGGAGTGAGGGGAAGGTGGACGTCCGGCCATGGCGCCGGCGGCAGAGGAGAAGCCACCGGCAGCGGTTGGGAGGAGGGGAGGGAAGAGAGAGAAAAACTTAGGCTGTTGATACCATGTTAGGGAATGATTTCCATTCATTAGGGCTAACCCTAGAAGGGTAGCTATATAGGTCCCATACATGAGCCACATGGGCCTTAGCCACATGGGCCTAAACACATACTCCAACACTCTTCAGGATAAAAAAAAATAGAAGTGCATATATCAAAACTTGTAACATAGCGTGACCATCAAACCATGATAACTATCAAAACTTGTAACATACTGCCTCTGTCCCAAAAAGAATGCAATTCACACTTCCCAAGTAGTCAAACAAATTCAAGTTTGACCAAATTTATACCAGAAAGTACTAATATTTATGATGCCAAATAACTAAATAAGTATCATAAGATTAACAATCAAATATGTTTTCATTTTCGAAGTAAACCTATTTTTTGGAATATAAATATTTATATTATTTTCTACAAACTTAAGGAAGTTTGACTTATCCCAAACCTACAATTGCATTCTTTTTGGATGGAGGGAATAGTCATGATCACCAAACAATAAGATAGAAAACTCCTCACCTGACTTCCTCTTAAGAATGGGAGCTCCATTTTCTAAACAACTGATTGCGTTAACTTCCTGGTAGACAAATACAAAGGATTTGTCTGCAAAAGCAACATTCAACTTGAATAGAAGATTTGTAACATCAATCACAAGACAACAGTGATAACATGCCACAAAAACATCATGATGAATTGAACGCAGAGAACAATAGTAGCACACAGTGCTAGCAAATGAATACCTACCCTAGTGAACCCAGTATGAATGAATCAGAACTATTCACAGGATTTTACCGTCATGAGGAGGAGATGAAAATGATATAATGTCCCCATGATTAAGCTTGACCGGGGATGAATTTTTCTTGAGACTTGTCCAGTTAACGAATGTGCCATTTGAGCTGCAACAAATGTAGGAAAAGAAAATGAAACTGACAGATATCGAAAGATCCAGAAGAAGAAAAACCAAACCTTGTGTCCTTGAGGTAAACAGGCACAGGCTCGTGGCGGTTTAGCTCCCCTAAGACGGTGTCCTTGTATATCTTGCAATGCTTCCCACTGATCTGCTGGGCAAGAATCTGAAACCGCTCCTCAACAGTGCGTCCTAGGCAGTGCTCGTCAGCACTCAAAAGAATGTTCATTCCCTTCAGTTGATTCATAGAACTCCAATCAGATGGGTGAAGGAAATATTAATTGCAATGTTAGCAAGCCAAACCAACAACATCAATAGTAGACCATGAATTTCTTAGGCCATGAATTATTAATGATAATAACAACAGGAACTCTGCGCTTTTCCCAATTATAAAGAAGCTTGCAACATTCAGAATCAGTAACTGGTGAAGCCAAAACAAATTTAATAAGGAATCTTAAAAAATACAAATTTAATAAACTGGCATTGACATTAATAACTAAAAGCCCATCAAATAAACCAAATAATTCAACAAATGTTTCAGCAATAAAAAGCAGGATGCTTGCTTCAACCCATGCATCGTTCATCTGAACAATACATCAAACAGGAATGCAGGCAAATACAAAGAAAGAAAGGAACACGGACAATGCTTGGGTTTTAGGGTTAGGGTTTAAGGGAGGGAGGGGAGGGAGGAAGGGAACCTGGGGCCGGAGGCGGGCCTTCTTGGAGATGGCGGTGAGTACGGCCCAGACGCCGGGCTCCGTCTCCTGGATAGGCTGGTCCGCGAACTTTTGCGCCACCGCGCGCACCTCGTCGGGGGTGACCTTGGGCGGCGTGGGCGTGGCCACGGAGCAGGACGCCTCGTCCTTGGCCGCCGTCTTGGGCGTCACCACGAGGTCGGCGCACGGCTCCGGCGCCATCGCGCGCGCGCAGAGGGCCCCGCCTCCCGCTGCCGGGGCGCGCGCCGTGGCGGGGAGGAGGAACGGCCGAGCGGGAGGCGGACGGGAGGGAACTGGCGGGTGGGGAGGAGTGGAAGCGTTTGGTGGACGGCGCCACACTCACGCACCGACGCACGGGCACGGCGCGCGGCGAGTCCTGTCTCCTGCGGTAGTGCGCGGGCTGTGGAGTTCGTGGCGCGCCCGAGTTCGCGCCTTCGCGGGGGCCCGGGTATAAATCGTGGGGATTTGCGCGGGAGTCGGACGGACCGGTTGGGCCGGGTTGAGTAGTGTGTCGAGGAAGGAAGCGCGCTAGATGGTTGGGTGATGGAGATGAACCGAACGGACAATGTTGCTAATTCGTGAACGTTGGAAACTCAGCGATCAATATTCCGACGTGTACAGTTTCCGTTTTTAAAGAAAATTCCCACCTTTTTCCCTATTTGAATATCTACATGTGAGCGGCTGACCGTGCAATACTCCTCTCCTGCGCACGTCATTCTAACCAAAGCTAAGAAAAAGCACAATATATTTTGAAATGGTATAACTTCTGGACGGTGTATGCACTTTTAATTCTGTATGCACCGGTGTGTTCCACGGGACAAGGGGGAACAAAACTAGATCCCACTTGCATATGTTTCGAAGAATTTTTTTCTAGTAGCAATTTATGTGTAGTAACTTTTAACATATAACTTATGTCATATAACTTATGCGAAAAACTTAGAAACGCGAGTTATGAAACGCAACTTATTTACAAAAGGTTATTAACACACAAAGAAACAAATTAACTTATAACTTATGCAAAAACTTGCAAACACAAAAGTTATTAACACAAAATGAACGAATTAATCTTATAACCTATACCAAAACTTGAAAACACAAAAGTTATAAAACACAACTTATGTACAAAAGTTATCAAACACAATTTGTATACACAAGTTGTTATTCAATACAACTTGTGTGCATAAGATGTAAGTTATAAGTTACATGTTATAAGTTAATATAAATAAATTGTTACTAGAAAAAATTCTTCGAAACATATACATGTGGGATCTAGTTTTGTTAGTCTCGTCACGTACAACACACTAGTGCGGATGAAATTAAAAACGAATACATTGTTTAGAAGTTATAGCATTTTGAAATAAATATTTTCCTTTTTTAAATGACGTTAGCGGCCATGAAAAAACACGCAGGAAGGGGGAGGCACGGTCTGATCGTTCACTACATGCGAATCGAGTGAACGATCGCTCCAGTGGAATTGGGCATCACGGAAGGTCGATCGATGGGCTTCGGTTGTGACATGTGAAACTGCCATCTTAATTTTTCAAAAAAAAAAACTGGCATCTTGCAAGATGAATATTTTGCATGGAACTGATAATTTCAGTAGAAATATAAAAGCTGCGTAGGCTTTTTTAAATGAAGAAAGCTTTACTAAAAATAAAGTTCCGCACTTTGAAACAAAGAAAAAAAGTAAAAAGAAAAAGAGAAATCAGACCCCCAAAAGCCTCTAGCATCTCGGTTTCAGACTCAACGTAATCTCGAAACTAATTATCAACCTACAATTTAGCTGTGGAGAAATAGTTTGATGCGGTTGCATGTATTCTCTTGTACCATGAAGTGATAGACAAAGTCTCTGAACGTGTCGTCCTTCTACAAAAGAAGTATGTGCAGTGCATCTATAACATTCAACGGCTCTCCACCAGCTAGTCATGAGACCATGAGAATGGGATGGGACGGTCCTCGTTTCAGATGTGTTTGATTTAGAGTCGAGTGAGATGGAGAATATCCCTCTGAATATTTTGTGAATACGTTCTCAAATTGGAGATCCTCCCGTCCTCCAAAAATGAGGGGATGATGAAGGGCGAGGTGGGATGAGTGGGCTTCACGAGCTATTGTAATCCTAAAAAGAGGCTAATAGGTAGACCCCACATGTCCAATTCATCATCCCAATCTTTTTTCCCAGACCAACCAAAAACACATGGACCATTCTATCCCCTTCAACCAAACACGAAACGAGGTCGGTTTCATACCTAAAAACTAGTTTGGGTCCGTCCCATTCCACTGTGACTTTGAGCTAAACACACAAACATGACCTCGATAATCACATAGGGTGACTAAAACAGTTGAATAGATTGTCGGTGTTCCTTTAAGCGATATATGAGATTCTTCTTCCACGAAGCCCCATCAAACTGAGCTCCCTTCTCCTGAAATACAGGTTGACCAGTCGCAAAGCCGAAGAGGAAGACACATCCACCAGGTCCATCGACAATCAACGCCGCACATAGCATGTTATCCAAAGTAGCACCTGCAAAGAGGACGCGACGTGAGATGTCGCCTTTCGTTGTCAGAAGATGAGGAAAGTTTTCACCTAGACAGAATAGAAGGGAGGGGAGGACTTGCCACGACAATGCCTTCATGGAGGAGAACGGCGCCTATGGGCGTCACTGTTGTCAAAGTTGGCCGACGGCATGGTATGGTTTTCACCAAATCCTCATCGACCCGCACCTCTCCATCCACGCAAATCTAAATTTTTTCTATGGATGGGGCTTCCCCAAATATAAAGTGAATATTCATTATGAACTATGTCTTTATCTCCTTGACTCCCAACCAAACGCCATAAAAAAAGAGAACCGTCCTATCTTGTCCCACGTCATCCCTAAACCAAAACGTCACTTAAAGCACCTAATATTTATATAATGGGGGTCTCAGAATATTTGATGTAATTGAACTAAAAATAGATGAGGCCTAATTAAAATCCAATACTGGTCACTGTTAGTGCGTGTTTTATAATAATCATCTACGCCTATGCTGTGATTAAAAAAAAAGATCAGATTCATTTATTAAACAAAGTCATAGGCGAAGTGTCTCTTTTTTTTCATCTATATCTAGGTGGAGGTTAAAGGGGCCTCCGCCCGCCCACCTTAGACAGTTTTAGACTTAAGCTAATAGCTGAGCCAACCCATAAAAACATCGAAGGCCCAAGTCAGGCCATCCTCTCTTTTATTTTGTATTGATTTGAAAAGGTCATCCTCTCTTTTAGCAGTGGCAGGTGGGCAGCTCACATGGCCACCTCAGCCTTCCATTAGTCTATAGTCTCTACTATTATATTCACGATATTCTACAATAAGCATGTCAAAGTTGTCTAAATACTCCATATTTTTGTTGTGATAATTTTTGTATGTTGTCACATGCATCCTATTTTGTTTCTCTATGCATGTGAGACTATAAAATAAAATAAAACAAAAAATTAAAAAAGAATATGTATCCATATAAGTAAATAATGTTTCACTTCTATCACAGTGAGTTATATTATGACTACATCAAATTTATTCCACTAGCATCAAAATTGTATTATCAAGAGAAAACTATTGTATCATCAGGAGTTTCGAACACTGAAATACACACACACAAAAAAGATATATTTAGAACAATTGGACCAACTAAAGCTCTTTATTTTTGGGGAAAAAGGTAAAACCAAACAAAGACAGCAATTCGAAAGCTGAAAAATACTGAATAACGAACAGCCAAGACAAGCCATATTTGATTAACCAAGGTAAAAAAAAGACAAATAAATTTTGGAAATAGAACATAAAAAAGAAAGGGAAAAAAATCTTGGCCAAGATAATTTTCTTAGATCATTATACAGTAGATCATGTGGCAATACGGTTTGTATCCACGCGCTTCTTTTCATTTTGGGCACTTTTTTTTTGGCACTTATAGTTAAGGACCTTTGCGAGGAAACTGTCAAGGCGTCAAACTTTGCCAGAGAGACCTCTGCATTTGATCTGAATTTTATCTTTGCTTGCGGAACCTCGGTCACAATTCACAAAGGTATGACAATGGCGCGACATCATTTGGCACCCGCGAGCACGTCCATGATCATGAACTCTTAACGAATCA
Organism: Saccharum hybrid cultivar R570; assembly: GCA_038087645.1. Lineage (NCBI taxonomy): Eukaryota > Viridiplantae > Streptophyta > Magnoliopsida > Poales > Poaceae > Saccharum > Saccharum hybrid cultivar. The sequence continues at coordinate 35,389,766 of JAQSUU010000012.1, read as the reverse complement.
TTGCCGACCAAAAGGCTCACCAACTGCAAGACGCATTGCTAAAAACGGAGCACAACAGGCGTGCTACAGTGCTCCAAATCGCCTATTTGACTTGGCTAAAAAGAACAATTTTGGTGGCCCGTCGTACCGTACCGCACCCCGTCCCGCTCCCGCCTTGAACTCAGCCCCGTTGCCTGCACAGGCTGCAGCACAAAGACAACGGTTCGTTTCTCAGCTCAGCTCAGCAGCCGCAGTCCCGTCGCTCACCCACCGCAACCGGCGTGCGTCAGTACAGGTACGGTGACCAGGACGACACGGACGCTGCACGTACGTGGCGTGAGTGACGTAGTCGTATTCATGGGCGTGGGCGACACGCGCCTCCGTAGCCTGTAGGAGGACGTAGTTGTACATGCGCGGCCTTGAATGGAGTCCATTCCGTGGCCCGTAGACGCACGTAACGGGCAACTCGCCGTGCCGGATCCCGGCTGCCACTGCCAGTGCCATTGCCATGCATACCCAGCCGCAGAAACAGCGTCCCGCGGCCTTGGGAGGCAAACTTGGCAAAACTCCTCGTCCCGCCCACGCGGGCTCCCTCCAATCGGCTCCGCCTCGGAAATGAAAAAAAATTGGGTGTGGACCGTCCACACCGTGCGTCGTGCGGACGTCTAACCAGGTGACGACGCGTGGACGGGTCTAATTCCAGCGAGTCTGCTTCCGTGCGCTGGCTCACGAGCCGATCGCCCTGCCTCCCAACAACAGCTGGCTTCCGTGCGTTCAGCCCCGATCGAACCGCTTACAAGTCGGCTCCCACGACGGCTTTGTAGATAGGATAACACGTAAACCCATTGGCATGGCAATTACTTTACAGAAATATATGAGACCCATAGGTAAATTTAGGACCTTAGTTCTAATAAAACATCACACTGTCAATTGTACTCACAAAAGAAGTTTAATATAGCAGTACACATAATAAAAAAAAAGGTTACTGTAAAGTGGCATCTTAATCAAGACACCAGAATTACATGTTTTCATCGAAATATAACTTTCTAGCTGACGAGGACATTGCGGCATCCTGACGAACTCCGAGTAGAAGGTCTGTATAACCTCCTTGTATATATGGTGCAGATATGACAGAAGGTTGCTGAAGCATAGAATTTGCAATGTCTTGCATTGTGGCGGAAGCATATCCATGAGCACTAGTACCACCACTGCCACCAGCATCAAGGTCCTGTGTCATAGACATAAAATTGTTCTTAACAATTTCCTGTATAATAAGTAAATAAAAAAAGGAAAAAGGAATAACGAGTCAAATTGGTGACTTACGATTGGTTGGTTCGGATCAGCACTTTCATCTCTATGTTCTATAACATTATTTGTATCTCCTATAAGAAGTGAATAAATTAAGAAAATAAAATTGTATACAAGTAACGTTGGAAACAAAATCAGCTAGAAAATCTTGTATAGAAGTAGTACCTTTCTTCTTAGCACTTTTCTTCTTTTTTCTTATGTTTTTTTCTAGTATGTCTGTCATCCGTTTTTTCTTTGGGCCTTTTATTACCTTAGGAATTTTAAACGATATATTGCCTTTCAAAAGGTCTGTTGCACACTGAATCGAAACTAGAGGAACCTCACCCGATTTCTCTTTCATCTTGCTGAGAGAAACATCAGCTTCCAAATCCAACTTTTGCATGCCTTTCCCCAAATTATGAAGAAGTTCTTTTGATACTAAACACTTCAGCGCTATGGAAGTCACCATTCGCGAGATACGTGCAGCAAATGTTTTGTTACTTTCCGTCCCACTTTCTTGTTTCTCTACATAGAACCCTCTTTTTGCGTATTTTGTCCATCTTTCCATTATGTATTGTGGCGGCAAAATGAAAACATCATTTGCATTTAGGACTTTGAAGCCGTGCTTGCACAATATACCTGGAAGATAAATAGTCAATTTACATCCATTCATACTATATTAGAAACTTATGATGACTAAAGAAATTGTGTTCATACCTATACATTCAAACTTTCTGCAAGCACAAGTAATGGTATTATCTACAGTGTTGAACTGAACTGTTGCTCCGTGATTGGCGTACATATGAGTAACCTCATATGTCAAGATTGATCCATCAGTTTGTAACAGTTTCGAAGAGAATGAAAATTGTTCTTTAAACTCTTCCTCAAACTCCAAATACATTCTCTTTGTATACGATTCAGCTGCGGTCTTCAATATAGGTAAATTTGGGATGCAAGGAACAGGGCTCTTTCGACGTGAATTAAAATCTGCATCTAACTCATTTTCACGAAGACTAGCGGCAACCTTGTCACATTCTGCAAGTAGTTCTGAAATTCTAAGTCTCCTATGAAATCTCTTCTTAAATACATTATTCATACCTTCGCTCCTTTGAGTTGAGTTCATGTCAGCTGTAAAAGCATTGCGATAGACAGCACCCCACTTTTCCCTCAACTCATACAAATTTTTCATCCATTGGTTATCCTTAAGGTCATACTCAGATAATAATTCATTCCATTTCTGGATAAAAATAGCTTCCGATCTGTCTTCGTAGACACATCTCTTAAAAGCTGGTAGAAACTTGTCAGGATGCTTATGAATTACATGCCCCAAATGTTTGGCAGCATTAACATATATGTGAAACAAACAAAGACGATGGCTTGTGTTTGGAAATACATAAGCAACTGCTCCGGGCATAGCTGCATCTTGGTCAGTGAAAATTGTGCTTGGATGCTTCCCCGACATTGCTGTTAGGAAGGTTTTAAAGAGCCAAACAAATGATTCAATAGTCTCATTAAATATCAGTGCAGCCCCAAAAATTATTGTTTGCTTGTGATGGTTGGTTCCTAGGATTGGAGCAAAAGGCATTTCAAACTTATTTGTCTGAAAGGTGGTGTCAAATGTCACAGCATCACCAAAGCATGCATAATCCATGATGGATTGACCATCTGCCCAAAAGAAATTAGCTATCCAACCATCTTCCTCATCTATTTCAAGCGCATAAAAAAATGTTGCTCCTCTATTTGCTTATTCTTCAAGTATTCGAGCAATGTTTGTGCATCATTGGATTCTAAGTACTTCTTACGCTCGCGACCAATTGCATTATTGCAATCCATCCTTGATAATGGCACTTTATCTGCTCCTCCGTAAAACTCCTTCATGAACTCATACACCTGGGCTGGCTTCATCCCAGCTTCCCTTATTTGACCAATTAGCACCCTGTCTGCTTCTGTAATACGTCGTTGGGACCTCAGCTTGTGCAACTTATTTGGACTAGCAAGATAATGATTGTGATCAAGTACAACCTTCGGCACTGTCCAAATTCCCTCTTTGCTAACACTGAACTGAACACGATCATTACAACCCGTCCTTGTAATATCTTTTTCTGATGACTTATTTTTTCGATATCCTTTGTTACTGCAAACTATATATTTCTGATATAAAGATTTATCTTCTCGGAGCTTTGAATGACTCTTTCTAATACTGAATCCAGTTTTACCAGCATAGTTGTTGTACATCTCGTAAGCACTGTCCTCAGAATCGAAAGTCATACCAACTTGAGGAGTGATCAAAGTTTGACTAACTTTATCAACCACCTATTGTAATTGAGATGAAAATTAAACATATGTAATGATAAATTCATGACTGTACGTTATTTCATAGCTAACGAATGAACTAGCATCCCTTACCTCATCTTCTTGTTGTCCATCCATTGCCTCAATTTCTTGTTGTCCTCCGGGGTCAGGTAACTCCAAAACAGATGAAGTCACGGGTAATGTGGATGGCGATTCAATGACAGCGGATGGTGATATGGGCATGGCAATTGGATTGACGTTCCCCTGCCGAAAGCACGTGTTCACACGTTCTAGTGAATAGACCATTTAAAAAAATCACTACCACAAACGCAGACAACGATCTATACTTACGTGCACTGCATCACCAGCGGTGTCTGGGGAATTCTCTATGGCCGCCTGAGCATCACCGTCCGGAGCAGCACCACCGAAGGCAGGATCATCGTCCTCCGTGGCGGCAGTCGATGGCCTGCACGTTGTTGTCGCGTAACTGCGGCGGCGGCGCACGTGGGAGCTAGGGTTTACATGTTATCCTATATACGAAGCCGTCGTAGGAGCCGACTTGTAAGCGGTTCGATCGGGGCTGGTGTTGGGCAGCAGGGTGAGCCAACGCACGGAAGCCAGCTGTTGTTGGGAGGCAGGGCGATCGGCTCGTGAGCCAGCGCACGGAAGCGGACTCGCTGGAATTAGACCCGTCCACACGTCGTCACCTGGTTGGACGTCCGCACGACGCACGGTGTGGACGGTCCACACCCAATTTTTTTCCTCGGAAATGCTCCGATCACGCCGAGCCGGGCAGATCCCCAACCCGGAAAGCCACGCACTACCCTACCCTTTTCCGCACCATCATTCCGTCTACTGCCCCCGCTGACCTGACCTCCCAAAAGCCAAAGCGTTTCGCCTAGAATTCACGTGTAGATGCCGGCCGGCGCTACGGCCACCCGACACGACCAACGCACATCCGGTTGGTTCGCGACAACGTCAAGGCAAAACGTCCCACGCGGGCACGCGGCCCTCGCGCGACACGAAAACTAGGCCAGTGCTTGGCGTGGTACCGGACGCCCGCGGCCGCACCATAACGCACGCCACCTACTCGCTACTGCTTTACTACTCGGCGCCGTGGCTGCCAGTTAACGGCTGCTTAAACTACTACTGCTCCTCCGCCTACTAGTAGCTACAGCGGCCACCGCGGCCGAGCTGGTCGTGCTAATGCCGCTGCGGCTGCGTGCGCTGGCACAGCGCGGCCTGCCCCTGTCGCGATGACGCGCCGCTCGCGAGCCACGCCCGCCCCTTCGGCGGCGGTTCTTCTGGCCCCGCTTCTGCTGCTGCTGCTGCTGCTGCAGCATTGCCAGTGCCACCGCGCCGGCGCGGCGACGGACGTGGAGCGGCGGGCGCTGCTGGACTTCAAGGCGGCGGTGACGGCGGACCCGGGGGGCGTGCTGGCGTCGTGGACGCCCACGGGGGACCCCTGCGGCTTCGTCGGGGTGACCTGCGACGCGGGCGCCGTGACGCGGCTGCGCATCCACGGCGCGGGGCTGGCGGGCACGCTCACGCCCTCCCTCGCGCGCCTCCCGGCGCTCGAGTCCGTCTCGCTCTTCGGCAACGCCCTCACGGGCGGCGTCCCCTCCAGCTTCCGCGCGCTCGCGCCCACGCTCCGCAAGCTCAACCTCAGCCGGAACGCGCTCGACGGCGAGATCCCGCCGTTCCTCGGCGCCTTCCCGTGGCTCCGCCTGCTCGACCTCTCCTACAACCGCTTCGCCGGCGGGATCCCCGCCGCGCTCTTCGACACCTGCCTCCGCCTCCGCTACGTCTCGCTCGCGCACAACGACCTCACGGGCCCCGTCCCGCCCGGCATTGCCAACTGCTCGCGCCTCGCCGGCTTCGACTTCTCCTACAACCGCCTCTCCGGCGAGTTCCCCGACCGGATCTGCGCGCCGCCGGAGATGAACTACATCTCCGTCCGGACCAACGCGCTCTCCGGGGACATAGCCGGCAAGCTCACCTCCTGCGGCAGCATCGACCTCTTCGACGTCGGGAGCAACAACTTCTCCGGAGCCGCGCCGTTTGCACTCCTTGGTTCGGTAAACATCACCTACTTCAATGTCTCCTCCAACGCCTTTGAAGGCGAAATCCCCAGCATTGCAACTTGCGGCACCAAATTCTCGTACTTGGACGCGTCCGGCAACCGGCTCACGGGGCCAGTGCCGGAGAGCGTGGTGAATTGCCGCGGCCTGAGGGTTTTGGATTTGGGGGCGAATGCTCTTGCTGGAGCTGTACCGCCTGTGATAGGGACACTGCGGTCGCTCTCCGTGCTTCGGCTCGCGGGCAATCCTGGCATTTCCGGTCCGATTCCAGCTGAGCTTGGGGGAATTGAGATGCTTGTCACACTCGACCTCGCGGGCCTTGCTCTCACAGGAGAGATTCCAGGATCCCTCAGCCAGTGCCGATTCTTGCTTGAACTGTAAGTTTTTGTTCAGTACTCGCACTGCTGCAATTCGCTTCTGGTACAATGTTTCCATGTACTGACTAGTAGTAGCTAAATTACATCAACACAGGAATCTGTCCGGCAACAAACTGCAAGGAGCTATCCCAGGCACACTCAACAACTTAACCTACCTCAAGATGCTTGATCTTCACAGGAACCAGCTTGATGGGGGCATTCCGGTCACACTTGGGCAGCTCACAAACCTTGTTCTTCTAGACCTCTCGGAGAATCAACTGACTGGGCCAATCCCTCCAGAGCTTGGGAACCTCTCTAACCTGACACATTTCAACGTGTCCTTCAATAACCTATCTGGCATGATCCCTTCTGAGCCAGTCTTGCTGAAATTTGATTACACTGCATACATGGGTAACCAGTTACTATGTGGCTCTCCATTGCCCAATAACTGTGGGACTGGGATGAAGCACCGCAAACGATTGGGTGTGCCTGTCATAATCGCCATTGTTGCTGCAGCCCTCATACTTATTGGAATATGCATTGTTTGTGCGTTAAACATCAAGGCTTATACACGTAAGATTACAGATGAGGACAGTAAGGAAGAGGAAGAGGTTCTTGTGTCTGAGAGCACCCCCCCAGTTACATCTCCAGGCTCAAATGCCATCATCGGAAAATTGGTGCTTTTCAGCAAGAGCTTGCCTTCAAGGTACGAAGATTGGGAAACTGGAACTAAGGCTCTACTTGATAAAGACTGTCTCATTGGTGGTGGATCAATTGGTACGGTGTACAAGGCCACTTTTGAAAACGGTCTATCCATTGCTGTGAAGAAACTGGAGACACTAGGGAGGGTGACAGGCCAGGATGAGTTTGAGCAAGAGATGAGCCAGCTTGGTAATCTCAGCCACCCCAGTCTGGTTGCTTTTCAGGGTTACTACTGGTCATCCTCGATGCAGTTGCTTCTGTTGGAATTTATGGCCAACGGGAGCTTGTATGACCACCTTCACGGTAACCGTCCTCATGCTTTCTCTGAGAGCAGCAGCAGAGGTACTGGAGGTGAACTGTTTTGGGAGCGGAGGTTCAACATTGCACTTGGAGCGGCCCGTGCACTTGCTTACCTTCACCATGATTGCCGGCCACAGATCCTGCACCTCAACATCAAGTCCTCCAACATTATGTTAGATGGGAAATACGAAGGTAAGCTATCTGATTATGGATTGGGGAAGCTGTTGCCAATACTAGGAAGCATTGAATTGAGTAGAATTCACACCGCAATTGGGTACATTGCACCAGAGCTGGCATCTCCGACTTTGAGATATAGCGACAAGAGTGATGTATTTAGCTTTGGGGTGGTTTTGCTTGAGATCGTGACAGGGCGGAAACCTGTAGACAGCCCTGGGGTAGCTTCTGCTGTGGTTCTGCATGATTATGTAAGAGAGATATTGGAGGATGGAACTGCATCGGACTGCTTTGATCGAAGCCTGAGGGGATTCGTTGAAGCTGAATTGGTTCAAGTGCTCAAATTGGGTCTGGTATGCACTTCCAATACACCATCAAGCCGACCTAGCATGGCGGAAGTGGTACAGTTCTTGGAGTCCGTTAGAATTAGTTCTTGATCTTCTGCTGTCAGAACATAGTAGCTGAATAGGATGTTAACAGGAAAAGTGTTTTCTGATTTTTCAACAGATGAAGGTCACATTCTTTTTTTTATTCTTTACTGTGGCGCAGCTTCATTTGTAAATTGTATTTAGATTTATTGCTGAATAAGTGATTGTTTTGGTCAAATTACCAAATCCATGTCTATGGTTTTATCCTTTTGGTTTTCGGTCTATGTTTCTAAGTTGAACCTATGTAAAAAAACTGCAAATGCAAGAGCAGTTGCTGAGATCTGAAGACCATTTTTCTTCATGGTCTGAGCTTAAAGAGGAGTTGGTACTGTCTAATTGTAGCCGAGGAACAGTTGAACAAGAGCAGTGTGATGCAGGAGCAGCTCATCTAACCCACAAGTTCTCTCCTACATATATCAGCAGTGCAGGCAAGATCTGCAGCAACACAACACAAATTTCATCTCCATAGTCCAAACCAAATATCTCGAAAAATGGATGGGGAGATTGAACTGCCTGAATTCAACCCTCGGGAATGCGTCAAGCAGCAGATTTCAGTCCCGTTTCTCTGGGAGGTGAAGCCCGGTGCACCGAAGAGGGACTGGGTCATCTCCAAGCCAGTGCCAGTAGCGTTCGCATGCCCATCGCCGACCCCGACAAAGCTTGTTGTGAGCGTGCCATTCCAGTGGGAAGAAAAGCCTGGGAAGCCTCTGCAGGAAGCATCTCCTTTCCATGTGGTCCCCCCGGATCATGGTGGCTTTTCGACGTCTTCCCGCTCACTGAACCCATTTGTGGTCGAGAGCGAGGAGGAATACTCGCTTGGTTTTGAGCTGGAAGCATTTGGTTTTCCAGACAGCAACGACACTTCTGGTGCTGCAGGATGGGCAGATGGCTCCTCCGGCCGTCGTGACGCCTGGTTCTCGTTTTCAGAGTCAGAAGACTGCAGCCACTCCAGTGGTGATACTTCAGCACAGGACCAGGAGTTTCAGTTTCAGTTTCCCCGGGCGCCTTCAGAGAAGAGCTGGGAGGTGGCCAATGACGAGGACGAGCTGAACAAGAACAATCCATGGAGCCCTCCGAGGAGCGCGGCGACGACACTGGAAGAGCTTATGGTGCTCAGCCGGAGACTGAGGTGCGGACAAGCTCTGCCGGTTGACGTCGGGAAGAAGAGCCTCTCCGTGGTAATTCTCTACTACCATTCACGTTCATATTTCTTTACGTCTGCATCAGTAAACCTGAAACAAGCAGCCCTTCATTTAATAGTCAGAGACAGGCTTGCGAATCCGTAAAGTTAGTTAGCATTAATTAGTTAACAATACAAAAAGTATCACATCACTACAGCATATTCAGACAAATTCATATCATATCGTTGTGGGAATGGGGCCCATTACATCTGCTGCACTGCCGTTGAGGCAACAGGCAAGCCACGGATGCATCTTCTCATTGGCGAGCAGACGTTGTTTTTATTATTATATTATTGTCAGTGTGTGATGCAGACACCACAATTGTTTTCGCTAATGACAATGCTTTGTCCCTGCTCTTGCTCTGTCTGATGTTTCAGGAGCTCATGAAGAAGCTCTTCATCTTGTGTTCTTAGCTGCACATGGCCAAACGGTACAGAATGCATGTGAGACCATAATGGAGGAAGCATGGCAAAGTGGGGTGTTCGCAAGTAGAAAGCCTAGCTGTCGGGTGACTGGTGTTCTACCGTCTTCTCGTGAAAATCTTTTTTTTTTTTTAAATTAAACGGTGTGCAAGAGACACACTTCATTTTTCTTTGTACAACAGATTTGAAAGAAATGTTCCATTGTTGGTCCATCTTATCATTCATTCATGTGGCATGGAGGTAGTAGGTATTGAATGTGAAACTAGTGAACTTTTGTCACACCATCTCAAAGACCATGTATTAGAGTTCATGTGAAACTAGTGAACTTTTGTTACACCATCTCGAAGACCATGCATAAAAGGCGGAGCTAATCTCTCGACATGGAGATACATAAAAACAATGGGACCGTTTGGTGAAATACAAAAAAAAAGCAATAACTCTATGCTTAAAAGGTAGAGCTAATTTAGAAGAATTGGAACTGTTTAGTGACATGCCAAAAGAATTTCCAAAAATAGTTTGGTGAAATGAAAAATATGGAACTGTTTAATGACATGCCAAAAGAAATTCCAAAATAGTTTGGTGAAATGAAAAATGTTGAACTGTTTAGTGACATGCCAAATTTTTTTTTCCAAAAACAGTTTGGTGAAATGAAAAACAATTGTTTAGTGACATGCAAATAAAATTCCAAAAAACAGTTTGGTGAAATGAAAAACAAAACATGCCAAAAAAATTCCAAAAACATTTTGGTGAAATGAAAGACAAACATGCCTAAAAAATTCCAAAAACAGTTTGGTGAAATGAAAAACAAATTCGCTAGAAGGAGGGCTTGAACCTCCAACCTTATGATTCCAAAAACAGTTGGTGAAATGAAAAACAAATTCGCTAGGAGGGCTTGAAACAGTTTGGTGAAATGAAAAACAAATTCGCTAGGAGGGCTCTCCGACCTTATGGTTAACAGCCATACGCTCTAACCAACTGAGCTATTCCAGCTTATGTTAAAAATTCTTTAAAGTTTTTAAAGAGTTTTTTTACCTTTTCTATGATTCGAATGATGGAAAATTCGAGATCGTGATTCCAATTCTTGCTACCGAACAAATAGTTTCTTAAATGGAAGAATTCGAGATCACGCGTCGCTGTCGCATATCAGATCGCACCATGGCCGCCCAAAGCTCATGGGCCCTGGCCCCTGGGCAATAGCTCCCAGCAGCAAAAAAGGCCAGGCACGCTCGCTGTGCATGTGTGTCCGGCAGCACCCGCTGAACCGAAGCAACCACAAAGCGTCAAAATGCCATTACCTCAATCCAGTTGTTCTCCAACTAGACCAAATCGGTTTAATGGGCGCACCAACTTTGGATCACGAGCCAGCTACCCAGGATCAGATATCATACATCCAGAGTCATGGCAACCACCCACTCCAGTCCTTGCCTTAGCCCATGTCCGATGGTTACGACAAACGGTACGCGCCAAAGGACGATGCTAACAAGATGTCCTCCAGCAAACAATGTTCGATCACACAAATGGCAGTACAGAGTTAATTATCGATAGGGTGAACAACACGTTACCACACAAATGGAAGTACAAACAGAGTTAATAATCGATAGGGTGAACAACACGTTACCATAGCGTGAAGGATGTGTTCATGTGTCCATGGTCAATTAGTCGTCACAAGAACACAGCAAATACATAAGATGACTTTCCCGTCATCTTCTGACAACAATTGTACATTTAAGGTACCAAAATCCCTACCTAGCTTCCTACACTGATTGAGTTGGCAACACTGATACAAAACCAAGGCCCATCGCGCCTTCCTCATATGGACAGACCCTTGTATGCTACCCTGACGACATGTACAGTATGTACAACTCAAAATTCCAATCAAAAGAATGCTATACGGAGAGCCCCACGGCTGGCCAAGCTGTTAACTTGCCCATCCCTTCGTGTCCCCATATCGTCACAAAAGGGGATTGGTGTGTAATTGTTTCTCCAATGTTTTCATGGCATGTGCAAAGAGTCGATGCACAAATAAATCACTGTCAGTCAAAAGAATGTTGAAGCTAGGCAATTAGAGTGATCTGTTGTGAGCTTCAAGCATAACCGCTTTATCCTGTAATGGAAGCTGAAATATGATCAGGTATGGAGTTATAAAAGAATATTAATAACTGATATAATACCAAGTGAACAAATGGGGTTGGCTCTACTATTTAAAGATTTATATATACTGATAAGTAGCCATTAAGAGTGATCCCAGTTTTCGTTGAAGAAGAAAACTTCTATTTTCAGATTCAAGTGTACATATGAAAAAGAACTGGAATGGCGTACTAAGGCACCTCAACTGATTAACAAAAGAAAAACACAGATGTGATATTTCACTAAGTAGTTTGTCTTTGACACTTCTTCAAAACCTAACATGTCAAAGATTCTAGATCATGAAATTTGAACACAGGCGTTACGCCTTTACCACTCCAGCCAACAATGTCCATAAGTCAAGCTCTGAATAAAATCAGCAAAGAGGGTAGCAAAGGATACCTCACTTTGCATACTGTTTTCCGAGGGGAACCAACGCATAAGGATGCCAAGGTGCATTACCACAGGAATTAGTTTGAAAATGAGAGGAGTTGTTACCTGCAACAATGAACAGAAAAGTGAGAGATGTGTATACAGTATACCTAACAGCTAAGGCCAACAATATAAGACAAAAAAGGTAATTACCAAGCTAAGGGCAGTTGTTCCCAGTAATAGTAGATACATTTTACCCTGAAAAATAATTTTAAACAGTTAAGAAATTGTAACCATGAATGTGTGGCAATCTAGAGTTGTTCTAAAATATGAACATATGTTTAAAAGCAACACGTGAAAGAGATGGGTTAATTTACCCCAACAAGATGGAGATGGGAGGCACGGCTCAAAAGTACAAAAGCAAACTCTCCTATCTGAGCTAAGGACAACCCAACCTTTGACCAAATAAGAAAAAAAGTGTGAGTATACATTTCAAGATTGGTGAAGAACTGATGGAGAACCACCAACGGAAGATACTTACAACAAAAGCTGTTCTGATGCTGTATCCAAATGCCTTTACAACAATAGTTACGACAATACTCTTTACTATTATAACCAGTATAACAGCTGCAAGTAATATGTCAACATGATTCCACAAGAACTTAACGTGTATGAGCATTCCGATGCTTGCAAGGAAGAGCGCTGCAAATAGATTGCGAATGGCTTCGACCTTAAAATAAAGGAGAAAAGTTAGTTATCTGTAGAGAGAGAGTTCAGCTTTACTAAAATGAAATGTACTTAAAGCATGCTAAACCGAGATCAAGCAAAGTAATATCATAAGTGCATTCCTTCCAAAGCAGCCTAACTCCTATTGATGTAAAAGAAGGGAAAGAAAAAGGAAAAAGAAACAGTTGATTTCCAGACTTCCGGTAATGTCAACTATTCACACCAAAGTACAGTGTGAACTGGATTCAGAATAGCACCTGCTCCATAGTATGATGAGCAAAATCTGTGGTTGATATCATAACGCCAGCAAGGAATGACCCCAATTCAAGACTCAATCCACAATAGTCACTGCACTGGCAAATACAAAATTACAACGTCAGTTTACATGGTTAATGTTATAGTTGTATGGATGCTGATGGAACTTTGAAATATCTCAAGAGAAAAATGAAAGAAAATAAAAGCATTATTGCTATAGAATGTGATTCCATTCATTTGGGCTAACCCTAGAAGGGTAGCTATATAGGTACCATACATGGGCCCTCATGGGCCTAATACAATCACACTCCAACACCCCCCCGCAGTCTGAACTACCGGCGCAGCGGAGTTCAAGGCTGAACAAGAAAGAAAACAAGTAAGAGCACAACACACACAGGACCCCCCCCCAGCCACAACTAGCCACTGGAGACGTTGAGGCTGGAGCGAAACTCGGAGAAGGTCGAGGAAGGGAGGCCTTTGGTGAAGATGTCCGCAAACTGGGAGGTGGTCGGGACGTGAAGAACCCGGACGTCGCCGATAGCCACCCGGTCGCGGACGAAGTGTAGATCGATCTCCACATGCTTGGTCCTCTGGTGCTGCACGGGGTTGGTGGAGAGGTAGACCGCGCTGACGTTGTCGCAGTAGACGAGCGTGCTCCTGGCGAGTGGGCGGTGAAGCTCAGCCAGGAGCTGGCGGAGCCAGGCGGCCTCGGCCACGCCGTTGGCCACGGCACGGTACTCCGCCTCGGCACTGGAGCGTGAAACCACCGGCTGGCGCTTGGACGACCAAGAGACCAGGTTGCCGCCGAGGAAGACAGCGTAGCCGGAGGTGGACCTGCGGGTGTTCAGGCATCCCGCCCAGTCTGCGTCGGTGTAGACAACCAGCTCGGCAGTGGAGGACCGGCCGAGGAGCAGCCCGTAGCCAAGTGTGCCACGGAGGTACCGGAGAAGCCGCTTCATAGCAGCCAGGTGGGGTTCCCGTGGAGCATGCATGTAGAGGCAGAGCTGCTGGACGACATAAGTGATGTCCGGCCGTGTGAAAGTGAGGTACTGAAGTGCGCCAGCTAGACTCCGGTAGGCGGTGGAGTCCGCTGGCCCAAGCATCGGACCCCCAGCCTCTGACAGCTTGCCCTGGGTGTCCACCGGTGTAGAGCAGGACTGGCAGACGGTCATCCCTGCTCGCTCCAGAATGTCACAAGTGAACTGCCGCTGGTGAAGGAACAGGCCTGAAGGTCGGGGCTCAACAGTGACGTCGAGGAAGTGGTGGAGGACCCCAAGATCCTTCATAGCAAATTCCTTCTGGAGTGAGGCAATGATGCGGTGGAGCAGAGACTCGCTGGAGGCGGTGAGAACAATGTCATCCACATAGAGGAGCAGGTAAGCAGTCTCACCCCCATAGTGGTATATGAACAGGGAGGTGTCAGACTTGGCCTCCGTGAACCCAAGAGTCTGCAGGTAGGTAGCGAATCGAGAGTACCAAGCCCGGGGTGCCTGCTTGAGCCCGTAGAGAGATTTGTTGAGGCGGCAGACGAAGTCAGGACGAGAAGAATCCACGAAACCTGCCGGCTGACTGCAGTAGACCGTCTCAGTCAGAGTGCCATGGAGGAAGGCATTCTTGACATCCAGCTGATGCACAGGCCAGGAGCGCTCGAGAGCCAGGGGGAGGACGGTGCGGACTGTAGCTGGCTTCACCACGGGACTGAAGGTCTCAGCATAGTCAATGCCGGTCCGCTGAGTGAAGCCGCAGAGGATCCAGCGAGCCTTGTAGCGCTCCAAGGAACCATCAGCCCGCCTCTTGTGCGTCCAGATCCACTTGCCGGTGACAATGTTGGAGCCTGGCGGACGAGGCACTAGGTCCCACGTCTGGTTGGCGAGGAGGGCCGCGTACTCCTCGTCCATCGCGCGGCGCCAGTGAGGATCCGCCAAGGCCGCGCGGACGGAAGAGGGTACCGAAGAGATCCCCGGCTCGCAGGCGGCGGCGGTGAGGGCCTGCGGGCGAGACGCCTGCCACGTCACCATCGGGTGAGTGTGACGAGGGTCCCGGTGAAGAAGAGGCGGGTGGTACACCGGCGGGTCGGCGCGAGAGCGTGGCGATGCCGGCGTAGCATGCACCGGTGACGACGGCGCTGGGGACGAGAGCGGCGGAGGCGGCTCACGCCGGCGCTCGTAGACGATGCCGAAACGTCCGGGAGGAGGTGAGGGCGGACGCGGCTCCCGCCGGCGCTGGTAGACGAGTCCGAAGCGCCCGGGAGAAGGTGGGGTCGGTGTGCTCGGTCCCGCGATCGGAACGGCAGCATCTGGCACAACGGGAGGCAGCGAAGCCACAGGGAGCGAGGGTGGAAGCTCCGGGGCTGCCTCGACCGTGTCAGGCACCGGAAGGTCCTGGTGCGGCGAGGCGGTACCACCAGGAGAGTGCGCCGGAGCAGTACCTGCAGGGTAGAGGGAGAAGGGTGGCGGAATCGCCGGGTCAGTGGGGAAGAAGGAAGCCTCCGCAGGGTCAGCGGGAGGTGTGGATGGAGAGGTGGTGGAGTAAGGGAATGCCGACTCATCAAACACGACATGGCGAGAGATGAGGACACGACGAGAGGTAAGGTCAAAGCATCGGTAACCCTTGTGATCCGGAGAGTATCCGAGAAAGACACAGAGGGTCGACCGGGGAGCCAGCTTATGGGGAGCGGTGGCGGCGGTGTTAGGGTAACACGCACACCCAAAGACTCGAAGGTGGTCGTACCGAGGAGGGGTACCGAAAAGAGCGTGGTGAGGCGTGGAAGCTGGGCATGCAGTAGAAGGAAGACAGTTAAGGAGATAGGTGGAGGTGTGCAGACACTCAGCCCAGAAGCGAGCGGGTAGAGATGCCTGGAGCAGAAGAGTGCGCATGATGTCATTGGTGGTGCGGATCATGCGCTCTGCCTTGCCGTTTTGAGAGGAGGTATACGGACAAGACATGCGCAGGTGGACACCGGAAGAAAGGAAGAAGGCACGGGAGGTTGAGTTATCGAACTCACGGCCATTGTCGCACTGGACAGCCTTGATGGTGAGGCCGAACTAAGTGGATACCCAAGCAAAGAGGTTGCTAAGAGTGGAGAACGGCTCGGACTTGGCCCGCAGGGGAAAAGTCCAGGAATAATGGGAGAAATCATCAACCACCACCAAGTAGTACTTATAGCCAGACATGCTGAGAACAGGAGAAGTCCACAAGTCGCAATGAATAAGATCAAATGCACGAGGGGCATGTGAGGATGAGGATTGAAAGGGAAGGCGAACGTGACGGCCCAGTTGGCACACATGACACAAGTGATCATCGTGAGCCTGAGAGCAACGAATGTCGGAACTACGACTGAGCTACATCAGGGCATCCCGGCCAGGATGGCCGAGGCGACGGTGCCAAGTGGTGGAGGAAGGAGTGGCGGCGAAAGCGGCGGAGGAAGGCGAAGAAGGTGAAGCAGACGCCGGAAACTGAAGGGTGTAGAGAGGCCCAGTGCTGTTACACCGGAGCAGAGGAGCCCGGGAGGCCAAATCCCGCACGGTGAGGCCAGAGGGGTCAAACTCAACCGAACAAGAGTTATCAGTGGTGAAACGGCGAATAGAGAGAAGGTTGTGAACCATCCCGGGAGTCACAAGAACATCAGAGATATGAAATGAGCCGTGGGAACTGGCAGTGCCCACGGAGGAGACAGGAATGCAGGTGCCATTGGCGACCATGATGGAAGAGGGACATGAAGGGTGGGGAGGACGGAGAGAAGAAAGTAGACTCGCATTGGCGTGGTGTGGAAAGTGGCGCCCGAGTCGGCGATCCAATCAGGACTAACTGGTGGAGTGCTGGCGGTGGTGCTGAAGGAGGAGGCCACGGTAGCCGGAACGGAATGGGTAGCCCATAGGGATTGTGGGTGAAACCCCGGATTGGCGACGCCCGGGCCCCCCGCGCCAGCGGCCCCGGCGGTGGCGGCCATGGTGTTGGCGGCACCAGGAAGATGTCCCGGCTGCGACGGCGGGGGAGATGGAGCCGATGGCAGAGGGTAGGGAGCCGACAAGGCCCGGCGTGCAACACGATATGCAGCGGCAGTGGCCCTGGTACGGCGCACACCCGCGTGCCAACCACTGCTTACTAGAGCGGAAGCACCTCCAGATGGGACGGCGGCTGGAGCGGGTGCTCCCGGCGGGGCGGCTGCTGCTCTAGGAGGGGGAAGGCAGGCCCGAGGTGAAGGGAACGGGCGGTCTCCAGGAGGTGGGAGCGCGGCTCCATGCGGCGCGGCCAGGCAGACCCAAGGAGGCGGCTGCTGGCCCGCGGCCGCTGCTCCTGGGGCTGCAGGGGCTGGACACCAGCAGGGATGCCATCCGCGCCCTCCAGGTTGCCCCCGGCTGGGAGGGCAGCGGCACCATGGCTGGAGGAGAGGGGCGCGCTGTAGAGGTTGGGCCGCTGGAGAGAAGGGGCGGCGCCACTGGAGAGGAGGTGCGGCGCCCTGGAGGGAAGGGGCGGCGCCACTGGAGAGGAGGGGCGGCGCCACTGGAGGGAAGGGGCGGCGCGCCCTGGAGGGAAGGGGCGGCGGCGCTGGCGGCTGTGGGAGCGCCGGCCGCCGCCGGGGTCGCGCCTGAGGGAGGGAGGGAGGCGGGCGGCGCCTGCAGCCCCGATAGAGGGAGATGGCCGGCGGATCGGGCGGCCACCGCGCTGGAGGAGAGATGGCGCGGCGCCAACGGATCCCAGGGGGAGAAGAGGGGGAGGAAACGGGGTGAAGGAGGGAGAAGGGGAGGGAAGGCGACCTGCCATGGCTGGCGGCGGCTGGCCGGCGGCGGCTGCACACCAGCGGCTGGCGGCTGGGTCAGGAAAGGCTCGATACCATGCTATAGAATGTGATTCCATTCATTTGGGCTAACCCTAGAAGGGTAGCTATATAGGTACCATACATGGGCCCTCATGGGCCTAATACAATCACACTCCAACAATTATACTAACAGTTGCCCCTTTCATGTCAGATTCACCCTAAACTAGCATGGGTTTATCTCCTTAGTTGTCTCATGCATAATGAACCAATTCCTTCATACAGGAAAAAATAAAACTAATTATTTATTCTTAGCTCTCACAATGCTGCGGTCATTATTCAATTCCTGACTTTAGTTGTCTCAATGCCAAATATGAACCACCACCAAAATTGTGATTACAATATGAGTATAGAAGATACTCTAAGTGAAGAAATCATTGCCATCTCATACTTCATGAGAACACTCAAAGTTTCGCTAGGCGGCAGGCGGAATCTAGGCGCTGACCCCTAGCCTAGGGAGTAATCGGGATTAATCGCGCCTAGGCGTTCCTAGGCGTTTTTCTAGGCGTTTTAAATCCATTCATATTTTACTGTAAAAGTCTATAAAAAAAAACAGGACACCTGTGGGCCAAGAGTTGTATAGAAAGGCCCATAAACAGCCCAAGCCCATATCCTAACCGTCGCGTCCTCCGCCCTAGCTCCACCGCTCGCGTCCTCCGCCCCCGTCCCAGCTCCTCCGCACCGCTCGCGTCCTCCGCCCCCGTCCCTGCCTCCTCAGCACCGCTCGCATCCTCCGCCCCCCGTCCCTGCTTCTCCACCTCCTCTGCCATGGCCGCCGCCGCCGCTAGCCTCCTCTGCTGCAGCCGCGCAATCTCTCTCGCTCGCCCGCCCCGCCTCCATCTCTCTTTCTCGCCCGCCCGCCGCCATCTCCCTCTCTTGCCCGCCCGCCGCCGCCTGCTCCTCCCTCACCGGCGACCTCAGCCCGCCTAGGGTTCCGCCTACCCCCATAGGCGAGGCGGGCACCCTCCGATTCGCGCTTAATCGCGCCTAGGCGCGCCTAGGCGAGCGCCTAGCGGAACTTTGAGAACACTCTATGCTAAAACAGTGCACAGGCAAGCATTTGACACTATTGCCATGTGTCACAATGCACTTATATACCTCAAAATTCATACTGGAGCAATAACAGAATATAATTTAATAAATGAAACAAGAAAAAAAATTACCCAGGCTAGAAGCAAGCAAAATGCAACGGAGGCCAATTGGTAGAGTTCATTTGTCTGCATATATTAAAAGAGCATTAGGAAGTGAGGGGGAAAAGGGCAGGTACATCTGAAAATGTTCAGCAGGACATCATATCGAGGACATATAGTTTGGAGAAAACATATCCCCCATTTTATCTCATTTGTGAAATAATGAAATAATATGCAAACAAGTCTAGTTTCAGTTTATGTTTTGCATACCCAGGATATGCTCGCCAAACAGTAAAGAACATATATGACATTTAGCCAAGTTTTTTTTTGTATTTTCTAAAACAAAAAGGTTTTGCAAAGCATAAAGAACATGCATTTCTTGTAACAAGCCAGAGTGGAGACAAAGTGATTTTGCAAATAATTTATCTTTATAATAACCTCTTCCGCACAAGAGAGTGAAAAGAAAAGGTAACCACCCTGCCTCATGTGCAGACACACTTAAGGAATATGAGTAAAAAAGTAATGCAGCACCAAGCTGTCAAAAGCATCATTAAGGATCTATGTAAAGAAAAATCAAACTCAGATCTAGAACAAAGAGGAACATCACAATTGGCCTAACCTGTGAAGATAACTGAATCATCAGTTTTAAGAATCGAGGAACAATTGACCATGTCATCATATATGTAACAGCTACAAATATGGATAGCACAAGCAACCTGCACATGCAAAACATTTAATGACATGACTCAAGACAAGAGAAAAGCAGTCAGATATATTTTTATGACATGGTAATATTCTTACAGTTTCGCCATTGACATCACTCCTCCAAAAATGCCACTAGCACCTCCAAGAACAGGAAGAGCAAACAGCAGGCCAACCGCACAATCCTGGAGTAAGGGAGACACAAAACACAAATGACATCACTGAATCTTAACCGCCAGCAGTTATACCGCACGCTAGTCCATAGAGCCTGCTTCCCGTAAAGGGATCTTACAAGATGGCAACAGGCACAAACCCGCTGGGTACTATAAGCCCATACCCGTGCCCACTAAGCAAAAATATACCCGTTAAAAAACCCATACCCACAGGTAGGTATAAATGGGCGCCCATACCCGTGCCCAACAAACTGCAGGCTTCAGCTGTGTAGTGCTTGCTCGTGTTTGCCTTAGTTTTATAGAGTGCGGCACAGCTTCAGCTGTGCATGACCGAGTGAAGTGGGACTAATGTGCTTGCTGCCAACGAAGTGCTAGCACTAGAGCCTGAAGAACAAACCATTCCAGCAGTTGGGCCCAGGAGGCCAAGCCGGCCCATAACAGGATCGGAGGCTCAAAGCTGTTCGGCCTCCAAGCAAGATTAGCGGCTTGTTCTTTTTTGTCTTTCAATTTGTAGTTGGTTTCTCTACATTGTTGAATGTTTCTCTATGCGAAAATTTATAAATATATTTAGTGCACCAATTGAGGAGAAATTGTTTCAACATCGGTTGAGATGGTTTGGACATGTCCAACGGAGGCCCCCTGAGGCGCCGGTGCGTAGTGGAGTTCTAAAGCGGGCCGATAATGTAAAAAGCGGTAGAGGTCGACCTAAACTATCTTGGGACGAGTCCGTTAAGAGAGATCTTAAGGAGTGGAATATCTCCAAGGATTTAGCTATGGACAGGAGTGCTTGGAGATTGGCAATCAATGTGCCTGAACCGTAACATCTTTTTGTCTTGTGCATTTATGTCCCTTTATGTGTCTCCCTGTTTCTCGTCTCTTTTGGGTTTCATCTCTAGCCTACCCCAACTTGTTTGGGACAAAAGGCTATGTTGTTGTTGTTGTTGTTGTTGAACATATAAAATTATTTGCTAATACAAGATCTAAAAATTAAAGGATTTGTTTACATACGCATGTCTTTATCAAACCGTTTAGGATGGGAAAGCCGTCATATGCGCCTCTAAATGGATCAATCTAGTTGAGAAATTTAGGATGTTGTAGGATGATTTGAGCTACTATTCTATGATGGAATGGGTTTAAAAACCCATGGGTTTGCGGGTTTGGGTACTGCACGCATAGACCCACGCCCACAAACCCACTGGGTCTGACTTTTTGCCCATTAACAAACCCATGGGTAAAGAAATTGACCCATACCCATGCCCTAATAGGGTAAAAACCCGTCGGGTCTCGGGCCTCGGGTACCCGTTGCCACCTTTCTTACCGTACCAAGAAACATTCAGTACAATTTCTTTCACCGCTCAAATACTAGTTAACTTGGCCGCCATGTACTAAATGTTAAGTTTGCCCTCCATGTATTTTCTTAAGCTCTATAGCACGGTAGACAGAATAATCTAATATTCGAATAAGAGAGAGGTTTACCCTACTACATCTACATGAGTTAAAGATTCCAACTAACAGTTTTTCAAACAAAATCAATATTTTTTTCCCAGATGATAACAATAGATGGGAAAATATATGAAAGAATTGGATGGGAGTCCTCACCTGAAGTATCAGCGTTCCAATTGTAACTTGACCGTGAAGCGTGTTTGTACTACCTTTTTCTACTAAAAACTTCGAAACCTAGAAAAATGGTAACAGATTGAAGATCCTCATAATTCTTAACTAATGTCTGAAAACAATTTGCCAGACTATTCATATAATTGGAACATGCCAAAAAATATTCCACCTACTCCATTCTTCAGCTGAAATGCCCAATCAAATTGTAATAGTAAACTGTGGGTCGTTTTAATTTTGTTCTAAGTCAAACTAGTCTAAGTTTGACCAGCATACCATGTTTATAGGAGAATGGATCATCTAGCACACATCAAAATAATTTTACTAAATCAAAATTGAAACATGCATTAATAATACTTTTATTTGGTTTTGTAAATGTTAACATATTTGTCTATAAACTTGATCAAAGTTGGAGAAGTTTGACTTAGAACAAAACTAAAATGACTTACAATTTGAAACAGAGGGTGTATTTAAAATGATAGCCACATTGAACAAATATACTTACCACTGCAGTAGATGACATAGACAAGAAGGCACCAACAAACACTCCTTCAGATGATTTAGCACCACACAGCTGGAAAATTTGCAAATTAATTTTAGGAGAGTAGTTCTTCTATTACACTGCAACATCCAACATGTATCCAAGAAATAAGAAAGACAATTTAAAGCTTGATAATATACCGCTGCAGTGAGGCCACACAAGAACATGAACAGAGCAATCTGAAGCAGGCCTCCAAGTACAGCAACAGGACCAACGACTTTCAACTGATAGAAATGACAGTCACAGTAAGGAAACCTTTTGACATGTACACTTGTCAAAAATACTTTGGAAAGAGATATATTGGACTCAAGACAACATCCAGAGATTTTTTTAGTACCTTAGTCAGTGAAAACTCGAGACCAAGAGCAAAAAGAAGAAACGCTACACCAAATTGAGCAAAAGTCTCCACCTGTAGTTGAACACAATAATCTGATAAGTATGTGACTTCAATATGCCAAATGGAATTAATCTTCTCGTGTGTATGATTTAAGAGTAACAAAACTGTCTGGGCCATGCTCCTTTAAGTTTAACCAAATTATGAGTTTTGTTCTTTCAAAGTCTATACTAGCCCTTTGATGGGCATATATAATAGAAAAGGGAGAAAAGTAATAAGAAAGAAAAAGGGACAAAAGTGCAATTTGTATTGTAAGCTGTATTAGATCATGTTACCTGCACCATTTCATTGATAAAGTTCAAACCCCCAGGTCCAACTAGAGAACCAGCAAGTAGGTAGCCAACAATAACCTGGAAGAATAACATATATCAAATTATCATGCCTACCGAAGATGTAAGCAGTTAAGTACAAAAATATCTCAGAATTACTGACCGGCTGCCCCATACAAGAGAATATGATACCACCACCAGTAGCTGAAACGATTATAATTACCAGATCTTTAATCAATCTGCATTGAGAAATTGTATAACGAGTTATGGGGCCATAAGAGATTACATATGGGCACATACAGGTGAAGGTATGAAGGGGTGGGGGCAGAGAGCAGCTGACCGTAAATCTAGTTGAAGAGTTGGATACTTTGTCTTACGATTTGACATCACAAAAACATTATCCTGCGCAAAGTTAATGCCTTCAGTAATTGGCAACCAGACCGATCATATGATGTTAAGTGAATTTACACACCTCTTTATCTATCACAGTTTCCAAGTCATCAGAGGCCTCATCCTGGCCTCCAAACATGTCACCTATTTGGAAAGGTTTTGGGGAACTGCACCAGAACCGGTAAGTCAGAAAGTTGATATGGCATGGTGCTACAGATATAGCAAGTATGACAGATGATGTTGTTCAAATTCTGGCCATACTTAGTATGCTGTGAATCATTCTTCTTCTTGTCATGTGTAATGACAGCAACCGTCTCCAGAACAGCCTGAGCAAAAAACAAAATACTATTTTGTTTATTTAGCAAACCACACTGGGAAAAAAATCTAGCAGCCAAAAAGAACGCTTTCTAGATTTTCATGACCACTTTTTTTTTTAAAAAAAGAAGTGAGCTGTTTCTGTCCTTGCAAGGGTAAATCAGATCACGAGATATTAGTAATTTCAACATAACACAAGAAGCAAAGATATACCCAAATGATATAATGGGAGGCTGGGGAAAATTCATATACATCGAGTCACTTCGGCAGAGCAACACACAAGTTTGATAAGCATAAAACATAACTAATCTGATATCTACATATATACAACAAAGGAGCAAGTGCATCGAAATGTTGTATCTTGATACGAGGAAGCTAAAATTCTTGTGATTAGCAAGGGCGTCATTTATCGCTTTTATTGACTGTCTCACTAATTCCTGCAGGTCCTGAGGCACTTCACTTTACTTTTGTCACTGATTCACCAAGCAGATTCTAACCATGCAGGCGCATTGGAAATATTCCCTAAATGGAACTATTCTCTTTGGTTTTGCCACCAATTCATTGGAAACTACTTCGCATCAACAATACCATTCCATATTTAGGGCAATAGTAGACATGCATGATGAGGTTCATTCACCATTTGTGAGCTTTTCAAAAAGGGCCCCATCTTATCTTACTAATAATAAATGCAAATGTGGTTCTTCAGGAAAAAGAAAAAACTAATTGTAAAAGGTTACACAGCAGTTTCGGCAAACGTCATCGGAGAACAATAGGCCACATGCATGCAAGAGGAAAGTCACACCTACTTGATGATCTGATACGCTGTTGTTGAAGCTATTCTTGTCAGGAGCTGCAAGAGGATGAACAGAAGCACAAATCGTCATTCATCAAAAAAATAAACTGAAGGATGTAATAACAGTTGTTGTTGTTGTCTCCCTGTTTCTCGTCTCTTTTGGGTTTCATCTGTAGCCTACCCCAACTTGCTTGGGACAAAAGACTATGTTGTTGTTGTTGATGTAATAACAGTTGTACTTGTGAGAAACTCTTGGCCGAGCCAATGCTACCCAGCTCGAACCCAAATGCCTGGCGCAGATCCAGATTCGTACCGTCGGGCGTGTCGCTGTCGGAGAACTCCTTGTCGAGCACGCGGCCGAACATCTCGGCGATGCTGCCGTCCCCGGAGGCGTTGTGCGTGCCGTTGGTGACGAGCGCCCGTAGAACCTCTCCCGCATCTCCTTGTCGGGCCTGGCAGCCGCCGGCGCGAGGTGACAGGAGAGCGCCAGCGCGATGACGGCCGCCGCGAGCCACCTGCGAGGCGAGGGCCCCGCTGCTGCGGCAGCGGCGGGGGCCATCGGATTGCGTGTGGGCGCCGCGGCGCGCGAGCGGGCGGGCGTGCGGTGCGG
Source organism: Saccharum hybrid cultivar R570 (assembly GCA_038087645.1). NCBI lineage: Eukaryota > Viridiplantae > Streptophyta > Magnoliopsida > Poales > Poaceae > Saccharum > Saccharum hybrid cultivar. The sequence continues at coordinate 35,365,343 of JAQSUU010000012.1, read as the reverse complement.
CCGAGGCGGGCGGGGTTGCGGCAGGCGGTGGACGGCGGGGAGAGCGAGATTTGCGGGTGGCGCGTCGGGGTCGGGGGATCTCTTTTATTTCTCGCCGCGGGGCGCGGGGAGAGTCGGGGAGAGGAGAGGGAGATCGGTTGGCGCGGTGGAGTCGTCGTCCGATCGCGCGAGCACGAGGCGGCGGCAAGCGGAGGGAGAGGCGTCCGCGTCGCGGCGCGGCGTGACGGCCCCGGTGGTTATGCTCGCGGGGTGGTGCGCGCGCGGCGTGGCTACCGTGGGAGCCGTGGCAGACGGGCAGGTGGCACTGCGGGAGCAGGGCCCACGGGTCAGTGGTTCCGATTTCCACACACCAGCCGATTTCTTATGGGTAGTCCATAAGCTCATGGGTACCTTTTTTTTTTTTTGCTATGGACTACCCTATAGACTGTTCTCACAATGTTTCAGCTACCTGATAGTAAATATTTTAATCATATGGACTGTCTTATGGCAAACATTGCGGTTGCTCTAATAAAGATGCTTAACTTAGGCCTGGTTAGATGCGAGGCTAGATTTGAAATTTTTTCACATTCTCTCCATCACATCAATCTTTGCACGCATGCATGAAGCATTAAATATAGATAAAAAATAACTAATTGCACAATTTAGTTATAAGTCACGAGACGAATCTTTTAAGCCTAGTTAATTCATGATTGGACACTAATTGTCAAATACAAACAAAAGTGCTACAGTTAGAAAAAATTCTAACTTTTCGCGATCTAAACGAGGGCCGTCTCGGAATGATGGAAACCTCCGGCCCTGATTCTGAATTCCATCAGATATTTGCGGTTCCTGACAACAGAATAGAAAACCTTCAGAACTTCACGCGGTTCAATTTGGTGGACGAAAGTGTAAACTACTACGCCTCAACTACTGCACTCAACGGATAGGTCGGTTTTTTAAAATGTAGGAGTATGTGTCAGTATAATACTGGGACAGATCAGGTCACGTATCAATGCACGTTCTGCGGAGAGCTGAAAGTATATTGCCCTTGCTCGAAGTAAACTACAGTACGTTTCAGACGAGGACTTTAGCGTCTCCGGATGGTTCCAGAGTCCTCTGGACGACTGGACCCATGTGCTCGGAGCTTCGGACTCTCGCGGACCGTGCTGAGTCGTGGTTAGGTGTTTGTTGGAGGGAAATTATCAAACAGCCCCGGTGAAAGATCTCGCTCGACCGGTAACCTATTCCTGTCACGGCGTCATGGCGGCTCACTAGAAGAGCTGAGAATGGGCAGGACAACTGCGCTCTGCGTGTGTGTATGCAAGATCCAATGCTATTCTTTTCTGCACTTGCAAAATACTAGCCCACAACTGATCGCTGGTGTCGATGTAATCATTACAAGTTTTTGCTAGAGCACCGAACTAGTACTAGGCTGCGCTCCACTAGTTTTGTGATCCCCGTGAGCACTGACAGACACCGCGAGTGAGGGGTAGGGATGAAAACGGTACGGATATTTTTCGACCGCATTCGAGACCGAATTCGTTTAGAGGGGTTTTAATCCGTCCGTATTCGAGTCCGGATATTTAACATTCGATACCGTATTCGTATCCGAATATTTAAATCATATATTTATGATGTCGATATCCAATCATATCCTATCCGGCATTTTTTATACTATTCGTATTCGAATCCGAATCCGGACATAAATATGAAAACAAATACGATATCAGTGATATCCGTCCTTATCCGATCCGTTTTCATGCCTAGTGAGAGGGTTAGGCTTAAAGCTTAAGCTACGCAGTGATGGCCAGTTGGTCAGAACCCAAGACAAGCAGAGCAAGCACCGTGTCGCAGGATTGCGGGTAGGCGTTGTTGGTCCGACCCACCGAGATGCCGGGGTATGGTGCGAATCCCACCACTAGGCGATACGGCCGGCGGAGCTGCAGCTAGAAAAAAAGTTTTTTTTTTGAGAAAATGCAGCTGGAAAGAAGTGGCCAGACGGCGATGCGATGAGTGGCAAGGCAGTTCGTGGGCTGGGCAAGTCCGTCGTGGTGCAACATGTCATGGGCCGTCACCCTGGCCGCCACGGACGGACAGAGCTGTTCAGCGGGCCCAACACGAATGGGAAGGCCAGCGGCGTAGCACCCTCGGCCCAACCGAGAGATTGTCACGGGCCACGGGCGCACGCAGCAAAAGGCTGGGCCGGAACTCCGGTACCTTCCTTAAAAAAAGACTCCATTTTTTTTTTTCATTTTTCTCCTCAAAATAAAAAGTCTCGCTCTCGCCCATTTCTCTGGAGGGGCGTTTTGGACTTTTTACTCTTCCAGCACGCCAGCCAAACCCCAGGACTTTTATACCGCGCCTCATCTAGCCGTCTCGTCTCAGGTCTCAGCGACCCTACGAGAGCCCCCGTCCCAACTCCACCACCTCGCCTCTCCGCGGCGCGAGCAAGGGCGACGCCGGCCGCGACGGGTTCCGCCCGACCGCGGCGTCGGCGGGAACCCGGGCTTCGCTCCATCTCCTCGCTCTCTCCATCTCTTCGGTACGCACTCTCTCTCTCTCCCCCAGTCCCCCAAGCCGCTCCGGTCTGGTTCGTGAAGTTGCGAGGGGATCAGTGGGGATCTAATTTCGTTTTTGAGATGGGTGCATAGCGTTTCTCGGTAGATCTGGCTACATGGGAAGTTTACCTGAGGCATTGAACTTCATCGGTAGTACAGAGCACCGTAGATCTGGATGGACGAACTGATTTTAATTTCCATATCCCTAAGGTCTGTGGTAGGGGCGCATATGCACGGCCTCCTGATACGACGTTTCCGTTTTGCCTGCTTCTGTTATTTCCGCGTGTAGGCTTACCTTTAATCGGTAGCATGTTTTATTTAGGGTTTAGGGTTTAGTTTATGGGAACTAGAACTGAAACTGCGGTCTGTGCGAGCTAGTAGTTCCTGTCAACATCAGGTGTCATCTAGTCTAGTGCTGTCGACTCAAATATGTACACAAAGAGCTAGTATTCTTTACTTCGTTTCGAGGACCAGTCCATTGCTGTTTAGCAATGTAAGTAAACTCAGAGCCGCACTTCAAATATCGCTCTTGTTTAAAAGTTTGCATGTTTGCCGTTTAGAATCACAGGGTCCTTGTGATAATGGGTTGGGTAGACAACTTGCTGTGAAGTACAACTTTCGTGAAACTTTGGATGTTTCTTTTGCTATTGCATGAGTGCATTACGTACATTAGAGGGGTTATTAAATACACTGAACTTTGAACTTAGAATCGAGATAGTCAATAGTTTGCAATTTGCATTGCTTATTTTCCTGGATAGGCATCAATTGCTGGACTACTGCTGGTTGGTACCTTGGTGGTTCGCACATTGTTTGTCATTAGGTTTTGATATTGTTGATGCTTGTATGCAAATGCTGTTTTTGTTTTTCTCTTGTTTGCCACTCCATAGCTGCATGTTCAGCCTATCTTGGATAAAAAAATTGGTATCAAGAGCGGGTTTTCTTCCATTTGTGTTGTGTCTCAAATTGGTCTTGAGAGATGGTTTGTTCCATCTGTTTTAGGTCTCTTATGAGTTTTATATATTAATATGTTATATATAATGGCTAGTCTAGTGCCTGACGTGCTTGTTTTACTGGAGTTTTGCATGTACAGATCCATTGATGAATGACACTGTTTTACAGTAGTGCTTATATGTGCTACTGTGCTATGTTTGTTATACTGAGATGGGCTTGTTAACGACATTGTAGCTTAATTGGGTGTTGATCTCTATGTTTGACACTTGTTCCTGGTCGATATCATAGATCTATGTTACGCCCCCCTAGACGATATCAGAGCGATTTTGAAATAACGCTTGTAGTTTCCCTTCTTTCCATGTTGTAAATGCTGCTAGGTTTCAAGATTTGCCAGGCTGACCTTGAATCAACAAATACTGCTAGGTCTCAGAAGTTTACGCTAGACTAGATAGTAGATACAGATTGCCAAAGCTTCTTGTCAATTAGATTTTTTTTTTGATTACTTAAATGCCAGTCTTTTTAATTATGTTGTAACCATCTTGCTGCACCAGTATATGCTGTTATATTTACATGTGGTTAACTGCTCATACTCCTTTTATGATACCCTTAGTAAACTTTCTGTTCCACTTAGCTTGGGAAACAAACCGATCTAGGTGCAACTCCTTTTAAGTGCTTTTAGAAGTATTCATGTATACATTTTGGCTATCTATACCCGTGCTCCATATGTATGGTGTCTTTGCTTACAATCTGACCCAAACGTCTCATGTTGATTGACAGATCGCTTCTGTCTTGTGAAAATGGCGGATGAACTACGCTCTACGTCTGTGGTCCAGAAGGTCCATGGGCAGTCCGTGCTATTGAGCAGAATCTCTTCCTATTCTGCCATGAACAACCCTGTATTCAACAATGCCTATTCTGCTTACAATGCGCCCCGGAGGTCATATCATGGGATGAATGCAACTGTTGGACTCTCATCTGTCATGGCACCATCCCCTGTCTTCGCTTCTGCCCCAAAAGAGAAAGGCTTTTCTGGATTTATGATCGACTTCTTGATGGGTGGAGTTTCTGCTGCTGTCTCCAAGACAGCTGCTGCTCCGATTGAGCGTGTCAAGCTTTTGATTCAGAACCAAGATGAAATGCTTAAGACTGGCAGGCTTTCTGAACCCTACAAGGGTATTGGGGACTGCTTTGCCCGGACAATCAGAGATGAGGGGTTTGTCTCACTGTGGAGAGGAAACACAGCTAATGTCATCCGTTACTTCCCCACACAGGTGCCACATCCTATCCCATCCAACCGTTTTTGTTATGGTGTTATGGATGAGGTCACAAGGGACATACAAGGTGATATCCCTTGGTGTATGCTCTTTGCTGATGATGTCGTGCTAGTTGACGACAGTAGGGCGGGGGTTAATAGGAAGTTAGAACTATGGAGGCACACGTTAGAGTCGAAAGGGTTCAGACTTAGTAGGACTAAGACCGAGTACATGAGGTGCGATTTCAGCGCGACTAGGCACGAGGAGGGAGACGTTAGCCTCGATGGGCAAGTGGTGGCCAAGAAGGATACTTTTCGGTATTTAGGGTCGATGCTACAAAAGGATGGAGACATTGATGAAGATGTTAGGCATAGAATTTCAGCCGGCTGGTTGAAATGGCGTCAAGGTTCTGGCGTTCTCTGTGACAAAAGGGTGCCTCAGAAGCTGAAAGGTAAGTTCTATAGGACGGCGATTCGTCCGGCGATGTTATACGGTGCTGAGTGTTGGCCTACAAAAAGGCGACATGTCCAGCAATTGAGTGTAGCAGAGATGCGTATGTTGTGTTGGTGTTGTGAGCACACAAGGAGGGATAAAGTCCGGAACGACGATATTCGGGATAGGGTTGGGGTGGCACCAATTGAGGAGAAATTGATTCAACATCGGTTGAGATGGTTTGGACATGTCCAATGGAGGCCTCCTGAGGCGCCGGTGCGTAGTGGAGTTCTAAAGCGGGCCGATAATATAAAGAGCGGTAGAGGTCGACCTAAACTAACTTGGGACGAGTCCGTTAAGAGAGATCTTAAGGAGTGGAATATCTCCAAGGATTTAGCTATGGACAGGAGCGCTTGGAGATTGGCAATCAACGTGCCTGAACCGTGACCTCTTTTTGTCTTGTGCCCTTTATGCCCCTTTATGTGTCTCCCTGTTTCTCGTCTCTTTTGGGTTTCATCTCTAGCCTACCCCAACTTGCTTGGGACAAAAGGCTATGTTGTTGTTGTTGTTGTTGTCATATGTTTGCACTAGCTAAACCTAAATGCTCCATCCTGCTTCAGGCTTTGAACTTTGCGTTCAAGGATCACTTCAAGCGCATGTTCAACTTTAAGAAGGACAAGGATGGGTACTGGAAGTGGTTTGCTGGAAATCTGGCTTCTGGAGGAGCTGCTGGTGCTTGCTCTCTATTCTTTGTGTATTCTCTGGATTACGCTCGTACGCGTTTGGCCAATGATGCTAAGGCTGCAAAGAAGGGTGGTGAGAGGCAGTTCAATGGACTTGTTGATGTTTACCGCAAGACCCTTGCCAGTGATGGTATTCGTGGCCTCTACCGTGGATTCAATATTTCTTGTGTGGGGATCATTGTGTACCGAGGTCTTTACTTCGGTATGTATGACTCCCTGAAGCCAGTGCTCCTTGTTGGTACCCTGCAGGTCAGTTACCTGAACTTGGATTGCTATCCTCATTACAATAGTAGTGCTAACCTGCTTTGAATCATAATTGCTTGTCCCATGCTCAAACTTCGGTACAGTTTTTGTGCGTAATCAATTTTCTTGTGCTGATTGATTCACATATTTGTCCTTTTACGTTAGGTTAAATGTGGTCTTTTACTGAATCTTAATATCGTGTTCACTGGTGTGTTGTGCAGGACAACTTCTTAGCCAGCTTCTTGCTCGGCTGGGGTATAACCATTGGTGCTGGCCTTGCCTCGTACCCCATTGATACTGTTCGCCGTCGCATGATGATGACATCTGGTGAGGCCGTCAAGTACAACAGCTCCTTGGATGCTTTCAAGCAGATTGTCGCAAAGGAGGGTACCAAGTCCCTTTTCAAGGGTGCTGGCGCAAACATTCTCCGTGCTGTTGCTGGTGCTGGTGTCCTTGCTGGGTACGACAAGCTCCAAGTGATCGTCTTCGGCAAGAAGTACGGGTCTGGTGGGGGCTAAGGATAGATGATGATGACGACGACGAACAACAAACAGGATGTTTTTAGGTGCCTTCAAATAACATACACATGGACCCCGGACACCATTTTTAAGTTTAGCTCTTGAAGTTGGTGAGTTGGTTTGTAGCGTGGCTGTAACCGCATCTCTTTTTGCGTCGGAGATTGGAAATAAATGATGTTAGAAATTGCTGTCTTGCAGACCTCTTAAATCCTGGCAGATGTTTTGGGGTAGACGATTTAGCTGCATCAGTTTTTTATTTGGTTTTGCACTTGCAAATGGTTGCCCGAATGGTATCTATGTCGGTTGAAGAATCACAGTTTCCAATGTTTGATGAAGGCGTATGTTTTGTGATCTTTTGCTGCAATGGTTTATTTTTGGTCGTGAAATAAGGGTTCATCTAGCTAGCGCTACATGAACGATGAACCCCATGGTCTCAAGGGTCATGCGGTGCTACTACGGTAACCCCATGGTCTCAAGGATCGTGCTTCAGAGAGGGAGACAAATCCCTCGAAGATGTTGATAGCACACTGTAGTTCAATGAGTTCAAAGATTCACGAAAGCTAGTGACTTTGAGGTTCATAGCACCCTTAAAACAACGAGAAGTAAACAATGAGAACAGTGAAAGATACGGCAGGAAGCACGGCATCTCTTTGTGGTTTCTCGTGTCTCTCCTTACTGGGATCCCCATAAGCATTCCTTACCATGATCAGATGAACACAGATGAGCATTCGTTGCCTTAATTCTTCTGGCATATTGCATTTCATCGTTCCTTAAATTTGCCCCGACGTTTGCATATTGCATTTCAGTACATGCACCGCTGATTCAGAACATCATGACCGGCGGCAGCGCGAGAAGAGAGCAGAGGTGTGCGGTGGGACGTGGGAGTGGGAAGGTTGTGTTCGAGATCTCGTTTCGCCAGGATGTCTCCCTATGGCAAGTGGGTCCAGACTCCAGAGAGACACACCCAAAATTCGCAACCAGCGAAGGAGAAGGTGCTAGCACCGGCGCCCGGCGGCCCTCCTCGCGTAGTCGCGTACGCTCCGCCCTTCCTGTTCGCCCCTCCCTCCCGCCTCTCCTGTTGCAGGTTTGCCTGATCGGTGGTCGCCGGCGCTAGCAAACCAAGTGGGCGGCGCGGCGAATCAGCGTGGGCAAACTGGGTGCGCCGTTCTCGTGCCGTCGTGTGGCTGCCGCCTGTGGCCGGCGTTGCCCCGGCGGATAGGCGTTTCCCAGTTGCGCGTGGGACAGGCGACAACGGCCAGATCGGGGCGTCTGGTAACAGCAGTACGGCGGGTATTTGAATTTTTCTTTTGGGTAATTGAGTACTAGTACATTTAGTATTGGAAAAAGTCTAGATCACCCCCTCAACTATGGGGTGGGTCTATTTAACCCCTAAACTATGAAACGGTCTAATTTACCCCCTGAATTATCCAAAACCGTCTATTTTATCCCCTGGAGCAGTTTTGGACGGCGGTTGATACAGTAACCGTGGTTTTGCTACAGTAACCGAATCTTTAAAAAATCTTAGTAAATCACAGAAAAATTGTAAAATGGAAAATCCAATTTTGTTGGACTCCAGGTGAGTAGATCTACACAATGAACATATAATATGGTGTGCTTTAGTACAAAGTTTTTGTTGTAACTTTAAATTTATTAGAATTTTCTAATAAATTTAAAGTTATAGCAAAAATTTTGTACTAAAGCATACCATATTATATGTTCATTGTGTAGATCTACTCACGTGGAGTCCAAAAAAATTGGATTTTCCATTTTACAATTTTTCTGTGATTTACTAGGATTTTTAAAGATTCGGTTACTGTAGCAAAACCACGGTTACTGTAGCAACCGCCGTCCAAAACTGCCTCAGGGGGTAAAATAGACGGTTTTGGAAAGTCCAGGGGGTAAATTAGACCGTTTCATAGTTTGGGGGGTTAAGTAGACCCACCCCCATAGTTGAGGGGGTGATCCAGACTTTTTCCATTTAGTATTTGCTTGTAAACTTCAATTGCATAGTGCCACAACCCCCAGTTCTTGATTTCTAGTGCGTTTGTTGTCTATCGGTATGTAGCCTTTGATTTGATTTGGATGCTTATAAATGGTGGCCCAAGAAAATTCACCAGCTCTGCCACTGCACTCATGCACCCAAAGCCACACCGCTAGTTTTCTAGATCCACAGCTAGATGCATCTGTATGTTCTGAACTCCTGGTACACCCTTGCCGGTTCATTGGCCATTCTTATTCAAATGCATCTTGGGAGCTTCATGCATCCGGGGGTTGTTTGTTGTTGCCATTTGCAAACTACATAAGTACAAAATGCTTGTATTGGCTATTCTAGTTTGGCTTTGTGATACTTGTTGATATTCTGGTAGTACACTAAAATGTTGTCTGACCATCGCGCAGTTTATTTTCAATAGGTATAGGTATAAACATGGTATTTACTGATACCAAGCCAAGGTTTCAATCGATAGATTTACACTGCGCTTACCAATTATAAAGTGCTTACCAAATGAACTTTATGAATGCTACACATGCTTCTGGCATCGCTGATCTGTTTATTATGCTGTTGCAGTGCTGATCATTGTCCACACAACTGTTAGAGATCCGACCTTATTCCTGAAGGCATTTGTTTGAACTTTTTGGCCAATGAGTGCTGGTAAGGATGTGTACCAGCCTAGGGTTAACCTCCTAAAATTACTTCCTATGTAATATTTACTATTTGTAATTTATATTTATACGAAGATCTGAATAACTTTGTGAGTTTTCACAGGTGGTGCTTTTGGTGGAAATAGGGGGGTGAGGCCTGTACCTCCTGAAAAAGGTGTATTCCCATTGGATCACTTACATGAGTGTGACTTGGTAAGGCTGAAGAATTCCATCAGTTACCACTGCCGTTGTATACTTGTTATATGAGTAGTGATAGTAACTATTCAAACAGGAGAAGAAAGACTATCTTGCCTGCCTGAAATCTACAGGGTTCCAATCTGAAAAATGTCGGCAGTTCTCAAAGAAGTATCTGGAATGTCGAATGGAGAGGTTAGTATGCTTAGTTCCTATTGTCTATATTCTAAGATCTGTAAAAGTTTTGATGATATAGGTTCATAACCTCATTTTTGGCTTATCTATATTTTCAAAACCTAGGGGTAATTTAGCTTTTGCACTTAGCATGCTACATTCTACAAAATTAATGGCCCAAGGAAGCAATGGAAACATATTAATATGTATGATCTGAAGCCAAAATATCGGTAACTATCCAAGTTTCTAGATAGTTGGCCTTTTGGTTGAAACTAATTCTCTTTCCTGCATCAAATGATTTAGAACATGCTCCCAAGCTACATCATGTTATGATCCATTTTCAGTTGTTGAGTGAAATTAGTGCCATTGCCACAGTAGCCTATGGCAACCTAGTTGGCTAGTTTGGCCTCCTGGCATGCTCAGTTGTTTGCATCCTTGGGCGAACACATGTGCAATGTGCCACATCGAGATCAGTGTTTGGTAATTATGTGAGGCAACCAGTTCGCCAACCACAACTCCACAAGTGGGCAACTCCTACTTTTAGTGCATGTACTGATTTTGTTTTGAGAAATAACATTTTTGTTGTTTTATCTTGTAAATTCCTACTGGCACCAAGTTGAGCTCTTGTAGCTAGATGCACCTTTTGCTTCTTTTTCTGTTTGCATTAAGATTTCAAATCATTGTTTTCATGTGTGGTTCTAAAAATCTCTGAATCTATCTTCCTCAGAAACTTGATGGCGAAGCAAGACATGTCAGAGCTTGGGTTCAGAAATGTGGAGGAAGCAGATACATCTCCTGACATGAACAGCCAACTAGAGAGCCCTCCTAATGAACAGAAGGAGAACAAAATAGCCGTTTGATATTGACTAGCAAAAGTGCCCGTGCGTTGCAACGGGAAAAAAATATTGTCGGATATTTATGGAAAACAAAGACATGAATAATATATAGTTATTTATGTTTTACCCTTTCTTTAAATTTTAATATTTTTTATTTTATGATGACAAGACACACATAATACTAAGTTAATAGTGGCAATAATATGTAAATGTCATATATTAAACCTATATCGAATTAAAATACAATATTTATAGATTTTATTGGTCTATTAAAGTGCTCAATATTTTAGTTGATGGTTTGATTAGCTAGACTATCAGCCGATCCAAGTTTTAAAAGGACAGATTTTGTTTCTAATCAAAACTGACCATCAATGTGCTTCTAAGGGAGGTCCTTGCAAATCCATGCCCGCCGCCATGGTCAAAATGCTTGGCGCGCGCCATCTGCCTGTTGCCCAATCAAGCAGCGCCTAGATGTCGCGGAGGAACGAGGAAGTTGAAGCCGTTGGTCTGCCCCTCCCCTATCTCTCCCGTGTCGACGTTGGTGATCGCGGTGGGGTCCTCAAACAGATCCTAGAGATGGCGAAGGCGCGCGACTTCGTCCTCGCCAAAAAGCATGGCTGGCTGTCGTAGCACGTGCAGGTGCCGGATGACCTCCTCCCTCGGGAGAGATTCCTCGGAGCAGTGCTCTATCCGCGACGCGTCAGCGTCAGCGGGTTTGGCTTCTTCGACGCTGCGGGCGAGGCCACCTCGACCATGCCCAGATCGTGCCTGACCTTGTCGCCCAACGCGTCCCCAAAGAGTATGCACAGGTGTCCTACATAGACCGGTATCTTTTATGAGTTTCTATATATAGTTTTTTATCGACAAGGAGAAACACAAGCGAGAGGTTTTGACGCAACATGATATAGTTGGGTTCGTATACGACGTGCGGCGCCTTAGTTTCCAAAACAAACGTAAAAGGAATCCAATCATAACATCTTGTATTTGGATTATGGAACGGACAACGTAAAAACAAATGGGAGATACTCGAAAATGTGGAAAGAAGAAAACACATAAAATATAATACATAAAACCGGAGATACTCCAGAAAAGAAAAATAATGGGCGTAATGCGCACTAAAAAAATAGATTGAAATTTTGCCTCTTTATTATTAGATTAGAAATATAGAAACTACGTTTACGAATCCGTAATTGCCTATTGAGTGTCTTGCGGATTTGCTATTGGAGGTGGATGTGCGTCGTGCCTCTGCCTTGGAGGTGACAGATCCAATATGAATTCACATCGGATTTGGACTCGGGCTAGTAGCTGTGAACGCAAAAGATTAGTAGGGTAAAGTTGGATGAAAATTTAGGGTGGCAAGAAATTTTGCATCTTTAGTATTAATTAGGTATAGATATAAATATAGATATGGATGTAGCTTTTGTATGTTTCTTCGTCTAGGAGATTTGTAACAAATAAGGGTATAATGAAAAGGAAAATGATAATAAGTTAGTAACTAATGTTGAAACTTATCTAATGCTGAAACTTATCTATTGGCTATTTTGGCGTTCCTAAGGTCTTGTTTGGCTTTATTGAAATGAATCCAAGAGTGTATCCAAACAGAGCAGATTATATTGGCTTGTGTATACACTATGCTTGTAGGACATACGATCGAAATCGAGTGATGCTTTCATCAATCACGGGAGATGGGATTGTTTTTTTCCTCATTATTACTACTTGTAAAAACTTGGTTTGAATGATGAACTTGAGACCGGATGGGAATGTGGTCTTGTGAATTGATAGAGCAGCAGAGTAGGACTTTGGTTGTAGTAGTCCCACCTGTGGGATTGCTTCTTGTTAGTGTTATTGGACAAGCTTGAACCCTAAACCTGTAGGATTCACATATCGGCTGAACATGACCAGGAAATCGATGTGCCTTCTTCCCAAGGGTACTAGCTCAATCGAAAGGGCCTGCAACACAAGGCTGAAGAACTGAGATTGACAGTGACAGATGCAATTCAATTTACCTGTCTAGGGGCACCCAATGCAAGTTTTGATACAGAGCATATATAATTTTTTGGATGTTATCAGATTTACCTCAATCCACATATGTTGGGGTGGATTAGGATGAAATTTAGTTTAAGTTCCACTCCAATCCACCCCTAACACATGTGGATTGATGCGAATGCGAGTACATCCAAACAAAGCCTCGTGTTTTGGCAGGTTTTCTCTAAAAACATGAGAAAGAGGGTCAGAGCCCCAGGTCACGGTTTGCCTACGGGGTGATAACTGATAAGTGGACAAGGATCACCTTCAAGCCTGACCTTTCCAAATTCAACATGACTCGTCTCGATGACGATTTCATAGCCCTCACGAGGAAGAAGAGGGTTCTTGATGTTGCAGCCAAGCTAGGAATGACACAGTTCAGGTTGTGTTCAACGTCCATAAGGCGCCACGGTCTATCAGTACATCAAAGCCCTTTCCCAGGCACTTCGGAGAGTATGTCTATCCCTGGATGAAGTCCTATCCCAGGAACACAGATGCCCACCATCCTAGGAGTGACAGTTCATCTTGTTCAAATTTCTGTTCTTAATAGACTTTGGGAGTGCTGTTGTGGAAACATCATCTTCCTAACTGTTTCGGTGGATCTTAATTAGCTGTGAACAATCGGATTGAGTTGGTTGGTAAAATGCCATTGCCATGCATGTTACATTTGTCCATAATGTTTGGAATGATGCATGATTTGCTAGTGATGAGAATTGTTGAATCGGAAACGCTCCTTGCAGGGCGTCCGTCCATCCGGACAGACCCCGCACTCGCCCACGCCGCCCTCGCCCGCGTCGTCCGGTCGCTCTGCTAGCGGGACGGACTGCGCCCTTGCTCGCGCCCCTGCCACCCGCCCGCACCGCGCACGGCGAGCTCGACATGCTAGGTGCTCGCTAGCTCGCTCCCGGACTCGCGCTTCTCCTCATGGCCGTGCTCCATCTGCCTATCCCTGTCCTTGTCCCTGCCGATGTCCGTGCCGCCATGAGCTCCACACTGGCAACCTCGCGCCACTTCGTGGCTTCGAGCTCCGTGTTGACGAGCCTCCATTCGTCCAAGCAGTAAGCAGATGCTACGCTGAAAGCGCATGTTGCAATAGTATGTTTCAATGTTTTAGATGTTTCAGAGGTATGTTACAAGTGTTGTATATTGATGTTGTAAAAGTAGATTGGGATGCTACACATGTTTTTTTAACAATAGGGATGCTATACATGTTGTAATGGCTATATACGTATGTTTGAAGTGTATGTTCCAAATGTTTCATCTGTTTCTGACAATATTGCAAATGTTTTGTTTAGATGTTGTAAAAGTAGATCTGGATGTTGCATATACATGCATGTTGCAAGCATATGTTTCAAGTGTTTTCAGGTGTTTCATACATATGTTTGCAATTGTTTTTTTTGGATGTTGCGTATGTTTGCAATGGTTTTCAAATGTTTTTTAAGCGTTTCGCAAGTGTTTCAGATGCTTGTTTCAAGTGTTTCATCTGTCTTCTTTTGTATGTTACAACTGTTGCATCTAAATGTTTCAAAAGTAGATCGGGTGCTGCATATGGGATGCGCGTGAAAAGCGGTCGGCGCCGCTGACGACGTCCAAGCGACATAGGTGAAAGTCCTATGTTTGGTGTTGGTAATTAGTGACAATGCCTAAGTACTAATCATATGCCTAAGTTGTATGTAGCATATGATGATTAGTACATTCCAAGGTTGGTGGCAAGATGGACATGGTGATCATGATGGCCACACTTGGATTTGGACGCAACCCTATGTGATCAAGGCAAAGGTATATGCTTAAGGGTTGTATTTTAGTAACCAAGACACCTAGTGGGTGTGGTTACATTATAGGATAGATAGCCGTACTATAAAAAGGGGAATGACGCGGCTATTGAACTCCTAAGTGCCTCTAGATGTGCATTTCATGATTATATGCATTTGGATAGAACTAATAACGTCTCGGAAAATGATTGTGAAAATGCTAACACACTCACACATGACGAGATAACTTGGTGGTGTTAGCACGTTTGCGAAGGCGGTGGAGTTTGAGCGGTAGAGAGGGTTTGAGATCCTCTCTCCCTCCCGCCGAGCTTGCTCGGCGGGATTCAGGCGTTTTTGAGAAGTTGAAACGACTATTTTCCACTACGCCGGAAGTCCGGAAAAGAAACGGAGGCGAACGGAGGTCACAGAGGTGACCGGACGCTGAACCGGACGCGGTCCTTGCATGACCGGACGCGTCCGGTCAGTGTTCAGTGTCTGCGTGTTTTTCAGTTCGATGATCGGACGCGAGGCGCGTCCGGTCACTGATGATCGGACGCGTCCGGTCGTTCAGGGAGCTTACTGGACTCTAACCGGACGCTGTCACTGTCGCGTCCGGTCATTTTTCTTCAGCGCGTCCGGTCACTGTTTCGTTGAGCGCTGCTCAGGCGACCAGCGCGTCCGGTCCTTCACGGGACCAGCGCGTCCGGTCGTTCCCGGCGCGTCCGGTCAGTTGGACCAGCGCGTCCGGTCGTTGTTTCGCAGTTAGCCGTTAGGCGACCAGCGCGTCCGGTCGTTTGGACCAGCGCGTCCGGTCAGTACTTCATGAGTTAGCCGTTGGGCGACCGGCGCGTCCGGTCAGTTGGACCAGCGCGTCCGGTCAGCCCGATTTCGGCTGTTTAAGTTTCTAACGGCTATATTCGAAGGGGTACGTCTATAAATACTCGTTGGCCGGCTCAAGGCTCCCTCTCTCGAACTTTTGACATACTTGTGAGCACTTTGAGCTAAGCAACTCCCCTCCCACTCATCTCTCTTGCTTCTTTGCATATTCGAAGTGAGATTGAGTGATCCAAGTGCATTTGCATTGTGAGATTGCATCTAGTTGGCACTTGGTGGTTGATTTGCTGCGGGATTCTTATTTCTCTTGGTGGTTGCCGTCACCTAGACGGCTTAGAGCAGCTTGGAGGCATTGGCAAGAGTTGGTGATTGTTCTTGGCCACCTCCGGTGATTGTGAGGGGTTTGTGCCTACCTCGGCGAAGCGCCAAAGGCAACGTTAGTATATTGCTCGTGTCATTGCAACCTTTTGCCATTTGGTAGGTTCTTGTGGTGCCTTTTGAGAGGCTCGGTGTGTGACCGATTAGCCACCGAACCACGTGGTGAAGAGGGACACAACGGGGACTAGCGTGCCGGCAAGCACGTGAACCTCGGGATAAATCTTCGTGTCATCACTTTCATATTGTGATTGATTGATCCCGGTGTTCGGTTATCTTGGTATTCATTGTTGATCATATTGGTTGGCTCAATACTTCGCCCCTCGGTGATACCCTCCTAACTCAACTCCACATTACTTTCTTAGTTATCTTTGCTAGCTAGTTAGCTTTGCTAGAGTAGCTTCTTTGTGTAGCTTGCTAGTTGTAGTTTCCTTCTCGGTTTGACTTGTGCGGTTGAGTGCAATTACTAGAATTGTGAATTGGTTAGGTGGCTTGCAAACACCCCGTAGGCTAAGCAAAACTCGCATCTCGCTATTTGTTTATTGATAAATTTATTTAGCTTGTCTTTGTAGAAAATTTTAATAGGCTATTCACCCCCCCTCTAGCCATCAAGACCTTTCAAGTGGTATCGGAGCCGTGGTCACCGTTTGTAAGGCTTAACAACCTCGGTGTAAGATGGCTCAAGTTATGTTCAATCATGTTAATGGCAAGCCTCCATTATTTGATGGCGTCTCTTCCTTTGATCATTAGAAAAGGAAGATGAAGCAATATCTAGGCAATATACATGAGAAGGTTTGGGATGTGACCAAAGAAGGATACGTCATTCTTGATGAGGAAAACCTCACTCCCAATGACCGTATCAACAAACAATACAATACGGCGGCACTTGACACAATCTATCGTGCCATTGATGATAAAGTATTTGAGCAAATCAAAGATCTTGAAAAGGCAAATGAGCTTTGGATAAGGCTTGAAGAAACATATGAAGGCACTTCAACGGTAAAAAGTGCCAAACTATATATGCTCAAGGACAAGTTCTCCACATTCAAGATGAAGGATGATGAATCCATCCCGGAGATGTTCTATAGGCTTCAAGTCATTGTCAATGATCTCAAGGGGCTTGGGGAGAAGGTTGAGGACAAGGACTTCTCACACAAGTTCTTGATGTGCTTACCCAAGAAGTTTGCCACCTTGAGAAGAATGATCTTTAGAGAGGGATTGGACAAGGTCAAACCAACCAATGTGCTTGGAGATATAATAACCGATGCCCAATATAATGATGATGAAGATGAGGTAGAAGAGAAGAAGGAGACCAAGGTCAAGCAAGAGAAGCCCATTGCATTCAAGGCTTCATCCTCTAAGGGCAAGAGCAAGGTAGAAAGTGATGATGATGATCCATTCGATGATGAGACCATGACCCTCCTTGTGCACAAGATGGGAAGGTTCATGAAGAAGAAAGGATATGGGGCAAGGAAGAGGAGAGACACTATAAAGGCAAAGACCCTTTGCTACAATTGCAATAGCCCCGATCACATAGTGGCGGATTGCCCCTATGAAGATAAGAGATTTCATAATGGGGACTTGAAGCTCAAGAAGAACAAGAAGGATAAGAAAGAGAATGAGAAGAAAGCAAAGAAGAGCTTCACTTTCAACAAGAAGAAGAAGGGTGGTGGTTATGTAGTCACTTGGGATAGTGACAACTCCGATAGTGATGATGATGAAAGCTCTAGTGATGATGAGAGGATCACTCGGCAAGCCATTGCAAACATCGCCCTCTCCAACAAGCCATCCATCTTCGACACTACATCAACATGCCTTATGGCCAAGCCTACCAAGGTAAAACATGATGATAGTGATGATGATTCTTGTGCTAGTGATGATTGTAGGAGTGATGATGAGGAGGATGAGGACTACTCCAAGGATGATCTATTAGGCATAATAGATCAAATGAGCAAGGGCTACAAGAGGACAACTAAGAAATACAAAATCTTGGAACAAGAGCTCATTGCCAAGAGCAATGAAAATGATGCCTTGATGGAGGAGCTTGTTGCTCTCAAAAAGAGTAAGGAGTGCAAAGGAATTGAACAAGAGCTCAAAGCTCTTAGGAAATCCTTTGATGAGCTAGAGGCTTCTCGTGAGTGTCTAAAGGAAGACCACGAGGATCTTGAAATTGCTCACACTAGGCTTAAGGAAGCCCACTCCACTCTACTTGAGCTCATCAAGGAAAAGGACCTTAAGTTGGAGAAGTTCATGAAGGAAGCTAAGGAGGAGCAAGTGATTGTCACTTGTGATATTGGACTAACATGTGATATTATTGATGATTCTTTATTTGTTAGTCCTACTAATGCTTCATGTAGCTCATCATCATCCACCACAACCAACTCTACCTCTACTACTAGTGATTCATCACTTGTGGTTGAGACTCTCAAGAGAGAGGTGGATGATCTCACCCGCGCATTAGGCAACGCCTATGGTGGGGATGCCCGCTTGCTAAAATGCTTGGGTAGCCAAAGGTTCTCCCTTAACAAAGAGGGATTGTGCTATACTCCCAAGAAGGGCAAGGCGGCCTTTGCTACTCCAAAGCCTCGCTTTGTGAAGGGCAATGGTCGTTATTGCAATAGATGCAAGCAAGTTGGGCATCTAGAGATTAATTGCAATAAAATGAACAAGAACAAGAAAAATGCTATTGTACCTTATATTCCTTTTGATTCTTGTTATGTGCTTACCAAGGGTGAGAAAGGTGTGCATGCTAGGTTTGTTGGTACACCAATTGTGGGCCCAAAGAAGAAGGCCATTTGGGTACCAAAGAGCTTAGTGACTAATCTCCAAGGACCCAAACAAGTATGGGTACCTAAGAAACATTAATTTGTTTTGTAGGTTAATTACAAGACCGGAGGAAGACATTGGGTGCTTGATAGTGGGTGCTCTCAACATATGACCGGTGATTCAAGAATGTTCAACTCTCTCAAATCAAATGATAGTGGCATTGATAGCATCACATTTGGTGACAATAGCAAGGGTGATGTAAAGGCTCTTGGAAGGATTGCAATCTCAAATGATCATAGCATTTCCAATGTGCTCTTAGTCGAAAAGTTGAACTTCAATCTTCTCTCGGTTGCTCAATTGTGTGATCTCGGTTTCAAGTGCATATTTAGTGTTGATGATGTGGAGATAGTTAGTGTTGATGGCTCTAACTTGATCTTCAAAGGTTTTAGATATGAGAATCTATACTTGGTTGATTTTAATGCTAGTGACACTCAACTTTCAACATGTTTGCTCACCAAATCAAGTATGAGTTGGTTATGGCATAGAAGACTTGGTCATGTTGGCATGAAGCAATTGAACAAGTTAGTGAAGCATGACTTAGTTAGAGGCTTGAAGGATGTCACATTTGAGAAAGATAAGCTATGTAGTGCATGTCAAGCCGGAAAGTAAGTAGGCAACACTCATCCATTGAAGAGCATTATGAGTACTTCCAAGGCATTTGAGTTGTTGCACATGGATCTATTTGGGCCAACTATATACACAAGCATTGGTGGCAACAAGTATGGTTTTGTGATTGTGGATGATTTCACTAGATACACATGGGTATTCTTTCTTGTGGACAAGAGTGATGTATTTGACATATTCAAGAAGTTCATCAAGAGAGTGCAAAATGAGTTTGAGACCACAATCAAGAAAGTAAGAAGTGACAATGGAAGTGAGTTTAGAAACACAAGAGTTGATGAGCTATGTGAGGAGCTTGGAATCAAGCATCAATTCTCGGCCAAGTATACACCTCAATCAAATGGCCCAGTTGAAAGGAAGAATAGAACCTTAATTGATATGGCAAGATCAATGTTGAATGAGTATAATGTGAGTCATTCATTTTGGGCCGAAGCAATCAACACGGCTTGCTTTTATAGCAACCGTCTCTATTGCCACAAGTTCCTTGAGAAGACACCATATGAGATCTTAAATGGAAGAAAGCCCAACATTGCATACTTTCGGGTATTTGGTTGTAAATGCTATATCTTGAAGAAAGACACTAGATTGAGCAAGTTTGAGAAGAAATGTGATGAAGGCTTCCTACTTGGTTACTCAACTACTAGCAAAGCTTATAGAGTTTGGAATTTGGCTAATGGTCAACTTGAAGAAGTGTATGATGTTGAGTTTGATGAAACAAATGGTTCTTAAGATGAAGAAGATAACTTGGATGATGTGAGAGGAACTCAATTGAGTAATGCTATGAAAGAGTTGGATATTGGCGATATTAGACCAAAACAAGTAATTCATGTGGATGATGACAAAGATCAAGTGCTCCAAAGTCCAATTACACAAGCTAGTGGTTCTCTAATGCAAAATCAAGCTAGTACATCATCTCAAGTGCAACAAGATCAACAAGTGGCTAGTTCATCATCTCCAATTCATGATCAACATCAACATCCAAGCAATCAAGTCCAAGTGCTTCAACCAACTAACATTGCAAGAGACCATCCATTGGATTCCATCATTGGTGACATACAAAGAGGAGTTCAAACTAGATCAAGATTGACATCATTTTGTGCTCACTCTTCTTTTGTGTCAATGGAAGAACCCAAGGACATTGATAAAGCATTGAGAGATCCGGATTGGGTAAATGCAATGCATGAAGAGCTCAACAACTTCAAGAGAAATGAAGTATGGGAACTAGTTGAAAAGGCCTAAGGATCACAATGTCATTGGAACAAGATGGGTCTTTCGCAACAAGCAAGATCAAGATGGGATAGTAGTAAGGAACAAAGCAAGACTAGTGGCTCAAGGTTACACACAAATAAAGGGTCTTGACTTTGGTGAAACTTATGCCCCGGTTGCAAGATTAGAAGCAATTAGGATCTTACTTGCCTATGCTTGTGCTCATAATATCAAGCTATATCAAATGGATGTAAAGAGTGCATTTCTCAATGGGTACATTCAAGAGGAGGTGTATATGGAGCAACCTCCCGGTTTTGAAGATGACAAGAAACCCAATCATGTATACAAGTTAAGGAAGGCTTTGTATGGATTAAAGCAAGCACCTAGAGCATGGTATGAAAGATTGAGGGACTTCTTGCTATCCAAAGGATTTGTCATGGGCAAAGTTGATACAACACTATTCACCAAGAAGATTGAGAAAGACTTGTTTGTGTTGCAAATATATATTGATGATATCGTATTCGGTTCAACCAATCAAGATTATTGTGATGAGTTTGGTAAAATGATGGCCAAGGAATTTGAAATGTCAATGATTGGTGAACTTAGTTTCTTTCTTGGACTTCAAATCAAACAAATGAAAGAAGGTACATTTGTGAGCCAAACTAAGTACATCAAAGATATGCTCAAGAAGTTTGGCATGGAAGATGCAAAGAGTATTACAACTCCAATGGGCACTAGTGGAAGCTTGGATAGTGACAAGAGTGGCAACATGGTGGATCAAAAGCTATATAGATCAATGATTGGTAGCCTACTCTATGTGACGGCATCAAGGCCCGATGTGATGTTTAGTGTATGCATGTGTGCAAGATTTCAAGCCTCATCAAGAGAAAGTCATTTGAAGGCAACAAAGAGAATATTGAGGTACTTGAAGCATACACAAGATGTTGGATTGTGGTATCCCAAGGGTGCTAGTTTTGAGCTAGTTGGTTATTCGGATTCCGACTATGCCAGTGACAAAGTTGAGAGAAAGAGCACCTCAGGGACTTGTCAATTGTTGGGAAGATCACTTGTCTCATGGTCATCCAAGAAGCAAAATAGTATTGCACTATCTACCGCCGAGGCCGAATATATCGCCGCGGGTAGTTGTTGTGCATAAATCTTGTGGATGAAGGCAACATTGAAGGATTTTGGAATCAATTTCAAGAATGTGCCATTGCTATGTGACAATGAAAGTGCCGTGAAGCTAACCAACAATCCGGTTCAACATCAAAGAACAAAGCATATTGATGTTCGCCATCACTTTATTAGAGATCATCAACAAAAGGGTGACATTGCTATTGAGAGTGTGGGCACCGAAGATCAATTAGCCGATCTATTCACCAAGCCACTTGATGAGAAGAGATTTCACAAGCTAAAGAATGAGTTGAACATACTTGACTTCTCCAACATGAGTTGATGCACCCCATATATGACATGCCTCTCCTTCAAGCCCCAAGGTACAATTGGTTGACATGTCATACATTCTATACTAAGGACATGTTTAGTGCATCTAGTCATAATTTACATGTTCTTGGCTCATTCATGAAAATCAAATGAATTTGAAGTTTATATGGTGCCACTATTGTTTCCATGTCTTGTATGATCTAGTGGTAGCATATAACTTGTTTAAGTAGCTTGTGATCCTAAGTATTTAATCTCGAAAACTTGTCTAAATATTTGCTTCAACATGGTGCATGATAACCCTTCTAGTGAGGTGTGAAGAAGCTTGCCCTTGGATCAAACCGAAGTATTTTATTTATGCAAGCAATCTAGGTTGAATCATAAACTTGATCCTCACCCCATATTTCAACATGATAATCTATCTAAAGTTTGCTCCTTGTGGTCAATTGGTGCCAAAGGGGGAGAAATTGTTGTTCACAAAGATAGAACTCAAAGAGGAAGAAGCACAAAGGGGGAGAATTGATAAAAGAAGGGGATCAACTAAAATTTTGAGCACACAAGTAGGGGGAGCAAGCTTTTAAACATGAATGTTGCATTTCTATGTGCACCTCATATGTATGATGCATAGTTATGTATTTTATTTTCTTTGATACATTGCTTGTGTGGTGACTTGCTAGTATAATTTGAATGATGCATTGTGGTACTAGCATGAATAGAAAGTAGTTAGATTTTTCTTGCTTCATTTTTTCAAAGTGGTACTAGAACCTTGCTTATAATGTTGATCTCACGAGGTTTCTAGTTATGTTTGTGCTTTTACAAGTGGAATCTAACTACACAAGGTGCTAAGATGGTGTTTATCGCTACTCCGATGGTATCACGCTTCAAAGGTCTATAATCTTAAACACTTAGCACCTATTGGTAGTCAATGCTCCTAATCTTTCCTATCTAACATGTATGCTTCCAAAATCCAAACATATAGCATACATGTAGGGGGAGCCATTGCTATCAATTTGAACTCATGATCACATGTCCATAATTCTTACACATGGTAATATACTTGGACAATGTGACATGGGTTCAATCAAAAATTTTATCATAACATCTTTGTGAAAGGTTTGTCACCAATTACCAACAAGGGGGAGATTGAAAGTCCTATGTTTGGTGTTGATAATTAGTGACAATGGCTAAGTACTAATCCTATGCCTAAGTTGTATGTAGCATATGAGGATTAGTACATTCCAAGGTTGGTGGCAAGATGGACATGGTGATCATGATGGCCACACTTGGATTTGGACGCAACCCTATGTGATCAAGGCAAAGGTATATGCTTAAGGGTTGTGTTTTAGTAACCAAGACACCTAGTGGGTGTGGTTACATTATAGGATAGATAGCCGTACTATAAAGAGGGGAATGACGCGGCTATTGAACTCCTAAGTGCCTCTAGATGTGCATTTCATGATCATATGCATTTGGATAGAACTAATAACGTCTCGGAAAATGATTGTGAAAATGCTAACACACTCACACATGACGAGATAACTTGGTGGTGTTAGCACGTTTGCGAAGGCGGTGGAGTTTGAGCGGTAGAGAGGGTTTGGGATCCTCTCTCCCTCCCGCCGAGCTTGCTCGGCGGGATTCAGGCGTTTTTGAGAAGTTGAAACGACTATTTTCCACTACGCCGGAAGTCCGGAAAAGAAACGGAGGCGAACGGAGGTCACAGAGGTGACCGGACGCTGAACCGGACGCGGTCCTTGCATGACCGGACGCGTCCGGTCAGTGTTCAGTGTCTGCGTGTTTTTCAGTTCGATGATCGGACGCGAGGCGCGTCCGGTCACTGATGATCGGACGCGTCCGGTCGTTCAGGGAGCTTACTGGACTCTAACCGGACGCTGTCACTGTCGCGTCCGGTCATTTTTCTTCAGCGCGTCCGGTCACTGTTTCGTTGAGCGCTGCTCAGGCGACCAGCGCGTCCGGTCCTTCACGGGACCAGCGCGTTCGGTCGTTCCCGGCGCGTCCGGTCAGTTGGACCAGCGCGTCCGGTCGTTGCTTCGCAGTTAGCCGTTGGGCGACCAGCGCGTCCGGTCAGTACTTCACGAGTTAGCCGTTGGGCGACCGGCGCGTCCGGTCAGTTGGACCAGCGCGTCCGGTCAGCCCGATTTCGGCTGTTTAAGTTTCTAACGGCTATATTCGAAGGGGTACGTCTATAAATACTCGTTGGCCGGCTCAAGGCTCCCTCTCTCGAACTTTTGACATACTTGTGAGCACTTTGAGCTAAGCAACTCCCCTCCCACTCATCTCTCTTGCTTCTTTGCATATTCGAAGTGAGATTGAGTGATCCAAGTGCATTTGCATTGTGAGATTGCATCTAGTTGACACTTGGTGGTTGATTTGCTGCGGGATTCTTATTTCTCTTGGTGGTTGCCGCCACCTAGACGGCTTAGAGCAGCTTGGAGGCATTGGCAAGAGTTGGTGATTGTTCTTGGCCACCTCCGGTGATTGTGAGGGGTTTGTGCCTACCTCGACGAAGCGCCAAAGGCAACGTTAGTATATTGCTCGTGTCATTGCAACCTTTTGCCATTTGGTAGGTTCTTGTGGTGCCTTTTGAGAGGCTCGGTGTGTGACCGATTAGCCACCGAACCACGTGGTGAAGAGGGACACAACGGGGACTAGCGTGCCGGCAAGCACGTGAACCTCGGGATAAATCTTCGTGTCATCACTTTCATATTGTGATTGATTGATCCCGGTGTTCGGTTATCTTGGTATTCATTGTTGATCATATTGGTTGGCTCAATACTTCGCCCCTCGGTGATACCCTCCTAACTCAACTCCACATTACTTTCTTAGTTATCTTTGCTAGCTAGTTAGCTTTGCTAGAGTAGCTTCTTTGTGTAGCTTGCTAGTTGTAGTTTCCTTCTCGGTTTGACTTGTGCGGTTGAGTGCAATTACTAGAATTGTGAATTGGTTAGGTGGCTTGCAAACACCCCGTAGGCTAAGCAAAACTCGCATCTCGCTATTTGTTTATTGATAAATTTATTTAGCTTGTCTTTGTAGAAAATTTTAATAGGCTATTCACCTCCCTCTAGCCATCAAGACCTTTCAATAGGCCCACTGCCGGTGCGCTCCATTGCGAGCCCGACGCGTCAGGCGCTCATTCACTCCTCGTGCGGACAGCGTCCAGACATCGAACGTCCTGACACCAACAAGTCCGTTGTTGAATCGATGAGTTAGTGGATAATATTATTCTCAGTAAACTGCCTGTGCTGACGTGCTGTATATGCTGCAGGTGCCATTTTGCATCGTGGCCACTGGCCAGTCCCAGTCAATTGACAAGAGGTAACTGGTATTTTTCTCGTGTTTCAGAAGTTACAGATTACGTACATACAATCTTACCAAGATTCTAAAGGCCATGGGATATAAGTACTACTAGTATTTAGTTGCTATTCTTACGTAAGGTTACTCTTCCTTTGCTATGTTAAGAATGGTTCTTCTCCACCATGGCATCTCCCTCCGCTCTTACAACAAGGGCGGCTGAGCATGCACCACGTAGCAGAAGGCCATGATCGATGATGGCACCGTACGTGGCCGTGCAGCGGCTGCATGACGCCTACTACCACTACTACTACGCCCTGACGAAAGCTACTGGCGTACGAGTAACGCAGGCCCAAAGACACAGCCTCTTCTCCCTCCCCGTCTTCTGCTACTCACTCATCAATCCCTCGTGAATAGTTGTGGGCTCGAGTGCTGAATTGAAACATGGTATTGATGATACAGAAAGCCACCATGACATGTCAGCAGACCACAGCCAATCTACAGTGACTCCAAATTGGTCGCTATAAGTCATTATAGTGACCGATCACGTTATAGCGACCGATGTAAAAGTCGCAGTAAGTGGCGTCGCTATAAGTCTATAGCGACTGACAGGATTTATAGCAAAAATGGAGGTTCAGGCGTTCGGCCCCAACAGCCAAAATGGAGTAGTTTGAGGAGAGCGGAGCAAAGAGGAGATTTGGGAATTGGGAATCAGCAGCGCCAAGAGGAGAGCAAAGCGGAGAGGCTTACCGGAGGTGAGGGAGCGGACTAGGCAGAGCAGATTTGTGCGCGTCGGGGACGGCTTCCCTCTCAGCGAGGACGGTGGCCGCGGCGGCGGGGACGGCAGCTGCGGTGGGGATGGCGGCTGTGGCTGTTGGGACGGTGGCCGCGGCGGCGAGGACGGCAGCCACGACGGCGACACAGCGGCGGTGGAGATTGGGAGAGAGAGTCCGTGAGTATTTTCTTGGAGAAACTCGAGCCTGGCAGCGGCTGCTGGGGGTGGCCGATGGGTGTGCTCAAGATAGGGTTTTGGTTGTTATGTATGACAGGTGGGCCATGAAAATTACTTTGTGCGTGAGTGGGCTGGGCGAGGGCGTCAAAATGAAACCACGCTATGGCGATTGATTGTTGGACCCTCATATGTATTTTTATCAAACGATGCTCCGATGGTACAACAAAATATATGTACCGACCAATAATCGGTCGGTATAGAGAAAAAATAGCGACCGATGCTCTGTTACAAATTTATACCGACCAATAATTGGACGTTAATATTATGTTTTAACGACCGTTGTCTGACGCTAATTGTTGGTTGTGGTATAGTGGTCATTCACAAGAAGCTCTGTTTGGCCACAACACGTAGAAGCAAAAGGACGACCCGAGCCCAACAAGAAGTACATGGGAACTGAACGGGTTGCAGCGTGGTTGTCCCAAGCATGCTTGTAAATTCCATTCAGATCAGTGGCGGAGCCAGGAAATATATAAGGGGGCGGTCAAAAAATTTCGACATATATCATCTGAGATTTATCGAGGTGCATTCGTTGCACTTAGAACCTAGATTGTTATTCCTAAAATATAAAATACGATGAAATGTAAGTATACATTTATTAGTAAAACCTAAAATTTTATTAAATGTGTCATAATATAGTAGGAAAAAATTCATAAATTCAAAATATCCTATTCTAATTGCATTGTGTGTGATTTTATTGTCCAAAAGGCATAAAAAAATATATATGACAAGAACTTTTTATCATATCTTTTTAATATTAATATAGATCACTAAATTATGTACTAAGTGAAAAGTTTTTGGCCCCTGCCAGCCCCCCTTGGCTTCGCCTCTACGCTGAACTGTGCTTGGAGCATGTCATGGCCTCCTATGTCTCTACGCCGAACTATATTTATGACGTGCTTGGAGCGTGTCATGGCCTCTACGTCTCTACTACGCTGAACTAGGCGTGTCATGGCCCGTGTGCTTGGAGCGGTTCCCTGTTATAACAGTACGCCCCATGCCATCGCCCATGAGGGTGGTGTTGCTCCTCTCGACCTTCACTGCCTCCTAGTACATACCCGCACGTACGTAGATGATGTAGTGGCGGGCGGACACGGTGCTGCGTCGGGTGGGGGCACGGCTCAAAAGCACAAAAGCAAACTCTCCTATCTGAGGTAAGGACATCCCAACCTTCATCAAGAAGGAAAGTGTGAGAATACATTTCAAGATTGGTGAAAAACTGATGGAGAACCACCAACACAAGATACTTACAACAAAATCTATTCTGATGCTGTATCCAAATGCCTTTACGACAATAGTTAGGACAATACTCTTCACTATTATAACCAGTATAAGAGCTGCAAGTAATATGTCAACATGATTCCACAAGAACTTAACACGTATGAGCATTCAAATACTTGCAAGGAAGAGTGCTGCAAATAAATTGCAAATGGCTTCCACCTTAAATAAGAGGAGAAAAGTTAGTTATAGAGAGTTCAGCTTTCCATATTCAATTTTAAAGCATGCTAAATTGAGATCAAGCAAAGCGCATCAATATATATCATTCCAATGCTTGCAAGGAAGAGCGCTGCAAAAAAATTGCGAATGGCTTCCGCCTTAAATAAAGGAGAAAAGTTAGGGCGTGTTTGGTTAGTTTTTGTTAAAGTTTAACTCCCATCACATCAATGTTCCCTCAAATGCATGGAGTACTAAATGTAGACTAATTGCATGCATGTCGACACAGATTATGAGTAATTTACGAGACGAATCTATTAAGCCTAATTAGTCCAAGATTGGAAACTTTTTGTCAAATAAGACGAAAATGCTACAGTGTTTGTTAAACTTTAACACCCCAAACCAAACACCCCCTTAGTTACAGGAGAATTCAGCTTTCCATATTCAATTTTAAAGCATGCTAAACTGAGATCAAGCAAAGTGCATAAATATGGATCATTATATTTCCAATATCGGCTTATGCCGGTGTATCATTCTAGACCTTAATTAAATAATAAAAATATATACATATAGGTACCTAAAATAGATTATTTATGATTTATGTACATATAAATTTAGGCATCATCAATGTGAAAGTATATAGAGTTAGATAACGTTAGCATATGATTAAAAATTTTCATAATGTTGTACATCACATAAGACGTTATTTGAGTTTTAACGATACCCGATGTGGACCGGAATGATTGGTATTCGCCAATATGGGATGGAGGCATTTCGATGCCGGTCTAGCCACCGGTATGAGATATACCGGCCATTCCGGCCGGTACCGGATTGGAATTCATATGCTTGGGCCCAAGACCGGCGCCGAGTAGGTGGGTGTGTGCATCGATGTTATGTAGGGGTGAAAGCGGTACAGAGAAACCCCATACCGACCAATATTATTTTCTATATTATGACACTATTTCTGATCATTCCTGTTTTTAATCAAAACATGAAAGTATAAGCTAAATTCGGAGAGGAAGGCAAAAGTCAGGCGTCACTTTGCTGTAGTTATCGTGGGGGTTGCCAGCATTGAATTGGTAGCGAATTGACGGTGGATCTGTATCTCCATTGTGAGTGAAGAATTTTGTAGCGTTGTTTCTGAAGATGTAGAATATAATGAAACATAGATGAAACTTCTGACAACTTTAATTAGGTAGCTTGATTTTGGGGCTTTCAAAAGCCAAAAGCTCCTAAATACCAAAAGCCAATTTGGATTAATGATTAATGTGAGGCCTCTTTTAGGGTCTTCAATTAGTAATAACACTTCTTAATCCTAAGATGATAATAAACGTATTTTGTATGGAAAAAATAGATTTTACAAACCTTGATCAATAGTCAGTCTACAAGTTTAAGATACTTTTTTTTCGAAAGAAACAAGTTCAAGATATAAAATCTGTATTCGGAGTGTCTTCAAGATGATATTTTTTTTCGAAAGCGTGCATTGCACGTGCTTCATTAAGGGAAGTTAGAGTAAAGATACACGGCCCGGGTGGCTTGACGGCGAGTTGCCATAGGCCAATATCGGGTGGAACACAAACAATAATCACCAGCTCAAACGGTGGTGCTTAGGTAGTTGTACTAAGTGAGGAAACTATTGTGCGACTGAAGCGACGCACACTGCTGTTCAAGCCTCGTGCATTCCAGACGATGAGTCCAGCCTCGCCATGGTCCGCGTCCAGCGGACACTGCGCATGGGGAAGATCTCACGCAATGCTTCCCACTTTGAGGATGAGATTGGATCGCCGAAAGTTTCGTGGAACTTGGTGGAGATTGTGGCGTCCGGTGTATTAGTCACCACGTGATCAGGTCGCCCAGCCCACTTGTTCAGCATGACACGTCGGCCCTGCTTCTCCGGTTGAGGATCGCGGAAGGCCGATTTGGCGGCCAGACGGTCGCTGCGACGAGGGATCCAGTCGTCGTCGACAGCTCTTGCAGTCCGGGCGCGAGGCGGGGTCTTGATCAGAGGCTCCTGTAACGGTAGCCTCATGGAGTCGATAAAGGCTGCTACCGAAGCTGCTGTAGGCGCGGCAGCAACAGGCGCGAGAGCTGTTGGCGGTTCGGCAGCATCCTCACCATCCACCCTCGGCGCCTCAGCATCCGCGAAGCTGAGCTGGACCATACGTGGCGGCGAACGGGAGTCCGCCAGCGCTGCCTGGGCCTCCAGAGAGGCAACTGTCGGAGTAGACGGATGCAGCACTGAAGCACCTGTTGACCAACTCACGACGAGGGAGGCAGCAAGCTCATCGAGCATCGGGTCGACCCATACAGGAGGCCCCGCGCCCTCACACAGAGCTAGCGCGAGCGGGTCAGTAGAGGTGGCAGCGTAGTCAGGAGTCACGGTGATGTTGATCTCCCTCGGCAGCTTGCTCCGGCGCCGCCGGCGTCGACGACGGATGCCATTGGCGCCCCCACAGTCTCCTTTGTGGCTCCATTCGAGCCACCTTGTGGCGCGTGCGGTGGGGGCTGTGGGCTGCCACCCGCCAACGTCGAAGGAGCCGGGCAAATAATCTATCCGACGATGATAGGAGCCTCGTGCGGTTGTGGCCCGGCAACAGCACCCTGGCCACCGCCACCATTGTCGCCGCCATGGCGATCAGGATAGAGTTGGTGTGGGTGCGAGCTAGCATGACCATGGTTGCCTCCAGCAGCACAACGCCGAGAACGGCGCGTAGGAGGCTGAAGGCGCCAGGACGGACGATCCTGGCCGTTGCCGTCGTTGTCGTGAATGTTATCATCGCGAAGACGGAGACAGTGCAGACGCGAACCAGGGCGACCATGGTTGTCATCAGGAACACAATGGCGGGGACCGCACTTTGGAGGCGCTTGCAGCCTGTCCGAGGAAGGCGGGCAACCATGCTTGCAGTTCCTCGCTCGGTGCGCCGTGCTGAGGCAGAGAAGGCAGCGGGATGGGAAGACGCACCGGGCGGCGATGTGGTCCCTAGCCAGGCAGTTGAAGCAGAGACCGACAAGCAAGGGCGGCACCAGCCGCCGTCGACTAGGCGGGGCACGGCGACGCCAGCGCCGGCGGCTTTGAACGAGTGCGAAGCCGTCGGTGTCAACAGGCGTGCCCGTACGAGGAACGTGGCGTCGAGGAGGCTGCAAGCCCAGACGCTGGTGCACGGGTGCACAGACAACTAGCTGTGTGCCAAGCCGCTGGTGCACGGGCGCCCTAGCAGCCAGGTGAGTGGCCGCCGCACGAGGACGTCGGTGTCCACGGTCCTGGCACGATGACAAACGGCGGCACTGCCGCTCTTCTGGGTGATGACGACCGGACGCGAAGCAGAGCACTCCCCTTTGAAAGCATCTAGGCCCCGAGGTTTGGTTTCGGCAATTGATGACAACGCTTTATTACCATGACTAACGTGTGTTTTGCAGAAACTTTGGTAAGTTAGGTCATGGAGGTTTTAACTGCTTTGGGCACCATGGTATTCATGCCCCTTGATGGAAATCGTTTCGGTTTTCAAAAGAGTGACGTCAAGATTAAGGACGGTTAGTTCCGGATGTCGAGGTGTTGAGAGACATTTGGAATAGTCGTTAGGATCTCCGTTTTTCTCTTTTGGCCGTACTATAAAGGGGGGCATGAGCGGGTAGCTTGACCTAGGCGAGTCCTATGTTTAGGTGTGGTGCACACTTGTTAAACTTGGCGCTAGGCAGCTCTAGATTAGCTCTAAGTTCAGTTGGAAGCAACTTGGTTCAAGTTGTGACGCGTTTCGGAGAGTTTCGGGTTGTTTTCCCTTGACCGGACGCGGTCCTCGGCATGACCGGACGCGTCCGGTCAGTACAGTTCCGCGGCTAGGGTTTCAGCTCTGAACACCGGACGCGGTCCTCGCGAGGACCGGACGTGATGGTCAGAAGTCAACACGTGTCACTGAGGGAAACACTCCATCGGACGCGTCCTGGGTGTGATCGGCGCGTTCGGTCACAGTCCAGTAAGGTCCAGAGACGACCGGACGCGTCCGGTCATCATCGATCGGACGCGGTCCAGCGTCCGATGTGTTTACAGAGTGCTCACTGCACGATCGGACGCGTCCGGTCATCCCTGACCGGCGCATCCGGTCACTCGGTTGTTTTTCGGATTTCGACCGTTACGGGCGACCGGCGCGTCCGGTCAGTTCGACCGGCGCGTCCGGTCAGCTCGTGTTTTGCTGAGTCAGCAGGTAACGGTTTGTTTTGTTTGTGGGGTGTATAAATACATCCCCACCACCTCTTTTAGAGGCCTCTTGCTCATTTGATCAGCTGATAAACACCTTTGGAGTGCAAGGGAGTGCAAGAGCACTAGTGAGGATAGAGATTTGAGAATCAAAGCTTGAGAGTTCCTCACTAGCGATTAGAGAGTAGCAAGTGTGCATCCACTTTCTCATTTGGGCTCGTAGTGGTCAAGTGAGAGTTCTAGCTTGTTACTCTTGGTGATCGCCATCACCTAGACGGCTTGGTGGTGATTGGGAGTTTGGTGATCATCCGGCGGAGCTTGTGGATGAACCAACTCGTCTTGTGAGCGGTTGTGGGTGATTCACCGCGACGGAGTGTCAAAGAATCAACCCGTAGAGAGCACTTGATCCTTGCGTGGATCAAGGGGGAGCTACACCCTTGCGCGGGTGCTCCAACGAGGACTAGTGGGGAGTGGTGACTCTCCGATACCTCGGAAAAACATCGCCATGTTCCTTGCCCCTTTACATTCAAGCATTTACATTCTCGTATTTACTTTCATTGCTTGTTTACATTCCTAGACTTGCCATGCTAGACTAGGATTGGAAACTAGGGTGCAAAACTTTGTATCGGTAGACTCTCTAGGAACACAAGTAGACACTAGGGGTGAATTTCGGCTTGTAGGATTTATTTCTTGCATCTAATTTTTAGAAAAGCCCAATTCACCCCCCTCTTGGGCATCTTGATCCTTTCAATTGGTATCAGAGCCGTGTTGCTCTATTTTTAGGCTTTACCGCCTAGAGCAAGATGTCTAATGGGGAAGGACCACCTCCCACTTTTGAGGGAGACGATTTTCCATATTGGAAAATTCGTATGGAGGCGTACCTCAAAGCCATAGATGTTGGGTGCCTTAGAGCCGCAACCGAAGGACTTCCCCCCATAAGGGATCCCGCTAACCCAAGTGGTGACGAGGAGAAGTACGACCGGTGGAATGCAAAGGCCAAAAATGCACTCTACCGGGGTTTAGGCAAAGATATCTTCAATCGCGTGCGTAATGCAAAGAACGCTCATGAATTGTGGGAAAATCTTTGTGCTCTCCATGAGGGAACTAAGAGTGAGCGTGAGGAACGCTATCACATAGCCTTAAAGAAAATTAATTCTTTTGAGATGCTTCCCAAAGAAAGTGCTAATGACATGTACACTCGCTTGAATGTTCTTGTAGAGGACCTCAATGCTCTTGGGCTCACCAAAATGAGCCAATCGGATGTTGCAAGGAAGATCTTGAGTGTGCTTCCCGTTGAGAAGTATGGACACATTATCACCGTGCTTCACCAAAGTGATCTTTCCACCGCAACACCGACTCAAGTTTTAGGGAAAATCAATGCTCATGAGATGTACATGCATATCACTCCGGAAGAGGGCTCATCATCTTCCAAGAAGAAAGACTTGGCCTTCAAAGCTAGTCACGACAAGAAGAAGAAGAAGGGCCAAGCCATGATGGTGCAAGAAAGCTCAAGTGAAAGTGATGTTGATGATGAATCACTTGCACTCATGGTGAGAAAGACCACCAAGATGCTAAAGAAGCTCAACAAGAGTGGCATCAAGTTCGATGGCAAGAAGAAGAAATTCTTCACAAGTAGCAAGAGAAAGTCAATCTCGGAGATGGATTGCTACAATTGTGGTGAACTTGGCCACCTAGCTCATCAATGCCCTAGACCACCAAAAGACAAGTACAAGAACAAGAACAAGGGCAAGAAAAATGATTCAAGTGATGAAGAAGAAGAGAAGAAGAAGAACAAGCCATACAAGAAGAAGGATGGCAAGAAAAAAGAGTTCCACAAGAAGAAGAAGGGAGGAAAGGCATACATTGTTGGTGATTGGCTCACCGACATTGAATCATCTTGTGAGTCCTCCGAAGATGAGAGCGATGATGAGAAAGAGAAGGTTGCCGCATTTGTGATGGGGCCATCATCTTCACCAACATCTTCATCACCACCTTCACCGCCTCCTTCACCATCATCGTCCACTACTCACCTATGCCTTATGGCCAAGGGTGAACGAAAGGTACAAAACCATGATAGTGATGATGATGATGATGATAGTGATAGTGATGATGAATATGACTCACCTTCTTATGATGAACTTGTAAAATTGCTAAACAAATACACTAAAATCATAAGAAGGACTAGAAGTGAAAATGATGATCTTCAAAATGAAAATGAATCACTCTCATCCAAGCTTGAAAATATTCAAAAGACTAGTGGTGAGCTTAAAGTTCAAAATGAAGTGATGTCTTCCACTCTCAAGGAGCTCAAAACCTCTAATAAAGAGCTTAAAGATCAACATGATAAACTTGAGAAGAAGCATGATGAGCTCATCACTAGATATAATTCTCTAAAGGACAAATACACCACATTAAAAATTGACTATGATAGTCTTGTGGTTGCTAATGAACTTGCTCTTGAGACACATGATACTACTAACCATGTTGTTAAGTGTGATATAGCTACATCATGTGATGACTTGATCATTGAAAGCATTGAGCAAGGTTCTAGTAGCAAAGGCAAGAGTGTGGTTGAGTCAAGCAACCATGATGATTATGCCAAGATTAAGAGTGAGAATGAGAAGCTTGCAAATGAGAACAAGAAGCTAAAAGGTTTGATGGCTCTTGAGAAGCAACCAACAAATGAGTCACTCATTGAAGAGAACAAAAAGCTCAAGCAAGAAAAAGAGCATCTCAAGACCGGCCTAAGCAAGTTCACAAGAGGCCAACATTTGCAAAGTGAGCTCCTCATGAACACCGTAATGAAGATAGATAGAAGTGGTATTGGGTACTTGGCAAATCAAGAGAAGAAAGCAAAAGCTCAACAACAACAAAGCAAGTCAAAGCCCAAGCCAAAGAGATGTGTTGAGTGTGGTCAAGAAGGTCACTTTGCTCATGAATGCAAAACTCCACCACCACAACCCTTGCCCAAGCACGCTAGACCTTTCGCTTTCAATGCTCATTATATGCTAAGAAAAGATTCAAATGGAAAGATGAAAGTCATGTTTTTGGGTCCCCCAAACAAGAATAGGCCAAAGAAAATATGGGTTGCCAAGTCACTAGTGGATAAAGTCAAGGGCCCCTCTCAAGTTTGGGTCCCTAAACAAAAGGCTTAATCTCTTGTGTGTAGGTGAACTACAAGACCGGTGGATCTCATTGGGTTATTGATAGTGGTTGCACTCAACATATGACCGGTGATCCTCGTATGTTCACCACCATTGAAGAGAATGGAATATGTCAAGAGAAGATTACATTTGGGGATAATTCAAAGAGCAAACTCAAGGGTATAGGCAAGATTGCAATATCACATGATCACTTACTCTCAAATGTGCTCTATGTTGCTTCATTGAGTTTCAACTTGTTATCCGTTGGGCAACTTTGTGACCTTGGCTTCCAATGCTTGTTCACACCAAATGAAGTGGAAGTTTCAAAGATAGATGACAAGCAAGTGATATTCAAAGGCTTTAGATACAACAATCTTTATCTTGTTGACTTCACCTCAGAAGATGCAAATTTGATGACATGTTTGTTCACCAAGACCTCACTTGGTTGGCTTTGGCATAGGAGGCTTGCTCATGTTGGAATGAACACTCTCAACAAGCTATTGAAGAAAGAACTAGTGAGAGGATTGAAGGATGTGAAGTTTGAAAAGGACAAACCTTGTAGTGCATGTCAAGCGGGCAAACAAGTTGCAAACACTCATCCAACCAAAGCTTTCATGTCAACTTCAAGAGTGCTAGAACTTCTACACATGGATTTGTTTGGGCCTACAACATATAAGAGCTTGGGTGGTAATCTCTATTGTCTTGTGATAGTGGACGACTACTCAAGGTATACTTGGACTTTCTTCCTTCATGACAAATCCGAAGTGGCAAATTGCTTCAAGAAGTTTGCAAAGAGAGCTCAAAATGAATTTGAAGTCAAGATAAAGAAGATTAGAAGTGACAATGGCAAAGAGTTTGACAACACCAACATTGAAGCTTATTGTGATGAAATTGGAATCAAGCATGAGGTCTCTTCAACCTACACTCCTCAACAAAATGGTGTAGTTGAGAGAAAGAACCGAACATTGATCACCCTTGCAAGAACAATGCTAGATGAGTACAACACTCCGGAGAAGTTGTGGGCCGAGGCAATCAACACCGCATGCTATGCTTCAAATCGCCTCTTCCTACAAAAGTTTCTTGGCAAGACCCCCTATGAATTGCTTAATGGGAAGAAGCCGGACGTCTCCTTCTTCCGGGTGTTTGGTTGCAAATGTTACATCTACAAGAAGCGTCAACACCTAGGGAAGTTTCAAAGACGTTGTGATATTGGTTTTCTTGTTGGTTACTCATCAAAGTCCAAAGCATATAGAGTATTTAACCATGCCACCGGTTTGGTTGAAGAAACATATGATGTGGAATTTGATGAATCTAACGGCTCCCAAGGAGCAATTGAGAATTGTGATGATGTAGGTGATGAACCCTTGAGGGAGGCCATGAAGAACATGCCGGTGGGAGACATCAAGCCAAAAGATGATGATGACGATGTACAAATTGTTGATCCACCATCTTCATCACGTGTGCCTCAAGATGATGACAAGAATGAGAGAGTTGAAAATGAAGACACTTATGTCTCTCATGAGCAAGCCGAGGCACAAACTCAAGATGTTGATGCTCCCCATCCACCTCCTCAAGTGGTTGATAGAAGAAGCTCACCACTACTTCAAGCACATCCACAAGATCTCATCATAGGGAGTCCTACAAAGGGAGTAATGACTCGATCCCAAAAGCTAGCTTCTTTTGTTGAACATCACTCTTTTGTCTCTTGCGTTGAACCTAAAAATGTAGAAGAAGCTCTTCAAGATCCGGATTGGGTGATTGCAATGCATGAAGAATTGAACAACTTCACCCGCAATCAAGTATGGACACTTGAAGAGCATCCCAAAGGTGCAAGAGTCATTGGAACCAAGTGGGTGTTCCGAAACAAGCAAGATGACCAAGGCATAGTGGTGAGGAACAAGGCAAGACTAGTTGCAAAGGGGTTCTCTCAAGTTGAAGGTCTTGATTTTGGAGAGACCTTTGCACCCGTTGCAAGACTTGAAGCCATTCGTATCCTCCTTGCATATGCATCACATCATGATATGAAACTTTATCAAATGGATGTGAAAAGTGCATTCTTAAATGGCTTTTTAAATGAACTAGTCTATGTTAATCAACCTCCCGGGTTTGAAGACCCTAGATATCCTAATCATGTTTACAGGTTGTCCAAGGCGTTATATGGGCTCAAGCAAGCCCCTAGAGCGTGGTATGAACGCCTCCGGGACTTCCTCATTGAGAAGGGCTTCACCATTGGGAAGGTCGACACCACACTATTCACCAAGAAGTTTAATGGGGAGATATTCATTTGTCAAGTATATGTTGATGATATCATCTTCGGATCAACAAATGAAGATTATTGCAAGGAATTTGGTGAATTGATGTTGAAGGAATTCGAGATGTCAATGATTGGTGAGCTCACATTCTTCCTTGGATTTCAAGTAAAGCAAATGAGAGAAGGGATTTTCATCTCTCAAGAAAAGTATACCAAGGATCTTCTCAAAAGATTCAAGATGGAAGAATGCAAACCAATCAAGACCCCAATGCCATCAAATGGACATCTCGACCTAGATGAGGGAGGTAAACCGGTTGATCAAACTCTCTACCGTTCTATGATTGGTAGCTTGTTATACCTTACCGCATCTAGGCCCGATATCATGTTTAGTGTGTGCATGTGTGCCCGCTTTCAAGCGTGCCCTAAAGAACCTCACCTAAGTGCCATAAAAAGAATCCTAAGATATCTTAAGCTCACCCCAAGCATTGGTCTTTGGTATCCCAAAGGAGCTAGATTCCAACTAGTTGGCTATTCCGATTCGGACTATGCCGGTTGCAAAATTGATAGAAAAAGCACATCCGGAGGGTGCCATTTGCTTGGAAGATCCTTAGTATCTTGGTCATCTAAAAAGCAAAATAGTGTGGTTTTGTCCACCGCCGAGGCGGAATACATTGCCGCGGGGGCTTGTTGTGCACAAATATTATATATGAAACAAACCCTCCTAGACTATGGAATTGTTCTTGAAAAGGTGCCACTTTTATGTGATAATGAAAGTGCCGTTAAAATTGCTAACAATCCGGTTCAACACTCTCGCACCAAGCACATTGATATCCGCCATCACTTTCTAAGAGATCACGTTGCTAAAAATGACATATCACTAGAAGGTGTAAGAAGTGAAAATCAATTAGCGGATATCTTCACTAAACCTTTGGATGAGGCAACCTTTTGTAGGTTAAGAAGTGAACTCAATGTGCTTGATTCTAGTAACTTTAAAAAATGAGCGTGTGTTGTCCCTTGCATTGCATTGTATAATATGCCATGTTTATTTTATCGCATTGTTTTTAGGGCTTGGCTAACACGGTTACGATAACCCTTCTTTGGAGGAGTGAAAAAGCCTAACCGTGGATCAAACTTGACAAGCATTCTAGTTTTACCTTCATGTATTGCATTGCATATGCATGGTTGTTGTCCTTGTCGTTTCTTTTCGGTTAAGCTTTGAGCAACCTCTGTGTTCGTCCATGGATAGAGAGAGCATTTTGACGCTCCTAAAGGTTCAAAAACTCTATTGCGTGGCCATACGTTGCTCCTTGGGTGTTTATTGCCTATTTTCTTAAAAATAATACTAGCCGAAGACAATCTATTTTGAAAAATTTGAGGGTTTGAGTGAGGTCTCTCATATCGTGTTCCAATTGGTGTTTTTTTTGTCTCTTTGGATTGGAACCTGATTGGGAGAAGTCGCGTCGTAGTTCGGAACAAAGTAGGGCGAAGAACAGTCACCGGACGCTGCACCGGACGCTGCACCGGACGCAGTGATGCTTCACCACCGCGTCCGGTCCCGGCGTCCAGCAGCGCGTCCGGTCATCCAGAAGACCAACTCCAGATCTAGTGATCGGACGCTGCACCGGACGCGCCTCTGTTGACCACCGCGTCCGGTCCCGGTTACCACCACTGCGTCCGGTCATTCGCGATAAATTCCCGAACTCCCAACGACCGAACTCTGACCGCGTCCGGTCAGTCCGCACCGGACGCGTCAGGTCACTCCAGGAGCTTACTGGAGTGTGACCGGACGCTGCACCACCGCGTCCGGTCATATCGACCACCGCGTCCGGTCATCACGCGTCGAGCGGATCTAACCCTTCATAAAACGGTTCGTTTTTGGCCGTACGTTCTAAATCCGCCCGAGCTCTTCGCGCCGCCGCCGCTCTTGCGCTTTCACCGCGCCTTCGCCGCACCCTCTGCCGCCGGTGAACCGCCGCACCGCCTGCTGCCGGTGAGCCGCCGCCACCTGCGCCGTCTTCCTCGCCCAGCCTCGCTCGCGCGCGCGCCAGCCGCCCGCACGCGCCCGCCCGCACCATCTTCGCTCGCAGTCGCGCCGCAACCACCCTCGCGCCGCGCCGCCGCAGCCAACGCGCCACCACCGCCGGTGAGATGGGTTCCTGCAAGCCAGCTTCTCCTCCGACCGAAGAACGACTCATCCTCGCCTCCGATCGATTTTCGTCGATTTGCCCTAACCCTAGGGTTTGTCGGACGATCATTCGTCGACGAGATTCGTCGCGCGTCGTCTTCTTCGCGAGGTTGTTTCGTGTCACCTTGACCTCCTTGCTAGGGTTTGCCGTAACTGTTTCTTTTCAATCCTAATTATACCTTGTTTCGGCAAATCAGAGCTCGTTCGGCGATTTTGGGAATCTCGCAATCTAGGTCACCTCACCCTGTCAGTCATCTCGACGATCCAAGGTAGCTTCACGTTTCGATTCATATCGTATCTCATATGCTTGCTATCTCTAGGATTCGTACCTTTTAGTTATATATGTGTTTATAGTAGATCTCTCTATTCTGTCTTTGCAGCGAGTCTGTCGTGTGTCGGGTGAGATCAGTTTGCTGAATCCGAGGCTAAGCCTGCGGATACGGATTGAGGCCAAGCCTCTTGAGTGACAGTTCATCATCTTGCAGAGGTTTTCAGTCAGTTTGTTCAGCATGGTGCGTTGCAAGAACGCTGGTGGTGCTCCTGGTGACGGGGACGACAGTCCTCCTCGTCGGTCTGAGATTGCACGTGGGAAGCGTGTCAAGATCTTGGCCAGAAAGAAGAAGAAGACACTCACAGAGGCAGAGATTGCTCAGGCCGTGGCAGATGCGGCAGAGCAGGCAGAGAGAGGTGGCAGGAGCAGTGGCATACGCATAGGCGAGCGTCGCTTTCATCTTGAAGGTCGACAGCTCGGCACAGAGGCCACTGAGGGCACTGAGGATACTAGAGCTGCAGAGGATATGTCAGTTGATCCACCCACAGAGGCTCCAGAGGCTCCAGAGGCTACAGAGGACACAGAGGAGCAGCCAACTCAGTCTCCACCACGTCGCCGCTCCACACGCGCACGTACTCAGGTGTCTCCTAGGCCAGAGGGCCAGCGTCGTGGAGCACGTCCTCCTCCCAGAGCTAGAGGTTCACCCCCGGTCGAGCACTTTGACTTGAGGGGTGCTACAGCACGTCAGGTGCAGGGGTTGAGGTTCGTGGAGGTCAGTCGGTGGTTTCCACCTGTGAGGGATCCCAGAGCTTCAGAAGGATTCTATACCCCACTTCAGGAGGATTTCTACAGGGCTCTAGTTGACAGCGGTATTGCTTTCCGACCACAGAGGGTCTGTCGACTTGAGTCACTAGTTGAGGTTGTGGGAGAGCAGCTACGTCCGCATCTGTCCTTTCTGCCAGGCTTGTCAGATCTTCTTGGACGGACAGGTGCATACTGCGGCACATGGGTCAGAGAGTTTTATGCTTCACTATGGATTGATCCTGCCCATGATTTCATTCACTTTGCATTCCGAGGCCGCGATCACCGCCTATACAGCACCAGAGTGCGGGAGATTCTCAGACTCCCAGTTTCTGACACAAAGATACATCAGCTGTGTTATGGTCAGACTCCTCCACCGAGACGCCCTCACGGCGGGACAGTGCCACCTACAGACTTAGTTCAACCCTGCTTCCGTGAGCCTTTTGGCGAAGGGTCTCGTCGCACGCCTGCTAGTTTGACACCTCTTGCCAGAGTTTTGGATGCCATAGTCAGACGCACTCTACTTCCCAGACTTGGCTATAGAGAGGGACTAACTCGGATGCAGCTATGGGTTGTTCACCACCTCCTCTCACAGACACAGTTTGATATTTGGGATCTCATACTTAGTGAGATGGAGGACACCATAGCTGAGGGCTTCAAAGGTAATCGTCAGCTGCCCTATGCACACTGGATCTGCTTCATTATTAGATCATCCATCCAGTTACCAGCAGAGATCCGAGCTGAGATATCAGATACTACTACTGCTTTCCCTGAGTATGATATCCGTCAGCTTTGGGCTTCAGTTACCAGAGATCAGGCCCCAGCGCCAGGACAGCGTGTGCGACCTGAGGTTCCTGAGACAGCAGCTGAGCAGGACGCCACAGTTGATGAGCTTGCAGAGGCAGAGCTTGCAGATCTTGACGCTCAGCCTGCTGATCTTCCTGAGGATGGGACATCTGACAGCACTGATGAGGACTACCAGCCCATCCCCAGGTACCGGTCTCCTCGGTCTCACGACCACGAGGCCAGTGGCTCTGGTTTAGCCTCCCGTACAGACCCAGCCATGGTGGCAATACTTGAGAGGTTGACCCAGGCACAGGAGCAGCAGCAACAGCAGATACAGCGACAGGCTCAGGACACAGCTGCAGCACTTGCACAGATTCAGGCTCGTCAGGATGAGTTTCAGCGTCAGCAGCTTGAGATCCAGAGGCAGCAGGTCCAAATGCAGCGACAGCAGTACGAGATTCAGCGACAGACTGCAGCTAGTCAGCAGCAGTACTTGGACCTCCTGCGCCACCTAGTCACTGTTGGGGTTCCTCCGCCTGCTTCCGTCCTGACTTCTGCTTTACCATCTACTGATCCATCGAGTTAGGGACAGCCGGGTTTTCAGTTCACATCTCCACAGCAGCAGGTTCCCCAGTCTTTCCAGTCCCCGAGCTTCACGCCTATTCACACGGGGTTTACACCATCAGACCAGCCTCGCCCTCACCTCCTGACAGGCACACCTTTCGGTGATTTCAGTGCTACCTACAGCGAGTTGACTGGTCAGCCGACGCCCTCGCACACTACATTTGCTACTTCCTCCGGGTTGTCAGCTTCAGAGGCAGCTATTCCTCCAGTGACAGGGACTGGTACTACAGAGACTCTACCTTCGTCAGTTGCCTCCACAGATCCTCCAGCTATTGGCTCGCTACAGGCTCAGGTCACTCAGACGGATCCTATTATTGCTACTACGACAGTACCTGTTCCTGCCGTTCAGACCCAGACAGTTACACAGCCACATGCTTCTTCAGAGGGTCAGCCAGATA
This sequence comes from Saccharum hybrid cultivar R570, assembly GCA_038087645.1. Lineage (NCBI taxonomy): Eukaryota > Viridiplantae > Streptophyta > Magnoliopsida > Poales > Poaceae > Saccharum > Saccharum hybrid cultivar. Next base: position 35,323,340 of record JAQSUU010000012.1, on the reverse strand, counting down.
GCTCAGATTCCGAGGGCGATTCTCTACACTTCATGATTACTCCGCGCACCTCGGCACCCGACACGACTCCGTCTGTCCCCCCATCAGATCCATAGATTAGCTTTTTTGGCGCTTGATGCCAAAGGGGGAGAGAGAGTAGTTTCAGGGGGAGTTTTGAGAGAGGGTTTTCGTTTTTTCGTGTGTGCTACTTTCATGTATCATGTTTACTTTTCAGTCATTGCATTCGTGTGACTTGTCGTTGTGAGATAAAACCTTGAGTCTTAATGTTTTATCCTGTCATACTGTTATCTCTTGTCACCTTTTTTAATTATAGCTCTAAGGTTCTGCTTCCGTGCCTTACTCCGATTTCTTATGAGCTATATCTGTTTGTGTACTAACGCTTTTTATCTTATCTTATGAGTACACTCTTTTGGCTTGGAACACATAAGCAATTCCTAACCCTTCTTTGCTTATTGCTTTTTGCTTATGTGAACCATGCATGCTCGAAAACCTCAACTCAAATCTTTTATATCTTAGTGTTGTCATCAATCACCAAAAAGGGGGAGATTGAAAGCATCTAGGCCCCGAGGTTTGGTTTCGGCAATTGATGACAACGCTTTATTACCATGACTAACGTGTGTTTTGCAGAAACTTTGGTAAGTTAGGTCATGGAGGTTTTAACTGCTTTGGGCACCATGGTATTCATGCCCCTTGATGGAAATCGTTTCGGTTTTCAAAAGAGTGACGTCAAGATTAAGGACGGTTAGTTCCGAATGTCGAGGTGTTGAGAGACATTTGGAATAGTCGTTAGGATCTCCGTTTTTCTCTTTTGGCCGTACTATAAAGGGGGGCATGAGCGGGTAGCTTGACCTAGGCGAGTCCTATGTTTAGGTGTGGTGCACACTTGTTAAACTTGGCGCTAGGCAGCTCTAGATTAGCTCTAAGTTCAGTTGGAAGCAACTTTGTTCAAGTTGTGACGCGTTTCGGAGAGTTTCGGGTTGTTTTCCCTTGACCGGACGCGGTCCTCGGCATGACCGGACGCGTCCGGTCAGTACAGTTCCGCGGCTAGGGTTTCAGCTCTGAACACCGGACGCGGTCCTCGCGAGGACCGGACGCGGTGGTCAGAAGTCAACACGTGTCACTGAGGGAAACACTCCATCGGACGCGTCCTGGGTATGATCGGCGTGTCCGGTCACAGTCCAGTAAGGTCCAGAGACGACCGGACGCGTCCGGTCATCATCGATCGGACGCGGTCCAGCGTCCGATGTGTTTACAGAGTGCTCACTGCACGATCGGACGCGTCCGGTCATCCCTGACCGGCGCGTCCGGTCATCCCTGACCGGCGCGTCCGGTCACTCGGTTGTTTTTCGGATTTCGACCGTTACGGGCGACCGGCGCGTCCGGTCAGTTCGACCGGCGCGTCCGGTCAGCTCGTGTTTTGCTGAGTCAGCCGGTAACGGTTCGTTTTGTTTGTGGGGTGTATAAATACATCCCCACCACCTCTTTTAGAGGCCTCTTGCTCATTTGATCAGCTGATAAACACTTTTGGAGTGCAAGGGAGTGCAAGAGCACTAGTGAGGATAGAGATTTGAGAATCAAAGCTTGAGAGTTCCTCACTAGCGATTAGAGAGTAGCAAGTGTGCATCCACTTTCTCATTTGGGCTCGTAGTGGTCAAGTGAGAGTTCTAGCTTGTTACTCTTGGTGATCGCCATCACCTAGACGGCTTGGTGGTGATTGGGAGTTTGGTGATCATCCGGCGAAGCTTGTGGATGAACCAACTCGTCTTGTGAGCGGTTGTGGGTGATTCACCGCGACGGAGTGTCAAAGAATCAACCCGTAGAGAGCACTTGATCCTTGCGCGGATCAAGGGGGAGCTACACCCTTACGCGGGTGCTCCAACGAGGACTAGTGGGGAGTGGCGACTCTCCGATACCTCGGAAAAACATCGCCATGTTCCTTGCCCCTTTACATTCAAGCATTTACATTCTCGTATTTACTTTCATTGCTTGTTTACATTCCTAGACTTGCCATGCTAGACTAGGATTGGAAACTAGGGTGCAAAACTTTGTATCGGTAGACTCTCTAGGAACACAAGTAGACACTAGGGGTGAATTTCGGCTTGTAGGATTTATTTCTTGCATCTAATTTTTAGAAAAGTCCAATTCACCCCCCTCTTGGGCATCTTGATCCTTTCACCCTTCACACGGCGCAGCAAGCGCGGGCGAGGCCGGTACCTCGATGGCTCGGCGAGCATCCTGTAGATACGGCAACTGGGCGACAGGGGATGCACAGTCGAAATCGGAGTCACCGAAGTCCTCCCTCCAACGCAGGGCCTTGGAACGGCCCTCGGACTGCTTGGCTGGGAGGAAGGGCATGGCGAGAGGGGACAGGGTGGAGCTCCTACCCGAGGAGACCTCCCTCACGGCTCCACCGTCCGTGCTAAGGGAGGTGCCCGCGGCCATAGGACCCTGCACCTACCGCGGCGACGACAAGGAGGGAGTACGCGCAGCCTTCGAAGGGTTCGCTTCCTCAACCTCATCTTCATCGTCGACCTCGCCTTCCAAGACGTCTTCGACGACGACCAGCGAATAGTCAACCGGCAGCTGCAACTCTGTCTTGGCATCCGGCTGTGGCGGTGGAGGGGCCGAGGAGGTGCCAGTGGACGCTGGAGCACCGGAGACCGTGGATCCCGCATGGGCGGGCTCGACGCCGGTGGTGGGCGCTGCAGTGGGGCCCGGCGTTGTCGTTGGTGTGGACGGAGCGGCGGCGGAGTCCGACCTTGGCGGCAGCGGTTGCGTGGAGGTCCGTGGAGGGGCCGAAGCTCCAGAACCGGCGGGGGCGGCCTCGGAACCGCCAGCGGTGGCAGCGACAGCGGCTTCCGACGTCGGCATCCGCGTGGGCGGTCGCGGATCACGCGGAGGCGCCAGAGTGCTAGGTCCTGCGACAGCAGTGGCGGGGAGGGGGAGGGGGAGGCATGGGCCGCCGGCGCCAGGGAGTCGGCCAGCGCCGCCGACGGCGGTGGGTCGGGGGCACTCGTAGTGGAAATGCATCCCATTGCGCCGGAGGTTGCGGGAGGGGCTGTATCCGCGAGGTTGGAGGCTGTAGGGAGGGGGAGGAGAGTGGATAGGGGGAGGGGAGGTGAAGGGCGGGGGCGCCGGCGCCGGGAAGGCGGCCGGCGGCGTCCGCGGGGGGCGTCCGCCGGGGGGCGCCCGTCTGTGAGACCGGCTTCAATCTTTGCTCCAAGTTCCCTTATTGATAACATATCATTTCGGGACGTAGAGAGTAGTAAGATAAGACGCTGATTGACTCGTCACCTACCACCTATTGCGGCCACGACAGGCTCTTGCCGTTGGAGCATCCATTCGTGACGGTGACGTAGCTTGAATATGACGGGCCTCACGGAACGAATTCTCTAATCCCCGCTCCAGGAAGCCACCAGTTTCTGTTCCTCAGATACCGATCCAACGGCCACCACCAGCGTCTGGGTGTCGGTCGTCGGTGCCTGGGAGCGGCAGAGGCACGCCCGGCATAACCGCTGGAGGAACACGCCTTCCAGTCCGGTCCACGGCCTAACCAAAATAGCGAGGGCCGAGGGCCGGAGGAGGGAGGACTATCTCCTCTGAAATGCTTTGCAGAATCTTCGAAATGCCCCCCTCACCTTATCCGTCGGCGCGTCGCCTTTTGACGTGGTGGCCCGTCGCCTCGGCCCTGTGCGATCTGCGATGCACTCATCTCGCCCACATGGACAACTGGGAGCAGACACAACGTTCGTTTCAGTGGCCTCTGCATCCATCACGCTTGCAGATCCAGGAACCGAGAAGCAAACAGAGCAGTGTGCTCTAGCAGATGAATGAATGGAGGCAGGCCAGGCCATATAAAAATGGCAGAAAAGCTTCGGGACGATAGATAGATGGTAGTACAGGCTACAGGTCGAATGCGCGCGGCATAACCGCTGGAGGAACACGCCTTCCAGTCCGGTCCACGGCCTAACCAAAATAGCGAGGGCCGAGGGCCGGAGGAGGGAGGACTATCTCCTCTGAAATGCTTTGCAGAATCTTCGAAATGCCCCCCTCACCTTATCCGTCGGCGCGTCGCCTTTTGACGTGGTGGCCCGTCGCCTCGGCCCTGTGCGATCTGCGATGCACTCATCTCGCCCACATGGACAACTGGGAGCAGACACAACGTTCGTTTCAGTGGCCTCTGCATCCATCACGCTTGCAGATCCAGGAACCGAGAAGCAAACAGAGCAGTGTGCTCTAGCAGATGAATGAATGGAGGCAGGCCAGGCCATATAAAAATGGCAGAAAAGCTTCGGGACGATAGATAGATGGTAGTACAGGCTACAGGTCGAATGCGCGCAACGGTACAAGCGGGGGAAAAAACCACGACCATATCCTGATGGTAAACGGGGCCCCGGATGACAGCCTCAAACGCCGCTGCCGTCGTCCCCACTCGCCAACGGTGCAGCGGTGCTCGCCTCGTCAATCGCCAAGAGGCCCAGCCTATCACCATGTGTGTATTGAACCAAAACCTCACCAACCTCGCAAACCAAGCCATAGTTAATTAGCCAATAGCCAGTGGCCTGTGACAGGCTAGCAGCTCTGCTCATCACTCGCTCGTCTTCGCTTGCTTGTGTGTGTGTGTGAGAGAGAGAGAGAGAGAGCCATGGCGACGCAGCGGCTCGTGGCGGCGGCGCTGTTGGCCTGCCTCCTAGTGCTGCCGGTGCACGGGCGCAACATCACGGCCATCCTCCAGGGGTACAAGGAGTACAAGCTGTACAACCAGTACCTATCGGAGACGAAGGTGTGCGACGAGATCAACTCGCGGCAGTCGACGTCGATGACCATCCTGGTGCTCTCCAACGACGCCATGACCACGCTGGCCAAGGACGCCGGGGACTCGCTTCCGGCCATCAAGAACGCGCTGCGCCTCCACTCGGTGCTCGACTACTACGACCGCAAGAAGGTGAAGAAGTACGGCGACGAGAGCGCCGCCACGCTGTACCAGGCCACGGGCGACGCCGCGGAAACCACGGGCAACGTCAAGGTGGTGGACCAGGAGGACAAGAACTACGGCTTCTCCGCCGCCACGGCGGGCGCCAGGATCTGCACCGTCACCAAGGAGGTGGAGACGCACCCGTTCAAGTTCGCCATCCTCGAGGTCACGGCGCCCATCGAGTTCGACGGCCTCTTCGACGTCCCTTCCACAGCCAACCTCACCCGCCTCCTGGAGCGCGCCGGCAGCAAGGTGTTCGCGTCGCTGGCCGCCTCCACGGGCGTGCTCAAGTCGTACGAGGACGCCATGGACAAGGGCCTCACCCTGTTCGCCGTCAACGACGACGCGTTCAGCGCCAAGGACGTGCCCGACGTCAAGACCATGTCCAAAGCCAACCTCACCAAGCTCCTCCAGCTCCACGCCCTGCCTTCCTACAACACCAAGACGTCGCTCAAGTCCGTCAAGGGCCCGCTCCGCACGCTGGCCCCCAAGGACGACGTCACGGTGGTCGCCAAGGGCGACGACGTCTCGCTCGACACCGGCAAGACAAGGTCCCGCGTCGCGTCCACCGTCGTCGACAGCGTCCCGTTCTGCCTGCTCACCATGGACAGCCTCCTGGTGCCGCCGGAACTCTACGTCGGCGCCCCGGAGCCGGCACCGGCGCCAGCGGACGCGCCACAGGGGTCCCCGCCCGCGGCGGATGCACCGTCGGTGGCCTCGGACCACGCGGATCACAAGTCCAAGAAGCCGTCGGCGTCGTCCGCCGTCGCGTCGCGCCCGGTGGCCGCGCTCGCCGCGGCAGCCGTGTGTTCCGTCGTGCTCGCGTCCCTCTTGTGATTGTGATGCAATGCAACTGAAGAGAGAACATTTTGGCTAGCTCCGGCTGGCTGCTGGCAGCATGTCCTCCACTGTTGCTTGGCAGCTCCTCCGATCCAAGCAGATACTCCGTTTCCCTGTGATATCTCTCCTCTGCCCTGTTCCGGCCGTTGGTTGATTGAATTTGTTGGTGCATTGCCATTTTCCCATGTAATTTGAGCAAAAAACATGTACATTTTCCCCCTTTTCCATGATAGTTTCAGAACACGATATTCTATCCGGTTCAGTCTTAGTCTTGGTCTTGCTCTTGCAGAGCAGCTGCGCTATTTCGCAACCGGCTTCCGGATCCTGAGATCCAATCCTGTTTCGGCAAAAAAGATTCTTCCGTAGTGAAAGAAGTCAAACGAGAAGAACAGATCTGGAAGTTTTTTTTTTGGTTTTATTACTGAACCAGATCTGAAAACTTTACTGGTCCCGAGTGGAGTGAAGGTGGATTTGCGTAACTGCGCCGCACTGAGTTTAAATTGGACGGAGGTGAGCACGTGAGTTTTGCCCTTGGACAACGAGCTACGGACGCTCATTTGCTGGCGTTGTTACTCAAACCTGGCCGGACTTCACAGAGGCCGTCTTCTCCTTCTCCAGGCTCCACACCACCGGCGGCAACAGCGCCTGGTACGAGATGGGCTCCAGTGGAGGAAGGAAAGCACGCACAGCACAGCCGGAACTCAGCGGGCGTTTTGGAACACAGACCAGGGCGGTCGGCAAATGAAATGCCCACCTGTTACCTGTACGCTGGCCTGGTCGGGAAACAGAACAGAGAACCAGGACGGTCGGCTGATGAAAGCGCAGGAGAGGGTGTGCACGCCGGCCTGCACCTTGGGTGGTCACCTGAAATCCGGTTTCAGTTTAGAAAATGCTTGGATCCGAGCGTCCGATTTTCTGTTTTAAGGGGTGCTTAGTTCCTAGGGTGAAAAATTTTAGGATGTCACATCGGATGTTTCATGGAATGTCGGAAGGGGTGTTCGGATACTAATAAAAAAACTAATTATATAACTTGTCTGGAAACCGCAAGACGAATTTATTAAGCATAATTAATCCATCATTAACATATGTTTACAACATTGTCAAATCATGGATTAATTAGGCTTAAAAAATTTGTCTCGCAAATTTATCGCAATCTGTGTAATTAGTTATTTTTTCGTCTATATTTAATACTCTATGTATGTGTCCAAATATCCGATGTGACAGAGTGAAAAATTTTTACGAAGGAACTAAACACCCCCTGGGTACCAGAAGGATGCGGAGTCACGTCGACTTTAATCGTGTACTCTGGTCCAGCTGGTATCATTGCCGTTTATTCTTATCTTCCTATACTCCAATAATGCGACATCAGGGATGGATGACGTGAGTACATGACATAAGATTAGCGTCTAACTTCAGTGGATGACACAACATACAATTAGCACCTGGTGTCTGTGGCAAAGTCACCGTACGGCTGTCCGACAGGGCTTCTCGGCAAATAAAAAAAATCTTTATATGAAAGAAAAATACTATAATGTGCTAGCTAGATATTTTTAAATACGATAATGATACCTATAGGGCGTCCGGACGGGCGGACCCCGCACACGCTGCGTGCCTCCCGCACAACCCTGCCCATGCCTCGCTAAAGTTGAGTTACAAGGACTAATGGGCAGCGATGGTGACGTAAGACTAAAAAATGGCACGGATTCACCGCTTCCACTGTGTCTTCCGCCACGGCCACACTCCATTCACCCGTCGAGGTCCGTGCCGCCGATGAGCTCCGCACCGGCGACCTCTGCGCGCACTGGGGCATCGAGCTCCGCGCCTGCGTCGAGCTCCGTATATGTGTTTCAGATGTACATTTCATACGTTTCATTTGGATGCATGTGTCTCATTTTGATGTTGTAAAAGTAGATCTAATGTTGCATATGTTGCAATGACTATAAATGTATGTTTCAAATGTTTTAGCTATTCAGACGTATGTTACAAGTGTTTTATCTGGATATTACATATGTTGCAGTAGCTATACATAAGTTGCAAGCGTGTGTTCTAAATGTTTCACATGTTCAGATTTATGTTGCAAGTATTTTATCTGGATGCTGCATATGTTGCAGTGGCTACATATATGTTGCGAGCGTATGTTTTAAATGTTTCACTTTGTTTTAGAGGTATGTTGCAGCAAATGCTTCAACAGCAGAGCAGCAGGCGCAGGCATGCAGCAGCATGCGAAGTACTCCGACGTGAGCAGCGAGAGAGGGAATAGCAGGCGCACAGCATGCGAAGTAGCATCCAGCACGCTAGCGCAAAGTCTTCTCGTCTTATCGGATCGCAGGAATCCGCTGCCACCACCATGGCGAACGTTAGCCACATGTACTTCAGTTTGAGCAACCATCGCAGGTTCGCGCCACCAGTCAGCCGGTGGGCAGAAGATCTCCGTGCCGCGTCCCTGAGAGCCACAACGAATCAACCGTTGCCTTCACCACTTCACACTTTCCGTATTAATCCCACCCCTCCCGTCTCTGCTGCCCCACTTTCCCTCGCTCGATTCGATCTCTGCACGCGTGGATGTCCAAACGTCCGGACGCTAGGCACGCCCTTTCAATTTCACCTCACGCGCTGGCGTACGGCACTACTGTCGGGGCGCTCACAAGCAACAACATCGTTGCTGCAACAACATCCTGGTGCACAAGTGCCGTCTAGCAGGGCCCGGTGGTGACACCTATAGATATGGTTCTTTATTACAAAACTCTGATTATGAACAGACTGAAAATACAAAAAAAAAATTGCACAGAAGTATGAGCAACTTACTGCCAAGAAAGAAAAAAAAAAACTCGAACGAGCCCCATCTGAAAATATACAATGTCATGGCAACATGGAAAAGTAACAAACGGCAAGGTACAGATGTAGCGGAGGACTTCGGAGAGCAAGATGGGGGATACATGACACCTTTATCTGATATTTACAAATTGTATGTAGTCGCAAAAATACACTATTCCCCGTGAGACCGTACCAAATATTTACAAGTGCATGTTGAAGAAATACACAAGAAAGAAGACTAAATCAATCTTTGTTACGAGCGGACCGTTCCTTCTTTTGACCACCAAGAATTCGAGAAATTTGCAGCCCTCTACTGAAGGCTTGATTAAACAGCATACGCGTCTGGAACTCAGACACAAAGGGAAACCATGCCAATATAGTAATTGGAGTAAAGAGAAGCACCCCCATAATTATCTCATAGGCCCGTGCAAGGGCACGAACAGATCCCCATAATCCTACATATCGAGCAAGAGGCTTGCAAGCTTGTGCAATCTGAAGAATCAAATCATGCACAATAAGACAGCAGCAAGCATATTAGTATTATGAGTTTACAAAGAATAAGTAAACGAAATGCAGAAAAAGCAAGAGAACGACGTACCAGTAGTATCCCCCATCCTGTGGGCAAGAATGCTAGAAAGCACACAAATATATCACGGAAGGTCATATGAAGAAATACTATCAAGACAATCAAAATAGCAGTGAAAGCAACAAATATCAAAAACTTGATCAGACGGAAGAATAGCTGGAAATCAGCACTAAATGTCCGCCTTCCCACCGACACTGTCTGCAAAGAATATAGGCAGCTTAGGAAAGAAACTAGAAATGTGACAATGTTAATAGCAGACAGAGATGCAGTGCTATGAACATTGTACTATTATTACTATAAGATCCATATTCTGTTCACATTTACCTTCATAACGAGCAGAGCTGCCACAATTACGAGCCAAGAAATTAAATATACCTACAATAAATAGCATTGCAAACATATAAATGATCCATAAAACTAATCATACAATCGAAGTATAGCTTTTTTTAATATAATCTACCTGAAAAGCTTACCAAGATGCTTTTGTCATGTGTGATATGTAAGTGGTAAACAAGGCCATACTGGTATATGAAAAAACGCACGGCCAAGATTATCTCAACAAAGCGTCCTATTGTTCCTGAATGTTTTAGATGATCCTGCTCCACTTCCCACCAAGATTCCCAGCTCTTGTCTGGTGATACACCAATCCCACCACGATTGCTGATCCACTTATTCCAATCAGACCAATCATCAACAATTTTTGCCCACTCAAATCCGGAGGGGTTGAATAGAAAGGGTGCAAATAGCCAGGTCAATACCAGGAGCCACATAGAGAAGGTAATAAAAATATAGGCAATGGCTGAGCGATAAGATTGACCAAATAGTTGGTATACAATGAGCAGAATCATCAGCTCAATCCCTTTAACAAAGTGGCTGCGAGAGTAGAGTCTATAATTCTCTGCAAACTTAGCATGAAAGACAACAAATCCCCTACCAGTACCTCTGTACTGAGCACCTCCATGAAGCAACATTCTTCCATAGTAGTGAGTCTTCGTGCCAAGGGAAAATGTGAAAAACACAGTAGCCAATTGCAAATTCATCATGATTAGATCACTTAGTGCCTGACCAAATCCTCTTTCAAGACCAATTTCCATCATCATTGGAAGAGCCATCAGAAAACCAAGCTGAACAAGAGATTGTGAGGCCAGAGCAACTTGAAGGGGATGATTATGAATCAATCTTCCCTGCGATAGCCCCTCTTCAAGTCCACTGAGAGCAAGATAAAGGCGCCCATACAGAAATACATAAACTGTGACAACTGTCAACTGAGGGAAAGAGTAAAATATGTTAGAAACATACTGAATCATACTGAAACATATTTTTAAGATCAACACAAATTGATCATACCAGTGTACTGAAATAAAACCCCACGGTTGTGAAGTAGCATGAAAGCATCCTGAAAAAATCAAAGCGGTGCCCAAGACGGTAGATATCACGACTAAGAGTCTGTTCACCATTTCCATTTGCTACTTTAGCCTCAAATTTAGAGATCTGATTTAGTCCGACGTCTCTTCCCTTACCAACTTGCACATATTCATGGTGTGTTACATTGCCTCCACGAAGAGTTGAGTTATAGCCTAAAATAGTGAAGACAATAGGAATATTACTTTGCAGTACTCATTACTATCTCATGATATGTTGTCTCTTGCACATGTTTGTTTAAGTTCATGAGTACATTACTTATTTGGGAAAGTAAAAACATACTCCATTGGCATAGCAGAAATTAAAATATAAAATCATTTCTTATATGTCATTGAGAACTTAATCATAGGCATATTATGGAATGAGTCAAACCTGCAAAAATGTCTTCACTTAAATTGATACTCTTTGATGCCTTACTGACACCACCCCTTGTCAGATGGAAAAGCCTATCAAATACATCAGGATGCCCATAGTGGAACCGGACCCTATCATAAAGCAAATTAAGAACTTTAGATACATTCCAGGAAAAAAGGATAAATCCAATGTCATGAACTTATGATTATGAGAATTCCTAGGTACTACTGCAACTGCAGAAAGAGTACACAATATGTGTTGAAATAGGTGACTTGTATTCTAATCCTACTAGGACTTGGAGAGCCGTGCTTCATGGATTGTGGTATTCATAGCATTATATCCAATAAATGCAATATAATTTCACTATGCATTTACTGTTGTGGAATACAGAGTAGTCAAAAAAGAGAAGATCTCACTTCAGAGGGTTTGCAAGGAGACGCTGCCCAATAGTCACAAAACTGTGCTCCTGATTTGACATGAACCATGCAAGGGAAGATACACTACATTGTCAAAAGACAAAATAAGTGTGAGATTATGCAAAGAACAAAGCCATCAATCTCAATTGTTGGAAGTAATCAACCTGCCAGTAAAAATGTGCTCTCTAACTCCAAGTATAGATGGACGACGCACTCCATGCTCCATAAGGAACTCTTGGAGCAGGTTTCTCATTTTAAGAGCTTCTTCCAAATAGTTGTCCTACAAAATTAATAACATAAGAACACATTTATATGAGATTGAAAGTCATCTTCTTCACAAAAGAGAAGTAATGGCATGATGAGAAACACCTGGTTCATATCTATGGTCTGCAAGCCTTCACCACGGGTGAAAATTATTGCATGGTTTTGGTTTTCGGGCTTTCCTTCTCCCAAAATTGCAGGGCCTGGAAGTTTTATCCGATAGATAACCTTGGAAACATAAAGATGTATTTATATGACCAATGTTATAAGCTTTTCAGAGGATTGATGACTGATGTGATGCAATGAATTGAGACTGACATTATAGAGGGTTTTGTAAATTTGTGTACCATTACCAGATATAATATAGATCACATTACCTGATCAAGATTTTGAATGGGGTCTGCAGATTCAGAATCCTTAGTGAGAGCAACCTTTACCAAAGTAGAATAATAAGCTGTCTCCATTTTCTTGTCTCCTACTCTATCTTCCACCTCATCAATATATGCTACACGGAGAGAAGAGTAGCTGCAAGAAGTGTAACCCTAGTAATGAGTTTACAGGTAAACAACTACTATTGTTTTGCAAAAAATACTAAAACTAGAAAATGAGTATTTCATTGATATTATTATATTGTATTTTTAAGGTAAATGCTAGAAGCTCATTTACTTCCTCATTAGCTGCAATATGTCTTGGGCATTAGCAAGTGCAGCACGCTTATCATTTCCATATTGCTGGCATGAAACCACATAGGTGAATTTCATATCAGCAACTGCTTCACATTGAGCAAATAAGGACCTCTGCTGTATCTTCCATTGTTCATCATTTACTGACTCAGCTGCTTTGTATCCTTCCATGAGATCTGCAGAGTTGCGAATATTTTTTTTAGTAGCGTAGGGGAAAATGAGAATAAATATGTAAATGCAACAAACAAGAACCATAGTCCAGTCATAAACCCAGCTGTTAATAGAATCAATCAGCACTTCAGCATAATAAATAACAAGGTTGGCGGGATGGCAGGAAGGAGGAACCCATGCTAAGAAAACTGATATGGTCTATTACCTTCACGTTTGGCCATGTCTAAAAATGCTTCAAGATTCAAAGCTTTCTTGTAGTACATCATGCCTCTAACTGTTTCAGAACAATCAAATAGTAAAAGATTAAGAGTCAACAGATACAGACCGAAAGATTACAGCATTCATTTGACAGGAAAACGAGTGACAGAAGTATTTGAGTTCTCCTGCGTATTCTCCTATGTACTCTCAAAAAGTAAGTATTTGACTTCAAATAAATGTTAATAAGTATCCAGTAGTACCTGTTCGAGCTAGTGTTTGGCCCCTGTATGAGGCCCATAGACGAAGCTCCTCCTTTAGTTCTTCGCTTTCTTCGCTCTCTTCGCTCTCTTTAAGTTCTTCCTCCAAGCCAACCCTTTCCTTAAAATTTTTCCATTCATCTACGTGTATAGGCATAACATGACATAGTAAACACCAGATGTTCCTGAACACACTTTATGTTCATACATGAAAAGGACAGAGTTGTGCCTCAACCTGGATAAATTTTTTGCAGGTAGAATAGGGTGGAAACTCCATCTTCATTTTCTTCCTCAAGCTCTTTTATAGAGAAAAGAACGGGTTCATTGTAATAAGGGGTCAATGCACTGCAGATACAGACAAAATATCATCATTTATAGGCGTCAACAGCGAATTTATGACAGGGGAAAAGGAGTCAAGGAGAGGAAAATAACTTAAAAGTGAAAAGGAAAAAAATGTATTCAATAATCATGTCTGTCTGTGATCTACTATGCTTCTGTTTTGCAAATTTCAGATGACATAGCAGTGAAGTATTTCAGTAAATTGACTACAAATAAAGAAAAAAATAATGCCTTCAGGAAAGGTATTCAAATTAACAGAGTAACTGTTTGAGAAGGGTTAGAGAGGCAAGTATCACAAGAACACTAGGCATATGACACAGTGCAAAAGTGATATGAGCTTCAAGAAAATAATGACCAAGTTATTCACAAGTACTTACGAAAACGAGAGCATGTTTCGGACTTTGGGTGCATCAGGCATATCCATAAATAAGGAGTTGGTAAAAAAGGTAAGACGCCTTCTGGCTTCTAGATTTGAAGGAACATCCATAGCAGATTCCTTCACGGTAAGTAGTAGTTCCAGCCTTTTTATCTGGAGTGAAACGAATCATATAAGCAACAAAGCATTCAAGAACACTGCACAGAAAAGTCAACATGCATTCAATTTTGCAAAGTTTAATTATAGCTTAATAACCTTTTCTAGCCAAGCATCTGTGGTCGTGACTTGTAGGGGAAACTTGATAGCTCCATATGGTTGAAACAACTGATACTCTTTATCCCATGCAGTTGTGTCATCATGCTTTTGATATGAGCCTCCATGACTTGACTCCAAAATACTGTCATGTTGCGAAAAAAATTATTAGCTACAGAAAGTCAGGCAGAAGCCTACCCAACTTGCTTTGGACATAAAGGCTTTGTTGTTACTGCTGTTGTAGAAAGCCAGGACAAAAGAAAGCATGAGACATATATCAGCATCAGGATTTCCATCTTATCTTTGTGATTAGCTGCACATTCGTCATGTTTTTGGAGGGATCGCAAAATGCATGAATTCAGTATTCCTAGAACATTGTTTTAGCATAAACCATAGGATTCTAGAACAATAGCCCATGGCCAAAGAGAAGTCATGACAAGAGTACTGCATATCCTAGTAAAAAATTCAGTTTTCATGTTACTCGACTTTAGGAGACCACAGGTTATTTTGATAGTTGCGCTTGTGGAAATCTATGGCACAAAGTCCATCCTTGTTTTAAGCTTTTGGGTGATACGCATGATGCTTGAAACTCAATATTGCAAATAATTTAACAGAAAAAGTTGTATATGGTTATTGCCTGAAATGGACATTGTCCACAGGATGTGAAACATTAAGTTAGCACAGTGAAGTGTCCCACACTTGGTAATATATGTACAAGCTTAAAACAATACTTGTACCTAAGTTGGTCGTCAAATATATCTCTTGTTACAACCTCCAGCATATCTTGAAAAATCTTTATTACAGCACTCTTATCTTTCTTATCATTCTCCTTCTGATATCATAAAAAGGATAAGATTAAGATGAATTAGACCAGTGGAATCTAGGGAATAAACATGAAGATAAACCAGATTAGATTCCATTTCTATGTACAACAAACATTGAGTGATGCAATAACAGTAGATGTTTTGAAAAATATAAAAGTATAATAGAAGCTTAGCAATCCAATCATTATCTGTTAGATAGGCAGATGGGCCTAGAGCCCGGTATGTATACGTTTTGTGCTGCCTTGGACTCCCAAGTCTGGCGCACCTGTAGATTGACTTATATTAGGCATGGATATCGGTGGTTGGTTCTGTCAATGCCTATACATAAACATGTATCGTGTTCCCCTATAATAACTCTATTAGTTCTTTTTTTGAACGGGAAATACAGCAGGGGAAGCCCCCACTGTAGGATTTTATTAAATAAAAACAGAAACCTGTACAAAAGATAGAGAAATAACAACAAACCAACCAGCCGGAGGGGTGAGGTAGCCACAGCAGGAAGGGAACCGCAGGCCAAAAACCAGGGAGGCCTAAGAGAGATCTAAACAAAGGAGAAAAGCTACACGTTTATCATCTCTCATTCTAAACGCCTGAAGTTTGGCCTCTTCACAGAAGAGGTTTTTCCAAGAAGAGAAAGAAGGCCGGCCTCTGTCAAATATGAAGTTGTTTCTCTGCTTCCAAATATGCCAGGCAACAATGATGAAGGTCTCCATGAAGAAAGGATTTTGGTGCTGCTGTTGTGATTGTATCATCATTTCAACGAATTCACTCTGAAGGTTCCATTGGATTCCCAAGTGCTGCCAACATTCCTGGCTGAAGGGGCAACTGAAAAATAGGTGGTGAGCAGTTTCCTCAACATTATTGCTGCAGAGAACACAGTTGTAATTATTGCCCTCTATTAGTTCTGCATTGTAAGCCAAGCAAGTAAAGGTTTGAATGCTTCCTAAATGTTTGCACCATGGGTCTAATATTATGTAAAACAACCTTATTTTTTCCCTAAGATAGGTAGACATCATGCTATAAGTTCAGACAATATGCTACATTCTATGATATCCTATTCAATCCCCCGGTTAGCATGCGATGCTCGTCGTGCTAATAAATCCTCTCTTCTTAAAGCCCAAGTAGGACAAAGTGTTAGACTAGCACCTATGTTTAGTGTGTGCGTGCCTGGTCTCCTATGTTTAGTGTGTGCGTACCTGGTCTTAGTGATGGGAACCTCCCCTTAGTTGTAGGCATGGTGACCAGGCACCATTGGTCAGGAGTGCTTCAACCTCCTCTATTTGTACCACAGACAGCAGTGTAATTAAGATATACAGAGACTCATTCACTCTCATGGTACTAGACTAGGTTAGGTCTTTCTTCCGCTGCATCACGCGCGCCCGCACCTAGCCGCGCAGCGCTTCCTCCCGCGCGCTGGCCTCTCGCCGCGCAGCGCTCCACCATGCCGCCGACCCCTCCGCCCACCCCCAAAGGCGGAGACGACATCGACGTCTCCTCTCCCTCCGTCCAGGGGGACGTGATCGCCCAACACCTCGCCAAGGAGCAGGCGAACGAGGCCGCCTCCGCCGCTCAGCGCCTGGAGTGCGAACGCGCGGCCACATGCGACGCCGCCCTAGCTCGCGCCCTTGAGGCCGAGCAAGAGGCCACGGCCGCGGCCAAGGAACGCGACGACGCGGCCCAGCACGCCAGCGACGCCCTCGCTCGCACCGCCACGGAGCGGCCGGCCGCCGCCGCCGCCGTCGCGCCTGAGCCGTCAGGGGCCGCACCTGGAGGAGCCTCTGCGCCGCCTGGAGGAGCCCCTGCGCCGACTGACCTCCGCGCAGCCATGCTTCACCACGAAGCCGTGGCTCTGCTCCAACTCCACTCTCAGGCTGTGGCCGTCAGCAACATCCGAAACCACGTCACCACCATCCTCGACGTCGATTCCGGTAATTTCAACCGTTGGTGTGATCAGTTTCAGCTCATCCTCGACAAGTTCTCGCTTCAGGGCCATGTCCGTGACGATCCTCCAGTCCTGATCTCTCCTGATTGGGCCCGGATGGACTGCGTCGTCAAGTCCTGGATCGTCGCCACACTCACTGATGATCTTGGCGAGATCATCTCCGCCCGGGGCTCCACTGCCCGACACACCTGGCTCGCCGTCGAGTCGCGGTTCCTCGGCAATCGGGAGGCCCACTCCATTCAGCTGGAGATGAGGTTTCACAACTTCGTCCAGGGCGACCTCTCCATCACCGAGTATTGCCGCAAGCTGAAGAAGATGGCCGATGATCTCACGGCCCTCGGCGAGGTCATCACCGACCGCACCCTCGTCCTCAACGTCATCCGCGGCCTCAACGAGCGCTTCAGCCACGCCGGGACGCTTCTCCGCCGGTCCAGACCCTTCCCCACCTTCTTGGAAGCACGTGAGGACCTCATCCTCGAGGAACTCACCATGGAGAACCGCAAGGATGCTCCAGCCGCTGCACTCGCCGCCTCCACCACTCCCACCACGGCCCCTGCATCCTCTGGCACGGGCTCCGGGGGCGCTGGTGGGAGCTCCAAGGCTCCCAACAACCGCCGCAGCAAGCGCGGCGGCGGCAAAGGCCAGGGCTCCTGACCCCCTGCTGGCACGCAGCAGTAGCAGGCTGCTGGACAGCAGCAACAGCCGGCTGCCGGGGGGCGCCTGTCATGTACGGGAACACATACGCCCGTACACGACGCGCACGTGATGTGCGCCGCGCCGCAGCGCGCAAAGGGGAGGTCCAGCAGGCGCATGGCCAGATCAGTGGCTAGGATATTTACCATTTAAACATTTATTAGTTTCCTTCATTGTTCCTTAATTATAGGAGATTGTTTCCTCCTTTAGGTTGGGCCGCCGGCCATATATTGTAATCAGCACGATGAATGAAGGCAAGCAGTGATTGAACCCTAAACCTCTCTCTCTCCCTCCAACGCTCTAAAGCCCGAGCCGCCGTGAGGGGCATAACCTCCGCGATCGGAAGACAACGGCAGGAGACTACGAACTCCGTAGTCGAGGGCCGCCTACCCTAGATCACAACGCCCTTGACAACCTGGTATCGCGATCCACTCGATCCTCGTCATCTTCCACTACCGCGCCGCCGCCTACGCCGCAAAACCCTAGCCCGCTGCCTTCACCCGCGCCGCCCACCACTCCAGCATCCGCCACCGCACCCACCCAACCCTGCAGCCCACCGCCACCGCCCAACCCACCGACCACCATGTCCGAGCCAACCCTCGCCGAGGTCCTCGAGATGCTCCAGGCCATGAACACCAAGATCACCACCATTGAAACGGAGATGGCCAAGAAGGAGAAGGCCGAGACGTCCTCTGGAGGGGGCGATCACTACCGCTACGACGGTGGTCACGGCCACGAGTTCCACCCCAAGCCCAAGAAGTGGGATTTCCCCCGCTACGACGGCACAACCGATCCGATGCTCTTCCTTAACAAGTGTGACGCCTACTTCCTCCAACACCGAACCACGGGGGATGACAAGGTGCGCACTGCCTCCTACCATCTCGACGACGTGGCACAGCTGTGGTTCACGCAGATCCAGGAGGATGACGGCACACCCAACTGGTCGCACTTCAAGGAGCTGCTGAACCTGCGGTTCGGGCCGCCCCTCCGATCCGCCCCGATGTTCGAGCTCGCCGAGTGCCGTCGCACCGGAACCGTGGAGGAATACTGCAATCGGTTTCAGGCTCTCCTTCCTCGCGCGGGCCGCCTTGAGGAGCACCAGCGCGTCCAGCTCTTCACGGGCGGACTGCTGCCACCACTGAGCCACGCCGTCCGTCTGCACCACCCGACGACGTTAGTGGAGGCCATGAGTTTGGCCCGGCAAGTGGAACTGATGGAGGCCGAACGACCGGCGCCGGGGCCTCTTCGGGCGCCGCCACGCGGAGGAGCCGCCGCTCCGCCCGTGCGCCCCGCGCTCCCGGCGCCCCCACCGGTGCTGGCGCTGCCCCCCCCGCCAATCGCAGCGGCGCAGCAAGGCCGCGCCGAGAACCGCCCCCCGCGCCGTCTCACCCCGGAAGAGATGGCCGAGCGTCGTCGCCTCGGTCTGTGTTTCAATTGCAATGAGCCTTTCACTCGGGGCCACAACCGTTTTTGCAGACGGATCTTCTTCATGGACGGCGTCGAGATCGACGAAGCCGACGAGGGCGCCGCGGACGCCGAGGCCGCCAAAGAGGCGCCTCTGTTCTCCCTCCACGCGGTCGCGGGCGTGGCTGTGGGCGCCCCCATCCTGCTGCGGGTCACCCTGGGCGCCGCAAACCTCGTCGCCCTGGTGGACACGGGGTCCACGCACAACTTCATCGGCGATGCAGCGGCGCGCCACACGGGGCTTCCCATCCACCCTCGCCCTCGCCTCACGGCCACCGTCGCCAACGGCGAACGAGTGACCTGCCCCGGGGTCCTCAAACGGGCGGTGATTTCCATCGCGGGCATGACATTCGACATCGACTTATATGTCATGCCGCTCGCCGGCTACGACATGGTTCTCGGCACCCAGTGGATGGCGGCCCTGGGGACCATATCCTGGGACGTCGTCACCCACACCCTGGCCTTCCGACACGCGGGTCGGGACGTGCGCTGGTCCGGGGTGGCATGCACCGAGACGCCGCTCGCCCACTCCGTCACCACCGACGCGCCCCTCCTGGAGGGCCTCCTGGACTCGTTCAGCGACGTCTTCGCGGAGCCGTCCGGTCTGCCACCACCACGCAGCCGCGACCACTCCATCGTCCTCAAGCCTGGCGCGGCACCGGTGGCGGTCCGGCCCTACCGCTACCCTGTGGCTCACAAAGACGAGCTAGAGCGACAGTGTGCCTCGATGATTGAGCAAGGCATCGTCCGTCGCAGCGACTCCGCATTCTCGTCCCCGGCCCTCCTCGTCAAGAAGGCCGACGGCACATGGCGGTTCTGCATCGACTACCGCGCGTTGAACGCGCTGACTGTCAAGGATGCTTTTCCGATTCCGGTGGTCGAGGAGCTGCTCGACGAGCTCAAGGGGGCTCGCTTCTTCACCAAGCTCGACCTACGCTCCGGCTACCACCAAGTTCGCATGAAGCCGGAGGATATCCACAAGACCGCATTCCGCACACACGACGGCTTATATGAGTTCCTCGTCATGCCGTTCGGACTGTGCAACGCGCCAGCTACATTCACGGTGGTGGATCGGTTGAGCAAATACGCTCATTTTATTCCGCTTGCTCATCCCTACTCCGCGGAATCGGTGGCCCAAGCTTTCTTCGCCGAGATTGTTCGCCTCCACGGCATGCCTCAGTCGATGGTCTCGGACCGTGACCCCGTGTTCACCTCCAAGTTTTGGTCCGAGCTGATGCGACTCATGGGGGCGCAGTTGCATATGACGTCGGCATTTCACCCTCAGTCCGATGGTCAGACGGAGGCAGCTAACCGTGTCATCACTATGTATTTGAGATGCTTCACAGGCGATCGTCCCCGCCAATGGCTCCGATGGCTCCCATGGGCGGAATTCATCTACAACACGGCGTACCAGGCCTCTCTTCGTGACACGCCGTTCCGCATCGTCTATGGCCGTGAACCCCCCACCATCCGGTCTTATGACCCCGGGGAGACGCGCGTCGCAGCCGTCGCTAAGACCATGGCGGAGCGAGAGGAGTTCCTGCAGGATGTGCGCTACCGTCTCGAGCAGGCGCAAGCTGTCCAAAAGCGCCACTATGACAAACTACACCGAGCCGTCTCCTACAAGCAAGGCGACTGGGTGCTCCTCCGCCTGCGACACCGCCCAGTCGCCTCGCTCGACGTCGCCGCCACAGGGAAGCTGAAGCCGCGCTACTTCGGTCCCTACCGCATCGCCGAGATGATCAACGAGGTGGCTGCTCGCCTGGAATTGCCCCCTCGCTCCCGTCTCCATGACGTGTTCCACGTGGGGCTCTTCAAGCCATGGGTGGGCGATCCCCCATCCGCACCACCGCCACTCCCTGTCGTCCACCATGGTGCTACGATGCCGGAGCCCGAGCGCGTCGTCAAAGCGCGACTTGCCCGAGGCGTGCGCCAGGTCTTGGTGCATTGGAAGCATGAGCCCGCGTCCTCAGCTACATGGGAAGATCGTGACTCCTTCCTCGAGCGCTATCCACACTTCCAGCTCGCGGACGAGCTGTCTCTCGAGGAGGGGAGAGATGTCATGTACGGGAACACATACGCCCGTACACGACGCGCACGTGATGTGCGCCGCGCCGCAGCGCGCAAAGGGGAGGTCCAGCAGGCGCATGGCCAGATCAGTGGCTAGGATATTTACCATTTAAACATTTATTAGTTTCCTTCATTGTTCCTTAATTATAGGAGATTGTTTCCTCCTTTAGGTTGGGCCGCCGGCCATATATTGTAATCAGCACGATGAATGAAGGCAAGCAGTGATTGAACCCTAAACCTCTCTCTCTCCCTCCAACGCTCTAAAGCCCGAGCCGCCGTGAGGGGCATAACCTCCGCGATCGGAAGACAACGGCAGGAGACTACGAACTCCGTAGTCGAGGGCCGCCTACCCTAGATCACAACGCCCTTGACAGCGCCCTTGGCCCAGCTTCTACAATCCCTGGTCCGGCAGCATCCAGATGTGGCCAGGGGGTCCTCGTCCACCCCTGGTGCCCATCCCGGTGCCCCCTCACCTCCAGGCGCAGCAGCAGGCACAGCAGCAGGCCCTGCTCGCTCAGCAGCAGCAGCAGGCGCTTGTTGCCCACCAGCAGCCTGCTCCCAGTGGTGCTGGATAGTGGGCCGCTCTGGGGTATTACAACCCTATGACTGGCCTCCCTTCCTGAGACCCGACGGACCTCGCCGCGGCATTCAGCACGACGTCACTGACCCCTCCTTCAACCAATGAGTGGTACTTCAACTCAGGTGCTACTTCGCATATGACATCTCAGTCCTCCTCACTTTCACATGTTCTACTCCCGCGGTAACCTAGCCTTTCATCTATTATTGTCGGTAATGGCTCCCTTATTCCTGTTACTGCCACCGGCTCCACAGAGTTATCACCTACTTTACGTCTTAATAATGTTCTTGTGTCGCCACAAATTATTAAGAATCTTATCTCTGTTCGTCAATTTACTATTGACAATAATTGCTCTGTTGAGTTTGACCCCGCCGGCTGTTCTATGAAGGTTCTTCCATCTCGGAAAGAGATCGTCAGGTGTAATAGCTTCGGGCCGCTATACCCACTTCGCCTTCCATCAACACTCTCCTTTGTCACTCAGGGCTCCTCTCCACTGTGGCATCGGCGTCTTGGGCACCCCGGTCATGAGGCCTTGTCGAAGCTCGCGTCAAGTGTTTCATTTCCTATTCAGGATTGTTCAGATTTATGTCATGCTTGTCAGCTAGGGCGTCATGTTCGCTTGCCCTTTCATGTGTCCACCTCTCGTGCGTCTAGCAAGTTTGATCTTATTCATTGTGATTTATGGACATCTCCAGTTGTCAGCATTTCTGGTTATAAATACTACTTGGTCATACTTGATGATTGCACTCATTATTTGTGGACCTTTCCATTACGACTTAAATCTGACACTTTCAGCACGCTTGCTCACTTCATCGCCCACGCCTCCACTCAATTTGGCGCCCGCGTCAAAGCTGTGCAGTGCGACAACGGGAAAGAGTTTGACAACTCCAGTACCCGGCACTTCTTCCTCACCCAGGGCATTCACCTTCGCATGTCCTGCCCTTACACCTCGCCTCAAAACGGTAAAGCTGAATGCATTATTCGCTCTATCAATAATGTAGTTCGCTCACTGCTCTTTCAGGCGTCCATGCCTCCCTCACACTGGGTGGAGGCCCTCTCCACGGTGACTGTTCTCCTTAACATATTGCCCACCAAAACTCTAGAGTTCTCCACCCCTCACCTTGCCCTGTTCGGCAAGCCATCCACATATGATCATCTCCGAGTTTTCAGTTGCAAATGCTATCCCAACATGTCCGCCACTGCCCCTCATAACTTGCCCCTCAGTCTGTACAATGTGTCTTCCTAGGCTATTCCGCTCATCACAAAGGGTACCGCTGCCTTGACCTATCGTCCAATAGAGTCATCATCTCCCGGCACGTCATCTTTGATGAAACGACCTTCCCTTTTGCTGAACGCCATGGTCCTAGTACTCCGGCAGACCTCAAGTTTCTTGAGGATGACACTACTGATGTCGTGCCCGCTCCTATTGGACCGTTGCGCAAGTATTTGCCTGCAGGAACTCCACCCAATGCCTCCGACGCCACCAGTGCCCCTGTCGGTCCCTCTGCGGTCGTGCCTAGGGCGCCTCCGGAGTCTCCAGAAGATACTGATGATCCTCCGACGCCCGTGCTCTACATCCCTCCTGCGCTGCGGGCGTCAGGGACCCCTACCGCGCCAAGCGCGACCATCAGGAGCCCTTCTTCCGCACCACGCGCGGCCACGGAGCTGACCGACGCACCCGGAGACGTGTCACCGCGCCTGCTGTACGTCCCGCCCGCGCTGCACGCCGGCTCGACGTCCTCTGCGCCGTCCACGGGCTTCCTAGTGCCTCCTTAGGCGCCCCACGGGCCTCCACCTGGGTTTCCACCTCTTTGACCGGCCCGCGACTTCACGTACCACTACTCGCGTCGGCCACGACCACCACCGGCCGCTCCTGCACCGACCGTCCCAGCTGCTCCTGCCCCAGCCGCCCTAGCTGCCCCTGCACCGGCTTCTGTGGTAGCCGCCCCGCTGCCCAAGGGCGCGGTTGCTGTCCCTCCGGTGGCCAACCAGCACCCCATGGACACGCGTTCGAAGAGCGGCTTCCAGATGCCCGCTGCCTACCATGTTGTGCCTCTCTCTCCGGTGTCGTAGACCTTTCGTAGCGCTCTTGCTGACCCCAATTGGCGAGCGGCTATGGAAGAAGAACACGGTGCTCTCCTGCAGAACCACACCTGGGATCTTGTGCCCCGTCCACCCCGGGCCAATGTTGTCACTGGGAAGTGGATCTTCAAGCACAAATTTCAGTCTGATGGCTCCCTCGAGCGGTACAAGGCACGTTGGGTTCTCTGTGGCTTTACCCAGCGACCCGATGTGGACTTTGATGAGACCTTCAGTCCTGTGGTGAAGCCTGCTACTGTCCGCACGGTGCTCTCCTTGGCGCTCTCTTGCTGCTGGCCCATTCACCAGTTGGACGTGAAGAACGCCTTTCTTTATGGCAATCTGACTGAGACAGTGTATTGCCAGCAGCCATCCGGGTTCGAAGATCTAGCTCATCCGGATTTTGTCTGCCTCTTGAAGAAATCGCTATATGGCTTGAAGCAGGCTCCTCGTGCTTGGTACAGCCGGATGGCAACTTTCTTGCTGTCTATTGGGTTTGTTGAAGCCAAGTCAGACACCTCACTCTTCGTCTACCTGCGTGGATCAGACACAGTCTATCTGTTGCTATATGTTGATGACATTGTCCTCACAGCTTCATCGCCCGATCTTCTTCGGCGGATCATCTCAGCACTTCAGCGAGAGTTCGCCATGAAAGATCTTGGTAAACTACATCACTTCCTCGGCATACATGTTCAGCGAAGTGGTGATGGACTCCTGCTCTCACAGCGACAGTACATGCTGGACATCTTAGATCGCGCCGGGATGGCTGAGTGCAACCCATGCTCCACTCCAGTTGACACCAATCCTAAGGTTGCTGCAGCTGGGGGGGCCCTGTGTCTGATACTATAGACTTCCGCAGTCTTGCTGGAGCTCTTCAGTACTTGACGTTCACTCGCCCAGACATTGCATATGCTGTTCAGCAGGTCTGCCTTCACATGCACGACCCTCGAGAGCCTCACCTCGCTGCTCTGAAGCGGATTCTTCGCTATGTTCGGGGCACACTCCATCTCGGTCTCCTGCTGCGACCGTCTACTTCGACCGATCTTGTCGTCTACACCGACGCTGACTGGGCTGGTTGTCCGAACACTCGCAAGTCCACCTTGGGCTATGCAGTGTTCCTTGGCAACAATCTTGTTTCCTGGTCCTCCAAGCGCCAGAACACAGTGTCAAGATCAAGTGCTGAAGCCGAGTATCGCGCGGTGGCTAACGGAGTTGCAGAAGCGACCTAGCTGCGTCAGCTTCTCTTGGAGCTGCATGCCCCTCTTCGGCGCGCCACACTGGTGTACTGCGACAACATCAATGTCGTCTACATGACCTCCAACCCGGTGCAACATCAGCGCACCAAGCACATTGAGATCGATCTTCACTTCGTCCGAGAGCGAGTCGCCATTGGTGATGTTCGTGTTCTGCATGTTCCGACCTCGTCACAATATGCAGACATCTTCACCAAGGGGCTGCCTACTTCAGTGTTTACGGAGTTTAGGTCTAGTCTGAACGTGTAGAGTGGCTGGCGATCCGACTGAGGGGGCGTGTTAGACTAGCACCTATGTTTAGTGTGTGCGTGCCTGGTCTCCTATGTTTAGTGTGTGCGTACCTGGTCTTAGTGATGGGAGCCTCCCCTTAGTTGTAGGCATGGTGACCAGGCACCATTGGTCAGGAGTGCTTCAGCCTCCTCTATTTGTACCACACACAGCAGTGTAATTAAGATATACAGAGACTCATTCACTCTCACAAAGAAATGCAAGTAAATACCCTTGATTCATTCCTTTTATGCAAGTGGGAAAGCTAGCTAGAAATCAATGACAAGGAGTACAGCCTAGAGCAAAAGGGCCAGGCGTCAGGTTAGTTAAAGCAAGAAAGTCAATGCTGGATGAGTTGTTAGGAATGGCTCAACCCAGGCAGCGCTAACCCTGTCTTTCCCAAAAAGTATCGTCTTGTTTACTTCCCCTAGGGGTGTCTCTAGTATGCATTGTTGTAAAAACCCAAGGTATCAAAAGCACAAGCATAACACTACATCGAACATGCTCTGTTGGTGTGACCATAGCTGTCCATTGTTTTAAACAAAACATTAATGAATGATTTCAAAGAGTTTCCTGAAGTTAGCTAGCTTTGCACTGGTTCCTAAGAGAGTATCAAAACAGAGAACAGTAAAGGAGTCGGTACTCTTGGGGCTTTTCAAAGAGTGGAATTTACAGAAGCAAATATGCTTATGATGCTTTTTTCATCGGTACAACAAGATTTGCACCATGGAAGCATATTTGGAGAAGCTAGGCCCCATAAAGTGCAAGTTCTTGATTTGGCTTGCAGTGAATAATAGATGCTAGACAGCAGACCGTCTTGCGAAGCGTGGCTTGCCACAACCTGCTGTTTGCCTCTAGGTGAACCCAAAAGCTTAAGCCATTGGGAAGAGGTGGGCAATCCACTTATTCACTTCAACATCTAGCACCTTTTGATAACAGAATAATAGATGGACATTTAAATACTTCTCTACATTGATAGCTAGTTTTGTTGTGAGTATATTTGGTAGCAATGTTATCAGGACGTCCGATTAATCGCGATTAGTCACGACTAATCGTCCTGGACGGTGTTAGCTACTCGACCAGGGCCTCCGACTCGTCCAGACCGTCCAGAAACCTGGTCGTCCGATTAGTCGTCATCCAATCGCGATTAATCGTCCATCCAGGCTGTGTGGTCATCCAGCTAGAGAGTGGGCTTCATCCCAGAGTTGGGCCTAGCTAGCAGTCTTATGTTTTGGCCCAAGCCCATTAGGGTTTCTCTTCTTTCCTACCCCTCACTCCCTCAGCCTCTCACTCGCAAGTCAACAGAACACACGCACTCTTCTCACCTCTCCTGTCCAACTGTAGCAGCCGCCTCCATTGCTGCAGTTCTGCAGCTCCCTCTCCTCCTCTCCTCCCTTCCGGTTCCCAGCTGCTCCTCCCTCCCTTCCAGCTGCCCTCTCTCTCTTCCTTGCGGCTGCTGATGCTTCAAATGTTGCATCTCTTGTTGAGAAGGCCCTAGCAAAACTGTCTCCAAAAATGGTTGCTGAAGCCAAAGATCCCAATAGAAAGGCTAAATCTTGAGACCCTGGATGGAAGTATATTGTATATAACTATATAATATATATATGATATATATCAGTCCCCATATGTAGGGACGACCGGGATGACCAGGGGACTCGTCCAGGGTCAATTAATCATCCTGGACGACGACTAATCGTCATGGACGGTCCCTAGGCGACCAGGCTCGACCAGCCGTCCTGAAAACATTGTTTGGTAGTTAGGATATTGTAATCTCATACTGCCATATGTATCTGGGGAGGGTCAACACAAAAGGGTCAATGCAAATATCCCATGTGTTATATGCAATCTACTTCTCTTTAATTCGATGTTAGGGTTCGGCAGTGATGACTTGCAGCTGGTGGGGTTTGGGTTTGCCGTTTCGGCCATGCTTCTGATGTTAGGGGTTTTGCTGATTTTCCTTAAATTAACAATGCAAGTGTTAGGTTTTCGGGCCCGGTTTTCCTTATAAACTAAAGGCAGAGCTCCTGTCAATTGGGTTAAAAAAAAGTATATAGATTATACATACCAAGTATTTTACCAACTCAACAAACATGGAGTAGAGATCTGGCAGGGCACGCATGTTCAAATCTGCAATAACTTTGTCCTCAGAGATGCATTTTTCAACTTCTGCAAATATCTTATTTATGACCCTGAAAGCACATAAATAAACACCATCAAGTAGGCCATGGATCAGTAAATTATTTCTTCAGAGTTTAATAGATGAGATGTAGGAGGGACCTTTTCTCTGGTTCGCCCTGTACAAGGTCATTGATGATATTCTTAAATGATGCATAACATTCCTCAATTGCACACTTAAAATAATAATCATTCTCAAGCCTCTTTTTCAGATCTCGGTCTTTGCCATTGCTATCTTTAGCCATGTCAACTGCTATCGGGATCTGACATTCATGATGTTAACAACAGGTCAACCCTTTTTAACTTACAAACAAAATATGAATGAACATTGCCTCTAACATGATGTAATACAAAGAATAAAGTCATAAAAATTAAAAAGCAGATAATAACCTTGCTAGCAAGTAAAAATGGAGGCCACTGCATGACACCAAGGGCCTGATCAGACACATAAGGAACAAGTAGCAGCTCCTTCTCCCTAAATAAAAAAATGTGGGCATCAACTTAGGTCAGGAAAAACAAATCGAGCTGGAAATTAAGTTTACCATATAATCCAATCACCTGTTGTCTATAAGATCTTCATCTCGAAAGCTGGTGACAATTTCATTCCACATTTGTGCAAACCTTGCTGCTATATTCTCCTTGTCTGCATGTTCCATCTAAAAAGTAGCATCAATAACAAAAAGATATACACAGAATTAGCAATCAAGCCATTTGAAGTTTGCAGAAATATATTAAGAGTACAAATGGCACCTCTTTGAAACGATTGTGTAAGTAAGACCTCAGACCTTTCTTCCTTTTTGTATCAGATGTTTCAACAGGAATTAGGCATGAGTTAAAGGCTAAAGGTATTGAATCAAAGCGAGATCGCAGCATCCCCAGTGTACGAATCTGTCTCACCCAAAAAAATGAAAGGTTTGCTTTTTATCAAATGTTTCAACCAAAATTAGATGCACATAAGAGGCTAAAGGTATTGAATTAAACAAAGTCACCACACCCAGTGTCTGAATCTGTCTCTTCAAAAAATGAAAGGTAAATGTGATAGAATTCTTTGCAAAACTGCAATTAGTCATTTGAAGTACACAAAATCATTGTGTAATCAGAAAGTTATAGATCTATTCAGGGTAATCTATCACTTTCTAGATATCTTTTTGAGTTACTCCTGACCCCTGAACTTATTGAGCACATTCCGTTCACCAGAATTAGTTAAACGGACAGCAAGAAATCCCTTATCAGGGTTAGTCAGAGACTCACAAGTACTAGGATTTACTGCATGGGTAAGAGTCTAATAAAGACACTTCCTAAATTGATGTGTTGTTACTTCCTATATTCGCTAGATAATTTCTGCCAAAAGATCATTTGTACCATAAAGAAATCTGAAAATAAATCTTTTGTGCACGATTCGTATGTAGAAAAAAGTCAACAAGAAAAATACCTCTCCAAGTCGTTGGAAAGCACCGTAAATTCCACCAAGCAGAGTGGAGAAGATTGTATACCAAATTTGTGTATCCATGAAATATACCTGTAAAGAAAACAAAAATGCATGAAAATCAATGTCGTCCTCCTACACTGCTCAAGTCCACATAATACACATTTATTTAATAGGAGACAAACAATTTAACTTCCTGTTTTCAGGAGAAAACAATATGTGTGGTCATAAGAAGACCTTAAATTCTCGAGAAAAGCAAAGGAGAAGGTCCTACCAGAATGATTGGGGCCCAAAGTGCAATAACAACACCGATGTTGCTCTTTTCTGCACAATAAACATTGGTATCGGTACAATTGAATGAGCACGAAATATTGTTCGAAAAACATACATACCTCTTGGGAAAAATTCATGCCACCGGAAAGTACGTATGGGGGTCTTCATGATAACCTTGGTGGGTTCAACAAGAGGTTTGATCTATAGGAACAAACATAACTGAGTTGGAGACATAGTTCATTCAAACACATATGTGTTTGAAATAGTAAATAACAATTAGTTCAATTTTCTCTGACGGGCTTACACGACAAGGGCCATTTACAGCTATGAACATGGAATTGGCCAACATTTATTTATTGATAGTTCATGCAAATGCATGGGCAAGCACATACCATATATACATATGGATTTAGTGTAGTTACTATTACTAAGCCGTTCAATAGGCCTGTTCTTCTGATCTCATATCTTTCCAGTGCAATGATGGAACAACATATATTTAGGGACAGAGAGAATAATGGCTTTCACAATTTAGGCATGTGAGGACTGAGGTTGAATAACTGCAGCTTCAATTTTTTCTGAAGGAAAATCAACTAAGCATGTTGCATCCACTAACCACCAGACTTCTGCAACACACTACCTCAAAGTCAAACATCACTAATAACCTGTAAAAGATGTTTTATGATCAAAAAACCTGTAACAGATGCAACATGGGCAGCATTTTTAAGCCATGTTAATATGTAACAGTTTTGTCTACTAACAATATAGAAAATGTGTTATTTAAAGGCACATATATCATGCTCTATCTTAAGAATATGAAAGTGAACTTCAATGTACTGGTTATGTGAATCTTCAAAAAATGACAAATAGTAACTAATAGTAGATATGAATATATGAAATGACTACAGACGACTTCAATTTGAAGGCACATGTATAGTCGCATGTTTGGCTACCAAATACATCGTATTGACTTCGTTGAATTGATGATTAATGAAACAAACCATGGCAAAATAAAATTGTGTGTAGAACTACCTCCACATAGTAGCTAAATGCAAACTTTATCAAGAGAAGAGCAATCCAGAACATGGTGTACCTAAAAATACAAATCAAGATCATTGTGTTAAATTAAAAGATAATAAACTGGTACCTATCTTTCTTGTTGGAGTATGTATTAAGCCCATAAGGCTAAGGCCCATGAGGCCCATGTATGGAACCTATATAGCTACCCCTCTAGGGTTAGCCCTAATCAATAGAGTCTAAAGTTCCAACATGGTAATCAGAGCTTAGGTTAGGGTTAGGGTTCCAGCCGCCACCAGCAGCCATGGCAGAGCCGCCGGCGCCGCCACCGCCTGGCCAGCCGCCGCCGCCCTTCTCCCTCTTCTCTACCTCCCTCCACCCCTCCTCCTCCCCCTCCTGCCATCAGCAGCTGCCGTATCCGCCCGGTTTTGGCGCCGCCGCCGCGAACCGCGCCATCGCCGCCACCTCTGGGGCTGAGCGCGCAGCCGCCACCATGCGCGCGCGGGAGGACGCCGCCGCCGCAGCGGTCCGCTCTGCCGCCGTCGCGAGCGCGCGGGAGGAAGCTGCCACCGCCGCCTCCAGGGAGATCGCCGCCGTCCTGACGGCGGCCCGGCCTGGACGCGGAAGGGGCCGATCCGGCCCTCATGGCCGCGCAGGCGGCCGCCGGTGCTGCCACCGCAGCCATTGGCCGCCGCGCCGCCTCCCTGACCGCCGATCCCGCCTCCCTGACCACCGATCTGGCTGCGGAGGAGGCTTTCTCGGAGGAGACCGCCGCAGCAGCTGCCACCGCCACCGCCAGGGCCGCCCTCAGGGAGGAGCCGCCTGCGGCCACGGCTGGAGCGACCCTGCTCGCTGCGGCCCAGGCAGCCGCTGCTCGGGCAGCCCAGGCCGCCGACGCCGAAGTTGCCGCTGCCCGGGAGGCTGCAGCCGCCGCCATGGCGGCTACTGCAGCCCGCACTGCCGCCGCTCGGGCCCTCACAACCCCCGGTCTGGGGATGTACCAGGCCAGCCCACCTCCTGGAGCCCCTGGATCCGCCTTCTCCAACGCCCTCACCGCTGCCCGGACCGCCCTCGTCGCCCGGCAGGCCCGCGTGCAGGCAGCAGCCGCCGCCTTGGAGCGCGAGCGTGAGGCGGCCGACGCCCTGGGACGCCAGGTTGCTGAGGCGGAGCACTTCCTTGGCGCTCCTGCCTCCCACGACGCCGGGGACGTCTCCACTGGCTCGATGGCCCACCGCGTGCCCCACAACGCGGCCCTCTGGCACGACCTAGCCCATCCTGCGGTTGTGCAGCTCCACTATCAGGCCGGGGGCGTCCAAAACATCAAGCTCCTCGTCCCGGTCGTCCTCGAGCCCGCGTCACCGTCCTACGCCCGCTGGCGGGACCTGATGCTGCTCACCCTCCGCCGCTACGCACTCGACGACCACGTCCTCACCGACGCCTCGGTCGTGGTGCGGACCCCTGCGTGGCTGCGCCTCGACAGCATCGTCCTCTCCTGGATCGCAGGGACGATCTCCCTCGAACTCCACGACCTCGTCCGCAACACCACCGACGCCCGCCAGGCCTGGCTCGGCCTCGCGCAGCAGTTCCTGGGCAACGCTGAGGCCCGGGCCCTTCGGCTGGACGCAGCCTTCCGCAACTTCGCCCAGGGCGATCTCTCTGTTGGCGAGTACTGCCGCCGGATGAAGGGCATGGCGGACTCCCTCGGCGACCTCGGCTGGCCCGTGGAGGACCGTTTCCTGGTCCTCAACGTCCTTCGCGGGCTCAGCGACCGCTACGCCACCCTCCGGTCGCTGATCACCAGGATGCGGCCGCTGCCGACCTTCCTGGAGATCCGCGACGACCTGGCCCTGGAGGAGCTCACTCAGGGCTTCCAGCCGGGCTCCACCGCCACTTCGGGGACCTCGACTGCACTGGCCGCCACTCCGCCACGTCCCCCAGCTCCACAGCCGCCGCCTTCTCACGGCTCTCCCTCCCACGGGCCGAGCGGGGGTGGGGGAGGCCGTGGTGGTCGCCGTCGTCGGGGCGGTCGTGGTGGAGGTGGTCGCGGTGATGGTGGGGGCCGTGGGAGTAACACCACCACACCGCCACCACAGGGTGCTCCCTGGCCATCATTCCACAACCCGTGGTCAGGGCGCATCTCCATGTGGCCGTTCCAGGCCCCCGGTGGTGACCCTCGCTCGTCGGCCTCCTCCCTACTCGCCGGTGCTCCTCCGGGGTTCCAGTCGGGGTCTCAGTGGACCACACCCTCCGGTTTCGCTGCTGCTCCGCCTGGGCTCCCTCTGGCGTCCTCGTGGGCAGCACCTTCCGGCTGGGACCAGGCGGCCCTGGCGCACTCCTTCAGCACCATGGGCCTGACCCCCCCTATCGGTCCGCAGTGGGTCGCTGACTCCGGGGCCACCTACCACACCACTCCAAACCCCGGTATACTCTCTTCTGCTCATCCTCCTTCTTCCTCTCTTCCTTCGTCCATCATGGTGGCGAATGGTTCGTGCATTCCTGTCACATCTGTGGGTACCGCCGGTGCTCATGGCTCCTTTCGTCTTTCTAATGTTCTTGTTGCCCCGTCCATGGTTCACAATCTCCTTTCTATTCGTCGGTTTACAGCTGACAATTCCTGTTCTGTGGAGTTTGACTCTTCTGGTCTTACTGTGAAGGATTTGGCTTCCCGGCGTCCTCTGCTCCGATGTGACAGCATCGGGCCCCTTTACACGCTCTGCTTCCCGACGTCGGCCTCTTCTTCACCGGCGTCACTTTTGTCAGCTGCCTTCGCCACCACCACTCCTTCCACTACCTGGCACCAGCGTCTCGGTCATCCTGGACGTGATGCCATGATACAGCTCAGTCGTAGTTCAGACATTCCTTATACTCGAGCTCACGATGAGCCTTTGTGTCATGCGTGCCAAATGGGCCGACATGTTCGCCTTCCTTTTTCTAGTTCTTCTCATGCGGCTCACTTTTTTGACCTTGTACATTGTGACCTATGGACATCTCCTGTAATCAGTATTTCTGGTTATAAATACTATCTTGTGGTGGTCGATGATTTTTCTCATTATTCTTGGACTTTCCCGCTTCGGTTGAAGTCGGATGCTTTCCCCACCATTCTTCACTTTTTCGCTTGGGTGTCCACTCAGTTCGGCCTCACCATTAAGGCCGTTCAGTGCGACAATGGCCGTGAGTTTGATAACTCCGCCTCGCGCGCTTTCTTCCTCGCTCGCGGTGTCCAGCTGCGTATGTCTTGTTCGTACACCTCATCTCAGAACGGCAAGGCTGAGCGCATGATCCGCACCACCAACGACACCATGCGCACCCTTCTCCTCCAGGCGTCTCTCCCTGCTCGCTTTTGGGCTGAGAGCCTTCACACTTCCACTTACCTTATTAATCGCCTCCCTTCCGCTGCCTGCCCAGCTCCCACCCCACACCATGCTCTTTTCGGTACCCCTCCTCGGTATGACCACCTCAGAGTCTTCGGGTGTGCGTGTTTCCCTAACACTGCAGCCACCACTCCTCATAAGCTGGCGCCCCGATCCACTCTCTGTGTCTTCCTTGGGTACTCCCCGGATCACAAGGGATACCGCTGCTACGACCTCACCTCCCGTCGGGTCCTCATCTCTCGCCATGTGGTGTTTGATGAGTCTGTCTTCCCCTACTCCGCTGCCTCTCCTTCCCCATCCACCCCTGAGCCTGACGCCTCCTTCTTGTTTCCTGCTGACCAGGTGGTTGAGCCACCATTTCAGTTGTCTCCTGCAGGCCGGGTGGGAGCACCGTCCGCCGCGTCGCCCGTCCCGGTGCCGGCCGCGAAGCCCCGTCCGTTGGCCCCGGCACCGCCACCGCCGGCCCCTGCGCCACCGGCGCGCTTTGCGCAGCCGGTGCGTGTCTACCAGCGCCGTGCCGCTGCGGGCCCTGCTTCGTCGGCCCCGGCACAGCCACCGCCGGCCCCTGTACCACCTGCTCGGTTTGCCCAACCGGTGCAGGTCTACCAGCGGCGTGCCCGTCCGGTGACACCTCCGTCTGCTCCAGAGACGCCTGCCTCGGCGGCCTCTTCTCCGCCGGCTACGCCGACTCCGCCGCCGCGGCCACCGGCGGCCCGTGTTGAGCAGCTGGTGTACCACCCGCCGCTCCTCCACCGACACTCGCGTCATGTTCACCCCATGGTGACGCGGCACGCGGCTGGTACCCTGCCGCCCCGGGCTCTTGCGGCGGTGCCCGGGGACTCCACGGTCTCTCCGGTGCCTTCTTCCGTCCGCGAGGCGCTATCGGATCCTCAATGGCGCCGTGCGATGGAAGAGGAGTACGCGGCTCTCCTCGCCAACCAGACCTGGGATCTGGTGCCCCGTCCGCCAGGCTCCAACGTCGTCACCGGCAAGTGGATCTGGACCCACAAGCGCCGGGCTGATGGCACTCTCGAGCGGTATAAGGCTCGATGGGTACTTCGAGGGTTCACTCAGCGGCCCGGCATCGACTACGATGAGACCTTCAGTCCAGTGGTGAAGCCAGCTACCGTTCGCACGGTTCTCTCACTGGCTCTCGAGCGCTCCTGGCCAATACATCAGCTGGATGTCAAGAATGCCTTTCTCCATGGCACTCTGACTGAGACGGTCTACTGCAGCCAGCCGGCAGGGTTTGTTGACTCTACTCGCCCTGACTTGGTCTGCCGCCTGAACAAGTCGCTCTATGGTCTCAAGCAGGCGCCCCGGGCTTGGTACTCTCGGTTTGCCTCCTACCTGCAGACTCTTGGGTTCACGGAGGCTAAGTCTGACACCTCCCTGTTCATCTTCCACCATGGGGATGAGACTGCATACCTGCTCCTATATGTCGATGACATTGTCCTCACAGCCTCCAGTAAGACTCTGCTCCAGAGTATCATTGCCTCTCTGCAGAGGGAATTTGCTATGAAGGATCTTGGAGTGCTCCATCACTTCCTCGGCGTCACTGTTGAGCCCCGACCTTCAGGCTTGTTCCTCCACCAGCGCCAGTTTGCTTGTGACATACTGGAGCGAGCAGGCATGGCTGACTGCAAGCCCTGCACCACCCCGGTCGACACTCAGGGCAAGCTGTCAGAGGTGGAGGGTCCGCTGCTTGGGCCCCAGGACTCCACCGCCTACCGGAGTCTTGCTGGCGCGCTCCAGTACCTCACCTTCACTCGGCCGGACATCACCTACGCCGTGCAGCAGCTGTGCCTCCACATGCATGCTCCGCGGGAACCTCACCTTGCCGCTATGAAGCGGCTTCTCCGGTACCTCCGCGGCACCATCGGCTACGGACTGCTTCTCAGCAGGTCCTCCTCCGCCGACCTGGTGGTCTACACCGACGCTGACTGGGCGGGCTGCCCGGACACCCGCCGGTCCACCTCCGGCTACGCTGTCTTCCTCGGCAGCAACCTTGTCTCTTGGTCATCCAAGCGACAGCCGGTGGTCTCTCGCTCCAGTACCGAGGCCGAGTACCGCGCCGTGGCTAACGGCGTGGCTGAGGCAGCTTGGCTCCGCTAGCTTCTGGCTGAGCTGCACCGCCCTCTCGCCAGGAGCTCCCTCGTCTACTGCGACAACGTCAGCGCCGTCTACCTCTCCACCAACCCCGTCCAACACCAGCGCACCAAGCATGTGGAGATCGACCTGCACTTCGTCCGCGACTTTGTGGCCATCGGTGCCGTCCGAGTCCTGCACGTCCCGACGACTTCGCAGTTTGCGGATATCTTCACCAAGGGCCTCCCTTCCTCGACCTTCTCCGAGTTTCGATCCAGTCTCAACGTCACCAGTGGCTAGTTGTGGCTGCGGGGGGGTTCGTGTGTGTGTGATGTACTTCTTTGTACTTCTTTCTGGTCCAGTCTTGAAACTCCGTTGCGCCGGTAGTTCAGACTGCGGGGGGTGTTGGAGTATGTATTAAACCCATAAGGCTAAGGCCCATGAGGCCCATGTATGGAACCTATATAGCTACCCCTCTAGGGTTAGCCCTAATCAATAGAGTCTAAAGTTCCAACATTTCTAATTAAAATAGTTTTGCTAAATAAGTTGCATTCATGTACAAGCACACAAAAAAACATGTATTCTTACATGAAAAGTGAGAAAGCACTTTCATGCATCCCCCTACCAACAAACAGACGAGGCTGCACGAAGACACACAACATTAGTTCATGATGTTCAACTATAAATCAGCATTATAAAAAACTTCTACATTAGTTCCAACATAGAAACTAATAAGTAAAACAATGTTAATTACCTAAAAGTAAAATACCCCAAAAGGTATCTTTCAAAACACAAAAGGTTATTTAAGTAAAAATATACAATTCTAAGTTAGTATCCATCATCTTGGTCGCTGTATTTTTTTTCTCGAATATGCAGGAGAGCTTGCGCATCATTATATTAAATAGGAGTCTAAGAAGACTCATAAAGCCCATTAGGGCATGATTTTACATGAATGACTAGTCGGGAAAAGAATAAACTTCGATTAGCAACCTAAACACCACACTATGGCAAATATGTCTAAGACCTTTAACCCCAGCGATACACCACAATTTTGCCTCACCCCTAATTTCTTGCATGAGAGCATTAACATTAGGTGAGGTCCCTTCAAAGACACAGGCATTCCTATGTTTCCAAACCCACCATGCCACCATCACCACTAAAGAATTGAAACCCTTGTGGCGATGCTTTTCAATTTGCTGCAATGTGTAGCACCACCACTCAATGAAACTTGGAACATCCTATATGTCTTTCAAAAAATTGCAACTGAAAGAAAACTGGCAAATGAAACATATTTTCTTCAAGGGTCAAGATAATGTTCAGGTAAAAAAGATATTTTTTCTGTAGTACATAGGAGAACTGATATCATTGTACTAAGAGACAAAAACTAGTCCAAACACAAAGGTTCAGGTAACATAATATAAAACCTGGTACACTAAAGTGAAATGATAATTCAGAATTAAGGGATGGGTAGTGTAATTTATTAAAATTTCAAGTTCACCTGAGACCACCACATGATAAATCTCACAAGCTTGAAGTCTGAACTTTCAAGGCTCCGGCGTAGAAATGGAAGAAGAAAAAGAATAGCAGAAAGCATACTGGGTGACAAATATATGACTACTGAAACAACAAATAGTGGCGGGTGGTTTCGACCATTTCCAAACCAGCTTTTGATGATTCTGATAATTCCAATTGGATTTTCCCAGGTGTAAGCATATGTAACTGGCAGTAGTACCACCCACAAGGCTGCCATTGTGAATTTTAGAACATATCTCAGCTTAACTGCAAATTCCATTGTTCTCCTGGCCTTCCAATTAAAGATAATATCAAGTGTAGCTGTAAATAACAGAGGGAGTTATTCAAAATAGAGCTGATTTCGAACACTATGTAATAATTATGGCAGGATGGTACAACCGGTTTATGTTCAGTGAAAGATCTTATTACTTCACTACTAGCTCGGGCAAATAAAAATTTGTGTTCTATATATTTTAATAATTACAGAAAATCTTCATCTTCTTATCTTATTACCACCATGATTATCTACTAGAGTGACAAGCTGACAAAAGGCTGAGATAAGCAAAAACAAAAAAGTGACTTGTCAACCAGGACTAACAATGTTGTAATTACTATTGTAACGTTCTTGCCAGTTTGTGGGTTTTAAATATATTCCCAAGATGCTACAACACTAAAGAACAAAGTTCGAAAAATGATAAGAATGTTGAATCTTCTATGGTTCTTCAGCCTAATATGCAAATGCAAGTAGTACAAAGGATATCAGAACCAACAATAATGGATTTGTGTATGTAATATGGCATAGTATAAATGCCTATCATCCCATGTGGGCTTTCATTTGATATCTTATCGGCATGGAAAAGCACACATATAATATGTCAAACTTAAAAAAAATTATGAAAAATAACCCTGACTAAGAAAAATAGAATGTTTTCTCCAAAGGAGGTTCCAAAAAACAATATAACTGGGGAACATCAAGACATTTTACTAGATCAATGCCAAGTTTACAAACCTTGTCCAAGATTTAGTATAGCAGAAGTGATAAAGATACTCAAAACCTTCTTGAAAACAGCATAATCAAAAATACTGGCTAGTGAACCTCCATCCCAAGCGAGAATTATCATAACCTACATGAAACAATCAAAACATAGATTAAAAACCTTAAATAATAGATTAGCTATAGAACATCCAACTAAGATGTTAAGTACCTTCCTGTAGAGTATTTATTAATAAAATGCAAGCCTTCAAATGTCCAAAATAATGCAACAAATGTTATTGCAGAACAAGATGAATATAAATAAATACCTGAAGAGCTAAAATAAAGAAGCTCCACAGTCTGTCAAAACTTCTGAATATGTGCCAAAATGAACGTAGTTCAACGAAGTTGACCTTTCCCTTCTGTTTGCTGATCCTTGTGCTCTGAACAGCTCATTACATTAAATGTTGCTAACCCAACAAAAACACGAGCATACCATGAAGATATATGCTAAATTCCTAAGATAAAAAACATAATCCAACTCACTTCATTTCTTTCATCAGGTTGACAAAAGAAGTCAGCATCAGCTCGCATAGGCCAACCAAGCCGAAAGCAGTCAGCAGACCTGAAATTTAACAATATAAAATCTAGAGAGCAAGCAAATAAACTAAGAAAAAACTAGTACCAGAAGTACTCATTAAGATCATCATAGTTTCTCCACTCAGAATGATTCCCTTTCTCTCTTTTGCTCCTTTCAGCTTCCTGAAAGTTGTAGTGAAAAACTGAAATTTTGTACCGGAAGAAGCATAAAGCTCAAGCGATGCAATTGAATAACAGTCAAGAGCTGAGAGCAAACCACCTTTGCTATGGTATGGTAAATCGGTGTAACAACTTTCTTCAGAAAGGCTTCTTTCTCACCACCATAGGCCGGCTTCACATATTCACCCGTCAAGGCACTGACATTTCCAGCTAACATACCATACATTTCAAATGCCATCTATGACAATAACCAGAACTGTCAGGACTATCCTTGCTATGCTTTTAACATCCAAGACAAGTACTCAAAACAAATGTATGACTCATGCATTTTTCTTAAGAACAAATTCGTAGCCTTCTTAATTCACCTATTGAACTCTGGGAGCATTCCATGGATACAATATTAAGTTTTTGCATAAAACTCGATAGGGTCTATTATGTCTGCACATAATAGACCGCATAGTTACAGTAGATTGTGCCAAAGTTTTAATATTAGCTAATTTTCAAATGATCATACTTACCAAATTAGTTACATGAATGAACGCATCTAGTTGATGCTGCTCAAGTGTTCGAAAGTTAACTATTCATTCCTAGGAACTTTTCTTAAGTATTGATCTTAATATGCTTATTTATTTAAGAAAGAAAAAATGAGTTAATGTAAGGGAGTTCATATTTTGTTCAGATCATACATGGTGATATATGTAGCAAATGCATTCTGGCATCAATCGCAAGTTTGCAGCTTCACCCCAAATGAGAAGGTACAAACCCATATACAGTAATTTTCGTTGTTGCATCTCCTGCTGAATTGTTGGCAACCTGTTATCAAGTAAGACGGAACAAAGAATAAACAATGGGAAGGGATAAAGCAATGTACAACAGGTTTTACTTCCTTTTTTTTAGAGATAGTACTACTTTGGTTTTCAACTTTAGTATTTGGTATTAGTGCTTAATTTTCCTACTTGTTAATCAATGACAGACAAAAACAACTAATGCTTATGCCCCAAAAGAGTACTTTAAAACAACCTTCACTATGCGTTAGAATGAGCTAACTTTTGCTGATATAAAGCACATTTTTTAAAGAACGTGCTATGCATGTGTTTCATTAAGAGGGGAAACAACCCACAGAAGTATAGTACCAAAAAAAACAGGAAACAGACCAGCACACAAAGTGCCTAGGATGACAGAAAACATAGAGAGAGGAGACAAGAAAGAAAGAAAAACAGATCTAAAGGATCCCATTGTTGTGGTAGGATAGGATAGGATTAATTTCCACCACTATTTCTAGGATTGCTAGAGATTCAAGCCACTGAACAGCCCGCGAGGCTCAATACAAATCCAGTATTTGCAATATTCATATTCCCACTGTTAGGAAGGATCGAACTCTACTTTCCAGATGGGAAAAGGCCCAAACATACACATGGGCACTTATGCATAGCATAGAGGCCCTTATACAAAGAGATATACAAACACAACACTATACATGTAACACCCACATGGTATAGAATCGGCATCATTCCTAAGCTTTGTTATCAACTACTCCATCCGTTCCAAATTATAAGACATTTTGGCTTTTCTAGATACATTGCTTTTATCATGTATCTAGACAAAAGCTATGTATCTAGAAAAGCCAAAACATCTTATAATTTGAAATAGAGGGAATAGTTGATAGGACATTATCCTCGCAAAAAAAAAGATATTAACTATGACAAAAACATGAACACACAAGTATATCAGATATGTGCATTATGTCTATTAAAAAATTGCATCCTTGCTTAGTTATAGAGATTCAGTTCATGAAGTAGAGGTTCAATAACATAAGAGAAAAACCATCTCCCAAATACAATTATTTTAAGAACTAAAGTCATGTAAAATGAGATATACCACTAGATATTGTTTGCCATATTGCGCAGATACTACAGTGGCAAAATCATGCTTCAGCAAATTGTTTGCTCTTGCACATTGTAAATTTTGCTTCAGAAGAATCAATGCATTTTTTTCAACATCCACCAACACCATATACTACATGGAAAATTTCCCTTCTTTACTGGAAATGAGCTTCGCAAGAAAATGTTAATGTCATATCCAGGGTCTTTAGGTCAGCTTTCTTATTCTTTTCTTTCCTACTATGCTGGACAGGACTGGTAGCATATTTGTAACCTTAATTTTGTTCTAATGCTTGTGAGGGCTGTAACCCTTTTCGCTGGGTTCTGTGGATGCTTATTATATTTTTATTGTACTATAAATACTTATATAATACAACATAACATAATATAACATGCTTTTGCACTAATTCTTAGGATGGCAAAGCAGCACAAGTGCAAACAAACAACCAAAGCTGTGCAGGTACAAAACAAACAGTAAGATGGCAAGAGGTCCTTAAGACAGTCACCAGAGGCTGCTCTTGCGACCAAGATATTTGCACCATTTCTTGTAATTCTTAAACAATCTTTTCATCACATCATTCAGTGCATTGTCATCCAACTGCAACAAGAATCATGTAAAGGAAGTGGTAAGTTTCAGAGAAAATAAAAAGAACATCAGCAGGAACAAAAAAAACATAATGTTGTGAAACAAGAAGAAAAGTAAGAATTTTTAAACCAGATTAACCTAGTGGTTGAATATTTACAGAAGAAAACCTTGGATTGTTGATCAGTCTTCGGATTTCTTCGTATATGTATGTTAGCAAGAAGTAAAATCAAATGTTCCCTCTGATTTGAAACACTATCTGTCTGCATGTCAGAAGTTGACAAAATATTAAAGAACAGAAAGTAAATTGGCTAAAGCCAACATAAACAATATAAATCATACAATAACCAACAAAAACGTAGATTGCCTTTCCTGAAAGCCAAACATAGCTTGCAGCCAATCCAAGAGGTCCTCATTAACTTTATGCTCATAAGTTTTAGGCCATGGAAGACCTCTTGTATTGCGAAGAGCAGAAGCAGCAGCTTGGATCTTAGAGGTTGACAAAACAAAAGGTACTTCATTTGTTCATCCTTAAATTGATAGGATAATAACTATGACAAAGAGGAAAGAGTACCAAAAATAACCTCAGGAAATTTCATGATTGCCTGATTGCCACTGTCTGGATCAAGAGGGAGAATGTTAAAAGGGAGATAGATCTTTGTTTTCTCTTTAACCTTATCAGCAGCTTCCAAGATCTAATAAAGACATATAAAATCTGTAAGACTGTAATGACTATCACTTGCATAGGGGCAATATCCATATAACTTATTGTTGAACTGCAAAAACTGCAAAGGGAAGCAAAAGTTGGTTGATTACTATGTTATACCTCATGGTCAACTTCAACAGCATGTTGTTGTGTAACTGCTTTTAAAACTTCAAACAGAACAGCAGCAGTCTGGTAGGCTTTGGTTAGTTGGGCACTGCATGAATGAAGTAAATCCCTCAGCAACAACATTGATGGACAAGGAGAATATGGAATTAAAGGAAACATAGCATGCATACCGATCCACTTGGTCGGAAGCATTCTGAAGTGCTTGAATATATTTCTTGTAGTAGTGATGATAGAAGGTCTGTATTTCCCGTGCATCACTCTTTTGCCCCCTTCCCATCAAGGTGGGCTCATTCTCCTAACAAAGCAATAATCAGGAGGTAATAAATGTATATTAGATAAAAGTTCCCTTTTTTTCTTGACAAGGAACTATACAGTTGGCTAAACATCACATGGATTTTTGCTTTATAATACCGAAACCAGACATTTTTAGCTTTCCAAATTTTCCAATGAGACGGTATTTCAAGTGACTGTTGTCAACACAATAACATATTCATTTGCAAGATCATGGTTCATGGAAACAGTGCCATTATTAGCACAGAAACACACAGAGACAGATTGGTAGTGCAGATGTGACAATTACAGAATGAACATAGATGCAAACAGCCACTGACTAGAAGCACTATTTCAAACTCGTACCCTTTCAAGCCGCTGTAGAAGAGCTGTTTTGAACTGTCGGACACCACGACCACTTGACGTCGGATCTAACCTGTGAGCCTTTTCGAATGCGTAGAACCGGCCTATCAATTATTGCAGATATACACATTAATTAATATGACTGAAAACAGTACTTAGGATAACATTTTTAACCATGTTCTTTTAATGGGTTTTTATTTCTGAAAATTGTGGTGTCCCATAGGTGGAAGTGGAACAGTGAAGGATAGCGTACAGAGATAGGCGACGCGAGGGTTGGCCGTCTCAACCCTATTGGCAACACGGAGGATGGGCGCAATGTCAACAAGCGACGATGGCACCACCTCACTGTCAAACATGGGCTCACCAAAGTTCACAGCAGTCTGCGTCCTCTGGATGCGGCGACCCCCTGGCGGCTGCATCGTCCCTCCCCGAGACAGTGTCCGTGACAAGGACGTCATCTCGATGACTTGCAGCCACCTCCCTAAACCTTGAGGTGAATCCAGCATGTGAAATGGTTTCAGAACCCACCGTAAGTCTGTAATCAGTAAATGACAGAGATGTATGTAGTACCTTGCTGTCAGTCGGTACAACAATTTGATGCTGCTGAGACGAATCAAGTCAGGCACTTCAACCAACCCCCTGGAATGGAGGCCCCGTTTTAAAGCTACGCAGCTAGCCCATGCTTGAAGATTCAGAAATCCAGCACAGAGCTTTTGGTGGCGCGCGCATGCAGCGCTCAAGAACCTGGCAACATGATCAGAGACACCAATAAAGCAACTGTACATAGTAATCATCTGCCGATTAAAAAAAACAAAAAGGCACTACTAGGTTGGTAGAATCTTCTAGAACTTAGCCTCGTCGCATAACACGAGTACACGACCCAAACACAATCGCGGTCGTAGGTTGAGAAATTTCACTATTCAGTTGAGAGTCGAGAAAATTCAGAAGCCTCGTCCCAATCCCATTGTTGCGTAGAAAGGGCCGCAACCACGCCCCGCTCTCGGGAGCACAACACAACTACGCGGCCCGCGGAACACCACGGAGCCATGCGTCAGTCAGAGACCAAACATGATTCCGTCAGTTCCTCGCAACGCAGCAAGGCAGAGGATGAGGAGGAACCGAACTAGCTACAACCTTCCGCGATAGCAGTAATGAGAGACAAGGCGAGAGAGGAGCGGTTTTCCGCACCTCGCGCACGTGGAGTCGTGGACACACGGGACGCGCACCAATCCGCCGGGACTGGAGCGAAAACCACCGCGACCGACGTACGGCCGCCGACGCGCGAGAGCCGCCTCGAGGCAACCGCCGGCGGGAGGTCCTGGAGGTACGGCGGCGAGCTGGTCAGCGGTTACCTCCGCGCGGGGGAGGTGATCGTCGCGG
Source organism: Saccharum hybrid cultivar R570 (assembly GCA_038087645.1). NCBI lineage: Eukaryota > Viridiplantae > Streptophyta > Magnoliopsida > Poales > Poaceae > Saccharum > Saccharum hybrid cultivar. The sequence goes on along the minus strand of JAQSUU010000012.1, from coordinate 35,279,328 downwards.
TCGAGGCGAGGCCGACGAGAGGTTTTTGGCCTGGGGGGTACTGCGATGGGCCGTTGGGAGGGAGGGAGGGGCGGAAGTGGGAAGACGACACCGCGAAGCTGAGGGGGCGGGTGATCAGGGCCGGAAACTGGGCTCCTGCCACCGGACCTGCAGGAGCAGCCTGCAGAGGAGACTGGAGACGCCGAGGCCGTGGACTGGCGGGGTGCGTGCGCGAGGCGGTTTCGGCGGAGGCGCGCGTGAAAAGGCGGGTGGGCTTCGCGTCGTCGTCAAGCGATCGGGGGGTGGCGTCCTCCGCGATCTGCGAGGGCTGCGCAGCGCAGCGGCACACCGCACGGCAGCTGCAGGGCACGTTACCGATCGCGGTCTGCTACACTAGTGGAACCTCTTCACCTACCGATACCATCATCATCATAACTGAATCTGAGGAGGTTTTAATTTTGTGCTCGTATAGTATGCATCGCTATCCGTTCCGTTCCAGAGTGGGTTTCCTTTGGGGCAGAGGCGTGTGCAGCTAGCCTAACCGCCCAATTTGCTCGACGAGCAACAGGATGGACGGCTGAAGATGACCTGCTGATGACACACACACGGAAATTAACGAAAATGAAATGTCGATTTTATCGTAACTGCTTCGTCATCATGCGGAGAAGCGTCGTGTCGTGATGAATGGGCTAAGCGCGCGCCAGAAAGAAAGGTGCCGATATAACTTCTGGACGGCGACCGTGATGTGTGCTTTGCGCTATGGCCTGTGGCTATGCAAATCAGTCAAGCTAGCTAGCACAGAGTATATAAATTAAAAGAAGTCGTCGGTATAACTGGCACGGCCTGCATGAGGTGGCAACTTCGCACCGGGCAGGACGACGAAGACCCAAAATCTCCTCCGCCCTGCTGGATGGTCAGTCCCTTCGTTACTTGCTGTACTCCAGTAGTGTGGTCTGGCCTTACTTCAGTGGTATTGATATTCTTGCATTGATTTGGTGGCAGGGCGGCCTTTGCTGCTTCTTTTAGCAATCTCTCACAAGGCTGGAATGGACCCGCGGAGTCTTTCTCTGTTGCATTCTTGCACATCGCAGGCTCCTTTTGGGGATCTGAAGCACTGAAGTAATCAACCACCGGTAGCTAGCTAGGGTCATGACTCACGATCAGGTCGCTTCAATTTGGCCGCCAATTGCTCGGATGGATAAAACTACCCATCTCGAGTCTACTCCTGCTCCCTATCTTTCATTGTGGAATGGAATGTACAGTATATGTTACTGGAGCATTACATATTCGCGTTCTCCAACAAAAAAGAATATCACGGGGCACAAACTTATCGTTTTAGTACTGTCATTATCATGTTAGGATCAGTATCAATGAACAATCTACTGTAACACTTCATGCAGACAGCAAACTCCATATAAAGATTCGACATGAATAGACAGGTTCATTGTCCCACGGCTAGCTTGCTAATCCTCCGTCTATACCTATATAATCTATACATATCTAATATAAAAGAGCAAACTGATTCTTCCATCTATTTTCAAATTGTCTTCGCCAATCTTTTGATTTGTATTTGATCTAAACTCCCAACCGTACTCATAAGAGTTAGAACTACATTCGTTTGAGTGTGCAACGACGTAATAGAGTCTGATTTTAATACATATTGGAACAAATGATGTGACCGTTATACAAATCTTCGACCACAAGACGTCAAGTGACCACGCAACAAGGGTGTACATTCTGTTGTAACACAGAGACACATGTGCTAGTATACTACTAATTGTCTGTGTATGTTTTTTGCAATTTGTTTTAGTTGAGGAGGTGTGCTAGATCAAATCTTTTGCTGTCCAAAGCTCCGAACAGATAGGGTGTGTTTGGTTTGAGGATAAGAGTGAATGGGATATGGTCATTCATGGATTTCGGGATACGGATATCCATATTGTCTGTTTGGTTGGATGGATGGGACAAGTCATTTTTTCTGTTTGGGTGGATGGATGAGATTGCAGGGGATGAGAATACTTGACTAATTACATCTATTATTTAAAATAATAACAACTAATTATACCCTAATAAATATGCACTGACACTAATCTTGTCATTATAATCACTAATTTAAAATAAAAATATGTTAATTAGCACTATACTACTCTAATGTCACACAAAACATGCGCTAATCAACATGTGAATATCCTCATCCATCAGATTTTTTTAGGGTCAGGATATCCAGCATCTACCCAGAATATTTCCTGTTGTGAATATCCAGATTTAGCTTATCCATCCAACCAAAAGCCCTGTATCATGAATATCCATGTCCCATGCATGGATATCACACCCATACTTATCCAAAAGAGTAGTCTTTCTTCGTTCTCGATCGATCGAATAGCGTGTCTCCAGTACCCGCCAGTGGAATTACGCCAGACTGCTCTTGCTCGGGTTCTCGGTATGTACGACCAATCACTTGGTGCTGCAAAATTCTCAATCGTGAATGTGACACTTGTTTCGTCAGCTTAGTATATGCATGGCTAGGGCTTGTCCATACACGAAGGCATCACACTCATGATTTCGACCCGGTAGTAAACACCTAACAAGATTATAATAAACTCTCCGTTCGGCAAGAACGCAAAATAGAATATGCTCCGTAGAATCTAAACTTTTACCAAGAGTCCGGTGACCGGTCCTACGTACGATGCTGTGCTAACCTTCCATGGAGGAGAAAGCACCAGGAATCAACAACAAAATATATATATATATATATATATATATATATATATATATATATATATATATATATATATATATATATATATGCGTGATGCGAGTGGTGTACATCAACTTCCGTATAACACCCGGCCCCTCAATACCGTCATATCAGCCGTCCATGCTGCGGCGATGGATCTGCGATTCGCGAACTCGTGGGCATGGCATGGTCGTCCACGCTGCGGCGCCGTGCGGGAGGAGCAACGAAGCATCGGTCAGGATGCATGGACGGCATCGAAGGCGTGGGGGTGGTGCTGATGTGCGTCACGTCTAGAGATGGCAGCGGTTCGGGTTCGGGTCGGATACCCGCGGGTTTCGGGTCCTGCGGTTTCGGGTTTGGGGATGGTTTCTCACCCACGGTTTTCGGTTTCGGTTTCGGGTTTAGTTTCGGGTTTGGTTTTTTACCCGTGGATATCCAATGGATATCCGAAATAAATCATTTGGAATTAAAACTCATGTTTTATAATATGCTAATAATAACTTGTTTACTTAGATTATTAAATCTATTCAAAATTGACTCATGAAAATATTTATTATTTATTGCCTCTTATTTATACATGTGAATATGTGTATATTTATCCGCGGGTTTCGGGTATCCGTTCGGTTTTTGGGTATCCGCGGGTTTGGTTTTGGTGATGGATTTTCACCCGAATCGGTTTTCGGTTCGGGTTCGGTTTTCGATTTTGGGTTTCGGTTTTGGGTGCATGGAGACTCCACTCGATCCGAACCCGACCCGTTGCCATCCCTAATCACGTCACGTCACGTGTCCAGGAATCATTCCGGTTGACTCCACCGGCCAGGGTCTCTAGTAACCGCTGCAAAGCGTCGGGCAGCCTTGCTTTGCTTGCAGAAGCCGAGGGGAGGGATCGCGGATCAGCAGGAGACGTCGACCGGCCCGCCCAAAGACGGGACGTCGGGACCCGACCCAACCCAACCCCAACCTCCTCCGGTGGGTTGGGTGGGGAGGATAGGCAAGGCTCAGCTTCGCCCGACGCGACGTGAAAGCTGCGAGAGAGCGGCGCGGCGTCTGTCTCCGGCCGGTGGTGCCGCCTCACGTTCTCGATCCGACACTGCAGTTGTAGTTGTAGCATGGCCAGTGTGCCATCCGGTGAAACGCCGAATCGTGTGGCTCTTTCGGTGTGGAACAACCCCGTGTCCCAATGGCCAGCCGGCCGGAAGGGAGCAATGATTTTTCTCGGACTACCACCAGGATCGTCCGGACGATCGAGTGCGCCAACTGTATGTAACTTTGGCGAAAGCTACGTGTTAGTGGTATCTGTACTCTATAATCTTGTCATGTGTGGATTAGTAGTGTAGCCATAGGGACGAACCGACGTCGTTTCTTGCTTTGCTTTAGGTGGCGACTGCGAACACAAGGTTGACAAATACCCTTGTGTGTTCGTTTTGTGATGAGTGATTGTCAATGTGATTCACGAAGTAGGTTGAGTGGTAACTAACCCTACCTTGGCGAAAGCTTTGTGTGCGACATGTCTCTTGGCTTGTGTTGTGCAGGTGTGGAGCACAGAGACGGTAGCCGACGGCGAGGTGAAGGTCAAGGAGGACGTGCCGTGCCAATGGACCTGAGGGGTGAAGGACGGACGTGAGGCTTGGACCGAGGGACCCGGAGGCCGGGTGGCTAGCCGCGCTGGCTGACACTTGGGACATCGACAAGCACGAGGAGACATGGGAGTGACCGTGTTGACCGTGGAGGTGACACGCGTCGGATGGCGGGGGATGCGTATGGAGTACGCTACTCGCGGAGCGGTTTGATGGTTTGGGCCTCAAAACCATCGGTGGCGGGTTTACGGGTTTGGGCATCAAAACCCGGGCGGAGGTTCCGAGGAGGAACGGACGGCACGTGGCGGCATCGGGGAGTTCACGTCGAGGCGAAGCTACCGGTGAGGAGGTGCGGTGGCTGTCGGATCAACATGAAGACCGGGTTGGACCTCTACGCCCTTGAGCTTATTGGTTTAGCTTTTATGTATCTAGGGGCATTTAGAGGAATGTAAAATAGCCCTGTTATATAGAGGATGGCAGCCCCCTTGCCTCCTCACCTCTCTCCCACTCCTTCATTCCCCCTTCTACCTAGGGTTTCATTTTCTACTTCTTGAGAGAGGTTTACAACTGAAATTCATGGTTGTGTAATCTGTGACTTTGCCGTTGGAAGAGAGGCCTTAACCTGTCGGTGTCCTCTAGACGTGGAGATATGTAGTGGCTGTGTTCGTGACTTTTGTTTTCGCGAGTTACTGTTCACCAGTTTTTCCCCTCTTAGATTTGTGCTCGATTTGAATTTTTCTGTGAGATTTGTTTGGACCGGTTGATGCTTTGACGAGTGATGAACAATTCTACCAAGTGATTTCAATCAATTCCACTTGTGCATCAAGATCCAAGCCGATCTTCATTTTAGAGGAAAAACTTATTCTTGCTCGAATCTCTTCGATTTACGGAGTTCCGGTTCAAATTGGGTGATGATCTTTTGGGAGTAGCTCGACATCTCTGTTGTGATCCTCCGTGCCAAATTTGGGAACCAATCATGGGATTTTGGATCGGATTTTGGGGTTTCCTGCGGCAGCTCCTTTTCTGTTTCTGAGTTCGGTTCTTGTGTGTTCTTCTGCCCGTTCATCAGGTGCAGCGATCCAGTTTTGCAACATCGTCACTATCAACGCCAGGTGCTTAGTCACTATGCGGGCTTGTTTTGAGCAGTGATTGCTGTGAGTGCTCATGGTTGGCTGCTAGCTTTTCTCCATATGTTCTTGCGCTGTGAGTCTGCTTCGTGGTGTCAGGTTCTTTGCTGCATATCGTGGTGCACCAGGTCTCCATCGAGATTACCGGTCCTATCACCGGTCACCACCATCAGGCCTGGACGCCGGTCGGCTTAGTGCCCAACGCCGGCAAGCAGGCCCGCATCCATTCCTGCCGCAGCGTTGATTTTCGTTCGTTTCTATTTTCGTAGCGCGTGCAGACCCGCGATCCTACTCTCCTTTCCTCTGTGCGTGATTTGAATAGAACAAGGGCAGCCAATCTGCTTTTCGCTGCCTGGTTCAATTTTCTCTTCTCTGTGCGTGATGCTTCTAGGCTCGGTTCAGTGCAGTATCTCTCCAGGCAATTGCAGCAGCCTGTTCTTTGACTATTAAATGTTTTTGATTGGTCTGTGACATAGGTCCTTCATCTGTGAATTACTTCAAGCATTAATTGGTCAATCATTGGAGTATTGGATTATTTCTCCTTGCTTGGATTAGTACTCACGGTGGAGAGCTAAGATCATTTCTATTTCTGGTTGCAAGCTTGAGTATTCCTAGCACATTTGTTCAGCTTGCTATTTCTCTAGCCGTTTGCGTATTTGAGTTCCGAATTAAGTTTCGTCTGTCGCGTTGGGTTTCTACCCTTCTGAGAAATTTATCTAGGTGCTCTTTTCATCCGTTGGCTTGAGTAATTTAGTTTTGGAAACTCGCTTGTGTTTGGTGGTGATTTGGGACAACGGCCGAAAATATTTCGTAAGAAAATTTACGGCTCCCATTCACCCCCCTCTGGTCGCCATTTTCGGTCCTTCAATTGGTATCGGAGCCGGTTAAGGATCATTCCACCTTAATCGGTCCGTGATCCACGAAGGCGACATGGAGCGTGGTTTCGGCAAACCACCGTTCTTCGATGGAACAAATTATCCCTATTGAAAGATTCGCATGTCCGCGCATCTCCAGGGGATTGATTGGTTTGTTTGGGAGATTTGTGAGGATGCTACTTACGTTGTGCTTGAACCCCGTGCTCGTGTCACGCAAGATCAAAAAGATCAGCACAACGCTAATAGCAGAGCTCGCGCAGTTCTGTTCTTGAGTCTTTCGCTTCAGGAGTTCGAGAGAGTCTCTGATTGTACTACTGCTCGAGAGATCTGGGTGAGGCTTCAGAGCTATCACGAGGGGACCGCACAGGTCAAAACCAGACTCTACGAGACGTACAAGAGGGAGTACGAGAACTTCACTCAGCTTGATGGCGAGTCCATCGATGCCATGTTTTCTCGCTTTCAGACCATCGTCAACAAGATGCGAGCAAACAAGACACAGTTACCTTATGATGATCATGAGAGGGCACTCAAGCTTCTATATGCCCTAGATCAGAAGGTATGAGATGTGAAGGTGACCGCCATCATTGAGTCTTCGGGGTATGAGACCCTCACTGTGGATGAGCTTTTCAGCAAGCTCAAGTCCACCGAGATCGATTACCAGACCCAAGCCAAGCTGAAGAATCCCTCTGCACCGACTATGGCCTTGGTCTCAGGTAATGGCTCAAGTTCTTTAGCTAACCCTTCACAGATGTCTTTTGCCTTGTCTTCTTTGGTGTCTGTCACAGAGGAGCATATGGAGAGTCTTGGGGACGACGAGCTGGCGTTGATCATCAGTCGGTTCTCGTGGTTTCACAACAACCGCTTGAATCGCCGGCGTGGTGGTGGTCCGAAGGAAGGATGCTACGACTGTGGAGATCCCGACCACTTCGTCGCCCACTGCCCCAAGAAGAACAAGCACTCCTTCAACAAGTACGACTCTAGCAAGCGCAAGGACAAGCGTGAGTACACCTCCAAGCACAAGTCGAACGAAGGATTCAACAAGGAGGCGCTGAAGAAGAAGTACTTCAAGAAGGCCAAGGCTCAAGAGCGTGCCTTCCTCGCCTCCCTTAGCGACCTCGACAATGACACCGACGACGACCGGTCTTCTTCTCCCTCGAGCGATGATGAGTCTGAGAAGAGACGTGAGGACAAGTTGACCGGGCTTTGCTTCGTCGCTAAGTCCATCCACGGAGGCTATTGCACCATGGCTGTGGATGAAGGTGTGAAGCCCAACAAGGACGTGCTTCCCGGCGACGATGACTCTACCGAGGTAAAACCCTCCGTCGATGCTCTTATTGCCGAGCTTGATATCATGACCGATACTTTGATGAGTCAAGATAAGTTGCTAAAACGTGCTGCTCGTGAGAGGAAAGAGTTTAAGGACAAGCTAGAAGTTGTGGAGAAAGAGCTTGAGGAAGCTAAGAAGCTTGTTGTTCATGTGTCTGACGAGGTTGAGTGCGATGAATGTGCTGTTCATATGACTAACTTTTCTGAGTTGCAATCTAAGTATGCTGCCTTGTTAGATGAGAACGATGAGCTGAAGGCTAGGTGTAGCTTGTTGGGTGCGTGCAAGTCTTGTTCAGGCTTGCAATCTGAGCTGGCAGAGAAGAATGCCAAGATCCTTGCTCTTGAGAAGGCCAGTTCAGATAGCACGGTTGTTGAGTGTGCACGTTGTGAGAGCTTGGTGTTGGAGCTTGAGTCTTGCAGGCATGACAAGATGAGATCCGAGGAAGACAACACATATCTTCGGTCCATCTTGAATTGGGTATCTTGTAGTGAGCCGCAGTTGGGCATGATGATGAGCCAGTTCAGACAGGGAACTGAGACATCGGGAGTAGGCTTTGCTCTAGGTGGGAAGGGTAAAAATGTCTATGGCAAAGTTGGTGAGTTCAGTGGTTTGAGCCCAAGTGAGAAACCTTCCACTACTCCTAAATTGATCAAGATCAATCCACCTAAGCCTACCGAACCCACTGTGAAAGATGGAGTGTTTGAAGAACCTCCAAGAGCTCCACCCCAGAAACAAGTTTGGGTTCCAAAACCGAACCATCTCAGAAACCCACTTGATACTCTACCAAACATCTCTGAGGATCCCCTTCCTAAAGCCAAAAAGCTACCAAGAGTGAACCATACCCACAAGAGAGTGAGCCAACAACCACCTAAGAGAGAGGTGAGGTATCACTATGACTATTGCCATAGGGATGGTCACCTTGTTGAGTTTTGCTTCAGGAGGAAGAGAGATGAGCGGCGGGAGTATGAGTTGAACAACCGGAACATGTACCGTTCGCCCCATGGCGTACATGTGCCTCCTGTTCAGAGGCGCAATGCTAGGCCAAGAGGTGTAATACCTCAAGGTGCTAGGCCTCAGGTTGCTAGACCACGCGGTGGTCATGGTGGTCGTGCCCGACGTGGTTCAGATCATGATCAATATGACTTTGGATCTCGTGACAGTGGCTTTCAGTCCTACAGCTCTAGCGGACCACGTTTTCCCTCATGTGGTGCCCGTTTTCCTAAAATGGGATATGGCATGTTTGGTGTTTTTCCTAACACTTTTCCAGGGCAAATGATCCAACACTGGTATCATTCACAGTTTACTAACCCCAGTGTTGTGCCATTTGCTCATCCTATGTCTTTCTATTGATGCAGGATGGAGGTCTGGAGAACACATGGCTCATTGATTCCGGATGTTCGCGCCACATGACCGGAAGTTCCAAATGGTTCTCCAGCCTCGACCCCGTGCAATGTAAGGAGTACATCACATTCGGGGATAATAGCAAAGGTAAAGTGCTTTCTCGTGGGACCATTCGGGTCAATGAGAGTTTTGTCTTGAAGGATGTTGCTTTGGTTTCAAACTTGCATTTCAACTTGCTTTCTGTTTCGCAACTCCTTCAAGATGGCTTTAAAGTGCGCTTTAAGACCGGCTTGTCTCGAGTTCTTGACTCTCAGGGAAATCTTGTTTGCCAGATTGTTCCTTTTGGCCGTGTCTTTCGAGCTGATTTTTCTCATTCCTTTGGCTCTTCTCAATGTTTGGTGGCCGGATCCTCCTCTGAGCTTTGGAAGTGGCATAGGAGACTTGGTCACTTGAGCTTTGACTTACTAGCTAGGTTGAGCTCACTTGATCTAATCCGAGGATTGCCCAAGTTGAAATTTGAGAAGGATTTGGTGTGTCACCCTTGTCGTCACGGGAAGATGGTTGCCGCTTCTCACTCACCTGTGAATCAAGTCATGACCAAGGAACCTAGTGAGCTACTTCACATGGACACAGTTGGTCCATCTCGGGTTCGGTCAGAGGGTGGGAAGTGGTACGTTCTAGTGATCGTGGACGATTTTTCTCGCTACTCTTGGGTGTTTTTCATGGAGGGTAAGGATAAGGCTTTTTCACATGCTCGAGATTTGATTCTTCGGTTGCAAAATGAGTTCCCTAAAAATGCCATGAGAGCGATTCACAGTGACAATGGCATAGAATTCAAGAATACTCACTTTGAAACCTTTTGTGCTTCTTTGAGCCTTGAGCATCAGTTTTCCTCTCCCTATGTCCCTCAGCAAAATGGTGTTGTTGAGCGTAAGAATTGGACCCTTGTTGAGATGGACAGGACGATGCTCGATGAGCATAGGACTCCTAGGAGATATTGGGCCGAAGCGATCAACACCGCGTGTCATGTTTCTAATCGCATCTTTCTTCGAGCCTTCATGAAGAAAACTTCTTATGAGCTGCGATTCGGTCGACTACCCAAGGTGAGCCACTTTTGAGTGTTTGGATACAGATGTTTCATTCTGAAACAAGGTAATTTAGATAAATTTGAGTCTCGATCCTCGGATGGTGTCTTTCTTGGTTATGCTTTACATTCTCATACATATCGAGTACTTAATCTTGAAACTAACCGAGTCATAGAGACTTGTGAAGTCACTTTCGACGAGACCATACCTTGTTCTATTCCTGTCTTTGAAAGTGCAGGTGATCAGGAGATTGGTGAGAGCATCTTCGTTGAGGAGAATAAGGAAGATGCTAATTGGGGAGATGCAGAGCTGACCTCTTCGGTTGTTCCAGTCGAGTCTACGACAACTACTTCAACTCATGGACCAGATCCATCTTCTTCCACTACATGGGGTCTGCACGAGCCGCCTCCTCAGCCTATGTCGGTTGCACCTGAGGAGGCCCCAACAGCTGTTGAGGGGGAGGCGACATCTTTGAGGGAAGCCCCTCGGCACATCCAGCGTTGTCACCCGCCTCAAACCATGATCAACGACATCAGTCGGCGTGTTACACGCTCAAGGTCATATGAAATATCACATTTCGCTCATTCTGCTTTTGTCGCCAATTTTGAGCCACAAAATGTTGGACACGTACTTTCTAATCCCGATTGGGTCAATGCTATGCACGAGGAGTTACAAAACTTTGAGAGGAATGAAGTCTGGGTCTTAGTTCCACCTCCACCTGAGTGTCACCCTATAGGTACAAAATGGGTTTTCAAGAACAAGCAAAGTGAGGATGGAGTGGTGGTGAGGAATAAGGCTAGGCTAGTGGTTCAGGGGTTTTGTCAGAAAGAGGGAGTAGACTTTAAAGAAACCTTTGCTCCTGTGGCCCTTATCGAGGCTATAAGGATGCTCTTAGCTTATGCAGTTTCGAAAGGGTTCAAACTGTATCAAATGGATGTGAAGAGCGCCTTTTTGAACGGGTACATAGAGGAAGAGGTGTATGTAAGACAACCCCCTGGCTTTGAAAATCCCAAGTATCCCAACCATGTTTACAAACTCCACAAAGCCTTGTATGGATTGAAACAAGCCCCGAGAGCCTGGTATGAGCGTTTGAAAGCCTTCTTGCTTGCTAAGGGCTTTAAGATGGGGTCTATAGATAAAACTTTATTTCTCCTCAAGCAAGGCACTGACACACTTTTAGTTCAGATTTACGTGGATGATATCATTTTGGTGGTTCCTCTCACGCTCTTGTTGCAAAGTTTTCTGAGACTATGAGCAGGGAATTCGAGATGAGCATGATGAGTGAGTTGACATTCTTCCTCGGGCTACAAATCAAGCAAACACGTGAAGGAACATTCGTGCACCAAGGCAAGTACACCAAGAATCTTCTGAGGAAGTTTGATATGGGTGAGGCCAAGCCTCTTTCGACGCCCATGTCGACCACGACGGCCCTGGACGAAGACAAGGAAGGAGAAGCTGTGGACCAGAAGGAGTACCGAAGCATGATCGGATCGTTGCTGTACCTGACAGCAACGAGACCGGACATCCAGTTCGCGGTCTGCTTGTGCGCGCGCTTTCAGTCTTCACCGCGCACATCGCATCGTCAAGCCGTCAAGCGGATCATGAGGTACCTTCGGTTCACACCCGAATTTGGTCTTTGGTTTTTGGCTTCCTCCTCTCTTTCTCTTTGCGGTTACTCTGATGCGGATTATGCTGGCTGTCGTACTGAGAGAAAGTCCACTTCTGGGACTTGTCAGTTTCTTGGGTCTTCACTTGTGTCTTGGTCCTCTCGCAAGCAGTCCACTGTAGCCCAATCCACCACAGAAGCTGAGTATGTTGCTGCTGCTGCTTGCTGTTCCCAGTTGCTTTGGATGGTTGCTACTTTGCGAGACTATGGCTTAGAATTTAAGTGAGTGCCTTTGTTCTGTGATAGCACCAGTGCCATTTGTGTAGCCAAAAACCCTGTTCTTCACTCCAAAACCAAGCACATAGAGGTTCGTTTTCACTTCTTGCGAGACCACTATGAGAAAGGGGATATTGACCTTATTCATGTTGACACCCACAACCAACTCGCAGATATCTTCACTAAACCCCTTGACCAAACCCAGTTTGCTCGCTTGCGAGGAGAGCTTGGGGTTTGTTATCCTTTTTAGAAGAGGGATGTTTGTGGTTCTTGTACATTACTTTTTGGTTTTGTTTTTAGTTTAGCTTTTGATTTTGCTTTTGTATCATATTTGCATATCATATCATCATGTATCATATTGCATCTTGAGCTTCATCCTTATAGTAGCTAGATTGATACTATGCTCTTGTTGGGGATGTTATGGATATATATGATGTGCTTTGCTTAGGCTCACCTTGATCTCTTGATATGAGCTAAAATGCCATTTTTTTAATTGTGAACTTGAATAACACTTAAAGAAACTTGAAACATGTTCACCACTACTTTGTGGCAACTAGCATGTATAGGTGTGTCGAGAACCCTTTTGCTTCATATATATGTTTAGTTGCTACGACTCATACCTTGAGTTACACACTTGCTTGAGAAACTTGAAATTGTGCTAAAACTTGAAAAATAAGGTATGAAAAGATCGGGACGGGTCTTTGCTATCCCATGTCAGAGTATCGAGACAGCTCCCTATTGCACTTAAGGGTGAACTTGAGCTCTGTAATGGATACCGAGATCATTGTCTTAAGCTTCTGATTGCTTTTGGCATAGGCTTGAAATGATCGATAAGTCAGGTTTTGATGGCATCGATAACCTCCCGCACACATTTGTTTGACAAACTTTGGTGATAAGCTGCATAACTCCAATAAAATTCAATTGATTGAAAATTTGATCAAATCATAAGTTTGTCTCATGACATGATATGTGAACTTTGTTTGGGGTAGTTCACTTAGCATACATGTGTAGCACAAGGTTGATCTCCTATCTATATTTACTATGTGCTCATTTGGTGCTGGACCCTCTTTTAAATTGCTCAAACTTGATCAAACTTGCTAAAATGCCTTGTTTCATCTCATTTGGTCATTTTGAGCATTTGCTAGCACTTGTATTTGTTGTTATATATACATGACAGCATCAGCTAGAGCATCTTTTCAATCTACTTGCTATAATCTTGAAGCTTCTGTATTTGTGCATTTCTGCATTCATAGCATGTTTTGAGGGGGAGTTGTAATCCTTGGGCTCTAGCTTGATAAGTGCATGTGTCAACAAGGGGGAGAGATATGTCACACTCACCATGTTAACAAGGGGGATAAGTTATCAACAAGGGAGAGAAGTCTCTATTTCGTGCATTCATTTGAGAGAGATTGCATTTGTTCAGGAGGAGTTGCATTTGAGTTGCTTTTGCTAGATGTGTTGAGCCTTTGCCTCTTCTGGAGGGTCTAGCAGGTTCTCTTTTTCGAGCTTTGCTAGTGGTGTTGAGCCCGTTGCCTCTTCTTGAGGGCTAGCTTTGTTTTACTTGGTTGCGTCGAGCCGTTGCCCATGTCTTTGGGGACCAAGTTTTTGCTTATTTTAAATGACCTGTTTCGGCTTTTCTTTGGCTTTTGGTCATTTGGTTGAGCTCTTTGTTTTCTCTTCTTCTCTTTTTTTCTTTTTCTCAAGCTGTTCGTGTATTGGTGTTGACAATGCACTCATCAAGGGGGAGATTGCGAACACAAGGTTGACAAGTACCCTTGTGTGTTCGTTTTGTGATGAGTGATTGTCAATGTGATCCACGAAGTATGTTGAGTGGTGACTAACCCTACCTTGGCGAAAGCTTTGTATACGACATGTCTCTTGGCTTGTGTTGTGCACGTGTGGAGCACAGAGACGGTAGCCGACGGCGAGGTGAAGTTCAAGGAGGACGTGCCGTGCCGATGGACCTGAGGGATGAAGGACGAACGTGAGGCTTGGACCGAGGGACCCGGAGGCCGGGTGGCTAGCCGCGCTGGCTGACACTTGGGACATCGACAAGCACAAGGAGACATGGGAGTGACTGTGTTGACCGTTGAGGTGACACGCGTCGGATGGCGGGGGACGCGTATGGAGTACGCTACTCGCGGAGCGGTTTGATGGTTTGGGCCTCAAAACCATCGGTGGCGGGTTTACGGGTTTGGGCCTCAAAACCCGGGCGGAGGTTCCGAGGAGGAACGGACGGCACGTGGCGGCATCGGGGAGTTCGCGTCGAGGCGAAGCTACCGGTGAGGAGGTGCGGTGGCCGTCGGATCAACATGAAGACCGGATTGGACCTCTACGCCCTTGGGCTTATTGGTTTAGCTTTTATGTATCTAGGGGCATTTAGAGGAATGTAAAATAGCCCTGTTATATAGAGGATGGCAGCCCCCTTGCCTCCTCACCTCTCTCCCACTCCTTCATTCCCCCTTCTACCTAGGGTTTCATTTTCTACTTCTTGAGAGAGGTTTACAACTGAAATTCATGGTTATGTAATCTGTGACTTTGCCGTTGGAAGAGAGGCCTTAACCTCTCGGTGTCCTCTAGACGTGGAGATATGTAGTTGCTGTGTTCGTGACTTTTGTTTTCGCGAGTTACTGTTCACCAATTTTTTCCCTCTTCTTGATTTGTGCTCGATTTGAATTTTTCTGTGAGATTTGTTTGGACCGGTTGATGCTTTGACGAGTGATGAACAATTCTACCAAGTGATTTCAATCAATTTCACTTGTGCATCAAGATCCAAGCCGATCTTCATTTTGGAGGAAAAACTTGTTCTTGCTCGAATCTCTTCGATTTACGGAGTTCCAGTTCAAATTGGGTGATGATCTTCTGGGAGTAGCTCGACATCTCTGTTGTGATCCTCTGTGCCAAATTTGGGAACCAATCATGGGATTTTGGATCGGATTTTGGGGTTTCCTGCGGCAGCTCCTTTTCTGTTTCTGAGTTCGGTTCTTGTGTGTTCTTCTGCTCGTTCATCAGGTGCAGCGATCCAGTTTTGCAACAACGTCACTATCAACGCCAGGTGCTTAGTCACTATGCGGGCTTGTTTTGAGCAGTGATTGTTGTGAGTGCTCATGGTTGGCTGCTAGCTTTTCTCCATCTGTTCTTGCGCTATGAGTCTGCTTCGTGGTGTCAGGTTCTTTGCTGCATATCGTGGTGCACCAGGTCTCGATCGAGATTACCGGTCCTATCACCGGTCACCACCATCAGGCCTGGACGCCGGTCGGCTTAGTGCCCAGCGCCGGCAAGCAGACCCGCATCCATTCCTGCCGCAGCGTTGATTTTCGTTCGTTTCTATTTTCGTAGCGCGTGCAGACCCGCGATCCTGCTCTCCTTTCCTCTGTGCGTGATTTGAGCAGAACAGGGGCAGCCAATCTGCTTTTCGCTGCCTGGTTCAGTTTTCTCTTCTCTGTGCGTGATGCTTCTAGGCTTGGTTCAGTGCAGTATCTCTCCAGGCAATTGCAGCAGCCTGTTCTTTGACTATTAAATGTTTTTGATTGGTCTGTGACATAGGTCCTTCATCTGTGAATTACTTCAAGCATTAATTGATCAATCATTGGAGTATTGGATTATTTCTCCTTGCTTGGATTAGTACTCACGGTGGAGAGCTAAGATCATTTCTGTTTCTGGTTGCAAGCTTGAGTATTCCTAGCACATTTGTTCAACTTGCTATTTCTCTAGCCGTTTGCGTATTTGAGTTCCGAATTAAGTTTCATCTGTTGCGTTGGGTTTCTACCCTTCTGAGAAATTTATCTAGGTGCTCTTTTCATCCGTTGGCTTGAGTAATTTAGTTTTGGAAACTCGCTTGTATTTGGTGGTGATTTGGGACAGCGGCCGAAAATATTTCGTAAGAAAATTTACGGCTCCCATTCACCCCCCTCTGGTCGCCGTTTTCGGTCCTTCAGCGACTCAGATTTTTAATCCAGGTGTCACGATCCTTACCAATCCACAAGTCAGGTTCACCGATGGATCAATGCGCCCGATGTAAAGAGAGACCCCACACCACACCAAGGGAAAGATGACTTTGAGTCTTTGTGCTCAGAATAAATGGTTGGCTGTAGAACTGATGAGCCATGCATGTTTTGCTTAGTGAAGGGGGTTTGCTACCTCTTTGCTGAGTGCAGGGATACCAAAAAAAGGGAGGACCGGCTCAATCATTGAACAATGAACCGAACATAATCTGCCTCGACCTTTCGGAGCTGGTCATGTTAAATCAGCTAGTGAAAGCTCGTGCGAAGACGCTAGAGAAGACAAAAAGCAAGCGCTCGCACCTCGCAGAGACGGATTAAGAGGCGGATGAGGAGGATGATCCTGCTCCGTCTTCTGGAAAAAAAAGAGAAGGGATAAGTGATAATAATGAAGAACCTAAAGCGCCTTTGTGTAGCACAATCTGAAGCTGCAAAGCAAAAGCAATGCCGTTGGAGATTGAAACTACAATATCTTTGCGTCTCTAGTGGGTGTCCTTTGCACTGTGGACGCAAGGATCGCGTCACTGCATGAGTTTTCCGGGCAGTGTGTTTGCTGTTCATCCTCAGGTATCAATTTGGGTATCAAGAGTTGAAGAAACAAAGTTTCATACTGCACTAGTCAACCTGGGTGCCCCAGAACAAGGCCGAAATGTAAGAACACAATATGTGGACTGAGCCCACGAGGCCCATTATTTGGTGTAAGATCCAAGCCCAATAATTAACAAGGCCCATTACTGACTGACCGGGTGATGCACACTATCTCAATAATAAGAGAAGTATAAAATATAAAACAGTACACTAAATGGTGTAAGAGGTGTGTAAATCCATTTCTTAGCACAACACAACACTGGTAACATAGTTTGCAAACTTCAATTTACAACGTGGTCGCAGACACGGTGAATCGTCATCAGAGAGAGAAAAAAATCACAAACGAACACAAGGAAAATCACACTGGCAAGTGGCAGGGAATGAGGAACCTGGACTGCACAATAAAGCTAGCAAAGTTGAACCCCCATTCTTCTCTGCCAATTTATTCTGCTATCTGATTCTAAAACGAATGCTCAACCCAACGACGAATTAAATTTTTCAGTAGTCAATCCGAGCACAAAGCTCGACGAGAGAGGAAGTGCCAGCCGGCTTGCATGCGTGGCCGGGTCTGTGTGCTCAGACCATGTCGCTGATGAGCAGGACGTGGTTGGTCCGGTGCCTCTCCACGAACATCTTGGACGCCCCAGCCACCGTCTTCCTCCACGTCTACGAACAAGCAATCCAGAATCAGGCAATGCCCAATGCAACGAGGAATAGAAAAAGAGAAAGGAGAAATCTGAAACACTTGTAGACAGCAAGCAAGTTAGCTAGCTCACCCGCTCCAGCGCAGCGAGGAGGAGGCCGATGCCCGCGGCGTCGTCGGCGCGCGCGCGGCGTGCCTGGGCCTTCCTTGCGGAGGCGGCGGGCGTGGAGGTCGGCAGGAGCAGGCCGGCCCTCCAGTCGGCGGACCCGCCGATGCTCCGCCGCCGCTTGGGCGCCGCCAGCTCCGCCCCCGTGAAGCCCGCGGCCGCAGCCGACGCGTCGGAGTCCCGCGCCGAGAGCCCCGACGCCACGCGGCGGGACGAGCGTTTGCGGCGCGGCGGGGTGACGGCGGGGCGGCGCGCGTCCGGGTCCGCGAACTTGCGGAGGAGCTCGTCCGAGGACGCCCTGCCCACGTGCTGCACCGACACCTGCGGTGGCGGCGGCGTCGCCATCGATGGCTGACGGTGGCAAGAGAGACAGGTGGATGGAGACGAGAGCAGGCGGTGGGCCGGCGAGCGCGGAGGCAAGGGCTGGGTCGAGTGGTGAGGGTGGGATGCGGGGAGGAGAGCCGCGGGAGATCGCGTCGGATTTAAATGCGGGAGTTTTGGTGGGGGACGGGTGGAATATAGCCGTTGGGGAGCGCGGGTGGATCTCACGTGCCCGCGCCCTCGCGACGTTGCCGGACGCGGGTGAGGTGAGGTCTGCATCGGCAGCGCGTCCGCCTGCTGGTCGGACTGACGGGCTGCCGCCTGCCTGATGGGCGGGCTAGTTTTTATTTCTCCCGTGACTAAAAAACGGCCGGAAATCAACAGCCAGCACTTGATGATTCGGGCCGTTAGGAGCGATCACGATCACGCTCGCTCGTGAGTCGTGACGACACACGACAGCGATGGCACGAATGGATGGTGGCCGGATTGGTGAGCAGTGCCATGGAACTTGTTGGTCTCGTCATGGCCTATTGGCCTCACGGGGACAGCTGACAGCAAGCTCACTCCAGGAGTTTGCACTGTACCAGAGTTCTCTCTATTCTTGCGCTCCAGAGCTCAACGGAACGTTTCTGCTAACGTGACATCCAGGTGTGGCAGCTGTAGTATAGGAACGGGACGTGACGTTGCAGACAATGCAGAGTGTTAGCTTGGTTGACTGCCTCCTGTTGGGCGCCCATTCGTGCAGCGCAGTGGAGAAATGATCTTGCAGAGTTGCATCAGCTGTTGTCTCGACTCGAGAGAGGGAATTGGGGACAGGGCTCAGACTGCACTTCTACAACACTGGCTGCATTTGTGGCTTCTCAGTTTCTGCAGTGGCTACTGGCTAGTGAGAGGTGCAACAGGGGTCAGTGGCGGAGCCAGAAACGGACCAGGGGGGGCTAAATAACAGAGGGCAAAAAATTTTTTGCTCGTTGTACACATTACATTGATAAATTTTGCTCGACCTACACAGTACACTAATAGCAGGATTGATATTGATTTCAAAATGCTCAAAGATACATAGAACAATGCATGTCTTCAGACTTCCATAATAACTTAATAAGGATAGAAGATTACCATAATGTCTTCAATCCGGGGTCTTTTTTGTTCAATCCGGCTCTCTCTAGTTTCAGCACTAGCATCTTTCTTAGCATAATACTTTTCCATTCTAGCCTTTTATACCCTAGAAATGAAATGAAATGTTACAAACTATATACTAATATACGTATACTGAATTACTGATGACAATTGACATTCCTCATTCGCACAAAAAAAAGGCATGGGGATCTAGCCATCCGGGGGTTCTCACCGTGGACTCGTGGAGCAGTCCCCTGCCGACCAGTGGACTTGTGGAGCAGTCCTGCCTGCCGTGGAGACCGGAGAAGTGATGGCCGAGCTGCAGCGCCTGGAGGGCCCCAGCTGCTGGGCGGCGCGCCGGCTCGGGCCGCAGGTCGCCGGGAGACAGGCCAGGCAGCCAACGCTGGCCGCAACCGAGACGAGCGGGAGCGCGGGGCCGAGGCCAGGGGGCAGGGCCGCGCGGTGGCCTGCCGGCTGCCGCGGCCGCCTGCCCAGCTGGAGAGGAGAGCCGAGATGGGGCGAGAGCCGAGAGGGGCGACGCGCCGACGCGAGACTGCGAGCGCCGAGCGGTGACAGCGCACACATGTGAGAGGCAGGGCTAGAGTTGAGAGAGTTCGTGGGCTCAGGATGGGCTGATTTCGCATTTTTATGAAGACCTGCTCCCCTGAAATTTGGGCCGCGCCCCGGGCTACAGCCCGGGCAGCCCGGGGCCCATGTCCGCCCCTGACAGGGGTGTTGCTGCTGCAGGCAGTCGCAGAGCTGTTACAACCAAACGGCAAACAGAGGCACCTCGGACCAGCATGTACGAAATGCAGTTATAGCTGTACGAAGTACTATAGATAAAGCTGAAAGCGATAACAACCAGCCCACAGTAAAGTGATGCATTGGCATCATGACGAGTTCAAACCATTTGTACTCTAATCACAAATCACGCGAAAACGGATGGTGTGCTTGTACACTGCTAGCGAGAAAAAGGGCATGCAAAACATCGTTGCTCTTGCAACACAGGAAAAAAATGAATTGGCCAGGATGCGCTTGCATTTGTACAGGCTCCAATATTCAACAACTAGTATGAGGTTTTCTAAGCAGTCTCATCTCAATTGTAATAACAGCACGAAACACAATTGCAATTGTCCGTGACTTTCCGTAAGAAAATAGCAGCAAATGCAGTTATTCAAGGCAGCACCGAACGGTAGCACGGATAAAGTATATACAACTGATGACTAGCCTACAATCCACCTTCTAAGATTTCGCTGCGCCAAAGACCAAACCCACAGTCCAGGTAACAATCGACCCAATAACCCAGGTACAAGAAGGAACACAATGACACCTGCCACAATAGTCAGGACAGGCGGGCCATCTGGAGAACTCGAGCCATCATCACCGGAGCTAGGAGAATCTCTGCCTGAAGCAAATTGGGCTTGCTTGTTGTGCTCCTTCCCAACGCTTATTGCATTCTGAAACCCATGAAATCTTCTTACGAAAGGATTGCAACGCCTGCAGTGTAAAATAGCAACAGTGATACCTAAGAGAATGCAATATGTGTTCCTTGCCATTACTGAATATGAACATGCAAGTTGCAGCGAATAAGTTCCATGATCATTTCCATACATATAAACCTTATATGATCATAATGGCTCAATCAGCCTCCCTATCATGAATCAAATAGCTAACTCAAAGATGCATATATATGCGGTGTCGATGCACATGAAAACATTGTTTTCAAGTCGTCCGATTAATCGCGATTAATCGTCCTGGTTGGTCTCAGGTGACCGATCAGGGGTACTGTCGACCTGTACAAGTCGTCCGATTAATCGCGATTGTCGGTACCAACAGTACGGGGGTACCCACATCCATCGCTAATAAAAAACTAAAACGACTGAAACCGCAATAGAAGGCAGCCCGTCTCGACCGCGTATCCAGTCCGCCTCGTACGAGGCCCGCTCGACGGGGCACCTCGACCGCGCTCCGGCTCCGACTCGTACGAGGCCCGCTTGACGGGGCCTCGACCGCGCCCCATCCCGTACCGCAAGGTACCTCGACGGCGCTCCGACCCGCGCGAGGCTCGTCCGCCCACTGGGAAAAACTCCGACTCGCGTGAGCCCGGGTCGAGCGCCTCGACTCCTTCTCTTTACCTACCCCAGGACAAAAGCCATAGCATTTAATGCGGTTACCTACTACCACATACCGGCGTGGCTGCGACCAGGATCGACGTGGGAACAATGCCCGTGTCAGATCTCACTGTTTTACCGCCCATCCCGTGATGGGAGGTGAAAACCGTCACTGTACCCACCTTACCGCGCAATGTTTACCATCGATCACCCTCGAGGGAGGATAAGACAAGGCCCGTCCTCCGCAATCTCAGGGATTCGGCCTGATCCATCCGATCTCGACCCGGCCTCGACCCAACCCCGACGCTCGACACAGTTCAACGGCAAGGGAAGGACGGTGTGGCACGGCGCTCCAGGTCATTTCGTCGTCTCGTCTCCCACGACGTCATGATGTCCAGGGATGGCTGGCCATTCCCCGAGCACGTCGCCACGGTCAGCTCAACAGGAATCGACAAAACATCACCTCAAGGCTCCCCGTCGTCTTGGCCTCCTCTCGACCTATAAAAGGGCAGGCCAGGGTTCTACAATAGGGGACAACGAAGAAACACAAGAGACAACAGGCAAGACGCCAGATAGAGATCGATATCTCAAGCAATCACCCTTGTCCTCTTTTTCCTTTCTTTGAGACTTGGGCTCGACGCCCTCTCTCGCATGCTTGTAACCCCTACACGAGCACTTCGGTGCAAGGAAATACAAATTTCTCCCCCCCCGCTGGACGTAGGGCCTTCTCTTGCCCGAACCAGGATAAACCCCCGTGTGTTCTCCTTGCATCACCATCCAGGAAAGAGACACACAACATTTACTCGTTGGTTTAGGACCCCCTCGGGCCCGAACACCGACAGTTGGCGCGCCAGGTAGGGGATCGCTGCGTGCCAACGTCGCTTTCTCGCCTTTTTTCCTGGATGGCTGACCCCGAACGCCCTATTCTGTTGGTCACGGTGATCTGGTTCGGGAGTTTGGAGTTCATGTCGCTTGGGTACGGCTACGATATGGTCCTACTTCCACCCAGGCACCCAACCGACGAGGACTACGAGCTCTCCCAGCCCGGGGGAGCGATCCGCCGGTACCGTCGCTCTAGGCGGGCGCGGGCCGCCCGACGACGACGAGCCCGGTACAACCACCGTCTTCACCTCGCGGAGGGTGATGGGATCCCCTGGTCCGGCACCCCCAGCCAGGCGCCAGCCTAGATCTCCTTGTGGAAGGTTTGGGTAGGACGATCTTGACTGAGGGTAACATGTCGACGGAGAATCCCGCCGCTCCCCCGTCCGGTGAGACACCACTGTCCGGAGCATCCATTTCGGCATAGGCAGCAACATCTCCATCACCATTTCCGTTTGGGCTAGACTCGGCTGCCCGGGTGTACGCATCTTCCGTGAGCACTCGCATGAGTGCTTATGAGGAACTCCCCGGGCACCATCTACGCTCCACTCTGGACCTCGTTGCATCCACACCGGCTTCTGATTATCGGGACTCTACGGAGACACCGGAAACAGAGCCCCATGCGACTACTTCTCAACGTCGCAACCCCAGTGACGATTTGCAACGGCCACACATTCCCCCGTCATACTACTACTTTGGCGCTCCTGACTCCGACTCGGCTGACGACACCTATGATCCGACCCGCGAATGCTTCAATATCGATGTTGAAAGCACTTCGGAATCAGAGGACGAAGAGCCAGTCGAAGGAAGGAACACGCCACCTCATGTCGAGCTTTCTGCTGAGCGAGACGATCCTCAGTTCCTTACGGATCAAGGAGCGCAGCTCGAGCATATTCGTGAGTTGCAGGATAGGCTTGACGAGAAACGGGAAAACCTGGATCTACTCCAACAAACCCTCGAGCGTGAGCGTGCGGAACACGCACTTGGTAGGAGAGCTCGCGAAAGAGCTCGCGACGTCAACCGTCGCATCGACAAGGACCGGGTGGTCGATCCCCCGGTTTTCGCTCGAGCCAGCCAAAACGTCGTCGTCGCCGCCATGCTCCTCCGCAACATGTCCGAGCCGTCAAACCCCGACGCCCGTCGGGCTCGAGATGAAATCCGAGAACTCCTTGAGACCGCCGCCATGCAGCAGGCCGAGAGCTCTGCCTCGAGGCGACGCGAGGCAGCCTCGGAGCGGATCATCGAGCCCTCCCGACAGGAGAGAGAAGCCTCGGTTCACCCCGAGCCTGCCCGGTGAAACCGGGTAGCTCCGGCCCCTGTGCCCACCACCAACGACCACGAGCCTCGAGACACCCGTGGTAACATCGTCGAGCGTCGCACGCGCAAAGCACGGTGACGGCGTGCCTCGAGGCTACCACGTCCACAGGGGCGGACACTACGACAGTTCGGAAGATCGTAGCCCTTCACCCGAGCCCCCGGGTCCTCGGGTCTTCAGCAAGGCTATCCGTGAAACGGTGCTCCCGGCTCGGTTTCGCCCCCCCCCCACGACTCTCACCAAGTACAACAGTGAAACCAAACCCGAACTTTGGCTCGCCGATTTTCGCTTGGCGTGTCAGCTGGGCGGGGCCACCGACGACCGGGTCATCATTCGACAACTCCCCCTGTTCCTCTCTGACACCGCCCGAGCCTGGCTCGAGGATCTCCCACCTCGACAGATCCACGATTAGGATGATCTCGTGAGGGTGTTTGAGAGAAATTTCAAGGGGACCTACATGCGCCCCGGCAACTCGTGGGACCTCCGAAGCTGCAAGCAGAAACCAGGTGAATCCCTCCGGGATTACATCTGGCGCTTCTTCCGGCAGCGTACCGAGCTCCCCAACGTTACCGACTCCGACGTAATCACGGCCTTCCTCTCCGGCACCACCTGTAAAGAGTTGGTCCGAGAATTGGGCCGTAACACTCCACTCACTGCCAACGGGTTAATGGACATTGTCACTAACTTCGCCGCCGGTGAGGAGGCGGTTGGTGCAATCTTTGGTGGCGACCCGGAGAGGGGGGAGCAGAAGGTCGACGATCCCGCGAGCTCCACCCGGGGCTCCAAGAGAAACAACCGCAAGAAGAAGAAAGGCTAGCAGGGCAAGCTCGAGGCCCCGGCCGACGAGCTCGTTGCTGCTACCGAGCACAAGAAGCCTCGAGGCCCCCCCTTGCTCAAAGAACCGTGTCCCTACCACAAGGGACTTACTAACCATAACCTCGAAGACTATCATATGCTTCGCAGGTACTTTGGGGGTGCCGGCGTCAAGAAGGACGACAAGGAGGACCCTAAGAGTGACGACAAGGACGGGGAATTCTCCGAGATTCACGACTGCTTCATGATCTACGGAGGGCCCTCAACCCGCCTCTCGGCGCGCCAGCGCAAGCGAGAACGGCGCGAGGTTTTCTTCGTACAAACGGCAGTCCCCCGCTTCCTTGATTGGTCTGCGGTGGCCATCACTTTCGACCGTGACGACCACCTAGACTACGTCCCCAACCCGGGAGTCTATCCGCTTGTTGTTGACCCCGTCATCGTCAACACACGCCTCACCAAGGTGCTCATGGATGGCGGAAGCAGCCTCAATATCATCTACTCCTAGACCCTCGACCTTCTGGGGGTCGAGAGAGCGCGCCTCCAACCTAGCGTCAGGGGCTTCCACGGAGTCGTGCCAGGGAAACGGGCGGAACCCCTCGGACGGGTCGATCTGCCTGTTTGTTTTGGCACACCGGCCAACTTCCGAAAGGAGACTCTCACTTTCGAAGTGGTCGGATTCCGTGGAACGTACCACGCTATCCTGGGGCGCCCATGCTACGTCAGGTTCATGGCAATCCCGAACTACACCTACCTCAACCTCAAGATGTCGGGCCCAAACGGTGTCATCACTGTAGAGCCCTCATATGAACATGCTTACGAGTGCGACGTCGAGTGCGTCGAGCACGGCGAGGCTGTTTTGGAGTCGGCGATCTTGGCTGCAGACCTCGACGGTCTCGCCAATGCGATTCCCGACCCAAAACATCATACCGGCAGCTTCGAGCCCGCCGATGATGTCAAACTCGTACCCCTCGACCCCGCTGATCCCAAGGGAAAGGCGCTAAACATCAGCGCCACCCTCGATCCCAAATAGGAAGCAGTGCTCGTCGACCTTCTCCGCGCAAACGTCGACATCTTTGCGTGGAGTCCCTCGGATATGCCGGACATACCCAGGGAAGTCGCCGAGCACGCCTTGGAGATCCGGGCCGGATCCAAACCGGTGAAGCAACGCCTGCGTCGCTTCGATGAGGAGAAGCGCAGGGTCATCGGCGAGGAGATACATAAACTGTTGGAGGCCGGATTCATCAAGGAGATTCATCATCCCGAGTGGCTAGCTAATCATGTATTAGTTAGAAAAAAGAGTGGGAAATGAAGGATGTGTGTAGACTATACCGGCTTAAATAAAGCATGTCCAAAAGTTCCCTTTCCTTTGCCACGCATTGACCAAATCGTTGATTCCACTACGGGATGTGAAACTCTCTCATTCTTAGATGCATACTCCGGCTACCACCAAATCAAAATGAAGGAGTCCGACCAGCTTGCGACTTCATTCATCACCCCATTCGGCATGTATTGCTACGTTATGATGCCCTTCGGTCTCCGGAACGCGGGGGCTACGTACCAGCGATGCATGCAGCACGTTTTCGGAAAGCACATCGGGTCGACCGTCGAGGCTTATGTCGACGACATCGTTGTCAAAACCAAACAAGCCAACGATCTGGTCAACGACCTCGACGTTGCGTTCAAATGCCTTCGGGCAAAAAACATCAGACTCAATCCAGAGAAATGCGTCTTTGGCGTCCCACGAGGTATGCTTTTAGGGTTCATCGTGTCTAAACGTGGCATCGAGGCCAACCCTGAAAAAATCTCTGCAATAACCAAGATGGGTCCCATCCGAGATCTGAAGGGCGTACAGAGGGTCACAGGTTGCTTGGCGGCACTCAGCCGTTTCATTTCACGCCTCGGCGAAAAAACACTCCCTCTGTACCGTCTCTTGAAGAAATCAGAGCATTTTTTCTGGACCCTTGAGGCTGAAGAGGCTCTCACAAAACTCAAGGCCACACTTTCTAACCCACCAATCCTCGTCCCTCCAACCCCGGGGGAACCACTCCTACTCTATGTCGCCGCGACATCACAAGTAGTCAGTGCTGCCCTGGTTGTCGAACGGGCCGAGGAGGCACATGCCTTGCTCATCCAGAGGCCGGTCTATTTCATTAGCGAGGTCCTCTCAGAAACCAAGATTCGATACCCACAGATCCAGAAACTGCTATACGCCGTCATCCTGACACGGCGCAAGCTCCGACACTACTTCGAGGTTCACCCGATTACTGTGGTTTCTTCTTTCCCCCTGGGAGAGATAGCCCAGAACCGAGAAGCCTCGGGTAGGGTTGCCAAATGGGCAGTCGAACTCATGGGCGAGACCTTGTCCTATGCGCCGCGAAAAGCTATCAAGTCGCAGGTGTTAGCAGATTTCCTGGCTGAGTGGACCGATACCCAACTCCCCCCTGCACAACTTCAGGCGGAGCTATGGAACATGTACTTCGACGGATCATTGATGAAAACGGGAGCAGGCGCGGGTTTGCTCTTCGTCTCACCCCTCGGGGTTCACATGCGCTACGTCATCCGGCTTCATTTTCCTGCGTCTAACAACGTCACCGAATACGAGGCGCTCGTCACGGGATTAAGAATCGCCGTCGAGCTCGGGGTCCGACACCTTGACGTTCGAGGCGACTCCCAACTCGTGATCGATCAGGTCATGAAGAGCTCGAGCTACCGTGACCCCAAGATGGAAGCCTACTGCCAAGAAGTACGACGCCTCGAGGACAAGTTTCACGGCCTCGAGCTCAACCACATCGCACGCAGGTATAATCAGGCCGCCGATGAACTGGCAAAAATCGCGTTCAGTCGAGCTACGGTTCCACCGGACGTTTTCGCAAAAGACCTTCAGCAGCCATCCGTCGACCTCGGGCCAGACGGAGGGGTTGACGGGACGTCACTCGACCCTCCACCTGAGGCAGAAGCCCCCTCGACCGGGGCTGAAGCCATGCAGGTGGAAGACTTGACCCCACCGTCTGACCTCGAGCCTGACTGGCGCGTCCCGTACCTCGACTACCTCAGCCAAGGGACCTCCCCTCGGATAAGACTGAGGCTCGACGGATCGCACGCCGGGCCAAAACCTTTATAATCATGGGCGACAGCAGAGAGCTCTACCGCCGTAGCCCTACTGGTATCCTCCAACGATGCATCACAAATGAGCAAGGTAGGAACCTGCTCAGCGATCTCCACTCGGGGGCTTGCGGTCACCATGCTGCACCTCGAACCCTCGTTGGAAATGCCTTTCGACAAGGATTCTATTGGCCGACCGCGGTCTCCGACGCTGTCAAGCTAGTACGCTCCTGCAAGGGTTGTCAGTACTATGCAAGACGAACCCATCTCCCGGCACATGCCCTGCAAACTATCCCCATCACATGGCCGTTTGCCGTTTGGGGGCTCGACCTTGTCGGACCATTGAAAAGGACAACTGGCGGCTTCACCCACTTGCTCATCGCAATCAACAAATTCTCTAAGTGGATCGAGGCCCGCCCTATCACCAGCATCAGGTCCGAGCAAGCTGTGCTCTTCTTCACCAACATTATTCATCGCTTCGGGGTCCCCAACTGTATCATCACAGACAATGGCACCCAGTTCACTGGCAAAAAGTTTTTGGATTTCTGCGACAGCCACCACATCCGGGTGCTCTGGTCAGCCGTGGCCCATCCAAAAACAAACGGTCAGGTCGAACGTGCCAATGGCATGGTCCTACAAGGCCTGAAGCCCAGAATCTTTGACAAACTAAATAGACATGGCAAAAGATGAGCTGCCGAGCTACCCTCGGTCATGTGGAGCCTAAGAACAACGCCGAGTTGAGCCACGGGGTTCACTCCGTTCTTCCTAGTCTACGGGTCTGAGGCTATGCTCCTAACTGATATAGAATACGGACCCCCAAGGTTGAAGGCCTACAACGAAAGAAATAACGACGCCACAAGACGGGACGCCCTCGACCAGCTCGAGGAAGCTCGAGATGTGGCTCTGTTGCATTCTGCCAGGTACCAGCAGGGTCTCCGACGCTACCACGACAGACACGTCCGCAAGCGTGACCTCAACGTCGGTGACTTGGTGCTACGACGGAACCAGAACATCAAGGGACGGCACAAGCTCACGCCACCATGGGAAGGGCCGTACATCATCGCAGAAGTACTAAAGCCGGGCACCTACAAGCTATCCAACGAGAAGGGCGAAATCCTCACCAACGCTTGGAACATTGAACAGCTACGTCGCTTCTTTCCTTAAAAAGCCTCGAGGCTCTGTAATTTCTTTTTCGTCAATAAAGAATACAGCGATGTTCAAACTTTCGTTTCACAATGAGGAAGGATCGACTCTGCACTCCCAGAATCGACCCTCCCTCGGGGGCTACAAGGGGGGAACCCCCAGTCCCCGAAAAAACTTATGCTCTTTTTTAAATTTAATAACCGCTTCTTAGATCGACTTCGCTGCAAGAGCACCCTAAGGTTCGAAAGGGCCCTCGAGTCAGGAGTATCACCTACGCCTCCGAGGCTACGGTACCTCCACTCACCCCTCACACCTTTTAGTGGTGCGACTTCACGCTAGGGAGATCTAAATAACGGTTCCTAACTTTGAAAAAGAACATACCCCATGTCGCTTAGATCAGGCTCTCACACGATTTGCAAGGCCGCAACATCACCCTAAAGCTCGAGGGCAGTTGAGCCGTGAGATCACTTACGTCCCCGAGGCTACAGTACCTCCACTCGCTCCCTTACGCCAAAGGATGCAACTGCGTGCTAAGTAAATCACGCGAGAACATGATTCAAGCGATAAAGGGAAGAAAAGCTCGAATAAAACTAAATTAACCACGAACCGGTTTATGTTTCGAGTTCTTAGGGCCTTCGAGGCCACCACGACCAAAATTCAAAATACTAACTTATTACATAGGCCTTCATGCCCAGATTTGGCTCACAGGCCCTCATCGTCAGCAGGCGGAACCACCTCGGCTTCAAAAGGCGAGGCTAGACGGCTTCCAGGCTCTTCCGCGGCTTCAATCAGCTCCACGCAGGCATCCTCGTTCTCCTCGTCCGTCCGATCAGGGTCTGTGATGAAGCCCTCAGCGACGAGCTTCATGTTGAACACAAACCCTGAACGGACGACGGCCAGGGCCCTCTTCACGACGTGATGGAGGCCGTCCCGTATCTTCTCCCGGGCAAGGCGACCCAACGCCACCATCTGACGGGCGAAGGAGTTCCCCGGAACATCTTCCCCGGTGTCAGCATCGGGCTCGACCCCCAGGCCGTCACGCACGGTGGTTCTTAGGGCTCGCCCATACGCCACTCTCATCCCGGATGAAGAGTGACTTGCGGCGGGAGTACTCCTTCAGCACCTGAACGCAATCCGAAAAAACCGAAAAGGTTAAAAAGCCGAGGGAAAAGACACCAAGAAAACCACGGAAAGACGACGAGTCGATCATACCTCGGTGGCATCCCGCGTACTCCGCACGGCCTCGGACGCCACTCCGAGCAACCGATCAAGGTGCCGGCGGACGCCCTCGAGGTACTCCCATCGGTGCACTTTGTCTTTGTCGTTCAGGACGAAGACGGGCTCGGCGTCGGGGTTCGCGGCGTCCCTGAACTGGAGGGACGGCCCCCCCACCTCGGTATCTCCGCCTCTGCCCGCGCTATCGCCAGCGCGGCGATGTCGGGCCATGACGACGACGACTCGGCCGGGGCGTCTCCCGGTCCCGCGAAAGGACCGGCCTCGCCCGCAGTTCCCGCCTCTCCAACGGCCGTCGAGGCACCGACCTGATCCGCGGCCTCGCCCCCCTCGACCCCATCACTTGTTTCCCTTTGTCCAGGGGGGTGTCGTCGAGGGTAAGGTCCACGGTCATGGGTGCCCGTCCTCCTAGGGGAACTGGCCCCTCAACCGCCGGCGCCTCCGAAGCCGGCGCCTCGACCAACGACGGCTCCGCTACCCGCGCCTCGACCGTTGGCGCCCCCGAAGCCGACGCCTCTTCTTCTGGTGCTCCGGTCAGGGGCTCGACCGCCCCGCCCTCCACCGTACCCGCTCGCTGCGCCGACGGGTCTTGCTGTGGCCGTGACCCCCTCACCGAGGCCGCCTCCTGACCCGACGCCGACGCGACCTCCTCCATGGTCACGTCAGCACCCGCCCGCTCCGCGCCGCGGACGGGTGCCTCGCCCGTCACGACCTCGACGGCGGCCTCGGCCGTCGCCGACGACCTGGGCCCCGCCTCGACAGCACCGGGCGCCACCACCTCCGCCGGTTCGGACCCCTCCACGGCAGGATCAGGGCCAGCAACCGTCGTGGCATCCACTGCCCCCTGCCGTTGTCGCAGGCGCCCCTTCGCGGCCTCGACCTGCCGGACCCAGGCCGCATCCTGCTCCGGCGTCCGTTTAAGGACAACGGCGCTGGCCCGCAGCGACTTCACGGGGGTAAGCCCCATCGGCTCCGCCTTCCGCTTTAACCTGCAAAGTGAGAAGAAATGTCAGCCAACGGACCCCGAGAAAGGCAGAACAATCGAGCAGAGACGATTACCCGGAAATCGGCACCAAGGGCCTCGACCCCGTGCGACCCGAGCCCCCCGGGGCGGCCGATTGTGGCCTCGCAGCGGCCTCACCCGCAGGTCGGGCACTCCTTGGGGCCCCGACTGACGCACCGCCTAGCGCCCTCTGTGCCTCCGAGGCCAGCTGGCCTCGGGTTCTCACGCCTACCGACGCCGCCGCCGATGACGACGCCGGTACCGCCGTCCCAGCCCCTGCCCGAGCTTGCGGGACCTGGGCTGGTGCGGGCGTCCCCGTTGACCCCTCTTGTTGGGTCCGGGGTAAAACGGCCCCTCCCGTCGAGGGGCCCGTCTCCTTCTCCGTCTTCTCCTCCTCCCCGGACGCCTCGATCACGACGACCGAGGAGGACGCCCCCCTGATGGGCTCTAGCAGGGGGCGAATGTCGGGAAGGTCCCCCAGTTCGGTCGCGGTCTCATACCGCGACAGGGCGTCGTCGTCTTCGCCGCTGCTGTCGTCGTCCTCCCCCGAGATCGTCTCGGAAGGCGACGGCGCTAGGGGGACCCCGTCGATGGTCTGCTGGCGCTGGAGCCTCTTCAACGCCTCCGCCTCTTTGGCCTTGCGGATTGCCCGCTTCTTGGCCGTCTCCTTGGTTTGCTTCTTTTTGGAGGCATGCTGGCGTCGAGCCTCCCGGGCGGGCCGGTCCTCTAGGACTGGCGGACGCGTTTCCCGTAGCGCCGACAAATCCTACGTGTCGGCCTCGACCAAATCAGCGAAATCCAAAAATAAATGAAATTAACAAACATACTAGCCCTAAGATACGTACCACGGGCTCGAACCCTTCGGTAGGTCTCATAGGGACCCGGTTGGCCTCCTCCACCTTGAAGTTCCCAACCATCCGGCGCGCTCGCCGGAGGACCTCCTCGAGGGCAAGGGATTCATGGGACATCCGGGTCCCCTCTAGAGATGCCTCCGGAGTCATCTGGTCGAGGTGGAGACGCCGCCGGCACAGCGGCATCACTCTGCGGCGATGGAAGGCCGCGGCCACCGCCGCAGCCGTCAAGCCCCGAAGGCGAAGCTGCTGCAGCGCCGCCAGCAGCGGGTCCAGGCGTGGCTTCTCGGCTTCCGGCACTCCATACGTCCAGCGATCCTCTCGAGCGGTCAGCACGCGACCGGTGTACCTCGGCAACTGATTTTCATCGTTGCGGAGGTAGAACCAACCCTCGTGCCACCCGCTGTTCAAAGAGATGAGGCGAGCCAGGATGTACAGATCCGCTTGGCTCGACCTCACCTGCAGGACGCAGCTCCCTACTCGAGCCGCGCACAGGACGCCCTTCTCCCCCGCCTTCTTGGCGAAGAGCTCGACCTTGAAAAGGTGAAGCCACAGGTTCCACTGCGGCTCCACCCCAAGGTAGCCCTCGTAGACCGCCGCGAAGATGGCGGCCTGCGCGACGGCGTTGGGGGCAAGGTGGTGAAGCTCCACCCGGTAGTAGTGGAGGAGCGCGCGCATGAAGACGGATGCCGGCACACCAAACCCCCGCTCGTGGAAGCAGACAAAGCTCACCACGTACCCTTCGGGGGGCGCTGGCTCCCGGTGGCCAGGAGGCGGCGCGATCCACTCCGGCTGCGACCTGCTCGTCCTTGGCCGCAGCAGCCCGTCCTCGACCAACTCTTCCAACCTCCTCTCCGTCACCGAGGAGGCGGCCCAGTCGTCGGCGGGGAGGATCTGGCTCCTTCCTGCCATCGGTGCTGTCGGAAGGGGGGTGGATGGAGAGGATGCGGTGGCGGCAGCGACGCGGGCGGAGAGCGCGATAAGGCAAGGGTTGTCTGAGGCAGAAGATTGCAGGGGCGCAAGGAACCGGTGGGGAACGCAGACCCCAAGGCCTTGATTTTATATGCCCAGGCGGAAGCCCAACGGCCGCGCGAAAAGGTAGGGACAGTTTTCCGCATTAAACGCGCCCACCTAACCGTTTCCTTACATCTCGCAGGAATTGGACACGTGGCCGTCCCCCACGTCGTAACCGTACGCCACGTCGCCCAATACCACGCCGATCTCGCCTCCCCTCCTAAAAAGACGCGCCCGGCTAACAGGCGGGGGAGGGATCCGCGGACGGATATTCCCAGATACCTGGGAAACGGGCCCCGAGCCCGGTATGAGCCTCGAGGGAGCGGAAGCTGGCCCTTGACCAGGGTTCGACAGCTGCCCTCGAGCAACAAAGTTAGGGACGACCACGGGTGCGCCCGTACATGGCCAGGGCTCGAGCCACGCTCTCGAGGCACCCCAGGACGTATTCGAGGCTAAAGGAGGAGGTCCACGTAGGAATCCCCCCGGAGAGGCACCGAGCCCTCGAATCCTGTCGAAGGGAATCGAGATCTACACGACCACTTCTTGGCATCTTTGGGAGCGCCTCCGGGCCACTAGCCGACCCCTAACGACTGGGGCACGGGCTCTCACTCGAATTCCCCCGCTAGCAGCTCATCGGAGATCGTCGGAACTCGCCCAAACAGGGGCAGTACGGCGTTCCCCACCCCTCCTCCTCCTTCCTGAAGGAGGAGCGTGAGGGTCGCACATCAAAAGACGGCCGGGACTCTGATCGACCTCGTGCGCGTGAGGCTCGAGGGCTCGACCGCAGAAACCTAAACCTTGAGAGATCGAAAGCTGGCCCTCGACCAGGGTTCGACAGCTGCCCTCGAGTAACAGAGTTAGGGACGACCAAGGGTGCGCCCGTACATGGCCAGGGCTCGAGCCACGCTCTCGAGGCACCCCAGGACGTATTCGAGGCTAAAGGAGGAGGTCCACGTAGGAATCCCCCCGAGGGAGGCACCGAGCCCTCGAATCCTGTCGAAGGGAATCGAGATCCACACGACCACTTCTTGGCATCTTTGGGAGCGCCTCCGGGCCACTAGCCGACCCTAACGACTGGGGCACTGGCTCTCACTCGAATTCCCCCGCTAGCAGCTCACCGGAGATCGTTGGGACTCGCCCAAACAGGGGTAGTACGGCGTTCCCCACCCCTCCTCCTCCTTCCTGAAGGAGCGTGAGGGTCGCACATCAAAAGACGGCTGGGACTCTGATCGACCTCGTGCGCGCGAGGCTTGGGGGCTCGACCGCAGAAACCTAAACCTTGAGGGATCGAAAGCTGGCCCTCGACCAGGGTTCGACAGCTGTCCTCGAGTAACAGAGTTAGGGACGACCAAGGGTGCGCCCGTACATGGCCAGGGCTCGAGCCACGCTCTCGAGGCACCCCAGGACGTATTCGAGGCTAAAGGAGGAGGTCCACGTAGGAATCCCCCCGGGGGAGACACCGAGCCCTCGAATCCTGTCGAAGGGAATCGAGATCCACACGACCACTTCTTGGCATCTTTGGGAGCGCCTCTGGGCCACTAGCCGACCCCTAACGACTGGGGCACGGGCTCTCACTCGAATTCCCCCGTTAGCAGCTCACCGGAGATCGTCAGAACTTCCCCAAACGAGGGTAGTACGACGTTCCCCACCCCTCCTCCTCCTTCCTGAAGGAGGAGCGTGAGGGTCGCACAGCAAAAGACGGCCAGGACTCTGATCGACCTCGTGCACGCGAGGCTCGGGGGCTTGACCGCAACGAATCATTCCCCAATAAAACGAATACAAGACCTCGGAGGAGTCTCAACACTCCACCGAGGCCTCGGGGGCTACACCCGGCGGGTGCGCTCGCGCGCCCCCACCGGAAAAAATCACGACGCTACGACTCCAGTTCAAACAAACCTCTGGGAGAGTGATCACACACTCACCCAAAGGCTCGGGGGCTACTGTCGGTACCAACAGTACGGGGGTACCCACATCCATCGCTAATAAAAAACTAAAACGACTAAAACCGTAATAGAAGGCAGCCCGCCTCGACCGCGTATCCAGTCCGCCTCGTACGAGGCCCGCTCGACGGGGCACCTCGACCGCGCTCCGGCTCCGACTCGTACGAGGCCCGCTCGACGGGGCGCCTCAACCGCGCCCCATCCCGTACCGCAAGGTACCTCGACGGCGCTCCGACCCGCGCGAGGCTCGTCCGCCCACTGGGAAAAACTTCGACTCGCGTGAGCCCGGGTCGAGCGCCTCGACTCCTCTTTACCTACCCCAGGACAAAAGCCATAGCATTTAATGCGGTTACCTACTATCACATACCGGCGTGGCTGCGACCAGGATCGACGTGGGAACAATGCCCGTGTCAGATCTCACTGTTTTACCGCCCATCCCGTGATGGGAGGTGAAAACCGTCACTGTACCCACCTTACCGCGCACTGTTTACCATCGATCACCCTCGAGGGAGGATAAGACAAGGCCCGTCCTCCGCAATCTTGGGGATTCGGCCTTATCCATCCGATCTCGACCCGGCCTCGACCCAACCCCGACGCTCGACACAGTTTAACGGCAAGGGAAGGACGGTGTGGCACGGCGCTCCGGGTCATTTCGTTGTCTCGTCTCCCACGACGTCATGATGTCCAGGGATGGCCGGCCATTCCCCGAGCACGTCGCCACGGTCAGCTCAACAGGAATCGACAAAACATCACCTCAAGGCTCCCCGTCATCTTGGCCTCCTCTCGGCCTATAAAAGGGCAGACCAGGGTTCTACAAACGGGGGACAACGAAGAAACACAAGAGACAACAGGAAAGACGTCAGATAGAGATCGATATCTCAAGCAATCACCCTTGTCCTCTTTTTCCTTTCTTTGAGACTTGGGCTCGACACCCTCTCTCGCATGCTTGTAACCCCTACACGAGCACTTCGGTGCAAGGAAATACAAACTTCTCCCCCCCCGCTGGACGTAGGGCCTTCTCTTGCCCGAACCAGGATAAACCCCCGTGTGTTCTCCTTGCATCACCATCCAGGAAAGAGACACGCAGCATTTACTCGTTGGTTTAGGACCCCCTCGGGCCCGAACACCGACAGCGATTAATCGTGATTAATCGTCCTGGTCGGTCCCAGGTCGACCAGGTCCGACCAGACGATTTGAAAACATTGCATGAAAATGGACATGTAATGCCCTTGATTCCTATCAAAGTGTACCAAACTCTCTTACTACTGTCATACTAGCAGGGACAAGAGAATGTGTCAGTGAAACTGCATACTTAGCTGTTAGCTCACAATATCAAATGAGATAGTTCCTTGCTAGAATGTTGAAGGCTCATAGTGATGTTTTACAAACCATAAAGCTGCATGCATCACTCACAAAACAAAGAGAATGTCAAATCATAATTACAAAGATGCTTCTTTCCTAGTATGTGAATAATTTTTGCAAAGTCACAAATCCACACACCTGTTTGAGTGAGGCGACTGTAGACGAGCTGAAGTTCAGACTGAAAGAAATCCCATCAAAATTCAGCTCATTTACGACCAATCAGTGGGGCTGAACTGGAAGCATTAGACAAGCTAAACACCAGCTATGTCTCCTGTTTGACATCAATTCAACACGGAGTATGGAATTGTCCATTCTGTATAATCTATATGGCCTTGTTTAGTTCGCGATTTTTTTTGAAAAATGGTACTGTAGCACTTTCGTTGTTATTTAGTAATTAGTGTCCCATCATGGTTTTATTAGGCTTAAAAGATTCGTCTCGTGAATTTCGTCTAAACTGTGTAATTAGTTTTATTTTTTATCTATATTTAATGCTTCATGCATGCGTCCAAAGATTCAATGTGACGGGGAATCTTGGAAAATTTTGGGAACTAAACAGGGCCGTAATAAACCTTTGTAAAGTGAGTGTCAGAAACACTCTATTCTAGCACTATCAGTGCAGTTTTCTTAAGAAAGGGATCACATAAGCAGCAAATTTGCAAAAGGGGTGAGCATATGCATATCTAATCCGTTGTTTCAGATTGTTTCAGCAGCGCCAACACCACCTATATAAATCGGCCCCCGTTTCGTTTTCTCGTGCCTTTCTGGAAAACTGCGTCCCCAGGTAACTGAATATCATGCAATCGGGTTAACAGGGCAGACTGCAACAGCTAAAATCAATCAAGGCGAGAAATTCTTCCAGCGAATGCCAACGAAACTGTGGCGTGCGGTAGGTTAGGTAGGGAAGGGAGCGCACCTGCAGCCACAGAGGGCAACGCCGGGGGTTCGGTGCGGGGCCACGGATGCTGCGAAGGTGCTCGGCTGAAGCCGGCGAGGACAGGGTCGGAGAGCCGGGAGAGACGGAAGATTGGCGGTGAGGTGGGCGGAGATGGCGGCCATGGCGAAGAGGCGGAGGAATGGAGGAGACAGGAGAGCACTGGCCACGGAAATGGATCTGTTGCTGCGGTTGTCTTTGTCAGTTTGCTGCGGAATGTGGTGGCCTCTAGCCACTGAAAGATGTGCGGTACCTGAGTGATCTGATTTCCCCCGTCCCCGCTGCTTCAGTTCAGGGGATACTACAGTGCTGTTTTTAGGAACATGGTGTTGATGTCAAATTTCGATCTGCCAAATGTTTCATTTTATTTCACGTACTGCACTTGATAATTGGTAATTATGCCCATTTGGTACAAAAGAGTTATCATGATATTGCAGTAATTAAGATGTTTGGTGCTAAGCTTCCCAAACTCAACACACCCTTAAAGCTATGCATTGTTTGATCGCTCAATCAGCTACCACCTAGTGAACATACTTATGTTGATGTTTTTACTCCAAATATTTGGCCCGCGTATCCATTACAGGCGCACAGAAATGGTGCCAAAAGCACATCTGACAAACATGTTAGCTGATTGTGATTTTTAAACGAGGCATGACCACCAATTTGATTGTTACACACTACACACGGTCCAGCCTCAGTTTCAGTTGTGGTTACAACTTACAACAACTGCATTCCAACATATCTAATTGGCAAAACCTAAGGTCATCATCATACATCTAATAAAGAACTGTTCTGGCTGTTCTAATACAAATACATCTTTCCATGGGTTCATGAAGTCTTCTGCACTTCCAAACATCAGAGCATATTCAGGCATCAAAGCTTGTAGAGAAACTCAACGTGCTGCATTCCAAGTTCCTTAGATTGAGCTGCATTAGCATAAAGAGATATTTTTGTTACCAACTGATCTTATTATATCCAACGAGAATCAGTGCTGAGGAAAATATCAAATAAAGCAAGTGTACACTGTCTAGTGTCTAAAGTTCTGTACAAGAAAGTGGGACATGTTTTTTAGCTTTGAATTTTTATTATGTCGTTATCATAAAAGTAACAAATGCCTGATCAAGAATTCTTCTCTTCTCTGTCTCTGATTACCAAGATAATAAAAGTGGATCTACTGGTACTCAATCCTATAAGAACATACCATTACAGCAACTCCACTCTCAGAGAACCTTGGGATGGAGATTAGCCTCACTTTCTGTTTTTCTGGCCCTGGATAACAAGGAGGGTAAGTTGGATGTTCAAGCAATATTATGAAGCTTTACATGAAGTACTACCTTCCAACAGTCGAGTTTCATATTTATCTTGATTCCCAACAAAGTAGACGTGCGGGGAACTTTCAACAAGGAAAGGATCCTTGTCTGTGTAAGGATAACAGCCTGAATAGAATTACCAAATAAGTGTTTTCTAGCTTTGGATTATACAATTACCAAAAAAAATCAATCACCAAATCATGTACGGATTCACATACAAATAAATAGGTTATGATAATAGTTATCTAACTATTTTGGAGCAGTTGGCATGCCAATTTGAGCTGGAAACAAGTTACCTAGGCTATTTGGAGCAGTAGGAGCAAGATGGCGCCATCTCAGTGTTCTTTCCATGAATGCCAGCTTGTCTTTAGCATCAGAGTACTTGTACAGGTCATCTATGTTCTGGCCAGATGTTCCAAGAAACCTACATAGAGAACTTTCTTAAATCAAAACCTCCAAGCTGCTTAAATATTGAGGTTAGTCAAATGAGAGTTTGACACTCACTGGACACTGTCAAGCTCGAATTGATGGGGATTTGAACATGACGAAAAAGTGTTGTAGGTGGATGCCCCAGAGAAAAGGCATCTATGCAGAGGCTGCAGTTAAACAATAAGTGAGTTAGCCATGCATGCATGCACACTTGAGTGCTACTAGTACAAATCAAAAGTATGTATCCACGTCAATAGCCCACCTGCTGAGGCAAAGAAAAATTTGCTGGATCATGACACCCCGGCATCATATCTACAGGCAACGATGCCACGAGCTGAAGATAGCATGGATTACATAAAGGTCAATGTCAGAGCAGAACCATTGCGATGACTAAATTTGATGGAAGAAAAAGCAATATTTTTAACCTGGGTAAGCATTATATCCAATTCCTTGATAGGCTCTGCTATCCTGGATTGATCTTTTGATGCTACTGTCTGACATATTAAAACTAAACATTAGTATGACATACTGAAGCAACACGATATGTACCACAGAAAACATGTGAAACTGAATGCCATTACCTGACCGTTGACAAACCTTGGTGAAATATGCACTGAATTCCCAGCAACCACAACACGTACTATATTTGATGCTATGGATTGCTCCTGAGTGATTTCGAACAAACATTATCCATATTAGAATATACTTAGTACAATAGTTTACACTTTAAAAAGACAACTAGCATACATTACATTCTCATCACCCAGATGCCCTGTGACATGGTCAATAAGAAGTTGGAATTGTAGAGGATTGAATGTGTCACTTCCTACACTTAGCCCAGATACGAATACCACATACTTGTCTTCTGCTGTAACCAAAGTAAATGCAGTTTCAGAGCAATTCGATCATCGTTAAAAATTTGGGAGAAAATGTTGAAAGATGAACACATGGCAATATGGAGAATATTACCTGCGCTAGACAATGCAGTTTGGGGAGGAAGACCAGCCTCAAGAACATCTTCAACAAGAAAGTTGCCAGCACTTGTTTCCTTCCCATGGAGAGCCACTACAACCCCTGAAAATGATTGATGATTGAGCATGATTTTCAGGAAAAAAAAATGGGGGCAGAGGCATCAAGATTGTCTGAGTAAAAACAGAAATTATACATCAATAGAGAAAGAAGTCTGATTGCATTATTCTTAGTTTGT
The DNA here is from genome assembly GCA_038087645.1 of Saccharum hybrid cultivar R570. Lineage (NCBI taxonomy): Eukaryota > Viridiplantae > Streptophyta > Magnoliopsida > Poales > Poaceae > Saccharum > Saccharum hybrid cultivar. The sequence goes on along the minus strand of JAQSUU010000012.1, from coordinate 35,239,923 downwards.
GGAAGTGACAGACTTACCAGTCACAAATGCTGCTGGAGGTATGGCTCCTGCAAGTGTAACCCTTCCACTTTCATCTTCCAGAATGAGATGATCATCAGGATGCATGAAATTATGCGGTTTGACAAGAGGAATTGCAGACCTCTGGCAAAAAAAGGGGGAAAGGTTGATGCAGATACTTCATTTGTTATCAGGGACAACCACCATACTTGTAGGCACATAAAACTAACTTTCAAGACATTTTACCTCTTTGGCATATTCATCAAGAATGGAAGGCTTCAACTTCATGTGCTTATATAAAGTTCCAACAATTATGCAATCCTTTCCTTTTTCGAGTCCTAACACTGTAGTGACTGCAATGTAGGGAAAAAAAAAGTGCGCTTGAACTCTCTCCGCATAAGCAAAAACCTGTCGTATGAACCACTTCCATGGGAAAATATAACTGTACCACCAAAACATCTTTCCAAGGTACACAATAGCAGTCCTACTCCCTACAGTCACAAATAAGTGACCATTTGGAGTTTTTTAGGCCAACCATTTCAAACTTTGGTTGTATATTACCTTTTATTAAGACTAACAAATATGCATATGCTTGTATGAAGTAAAATAGGACGGATGGAAGAATCCACTTTTCCTTAGGTACAGATATCTGAAAAAGGTATGAGTATTTTTGTTTCTGAATATAGTTTCATAAAAATAAACTTTTGCTATAATTTATACACTCACCAATCATAAAAACTTGTTGTTTAGGACAAGATTTGGTCAAACCTTAAAAACTACAGGCATAAATAACTATTACATTATTTAAATTGGAAATATGTAATATGTAATGTGTAAGTTATATGTATCGATTTCTATTCAGAATACTTGTCAAAGTTGTGCTTGAAGACCATCGATGCCTAAGACACTTATTTGTGATTGTAGTAGTAAATAGGATACACAATTTAAATCTTGCCAGCACCAAGGCACCTTTTTTAAGATTGCTGTTCATGCTCACCAACTAATATTAGTGAAATCTTTAATTGTTAAGTTTACCAGCTCAAGGGCAAAGCATCTATGCGGTCAAAAGGGCAAAGCATCTACTGACGAAGCAAAAAAGAAAGCAGTGTAAACTGTAAAGCAGCAATCATTTATCATGGAAGCTACGCTAGTGTACCAATAAAGACCTCAGCTAACAACCACATATAAGCTATGTCACAAAATTCTCTATAACCAAATATAGGCCAAATCACCTGGCAGAGCAGCTCAAGCCCCTATTTAAAACGTCAGGCTTCTCTAAAACCCTAATCCGGGTTCACTTTGCCTTAGTTTTTGAACCCCAACTCCAGTTATTATGAACCAATTGCGAATCCAAAGCCTCCAGTAAGTGACTAAGACCAAAACCTCGCGGGACCAGCGAGCCATAGATCAGCACAGAAGCCCTAGTTTAGTAGTATATTTACCCTATAATTGTTGCTGTTTATCACAATCGATTGAAATGAGGAACCGCGAGAGGGGAGGAGAGGGGAAATTGGGCCGGACCAGGGAGTTGCGGCTTCCAGGAGGGGACGAGGGCGTGGAGCAGATTCCGCATGTGGTGGAGGCGCGTGAAGTAGATGTGGCTGTACTGCTGCCCCTGGTACCTCTCCCCCTGGATCGCGTACCTCTCATCCTGCAGCCCCCAATGCGACCGCTCAGCCGAGACCATAGGTGATCGACAAGGGAATGGAGGAGACCACGAGGTTCGAAGAGGCGGGGATCCTTACGAGGTTGCTGTAGGCGGCTTGCTTCCTCTCCATCGGCTTCGGAACCGGCATCGGCGGCGGCGGTGGCGCGCGGGAAGCTTTGGCGCCCTGGGGTTTCGACTCGGGGTGAGGTTCCGCGGTTTCTCCCCTTCTCCCGCCCGCGCGCCCAAATTTATCCGCCAAAATCTTCTGATCGCGCGAGCGGCGCGCCCTGGCGGCCGGCCGGCCGGCCGTCGGCACTCGGCAGTGCGACCGCGGTGGGATTTGGCAGCAGAGAATCTGGCTCGAGTCAGGTGTGGGCTGCAATGCCAGGCATATAGCCCAACCGGCTACCTGCGCTACTTCTACTGGAGATTGATTAGGCCCATCTCGGTGAGCCCTTGGAAATTTTGCACCACGGCCCGTTAGGACGCCCAGTGGTTCGGAATTCGGATATAGGGTATATATGGGTGTCTGACTGTATGGTGGACCGTGCACTGTGGTGTCCGGAGAGCGACTGCTCGCCACAGCCCACACGCACGCACGTGCTACTCGTGCTCTGTTTTAAAATTTGCGTGAATAATTGTAGTGAAAAGTGCCAATGTCATAAGTTCTTCCTTTTTACATGAGATCAGCATAACGGGGCATACAATCTGTAATGGCACATACGATTTGTTGTGCGAATAATAACGAACTAGCTACACTTTTTATTATACTAGAATATGGCTCGTCCGTTGCACTAATATAAAATCATAGATTTTTTATTGACACCTACAACAACGGATTTGCATCAAATAATAAAAGTCGTATCGGACGTGAACATGTGGATCTGGTGTTCATATCGAGACCGGACAGGACATCGACGTGTAAGCTTGAAGTGAAAAATAATTCGTATTGGATGTGGACACATGTGTAGGAATCGAGATTTTGTATCACCGGTAGATAATGGCTTTACAATCTTTTTAGGTGTAGAAGAGAAGAGAAGAGACTAGCAAATGTGTATGTGCGTTGCAACAGAACCCAATATGTATACGAATCGAACTCCGTATTATGGCTAGACGTGAGTTGTTAATGTGAGTCATGAGACCATATAAATTGAATCCTATGTCTATACACAAGTTATTCTAACTTGTATGAGTATGTGTCATGAGTCCAGCTCAAGTAAAAATAGCAGGATGAAAGAAATTATACACTGTCCGAGTAGTTAGAAAAAGGTTGATGAAAGAAAATAAGATAAATTTTTGGCTCTTTAATGTTATGCATAGATTTAATTAAGTTTGATTTGACCTTAAATCAAATAAATTTTAAAGCTCGTAACAAATGCTAGTGCAATAAAATAATAATCATGTACAGGAAGTCAATACGAGACTAACTCAATTTAAATAGATGGCTATTGTATGTTGCTGTGGGTTTAAGAAAGGTGGAATGCGAGACACACGGCCGCACGTGCATCGCGATGCAAATGGTCTCGGTTGTGGCCAAGCCATAACATAAGTGGTAATAGCGTCAATAAAGACTTTGCATCTCCAAACTCAAAACAAAAAGAATGAGAGTGAGGACGACTGACCAAGTGATGCACGGGGCAGAGAGTGAGTGGGAAAGAAAGAAATCTACCGCTTTTAATATTAGCCCTTGTTTGAATCTAATAATTGAGAAGATTTGGAAAGCCATCTAATAATAAAAAGAGAAGTAATTTCTTTTCCTTTTTTAAGAAAACCAAGAGGGGAATGCCCTTACTGAACTCATTTTATAGATACAAGTCTATACAAAAGGGAGAAAAGAATTGTACAACGGATAAAACAAAAGAAGCCAGACCTTAAGGATAGATTTATTTGAGCACGTGCACCAAAAAGAGTTAGAGAAAGCTCCTCCCGACGATTAAGCTTCAAGTGCCCAAGAAAGGGTGATGAAATGATCGAAATGCCTATAGGGGCTGAATATGTGTTTTCTGAAATTCACAAACTTTTGCAGCGGTTTAAATCACGGGTGTCGGAATTTCTGGTCCAAAGCGGATTTTATGGACTTGTCCAAAATTCCAGTGAGGACCAAATTTCTAAACCCCGGAGAGTAGTGAACTAACTAATTATGAATTGAAATGCTCAAATACTAAATTGAGTTCACCACACGTGTAGAGTTGTTGTACTAAGTGAATTCACGCCTTTTGGTTGTTCTACCACCTATAGACAAAATAGATTGTGCCACCACAACAATTAATACAATCACAAGTCACAAGCACAAGGAGACACAAGATTTTTCCCGAGGTTCGGTCATACCATAGAGTTGTGCCTATGTCCCCGTTGTTGAGGCGACCACAAAGGTACTTAGAGTCTCTTTCAACTCCCCTCTTTCCCAAGGACCACAAAGATCAAGCCGGGATTTCCACTAGAACAAATGTGTAACACCCTCCGCGTAAAACAACTCACTAAACCATTCCATAAGCATCATGTTTATGTGTTATTGCATGTGATCAATTGTGAAGATAAAATCTCGTAACCCAAAATAACCAATAAAATGTTAAAATGAAAAGTAGTCCAATGTTGCATTTTATATCAAGTAAGGTTGAAAACCAAATTTTCACGAACAAAAATAATATAGAACTTATATGCGGCACCTAAATAAAGTTTGAAGCATGAACTTTGTAGATAACAATGCAACTTTGGTCATAGAAAAATAATATAGTTAGCTGGTGTTCTCAATAGTCTGGAAATGGAACTTGAAATAGAATTCAACTAAAGACTTAACTAATTTTCAACTCTGAAAATCAGGGTGACAATGCTTTGTTTGGAGATTATTTTTGTGAAAAATAGTTAAGAAATGATGCCATGTGTTTATCTCGTGTTAATAGCCTAGTGTATCCTTTGTGCCATGGTGATGGTGGTTTGGGTCTTAGTTCAGCCGCTTAGTTTTTATGGTCGCTTTAAAAATCATGCATGAACACGTGCCTCGGTTGCCTAGCTCTGTGCGCGTGGTCACCACGCGTGGCCACCCCGCGCCGCACGTCTGGCCGCGCCCTGCGCGTCACGCAGCTGAGCCGGTTGCTCGGGCTCGCCTTGGCTTGGCCGAGGCAGGCCATTGCAGGCTGCTGGCCTCTGCGCCACCCTGGTCGCAGCGACCGCAACCAGCTGCGAGCCGCCATACACCGCTGACTCTCTCTACGCTCGACCGTCGCTGCCACTGAGGCTGCCGCTGGTGTTGTTGCTGTCCTTCTGGTCTCGCGTCACGACGTTGCTGCCTATCTCGTCTCGAAGCACGTGGGCTTGCCCCTTGCTGCCTCGCGTCGTTGCCTTGCCATTGAAGGCACTGCGGCCGCACACACCGCGCTGCCCCATCACCAGAGCCACGTCATTAAATACGGTAGGGAGGGGTCACCTCAGGTCAATTCGCCGCGCCCCTGGCTTCGCAATCGAGTCGCCTAGCCACCGTCCCCTCCCCGCCTTGACTCGTGCCAGACAAGTTCCAAATTTGGAGTCTTCCCTCCGCCATGCCATTAAGGCTGGGCTCAGCCGTTGCCGAGGACAGCCCCTCCATCTCACCACCCCGCGCCAATCCACCTGCACCATGAGCTTTGCATCCACCTCCCCTTCACCCTGCGTGCCTCATCCGTACCCCTACCGCCTCGCCGGAGCTGCTGGCGCGGCCGTGCCGTCGCGGGGCGCCACCACACCCCTTTGGTCGCACACGGCCAGCAGTCTCCGCCACCCCCCGGCTCCAACAAACGCTACGACCGAGTCCAGGGTAAGCTAGGGATGCTCGTGCACTAGCTAGATGGTCATGCGATGGTCTTGGGTGGTCGAAACGGTCGCGTCACCATCGCGAGCGGCCGCTCGCCGTGGCCACCGCTTCCGAGAGCTCCGTGGCTCCCGTACCTCCGCATAGCGTAGGCGCTAGGACCATAGATGGAGGTCGGCCTGCTAGCTGGGCCGATGAGAGCCCTAGGTGGCTGGCGTGGTCGGCCAATGCCCGTGCCCGCCGTGCCGGCGAGCGCGGGGACGCCAAGGATCTTCGTGTTGCCAAGGCGAGAAATTAGGAGGGCCTAATTGCATAAGCACTGATTGTGGGAATAGGGTGCTTGGTGGTCGTGCTATTCGCGGTTAGGGCAGGGCTTTTCTGCAAACGTGTCGGCGCGCACGGGCCTCCCCATCGTGGGTCGCCTCGCTGTGGGCCGCACCCGCACAGGCCGCGCGGTAGTGGGCTGTGGTGTGGAATATGTTTTTCTTTTTCTTAAGGAATTAGAAATAGCTTTATAATTCTATTTCTGAGCTGATTTTTTTATAATTAATATCAATTCATTTAGGTGTCCAAAAATTGTGAAATAAATTTTATTGAGTTCCTAAAAATGTTGTCTATCTGATGGTATGGTTAGTTTATACAAGTCTGTGTTGATGTTAAGGTCTATTAAATCAATTGAAAGTGTTTAATATTATTATGATAATATTTATAGGAATTGTTGTACCAAATTCGTGATAGCTTTAACTCTGAAATTTTTATAGTAGCCTCGTGGCATTATTAGGTGCTTGCTAAAATTTTTGTAGCCCTAAAATAGGTTGTTAGGTATGGTAAATAAATATTCATTAAAACTAATATGAATAAAAGAATAATATTGATTTAGGAAATTAAGCACTTGTAGGGTGAGCTTGGAATCTATTTGGTAGATGTTGACGGTAGTTATTTACCATATTAAATCGTCAACTTAATATGAAGAAATGCTTGAAATGGATCACCAATAGAAACTTAGGGGTTCAAACTAACAATCTCCATAAGTTTTGGTGAATCTGTATTTTTTGCAGGATATATCCAGAAAACCAGAAAGGGGATCAAAACATTAAAAATAACTTAACCGTGATGAAAACTATTTTAGAAGACTCCAGAGGACTCTAGAAGGCAACCCCTCGAGGCAGAGCTCGAGAGGCCGCCAGGTGGGACCGGCCAGCCCCACCCAAGTGTCGCCTGGTCCCTGGTGGTGGGCCCCACCTGTCAGCTTCTAGAATGTTCCTCCACCATCTCCTTAGACTGCATCTATGTCGTTCTTCAAGTCGGTTTGATCCAAGAGCTCACGTTGGATCCTCTGGGCTATATAAGAAGACCGCAGCCCTCCTGAGGAATAAGTCATTTGAGATCAAGTCATTCAGAGCCAGAAACCCTAATATCCTGAGAGCTTCTCTAACTTTTAGGACATAACTAGTTAGGCTAGGTCTAGAGGGAGGCAAGTAGATCTTCACTTGGATTCCCGACATCGTCTAGAGTTTGGTTCGGTATAATTCTTGTACCCCTCTCTCATTGTATCTCCATTATTTTTATATGCTTTGATACAATTGTCAAGACAATATAGTATTCATCTTATTCATGTTCTTGGTTGTAATATTTATTGTCTACTTTGATTATATATTTAGTATAGTTAGTTTATCATCGTGATTATGCATAAGTTTTGTCGGGTATCAGCAAAACAGGATACCCCATTTTCACCGCAAAAACTACCCACCAAGACAAAATTACAGCCCATGTCCCACCACAGCCGGCCCAGGCCTTACTCTACTCAAAACCAAAGCTAAAGGATAAGCGTCCGAGCCCCCCAGCGCTCCTCCGCCTCGTCCAACCTCTCTTCGTCTCGTCCGACCCTCGTGACATCATCCAGGCGCCCGAGCCCTGTGACGTCATCAAGGAGCTCGACCCCTTTGCACGGCTACTGCTTCACTCGACCCCCCACTATAACACACTGCCACGAGTACGCACGGGCCCCTACCCTTTCCTATTGAAAGCATCTAGGCCCCGAGGTTTGGTTTCGGCAATTGATGACAACGCTTTATTACCATGACTAACGTGTGTTTTGCAGAAACTTTGGTAAGTTAGGTCATGGAGGTTTTAACTGCTTTGGGCACCATGGTATTCATGCCCCTTGATGGAAATCGTTTCGGTTTTCAAAAGAGTGACGTCAAGATTAAGGACGGTTAGTTCCGGATGTCGAGGTGTTGAGAGACATTTGGAATAGTCGTTAAGATCTTCGTTTTTCTCTTTTGGCCGTACTATAAAGGGGGGCATGAGCGGGTAGCTTGACCTAGGCGAGTCCTATGTTTAGGTGTGGTGCACACTTGTTAAACTTGGCGCTAGGCAGCTCTAGAATAGCTCAAAGTTCAGTTGGAAGCAACTTGGTTCAAGTTGTGACGCGTTTCGGAGAGTTTCGGGTCGTTTTCCCATGACCGGACGCGGTCCTCGGCATGACCGGACGCGTCCGGTCAGTTCAGTTCCGCGGCTAGGGTTTCAGCTCTGAACACCGGACGCGGTCCTCGCGAGGACCGGACGCGGTGGTCAGAAGTCGACACGTGTCACTTGAGGGAAACACCCGATCGGACGCGACCTGGGTGTGATCGGCGCGTCCGGTCACAGTCCAGTAAGGTCCAGAGACGACCGGACGCGTCCGGTCATCACCGATCGGACGCGGTCGCGCGTCCGGTGCGAGTACAGTTTGCTCCCTGCACGATCGGACGCGTCCAGTCACCTCTGACCGGTGCGTCCGGTCACTCAGTTGTTTTTCGGATTTCGACCGTTACGAGCGACCGGCGCGTCCGGTCAGTTCAACCGGCGCGTCCGGTCAGCTCGTGTTTTGCTGAGTCAGAAGGTAACGGTTCGTTTTGTCTGTGGGGTGTATAAATACATCCCCACCACCTCTTTTAGAGGTCTCTTGCTCATTTGATCAGTTGATAAACACCTTTGGAGTGCAAGGGAGTGCAAGAGCACTAGTGAGGATAGAGATTTGAGAATCAAAGCTTGAGAGTTCCTCACTAGCAATTAGAGAGTAGCAAGTGTGCATCCACCTTCTCATTTGGGCTCGTAGTGGTCAAGTGAGAGTTCTAGCTTGTTACTCTTGGTGATCGCCATCACCTAGATAGCTTGGTGGTGATTGGGAGTTTGGTGATCATCCGGCGGAGCTTGTGGATGACCCAACTCATCTTGTGAGCGGTTGTGGGTGATTCACCGCGACGGAGTGTCAAAGAATCAACCCGTAGAGAGCACTTGATCCTTGCGCGGATCAAGGGGGAGCTACACCCTTGCGCGGGTGCTCCAACGAGGACTAGTGGGGAGTGGCGACTCTCCGATACCTCGGAAAAACATCGCCGTGTTCCTTGCCCCTTTACATTCAAGCATTTACATTCTCGTATTTACTTTCATTGCTTGTTTACATTCCTAGACTTGCCATGCTAGACTAGGATTGGAAACTAGGGTGCAAAACTTTGTATCGGTAGACTCTCTAGGAACACAAGTAGACACTAGGGGTGAATTCCGGCTTGTAGGATTTATTTCTTGCATTTAATTTTTAGAAAAGCCCAATTCACCCCCCCTCTTGGGCATCTTGATCCTTTCAATTGGTATCGGAGCCGTGTTGCTCTACTTTTAGGCTTTACCGCCTAGAGCAAGATGTCTAATGGGGAAGGACCACCTCCCACTTTTGAGGGAGACGATTTTCCATATTGGAAAATTCGTATGGAGGCGTACCTCGAAGCCATAGATGTTGGGTGCCTTAGAGCCGGAACCGAAGGGCTTCCCCCCATAAGGGATCCCGCTAACCCAAGTGGTGATGAGGAGAAGTACGACCGGTGGAATGCAAAGGCCAAAAATGCACTCTACCGGGGCTTAGGCAAAGATATCTTCAATCGCGTGCGTAATGCAAAGAACGCTCATGAATTGTGGGAAAATCTTTGTGCTCTCCATGAGGGAACTAAGAGTGAGCGTGAGGAACGCTATCACATAGCTTTAAAGAAAATTAATTCTTTTGAGATGCTTCCCAAAGAAAGTGCTAATGACATGTACACTCGCTTAAATGTTCTTGTAGAGGACCTCAATGCTCTTGGGCTCACCAAAATGAGCCAATCGGATGTTGCAAGGAAGATCTTGAGTGTGCTTCCCGTTGAGAAGTATGGACACATTGTCACCGTGCTTCACCAAAGTGATCTTTCCACCGCAACACCGACTCAAGTTTTAGGGAAAATCAATGCTCATGAGATGTACATGCATATCACTCCGGAAGAGGGCTCTTCATCTTCAAAGAAGAAAGACTTGGCCTTCAAAGCTAGTCATGACAAGAAGAAGAAGAAGGGCCAAGCCATGATGGTGCAAGAAAGCTCAAGTGAAAGTGATGTTGATGATGAATCACTTGCACTCATGGTGAGAAAGACCACCAAGATGCTAAAGAAGCTCAACAAGAGTGGCATCAAGTTCGATGGCAAGAAGAAGAAATTCTTCACAAGTAGCAAGAGAAAGCCAATCTCAGAGATGGATTGCTACAATTGTGGTGAACTTGGCCACCTAGCTCATCAATGCCCTAGACCACCAAAAGACAAGTACAAGAACAAGAACAAGGGCAAGAAAAATGATTCAAGTGATGAAGAAGAAGAGAAGAAGAAGAACAAGCCATACAAGAAGAAGGATGGCAAGAAGAAGGAGTTCCACAAGAAGAAGAAGGGAGGAAAGGCATACATTGTTGGTGATTGGCTCACCGACATTGAATCATCTTGTGAGTCCTCCGAAGATAAGAGCGATGATGAGAAAGAGAAGGTTGCCGCATTTGTGATGGGGCCATCATCTTCACCAACATCTTCATCACCACCTTCACCGCCTCCTTCACCATCATCGTCCACAACTCACCTATGCCTTATGGCCAAGGGTGAACGAAAGGTACAAAACCATGATAGTGATGATGATGATGATAGTGATAGTGATGATGAATATGACTCACCTTCTTATGATGAACTTGTAAAATTGCTAAACAAATACACTAAAATCATAAGAAGGACTAGAAGTGAAAATGATGATCTTCAAAATGAAAATGAATCACTCTCATCCAAGCTTGAAAATATTCAAAAGACTAGTGGTGAGCTTAGAGTTCAAAATGAAGTGATGTCTTCCACTCTCAAGGAGCTCAAAACCTCTTATAAAGAGCTTAAAGATCAACATGATAAACTTGAGAAGAAGCATGATGAGCTCATCACTAGACATAATTCTCTAAAGGACAAATACACCACATTAAAAATTGACTATGATAGTCTTGTGGTTGCTAATGAACTTGCTCTTGAGACACATGATGCTACTAACCATGTTGTTAAGTGTGATATAGCTACATCATGTGATGACTTGATCATTGAAAGCATTGAGCAAGGTTCTAGTAGCAAAGGCAAGAGTGTGGTTGAGTCAAGCAACCATGATGATTATGCCAAGATTAAGAGTGAGAATGAGAAGCTTGCAAATGAGAACAAGAAGCTAAAAGGTTTGATGGCTCTTGAGAAGCAACCAACAAATGAGTCACTCATTGAAGAAAACAAAAAGCTCAAGCAAGAAAAAGAGCATCTCAAGACCGGCCTAAGCAAGTTCACAAGAGGCCAACATTTGCAAAGTGAGCTCCTCATGAACACCATAATGAAGATGGATAGAAGTGGTATTGGGTACTTGGCAAATCAAGAGAAGAAAGCAAAAGCTCAACAACAACAAAGCAAGTCAAAGCCCAAGCCAAAGAGATATGTTGAGTGTGGTCAAGAAGGTCACTTTGCTCATGAATGCAAAACTCCACCACCACAACCCTTGCCCAAGCATGCTAGACCTTTCGCTTTCAATGCTCATTATATGCTAAGAAAAGATTCAAATGGAAAGATGAAAGTCATGTTTTTGGGTCCCCCAAACAAGAATAGGCCAAAGAAAATATGGGTTGCCAAGTCACTAGTGGAGAAAATCAAGGGCCCCTCTCAAGTTTGGGTCCCTAAACAAAAAGCTTGATCTCTTGTGTGTAGGTGAACTACAAGACCGGTGGATCTCATTGGGTTATTGATAGTGGTTGCACTCAACATATGACCGGTGATCCTCGTATGTTCACCACCATTGAAGAGAATGGAATATGTCAAGAGAAGATCACATTTGGGGATAATTCAAAGAGCAAAGTCAAGGGTATAGGCAAGATTGCAATATCACATGATCACTCACTCTCAAATGTGCTCTATGTTGCTTCATTGAGTTTCAACTTGTTATCCGTTGGGCAACTTTGTGACCTTGGCTTCCAATGCTTATTCACACCAAATAAAGTGGAAGTTTCAAAGACAGATGACAAGCAAGTGATATTCAAAGGTTTTAGATACAACAATCTTTATCTTGTTGACTTCACCTCCGAAGATGCAAATTTGATGACATGTTTGTTCACCAAGACCTCACTTGGTTGGCTTTGGCATAGGAGGCTTGCTCATGTTGGAATGAACACTCTCAATAAGCTATTGAAGAAAGAACTAGTAAGAGGATTGAAGGATGTGAAGTTTAAAAAGGACAAACCTTGTAGTGCATGTCAAGCGGGCAAACAAGTTGCAAACACTCATCCAACCAAAGCTTTCATGTCAACTTCAAGAGTGCTAGAACTTCTACACATGGATTTGTTTGGGCCTACAACATACAAGAGCTTGGGTGGTAATCTCTATTGTCTTGTGATAGTGGATGACTACTCAAGGTATACATGGACTTTCTTCCTTCATGACAAATCCGAAGTGGCAAATTGCTTCAAGAAGTTTGCAAAGAGAGCTCAAAATGAATTTGAAGTCAAGATAAAGAAGATTAGAAGTGACAATGGCAAAGAGTTTGACAACACCAACATTGAAGCTTATTGTGATGAAATTGGAATCAAGCATGAGGTCTCTTCAACCTATACTCCTCAACAAAATGGTGTAGTTGAGAGAAAGAACCGAACATTGATCACCCTTGCAAGAACAATGCTAGATGAGTACAACACTCCGGAGAAGTTGTGGGCCGAGGCAATCAACACCGCATGCTATGCTTCAAATCGCCTCTTCCTACAAAAGTTTCTTGGCAAGACCCCCTATGAGTTGCTTAATGGGAAGAAGCCGGACATCTCTTTCTTCCGGGTGTTTGGTTGCAAATGTTACATCTACAAGAAGCGTCAACACCTAGGGAAGTTTCAAAGACGTTGTGATATTGGTTTTCTTGTTGGTTACTCATCAAAGTCCAAAGCATATAGAGTATTTAACCATGCCACCGGTTTGGTTGAAGAAACATATGATGTGGAATTTGATGAATCTAACGGCTCCCAAGGAGCAATTGAGAATTGTGATGATGTAGGTGATGAACCCTTGAGGGAGGCCATGAAGAACATGCCGGTGGGAGACATCAAGCCAAAAGATGATGATGACGATGTACAAATTGTTGATCCACCATCTTCATCACGTGTGCCTCAAGATGATGATAAGAATGAGAGAGTTGAAAATGAAGACACTTATGTCTCTCATGAACAAGCCGAGGCACAAGCTCAAGATGGTGATGCTCCCCATCCACCTCCTCAAGTGGTTGATAGAAGAAACTCACCACTACTTCAAGCTCATCCACAAGATCTCATCATAGGGAGTCCCACAAAGGGAGTAATGACTCGATCTCAAAAACTAGCTTCTTTTGTTGAACATCACTCTTTTGTCTCTTGCGTTGAACCTAAGAATGTAGAAGAAGCTCTTCAAGATCTGGATTGGGTGAATGCAATGCATGAAGAATTGAACAACTTCACCCGCAATCAAGTATGGACACTTGAAGAGCATCCTAAAGGTGCAAGAGTCATTGGAACCAAGTGGGTGTTCCGAAACAAGCAAGATGACCAAGGCATAGTGGTGAGGAACAAGGCAAGACTAGTTGCAAAGGGGTTCTCTCAAGTTGAAGGTCTTGATTTTGGAGAGACTTTTGCACCCGTTGCAAGACTTGAAGCCATTCGTATCCTCCTTGCATATGCATCACATCATGATATGAAACTATATCAAATGGATGTGAAAAGTGCATTCTTAAATGGCTTTATAAATGAACTAGTCTATGTTAATCAACCTCCCGGGTTTGAAGACCCTAGATATCCTAATCATGTTTATAGGTTGTCCAAGGCGTTATATGGGCTCAAGCAAGCCCCTAGAGCGTGGTATGAGCGCCTCCGGGACTTCCTCATTGAGAAGGGCTTCACCATTGGGAAGGTCGACACCACACTATTCACCAAGAAGTTTAATGGGGAGATCTTTATTTGTCAAGTATATGTTGATGATATCATCTTCGGATCAACAAATGAAGATTATTGCAAGGAATTTAGTGAATTGATATCGAAGGAGTTCGAGATGTCAATGATTGGTGAGCTCACATTCTTCCTTGGATTTCAAGTAAAGCAAATGAGAGAAGGGATTTTCATCTCTCAAGAAAAGTATACCAAGGATCTTCTCAAAAGATTCAAGATGGAAGAATGCAAACCAATCAAGACCCCAATGCCATCAAATGGACATCTCGACCTAGATGAGGGAGGTAAACCGGTTGATCAAACTCTCTACCGTTCTATAATTGGTAGCTTGTTGTACCTTACCGCATCTAGGCCCGATATCATGTTTAGTGTGTGCATGTGTGCCCGCTTTCAAGCGTGCCCTAAAGAACCTCACCTAAGTGCCGTAAAAAGAATTCTAAGATATCTTAAGCTCACCCCAAGCATTGGTCTTTGGTATCCCAAAGGAGCTAGATTCCAACTAGTTGGCTATTCTGATTCGGACTATGCCGGTTGCAAAATTGATAGAAAAAGCACATCCGGAGGGTGCCATTTGCTTGGAAGATCTTTAGTATCTTGGTCATCTAAAAAGCAAAATAGTGTGGCTTTGTCCACCACCGAGGCGGAATACATTGCCGCGGGGGCTTGTTGTGCACAAATCTTATATATGAAACAAACCCTCCTAGACTATGGAATTGTTCTTGAAAAGGTGCCACTTTTATGTGATAATGAAAGTGCCGTTAAAATTGCTAACAATCCGGTACAACACTCTCACACCAAGCACATTGATATCCGCCATCACTTTCTAAGAGATCACGTTGCTAAAAATGACATATCACTAGAAGGTGTAAGAAGTGAAAATCAATTAGCGGATATCTTCACTAAACCTTTGGATGAGGCAACTTTTTGTAGGTTAAGAAGTGAACTCAATGTGCTTGATTCTAGTAACTTTAAAAAATGAGCGTGTGTTGTCTCTTGCATTGCATTGTATAATATGCCATGTTTATTTTATATCAATGTTTTTAGGGCTTGGCTAACACGGTTACGATAACCCTTCTTTGGAGGAGTGAAAAAGCCTAACCGTGGATCAAACTTGACAAGCATTCTAGTTTTACCTTCTTGTATTGCATTGCATATGCATGGTTGTTGTTCTTGTCGTTTCTTTTCGGTTAAGCTTTAAGCAACCTCTGTGTTCGTCCATGGATAGAGAGAGCATTTTGACGCTCCTAAAGGTTCAAAAACTCTATTGCATGGCCATACGTTGCTCCTTGGGTGTTTATTGCCTATTTTCTTAAAAATAATACTAGCCTAAGGCAATCTATATTAAAAAATTTGAGGGTTTGAGTGAGGTCACTCATATCGTGTTCCAATTGGTGTTTATTTGTGTCTTCTTGAATTGGAACCTGATTGGGAGAAGTCGCGTCGTAGTTCGGAACGAAGAAGGGCGAAGAACAGTGACCGGACGCTGGACCGGACGCTGCACCGGACGCGCCTCTGATTGACCACCGCGTCCGGTCCCGGTTACCACCACCGCGTCCGGTCATTCGCGATGATTTCCCGAGCTCCCCTCGACCGGACTCTGACCGCGTCCGGTCAGTCCTCACCGGACGCGTCCGGTCACTCCAGGAGCTTACTGGAGTGTGACCGGACGCTGCACCACCGCGTCCGGTCATAACGACCACCGCGTCCGGTCATCGCGCGTCGAGCGGATCTAACCCCTTCATAAAATCATTCGTCCTCGGCCGTGTCTTTCACCCGCACGCGTTTTTCCGCCGCCGCCTGCCCTAACTCGCCAAATTCGCCGAGTCGCCGTCGATTCGCCGGAGCCGCCGCGCCCTTGCCGTCTTCCTTGCCTCCGGCAAGCCCAGCCACGACCCAGCCGCGTCTCCTTGCACGCGAGCGCGCGCCAGCCTGCGCCTGCCCGTGCCTTGCCCGCGCCTGCCCCGCAGCCGCGCCACCGCCGCCCGCTCGCCTCTCGCCGCTGGTGAGCCGTGCCTTTGTCGCCGGTGAGCCGCGCCCTAGCCCACCAGCTTCACCTCTAGCCATGGACTGCCTCGCGCTCGCCTCAAATCGGTCTTCGTCGAGTTGCCCTAAACCTAACCCTAGGGTTCGCGTAACGTCGTTCGGCCGTTCGTCATCGAGGTTTCATCACGCGCCGTCTTCTTCGCGAGAGCCCATCCGGTGGATTCGGGGAATCACGCGATCTAGGTCATCTCATGTTGTCACCTTCGTCTCGTCAATCCGAGCGAGTCTGTCTGTGTGTCGGGTGAGATCAGGTTGCTGAATCCGAGGCCAAGCCTGCGGATACGGACTGAGGCCAAGCCTCTCGAGTGACAGTTCACCATCTTTCAGAGGTTTTCAGTCAGTTTGTCAGCATGGTGCGTTGCAAGAACGCCGGTGGTGCTCCTGGTGACGGGGACGATAGTCCTCCTCGTCGGTCTGAGATTGCACGTGGAAAGCGTATCAAGGTCATGGCCAGAAAGAAGAAGAAGACACTTACAGAGGCAGAGATTGCTCAGGCCATGGCAGATGTAGTAGAGCAGGCAGAGAGAGGTGGCAGGAGCAGTGGCATACGTATAGGTGAGCGTCGCTTTCATCTAGAAGGTCGACAGCTCGGCACAGAGGCCACTGAGGGTACTGAAGATACTGGAGCTATAGAGGGTATGTCAGTTGATCCACCTCCAGAGGCCACAGAGGCCACAGAGGCTCCAGAGGCTACAGAGGACATAGAGGAGCAGCCAGCTCAGTCTCCACCACGTCGCCGCTCCACACGCGCACGTACTCAGGTGACTCCTAGGCCAGAGGGCCAGCGTCGTGGAGCATGTCCTCCTCCCAGAGCTAGAGGTTCAGCCCCGGTCGAGCACTTTGACTTGAGGGGTGCTACAGCACGTCAGGTGCAGGGGTTGAGGTTCGTGGAGGTCAGTCGGTGGTTTCCGCCTGTGAGGGATCCCAGAGCTTCAGAAGGTTTTTATACCCCACTTCAGGAGGATTTCTACAGGGCTCTAGTTGACAGCGGTATTGCTTTCCGACCACAGAGGGTCTGTCGACTTGAGTCACTAGTTGAGGTTGTGGGAGAGCAGCTACGTCCGCACCTGTCCTTTCTGCTAGGCTTGTCAGATCTTCTTGGACGGACAGGTGCATACTGCGGCACATGGGTCAGAGAGTTTTATGCTTCACTATGGATTGATCCTGCCCATGATTTCATTCACTTTGCATTTCGAGGCCGCGATCACCGCCTATACAGCACCAGAGTGCGGGAGATTCTCAGACTCCCAGCTTCCAACATGAAGATACATTAGCTGTGCTTTGGTCAGACTCCTCCACCGAGACGCCCTCACGGCGGTGCAGTGCCACCTACAGACTTGGTTCGACCCTGCTTCCATGAGCCTTTTGGCAAAGGGTCTCGTCGCACGCCTGCCAGTTTGACACCACTTGCTAGAGTTCTGGATGCTATAGTCAGACGCACTCTACTTCCCAGACTTGGCTACAGAGAGGGACTGACTCGGATGCAGCTATGGGTTGTTCACCACCTCCTCTCACAGACACAGTTTGACATTTGAGATCTCATACTTAGTGAGATGGAGGACACCATAGCTGAGGGCTTCGAGGGTAATCGTCAGCTGCCCTATGCACACTGGATCTGCTTCATCATTAGATCATCCATCCAGTTACCAGCAGAGATCCAAGCTGAGATATCAGATATGACTACTGCTTTCCCTGAGTATGATATCCGTCTGCTTTGGGCTTCAGTCACCAGAGATCAGGCCCCAGTGCCAGGACAGCGTGTGCGACCTGAGGTTCCTGAGACAGCAGCTGAGCAGGACGCCACAGTTGATGAGCTTGCAGAGGCAGAGCTTGCCGATCTTGACGCTCAGCCTGCTGATCTTCCTGAGGATGTGACATCTGACAGCACTGATGAGGACTACCAGCCCATCCCCAGGTACCGGTCTCCTCGGTCTCACGACCACGAGGCCGGTGGCTCTGGTTCAGCCTCCCGCACAGACCCAGCCATGGTGGCAATACTTGAGAGGTTGACCCAGGCACAGGAGCAGCAGCAACAGCAGATACAGCGACAGGCTCAGGACACAGCTGCAGCACTTGCACAGATTCAGGCTCGTCAGGACGAGTTTCAGCGTCAGCAGCTTGAGATCCAGAGGCAGCAGGTTGAAATGCAGCGACAGCAGTACGAGATTCAGCGACAGAGTGCAGCTAGTCAGTAGCAGTACTTGGATCTCCTGCGCCACCTAGTCACTGTTGGGGTTCCTCCGCCTGATTCTGTCCTGACTTCTGCTTTACAATCCAGTGATCCATCGAGTCAGGGATAGCCGGGTTTCTAGTTCACATCTCCACAGCAGCAGGTTCCCCAGTCATTCCAGTCCTCGAGCTTCACGCCTATTCATACGGGGTTTACACCTTCAGACCAGCCTCGCCCTCATCTCCTGACAGGCACACCCTTCCGTGATTTCAGTGCTACCTACAGCGAGTTGACTGGTCAGCCGACGCCCTCGCACACTACCTTTGCTACTTCTTCAGGGTTGTCAGCTTCAGAGGCAGCTATTCCTCCAGTGACAGGGACCGGTACTACAGAGACTCTACCTTCGTCAGTTGCCTCGACAGATCCTCCTGCTATTGGCTCGCTACAGGCTTAGGTCACTCAGACGGATCCTCTTATTGCTACTACGACAGTACCTGTTCCTGCCGTTCAGACCCAGACAGTTACACAGCCACATGCTTCTTCATAGGGTCAGCCAGATAGCTCAGATTCTGAGGGAGATTCTCTACACTTCGTGATTACTCCGCGCACCTCGGCACCCGGCACGACTCCGTCTGTCCCCCCGTCAGATCCTTAGATTAGTTTTTTGGCGCTTGATGCCAAAGGGGGAGAGAGAGTAGTTTTAGGGGGAGTTTTTGAGATAGGTTTTTTCGTTTTTCTTGTGTGCTACATTCATGCATCATGTTTACTTTTCAGTCATTGCATTCGTGTGACATGTCGTCGTGTGATAAACCTTGAGCCTTAATGTTTTATCCAGTCACAGTGTTAGCGCTTGTCACCGTTTTTAATTATAGCTCTAAGGTTGTGCTTCCGTGCCTTACTCCGATTTCTTATGAGCTATATCTGTATGTGTACTAACGTTCTTTGTCTTATCTTATGAGTACACTCTTTTGGCTTGGGGCACATAAGCAATTCCTAACCCCTTTTGTGCTT
The DNA here is from genome assembly GCA_038087645.1 of Saccharum hybrid cultivar R570. Classification (NCBI taxonomy): domain Eukaryota; kingdom Viridiplantae; phylum Streptophyta; class Magnoliopsida; order Poales; family Poaceae; genus Saccharum; species Saccharum hybrid cultivar. The sequence continues at coordinate 35,220,980 of JAQSUU010000012.1, read as the reverse complement.
ATTTCTTTTTGCTTATGTGAACCATGCATGCTCAAAAACCTCAACTCAAATCTTTTATATCTTAGTGTTGTCATCAATCACCAAAAAGGGGGAGATTGAAAGCATCTAGGCCCCGAGGTTTGGTTTCGGCAATTGATGACAACGCTTTATTACCATGACTAACGTGTGTTTTGCAGAAACTTTGGTAAGTTAGGTCATGGAGGTTTTAACTGCTTTGGGCACCATGGTATTCATGCCCCTTGATGGAAATCGTTTCGGTTTTCAAAAGAGTGACGTCAAGATTAAGGACGGTTAGTTCCGGATGTCGAGGTGTTGAGAGACATTTGGAATAGTCATTAAGATCTTCGTTTTTCTCTTTTGGCCGTACTATAAAGGGGGGCATGAGCGGGTAGCTTGACCTAGGCGAGTCCTATGTTTAGGTGTGGTGCACACTTGTTAAACTTGGCGCTAGGCAGCTCTAGAATAGCTCAAAGTTCAGTTGGAAGCAACTTGGTTCAAGTTGTGACGCGTTTCGGAGAGTTTCGGGTCGTTTTCCCATGACCGGACGCGGTCCTCGGCATGACCGGACGCGTCCGGTCAGTTCAGTTCCGCGGCTAGGGTTTCAGCTCTGAACACCGGACGCGGTCCTCACGAGGACCGGACGCGGTGGTCAGAAGTCGACACGTGTCACTTGAGGGAAACACCCGATCGGACGCGACCTGGGTGTGATCGGCGCGTCCGGTCATAGTCCAGTAAGGTCCAGAGACGACCGGACGCGTCCGGTCATCACCGATCGGACGCGGTCGTGCGTCCGGTGCGAGTACAGTTTGCTCCCTGCACGATCGGACGCGTCCGGTCACCTCTGACCGGTGCGTCCGGTCACTCAGTTGTTTTTCGGATTTCGACCGTTACGAGCGACCGGCGCGTCCGGTCAGTTCAACCGGCGCGTCCGGTCAGCTCGTGTTTTGCTGAGTCAGCAGGTAACGGTTCATTTTGTCTGTGGGGTGTATAAATACATCCCCACCACCTCTTTTAGAGGTCTCTTGCTCATTTGATCAGTTGATAAACACCTTTGGAGTGCAAGGGAGTGCAAGAGCACTAGTGAGGATAGAGATTTGAGAATCAAAGCTTGAGAGTTCCTCACTAGCAATTAGAGAGTAGCAAGTGTGCATCCACCTTCTCATTTGGGCTCGTAGTGGTCAAGTGAGAGTTCTAGCTTGTTACTCTTGGTGATCGCCATCACCTAGACGGCTTGGTGGTGATTGGGAGTTTGGTGATCATCCGGCGGAGCTTGTGGATGACCCAACTCATCTTGTGAGCGGTTGTGGGTGATTCACCGCGACGGAGTGTCAAAGAATCAACCCGTAGAGAGCACTTGATCCTTGCGCGGATCAAGTTGGAGCTACACCCTTGCGCGGGTGCTCCAACGAGGACTAGTGGGGAGTGGCGACTCTCCGATACCTCGGAAAAACATCGCCGTGTTCCTTGCCCCTTTACATTCAAGCATTTACATTCTCGTATTTACTTTTATTGCTTGTTTACATTCCTAGACTTGCCATGCTAGACTAGGATTGGAAACTAGGGTGCAAAACTTTGTATCGGTAGACTCTCTAGGAACACAAGTAGACACTAGGGGTGAATTCCGGCTTGTAGGATTTATTTCTTGCATTTAATTTTTAGAAAAGCCCAATTCACCCCCCCCTCTTGGGCATCTTGATCCTTTCACCTATTAAGGAACAGGAGCTCGTAACACTTGATTCATGATCCGATCAAGGTTTCCATGGATCTTTCTCGCCCCCCACAGCAGTAACAGGAAGAAGCTACGCTACGCCGCACCCTACCATGTCCACCTCAATGGGATGGAGAGCAATGGTCGTCCAGGCCCCCTTCACCTTTTCGTCGGCGCAGCTTCAGGGTCACGAAATCTTGTTCATCATGATACCGTGTCAGGGTATGGCCTCGCCGCGTCATCTACAGCCATGGCCTGCCACCATCGCGACGATGATTGTGCGAATACACGAACTGAGAGGAAAGCTAGGAATAGGGAGCACCTTAGGGCATTATCTTTCTATTTTCATACATCCAAATGCTGTAACCTGACCCCTCTCTTTGCATACTATAAAAGGGGAGGGAGGGACCTTCGACCAAAGAGAGCAAAACAGCAAGACGACACCACATGATGGCAATGTACTAAGCACACACTCAAGCACTTGCACACACCCATACACAGAGACCTGGGAGCTATCCCTCTCTCGACCAGCTTGTATCCCCCTGCTACAAGCACTTCGGTGTAAAGCAACATGAGCAGCAGCGAGCACTGGAAGTAGGGACATTTAGCCCAAACCAGTATACATCTTGTGTCCGCCTTGCACACCATCGGAGGCTCCGACGCGCAGCTTCATTCACTTGTCACCGTCTCTAGACACCCCCCCATTCTAGAACACCGACAGTTGGCGTGCCAGGTAGGGGACTTTACGCGTCACGTTCTACTCCACCAAGTCTCTGATGGCCAAAAACGACATCAACTTTGCTCCGGGCTCCCACATCTGGTTTGGGAGCCTTGAGTTCGTCGTCGTTGGGGAGGGCTACGACCTCGACCTCCTTCCACCGACCGACAAGCCTGCCAGCTTCTCTGAGCCGGTGGCCAACCTACGACTCTGCTCCGACGAGTTGAAGGGCACATGGCCCGACAAGTTCAGCTACCCCAGCATACCGTGAGTTGGCCAGCCCTGCCATGACAAGAAGGTTCATAAATCATCAACAAATATCTATCATCTCAATCTAGAGGCAGGAGAGGTACCAAAGGATCTACCCCAATAGCTCATGCGCTCCATCGCTGATGTCCTGGCGTCGGCCGAGACAAGCTCCAACTCCAACTTCCTCGACTCCGACAACGATAACGACAACGAAGGCGACACCAGCTTCACCAGGCTTTGAGAGATGCAACACTTTTTGCGCATCAGCAACTACCTCCTCAATGACGATTCATGCAATGATGACTTCGTTGATTGCTTTGACGGCTACTGAAAGGATCAAGATGCCCAAGAGGGGGGGGTGAATTGGGCTTCTCTAAAAATTAAATGCAAGAATTAAATCCTACAAGCCGGAATTCACCCCTAGTGTCTACTTGTGTTCCTAGAGAGTCTACCGATACAAAGTTTTGCACCCTAGTTTTCAATCCTAGTCTAGCATGGAAAGTCTAGGAATGTAAAACAAGCAATGAAAGTAAATACGAGAAAGTAAATGCTTGAATGTAAAGGGGCAAGGAACACGGCGATGTTTTTCCGAGGTATCGAAGAGTCGCCACTCCCCACTAGTCCTCGTTGGAGCACCCGCGCAAGGGTGTAGCTCCCCCTTGATCCGCGCAAGGATCAAGTGCTCTCTACGGGTTGATTCTTTGACACTCCGTCGCGGTGAATCACCCACAACCGCTCACAAGATGAGTTGGGTCATCCACAAGCTCCGCCGGATGATCACCGAACTCCCAATCACCACCAAGCCGTCTAGGTGATGGCGATCACCAAGAGTAACAAGCTAGAACTCTCACTTGACCACTACGAGCCCAAATGAGAAGGTGGATGCACACTTGCTACTCTCTAATCGCTAGTGAGGAACTCTCAAGCTTTGATTCTTAAATCTCTATCCTCACTAGTGCTCTTGCACTCCCTTGCACTCCAAAGGTGTTTATCAGCTGATCAAATGAGCAAGAGACCTCTAAAAGAGGTGGTGGGGATGTATTTATACACCCCACAGACAAAACGAACCGTTACCTGTTGACTCAGCAAAACACGAGCTGACCGGACGCGCCGGTTGAACTGACCGGACGCGCCGGTCGCTCGTAACGGTCGAAATCCGAAAAACAACTGAGTGACCGGACGCACCGGTCAGGGGTGACCGAACGCATCCGATCGTGCAGGGAGCATACTGTACTCGCACCGGACGCGCGACCGCGTCCGATCGGTGATGACCGGACGCGTCCGGTCGTCTCTGGACCTTACTGGACTGTGACCGGACGCGCCGATCACACCCAGGTCGCGTCCGATCGGGTGTTTCCCTCAAGTGACACGTGTTGACTTCTGACCATCGCGTCCGGTCCTCGCGAGGACCGCGTCCGGTGTTCAGAGCTGAAACCCTAGCCGCGGAACTGAACTGACCAGACGCGTCCGGTCATGCCGAGGACCACGTCCGGTCATGGGAAAATGACCCGAAACTCTCCGAAACGCGTCACAACTTGAACCAAGTTGCTTCCAACTGAACTTTGAGCTATTCTAGAGCTGCCTAGCGCCAAGTTTAACAAGTGTGCACCACACCTAAACATAGGACTCGCCTAGGTCAAGCTACCCGCTCATGCCCCCCTTTATAGTACGGCCAAAAGAGAAAAACGAAGATCCTAACGACTATTCCAAATGTCTCTCAACACCTCGACATCCGGAACTAACCGTCCTTAATCTTGACGTCACTCTTTTGAAAACCGAAACGATTTCCATCAAGGGGCATGAATACCATGGTGCCCAAAGCAGTTAAAACCTCCATGACCTAACTTACCAAAGTTTCTGTAAAACACACGTTAGTCATGGTAATAAAGCGTTGTCATCAATTGCCGAAACCAAACCTCGGGGCCTAGATGCTTTCAATCTCCCCCTTTTTGGTGATTGATGACAACACTAAGATATAAAAGATTTGAGTTGAGGTTTTTCGAGCATGCATGGTTCACATAAGCAAAAAGAAATAAGCACAAGGGGTTAGGAATTGCTTATGTGCCCCAAGCCAAAAGAGTGTACTCATAAGATAAGACAAAGAACGTTAGTACACATACAGATATAGCTCATAAGAAATCGGAGTAAGGCACGGAAGCACAACCTTAGAGCTATAATTAAAAACAGTGACAAGCATTAACACTGCGACTGGATAAAACATTAAGACTCAAGGTTTATCACACGACGACATGTCACACGAATGCAATGACTGAAAAGTAAACATGATGCATGAAAGTAGCACACAAGAGAAAACTAAAACCCTCTCTCAAAACTCCCCCTGAAACTACTCTCTCTCCCCCTTTGGCATCAAGCGCCAAAAAACTAATCTAAGGATCTGACGGGGGGACAGACGGAGTCGTGTCGGGTGCCGAGGTGCGCGGAGTAATCACGAAGTGTAGAGAATCTCCCTCGGAATCTGAGCTATCTGGCTGACCCTCTGAAGAAGCATGTGGCTGTGTAACTGTCTGGGTCTGAACGGCAGGAACAGGTACTGTCGTAGTAGCAATAAGAGGATCCGTCTGAGTGACCTGAGCCTGTAGCGAGCCAATAGCAGGAGGATCTGTCGAGGCAACTGACGAAGGTAGAGTCTCTATAGTACCAGTCCCTGTCACTGGAGGAATAGCTACCTCTGAAGCTGACAACCCTGAAGAGGTAGCAAAGGTAGTGTGCGAGGGCGTCGGCTGACCAGTCAACTCGCTGTAGGTAGCACTGTAATCACCGAAGGGTGTGCCTGTCAGGAGGTGAGGGCGAGGCTGGTCTGAAGGTGTAAACCCCGTGTGAATAGGCATGAAGCTCGGGGACTGGAATGACTGGGGAACCTGCTGCTGTGGAGATGTGAACTGGAAACCCGGCTGTCCTTGACTCGATGGATCACTGGATTGTAAAGCAGAAGTCAGGACAGAAGCAGGCGGAGGAACCCCAACAGTGACTAGGTGGCGCAGGAGATCCAAGTACTGCTGCTGACTAGCTGCACTCTGTCGCTGAATCTCGTACTGCTGTCGCTGCATTTCAACCTGCTGCCTCTGGATCTCAAGCTGCTGACGCTGAAACTCGTCCTGACGAGCCTGAATCTGTGCAAGTGCTGCAGCTGTGTCCTGAGCCTGTCGCTGTATCTGCTGTTGCTGCTGCTCCTATGCCTGGGTCAACCTCTCAAGTATGGCCACCATGGCTGGGTCTGTGCGGGAGGCTGAACCAGAGCCACCGGCCTCGTGGTCGTGAGACCGAGGAGACTGGTACCTGGGGATGGGCTGGTAGTCCTCATCAGTGCTGTCAGATGTCACATCCTCAGGAAGATCAGCAGGCTGAGCGTCAAGATCGGCAAGCTCTGCCTCTGCAAGCTCATCAACTGTGGCGTCCTACTCAGCTGCTGTCTCAGGAACCTCAGGTCGCACACGCTGTCCTGGCACTGGGGCCTGATCTCTAGTGACTGAAGTCCAAAGCTGACGGATATCATACTCAGGGAAAGCAGTAGTCGTATCTGATATCTCAGCTCGGATCTCTGCTGGTAACTGGATGGATGATCTAAAGATGAAGCAGATCCAGTGTGCATAGGGCAGCTGACGATTACCCTTGAAGCCCTCAGCTATGGTGTCCTCCATCTCACTAAGTATGAGATCCCAAATGTCAAACTGTGTCTGTGAGAGGAGGTGGTGAACAACCCATAGCTGCATCCGAGTCAGTCCCTCTCTGTAGCCAAGTCTGGGAAGTAGAGTGCGTCTGACTATGGCATCCAGAACTCTGGCAAGAGGTGTCAAACTAGCAGGCGTGCGACGAGACCCTTCGCCAAAAGGCTCACAGAAGCAGGGTCGAACCAAGTCTGTGGGTGACACTGCACCGCCGTGAGGGCGTCTCGGTGGAGGAGTCTGACCAAAACATAGCTGATGTATCTTCATGTTGGAAGCTGGGAGTCTGAGAATCTCCCGCACTCTGGTGCTATAGAGACGGTGATCGCGGCCTCGGAATGCAAAGTGAATGAAATCATGGGCAGGATCAATCCATAGTGAAGCATAGAACTCTCTGACCCATGTGCCGCAGTATGCACCTGTCCGTCCAAGAAGATCTGACAAGCCTGGCAGAAAGGACAGGTGCGAACGTAGCTGTTCTCCCACAACCTCAACTAGTGACTCAAGTCGACAGACCCTCTGTGGTCGGAAAGCAATACCGCTGTCAACTAGAGCCCTGTAGAAATCCTCCTGAAGTGGAGTATAGAAGCCTTCTGAAGCTCTGGGATCCCTCACAGGCGGAAACCACCGACTGACCTCCACGAACCTCAACCCCTACACCTGACGTGCTGTAGCACCCCTCAAGTCAAAGTGCTCGACTGGGGGTGAACCTCTAGCTCTGGGAGGAGGACGTGCTCCACGACGCTGGCCCTCTGGCCTAGGAGTCACCTGAGTACGTGCGCGTGTGGAGCGGCGACGTGGTGGAGACTGAGCTGGCTGCTCCTCTGTGTCCTCTGTAGCCTCTGGAGCCTCTGTGGCCTCTGGAGGTGGATCAACTGACATACCCTCTGTAGCTCCAGTATCCTCAGTACCCTCAGTGGCCTCTGTGCCGAGCTGTCGACCTTCAAGATGAAAGCGACGCTCGCCTATGCGTATGCCACTGCTCCTGCCACCTCTCTCTGCCTGCTCTGCTGCATCTACCATGGCCTGAGCAATCTCTGCCTCTGTAAGTGTCTTCTTCTTCTTTCTGGCCATGACCTTGATACGCTTCCCACGTGCAATCTCAGACCGATGAGGAGGACTGTCGTCCCCGTCACCAGGAGCACCACCGGCGTTCTTGCAACGCACCATGCTGACAAACTAACCAAAAACCTCTGTAAGATGGTGAACTCTCACTCGAGAGGCTTGGCCTCAATCCGTATCCGCAGGCTTAGCCTCGGATTCAGCAAACTGATCTCACCCGACACACGGATAGACTCGCTGCAACGACGGAATAGAGAGATCTACTATAAGCACATATACAACTAAAAGGTATGAAACCCTAGAGATAGCAAGCATATGAGATACGATGTGAATCGAGACGTGAAGCTACCTCGGATCGACGAGATGACGGTGACAAGATGAGGTGACCTAGATCGCGAGATTTCCCGAAATCGCCGGACGAGCTCTGATTTGCCGAAACATGATGCAATTAGGATTAAAAGAAAGAATTACGGCAAACCCTAGCGAGGAGGTCAAGGTGATGCGAAACAACCTTGCGAAGAAGACGACGCAAAACCTTGACGACGAACGATCGAACGGCGTTACGCGAACCCTAGGGTTAGGGTTAGGGCAACTCGACGAAGATCGATCGGAGGCGAGCGTGAGGCAGTCCACTGCCGGAGATGATGCTGGCAAGCAAGGAGCGCGGCTCACCGGCGGCAAGGGCGCGGCTCACCGGCGGCGGAGGTGCGAGCGGGCGGCGGTGGTGAAAGTCCCTAGTTTGGTTTTGGTTAATTGATGAAACCTAGGACTAACCTTTGTATCTAAGTGGATGATTTAGATAAAGGTGGTCATTGCATATGAGACATGACATTGACTCATGTGACCAAGATGATGAAGACCAAGATGAGGCTTGGCTCGATGGACCGGTTGTGAAGGTGAAGGGCAAGTCGAGGCTTCGAAGCGAAGGACCACGCGATGGTGAAGCTTGAGCAAGACTTAGCGCCGACGGACTGATGCAACGGTGAAGAGCAAGTGAAGTCAAGGTCGATGGATCGAGACGGTCATGTGATGATATGAAGTGGATCATATCATTTGGAGAAACAAAATGGGCTCAAGGCAAAGGTATAACCATAGGGCCATTTTGTTTTACACTCAAGACACCATAGAGGGTGTGAGTGGTTTAGGATCGATAGCCGAACTATTAAGAGGGGAAGTCTTATCGGTTATTCGATGCACGGGTGCCACTAGGTGAATTCATGAAGTGCATTGCATGTAGGGCCTAGTGAGCTAATTGGAAAACCTTTGAAAATGATTGAGGAAAAGCTAACACACAAGCACATGGAGATGTACACTTGATGGTGTTGGCACATTTGCAAAGGTGGCGTTGGTCACGCTGTGGTTTGCGGGTAGAGAGGGGTTTGGGTTCCTCTCTCCCTCCCGCCGAGCGTGCGAGCGCGGGATTCAGGCGATTTCGGAGAAGTGAAATACCTATTTTACACTACGCCGGAAGTTCGGAAAAGAAACGGAGGCGAACGGAGGTCACAGAGGTGACCGGACGCTGCACCGGACGCTGCACCGGACGCGGTCATGGAATGACCGGACGCGTCCGGTGAGTGTTCGGTGTCTGCGCGTATTTCAGTTTGATGATCGGACGCGAGGCGCGTCCGGTCACTGATGATCGGACGCGTCCGGTGGTTCAGGGAGCTTACTGGACTCTCACCGGACGCTGTCACTGTCGCGTCCGGTCATGTTCTTCAGCGCGTCCGGTCCTTGTCTCGTTGAGCGCTGCTCAGACGACCAGCGCGTCCGGTCCTTCACGGGACCAGCGCGTCCGGTCGTTCCCGGCGCGTCCGGTCGTTTGGACCAGCGCGTCCGGTCCTTGTTTCGCAGATAGCCGTTGAGCGACCAGCGCGTCCGGTCAGTTGGACCAGCGCGTCCGGTCATCGGGACCGGCGCGTCCGGTCGTTTTGAGAAGCGCGTCCGGTCGTTGTTTTGACCGTTGGGGTCAGTGACCGTTGGAGCATCGGACGCGGCTGAGCGCGTCCGGTCAGTTTCGACCGGCGCGTCCGGTCGTCCCGAAAAAAAACGGTCAGTGGAGTTGCAACGGCTCTATTTGTTTGGGGTGCTTATAAATACTCGTTGGCCAGCCCTTAGGGAGGTCTCTTGGCATTTCTAACACTCTTGTGCATCCTTTGAGCTAGAGCTACTCCTCCCACTCATCTCTCTTGCTTGATTGCAAATCAAAAGTGAGATTGAGTGATCCCAAAGTGCATTGCATAGCTTGAGGGCATCTAGTGGCACTTGTGGGTGGTTTAGCCGGTGGATTTCTTGTTACTCTTGGAGAGTACCGCTCCTAGCCGGCTTGGAGATTGTTGGAGGCGTTGGCAAGAGAAGGTGATTGTTCTTGGCCACCTCCGGTTGTTTGTAAGAGGTTCTTGTGCTTTCCTCGGCGGGACGCCAAAAGCAACTCTATTGGATTGCGCGTGTCATTGAGTTACCTCACTTGAGAGTGGAGTCTTGCGGTGCCTTGCGGGGCGTGCCTTGAGGGGCAAGTGACTTGAGGGTCACACCGAGGAACCATCTAAGTGTTGGTCGACACAACCGGTGACGTAGCTTGTCGGTGCACAAGTGAACACCGGGTGAACAAAAATATTATGTCTCTTGTCTCCCGGTGATTGGTCTACTTTTTGTGTTGTTGTCAATATTAATTGATTGTATATCATCTTGGTGATTGGCAACATCTTCACTCCACCGTCGGTATAAGATTCACAATCCTATCTCTTGCACTTATCTTTACTAGTTTATCTTGTGTTGCTCTAGTAGTAACTTGGCTAGTAGTGTTGTTAGCTTGTTCTCTAGTGTAAAATTAGTGACATAGCTCTTGTGTGAACTAGAGATCTTAATCTACTAGACTTGTGGATAGGAGGCTTGCATCACAACCTTTGGCTAAGCAAAACTCGCTTTACGCCGTTTGTTATTCTAACAAGTTTGCTTAGTGGTGCTTGTAGAATTTTTATAGGCTATTCACCCCCCCTCTCTAGCCATCTAGGACCTTACAAGTGGTATCGGAGCCGTGGTCACCGATTTAATCAAGGCTTAACATCCTTCGGTGTGAAAAATGGCTCAAATTGTGTTCAATCATGTTGGGGGCAAGCCACCGTTCTTTGATGGTATTAGTTCTTTTGCTCATTGGAAGAGAAAGATGACAATGTACCTTGGTTCTATTCATGAGAGAGTATTGCAAGTCACCGAGAATGATTTTGCTATCATTGATCCCAATCATCTCACCGATGAAGATAGAGCAAATAGAACATGCAATAGAATGGCTCTCAATACACTCTATAATGGTATTGACACAAAAGTGTTTGAGGGCATCAAAGATTTGGAATTGGCTAGTGAAGTATGGACAAGGTTGAGTGAGACATATGAAGGCACTAAGGTTGTGAAGAGTGCCAAGCTATATGGGCTCAAGAGTGAGTTTGAGAACTTCAAGAAAAAGGATGATGAAACAATCATTGAAATGTTTCATAGATTGCAAGTGATAGTCAATGATCTCAAGAGCTTAGGGCACAAGACTCAAGATCAAGATTTTTGTCACAAGTTCTTATTGAGCTTACCTAGAAGATTCAAGATGTTGATCATGATGTTGCAAAGAGATGGGCTTGAAGCAATGAAGCCTAATGATTTGCTTGGTGAAGTATTAACCTATGACAAATATGATCAAGATGTTGATGACAAGGAGAAGGTGGAAGATGAAAAGAAGAAGAAGACCGTGGCGTTCAAGGCCATCTCCTCCAAGGGCAAAGCTACCATCATTGAAGAAGAAGACAATAGTGAAGATGAAGATTATGAAATTGATGATGAGGCATTTGCTTTTATAGTCAAGAAAATGGGTCACATGTTCATTAAGAGAAGAGGCTTCAAAAAGAGAAATGACAACTTCAAGAGCAATGAGCAACAAAGGAGGTGCTTCAATTGTGATAGCACCGAACATCTTCAAGCCGAATGTCCCTATGATAAGAAGAAGAACAACAAGAGGGGCAAGTTTGAGAAGAAAAAGAGAGAAGCTAAGGTATTATATGATGAAAGTGATGATGAAAGTGAAATGGAATATGTTCATGATAGTGATAATGATAAATATGATAGTGAAAATGATGATGATGATGAACCAACTAAAGAACAACTATATGACTTGTTGCAACAAACTAGAGACATAGCTATTGCCAAGAACAAGGAGTGCAAGAAGCTTTCAATGAAAGTAGCAATACTTGAGAAAGTTCTTGGTGAGCTTAAGACCACTCATGAGAATCTAGTGGAAGACCATGAGGATCTTGGTAAGGCTCATTCCAAGCTTGAAAAGGCTCACTCATTGCAACTTGAGCAACAAGAAAAGAAGGAGGTTGTTGTATCATGTGATATAGGTATTACATGTGATATAATTGATGAATCCTTTAATGAACCTATCATCATGTCAAATACTAACCCTTCTTGTAGCTCTTCATCCACCACCACCAACTCTACCTCTACTACTAGTGATGGTTTCACTTGTGATGCCTCACTAATGATTGAGAATGAGACTCTCAAGAGAGAGGTGGATGAGCTCACTCACGCCCTAGGCAAGGCCTATGGTGGTGAGGCCCGCTTGCTTAAGTGCTTGGGTAGCCAAAGGTTCTCTCTTAACAAAGAGGGATTGGGCTACACCCCCAAGAAAGGCAAGTCGGCCTTTGCAACTCCAAAGCCTAGCTTTGTGAAGAGCAATGGTCGGTTTTGCAATAGATGCAAGCAAGTTGGGCACCTAGAGCAAAATTGCAATAAAAAGAACCAAAGCAAGAAATTCGTTAATGCTATACCTTTTGATTCTTGCTATGTGCTTACCAAGGGTGTGAAGGGTGTGCAAGCTAAGTTTGTTGGTACACCAATTGTGGGCCCAAAGAAGAAGGCTATTTGGGTACCAAAGAGCTTAGTTACTAACCTACAAGGACCCAAGCAAAAATGGGTACCTAAGCTTCATTGATTTGCTTGTAGGTCAATTACAAAGCCGGAGGAAGGCATTGGATTATTGATAGTGGGTGCACTCAACACATGACCGGTACATCAAGAATGTTTGATTCATTCAATGACAATGATAGTGGTGTTGATTCTATCACATTTGGCAATAACAAGAAAGGCAAGGTTATTGGCTTGGGCAAGATTGCAATATCAAATGATATGAGTATCTCCAATGTGTTGCTAGTTGAAAGTTTGGATTTCAATCTTCTATCCGTGGCACAAATATGTGATCTAGGCTACAAATGCATCTTTGGGGTAGATGATGTGGAAGTTATTAGTGTGGATGGTTCAAATGTGGCATTTAAGGGCTTTAGATATGAGAATCTCTACCTAGTTGACTTCAATGCTAGAGAAACTTCTTTGACAACTTGCTTAGTCTCCAAATCAAGTATGGGTTGGCTTTGGCATAGAAGGCTTGGTCATGTTGGCATGAAACAATTGAAGAAGCTTACAACTCACAATCTTGTCAATGGTTTGAAAGATGTTGAATTTGAGAAGAATAAGCTTTGTAGTGCATGTCAAGCCGGGAAGCAAGTTGGAAGCTCACATCCAAAGAAGAGTACAATGAGCACATGTAAAGCATTTGAGTTGATGCACATGGATCTATTTGGACCAACAACATATACAAGCATAGGCGGTAACAAGTATGGCTTTGTTATAGTGGATGACTTCACAAGATTCACATGGGTATTCTTTCTTAGTGACAAAAGTGAAGTGTTTGACACCTTCAAGACATTTCTCACTAGAGTTCACAATGAGTTTGAGATTAGAATCAAGAAAGTGAGAAGTGACAATGGAAGTGAGTTCAAGAATACAAGAATTGAAGAACTTTGTGATCATTATGGTATTGGACATCAATTCTCGGCCAAGTACACTCCACAATCAAATGGCCTAGTTGAGAGGAAGAATAGAACATTGCTTGATATGGCTAGATCAATGCTTCATGAGTACAATGTGAGTCAATCATTTTGGGATGAAGCAATCAATACCGCTTGCTACTACATCAATAGACTATATTGTCATCCATTGCTAGAGAAGACCCCATATGAGTTACTTCATGGAAGAAAGCCCAATATTTCTTACTTTAGGGTGTTTGGTTGCAAATGCTATATCTTGAAGAAGGGCACTAGATTGGGGAAGTTTGACAAAAGATGTGATGAGGGGTTCCTACTTGGTTATTCAACTACAAGCAAAGCTTATAGAGTTTGGAACAACTCAAGTGGGATTCTAGAAGAAGTCCATGATGTGCAATTTGATGAAACCAATGGGTCACAGGATGAAGAAGAGAATCTAGATGATGTTAGTGGAACTCTATTGGTGGAAGCAATGAAGAACATGGACATTGGGGACATTAGAGCAAAGCAAGTTATTGATATTCAAGATGATGATAAAGACCAAGTGCTCAATTCTCCATTCAAGCTAGCTAGTGACTCTCAAGTGCAAGATCAAGGTGCTAGTTCATCTCATCAAGATACATCAAGTGATCAACCAAGCTCAAGCAATCAAGTGCAAGTACTCCAACCACAACATGTTGCAAGAGATCACCCCATTAATAGTATTATTGGTGATATTAGAAGTGGTGTGCAAACAAGATCAAGATTGACTATGTTTTGTGAGCATGCATCATTTGTGTCAACCATAGAACCAAAGAAGATAGAAGAAGCTTTGAGGGATGCCGATTGGATTATGGCTATGCAAGAAGAACTAAACAATTTCACAAGAAATGATGTTTGGGAATTGGTAGAAAGGCCAAATGACTACAATGTGATCGGAACCAAGTGGGTGTTTAAAAACAAGCAAGATCAAGATGGCATTGTAGTGAGAAACAAAGCAAGACTAGTTGCTCAGGGTTACACTCAAGTTGAAGGTCTTGACTATGATGAGACATATGCTCCCGTGGCAAGATTGGAGGCAATAAGGATTCTATTGGCTTATGCTTGTGCACACAATATCAAACTATATCAAATGGATGTCAAAAGTGCATTTCTCAATGGGATCATCAATGAGTTAGTATTTGTTGAGCAACCGCCCGGATTTGAAGATGACAAGAAACCCAACCATGTCTACAAGTTGAAGAAGGCTTTATATGGCTTAAAGCAAGCACCTAGAGCATGGTATGAGAGGCTAAGGGATTTCCTTCTCTCTAAGGGATTCAAAATGGGCAAGGTTGATACTACTCTATTCACCAAGAAGATTGGAAATGATCTATTCATAGTGCAAATATATGTTGATGACATCATCTTTGGATCAACCGATCAAGCTTATTGTGAAGAATTTGGTGCTATGATGGCCAAAGAGTTTGAAATGTCTATGATTGGTGAACTTAGCTACTTCCTTGGTCTCCAAGTCAAGCAATTGAAGAATGGAACATTTGTGAGTCAAGGGAAATACATAAGGGACATGTTGAAGAAATTTGGAATGCAAGATGCAAAACCAATTTCAACTCCAATGGGTACAAATGGAAATTTGGATAGTGATCTTGATGGCAAAATGGTGAATCAAAAGGAATATCGGTCTTTGATTGGAAGTCTACTCTATGTCACCGCATCAAGGCCGGATGTCATGTTTAGTGTTTGCATGTGTGCTAGATATCAAGCCTCACCTAGAGAAAGTCATCTCACGGCCGCAAAGAGAATATTGAGGTACTTGAAGCAAACAAGAGATGTTGGACTATGGTATCCCAAGGGGTCAAAGTTTGAATTGATTGGATATTCGGACTCCGACTATGGGGGTTGCAAGATCAATAGAAAGAGCACAAGTGGCACATGTCAATTACTTGGAAGATCACTTGTGTCATGGTCCTCAAAGAAACAAAATAGTGTGGCAATCTCTACTGCCGAAGCCGAATATGTGAGTGCGGGGAGTTGTTGTGCACAATTGCTATGGATGAAATCAACTTTGAAGGATTATGGCCTCAACTTCAAGAATGTGCCGTTGCTATGTGATAATGAGAGTGCAATCAAGATGATACAAAACCCGGTTCAACATGGAAGAACAAAGCATATTGACATAAGACACCATTTCATTAGAGATCATCAACAAAAGGGAGATATTGCCATTGAAAGTGTTGGCACCGATGATCAACTTGCCGATATTCTCACTAAGCCACTTGATGAAAAGAGGTTTTGCAAGCTAAGGAATGAATTGAACATTCTTGATTTCTCAAACATGAGTTGAATAAACCCCACCCACTTATTGACATGCTCTCCTTCGACATTGCAAGGTAAAATTGATTGACATGTCATTCATCCTATGCTAAGGACTTGCTAGAGCATATAGACATATTAAGTGGTATGCATGAGCATTCATGATAAATCAAATGAATTTGATGGATATATGTTACCACTATTGCCTCTTTGTTTGTTTTGATCTAGTGGTGGCATATGATATGTTTGTGAGCTTGTAAACCTAGTGTTGAATCTAGAAGAGTTGCTATAAGTGTTTAATTCAACATAGGCAAGATAACCCTGATTTTGAGGAGTGAAGAAGCTTGTCTTTGGTTCAAATCGAATTAAATATCTTTGGCAAGTATTCTAGGTTAAACCAAATTTAATAATTTTTTTTAACCTTACATGTGGTATCGAATTAATTTCAGTCTACTCCATCAAACACTTTTCCTTCTCTCCACAATTTGATTCCCTTTTTGGGTAAGTTGTTGACAAAGGGGGAGAGAAAAAGATGATTTGACTTGATAAAGGGGTAAATAAAATTTGTTGATGCACACAAATAGGGGGAGCAAGCTCATAAACAAAGTTGTTGCATTTGTTTGTGCATTCTCATATGACTTGCTCATTGCACATGTATTTAAATTCAATATACATGCTTGTGTGGTGCAATGCTAGTATAGAAATTGGATGATGAAATGATCTACTAGCATGCATAGGAATAGTTTACATGTGGTATCTAGACTTGCCTAAAGCTTTACAAGTGGTTAGCCTTACAAGTGGTCCAAGAACCTTTTCATATAATGTTGATCTCACGGGGTTCTTGAGTTTTGATGGATGTCTAGTTACTTCATGATGCTAAGGATGGTGTAAAAGGCAACTCCGATTGGTATCACGCTTCAAAGGTCCATTTCTTACACCATAGCATCATATTGGTAGAATTACTCTCCCAACACTTCTATCCATGCATATGTGCAAAGCTTTCAATCCAAACTCTATGCACATATGTAGGGGGAGCTAATGCTACCAAAACCGAGCTTGTGATAATTGTCCAAACTTTACTTATGAGCAAAATGATTGGACAAGCATGACAAGTTCAAAACTTTTATTATCAAAATCATCTTTGTGAGGGTTGTCATCAATTACCAAAAAGGGGGAGATTGAAAGTCCCTAGTTTGGTTTTGGTTAATTGATGAAACCTAGGACTAACCTTTGTATCTAAGTGGATGATTTAGATAAAGGTGGTCATTGCATATGAGACATGACATTGACTCATGTGACCAAGATGATGAAGACCAAGATGAGGCTTGGCTCGATGGACCGGTTGTGAAGGTGAAGGGCAAGTCGAGGCTTCGAAGCGAAGGACCACGCGATGGTGAAGCTTGAGCAAGACTTAGCGCCGACGGACTGATGCAACGGTGAAGAGCAAGTGAAGTCAAGGTCGATGGATCGAGACGGTCATGTGATGATATGAAGTGGATCATATCATTTGGAGAAACAAAATGGGCTCAAGGCAAAGGTATAACCATAGGGCCATTTTGTTTTACACTCAAGACACCATAGAGGGTGTGAGTGGTTTAGGATCGATAGCCGAACTATTAAGAGGGGAAGTCTTATCGGTTATTCGATGCACGGGTGCCACTAGGTGAATTCATGAAGTGCATTGCATGTAGGGCCTAGTGAGCTAATTGGAAAACCTTTGAAAATGATTGAGGAAAAGCTAACACACAAGCACATGGAGATGTACACTTGATGGTGTTGGCACATTTGCAAAGGTGGCGTTGGTCACGCTGTGGTTTGCGGGTAGAGAGGGGTTTGGGTTCCTCTCTCCCTCCCGCCGAGCGTGCGAGCGCGGGATTCAGGCGATTTCGGAGAAGTGAAATACCTATTTTACACTACGCCGGAAGTTCGGAAAAGAAACGGAGGCGAACGGAGGTCACAGAGGTGACCGGACGCTGCACCGGACGCTGCACCGGACGCGGTCATGGAATGACCGGACGCGTCCGGTGAGTGTTCGGTGTCTGCGCGTATTTCAGTTTGATGATCGGACGCGAGGCGCGTCCGGTCACTGATGATCGGACGCGTCCGGTGGTTCAGGGAGCTTACTGGACTCTCACCGGACGCTGTCACTGTCGCGTCCGGTCATGTTCTTCAGCGCGTCCGGTCCTTGTCTCGTTGAGCGCTGCTCAGACGACCAGCGCGTCCGGTCCTTCACGGGACCAGCGCGTCCGGTCGTTCCCGGCGCGTCCGGTCGTTTGGACCAGCGCGTCCGGTCCTTGTTTCGCAGATAGCCGTTGAGCGACCAGCGCGTCCGGTCAGTTGGACCAGCGCGTCCGGTCATCGGGACCGGCGCGTCCGGTCGTTTTGAGAAGCGCGTCCGGTCGTTGTTTTGACCGTTGGGGTCAGTGACCGTTGGAGCATCGGACGCGGCTGAGCGCGTCCGGTCAGTTTCGACCGGCGCGTCCGGTCGTCCCGAAAAAAAACGGTCAGTGGAGTTGCAACGGCTCTATTTGTTTGGGGTGCTTATAAATACTCGTTGGCCGGCCCTTAGGGAGGTCTCTTGGCATTTCTAACACTCTTGTGCATCCTTTGAGCTAGAGCTACTCCTCCCACTCATCTCTCTTGCTTGATTGCAAATCAAAAGTGAGATTGAGTGATCCCAAAGTGCATTGCATAGCTTGAGGGCATCTAGTGGCACTTGTGGGTGGTTTAGCCGGTGGATTTCTTGTTACTCTTGGAGAGTACCGCTCCTAGCCGGCTTGGAGATTGTTGGAGGCGTTGGCAAGAGAAGGTGATTGTTCTTGGCCACCTCCGGTTGTTTGTAAGAGGTTCTTGTGCTTTCCTCGGCGGGACGCCAAAAGCAACTCTATTGGATTGCGCGTGTCATTGAGTTACCTCACTTGAGAGTGGAGTCTTGCGGTGCCTTGCGGGGCGTGCCTTGAGGGGCAAGTGACTTGAGGGTCACACCGAGGAACCATCTAAGTGTTGGTCGACACAACCGGTGACGTAGCTTGTCGGTGCACAAGTGAACACCGGGTGAACAAAAATATTATGTCTCTTGTCTCCCGGTGATTGGTCTACTTTTTGTGTTGTTGTCAATATTAATTGATTGTATATCATCTTGGTGATTGGCAACATCTTCACTCCACCGTCGGTATAAGATTCACAATCCTATCTCTTGCACTTATCTTTACTAGTTTATCTTGTGTTGCTCTAGTAGTAACTTGGCTAGTAGTGTTGTTAGCTTGTTCTCTAGTGTAAAATTAGTGACATAGCTCTTGTGTGAACTAGAGATCTTAATCTACTAGACTTGTGGATAGGAGGCTTGCATCACAACCTTTGGCTAAGCAAAACTCGCTTTACGCCGTTTGTTATTCTAACAAGTTTGCTTAGTGGTGCTTGTAGAATTTTTATAGGCTATTCACCCCCCCTCTCTAGCCATCTAGGACCTTACAAGTGGTATCGGAGCCGTGGTCACCGATTTAATCAAGGCTTAACATCCTTCGGTGTGAAAAATGGCTCAAATTGTGTTCAATCATGTTGGGGGCAAGCCACCGTTCTTTGATGGTATTAGTTCTTTTGCTCATTGGAAGAGAAAGATGACAATGTACCTTGGTTCTATTCATGAGAGAGTATTGCAAGTCACCGAGAATGATTTTGCTATCATTGATCCCAATCATCTCACCGATGAAGATAGAGCAAATAGAACATGCAATAGAATGGCTCTCAATACACTCTATAATGGTATTGACACAAAAGTGTTTGAGGGCATCAAAGATTTGGAATTGGCTAGTGAAGTATGGACAAGGTTGAGTGAGACATATGAAGGCACTAAGGTTGTGAAGAGTGCCAAGCTATATGGGCTCAAGAGTGAGTTTGAGAACTTCAAGAAAAAGGATGATGAAACAATCATTGAAATGTTTCATAGATTGCAAGTGATAGTCAATGATCTCAAGAGCTTAGGGCACAAGACTCAAGATCAAGATTTTTGTCACAAGTTCTTATTGAGCTTACCTAGAAGATTCAAGATGTTGATCATGATGTTGCAAAGAGATGGGCTTGAAGCAATGAAGCCTAATGATTTGCTTGGTGAAGTATTAACCTATGACAAATATGATCAAGATGTTGATGACAAGGAGAAGGTGGAAGATGAAAAGAAGAAGAAGACCGTGGCGTTCAAGGCCATCTCCTCCAAGGGCAAAGCTACCATCATTGAAGAAGAAGACAATAGTGAAGATGAAGATTATGAAATTGATGATGAGGCATTTGCTTTTATAGTCAAGAAAATGGGTCACATGTTCATTAAGAGAAGAGGCTTCAAAAAGAGAAATGACAACTTCAAGAGCAATGAGCAACAAAGGAGGTGCTTCAATTGTGATAGCACCGAACATCTTCAAGCCGAATGTCCCTATGATAAGAAGAAGAACAACAAGAGGGGCAAGTTTGAGAAGAAAAAGAGAGAAGCTAAGGTATTATATGATGAAAGTGATGATGAAAGTGAAATGGAATATGTTCATGATAGTGATAATGATAAATATGATAGTGAAAATGATGATGATGATGAACCAACTAAAGAACAACTATATGACTTGTTGCAACAAACTAGAAACATAGCTATTGCCAAGAACAAGGAGTGCAAGAAGCTTTCAATGAAAGTAGCAATACTTGAGAAAGTTCTTGGTGAGCTTAAGACCACTCATGAGAATCTAGTGGAAGACCATGAGGATCTTGGTAAGGCTCATTCCAAGCTTGAAAAGGCTCACTCATTGCAACTTGAGCAACAAGAAAAGAAGGAGGTTGTTGTATCATGTGATATAGGTATTACATGTGATATAATTGATGAATCCTTTAATGAACCTATCATCATGTCAAATACTAACCCTTCTTGTAGCTCTTCATCCACCACCACCAACTCTACCTCTACTACTAGTGATGGTTTCACTTGTGATGCCTCACTAATGATTGAGAATGAGACTCTCAAGAGAGAGGTGGATGAGCTCACTCACGCCCTAGGCAAGGCCTATGGTGGTGAGGCCCGCTTGCTTAAGTGCTTGGGTAGCCAAAGGTTCTCTCTTAACAAAGAGGGATTGGGCTACACCCCCAAGAAAGGCAAGTCGGCCTTTGCAACTCCAAAGCCTAGCTTTGTGAAGAGCAATGGTCGGTTTTGCAATAGATGCAAGCAAGTTGGGCACCTAGAGCAAAATTGCAATAAAAAGAACCAAAGCAAGAAATTCGTTAATGCTATACCTTTTGATTCTTGCTATGTGCTTACCAAGGGTGTGAAGGGTGTGCAAGCTAAGTTTGTTGGTACACCAATTGTGGGCCCAAAGAAGAAGGCTATTTGGGTACCAAAGAGCTTAGTTACTAACCTACAAGGACCCAAGCAAAAATGGGTACCTAAGCTTCATTGATTTGCTTGTAGGTCAATTACAAAGCCGGAGGAAGGCATTGGATTATTGATAGTGGGTGCACTCAACACATGACCGGTACATCAAGAATGTTTGATTCATTCAATGACAATGATAGTGGTGTTGATTCTATCACATTTGGCAATAACAAGAAAGGCAAGGTTATTGGCTTGGGCAAGATTGCAATATCAAATGATATGAGTATCTCCAATGTGTTGCTAGTTGAAAGTTTGGATTTCAATCTTCTATCCGTGGCACAAATATGTGATCTAGGCTACAAATGCATCTTTGGGGTAGATGATGTGGAAGTTATTAGTGTGGATGGTTCAAATGTGGCATTTAAGGGCTTTAGATATGAGAATCTCTACCTAGTTGACTTCAATGCTAGAGAAACTTCTTTGACAACTTGCTTAGTCTCCAAATCAAGTATGGGTTGGCTTTGGCATAGAAGGCTTGGTCATGTTGGCATGAAACAATTGAAGAAGCTTACAACTCACAATCTTGTCAATGGTTTGAAAGATGTTGAATTTGAGAAGAATAAGCTTTGTAGTGCATGTCAAGCCGGGAAGCAAGTTGGAAGCTCACATCCAAAGAAGAGTACAATGAGCACATGTAAAGCATTTGAGTTGATGCACATGGATCTATTTGGACCAACAACATATACAAGCATAGGCGGTAACAAGTATGGCTTTGTTATAGTGGATGACTTCACAAGATTCACATGGGTATTCTTTCTTAGTGACAAAAGTGAAGTGTTTGACACCTTCAAGACATTTCTCACTAGAGTTCACAATGAGTTTGAGATTAGAATCAAGAAAGTGAGAAGTGACAATGGAAGTGAGTTCAAGAATACAAGAATTGAAGAACTTTGTGATCATTATGGTATTGGACATCAATTCTCGGCCAAGTACACTCCACAATCAAATGGCCTAGTTGAGAGGAAGAATAGAACATTGCTTGATATGGCTAGATCAATGCTTCATGAGTACAATGTGAGTCAATCATTTTGGGATGAAGCAATCAATACCGCTTGCTACTACATCAATAGACTATATTGTCATCCATTGCTAGAGAAGACCCCATATGAGTTACTTCATGGAAGAAAGCCCAATATTTCTTACTTTAGGGTGTTTGGTTGCAAATGCTATATCTTGAAGAAGGGCACTAGATTGGGGAAGTTTGACAAAAGATGTGATGAGGGGTTCCTACTTGGTTATTCAACTACAAGCAAAGCTTATAGAGTTTGGAACAACTCAAGTGGGATTCTAGAAGAAGTCCATGATGTGCAATTTGATGAAACCAATGGGTCACAGGATGAAGAAGAGAATCTAGATGATGTTAGTGGAACTCTATTGGTGGAAGCAATGAAGAACATGGACATTGGGGACATTAGAGCAAAGCAAGTTATTGATATTCAAGATGATGATAAAGACCAAGTGCTCAATTCTCCATTCAAGCTAGCTAGTGACTCTCAAGTGCAAGATCAAGGTGCTAGTTCATCTCATCAAGATACATCAAGTGATCAACCAAGCTCAAGCAATCAAGTGCAAGTACTCCAACCACAACATGTTGCAAGAGATCACCCCATTAATAGTATTATTGGTGATATTAGAAGTGGTGTGCAAACAAGATCAAGATTGACTATGTTTTGTGAGCATGCATCATTTGTGTCAACCATAGAACCAAAGAAGATAGAAGAAGCTTTGAGGGATGCCGATTGGATTATGGCTATGCAAGAAGAACTAAACAATTTCACAAGAAATGATGTTTGGGAATTGGTAGAAAGGCCAAATGACTACAATGTGATCGGAACCAAGTGGGTGTTTAAAAACAAGCAAGATCAAGATGGCATTGTAGTGAGAAACAAAGCAAGACTAGTTGCTCAGGGTTACACTCAAGTTGAAGGTCTTGACTATGATGAGACATATGCTCCCGTGGCAAGATTGGAGGCAATAAGGATTCTATTGGCTTATGCTTGTGCACACAATATCAAACTATATCAAATGGATGTCAAAAGTGCATTTCTCAATGGGATCATCAATGAGTTAGTATTTGTTGAGCAACCGCCCGGATTTGAAGATGACAAGAAACCCAACCATGTCTACAAGTTGAAGAAGGCTTTATATGGCTTAAAGCAAGCACCTAGAGCATGGTATGAGAGGCTAAGGGATTTCCTTCTCTCTAAGGGATTCAAAATGGGCAAGGTTGATACTACTCTATTCACCAAGAAGATTGGAAATGATCTATTCATAGTGCAAATATATGTTGATGACATCATCTTTGGATCAACCGATCAAGCTTATTGTGAAGAATTTGGTGCTATGATGGCCAAAGAGTTTGAAATGTCTATGATTGGTGAACTTAGCTACTTCCTTGGTCTCCAAGTCAAGCAATTGAAGAATGGAACATTTGTGAGTCAAGGGAAATACATAAGGGACATGTTGAAGAAATTTGGAATGCAAGATGCAAAACCAATTTCAACTCCAATGGGTACAAATGGAAATTTGGATAGTGATCTTGATGGCAAAATGGTGAATCAAAAGGAATATCGGTCTTTGATTGGAAGTCTACTCTATGTCACCGCATCAAGGCCGGATGTCATGTTTAGTGTTTGCATGTGTGCTAGATATCAAGCCTCACCTAGAGAAAGTCATCTCACGGCCGCAAAGAGAATATTGAGGTACTTGAAGCAAACAAGAGATGTTGGACTATGGTATCCCAAGGGGTCAAAGTTTGAATTGATTGGATATTCGGACTCCGACTATGGGGGTTGCAAGATCAATAGAAAGAGCACAAGTGGCACATGTCAATTACTTGGAAGATCACTTGTGTCATGGTCCTCAAAGAAACAAAATAGTGTGGCAATCTCTACTGCCGAAGCCGAATATGTGAGTGCGGGGAGTTGTTGTGCACAATTGCTATGGATGAAATCAACTTTGAAGGATTATGGCCTCAACTTCAAGAATGTGCCGTTGCTATGTGATAATGAGAGTGCAATCAAGATGATACAAAACCCGGTTCAACATGGAAGAACAAAGCATATTGACATAAGACACCATTTCATTAGAGATCATCAACAAAAGGGAGATATTGCCATTGAAAGTGTTGGCACCGATGATCAACTTGCCGATATTCTCACTAAGCCACT
Organism: Saccharum hybrid cultivar R570; assembly: GCA_038087645.1. Classification (NCBI taxonomy): domain Eukaryota; kingdom Viridiplantae; phylum Streptophyta; class Magnoliopsida; order Poales; family Poaceae; genus Saccharum; species Saccharum hybrid cultivar. Next base: position 35,196,830 of record JAQSUU010000012.1, on the reverse strand, counting down.
TGATGAAAAGAGGTTTTGCAAGCTAAGGAATGAATTGAACATTCTTGATTTCTCAAACATGAGTTGAATAAACCCCACCCACTTATTGACATGCTCTCCTTCGACATTGCAAGGTAAAATTGATTGACATGTCATTCATCCTATGCTAAGGACTTGCTAGAGCATATAGACATATTAAGTGGTATGCATGAGCATTCATGATAAATCAAATGAATTTGATGGATATATGTTACCACTATTGCCTCTTTGTTTGTTTTGATCTAGTGGTGGCATATGATATGTTTGTGAGCTTGTAAACCTAGTGTTGAATCTAGAAGAGTTGCTATAAGTGTTTAATTCAACATAGGCAAGATAACCCTGATTTTGAGGAGTGAAGAAGCTTGTCTTTGGTTCAAATCGAATTAAATATCTTTGGCAAGTATTCTAGGTTAAACCAAATTTAATAATTTTTTTTAACCTTACATGTGGTATCGAATTAATTTCAGTCTACTCCATCAAACACTTTTCCTTCTCTCCACAATTTGATTCCCTTTTTGGGTAAGTTGTTGACAAAGGGGGAGAGAAAAAGATGATTTGACTTGATAAAGGGGTAAATAAAATTTGTTGATGCACACAAATAGGGGGAGCAAGCTCATAAACAAAGTTGTTGCATTTGTTTGTGCATTCTCATATGACTTGCTCATTGCACATGTATTTAAATTCAATATACATGCTTGTGTGGTGCAATGCTAGTATAGAAATTGGATGATGAAATGATCTACTAGCATGCATAGGAATAGTTTACATGTGGTATCTAGACTTGCCTAAAGCTTTACAAGTGGTTAGCCTTACAAGTGGTCCAAGAACCTTTTCATATAATGTTGATCTCACGGGGTTCTTGAGTTTTGATGGATGTCTAGTTACTTCATGATGCTAAGGATGGTGTAAAAGGCAACTCCGATTGGTATCACGCTTCAAAGGTCCATTTCTTACACCATAGCATCATATTGGTAGAATTACTCTCCCAACACTTCTATCCATGCATATGTGCAAAGCTTTCAATCCAAACTCTATGCACATATGTAGGGGGAGCTAATGCTACCAAAACCGAGCTTGTGATAATTGTCCAAACTTTACTTATGAGCAAAATGATTGGACAAGCATGACAAGTTCAAAACTTTTATTATCAAAATCATCTTTGTGAGGGTTGTCATCAATTACCAAAAAGGGGGAGATTGAAAGTCCCTAGTTTGGTTTTGGTTAATTGATGAAACCTAGGACTAACCTTTGTATCTAAGTGGATGATTTAGATAAAGGTGGTCATTGCATATGAGACATGACATTGACTCATGTGACCAAGATGATGAAGACCAAGATGAGGCTTGGCTCGATGGACCGGTTGTGAAGGTGAAGGGCAAGTCGAGGCTTCGAAGCGAAGGACCACGCGATGGTGAAGCTTGAGCAAGACTTAGCGCCGACGGACTGATGCAACGGTGAAGAGCAAGTGAAGTCAAGGTCGATGGATCGAGACGGTCATGTGATGATATGAAGTGGATCATATCATTTGGAGAAACAAAATGGGCTCAAGGCAAAGGTATAACCATAGGGCCATTTTGTTTTACACTCAAGACACCATAGAGGGTGTGAGTGGTTTAGGATCGATAGCCGAACTATTAAGAGGGGAAGTCTTATCGGTTATTCGATGCACGGGTGCCACTAGGTGAATTCATGAAGTGCATTGCATGTAGGGCCTAGTGAGCTAATTGGAAAACCTTTGAAAATGATTGAGGAAAAGCTAACACACAAGCACATGGAGATGTACACTTGATGGTGTTGGCACATTTGCAAAGGTGGCGTTGGTCACGCTGTGGTTTGCGGGTAGAGAGGGGTTTGGGTTCCTCTCTCCCTCCCGCCGAGCGTGCGAGCGCGGGATTCAGGCGATTTCGGAGAAGTGAAATACCTATTTTACACTACGCCGGAAGTTCGGAAAAGAAACGGAGGCGAACGGAGGTCACAGAGGTGACCGGACGCTGCACCGGACGCTGCACCGGACGCGGTCATGGAATGACCGGACGCGTCCGGTGAGTGTTCGGTGTCTGCGCGTATTTCAGTTTGATGATCGGACGCGAGGCGCGTCCGGTCACTGATGATCGGACGCGTCCGGTGGTTCAGGGAGCTTACTGGACTCTCACCGGACGCTGTCACTGTCGCGTCCGGTCATGTTCTTCAGCGCGTCCGGTCCTTGTCTCGTTGAGCGCTGCTCAGACGACCAGCGCGTCCGGTCCTTCACGGGACCAGCGCGTCCGGTCGTTCCCGGCGCGTCCGGTCGTTTGGACCAGCGCGTCCGGTCCTTGTTTCGCAGATAGCCGTTGAGCGACCAGCGCGTCCGGTCAGTTGGACCAGCGCGTCCGGTCATCGGGACCGGCGCGTCCGGTCGTTTTGAGAAGCGCGTCCGGTCGTTGTTTTGACCGTTGGGGTCAGTGACCGTTGGAGCATCGGACGCGGCTGAGCGCGTCCGGTCAGTTTCGACCGGCGCGTCCGGTCGTCCCGAAAAAAAACGGTCAGTGGAGTTGCAACGGCTCTATTTGTTTGGGGTGCTTATAAATACTCGTTGGCCGGCCCTTAGGGAGGTCTCTTGGCATTTCTAACACTCTTGTGCATCCTTTGAGCTAGAGCTACTCCTCCCACTCATCTCTCTTGCTTGATTGCAAATCAAAAGTGAGATTGAGTGATCCCAAAGTGCATTGCATAGCTTGAGGGCATCTAGTGGCACTTGTGGGTGGTTTAGCCGGTGGATTTCTTGTTACTCTTGGAGAGTACCGCTCCTAGCCGGCTTGGAGATTGTTGGAGGCGTTGGCAAGAGAAGGTGATTGTTCTTGGCCACCTCCGGTTGTTTGTAAGAGGTTCTTGTGCTTTCCTCGGCGGGACGCCAAAAGCAACTCTATTGGATTGCGCGTGTCATTGAGTTACCTCACTTGAGAGTGGAGTCTTGCGGTGCCTTGCGGGGCGTGCCTTGAGGGGCAAGTGACTTGAGGGTCACACCGAGGAACCATCTAAGTGTTGGTCGACACAACCGGTGACGTAGCTTGTCGGTGCACAAGTGAACACCGGGTGAACAAAAATATTATGTCTCTTGTCTCCCGGTGATTGGTCTACTTTTTGTGTTGTTGTCAATATTAATTGATTGTATATCATCTTGGTGATTGGCAACATCTTCACTCCACCGTCGGTATAAGATTCACAATCCTATCTCTTGCACTTATCTTTACTAGTTTATCTTGTGTTGCTCTAGTAGTAACTTGGCTAGTAGTGTTGTTAGCTTGTTCTCTAGTGTAAAATTAGTGACATAGCTCTTGTGTGAACTAGAGATCTTAATCTACTAGACTTGTGGATAGGAGGCTTGCATCACAACCTTTGGCTAAGCAAAACTCGCTTTACGCCGTTTGTTATTCTAACAAGTTTGCTTAGTGGTGCTTGTAGAATTTTTATAGGCTATTCACCCCCCCTCTAGCCATCTAGGACCTTACAGGTGGCGCGTGCGGGCGGCTGGCGTGGGCAGGCGCGGGCAGGGCTGGCGTGGGCAGGCGCGGGCAGGGCTGGCGTGCGCGCGAGCGAGGGCCGGCGCGGGGCAGGAGACTCGGCTTGCCGGAGGCGAGGAAGACGGCGATGGCGCGGCGGCTCCGGCGGATTTGGCGAGGCGGCGGCGGAAAAGGCTCGGGCTGAGGAAGAAACACGGCCGAGGACGAACCGGTATATGAAGGGTCAGATCCGCTCGACGCGTGATGACCGGACGCGGTGGTCATTATGACCGGACGCGGTGGTGCAGTGTTCGGTCACACTCCAGTAAGCTCCTGGAGTGACCGGACGCGTCCGGTGAGGACTGACCGGACGCGGTCAGAGTCCGGTCGAGGGGAGCTCGGGAATTCATCGCGAAAGACCGGACGCGGTGGTGATAACCGGGACCGGACGCGGTGGTCAACAGAGGCGTGTCCGGTGCAGCGTCCGGTCACTAGATCTGGAGTTGGTCTTCTGGATGACCGAACGCGCTGGTGGACGCCGGGACCGGACGCGGTGGTGAAGCATCACTGCGTCCGGTGCAGCGTCCGGTCCAGCGTCCGGTCACTGTTCTTCGCCCTTCTTCGTTCTGAACTACGACGCGACTTCTCCCAATCAGGTTCCAATTCAAAAAGACACAAATAAACACCAATTGGAACATGATATGAGTGACCTTACTCAAACCCTCAAAATTTTTTAAAATAGATTGCCTTAGGCTAGTATTATTTTTAAGAAAATAGGCAATAAACACCCAAGGAGCAACGTATGGCCATGCAATAGAGTTTTTGAACCTTTAGGAGCATCAAAATGCTCTCTCTATCCATGGACGAACACAGAGGTTGCTCAAAGCTTAACTGAAAAGAAACGACAAGAACAACAACCATGCATATGCAATGCAATACAAGAAGGTAAGCCTAGAATGCTTGTCAAGTTTGATCCACGGTTAGGCTTCTTCACTCCTCCAAAGAAGGGTTATCGTAACCGTGTTAGCCAAGCCCTAAGAGCATTGCGATAAAATAAACATGGCATATTATACAATGCAATGCAAGGGACAACACACGCTCATTTTTTAAAGTTGCTAGGATCAAGCACATTGAGTTCACTTCTTAACCTACAAAAGGTTGCCTCATCCAAAGGTTTAGTGAAGATATCCGCTAATTGATTTTCACTTCTTACACCTTCTAGTGATATGTCATTTTTAGCAACGTGATCTCTTAGAAAGTGATGGTGGATATCAATGTGCTTGGTGCGAGAGTGTTGTACCGGATTGTTAGCAATTTTAATGGCACTTTCATTATCACATAAAAGTGGCACCTTTTCAAGAACAATTCCATAGTCTAGGAGGGTTTGTTTCATATATAAGATTTGTGCACAACAAGCCCCCGCGGCAATGTATTCCGCCTCGGCGGTGGACAAAGCCACACTATTTTGCTTTTTAGATGACCAAGATACTAAAGATCTTCCAAGCAAATGGCACCCTCCGGATGTGCTTTTTCTATCAATTCTGCAACCGGCATAGTCCGAATCGAAATAGCCAACTAGTTGGAATCTAGCTCCTTTGGGATACCAAAGACCAATGCTTGGGGTGAGCTTAAGATATCTTAGGATTCTTTTCACGGCACTTAAGTGAGGTTCTTTAGGGCACGCTTGAAAGCGGGCACACATGCACACACTAAACATGATATCGGGCCTAGATGCGGTAAGGTACAACAAGCTACCAATCATAGAACGGTAGAGAGTTTGATCAACTGGTTTACCTCCCTCATCTAGGTCGAGATGTCTATTTGATGGCATTGGGGTCTTGATTGGTTTGCATTCTTCCATCTTGAATCTTTTGAGAAGATCCTTGGTATACTTTTCTTGAGAGATGAAAATCCCTTCTCTCATTTGCTTTACTTGAAATCCAAGGAAGAATGTGAGCTCACCAATCATTGACATCTCGAACTCCTTCGACATCAATTCACCAAATTCCTTGCAATAATCTTCATTTGTTGATCCGAAGATGATATCATCAACATATACTTGACAAATAAAGATCTCCCCATTAAACTTCTTGGTGAATAGTGTGGTGTCGACCTTCCCAATGGTGAAGCCCTTCTCAATGAGGAAGTCCCGGAGGCGCTCATACCATGCTCTAGGGGCTTGCTTGAGCCCATATAACGCCTTGGACAACCTATAAACATGATTAGGATATCTAGGGTCTTCAAACCCGGGAGGTTGATTAACATAGACTAGTTCATTTATAAAGCCATTTAAGAATGCACTTTTCACATCCATTTGATATAGTTTCATATCATGATGTGATGCATATGCAAGGAGGATACGAATGGCTTCAAGTCTTGCAACGGGTGCAAAGGTCTCTCCAAAATCAAGACCTTCAACTTGAGAGAACCCCTTTGCAACTAGTCTTGCCTTGTTCCTCACCACTATGCCTTGGTCATCTTGCTTGTTTCGGAACACCCACTTGGTTCCAATGACTCTTGCACCTTTAGGATGCTCTTCAAGTGTCCATACTTGATTGCGGGTGAAGTTGTTCAATTCTTCATGCATTGCATTCACCCAATCCGGATCTTGAAGAGCTTCTTCTACATTCTTAGGTTCAACGCAAGAGACAAAAGAGTGATGTTCAACAAAAGAAGCTAGTTTTTGAGATCGAGTCATTACTCCCTTTGTAGGACTCCCTATGATGAGATCTTGTGGATGTGCTTGAAGTAGTGGTGAGTTTCTTCTATCAACCACTTGAGGAGGTGGATGGGGAGCATCAACATTTTGAGCTTGTGCCTCGGCTTGATCATGAGAGACATAAGTGTCTTCATTTTCAACTCTCTCATTCTTGTCATCATCTTGAGGTACACGTGATGAAGATGGTGGATCAACAATTTGTACATCGTCATCATCATCTTTTGGCTTGATGTCTCCCACCGGCATGTTCTTCATGGCCTCCCTCAAGGGTTCATCACCTACATCATCACAATTCTCAATTGTTCCTTGGGAGCCGTTAGATTCATCAAATTCTACATCATATGTTTCTTCAACCAAACCGGTGGCATGGTTAAATACTCTATATGCTTTGGACTTTGATGAGTAACCAACAAGAAAACCAATATCACAATGTCTTTGAAACTTCCCTAGGTGTTGACGCTTCTTGTAGATGTAACATTTGCAACCAAACACCCGGAAGAAAGAGACGTCCGGCTTCTTCCCATTAAGCAACTCATAGGGGGTCTTGCCAAGAAACTTTTGTAGGAAGAGGCGATTTGAAGCATAGCATGCGGTGTTGATTGCCTCGGCCCACAACTTCTCCGGGGTGTTGTACTCATCTAGCATTGTTCTTGCAAGGGTGATCAAAGTTCGGTTCTTTCTCTCAACTACACCATTTTGTTGAGGAGTGTAGGTTAAAGAGACCTCATGCTTGATTCCAATTTCATCACAATAAGCTTCAATGTTGGTGTTGTCAAACTCTTTCCCATTGTCACTTCTAATCTTCTTTATCTTGACTTCAAATTCATTTTGAGCTCTCTTTGCAAACTTCTTGAAGCAATTTGCCACTTTGGATTTGTCATGAAGGAAGAAAGTCCATGTATACCTTGAGTAGTCATCCACTATCACAAGACAATAGAGATTACCACCCAAGCTCTTGTATGTTGTAGGCCCAAACAAATCCATGTGTAGAAGTTCTAGCACTCTTGAAGTTGACATGAAAGCTTTGGTTGGATGAGTGTTTGCAACTTGTTTGCCCGCTTGACATGCACTACAAGGTTTTTCCTTTTCAAACTTCACATCCTTCAATCCTCTCACTAGTTCTTTCTTCAATAGCTTGTTGAGAGTGTTCATTCCAACATGAGCAAGCCTCCTATGCTAAAGCCAACCAAGTGAGGTCTTGGTGAACAAACATGTCATCAAATTTGCATCTTCGGAGGTGAAGTCAACAAGATAAAGATTGTTGTATCTAAAGCCTTTGAATATCACTTGCTTGTCATCTATCTTTAAAACTTCCACTTCATTTGGTGTGAACAAGCATTGGAAGCCAAGGTCACAAAGTTGCCCAACGGATAACAAGTTGAAACTCAATGAAGCAACATAGAGCACATTTGAGAGTGAGTGATCATGTGATATTGCAATCTTGCCTATACCCTTGACTTTGCTCTTTGAATTATCCCCAAATGTGATCTTCTCTTGACATATTCCATTCTCTTCAATGGTGGTGAACATACGAGGATCACCGGTCATATGTTGAGTGCAACCACTATCAATAACCCAACGAGATCCACCGGTCTTGTAGTTCACCTACACACAAGAGATCAAGCTTTTTATTTAGGGACCCAAATTTGAGAGGGGCCCTTGATTTTCTCCACTAGTGACTTGGCAACCCATATTTTCTTTGGCCTATTCTTGTTTGGGGGACCCAAAAACATGACTTTCATCTTTCCATTTGAATCTTTTCTTAGCATATAATGAGCATTGAAAGCGAAAGGTCTAGCATGCTTGGGCAAGGGTTGTGGTGGTGGAGTTTTGCATTCATGAGCAAAGTGACCTTCTTGACCACACTCAACACATCTCTTTGGCTTGGGCTTTGACTTGCTTTGTTGTTGTTGAGCTTTTGCTTTCTTCTCTTGATTTGCCAAGTACCCAATACCACTTCTATCCATCTTCATTACGGTGTTCATGAGGAGCTCACTTTGCAAATGTTGGCCTCTTGTGAACTTGCTTAGGCCGGTCTTGAGATGCTCTTTTTCTTGCTTGAGCTTTTTGTTTTCTTCAATGAGTGACTCATTTGTTGGTTGCTTCTCAAGAGCCATCAAACCTTTTAGCTTCTTGTTCTCATTTGCAAGCTTCTCATTCTCACTCTTAATCTTGGCATAATCATCATGGTTGCTTGACTCAACCACACTCTTGCCTTTGCTACTAGAACCTTGCTCAATGCTTTCAATGATCAAGTCATCACATGATGTAGCTATATCACACTTAACAACATAGTTAGTAGCATCAGGTGTCTCAAGAGCAAGTTCATTAGCAACCACAAGACTATCATAGTCAATTTTTAATGTGGTGTATTTGTCCTTTAGAGAATTATGTCTAGTGATGAGCTCATCATGTTTCTTCTCAAGTTTATCATGTTGATCTTTAAGCTCTTTATAAGAGGTTTTGAGCTCCTTGAGAGTGGAAGACATCACTTCATTTTGAACTCTAAGCTCACCACTAGTCTTTTGAATATTTTCAAGCTTGGATGAGAGTGATTCATTTTCATTTTGAAGATCATCATTTTCACTTCTAGTCCTTCTTATGATTTTAGTGTATTTGTTTAGCAATTTTACAAGTTCATCATAAGAAGGTGAGTCATATTCATCATCACTATCACTATCATCATCATCATCACTATCATGGTTTTGTACCTTTCGTTCACCCTTGCCATAAGGCATAGGTGAGTTGTGGACGATGATGGTGAAGGAGGCTGTGAAGGTGGTGATGAAGATGTTGGTGAAGATGATGGCCCCATCACAAATGCGGCAACCTTCTCTTTCTCATCATCGCTCTCATCTTCGGAGGACTCACAAGATGATTCAATGTCGGTGAGCCAATCACCAACAATGTATGCCTTTCCTCCCTTCTTCTTCTTGTGGAACTCCTTCTTGCCATCCTTCTTCTTGTATGGCTTGTTCTTCTTCTTCTTCTCTTCTTCTTCATCACTTGAATCATTTTTCTTGCCCTTGTTCTTGTTCTTGTACTTGTCTTTTGGTGGTCTAGGGCATTGATGAGCTAGGTGGCCAAGTTCACCACAATTGTAGCAATCCATCTCTGAGATTGGCTTTCTCTTGCTACTTGTGAAGAATTTCTTCTTCTTGCCATCGAACTTGATGCCACTCTTGTTGAGCTTCTTTAGCATCTTGGTGGTCTTTCTCACCATGAGTGTAAGTGATTCATCATCAACATCACTTTCACTTAAGCTTTCTTGCACCATCATGACTTGGCCCTTCTTCTTCTTCTTGTCATGACTAGCTTTGAAGGCCAAGTCTTTCTTCTTGGAAGATGATGAGCCCTTTTCCGGAGTGATATGCATGTACATCTCATGAGCATTGATTTTCCCTAAAACTTGAGTCGGTGTTGCGGTGGAAAGATCACTTTGGTGAAGCACGGTGACAATGTGACCATACTTCTCAACGGAAAGCACACTCAAGATCTTCCTTGCAACATCCGATTGGCTCATTTTAGTGAGCCCAAGAGCATTGAGGTCCTCTACAAGAACATTCAAGCGAGTGTACATGTCATTAGCACTTTCTTTGGGAAGCATCTCAAAAGAATTAATTTTCTTTAAAGCTATGTGATAGCGTTCCTCACGCTCACTCTTAGTTCCCTCATGGAGAGCACAAAGATTTTCCCACAATTCATGAGCGTTCTTTGCATTACGCACACGATTGAAGATATCTTTGCCTAAGCCCCGGTAGAGTGCATTTTTGGCCTTTGCATTCCACCGGTCGTACTTCTCCTCGTCACCAATGGGGTTTGCGGGATCCCTGATGGCGGGAAGCCCTTAGGTTGCGGCTCTAAGACATCCAACATCTATGGCTTCGAGATACGCCTCCATGCGGATTTTCCAATATGGAAAATCATCCCCCTCAAAGGTGGGAGGTGGTCCTTCCCCGTTAGACATCTTGCTCTAGGCGGTAAAGCCTAAAAATAGAGCAACACGGCTCCGATACCAATTGAAAGGATCAAGATGCCCAAGAGGGGGGTGAATTGGGCTTCTCTAAAAATTAAATGCAAGAATTAAATCCTACAAGCCGGAATTCACCCCTAGTGTCTACTTGTGTTCCTAGAGAGTCTACCGATACAAAGTTTTGCACCCTAGTTTCCAATCCTAGTCTAGCATGGCAAGTCTAGGAATGTAAAACAAGCAATGAAAGTAAATACGAGAAAGTAAATGCTTGAATGTAAAGGGGCAAGGAACACGGCAATGTTTTTCCGAGGTATCGGAGAGTCGCCACTCCCCACTAGTCCTCGTTGGAGCACCCGCGCAAGGGTGTAGCTCCCCCTTGATCCGCGCAAGGATCAAGTGCTCTCTACGGGTTGATTCTTTGACACTCCGTCGCGGTGAATCACCCACAACCGCTCACAAGATGAGTTGGGTCATCCACAAGCTCCGCCGGATGATCACCGAACTCCCAATCACCACCAAGCCGTCTAGGTGATGGCGATCACCAAGAGTAACAAGCTAGAACTCTCACTTGACCACTACGAGCCCAAATGAGAAGGTGGATGCACACTTGCTACTCTCTAATCGCTAGTGAGGAACTCTCAAGCTTTGATTCTCAAATCTCTATCCTCACTAGTGCTCTTGCACTCCCCTGCACTCCAAAGGTGTTTATCAGCTGATCAAATGAGCAAGAGACCTCTAAAAGAGGTGGTGGGGATGTATTTATACACCCCATAGACAAAACGAACCGTTACCTGTTGACTCAGCAAAACACGAGCTGACCGGACGCGCCGGTTGAACTGACCGGACGCGCCGGTTGCTCGTAACGGTCGAAATCCGAAAAACAACTGAGTGACCGGACGCACCGGTCAGGGGTGACCGGACGCGTCCGATCATGCAGGGAGCATACTGTACTCGCACCGGACGCGCGACCGCGTCCGATCGGTGATGACCGGACGCGTCCGGTCGTCTCTGGACCTTACTGGACTGTGACCGGACGCGCCGATCACACCCAGGTCGCGTCCGATCGGGTGTTTCCCTCAAGTGACACGTGTTGACTTCTGACCACCGCGTCCGGTCCTCGCGAGGACCGCGTCCGGTGTTCAGAGCTGAAACCCTAGCCGTGGAACTGAACTGACCGGACGCGTCCGGTCATGCCGAGGACCGCGTCCGGTCATGGGAAAACGACCCGAAACTCTCCGAAACGCGTCACAACTTGAACCAAGTTGCTTCCAACTGAACTTTGAGCTATTCTAGAGCTGCCTAGCGCCAAGTTTAACAAGTGTGCACCACACCTAAACATAGGACTCGCCTAGGTCAAGCTACCCGCTCATGCCCCCCTTTATAGTACGGCCAAAAGAGAAAAACGAAGATCCTAACGACTATTCCAAATGTCTCTCAACACCTCGACATCCGGAACTAACCGTCCTTAATCTTGACGTCACTCTTTTGAAAACCGAAACGATTTCCATCAAGGGGCATGAATAGCATGGTGCCCAAAGCAGTTAAAACCTCCATGACCTAACTTACCAAAGTTTCTGCAAAACACACGTTAGTCATGGTAATAAAGCGTTGTCATCAATTGCCGAAACCAAACCTCGGGGCCTAGATGCTTTCAGCTACGATCTTTTATGGCCATAAAGGGAACAACTAGGTCCCTAGATAGAAGTTGGTAAAACAACCGCCGAGCCTATCTCCCGTTTGTCTTCATTATTAATATTGCTATTAAGCTATTCTTAAAAATCTTCCTTTAAGTTGCTCTTCATATCCCTTGCAATGTTGTGTATACAAAGTCATCATATGCATCATGGACATACATGCATCATGCTGCATCATTTGCACATGGTCCGAATCCGGCTTTGGAGTTCGTAGGCTGGCCTTGCGGAGGGGTTTCGATAGTCGCTCCAAGCCAACAGAGTGAGGGATGGAATGAGGAGTGGCACACTAGCGACCAGTACTTCGTTGCACCGAGCACCATATGGGACTTTTCGATCCATGTTCGAATCTTGATGAACACTGGTCCAGGGTATTTTATCAGAAAAAGGCAATGAGCCACCGAGGACGGTCGAATGACCCTGGTTACCCTGCTGAACCAGTCGTCAAGAGTTAGGGGTCGGTCACTAACTACCTTCATTGGATCCCTATTGAATGGGAACCAGGGCCCCGCTCGAACTGAGAAACCCGTTAGCAACTCAAAACGGGCATCATGTTTTGACCCTAGACAAGAGGGATGACGTGCCACTGTCCAACCCCTCCTTCTTTGCGGAAAAGAAGCGCGAGGGGAATGCATTGGACCTCCTAACCGGATCGACGCATGGGCGAAGATTTTCGGAGACCCTAATTCATACGCATAACTACTTTCTTTTTTTTTCAAAGGCCCATCGAGGCCCATGTACAGGTACGACGTCTACCTGGGCCATCGCCCAGAGTCTAGAAGCGCTCGAGGGCAAAAAAGTCCGGCTGGCGCTGTCCCTTCCATGCGTCAGCATTAAGGGACACTGACCCCTTCTTGGGACGCGGCAGTGGCTGTAGTCACATCGATCGTAATATGCTACGCGCACCTAGGAGCGGTTCTTTCCTCGTAAAAAACCCTGCCAAACTCACCGCCTGCGATGCTCCGGTGACGTTTTATACTAACTACATGCTAACCCAAAAATGTAAACAAAAGCGATAAAACTAAACACCGATTAATTCATCATAAGTGGTCCGATACAAAAGGTGTTGATACGCCACAAGCAAAGCAAAACATAAAGAAAAAAAACCCTAATGAGGGGGAGCCTCGCTAGCACCTCCACAGCGGGAACATGGGCGGCCACTGCCTCCCTCGCTGGGCCATAGCGTGCTACCAGGTCCTCATGGCGGTGCAGCTCCTCCCCCGTAGGGAAGCCATCAACTCCGGTGAGGTCCGCCTCCACCGACACCTCCACCATGGCCAGGGCAACCCCAGTACCACGACGGATGCCGCTCTCGAAGGCATCGAGGACACGACAGCGCATGTTCTAGAGGCGCTCCTCCCGGGCGCCCGGCGCAACCCCCAGGAAGTCAAGGAAAGCGTCCACCGCCGCACAGAGCCGCTCTAGCTCCATCATCGCCTCTGATGAAAAAACCCCATTTCTATGAGACAAAAGCACAAAAGAAAACTAGAAACAAGAGGAAGAATACGTACGAATGCCATGGCGATCGGCGTCCTCAAGCTGCTTGATGAGGGCATCCACCCTCTCCTCGACATCCATGGCCACAGCGTCCGCTAGCACCCGTTCCTCCGCCTCCTTCACCACCGGCTTCGACGAGTCAGCCCGAGCCGCAACAGCAATGCGAAGGAGGCTGCCGGTGTTCAGCACATGGCCAGACCCGGCAAAGGCCCGGTCATCAGTACGATAGCGCTGCGCCGTCGGAGGGCCGTCCACCTCCTCGGACGCCTGAGACCCCTTCGACGAGTCACCGCGCTCCATCGAGGCTAAACTAAGTGGGGGAGGAAACAGGAAAGGGAAGACAAGGATAGTGAAAGGGTCGGGCTCCGAGCCAGGTATAAATAGACCCCAAGCGACCGTTCGGTTCCACAACCTCCTGGGGCGATCAATGTGGTCTCGATTCATGAACTGTTGCCCCCTCCTCTCATTGAGACCATGAAGTTCCAAATCATGAACCGTCGCCCACTTTTTCCACCAACCAAGCCACGATGCGTCAAAACCGCACTCAATTACCTCAGACAAAAATGGCAACTGCACCCTTTCACCTTTCTTTCCACACAATTGATCACTAGTGCATCCATAGGCCAACCATGGGCTACGGTAAAAGGAAAAGCACCTTTGCCAAGACTCACCCAGAAAGGCCTTCCTTGGGCCCAACAAAATACATCAAAACCGTACCAAGAGCCGGCGGACGGTGATTGGGACGACCCACATACTTCAAGCCAAGTTTCAGAGGCCCGCGAAGGAAATCGAAGAACTTGGCATGAAAAACCATCGCAAAGAGAAGAGGTTTGGGGGCGGACCCCACTGCGACCAGCCAACGGCTGGTCAAGGACGCTGGATCTCTGAAGCATTCCAATTTTCATAGAGCAAGGGCTCGGGGGCTGACCCGACCTTGTCAGCCTAGCGAATGGCCCAGGTTGCCCATAACTCTACGATCGCATCTCAGCCCTTGAAGGGGTACGCTACCCCTCCAAGGCCTCAGAGGCTACACCCGACGGGTGCACTCGCGCGCACCCACCGAAAAAACCTTCAAGAACACGAAACAAACTGCTTGTTCATCTCTAAGCCTCTGGAGGAATAAAACTTACTTATTCCTCCAAAGGCTCGGGGGCTACTGTCGGGTACCAGCAAAATAGGGTACCCTATTTTCACCGTAAGAACTACCCATCAAGACAAAATTATGACCCACAGCCCACCATAGCCGGCCAGGCCACACTCTACTCAAAACCAAAGCCAAAGGATAAGCGCCCGAGCCCCCCAGCGCTCCTCCACCTCGTCCGACCTCTCTCCGTCTCGCTCGACCCTCGTGATGTCATCCAGGCGCCTGAGCCCTGTGACATCATCAAGGCGCTCGACCCCTTTGCACGGCTACTGCTTCGCTCGACCCCCCTGACTGTAACACATTGCCACGGGTATGCATGGGCCCCTACCCTTTCCTGTTAAGGAACAGGTGCTCGTCGCATCGTGCAGGGTCACCTGGGAACTTGTAACACCAGATTCATGATTCGGTCAAGGCTTCCACGGATCTTTCTCGCCTCCCACGGCAGTAACAGGAAGAAGCTACGCTACGCCGCACCCTACCATGTCCACCTCAATGGGACAGGGAGCAACGGCCGTCTAGGCCCCCTCCACCTTTTCATCGACGTAGCTTCAGGGCCACGAAATCTTTTTCATTATGACACCGTGTCAGGGTATGGCCTCGCCACGTCATCTACAGCCACGGCCTGCCACCACCACCACCACGACTGTGCGAATGCATGAACTAAGAGGAAAGCTAGGAATAGGGAGCACCTTAGGGCATTCTCTTTCTATTTTCGTACATCCAAATATTGTAACCTGACCCCTCCCTTTGCGTACTATAAAAGGGGAGGGAGGGACCCTCGACCAAAGAGAGCAGAATGGCAAGACGACACCACGCAATGGCATGTACTAAGCACACACTCAAGCACTTGTACACACCCATACACAGAGACCTGGGAGCTATCCCTCTCTTGACCAGCTTGTATCCCCCTACTACAAGCACTTCGGTGCAAAGCAACACAAGCAGCAGCGAGCACTGGAAGTAGGGACATTCAGCCCGAACTAGTATACATCTTGTGTCCACCTTGCACACCATCGGAGGCTCCGACGCGCAGCTTCATTCACTTGTCACCATCTCTAGACACCCCCCGTTCTAGAACACTGACAAGTCTGTATAGCATTCATCCCAATATTCACAGGATGGGTGGTAGAGACCATGTAAGCGTGGTGCTTATATGCTATTTAACTATGAATACACTCTATATTCTAGGTCATGTGGTAGATCATGGTTGTGACACTCCCGTTGAGTCCTTTGTAGTCCACTCACCGAGTATAGATTGAGAAAGTAAGGCCTAGTTATGAAAAAAGGGAGAGGTTTCTGTACTCAAACTTTCCTAAGTAATGCCCCTTATGTGTGGATATAATGATGATTTTAGCCATGATTACTAGGTGTAATTGTATTAATCAACGTATGCTTTGACTTGTAGTTAAGGATGACTTAGAAATTATTCCTCTAATATTCTAACTTGACTATGCTATTGCCATAGATAGGAGTGCTCTGAGTGATTTACTTATTATAATGCTTGATCCATGCTTATCATATATATTTTATCTTGTGACTTACCCCTATTATGAGTAGAGTGATTGGTTATGGTTTATTTCTTCATCAATGTTATAAGTTATCAATACATGTCTAAAGCAACACCTTTCCTATGGTAAAATATAAATACGATACCTGGTATACTCTCAGGTAAAGTGCTACAATGGTATAATTATCTGTCCGCTTGTATAATCCTTTTTATTCATATCTTTATATTCTTTCTAGTCACATAAAATGATAAACATCTACTTAGTATTATTCTTGTAGTAATATTTGATAGAACTAACAAATATTTCTAGCACCATCACTGGGGATGACAACCTAGTTTAGTAATGCTAGAGGTGTAGGTAATTAATAGGTGACTACTAAAACAAGTGAAGAGTTAATAAATACCAACAGTAGAGACAATGATTAGCTTAGTATCTTAGTCATTAGAGCTAGCTTAGTAGCTTAGCATGTGTATTCTTATTTTAAGAGTTGTTGTTGCCTAAATACTAAAATGTTGCATCATCATCACATGCATATAGAGAACGAGTTGGTGGATGTCACACCCAAAATTTTCAATTTTGGGTTGTGTATGAAAAACACTAAATAAAATAAATGATTTCAATATCTGAATAAATTTATTAGATAAAATTTGAGTTAAAAGAGATTTAGTTTTGAGCTTAAATAATTTAGAGAATATTTAATGGGGATTAAAATTTAAAATATTAGGTGGGATGTTTGATGATGCATTCATGCTGTTGCATTTGTTTTATTGTGTGGTGTGGTTTTGCTTTTATTTGATTTGGTTTCAAAATCCATTTTTAAAATGGCTTTGGAAAACAAATTTATATAAGAAAAGAAAAAAAAATAAAACTTACCTCTTACCTGTGCAGCCGGTGGCTTGGAGGCCCACCCGAGCCTGTTTCCTCCTTCTTTCTCGGTCTTGGGCCACCGAGCCGAGCCCCGAATTCCCCCCTTTCCTCTCGTGCCCGCGTGGGCCGGCCCAGGAAGCCATAGCAGCGCACCTTCCCTCCTTTGTTTCGCTGACGCAGGGACCCACCGGTCAGCGTCGTCCTCCTCGCGTCGTAGTCGAGTCGGACGCTGCCGGCGCCATCGAATCCCGAAAAACCCGAGATTTCTTCACGTTTTCGGTTCATCCCCACCCTATATAGGTTCACGTAAGCCACTGCCCTCCTTTCTTTTCACCAATTTGCAGCATAGTTGCCCTAGTCACGGCCGCGAGCTCGGTGAACCCTAGGACGCCATCGTCGGCTTCGATTCGGCGAGTATGTCACTCCTCCACCACCCTAAGCTCTTCTAGTAGCTTTCTCATGGTCTTGTGAGCTCGAGGGTGTCCTCAATTTGATTCGTTAGGTTTTAATGCGTCGTCTTTGTGAACAGCCGCACTGCCGTTCGCTCCGTCGAGCTGCCCTTCATCCTCGTCTTGTGACCGGTCGATTTGAGGCCCTAGGTGAGTTTGCGCTGAGCTCCTCTCTCGTTTGGTACCGGCCGTGAGCCAAATGATGGTCAATATCACGAGAACTGTGAACTCCGGCGAGTTTGGCCGAAGCCGGCAATGGCATCGCCGCGTGCTGGCATTTTCCGGTGACAGCGCCGCCGAGCCACCTCCTAGGGTGGTTTCTAGCCGTCCGTTCTCGGATCAGCGGCTCGGATTAGAAGATACCCCTTCGCGGGGTAAACTTCATAAAGAGCCTCTGTGTTTTTATGAAATAGAACCTGCGGTCCTTGGCATAATCTAGAAATTACATTTCTTTGTTTTGAAAACGTATTTCTTCTCGGTAATTCAAAAATATGTTTTCTGATATTTACAGTTTTGCCACTAAACTTGTTTTTGATCATAAAATCTCCGTTTTAACTCAGATTTGACCCGTTCAAGTTGCGTTAGATTCATATTTGTGAGCTCTACATGTTAGTGTTATTATAAAGTAGGTTTGGAAAATTTAATTTTCGAGTTTATATTAAAGTAATTATTATCTATGGGAAATCTTAGAAAATTCATAACTTTCACGTTTTAAATCTGAATTTCGTGATCTTTATGTCTGTGTGATCGTAGTAACGTGTAGAATAGTTTTATAAGCTTTTCAAACTGTTTTTCTACTGTTGGTGTACTGTTCTAATTGTATCTCTTGTTTGCCTCGTGTATGATTGCATATGGATGCTTGCGTGGTGTTCTATGATAATGTCCAGTCGGTGAGCTTTAAGTGTTGATCGAGAAGGAATACAGTTGAAGCTTTGGACTAGAAGAAGCATCAGAGTTTAAGGCAAGTATAACATGAGACCATCCTTGTTGTCCTATTCACTGGAATTATCATACATATGCATGTGTCCTCCTTGATAACCTTAGAGATTATAACTTAGTGATTGTTACCTTGATTCCTTGTCAACCTTGGAAATGCATTTGGGTAGCTATTGCTAGTACTTAACTATGAACAATGATCTTGTAATTTGATTAATGGATTAAGCAATTAACCTTTAATGATGATTTTATTTGCTGTTGAAAAGGGGGCTAGAGCATGTGGGTTATATTGTTGCTCTGGTTTCTCTCCATAAGGACTTATCTGTACGTGATCATCCGGGACATACAGTACAGCTGTGAGGGCTATATGGCTCTGGCTCTAGTTGTTCAAGAGACCTTTTCTAGCTTGTTAGTGGTTACCTTAAATGGCGTAAGAATGGCTTGACACGTTGGGTGTAGGATAGCCTCTAGTCTATGAGTATAGCCGAGAAGAAACTGTGCCATTTGAAAAGGAGGTTCCTACATCTGCCTACTGAGTGAATCTAATGGCCCTAACTTGTTAGACGAACTTTTGAATGCCTTTATATGGTTTTCGATGTTTTGGGCCTTGCAAACCCATGCATTTGGAAATCATGACTCACAGTAAAAGTGTACACCTCTGCGCAGAGTTAAAAACTGGTATACTAGCCGTGCCCACGGATACGGGTGGCCTTGGAACATTTACAGATAGTTGATCACCATTGTTATATCATGCTTAATTACTATTGATTATTATTATGCTTATGTTAATGCTATTCATTATCCTTATTACAATTGATCATTGATTCATTAATGGGATTTGGTTTACCTTGATGCTACTCAATTACCAAATATATAATGAATAAAAGCTAAATGCAGTCAAACAGTGTCTAGCCTTTTGTGCCTCATGAACCCTGTGTTATACTTATTGAGTTCGACATGGACTCACTCTTGCTATTTCCACCACACCTCAGTGTGTAGTAAGGTGCTACTCAGAAGAAAGATAAAGATGTAGTGGAGTTTCAGAAGTCTTTCAGAAGTGTTTGGTATACGGAGCCACCAGTCAGCCGTCCCTGAGAAGAATGGAGCCTGAAGTTTAGTCACCGTTACGCGATACTCTGATGTAAGTGTTAATATAGCTATGTATACGTTATATAATAATATTGTTTCTGATACTTTTTCATTCTAACATATGTGTGGACTTTTTGGGCACACATATGATTAGCCTGGTTTTGTTCTTTAGAAAACCAGGTGTGACAGTGGAGTACGTGACCCCCGGCGATCCGGAGTACAAGGAGATCGTATAAGATTACGAGGATGAGGTACTCGTACAGGAGTTCCCGGAGCCACCCATGACTGACACCGCTGACACTACACCAGCCCAAGGCAAGCCCCAGTGCATAACCCTTATTTTGCTAATCACCGTATATATATCTGTTGTGCATTTACGTTGCAGGAATTATATGAAAACCACATGCATATATATATATATATATATATATATATATATATATATATATATATATATATATATATATATATATATATATATATATATATATATATATATATATATATATATATATACCTATGAGTCTTACTAGTGCAGGATCACGTAGCTGCTATGCTTATATTTATCGGTAACGTGGGTAACCTGCCGTTAGTCACAAGTAGGTGATATTATTACACACATAATAAAATGATGGAAAGGAAAATTATGACTGGGCAGGGATATGGTATGGGTATTGGTGGGTGTAATAGGTTGTGTCCCGCGGCCACTGGGCATAGCTTGGTTGCACTGTTTTCCCTATCCATGTCGATTGAGGATCGTCTGTTGCTATGGATGGTAGTCAGGTCACAGATTTATTATACCGAGCACATACTTGCTTATGAGAGCAGAAAGGCTCGTTACTCCCTTGTCGTGGGTTTTGGTTCTTTTCGGACCGACTGATTGGAAGCGGGGAAAGGTGGAGGTCTAAGGACCACATTGAAGCCGGGCCTCAAGTGTGGGGACTTGGAGTCCAAGTTTGGACGGGGACCAGGACCCTTCGATAGGAGTGGAATAGGTTGGTCTTGTTTGTGCCTAGGGTACAAGCGAGGCGTGTGTTTTTCGGGGTACCTAGCTTGGCTACATTGATTCACGAATCGCCGTTTCTATGTGACGGTATGACTTGGCTATGGTCCGGCACCATAGTAAGAACTGGAATTTGAAAGGTGGTGAAATGATTTTGATTGCTCAATCCTTGCTTGAAAGTAGTATAGGTGCTTATCTAGAATGGTTAGTAAAATAAGTAAAGTGACTGCTAATAAAACTTGATTTTAAGGATGAACTATTAGTAATACTTTTTGCAAAACAAAATAATCCACAAGCCATATAGCCCATCATATGCCTTGAGAGTTAGAAAATATATTCCTTAGTCGGGTAAGTCTTGCGAGTATATTGTGTACTCAGGGTTTATCTACCCTTGTTGCCGGTGCACCCTGAGAAGCTAGCTCTTGTGTGGAGGATTCTTCTAGTGGGCACAGACGGATCCTTGTATCGTTCCATTAGATGTCTATTTCTTTTCGTTGTTTAATTATCGCACTCTGAACACTGGTATTATAATAAATAATTTCTGAGACTCGATGTTGTATGAAATGGACTAAGTATTGTAAGCTCGTACTCATTATTAAATCCTGGATAAAAAATGCGGATTGTTTCGAGTTCTCCCGTTGGGTGTGCTCGACGGAACTGTTCAACTTAGCTCACTTTTGGGGTACTTAGTATCTAGTGGAAGACAAGTGTCTTCGAAAGTGAGTTATTTCGGGTGGTTCTGCCACAAAATGGGTAATATAAACTTCTCGGGCGCCATTACAAGCACGAATCAAGGGCGTCACTGGGCAACACTTAGCTAGCTAGGGTTCCAAAAACCCAATAGTAATAGAATGAAAACCAAATCACTGGTGGGTGCCACAAGTGCTCAAGAGATGGATCTTACTCCTGGAGTCAAAATCCATGAAGAGCTCACTCCAATCTCGCTCACAAAGATGGGGATCTAAGCAAGAGTGAGAGTGTGTTGGAGTTTGTGCGAGAGCAAGAGCTTGTCATAATGTTGGTGAAGATTGAATGACCAAGAGAGAGCAAGGAAGGAGGCAGCTGCACCCAAAAGCAGTCGAGCAACCAACCTGACCGTTGGCGCAGGGTGCTGCCCTCGCCACCGGAAATTCCGGTCTGGGGCCCCTGAATTTTCGGGGTGGGGGCGTGTGGAGCTAGTGCAGGCAGTCAACAGGGGGTCAAAACCCTAGCTCTCCAGAGGGGAGTGGAAATTCCGGTGGGGCCCTATAAATTTCCAGTTGAGTAATGTTTTTCACCGGAGAAGCTTTGATTGGCAAAAGGAAAGGTTGAGCTAGGAATTTCTTTTGGAATTTTTGGGTAATTTGTTCAGAATTTATGGCCTAACTGAAAAAGATAGGCTGAGACGAAATAATTCAAGGATGATTTTTGTGATGGGTGTCAAGAGTTTTAGAGTTGATCTTTTGAGCACATATGACACCTACAGGTAATAAAATTTTGATCCTTCTTTATACTACGACATCCTATAACTCAAGTGAAGTTCAAAAATTTTGAAATAAATATTACCTTCTCTTTCTCTGGAGCATGACACCACACCTTTCTTTGAAGTACTAACTGAGGGGTCTTATGTTTCAATTACACTTTTCACAATGATATATAACTGAAAATCTCATGAAACATCATTAGCTCTTTATATGCATTGTCATCCTTCACCAAAACTCACAAATAGGATTTGATGCACTTACAAGTGATTTGCCAAAAAATAGCACTATTCCTCATGGTCCAAATGCACCAAGCCACTACAATAATTAATTCCATGAAGATTGGTTTTCTAAAAGAGGACCTAAGCAACCTAATTCTATTCGGAAAATAAATATTGCAGTTCTAGTTGACACCAATCAATCTCCAACACCAAGAGCTAAAAGGGAAATAAAAAATAGATGATTGTTGATTCCTCTATTACAGAAGAGTATGAGGGAGGAGCAAAATCCTTTCTCTTGAGCATGTTTCTTGTGTTAAGTCAATCTAGGAGAAGAATCTAGAAAAAGAATTTATGCTTTCCTCAGCAACCACTTTTCTAGAGCCAAACAAAGTGCCTTGACACCTGCAAGCATACCATTAGAGTGTTGGTATTTATTAACGCAAATAGAATATAAAGGATTCCACAAGCACATAGAATACCATTGTACCATTTTACCGGAAGTATTCTAGGTATCGTTATTTATATTTTATCACAGAGAAACAATGGAGTAAAGATTTATTGAGTAATGGCAAAGGAGTAACCATTAATATACCAACATAGCTAGAGCAGGGGATAAATGTGATGATAGGAGTTAAGCATAATGACACTCAGGGGATAGGTCACTAAGGTAATGTAAACTAGTTAACTCGGGTGAGGTGGATTCCTATGTCATTCTTATTACATGGTTAAAGTATATATGTATCCAACTAAGCTAATACTAACTCTACTCTTGTGCACTTTAGGACGCCACTTAGACGGTAGAGTACCCACAATGGATAACTTTACCGACGTGACTACAGTCCTACAATTTAAGAACCTGCTCAATTTGGAGTGAACTACAAAGGATAGATGGGGCTATCACCTCCCGCTGCTACCACCCAACCAGAGAATAGGATGCACTCATAGGCAGATCATCGTATAAGCACCATGCTTACACGAGGTTCGGTTGCTTAGCCCAATCGACAAACTATAGCAAGCTAAGCGCTCTATGAACCCACACACAAAAGATTGATAAACTTAATTAAGCAAGATATATATATTCAAAGTAAGCATAGCCATATAGATAAGAATATGATAAATTGAGAACAAGTCTTACAAGATGAAGAAGTGAAGATACAAGGCTTTGCCAAGCCTCCAAGACTAGATTCGAAACTTGATCCTCGCTCCCGAATTACTAATCTACTACATTGGAGAGTGTTGGCATTTCTTAGCACCACTACTAAAAATAGAATTACTCCTACTAATAACAATGGCGTCAGAAATGATATGGTAATTATTAACTTGTCACTGTTACAGTAGCCACCTATCAATTAACCTTCATCTCTAATATTAAACTAGGCTGTCATCTCTAGTGAGAAACTTAGAAATATTTGTTGGTTCTATCTAGCATTACTACAAGAATAACACTAAACAAGAATCTATTATTTCATGTGACTAAAAAGAATATAAAGATAAGAATGAAAAGAATTCTACAAGCGGACAGATAATTATACCATTGTAGCATTTTACCTAGAGTATTACCACGTTGTCGATTTATAATTCTACCACTGTGAATGTATGACTATGAATACAATAGTATTGATAATTTATGAATATGCATGAGAGAATGAACCAATATCATATACTTTACTCAAAATAAGGATAAGTCACAAGATAATAAATAAAGATATATAGATGATAAGTACTTGATCAATCATCATAATAAATAAATAGTAACTTAGAGCACTCTAGTTAAGCAATAGATCAAGTCCAATTAGAATATTAGAAAGATAATTCCTAGGTAGTCTTACTAACATGTCAAATGCATAGTCTAATTAATTATATCTAGTGATTATAGCCAAATTATGCCACATAAGGAACATCAACTTAGGAAAGTTGGAAACAGAGTCCTCTCCTTCGAGACCAGGTTCTACCAACATCAATATATACGGGAGATGGACGACAAAAGACTCAATGTAGCTGTCACCTACGTGATCTACCACACGTCCTGACATATAAGGGCATTCACAGATAAACAAATATCTAAGCACCATGCTCACATAATGTCTATCACTCACCCATGGTCCTGTAGGGTGAGCGCTATATGATCTTATGCATGGTTTCCATAATCTAGCTAGACTGAATATAAAACTAGAGCAAACAATGAACATTGCTTTCAATGACATAAATGATATACGACTTAATGTTGACATAAACATAGTAGCAACGATACAATCTCAATGAAATAAAAAATAGAGTAAAGTACAAGAGATATACCGAACCACGCTCTTGCCAATGTCGGGAATCCAAGCGTTGCTTGATCTCGCTCTAGACCTAATCTAACTAGCCTAAGCTCGAATCTAGAGGAACTCTGAGGAACTAGGGTTGGCTCTAGATGAATTGATCTTCAACTAAATAGCTTGATTACTTGATGCTTTAGGGGGGTGCAGGGGTCCTTACATAGCCCTAGGGGTTGAACGTAAGTCGTTGGATCAAACCGACTTTGACGTAGGGTGGAGATGCGTCCTAAGAGGCGGTGGAGGAATACTCCAGAAGCTCGTAGAGGAATCCCTTCACAAGGGGATGGGCGGCACAAGGGTGGGGCTGACCGGCCCCACCTAGCGGCATCTCGTACTCCCATTCGTTTCCGTGTCTTCTGGTGTCTTCTATTGTCTTCTAGTGTATCCTTCGTTGTGATCAAGTTTCGTCCTTTTTATCAATTAGGTCCCCCTTCCTACATTTTTTGGAATAATCATACGAAAAATAGAGATTCACCAAAACTCATGGAATTTATCAGTTTAGACCCTAGACCTATGTATATTCTTGTACTTGAACTATTTCTCTTGTTTATTCACATATAAAATGTTGATGTTATCCACCGTCAACAGAGAGTCTAGACCTAATCCTCCTAGTGTACCCTGATCTCTGAATGAGAGATATGAATTAGGGTTTTAGGAATGCCTCTGTCTTTGGAGGTACAGGGCTGCTTATATAGGCCGGTGGGATGAACCAGAGCCCTTGGATCAAACCGACTTTAATCAAGGGTGGAGATGCAAACCGTAAGGCGGTGGAGAACCGATGTGCAAAGGTGGTGGCTAACAGGGGGACCCACAGGTTGACTGACCTGGGGTGGGGTCGGCCGACTTACCCCTATGGCAGGTGGCCCCACCTTCGGTGGCACGCCTTCTCGTGTCTTCTAGATTCTTCTCAACTTGGTTTTGATGCAAAATTAATATCTCTTGATTCTAGGCTCCAAATATAGCAAATAATATATCTGTTCTGATCATCTTGATGAGCTCTTTGCAATGGTGCACTCCAATTCATCATTTAAGATACTTTTATTTGGTGAAAAATTAAATATCCTGCAAAACAAGTGAGAGCACCAAAACTCGTGGAACCCATTAGTTTAAACTCCTATACCTATGTTTGGTAATGTAATTAAGCATATATGCAGGTAATGTTGATGATTTATAATTGACGTTAGTGACCGTCAACATAGGGCCAAATTAGCTTGCTTGCAAGAGAATTCATAGCCCCACAAATATTTCCATTGATCCTTAGCTTGTCTATCGGGCTAGATTGAAAATAAGTTTCCTTCCAGTTCAGTCAATTGGCTTCAATTCATGGAATCTTATTAGACCTAGGTATTGGGCAATAGTTGCATGATTATGATTGTTGCCAATAACAACCTATTGAGCAAGAGTGGCAACACTAGTTGCCTGATTAGCTTGATGAGAGTGAAGTAACTAAAAGAGATCGTACTCAGCAATATCAGAAGTAATCTATATGGACTTCCCTTCATTTTTCCTAGCATTTTCAATTTAAGTTCCAATTCCTCTGTGAAGTGAAGAAGTAGACATACCAAATAACCATCCCAAATGTTAGTTGACTTTATTGCATCACTCATTGACTCACTGCTAGAGATAAACTAACCATTGGCTGTGTTTAATCTATGGGCCGACAGCATTCCCTCAGTTGATGAGTTGTTTGAATGTATTGTTAAAATATATTGGGATATCTCCAGATATGGTAGTTTAGGATCATGTAATCCTGGATTGCCTTATCTCTAAGGAAGGCTTCTTGCCCCCCCCACAATATTACTCCTATATATTTGCTACGAGGCTTAGCAATACAATCAATTCAATTCCTAGATAATCCTACAGTATGCATTGACTTTAAGCATGAAGTTGTTGCATGTTATACTATTGAAACTCACTATGTGCCCACTCCATGTGTGTCGTAGTGAGACATTCTAGCAAAACCAAGTATTTAGAAACCATTGCCCTCCTATTATACAACAACATGTATATCACCCAAAAAATCCTCAACAAGCTGTTGATGCAAAAGTAGATCTGCAAACACAAAGGGCTAATACCCGAAATCGATATCCAAAGGGTGCCAGTCGATTTGACCTGTTAATCGACAAGGATGAA
Source organism: Saccharum hybrid cultivar R570 (assembly GCA_038087645.1). NCBI lineage: Eukaryota > Viridiplantae > Streptophyta > Magnoliopsida > Poales > Poaceae > Saccharum > Saccharum hybrid cultivar. The sequence goes on along the minus strand of JAQSUU010000012.1, from coordinate 35,170,325 downwards.
GATACGAGCACTTTGGTCCTGACAACAGCGATACGCCCGGAAGTCACGGCCAAGAGGTACTCACGCGGAACTCGAGGATCGCCGAAGATTGCACTGGAGCAATGCAACTCGCCGAATCGATGAGAACTCGTAAAAAAGAAAAATATGCAAATTGACTAAGTCGTCGAAAGTAGATATAAATAAGAATAAAAAGCTATTTTTGATGTATTGATTGATCTCCTTTTTATATTGCCCTTCACCCTATATTTATATCCTCATCTACAGAAACGTAACCAAATACGACTAGGACACTAAACCCAAATCTATGGAAACACATGACTTTGATACAACTCAGACTCTAATAAACGTATATAAGGAAATTAACTCCTATCTTATTCCATAGTTCGCCTTAGTCACGATGGTATTCTCATCGACCTCCTTCTTATCGGCACAATCCCTGTTCCATCGGCACAATCCATGTTCCATCGGCAACAGCCTTCAAGATCCTTCCATCGGTGCATCCCCTGTTTCATCGGCAGCAGTCTTCAAACCATCTTTCATCGGCATCGGCAATAATACCCTTAACCTTATTGACAACATTTTAATTTGAACCCATACGCCGCTACCACTCATAAGCAGACTCATTTTCATCAGCTATCAATTTTCATAATAATCTTTCCTCTGCTGATTAGCCCTTCCTGACCATCTTGACACGTGCTAAAAAACGATGTCAACACATGCCCCCCAATTTCGGAGTATAAGATATTGATGCTTCGAAATTTACTCCAGATAATGCCTGCTATTACCTATTTTTCAACCCATTCTCCAAGCATAACATGATCTGTTACCAGATTTAATCAAATCTAGATCTAATCCATGTATCTCAGTAAATATCGCACATTTTCCAACTTTTTTTAATTACGGTTGAGATACCAAAATAACAATTCATCGGCAAGATCTTATCACAGCAACATCACCATTTTAGAACTGAAAGATCCTGTATCAAAATATCCTTCAAGTCATGACTCTTGCCATGCCATCATATCTTTTGTACAATCCCTTGATTGTCGTGCGAACATTTACCATATCTTTCTGAACCACCTCGATCCATCCGCGTACGGCATAGAGATAAGTCAAGAATACCTCTACCCCAAATGGCTTATAAATAGATTTCTCCGAACTGCTCATCTTCTACCTTCAAATCGCAACCTTTAGCATTCTCTCTCCAGCGGCAACCCTAACTGCGCATCCTCAACCCACCAGAGCTCCTTCCATCGTCATTTTCCAATCTCCAGCTCGTGCCCTCATCCTTCTCGAAACAATGGCGGTCAACTTCAATGTCCCTACGGTTTGTTCTTTTTTATTACTTTTACTTCGACCCTTCTGGCCCCTTGCGAATTCTTACAGTTGGTATTTTTTCTACTTCTTCCATTCTTTTGATCTTCCAAACTCAGGAACTACGCAACACACTGGTTATTCCAACCAACCAACCTCCCCTCCATTGCCTAGGTCCAATGGGTGATCCAGATCTAACCGACCTGATCAATCCAGAAGCTAATCGTATTCCCTTCAAAGCTCAAAATTTCTCTTTGAATCTATGGAAAGATACATTTCGATCTTGGCCCAAACCTACCAAAGGGTGGAAAAACTGGTACTTGAGAGTAAACAGATCAATGCAAGTGTTCTGGACAGAACGGAAGATAGATCAATGTATCAGGCTATCCATTGCTGATATGCAAAGGAATGAATCCATGATGATAGTTGCTGCTCATTTTTGGTCAGATACCACAAATACCTTCATGTTCGGTCATGGCCCATGTGCCCCTACTCTTGCCAATGTATATATGCTCACCGGCTTGGATATCTCAACTGTCGATGAGGGCCACATTTTTGGCAGAAAAACTGAGTATAGAGTAAATACACGCAACATCGGCGGCTGGACAGGATACATCCAAGAGTACCAAAAAACTGGTACTGTCAATCAAAGGGAACACGCCATATTCCTGAACATGTGGCTGGAGAAGTTTATTTTCTGTCGTCAATCGGTAGGACCAACTAACGCCTTCCTCCCAGCAGCAGAACTCTTGGCCAACGGTGTCAGATTCCCACTTGGCCGATACCTCCTAAGCTCAACTTACCACCTTCTCCACCAAGTGTCTCAGAAGCTTCTACTTGGTGAACCCATCGGCAATCTGGGAGGCCCGTGGTGGTTCATTAATATGTGGTTAAACGCTCACATGCATAAGCATCTACAATGGGATTTCTTTGCCCAAGAATTCCCACGAGAGATCACCGAAGATTACATCCTTAGAGATGATGAATCGGCAACACGCCCTCCTCTCAACTTCGGCGAAGCCATAATCGTCCTTCCTGGAATAGAGTCCAATGAAGATCAAATTGGCAGGTTTTTTCAGAATTTCTACCATGGTCTCCCTCGTGATCTCAGAGCTTGGGTACCCTATATCGATGAGGATAACAAGTTCCCTCTTCTTTTCAATTTTGCCGATAGTGATCTGAACCAAGATAATGATCTTATGATGGCTATTATTACCCCCAGAGCAATCCCAGTAAACACATTTGGTAGCGGGAAGAATTCCCATATCACTTATGAATTCTATAATCCATCGACAGTGTCTTGCCAATTAGCCTTTGGGCAACTGCCAATCAAGCTATGCTTTGCCGATGTGATTAAGCCCAGAGAAATTATTACAACTGGAACTAAATGGAGTAGAGTAGTAAGACTTGCTCCTGATGCCGATATTTCAAATGTTGATCTCTCCACCTGGTCACCAGTGTCTTTCATCACAGAGTCATATAAGCAATGGTGGCAAGAGTGGAAAGAACAGTTGTTTTCAACATCTGTTCATACATATCGGCACATGATCGATCCCGACTATGTTGTTCCTAATGATGCAGTAAGTTCCTTTTAACTTTCGTCTCTCTCCTTCCTTTTATATGTATATTGGTAACTAATCTTCCCTGAAACAGGCCGATGATCTAGTTTCATCAATAAGCAAAAGTGGAAAACCCTTCAACCTCCATCCTATTTCTTCAGTCTCAATAATTGGCTACAACGCCCCTACCTTAGAGGCCTTAACCTTCCAAAGGACTCACGCCAAAACTATCACCTCCAAACCAAGACTAGCAACATCTAGGGCCACTCCAATGGCTGCTGCTTCAAGCCTAATCAAGGTTCTTAAGGTAATAACCTTGCTTACTTTGTTTTTTCTGTCGATGCACACTATATTAACATATAACTATCAGGATGTGAGAGCTGCAGCTGGATCATCATCAGCAACTCTTCCAATATCAAGCACCATGACCTCTACTCCTCCTTCGGAGGTATTTTCTTATTTTTTACATTTTTCTGTTAAATATCCAATCTTACACTCGTTTTTTGCAGCAACAAACGGGCACATCGGCAAGCACACCAAGCATGCAAGCTCCCTAATCAACACATGTCGATGCCCCCCAGCCAATTGTCGCTGAGGCCCAAACAAAGCACAAAGTTTTAACCGATGCTGAAGCTCAACAAAAGCGACAGAAATCTACACCAGCCCCTTCATCCGCTCTAACACCTGTCAATCGACCCACTGATATAATTGAACAAGCTGCTTCTTCTGTACAAGATACACCATCAGCCATTATACCCCAAGGGCCGACTACTGATGAGGTCGTAGAAGACATTCCATCGGCATCCTCTGTCGATCCTTCGCATGATCTTTTTCAAGCCGCTCCCTCAAGCCAGGCTCAAGAAATTGCCCTGAAGCAGGTAAACCGATTAACTGTTTGGTTTATAATATCCCCAGACACCACAAATAGGATTCCTAACTCTCTTTATTTCACAGGAACAAGATTCTCCCGATAGCTTGTTTTCTTTTGCTATAGACGTCTCCGATGATGACGGAGAAGAGGCGAGTTCTTCCCTGGCATTGGGAACAATATCGGTAGATACCTATGGCAAACTAAAAGTTCTCATGAATCTGCTACAACAAGATACTGCTCAACTGGTGATCGATTCAGACCCTGCAAGGACCATCTTCAAAACAATCCGTGGCCAAGTCCCTGCCGATGTTGAAGAAATCATCTTCCCAGCAGTCCATCTGGAGAGCAGACAACTTCAATATCAAAAGGTTGTTCATCGTATTGCCGACAGAGCAGCTCAGGCTCAACTTAAGGAAGAAATGTTGCAGCTGAAGCAAACTGCCGATGAGAAGCACAAAAGCATCGACAACTTGCAAGCCTCCGGTGCTGATCTTAAACAGAAAATCTTAGACCTATCGGCAAAAAGAGCAGCTCTGCTAGCCGAACTGGAAAAGGTTGAAACAGCCCTGACTCAAGCCAAGCAAGAAGAAGACCAGCTTCCTGACGCTATCAAGGTCCTTCAGCAAGAACGAGATGTCCAAGCTCGCAAGACATTGGTTCTCAAGAAGAAACTCAAGCCTGTGGAAGGAAATGCCGATGAAGATGCCAAGGAATTAAAAGAAACCGATGAAATTCGCCTGCGTGCGATATCGGCTATCCAAGCTTTGTTAAATTAGCGCAACGGCAATGATTGATACTTTGTTTTGACTCTAGCCGATAGGATTGTTATCGGCAATTACTTTTTTATGCATCCATCCAGATACTAGGGTAATATTTCTTTAAATATTTTCCATTTAATGCTCTGGGAAATACAACTCCTTCGAGAGTTTCAAGAATATATGCATTACCAGGAACAGATTGATTTATCCGATATGAACCTTCCCAATTAGGTGACCATTTGCTAAACTTAGAACTTTTAGTCCCAATCGGTAAAATCAACTTCCAAACCAATTCTCCATCGACAAATTCCTTTACCTTCACCTTCTTGTCATACCATCTAGCTACTCTTTTCTTATTCTCCTCGATGCTAACCAAAGATTTTAACCGATGACCTGCTACATCTTCCAACTCATCCTTCATAAGGATATCATAATCATCGGCTGTTAATTGATCTCGAGAGCGTATTCGCCTAGAACCAATTTTAATCTCCCAAGGTAAGACTGCATCGTGTCCATACACCAACTGATAAGGTGTTACCTTGGTTGCACCGTGACACGCCATCCGATATGACCACAAAGCTTCATTTAATACTGTATGCCACTTCTTAGGATGCTCTTTAATCTTGCGCTTAATGAGCTTGATAATTCCTTTATTAGATGCTTCAGCCTGACCATTAGCCTGGGCATAATACGGTGAAGAATTCAAAACTTTAATCCCCATTCCTATAGCAAACTCATCAAATTCACCCGATGTAAACATAGTGCCCTGATCGGTAGTGATGGTTTGAGGGATGCCAAATCGGTAAACAATATGCTCCTTCACAAAATCAATCATATTAGACGATGTCACCTTTTTTAAAGGAATTGCTTCAACCCACTTTGTGAAATAATCGGTAGCAACCAGAATAAACTTATGCCCTTTACTCGATGGTGGATAAATCTGACCGATGAGATCAATAGTCCAACCCCGGAACGGCCAAGGCTTAATTATAGGGTTCATAGCCGATGCAGGTGCCCTTTGAATATTACCAAATTTCTGACATTCCTGACATCCTTTAAAATATTTAAAATAATCTTCAAGAATAGTCGGCCAATAATATCCATTTCTTCTGATCATCTATTTCATCTTGAAGGCTGACTGATGAGCCCCACATACTCCTTCATGAATTTCACCCATCAGGCCTTTTGATTCCTCTATGCTAACACACCTGAGCAAAACTCCATTTATGGTACGGTAATACAATTTATCATTGAGGAGTACATACTTGGTAGCTTGGAACCTTATATGTCTTTCAACCTTTTTAGATGGATTCTTTAAATAATTAATAATTTCCTTCCTCCAGTCATTGGTATCAGCTGCTGATATTAATACTTCTTGAACAGGTTGATATCCTGAAGCACGCTGAGCCAATCGGTTAGCCTCTTCATTATGCATCCGAGAAATATGTTCCAGATAAAAACTCCTGAACCCTTTTAATAATCTCAAACACTTTTCATGATATGAAATTAGAATTTCACTTCGGCATTCATAAATCCCAGTCAACTAATTTATAACTAACATAGAATCACCAAAGATCTCAACAGCATCAGCATGTACTTCCTTGAGCAATTCTAACCCTTTTATCAGGGCTTGGTACTCAGCTTGATTGTTTGTCGATGTAGCAACAATTGGCAATGAGAACTCATACTTCTTCCCTTGAAGGGAAATTAATACGATACCAATGCCTGCTCCTTCACCACAAGTAGACCCATCAAAGAAAAGTGTCCACAGAGCAATTTCCAGAGAATCCACCGTGTTGCAATGTTGAGTAACGAAATCGGCCATAGCCTGTCATTTAACTGCCTTAGCCGACTCATAACATAGGTCAAATTCTGATAATGCTAAAATCCATTTACCAATCCTACCATTTAGTATCGGCATTGACAACATATACTTGACCATATCATCTTTGCATATGACAGTACATTCAGCCGATAGTAAATAATGTCTCAGCTTAATACAAGAAAAGTATAAACATAGACATAATTTCTCAATGGCCGAATACCTGGTTTCAGCATCTATTAACCGTCTGCTCAAATAATAGATAACACGCTCCTTTCCTTCAAATTCTTGAATAAGAGCTGAACCGATAACAGTATCTTCAGTTGATAAATCCAATCTGAAAGGTTTTCCATGTTGGGGTGGAACTAACACTGGAGGATTTGTTAAATACCTCTTAATTTCATCTAAGGTTAACTGTTGTTCATCCCCCCATTTAAATTCTTGATCGACTTTCAATTTCAATAATGGACTAAAAGCCTTGATCTTACCCGACAAATTAGATATGAATCTTCTGATGAAATTAATCTTACCGATCAAGGATTGTAATTTAGTTTTATCGGCAGGAGCAACAATCTTGTTGATTGCCTCAATAGATTTTCTACTAATTTCAATACCCCGCTGATGCACCATAAAACCCAAGAATTGTCCTGCCGATACATCAAATGCACATTATTAGGATTCATCTTTAATCCATGTTTTCTTGTGCACTCCAATATCTTCTGTAGATCGGTTAGATGCTTTGTGATGTCTCCAGACTTAATCACTATGTCATCAATGTAGATTTCCACCAACGTGCCGATATATTCATGGAAAATAAAGTTCATAGCTCTTTGATAAGTAGCACTGGCATTTTTCAAACCAAATGTCATAACTATCCACTCAAATAATCCCACATGTCCTGGACATCTAAAAGCAGTCTTAGAAATATCTTCTTCAGCCATGAATATTTGATTATAAACTGCATTACCATCCATGAAACTGATAATCTGATGCCCTGCTGCAGCATCAATCAACAAATCAGCAATCGGCATTGGATAACCATCCATCGGTGTGGCCTTGTTGAGATTCCTGAAATCAATACAAACACGAAGTTTCCCATTTTTCTTGTATACAGGAACCACATTAGAAATCCACTCTGCATATCGATACTGCCGAATAAACTTTGCCTCAATTAATTTAGTTATTTCGGCCTTAATATCAGGAAGTATATTAGGATTGCAGCGGCGTGCCGGCTGCTGATGTGGCCGAAATCTAGATTTAATAGGCAACCGATGTTCAACTATAGATCGGTCTAACCCAGGCATTTCAGTATAATCCCAAGCAAAACAATCTTTATATTCCTTTAACAAATCAACTAGTTGTTGTTTACACTTGGAATTTAACTTAGCGCTAATAAAAGCGGGCCTTGCCCCATCGTCTTCACCAATATCTACTTCTATTAAATCATCTGCCGATGTAAATCCTTGACCTAATTTTCCATCATTGGCAAATCTATCCATTAAAACTCTTCTTCAGAACCGACTGCTTGGATCGGTAGAATTTCGTAATCGGCAACCTTGAGGAACTCTTTTTCCCAAGCTTCTCCTGATATGCACCTAGTTCGCTCATAAGTGTCTGATTCTGCCAATGCGATGATATAAGAAGAATCACCAGGAACAACTTCAATTTTGTCTCCAACCCATTGTATAAGACACTGATGCATTGTAGAAGGAACACAACAATTAGCATGAATCCAATCCCTTCCTAAAAGCAGATTATATACACCCTTGCCATTAATAACAAAGAAAGTTGTCGGTAAAGTTTTACTGCTGATGGTCAATTCAACACACACTGCCCCTTTAGCTGGTGATACATTGCCTTCAAAGTCCTTTAGCATCATATCAGTCTTAGTTAAGTCTTGATCTCCCTTACCAAGCTTCCGATACATCACATAAGGCATAATATTAATTGCAGCTCCTCCATCAATAAGTATCTTAGATACAGGCTGCCCATCAACTCTGCCTTTTACAAACAAAGCCTTAAGGTGTTGTCTCTCATCATCGGTAGGCTTCTCAAAAATAGCCATCATTGGATCTAGTGTTAATTGAGCTATTTGGTCAGAGAAAAAAACTTCTTCTTCGCTATCAGATAGAGCTAAAAATTCCATCGGCAACATAAAAACCATATTGACATCTGCCGATGGGCCTTTATTTTTGTGCCTTATCTGCCACTGCTGATTACTAGATTTCTCACTGGAGGGACTTCCTTCTTGGTAAAAGTCTTTTTGACGCTCTCGCTGCATTTTTCTCTTCTGTGTCTTTGTCAAACCCTCTGGACACCATTGAGGAAGTTTAGTTTTCCACACAGGCTGATAGGTCCTGGTTGTCTCCACACGACGTATATTAGGATCCCTGTAAAATATTTCTTCATCAGGAACTCTTGCATTTGCCATCTCTTCAAGTTCCTCTTGGTTTCTCGGAAAATATGCAACGTGTTTACCAAGCCTTTCATGTACACTGAGCCTGCCCCCCAGCCGATCATATACTGATGCTCTCCTTCTGATCGGCTCATTAATGGACAAACCTTGATTACCAGATTAAAATCTTCTTATAGGACGATTAATTCCATAATAAACATTGCACTCTGGGCAATCTTTAACAGTAGGTAACTTAATACCTTCCTCCCAACAATGAATAAAAAACAGACAATTCCAATGATCCTTATGCCGATTCCACTCTTCTTGACGTCTTTCCTCTTGCTGTTGTCGATATCGGTCCCTTCGCTGACGCCAGCCTTCCTGTTGTCTTTGTTGAGTAATCATGATGCCAGATCGAGGAGGCTTTCCAGAACTGCCACCTTCTGTCAATAGCCCTTTGCCTTTTGCATCATCGGTAGTTATCCGATGTTGGGGATCTACTGATGCATTCTTTTTAGCAGCTTCCGATGTCAACACCATAATTTTACCTTCAGTATCCAACATATTTGCTGGAAAAGGATGTTGATCAATTTTCATCGGCTTTTGAATCTTGGAATTGCCAAATTTTATTCTCCCAGACTCAATAGCTAACTGTAATTGTTGTCTAAATACTTTGCACTCATTTGTACTGTGTGAAGTTGCATTATGCCATTTGCAATACAACTTTTGCTTCAACTCTTCTGCCGATGGGATCACATAATTAGGTGACAACTTAATCTGGCCCTCCTGAAGCAAAAGATCAAATATCTTATCGGCTTTGGTGACGTCGAAAGTAAACTTCTCTAGCTCTTTGTGACCAAAGAGACAAGATATCAGCTTTTTATTCTTAACCCACTCAGCCAAGCCGATAACTGGTTCTTCATTCGAATCAGAATCTTCTACTTCTTCGACAAATGAAACTTTCTTATTCCAATTCCTTTTAGGTTCAAAAACCCTAGTGTCTTGATCAGAAATTCTTTGCACTAGATGACTTAGGCTTTCGAACTCCTAATAAGCATATCTGTCCTTAAGGTGTGGCAACAATCCCTGAAAGGCCAAATCGGCAAGCTGCCGATCATCCAACACCAGGCTATAACATTTGTTCTTTACATCTCGTAGCCTTTGCACAAAGCCTTCTACTGATTCATCATTGCGCTGTTTCATCTTTACCAAATCGGTAAGCTTCTTTTCATGAACTCTAGCAAAGAAATACTTATGAAATTGCTTTTCCAGATCAGCCCAAGTAATAATAGAATTTGGTGGTAGTGAGATAAACCATGTAAATGCTGATCCAGATAGAGATGATGAAAACAAATGAACTCTCAATTCATCTCTACAAGCTGCCTCTCCATATTGAATAATAAAATGATTAACATGCTCCATGGTTGATGTATCGTCCTGCCTAGAAAACTTAGTGAAATCCGACACCTTGTAACGATTTGGGAGAGGAATTAAATCATATGCCGGAGGATACGGAGTCCGATAAGAATAGGTATTAACTTTGGGCTTGATCCCAAACTGATCCTTCATAATTTCTGCTATTTTATCGGCCCAAAAAGTATCAACATCTTGTTGACAACATGGTTGAATCTCCACTGGAGGTACTTGCTGATACCCTTCTGCATACCTTTGTGGCCCACGATCTCCAGCAATTGGCATATTTGTCACTATCTGTGGTCCATTAACCTGCTGAAAAGGGTTCATCGGTTGAGCTGCCGATGCTTGATTCTGAAAACCAGCATGCATGTGACCTTGATGAACACCTGTGGCTTGCTGATTTGGCTGAACTGAATGTTGAGTGGGAAACTGCCCTGGCTAATTATTAGCGTTCATCAGTACAAAATTTGCTGATGGTTGGTAACTTGTTGGCATTGCCGGATAATTACAACTAACTTGAGGTAAAACCTGGACTCCAGGTTGACTTACGATTGGAGCCTTCTGTTGCATCGACAACAAATTTGTCGATGGACTTGAACTAGATGTTTGACCCAAAGACACCTAGAAACCTCCTAGAGTATGCTGTACAGTAGTTGCTGAAGTATATTGGGGTACTTGAGCTATCGGTGAACCGGCCGATAGCATAGGAGCTTTTTCCGTTGCATCAAACACTTGAGGTGATCCATGGTTAAAAACAGATGGCTCTAGAGGCATACCATATCCCCACCAATTAGCAGGAGTCTGATTATTCTGTGGTACAGGACCTGATAAAGCCGATGCTGATAGATCTGTATTAAGCTGAACTCGTCCTGATAATGCTGAATCTGGACGCATCGGTGTAGACTGTACGTTAGATAAACCTACTGATACTGGAAGAGAAGAAATCTCTATACCCGCAATGGCCGAGGGAGCCGATAGAGCAATAGCAGATGCTGATTCTGGTTGATGATAAGCAAGCCCAACGTAACGAGGTGACACTTGCCCTTCTTTGAAAGTTCGAATCACAGCATTATGAACAGTATTGGACAGCATATTGGAATGATTAATTAAAGCATGATTCACTGCAGAATTAACCATCTCTTGAAGTTTACCCGGATTAGAATCAAATGTAACTTGCCGAGGCAACGGCAAGTCTTGCTTCTGGATGACTTGTCCACTTTTGTTCAAACTGAATGACTTCAAGCAGAGCTGTCTGTATTCTTCTATAGCCCTCTCCATAGCCTGCTTCTGATCGTCCTTAAGATCTTCTTCTGTTACCGCGATGATGTTCCCCGTATCGATCTCAGGATTAAGCATCTTGACTAGATCTGTCCCACCGGGCGTGCCAAAAGATGTGTTGATGCAAAAGTAGATCTGCAAACACAAAGGGCTAATACCCGAAATCGATATCCAAAGCATGCCAGTCGATTTGACCTGTTAATCGACAAGGATGAAGATACGAGCACTTTGGTCCTGACAACAGCGATACGCCCGGAAGTCACGGCCAAGAGGTACTCACGCGGAACTCGAGAATCGCCGAAGATTGCACTAGAGCAATGCAACTCGCCGAATCGATGAGAACTCGTAAAAAAGAAAAATATGCAAATTGACGAAGTCGTCGAAAGTAGATGTAAATAAGAATAAAAAGTTGTTTTTGATGTATTGATTGATCTCCTTTTTACATTGCCCTTCACCCTATATTTATATCCTGATCTACAGAAACGTAATCAAATACGACTAGGACACTAAACCCAAATCTATGGAAACACATGACTTTGATACAACTCAGACTCTAATAAACGTATATAAGGAAATTAACTCCTATCTTATTCCATAGTCCGCCTCAATCACGATGGTATTCTCATCGACCTCCTTCTTATCGGCACAATCCCTGTTCCATCGGCACAATCCATGTTCCATCGGCAGCAGCCTTCAAGATCCTTCCATCGGTGCATCCCCTGTTTCATCGGCAGCAGTCTTCAAACCATCTTTCATCGGCATCGGTAATAATACCCTTAACCTTATTGATAACATTTCAATTTGAACCCATACGCCGCTACCACTTATAAGCAAACTCATTTTCATCAGCTATCAATTTTCACAATAATCTTTCCTCTGCTGATTAGCCCTTCCTGACCATCTTGACACGTGCTAAAAAACGATGTCAACACAAGCTCAGGGTCAACCTCACCAAACTCATATTACAATTTTTAACCATGTCTGCATGAGTGCCAAGAATTTGGCTTGGGCTCTCTTTAGAAGGAAGATCGGTCTTATTTGGGCAAAGAAAATAGAGGAGCAATGGATTGACGTGGATTGCCCATTAATACTACTTGGGGCATTATGATTTCCTACTGTTGGCATGATTCATTGTTGTTGGTCACACCGCTTCACCATGTTGTTGATGTTTCAAAGTCATGAGTCAGATTTAGGACATCTAATTATTAGAAAAGCCTTACATTTTTTGAAATTTTCATGTTGTCTTTGTTGGCAAGTATGATATTGCTTAACAAAGGACTTAACACTATATTCAAATCCTTGCCAATGAATTAGTTTTATTGAAATTTCACACTACTTATCATATAAACATGCACAATGCAACATTTCATCAAAACTGATGTGATATTATTGTATTGCTCCTTATGATTGATCAGTTATAACGTGAAAACCACACATTTTTTTCTCGAATATGTGGAGGATTGCATATCATTGCATTAAGAGAAGAAGAGTTAGGCCAAAATAGCCATACATAGTGCACACGCACACGCACACACACCTACACCACTTGCCCATGATCATCGGGCTATACTTTTACATTTGGGCTAAAGACAGATATGTTACGACTAGCTGGACCAACTTCCATCTACTAGATAGAGGGCCTAGTGGCAACCACAGCACCAAGTCCTTTCATACCTATGAAAGGTCCTAAATGGCTAGAGGTGAGGTGAATAGCCTATAAAAATTTTCTACAACAACACTAAGACAAATGGTTAGACAACTAAATGGTGAAGCGAGTTTTATGCTAGCACTACAAGTATTGCAAGCCACCTATCCACAAGTCTAGTTGCTATGATCTCTATGTATCAATCAATGGCTACATCACTAATTTTACCACTAGTGGGCAACCTAGCAAGAGTAATTACAACTAATTAAGCTATACTACTCACTAGCTACAACTAGCACTACACAGGTATATAGAAATGTAAATACAAGTGCTAGGAAAGATATACTGATCTAGGCAAGTGATCAATCACAATGAATACCAATGAATTCCTCGGAGACAAGATGACACAAGATTTTTCTTTCGAGGTTCACTTGCTTGCCGGCGGTCGGTTCCTTGTCCATGCCCCATGGCTACACCCGCCCTTGCCTCGGCGGCCGTGTCCGACGGCTCCTTCTCTGTGCTGGCGACAGCGCCCGCCTTCTCGCACGCGCCCGTGCTCACGCCGAGCGGCAAACTGAGCAAGAACGGAGGGAAGCTGAATTTTTTAGCTCGGTATTTCATCTCTGTTTTGCTATCTGCATCGAATTCGGTGGATCCAATCGGCGGCCCTGCGGCCGGATTCTTCTTTCTTGTTTGAACCTTTTGCTTATGTTTTTTTTTGCGCCGTGATGCTTTGGTTCCTCGAATTCATGAAAATGGATGATGATTTGATTTGTACATGTCGTATTGGAGAACCCGTATCGGTCTCCAACTTGTTCTCCAACTCTATTTTGACTTCAACTCCAGCACATCTTTGCGACATGTAGGAAATCTCGAGGCCGCGCTTTTCAGATCGTAACAGAGTAGGAAAGCTTTTTCTCGATTCGATTTGGAATTCAATTTGATTTCTATTTTTGATCCTGATTTTTTATTCTGAATCCTAATGAACACGGAAGAGACCCACGTATTGTACCTGAACTCCAGTTTCTTTTCTTCTCATCTCTGTTGCGTCTAATTCTTGTTGGATTTGTAAGCAATTTTTTACCCGATCTCCACCAGTCCATATAAGAAGCTAGGGAGGCCAGACAAAAAAAAATCTAGACCAGGGGCCGGACCAACAAATCAGAGGGTGAGAAATTTTGCCTTTTTATTATTACCAGTAAACGTGTCCGTGCGTTGCAACGGGAGACGCAACTTGCTGTGTAATTTATCTAGATGATTTGTAGATTGAAAATTTATCCAACGAACGTGTGACGCTCTAACTCTTATATATGATTGAGCATCGGATTTTGAATAGTATTTGAGATTGCATCGTATATTTAAATTTGTCTTTGCATCGAACTCTACGCCTTGCCTGTGTTTAGCCTTTCGGTTCCTTTTTTTGTTGCATCTTTCATTTTCCTGTTTCTATTTTGTTGTGTGCGGTCTAAGTTCTTGTCCGTTTCGATTTCTAATAAATTTATCAATAAAAGCTTCATCATGTGTATAATTCGTCTTGAATCAGACCCCATATTATTACTAAATGTGCACTGTTCTAGCTCGTATGTATATTGAAGACTTGAATATTTATCTAATAATTACATCAGGTGTTTCAATTTATTTTTTATTTATACTCTACAGATTGTATCATCCATTTCGATTCATTTTAGAATCAGACTTCACACCATGTATGACACGGTGTTCTAACTCGTATAGAAAATATTTGTCTATTTTATATAAGGAAGGATCAACGGTTCAAACATCTACGAGGGTTAAATTTAGTCCTTTTATTTTTGATATTTATAGGAGAAACAAAAAAACAATCGCTTAGATGAACGGGTAATGTGTGAACGCCCCGTAAAATACTCTCATGTATGCTCGGACGGCGCACGCTTGCAAGGATGAAAAAAAAGAGAACACATTAGGATAAAAGTGGAAAAAAAGTAAGGTGGATAAAAAAGATGACATAACCATAATACTTTTTTTCTATTTTCCTGATTATATTGTTCGGCCTTCCACCATAAAAAAACGCCGGTTGTGATCTATTATGGAAGTTTCCAACATTTTCTGGGAGAAAGAAAGTTTCCAGCATTAAAAAAAAGAAATCGGTCCCTATAATCTAGCGTATATATCCGTCACATCTGAGAAATCTATTTAGATTATGATTTTTACTCCATATCCGTCTAGACGCGAGCTATTCTAACTCGTAGTAAATAAATAAAGCGGTGCAAAATAAAGAACATAACTCATTAAGAGTTCTATTTAGAGTCCTCAGGATCTGTATTTAGATTAGAATTCCTATTCCATATTAGTCTAGTCGCGAGCTATTCTAACTCGTATGAGCATGGGTTATATATATATGTCCGGACAAAAGAAACTTTCTATTGTTCCGTAGTCAGAGTGAGACGAAAAAAAAATAGATGGACGAAAAAAGAGTCCGAAATTTTACCTCTTTATATATATATATATATATATATATATATATATATATATATATATATATATATATATATATATATATATATATATAGCGGGCTTTTACCGGGCCTTAGGCTGTTTACCGGGCCGTGCCATGCCGCTCGGCGTGCCTGGGGTGTGGTCAAACACGGCCTGGAGAGTCAGGTCATGCTGACCCGGGCCCACGTAACATCAGGCCGTGCCAAAAAAACCGTGGCTGCGCGCTGCATGCAAATCTTTACTTACAGACCGCTACGTGCTGCCGGGCTCCGGCACGACGAAAAAGAAGAGGGTGTCTCAGGCGTGAGCGCAAGTGCGATTCGATCCTCTGGGGCCTCGGCGATCGCCCGTCTCGCTCGCGTGCTGCCGCAACGCAGCTCGCACCAGCGGGAGGCAGTCACGTTCACGTCACCGTATGGTGCGTGGGCCATGACGTAAAGCGCGCTGCTAAAATCAACTCGTGCTCCGACTACCCGCAGTGGATACTATAAAACGATACTCTAAAGCTTTAGAATATGAATATAGAGTAAAAACTGCTGCACTGGATACTCTAAAACGATACTATATCCTTTCTCTCACTCTATATTTAGAGTAGTATTGTGCTTACTCTATACTCTGTAGTGGCGGACCCCGCTAGCTAAACAAAGGAAAAAATGCTATAACTCACAAACCAAAAATCCAAATTAAATTTCGATTGCACTATTAAATTCGTCTCAATAAATCCTTCAAAACTAGATCACACATAGATATATTTAGATAAAGTGACAAGTCGGTCCCACAGTGAATAGAGTGGATAGAGGATGATATAGAGGATAGATGGGTGCGGGAGAATTGAGTATAGAGGAGAGAATCTTGCTGACTAGGATGTATAGAGGATGATATAGAGGATGGATGGGTGCGGTAGTCTCAATAGGCGCAAATACTAGGCAATAGTTTGTTGGTGGTTGGCCTGCCTGGGTGGCTTCTTGTGCATGGCAGCGCGTGTACGAACAGAACGAACGCTATGGGCCAATGGGAAGAACAGAAAAGGCATATGCCGCCTCTATGCCTTTCGCGGTGCTGGCGCTTACGTGGATGGATAAGGGCAACGCCTGGAGAAGGAGATGTCGTGTGTCTGGTTGACAAATCGGAGGAAGTGGTCGTGGCGCTTTTTTATTGTCACCCGGTTATATATGCGTACTGTACTCGTATATGGCTTGGCTTCACAGGCAAAACAAGACCGCAAACCAGGAAACACTGCACGTACGGACGCTCGCTGGGGCCTTTTTGGCCCGCGGTTTCTGCCCCTGCCCCGGCTGCAAGACCCGCTGCGTGTCGTGCCTTGTGGGCTGTGGCAACGACGGGGAAGCTGCGTGTCGGTGGGCGGTTCACACTTCACACCTACATCCTGTCCGTTCCATCCACAGCGCAGAGCCCAGGCCGCGGCATCAGCACACCGGATCACCGCCTCACGCCCTCACCGGCACACGAGGAGGGAGAGCGACTGGACTGTACGCACACGCTCGGATCGTCGGGATGGCATGGCACGCTGGCTTGAGTATTAAATATAGACTTAAAAAATAATTAATTGTACCTATCGTGACTATTTTACGAGACGAATTTTTAAATCTAATTAATTTATGATCTGACAACATGGTGATACAGTAAAGCTACAGTAGCATATGCTAATAATGAATTAATTAGATTTAATAAGTTCCTCTCGCGAATTCTCGAAGACTTTTATAATTTATTTTATTATTATTATCCATGTGACACCTAAACTTTAGCCCTGCATTTAAACACCGTCGGTCGCCGTACCCAGGCCTTCAGGCTGTCCGCAGCGCAGATCGGTAAACCCGACTGTACGCTAAATAAAGCGATGAACGAGCTGCACCGCGCTACGCTATATCAAACGCTACAGTAGCGTTTACTACAGTAACATGCCACAGGTACCGATCGCTCGTGCGCGCCTGTAAAAGAGGAGGATGAGAGAGAAAGAGAGAGAGGAGAGAGGATATGAGATGGTTGGTGATATAGAGTATGATATAAAGTAAATATGGGTGTGGAAGGAGTTGATATAGATGTGAGAATTATTGATGACTAGAACAGAATATTCCTTTAGAGATACGTTTAGAGAGTGGTGCGGTGTGGATAGCCTCATTCAGATCTGGCTGTATGCCTGTACTGTACGCCCGCGAGGCCGCGGAAAGCGACCCGCGACGCCGCGCGCGCCGCGCAATAGCGTGGTCCGGGGTCCAGGGCCCCGCAAAAATCTCCATCTCCCCGGGGCAGGCCGCGCCGAGCCGTCAGCTGATTTCCGGTTCGGTTGCTGCGGTCTGGTGTCCGTGTCCCCCTCCCCCACCCCAGTGGCGACAGGGAAGGAAGCTTGTACCATCTCGAACGTCAGACGACCAACTTGGATTGATGTGGATCGGGCATAAACTGTGTCGTCAGGGAAAAAAAGGAGAGCTTCGTTTCGGTGTTAACGGCACAAATGGTATGCACTACGGAGTGCCGTGTCGCATGATGCATGCACTAGAGAGCACCGGATTCCGTCTTTTTTTGAGAGAGAAATGATATGGGGTTTCTTAGAGTATCTGATCTGGAACCAACGGTCGATGGACGGTGGGGGACCTTCGGATAAGTAATCGCGTGCTCCCGAATGTAAGGCGTGCATAGTAAACTATGATAGCCAGACATGCAGGTGGGAATGAAGCATAAGCATCTGCTACGACTACAACGTCTGTTCCTTCCCTCGTCTCAGCGTATCATGCACCGTTGATATCCGGATAAGCGTATCATTCTCATCACAAGAAAGAAAAGAAAAGAAAAAGAAAGGGGCAGTAGGCGTGTCGTTCCTGCACATACTGCCGTGCAGTCAGTTACTCCTAGAGCTAGAGGTAAACAAACGTGCAAACCCACACATGCACATACTTACTGCCGTGCGGTCAGTCGAGGGCGACCTCTCGATGCCGCTACACCTTCCTTTTCCTTTCGAGACGTCGTGGTCGAGGGGCGAGGGCTCCGCAAAGCAACGGCGCAACTGCTGATCTGATCGATGGCGCCGTGAAAGCGACGGCGGCCCGGGCGGCCTGTACGTATGGTTCACGCGCCATGCTTGTCTACGTACTTCACCCCTGCCATCGATGTAGCCGTGTACATACAGTTCAGAACTGACGTGAACTGAGCCTGCCGATGCCGAGCGTGCAAGGGGATAGCGACGCCATCCTCTGCAGTTCCTCCTGCTGGCCGCTTTTGGCTCTCGGCGAACTGAACAATCTGAGGGCTTTATCTGATTATCTCGTTGTGTTGTCGACTTCTGCTGGTCGCTTTTGGCTCTCGACGAGCCAATGTGGTATACTACCAGCTACTAGCTTTCCTTTGAGCGAGTATGACAGAATTAACTTTCTCCAGTATTTACTCTGCTCTGCCCCAGCGATTTTAGCTGAACGAATTCACTCGCTAATCCCGCAGACCCGCACTATATATTGCGCTTGCGCCATGGTCTGTGTCTGCTCATCTACTGCGTCTGCATATATATATATATGCGTATTACTGCCTATTGCGGCTTGGATAGTAGCAACAGCGTCACAGTCGAGTTACGTTGCCGTCACCCGTCACTCCGTCAGCGTGCCATGGTTCAAACGCTGATGGATGCACACGACCCAAGTTGGCCGTGAGGCCTTCCCCAACGCGCCACTCTGTACTACTGCCCCATTGTGCCAGGTAGGCTCGGATAGCCAAAAGTAAAAAGTTGTTGGTCTCGCAGGTGCTCAGTGTAGCTTGCAGAGGCGGCGAGTGCTCCGTCTGACGAAAAGTTGAAGCAGCCGCTCGTCTCGCGTTGGAGAGTGGTGGAAGACGTCCTTGAAGCCTGAGTCTGCATGTCTGTCGTCTGAAAAAGGATGTGATGACTTGACTAAAAGCTACGTCAAATGGCTGTATGCTTCGGTTGGGAGGCTGGCAGTCTCGTTGTTAGCTTGCTTATGTGTACTGACGAGGCTTACAGTCTCGTTAGCCTGGGTTGGTGGTGCCCTGAGCGGACAAAGGACGTTAGTGCTTTGGTGGCTTCTAGTGCCGGCCATGTTTTTGTTGTGATGGGCAGTTTATATTGAGCCTGTTGATCTCATCAGTCAGAATCAGTCAGCCATTCAGCAGTATTTTTCTCTCACAACAAATCAGCTAGCCAGAAACCATTCAGCGAACGGGGCCATTGTTGTTTTCGTTGAGGGTGGTCGTTTTTCTTAGTGCGTGGTGGTATTGCAAGTTGTTTATTTTCTCTCTCCATTAATACATGACCGGCAAATTTTCTGTATGAGGCTTTTCGGAAAAAAAAAGAAGCTAACTCTGATGAACACATGGTAATTCTGTGCTAGTAATAATCTACCACTAGTCCAACGTTGCATCATGGAACTGGGATACTACGCATTGACGTTGTCGTAGTCGTAGAGATGAAAGTGTTATTTCTTTTATTTCCCCCCTCTTTCGGAACGTGATGCAGATACAAATGGTTAAAGCACACAAACCCACTCCTATAAGCGTAAACACATTATTACATATAGCTAGTTAGCTACGAGCACTTCATCATACAAACGGAGCTGACAGGTTTTCAGAGCGACAAAGCCATGGGAACGGCTCCTAGTCGAGACGGAGAGGATGTCCAGTTCCCACCCTGCCTACCTGGGTTTGAACCCCCTCGGGGTTGGAGGTTTTAAAAAAAACGGCTAGCTTGTTTCGTATTCCCAAAGCACAGCTAAAAGGACCATCCTCTTACTAAGTAATGGGTCTCCGTGTGTGGGCAGGATATAGGGTTCGGGAGTTTTCTCGGCCCTCGGTGAGAGTCCTCTTTAACTAAAAAAGTTAGGGTGCCTCCCCTGCGGCCCGAGTTTTTTTAGAGCGACAAATCCATGACACCTGCCCCACTGTCGACGGACATATATAGGCTGCTACTTCCTATACCAATTTCTCAAAAAAAAAAACTACGATGGCAAGTTTATGACTTCAATCTAGAAAGATAGATTTCACCACAAACTCACCGACCAGCAGAAACAGCTAGGCAGCGCTGTGATTATTTCAAAATAGGGTGTGTTCACTTCCCATACAAACCCAAAAAATTTTCTCTTCCACCTATCAAATCAAATATTTGGATGCATGTATTGAGTATTAAATATAGATTAAAAATAACTAATTGCTAAGTTTGTTTGGTTTTTACGAGACGAATCTTTTGAGCTTAGTTACTTTATGGTTGGATAATATTTGTCAAATAAAAATGAAAGGTACTACAATAACTTTTCACCTACTTTCCACCAACTAAACACACCCATAGTTGTTCGTTTGACATCCTGGTCCTGACCTCTCCAGGTGATTCCCATCCCTCCTCCATCACGCATCACTTCTGCCATGCAGGCCTCGAGGACCGCCCTTGTGCGCGTACCCATGTGCCTCTGGCTCCGTGGGTGGCTCACCACTTGTCCCCCGCTCGAAGCACTACGGTCACGGCGCCAGGCAAATCATCCCAATTCCCAAACGCGAATAAGGGGTGTTTGGTTTAAGGAGTTAAAAGTTTAACCAACATTGTAACACTTTTGTCTTATTTGATAAAAAGTTTTCAATCTTGGATTAATTAAGCTTAATAGATTCGTCTCGTAAATTACTCCTAATCTATGTCGACATGCATGCAATTAGTCTACATTTAGTACTCCATGCATTTGAGAAAACATTAATATGATGAAAGTTAAACTTTAACGCATTGAAACCAAACGGCCCTAAAGTGCGCTTAGACTTGGAGCCGTTTTTTCTTTTTTCTCAATCATGTGATCATGTGGCTGAGAACGCGTCAGCTCAATCTCTCTCTAATGCGGTTTATCCGAACAACACGCTCCACGTTTTCTGAATAAAAACACGCGAGTCTGAACGGCACCGACCGTGCGCATTGTTTCATTCAGCGAGACGCTGCAGCGTCCGCCCTCACAGGCTCTGCCAACTGACTATGACACGTGGGTCCCAGCGCTTGTGGGACACTCCTGTCTGTGGCCTGAGCTGGGTCTCAGGTTCGGCTCGTTTCCTTTTTTGTTTGGTGGCGTATGGCGTGGACGACGCTGGTACTGTGACGGCAGGAGCAACCGAGTAGTACCGAGCAAGCAAAGCTCTGCTGCACTCTTCCTTTGTGCACCCTGGGTAAAGCCGTAAATACAACTTGACCCTCGACGCAGTGGAGAGCTTGCTCGCTGCTCGCGGTCGACACCTGTAATTCGAATGCAACACGCTGAAAAGCCTGAAAGCAAACTTGCTTGAAAAAGGGACGCTTTTTTTTTGTGACTGCAGATAATAATAAAAAATCTTCAGTGTAAACCTTGCAATAGGATTCTCAAGGCACTCCAAATACAATAGGATTCTCAAAAAAGTTGGACAAGATATCCCATACATATATACGTAAATTCTCAGGAAGTTGCACAAGATATACGTACCGGTAGATCTAGCGTCCGGACGTCCGAATGAACGGTCGTGCCCGCTCTGATTGCAACTCCATTCCCTATGGAACACGCCAAATTACAACACGAGGAGGCGGTGGGAAAGAAAACCACCTCCGTGCGCACCACACTCCGGCTGCATGCGCGTGCTTTTTACTCCACCATCCGTTCCTAGCCCTAGCCCGGCGTGTGTATGCCGACTGCGCTGCCGAGGAAGAAGGCCACTTGGGGACCACCCCGCGCGTGCTCCGTTTCGCCCGTGCACGCAGGAATCCATGCACATCTCCGAACGTACCTCTAAAACATGAAATACTCAACATAAAACAAATGCAATACACGTCTAAAACAATTGAAATATTTGAAACATGCACTTGCAACATATACGTGAAAATATATGCAATATGTAGATAAAAATATTTGCAACATATATTTGAAACAGATGAAACATTTTTATACGTATTGCAACATCTAGATGTATTTTTGCAACATCCAGGTAAACAACTTGCAGCATTCATCTAAAACAGTTGAAAACATCTGGAACATACACTTGCAACATGGGGGTTGCAACTCAATGTCACCTGGCTGCTTGGGCGGGTGGATACTCGTCGTTGCAGAGCTCGACGTTGATGCGAAGCTCGTCGGTGTGGCAGCGGCGCAGGCAACTCACCGGTGGGGCAGCGTCACTCGAAGCTCCTCTCGCTTGCTTGCTGGAGCATCTATGGTGAAGGCTCGCCGGCTCGGTGGCACATGTGTGGAGCTCGATGGTGCGCAGTGGCTGGTAGCGTGCGCAAAGCTCGTCGGCACGGCAGCTGCAACCTCTGCCCCATTGTTTCGCATTGAAGTCATCAACGATGGGACCTAGCGTGTAACGCCCGCACGCCCACTGCCGTGCTCCCACGTGCCCTGCGCCCTGCGCGTTGCTGGTCATCTGCGCCGCCACTCGCCTCGATTCGAGGGCGAAGGAGGTAGTGAGGTGAGGGCATATCGAAGGGAGAGGAAGGAGCTGGTGCTGGGCTCATGGAAGTAGGTTGTGTTGTCTGGCTCAAAACAAATGAATAAGAACGATTCGATCGGAGTCAGAACAAATGAATACGAACGATTAGGTGGAAAGCGACGTTTGTCCGTCCGAATGCTCAGACTATACCATTATCGTATACATACATATACATAGACAAATACAAATACACTCCGCTAAAGTTTTGGCTGTGTACGTCACAGAGCCCGTAATTTTTCCATTTTCTAAAAAAAAACTCAAGCTGAAGTTTGACTTTCTAGATTAAAGGTTGTCAAAATCAATTCCAAGGTGAGACACTTTAACTTCGATTTGTTCTAGATAAACAAACCATGACCTTTTTAGAAGACTAACTGTACCTGTCGCTGAACACGAAAACAATCAGCACCAGAGCAAATCGTTTTTGACTCCTCGCCGTCGTCGGAGCCAGTTCGCCGTCAGCCCGAGTCTCCAGACCACTGCCGGTTTCTGTCGGCGTGCAATACTCCGGGACTCCGGGGTCCCTGCCGCAAAAACGTCCCCACGCAGCTGCGTCGCACCTACCCCCCCCCCCCCTCCCCGCCCGCCTATAAAACCCGGCTCGTCCCCTCCCGCTCCTCTCTTCTCCCCGTCTCCATTTTTTTCCTCCCATTGATTTTGCATTTTAGCCCCTCAAGAAGCTCCGATTTCGTCCCCAGTCCGCCGGCCCGGTTCCTCTCGTGCTCTGCTCCGATCGAGCGCGCCGCCCCGTGGGGGACCGCTGCGAGGCCTCTCGTTCGGCGTGTGTGGTTCTCGGCTCGGTTCCGTTTCTTCCCGCACAAATCTCGTCTTTTTTGGTTCAGATTTGGCTTCTGGGCGCCCGTCTGGGTGTTTCTCGTGCGTTTCGGCTTCGGTTTCGCCGATTTGGTGCCGGATTCGGTGGGTTCGGGCCGCGTAGCCTGGATCTCCGGCGCGGGTCTAGTGGTAGGAGCCCTCAGATTGGGGATTTCCTGCCGGAGGAAGCTTTTCAAGGGAGCTAGTAGCTGCCTTCGGGTTGCAGCTCTTCAAGTCTCTGAAGGTTTCACCGTACGAGGTGGAGAGGGATTAGCTTGAGGAGTAGTCTGGCAGGCTCGTTTATTGCTTGGGGTTTTGGGTAGATTTCGTGTAGTGGTGAGCAAAGTTTAGGTGTGAAGGCTGGTGGTGGAAGCCCTCAGGCTGGAGATTTCCTCCCTGAGGACGCTGAAGGAGCACACCGGCTTTGGAAGGAATTTTCTGCCATCCCAGAGGTTTGCACTTCCTCTTCCTTTGGCAAAGCTAGATTTTCCTTGCTAATTGTCTTGCCTTGTACAGCTATACTGAATAATATTGGTTGCTGATTGAGTCTTTGTTGTGAAATGTCAGGCTGCCGATTTCTTCCCTCGCGGGAAGCAAGTAAGGGCTTTCTTGTAAAGGAGCTCTTCCAATTCTTTAAGTTTGTGGGCCGTGGCTATTTAACCTCCATCTGCATCCCAAGATATTCACAATTCTGTGAGACTGGGAACTCCGGAATTGTTTTGGATAAGGTGTTCTGGGAATGGGGAACCAATGCCCAAACGGGACCCTTGGGAGTGACTACTATAACCGCCCCGCGTCTAGGTTCGCTGATGGATGCCTCGAGGACGATCGCTACTCTGACTTGAAGAAGTTTGACAAGCCATGGCCTGAGGTGAACTCATTTAAGCCCACTGCTGCTGGTATTTTGAAGAGGGGATTGGATCCAACATCCATCACTGTCCTTGAAAGGAAGACAGCGGACCTCAGGGAACATTATATCATTGGTCGGAGGCTTGGTCAAGGCCAGTTTGGCACAACGTACCTCTGCACCGAGATCAGTACAGGGTGTGAGTATGCATGCAAGACCATCCCAAAGCGCAAGCTCATCACCAAGGAGGATGTTGAGGATGTGCGCCGTGAGATCCAGATAATGCACCATTTGTCAGGCCACAAGAATGTTGTTGCCATCAAGGATGTATATGAAGATGGGCAGGCGGTGCATATTGTGATGGAGCTCTGCGCTGGTGGGGAGCTCTTTGACCGAATTCAGGAGAAGGGGCATTACAGCGAACAGAAGGCTGCAGAGCTTATAAGAATCATTATTAGCATCGTGGCTATGTGCCATTCACTTGGGGTTATGCACCGTGATCTAAAGCCAGAGAACTTCCTCCTTTTGGATAAAGAAGATGATCTGTCAATAAAAGCAATTGATTTTGGTCTATCTGTGTTCTTCAAACCAGGTAGGACATCAAATTTGATGTGTAGCAAGACATTCTTTATTTATTGCTATTTTGATTAATGCCATTAGTGTTTACATGTCTACTTTGCTTACAAGATATTGTAGCTAGATAGTAGTGATGCCTAATATTATCGTCTGCAAGCATCCTTGAACCTGACCCTATGAGCAACAAACTAGCCTACAACACTAAGCCATGACCTATGCATTGTACTGTCTCACTGATCCGAAATTGATACAATTCTTTACTTCGGTAGTGTTTCTGCTTGTTATATGGAATATGATAGACCAATAAGTTATGGCGTGCTATGTGCCTAGGCCCCTGTTCGTCAAGGCTTATTGTTTATCAGGCTCAGTTCATATCAATCAGTTTTGTGTTCTATGTGTGATTTCTGATGGGTTTATGGATTAAACCTTGATTTATTTTTCATATTCAAAACTGCAGGTCAGGTTTTCACTGAGCTGGTTGGAAGTCCATACTATGTTGCTCCTGAGGTACTACACAAGCGGTACGGACCGGAAGCAGATGTGTGGTCAGCTGGAGTGATACTCTATGTTTTGCTTAGTGGGGTGCCACCTTTTTGGGCAGGTTACTTCTATTCTCAGGTGTTATATCCAGCCATTCAGGGCAACTACATTTCTGAATTGCTAATGAACATGATTTGTTTTACCAGAGACACAACAAGGTATATTTGACGCTGTCCTGAAGGGACACATTGATTTTGACTCGGACCCATGGCCTAAGATATCTGAAAGTGCAAAGAATCTCATAAGAAAGATGCTCTGCCCTTGTCCTTCAGAGCGTCTGAAAGCCTATGAAGTACTACGTAAGTATATCTTAAATCTCGCCTGCATCTTCAGTCAATTCAGTTGCTGCTGTCTAGCTGTTGGCTCTGTTTGCAGCATAGGTTATGCTCCTCGCATTGTTTTAGGAATTACCAAATTCATAGTTCTCTACTGGTGAAACTGAAATATATGCTTGCCAGGCCATCCTTGGATCTGTGAAAATGGAGTGGCCACTGATCAGGCTCTTGATCCCAGTGTTCTCTCTCGGCTCAAACAATTCTCTGCGATGAACAAGTTAAAGAAGTTGGCTCTGAGAGTGAGTATTTTATTCACTTCACTACTTTCATCTTTATATTGCAATCATGACCATGCATGTTTGATTGAACTTTGTACGAGTTTTTTTTGTTGTGCCTTATCATTTGTCCCTTTTGGGCCTGGAAATGTTTTAAACTTTTGGCTGCATATGTATTTGGCATCTTCTGGAAGACAGTTGCCTTAATCTCATTTGGACTCTACCTTACACATATTAGAGTCAAACCTACATACATATTCCAATTAACACAGCAACTCATGCATGATAATTAGTGGTCATGGATGCAGTTAGTTGCCTCCATATGAGCTACAGCATTTTCAGGCTGACCACCCTGATTCTTTTCACTCTACGTGGGGATACAATGCACTAATTATTCTAGGGTTTGGGATTCAGTTCAAAATACTGGAATATGCATTATAACACGTTGGATTCAATTTTGTTTTGCCTTTGATTATGCATTCTGCAATTTTCAGTTATGTCAATATTAGATGTTAGTTTTTCTGACTCTTTATGTACCTCCAGGTGATAGCTGAACGACTTTCTGAGGAAGAGATTGCTGGGTTAAGACAAATGTTCAAGGCAGTGGATGTTCAAAATAGAGGTGTAATTACTTTTGGTGAACTTAGACAAGGTTTAAGAAGATATGGTACTGAATTGGAGGATAGAGAAATTAGTGATATAATGGAAGCGGTAAGTGTAATTAGTAGCCTTTAATTTAAATTTCAGTAACCAAACCATGCATTTGTGTTACATAACCTGCTGTTAGTCCGTCACAATGCATTTTTTCAACACCTAAGGAAAAGTGCCTAAACAATGCATTTATTACATAATAGCAACTCTCCTCTATTCTTGTATGCCATGCATCTGTTTTTAGATAATATCTGCTCCACTGAAGTGCTTCAGCTAAAATTCTTGAATCTTTCGCAGGCTGATAGAGACAATAATGTGACCATCAATTATGAAGAATTTATCGCTGCAACTGTGCCTCTTAACAAAATAGAACGTGAGGAGCACTTGATGGCAGCTTTTACTTACTTTGACAAAGATGGAAGTGGTTATATCACAGTTGACAAGCTTCAACGAGCTTGTGGAGAACATAACATGGAGGACACATTCCTTGAAGAGATAATTTTAGAAGTTGACCAAAACAATGTAAGTTGGTCGTCTTACTTTAACCACCATACTAATGCCAAAAGAATTTTAGCACTAATGTCCATCACTTGGGGGTACCTAAACATGTCGACCTCATTCTAGATCTTTGAATCATGTGGGGTCACATTGTAGGAAAACATTGCAATGTTCCTTATCCTGAATGATATTTTACTTATAGAATATATAAACACTTTTGGTGGCTGGGCATCAAACGTCACACCTAACTCATAGCTGTCGATTTCAGCTACCATAAAGGATAGAAAAAAAAAGTAAATATACTTGGTGACAGCAGTCATTGCCAATCCAGCGACAGAGCATTCACCTTTTGATCTTGAATTTACTTGTGAGAATTCTCCTACCCGATAAGTTTCCTATGGTTGGCTGTTTTTAGCAATTTAGGGCTTGTTTAGTTCGTGGGTGAAAAGTTTTTGGGTGTTACATCAGATGTTTTATGAGACGTTGGAAGGGGTATTCGGATACTAATAAAAAAAACTAATTACATAACTCGCCTGAAAACCACGAGACGAATTTATTAAGCCTAATTAATCCGTCATTAGCACATGTGTTACTGTAGCAATTATGGCTAATCATGGACTAATTAGGCTTAAAAGATTCGTCTTTTTTTTTATCTACATTTAATGCTCCATGCATGTGTCCAAACATCCGATGTGACAGGGTGATAAGTTTTTGGGTGGGAATTAAACAGGCCCTTACTCCCTGTTTCTCGTCCCTTTTGGGTTTCATCTCTAGCCTACCCCAACTTGCTTGGGACAAAAGGCTATGTTGTTGTTTGTTGTTGTTGTAACTAAACAGGCCCTTAGTGAGAAATAGGCAGTGTATTACAGAATTATAAGACCTGGATAATATATGGTGAAAACCACGCTACGGTTGTTAGGACTACCACGTACCAACAATGCCTCTGCTGAGTTTTATTGTACTGTTTAACTAATGCATGTGCTAATGTTCCATGTATCTGCTCTTCAGGACGGTCAGATTGACTACGCTGAATTCGTAGCCATGATGCAAGGCAACAAAGTTGGACTTGGGTGGCAACCAATGGAAACCACTTTGAATGTAACCTTGAGAGATGCACCTCAAGTACACTGTCACTGATGCACTCGCCATGTACAGATTTTGTTCTCTTCTCTTGTTCATCGTTTCTCCATGACCCGAATTCGGGTTGTAGTGACATGTACGAGAAGGGAGCAAATCAATCAATTCATTTAGTGGTATTTATCCCAAATAAGTGTGGGCTGGCAAGAATATAGTTTGTCATGAGAGACACTAGTATATATTATAGTAGTGGTATATATTGGTTTATGTAGCTGGTGATCCTGTCAAGCGATTCAATCAAAGTACTAAAAGAAGTGCGTTCAGTTTGTTCGTTTTGTTACAGGTTGCATGAAGATTAAGGAAATTCTGTTTTCTGATGTTGTGCCGCTTCGAAATGTGCTAACGCAACACTGCGACAGATTTATCATTCTGTTTTACCGGTCAATTCCGTATAAGACTGCCCGCACTCATGAACCTCTATATTTATCCTTTATATGTTCTAGTCAGTAAGATTCTCTCCTCTATATTCAGTTCTCCCGCACTCATCCATCCTCTATATCATCCTCTATCCACTATGGGACTCATTTGTCACTTTATCTAAATATATCCATGTGTGATCTAGTTTTGAAGGATTTATTAAGACGAATTTAATGGTGCAATCGAAACTTAATTTGGATTTTTTGTTTGTGAGTTATAGCATTTTTTCCTTTGGCAGGGTCCGCCACTATAGAGTATAGAGTAAGCACAGTACTACTCTAAATATAGAGTAAGAGAAAGGATAGAGTATCGTTTTAGAGTACCCAGTGCAGCGGTTTTTACTCTATATTCATACTCTAAAGCTTTACAGTATCGTTTTAGAGTACCCACTGCGGGTAGTCTAAGTGATCATTTTGTGCTTACGCGCTCCGCCTGCAGGCGCATGTTCTGCCAGCTTCTGTCTTTGGGCTCCATGAGCCAAACCAGTTTAGGCACGCTGCGGTAAACCAGTTGCTAAGGCTATCCGCATTCGTGATCCTCTATTTTCATTCTCTATATATTCTGGTCATCAAGATTCTCTCCTCTATATCTAATTTTTCCATACTTATTCATTCTCTATCCACTGTGGGACTCACTTGTCACTTTATCTAAATATATCCATGTGAGATCTAGTTTTAAAGGATTTATTAAAACGAATTTTATGGTGCAATCGAAATTTAATTTGATTTTTTTATTTGTGAGTTATAATATTTTTTATTACTTGCAACAGTGGGGCCCGCAGCTAGATTCCTTTCTCTCTCTCCTTCCTGCTTTGGCAGACGAACGACATATCTCTCGCCGTGCGCTATATTTAGGATGTGTTTAGTTTCTCATGGAATGTAAAATGCAAAATGCTAACTACTTTAGAATGATGAAATGTAAAATGCCAAAATTTTCTTGGGTGTGTTTAGTTTCATCCAAAATGTCAAATTTTTCATAAGATGGGTGAGAGCTTTTTGGCTTTTTGGCTTTTTTTTTGCATCTTGAGACCAAAATCTAAAATGAAGAATGAATACTTTTTGTCAAAAATTTTGCATGGTGTTTAGTTCCATTTTGTAAAATAATGGGCTAAAACCCAAAAAATTTTAGATGAAACGGGGAACACACTTGTCGGCGTTCGGTCCCGCGGGAGTCCTAAGCCAACGAGTGAGTGCTGCGTGTCCCTAATCTGAATAGTGATGCAAGGAGAATACACGGGGATTTATCATGGTTCGGGCAAGAGAAGGCCCTACGTCCAGCGGGGAGGGGGAGTATTGTATTTCCTTACACCGAAATGCTTGCGTAGGAGTTACAAGCTGTGAGAGAGGGAACCGAGCCCAGGTCTCAAAGAGAAAGTGAGAGTACAAGAAGATTGCTTGAGATGTTGATCTGTGGGTGGTGTGCCTTTGCTCGTTTGAGCGTGGCTTCTGGCTTGCGTCTTGCCTTGTCTATTCGTTTTTTCGCCTCTCTCTCTTGTAGAGCCCTGGCCTGCCCTTTTATAGGGTAAGAGGAGGCCGGGACGCCGGGGTGTCTTGAGGTGAAGTTTTGTCGATCCCTGTGGAGGTGGCTGTAGCGACGTGTCCCAGGAATGGCTGGTCATCCCTGGACACCATGGTGACGTAGGGGATGAGACGGTGAAAAGACCCTGAGTCCTGTGCAACGTCGTCCTTTCCTCCCTGCTGACCGGTCGGTGGGTCGAGGCCGGGTCGAGGTCGGGCGGATAAGGCCGAATCCCCGAGATCGTGGGATACAGACCTTGTCGTATTCACCCTCGAGGGTGACCAGTAGCAAAATAGTGTGCGGTATGGTGTGTATAGTGACAGGTTTTCACCTCTCATCTCGGGATGGGTGGTAAAATGTGAGACCTGACACCGGCATTGCTTCCACGTCGGTCACGGCTGTAGCCATAACGGTAGGAGGTAGTAGGTAGTCGTATTAAATACTCTGACTTTTGTCTCAGAGTAGGTGGATAGAATGGGTCGAGTGTTCCGACCTGGGGTCGTGCGAGTCGGAGATTGCTGATAGTCGAGGTGCCTTGTCGAGCGAGCTTCGTATGAGTCGGGACGCGATCGAGGTGTCCCGTCGAGGGTGCCTCGTACGAGTCAGAACATAGTCGAGACGTCCTGTCGAGCTGGCCTCGTGCGAGTCAGAACGCAGTCGAGGTGTCTTGTACGCTATCTTTAGCTTTGTTCTGTTTTGTGGGTAGCGTTTTTTTTTCTTAATCGTTGGTTGTCGGTACCCCTAGTTTTAGGTACCCGACAGTGGCCCCTGAGCCTTTGGGTGAGTGTGGGTCACTCTCACAGAGGCTCAGCGGTTCATGCACTGGAGTCGTAGCGTTGTAACCTTTTCCGGTGGGTGCGCGCGAGCGCACCCGCCGGGTGTAGCCCCCGAGGCCTCGGTGGAGTATTTGGACTCCTCCGAGGTCTTTTACATGCTCTATTGAGAAACGGTCTCGTAACATGGCGTGTTCTGTATTTTTTTGTTCGAGGTTTGGTTTTTTGCGGTCGAGCCCCCGAGCCTCGTGCGCGTGAGGTCGATCAGAGTCTTGACCATCTTTTATCGTTCGACCCTCACGCTCCCTTTTTTAGAAAAAAAAAGAGGAGGGGTGGAGAACGTTGTACTACTCTCGTTTGGGCGAGTTCCGACGGCCTCCGGTGAGCTATTAACGGGGAATTCGAGTGTGAGCCCGTGCTCCATTCGGTAGGAGTCGACTAGCGGCCACGGAGGCACTCTCAAGAATGCTAAAGAGTAGTCGTGTGAATCTCGATTCCTTGTGATGGGATTCGAGGGCTCGATGTCTTCCTCCGAGGGGATTCCTCCGTTGACCTTCTCTTTTAGCCTCGAATACGTCTTGGGGTGCCTCGAGAGCGCGGCTCGAGTCCTAGCCTTGTATGGGCGCATCCCTAGTCGTCCCTGACTCTGTTACTCGAGGGCAGCTGTCGAACCCTGGTCGAGGGCTAGCTTTCGATCCCTCGAGATTCATATCGGGCTCGGAGCCCGTTACCCATGCGTCTGTGGATCCTTCTCCTACCTGTTTTGGGCGCGTCTTTTTAGGAGAGGAAGCGAGATTGGCATGGTGTGACGGTTACGGCACGTATAGCGGCCACGTGCCCATATCTGCGGGTTTCGAGGGAGCGGTTAGGTAAGGTCATTGAATGCAAAAACTGCTCCTACCTTTTCACCCGCCCGTTGGACTTCCATCGGGGTGTAAGAGCGAGACCCGGGGTTCTGTTTTCCCCTACAGGCCCTTTTGCATTCTCGCCTTCCCTGCCCTACTTCGCCTTCTCCGTCGCCTTGCGCCCTTCAGCCGCCGTCCAGCGCCGCCGTCGCTTTTTCTCGCCTGCGTAGTTTTCCGACAACAATGGCAGGCAAGAGCCAGCTCCTCCCCACCGACACTTGGGCCAACTCCTCGGTAACGGAGAGGGGCTAGAAGAGCTGGTACGCGATGGGCTTTTGCGGCCAAAGACAAGTTGGACCCAGCCGGAGTGGAGAGCGCCGCCGTCTGACCACCGGGAACCGGCACCCCTAGAAGGCTATGTGGTGAGCTTCATATGCTTCCACGAGAGGGGGTTTGGCGTGCCAGCTAGCCCCTTCATGCGGGCGCTCCTCCACTACTACAAGGTGGAGCTACACCACCTCTTCCCCAATGCCATCTCGTAGGCCGCCATTTTCGCGGTGGTCTGCGAGGGATACCTGGGGATGGAGCCACAGTGGAATCTGTGGCTCCACCTCTTCAGGGAGGAGCTTTTGGCCAAGAAGGCGGGAGAGCGAGGGGCGCGACGCGCGGTGCACGCGGGGAGCTGCGTCCTCCAAGTCCGGTCTGGTCGAGGCGACTGGTACATCCCGACGCAGTTGATCTCCTCGAACAACGGCTGGCACGACGGCTGGTTCTACCTCCGCAATGACGGCGACCAGCTGCCGAGGTATTCTGACCGAGTGCTGGTCGCTCAAGAGGAGAACTAGGGGTACATCGTCGTTGAAGACGAGAAGCCAAAGCTGGAGCCGCTGCTCGACGCGCTGTGGAGGCTCCGTCAGCGTGGACTATCGGCGGGGATGGTGGCCATGGTGTTTCATTGCCGGAGGGTGATGCCGCTGACGCAGCGTCGGCTTTGACTTGACCAGATGACGCTGGCGGCGCCATTGGAGGGGAGCAGGATGTCGCCCGAGTCCCTCCCCCTCGACGAGGTCACTCGACGTGCGCGACGGATGGTAGGGAGCTTCCGGCAGGAGGATATCGATCGGGTTCCGATGCGCCCCACCTAGGGATTCGAGCCCCTAGTAAGTGTCGCCCTTGCGTTCTTGAGATCTTTTCCTTC
Organism: Saccharum hybrid cultivar R570; assembly: GCA_038087645.1. NCBI lineage: Eukaryota > Viridiplantae > Streptophyta > Magnoliopsida > Poales > Poaceae > Saccharum > Saccharum hybrid cultivar. The sequence goes on along the minus strand of JAQSUU010000012.1, from coordinate 35,136,992 downwards.
TAGATTCCTTCCACTAACTTGGTCGAGGTCCGTGTACAGGATCTGTCGGTGGTTAAGGAAACATGGCCGCCGCTTCTGGAAGATCGGGTCGCTCGAGAGGCTCGACGCCTCTTGGCGGCCCAGAAGAAAGAGGAGAAAGACACCGCCAAGAAGCGTCAAGTCCGCAAGGCCCAGGAGCAAGAGACGCTAAAGAAGTGTCGACGTCAACAGAGCCTCGACGGGCTCCCGCTCGAGGAGTCTCCCTCCGAGACGGTCTCGGGGGAGAATGATGATGACGGTGACGATGATGACGCCTTGTCGCGGTACGACACCGTGACTTGTCTGGCGGACCTCCCCGATGTGCGCCCCTTTTTGGAGCCCATTAGGGGGTCGACCTCCCAGGCGTCGAGGGCGGCCTCGGTGCCCGTTGAGGGGGAGGAGGTGCCAGGAGAGAAGGAGGCCAGAGCGGGTCCCTCAGCGGGAGGGGTCGCCTTATCTGGGGCCCCACAAGAAGGGTCGATGGCGCCGTCCCCATGAGTCCAAGCATCGCGGGCTCAGATGGCGGCCGGGGCAGCGGCGTCGGTGTCGGCGTCAGCGTCCGGGGCACCGTCGACGGGCGTGAGGACCCGAGGCCAGCTAGCCTCGGCGGCGTATAGGACCCTGGACGCTCCGCCAGCTAGGGCTTTGAGGAGCACCCGACCAGCAGGAGGCTCGATGGTAGGGCCATCGCAGGCGCCGTCGGGTGGCTCTGGCCTACCGGGGCCTAGGCCCCTAGTTCCCATATCTGGGTAAGCCTTTTTGCCCTATTTTTTGTGATCGGTGATCCCATTTTTTTATTCTGACACGTTTATTTGTTCCTTAGGCACAAGCGCAAGGCGGAGCTTGCGGGTCCGACCCCCATGAAGGCGCTCCGGTCGGGCGCCTCCGTAATAATGCGGACGGTGGCCGACGCCGCCGCTTGGGTCGCGAGACTCCAGGCTACAACGGAGCGGCTAAAGCAGCAGGAGGCGGCTGCCTAGGTGGGGGCGGGCGCCCAGGAGGTCACCGGCCCTAACCCCGCCGCGCAGGGTTTGGGGCCGACGAAAACGGTGGTCCCCAGCGGTGCCGGGCTCGAGGCGCCCGGCACTGGTGGGCCGGAGCCTGGGTCGACAGCAACCACCCAGGCGTCCGTCGAGGCCGAAACATCCGTCCGCGACACGGGGCAGGCGGATGTTGGAGAAGAACAGGAGGTGGTGGAGGCCCCGCTGGAGGCGGGGCAGGAGGCGGCGTGGCCGGAGGAGCCACAACCGCATCAGGACCGGTCGGCAGAGCCGGCGGTCATGGTGAAGAGGGGGGCGGTCGCGCCACCGCCCATCGTCCAAGCGGTGGTGCCGGTAGTCGAGGTGCCAGCCCCGCCGCAAGGGTCGACCCCGGCCCTGATCGACCTCACCCTCGACGACTCTCCTGCCGACAAGGGGAAGCAGGTGGCGGACGTCGAGGCGGTCGAGGCCGCAGATCGGGCCGGTACCTTTACGGCGTTGGAAGGTGACCAGGCTGAGGCGTCGGCCGGGTGGCCGGACTTTGCCGGGTTGGCACTCATGCGGGCGGAGGAGGAGCTTTCACGCTGGGGGAGGTCGACCCTCAAATTTAGGGACGCGTCCAACCCTAGCGCCGAGCCCTTCTTCGCGCTCGATGACAAGGACGAGGTGCACCACTAGGAGTACCTCGAGGGACTCCGGAAGCACACGATGCAATCCTTGCGTGTGGTTTTGGACACCCTAGCATGGGGCATGTCAGAGGCTTTCGAGGTAAGCCAGATTCGTTAGTTTTTTCTTGTGCTTTATCCCTCCCTTTTCCTTAGTTCTGACTGTTAGATTTTAACCATGGTCACGAGCTCAAGGAGCGTTCCCGCCGCAAGTCACTCTTCATTCGTCATGAGAGTGGTGTGTGGGCGGCGCTCACCTATCAACGGGCCTTGGTCAAGGAAGCCAACAGGTGACTCTCCTAGCAGAGCGCCGAGATGGTCGAGCTTCACGTCGCCTACGCGGCGGTCAAGGAGGAGGCGGCGCAGGCCCAGGAGGCCGAGGCCGCGACGCGTGAAGACGCGGCAAGGGCCTAGGAGGAGGCTGCCAAAGCTTGCGAGGACCTCGCGCCACTGCTGGCGCGTGTGAAGGAGCTCGAGGAGGACATCGCCTTGGTCGGTGGCCAGCGTGATGCCCTCAACATCCAGATCAGGACGGCGTCCACCTGCGTCAGAACCTTGGAAAGCGAGGTTGTGACGTTGTCGGGGACGGTCCGAGAGAGGGACGAGGCTCTCTCGGGCGCCGGCCAGGAGGTTGAGGCGCTGAGGGCGGCGCTCCACGACAGGGACGAGGCTCTTCGAGCATCTGAGAAGACATGCGGGGAGCTGCGTGATGAGGTCGTGGGCTGGTAGACCCATTCTGAGGGTAAGCTTTTGTTGTACAGTAGCCTTGGTGTCGAAGTCCTAGGCTTGCGCTAACTTGATGCTTGTGTTCTAGAGTTGGAGAAGGAGCAGCAGGCAGCTAAGGCGACGGCCACCTCATTCCAGAACCTCTTCGAGGCCGAGACCCAGCGGACTCAGTTTCTTTAGGGTGCCATCACCTCAGTATGCGATGGCCTGGGGTCGAGCCCGACGCCAACACTGAGGAGGATGCACCGGGGAACTCCTTCGTCCGTCGGATGGTGGCGCTGGGCCGCCTCATTCGCGAGACGATACGAGGCGGCCTGCATCACGGCGTGAAGAGGGCTCTGGCGGTCGTTCGGTCCAGATTCGTGTACGACATGGACCTCGTTGCTGATGGCTTTGTCACGGATCCAGATCGGACGGACGAGGAGAATGAAACCGCCTGCCTAGGCCTAATCGAAGCCGCTGAGGAGCCTGGTAGTCGCCTGGCCAAGCTCTTCGAGGTCGAGGTGGTTCCGCCTACCGATAACAAGGGCCTGTGAGCCAAACCTGGGCATGAAGGCCCATGTAATAAGTTAGTGTTTGTAACTTTGATCGTGGTGGCCTCTAAGGCCTTGAAACGCTCGAATGTAAACTTGTACTGATCGTTAAGTTTTGTTCGAGTTTTTTCTTCCCTTTATCGCTTGAATCACGTTCTTGCATGATTTACTTAGTGTGCGGTCACGCCCCTTGGTGTAGGGGAGCGAGTGGAGGTACCATAGCCTCAGAGGCGTAAGTGATCTCGCGGCTCAACTACCCTCGAGCTTCAGGGTACGCTTGCTGTAACACCCCAGGTGTTTATCACCAATTAGGCAGTGGGTTTGAGCTCAAACACGACAAATTAGGTGGAGATGACAATGTCAAGGTCAACCTATGGAGATGAGCCTAACCTAAAGTGGATGTTGTATCATTGCTTTACATATAGGTCCCTTTACAAAGATATATGTTTGGATGGTGTTATTGCCATATCTTCATGTGCCTCACCTTGGTACCTATCTATATTGATCCCTGGAAAAGTTTCATGAAGTTTGGAATCAAAAAGTCACATGAAATGATGAGTTATATGCTTGTTTGGATTATAACTAAAACCTACACTTTTGTGCAACCTATGCATGGTGTGTATGTTTGGACTCTACAACACCTTAACTACACTTAGGACACTTAATGGAACAATGTTCATGTTGATCATTTTGCCTAAATGTGCTTCTAAGTGATGGTTGACCATGTATGGACCCTAGAACCCTTTTGTTTGACCATTTCAAAAGTGTGACCTAGAAGCTTTGCATGACTGTGCACCCTTTGACAAAGTTGTAGAGAATTTTATAAGGAACAAACTTTGTTTAAGAGTCAAGTCATGAAAATGTGTGTAACATGCTCAAACAGGGCCCACAAGTCAGTTTTAGGGCTGATTTCAGCACTTAGCCATTTTAATCCCTGATTTCGGTGTTGTCGACATTGGCATTCCACGTTCTCCGAAATTCGTTAAGCAACTTGAGTTGGTCCAAAAGTGAAAGTTGGAAACAATTTGTTGGAGAACAACATGTAAAATGTTGGGATCAATTTGACCAAGTTTGGTATTGCAAAATCCCAAAACCGAGCCCCAGCTCAACCTATTGACACTGGAAATTTGAGGGCTGATTATCTCCTAATCTATTGCCCTAATGACCATGACCCTTAAATAGAAAACATAGAGCGTGGTATGGGCTACAACTTTGCTTTTAGGACCATAGCCCAGTTTGGCCCAGATCCAGCCCAGAAACGGCCTCCAAAACACCCTGAACTGTGCCCACCACCTGTTCGACAGTTGTCCCCTGAGGGGAGGGCGTGGCCGCCATGCACTAGAGCGCCTCCACCATGGATGACGCGCGTCCTCTTCTCTGCCGCGTGTCTGCGCCTCGCTCGGCTTGGTGGAGCACCAGAGCGACCAGCCCGAGTCCCTCCCTTCTCCCCACTCGCCTCGCCTTCCCGCTCCCTTTACCTCCGCACACGCGCGCGGAGCGCGGCCGCGCCATTGCCGAGCCGCACAGAGCTCCGTGGCCAGTCACCACCAAGCACCCTACTGTCAAATCGAACCACCGCACCACCTTCCTCTCCTCGCGCCGCCCCCGACGCGCCCCTTCTTCTGGCCTCGCCGCTGTTGTAGACGGCCGCCGCCGGAGCCGCCATCACGGCGGACTGCCGCCTCCGTGGCCGACTAGCCTCGGATCACCGTGAGGCAAGGAAAGAGCACCACTGGGCACCCCTCGTGTTGGGAATGCTCCACCACCCCTGCTCGTTGCCAATGCCACCGTCAGCCGCCGGAACCGCGGTAGCGCCACCGCCTCCCACAACAGCCGCCATGGCCGCGCACGCTCGCGGTCACGCCACTATGGACTGCTCATGAGCAAGCTGTGCCCCTGCCCGGGTGCGCGCGTGGTCCAGTATGGCCGTGCTGCAGCCACTTGCCGCCGGCGCCGCCTCACCTCGCCGGAGACCGGCCGGCTCCCTCCCCTGCTCGGCCGGCCGGAAGGGGAAGAAGACGGTGTCTTCTCTCTGTCTCTCCATATGTGTGTCTGACGAGCGGGCCCAGCGGAATAAAGGGTCCCACATGTCGGGTTAAGTGGTGACCGAGTTTGGGTATATGTTGGGTGTGCCTAGCAATTTCAGTTAGGGTTGGATTTATTCTGGTTTTGAATTTTAATTTTATGTTAAATCTTCTAAAATCCATATCTCATACTAGGAAAGTCCAAAAATGGTAAATGTGGACTTTTTGGAAATCTTGTGAAGAGATCTATGCAGTGGAGTCATAATATGTTAGATGTTTGTAGATATTTTCTGATGTCTTTATTTAAGCTTTAAAAATGCTCTAAAAATGCCTTTAAACCTAACCAGAGCAAGATCTCAAGTTTTTGAACTCCAAAAATAGTGATTCTTGTTTTGTTAAATTTGTGATGACATGTACTTGCTAGGAAAAATATTAAACACACTATTTGTTCACTGTTTTCTTAGGGTTTTGATTTGACCTTGATAAATAAGGAATTTACATTATATTGCTTGTTATTTTTATATCTTGAGTTGTGCTGCTCCAACTGATGTGAAATTTTTATGGTAGGCTTGTCATGCTATGTATGTACTGTGGTATAAATTTCATGGTCATTGCTTACTGTATGCTCAAGATATTGATTTAACTTGTTTATAGCTTGCTAAATAGCTTATAAATAATATATAAATGGTAAAATAGAAAATGTTGTTCCATTACCTTAGTATAATGTTTCTCTATCATATTGATTCATAATATGGCCTTATGTTCACAGAAAATATTGAGTTTTAGGTTTAACTTGCTCTCACATGATTTATTGCCATAGCAATTTGTCTTTTTCTTAGAGGTTGATATACATGTCCAAATGGTTTCAAATTTGAACAGTAGACTTTTGGTAGCATGTGTAGGTCACTGTAATTTTGGTAGAATTTATTGTGCACTTTTGATATGTGTTCATAATTCCACCTAATTATCTAAATAAATTAAGAAAAGGCATTAAAAGAATTTATTTAGAAATGGACACTAGGTTTTCTGGTGTTTATTAGGCATGTATGAAATGTTAGTAAAGTTGGTTTTTGTCTAATTATATGTTTGCAACATAAGTTAATAATTATTTCTTGCAAATGAGGTTTCTGGACAGATCTGGAAACTTAGCAAAGTTCTTCATGATAATGTGCTTTGTTGTAAAACTTGTTTATACAAAAGTGGTAGATAATTTATGTATCAAGCTACTGTTTGCTAGTCCAGAAATTGGCATATTCCAATTATCGTTGTTGCTTCATCTTGACTTGCTTTGCATGTTGCTAAGTGTGATTCATGTCCTTGGTGATGAAGTTAGTACACCTAAGACTTTGTAAATCTTGTGTCATGTTTGGTATGTTTGTCTGATTACTTTGTTTATTTCACTTCTATGCATTCATACACATGCATTATTGCACCTCATTTAGGTACGCTAGCTGAACCACGTGGAGGACGTGATGTGAAGCCAACCAGAAGCTGGTGTTGGTGGACCTATCTCAGAGATGGAAGGATCGGACAAGTGCTAGAATGAGGGAATGCTCGCCAAGCGAGTTTCTTCTGACATACTCTAACTTGAGTCGGATCCCAGGCAAGCCCCGGAGCATTATAAGCCTCCTATCTTCAAAGCAATTAATTCTATATATGTTATAAGTATTGTTGCATTAAGTGGTAGGAGTTGGTTGGAAACCCTTGCTGCATTATATCATTCCTTGTCCAGATATATGAATCCTTGAAGCCTACATAGACTAGGATCGAGTAGATGCTTAGCCCTGCTTTAAGCGGTAGAAGTCAGGTGATTTCCTATCACCTGCGAGATATAGGGATATTCATATATGGCACGGTTGGCTATATTTGCTATCGTGGAATGGAACCATGTGTTAATAAAATGAAATGAGACCGGGTGGGATGACGATAGTGAAGCAACAAGGCATGGAGGTCTTGGGTGTGAATCTATCCCCGTCTGAGTCGTTTAAGGACCGATTCGCTGTACGTCCTTGAGTCATGTTGAACGCAGTCTAACACTTAGTTGGCCGGATAAGTCGTTCCGACCGCGAAGCCGAGTAATGTGATTCAGGCCGGGAATCGAATGGTAGGTTGCTTCTTGGAGGAGAGAAAGGATGTGCTTGGGGACATTGGCGTGAGACCAAGGGGGGGTTAGAGTCCCTATCACCTGGCAGAGTGTCGCCCTTGGGGTCGCGACATCATTCGGACTCGTGATTCCTGAATCATATGAAAAGGTGGCCTGTGCGACCCTGGCAGGGGTCTGCACGGTGAGTGTTAGAAATACCCCTCCAGCTGGATAGGAATTCGATTCGAATCGCCGTCGCTCCCGGTTAGTGAGCACTTGACTTGAGCAGCGGCAACGTAGATTCAATTAAATTGAACGGATGGTTAATTGGATCACGATGAAAAGGTTGCCTCAATTTATACCTGCTATGGTTAATATTGTTTGCTCCTAATAAAGTGAGTGCTCTAGTACAGGTTCTAATATAGATGATAGGTTAATGATAATTAACTTGATGCTTAAGCATTAATGATTGATCATCTATATTAAGCTTTTTATGCAAAATGTTGTCAAGCTAGTCCCACTTCATATCAGCCTTGCATGATCCTTGGTGTCACCTTATTTCTGGTTTCTGACGGGTAAGTCTAGCTGAGTACCTTCTCGTACTCAGGGTTTTATCCCCACTTGTTGCAGGTTGTGATGTATCATGGCGACTGCAAGAGTTGGTTGGCTCCTGCCTTGTGGTGGAGTGTGATCATGGGCATGATCCTTCTGAGTTACCTTATCTCTAATGCTTTTGTTGGAAGTCGACCGTTGTACTGGCATGTATTTGAAATAAGATTTATGTTAGTTTTAAATTACTTTGCTTCCGCTACTTTTGAACTTAAGTTGTAATAACTATGTTGAACTCCGATGTATATTGAATTACTTACGAAATGGTTATAACATGTGACTTGTTATGTTGAATCACTACGATCTTGGCTTGTATGTTGGTTGGTTTGAAATCCCTCGTGATTTCATTGGACTACCAGAGTTATATGGGCTCAAGTGTGAGAATTTGATCACTTCGGTGATTGTTTTTATACTTGTGCTCTTATAATTTGGACGGTTCTGTTACAGCTGGCATCGGAGCAAGATTCAACATTAAACATGTCATATGTGTATTTAAAACAAAGGTTTTATTTTATAAAATCAGTTTTATCAACTTATAGTTTTATATAGGTTTGTCAAATCTAAATTTTAAACCTAAGTATGCCAGTGGTCAATTTCCTTATGCCCATATAAGGATTATTAGGTGGCTTATATAAGTACTAACTTGGGGGTTTTTCAATTATGCATCTACGCCCAGGCCAAGGTATGTATGTGTGATGACTCTCCTACACTATGCTACCGGTGTGTTAGATTAGAGGTAGCCTTCATATATGAAATAGCCATATATGTCGCTCGTTTACTTTTATGAAACGTCGCACCTACGCTCAGGTAAGTGTGAGTTGGGAGAGCATGACCGTACAACCCGCGGTCTAGGGGAGAGCTAGTTTTGGTTACTGGATTATTTACATGTTACACACATGTATATATGAAGGTACTTAATTGTGGGTGATCGAATGATTCGGGTAGTTTTGGTGCTACATGTATATATACAGGGGTATATATACATGAGAGTACTTAGAATTTTACTTCTCTGCTTTCATTGTGTGCTATATTGGGGAATTGTTGGGCTGCAATGAAACTTTTCTGCAGGTACGCTAACCACGAATACGTAAGTCGAATGTAGCTGGCGACTAGCTATATATCGAGAGAGTGCGTGTTATGCCACCGACATAGGACGTGATCGCCACCTTAGGTTGGCAATCTGGTGAGAACGAATAGGACGAAGCATGCATCTTCATGATTGTTGCTTTATGCATGGCTATACTCTTCTCACTCTTGTTCTATAGTGTGTAACTTATGATCAATGTGTTACACTATCTTTCTTGAATGAAGCTAAATAAGAATGCCTTACTCCATGTTGTTTGAGAAAAGTGTGTGCTTAGCCTTGCTAGAAATAATTATGGTTACCTGCTTGACCTATAAATGCCCTCTAGTTTAGTCAAGGGGTGAATTTGTTGTCATACAAGTGTTTGAAAATGTTGTAGACCTCACTTAAGTAAATTGGATTCTCGTGAATGAATTAAATTGGTATTGGTCTAAGGTAACAATGTTTAGAGCCACTAGGATGATATGTTTGTGTGCTCTCTTGTTAAATAGAACAAAGGCAAACTTCGTTTTGCTTATGAAACGTTGGCTGCTAGAGCGGTTTCTGTTGTAGTGATGTTTTTATGATCATAATGGTGTTTTCTGTAGTTATAGAGAATACCAAAGTTGTAGCTAACTTACTTATCTAGCTTGTCCAAAAATTTTATGACCCTAGGTCTTATGGTCTGAGAGTTATAAATTTTAGAAGCTTGTTGTCAAAATCTGCTCATGTTCAGAACAGATCTGAATGTTTGGTTTATTTGACCTATGTTCATATGGAATCATGTCTTGGAGATAATAGAAGAAGTGTAGTACTTTTTCTAAGCTTTCTAAAATGTCCTATAGCACTAATTTTGGTGGTCTAAATCTCTAGTTATAAGCTTATAAAGTGAAATGACAGAATCTGTCCACATCTGGGCAGAGATGTCTTCTTTGTCTTGTTTGGCCTTGTTAGCTATAGAATCATCTTAATATGATAATAAGAAAGTTATAGACAAATTAATAAGCTTTACATAAAGTTAAGGCTCAGCCTTGTTGTGTCTCTAGAACGCCAGTTATGCATTTTTGAAGTTCTTGTCAGTTTTCTGTCCATATTGGTACAGATCTGAAACATTAACATTTTTGGTCATGTTAATCTATGAATTTGATTTTGGTATGAATAACTAAAGTGTAGCCATCTTCCTAAGCTTCCTAGAAAGTCTAGGATCACCTTTGTGAGATGTCTACAACCTCAGTTATGGTAGAAACAAGTAGTTAATATGCTGCTGTCTAGATTCTGGGCACATGCTAAGTTGGCCTCTTTAACTAACGTTTGTTTGGACTAAACTTGTAGTTAGTTCATGCTTGAGATAAATGCTTATTTTGGGTGAGTTTTTTTTTGCTTGGTAATAGTTGCTTGAGTCATTTGTTTAAGCTTCTTCATGTGTTGCTTGAATTTATGATGCATGGATGTATGCTTGTTACTTTGGGTAAAGCCGTAGTTGTCACCTCGTTGTCCTCGGTGAGCATACGAGTGTCGCATAAGCTTTATCCTAGAACAATGTTCACGTTACGTAATTATTTGGTTGTTATCTTCTATTAGGTTCTTTATCTTAGGAGCCTGAGCCTGTAGACTTGGTGGTTAGCCCTTGAATGTTTGTATCCATGCCGTTGATTGACCAAAAGCCCAAAGTTGAGTTCTCCTATATGTTTGCATAAGCCATGGATGTTTTCCAACCCTTTTTGTGAAGACCCTTATTGACTGACCAACCAAGTTAACTTTCATCAACGCTAAGCGTGAGTGGAATCAAGTAAAAATCTCGTGCTTAGTCACCTTCGGCAATTGAGCTATGTTCTCTTGTGCTATGTTTGGATCTGCGAATAGCTTCCCTGTTGATTCTAAACCTTGTGACTACCTTTGCTTGCTATCCCTCCTTGTATGGCGCTTGTTCTTACAACCCATTAGTGCCACTTGAAATTTCACTTTCGTTGTGTGTTTAGTAATGGTGTTATGAGTAGCCGCTGATGGTGCCGCGACGAAACCAAGGGCCTCCTGTGGCTGCAGACACATGGCTGGCTGCTTGGCACGCGCTGGTATCACGGTTTCTAGTCATGATCCATTATGAAACGACAAACGATGTGTTATTTTCTCATGTCCCTTTTCTTAGTTATCTCTCCATATCGTATCGTAAGATCCATATCTTATACCAAAAGTAGTGGAGTTTCCTTCTGAAGTTGCTAAGAGAATAACTTTGAAGAATAGGTCACCGACATAAACATTAACATACTACAAGAGGTGGTAGACTACTCCCCGCGGTTAATTGAATAATTACAACTCTTGTTAACCTTAAGGCCTCGTTACATCTTTCTTAGGGAATTATTTTCCAATGATGACATACTTTGGTACCTTATACATGTTTTTACCAAGAGGTTGCATCTGATTCAACCCAGATAACTGTTGTCTTTGGATAAAAGAATCTTATTAGGTAGCTGTTGGCAGGAATACGAAGCAGACAGAGTCAGCTATCACATTCATTGACCCCTCGACAGACTCAGATAATACAGTGTTGTCATCAGAGAAAGAGAACTGCACACATGGGGCCGCAAGTAGTTTTCCATTAGTTGGTGTCTAAATGAATGAACATTTACGCCCAACATAGACCTTGTCTATTGGATAGTTTGTATCCTATAGCCTCAGAGTATATTTGTCGTTTATGATCTCACCCTTTTGGAAGGTTGTGCTCAAGCCATTTTGGTAGAAGACTGCTTTTCAAACTTTGTGAACATAGAGTCATTTTAACAAGTATACTTCTAAAGATTTTGGTCTAGTGTCAGGTTCATATGGCCTATGTTATGCTCATGAGAGAGAGCCAGATACTTGTGAGTGGTTCACTCATGGACCAAATGGTCTCCGTACACTGAGAATGCAGTATGTGCTATCTTGGATTCCTCCCAAAGTAACAATGCTTCAAGTAAGTCAATGAAGGAAATTCTTCAGACAAATTTTATCATGAAAAGTAACTATCAGAAAGTGCCTTTGGTCAAATTGTTCACCGATGTTGAAGCTTTGTAGCTGAATACTATAGCTGATGTTGGGAACTTGATAACGCGTCTCTCTTCCTTAAAAAGGTCTTCCATTCCGAATCTCGGGACGCGATTCTTTTAAGGGGGGAGGGCTGTAACACCCCAGGTGTTTATCACCAATTAGGCAGTGGGTTTGAGCTCAAACACGACAAATTAGGTGGAGATGACAATGTCAAGGTCAACCTATGGAGATGAGCCTAACCTAAAGTGGATGTTGTATCATTGCTTTACATATAGGTCCCTTTACAAAGATATATGTTTGGATGGTGTTATTGCCATATCTTCATGTGCCTCACCTTGGTACCTATCTATATTGATCCCTGGAAAAGTTTCATGAAGTTTGGAATCAAAAAGTCACATGAAATGATGAGTTATATGCTTGTTTGGATTATAACTAAAACCTACACTTTTGTGCAACCTATGCATGGTGTGTATGTTTGGACTCTACAACACCTTAACTACACTTAGGACACTTAATGGAACAATGTTCATGTTGATCATTTTGCCTAAATGTGCTTCTAAGTGATGGTTGACCATGTATGGACCCTAGAACCCTTTTGTTTGACCATTTCAAAAGTGTGACCTAGAAGCTTTGCATGACTGTGCACCCTTTGACAAAGTTGTAGAGAATTTTATAAGGAACAAACTTTGTTTAAGAGTCAAGTCATGAAAATGTGTGTAACATGCTCAAACAGGGCCCACAAGTCAGTTTTAGGGCTGATTTCAGCACTTAGCCATTTTAATCCCTGATTTCGGTGTTGTCGACATTGGCATTCCACGTTCTCCGAAATTCGTTAAGCAACTTGAGTTGGTCCAAAAGTGAAAGTTGGAAACAATTTGTTGGAGAACAACATGTAAAATGTTGGGATCAATTTGACCAAGTTTGGTATTGCAAAATCCCAAAACCGAGCCCCAGCTCAACCTATTGACACTGGAAATTTGAGGGCTGATTATCTCCTAATCTATTGCCCTAATGACCATGACCCTTAAATAGAAAACATAGAGCGTGGTATGGGCTACAACTTTGCTTTTAGGACCATAGCCCAGTTTGGCCCAGATCTAGCCCAGAAACGGCCTCCAAAACACCCTGAACTGTGCCCACCACCTGTTCGACAGTTGTCCCCTGAGGGGAGGGCGTGGCCGCCATGCACTAGAGCGCCTCCACCATGGATGACGCGCGTCCTCTTCTCTGCCGCGTGTCTGCGCCTCGCTCGGCTTGGTGGAGCACCAGAGCGACCAGCCCGAGTCCCTCCCTTCTCCCCACTCGCCTCGCCTTCCCGCTCCCTTTACCTCCGCACACGCGCGCGGAGCGCGGCCGCGCCATTGCCGAGCCGCACAGAGCTCCGTGGCCAGTCACCACCAAGCACCCTACTGTCAAATCGAACCACCGCACCACCTTCCTCTCCTCGCGCCGCCCCCGACGCGCCCCTTCTTCTGGCCTCGCCGCTGTTGTAGACGGCCGCCGCCGGAGCCGCCATCACGGCGGACTGCCGCCTCCGTGGCCGACTAGCCTCGGATCACCGTGAGGCAAGGAAAGAGCACCACTGGGCGCCCCTCGTGTTGGGAATGCTCCACCACCCCTGCTCGTTGCCAATGCCACCGTCAGCCGCCGGAACCGCGGTAGCGCCACCGCCTCCCACAACAGCCGCCATGGCCGCGCACGCTCGCGGTCACGCCACTGTGGACTGCTCATGAGCAAGCTGTGCCCCTGCCCGGGTGCGCGCGTGGTCCAGTATGGCCGTGCTGCAGCCACTTGCCGCCGGCGCCGCCTCACCTCGCCGGAGACCGGCCGGCTCCCTCCCCTGCTCGGCCGGCCGGAAGGGGAAGAAGACGGTGTCTTCTCTCTGTCTCTCCATATGTGTGTCTGACGAGCGGGCCCAGCGGAATAAAGGGTCCCACATGTCGGGTTAAGTGGTGACCGAGTTTGGGTATATGTTGGGTGTGCCTAGCAATTTCAGTTAGGGTTGGATTTATTCTGGTTTTGAATTTTAATTTTATGTTAAATCTTCTAAAATCCATATCTCATACTAGGAAAGTCCAAAAATGGTAAATGTGGACTTTTTGGAAATCTTGTGAAGAGATCTATGCAGTGGAGTCATAATATGTTAGATGTTTGTAGATATTTTCTGATGTCTTTATTTAAGCTTTAAAAATGCTCTAAAAATGCCTTTAAACCTAACCAGAGCAAGATCTCAAGTTTTTGAACTCCAAAAATAGTGATTCTTGTTTTGTTAAATTTGTGATGACATGTACTTGCTAGGAAAAATATTAAACACACTATTTGTTCACTGTTTTCTTAGGGTTTTGATTTGACCTTGATAAATAAGGAATTTACATTATATTGCTTGTTATTTTTATATCTTGAGTTGTGCTGCTCCAACTGATGTGAAAATTTTATGGTAGGCTTGTCATGCTATGTATGTACTGTGGTATAAATTTCATGGTCATTGCTTACTGTATGCTCAAGATATTGATTTAACTTGTTTATAGCTTGCTAAATAGCTTATAAATAATATATAAATGGTAAAATAGAAAATGTTGTTCCATTACCTTAGTATAATGTTTCTCTATCATATTGATTCATAATATGGCCTTATGTTCACAGAAAATATTGAGTTTTAGGTTTAACTTGCTCTCACATGATTTATTGCCATAGCAATTTGTCTTTTTCTTAGAGGTTGATATACATGTCCAAATGGTTTCAAATTTGAACAGTAGACTTTTGGTAGCATGTGTAGGTCACTGTAATTTTGGTAGAATTTATTGTGCACTTTTGATATGTGTTCATAATTCCACCTAATTATCTAAATAAATTAAGAAAAGGCATTAAAAGAATTTATTTAGAAATGGACACTAGGTTTTCTGGTGTTTATTAGGCATGTATGAAATGTTAGTAAAGTTGGTTTTTGTCTAATTATATGTTTGCAACATAAGTTAATAATTATTTCTTGCAAATGAGGTTTCTGGACAGATCTGGAAACTTAGCAAAGTTCTTCATGATAATGTGCTTTGTTGTAAAACTTGTTTATACAAAAGTGGTAGATAATTTATGTATCAAGCTACTGTTTGCTAGTCCAGAAATTGGCATATTCCAATTATCGTTGTTGCTTCATCTTGACTTGCTTTGCATGTTGCTAAGTGTGATTCATGTCCTTGGTGATGAAGTTAGTACACCTAAGACTTTGTAAATCTTGTGTCATGTTTGGTATGTTTGTCTGATTACTTTGTTTATTTCACTTCTATGCATTCATACACATGCATTATTGCACCTCATTTAGGTACGCTAGCTGAACCACGTGGAGGACGTGATGTGAAGCCAACCAGAAGCTGGTGTTGGTGGACCTATCTCAGAGATGGAAGGATCGGACAAGTGCTAGAATGAGGGAATGCTCGCCAAGCGAGTTTCTTCTGACATACTCTAACTTGAGTCGGATCCCAGGCAAGCCCCGGAGCATTATAAGCCTCCTATCTTCAAAGCAATTAATTCTATATATGTTATAAGTATTGTTGCATTAAGTGGTAGGAGTTGGTTGGAAACCCTTGCTGCATTATATCATTCCTTGTCCAGATATATGAATCCTTGAAGCCTACATAGACTAGGATCGAGTAGATGCTTAGCCCTGCTTTAAGCGGTAGAAGTCAGGTGATTTCCTGTCACCTGCGAGATATAGGGATATTCATATATGGCACGGTTGGCTATATTTGCTATCGTGGAATGGAACCATGTGTTAATAAAATGAAATGAGACCGGGCGGGATGACGATAGTGAAGCAACAAGGCATGGAGGTCTTGGGTGTGAATCTATCCCCGTCTGAGTCGTTTAAGGACCGATTCGCTGTACGTCCTTGAGTCATGTTGAACGCAGTCTAACACTTAGTTGGCCGGATAAGTCGTTCCGACCGCGAAGCCGAGTAATGTGATTCAGGCCGGGAATCGAATGGTAGGTTGCTTCTTGGAGGAGAGAAAGGATGTGCTTGGGGACATTGGCGTGAGACCAAGGGGGGGTTAGAGTCCCTATCACCTGGCAGAGTGTCGCCCTTGGGGTCGCGACATCATTCGGACTCGTGATTCCTGAATCATATGAAAAGGTGGCCTGTGCGACCCTGGCAGGGGTCTGCACGGTGAGTGTTAGAAATACCCCTCCAGCTGGATAGGAATTCGATTCGAATCGCCGTCGCTCCCGGTTAGTGAGCACTTGACTTGAGCAGCGGCAACGTAGATTCAATTAAATTGAACGGATGGTTAATTGGATCACGATGAAAAGGTTGCCTCAATTTATACCTGCTATGGTTAATATTGTTTGCTCCTAATAAAGTGAGTGCTCTAGTACAGGTTCTAATATAGATGATAGGTTAATGATAATTAACTTGATGCTTAAGCATTAATGATTGATCATCTATATTAAGCTTTTTATGCAAAATGTTGTCAAGCTAGTCCCACTTCATATCAGCCTTGCATGATCCTTGGTGTCACCTTATTTCTGGTTTCTGACGGGTAAGTCTAGCTGAGTACCTTCTCGTACTCAGGGTTTTATCCCCACTTGTTGCAGGTTGTGATGTATCATGGCGACTGCAAGAGTTGGTTGGCTCCTGCCTTGTGGTGGAGTGTGATCATGGGCATGATCCTTCTGAGTTACCTTATCTCTAATGCTTTTGTTGGAAGTCGACCGTTGTACTGGCATGTATTTGAAATAAGATTTATGTTAGTTTTAAATTACTTTGCTTCCGCTACTTTTGAACTTAAGTTGTAATAACTATGTTGAACTCCGATGTATATTGAATTACTTACGAAATGGTTATAACATGTGACTTGTTATGTTGAATCACTACGATCTTGGCTTGTATGTTGGTTGGTTTGAAATCCCTCGTGATTTCATTGGACTACCGGAGTTATATGGGCTCAAGTGTGAGAATTTGATCACTTCGGTGATTGTTTTTATACTTGTGCTCTTATAATTTGGACGGTTCTGTTACACTTGCGGCCTTGTAGATCCTGTAAGAACTTGATTTAAAGTGAACATGGGTGTAATCTTTTTCAAAGTTATGAACCATTACTAGGTCTACTTAGCGCGCGGTCATACCCCTAGGCGTGAGGGGTGAGTGGAGGTACCGTAGCCTCGGAGGCGTAAGTGATCTCACGGCTCGACGACCCTTTGAGCCTTAGGGTACTCCCGCGGCGTTGTCGACTTAAGTGACAGCTCTCTTTTTTGAAAAAGAGTATGAGTTTTTTCAGGGATGGGGGGTTCCCCCCTTGCAGCCCCCAAGGGAGGGTCGATTCTGAGAAAACAGAGTTGATCATTCCTGGTTGTTATGAAAACAAAGCTTTGAACATCGCTGTATTCTTTATTGATGAGATTGAAAAGAATTTACAGAGCCTCGAGGCCTTTTAAGGGAAAAAGCAACATAGCTGTTCAATGTTCTAAGTGTTGGTGAAGATTTCGCCCTTCTCGTTCGATAGCCTGTAGGTGCCGGGCTTCAACACTTCTGCGATGATGTATGGCCCTTCCCATGGCGGTGTGAGCTTGTGTCGTCCTTTGGTGTTCTGGCTTCGCCGTAGCACTAGGTCACCAACATTGAGGTCACGCCTGTGGACATGTCTGTCGTGGTAGCGTCGGAGACTCTGTTGATACCTGGCAGAATGCAACAGAGCCACATCAAGGGCTTCCTCGAGTTGGTCGAGGGCGTCCTCTCTTGTGGCGTTGTTATTTTTCTCGTTGTAGGCCTTCAACCTCGGGAATCCGTATTCTACATCAGTTGGGAGCATAGCCTCAGATCCGTAGACTAAGAAGAATAGAGTGAACCCCGTGGCTTGACTCGGCGTTGTTCTTAGGCTCCACAGGACCGAGGGAAGCTCGACAGCCCATTTCTTGCCGTGTTTGTTTAGCTTGTCAAAAATTCTAGGTTTTAGGCCTTGCAGGACCATACCGTTGGCACGTTCTACTTGGCCATTTGTTTTTGGATGAGCTACGGCCGATCAGAGCACACAGATGTGGTGGTTGTCGCAGAAATCTAGAAACTTTTTACCAGTGAATTGGGTGCCATTGTCCGTGATGATGCAGTTAGGAACCCCAAAGCGGTGGACGATGTCGGTAAAAAATAGCACAGCTTGCTCAGACCTGATGCTGGTGATAGGACGGGCCTCGATCCACTTGGAAAATTTGTCAATGGTGACGAGCAAGTGGGTGAAGCCCCTAATTGTCCTTTTCAAGGGTCCGACTAGGTCGAGCCCCCAAATAGCGAACGACCACGTAATGGGAATAGTTTGTAGGGCATGATCCAGGAGATGGGTCTGTCTTGCATAGTATTGGTAGCCTTTGTAGGAGCGTACTAGCTTGACAGCGTCGGAGACTGCGGTCGGCCTATAGAAACCTTGTTGGAAAGCGTTTCCGACGAGGGTTTGAGGCGCTGCGTGATGACCACAAGCCCCCGAGTGTAGATCATTGAGCAGGTTTCTGCCTTCCTTATTTGTGATACAGTGTTGGAGGACGCCAGTAGGGCTGCGGCGATACAGCTCCCTATTGTCGCCAAATATCACAAAGGATTTGGCCCGGCGAGCAATCCGTCGAGCCTCGATCTTATCCGAGGGGAGGTCCCCTAGAGTGAGATGGTCGAGGTATGGAATACGCCAGTCAGGCTCGGGGTTGGCTGGTGGGGCCGAGCCTTCCACCTGCATGGCTTCAGCCCCGATCGAGGGGGCTTCCGCCTCAGGTGGAGGGTCGAGTGACGGCCCGTCGACCGCTCCGTTCGCCCCGATGTTGACGGATGGTTGGTGGAGATCTCTCACGAAAACGTCCGGTGGAACCGTAGTCCGACTAGATGTGTTTTTTGCGAGTTCATCAGTAGCCTCATTATACCTGCGTGCGATGTGGTTGAGCTCGAGGCCGTGAAACTTGTCCTCAAGGCGCCATACTTCTCCACAGTAGGCCTCCATCTTGGGATCACGGCAGCTCGAGCTCTTCATGACCTGGTCGATTACGAGCTGAGAGTCACCTCGAACATCGAGGTGTCGGACCCCTAGTTCAACAGCGATTCGCAAGCCCGTGACGAGCGCCTCGTATTCGGCGATGTTGTTAGAGGTAGGAAAATGAAGCCAGATGATATAGCGCATGTGAACTCCGAGGGGTGAGATGAAGAGCAAACATGTGCCTGCCCCTGTTTTCATCAGTGACCCATCGAAGTACATGGTCCAAAGCTCAGCCTGGAGCTGAACCGGAGGAAGTTGAGTGTCGGTCCACTCCGCCAGGAAATCTGCTAGTACTTGGGATTTAATGGCTTTGCGTGGCACATAAGAGAGGGTCTCACCCATGAGCTCGACTGCCCACTTAGCTATCCTACCCAAGGCTTTCCGATTCTAGGCTATCTCTCCTAGAGGGAGAGAAGAAACCACAATCAATGGGTGGCCCTCAAAATAGTGATGGAGTTTGCGCCACGTTAAGACGATGGTGTACAGCAGCTTTTGGATCTACGGGTAGCGAACCTTGGTTTCCGAGAGCACCTCGCTGATGAAGTAGACCGGTCTCTGGACGAGCAAGGTGTGTCCTTCCTCTACCCTCTCGACAACCAAGACCGCACTGACTACTTGTGTCGTTGAGGTGACATAAAGTAGGAGGGGTTCTCCTAGGGTCAGAGAGACGAGGATCGATGAGTTAGAAAGTGTAGCTTTGAGCTTTACAAGAGCTTTCTCGGCCTCGAGGGTCCATGAGAAGTGTTCTGATTTCTTCAGGAGACGATACAGTGGGAGCACTTTTTCACCAAGGCACGAAATGAAGCGACTGAGGGCTGCTAGACAGCCCGTGACCCTCTACACGCCCTTCAGATATCGGATAGGGCCCATCTTGGTTATCGCAGCGATCTTTTCTGGGTTGGCCTCGATGCCACGCTCGAAAACGATGAACCCTAGAAGCATGCCTCAAGGAACGCTGAAAACACATTTCTCGGGGTTGAGCTTGATGTTCTTTGCCCGGAGGCACTTGAACGCAACGTCGAGGTCGTTGATCAAATGATCGGCCTTTTTGGTTTTGACAACGATATCATCGACGTAAGCCTCGACGGTTGGTCCGATGTGTTCCCCAAAAATGTGTTGCATGCATCGCTGGTACGTAGCCCCTGTGTTCTGAAGACCGAAGGGCATAGTAACGTAGCAATACATGCCAAATGGGGTGATGAACAAAGTCGCGAGCTGGTCAGACTCCTTTATTTTGATCTGGTGGTAGCCGGAATATGCATCTAAGAACGAAAGAGTTTCACATCCTGCAGTGGAATCAACGATTTGATCAATGCGTGGCAAAGGAAAAGGAACTTTTGGACATGCTTTATTTAAACTAGTATAGTCTACACACATTCTCCACTTCCCACTCTTTTTTTAACTAATATAGGATTAGCTAGCCACTCGGGATGATGAACGTCCTTGATGAATCCAGCCTCCAACAGTTTGTGTATCTCCTCACCGATGACCTTGCGTTTCTCCTCGTCGAAGCGGCGCAAGCGTTGCTTCATCGGTTTGGAGCCGACTCGGATTTCCAAGGTGTGCTCGGTGACTTTCCTGGGTATGCCCGGCATATCCGAGGGACTCCACACAAAGATGTCGATGTTTGCGCGGAGAAAGTTGACGAGCATTGTTTCCTATTTGGGATCAAGGGTGGAGCTGATGCTCAACACCTTTCCCTTTGGATTGGCGAGGTCGATGGGCACAAGCTTGACGTCTTCTGTGGGCTCGAAGCTGCCAGCGTGGCGCTTAGGGTCGGGGATCTCCTTGGCCAGACCGTCGAGGTCCGCCGCCAAGGTTGCCGACTCCAAGACGGCTTCTCCGTGCTCGACGCACTCGACGTCGCACTCGTAGGCATGCTCGTATGAGGGCCCAACAGTTATGACATCGTTGGGGCCTGGCATCTTGAGCTTGAGGTAGGTGTAGTTTGGGACCGCCATGAACCTGGCATAGCACGGGCTCCCAAGGATGGCGTGATATGTTCCACGGAACCCGACCACTTCGAAAGTAAGAGTCTCTTTTCTGAAGTTGGTGGGAGTGCCAAAACAGACAGGCAGATCGACCCGGCCAACGGGCTCTACTCGCTTTCCTGGCACGACCCCATGGAAGCCCCCGACGCTGGGTTGGAGGCGCGTCCTCTCGATCCCCAGGAGGCCGAGGGTCTAGGTATAGATGATGTTAAGGCTGATGCCGCCATCCATGAGCACCTTGGTGAGGCGTGTGTTGGTGATAATGGGATCGACAACAAGCGGGTAGACCCCAAGATTGGGGACGTAGTCTAGGTGATCATCACTATCGAAAGTGATGGCCACCTCGGACCAGTCAAGGAAGAGGGGGGTTGCCGGCTGTACAGAGAAAACCTCTTGACGTTCTCACTTGCGCTGGCATGTCGAGAGGCGCATCGAGGGTCCTCCGTATATCATGAAGCAGTCATAGATCTCGAGGAACCCCTCTTCCTTGTCGTCTCCCTTGGGATCTTCCTTCTTGTCATCCTTCTTGATGCCTATGCCTTCAAAATATCTTCGGAGCATGTGGCAGTCCTCGAGATTATGGTTTGTGGGCCCCTTATGGTAGGGACATGGCTCTTTGAGCATTTTGTCGAAGATGCCCCCGCCGGGGGGCCCTCGAGGTTTCTTGCGATCAGCAGCCGCAACAAGGTCATCGGTCGAGGCCTCAAGCTTGCCCTGCTAGTTCTTCTTCTTCTTCTTCTTCTTCCTATTATTCCTCTTTGAGCCTCGGCTGGAGCTCGCGGGATCGTCCACCTTGTGCTTCCCCTTGTCCTGATCACCACCGAAGATGGCACCAACCGCCTCCTCGCCGGCGGCGAAGTTGGTGATGATGTCCATCAAACCATTGGCAGTGATGGGGGTGTTGCGGCCCAGCTCTCGGACCAACTCTTTACAGGTGGTGCCAGAGAGAAAGGCCATGATAACGTCGGAGTCAGTGATGTTGGGGAGCTCGGTGCGTTGCTTGGAGAAACGCCGGATGTAATCCCGGAGGGATTCACCCGGCTTCTGCTTGCAGCTTTAGAGATCCCACGAGTTGCCAGGGCGCATGTAGGTTCCCTTGAAGTTCTTCTCGAACACTCTCACAAGGTCATCCCAGTCGTGGATTTGTGGGAGGTCCTCGAGCTAGGCTCGAGCGGTGTCCAACAGGAACAGGGGAGTTGCCGGATGATGACCCGGTCGTCGGTGGCCCCACCCAACTAACATGCCAAGCGGAAGTCAGCGAGCTAAAGTTTGGGTTTGGTCTCACCGTTATACTTGGTAAGAGTCGTGGGGCGCAGAATCGAGCCGGGAGTATCGTTTCACGAATGGCCTTGCTAAAGACCCGAGGACCCGCTGGTTCGGGTGAAGGGCTTCGATCTTCTGAGCTGTCGTAGCTCCCACCCCTGTGCTCATGGTAGCCTCGAGCTGCACCGTCATCGTGTTTGCGCCTCTGGCGCTCGACGATGTTGTCACGAGCATCTCGAGGTTCATAGGCCAAAGTTTGGGTTGTCGACGATGCGCTCACGGACAGGGACCGCCCTGTTCCATTAGGCGTGCTCGGAATGAATCGAGGCCTCTCTCTCCTATCGGGAGGGCTCAGCAGGCTGCTCCAAGGCAGGCCTGCGTTGCCTCAAGGCAGAACTCTTGGCCTGCTGCATGGCAGCGGTCTCGAGGAGTCCTCGGATTTCATCTCGGGCTCGATGAGCGTCAGGGTTCGATGGCTTGAGCATGTTACGAAGGAGCATGGTGGCGGTGACCACGTTCTAGCTGGCTCGACCAAAAACCGGGGGGTCGATCGCCCGGTCCTCAACGATGCGACGATTAATATCGCGAGCTCTTTCTCGAGCTCCTCCGCCATGTGTGCGTGCTGCGCGCTCTTGCTCAAGGGTTCGCTGTAGTAGATGCAGGTTTTCTTGTTCCTCGTCGAGCCTATCCTGCAACTCACGGATTTGCTCGAGCTGCATTCCTTAATCCGCAAGGAATTGGGCTTCATCCTGCTCGGCAGGGAGCTCGACCTGAGGTGACGTTTTCCTTCCTTCAACGGGTGCCTCATCCTCCGAATCCGACGTGCTAACTCCATCGATGTTGAAGCACTCGCGGGTCGGGTCGTAGGTGTCATCGGTAGAGTCGGAGTCTGGAGCATCGAGAAGTAGTAGTATGATGGGTGTATGTGAGGTCGTCTGTCTCTAGGGTCGTAACGTCGAGAAGCAGTTGCACAAGGCTCCGTTTCTGGGGTCTCCGTAGAGTCCAGGTACTCGGAAGCCGGCGTGGATGCAACAAGGTCGAGAGTGGAGCGTAAATGGAGTCCAGGGAGTTCCTCGTAAGCACTCATGCTGGTGTTTACAGAGGAAGCGTACGCTCAGGCAACCGAGTCTAGCCCAAACGGGAATGCTGATGAAGGCGTCGTTCCTTGTGCCGGTGTAGTCAGACCGGGTGGTGGTGGTGTCACACCGGGCGGTAGAGCGGTGGAACTCCCTGTCGGCATCTTACCCTCAGCCAAGCTCATCATACACAGATCCTCAGGGAGGAAATCTATGTTGGCGTCCGGCTGAGAGGCGCCAGATCGGGGAATCCCACCGTCCTCCGCGAGGTGATGACGACGGTTGCGCTGGGCTCGCCGTCGCCTGGCGGCGCGTGCCTGACGAGAGCGACGATACCGGCGCAGGCCCCCCAGGTTGAGAGAGCTCGTGGTCCCCGTCGGTCGAGTGCCTAGGCAGGAGGAGGACCATGTCGTAGCCGTGGCCAAGCGATATAAACTCCAAGCTCCCAAACCAGATCACCGTGGCCAACGGGAACGGACGTTCGGGGTCAGCCATCCAGAAAAATGGCGGGAAACGATGTTGGCACGCAGCGTCCCCTATCTGGCGCGCCAACTGTCGGCGTTCGGTCCCGCGGGGGTCCTAAGCCAACGAGTGAGTGCTGCGTGTCCCTAATCTGGATGGTGATGCAAGGAGAATACACGAGGATTTATCATGGTTCGGGCAAGATAAGGCCTTACGTCCAGCGGGGAGGGAGGAGTATTGTATTTTCTTGCACCGAAGTGCTTACGTAGGGGTTACAAGTTGTGAGAGAGAGAACCGAGCCCAGGTCTCAAAGGGAAAGTGAGAGTATAAGGAGATTGCTTGAGATATTGATCTGTGGGTGGTGTGCCTTTTCTCGTTTGAGCATGGCTTCTGGCTTGCGTCTTGCCTTGTCCGTTCGTTTTTCGCCTCTCTCTTGTAGATCCCTGGCCTGCCCTTTTATAGGGTAAGAGGAGGCCGGGACGCCGAGTGCCTTGAGGTGAAGTTTTGTCGATCCCTGTGGAGGTGGCTGTAGCGACGTGTCTGAGGAATGGCCGGCCATCCCTGGACACCATGGTGACGTAGGGGATGAGACGGTGAAAAGACCATGAGTCCTGTGCCACGTCGGCCTTTCCTCCGTGCTGACCGGTCGGTGGGTCGAGGCTAGGTCGAGGTCGGGTCGAGGTCGGGCGGATAAGGCCGAATCCCCGAGATCGTGGGATACAGACCTTGTTGTATTCACCCTCGAGGGTGACCAGTAGCAAAATAGTGTGCGGTATGGTGTGTATAGTGACAGGTTTTCACCTCCCATCCCGGGATGGGTGGTAAAAAGTGAGACCTGACACCGGCATTGCTTCCACGTTGGTCACGGCTGTAGCCATGACGGTAGGAGATAGTAGGTAGTCGTATTAAATACTCTGACTTTTGTCTTAGAGTAGGTGGATAGAATGGGTCGAGTGTTCTGACCTGAGGTCGTGCGAGTCGGAGATTGCCGATAGTCGAGGTGCCTTGTCGAGCGAGCTTCGTACGAGTCGGGACGCGGTCGAGGTGTCCCATCGAGGGTGCCTCGTACGAGTCGGAACGTAGTCGAGGCGTGCCGTCGAGCTGACCTCGTGCGAGTCGGAACGCAGTCGAGGTGTCTTGTGCGCTATCTTTGGCTTTGTTCCGTTTGTGGGTAGCGTTTTGTTTTTCTTAATCGTTGGTTGTGGGTACCCCTAGTTTCAAGTATCCGACAACACTCTTAGCGTGGGAAGGCGGATAGCGCAACGTGTAGCGTTCCTCGGTGCAGTGATTTTTTACGCTATACAATCCTCTATACGTTTACCGGATGCATTTGTCGTATCCTGTGCAGATAGTCTAAGCAGCCAGAATAGCGAAAGGCAGTCGGCAGAGCCGGATGCACGAGATCAGCGGATGAAGTCTGAACGAAACCGTGGGTGAGGTGGTAAACAGCGGACGCTGCTAGGCTGCGCAGGCGCCCCCGCTGCTCCAAAGGGCACGTTTTGGTCTGAAGCCTGAACAATTTACAGTGCGGTTCTGGAAATTCAGAGCCAGGCTGTGTTTAGTTGAGAAAATTTGGGTGAAAAGTTACTGTAGCACTTTTCGTTGTTATTTGGTAAAATTTGTCCAACCATAGATTAATTAGACTCAAAAGATTCGTTTCGAACTTTACAGACAAACTATGCAATTAGTTATTTTTTTACCTACATTTAATGCTTCATGCATGCGTCTAAAGATTCGATGTGACAGGTGGAAGAGGAAATATTTTGGGTATGCATGGCAAGTGAACGCGGCCCCAATGTTTTGCTAAACGCTAAACAATTTACTGTTTAACCACTGTTTGAACTAAACCTCCATTTAAACGGGATAAACAGCCAAATAAATAGAAATGGTGTAAGCATTTAAACGATTGTTAAGACAGACAAAATGTCCATTTAAACAGAATAAACGGCCAAATAAACTGGTGTAATCGTCTAAATGATTGCTAAGACGAAGAGTGTTGAGATTAGACAACCAAGCAGGCAGTGTGCCATCGAAGATACCAATTTCATTTGGCTCGTCAAGCAGCGCGTTTTGTTCTTTGTTGTATGATGACAGTGTATGGGTTATGGCCAATTGGCCCTTTCTATTTATCTACGTACTCTACATAAAATCTGGCAGAACCTGGGTGAAGTCAATTGGCCCCGAAGTCAAGTGGTCTCCGACACCCGGCGCTCGTGGGCGGCAGCGATCTCCTACGAGACAAGAGCAAGCTGCACAGGGTTAGTCTCTGAACTCACTCTGGAGCTGAACTGAACCACTCTATGTGTTGATCGATCGATCGCTGGAATCCTTGCCTTGACGTCTCCGTCCGTGCACAGAACACACCGCGACGTGACGGCGGTGCCGCCGCCCAAAGCCCAGCCGACCTCGCACAGGAACTCGCCGTCGCCGAACTCCTTGAACGCGCTCCACAGCTGCTTCGGCAGCGTCACGACGCCCTCCGCGTCCCTCACCAGCTTCCTCGGCTCGTCAGGCGACAGCTCCGCAAACTTTCCCTGCGCACCACTCATCATCCACTCGTCAGTGAAATTCTAGCTCACCAACGCGCTGATCAATCATCGGCGAGAGCTCTACTCTGCTCACCGTCTCGGGGTCCAGCTCGCCGGAGAACCTCGCGGCGGCGGCGTCCGTGGTCTCCCACTGCCCGATCACCTCGGCGACGTCGAGCTTCTCCCCCGCCGCGAACGCGGTCTCCCCGACGGCGCAGCCGCCGAGCTGCTCACCGTCGCGGAACGGGCCGTACCACTGCTCGGCGAAGACCTTGACCCCGCGGAGCCGCGCCTCCCTGCCCAGCGCCACAGTCTGCACCACCCGGACCCTGCCGGCCTCCTCGGCGGGCGCGTCCGGGCGCACGACGCAGTGCTCCACCTCGAGCACGGGCGCGGGGCCCCTGGGCCACGCGGCGACGTAGGACCCCGCGGCGGCGTACGCGAAGGCGGCGGCGGACGCGGCGTGGCGCTGGTGGGAGGTGTGCACGGTGGCGGCGTCGGCGTCGCACCCCACCGTGGGGAGCAGGCGGACCAGGCGGTACTGCAGCGCGCACGGCGCGGCCGGGTCCGCTAGCGTGGGGCACTGCGTCTGCCAGTCCACCACCTGCACGCCCCACTCCCGGTACGCCTCCGGGACCACGTTCTCCGGCAGCTCCACGGGGTCGCCGGACGACGTGAAGTCCGCGGCGAAGCCGTCCCACTCGCCGGACACCCGCGCCGCGAACTCTGCCCACTTGCTGTTATCTGCTCGCCCGCGCGTGGGTTGTTCTTGTTCACCATCCATGCATCAAGTTAGTTACATATAGAGGCTCAAAATTTTTGGCAAAACGCTACTGTAGCAGTTTCGTTGTTATTTGGTAAATATCGTCCAATCATAGTCTAATTAGGCTTAAAAGATTTGTCTCGTCCATTTCGTCTAAACTGTGTAATTAGTTTTATTTTTTATCTATATTTAATGTTTCATGCATACATTTAAAGATTCGACGTGACGGAAAATCTGAAAATTTTGGCAAAATTTTTAGCATCTAAACGGTGCCATATCCGGCAGAATCTATCTTTCGCATTGGAGGGTGTGCCGTTATGGCAGTGATGTTTTACTCTGCTTTTCTTTAGGTGCAATGTGTTCTTGCGTGTGGACTAGCATCATCTTACGAATAAAAAAGCATGCGGACAGAACATTCGATGAACCTGGCGGCAAGCCGGCGGTCGTCGCAGCGTCGGTGGCAACGGTGCTGGAGGTCTCGGGAGAGACGACTCGCAGCCCCGTTCTCGCGGGCCGCCTCCGTGATCGAATCCCGGAGCAAGACGGCGATGGCGATAAGGACGGCGGGAGGACGGCGCGGTGGTGGTGGGCGTCGGGGAGGGGCAGCGGGAGGGGACGGGGTTGCGCAGAGAGAAGCGGCATTATTGGAGAGCGGGCCTTGGCTTTTCTACGGTCTTGGGATCTTGGCTTCGATTCCTTTCCTCTTCTGGTGGCGGCGTGGCGCGTA
Source organism: Saccharum hybrid cultivar R570 (assembly GCA_038087645.1). Taxonomy (NCBI): domain Eukaryota; kingdom Viridiplantae; phylum Streptophyta; class Magnoliopsida; order Poales; family Poaceae; genus Saccharum; species Saccharum hybrid cultivar. The sequence continues at coordinate 35,109,456 of JAQSUU010000012.1, read as the reverse complement.
CGAATTACACAATCCAAACTCAGGTAGCTGTGTCGCTCTCCTGTATGTGAAGGCGGATAGAGATAAAACATGTGTGGGCGTGGTTGGCACCGAGCTAGTGGTCACCGCGAATTGGGCCTCGCTTTGATGCGCTCGGAGGCCACTGAGCTTATCGCCGCTGGCCGCTCCAGATGCCCCAAGGTGCTCTGCTCACGTCCATGTCCGCTCCGGCCCCGGCCCCGACCCCCATCCCGCTGACCTCCATCGCCGAGCTGCGGCAACACCACTCGCAGCTCATCCGTCTCGGCGTCGCCTCCCACCCGGCCCACGCGCGCCGCCTCCTCTCCTTTCTCGCCCGCGACCCCGACTCCCACTTCCCGTACGCGAGCCGCCTCCTTGCGCACCACCCGGCCCCGCACCCGGCGCTCTTCAACCCGCTCTTCTCCGCGCTCCCGACGCGCCACGCCGCGCGGCTGCTGGCCCTCATGCTCTCCCTGCCCCTGCACCCGGACCACTTCACCTTCCCGCGCATCCTCCCGGGCGCCCAGCCGCTCCACCTGGTCGCCCAGCTCCACGCGCTGCTCCTCAAGCTCGGCTTCCACGCCCACACGCAGTCGCTCAACGCGCTGCTCGCCGCCTACCTCGCCAACGCCAGACCCGACCTCGCCTCCCGCGTCTTCCGCGGCGGCGGGTGCGCTCTCGACGTTGTGTCGTGGACCACCATGGTCGGTGGGCTCGTCAAGCTGGGGCTGGTCGACGACGCGAGGGAGCTGTTCGACGGGATGCCGGAGCGGAACCTCGTGTCGTGGAACGCGATGATGTCCGGGTACGTCAAGGCCGGGAGGTTCCTGGACGCGCTGGAGGTGTTCGACGAGATGAGGGCGCGCGGGGTGGACGGGAACGCCTTCGTCGCGGCTACTGCGGTGGTGGCGTGCACGGGCGCCGGCGCGCTGGCGCGCGGGAGGGAGGTGCACCGGTGGGTGGAGCGGAGCGGGATCGAGATGGACGACAAGCTGGCCACCGCGGTGATCGACATGTACTGCAAGTGCGGCTGCGTGGAGGAGGCGTGGCGTGTGTTCGAGGCGCTCCCGGCCAAGGGGCTCACGTCGTGGAACTGCATGATCGGCGGGTTCGCGGTGCACGGGCGGGGCGAGGACGCTCTGAAGCTGTTCGGACGGATGGAGAGGGAAGGCGTGGTGCCGGACGACGTCACGCTGGTGAACGTGCTCACTGCCTGTGCGCACGCCGGGATGGTCAGCGAGGGTCGCCACTACTTCAACTACATTTCTCAGAGATACGGCATTGAGCCCAAGATGGAGCACTACGGCTGCATGGTCGACTTGTACGGAAGAGCAGGGCAGCTGGACGAAGCCAAGAGGGTTATCCAAGACATGCCGATGTTGCCAGACGTCGGCGTCCTCGGTGCGCTCTTCGGCGCGTCCAAGATACACGGCGACGTCGATCTGGGCGAGGCGATTGGGTGGTGCGTCATTGAGCTGGATCCCAGCAACAGCGGGCGCTATGTGCTGCTGGCGAACCTCCTCGCCACGGCCGGCCGGTGGGAGGACGTGGCCAGGGTCCGGCGGCTGATGGACGAGCGGAATGTGAGCAAGGAAGCCGGGCAGTCAGTGATCGAGGTCCAAGGTGAGGTCTGCGAGTTCCAGTGCGGTGGCCTCTGCCACCCCCAGGCGGAGGAGGTGTACGCCATGGCCAGGGACATGATGAGTAAGATCAGAGCAGAGGGCTATGTGCCCGATACACGGGACGTGCTGCACGCCATTGCAGAGGAGGATAAGGAGACGCCATTGTTTTACCACAGTGAGAAGCTGGCCATCGCCTTCGGGCTCCTGCACACCAGGTCCGGCGACACGATACGGATCACCAAGAATTTGAGAGTCTGTAGAGATTGCCATGAAGCCACCAAGTTCGTGTCGCGCGTCTTTGATCGCGAGATTGTGGTCAGGGACAGGAACCGGTTCCACCATTTCAAGGATGGGCTGTGCTCGTGTAAAGATTATTGGTAAAATCCATTGATCATTATAACGTTATACTCAAATCCATTAGCTCCGAAAAATACTTGGAAATAAAAATTTTAGTACGTGACCATGGGCAAATGGTAACAAGGTTTATGCGAAACTAACGAAAGGAATCATGCATAATCAGACATCAAAAAAGCCTCTATCAGCCGAATCGTCACAGATAACACAACTTAAAACTGAATTATGACCAGAAATAAATATAATTAGTAAATTCTTTTGGTTTTTGTTATTTGTCTATCAACTGTTTTTTTTTGAGTTGGATCTGTCAGATTTAGGGTCGTTGGATGTGTTTGTAGATTCGTGCGGGCGTTTTGAGGTGCAAACGGCTTACAGTAGATTCTTAAACCGGCGACCCGCTCACCCGCTTTTTTTTTTAAAAAATCCGCGGCCATCGTTTTTCTCTTTTCTTATCCTCCTCCGCTTCCCTTTTTTTTTTCCCCAAAACCGCACAGCCTCTCCGTCTCCGCCGCGGGGTCACGCGGGGGCGGTGGTGTGGAGCGTGCTTCTGCCGCCGGCCGCCGTGGGACTTCCTCCGTCGTGTTCGCGCGGGCGGTGGCCGGCCGGCGAGCCTTCGGCGCCGCTTTCACCAGTGGCGACGGCCAGAGGACCTCCGCGCGCGGGTCACGCGAGCTCGCGCCCCCAGTTCCCCCTGTGCTCAGGACGTTAAGCACCCCGGCTTTTCCCCTCGCCCGTGCTGAAGGTCCCCGCGAGCTCAAGTCGTGCGCGCTGTTCATCGACTGGAGCAGTCCAATTTGTAAGCGCATTGCCGCTGATTTGGGCTTTTTTTTTGTTTCGCTCCTGTTGTTTGTCTGTAGATGATGACTTTTGGTAGGCGTCCCCTGTAAATTGATGGTGTAAACTGGTTTGATTTCATGTTGTTTTGCGCGCTATAGTCTTGTATCTATCTAATTTTGTAGAAATTTACTATGTTCTGTACGCTATAGTGAGTGTGTTCTAGCTGCTGAGATTCGTTGACGTTCTAGCTGTTGTTCTTAGATACAAATGTTGTTTTCTGCAGCAGATGATTTTTAGTTTCCATACCTGGGGGCTTTAATGCTGTGCCCTGTGTGTAACTACATATTTTCTTTTTTTAGTATGGTAATAAGTCGTGGCCTCTAATTTTGCTGTCAAATCCTTTTTTGCAGTTCGGTTTTGAGGTTAAGGAGCTGATATGAAACAGAAAATGACCTATTCGAAGCCACAGTTTCATCGAGTCAATTCGTGTGCTTTGCTTTGGCTAGTTGGCTTGCTCGGTAATCTTTTGCACTAGCTTGTGTACATGTGTGAATAAAAAGGCATATCAAGTTCTCTGAAATAGTTGATTGTCTAGAATGCTTGCACTACTCCAAATATTTGTTTAGCAGTGTATTTTTTTCAGCTGATTCTTTGCATTTCTCAGAACTTTTTTCTGATTTAAACCAGGGGTCATTGAACAGAATTGAATGTGTGTTTTGCAATGGCAGGCTGTATGATTTTATGATCCAGTAGCTAGCACTATCACTTTTTTAAAAGGGTTTTTACTTTCGTTTTTGCTGGTATGCAAGTGACTGTGTTTTTTATTTCCTGATCCCTTTAATGTAGTTGCAGCTAGCACTAGCGAACTTAATTTCACCTGCACACATGTAGAGATTATTCTTTGTTTTGTTTGTCTCCTCTAAAGAGACTAGTCAGGTCGGGGTGCTTCGTGCTTGCCAGTGACGTCTGAGTTTGTCACACGCTTCCTGGAGGCCTCTCCCTACTGCGAGCCCTGTTTTTTGTTCGTGTGTCTTGTGGTCCTCAGCCACCTCTCCTGCACCACAGCAACCATGATTGTGTTGTTTGGAGAATTTCTGAGTTTCTTTTGGATGGCTAACTGTTGTGCTACATGAGGTTTTGAGTGCAATGCCCCACTGATTTTAATTCCTGGAGCAACATGGCCTAAGAATGTTCTACTGTTCTATACTCCTATGCGATGGTAATGTTGTAACAGGCTTGCACGTCGCTTGAAATGGGCAGTGGTGCTTCTAGATGCTTCTGTGATGGGTGTATTACGAGCCTTGCAAGAAACTGCTCTAGTTCCATACCTAATAATTAGCTCTGTACCAATATATTGGGTCCTTTTGTTTTATGGTTGTATCATTGCATCCCTTGTCTCATCCTCAATATGAATGTGGTTATGCTCTTGTTAACTAGGATTTTTTATTTATTTGCTATTGTAGTACACTCAATGATTTGTTGTGCCTCAATATTTTGGGGCTGTTTGGTTAGATGCAATCCAAACAGCCCCTTAGTTTCTATTTTTTTGTATTTTTATTTGAACTCTATTGAATCTCTTTTTTTAGCAAACCGTCATGTGAAGAAGGGGTTTGCTAGTGTTTGAGTGTCTCTCTCTCTATGTGTGTGTGTGTGTTTATGATTTTTTTAGCTGCTGCTGATAAAGTTGTAGGAGCTGGTAGAGCAACTGCTGTTGATGCAATAGTTGGAAAGTTGTTGCTGCTGGTCGGTTCCTAGTTCAGGTACCCTTAGTATGTTTGCTTGGTTCCGTTATTGATGTGGTGATTATTTCATTTGTGATGGAGTAGAAGGTGGAGTTGATTTTTTTCAGCTCTAATGTTTAGGGTTTTAATTGTGAATTTAGTTGATTTGAATTTTGTATGGAGGGTGTGTTTTGTCCTTCTGTCTGTCACTTAAATTGGTGGGCTTTCTTGTTTGTGTGTACATGTGTTTTTTGCTAGCTAGGGTGTTGGGAGCTTTGTCTCCTTCCTGCATGTGAAGTTTTGTAGCTGTATGAGTTGTAGCTGTTAGAGATATGTGTGTACTTTATATTTTCATATTGCACAAGGGTGCTTCTGCATATTGTACATGTACATATGGTGGCCTTTAGCCCCTTTCTGTAAATCAAGCTCCATTCTATCATGGTACCAGAGCCCAGGTTCTAGGATTAGGTTTACCTCGCTGGTACGCATAGCCGCCGCCGTGCTTGTCTGCCATGGCCGCCGCCATGCTCGCCTGCTCCGCGTAGCCGCCGTCGTGCTCGTTTGCGCGGCCTCCTGCGCGTTCGCCGCCGGGGCACCTGGAGGGCCTCTGCTCCTGCTTGACTTTTCCGCCCGCTCGCGCGTCGTCCGCGCCGCTTCGTGCGCACCGTCCGCGCCGCCTCGTGCGGTCCCGCGCGGCTTCCTGCCCGTGCGACGCGCGGCCACCTCCTCTTCTCTGCTCTCCTCCCGCGCGGCCACCTCCTCTCATCTGCTCTCTCCTCCTATGTTTCCCCCTCCTCTGTTTTCATCCGAGCCCCGTTCGAGTTGGTCAACGTCGGAACTTCCGGTGCACGTCAGGACTTCTGGTGGTCGGGACTCCCGACATACGTCGGGACTTCCGACGAGCACGCCCACCTGCGACGTGCGTGTGCCACCCCGCACTGCTGTGCTCCGCTCCGCTCTGCGCACGGCTCGGCTCTACTTTGCTCTGCTCTATTTTCTTGTGAGTTGCTCTGTTTTTCTTCTCCATGGCATCTCCTTCTGTTCCTCCTTCTGGTGGTGCTCAAATCCCACGTTGTCCAGTGATTTTTTATGGCACCAATTATCATGAGTGGGTCCCACATATGCGGTGACATATGCGTGGTCTCCGGCTTTGGGAGTTTCTCAGTGGTGAGCTACCTTGTCCAGTCTTGCCTAATCGTCCAGTGCAACCGGTGATTCCTCCAGGAACATCAGAAGATGAACAAAAGAAGTTGCGCGAAGCTTATGACGATGATATGACCTCTTATATGTCCCATTTTCGAGCATATCGGACTTGGTTAGATGAAGATGCTCGTGCTGGGGCTGTTCTTGTTGCTAGTATGGAAAAGCATCTGGCTGGAGAGGTTATTCAGTTTGATCATGCTGCTCAGATGTGGGCCTTTCTTCGCCAGCACTATGAGCCCTCTGGTCAGTCCACTTATATTGCCGCCTTACGTCAAGAGCAGTTGTTACAGCAGGGTGACAGTTCAGTTGAGGATTTCTTCCGATAGCTATCTGCAGTATGGCGTGAGCTTGACACTCTTAGTCCTCAATTGTCTCCGGACACTTGTGACTCCTGCAAGAAGCAACAGAGCCACCTTGAGCTTCGTCGCACCTATGACTTCCTGACTCGTCTGCGTGCCGAGTTTGAGCCTCTTCGTGCTCAGTTACTTGCTCATGAGCCGTGTGTGTCGTTGATGGAGGCTCTTGCTGCTGTTCGTAATGAGGAGACTCGCCTTCGTTCTGATGGTCTAATTCAGTCGACATCCTCCTCAGTTCTGGCAGCTCGGTCTGGAATTTTTGGTTTTTCTCCCAAAGTGCCTGCTTCAGCAACCTCTGGTGGCTCTGGGACTCGCAGTTCAAGTGGCCTTCATTGTAATCACTGTAACAGAGATGGACATGACGAAGACCATTGTTACAAGAAGAAGCACAGGCTCAGTCTCACCGAGGCGGGCGTCCCTCGCAGGCTCAGTCTCAGCATACTAATGCACAGCAGGAGATCCTCATGTTACTTCGTCGTCTTGCTGTCCCTGCACCTACCGGAGTTGCTGGTTCTGTCACTGCTGGAGCTGCAGCTTCTGTCACTGCTCAGTCTCCTAACCCAGCACTCTCTGCTGCTACTTCTCAGTCTTATATCGAGAGACCACCATCCACTTCAGGTATCTTGCCATGGATTCTTGACTCTGGTGCTTCTTTTCATATGACGCCTGATCGTACCCGTCTTTCTTCTATTTGCTCTCCTTCCATTCCTCTCACTGTTCAAACTGCTGATGGCTCACCTTTTTCAGTTGTTGGTCGTGGCACTCTTTCATCTTCTTCATTTCATGTTCCCAGTGTTTCTTATGTTCCTAACTTGACCATGCAACTTATTTCTGCTAGCCAGCTCACCGATCATGGTTGTCGTGTTATTTTTGATTCTGACTCTTGTCGTGTTTAGGATCTCAGCACGGGTCTCCTAGTTGGTACTGGCCCTCGCTGCCGTGATTCTCAGCATCTTTGGGAGCTCGATTGGCTTCGTCTTCCTTCCGCTGCCTCTGTCAATCTTGTGGGCTCTGCTTCTTCAGCACGGCTTCTTCCTCTTTTGCTCAGTGGCATCATCGCTTGGGACATCTATGTGGTTCCCGGTTGTCCGCCCTTGTTCGTCGTGGTGTTCTAGAAAATGTCACTGGTGATGTTTCATTAGATCTGTGTCAGGGTTGTAAGCTTGGCAAACAGATTCAGCTTCCATATCCCTCTAGTGGGTCTGTGTCACGACGTCCTTTTGACTTTGTTCATTCAGATGTATAGGGTCCTGCACCTTTTGTTTCAAAAGAAGGTCATCAATATTATGTCATATTTATCGATGACTTCTCTCGCTTCACATGGGTGTATTTCATGAAACATCGTAATGAGGTGTTATCTATATATAAGACATTTGCTCGGATGATTCGCACTCATTTTGATACTTCTATTCGTGTTTTTCGTGCTGACTCTGCTGGAGAGTATCTTTCGGGTGCTCTTCGCCAATTTCTTTCTGAGCAGGGGACACTTTCACAATTTTCTTGTCCTGGTGCGCATGCTCAGAATGGTGTTGTTGAGCGCAAACATCGCCACCTTCTTGAAACTGCCCGTGCTCTTATGATTGCTTCCTCAGTCCCACCTCATTTCTGGGCTGAAGCAATCTCCACTGCCACCTATTTAACTAACATTCAGCCCTCATCCGCTCTTAAAGGTGGCATCCCCTATGAGCGCCTTCTTGGACATCCACCTAATTACTCCAGTCTTCGCCTTTTTGGATGTTTGTGCTATGTTCTTCTTGCTCCCCGTGAACGCACTAAACTGACCTCTCAATCTGTTGAGTGTGTTTTCTTAGGCTATAGTGCCGAGCACAAGGGCTATCGTTGTTGGGATCTGGTTGCTCGTCGTATGCGGATCTCTCGGGATGTTACTTTTGATGAGTCTCGCTCCTTTTATCCTCGACCCTCCTCTGATGTTTCTCCTCAGGCTATTGTTGAGCCTCTGTCCTTCTTGACTTTTCCTGATACACCTATCTCCACTATGCTTCTTCCTCCACCATCTTCATCATCTCCACCTCCTTCACCATCTCCCCCGCTACCCTCTGAGCCGCCTTCACATGCTCCTAGGTCCATTTATGATTTCAAACCTCCTGTGATTCACACCTACAGTCATCGTCTCCAGGATCCCTCACCTCCTGTTGAGTCGTCTTCTGATGTTTCATCTCCTATTGAAACATCCTCGGTTGAGGATTCTTTCTCTCAGCCCTCCTCATGTTATAATCTTCACGATCGTGGCTCGCTGAAACTTGTCGATCGGTATGGTTTTGCTGGCACCATCCTTTCTGAGCCGACCACCTACCATGATGCCCTTTGTCATCCAGAATGGCAACATGCCATGGCTGAGGAGATCGCTGCTCTCGAGCGCACAGGCACTTGGGACCTTGTTCCTCTCCCTTCTCATGCTCGTCCTATCACATGCAAGTGGGTCTATAAGATCAAGACTCGCTTCGATGGCTCTCTCGAGCGTTACAAGGCCCGTCTTGTTGCTCGTGGTTTTCAACAAGAGCATGGCCATGACTATGATGAGACTTTTGCTCCTGTGGCACACATGACCACTGTTCGCACTCTCCTTGCTGTGGCCTCTGTTCGTGCTTGGTCCATTTCTCAACTTGATGTCAAAAATGCCTTCCTTAATGGTGAACTCCGTGAGGAGGTCTACATGCGACCACATCCTGGGTATCTTGTTCCTGATGGCATGGTTTGTCGTCTTCATCGCTCTCTTTATGGTCTAAAACAAGCCCTTCGTGCTTGGTTTCAGCGCTTTGCCTCTGTGATCACTGCTGTTGGTTTTTCTCAGAGCGATCATGACCCCGCCTTGTTTATTCACACCTCACCTCGTGGTCGCACTCTTCTTCTTTATGTTGATGACATGCTTATCACTGGCGATGATTCTGAGTATATTGCCTTTGTCAAGGCACATCTCAGTGACCAATTCCTTATGTCCGATCTTGGTCCTCTTAGTTACTTTCTTGGGATTGAGGTCTCTTCCACCTCTGATGGCATTTATTTGTCTCAAGAAAAGTACATTCAAGATCTTGCTCGCTCCTCCCTCACTGATCATCGCACTGTCGAAACTCCCATGGAGCTCAATCTTTAGCTTCGTGCCACTGATGGTGAACCTCTCCCTGATCCCACTCGGTATAGTCATATTGTTGGGAGCCTTGTCTATTTGGGTGTAACCCGTCCTGACATTTCTTATGCTATTCACATTCTTAGCCAATTTGTTACTGCTCCCACCCAAATTCACTATAGCCATCTTCGGGTTTTGCGTTAACTTCGTGGGACCATTTCTCGTCGTCTATTCTTCCCGCGCTCTAGCTCTCTTCACCTCCAAGCCTACTCTGATGCTACTTGGGCTAGCGACCCCTCTGAACGTCACTCTCTCTCTGCCTACTGTATTTTCCTTGGTGGTTCTCTCATTGCTTGGAAGACTAAGAAACAGACCGCGGTATCTCGTTCGAGTGCAGAGGCGGAGTTGCGAGCTATGGCTCTTGCTACAGCAGAGGTTACTTTGCTCCGATGGTTACTAGAGGATTTTGGTGTTTCTGTTTCTATGCCCACTCCACTTTTGTCGGACAGTACCAGTGCCATCAACATAGCTCGTGATCCGGTGAAGCATGAGCTCACCAAGCATATTGGAGTTGATGCATATTACACTCGGGCTCAAGTCCAAGATGATGTGATTGCTCTTCGCTATGTGCCCTCAGAGCTTCAGTTGGCTGATTTCCTCACCAAAGCACAAACAAGGGCTCAACATCGTTTCTTTCTCTCCAAACTCAATTTTTGTGATCCACCCTGAGTTTGAGGGGGTGTTAGAGATATGTGTGTACTTTATATTTTCATATTGCACAAGGGTGCTTCTGCATATTGTACATGTACATATGGTTATTCTATCAGTAGCTGTAGGTTTTTTTTCTGTCATCTTCAGTGTGTGGACTGCTTTGTTATCATTTTTTGGTCATGCTTTTTTTTGCTTACTTTTTTTCTCATTTTGCAGGGTCTTCATCCATTGATACTGTCACTTCATTCTAAAAGATGAGCTTAAGGTGATTATTACATGCCTATCTTTGCATTAAGATTTCTGTAGTTGAGAGTAGTATTCTGTAGCTTAAGGTTAGCTGTATGAGTTGTATCTGTAGTTTTTTTTGCTGTTATCTTCACGGTGTGGACTGCTCTGTTGTTGTATTTGAGGCATTGGATGTGTTTGTTGCTGATGACCTGCAAGCGTTACAGATTGATTTATGTCTGTGCTTTGCATTGTTTTCTGCCACTATCCTTCAGTGTGAGTGTGTAAGTTTTGCTGATGTCTTTGAAGGTGGTTTTTTTTAAGCTGCAGTTCTTTTTTTCTTTTGCCTTCTAAGTGTGTCTGTGTTGTGTGTGTTCTTTGTGTGCGTGGGTGCATGTGTGTCTTTTTGCGTGTGTTACTTTTTTTTATTTTCCTTTTTCTTTTTCTTTTGGCATTAGTTGTATTTGTCAGAGTTGATTTATGTTTATCTGTCTCTGATGCTTCCTGCTTGATGCTACTTTTGTTGCCGTTGTTTCTGTGTGTGTTTTTTTGTTTGCCTTTTTTTTAGTTCATGTCGATGGATCTGTTACATGAAGTGTTAGTTTTTTCGAGAATGGTACCAAAATCTCGAGGTTTTCTACAATCTTCCATAGAATAAGTGATTTGTCATCTTGTAATTTGTACCTATACTAACAATCTATTGGGTTGATGAGAATGTCACCTGGTTGGTGGAAAACATTGACTTTCAGTTAAGGAAGGAGTATATTGTTGTTAGCTTCTTTTCCTGACTTAGGCCATCTGAATTGGATTCACGAGCACATCAATTGACTTCGAATTCACCCAGTAATTCTTTTTAGTCTAGTGTTTGGATTTTAATTGTGTTGCAACTTTGATGCAAAGGTTGAATACTTGGATGCCATCTGACAAAGTGTTTGGTCTAGTTGATACATGTTACATATACCACCTTATAAACAATTAGTGTCTGTGAAACTAGCATAGATGCTCTGAGCAATTAACTTTACAAGTTATGTCTGTTGTTCATTGCTACACCTGACAAATGCTATGTACATTTTCTTCTGGCAGGGGTGCTTTGAGATAATCTCGCTATTTGGTTTTTCCTGCTTGCGAAGGATGGTGATACTCGCAGTAGGACTGGTGGCTTGAGTGTCGCACTTGCAGGATCTGATGACCGAGTTCTTGGAGGGTGTGTTGCTAGATGCTTATGGCTGCAACTCCTGTTCAGGTCCGATACATGTGGATTTTCTTCCTCACCCCAGCTCACTTGGTATTTCTGCCCGTGTCTGATTGGCCATCAGGTTGTGGTGGCTAGTTTTATCGCAGATGGAAAGAAATCAAAGACAACTGAAGCACAAAAGGTTGAACCGATGGCTGCTCCTCCACCACAGATGGCTACCTTTGTGCCAGCTCCGGTGGCCACCAGCCCTCCATCGGAGGGATCATCCAGTGCATCATCTGATGACTCTGGCAACCCAGTCAACCACAGTGCAATGCTCTGGTGCTGGTTTAGAAGTACGTGGCTAAGGCCAATCAGGAAGGTTCAGAAGTACGTGGTTAAGGCCAAGCAGCCATCCCCCTGATGCTTGCTTTTTTGTCATGTGCTTTTCGTATTGGATGTTCTTTTAACGGGTTTGGCTTGGTAACCTGTTATGTGTTTCCTTGCCTGTTATCATAATATGACAGATTGTTACTCAACAAATCTGTCAGTTTTTTTAGTTGTGCTTTTTTCTCGTTAGTAAAAAAAGCTGACAGAACTGTATTTGAAAAATCTGTTGACAGACAGTTAAAGGCTCCCAATTCTTTTTGCTGAACCAAACTTTGGAAGTAGGAACTGGTCAAAGTTTGGTTCGGATGAATTTAGAGTTGGGCGGTGAAAATCCCAACAAAGAAATAACGGTCTAAGCCCGCCGTGGCCCAAAAAACACAGAGTAACGGCCCAAGCACAACCAGGCAGTAGGCAATGGGAGATCGGGGTGAGCATGGAGCTACGCAGTGAGCCAGTGACACCTCACGGAGCCGCCGAGGCGCAGGCAGGAGGCAGCAGCACCCGCCGCTCGTCCGCTCTCCTTTCAGATGGAAGGGAGTAAGGGACGAATGCAATGCCGACACAATTGAGGTCAGATTAGTGCATATTTAAAACGTCATCACCATTGCACTGACATAGTTCCTAGACACTTCAATTCCATAATCCACGTGATGTTATAGACTACAGATATCAACAGCACTAGTAAATCTTTCTTAAACACGGAAAGCAAGATCTTAGCATTTTCATTTTCCTCAATCCATTGGGTCACATGACATGAGGAGCTCCTTCTTTAAGCCACGGTTCTGCTTATCTTTCTTTAAGCTCCTCTCTTTAAGCCACGCTTCTGCTTATCTTTCTCTAAGCCACGCTTCGGCTTCGGCTTTTCCTGTCTCTCTGACGCTCTCCAGGGGGGGTATTAGCCTTAATAAGAGACATTCGAGAACTGCAATAGTAAGAAGTGAACATCAGCTGGTACAACAACTACTACCGAATTGAATAAGATTAAGGCTACCATGCTAAAAACATTACATACCTTGATCCATAAAGAGATCAAAAAGCTTGAACGACTCCAAATTTCCAAGAGGACCAACCAAAGCCTCCTTGGTTGGCGAACTGAAGGTTGGGGTTCTCCACGAGCATATTAATGAAAATCCATAGGTGCCTCTTGACTTCATGCTCTTCCTTGTTAGCCCTCCATCCTTTCTTGTTCAGGAAACTAGCAACATATTCGGTAATCTGGTTTGACACATAATCAACATGGGGTCCACCTACAAAAGTCGCAGCTTTGTTCACAAAGCTAACCTGCAACACCAAAAACATGTAAGACGCCAATGCCACAGAAAACATAGCGTAGCTAAGCTAGTTGGCAGTTGCACAGAAAACTAACTTCCGCTTAGGCTTTGCTTGGATGCTCATGTATCAACCTCAATCTATGTGTTGGGGGTGAGTTTGTGTGGAATTTAGTTTAAATTTCACACAAATCCACTCTAATACACATGGATTGAGTTGGATACATAGGCATCCAAACAAGCTCTTACCTGGTCAAACTCCCCTTCTGTTAGACTCACAACCACCTCCACCTGATCATCGAACTTCTCAATGATCCTATAAGAAAGGCGAGCGTGAATTGATAGAAACACAATTCGAAATTGCTAGACAACACACTCAAAATTGATGGTTTGTCTAAAACTATCATAAAACCTTGGGATTATTTCTGTTGAATCCCAGGTATTGGACAACAACGCAGCATCAAGATACATATTGACATAGGTTGGGAAGCCCAGGAACCTTGGCAACCTCTTTCCATTAAACGAAACCTGCAGGGTGGTTGGTGCTAGAATACCCACAATATCAACAACTCTTCTTCTCATGAGGGCAATGACATCATCATCAAGATGAGTCATGTTGAACTTGGCAATGTCGGGCTTGAAGGTGACCTTGGTCCAATTCGCCCCCTTCAAGGAAATTGTAACCTGGGGCTCGGACTTCTTCCCCATATTTTCAGAGAAAACCTGCATTAATATTGGGTTCAAACATCATGCTCCGTATCTGAACAATAAGGTGGATCTTAACAGGTAAATAACAATTAAATAATACTACCATAACATGGTTGATTCCAGATAATATCATACCATACTTTCAGATGGGAAAAATCTATATACAGCACCCTCAACTTTGGGCAGAATTTCCTTTGACACAATCAATTACGACACCCCAAACTATAACATAAGTTTGACACCCTAAACTATAGATGCTCTCCACAAGCAATGCCGTGCATCGAGCCAGGTTTGGTGCACTTCAGGGCCGTGGGCGGGGAGGGGTTGATGTGCCGATGAATCAGCTGGGGTGTTGGCATCAGCAGTGGCCCTCACGCAGTGCACGTGCTCACTACCCCCTGATGCGTGTGACTTCCTGTCTTGGTCTCAGCTATAGGTCCCCCGTTAGTGCACAAAAAAGACTCATCTCGGGCAAGGTCAGCTTGCCTTGAGCCTGGTTTTATCTTCAAACCGGTGGAATGCTAGCCACTGGACTACCTGGCAGTCGGCAGACGAGAATTACTCTCCATTTCAGAGGTAGCCCGGCCTGTAAAATACATATGCCGGTGGGTGCAGTGCAGGCTGTGCAGCTGTGGGTAAACAGATCTTTTCCAATACGGTAACGCTACCTGCCGTGCGTTTGATGGACTCCACAAATATTAGACGGTTTTTTCATCCCGTCACTTGCTCCCGTCCACGTGTATATTAAAAAAAACTTATCTCTTCGCTTCCTCCTCCCCATCCTTACCCTTCCGCGCTCCTCACCCCCTGCCGCAATGGACCAATGCCCGGCTTCCCCCCCACCCCGGTGTCCTCACCGGGAGCCTCAATGCCCGCAGATTCGGCGGCCCTCTCCCCCACCCCGGCGAGATCCATGGAGCACAAGCGAGATCCAATCGCCTCCGGCGAGATCCATAGAGGTGAGGCAGCGGTGTTGTAGGGGAGTGGGCGGGCTCTCCTCCACTTCGGTGCGGCACCCTCCCCACCGTGGCGGCACCCTGTCTCACCCCAGCGACCGAACTCCCCCTACCCCGACAGCCATGGCGCCCCCCATCCCCCACGGTCGTCGCCGAGCCAAGCCCAGTGCTGTTAGCGCTGGTGGTGATAGTGCTAGCGCGCACCGCTGGTGCTGGGTGGTTCTCACGCGTAGCTGCTTGCCGCCGGCTCCCACCCCATCAACCAGAATCGACCAACGTTTCAATTGTTTCAGACATTTCAGAGGCATGTTGCAATTATTTTATATGGATGTTGCAAAAGTAGATCGAAGGATGTTGCACATGTTACATATATCAGAAGTGTTTCAGAGGCCTGTTGCAAGCATTTGTTCATATGTTTCTAGACGTATGTTGCAAGCGTTTTGATCTAGATGTTGCATATGTTTTCACACATATGTTGCAACAGTATGCTCCAAATTGTTTCATACGTTTCAGTCTTCTGTTGCAGCAAGTGTTTTCATGTTGCAAGTTGCAAGTGTTCTATATAGAAGTTGCATATGTTTTCACAAATATGTTGCAAGTGTATGTTCTAAATGTTTCACATATTTTAGACGTATAATGCAAGTGTTTTATCTAGATGTTGCATATGTTGCAGTGGTTATATACATATGTTTCAAACGTATGTTTTAATTGTTTCAGTATGTTGCAACAGGTGCTGCTCCCCACGCGCTCTGACACGCGATGCACTAGGCATCCCTGCACCACCAGGAGTGGCCCCCCACGGTGGAGCATGCAGCCGACTCAACACATGTGCATGCGTTGTGCTCCCTCCCTCCCTCTCTCGCATTGGGGCACGCGTGTTGCTCTCTCTCTCTCGCATTAGGGCACGCGTTGTGATCCCTCTCTCTGGCATACAGCTAGGTCTCTCTCACATTGGGATACGCGTGCTGTGCACTCTCTCGCATTGGGGTACGCGTGTCGTGTTCCCTCTCTCTCGCATGTAGCTGGGTGCGTGTGGCGCAGCGGCAGGAGGATGCACGTGTTTTAAAAAAAGCAAGAGGAGGTGCGAGGCTCATCCGGGCGCAGCAGCATGCGCGGGCGCCCGGATGCGTGGGTCCGTCCGGTCGTCCGGACGCAAGCACACTACTCCAGCTGATAGATCTCAGTAGCGCATCCCCTTGATGCTAATATACCTATATGACGAATGCTGGACCAGTGACATACCCATCCTATACTACTCATAAAAACCAACTCGGCAATTTAGCTTTCTACGTAGGAGACCGCCGAATCATCTCACCTGCTTGTACTTCCTCTCACGGCGTCTGTCAGCGATCTCGACGACGAACTCCGTCGAGAATATGTTGGCAAGCTTGACGCCGTAGCTGCTCCTCCCACCGGCGGAGACCTCTTCCACGTTGGGGTGGCAGTTGCTGAGGTGGCCAAAGACCATCTCTGACACGTAGACGCCGCCCTCCTGGCTGTGGATCTGATCAATCGAGATCCTGTCCCGGTCTCCGTTGTAGAAGACGGAGATGCTGCACTGAGTGGCGTCGATCTCAACGATGAGGTGGTCCATGGTGGGGTCCTGCTGCTTGTTGTCGACGGCGTAGACGAGGACCTCATCGAAGATCTTGTAGAGGCCTGGTACGTAAGTGACCTCGCGGTGCTTCATCCAGGCGCCCTCGTAGACCCAGAGCTTCTGCGTACGCTTCTCAACCGAGCCGATGTAGACCTCCGGTTGCATGAGGATCTCCTCCCGCGGAGTCTTGCCGCCTCCGCTCAACAATGGGCTGAGCATGTCGCCTCCACTTGAGGTTGAACTGTCGCCGGAGGGCCTCGATTGAGGCTCGGTCTTCATGGCGGCGCGGCACGGCGGGCGCTAGGGTTTGGTTGGTAATTGGTATGGGACGCCCGTCAAGTAGGAGTGGCCGAGTGGGCATTCGGTTTCTGAAATGGCTCCTAGAGAATGGAACCGATCGGTTTAAAAAAATTATATACTTACATCGAATAAATGAATAATGCTGCTAGTTTAGTTTCGATGAATCTCGGAAATCCTACTCAATCATCTGAGAGTTCATGGGTAGTTCAGGGTTTTGATGAATCTGAAAAATCCACTTTCTCAATATGAGTAGTTTATGGGGGATGAACCGAGCTTTGCCGACATGCATTTCAGCCTTGGGAAGTGATGATTGGCAGTTGGGGGTAAGGAGTTGAGCATGGCACCATGGCGTATGGGCTCTTACGACAAATAGGCAGACAGAACAGACAAAGCCAATATTTGAGGCTGAGCCCAACAAACAGATTTCTTTAGTTTTATATCGTGACGTGACCACGCTACAACAGTGAAACTTCATTTAAAAAGCATAGCAAGCAGCACAGAGCGCACAGAAATGGACAGCCATTATGTTGGTTTAGCCCATGTTTAGTTCCCAAAAATTTTCAAGATTTCCTGTCACATCAAATGTTTGGACATATGTATGGAGCATTAAATGTAGATGAAAAAACTAATTACACAGTTTGGTAGAAAACCACGAGACGAATCTTTGAGCCTAATTAGTCCATGATTGGACACTAATTGATAAATACAAACGAAAGTGTTACAGTAACTAAAGCCAAAATTTTTCGCAAACTAAACACACCCTTAGACACATGTCACAGTTCTAAGTAATATTTCTGACGCATTACAAAAGAACTGATTCGAAATTTTGTTTCATACTAATAACACACTCAAAGACAACCTAATGCAGAATGTGGTAGAAATAACTGCACGAACAAATCCTCAAGCTATTTTCGCTCTAGACAAGTCCATCTCCGGGTGCTGCCACAGAAGAAAAGGAAATGAATCAAATATTCAAATGCATGAAATAGGATGAGAAGATAAACCTACATACATACACGACTGAAAGATGAAGCTGGCTTTGTGGCACGACTTACCTGAGACATGAACTTCTTGAGAATTTCTTGCTTTTGCAGTTCATCACTTGTTGGAAGGCCCATCTGCTTCTGGCGCTGGTCAAACTACAAACCAGATTTTAGCTATTTCCATGCAGCAGGAACTCAGATGTGCATCAGGTTCTGCGTGTCTTACCATCATTTTCTCCACGGTTTGTCTAGTCTCGGGATCCAAATCAGAGAGTCTGCTGTTCTCGGGTTCCACCTTTTGGGTATCAACTTCAGGGTCACCCTTTACAACAAATTTCCACCACTCCATATGGTTGTGCTTTGTAAGCAATATGGACAGAGGTTTTCCATCCTCTATAAAATGTTATCATTAGGCAACCATACTTCTGTCAGTAAGGGGCTTAGGACGGAAGAAAAGCAGGCTCCGATGTCATCCCTGCTCAGCAGCTGCAGCTGCAGCCAGCGAAGCAGGCTGAAAGCCAAGGACTTACCTATGCTCCAGAAGCAGTCATCAACCTTAACTAGCTTATATAGCTCACCCTGGTAATAAAGAAAGTAACAACAGGAAGTTAGAGCCCTTAGTATGTATTGTTGTAACAACACATCTGGTTCACCAGAAACATTGTCATCCCATAAGACGAGATGAAACTTTTTATTGTTGTAGTAACTTACGTCAATGATAGGTGGCTGTCCCTTCAGGCCAACCTTCAGATGGTTCTTCTTTATATCAAAGACCACAAATCTTGATTTTGTTCCTTGAGGAACAGGAATGGTGATGTTAACCTCTGGCAACTGTTGAGTCCACGAGTACTTCTCCAAATCAAGACCATTACCAGCATTTGGTTCTGATTATTAGGAAAAATTATATATTCTATTAGGAGATCCCATAAAATGCAGAAGTACAAATCGAATCTGAAGAAATTGTCTTAGAGATGCAATAATGAAAGAAAACAATTATTAGGTAATCATGTGAGCAATTTCAACTTATATAGTTTCACTTATAACGTGGTACAAACCCAAGTCTCAAGTCTCAACTGAACGCTACTACAGATAGATAACTTTTGTCGAACTGCAATCGACATTGAACCATGGATACTGTAAGGTCAGCTAGAAGCTAATAAAGGGCAAATGAATGTAGTTTTTTTTCTCCCTAACAAGGCTGTTATAGGTTCAAACATTTTGTTGCCTGCAGATTAACGGAATGCAGTTTGAAAATCTCAAGTGGTGTAAGGATACCTAAATCAAACCACATACGTTGATCAGAGCATCAGCCCCAATCTCTCTAGCTAACCAAGAACTATTCTTATCCTAACTCCACAAGCCTAATCCTCCGATTCAGAATATGCGAGATCGGGCTTATGGAAGTTGGAACCACATGTAGCACCAAAATCCCTAAAACAGGGCAGCAAGGGAATAGAGAGCACTCTTGTCTCACGTTGCCTTCCTCCTTATGCATCTCCATGCTGTTCTTCTCCACCGAGCTCTCGGGCTTCTCCTCCTCCACCGCCGCCGCCTCCTTGTCAGGCCTCCGCGCCTCGGCCTCCTCCGGTGGGCGATATCTTTTCCTACTTGTTTTCACAAGACAAGAGGCCTAAGCCCAGCCGCTAGTTAATCGTGATGATTTTTATATTTGTTAGAGCCCATTTGGCATTTTTTTTGAAAAGAACAGTCATAGGTAAAACAAGGTAGAAACAAAATTATGGTAAGAGATTAAAGACACCCCAAAGTAGACGCAACAAGATATTTCAAAATTCGGACTTGCTAGTGTTTGGACACTGCCGCACAGAGGGAGTAAATGAGCGCATAGCACGTCGGAGTCGTGAGGGAGCGCACCAACAGTGGGCTCACACCGCCCTGGACGGCGCACACGCGGCCCGAAACATCGTCCGCTTCCCACGCGCATCACATGTGCAACACCCAATTTACTTTTTAAACATTAGATACAACAGTTGCAACATACAAAAGAAGACAAATGAAAGACTTAAAACAAGCATTTGAAACACTTGCAAAAACGTCTGAAGGCATTTTAAAACCATTGAAAACATATGCAACATCCAAATAAAACACTAGCAAACATACGTATGAAACATATGAAAACACTTGAAACATATGATTGCAACATGCATATATATGCAACATCCAGATTTATTTTTGCAACATCGAAATAAAACACTTGCAACATTCGTCTGTAACAGATGAAATATTTGGAACATACACTTGAAACATACGTGTATAGCTATTACAACATGGGCAATATCCTGATCTACTTTTGTAGCATCGATATACAACACTTGCAACATAGCTCTGAAACATACTATTGCAATATGCACTTTCAGTGTAGCATCTGCTTGCTGCTCGAACGAATGGAGGCTCGTCGACACGTAGCTCGACGCCGGCGCGTAGGTCACCGATGTAGAGCTCGTCGACAACACGGACCTCGGCAGGAGCAGAGGCAGGCGGATGGAACACGGTCGCGACAAGATGCGCGAGTCTGGGCGGGGGCACGCGGCGCGGGCGGTGGTGGGGGGAGGTGGGGTTAGGGACGCAGGCGGGAGGCAGAGGCGCGCAACGCGGGCGAGGCACAAAGTGAGCGGGCAACTTATACGAGGTCTATCCGTCCGGACGAACGACCTATAAATGGCATGACCGTTCAAAATTCTAACTCAAACAATTCTCTGTTAAACAAAATCACTTGTTGAATTTGTTTGGTCACCAATTCAAATTCTCTCTAAAAAGACCTAAACTCGATACAAAACATCTTTTTGGATGATTGTCCCTCCTAGTGTTAAAATGAGAAACGTTTCAAGGTGATTTAGGGTGAAACATTTTTGTTTTAAAATCATTTAGTAGAGATTTAAGTGATTATTACATCCAGAAGAAAGGTTTCACCCATCCAATGGGAACTTGAATACAGTAGGAAAAGGAAATGAAAACTGAAAAAGGAGGAGTCGGCATTTGCCATGGTGTCTAGTTTCAGATTCTTGGCGGAAACTAGAGAACTTGGCATAGGATCCGTACCCACGTTTTTTTGAAATACTCCGTAGAAACAAGCTGAAAACGGCTACATTGCAAATTGATTTCAACCAGCTAGCCAAAAAGATTTTAAATAAAAGAAACTAAACTCCTACTTTCTTAGGAGAAACCAATGGAACACTACTTACTCCGTCCCAAAAAAAAAACTTCTTGTTCCAGTAGAACTGAAAATTTATTATTTTCATTGGAGTCCTTGGAAAAGGCAATGAAATCCATATATATCTAGCCTGTTCGTTTCGCTGGTTTATTGTGCTGAAAGCACTGTTCGCTGGTTTGTTGTGAGAGAAAAATACTGTTGGATGGCTGCTGATTCTGCTGATAAGTCCAAACGAACAGGGCGATCAACTCAAGCACGCATTCCCTGTATCTGCCTAATCTCAACCCACATGGCTGCATGCTGCGTAGGTTAACTGAAGTCCTGTTCATTCAGCTTGTAATCCGTCTTTTTCAGCTTGTTTTTTCAGCTGAAACAGTATTTTTCTCTCACAACAAATTAGCCAACAGTGTTTTTCAGCCGGCTTATCAGCACAGCCGAACGGCTCCTGAGTCTACCCATATAACAACGAGACGTCAAATAAATGTAGGTATCATGGTCATTTGGGTTCATAAATAATTTATCTGAAACTTTATACAGTAGAATGATGAGTTTGAACGGAGTGATTTTTTTAAGAAATTGGGTCCCCGCTAATTAAACAGGCCCTTTCATATCTGAATAGTCAATAGTGATTTGCAAGTCAACTGTATTAAGAATAAAAAAAAGCCAAAATGCTGCCGGCAAGATTTTAACAAGGAAACTGCGTTGCAAAGAAAAATTCTTCATGGAGTGTTCTTTCTGAGTTTCTCATTCACACGATATCATAATATCATAATTTTTTTTATAACTAATCCAATACTCCTCTTTTTAAAATTTGCGCACATTAAAGCAGCGTGAACTCATCCAATTAATAAATATTTCTTAATTATCCAACTGGGTCCCAGTGGGCCAGCCCATGCCCAAGCCGAACTCATCCAAGTCCTCCGATCCCTAACCTGTTTAGACTTTCTTTTCGCTTCCGCGTGCGGCGGCATGAACAGACCGAGCGCCGGCAAGGAAGGCACCTGTTCGACGGCTCATCCACGGCGGCATCTCCATTCTCCTCTGTCCCTTTGTTCAGTGCCGTATAACATTTTTCCCGCGCATGAGAAAGTTTGCCGCAGGAAGAACGTCACGGGAACGGTATTCAGCTAGCAGATGCGTCCGTTGTGAAGCGAATCTGTTGGCCACGCCGCCGCGGCTGGTCCGGTTAGTACCTCGTGCAGAAAAGAAACGCGGCAAAAGAAAGGGGTTCAGGAGGCAAGGGTTAGGCTGAAGAGGTCGTTTGTGAAGCTCCACCGGCCACCGGCCCACCGCCATGGACAGCTCGCCGAGCCGCTGCCGGTCTGTTCCTTGCATCGCGCAGGGAAAGAGAGAGCTCCAAAAGAGATCTGGAGGAGGATAAGAAATGAACTAGGTATGGGCTGCAAACGGGCTGGGTTTGGGAGGGCCGGACCTATACGGACCCAGGTGAAAATTGATTACGGATGTGTTTAGTTGGGGGTGTAAAATTTTTTGGAAGTACAGTAATTCTTTCGTTGGTATTTGATAATTAATGTTCAATTATGGACTAATTAGGTTCTAAAGATTCGTCTCGTGATTTACAACTAAACTATGTAATTAGTTATTTTTTTACCTATATTTAATGCTTCATGCATGTGTTAAAGATTTGATGTGACGGAGAATCTTGTAAAATTTTTAGAATTTTGAAGGAAGTGAACACACCCTACGACAATGATTAATAATTATGTAAGGTTACTTTGAGATGCGTGTAATTTTGAAAAAAAAGGAGTATTGGAGCCAAACCTTTTTTTTTTGCGAACAGCTATCTTAAGATGTTTCTGATTCTGGAAAGAATATGTACATAATCGACCAACCTACATTTTACAACATCAACGCTCGAATCCTTAAATTGAATTCGAGTGGAGCTAAAGATTGCTAACCAGCTAGACACGGGTGGCGCCTGACGAGGAGAGAGTTCGAGCGGAGCTAAGATTGCCGGCCCAGTTGACACAAACCGGCGGCGGCGTCTGATGAGGATGAGAGGTCTCCTCCACGACGGCGTGGCGGTGGCACTCGTCAGAACGGTCAGGAACCGGCAGCCGTGTCGCCGCCAGAGCCGGACGACGAGGAGGCCTCCTCGTCCATGGCCGCGTCGCACTTGCGGCAGCGCTTGGGCTGGGGCGGCCGCTTATCGGCGGCGTCACCGACGACGAGGACGCGGCGGCACGAGGGGCAGGAGGAGTGGGCCGCGAGCCAGGTGTCGATGCACGCGACGTGGAAGGCGTGGCCGCACTGCGGCAGCACGCGGACCTCCTCCCTGGGCGCGAACTCCGACAGGCAGATGGCGCACTCCGCCAGGACCTTCGCCTCCCCGTCCGCGGCCGCCACGGCGTCCTCGTAGGCGAGGCTCGGCAGCGCCCTGAGCGCCTTCTTCTTGAGCCCCCTCCTGGCGGCGGCCTGGGCGGCGGAGGGCGCGGCGGCGCGGGAGCGCGCGCACCGGGCGACGGCGGCGAGCCCCACGACGCAGATGAGCGCGCAGAGGAGCGCCGCGAGGATGACGACCACGTCGGAGTCGACGGCCAGCGGGCTCGGCGCCTCGGCCGCGGGGAGCGTCGGGTACTGCGCGGAGTTGGTCTGCAGGAGGCGCCGCGCCGGCGACGCCATTGGCCGGATCAAGGCGGACGTGCGGACGGCGGATGGGGTCGGGGGACGGACGGGGGCAGACTGGAGTTTTGTCGTGCCTTGCGCGCAGTGGTAGTGGTGGTGGTTAAATGGCAGGAGAGAAGCCTTTTGTTCCTGTGATTTGGACGGCTTCTTGGCTCGGAGATGGGCCGTTGGCAGTTGGGACTTGGGACCTGGACTCAAAATTTTGCATTTTGGTCTTTTTTGCAAACAATGTCTGAAAATAGACCCCGGCCAAACATTTTCTGAAAATGGGACAACAGCTCGGCGTGACATGAATCGACGCCGTGTTATGGGTCTCGGCGTTGTGTTAGCTGACGCCGAGCCTGAACCACGTCAAGACCGACCTCGGTCGCGCTTGACAGATGGGAAGCGGGCCCCACAGCCCACGACGTGGCCTGACAGAGCGCCTGCATGCGCAACCTCGACGTCTGTCATCCTGACGCCGAGGTTTTGGGCGGAACCCGGGTGGGGCCAAAGTGTCAGTGGCGGTCGGGCCTCGGCGTGGCATCAGTTAACGCCGAGACTCATATCTCGGCGTGATACTACTCAACGCCGAGGTCGGGGCACTTAGCTCGCGCCGCGGCCTCCTTCCTCCTCATGTCTCCATTCCAACCACCTCTCTATCGCGTTCTCTCTCTCTACTCCGAACTCGTGAAGAACCCTAGCTCCGGATGCGCGCGTAGGATCACGGATCGGATCATTTGAGGAGCGCCCAAGGTACTTCTCCATCCCCTCTTCCATCTTGTCTGGCCGCATTGGTTGATTTCGTGTTTATTCTTAGGTTTTGGTGGTGGTAGTTGAAGGATAGAACCAGGATATTGTCTGGCCGCATTGGTTGATTTCGTGTTTATTCTTAGGTTTTGGTGGTGGATAGTTGAAGGATAGAACCAGGCCTACGCAAGCTTAATGTAAAATTAAGATGTTAATTTTACCATGTCATATTCTTTTCGTGAAGAATGTCAGATGCTGTCATCTCTTTATTGTGTCAGCTTGTGAGTAATAGAATTGTCTGCATCAGTGGGGGTATAGTATAACAAATTAGATAAAAAAACAGTTGATAAACGTTGGTATGTTTAACCATTTTATTATTAGAAGCGTATGAAATACAGTTTGTTATATTGAGGCTAATGTTTTTGGATTTATGCAACTTAATGAAACTTAGTTGTGATATTGGAAGGCAATACATTTACGTCCTTGTAATTGTGATTGATAATTTGTCATTGCGATTTCCTTAATTTGAAATTGGTCACATGTAGGATGGAGCGTTTTTCCCTACTCGACGAACGGTTCGATAAGGAGCACCGTGCTCGTCGGAGAGAGGTAAGCATGCATTCGAGTGCTATATATAGGTTTCGTTTATCGATGAACGGTCCTTATCTGCCAACAACGAAAAGGGTGCCATTGTACTCACCCCGGAGTAGAAATTAGCATAGGCCATGTTTCGGCGACGATGGGGACTGTTGAGGAACCGAGAGGGAAGGAGCTAGGATATGGTAGAGCAAATGTAAATAAATGACTAAAAGTTGTGCCTAATCTTGCCGATATTTGGTCAAAGGGGTTGATTTTACTACAATTTACAGTGAAACGTTGACACTATTTTGTTTTGTCGACACTTGAACCACGAGAAGTTCTGGTACTTTCTCTCATGGATTATAGTACTGTTTTTTCATCGGTGTTGGTTTTCTTTGTCTTGGCATGTCCGTGAGTAACACACTTGCTCACTTTATTTAATAATACCAGATCAAAATATCTCGTAGTGTACCTGATGGATCTTGTTTGTGTGTTTTTTCCTATATATAAACACAGAATTATAGAGTTTTGACTTAAGCCACTAACTAAAACAACTTATAATTTAGAATGGATGTAGTATTCCTTTGATTTTGCAATTCAAAAGCAAAAACCTTGCTGATTACTACAAGCTAGGGACTAACAAGAGTGCATTTTTATTTGTAATTTTTGTTTGTTTCCTTTGTCCTGCAGGTGCTGCACGTCTTGAGGCCAATGACCCATGACGCCAGTCAAGCAATGCCGTACGACGAGCGCTACACACCCCTATTGAAGCATGCGAAGCTGGCCACTGTTGCTCAACTATGCCAGCGAGGCCTGCCACCGTTCAACCCTGCAGCCTTGACGGCGATGATAGATAGGTGGCGTCCTGAGACTCACTCCTTCCATCTTCCATGCGGGGAGATGACTATCACCCTTGAGGACGAAGCTATGATCCTAGGTCTTCCAATCCGAGGCTTCGCGATGACTGGCAACGTAGTTTCTGATGGATGGGAGGCACGTGTCACGGCGTTCTCGGGACGGCCTTTGCCAAATCTGGAGCCGGGCAAGAAGAGGCGCACTAGTGGGGTACCTTTGAGGTGGCTTTGTTTGCAGTTTGGTCAGTGCCCTGAAGACGCAGACGCCGAGACCACTAACTACCACTGTCGTGCTTGGGTGCTGCACATGTTTGGTACGGTCCTCTTTCCTAACGGGACCGGTGACACGGCGTCGTGGATGTACATCCCTTGTCTGCTCAACTGGGATGATGCTGGCAACAGGAGTTGGGGTTCGGTTGTGCTTGCGTACCTTTACCGTCAGCTGTGCGAGGCTTGCCGGCGTCTCGGAGGCACTCACGCGACGATCTCAGGTTGCGTGACACTTTTACAGGTATGTTCAGTTATCGTTCGTTGATTAAGTAAATGCCAGGTTTCTAATCTTGTGTCACTAACTAATTTGTTTGCATGTAGATTTGGATGTGGGAGCGGCTTCCAGTTGGTAGACCACATCAGATGCAGGTTCCTCAGCCTTGGTTTCCACATGGCGATCTAGAGGTGGCACCGACCGTTGCACACTTATATGAGCGAGCCGCCGGTACGTATCACATGTCCCGTCATGCCTACATCAGCTACACCAACGAGCTTGAAGCTCTGCAACCTCAACATGTAAGTTGTTAACCATTTCTAGGTTCACTTAGCAAAGGCACACAAACTAAGTTGAATGTTCTTAACCATATTAGTTGTAACAGAACCGACCAAATTATAAGAGCACAAGTACAAAAATAAGCACCGAAATGCCTAAATTTTCGAACTTGAGCCCATATAATCCCGGTAGTCAATCGAAACCACGAAGGATTTCAAACCAACTCTTTTACAACTAAGACCGCATCATTCAACATACACATCACACGTTACATTTCACAAGTAGTTCAGAAGTTCGCTTACAACATACGGAGTCGCAAATTATTACAAACTGAGTTCATAAAGTAGCGGAAGCATAACACACGCATTTAGTTCAAATAATACTGCCAGTCTTACAGATCACCATCCCACAAAAGCATTAAGGAAAGTAACTAACAGACGATCACGCCCGAGTGATCTAGTCCTCGTCACCCGCGGGGTGGAGGCAGGTCTTGCAGAAGCCCTGATAAAGCATGTCATCTGCAACAGGAGGGAATAAACCCTGAGTACGGGAATGTACTCAGCTAGACTTACCCATCGAAATAGAAAATAAGAGACACCAAGGATCATACAAGGCTTTCATAAGTGGAGCTGGCTGACATCACCTTTGCAGAAAAGCATAAGTAATTTAAACTCTTTTAACCTGTACTAGCAGTTATTTTAGCATTAACCTATCAACTATCTTAGCACCTGTACTAAACAATCACTTGATTATAATCAAACAATAATATTATTATATCCATAGCAGGTATAAATTTGCGGCAACATTATATCATTTGCTTAACCATCTGTTCATTTTAATGAGATCTACATTGTCGCTGCTCAACTAAAGTGCTCACTAACCGAGAGCGACGGCGATTCGAATCGAATTCCTATCCAGCTGGAGGGGTATTTCTAACACTCACCGCGCAGGCCCCTGCCAGGATCGCACAAGCCACCTTTCGTATGATTCAGGAGTCGCGGGTTCGAATGATGCCGCATCCCCAAGGGCGACACTCTGCCAGGTGCTAGGGACTCTAACCCCCCTGGTCTCACGCCAATGTCCCCAAGCACAACATTACTCTCCTCCAAGATGCGACCTACCATTCGACTCTCGGCCTGAATCGAATTACTCAGCTTTGCGGTCGGAACGACTTATCCGGCCAACTAGGTGTTAGACTGCGTTCAACATGACTCAAGGACGTACAGCGAATCGGTCCTTAAACGACTCAGACGGGCATAGCTCCGCACCCAAGACGTGAAGTGTCTTGCGGCTGCACTATCGAACTCCCGTCCGGTCTTAAATTCATTTTTAGGCATGGTTCCATCCACGATAGCCAACATAGCCACTCGTGACCCATTCCTACATCTCGCGGATGATCGAAAATCACCCGACTTCTACCGGACTAAGCAGGGCTAAGCATTAACACGTGCCTAAACCTAATTTAGGGTTTAAGTATGATATCTGGACAAGGACAGGTATAATGCAACAAGGGTTTTCATACAACTCCTACAACTTAATGCAGTAAACAAGTAAAAGTACTCAAGATTGATATATAAAGCAAATGGGTCAGCATGTACCGGGGCTTGCCTTTCAGAAAAGAGGACGGACGATGATCTAGGTACTTAGGCAGATCGTCTACGGGCACTCCTTCGCCGGCTGGGTCCTCGGGCTCCCTCGGCTGCTCCTGGTCCTCCTCCGGAATCGCTCCCTCGAACTCGAGGAGTGTCACCCCCTCCGGTACACCTATTGCATGAATGCACAATAAATCTCATGGATGCATAATGAATACAACATGCTCGGAATGGAATGCATTTCAACAATATAAGTACTCTACTCAAGTTACTTCAACATTACGTGCAAATCTCTTCTCCGGTAGAGAAGTACTTACCAAATCTACACAACCTAATGTATAAATGTTCCTCTTTAGTTAAGGCCCTAACACCTAAAAATCATAAGAACAACATTACTTAGGTTACCAACAACCAATCATCGAATATCGTAACAACATATTCTAGACAGCAGCTAAATATTTCTATCACAACTGTAGATTCCCAAACCCTAAAGGCATGATACAAGACAATCTGGAAAGCTTATAAAATACTCTACAATTCATTTTCAGACCTCAACACTGAATTACAAAGTTTACCTAGTCAAAATTCTAAAGTTCCAGAAATCTATCCTCTCCAAACAGAGAGCAGCCATTTCTTGACAGCCACTTTAAACAGCTATAACTCCTAAACTACTAGGCCAAATGCAACTAAATTTTGTCACAAACTAGTTTACTAAGTTTCCTACCACTTTGGTATTCACAAGTTTCTCAGCAAACACTTTTATCAAGGATCAAATACAAAAATGCTACCAGCTGTCCAGAGAACCTAGAGTTGTGAAAAAATTAAATATTTATTCATGTGTCAAACTCCCTCTATGACCAAACCAATGATACTACTAGTTCACACATGTCATAAAAACACAAGAAAGTAAGGTGTGTCAACCCAGAACATTTATTTCAACCCCTTTCTTAATTTACTTAATTAATTAAGTGAGAAATTAAACTCATATGCAACTGCTTAGAAAAATTCTATAAAAATTACAGGAGGTTCCTTCACCTACTAGGAGGCCACTATAAAAATTTGAACTAAAGTTATTCACAGAAACTCCCTACACAAAATTCACAAGCCAAAAGGGCTGATTTTTGCATAAATAGGAAACCCTATTGAAATGTGTCAAACAACAGATTTCATATTTTTCCTAGTACCATTCTAATCTAAGAACAAAACTACCAAAATTTTACCTTTACTGGACCTATAGAAAAATTACGAAAATTCATTCCAATATCTCCTAATATAAAATGACAACATCATAACTTGAAAACTACTCAAGCAATAGAATCCAAACTTTTACCAGAGCTAGTATATATATGAAATAACATACTCACCAAATTTCATAATTTTTGGAACAAAGAAGCTCAAGATAGGATTTAAACAAGTTTGCATGCATTCAAAAACACATTTAAAGTTTCAAATTAATTCTTCCAAAAGATCTACTACAAGTGCTCATATTATGTTTTTATTAAATACTACACTTCACTAAGAGTCTAACAAAATTTAAATCACAATTTTTGGATAAGCCAAACCCTAGATATGAAAATCACAAACATCATTCAAATCTGTGAAATAATAAAGAAACTAAAATTTCAAAAATCAAAACGGGACCACTGGGCCGGCCGACCCGCCAGCGCGGCCCAGCTCGCGGCCTGCTCCGGCTCCCGCCCGCGCGCGCCTGACAGGGGGGCCCGCTTGCCAGAGAGACAAAAACCGAGACGGAGGAGAAGCAGCTCCGGCGAGCTCCAGCTCGTCGACGGCGGCATCTCCGGCGAGGGGAATGGTACCCCAAGGTTCCTCTCGATCTTCCGCATCGCCTAGCCCCTAAACCGTGGACTCTACCCGACCCTATCTGCCTCGGCCATGGCGGCGGCGGCTCGGTGGTGGCGCGCGGTGGCGCGCCGGCGAGCTCCGACCGCTAGATGGCCAGCAAAGGGACGCGCCAGCTTCCTGGAGCCTTGGCGGACCTGACTAGGCTACTAATTCAAACCGGGATGGAGTGGAGTGGCACGGCCGCGTGAACACCTCAACGGCGGCCATGGCGCGGCAGTGCGCGGCCGTGTTCTGACCCGGTTCAACCGGCATTTGCGGTAGCGTCTTCACTAGAGTCTCTACGGTTGACAGGGAAGGGGGAACAAAAGCTAGGAAAAGCGGAGGTGCACGGTGTTGTGCTGACCACGGTGAGCCGTCGCGCGGACGAACGCCGGCGAGCTCTCGCGGTGGCGGAAATGGCAATGTTGCCTTACCGTGGTGCGTCTGAGGGCAGGGATGGGACAAGGGGGTAGAGGAGTTCGAGGTGTAGCTGTTGGCCGGACTTGAGGCGCGGTGGTGCGGTGGAAAACGTGTGCGAGCTCGTCAGAGCAAGGGCAGCAATGGCAGCTCGGTTCTCTCCGTTTTCTCCGCCAAGAGGGAGAGCGAGGAGGGAATGGATGGTTGAGGTCTGGACGATAGCAGAGGCACCCTTCTAAGTGCTTGGCAGCTGGCCAAGGCACCAGGTCACGTGCGGCGCGTGGAGGACATGCGGCGGCGACGGCCTGTGACTGTCGGTCACCCGGCTCAGCATGTCTGAATCCCCGTTTCAGAGCTCGATGGCGTCAACTGACAGGCGACTTTCCACCGAGTAAAACTCCTAACCTAGCCTAAATTAGCGATAGGTGTTAACAACAAAATTGTAGAGCTATGTGTGGACAACAATATTGTCAATTGGAGTTTGGACTAATTCGGCCTAGATTTGAAACTACAAGGTCCTAAAGTGGGGTACGATGAAATTGCAAACCAGTTCAGGACTTAGAAAATTTTCCAAGTGTTGGGCACCACTCAAGCTAACTTGTGGGCCATTTTTGAGCATGTTGTGGTCATTTTCATGAGATGGCCATATTAGAACTTTTGTTCCTTATGAAATTCTCTACAACTTTGCTTAAGGTTTCTCCTCCATGCAAGATTTCTAAGCTGGACTTTTTAAATGGTCAAACCAAAGCATTCTAGGGTCCAAGTTTGGTCAACAGCACATTGGAGGGCATTTTAGTCATTTTGGTCAACATGAATATTGCTCCACTACTTACCCTAAATGTAATTAAGGTGTTATAAGACCTAATTAGCCACTCTACACATTGGTTGCACAAACTTCCTAGTGTCACATACTTTGAAACAAGCAAAACAATATTTCTACCCAAATGTTG
This sequence comes from Saccharum hybrid cultivar R570, assembly GCA_038087645.1. Taxonomy (NCBI): domain Eukaryota; kingdom Viridiplantae; phylum Streptophyta; class Magnoliopsida; order Poales; family Poaceae; genus Saccharum; species Saccharum hybrid cultivar. Next base: position 35,078,485 of record JAQSUU010000012.1, on the reverse strand, counting down.
CAAGATCATGTTGCACATGTTACATGAGTGTTTTGCATAGCACTTGCTAATCATGTTTCACTAAAGTGGATGGCATGTCTCAAAAGGAAGTTGCACATGTGGCACTTGGGTGTTGCACACTACTCACTTCATAATACACATGAAATATAAACACATGTTGCAATGTTTCCAAAGCATGTTTCACATATTATAAGCTCATGCATTAATGAATGATGCTCAAGTTCATGAAATGCAATGCAATTAAGGAAGCCAAACATCTGGGGTGTTACAGCCCTCCCCCCTTATAAAAATCTCATTCCGAGATTTGAAAAGCGTACCATTGTTGATAGAATTCCTTATAACCATCACGTAAATAGTCTTCTCGCTCCCACGTAGCATCACTCTCACTACCCTGATTACTCCACATTACTTTATACCACTTAACCACTCAAGTTCTAGTTACCCGTTCTTGAGTGTCAATCATACGGACTGGTTTTTCTTCGTAAGTTAAATCGGATTCTTGCCTGATATCCTCTAATGGAACTCTTTCTTCAGGAACTCGAAGACACTTCTTTAACTAGGATACATGGAAAACATTGAAAATGACGCTCATTTCAGGAGGTAATAGGACCTTATATGTGACAGCACCACTCTTTCCTATGATCTGGAAAGGACCCACGTATCTAGGTGCAAGCTTCCGCTTCACACCAAAGCGTTGTACACTCTTCATAGGGGACACTTTCAGATACACGAAGTCTCCAACTTCAAACTCAATCGGTTTTCTACGACGATCAGCATAACTTTTCTGTCTAGCTTGAGCTGTAGCCATATGGATTTTGATGGTACGAACTTGTTCTTCCACCTCCTGGACAAAATCAATACCATAATACCTTCTCTCACCAGCTTCTATCCAATTTAGTAGGGTTCTACATTTACAACCGTACAATGCTTCGAATGGGGCCATCTTAATGCTCTCTTGGTAACTATTATTATACGAGAACTTAGCTAAAGGCAACCATTTCTCCCATGAACCCTTAGACGAAATAACACAAACCCGTAACATATCCTTCAAGATCTGGTTAACTCGTTCAGTCTGACCCGATGTCTGGGGGTGATAAGCAGAGCTTCTCACTAACTTGGTTCCCAGAAGATGATGCAAGTGCTCCCAAAAATGAGCAGTGAATTGTGAACCATGGTCAGAAACGATAGTACGAGGTATCCCATGGAGCCGGACTATCTGATTAAAGTACAACTCAGCATAGTCAGTAGGACGATAGTCTACTCGAACAGGAATGAAGTGAGCCGACTTGGTTAGGCGATCTACAATTACCCAGATAGAGTTATGGTTCTTGACAGTAGGAGGAAGTCCAACAATGAAATCCATGCTTATCTCCTCCCATTTCCAACCTGGGATAGAAAGTGGTTGAAGCAATCCAGCTTTCATGTGCACAGCCTTAACCCTACAGCAGGTGTCACACCTAGCAACATATGCAGCTATTTCTTTCTGTATTTTGGTCCACCAATAGTATGGCTTCAAATCGTAATACATCTTATTGCTACTAGGATGGATGGACAACTTAGAGGAGTGTGCTTTAGACATGATATGATTTCTAAGCTCTCGGTCCTTAGGCACAACTAACCTATCTTTGAACCATAGTACACCCTCTTCATCTACCCTAAAATGTGTAGTTTCTTGCTCTTTCATCTTACACTTGATGTGGAATATACCAGTGTCAGTATTTTGAAGCTCAATAATTCTACTCTTGAGAGTGCAACTGACCGTGACGTTGTACAGAATTGCTAGGTGTAGAAGGCGAGACAGATGAAAATCACTTTCAACTAAGGAGTGACAATGAGACTTACGACTTAAAGCATCGGCAACCACATTTGCCTTGCCAGGATGATAGTGCACTTGGAGATTATAATCTTTAATCAACTCAAGCCATCTTCTTTGACGCATATTCAACTCAGGTTGGGTGAAGATATATTTGAGGCTTTTATGGTCAGTATAGATATTGCAAACATTGCCCAACAGGTAGTGCCGCCAGGCTTTCAAAGCATGAACAACTGCAGCGAGTTCTAAGTCATGCATCGGATAATGCACCTCATGTTTCCGAAGTTGTTGAGAGGTATATGCAATTACTCGGCCTTCCTGCATCAGAACACCTCCCAAACCTATGCCTGAGGCATCACAATACACATCAAATGGTTTCTCGATATCCGGTTGCACCAAAACCGGAGCCGAGGTTAGGAGAGTTCGTAGTTTGTGAAAAGCTACATCACACTCAGGAGTCCAGACAAACCTGGTGTCTTTTTGCAGCAGCCGGGTCATTGGCTTGGCTATTTTTAAGAAATCCAGGATGAAGCGACGATAATAGCCAGCCAATCCAAGAAAACTCCGAACCTCGTGAACCGAGATAGGAGCCTTCCAGTTCAGTACTTCTTGTACCTTGGCATGATCCACCATAATTCCTCTATCGGACAACACATGCCCAAGGAAAGGTACTTCTCGAAGCCAGAATTCGCACTTACTGAACTTTGCATATAGTTGATGTTCACGCAGTCTTGTGAGGACTATACGTAGATGTTCAGCGTGGTCTTCCTCATTTTCAGAATATACCAGGATGTCATCAATAAATACCACCACAAACTTGTCCAATTCGGGCATAAACACCAAATTCATCAAGTACATGAAGTGTGCGGGGGCGTTGGTCAAGCCGAAGGACATAACGAGATACTCATAAAGACCGTATCTGGTAGAGAAGGCTGTTTTTGGAACATCTTCCGGACGGATTTTAATTTGATGGTAGCCAGATCTTAGGTCGATCTTGTAAAAGACTTTAGCTTTAGATAACTGATCAAACAAAAAATCGATGCATGGTAGAGGATACTTATTTTTGACAGTGACTGCATTCAGCGGCCTATAATCTACGCACATCCGCAACGACTGGTCCTTCTTCTTTACAAAGATCGCAGGACATCCCCACGGAGACGAACTAGGACGAATCAACCTCTTCTTCAAAAGTTCATTCAACTACACCTTAAGTTCAGCTAGTTCATTCGGAGGCACCCTATAGGGTCTCCTAGAGATAGGTGTCGTGCCAGGCAAGAACTCGATTTTAAACTCCACATCCCGATCCAGAGGTAGTTCCGGCAAATCATCGGGGAAAACGTCAGAAAACTCACTCACTACGGGAATATCAGTTAATACCTTCGCTTGCACCGCATGAACCTCACTAGAAAGGTCAAACTGCCTCGGAAGTTGCACTAGAAAACCTTTCTGATGTATCAATTAGCACCCCATTCTGACTCATCCAATTCATGACCAAAATAACATCAATACCTAATCCAGGCAAAACCACTAAGGTAAGCGAGTACTTTCGCCCTTCTATTTCAAACTCTAGATCTCTTACTACTTGATTTGTGGAAATATTTCCACTTGCCGCTCTAATGCAATAACCCCCACCTTCAACAGTATGCAATTTGTGTGCAAACTTTGATGCAAACATAGGACTGATAAAGGAATGCGAAGCACCTGAATCAAATAGCACCACTACAGAATTTTGGTCGACTAGGAACTTACCAGCAGTGACTACCTCACTAGATGGAATTTCTTCAATACTATTATAATGAACATGCCCCTGACAACCACCTTGGTTTGCATTCTTCTTAGGATACGGACAATTCCTAGACCAATGACCTGGTTTGTTGCAGTTCCAGCAAGGCATGTTGCTTGGAGGGACACTGGAGCTGCCTTGACCAGAACTACCCTTTGGCAGAGCCACGGTATATGCTTTGTGAAACCCAGTCTTAGCTAGCGCCTTCTTTTGTGGGGGACGGAACTTAGAACTTGTGGCAGGAGGACGAGTTGGAGCCCTCGGTGCAGTTGGAGCTTGGGACTGTGACGCACCTGCCTCAAGGGCCCTCTTGTGGCTCTTAGAAGCAGCATAGATAGAGTTATTATTTTCTTGAGTTAGAGCATCACTGATAAAATCATTGAAAGTAGCACATTTACTAGTGCCCATGGTCTTCATCAGCTTTGGACCGAGGCCACGCTTGAAGCTAGCAATCTTCTTAGCATCAGTATCCACAAACTCAGTTGTATACCTTGCAAGATTGTTAAAGGCTTGCAGGTATTCCGTCAAACTCTTATTGCCTTAGGTTAATCTCATGAACTCAGTGTGCTTTATAGCCATCAAACCTGGAGGAATGTAATTCCCGCGGAAAGCCATTTTAAACTGGTCCCAAGCGATCGAGACATTAGGAGGCAACGTGGAGCGGTAGTGACTCCACCAAATCCCAGTCGGGCCATGCAGTTGGTGGGTGAAAGCCCAAGTTTGGTTTTGGTAATTAATGACACCAAGTTGCTAATGCCATGTGTTAAGTGTTTTGAGTTAGGCATAAGCAACGCATGTGATGAAAGTGTACGTGGCAAGGAGTGGTGGCCACAAGATCACAAAGAAATGGTGCATGGACATGAAATGATGATCATGGTGAAGATGCACATAAAAGGAAGGACATGATGATTAAGTGGAAGAGAAGGATCTAAGAGCGCAAGGCAAAGGTATAACCATAGGGTTTTCCTTTTGCCGGTCTAAGTTGAGTAGAGAAGTGATTGACCGGGTTTAGGATACATAGCCGACTATCAAGAGGGGCAATCACGGTTAGCTCGGAAATCAAGTGCCACTAGATCATTGTCTTGAGCATATGCATTAGGATCTAGTAAAAGAGCTAACATAACGCCTTAAGAAATGTTTGTGAAATGCTAACACACATGCACATGGTGGTGTACACTTGGTGGTGTTAGCACATTTGCGAAGGCGGTGGAGTTTAAGTGGTAGAGAGGGGTTTGGGTTTCTCTCTCCCTCCCGCCGAGCTTGCGAGGCGGGATTCGGCGCTTTTTGGAGAAGTGAAATGCCTATTTTCTATTGCGCCGAAAGTCGGAAAAGAAACGGAGGCGAACGGAGGTCACAGAGGTGACCGGACGCTGCACCGGACGCTGCACCGGACGCTGCACCGGACGCGGTCATGGAATGACCGGACGCGTCCGGTGAGTGTTCAGTGTCTGCGCGGTTTTCAGTTCGATGATCGGACGCGAGGCGCGTCCGGTCACTGATCATCGGACGCGTCCGGTGGTTCAGGGAGCTTACTGGACTCTCACCGGACGCTGTCACTGTCGCGTCCGGTCATGTTCTTCAGCGCGTCCGGTCCTTGTTTCGTTGAGCGCTGCTTAGGCGACCAGCGCGTCCGGTCCTTCACGGGACCAGCGCGTCCGGTCGTTCCCGGCGCGTCCGGTCACTCGGTTGAGCGCGTCCGGTCACGGCAACGGCTAGTTCTGACGCGCACTGTTCACGTTTGTCGTGTAGTGACCGGACGCGTCCGGTCACCCTGACCGGAGCGTCCGGTCATCGCGTTTTTCGCTGCGTCGTCTGTAACGGCTAGCTGCGTACCCCTTCGTTATAAATAGATGTTGGACGGGGTTTGAGGGTAACTCTTACACATTTTGAGATATAGAGACATACTTTGAGCTAGAGAACAACCCCTCCACTCATCTCTTTGATTAGTTGCATATCTTGAGTGAGATTGAGTGAGATTCAAGTGCATTGCTTGAGAGTTGCATTCTAGAGGCACTTGATCTTCGAGTTGCTGCGGATTTCTTGTTACTCTTCCGTGTTTCCCGACACGGTAGACGGCTTGGAGCAGCGGAGGTGATTGAGCTCGCAATTGGAGATTGTTGGAGCCTTCACCAAGTGTTGTAAGGGGTTCTTGATCCTTCCCCGCGGGAGTTCGCGAATTGGATACTCTAGTGGAGCTCGTGGCTTGGAGGATCCCCATCTTGTGTGCGGTTGTGCGGTGCCCGCCGAGGGCTCGACTCTTGATAGTCGATTAGCTCGCGAACCGACAAGTGGGTGTATCGCCACAACGGGGAGTAGCTTGCCGGGAAGCAAGTGAACCTCGGGATAAATTCTTGTGTCATTCTCTTCCCGAGGATTTCTCTTGTGTGATTAATTAATTGGTACTTCTCATCTCTACACGGAGGTATAATCACTCGAAACTCTTCTCTCGTATTACATCTTGTATCTAGCTTGTTGTTGTTGTGTTTAGTGGATAGCCTTGTACTAGACTTGTGTAGGTGGCTTGCTTAATTAGTTAGAGCTAGTGCATTTTGCTCCGCCACCTTTTATACTAACTTGTGGTTAAGTAATTCTTGTAGAAGTTTTAATTAGGCTATTCACCCCCCCCCCTCTAGCCATTCGGACCTTACAAGTGGTATCAGAGCCGAGGCACCGTTTATTTGAGGCTTAACAACCTACGGTGAAAAAGAAATGGCTCAATTAAGCTTGCACATCAACAACACCAAGAAGGCACCTCACTTCGATGGCACAAATTATGCATATTGGAAGGTTAAGATGACCGCACACCTCAAGTCAATCAATAGAGAAGTGTGGAAGGTCACCGAAACAAAATTTGAGGTTGCTAATCCGGAAGTACCTACACCGGTGGAAGAGAAGAAACTCCAATGCAATGACATTGCCATTAGTGCTCTTCATGAGGCACTAGATGACAAGACCTTTGAGCAAGTGAAGAACATTGAGATCGCTCATGATGCTTGGGCCAAGCTAGAAGAAACATTTGAGGGCACCGAAGGCACAAAGACCGCTAAAGCATATATCTTGCAAGAAAAATTTTCAAGCTTCAAGATGCAAGATAATGAGAGTGTACCGGAGATGTTTCATAGATTGCAAGTCATTGTCAATGAGCTCAAGGCACTTGGTGAGGAAGTCAAGGACAATCAATTCTCTATGAAATTCTTGAGAAGCTTGCCCAAGAGATTTGATACATTGATCACCGTGCTAGTGAGGACTACATTGAAGGATTCAACTCCTCAACAAATATTTCAAGAGGTGATGACCGATGATTCATATAGAGAAGATGATGAGAAGGATGAGTTGGTCAAGAAGAAGAAGGAAAATGAAAAGAAAGATGATGAAAAGAAGAAGAGTGTGGCATTCAAAGCCACCACATCCAAGGGCAAGTCCAAGATTGAATCATCAAGTGATGAAGACTCAAGCTCTTGTGATAGTGATGACATTGATGAGAAGATGGCTCTCTTTGTCAAACAATTTGGCAAATTCATGAAGAAGAAGGGCTTTCGTGCAAGAAGGAGGAAGAACTCTTACAAGAAGAATGAGCATACCATGAGATGCTTTAGATGCCATAGCAAAGACCATCTCATTGCAAAGTGTCCTTATGATAGTGATGATGAAGATGCTATCAAGAAGGAGAGAAAGAAGCAAAAGAAGAAGCAAGAGAAGAAGGAGAGCTCTTATAAGAAGAAGAATGATTCTCATGTTGCTACATGGGATAGTGATGACTCCTCAAGTGATGATGAGGATGAAAACAAGAGTAAGAAGAAGGGACATGCTAGCATTGCCATCCAAGAGAAGGTCTCCATCTTTGACACTCCATCGTGCTTCATGGCTAAAGCCGCTAAGGTATCATCCGATGATGAGAGTGATCATGATAATACTAGTGATAGTGATAGTGATGAAGAAGAATTCACTAAAGATGAACTAATCACTATGCTAGAAGATTGCACTCAACATTATAAAGAATCTAGGAAGGAGTGCAAGGGCTTGCTTAAGGAAAAGAAAAACCTTATGCAAGAACTTGATGAGCTTAGGGCATCTTATGAGAGTCTAAAGGTAGACCATAAGAAGCTTCAAAAGTCTCACACCAAGCTTGAAGAAGCTCATTCCTCTCTAGCTGAAAAATGTGAAAACATGCCAACTAATGTTGAGAAAGCTAAAACTTGCAACATAGGCATATCATGTGATATAATTGATAAATCTTTTCTTAAGCCTATTGTTGTTGCTCCCACTAACCCTTCATGTAGCACATCTACATCATCCTCATCTAGTAGTGATGGTTTCACTTGTGACTCCACACTTATAGTTGAGAATCAAAATCTCAAGAAGGAGGTAAAAGAGCTCAATCACACATTAGCTAAGGCTTATGGTGGTGAGGACCGCTTGCTTATGTGCTTGGGTAGCCAAAGAGCTTCTCTCTACAAAGAGGGATTGGGCTATAACCCCAAGAAAGGCAAGGACGCTTTTGCTCCTCACAAGACTCGTTTTGTGAAGAACAATGGTGGCTATTGCAAAAGTTGCAAGCAAGTTGGTCACATAGAGCAACATTGCATGAACAAGAAATCCAATGCAAATGTATCCTCAATCAAGTTTAATTCTTTCTATATGCTTACTAAGGGTACAAATGGTGTTCATGCTAAGTTCATTGGTGCACCATGGATGGGCCCAAAGAAGAAAGCCATTTGGGTACCAAAGAGCTTGGTCACTAACCTTGGAGGACCCAAACAAGTTTGGGTACCTAAAAAGAATTGATCTTGTCTTGTAGGTCAATTACAAAGCCGGAGGAAGGCATTGGGTGCTTGATAGTGGGTGCACTCAACACATGACCGGGGATTCATGTATGTTCAAATCAATTGATACAAGTCAAAATGGTGGTTTTGATGCTATCACTTTCGGCAATAACAAGAAAGGCAAAGTCAAGGGGCTTGGTAAAATTGCTATCTCAAATGATATGAGCATATCAAATGTGTTGCTAGTTGAGAGCTTGGACTTTAATCTTTTGTCGGTAGCACAACTTTGTGATCTTGGTTTCAAGTGCATATTTGGTAGTGATGATGTTGAAGTCATAAGTGTTGATGGATCAAATTTGATATTCAAAGGATTTAGACATGGTAGCTTATACTTGGTTGACTTCAATGATAGTGAGACACAATTGACATCATGCTTGCTTAGCAAATCTAGTATGGGATGGTTGTGGCATAGAAGGCTTGGTCATGTTGGAATGAAACAATTGAACAAACTTTTGAGGCATGACTTAGTTAGAGGCTTGAAAGATGTGACTTTTGAAAAGGATAAACCATGTAGTGCTTGTCAAGCCGGCAAACAAGTTGGAAATACACATCCTAGTAAGAGTGAGATGAGCACATCAAAGGCATTTGAGTTATTGCACATGGACTTGTTTGGGCCAACAACATACACTAGCATTGGTGGGAACAAGTATGGCTTTGTAATAGTGGATGACTACACTAGATATACTTGGGTGTTCTTTCTCTTTGACAAGAGTGATGTTTATGATCTATTCAAGTCTTTTGTCAAGAGAGTGCAAAATGAGTTTGAGACTACCATCAAGAAGATTAGAAGTGACAATGGTAGTGAGTTCAAGAACACAAGAATTGAGGAATTGTGTGATAATTTTGGTATTGGACATCAATTCTCACCAACATACACACCTCAATCCAATGGTGTAGTTGAAAGAAAGAATAGAACCTTGATTGATATGGCTAGATCAATGCTTAGTGAATACAATGTGAGTCATTCATTTTGGAGTGAAGCTATCAATACGGCTTGCTATTGTAGTAATCGTCTCTATTGCCATGGGAAGCTTGGAAAGACACCATATGAGCTATTAAATGGAAGAAAGCCCAACATTGCATACTTTAGAGTGTTTGGTTGCAAGTGCTATATTCTCAAGAAAGGCACTAGATTGAGCAAGTTTGAAAAGAAATGTGATGAAGGGTTCTTGCTTGGTTATTCTACCACAAGCAAAGCATATAGAGTTTGGAATCTCACAAATGGCACCTTGGAAGAAGTTCATGATGTTGAGTTTGATGAAACCCAAGGATCTCAAAATGAAACTCAAAACCTTGATGATGTGAGAGGAGATCAATTGTCAAATGCAATGAAGAATATGGACATTGGTGATGTTAGGCCAAGGCAAGTTGATGATGATGATATTCATGTGATCAACCAAAGTGTGCAAATTGATACAAATCAAGCAAGCTCAAGTGGTACTCATGATGAAGCTCAAGTTCAAGGTCAAACAAGTGAAAGCAATCAACTCCCAATACTCCAACCTACTAGCATTGCAAGAGATCATCCGTTGGACCAAATCATTAGTGGAATTCAAAGTGGTGTTCAAACTAGATCAAGGCTAGCATCCTTTTGTGAGCACTACTCATTTGTGTCACTTGAAGAACCTAAGAAAATAGAAGATGCATTGAAAGATTCCGATTGGGTAAATGCCATGCATGAAGAGCTAAACAACTTCACTAGAAATCAAGTTTGGAAACTTGTTGAAAGGCCGAAGAACTATAATGTGATTGGTACTAAGTGGGTCTTTAGAAACAAGCAAGATCAAGATGGTGTAGTTGTGAGAAACAAAGCAAGATTGGTAGCACAAGGTTACACACAAGTTGAAGGTCTTGACTTTGGAGAAACATATGCACCGGTTGCAAGATTGGAGGCTATTAGAATCTTATTAGCATATGCTTGTGCACACAACATCAAGCTCTATCAAATGGATGTCAAGAGTGCATTTCTCAATGGCTATATCAATGAAGAAGTTTATGTTGAGCAACCTCCCGGTTTTGAAGATGACAAGAAGCCTGACCATGTTTACAAGCTAAAGAAGGCATTGTATGGTTTGAAGCAAGCACCTAGAGCATGGTATGAGAGATTGAGGGACTTTCTTCTCTCTAAAGGGTTCAAGATGGGAAAGGTTGACACCACTCTCTTCACTAAGAAGCTTGGAAATGACTTGTTTGTGTTGCAAATTTATGTGGATGATATCATTTTTGGATCAACCAATCAAGATTTTTGTGAAGAGTTTGGAAATATGATGGCTAATGAGTTTGAGATGTCAATGATTGGAGAGCTTAGTTACTTCCTTGGACTTCAAATCAAGCAAATGAAGAATGGCACTTTTGTAAGTCAAGGCAAGTACATCAAGGACATGATCAATAAGTTTGGATTGCAAGATGCTAAGCAAATGAGCACACCAATGAGCACTAATGATCAATTTGGTATTGATGATAGTGGAAACATGGTAGATCAAAAGCAATACCGGTCCATGATTGGAAGTTTGCTCTATGTCACCGCGTCTAGGCCGGATGTGATGTTTAGTGTGTGCAAGTGTGCAAGATATCAAGCTTCACCTAGAGAAAGTCACTTGAAAGCAACCAAGAGAATATTGAGATATCTCAAGGGCACTCATGATGTTGGATTATGGTATCCTAAGGGGTCCAACTTTGAGTTGATTGGATATTCGGACTCCGACTATGGTGGATGCAAGATTGATAGAATGAGCACAAGTGGCACTTGTCAATTGCTTGGAAGGTCTCTTGTTTCATGGTCATCAAAGAAACAAAATAGTGTTGCACTATCTACCGCCGAGGCCGAATACATTAGTGCCGGTAGTTGTTGTGCACAATTGCTTTGGATGAAAGCCACCTTGAATGACTTTGGAATTAAATTCAAGAATGTGCCTTTGTTTTGTGATAATGAAAGTGCTATCAAGATGACACAAAATCCGATTCAACATTCAAGAACCAAGCACATTGATATAAGGCATCACTTCATAAGAGACCATCAACAAAAGGGTGATATTAGCATTGAGAGCATTGGCACCGAAGATCAACTAGCCGACATCTTTACAAAGCCACTTGATGAAAAGAGATTTTACAAGTTGAAGAATGAATTGAACATACTTGACTTCTCCAACTTGAAATGAGTGCACCCCCACATTCTTATATGACATGCCTCTCCTCCAATATAGCAAGGTAAAGTTGTTTGGCATATCATTCATACTTTGCTAAGGACATGTTTAGAACATATAGACATATTTGCATGACAAATAGGCTCATTCATGAAAATCAAATAATTTTGATGTATATATGGTACCACTATTGCTTCTATGTTTGATTGATCTAGTGGTAGCATATGACATGTTTGTGGGCTTGCAAACCTAGTGTTAAATCTAGAAAATGAGCTCATGATGTGTAATTCAACATGGTCAAGATAACCCTTATACTTTATGAGGTGTGAAAAAGCTTGTCCTTGGATCAAACCGAATTACATATTCTAGGCAAGTAATCTAGATTGAACCATAATTTGGACTCCCTCATATTGATTGACTTATCTCTCACTAAAATTGGCACCTTTTTGGTGATTGTTGACAAAGGGGGAGAGAAAAGTCACAAAGATATTGCAAAGAGGCAAAAGATATAATAAGGGGGAGATAATAGTCAAAGGAGGAGAGAAAGCACAAAGATAGAAAAGTCACAAAGAAAAAAAAATTAAATTTGAGCACATAAGTAGGGGGAGCAAGCTCATGAATTATTTGTTGCATTTGTATGTGCACTAACATGATGATGTGTTGCATTGTAAAGCTTAAATTCATATTCATGTTTGTATGGTGTATGCTAGAAATAGAACTTGAATGATGATTTGTTGAGAGTAGCTTTACAAGTGGTATCTAGACACCTTTTGCTTATAATGGTGATCTCACAAAGTACTTTAGTGTTTGTGATCTTTACAAGTGATATATTACAAGTAGTGTCTAGCTACTTCGATGCTAAGGATGGTATATAAAGGCAACTCCGATTGGTATCACGCTTCAAAGGTCTATTCTATATACCTTAGCATCAATTTGATAGTAGTAACTCTCTCAAATTTCAAATCCATACATATGTGCATAATTGAACCAAACTTATGGAAGCACATATGTAGGGGGAGCTAATACTATCGAAATTGAAAATTGATTTCATTTCATATCTTTGTGATGGTTGTCATCAATTACCAAAAAGGGGGAGATTGAAAGCCCAAGTTTGGTTTTGGTAATTAATGACACCAAGTTGCTAATGCCATGTGTTAAGTGTTTTGAGTTAGGCATAAGCAACGCATGTGATGAAAGTGTACGTGGCAAGGAGTGGTGGCCACAAGATCACAAAGAAATGGTGCATGGACATGAAATGATGATCATGGTGAAGATGCACATAAAAGGAAGGACATGATGATTAAGTGGAAGAGAAGGATCTAAGAGCGCAAGGCAAAGGTATAACCATAGGGTTTTCCTTTTGCCGGTCTAAGTTGAGTAGAGAAGTGATTGACCGGGTTTAGGATACATAGCCGACTATCAAGAGGGGCAATCACGGTTAGCTCGGAAATCAAGTGCCACTAGATCATTGTCTTGAGCATATGCATTAGGATCTAGTAAAAGAGCTAACATAACGCCTTAAGAAATGTTTGTGAAATGCTAACACACATGCACATGGTGGTGTACACTTGGTGGTGTTAGCACATTTGCGAAGGCGGTGGAGTTTAAGTGGTAGAGAGGGGTTTGGGTTTCTCTCTCCCTCCCGCCGAGCTTGCGAGGCGGGATTCGGCGCTTTTTGGAGAAGTGAAATGCCTATTTTCTATTGCGCCGAAAGTCGGAAAAGAAACGGAGGCGAACGGAGGTCACAGAGGTGACCGGACGCTGCACCGGACGCTGCACCGGACGCTGCACCGGACGCGGTCATGGAATGACCGGACGCGTCCGGTGAGTGTTCAGTGTCTGCGCGGTTTTCAGTTCGATGATCGGACGCGAGGCGCGTCCGGTCACTGATCATCGGACGCGTCCGGTGGTTCAGGGAGCTTACTGGACTCTCACCGGACGCTGTCACTGTCGCGTCCGGTCATGTTCTTCAGCGCGTCCGGTCCTTGTTTCGTTGAGCGCTGCTTAGGCGACCAGCGCGTCCGGTCCTTCACGGGACCAGCGCGTCCGGTCGTTCCCGGCGCGTCCGGTCACTCGGTTGAGCGCGTCCGGTCACGGCAACGGCTAGTTCTGACGCGCACTGTTCACGTTTGTCGTGTAGTGACCGGACGCGTCCGGTCACCCTGACCGGAGCGTCCGGTCATCGCGTTTTTCGCTGCGTCGTCTGTAACGGCTAGCTGCGTACCCCTTCGTTATAAATAGATGTTGGACGGGGTTTGAGGGTAACTCTTACACATTTTGAGATATAGAGACATACTTTGAGCTAGAGAACAACCCCTCCACTCATCTCTTTGATTAGTTGCATATCTTGAGTGAGATTGAGTGAGATTCAAGTGCATTGCTTGAGAGTTGCATTCTAGAGGCACTTGATCTTCGAGTTGCTGCGGATTTCTTGTTACTCTTCCGTGTTTCCCGACACGGTAGACGGCTTGGAGCAGCGGAGGTGATTGAGCTCGCAATTGGAGATTGTTGGAGCCTTCACCAAGTGTTGTAAGGGGTTCTTGATCCTTCCCCGCGGGAGTTCGCGAATTGGATACTCTAGTGGAGCTCGTGGCTTGGAGGATCCCCATCTTGTGTGCGGTTGTGCGGTGCCCGCCGAGGGCTCGACTCTTGATAGTCGATTAGCTCGCGAACCGACAAGTGGGTGTATCGCCACAACGGGGAGTAGCTTGCCGGGAAGCAAGTGAACCTCGGGATAAATTCTTGTGTCATTCTCTTCCCGAGGATTTCTCTTGTGTGATTAATTAATTGGTACTTCTCATCTCTACACGGAGGTATAATCACTCGAAACTCTTCTCTCGTATTACATCTTGTATCTAGCTTGTTGTTGTTGTGTTTAGTGGATAGCCTTGTACTAGACTTGTGTAGGTGGCTTGCTTAATTAGTTAGAGCTAGTGCATTTTGCTCCGCCACCTTTTATACTAACTTGTGGTTAAGTAATTCTTGTAGAAGTTTTAATTAGGCTATTCACCCCCCCCTCTAGCCATTCGGACCTTACAGTGGGAAGCATACTCAGTCTTTAGCTCCTCAGTCAGACGAAGCAGACGGAACTTCTGCTCAATGGTGTTCAACCACTCATCAGCTTGCAGAGGTTCCTCCGCCTCCTTAAAGAGCGGGGGCTTGGTGTCAAGAAAATCCTTGAAGTCACTATGCTAATTTGGTTCCGGTCCTTGACGACCATGGCGAGCATCCCGGTTGACCAACTGGCGCATAGCGTCTGCTAACAGGCGCTGACCTTCAACCACCGTCTGCATCAATTCTGCCGGAGTGGGTGGTAGAGGAGGGGGTGGCTGTTCCTCATCCTCAACACCACGACCACGATGGAGGTTGTACATCATCTGCAAAAATGTATAGCCAATGAGCACTGACGATGTGGGAAATTTATAGATGAATTGTGTAAATATGCCAAACTGATTTCATTAAAAATGAATTCGCAAGCAACCGAGGCACAATAATTCATCACAACCACACAAACTCATCAAGTGCACCACTTGACACAATTATGCGATGAGCATAACAACCAGACATCTTCAGATGATAAGATGGAATTTATTAAAGGCTCGCATGTAGGGAGCACAAACGTGACTGGACAGGTTACATTGATATCAACGGGATTTCAACCTTACGTAACGGGTGTCTAGATTCAAACTAAACTTCTAGCCAACTAGGAAGGCTAACCAAGAAATGACCACAAGGAGACATCACATGGGTAGGGTTCCATGGTGGATCATGACTAGCCACCTCGATACCAGCGCGTGCCAAGCAGCACAGCCTTATGTCGTGCGCCACAAGAGGCCCTCGGTTTTGTCGCGGCACCGAAGGGTGCTAATCGTGACACCATCACCGAACACAACACAATGAGACATCCATTTGTGACCAAAATTTAACACGTTCAAACTAACATCCAGGATAACATAGGGTTCTATATTACATCCCAAAAAGCTAAGTTATTACAAAGCCTCACTCCCACACAAGGAGGGCACAAAAGATAACTCTAGCGTCATAGCTAGTCGATGACTACTCTAAGCATCATCCTCGGAGTCAATGTCGAAGATCTCCCCGCCATCCTCGTCACTAACAGGCTCTAGTTCCTCATCTTCTTCTTCTTCTTCTGGTGGAACATCCTGTGGCCCATTGACCTCCACGTCGTCAACACCTTTAGCCATGAAGACTCCAGAGCCCATCTCCTCATCCTCGTCATTGTTATGAGGAAGCAGAGGATTGAGCTGATTGTTTAGGCGGTGCACTTCCTCATAAAGATTGTCATTGTATTCTTCTGTAGCTTTTATCTGTTGCTCTAGTTCCACCTGATGAGCTCTCAGGAGGTTCTCTTCGTGCCAGGCTTTATCCCGCTGATTCATCACATGGACCAGCATGCGCTGACAGTTGCGATTTGCCACAGTCAACCTCTAGACCGCAAGTGTCTCCTGATCTCTGTCATGTATCACTTGCTCCAACTGTTGTTGGACCGCATTTCTAGCAGCAGTCACTTCAGCCAACTCGGCCCTCAACCTTTCCGCCTCGGTGGGCTTAGGGTGGGGCTCACGTGGAGCGAGCTAGTGACGAGGTGCCCTGCCTCCAGTGGACTTGCGAGCGGTCCTCTTGGTGCAAGCCATCTGTAGCAACAAGATATGACTTACAGTGAGGATAATTTAGGGATACAAAATTTAATTTAGTCGGGACCATCGAAATTTTTAAGGAGGGAGTAAAAATGAAATATATGACATGAATTAAACATGATGCATGCACGTTCCGTATGCCCTCTCACCCTAGTAGAATCATAAACTTCTAACGCTAGGCGGTGGCATACATACGTTCTCTCATATAGGTGAAACTATCGGTCTACTCGTTTGCTCTGTTAGTGTACCTGCAGAAAATCTCATTTCAGCCCAACAGTTTCCCCAATATAAGCACACAAGTAAGCAGTAAGCTAAATACTTTCCATATACACATCCCCGATGTATATACTTTAGTATCACAACTACGCGACAGATATACCCCAATTAAGTACTTTCATAATTACATGGTTTGAACATGTAAGTATGCAAGTAACCATAACTACTCTCCCCTAGATCGCCGGTTGGACGATCATGCTCTTAAAGCTCACACTTACCAGAGCGTCGAGGTGTTTGATCCATACATTACCACCCAAGAGGATGGCATCCATACAATATCACGTCGTATGGACGACGAAACAAAAACAAACAAGACCCCCAAGTTAGTCTTTTTAATAAGCCACCTAAGAGTCCTTATTTGGGCTAAGGGATGTGATCATTGGCATACTTATAGAAATAATTTTCAGATTTTTAACACTTTTTGCAAACAAACACTTTTGTTTTCAAATACTCGTATGATGTGTTTAATATTGAATTCTGCTCCGGTACCAGTTGTAACAAAACCGACCAAATTATAAGAGCACAAGTACAAAAATAAGCGCCGAAACGCCCAAATTTTTGAACTTGAGCCCATATAATCCCGGTAGTCAATCGAAACCACGAAGGATTTCAAACCAACTCTTTTACAACCAAGATCGCATCATTCAACATACACATCACACGTTACATTACACAAGTAGTTTAGAAGTTCGCTTATAACACACGGAGTCGCAAATTATTACAAACTGAGTTCATAAAGTAGCGGAAACATAACACACACATTTAGTTCAAATACTACTGCCAGTCTTACAGATCACCATCCCACAAAAGCATTAAGGAAAGTAACTAACGGATGATCACGCCCGAGTGATCTAGTCCTCATCACCCGCGGGGTGGAGGCAGGTCTTGCAGAAGCCCTGATAAAGCATGTCATCTGCAACAAGAGGGAATAAACCCTGAGTACGGGAATATACTCAGCTAGACTTACCCGTCGAAACAGAAAATAAGAGACACCAAGGATCATGCAAGGCTTTCATAAGTGGAGCTGGCTGACATCACCTTTGCAGAAAAGCATAAGTAATTTAAACTCTTTTAACCTGTACTAGCAGTTATTTTAGCATTAACCTATCAGCTATCTTAGCACCTGTACTAAGCAATCACTTGATTATAATCAAACAATAATATTATTATATCCATAGCAGGTATAAATTTGTGGCGACATTATATCATTCGCTTAACCATCTGTTCAATTTAATGAGATCTACGTTGCCGCTGCTCAAGTCAAGTGCTCACTAACCGGGAGCGACGGCGAGTCGAATCGAATTCCTATCCAGCTGGAGGGGTATTTCTAACACTTACCGCGTAGGCCCCTGCCAGGGTCACACAAGCCACCTTTCGTATGATTCAGGAGTCGCGGGTTCGAATGATGCCGCATCCCCAAGGGTGACACTCTGCCAGGTGCTAGGGACTCTAACCCCCCTTGGTCTCACGCCAATGTCCCCAAGCACAACATTACTCTCCTCCAAGATGCGACCTACCATTCGACTCCCGGCCTGAACCGAATTACTCAAGTTACTTCGACATTACGTGCAAATCTCTTCTCCGGTAGAGAAGTACTTACCAAATCTACATAACCTAATGTATAAATGTTCCTCTTCAGTTAAGGCCCTAACACCTAAAAATCATAAGAACAACATTACTTAGGTTACCAACAACCAATCATCAAATATCGTAACAATATATTCTGGACAGCAGCTATGTATTTCTATCATAACTGTAGATTCTCAAATCCTAAAGGCATGATACAAGACAATCTAGAAAGCTTATAAAATACTCTACAATTCATTTTCAGACCTCAACACTGAATTCCAAAGTTTACCTAATCGAAATTCTAAAGTTCCAGAAATCTGTCCTCTCCAAACAGAGAGCAGCCATTTCTGGACAGCCACTTTAAACAGCTATAACTCCTAGACTACTAAGCCAAATGCCACCAAATTTTGTCACAAACTAGTTTACTAAGTTTCCTACCACTTTGGTATTCACAAGTTTCTCAGCAAACACTTTTATCAAGGATCAAATATAAAAATGCTACCAGCTGTCCAGAGAACCTAGAGTTGTGAAAAAATTAAATATTTATTCAAGTGTCAAACTCCCTCTATGACTAAAACAATGATACTACTAGTTCACACATGTCATAAAAACACCATAAAGTAAGGTGTGTCAACCCAGAACATTTATTTCAACCACTTTCTTAATTTACTTAATTAATTAAGTGAGAAATTAAACTCATATGAAACTGTTTAGAAACATTATATAAAAATTACAGGAGATTCCTTGGCCTACTAGGAGGCTACTGTAAAAATTTGAACTAAAGTGATTCATTGAAAATCCCTACACAAAATTCACAAGCCAAAAGGGCTGATTTTTGTATAAATAGGAAACCCTATTGAAACGTGTCAAACAATAGATTTCATATTTTTTCTAATACCATTCTAACCTAAGAACAACACTCCCAAAATTTTACCTTTACTGGACCTATAGAAAAATTATAAAAATTCATTCCAATATCTCCTAATATAAAATAACAACATCATAACTTGAAAACTACTCAAGCAATAGGATCTAAACTTTTACCAGGGCTAGTATATATATAAAATAACATACTCACCAAATTTTATAATTTTTGGAACACAGAAGCTCAAGATAGGATTTAAACAAGTTTGCATGCATTCAAAAACACATTTAAAGTTTTAAATTGATTCTTCCAAAAGCTCTACTACAAGTGCTCAGATTATATTTTTATTAAATACTACACTTCACTAAGAGTCTAACAAAATTTAAATCACAATTTTTGGATAAGCCAAACCCAAGATATGAAAATCACAAACATCATTCAAATCTATGAAATAATAAAGAAACTGAAATTTCAAAAATCAAAATGGGACCACTGGGCCGGCTGACCCGCCAGCGCGGCCCAGCTCGCGGCCTGCTCCGGCTCCCGCCCGCGCGCGCCTGACAGGGGGGGCCTGCTAGCCAGAGAGACAAAAACTGAGACGGAGGAGCAGCTCCGGCGAGCTCCAGCTCGTCGATGGCGGCATCTCCGGCGAGGGGAATGGTACCCCTAGGTTCCTCTTGACCTTCCGCATCGCCTGACCCCTAAACCGTGGACTCTACCCGACCCTAGCTACCTCGGCCATGGCGGCGATGGCTCGGTGGTGGCGCGCGGTGGTGCGCCGGCGAGCTCCGACCGCTAGATGGCTAGCAGAGGGACGCGCCAGCTTCCTGGAGCCTTGGCGGACCTAACTAGGCTACTAATGCGGACCGGGATGGAGTGGAGTGGCGCAGCCGCGTGAACACCTCAACGGCGGCCATGGCGCGGCAGTGCGCGGCCGTGTTCCGACCCGGTTCAACCGGCATTTGCGGTAGCGTCTTCACTAGAGTCTCTACGGTTGACAGGGAAGGGGGAACAAGCGCTAGGAAAAGCGGAGGTGCACGGTGCTGTGCTGACCACGGTGAGCCGTCGCACGGACGAACACCAACGAGCTCTCGCGGTGGCGAAAACAGCAATGTTGCCTTACCGTGGTGTGTCTGAGGGCAGGGATGGTACGAGGGGGTAGAGGAGTTCGAGGTGTAGCTGTTGGCCGGACTTGAGGCACGGTGGTGCGGTGGAAAATGTGTGCGAGCTCGTTGGAGCAAGGACGGCAATGGTGGCTCGGTTCTCTCCGTTTTCTCCACCAGGAGGGAGAGCGAGGAGGGAATGGATGGTTGAGGTCTGGACGACAGCAGAGGCACCCTTCTAAGCGCTCGGCAGCTGGCCAAGGCGCCAGGTCACACGCGGCGCGTGGAGGACACGCGGCGGCGATGGTCTGTGACTATCAGTCACCCGGTTCAGCATGTCTGAATCCCTGTTTTAGAGCTCGATGGCGTCGAGTGACAGGCGACTTTCCACTGAGTAAAACTCCTAACCTAGCCCAAATTAGCGATAGGTGTTAACAACAAAATTGTAGAGCTATGTGTGGAAAACAATATTGTCAATTGGAGTTTGGACTAATTCGGCCTAGATTTGAAACTACAAGGTCCTAAAGTGGGGTACAATGAAACTGCAAACCAGTTCAGGACTTAGAAAATTTTCCAAGTGTTGGGCACCACTCAAGCTGACTTGTGGGCCATTTTTGAGAATGTTCTGGTCATTTTCATGAGATGGCCATATTAGAACTTTTGTTCCTTATGAAATTCTCTACAACTTTGCTTAAGGTTGCTCCTCCATGCAAGATTTCTAAGCTAGACTTTTTAAATGGTCAAACCAAAGCATTCTAGGGTCCAAGTTTGGTCAACAACACATTGGAGGGCATTTTAGTCATTTTGGTCAACATGAACATTGCTCCACTACTTACCCTGAATGTAATTAAGGTGTTATAAGACCTAATTAGCCACTCTACACATTGGTTGCACAAACTTCCTAGTGTCACATACTTTGAAACAAGCAAAATAATATTTCTACCCAAATGTTGCAAGATCATGTTGCACATGTTGCATAGCACTTGCTAATCATGTTTCACTAAAGTGGGTGGCATGTCTCAAAAGGAAGTTGCACATGTGGCACTTGGGTGTTGCACACTACTCACTTCATAATACACATGAAATATAAACACATGTTGCAATGTTTCCAAAGCATGTTTCGCATATTATAAGCGCATGCATGAATGAATGATGCTCAAGTTCATGAAATGCAATGCAATTAAGGAAGCCAAACACCTGGGGTGTTACATTAACCTTTTGTATGTACAAGGTTGAGTGGCGCCCATACACCCGTGACCAAGTTGTGGGGCTCAATTTGAGCACGCTTTGCAAGGCCGATGAGGACTTATGGACAATGAAGTGCCCGTTGATATGTTTCTATGCGGTGGAGTACCATCTTCCATACCGCTTAGAACGGAAATTTGGAAAGCTGCAACCTTGCCCTCCAGAACCGTTCTCCACCAGTTGGGACCTACACAAGAAAGTTCTTGAATTGCATTTTACCATTCATGAATCACAATTTATCTCTTATTTATGTATACGAACCGTGCAGGATGGATCGCAGGAGGAAGAAGAAGATCACTGATTGGGAGCTTGAACACCACCGTTACACTACCGAGTGGTAGCTGTTCATGCAGAACAACATGAGAATCCACGCAGTCCATCGGGAGAACCACTTCTCTGAGTACCTAGCTTGGTACGAGCAGCGCACAAGGTTGCACTTGAAGCCAGCATGGACGAAACAAGACATTGCAGAGATTGCTGATTCAGACCAAGGAAACAACTCGTATGACCGAGCCACACGAGCAGGGCGACAAGTGGAGTTTGGCCCGGTTTTGACTAGAGCGGTAAGTTTCAAAGTCGAATTTTGTGTTCTTTGACAGATGAACATACTACAAATGAACTCTCCTTTGTTGTGTAGGGCAATGAAATCATGAGGACCATAGCTTAGCACAGATAAGCGTTGATGATACCCGAGGGTAGCCCTAATGAAGGGACATTGCTTAGAAGCGCTATGTAGGTAACTAAGTGAAGGATTATGTGAAACGTCTTTTCTCACTTCATGTAGCCTACATGATGAAATGCAAATGTCAATCTTCACTTGTATAGCATGGCATGGATCGTCTGCGCAAGATAGCTACACGCCTTGGTTGTCGTGCTCAGTTTGAAGATGTGGCAGCTAGAGGATTGGGTTCTTGCCATAGGACACCAAGAGGTTCAGATGCGGGCATTGGCTCCTCATTGGGTGGGGCTGCACATGATGAAGAAGAGGAATATGAAGGTGGGGGGAGACGATGACGATGGCGCCGAAGACGACGAAGAACAGGACGTTCAGTACGATGAGATTGGTATGTCACAGCTCGGCGATGCACCTGAACCAAGTCAAGGCCCCTCCGGCCGTTCACGTCCACAAAGGACGAGTCGACCGGTGGACAGGTACACTCTAGGGATGTACGCACTTGGTAGGGGCAAAGGAAAGCGTTGGGGGCATCAATAAGGACGAGGAAGGACAACATCTCGGTGTCTTTTGTAGCTTCACGCTTATATCAGTCGGTGTAGTAGTGGTGGTCTTTTGTTTTTGTGAACTTACCTGGTAGCTTTGATTTAAGCCATAAAATTGTGTCGACTAAGTAATGCATGTGACGTCAACCGGATGTGAACTTGCATGTCATGGTAATGGATGTCATGTGAACTTGGATGATTGTAATGGATGTCATGTGAATGTAAACTTGGATGATGGTAATGGATGCCATGTGGACTTGGATGATTGTACTGGATGTCATGTGAATGTAAACTTGGATGTGCTGTGAATTTGATAGCATGTGATGTGTGTGTGTGTGTGTATTTTTTCTGGAGGTGAAATGAGTGCCTCAAATTTAGAACAGGGGTGGGCGTTAAATCAAGCGATGCCATGATGGCCTACCTCGGCGTCCTATGTATTAACGCCGGACCCCAAACCATATTGATTCCATGGGAGTCCACATGCCGAGCTAGCCAAGGTCAGCGTGGCATGACTTCACACCGATGAAGCTAGAGTCGACGCATTACCGCACCGCGCCGACCTCCTCGCTCATAGTGTGCCGAGCGCTGGGGTCCACATGTCGGCGTGGGACGCACATAGTGAGTTGGGACCTCGGCATGATGCGACTTAACGCCGACCTTGGAGCGTCCACATTTAGGCGTGCGATGCACACAATGAGTGATTCGTCGGGGGCTCATTCCATTGGCCCGGTACCTCTCCTCACTCTCTCTGCTCTGGTCCCCATGAACCCTAAGAGTGTTTGTACCACATAGGAGGAATTTTGGCGCTAGTATTCACCAAACCAAGGTACATTGCATCCCCTTTACATTATTTCTAGTTGGATGTAGTTTATTTTATTCTTGTTGCTCGAAACCCTAGCTTTGTTTAGCAAATGTCTTATTGAAATGAGAATGACATGTGCCTTTCTTCTATGGGTGATTAGGCCAAGTGATGGATAGACTAGTGAGGTTGCTTCATGGTGGTCATGTGGTTAGGACCAAGGATGATAGTGTTCAGCTCATTGGCATGACGGAGGAAATGTTGGTTTTTCTAGAGTCACCACATTTGACAGAAGTTGTTGAACGGGCTAAAGAAATGTTGGCCTCTATTCTAGGAGATGTGCCTTTTAGGTTACAAGGGGTGGTAGATGTTGGTTCGTCACATGGTCCTCGGATCAAGAGGTTGTTGAAAACTACAAGCGAATCCGAATGGTTTGCTTGCAAGGCTATTGTGTTGTCCTTAGAAGTGCGATCTTTGGATGTGTTGGTTGTCAAGGATGAAAGTCCATTGTATGGTGTAGGCATGGGGCGTAGTCATGAAGTGGAAGAAGTGGTGCTTACACAACCCACTTATGGAGGTGGAGATGGTTGGGAGGGGTGTTTGATTTGACTATGATTATGGTGGTGGTGGTGTGTATGCAAATGACTATCAGGAAGAAGGTAGGTACCATGATGACAACGAGATCTGTGATGACAACGATACAAGTGGGGACAATGCAGTTGATGATGACGTTACTGATGATGATGACCTCAGTGGCGAATAAGGTTTTAGCAATGCAAGAGCTACGAACATATTCGATCTGGAGGTGGCGGGAGATAACCAAACTTACGAGGACGAAATGGCTTATGACTCTAATGATGATCGTCCTCTTCGAGGTCTCAGTGCTAGGGAAATTCATATCATAAGAGATTTGATGCCTGACAGTGATCCACTAGTTTCTAAATTCGAGGACCTTAGTCATTGTCACATGGCAGTTGCTGATGGAGGACCTAGTGAATCAACAGTCCCAGATGTTGCTGCTTGCACAATCATAAGGAAGGGCATCTTGTTTCCTACCATGGATCAATTGAAAACATGGTTGCAAGAGTATTCTATTGTTCACAACCGTTCATACAGGGTAATCAATTCTCACAAGGACAGAAGGTACACGGTTGGTTGTGAAGAGCCTCAATGCGGTTGGAAAGTATGTGCTAGGAAAACTAAGGCAGGTCAATGGAGGATTACATCAGTGAAACAACCACATGTTTGTGCAACGGCTGAGGCCGAGGACACACACTTGCAGCTTAATTCTAGGTTCATTGCAAGGCAATTGTGTGCCCCGTGGTGAAGCACATGCCATCAATCACGGTCTCCGCGTTGATTGAGATCATATTCAAGTTGTACAATTACTATGTCAAGTATGGGAAGGCATGGCAGGCGAAACAACGTGCCATGGAACTTATCTTCAGAAATTGGAAAGAGGCGTATGAACGTCTTCCTGTAATGCTTAACACGATGAAAGCTGTTAATCCTGGGATGCACTTTGAGTACTTACCGAACGAAGGTGAAATGAGGAATGGTCGAGAGGTATTTGGTACGTCGTTCTGGGTCTTTGGGCAAAGCATTGAAGCTTTCAAGTGGTGCAGACCGGTCATGACTATAGATGGGACGTTTCTTACTGGTAAGTTTGAAGGCACATTGCTCATTTGTATTGGTACCGATGCGAAAGATCAACTTGTTCCATTGGCATTTGCCATCGTTCGAAAGGAGGACACAGCTAGTTGGTCTTGGTTCCTCAGACTAGCGAGAGAAGTAGTCATCGGTCTAGAGCATGATGTTTGTGTCATTTCCGATAGGCATGCTGGCATCTTAAATGCGGTACAAGACAAGCTACCGGGATACGGCCAGATACACCACCGTTGGTGCAGTAGACACCTTGCTCAGAATTTGATAAGGCATGACGGCACGAAGGACAACTTCAAGTTGTTCGAGGAGGTATGCAGGCAGACTGAGGTGAAAGCCCAAGTTTGGTTTTGGAAAATGAGTGACACCAAAGTTGCTAATGTCATGTGATCAACTGTGATTAAGCTAGACATAAGCAACATGTGATGGAGGTGGAAATGGCATGGAGAGATGGCCACGAGACCACATGATTTGGTGCATGAAATGATGAGCAAGATCATAAAGAAATGCATATAAAATGATAGACATGATGATCAAGTAGAGGAGAAGGATCTAAGAGCGCAAGGCAAAGGTATAACCATAGGATTTTCCTTTTGCCGATCTAAGATGAGTAGAGAAGTGATTGACCGAGTTTAGGATACATAGCCGACTATCAAGAGGGGCAATCACGGTTAGCTCGGGAATCAAGTGCCACTAGATCAATGTCTTGAGCATATGCATTAGGATCTAGTTAAGAGCTAACATAACCCTTTGAAAATGTTTGTGAAATGCTAACACACATGCACATGGTGGTGTACACTTATTGGTGTTGGCACATTTGCAAAGGAGAAGGTGTTGGAGTTGATTTTGATCAACTTGGTGAAGGGAGAAAGGTTTTTCGGTGTTCTCCGAACACTAGGATGACTCTTAGAGTGGAATACTGCTTTGATCCATTGGGACTTGGGTTGAGTGTTCATATGGGTTGTGTAGCCCTCTGAGTAAGCTTTCTAAAATGTCCAAGATCATCGAAATCGGAGTTCGGAGCTAAGAGTTATCGTCTTTTTACCGAAGAGTGGTCTGTGACCGGACTCGTGACCGGACGCGTCCGGTCAGCACCTGCGTGTCCGGTCAGTGTTTTTCGCGTGCGAAAGTGACCGGACGCTGCCGCGAGTTCGGTCAGTGATGACCGGACACGTTCGGTCACATCAGAAGCTTACTAGAACCTCTCTGTTCGCTGTTTTGCTGTGACCTACGCGTCCGATCAATACAAGTTTATACGCGCGAAAACTAGCCATTGGAGCATGCTAGTGACCTGCACGTCCGGTCAGTTCGACCGGTGCGTCCGGTCGATCCGAAAATTCGCCTAGTGAAGGGGTAACGGCCATATTCGTTCGTGGGGGCTATAAATAGATGGTGACCGGGTTTGGGGGTTCTCTCTAGCACATTTGAGATATTAAGGCACACTTTGAGCTAGAGAACAACCCCTCTACTCATCTCTTTGCTTGGATTGCATATCTTGAGTGAGATTGAGTGAGATTCAAGTGCATTACTTGAGAGTTGCATTCTGGAGGCACTTGATCTTCGAGTTTTTGTGGATTTCTTGTTACTCTTCCATGTTTCCCGATGCGGTAGACAGCTTGGAGCAGCGGACGTGATTGAGCTCGCAATTAGAGATTGTTGGAGCCCTCATCAAGTATTGTAACGGGTTCTTGATCCTTCCCCGTAGGAGTTCGCGAATTGGATACTCTAGTGGAGCTCGTGCCTTGGAGGATCCCCATCTTGTGTACGGTTGTACGGCGCCCACCGAGGGCTCGACTCTTGATAGTCGATTAGCTCGTGAACCGACAAGTGGGTGTATCGCCACAACGGGGAGTAGCATGCTGAGAAGCAAGTGAACCTCAGGATAAATTCTTGTGTCGCTCTCTTCCCGAGGATTTCTCTTGTGTGATTGATTGATTGATTGGTTCTTCTCATCTCTACATGGCAGTATAGTCACTCGAAGCTCTTCTCTCGTGTTACTCCTTGTATCTAGCTTGTAGTTGTTGTTGTGTTTAGTAGATAGCATTGTACTAGACTTGTGTAGGTGACTTGCTTAATTAGTTAGAGCTAGTGCATTTTGCTTCGGCACCTTTTGTACTAACACTTATGGTTAAGTAATTCTTGTAGAAGTTTTAATTAGGCTATTCACCCCCCTCTACCCTATTTGGACCTTACATGAGGTTGAACTATTCAACGAGAAGCTAGAAGCCCTCAAATTAGCCACAAATGCTTGTGGTAGGCAATTCCTCGGTGACTTGATGGCGTATAAGGAGAAGTGGACCCTCGCTTATGACACCTGAGGTTGGAGATGGGGCTTCATGACTAGTAACATGGCAGAGATGTTCAATAGCCTTCTAAGAGGTTGTCGTAGTCTTCCTGTTACTGCAATCACGTCATTCACGTTCTACAAGTTGAATGTGTGGTTCGTGTCGAGGAAGAAGGCTGCCATGTCATTATGGAGGTCAAACCGACCTTGACCAAACTTAGTAGCTACAGAACTACGTTTCTCAAAGAACAAATCCAAAAGACAGAAGGGAGCATGCTTTGATGCTTTGAGGAACGGATACGAGATTTTTCTCAAAGAACAAATCCAAAAGACAGAAGGGAGCATGCT
The DNA here is from genome assembly GCA_038087645.1 of Saccharum hybrid cultivar R570. Taxonomy (NCBI): domain Eukaryota; kingdom Viridiplantae; phylum Streptophyta; class Magnoliopsida; order Poales; family Poaceae; genus Saccharum; species Saccharum hybrid cultivar. The sequence continues at coordinate 35,050,896 of JAQSUU010000012.1, read as the reverse complement.
TTGATGCTTTGAGGAACGGATACGAGATTTTAGAGAGCGGTGGGACCAACATCGGTGGGGAAGACCGTGGAGCTAGGAAACATAAAATAGTTATCAATGATAACACTTGCACATGTGGTAAACCAACGATCTACCATCGTCCATGCTCTCACATGATGACCACATTTCGTATTAGACGTGTTGATGCAGAAGTCCCTCCTCATTTGGCCAAGGAGTTCTCAATGCTGAATCTTTTGAACACATGGAGTCCAACGTTTGAGCCCTTCCTGGACGAGCATCGATGGCATGTCTATGATGGACCAAAGTATGTGGCTGACCTTGGATTACTATGGAAGAGTAGGGGACCAAGGAGGCGAAAGTGTTACAAGATGGACATGGACCAAGTAGCGAGAGGAAGATCAGCCACGAGCAAGGTTGGGACACATTTTGTTGAGGACAAGCAACATAGCCGTTGCTCCAAGTGCCATAGACTAGGCCACAATATAAGAACTTGCCCAGAAATATGTAGACAACAGGTGCGAACTTGTGATTTCTCGATTCATCCGTAATGCATAGTTACTTATGTCTTCCTTGTTGACATGCAGGATGGAGCGGGTCCCTCTGCTTGATGGGAGGCTAGTGACACAAGATATCAGAACTATGTGTGTAATGTTTGTAACTTTGTCATGTATGTAGACACTTTGTCATCTATGTTTGAACTTTGTCGACTATGTTCGAACTCTGTCATGCTTGTATTTGAACTCCAAGATAAGTTAATGTTGCAACTCCGTGATTCATTCCAATCTACCGATCATAATCTGTGTTGCTCGACGCCAACCAACATGAAAATAAATAGGTAGTCAAAGGGTCGGCGCTAACTCACAAAATGCCGACCTTCACTACATCGGCGTGGGGAAATTTAACGCCGACACCCGAACCATACTGAATTCGGGTGGACAACTGCGCCGACATGATCAATGTCAGCATCAATCCAAATAACGCTGACCCCCTTGACCATACTAACAGCAATGTTCTCATTCTCGATAACGCCTCTTGCAAAATGGAGACCTGAGGAGGAAGGAGGCCGCGGCGTGGGCTAAGTGCCCCGACCTCAGCGTTGAGTCGTATCACACTGAGATATGCGTCTCGGCGTTAACTGATGCCATGCCGATGCCCGACCGCCGCTGACACTTTGGCCCCGCCCGGGTTCCGCCCAAAACCTCGGCGTCAGGATGACAGACGCCGAGGTTATGTATGCACGCGCTCTGTCAGGCCACACCGTGGGCTGTGGGGCCCGCTTCCCATCTGTCAAGCGCGACCGAGGTCGGTGCTGACGTGGTTCAGGCTCGGCGTCATCTGACACAACGCCGAGACCCATACCACGGCGTCGATCCATGTCACGCCGAGCTATTGTCCCATTTTTAGAAAATGTTTCGCCGGGGGTCTATTTTCAGAAATTGTTTGAAAAAGGACCAAAATGCAAAATTTTCGTGGACCTGGACACCTGGTGCTCGAGTGGGTGTCCTCGTGACATGGTGCCAAGGCAAAGCAGGCAGGCGTCACGCGTCCGGCGTCCCCCACCGTGAAACCTGTCGTGCCCTTGCCCCGCCACGGTAGCGGGGGCTAAGGCCGTGGCCCATGCACGCCTGGTGTAAGGTTCAAATGGCTAGAGGGGGGTGAATAGCCTATTTAAAAATCTACAAGCTTCACTAAACAACCACGTTAGTATAAAAGATGGCTAAGCTAATTCTAGCACTAGCTCAACTACACTATGCAAGCCACCTATATAATTCTAGTGAAGTAAGGCTATGATCTCTAATACACACCAACAAGACTAAGTCACTAAGCTACTTACTCCTATGTGATAAAAGCTACACTAAGAGTAGTACAAGAAAGTAAAGAGTAAGTGACTTGATTCTTATACCAACGATGTAGAGAAGTAATGCACTCGAAGAATCAATCACAATGATCAACCACAAGAGAAATCCTCGGCAAAGAGATGACACAAGATTTTTACCGAGGTTCACTTGCTTCCCGGCAAGCTATTCCTCGTTGTGGCGATACACCCACTTGTCGGTTCGCGAGCTAATCGACTATCAAGAGTCGAGCCCTCGGCGGGCGCCGCACAACCACACACAAGATGGGATCCTCCAAGCCACGAGCTTCACTAGAGTATCCAATTTGCGAACTCCCACGAGGAAGGATCAAGAACCTCTTACAACACTTGGTGAGGGCTCCAACAATCTTTAATTGTGAGCTCAATCACCTCTGCTTCTCCAAGCCGTCTACCGTGTCGGGAAACACAGAAGAGTAACAAGAAATCTGCAGCAACTCAAAGATCAAGTGCCTCTAGAGTGCAACTCTCAAGCAATGCACTTGAATCTTACTCAATCTCACTCAAGATGTGCAACTAAGCAAAGATATAAGTGGAGGGGTTGTTCTCTAGCTCAAAGGATGTCTCTATGTCTCAAAATATGCAAGAGTTGCCCTTAAACACTGGACAACTTCTATTTATAGCGAAGGGGTACACAGCTAGCCGTTACCGAACGACGCGGTGCAAAACGTACTGACCGGACGCACCGGTCAGGGTGACCGAACGCGTCCGATCACTACAGGACAAGCGTGAACAGTGCGCATCAGAAGTTACCGTTGCCGTGACCGGACGCGCTCTAGCGATTGACCGGACGCGCTGCACCTGGCGTCCAGTCGGAGTCCAGTAAGCTCCCACCACGACCGGACGCGTCCGATCGCACATGACCGGACGCGCGGCGCGTCCGGTCGGCTCTACGACCGGTTCTGCCCCTTTGGGAAACCACTCTCTACCGCTTAAACTCCACCGCCTTCGCAGATGTGCTAATACCACCAAGTGTACACTACCATGTGCATGTGTGTTAGCATTTCACAAATATTTTTAAGGCGTTATGTTAGCTCTCAACTAGATCCTAATGCATATGCTCAAGACATTGATCTAGTGGCACTTGATTTCAGAGCTAACCGTGATTGCCCCTCTTGATAGTCGGCTATGTATTCTAAACCCGGTCAATCACTTCTCTACTCATCTTAGACCGGCAAAAGTAAAACCCTATGGTTATACCTTTGCCTTGCGCTCTTAAATCCTTCTCCTCCACTTGATCATCAAGTCCATCATTTTATGTGCATTCCTTCGTGATCTTGCTCATCATTTCATGCACCAAATCATATAGTCTTGTGGCCATCTCTCCATGTCATTTCCACCTCCATTACATGTTGCTTATGCCTAGCTTAATTACACTTGACACATGGAATTAGCAACTTGGTGTCATTAATTACCAAAACTAAACTTGGGCTTTCACCTGGGGCCGAGGACCCCGCGCGGCAGCAGCCAGCAGCGCTAGCGAGCGCGCGCATCGAGGAGTCCGCCGTGTCGCCCGTGTGGGATTTGCCTCTAGCTGCCGCGTGCCGGTGCGTGGGGGAAAAGGATCACGCTCTCTTTGAAACGTACGATTCTCGCAATATAGAAACAGGAAAACACAAGATTAAAATGCCCATGCATTTGGAATTCTATAGGAAAGTTATATCCTAAGATACAAAGCAAAACAAAACAAGCGGTTAGACCTCATGCTTTTTTTCCTACAAAATTTGTATATAACAACTCATTCCATCGAAATTTCTTTGTTTCATAAAAAAATCCATAGAAATTTCAAAGAAATTTGTAAAATTCAATCCTTTGTTCCAAAGACTCTTATAGAAAAAAAATCTTATATAAATTCAATCTCCTAAAATTTGTTTATTTTTTCTCCATTCCAAAGAAGGCCTCTGTGCCTAGAGATTGTAATAGGGTGACTCATGAAATTACCGTTATTGGGTATGAGTGTGTCGAAGGGGTCGGGCAGATCTTAAGCTCTCTCCCAAAACGCATCAATGTAATTGTTGTTGACGAGTTGTCAGCCCATGAGTAATATATCTATCCAATTTCAAAAAAAGGTCTTAGTAGGAATGGTTCTTAACTTCTAAATTCCTTTATTTTTCTCCATTCCAAGAGAACCTCAGTAGGAATGGAAGAGGCGCCGGGAGGTACACGGTGCGTACGAATAGTCACTTGAGGGAAGTCTACGAGTGCAACGTACATCCCATTGCCTTTCAAATTTGCTATAATAACAAGTAAAAAAAACATAATCAATGATTTAGGATATGGTTGCTCCAACAGAGTGAAGCACCATGCATCATCTTTATCTCCGATACGTGAGACCCACGTATCAGCGGGTCAATTGTTCCCTTCATTTCATCTCAACTAGTCTTCCTCCCTCTTTTCATCATAGTCTCTCTCCTCTCTTTCTCCCGTCTATGGATAAAAATGATTTCTTTTCTCCATCTTGTAAATTTTACTAGGTCGTTAGTGTTGGAAAAACTTCATCGAGGATGGTTCTTAAAGAGTAACTATGGGGATTCATTCTGGATTTGTTATACTTGTCCATTAGTCAATACGTATGTATGTAACCATATAACTATTGCTTAATAAATTTAAAAAGCACAATTACAAAAATATCTTGAATCCAAGATGAGTAACTATGATTGCTTTTATAAAAGCCGTCCTTACTGAATTTTTTTTATTCCACTTAACGCTCGACGAGGAGGTGCTGTTGTCCTACGGTTGCAATCATGCCGCGTTGGTTCGTTCGCCTCGCGTGCGGCGTCTGCCCTGTCCGTAGGTCTCGCACTTGGCGTCTTTCCGTGCCCGTGAGCCGTAGTGCCGTGGTGGTGGCCTGGCGGAGTGGCGGCCGCTGTTGTGCCCATCAATCAATCGATCAATAAACGGAGCACGATGCTTCCCATCGTCGCGTCGTCGTACGTAGTACTAGGATCAGAACAGGCGTGGCAGGAAGCATGTAAAAACCGTGCCGTTGCATTGGGAGGACGACCGGAAGGGGAAGAAATGGCCTCGGAAAGTTTGGATCCGAGGCAGAGGAGAAACGTTTCGAGGAGAAGCAAAGGCGGTCGGTCGTTGGCGTGCTAGCATTGTCGACGGATGGAGAGTGTGAGCCCCAGAGAGATAGGGAGGGGTCTTCATCAGGGTTAGGCGGCTAGCATTGTCGTGTAATAATCATGTGGGCCGTGGGCGTACGTAAACAAGTTCGGAGCATCCCGTAACCTGCACTGCTTTTTTCTCGGCTAACAGTGATCGTCGTCTGGACTTGATCATTGATGGACAGGCACTACTTGGCTAATCAATCCTTTGCGAACTTTCCTGAAAGCTATTCGTGGGACGAATGATTATGCTACGCAAGGTACAGATGCTGGTGCAGCAGTAAATACATAGGATCATGTCCCATCCCATGGGAGATAGGATTGAAAAAAAAAAGAACCGTATGAATTGGACATGAACGCATATGCAAATCGAAGAAATAAAAAACATATGAATTTTGCAGGAATATGCTTTTGTATGAACAGTAGGAAAGAAACAGAGAAGCAGGGGAAAAAATGAGGTTGGAATTGATCAAACCAAACACAACATAAGTTTTCTATTATTTTTTTTCCTACAAAGGACGCCACGATTCCTACATATAAACCAAAAGACATTACAGTAACTCATTCATAGAACTGTGACTCGTACATTTTTCCTTTGTTTTTTTTTCTTACAATCCAAGTGGAGGCCTACATTAAAAACTAGTACCATGCACTTGGAAAAGCAAAGGGTAGGTCACAAAAAAAAGGTGAAGGAAAGCAAATGTTATTCTCTTCACCAAATCAAGATCCCACATCACAGGGTTTCGTTGTAGGTCATGAAAAGAGAACCAAACAAACCGCTTATCGTTGCTCTTTAGATGTGGTCCCAAAGAACCGTGAGTGCAACCAGTGTGATCCTGCCGAAAGGCCAACCCTGTCCAGTCTCCAGACATGTGAAGCAAGCACCTCTTTAGCATCAAACCTTGCTGGGCTTCACAGACAAGTATTACTCACTATCTTTAGCGATAGTTACATGTGCAAATGCACCACTAAACAGGGTATCGAAAGCAATTCCCAGCTAAAACTTTTCCAACAACGGATTCACACATTCAGTCCAAAAGATGAAGGTTTCCTGTGATATTGTTATCAAATGCAAAATTTAGTCAGCTCAGAAGGATTACAGTGATTATCATGTTACATGGTCGTTGCAACTTCCAGTCCTCAACTGGGAAACTAGATGGTTACCGACACAATCTCAGTGTAGTAGATTTCAATATTGGGGTAAACCATAAACCCAGCAAAGACAGTCTAATCGCTAAAGATGTATCACGCCACAGCAGCACTCATTTGTTCAAATCTCACTAATGTACTCTAAAAGAGATTCAACCTCCTGCCTCAGAGCAGCAATTTTCTGCTGCTGCAAAGCAATCCTGTTCTCTATATCTTGCCCCCGCAGCTTCCTCTCAAAGCTGTCGACAACGGTGGAATGCCTTGTCATGAGCTTCTCCTGCATCTCTCTCTCCTTTGCAATCAAGTCCTCTACCTGCAACACCCCAAAAGCACAGTAACCAAAATGGAAGATTTGCAATTAATGTAAATGCAGAAAGGAAGTTCAGAACAAGTTTCTCAACTTGCTTTCTTCGTATGCCTGACAGGAGATAGTGTTTGGATAGTAATAATAACTAACCTTTGGCCATATCTGATAAGACTGGGGAGATGACTGTAGAGTCGTCAACAGCGGCTTCAGATCTTTCGATAGCTCCTTAAACTGTGCGTCAGCAGCTTTACGAGCTGCCTTGCAAGACTGAATGTCTCCTGTCCTAGACAAATCACGCAACGAGGCCTCCAGTTTATCATGAACTGCTAAGCATTGCTCAAAGATACCCTGGATTTTCTGAACAGTGGCTTGCACCTATACCATAAAGAGTAAAATAGCCAGCAAAATATTAGCACTACAGAAAATATCAGGTAGTTGCCACAATATCAAAACAACAAGCTTGTACAGCAATTCAAGATTTGTTTTTCAAAACTCAGGCCAAACATGGCTTCCTTAGCAAGGCATGCTTACTCTAAAATTAATTCATCATATTTACAATGACTTGCAATGGTTAACTTAAGCCCTCACTTATGCAAATTCTTTTCTTAGTTTTTAACCAAACTCTGCATCATGAGCTCCAATGCAGCACTCAAAACGCATTAGTGCAAGTAGAATAGACAGAATTATTATTTGAGAACATCCAAGGTTTTCCTAGTTAGAATATCCTTCCATAAGTAATTTCAGTCCCAATTGACATATAAAGCAACAAAGGAAAAATGATTCATCAGTTCATGTTACATATTACATCCGCAGATCTACTCCTGCCAACAAATATCTATTTAAAACCCTGTGTGTAATCAGGTGCCGAAACTAATCATCAGTATTATATGCCCAGGGCCCCACAGTTAATGCGGCACATCATATAAGAAAAATATGATAGTAAAAGATAACAAAAAGGGAAATATTTGCAGGCTTGTAAAACAGTTTTCAGCAAGCCCATTGACTCATGATGTGTGTGTATTCAAGTAATCACGTACCTCATCCCATTGCAGCTTGGCCAAGTAGGAAGGAGAGCTCTTGGATATTGACATATCAGTACGCATGTAACCAATACAGGCCACAAACAGGAGGAAGAAACCACTAATCAGCATCAATGGCTCTCTGAGCAAGGATATGTTGTTGAATTTGTAGTAAACCTGCATATTGCAAATAATTCATCAAATAAGTTTGCTCCAGTTCATATGTATCTATAAACAAACAATTTAACTCACTAGAAGTAGGTCAAGTAAGCATTTCATACTGCAGCTTTTAGTACTGTTATGTGTGTCGGGAACCAATACTTCATCAAATGATTATTTGGTCCGACCAACAGTTGAAGCACAAATTACACTTTTTCATAGAACCGTTATCCAAACAAATTACCCGAAAATGAATCTGGTGACAAACCTGGAAATATAAATTATGCTCTGGAATAACATCAGGTTTCTCCAAGACAACAACTGGCCTTCCAACAATGTCAAGGTGTGAATACTTAACCTGCACCAAAAATCACTACTTTTAGAAACAATGAATAGGATAACTATTTAGCTCACTACACCATACACAGCGAGAAATAACCTCTTGCCGCTGCTGTGTTGGAAAGGGAGCTGAAACTTCGATATCCTTTGATCCTTCAGGTAGAACAACCTGTTCAACAAAGATACTTATACAAAGGCATGGAATATGAAAAATTAATAGCACATAATACCCTGTCATTATTCTTGCTATCCACATTCCTATGATCACAAAAGAAATAAAGATGGCAGTTTATAATGAATACCAAACACATAATGGCCACATAATCTGCAAATTATGCCATGTAGGCTTAAACTAATGAAATATAATTTATTTGTGCGATGCACATTCACACGTACCTTTACAATAAGCTTTTCAATAAGAATTTCCTCCAATGGAGAACCAAATGTGATATTGAGAAATCTCTTTCCATCAGAATAGAAAACAAAGTCTTTAAGTGGCAAACCATAACCAACAGTGAAGGTTGTTTGCCACCCACCAAACAATGGAAACCTTGGTTCAATTTCCAGTTGGGTCTGAAATAAGAAAGCTTGATCTTTGAAACTGGTGTTGAAACCTTGATGACTGAGATAGCTAACAAGATTACCTTCATAGAATCACTCCACAAATGTGATGTTGAAATATTACCAATCTCATCTCTGTAATAAATAGAGTGTGCCCTTGGAGGCAGTTTTGCAATAAGATGCCTAAAAGATGAAACACCCCTTACGTAAGGTCTAGATTGATAATCGATCCTGCAAAGGAGGCAAATAATTAGTTACTTCTGAACATAACTTATCTCTCCAGTTACAAGTTTAGCTACTTAACAATTGCAATCAAAACTCAGAAAGGAGAATAACCTGGAAAATTCACCCTTGAGTCTGGCACCACCATGGGCAATGTTGTAGTGTTCTGTAATCTGTACATTTCCCCAGTGAGATATTCCAATCTCCCTTATAACTTCCTTTGCGACTGCAAAAGGATTGTTGTTCTCAAAATGGACAATCACAGGTAAGTAGGAAAACGGGGGGAGATCATGAAATGGTCCATATTTCAGTTCTGAATCCACAAGTTTTGCGTTTGGATGCCTTGTGTATGATTCAACCCTCCCGCCAGGCAATCTGATAGCAAGTGTCTGTGCCTTAACAGGGTAAGGTGACAGATAGTGAGCACTATCCTGATAGACAACAAGCTGGGCTTCGGCTTGAGTGATTTCTTCTGGGAATGGTTGAAGAGAGTGCGTGAACACAGTCAGGACATCCAAGTACAGAGTCTTCCCCTTTTCCAAAGGTTTGGGCAACAATGCTGAAAAGAACGTCAGCTCTGGGGGAGCTCCAGAAGGTTGAACAACTTCAATTGGCAGAACAGTACTTTGACCCTTCACTTTTCCTTCACTGCCGAATGCTCTAATAGCTGCCAAGTTCTTGGCTTGGATATTGGGAAAAGCCAGTAAAACTTGAGAGACAGGGTCCGGTCCAACATTTTCAACCTAAACGAAGGGGGAACCATGTAACTTTTAGAGCAACAAAGCAAGGCTATATTCCACCTAGAGTCCTAGACGCGAGAACTTTCAAGAGAGATGTTATTCTATAACAAAAACAAAAAAGTTTCAAAGAATGTCAAGGATTTCAGAGGTGACACATACACTAAAAAGCATAAACATGATTAAAATATGGAAATATAGATGCCTATACATAAAACAGAACTCAACAAGCATCACTAGAAACTGGTTTAGAAAGCATATGGCTGATTCGTGGGGCAGAGAATTGAGCATATCGAAATTTTGACAGTAGTAATTTCGGCAGTAGTGACTGGTGAATAGATCAGCAGTCAGACAATGCAACTGGATTACAGGACTGATAGTAAGCAGTGCTGATACAGTGAAACAGGCCAACTCGCTTCATTATGTAAGATGGATGTCAGATGCAAAAATCTGAGTTGAACAAGCATCATCCACTAGAAATTGGTTCAAACAATGCTGAGAAGATTTCACGGGACAGATAATTAGGCATGTTTAAATTTTTGGGAGCAGCAATTTGACGGAGGTGAATATACCTGCAGCCATGAATTTATTACAGAAGAATTCACTCTATGAAACTGCTAGCTTCATCGACACATGGCAGCGTTCTAATTAAGCTGACGACGCAACAGTGACATTTCAAACTACTACGAAACGCGGAGTTGAGCAGGCAGGAACGATTCATAAAAACACGAGAGAGACAAAGCCAAGCAACAAACCTTGAGGGAAGCGAGGACGCGAACGATATGCGAGGTCAGATCAACCTGCGAGGAGAGAGAGGCGAAAACACGGGAAACCGTTAGATCCGAGAGCGCGGAGGCGGGAGAGAGGCGGGAGCTGGGCTCCGAGATCTGGGCAGCGAGGACTGTACTGACCCTCCGATCTGCTTTGGAGATGACGAGATCGGCGCGCGCGGTGGAGGCGAGGAGGCCGGCGAGGACGACGAGGAGAAGCGCGGCGATGCGGCGGAGGTGCGGCGGCGGAGTCGCCATCTTCCCGCGGCCAGATCGCGTCGGGGAGATTGTCTTCGCGGAGGAGATGTGAAGAAGAGTTGGGCTTTAAACCCTCGGGGCCGTTCGGGCGCGTGCGACGCTGCGCTGCCGCTGCGGCCGAACGGGTCAGGTCAGTCGTTTCGGGGGTTTTGGTGCGATCTGGACTTGTTCCTGCAGTCTCTGCGTCGTGCATTCCGCATTTGGGCAAGTTTTGGGTAGGTTTTGCCAGGTGGTTATTTTCCATGCAGCTGTATGACATGTTAAGAGAACCATGAGATTAATTTTGATGATATAAAGGTCTGTTTGATTGTCTCCATAGCTCTTTATACACGCTCCCGTGTTGTTGCAATTCGTCTATGTTCGGTTACTTGCACATGGTGCTCAAAACAATCCCAGCTTGCATCCTATAATTCAGTTAAATTCTGTGTATCTAGCTATGCATCTTTCCTCCTGCACTTATTTTTCACGTAGCTGTATGACATGTTAAGAGAACCATGAGGTTAATTTTGATGATATAAAGGTCTGTTTGATTGCCTCCATAGCTCTTTATACATGCTCCCGTGTTGCAATTCGTCTATGTTCGGTTACTTGCACATGGTGCTCAAAACAATCACAGCCTGCATCCTATAATTCAGTTAAATTCTGCGTATCTAGCTATGCATCTTTCCTCCTGCACCTGCTCTGTAGTTTAAGTCACAGTCTGACCACTTACGCAAGAAACTAATCACACGCATAACACTGTATAGCTTCCTATCGAGGCTAACCAAACAACAACAAATTGCATTGCCTTATCCAGGTTAAGAGCATGTTGCATAACCTCTAATGCAATGTAATACTAATGCGAGTAACCAATCAGACCCAAAGTGTAGATGTGTAGTGTCATTGAGATAGACCTCTCCTATTGGCTAGCATGTCCATCTTGATATTATTTTCAGTTATTAGTAAGACATATCCTATGTTTTAATATAATTGAAGTATTGAACTACATATGTTCTTCAAATAGTTATGCACATGCTTTTGATGCTATACATTTTTTTTGTTATAGAATACAGGGTTGTTTCCTTCGTATAGAGAAGTGTTACATTTTTCTTCCCAGTGAGGAACTTGAAGAATATAGCATCAATTTCCATCTCGATGCTTTTTACCTTTCCTCTATAGAAAGAAAACAACCCTCGGTACGAGAAAAATGTATAACACATGCTATACATTTTTTTTGTTATAGAAAAATGTAGCACTTCTCTGTTGAAAGGAAACAACCCTCTATGCGAGAGGAGCTTGAAGATCAAAAGAACTTCTTTTCTTTATAACATCTGAAAATGTCAAAACTCCAAGGTCTTTAATCACTTATATATGAAACCAATTTTCAAGTTATGAGATGTTGCCGCGGTGATCTCTCACTTCTTTCTATCTATGCTACTCACATGGTCTCACTCCTTGTAAATATTGTTTGTTCCTATGAATAAATAAATGTCAGTGAACTGAAAAACGGTTGCCGTTGTTTTTTTCCTAAAAAAACTTGGTGGGAGGATCTGCATCCGACCCAAACCGGCTGCATCAAGCTCCACCAGTGAAGACAGGCCCGCCGGCGGCCGCGGACGCGCGACTACACCACCGCGGTTTCCACCTCAGGGCGCCTGCCCGTAACCTACCCAAGCGCGGCCCCGCCATGCGCGCGGAGTCCACCCAGATCAGCGCCTTAACCGCCGGGGCCGCGCACCTGCTCTGCTTTGCGGGCCTCGCTGCCGCCCACGCCCTCGCTGGCCGCGGCGCGCTCGTCTCCGACCCCGCGCTCGCCCTCCGCCTTCTCGTGGTATTTTCACTCACCTCGCCGCCGCTGGTGCCGGTGTAAACGTATCTTCGGTCTCCCCATCCTTCTCTCTTCCGATCCGAACTGAGGATTTTTCTCCTTCACTTAGGTCTGTGAAGCGCCCATAGTCATCGCAGTGTTCAGCTACCTCCGGCGTGATGCCAAAAGCTGCTCGGTATGGTGCGCGTGCAACCTGTTCGATCAATTGTCGCTTTAAATTTTTGGTTCAGCAATGGGGTCATCGGGTTCTCCTTACTTTCAGTTTATCAAGGCCGTTGCGAGAGGATTGATCGGCTTGCCCGTGGGTTGGTTCTATACCTTGACTTGGATTGCATTCTTACTTTGATACATTTTTTTAGATAATGTCTTACTTTGATACATTGCTGTATGAATATGAAGCCCAAAACGAACAGCTCCATGCTGCAGATCTGAACCAGTAGTTAGTATTATCAGCCCGTTGGACTAACAGTAAAAGTGATAGTTCGCTTTCATGGAACAAGAACAACAGTCAAACTGTTAATCTAGGATCTGTTTATTTTCCTCGTTTCATTTCTTTGATCTTACTGCACATTTTTCCCCACCCATGCCAGGAGCGTTCATTAATGCATTTGGAGCAATCGTTCTTGGTGCACCTGTTGGAATCAAGTAAGTTAGATTCAGAAAGGATTTAGCCTGTCTTTTACTGGATGAGTAGGAATCATGCCTAGGATTGCTGTCTTTAGTGCTTTGCACTATATTCTATCTTGCATCTGATTTTAGTAAAGTAAACCATGATATTTCAATTTACAGGTACTAACAGTTCCTTATTTGATTGAATTATGCATTTGCAGATACTGGATAGCTACTATTTATTGGTCGCTTGCCATGTCTCTGTTCACGGTAAGTGCCATTTTTGCTGATTTTCTGATACAAAACTGAGCAACTGAGCACTTGACACTTGAGTACAGCGAGACTGGCAACAACCAGTAATGTCTTGTGCTGATAATCCTGTACTCATAAGTTACCACTTTGCATTTACTGCATAACTTCAGCAACTGAGGCAGGCGAGACTAATTTTATTATCTTTCAGTTTGTTCCTGCGGCATGTGTCTTTGGAGCATCCAAGATTGATTGGCAGAATGTACTTTCTCACTCCATGTATGTTCCGGACTCGTAAACTTTGGAATGGTAGAGGTTCATCCAGTGGACATATTTCTTTCTTTTGTATCATCCAGCAACTGTGCCATGATATTTCATTGTCTTTGTACATGTCAGTTATTTCACGCAAACTGATGTTGAGAACTACATGATATCTGCACCTTGTCATGGAGCTGTGCTAGGAGCATGGCTCGGTGCTTGGCCTATGCCCCTTGACTGGGAGAGACCCTGGCAGGTAGACATACCATCTTTGAATCTTAAGAAGTATGTTGCCAATTTCTAGGCATGGGAAAGCTGGATCATATGGATATGTTTGTGCACACTTGGTGGTTAACATGACACTAAATAGCTCTATGGAACATACTTATGTTTATGGTCTAACTGGGGTAAACATATGGGGATCACAGACATGGCCAGACATTAAAATAGAAGTACCTGCCACAATTCATTTATTCCCATGGGAGTTGGGTGATTTATGATCCTCATTTCCTGACTGAATTTTCTGAGAGCTACAAGGCCACCACATGAAATTCGTTGGTTTGCCTGACGTTCTGTTGAGTGTTTTTGCTTTTGAAACTCTCATTATCCTGATGCCCCTTTTATCCCATCCCATATACTTAATGATAGATCTTACCTTCAAGTGTCACATTAATGATGATTCCTTTGCTGGGCCTTATGACTGATTACTATTATTCTGTTTCTTTGATCTTTCGTAGGAATGGCCAATCTGTGTCACTTACGGTGCAGTTGCTGGGTATATGGTTGGAATGGTGGTGTCATTGGTCCTAACAGCTGTTCACAAGAGAAGGGTTCGTGCAAAAGCTGACTAGCCTGTGGATGATGAGTGCACCCCAGTGCTTTTCTCTCTCCATTTTTCCTGGTTAGATATGACTATTGACTAATCCAAGAATCCTGTAGTGTTCGACTGTTCTTCCCACAAAGCAATGCATTTTGTAATGTCCTTTCTTGTTAGTGTGAGTACTGATTGTTTTCAATAGAACATTGTTTTGAAGCCTTTTTTAGCAGCTGTACATTGTTTTGTTGAATGTAATGAGAAGGATTGCAGTTCAGTTTTTCCATAGAGAGGAGGGAGGTTTATTATTACTGTAAAATGCTCGTTTGCACGTTTGTTCAGAGAGGGTCTGTTGCACAAAGTTACCCGCTTTATTGCGTATTCTATTTTATGATGAATAAACGAAACTTGCCTAACTTGTCATTAATATTCTTCATCTATGCTTTCCCCTATACAAAATACAAAACATGCTGCACAAAATTCGTTCAAGGTCACCGCATGCTAAACGAAAAATCGGCATCAGCGATGTCAATGTCGATGGCGGTGGACGAGGCGGCCCTCTTCCTCTCGGGGTCGAGCCTGCGCAGCCGCTGCTGGTCGGCCACAGGGTACATGTCCCCGAGCTCCCGCCCCTGACCCCTTCCCGGAGACGACGGGGCGCTCTGCGGCTCCTCCGACCGGCCCTTGTACTTGTGGAGCAGGTGCACCGGCGAGTTGCCCCGGCTCGGCGACGTCGCGAGGCTGTGGCTCGGCGTCGTGTCGGCGCTCATCAGCCCGTCGAGGTAGCCTCCCGCCTCCCGCTGCTTCACCTTGTCCTTGGCCGTCTTGCGCCACTTCATCACCGCCATGGCCGTCTGCTCCTCGAAGATGGTCTTCTTCATGTGAGACCCCATCTGCAGACGCGAGGTTGGATTCCGACGTCACCTCATTGTCCATGGAGTTTTTCTTTTCTTTTCTTTCGTATGTATGGTTCTCTTCTCTTTACCTGTGTGACGAGCGCGTAGAGCGGGAAGGTGATGTAGCTGCAGAGGACCTGAAGAGCCACTCCCACTACAACTTTCATGATGGTCAGGCCCATCCGCTCATGGTAGCATTCCTTCAAGTCTGGGGTGAGCTGTGCGTGCAACAGCCAAAAGGACAGTTAGCCTCTGCTCATTCTGCTGCAGTGACTGGATGAACAAAACACTCGAGGATCTTTAAACAGAGGAAAGGCAAGGCAACCTACCAGTGTCCAGACGAAATGCGCCATCTGGAAGGCGTTCTGGAAGAGCGTGAGGTGGATGAGGAAGAGGACCCAGCCAGGGCGGTTGAACCAGAAGAACCTGTCACTTGGCTCCACCGCAGGCGCCCCCTTGATCACCGTCGCCTTGTCCTGTATCTCGTGGGCCATCTCCATGATGACAACCTCCAGCTTGGTCCCAACCAACACGAGTATCTGAAACAGCGACGTCTTTGCTTATATACTGTACGTATATTCCAAGGCAGTTCGAGTTGGCTCTTTTGTTTATTTTTTGGAATGACCAAGTGGCTCTTTGTTGCTCCAACTGAAAGGGAGGGAATTTGCTCTAAAAAAAACAACAGAGAGGGAGTCAACACTTACAACGAGCGGGACAAAAGAGATCCAGATAAGCGTGCCGATTCCTGCGCATATGACAAGAGGTTTTAAATTTGCAGAATGATGGCGGTTATTACAAGACCAAATCAAAGCCTGTGGTTTGAACAGAACAGCTATGATTAGGATGACAAGTACCGTCGATATCGAGGAGGAGTATGAAGATGGCGACGAACCACAGCGGGAGACTGCATATATGGAAAACCAGCCAAATGTCAAGGTCATCCAAGGACGAACATCATATAACATGCAGAAGCAGAACCCTACCCGAATTAGGTAGTATTCCCTCGTTCTAACTTCTAAATTGGTTTTTTTTAACGTAACCTCGTTCTAAATTCTAAGTTCATTGTTTTGGCTTTTCTAAAAGTATAGTTTATGTATCTAGACATACAAACTACTCTGTGTAATAACTAAAAAAAAGTCAAAACGACTTGTAATTTGGAACAGGAGAGTACCAAAGAGGCATGCATACCTGATGCCAACGACGACTTTGAAGTCGTCCTCCAAGGACCGCTTGATGTACTGCTGGAAATTGAACTTAGCGTTGGGAGACAGATGATACTGCAGAGAAGGAAACATGGTCATGTCGTGAATAACTCTTCTAGCATCAAAAGCTCAAATAATCACCGCATAGCAGCAGTTGCAATGAGGAGGTGCTCAGTACATTGATGAATCCTTGCCGCATGGTCAGGTAATCCACCTTGGTCACCGACGCGAAGAACTGCCTGAAGAATCCCACCTGCAGCGAAGAATATTCAGGTCATCAACGAGGCACGTTAAACCTGCTGCAATGCAAGGAACTGACAATCCAGAGCTCAGGTAGTCAGGTGCGTGATTGAACTCACAATCCATCTGACTCCAGGAGTGCTCGAGAGGCCCAGGTGCCGCTTCACGAACGATGTTTGGTGCGTGAATCGGAATCGCGAAGGATCTGCAATGAAAGACGAACCTCATCAGCTTCACTCTGCTCACACACGCATGCTTCAATCATAAGAGAAACACACAGATGGTTCTTCTTCTTACCGTTTGCGAATTGATATTCCAGCGAATTGGTCTCCTCTTCCCATCTCTTCCATTTTCTCATCTGCACGCGAGAAGATGTGATTAGTATCTTCTAGCTGCAATATAAATGCCTATTTTTGACTGCAATGGAGTTAGATGGTTGATAAACATGCTTCCTTTTTTTGAACGAAAATGTCTGTCATAAATACTTGACACCGTTGATTTTTTTATGGTCTAGCAAAAAGTTTGACTTATCCGAAATATAGTCATAATATCTAATAAGTAGGAGTATGAGATTATGGAGCTACTTCTAGAGAGAGAAGAAAAATCAGATTTTGATTAAAGGGTATGTGTGACCAGATCGATCGGAGAGAGTAGCAATGAACATTGTTCACATGCTTGGCCTGTGCTTACTTTGAGACGCGCTAAAGCCATGGTGGCGACGCTGTAAGCGACATGGAACACGGCGAGCACAAAGATGAAGATGTGCAGCTGGTGGACGCCGTTTGTGGAGATGAGGGACACCTTTCCCTGCATGCGGAAACAAGAAGCGTTACTCATCTCATCTCATCACCAAGCAGCTTATTGCGTTGCAATTGCAATGGTGACTGGGCCCTCACTTGTTTGGTACAGTAGCCGTCGCTCGTAGCCGCGCCGGCCAAGAACCGACGGTGGCCGTATTCTTCTCCAGGGTACGAAGGGTACCAGAGGAGCCTCCGGCGGCTATCGCCGGCGTCGTCTTTCTGCGCCTTGCACGGCAGCATGATGCTGCCGGCCTTGGTGGGGATACATATCTTGGAGATGGGCGTCTGCCCCACGGCGAGGAGCAGCGAGATGAAGCCCATGAGCATCAACTCTGCACGCAAGGCAACCATACCATTTTTTAGGAAAAACAAAGAAGAATCGGCAAAAGGACAAGAGGTGCCGGCAGACCGGCACAAGAACTAAACTAAGAACCTACTAAGGTTGTGTGTTCTGATTTTTTTTTTTGTATCTATAAATTTTATAGCCATATAAGGCTAATACCAGTAGCATTATTGCACTACTCATATAAAAGGTCTTTGTTTATGCATGCGCAAGCAGGTACCATCTGAATTCTGAGAGTCGGATATGGAAAACTGGTAAGGAATGTATGTAACGGATTCTGGTGACGACCGACCATGACCATGGCCATGAAGGCAATCATGCATGTTCCGCAACATGGCAATAATACAGTGGTGTGGACGATGATGGGAGCAGCTCACCTGCTTTGATCTTCTCCAGCGCCTCCCGCATGGCCTTCTTCTGCCTCGTGTGGAACCACTGCACGCAACAAGACGACAGGCAGCAGTCAGACACTAAGCTCAGCTTTTGCTCAACGTTAAGCAGGCACGCATGCGATGCGACATGAACGTGGGGTCGGCCAGCAGGCTGGGCACGAGTGACGTACGTGGCCGAGCTTGTGGAGGCCGTGCTCCATGGCGACGGAGACGAGCACGATGACGGCGCACACGACCGCCACCGCCCACGTCGGCGTCGACGGCAGGTCCCGGCCGCCCGCGCCCCCCGCCATGCCGTCCCTTCGGCCTTCTCCTGGAGACCTGGAGCGAAGCGAAGCGAACCGACAGGCCCGCAGGCCGCGGAGGAGCTGCTGCAGGTGCCTGGTGCGCTCGCGCCAGGCACGCACGCACGTATCGTCTCTCGGTGGCGGGCGAGCGAGGACGAGGACGAGGAGCGAACGAGTGCGCGCTGCCGGCGGCTTTATCGGCGCGCGCGCCAGGGGCGGGGCGGCCGAGTCAAAGCGCGTGGGTGGCCGGCCGGCAACGTCCAGACAACGGAGGGGGAGGATCAGGACTCAGGAGTGGAGCGTGCGCGCGCGAGGCCTCGGCCCTCGGAGGATTTTGGGCATTTGGCTCGGGAGCACCGGAGGTCCTGCGCCCGTTGTGGGCTCGGCAGTGGACTGCTTGGTCGGCTGGCTGGCCTGGGCGACCACGTACGCGACGCGAGCAATGTTTGTTGTGATTATTTGCGAGTGCTTGGCCGGCAGGCACACGGGGGTCCCAACTGGCCTTCCTTACCTTGTTGCAGCCTCGTGGGCAGCGGCCACCAGCTAGCTTAGCAGGACAAAAATAACGAGAAAATGGCGAGGGCCGGGACGTACGCCAACGTCGACGGGGTAAACGACGGAGCTCGCTTTTTCGGTTACCAGGTGACGTGACGGTGACGCGATGGCTGGTGGCGACTGATGGGCGGTGCCCAGTGTGAGTGATCCTAAATAGCCACGCACCACTCCTTCGACCGGGAGAAACAGTAGCATGATGAAGCCCAACGAGTCTCCACTCTCCACGCGTGGTGGAATTAGTCCGTCCGTCTAAAAAAATCACAATTCAACAGCATACTAGTAGTTCCGTTTTACTCTTCAAAAAAAAAGTAGTTCCGTTTTAAGTCAAAAAAACATTTTCAGTTTAATCAAGTCTATATAGAAAAACTATTACTCTGTTAAAGAGCTCCAAACTCGCTCTTTTTGCGTGCTTTCTAGCATGCTCTCATTCGCAAAATTTAATAATGCATGTAGTAATATAAACCGCTAATATCATGTGTACTACGTATGTGGATAAATGCACCAGCGCACCTTAAACTTCTAAGAGTATGTCATATAGGTCTATAAAATTTGAAAATGCATTTATAAGTCCTTAAACTGGTTAAGTGGTGTACCACAGGTCCATGCGAGCCAAATGAGCATTTTTTGATGGCGCTAGTGCGGCATGTAATTTTACATTTAACCCTTCAAATTTATTTCTCCCTTGAAAATTATATCATGGGCAGCGACGATGCAACTACAGGAACCACATGAACTTTTGCAGCGGCAGGAAACGAGAGGGATTAATATATATATATATATATATATATATATATATATATATATATATATATATATATATATATATATATATATATATATATATATATACACTCATATGGTTGGCATGGATATGTGATGCATCACTTAACAATTTTAAGGGTCCAGAAATGCATTTTTAGAGATTTATAGATCTACGTAACACACCTTTACAAATTCGAGGGCCATTGATGCATTTAACTCTAAATCTAAGCTTAGAACGGTTGTTATCATACTGAGTAAATTTTAAGTAATCTGACTGAGGAGAGGATTAGAATCGTACTGTAACATTTTGAGGACGGAGATGGTAGTCAGTAGTCACCCCTCACCAGACCTCTCGCATCGCCGTTGACTGCCGAAGCAACGCGATAAAAAATCAGACGAGTTACGGACGGGCGGTTCACATAATCAGTCTGGATGCGTGGTGGAATTTTACCACGTCTCTCGAACGTTGACTGCCCAAGGCGACTGTGTGTGTGATCCGGAGCTTCCGCTGCGTGGACGATGATACGCATGCGTGCGCGCGCGCTGTGCTGTGATTGTGATTTGTGAAGGAGCCAAGAGGCAAGCATCCACACGGAAAAAAAAATACTAGCAGCACGACACAAGGACAAGGAGACATGCCGAGTACGGATGGCGAACGGCGCTCCAGGGTCCAGCTCCACGTCGTGCTCCTGTTTGCACTAGCCTACCTACTAGGACTACTAGGCGAGTCAGCCAAGTGGAGCCCTCAATAGCGCTGTGCGCAATAAGAAGTAAGAACCTGCCCGGCGCATTCGCCTGTGGTGCTCGTTCGTGAACGCGGCGAGCTGCGGGAAGGACCACGCACGCCGCCGGCGAGGTCTGAGTCTGACCCGTTCCAGGTCGCCGATGACGTGACAAGTCAATGGCGGGCTGTCCGTCCAGCTCCAGCTCTGCCGGGGCCCGGACCGCCAAAGTCGCCGTACGTACGCATCGGCGTCGTCCTCGCCCTCCTTTTTAGAGTACTTCTCAACGGAGCGGCGTTCAGTATCAAAACACTCTCCTTGCGTGCTTATTCCTACCTCTACCTGGCGTGCGGATTACTACCTGATTGGGAAAGCTAAGCACCGCCCGTAACCGTAATGGGGAGCGCTAGGGACTCGCCGCCTGCTCTGATGGCGAGGCCAGTCGGCAGGCTCAGCTTACTTGTAGTTGTAGGGTGCTGCACAGGCGCCATGAAAAATAATTAAAATAAAATAAAATAAAACAAAGCATGATGTGCCTCTGAATTTGACCTAGTGGCACCACTGCTTGGCGTGCCACCGCCACGAACTACTACTCCCCCTGTTCAAAAAACAAGTGTAAATCATTTTCTCAAAAAAGAAAAAAAAATCTGGTTTCATGAGAAGTTAAAGAATTTTAAGTTTGATTAAGTTTTTAGAAGATATTATCTAATAATACTTATTACGCATCATAAACATCAATATTTTATATACATATATATATTTCATCAAAATTAAGAATCTTTGACTTATCAGGAAGTGAGATTTATATTCTTTTTTGGAACGGAGGAAGTACTGATACTTTGTGATCTGCGAATGCATCCGCTAGATTTGACCTAGTTTTGACACCAGAAAAAAACTTGACACGATCAAATGCTTAACTGTCCTAGGCAAAGCTTGCAGAAACACTGATGCTTGACACCAGGCTTGCTTTTCCCGTGCGCTCGCAGCCCCTTGTTCCTGCTAACCGGCCCAACTTTACGGAAACAGCAGCATCAGGCGTTGAGGCATGCGCCGCAAGGTTAGGAACGAGTACGACGCGCCAACTACCACGGCGTCCATGAATTGCTCGTTTTGGAAAATTCAATTCGACGTGTTATAATATTCCAACTCCGCGGGGCCCCGCGGCAAATCGATGTACACAAGATTTGTTTGACTATTTGTCATTGGATCTACAGTATCCCGTCAGGTCCGCCGACCCCGATGACTTCCTGAGAGCTGCTGGTAATCGTTGGACCTTAGATTTTGATGTTTATTTTCTTTTCAACTGGTTAATATAATCAGAATTCAGAATCAAACCATAGAAATACTTTTTCTCTACTAGTGAATGAGGATTGAGGAGTAGAAAAAATGGTTGATTTAAGCATAATGTCAGTTAAGGAAATTTCTTCTCTAATAATTTAATCATGGTTCTTGCACATTACTCAATATCTGCTTTACTGTGTTAATTATGTTGACTAATTTGATATGCAATCAGAACACACTAGAACGATTCTTGAAAAGGAAAATTCCTCCAACTAGTGATAATCACATTGCTTCATGGAACAAGAATTTCTTAATGCAATCCTAAATGTTGATGTAATAGTCCAAATATGAATAGACTGAGACTATAAAACATAACCACTATTGTAAAGAGTTTATTTTGTCTTATTATGATATTGCTAATTTTATCCCTCCGTATGAACTTTTGATTTCTACAATATGCCATCATTATTAACATTTATGTCTATTATAGTATTTGATTGAGAATTTAATGTGGTATATGCGACGTCCTGTGACAGTGAGACGTGCCGTTATCCATACTTTTAATCTTCAGATTTTTTTTCTTGACTCAGTTTTATGATTATGGTCATAGAGATAGTGATGATAGAGCACATTTTGGCCATTTCAACATGCTTTTCTGAATTATCTGTATATGCTATTGTCTCCATTCTAATTTCTAAAATAAATCAACTCCTAAAATCTCTCTATGTCACTATCCTTAATTTGACCAAATTTATAGTAAACACATCAAATAAATATATTTTAAAATATGTTGGTCTTCTTTCTATAAATTCAGTTAAACTTAAAATAACTTGCTTATAAAAGAATTATTTTACGAGGGAGCAGTCGTGCACACTTATCCGTTCCTTCGCCTGGCACGGGCCCAAACTCCAAACGATCATGCAGGACTTATACTGTTCGTTCTCTGGGCCACACACGCAAAGAGCCCACGGGGGGGCCTTTTACTTAACTGGAGGAGGCTTTATCCTGTGGTCTGTGGGCCTAGCTCTTAGCATGCCGAACAGGAGGATGAGTACGTGGACGCCATCCAGGAAGATATGCGACGCCGCCGCATAATTTTTTTTTTCCAGCCACAACCGTCTTAAGCGGCTGCGCCGCAATTCGCAACAGCACGTTTCGTCTTCTTCCACACGACCACACCTCTCCAGACTACAGGCAATTCAGATCCTTCGTCACATTTCATTTCTTCCTGCAAATATCATTGTCCATTGGAGACAATACAGACACCTAGAAGGTACTACTAGGTTTCCTTTCTGATCGTCGCCATCCTCTTCCGCTTTTTTCCCGTTGGGAAAAAAATCTCGTACGGACGGACCTTACCTTGCAGCATGCGGACTTCCAACCAAATTGCGCCACGTAGGAGAGAATCAGGACCTAACACGGTAGTTCCGCATGGTGTTTAGCAGGTCCACTGGTCAGAATCACCCTACGTCCGCACCGTGCAGGGTACGGTCGGTCCTTCACTGCGATCCTGAATTTCAGGGAATTCCGAATGTTTTTGGCAGGCGAACTCTGAGGCTGCCAGCATAGCCAAGATGAGGTTCTGGTCTCTGCTCGTCGTAGCATGGCTTCCGGTTCTGCAGGTCCTCCTCGTAGGATTGCTCGGAGCTCTTCTCGCATCCAGCCGTCTCGACGTTCTCACGGCCGATGCTCGGAGGAACATCAATAAGGTAACATTCAGTCGTTTTAGCTGCAAATATAATACTACGCTGAACGACTGAATGTGTGTGCTTCTGGCTGCATTTTTACTGATTCGCAGGTTGTTTATATTGTCTTCGTTCCGTCGCTCGTCTTCTCCAGCTTGTCGAGTACTGTCACGCTCAAGGACATCGTTTCCTGGTTCGAGTTCGCTTGCAGGGCTTTAGTTTACATGCTTTAATTCGATTAATGTTTTGGGATTTGATCGGTTGTTGCTGAACCTGAACGTGATGGTTTAAGGTGGTTCATGCCAGTGAACATGGGCATCGTGTTCCTGATCGGAGCAGTTCTAGGGTGGGTGTCTGTCAAGGCCTTCAGACCGGAAGAACATCTCCAGGGACTTGTCATTGCTTGCTGCTCATCAGGCAAGACATACATGTCACAGGGAGAAGAAGTTTCTCTTGCGAGGATGTAGAGTTTTTGTTTGTCATTACTGCTCTTCAGATAAGGTTTACTATGTGTTTACATGCATATTTTCAGGTAACTGGGGAACAATTCCTCTGATGATTGTTCCAGCGATTTGCAACGAGGAGGGCAGCCCTTTCGGAGACGCCAGCACCTGCAACTCTCTTGGTCTCTCTTATGTGTCCTTGTCAATGGCGGTGAGCCCATGTTCTACTTAGTTATTATTAGTATATCTTTCAAAGACCAAGAAGGGTTGGTTGGATTCAGAATGTTAGCTGTTCCTCACGCAGCTCGGCAACTTCTATATATGGACGTACAGCTACAGTGTCATGAAGAGATCCGCTACGCTGTACAAGGTTGCAAAAATGCGTAAGGAAGACGCTCTGACTGGCACGAGCAAAGAACATTTTGGACAGGATGCAGGTGGCGATTACGTCGCTTTTCTTCCATTGTCCTCTGAAGATTTATCCGATGATGTTGGAAGCAACTCGGTGAGTGAGATATTCTACTGAGATCAGTGATGTACAAACTCTAGTTTATTTTTTGGATTGGTCAGCAGGTTAGTTCTCCCTTGCTTCCAAATGATCCTAGGTCTAGCTTCTGGGGTTACTACTTGAGAAGAGCAGAGGAGTTGGTGGTGGAGATACTGAAAGAACTACGGTCACCGCCAAGTGTAGCTGCGGTATGCCATATATAAGCTTCTCACTACTTTAGTATGATGCCATTACAGAAAGTGGACAGTAGAACGCAAAACTAACTGCTACTTATCATCGTGTGATGTTACTGTGGCAGGTCGTGGGATTCAGTGTGGGTGCAGTAGACAAGGTGAAATCACTTGTTACTGAAGAAGGTTCTCCTCTCCGAGTAATCCAGGATTCTACCAAATTATTAGGGTGAGTGTGTGATCGTCAGCACTACATTTCCTACACTCCGTAGAAATCAACCTCAAATATATATGTACTCCTACCTTTTTTAAAAAAAAACTGTGAACCGATTAGATGACATGTCAAACTTTGGAGCAGGGACGCTACAATTCCATGCACGGTGCTGATTCTCGGTGGAAATTTAACAAAAGGTACATCTCATGCATCTCATCGCCATGACCTCATGCAGTATCAT
The DNA here is from genome assembly GCA_038087645.1 of Saccharum hybrid cultivar R570. NCBI lineage: Eukaryota > Viridiplantae > Streptophyta > Magnoliopsida > Poales > Poaceae > Saccharum > Saccharum hybrid cultivar. The sequence continues at coordinate 35,025,914 of JAQSUU010000012.1, read as the reverse complement.
GCCATCCATTGTTTATGTTTCTGATTGGATTGCTGAGCAACCAGGTATAGGCAAGACGGTGGTGAAGCCCATTGTGGTCATATCAATAATTGTCATACGTTTTGTTCTCCTCCCAATCTGCGGAATCGGCATCGTCACAGCAGCCAAAAAACTTGGGTTGCTACCGAAATCTCCCCTGTACCGCTACGTGCTCCTGCTGCAATCCACAGTTCCTCCAGCCATGAGCGTCGGTAATGGAAATTCTATTCACACAATTCAGCATCAGAGATGCCCTTGTGTCTCACCTGTGATCATTTGTTTCTTTACTTCAGGCACAATAGCTCAGCTGTTTGATGTGGGGGAAGAGGAGGGCTCTGTCATCTTCCTGTGGACGCACCTAGTTGCTGCCCTTGCTCTCACGCTTTGGTCGACGGTGTTCATGTCACTCGTACTGTGAGCTAATCTAGCTGAATGGGGCAGATGATATAGCATAGACAAATGAGGAACATAAAATGTATCAGCGCCATTTTAAGTAACGGTAAACATTAGCAAGATTTGGCAACGCAAAATAATGTTTTCTTTCCATGTAAATCAATGGTTCGTAAAATAACAAGCCTGTCACATTAACATACAATCTCTCTTATCACATTAACAGAATACAACGTTGTATATTTTCTCTGCTGTGAGTACCATGCAGAAACTAAGCTTCCATGCATAGAGACCACCCATGTATTGAGAAAAACTATCTGACACTACAAAATCCTGACCATGTGGTTAGTGTTACAAATCGAAAATCACACCAATGTTGAATTAAAGAATGGGCTGGAGGTGTAAGAGGCTGGGAAAACACTAATGTTATAATTCAGCTGTACATTTTTCATATGAGGGTGAGTTGCAGCTTTGGGCGATGAGGCTGAGGTTCAACTACTTCCATATGAATCCTGACAGTCTGGAGGACAGCATAGCTGATGTTTGTTCCGGGCTTGATTACTCTCTGGTGCACCTCGTCGACTACCCAATCACCACCTTTGTCTCCCTTTGGAGTAAGGTAGATGGGCCCTTCTATGCCGAACCTGATTACAGAAAGGAGTAAAAACAACGAGGGGCATAACATTGAGTCCACAGAGAAGGTTGGAAGGGAGAGAACCATACTTTGGGACAAATACTATGAAACCATTTGCCTTGATTTTTACTATCCTAGCTTCAGTGTCAGTTGGCCTGCACGGTAAAGAGTCAGGCAGTCAGAAAACAACGTACACAATCCTTAAGGCTTGAACAGACTTGATGTCGTTACTTTTTGCCACCATTCTTGTCACATTTCAATATTATCTACTTCTAACCTACTACACACTTATGTCATCTACAATCAAGATATGTACCTTGTCTTGAAATATATGTGGGTGTGAAGTTCCACTGATGCTCTGCTTGCCATCTGGGCATTTCGATGTCTGTAATTCAGGCCTGGCACAATAACAGTATCAGTAAAAAATAGCGACACTTATAAAATAAATGCTCAAGTACTGGATTTGATTTCTCATTTCTTACTGTCAGCGATTCCTGTAAGTTGTGGACCATCCTGAAAGATTGGTGGGAGCTTTGCAATACCTAGAGCTGCAGCTAGCAGTCTATGAACAACAACATCTGCAACAAAAGGATGTAGAATCAGGATCATCCTCACAATTTAATATGTGCTGCAATACTTTTACAGGCTACATTTCTTTCAAAAACTTCTACAGGCTGCCTAGGACTGCATGATCAACTATGCTATGAAATATCATAGGGTGTATGCTACCGATCTCATCTGCAGGACTACACTATCACCTACAACACTATCTGTGTCATACACATGCGAAAGGTCAATTGATCAGATTCACTGTCCCAAGGTATATCTTATACTAACAAAAATGTGGATTTAATAGGCAGGCTATCATGCTATCAACTACAGGGCCAAAGCTAAAATGTCCCTTGCCATTAGTTCTATTTCCTTACAGCACTTAGAAACACAAAGCCCACTGGCATGTATTATCGATTCTTATTCCAGGCTGTTATGGACGCTGTTGAGATTGAGAGGAGAGAGTCGAGGGAAGCGGCAGCGACGGACGCACTACAGTACCGCGGTGCTACAGTACCCGCGGGTACTGTTTACGTGAGAGAGAGGCAGAGGACCGGCGGCCAGGGCTGTGAGGGGCGCTGGGAACGCCGGCCGCAGGGCTTTGCCCACGGCCGGCAAGAGAGAAGGTTTTTCCTTCTAATCTCTTGCTTGATTAGATTGATACATCTTCTCTCCTTATATAGAGAGGTTAACTTGACTCCTAAGCAAACGACCCTTATCTCTAATTAACCCTAACACTAATGGGCTGTACCACCAGCCCAGGCCCAATAGGCTCTTGCCATACTCTAACACAGGCATACACCAATAGCAACAAAGGATGATGTAAAGATACATAAACTACACCAACTTCCTATTTTCTGTCAATATTATTAATTACTATTTGTACTGCAGGATCCAGCTAATGCTTATCATCCCTGGGTTATTATGTAAGTAAAATAAATTCTCATCAAAGGGAAAAGTATCATCAATGGCAAACATCACTATGACTTTGTGGTCAGCAGTCAGCTAATAGGTAGAAAATCGCAGTAACCTTTTTCTAACAGTTTCACTCATGCTACGCGCAGGTACCAAAAAGAATGGTTAGATTAGGTTCAGACACATAAGCATCGAGAAAGGCTAATTAGCTAGAAAGGCCAGGTGAAGAAAATAGCCAAGTAAATGGCTTGAATGGTTTCAGGTTCTCAATTACATTCAACCCATCAAAGATATTATTTTCATGCATCAGAGCATCTAAGGATGGAAAACAAACCTGCATATCTGCGAATGGGAGAGGTGAAATGAGTATAAAGAGAAGCTGCAAGCCCGTAATGGAAATACTCTGAAAAGGTCAAATCTCCACTGCAGAAATAAACTGCCTGTGTGTTGCAAAAGGGAAAGTTACATGGATTCTTTGAAATCAGTAAATTAGAATAGGGACTTCATTTCCTAATCTTACCTGTGTCATGCATCTAGTCGCCAAAATTCTAATAAGCTTGTTGAAGTATGGGTCATTGCTCTGCATGTCATGCAGTAATTAAGGGTCAGCATAAGAATCCATTATCATATATAATGATATTAATCAAGCATCCAAAGAGTAAAATAATACATAACGGTCTCACCTTTGCGTTGTCAAGTGATTCAGCTAATGCCTTTGAGGATGATACATCCAGATTAAGGCCAACAGAAGAGGCGGTACGGAGTAATGGCTCAAGCATCTCTTTTGTTGGGCTAGGATGACGCCTGTTACCAACAAAATGAAAATTTGCAGGCTTAGAAAAGATCAAGAAGTAAAAATGGTAATGTTCAATGAGAACACAGTTATTAAAGATTGATTTGCATGATAACAGACATCAACAGATTAGCAGAAGCAGCATGCAGACAAACAGTGTGAAACAGCCAACAATCGACAAACTTTCAATTTAGAAACACAAAATTGCATGATATTGAATACACTTTTTAGACCAGAATGATGATATTAGATTGATGTGTTCTTAGGTAGTACCTTCTAGCCTAGTCACAAATGAACTTTTGAACTGGTGGTTTTAGCTTTTAAGAAATAAGAGTGGTACACAAACTTGAATCAGGTTACATGATTGCCAAAATATCGGTATTAGTACTGCGTGCAAAAGTGATCATATTTATGCGATATGTTTAGAAGCAGCGCAGTAATGTTACAGCTCATTTCAGTGTGTAACAAGACTCTTCAGAGATATACAGCCTTAAGGTCTGTTATGACAGTCATGATAATTTTGGAATTCTACCTCAGGTTTAGACCAACTTGTGATATTAAGTATAGTATGGTTACATATAACTTTAAAGGGTTGAAAAGAAAGGTCACAGATAAGTTGGCAAATGGTTGGCAGATCCTCACTGACTCTATTCATTTTAATGGACACAGTGTGGTTCCATGGGCTTTTCCAATATCTTTGGATGTGCACAACTTCAACCTGATCTGGAATGTGACAAGATAAAAAATTGAACAATATGTACCTTAGCAATGAACATAAGGGGAAGTGCTTCAAAATCTTCTCAGCAACAGAAATATTCGCAGCCAACATAAACTCTTCAATCATTTGATTTGCTTCGCGGATTTGATAAATTCCTATTGAATTTGATGTAACTATGTAAGTACTTTATGGCGAATTCTGAAATATAACACCGACAAGCATTACAGGACCTCATACCTATGTCAAGAGGATCATGAGTTTCACTATCGATCTCAAATTTTACTTCTGCAGAAGCAAGAGTCAGAGCTCCTCTTTCACAACGTCGTTGTCGCATGATCTGCATAAGCAATCAGAGCATGAATATATAAGGTGATGTTATTGGCATTAAATACTAGATGGTATAGTGTGATAAGAGTGAAACACGATAGCTGACCTTTGCCAATGAATTTAAGTTCCGCAAGTCTACAGTAAGTGGATCAACTAAACGGCTGAAAAATAAACAAAAGAAAGCAATCAAGTTCACTGATGCATTCTTGACTAATTAGACCAACTTAAGGTTGACTTAAATGTATAGTAATATTCTGAGAAAGTGCAATGCAGAAGGCACCTGTCATCCATTCTTGCCTGGGCTTCGACATAAGACATTGCAGCACAAGATTTGATAACACTCTTTGTATATCTTGTGGATATGACATCAGCATCAGGAGTCATTTCCTGTAAACATAGTGTTCCAAATACCAAACGTCAGTATCAGTATGCTTATTTAAATGCCTGACAGATGAAAATAATTGCTCTCCTCATACAGCAGAACAATACTGTGGGGGAAAGCCATAAAAGGTGATGTTATTAATAAATCATGGTTCATAACAGTAGACATGGGGCAGCAAGTGCAACAAGTAATATCATGTCGCAAAACCAAAAGGTGAAAGCACCATTTTTGCAAGCAGTATTGTTCTCTTATATGAGGGGAAACCATGTGGTGGTCAGTATAATATGGAATACCAGGGAGGATCCAAGATCAAGCTAGGCCCCAGGCTGAGATACACATGAAATTGCTACAAATAGAGTACTAGAGCCTAATCCTTCATTGTTTAGGTGATTTACCATGATTTGCTTGGCCAAGGACCTGGGCTGCAGCACAGCCAGCCTGGGGCCTGTGTCCTTCACTGTGGACTACCTGAGTTCATAGTTCTAGGAGGAGGGCACTGTGGACTTGCTCCATATGCCAAACATATGTAGATAACAGTTGAAAAGGTAACACCTCAATCAAAATATCCTATGCAACACATATCTAACTAGTGCTAATCGAAATAACAAGTTGTCATGAACTAGACTTACCCAAATGACAGAGAATGCCAACCTTTCAACATCAGCGCGAAGTGAACAAACATCTGGAAACCAAAATAAGAGAAATCAATAGTCAATCCAGATACTACAAACTGGCAGTCTTTTCTTCAAATAAAACAGCAACATTTAATTTCAGATTTTAGTTTCAATAATCCATATGCATGCCACGTAAGAAGCATCAGCACCTTCAGTCAGGGGCTTCGGAAGCATATCAATCCGCTGCCCAACAAGATAAACAGAAGTGCCCCTCTGCGCAGCTTCCTCGTCAAGAGGGGTACCAGGGTGAACAAAATTAGTGACATCAGCGATATCTGGTCAGCTCAAGTCAAGATATGCAGTCTGTATCAGTAACGCAGAATGAATGACCATGATAAATCGCATATCCAGGACAGAGAGGTTGTGACCAAGACGAAGTAAATTGGTTGAATATAACAAATTTCAAGAACCAAATGTACAACATAGATAATCACATATTTGCAATAGTCTGTTTGAACCCACTTTTAATATGTCAATTTAATTCATTTTTATGTCATTACACCTTTTATGTCCTGGAAGATGGGCATTCCAATTGAAAACCAGTAGTGCTCAATCAGATGAGGCAAAACGATTTTATGCCACATGCAGAAAATGGATTTTATCAAGAAAAAGGATTTCTAAACAGAGTCTACACCAAGTAGAGACCATGAGTTAACTTAAAACCTCTTGCATAGCACTTTTTTTCCGATGACACAGACTCATGCAGATGTGTATATGCTGCATGGTTAGGAGAATAAAATTGCATTATTTGCATAATAACGAATTCCTTTTAATACTAGACAATCAATTTTATGTGATAACATTCCAAGCCAAGTAGAATGGTAGATGCAAAAGAGCATAGTCACAATTTGCAAAATGAACTATCATCAACTCAAACAAAGTTAAGTAGGTAAATATTAACTCAAAGATCACCAAGGAAGAAAACATGATATAAATTTGCTCGTAAATTTGAACTAAACAGAAGAATTTACAGCAGAAATTGTTTAAGGATACGGACTCCAACTTCAAAATTCCCATTTGGAAGTAGCGTGCAATGTAGTGCATCATCAATGTCTCGACAACCTATAAAGCAGCTGAAGCATAAGGGCTTGACCCAGATACATAAAATAGCAATATATTGCAGGTATCCTGATTAAATTACCTGGTGGATCCACACTAAAGACTCTCACTTGGCGCAAGTCTTGTCTATTAGGATTAGCCAGATCCTCTGGTGATAATGTCCAAGGTAAAGGTGGCAAACAAGCAAGGACTTGAGTAGAGAAAGGCCTGGTGTTGATATCATTCTCTATTAAGACAACCTGCTTCATGCATAAACACCATTAACATGTACCATCAAGAATATGCCCTTACATGCAAGTATTTTTAAGATGCACTTGATCCAACTCCAAATTTAAGTACACTTGCCTCTGTTTCAGTTTCTTTGTCACCAATATCTCCAATGGTGCGTACATAGTGTCCTGATGGATATCGAGACAAAACATCCCATGAATCAACCGCAACAACAATTCTTTTGTTCACGAGATTCTCAAGCTGCCTGGTTTGAATTCGGATCTTAGGAACTCTTCGATCTTTTGAAACAAATAAAGCATGAGCAACGCCCCCACTACCAGCAGGCATAGGCATCGGCTCCAAGGACCCACAGTACCTGCAGAACACCAGCACTTTATCATATGATCCCGAGATCAGGAGTATACACATTAGAAATCTCATTCAGAACATATAGAAACTCACGAATTCCAATTTCGCTTGATTATACCCACAACACGTCCAACTGGACGACTAGAGACAGAAGGAGCTGACGATCCAACTGTTGATTGTGTGGAATTGGTGTTCCGAGGAGCATCATCAGCACTATTGGGGACCAGATGGACATCTTCTTCTTCTTATGAAAAAACAGCAACATTCACCAAATAAGAAAATAAAATGAGATGAGTTTCATATTTGTTATTTCAGCACTAAGAAAATACCATCATCATCTGCAATAAAAGACTTCGACTCATGCCATTGATCTTGTGGCAAGAGCTCAACAGCAACTATATCACCATCAAAGGCCCTGTTCATATTTGAGCGGCCACGGATAACAATCTCGTCGCCAATGCTCTCGCTCCCAACATAAGCTTCAAATGGATTGTAACGATTAACTCGAAGCTTCCCTTGATGATAGATTCCACACCGCAAACCAGATGTAATTTCTGACATTGGTTTGTGCTGTAATAATATCAAGTAAACAGAGGAGTACATTTCACACAAGAGCATATATGTCAGCAACACAACAAAGCCCTACTGTATAATTAGCATACCTCATTATAGATTACTTTCTTCTTGGATGGTCTATGATCTTCTACATCTTCCATGGTAACATCTCCACTAGATGGAACCACAACCAAATCAAGCAAACCAGGCTGCGCGAGCGATCTTACATATGACTCGACTGGAACAAGAAATTTTATATTGAGATTGTGGCTACCATAATATCATTTCGCAGTATTAAAAAAATATTGAACTATACATAAATCAGTGGGAGTATGCTATCCACCTGTCTCAGCGTTAAGGCCTTCTTCAATAGCTTTCCTTTTGTTATCTCTGTCATTTGTAATCAGTAGAACCTTCACGCTCTCACCAAGATGGCTTTGGTACCAACGAGCAGCAACACGAATTGCTGAATAAGAAAACAATCAGTGGCACAACTGTCCTATATATGATAGGAAATGAATGTGTGTGGAATCAGATAACCAGGTTAACAAAATCATTCCATACCTCTGTCATTACGATCATTAGAGCTCTCCCCAACCATGTCTTTGACATAAGTATCCCTGGTTTTTGAGTAAATGAGAAACATATAATGGCAAATGAAAGAGAAGGCTGCCATCAAGACGCAAGTCTTGATATAAACAGCTTACACAATTTACAGCGGTACACAACTAGAAGCTGAAGAGCGTGCGATTAGATTTCAAAATTCCCCATTGATAGGCAATTGCATCATAAAAGGCACTGAGAACATTTTCAATACCAACATAGATTGCTGTGATTAACCTAGTTCTGTAGAAAGTGGACTTTCATTGCCTTTTTTATCATGCTGTTCATCCACTATATCACTTCGAAAGATGCAATGCCAGGAAGAGTCTAGGCTTGTAAGAGACTGACACACACATTGAGTCATTGACAATTTTCCATTATGAAAGCTGTAGCCTTCTCAGAACATGGGCGTCCACTGATAGCTGTGATATCGCTTCGAAAGATGCAATGACAATTTTATATAATATATGCAGTACATCCACTTCGATATCACTTCGAAAAATGCAATGTCAGGAAGAGCCTAGGTTTGTAAGAGATTGATGCACACATTGACAATTTTGCATTATGAAAGCTGTAGCCCTCTCAGACCATGGGCATCTACCAACAGCTATTAATTCTTCCCATGAAACTATTTGATAAGTAATGGTGCAGTTATGGCGCTTGCATAAAGACATTTCATCAATACAATCATGCTGAAACGGTGAAAAAATGGGGTCCAATACTCAGGCTGCATGTTAAATGAGTGTGTGGCTTCAAGCAAACATCATTTGAACATTTTTTTTAAAAATGATGACATCATGGTAGAACAGGAACCCACCTGTGCTGCTCGTTGGCGAAAACATAGAACCTCCGTGCTTTGTTGGTACACAGTGCCTTGATCCTGTTGAAAACCGAAAGGTTCTTATTCTTCACCTCGTCCAGCACCACTGACAGCAGGACGACATCCTCAATCGCCGGGTTCTCCAGCAAATCGATCTGCCGCAACATCTCAACTCATCATCCCAGCGCACCCTCAACCCTAGGCCAAGCGGGAGATGGAGGAACGCTTCCGTTACCTGGTGGAGCACGACGTTGGTGTCCACGACGAGGATGGCGGCGGCGGCGGCGGCGAGCTTGCGCTCCGCGGCGGCGGCGCAGGCGGAGCAGGGGACGAAGCCGCAGTAGACGTCGTCGCGGAGGTAGTGCTCCCTGACGACCTGCGGCGAGGTGACGACGGCGTCAGGTAGGGTTTGGGGGAGCAGCTCGAGAGATGGTGGCGTTTGCCCGAGCAGTGACCTTTTGGATGCGGCCTTGCTTCGTCTTCTTCACGAATGACTTGCTCTGCAGCATGGTGGTGAGTCGGACAGCGCGCCGCGAGGCGGCTCCGGCGGCGGCGAGGAGCGCGGAGGAGACGTGTACCAGCCGGCGGCGGGGGAGTGCCGGCGGCGGCAAAGGGGCCAACGGGGTTTAATTTGGTTCGGTGCGTGCGTGTTGGGTCGGTTGAGCTAGCCTGACTGAGGTCTGAGTGTGGGTTCGACACGTGAGTCGTGACTAGAGAGTGGAGGGATGAATATCGAACCCATAAAGTTTAACCAACACTGTGGTACTTTCGTTTTATTTAACAAAAAGTTTTCAATCATACACTAATTAGGCTTAATAGATTCGTCTCGTAAATTACTCCTAATCTGTACCGACATGTATACAATTAGTCTATATTTACATTTGATAGAACATTGATGTGATGGGAGTTAAACTTTAACTCCTCCAAACCAAACGGGCCTTAAGAGGGCCTGAAAACGGTTTAAAAAAAACGGCAGCGCAAATGGGCATGGCTATGGCTCGTGTCATACTTGAAACGGATGCATCAATGGTAAAGATGGCCATACAAGGCGATGATTATCTGCTCTCGTCGATGGGTGGCATCATTACTGAAATCAAGCACCTGAAGGCAACGGATTTTTCCTCCTATGTCATTAGTGTTTGCTCTCGAAATTGTAATAAGTTAGCTCACGAACTAGCTTCTTTGGGTTGTAATTTGCCTGGTGGCTCGCAAGTCACTTGGGACGATGTACCTCAGTCTCTCGAGGATCTGGTGTCCAGCAATTCGGCTGTGACAGAGGAGCAATGAAACAAACTCCGTTTCAAAAAAAAGGCCAGCGCCACTACCCACGGCAGAACACTATTTTCAGTTGACTCTCACCTTATTAGACGCATACATTCACTTTATTGGAAAAAATGTACTTATTGCTGAAAAATAGCTAGTTGAAATATGAACACCCGTGTAAATTGGAGATTCGAATCTAGATAAGCGGCAATTTCCACCACAAAGAATAGTAAATTGCGCTAAGCTCAATTCGTATCTTAGTGGTTATTTTAGTTCTTATAACAATATATAATTACAATGTCTATTATAGCAGTGAGCATCAAAAAATGGATCTATAATTACATTAGTTTTAAGTTGCAACATAAATGCATATTATAGAGGTTATGAGATAAAGTTAGTGTAAATAAATACGCATAATGCTCTATGGTTAACTATAACTACACAACAAAGAAAAAGCATAAAAAGACATTACGCTTACTATATGTCGATCTTAAGAACATCTCCACCAAATATCAAATTCTAGCATTTTAGGAGAGAAATATGTTGCATTAGATCTTCTAAACACAACCAGAGTAGAGGAGAGACCATCTTTCCATATCCGTAAAGAAAGAGCTACTCCACCGGATCTATTATATTACATCTTATACGAGTTATTATAGAAAAGTATCGTAAAACCATTTCAACATATAGAAGAGGTGTGCCCCTGATTTTTCATCCTATTGTGCTCATCGCTTTAGCAATCACCTTTCCTTCAAACCTATTTCTATAATACACACCGATGAAATTCAGCCTTGCTCTACTCCTTTTTAATATTACTTATACCTTTTCCCCCCTAGTAAAGGAGGTTTTCATTAACTAGATAGAGGTTAGTCTTGTTTATATGAGATAAAAAAAATGAACATCGGCACCTATCTCGACCACACTTTTGGATGTGTTGTCCATACAGAATGAATCTCTTTTCCAATTGAATACATGTAGTCGAGTCAATAGCAGGTGGAGTGATTGCAATCAGACCCACTCGCTAGTGACTTAACTGCTGAGAAATTGGTTGTCTTTTTGAAAGATAGGAATTGGTTATATTCTAAAATGTGCTACTTCATTGGCAAATTCACTATACTCTTTTTCTACCTTGTGTGTTTTCCACTCCACCACTAGCCTGGTCATCTTCTTTTCAAAGCAATCACTGATTTATTCTCTGTGCTATCTTATATAGTACAATTACCACACTCTTGTGACCTGATCCAAATAATTGCTTTGGCACTACTACAGCACGAGACAGGTACATTCAACGTAGGATTGTCCTTTGCTAAACTTGTAGCATAGGCTCCTGTAAGTTCAGAACATACATAGTCTGAGATGGTCACTGGCCAGAATTATGGGTATGGTTATTGTGGATTGTCCAGGCTCTCGAGCACAATAATATGATTTAGTATGATTGCTTTTGTGTGCACATTTACCTTAGCCACCCAACATCATAACAGAAGAAATGGTATAGAGATTATCAATGGTGTATGTAGTGCTTCTCCTCTCCTAATTCCAATTCATCAATTTATTGTAATTTCAAAGTGTCATAACTATGATAAATGAAAAATGAGGTTTCTTTTTTAAATGATTAGGCATGAGACAATGTCTATTTCATTGATAAAGAAGAGATTTTATAAGCCAGGAAACCGGGAAAGCAACATAAGGGGTTATCATCCCGCTATTAGGGTTGTTATGTTTTTTGCACTTGTTGTCACCCACTTTTGGGTCTCATCCTTGTTTTTTGCTTTAAAATCAATCATTGTTGCCCTTTAGGTTGTATCACTCTCATGTTCCTTTCTTTCTACGAACTCATGTAACGAACAAAGATTGTTGATAGATTTTCGTGGAGCAAACCTTGTGGAGATGAGGTTTGTCCACCATTCATGCACCCTTGTGCAAGGCTACCATTTTGATGGCTGGAGTTTTAGTTAGGCAAGACAGGTCGCAATAAGGCTCCACATCCTCTTCATGTACTGGCATTCAATAAGTAGGTGGTGCAATGTTTTCATCACTTGGTGACATAGATTACACGACATGCTATATGACCATCCACCCTGGGTAAGCCTATTGATTGGTCGAAAGACATTATTGTAGGATTATCCATGCAAATAATTTGCACTTCAACACTACCCAAGCCTTCAAAATATCGCTTGAGTGGTTTGCTTTGGGAGCAGGTGAATGGGACTTATATGCAAAGGTTGCCATGTATATGCTATTTGCAGTTAGCTTCCAAACAATGTCATCATAGTTGTCATAGAACCTCCTAATTATGATGGCTCATATGTACCTGTCATCGTCATAATGATCTCTGACAGCCGTACTTATGTTCCTCATAACTTAAAAGGCCTGCTATCCTCCGAACATGATCCAATCATAGGAGTATTACAATATTACAACAGTTTATTCAAATTACCATCAGAGTAAAGTAGCGGAAGTCTTACAATAACTTAAGTTTACAAACCACAGTTTCCAAATTTCAAACCTTAAGTAGCATTATTACAAACCGGTAGTAGGGGAAGTATCAGTAGTAACTTTATTACAACATACAAACGAAATGCCTTGCCCAGAGACCACACAGCCTACTCGTCGTCACTTTCTTCAACCACAACGGTCATGCAACAAGGCTCAAAGCAGACTTGTTCATGAACCGCACCTACGACAAGGGTTTAACAAACCCTGAGTACGGAGAATACTCAATAAGACTTATCCGACTAAGAAAAAGACTCAAAAGGCATGCTAGCTTTAGGGAATCAAGGTACGAGTATTCAAGAATCAAAATTTCTTTTGTTGAAAAGCTTACTAAAGTAAGTCCTTACCTTCAACATTTTATTTTTATCATTGATGGTTCATTAACCAATTCTAAGTGATCCTAATCTAAATTAAATAATTCACCCCAAAATTCTTTCTGATTCTTTCAACATTTCCACTTCTTAACTACGATGCAGGACAGGCGATCGAGTCTCCATAACTGAGGAGCAACGACGATTCAAACCGATTATACCCAGCTGGGGATCTCTAACCTCATGACATATGTAAAACCAAATCTTGCATATGTCAACCCTCATTTAGATCTCCTAAGACCAGAACGTGTCCATCGCCACCCGAAAGTACAGTACTCCTCGAACCTGACCCAATTCTAGCCCTGAGGGTATACGCTACTCCCGCTATCTCTCCACTCCCAGTGCGAGGTTAGACGTTCTCGAAATGGAATCACCAACATCTTGGGCTTACCCAAGGCATGGGGCTAGTTGCAAAGTCTCGAAACACAAGCGGGCCTACAACGAACGATCCTTAATTGACAAGGTGGAAACACTACATTGAGACTCCTTTCTCAATGCAAGTTAGCAGTGGCCAAACCACCCGCCCGATCTTCAAGTTTATTCTTATATTCCATTATTCCTCAAATATGCCATCATGGCCATATAAATATTTCATTTAAAAGCCTAACTCATTAAGCATAGCAAAACATACTACGCATTTTCAATAAAACAGGTACCAAGGATGATATCACAATAATCAAGGATGATAATGCAGCAATTGGATTCTCACTTAATTCCTAATTACTTAATGCAATAAACTATAGTACCAGTGATAAAGATTTGTAAAAACTCAAGGAAGGTTTAAATGCACTGGGCTTTGAAAGTCCCTAGTTTGGTTTTGGCTAATTGATGAAACCTAGGACTAACATTTGTATCTAAGTGGATGATTTAGATAAAGGTGGTCATTGAATATGAGACATGACATTGACTCATGTGACCAAGATGATGAAGACCAAGATGATGCTTGGCTCGATGGACCGGTTGTGAAGGTGAAGGGCAAGTCGAGGCTTCGAAGGGAAGAACTATGCGATGGTGAAGCTTGAGCAAGACTTGGCGCCGATGGACCAATGCAACGGTGAAGAGCAAGTGAAGTCAAGGTCGATGGATCGAGACGGTCATGTGATGATATGAAGTGGATCATATCTTTTGGAAAAACAAAATGGGCTCAAGGCAAAGGTATAAATATAAGGCCATTTTGTTTTGCACTCAAGACACCATAGAGGGTGTGAGTGGTTTAGGATCGATAGCCAAACTATTAAGAGGGGAAGTCTTATCGGTTATTCGACGCACGGGTGCCACAAGGTGAATTCATGAAGTGCATTGCATGTAGGGCCTAGTGAGCTAACTGGAAAACCTTCGAAAATGATTATGAAAATACTAACACACGTGCACAAGGTGGTGATCACTTGTTAGTGTTGGCACATTTGCGAAGGCGTTGGAGTTTGAGCGGTAGAGAGGGTTTGGGTCTCTCTCTCCCTCCCGTTGAGCTTGCGTGTGCGGGATTAAGGCGTTTTTGAGGAGTTGAAATGCCTATTTTCCACTACGCCGGAAGTCGAAAAAGAAACGGAGGTGAACGGAGGTCACAGAGGTGACCAGACGCTGCACCGGACGCGGTCACGGTTTGACCAGACGCGTCCGGTCAGTTCAACGTAGCAGTCAGGCGCGCGGGTGTTAGGTTTTACAACCGGCTTATCCGGTCACTTGCGGGACCGACGCGTCTGGTCGGGCACCCAGAAGTGTAGCGCGTGACGTAAAGCTGATCGGACGCGTGGCGCGTCTGGTCACACACGATCGGACGCGTCTAGTCGTTGAGAGAGCTTACTGGACTCCAATCGGACGCTGGCACTGTCGCGTCCGGTCATTGTTTGGAGCGCGTCCAGTCGATGCTTCGCGGGCGCGCGGTACTATGCGATCGGCACGTCCGGTCGTTGCATTTGACCGTTGGCGCAGTGACCGTTGGAGGATCAGACGCGGTTGAGCGCGTCCGGTCAGTTTCGACCGGCGCGTCCGGTCGTCCCGAAAAACATCCAGTGAAGGGGTACAACGACTCTATTCGTTTGGGATGCTTATAAATACCTGTTGGCTGGCCCTTGGGGAGCTCTCTCGTGATTTCTAACACTCTTGTGCATCCTTTGAGCTAGAGCTTCTCTCTTCCACTCATCTCTCTTGCTTGATTGCAAATCAAAAGTGAGATTGAGTGATCCCAAAGTGCATTGCATAGCTTGAGGGTATCTAGTGGCACTTGTGGGTGGTTTAGCTGGTGGATTTCTTGTTACTCTTGGAGAGTACCGCTCCTAGCCGGCTTGGAGATTGTTGGAGGCATTGGCAAGAGAAGGAGATTGTTCTTGGTCATCTCCGATTAATTGTAAGAGGTTCTTGTGTTTTCCTCGGCGGAGCGCCAAAAGCAACTCTAGTGGATTGCGCGTGTCATTGAGTTACCTCACTTGAGAGTGATGTCTTGCGGTGCCTTGCGGGGCGTGCCTTGAGGGGCAAGTAACTTGAGGGTCACACCGAGAAACCATCTAAGTGTTAGTCGACACAACCGGTGACGTAGCTTGTCGGTGCACAAGTGAACACCGGGTGAACAAAAATATTATGTCTCTTGTCTCCTGATGATTGATCTTCATATTGTGTTGTTGTCAATATTGATTGATTGTATATAATCTTAGTGATTGGTAAAATCTTCACTCCACCATCGGTATAAGATTCACAATCCTCTCTCTCGCTTTACATTTACTAGTTATCTTGTGTAGCTCTAGTGGTAGACTTTGCTAGTAGTTGTTAGCTTGCTCATAAGTGTAAGTTTAGTGACATAGCCCTTGTGTGAATTAGAGATCATAATCTACTAGACTTGTGGATAAGAGGCTTGCATCACAACCGTAGGCTAAGCAAAACTCGCTTTACGCCGTTTGTTATTCTAATAAGTTTACTTAGTGGCTTGTGTAGGATTTTTTATATAGGCTATTCACCCCCCTCTAGCCATCTAGGACCTTACAAGTGGTATCAGAGCCATGGTCACCGTTTTAATCAAGGCTTAACATCATTCGGTGTAAAAATGGCTCAAATTATGTTCAATCATGTTGGGGGCAAGCCACCGTTCTTTGATGGTGTTAGTTCTTTTGCTCATTGGAAGAGAAAAATAACAATGTACCTTGGTTCTATTCATGAGAGAGTATTGCAAGTCATCGAGAATGATTTCGCTATCATTGATCCCGATCATCTCACCGATGAAGATAGAGCAAATAGAATATGCAATAGAATGGCTCTCAATATACTTTACAATGGTATTGACACAAAAGTATTTGAGGGCATCAAGGATTTAGAATTGGCAAATGAAGTATGGACAAGGTTGAGTGAAACATATGAGGGCATTAAGGTTGTGAAGAGTGTCAAGCTATATGGGCTCAAGAGTGAGTTTGAGAACTTCAAGATGAAAGAAGAAGAAACCCTCTTAGAGATATTTCATAGATTGCAAGTCATTATGAATGATCTTAAGAGCTTAGGGCACAAGATACAAGACCAAGATTTTTGCCACAAGTTCTTGTTGAGCTTACCAAGAAGATTCAAAATGTTGATCATGATGCTACAAAGAGATGGGCTTGATGTAATGAAGCCCAATGATTTGCTTGGAGAGGTATTGACCTTTGACAAGTATGATCAAGATGTTGATGAGAAGAAAAAGGAGAAAGAAAAGAAGAAGAAGAAGACCGTGGCATTCAAGGCCACCTTCTCCAAGGGCAAAGCTTCAATTCAAGAAGAAGACGACAATGAAGAAGATGAAGAATTAAAAATTGATGATGAGGCACTTGCTCTAGTTGTCAAGAATATTGACAATATGTTTATCAAAAGAAGAGGCTTCAAAAAGAGAAATGATAATTTTAAGAGCAATGAGCAACAAAGGAAGTGCTTCAATTGTGATAGCACCGAACATCTTCAAGCCGAATGTCTCTATGACAAGAAGAAGAAGAACAAGAGGGGCAAGTTTGAGAAGAAAAAGAGAGAAGCCAAGATGACTTTCAAGAAGGGCAAGAATTGAGCCTATGTGATCACTTGGAAAAGTGATGATGATGAAGAAGAAGAAGAATCATCCAACAAGGCTTTTGCTTCCATTGCTATTAACAAAAAGCCCTCACTATTTGGTTCATCCTCTTCATGCTTCATGGCCAAAGAAACTAAGGTATTATATGATAAGAGTGATGATAAAAGTGAAATGGAATATGTTCATGATAGTGATAATGATAATGAAAATGATGATGATGAACCAACTAAAGAACAACTATATGACTTGATGCAACAAACTAGAGACATAGCTATTGCCAAGGACAAGGAGTGTAAGAAGCTTTCAATGAAAGTAGCAATACTTGAGAAAGTCCTTAGTGAGCTTAAGACCACTTATGAGAGTCTAGTGGAAGACCATGAGGATCTTAGTAAGGCTCATTCCAAGTTTGAAAAGGCTCACTCATTGCTACTTGAGCAACAAGCAAAGAAGGAGATTGTTGTATCATGTGATATAGGTGTTACATGTGATATAATTAATGAATCCTCTTATGAACCTATTATCACGTCAAATGCTAACCCTTCTTGTAGCTCTTCATCCACAACCACCGACTCTACCTCCACTACTAGTGATGGTTTTACTTGTGATGCCTTACTAATGGTTGAGAATGAGACTCTCAAGAGAGAGGTGAATGAGCTCACTCACGCCCTAGGCAAGGCCTATGGTGGTGAGGCCCGCTTGCTTAAGTGCTTGGGTAGCCAAAGGTTCTCTCTTAACAAAGAGGGATTGGGCTACACCCCCAAGAAAGGCAAGTCGGCCTTTGTAACTCTAAAGCCTAGCTTTGTGAAGGGCAATTGTTGGTTTTGCAATAGATGCAAACAAGTTGGGCACTTAGAGCATAATTGCAATAAAAAGAACCAAAGCAAGAACCTTGTTAATGCTATACCTTTTGATTCTTGCTATGTGCTTACCAAAGGTGTGAAGGGTGTGAAAGCTAAGTTTATTGGTACACCCATTGTTGGCCCAAAGAAGAAGGCTATTTGGGTACCAAAGAGCTTAGTTACTAACCTACAAGGACCCAAGCAAAAATGGGTACCTAAGCTTCATTGATTTGCTTGTAGGTCAATTACAAAGCCAGAGGAAGGCATTGGATTATTGATAGTGGGTGCACTCATCACATGACCGGTACATCAAGAATGTTTGACTCAATCAATGATAATGATAGTGGTGTTGATTCTATCACATTTGGCAATAACAAGAAATGCAAGGTTATTGGCTTGGGCAAGATTGCAATATCAAATGACATGAGTATTTCTAATGTGTTGCTAGTTGAAAGCTTGGATTTTAATTTTCTATCCATGGCATAAATATGTGATCTTGGTTACAAATGTATCTTTGGAGTTGATGATGTGGAAGTCATTAGTATGGATGACTCAAATGTGGCATTCAAGGGCTTTAGATATGAGAATCTCTACCTAGTTGACTTCAATGCTAGAGAAACTTCTTTGACAACTTGCTTAATCTCCAAATCAAGCATGGGTTGGTTTTGCATAGAAGGCTTGGTCATGTTGGCATGAAACAATTAAAGAAGCTTACAACTCACAATCTTGTCAATGGTTTGAAAGATGTTGAATTTGAGAAGAATAAGCTTTGTAGTGTATGTCAAGCCGGAAAGCAAGTTGGAAGCTCACATCTAAAGAAGAGTACAATAAGCACATGCAAAGCATTTGATTTGATGCACATGGATCTATTTGGCCCAACAACATACTCAAGCATAAGTGATAATAAGTATGGTTTTGTCATAGTGGATGACTTCACAAGATTCACATGGGTATTCTTTCTTAGTGACAAAAGTAAAGTGTTTGACATCTTCAAGACCTTTCTCACTAGAGTTCACAATGAGTTTGAGATTAGAATCAAGAAAGTGAGAAGTGACAATGAAAGTGAGTTCAAGAATACAAGAATTGAAGAACTTTGTGATCACTATGGCATTGGATATCAATTCTCGGCCAAGTATACTCCACAATCAAATGGCCTAGTTGAGAGAAAGAATAGAACATTACTTGATATGGCTAGATCAATGCTACATGAGTACAATGTGAGTCAATCATTTTGGGATGAAGCAATCAATACCGCTTGCTACTACATCAATAGACTATATTGTCATCCATTGCTAGAGAAGACCTCATATGAGCTACTTCATAGAAGAAAGCCCAATATTTCTTACTTTCGAGTGTTTGGTTGCAAATGTTATATCTTGAAGAAGGGCACTATATTGGGAAAGTTTGACAAGAGATGTGATGAGGGGTTCCTACTTGGTTATTCAACTACAAGCAAAACTTATAGAGTTTGGAACAATTCAAGTGACATTCTAGAAGAAGTCCATGATGTGCAATTTGATGAAAGCAATAGGTCACAAGATGAAGAAGAGAATCTAGATGATGTGGGTGGAACTCAATTGGTGGAAGCAATGAAGAACATGGACATTGGAGACATTAGAGCAAAGCAAGTAATTGATATTCAAGATGATGATAAAGATCAAGTGCTCAATTCTCCATTCAAGCTAGCTAGTGACTCTCAAGTGCAAGATCATGGTGCTAGTTCATCTCATCGAGATACATCAAGTGATCAACCAAGCTCAAGCAATCAAGTGCAAGTACTCCAACCACAACATGTTGCAAGAGATCACCCTATTGATAGTGTTATTGGTGATATTAGAAGTGGTGTGTAAACAAGATCAAGATTGGCTATGTTTTGTGAGCATGTATCATTTGTGTCAACCACAGAACCAAAGAAAATAGAAAAAGCTTTGAGGGATGCCGATTGGATTATGGCTATGCAAGAAGAACTTAACAATTTCACAAGAAATGATGTTTGGGAATTGATAGAAAGGCCAAATGACTAAAATGTGATTGGAACCAAGTGGGTGTTCAAAAACAAGCAAGATCAAGATAGCATTATGGTGAGAAATAAAGCAAGACTAGTTGCTCAAGGTTAAACTCAAGTAGAAGGTCTTGACTATGATGAGACATATACTCCCGTGATAAGATTGGAGGCAATAAGGATTCTATTGGCTTATGCTTGTGCACACAACATCAAACTATATCAAATGGATGTCAAAAGTGCATTTCTCAATGGAATCATCAATGAGTTAGTATTTGTTGAGCAACCTCCCGGATTTGAAGATGACAAGAAACCCAACCACGTATACAAATTGAAGAAGGCTTTATATGGCTTAAAGCAAGCACCTAGAGCATGGTATAAGAGGCTAAGGGATTTCCTTCTCTCTAAGGGATTCAACTATGTTGATGATATCATCTTTGGATCAACCGATCAAGCTTATTGTGAAGAATTTGGTGCTATGATGGCCAAAGAATTTGAAATGTCTATGATTGGTGAACTTAGCTACTTCCTTGGTCTCCAAGTCAAACAATTGAAGAATGAGATATTTGTGAGTCAAGGGAAATACATAAGGGACATGTTGAAGAAGTTTGGAATGCAAGATGCAAAGCCAATTTCAACTCCAATGGGTACGAATGGCAATTCGGATAGTGATCTTGATGGCAAAATGGTGAATCAAAAGGAATATCGGTCTTTGATTGGAAGTCTACTCTATGTCATCGCATCAAGGCTGGATGCCATATTTAGTGTTTGTATGTGTGCTAGATATCAAGCCTCACCTAGAGAGAGTCATCTCACGGCCGCAAAGAGAATATTGAGGTACTTGAAGCAAACAAGAGATGTTGGACTATGGTATCCCAAGGGGTCAAAGTTTGAATTGATTGGATATTCAGACTCTGACTATGGGGGTTGCAAGATCAATAGAAAGAGCACAAGTGGCACATGTCAATTACTTGGAAGATCACTTGTGTCATGGTCCTCAAAGAAACAAAATAGTGTGGCAATCTCTACCGTCGAAGCCGAATATGTGAGTGCGGGTAGTTGTTGTGCACAATTGCTATGGATGAAATCAACTTTGAAGGATTATGGCCTCAACTTCAAGAATGTGCCATTGCTATGTGATAATGAAAGTACAATCAAGATGACGCAAAATTTGGTTCAACATGGAAGAACAAAACATATTGACATAAGGCATCATTTCATTAGAGATCATCAACAAAAGGGAGATATTGCCATTGAAAGTGTTGGTACCGATGATCAACTTGCCGATATTCTCACCAAGCCACTTGATGAAAAGAGGTTTTGCAAGCTAAGGAATGAGTTGAACATTCTTGATTTCTCAAACATGAGTTGAATGCACCCCACCCACTTATTGACATGCCTCTCCTTCGACATGACAAGGTAAAGTTGATTGACATGTCATTCATCCTATGCTAAGGACTTGCTAGAGCATGTAGACATAATAAGTGGTATGCATGAGCATTCATGATAAATCAAATGAATTTGATGGATATATGTTACCACTATTGTTTCTACGCTTGTTTTGATCTAGTGGTAGCATATGACATGTTTGTGAGCTTGCAAACCTAGTGTTGAATCTAGAAGATTTGCTATAAGTGTTTAATTCAACATAGGCAAGATAACCCTTATTATGATGTGTGAAGAAGCTTGTCTTTGGTTCAAATCGAATTAAATATCTTTGGCAAGTGTTCTAGGTTGAACCAAATTTGATAAATTTTAACCTACTCTATCAAACATTGTTTTTCTCTCTACAATTTGATCCCATTTTTGGATAAGTTGTTGACAAAGGGGGAGAGAAAAAGATGATTCAACATGATAAAGGGGTAAATAAAATTTTGATGCACACAAGTAGGGGGAGCAAGCTCATAAACAAAGTTGTTGCATTTGTTTGTGCATTCTCTTATGACTTGCTCATTGCACATGTATTTAAATTCAATATACATGCTTGTGTGATGCAATGCTAGTATAGAACTTGAATGATGAAATGATCTACTAGCATACATAGGAATAGTTTACTTGTGGTATCTAGACGTGCCTAAAGCTTTACAAGTGGTCCAAGAACCTTTACTATAATGTTGATCTCACGGGGTTCTTGAGTTGTGATGGATGTCTAGTTACTTCATGATGCTAAGGATGGTGTAAAAGGCAACTCCGATTGGTATCACGTTTCAAAGGTCCATTTCTTACACCTTAGCATCATTTTGGTAGAATTACTCTCTCAACACTTCTATCCATGCATATGTGCAAAGCTCTCAATCCAAACTCTATGCACATATGTAGGGAGAGCTAATGCTACCAAAACCGAGCTTGTGATAATTGTCCAAACTTTACTTATGAGCAAAATGATTAGACAAGTATGACAAGTTCAAAACTTTTATTATCAAAATCATCTTTGTGAGGGTTGTCATCAATTACCAAAAAGGGAGAGATTGAAAGTCCCTAGTTTGGTTTTGGCTAATTGATGAAACCTAGGACTAACATTTGTATCTAAGTGGATGATTTAGATAAAGGTGGTCATTAAATATGAGACATGACATTGACTCATGTGACCAAGATGATGAAAACCAAGATGATGCTTGGCTCGATGGACCGGTTGTGAAGGTGAAGGGCAAGTCGAGGCTTCGAAGCGAAGGACCATGCGATGGTGAAGCTTGAGCAAGACTTGGCGCCGACGGACCAATGCAACGGTGAAGAGCAAGTGAAGTCAAGGTCGATAGATCGAGACGGTCATGTGATGATATGAAGTGGATCATATCTTTTGGAAAAACAAAATGGGCTCAAGGCAAAGGTATAACCATAAGGCCATTTTGTTTTGCACTCAAGACACCATAGAGGGTGTGAGTGGTTTAGGATCGATAGCCGAACTATTAAGGGGGGAAGTCTTATCGGTTATTTGATGCACGGGTGCCACTAGGTGAATTCATGAAGTGCATTGCATGTAGGGCCTAGTGAGCTAACTGGAAAACCTTCAAAAATGATTATGAAAATGCTAACACACGTGCACAAGGTGGTGATCACTTGTTGGTGTTGGCATATTTGTGAAGGCGTTGGAGTTTGAGCGGTAGAGAGGGTTTGGGTCTCTCTCCCTCCCGCTGAGCTTGCGTGCGCGGGATTCAGGCGTTTTTGATGAGTTGAAATGCCTATTTTCCACTATGCCAGAAGTCGAAAAAGAAACAGAGGTGAACGGAGGTCACAGAGGTGACCGGACGCTGCACCGGACGCGGTCACGGTTTGACCAGACGCGTCTGGTCAGTTCAACGCAGCAGTCAGGCACGCGGGTGTTAGGTTTTGCAACCGGCGCATCCGGTCACTTGCGGGACCGGCGCGTCCGGTCGGGCACCCAGAAGTGTAGCGCGTGACGTAAAGCTGATCGGACGCGCGGCGCGTCCGGTCACACATGATCGGACGCGTCTGGTCGTTGAGAGAGTTTACTAGACTCCAACCAGATGCTGGCACTATCGCGTCCGGTCATTGTTTGGAGCGCGTCCAGTCGATGCTTCGCGGGCGCGCGGTACTGTGCGATCAGCACGTCCGGTCGTTGCATTTGACCGTTGGCGCAGTGACCGTTGGAGGATCAGACGCGGTTGAGCGCGTCCGGTCAGTTTCGACCGGCACGTCTGGTCGTCCCGAAAAACATCCAGTGAAGGGGTATAATGACTCTATTCGTTTGGGATGCTTATAAATACTTCTTGGCCGGCCCTTGGGGAGCTCTCTCATGATTTCTAACACTCTTGTGCATCCTTTGAGCTAGAGCTTCTCCCTTCCACTCATCTCTCTTGCTTGATTGCAAATCAAAAGTGAGATTGAGTGATCCCAAAGTGTATTGCATAGCTTGAGGGCATCTAGTGGCACTTGTGGGTGGTTTAGCCGGTGGATTTCTTGTTACTCTTGGAGAGTACCGCTTCTAGCCGGCTTGGAGATTGTTGGAGGCATTAGCAAGAGAAGGAGATTTTTCTTGGTCACCTCCGGTTAATTGTAAGAGGTTCTTGTGCTTTCCTCGGCGGAGCGCCAAAAGCAACTCTAGTGGATTGCGCATGTCATTGAGTTACCTCACTTGAGAGTGGTGTCTTGCGGTGCCTTGCGAGGCATGCCTTGAGGGGCAAGTGACTTGAGGGTCACACCGAGAAACCATCTAAGTGTTGGTCGACACAACCGGTGACGTAGCTTGTCGGTGCACAAGTGAACACCGGGTGAACAAAAATATTGTGTCTCTTGTCTATCGGTGATTGATCTTCATATTGTGTTGTTGTCAATATTGATTGATTGTATATCATCTTGGTGATTGGCAACATCTTCACTCCACCGTCGGTATAAGATTCACAATCCTCTCTCTCGCTTTACATTTACTAGTTATCTTGTGTAGCTCTAGTGGTAGACTTTGCTAGTAGTTGTTAGCTTGCTCATAAGTGTAAGTTTAGTGACATAGCCCTTGTATGAACTAGAGATCATAATCTACTAGACTTGTGGATAAGAGGCTTGCATCACAACCGTAGGCTAAGCAAAACTCGCTTTACGCCGTTTGTTATTCTAACAAGTTTGCTTAGTGGCTTGTGTAGGATTTTTTTATATAGGCTATTCACCCTCCCCTTTAGCCATCTAGGACCTTACAGGCTTGCCTTGCTCTGACGAGATGACTAACTCGGGCTCCCCAACTCTGACGTCCGATCCAAAACCCACCGGCAACTGCTCTTCTCCGGAGACTTGCTCAACGACGTCGACTTCTTCGAACGCGGGAACTACACGAGCATATAACATGTTTCAACATGATGCGGTGATAAACATGATACTTGATGATGACATGCCACGATCAACAACTTGAGTACAACTTTCTTTCGTGGTACAGTCGTAAAACAAGAAAACCTACTAACCAACAACGATTACTTGAATAACCCTAACGCTTCTTAAAGAACACGCTACTAACGAGCTCAACCAAGTAATTAAGGCACCAAGAATCACCAAGAATTAGTGACCCAAGGTCACCACTCAATCAATAGGGCACACAACACTTAAAGTTATGAATTTAACATTTATTCAAACACTTAATTAATTAGGACATAATTAATAATAAATCAAACTTTATCTAATTGAGCTTAAACTTTTTCTATAGATTAATCATGGCCTAAAACAGTGTCACAACAATTTTCATGAATTTTGGATTAATATTTTAATTACTAAAATTCCTAGAAGTTGCATTTAATATTTAATAAAGCTAATTAAATAACTTGCAAAAAGTAATCAAGATTGGCATTTGATATTTTTCCTAATTAGTTTACACCTTTAAAAGCTTACACAAAAATTTTCATTATTTTTGGAGCTCTACAAAAAAATTCTATTGAAATAAACAAAAACTAATACTATTCACATTTTGAAAAAGAAAAACAAAAAATTCATCTCGGGCCGCTTCTCCTCCGGCTCCCTCAGCTCGGCCCAGCCAACACGCGGCCCACCCGCGCTCTCGCGCCCGCGCCCGCGCTCGCGCCGCGTCGCGTGCTCGTGCGGCCCGCTCGCTCTCGCCTTCCTCTTCCTCCGTTCCCCTCTCCCCCTCTGTTCTCTCCCGCGCCTAGCCATGGCGGCACAACGGCCGACCGATGGCCGTGACCCCGACGATGAAGCTCTGACTAAGCTACCACGAGCATCACGATCTACACCATCTATCGCACTCCCACGAATACACTATCTCCTTGCAGATGCCATGGACGAAGCCGCACCCGACCACGGCGGCACTGTGGTCGCGGTGCCCGGCGCCCCGACGTTACACACCATAATCAACAAAATTGAGAGCATGGGAAGCACCAGTGGCTCACCATGAGCTTATCTGTGCAGCTAGTAGACACGGAGAAGTGGTGAGGATGGTTGGCCACGGGAGGCAGCACGATGCCTACGGCTATGGCGACTGCCGCTCTGGTGAGAACTTCAACGTCCCGGTGTGTCTCCCCGTGCGCGGGACAAGATGACAAAGCATGAGCAAGCACAAGTAAACACGATACGAGAATGCGAGATAAAAAACATCAACTCGGACTATACTGAGCTACCCACGGTGGCGGAGCTCACCCCGGATGGCGGTGAACCGAGGTTGAAGACGACGGTGCACACGCATTCCCGAGCGGTAGCGACTGCGCTGGGAGGCGCAAATGACTCATGAGATGATGGCAGAGCTGATGACGAGATGGAGAGGGCTAAGGTGGAGCAGAGAGGATGAATTTGGCCGGCAAAGCGGTGACGGTAGCGGCGGAAATGGAGAAGAACGCCGACGGTGGCAGCGGTGGCGGCTTTATAGAGGCTGAGAAGGTAGAGAGGAGACAGGAGAGCGCGAGACGCTACAGATGATCGCGGTGGCTCGCTAGAAGGTTGTGGAACTAGCCAGCTCGACGTTGGCGGCTCACCGGTGCCTATGCCGCTCACTGCCGAGCCCTGATTCGCCCAACACTGTAGCACTCCCCCCAAAACTACAAAGCCCTAACTGTAAATTTGAAATTACTCCCAAAATCATGTAGTGACTTGAAAAATTCCCAAGATATTAAATCTTTAGAATTTCAAGCTCTATAAGTTTTATATTGAACACTTTTTCAAAATTAAACTGGATTTTGAAATTTGAATTTAAAATCAAAAGGGGACACTTTTCTGAAATTTGATAATTTAGAAATTACTTTGAATTTTATATTGAAACTTTAAAAACTCCAAACACCAAAGGTGTACATCTAGCTAAGACCTACAACTTTTCTATTCAAACCATTTTCAAATTCTGCCTCCATTTTGAAATTTGTGTTTAGGGATGAAAAGAGGTCAAATTTGAAATTTGCTTCTTTTCAAAATTGCTCCACATTTTACATTAAAACTTTGAAAACTCAAAACACCAAAGTTGTAACCCATGAAAAGTTCTAAAAACTTGGTTTTAAACTTTTTTTTTTCCAAATTTTGCTTAGATTTTGAATTATTTCAAAAGGGTAAAAATAGGGTTTTAAAATTTAGGGTTTTCGGAAGAATTTCAAATTGAAACTTCTTGCTATTTTAATTGGTGATTATTAGTGATCAAACCATCACCCAAGGGTATCATTGAGTCAAGCATCACATGGTTGACCAAATGCCACTCTTGGTTGACCAATTTAACTTTTGAAAATCTTTTAATAATTCTTCAAATTTGAATTCAAATTCGAATCGAAAAACTCGCGACAAGTTTTGGATTCCAATTCAAACTCAAACTTGAAGCTTCATTTTACGTGTTGTACTTGAGTTCATACCCTACACTTGGCACTAGTGTGTAACACAGTCACACACTTCAAATTACGCAGGGCATAAATTAAGTATTTGCGGTGACATTAGAAATTAGAGTTTTCGGTTCGAGTCACACCACTGAGAAGCACATTCAACCTAAAAAGGTAAACTCATTTTAGTTAATGCATAACATGGTTGACCTAATCATAGATGCTTTGCGGTGCAATATGATGACATGACAGGTTAATTAGCCACTATAGCACCCGAGGTGTTACAATAGTGGTCTAGACGAAGGTTGTTTGACAAATTGTTTGAGGTGTTTTTTTTTGTTATGTCATTTTGGATATTGAGGTCTTGGATCTAGTCGTTGTTTTGTAAGGCATCGAGTGCAGTACATTTGTTTGAACCTTAAAATTACATAAAATCGCAGTACGAAGTCCTTTGATCTAGTGACGGAGCCAGCGGGTGGCACGGGTATAGTGCGGCATACCCTAGGCTGATCAGATAGAAAAAATTATAAATTATGAGGCAAATTTTGCTGCTGTATATCGAATTGCTAAATAGGTCTTTGCCAAATTGAATATGAGAATTTTGGTGCGGCATACCCTATGTTAAAATCCTAGCTCCGTTACTGCTTTGATCTATCGTGTAGCATATTAGAATGTTAGAAACACAGGTAGGTGATGGAGCAGTTTATCTGGTTAATTTCTTTGGCGAAAGTGTTACGCGGAGTCATTCCTCCACAAGCTGCTTCTCAGAGAGACATGACTGGCCTTGGGTGAGAAACTAAGTAACCTTTTTTTTATGAGGTTTCTAATCTTCCACGACTAAAAAGACTAAAAGTAAGACATTGTTTGGGTGCGACAATTGACTTTCACCCGTGCGATTTTTTTTCCACCTGTGCCCCGCATCGCGTGCGATCCCTCCCTCCCTCAATCACTGCAATCACCGTCTCCTTCCTTTTTCTCTCGCTCCCCCTTTTTCTCCCATGGGACTCGCAGTCGCAGTACGCGATCGTCGCCGTCCCGTAAGATGGTTTTCTTCCTTCTCAAAATCACGCTCGGTTTACTTATCCTCATGCAAGCGATGGCGGCCTTCGGCGCGACAGAGCGCAATGAAGATGCCCCCGGTGGCCTGCGACCTCGAGGTGGCCGTGCCCGCGGGCTCCGCGGCGGCGGCGCAGCAGCAGCACCCCACGTCGAAGAAAGTGGCGGAAGAGGAGAGACGCCCCCGGCGGCCTGCGACCTCGAGGCGGCCGTGCCCACGGGCTCCGCGTCGGCGGCGGAGGCCAAGACTACGGCGCAGCAGCAGCCCCCCGTGGTATGTTGTTTTACATAAACACGTCTTTGTTGTGCGAATATTTTCTTTGTTCTATTCTAATCTCACTCCCTCTCTCTCCCTAAGCCGCTCCAGTTCGTACTATATGCTTAACTCCTGGATCTCATACTCTACCCTGCATGATTCTGTAATTGTTAAATGGTGTTCAACAATAGCATTGTATCAGTACTGTTCCTATCACTCTTAGTGCTAAAATTCTTTCTCCGACCACTGTGATTGATTAGTTTGTTACAACAATTGTGAACAGCGGTTGGTATTAACAGTAAAATTGAGCCTTTTGTAATTCACTTTTGATCCTTTTTTTCAAAAAATATGACCCTGTTAGTATCTTTGACATTCCACCTCTTCATTGTTTGATTGCAGAAAGTTGAAGATGCACTTCAGAAAGGCACTGACTTCTATATTCAAGGTTCCATCCTGGAGGAGGATCCAGAGTACCAGGTTATTGTTGACTGCAATGCTTTATCAGTAGATATTGAGAATGAAATGCTTCCTCAAAAAAAACATTGAGAAAGAAATAATCTATAATCTATAGTTTCATACAAGATAGGTATAGGTTCAAGTTTCCTGGACTGGAGTCCCTTGTTTATCTTCCAATCGATTATGCTTGTGTTATCAAGAAGAGTGGAAATGAGATGGATTTAACACCTGTAGATTTGGAAGGGCTTTCACCTTCTGCAATTATAATGGTTGTCTCACTGACAGCATCAACAAGTGGGAAGCCTCTTTCTGAAGACAATTTGGGGAAAAAAAACCATTAAAGTGCAATCGTTGGCAGTGCTGTTGCCTCCAAACTGATGGGTACTGCAGGTGGTCAGGGAGTACTTGCAAAAATGTCTGCTTGTAATGTTCAGTTACTTGGTGCAAAGAGGAAAAATCGTGCTGGATTTTCAACCGCCACTTCTCAGTCTCGTGTTGGCTACCTGGAACAAACTGAAGTATTTTAGAGCACTCCTCCAGCTCTAAGGACTCGCACCTGCAGACTTAGCCAGGAGAGTGAGAGATTGCAGCAACCACTGAATTCAGTAGAGGTGAGTGCAGCTTCATTTCTGCAGTCTGTGATATATTGTTGAAACATGAGAAGCCGACATGCCTTTTTTGTTTTGTGACTTTAGATCTCATAGCTACAATGCAATTCAACAAATATCTCAAAGGACGAAAAGAGGAACATAAATTATGTCCTTTTCTCTTTTAATTTCTTCCTGGAAGGTGTCGTGTTCATAAATAATGACATGATCCAATTACAGGCACACATTATGATCATTAGAATTGTATGAAATGATTTATATTTCCTTGCATAATATTGGAAGATAGGCACACATTCTTTTATTTTTTTTGAAAAATGTGATTCCGTTACCTATTATTACTTGTCCAATTTTGCAACAAAAAAACATGGCTGCCCAGATAAAATTTTCTACTACTCAAGTAATAACTATTACAAAGGCATACAATATGTTTTCCTGTCGACTACTCTAAATGGGTGGGGTGAAGCATCACTTTGATCTTTTATGTTCTGGTGTGTATGATTTCCACATTCCCATGTATCCAATTGGTGCCTGCACTTCATATGGATTCATTAACTTAAAAGATACATGCTTTGGATTATTTTTTCCCTTTCAAAAAATAATTTGTAGCCTACTATCAACTATCAAGCATTCCCTATGTGTTTTCCAATGGTCATGGTGACTTGATAGATCATGACCGAATGATATATGATTTGATTCTTTCATTTCATCAAGAAAGGATTATAACTCAAGAAAGAAGTGATATACCGTTTGTGTTTTTCCACTAGCGAGGATGAATTGCTGAACTTGCTAAATCTGCACCAACGTCGAAGAGATCCCTGCAATAATTCTCTAGCTTTGAGTCATTGGCTGCTGTCAAGTAGACTACAGTGCCCACATCAGATAGCATGGGCAGATCAGGGCACCTATCTAAATTCAGCATGCTTTCAATACGCGCTGTGGATGCCTTTGTGGATCAGTAGATTTGCCTTTGGAAGGCCAATCATGTCATGGCCAGTATCCCCTTCAAAGTATGCATCATCCACCGGTGTTTCCTATTTATCCTTCATGTAATGCTTACTGCCACTCAGACTATTGGTGAATAATAACATAAACTAAGCCATTAATTTTTTTTAAAAAAATCTGAGCACACTGAATCAGCATTGGGAGTTTGGGACAATTGTTTCTATGCAGTCATCACCAAGTGAAGGCAATCGGATTTAATCCTGTTGCCACGGGAAGGACTAGACATTCATCATTTGTATCCGCTTTAGAAGGAATTAAAATGGAAAATTATAAAGCACCTTCCCCTAGCCTCTTGAGGATTGTTGCCTGCATTGTTTTTATTTTCCTTTTTGGTTGGACAAATGTTGTCTTCTTCCCGAAGTAAAAACAGTTGTACAGATATGCTTGGTGTTATAACAAAAATAGTAGTAGATGAGGTGATATACTAAGATGTCATATTCACAGACGAGGTAATTTCAAAAATCGCAAAAATACTGATATCCAAAAAACACAAGTTGCAGGTAATTTCATTGTTGGTCAACTGATCTTTGATTGATTGCAATAGCTTCGGAAGGGCATTCATTATCTAAAAAAAGAATTCGAAAGGCATTGTACTCTTGCCATCATCAGGTACGAGGAGATTCAAATTTCACATTATTTTTTGCTAGGTTTTGGTTTTCTGGAGTAGGAAACGGAGGTAGAGGTGGACGCCTATTGGTAATGGGGTGTTTGCCTTTTTGAATTCGTATCTAAACGTAGGCGCTAACTGTTAGCCCTATTGAATATTGATCCAAATAGCCCCTTGAGGATAAGTAAGGAAATGTCTCTCTAAAATACAAATGCTTCACTAATATACAGTCAATTGATTAGTGTGGCTCTGAACCTTTTCCTTCAACCTCTTACTGTCCTAGCTAATTTTACATGTCAAGCAAATAAATAAGTAGACATTTTGTTATTATGTTTATAGATGCACCACGCCTGTGTGTTTAGCCATGTCTATGTTGTACGCCTGGAAAATCGACCTTATATAAGACTTCACTAATGAAAAGATGTACTACTGGTCGACCACCATGACTCCAGCACTGTCTGACTACTACTGATATCCGTTTCAGGTTCCTGAGTTCTAATCTTTTATATGAATTCTATTAGATGCAGCAAAATATTACATGCAAGGTTACTCTGAACAGAAACACAAGGAGTTCAATAAAGTAGTGAATATTGGAATGATGTGACAAATGATGAGAAGATGAGACTCGCACTAAAATCTTCATGAAGGTTGCTGGGTCCAAGAGCAGAACACACAGTCTGTCATGGGCTGATGAGGATGAAACCAAATGAATCTGAGGAAGACATTCACAGTTCACTAAGGCAGGCTTCTGCGGCTGTTATGAGGTAGTTGCTTTCTCAATCCACTGTCTTTCTTGCAATTTTGTAGTTCTTTCTCACAATTATCTCACTGTAATTCCACTTAGTTTCAAGCAAACCAAGTTAGACTATTATTGGTTAGTTTTCTTTTCGAAGCATCGAATGAAACCTGCAAATTAACTGTTTACTGTGGATTAGTAAAATAAGTAGCACATATTGACATTGATGACCTCTTATCGTATTGTATACTTGATTGCTACGGATATGGAATGTTTATTTCCTATTGCACCATGAGTAACATATCAGATTAGACCTTTCAGGGTTGGTTTACAAGTACTTCAGATTTTTTGGATCTACCAGTATTTAGAGGATTGTATCATTTCTAACAGCCTAATCCATTTTCGATTATGCTGTTTAGAACTTTATTAGATTACCTATACTTGGGTTGTGCCAAATTATGCTCTTGACAGATTTGGAGGGGATCCTAACAAAACTGTTGGCCCTTCGAATGTATACATATTTTTGTTTAATCATGCCCAACTATTAGAAGTTTGATTGCACCTTTTTTCTGATGGATTCCATTGTCTGTTAATTTTGGGCTGGCCTGACAAGAAAAGGAACCGATAAACTTCTTGCATGGCCTGACAAGTAAAGGAACTGATAAACATAGTTGGAGCTATTGGTAATGCACTGATTGCTTCAAGTGAGCTGAAGTTCTGGCTTGGTGATAGTGCTTGTTGTATGCATGAGCAGATCGTGCTTCAAGTGAGGCAGAAGGTAAGTACTTGGTTTCCGCATTTTCCATGTAATCAAATAAACTTGGTCAATATAATTGTGTCCAGCCAGTCAACCACTATTTTGCTTCATTTCTTTTTGCTTCCTTTTCTTGCCATTCTAATTTTCTTGTGTCATTTCAAAGGGTTGAAGAGCATAAGTCAACATGGAAAGGGAAAAGCTTCTACGAAAAGTGATCGTTGCTAGCCAAGTGTCGTCCCACGGTTATTTGAAATCTCAGCTTCTTTTTGTTATGATCAATTATGTAATTAATTCAATAAATTCTGTAGTGCAAATCAATTTTTTCTTTAGAAGTATTGTACCTGTGCCAAATCTGATTTGAGGTGTATTAAATTCAGGACATAGTTGCGATTTGGGAGGTGCGGTACTGACCATGTGTAAAAACCATTTGTGGTCCACTTGTTCTTGAGCCTTATCATGTGTACTCTCTCCCATTTCAAATATAAGATCTTTTTGTTAGAAGAGTCAATGGACTATTGGGCCTTAGCCCGTTAAGGTTAATTAGTCGCTTGCTTAGGGATCAAGTAAGACATCTTCTCTGTATAAAGAGAGGAGGTGTATCAATCTAATCAAGTAATAGATTAGAAGGAAAAACCTTCTCTCTTACTGGCCATGGGCGAAGCCCCGCGACCGGCGTTCCCAGCACCCCTCACAGCCTTAGCCGCCAGCCCTCTTCCTCTCCCACGTGAACAGTACCCCCGCGGTACTGTAGCATCACGTGTACTGTAGCTCTAGCCGTCGCCCCCTCTCTTCCTCCTCAATCCTCCCAATCCTAGCACCACATAACAATTTGGTATCGGAGATGTCAGGTTACGATGAGCTGCTGTCGGTCACTTCCTTACCGATGACGCCAGATGAGTTGACCGCGGCCATCACCGATCTCGCCCGTTCTGTCGCCGCCATCCAGTCCTATCTCGGCATACCGCCACTGCAACCAGCTAGCTGGCCGCTGTCGCAATCGATCGTGGTCTCTCTGCCATCGTTTTTCCCCTACGGGATGCCAGGTTACGGCACGACGCTGCTGCCGGGCACGCCGTTGCTGCCGTTCGGCCATTCTAGGACATGCAATCAACAGTGCAGCCAACATTGCAGCAGATCGAGCAGGCGATGGAAATCACGACGGAGCCGGCAGGGAAGATGCTTACCTGCAAGGTGTCTGCGGCGGTGCGGCTACAGGCTACGGCACGCGGCCTCCTAGCGCGCCGGTGGCTGCAGGAGATGCGCCAGCCTATGCACGAGGCGACCTTGACGATGGTTGACCTCAGCTCAGCTAGGAGGGAAGATAGAAAAGAAACCCATATGTGCTCCGATACTAGATTGTTACGTGGTGCTAGGATTGGGAGGAGTGAGGAGGAAGAGAGGGGCGACAGTTGGAGCTACAGTCCCCACGGCGCTACAGTACCCACGGGTACTGCTCACGTGAGAGAGGAAGAGGGCCGGCGGCTAGGGTTGTGAGGAGCGCTGGGAACGCCGGCCGCAGGGCTTCGCCTACGGCCGGCAAGAGAGAAGGTTTTTTCTTCTAATTTCTTGCTCGATTAGATTGATATATTTCCTCTCCTTATATAGAGAAGATGTCTTACTTGACCCCTAAGCAAGTGATTAATTAATTCTAACGGGCTAAGATCTAATAGGCCATTGACTCTTCTAACAGTTTTTTTACTCTTTCCCATTTTAAATATAAGATATTTGGATAGCTTATTTAGTTAATTTTGACTTAATTAAGTTGTCCCGATGGAGTACATCATTGATGGTTCTGCACTCATATCGTTCAACTAAACAGGTCGTTGCAGGCCCCATCATGTTTTTCCTTGTCCTGTTCCTTTTCACGTTGCTAAAAGCCTGGAAATCAAGACAGTATCATGTAATACAGTGCTATTGATTTAATTTTTATATATTGTCATTGTGGTTTGATTTGCCTTGCTACACCCCACCGTAGCGATTGATTATTTTCCTGACGATATAAAATATTATCTTAGCCGCATTCATAGTCTTTAAGGCGGTAAGGCGAGGTGCGGCGCCCGACCCCCTTCCAAACGCCTAGGCGCTTAAGGCGCTAGGCAAGACGACGCCATACAAACATAATCACCGGTGATGCAAGATGAACTTGCCATTGTGCTATCTACTGTGAAACAGAGCAAGCAACAAGAAGCAGAGCAAAAGCTCAAAGTAGAACATAGCAGAGGCGCATCTAAGCACAAGAAGCAAAGGAGAGTAGAACGGAGCAAGCAGAGGAGTAGAACAGAGCAGAGGTGCAGGAGAGTAGAAGGGACATCGAAAGAGGAAGAGGACGGGGAGGCACGAATCAGGGCATTCAGGGGCGGACAGGGCGGAGTCGCGTAGGGCAGTCACCTGTGCCGGCGCCGACGCGAGATTTCGAGAGGAAGGAGAGGCCAAGAGGGGAGGGCATACCTGCAGAGTGGAGCCGGTGGTGGAGGGCGGGAGTCGCGGCAGGATTCGCGGGAGTCGTGGTCGTGGACGGGGCGGAAGTCGCGGTCTCACGGACGCGGATGTGACGTGGGTCGCGGACTCAGGGTCTCAGGCGCGCCGGCCCGCCGTCGCCTGCCGCCCGATTTCAGGTGAGCCACCGCGCTCTTCTCTCTCCCTCTCGTCTCCCTTTCCCTCCCTCTCTCGATTGGCAAGACTGCACGAGTCAGATGATTTGCGGGAGGTATGCGCGCGCGGCTCCCTCTTTCCCGCGTGCTCGCGCCTCTCTTTCGCACGCGCGGGCAACGCGCCGCTCTTTCCCCGCGTGGACGTGTTTTTCCCTGCGTGCGGCATCCGCCTCAGCGGATCCGACGCCTAGGTGATGCCTTTTGCCCCAAGGTGACGCCATACACGAGCGAGCTGCGGCGAGCCCGACACCCAGCTTGAAAAACCGCTCGGACGCCTAGGCGACGCCTTAAAAACTATGGCCGCATTATGGAAAGGTCTATACAATAAAGTTTTTGTACATACAATGTCATGCTCTCCGTGACTGTGTTAATTTTATGAACTTTGCTTTTTTGGATTAAATGTCACTTTAATGTTGGTATTTATTTTCACAGTACTGTTATCTTATCATGCGATCTGTGTGTTTTTAGTACCTAGTAAAAGTAAAAAAGGATAAAGATAATAATTTCCTTCATTTTATATGGGAGAAAACAGAGATTGGAGCAAGAGTTCAAACGGCACTAGAGAAAGGAGGGTGTGAGCAATCAACCAAAGAATGGTAAAGTACACTTTCCACCCTCAAAGAATATGAGGAGGGTCAGTGAGCAATGTCACAAAAACCAGTCCCTGCCTCTCATGTACAAATACTGATCACTCGATCGAACATATCTGCGTACTGATGGCCCCAGAATTACAGATCACACAAAAAAAAGATCGTTCCGATCAATCAACATGGCAAAAAAGACAAGAAACTATCAACCAGGAACAGCGACGCACAGTGAGGATATTTGCCCGCTCTCCTACCGCCGCGCAGGCCGCGACACATCGGATATCGCCCCGCCCCAACGGGTGGCTGCGGCGCATGCAATCGCCTTATCCCGGCCCCCGGGCCTCGGTCGTCCCGAGGCCACAAGCGCAAGCAGTGATCACGGGCTCACGGCGCCTCCTCCGCGGCCACGACGCTCCGGCAGGCACCAGGCAGGCACGGCAGGTAGCACATAAATACGAAGCACCACCGCCCGGCTCGGTTCCGTCTGGCTACCATCCCTCGGCATCCGGCAGCAGCGCGCCATGGCCACCCACGCAGCTCTCGCCGCCTCGCGCATCCCCACCAGCGCCCGGCTGCACAGCAGGGCGGCGTCCAGGCAGGTACGTCGTGCGTGCTTGCTTGCTATGCCGTGGACCGTACGTGGTAACAAGCGGCCGGAGATGAACATTTTTCTGTCTTCCTCATGATGGGTAATGTTGGCGTGCAGAGGGTGGACTTCGCCGACTTCTCCGGGCTCAGGCCGGGATCTTGCTCCGTGAGCACTGCCGCGAGGGAGGCCTCCTTCTCCGACGTCCTTGCCGCGCAGCTCGTCGCCAAGGTACGTTATACGTACGCAGCTAAGACATCCTGCAGTTTCCGTTTACGTAGGATTCAAAAAAAAAAAAAGAAAGAGCGCGTTTATATAGCACGTAGTAACTACGTGCTTTGCAGCTGCAGCGTATATAGTAGTGTGCACAGATCATGGAACCGCTGAATATCCGACCGTTAATGCGCACTCATCTGTTCTGTCGATGGTAAGGAAGAGTAGATCCGGGCAAAGCAGTAGTGCTAGATTCACCAATCATCATGGATATGCTAATAATCTTCTACTCTTGTTCATATGTACAGCTTACAATCGAATTACTAGCGTGAGCTCCTAATATACACTAACACACCATGTTTGAGTTCTTGATATGCTGGATCCGTGATAGCTTGATCTGTTCATTTGTTAAAGATTCACGTAACAACATCGTGCCAATGGATTCAAACAAGACATGAGTCTAATGACTATTGCGATATCATGACCCCAAGTCTCCAACCGTGCCCTTCAAGGCCTTATAATAACCACAAAAAAGACGATATACTTGTCATGCTAATTGTACTTCAATCAATTAATCAACTTTTTTTTTCCCGAGACGACCTGTTACTGTTAGTATTCGGAAAAAGAAACAACAGTTGGACAACAAATGCATACTCGTATATTTTCACTGTATAGTATTGTGCAGTGAAGATACACCCTCCCAGTTTTGATTTGTGCAAGATTTGGCTTCATTCAGCTTATACAAGCATGCGACTGTGCAGTGTACACGCTGGGTATAGAAATGGTTCTGATGAAAGATCCCTGCTTGCTGGTTAACCTGTGACAGGCCACCGGAGAGAACGCCGTGAGGGCGCCCGCTGAGGCGAAGCTGAAGGTCGCCATCAACGGCTTCGGCCGCATTGGCCGGAACTTCCTCCGGTGCTGGCACGGCCGTGAGGACTCCCCGCTCGACGTCGTCGTCGTGAACGACAGCGGAGGCGTCAGGAACGTACGTGAAGATCGATGCTAAATGGCCGCCGCACTAGTATTCAGAATTGCAGATGCTTGCCACGAATTCTGACAGAAACTTGCATTATATTGGTGCGGGTTTTTTTCCTTCTTGGTTCCAGGCGTCTCATCTTCTCAAGTACGACTCGATGCTCGGCACCTTCAAGGCCGACGTCAAGATCGTCGACGACACGACCATCAGCGTCGACGGCAAGCCCATCACGGTCGTCTCCAGCAGGGACCCTCTGAAGCTCCCATGGGCTGAGCTCGGCATTGACATCGTCATCGAGGTACAGAAACACAGGATCCCCGCTCCCCAGTGCAGAATGTGCGCCGCCGACGCAGAAAAACTGACGGTGTTTTAAAACTGTGTCGTGAAGGGCACCGGAGTCTTCGTCGACGGCCCCGGCGCCGGCAAGCACATCCAGGCCGGCGCAAAGAAGGTCATCATCACTGCTCCGGCCAAGGGCGCCGACATCCCGACCTATGTCGTCGGTGTTAACGAGGGCGACTACGACCACGGCGTGGCCGACATCATCAGCAACGCTTCCTGCACGACCAACTGCCTCGCGCCATTCGTCAAGGTCTTGGACGAGGAGTTCGGTGAGAGCTTGGTTCCCTGGTCACCACAGTCTGGTGTACATGTGCAGGAGAGAGAGAGAGAGTCAGCTGACTGTTTTTTTTCCTGATACGACGATGCAGGAATCGTGAAGGGGACCATGACCACAACGCACTCGTACACCGGCGACCAGAGGCTGCTGGACGCGTCCCACCGTGACCTCCGGAGGGCCCGCGCGGCGGCGCTGAACATCGTGCCGACGAGCACGGGCGCCGCCAAGGCCGTGGCGCTGGTGCTGCCGCAGCTGAAGGGGAAGCTGAACGGCATCGCGCTCCGTGTGCCGACCCCGAACGTGTCCGTCGTGGACCTGGTGATCAACACCGTGAAGACGGGCATCACGGCGGACGACGTGAACGCGGCGTTCCGCAAGGCCGCCGACGGCCCGCTGAAGGGCGTGCTGTCGGTCTGCGACGTGCCGCTCGTGTCCGTGGACTTCAGGTGCTCCGACGTGTCCTCCACCATCGACGCGTCGCTCACCATGGTCATGGGCGACGACATGGTCAAGGTCGTCGCCTGGTACGACAACGAGTGGGGCTACAGGTAAGACGAAGCGATCGATTGCCGCACGATCCTAGCTAGCCTACACAGCTGAACATATATTTGCATGCATGGATGGCACGTTGTTGCTGACGCCGGGCTTTGTTGAATGTGTGCAGCCAACGCGTGGTTGATCTGGCGCACCTGGTGGCGGCCAAGTGGCCCGGCGCGGCGGCGGGCAGCGGCGACCCTCTGGAGGACTTCTGCAAGGACAACCCCGAGACCGACGAGTGCAAGGTGTACGAAGCATGAGGCCCCGTTGTTGTAGGCCAGGGGCCGCCGTGTGCTCAGAATTTCACTAGCTTGCCCCGTGTTCTTCGATAGAGAATATACAGATTTATTCGCCGAAAGAGACTAGTAGAAGAAAAATGTGGCGTTTTTCTGTGAGGTGTATGTAATCACTGAACTCGTACAGGCTTTCCGCTTTCCATTTCTGTTGGGACTCCTGTAATTCTGGAGTGTATTTATTTCATCAATCATGCCGACTTGATCCATCATACTTACTAGTAATAAGTAAGTATAAGTATATGTAAAGATTTCGTGTCACCAGCATTATCTTTTTTTTGGGTATAATCGCTTTGCTTGCAATTGCAACCAGCACTCCCTGAAAAAAGAGATGGAGTTCCAAGGTACTCTGATTGCCGTAACTGGAACCGCAATCACAAGTCAACTCGACGGAAAAGCCGCGAACAAACGCATGCCGGTCACCCAGCCAAGAAACGGAAGGTTGCGTCGGCTCACGATGCAAGCGGGCCGCTGTGCAGACAGCCCGCAGGTCGCCGCTCTGGCCGCTACGTGTATTTGCGGGTTTGGCGGGTGCACGTTACTGCAAGTGCCACTGACCGCGTCGTCCCAGCAGGCCCTGCAGAAAAGAGCTAACAAGCATGCAGGAGCAGACCTCGCAGGAAACAACTAGCAGGGAAGCAGGAGCTCGCACTGACGCATACAGTTAGCTTGCTACTTTGCTTCTTGGTGACGGCCCCCTCGGCGGCCGGAGCAGGGGCGGATGCGCCCTTCCTCTCTTGTCCTCGGAGGAAGGCGATGGCTTCTTCTTGGCCGGCGCGGTGGCGGGGACATCGACGGTCTTCTCCGGCACTGGCATCAGCGCCACGGTGGTCGCCTTGGCCATGGATGTGGGTGGAGCGGCTGTTGGGAAGCACTGTTGCGGCGTTGAGCAGGGCGACAGGAGAGGAGAGTCACAAGACCTAGCGGAGGACCGGAGGTGGCGGACTGGCGGCGGCGGAGATCGAGTCGCACGTGAAGGACGATGGAGAAGTCGCAGGACTTTGCGGGATGCTGCGGGTTCTGCGACCTGTCCGCATTCACTAGCAGGCTAGACTGCCTGAGCCCGCAACTCAAAATCAAGCAGGTCGTGGTTCCCCAGTGGGCCTGTTTTACGGGGCGGGCTAAGCAGGCTTGCGGACAGGCTCGCGCCGCTTGCATCCTGAGTCGGCGCGACACCGATCTCTACTGGAACACATAAAACCTCGCAAACATCGGCAGAAAAGCCCGGTGTCCTGGTAACCGCGGCACGAGCATCCCACCGGCCACAAATCCGCGCACCGCGGCCGAAAGAGAGTAGTGCGGCGCCATGAGTTGCGTGCCCCTGCTCTGGGCTGGGTCCCCCTCCCCCGTGCCTTGGTCACGGCTCGCGTCTGCAGTTCCGCACCGCACGCCCCGCGCGGCCGGCCCACACACCAGAAAAGGCGACTAGCCGAGCGAGCCGTCTCCCCGGTGCCGCGTCCCCCACCGTTACACGTCTGCATCCACGACGGCGACCCGTTTGTCCCCTTCGTTCCTTCCTCTCTCACCCCGTTCGACAGCAAAGCGGCCGGCGTCCTTCCCCAACCACCGTGCGGCGACAACGGTTCCCCGCTCCCCGGTAAGGGTTTGATTGATGCAAGTGTATTCACTTTGATCTATATGTGTTGGTGTGGATTGGAATAGGATTTAGTTTAATTTCACTTCAATCCACTTCAATGTACGTGGATTGAGATGAATACATGCATATCCAAACAAGACATAAGTCGGCCCGGCGGCGGTGTTTGTAAATACAATACATCTTTAGTTTTTTCTGAAGCTTGGAAAACTTCTTGTTTATTTATTAGTTCCGTTCATATGGTTCTTCAGCTAACTTAATCCATGTTTCTGGGGTGCAGGACCCTGTTCGTTGCGAATCTAACTGTTGATGCAGTGGAACTATCAAGAGACCATAAACCAAATTGCAAGAGTGAGAAGATTAGAATTGAAAAACTAGGCAGGCGGTACTGTTTTTGATGGCTACCTTAACGGTCAACAAGCAGTAGCAAGGGCACTTGGAGAGGCCGGCACATGAAAGAAAGGCCCAAAAGGCTCAATTAGCCCTCACTGCAGAACCTGAGCTGCAGGAGACTGTACTTTCTGAAAAAGACGAGTTCTTAATTAGGCTGCGATGGCCTCTGGGATGTGATGACCAGCCAGGGCGCCGTGACTATTGTGGAGGAAACAGCTGATGCAACATAATGACCCAGAAA
The DNA here is from genome assembly GCA_038087645.1 of Saccharum hybrid cultivar R570. NCBI lineage: Eukaryota > Viridiplantae > Streptophyta > Magnoliopsida > Poales > Poaceae > Saccharum > Saccharum hybrid cultivar. Next base: position 34,984,500 of record JAQSUU010000012.1, on the reverse strand, counting down.
GGTGTACGTTCAAGTGAGCTAGTCCAGGAAGCGCTGAAACGGGATAGTTGTCACAATTAACTAGTGGCGGAGCCCGCCAAAGAAATGAGATAGGGCGGACCACTATCTACGTATACAAAACTTCATCGATATATCGGTCTAACTATATATATGTATACCGTATACATGTCGGTGTATCACTTCACAATTATATCCTAATATGTAATTTAGCAAACAAATCGTACATAAGAAGTTGGAACATGATTACCTTTCACGTGAAAAGGACATAAGCAAAATTTTTGTTCCATAGTCTAGATAATTAACCATCTCCATACATCAAATGATAAAAAAGCATAAACAACCTGCAAATAAAATAAATTTAGTAATGACTAATGAGTAAGTGATAACTGAGGGAATATGTAAAAAATGTCAAACATAGTAGGAAAACATATGATCCTAAAACTCTAAGAGTATCAAGGCCGCTTTGGAGGTAAACTCATCTTCCGATCTTCCATGGATTGAAATGTCCTCTTAATTTTCTCAGGATCTCAATGTAGCACAAAGTCAAAGTCCTTAAGTCATTCATCGTTCATTCTGTTCCGCAAAAATTAGTCTTGATTATATTCATAGCTGAGAAAGCTCTTTCAACCGATGCCATTGCCACTGGAAGAATCAATGCTAGCTCAATGTTGCGATAGACTAATGGAAAAGCAGGACGTGTCTTATTTTCAACTAACTTTATGGCCAAACTTGCAAAATCATGACTAGCTCTATAATCATCAATTCTTCGCACATGTAAAATGAATGTCTCAAGTTGATCCTTTATATTTGAACGATCAACATTGAAAAATCTTGATCGTAGATCTCCGTTATACGAGCAATCTTCTCCAAATCAAACATAGAGAATGAATCTTTTGGATCAACTCTGATGATACCTTATTGAAGCGATGATCCATCTTTGTGGGAATAGCGTCAAGCGCAACCAAGAAAGTGTCATCACGATAATGATGTTCTTTAGTTATTAAGTCATCATCAAGCCTTGATCGACCCCATCTTGGCCTACGCTCATTGAAATATGGCAACTTTATCTTTTTCGCAACACAAAAGGCTTTTACTTCTTCAAATAATGGCTCCCAACCTTCATTTCTCAAGTTTAGCAAACATGTTTTGACATTAACACGCAATGACGTGGCTAAGTTATATTTTAATCCTTCTTTTGCAGCAAGAGAGATAACTCATTAGTAATACGAAGCACTTTCAACATCAACTTCATATTCAAAACAAAGGTAAAGCTTGCTATTTTTTTTAATAAATCGGCTGCTCTATCAGGATTGCGTTCATCCCCATCAACCATAGCCAATACCCTCGTCACGTAATCCCAGAAAGGTGTACGTTCAAGTGAGCTAGTCCAGGAAGCGCTGAAACGAGATAGTTGTCACAATTAAGTAATTAACTGTTGTGGCTAGCAAGTGACCTCAGCTGGTAATACTACATAGCAAGTTACTCATCAAGTTACTGTTCATTCCTGCTATTGCACTCTGAAACTGCCCTTGTTTTTCTTTTGAGGGATTCCCCCTCATTTATCAAGGCCAAGGAGTGAAAGGAGAAGAAAGGTCTGAGATGCCGGTCCTATTAACCTCTCTTTCTTTTGGCTGAATTTTATTCGTTAATTGAATTGGTCCAAGTTGGTTGGGTGAATGAATATACTGCTTGCTTAGATAAGACCAAGATGACCTACCTTTTTTTTTCCCTACCAGATGTTTCCATTAGAGGTAAACTTCACCTTTTAGTCGTGACAGTGCAACTAGCCAACTACTACTAACTCCTACCAATGAACCATGTGTTCCCTTGTGCTTGCAGAAAGAAATCCTAGAACCTACCAGTGTCAGTCACTCTATACATCAGTTGATGCAAAAGGCTTCGTAAAGGGATGCAGTTGGTTACTATGGTTTAGTGATTTTGACTAAATCATATATGTTTTGGGTCATTGGATCGACCCAAAACTTGCAAATAGATGAACTAGAGTGACATTGCCACGTAGATAATGTAGAAGTAGAAGTGAATTAAGCTATCTAACCCATAAAACACCATTAATACTACCTTACTGGCCAGCTTTTGAAGAAGAGAAGAAAAAAAAGAATGAGAAGAGGATACGTGGTCAGAGATAGGAGCAATCGATGAAATAATAACACTGGGCGTGCAGTTACTGCGTATAAAAAGGGTTCTTATATAGTTTGTGTTCTGAACAGCTAGACTGGACACCGGCTGGCAATTGCCATGATACTTCGTGTGTGTTTAGATCGTTCATACTTCTAAAAATTTTACAAGATTCTCCGCCACATCGAATTTTTAGACGTATGTATGGAACATTAAATATAGGTAAAAAAAATAACGAATTACACAATTTGGTTGTAAATCACGAGACGAATCTTTCGAACCTAATTAGCCCATGATTGGACACTAATTGCTAAATACAAACGAAAGAGTTATTGTGCTTCCAAAATTTTTACAGCAGCAACTAAACACATCCTTCCTAGTATGACTGTTGTTACTTGTTAGATTACCCGGCTGGCACTAGCAAACCAAGCACGCAACCGAGAAGGGGAAACCTCTCGCACGCTGCATCACGACAACGGGCACGGGGTCGTAGGGATGTGTGGCGCAGACCGTCTCGCCGAGGGGATGTGTGGGTCAGCAGCCGCCGTCTCCCTCAGGCTGCTTGGCGCTGCAGTACAGCTGAAGACCGCTGCTAGTACTACTCGGAAACCTCGCCAGGATGAAGTACACAAGCGCCGCGCTCTTCCCATGTGTACTGCAGCAGCTACCAGCTAGTACTACTGGAGTGAGCGCCACTGAATCAGTACTACACCATTGCTGCAGGCTGCTTTGCCTGGCTACAAATAGGCCACCAGTGACCTGCAAAGCCATCAGCCATGGAAGGTCGAGCATCTCCTCTAGTTCTAGGAGTATATGGATAGGAATCATGGTCAGTTTCCTCTCCTGGCTGTAGCAGCAGCAGTGGAAGGGGCATGCAGAGGAGCACGAGGCTTGGCTAAAAGCCGACCTGTGCTATGCTACCCCTCGCTGGCTCTCCTGTGCCTGCCTCTTCCATTCCTTCTGCTACGCTATGTTTGCAAGTTTCAGAGCTCAGAAGTGCAAGTGTCTGCAATTGCCGTGCGAGGCAACACCTCCGCACCCCTAGTGTGATGCTCCAGCTACTGCATTGTAAGTTTCTCAGTCATTTCTGAACCTCGATTTCAGTTATTAGCAGGTGACATCACATGGACAGCTCCAGACTTCTGATGTCTGAAGATAAACCACGGATGCGAATGTCACTGTTGAAACGGATCCGGGGGCAACAATGTCCAAGTAATGAAGTGATACCTTAGTATTATCCCAGAAGGGGGCCTCTTTACCGGCATGTGAGCAGATTGTGGGGCTGCATTCCCAAACCCTGCAAACGAAAATTCCCTCACTTTTTGTTAAAAATGAAAGAAATGCAAGCATGAAATGGAGCCATCGACTAGCAGCTTTGTATATTTCCTGAAGTTACACTTGATGATTGCATCATTCGGCCACGCTCAGTTGCTCCAGATTACAGGGAATCAGAATGTGCGAAGAATTCACTAGGGCCGGGCAGTAGTATACTCGTAGTTTCACTTGATTAATATATCAGCTACCTACAGTACAAAACAATACATGTTATATATAAACTTCCCATACATATTTTGTTTACATCATATAACATCATCTGTCTATCCATCCATGTTCTGAAGAACTTAGTCTGAACACTTGACAAGCAGAAAAACAGCTTCCTCTTCAACTACCCCCCTCCAGTTTCCGAAGACTGCATGCAAAGACGACAATCCCAACAGACAGGTAGCAACACGATCATCAGAATCACATAATGCGTGTCAGTGAGCATGCATGCATGTCTTGGCTTGGGCTACCTGCAGTTGCGCGGCACGGTCCAGGAAATCGAGTGCTTGTCCTCGCGCGGCAGCGCCCTGAACCTCCTCCAGTCCTGGAGCATGGCGTTGAGGTCGCTGATCTTGCGCCGCAGCCCGATGCAGCAGTTGGCGTGCATGGTGCAGACCCTGCTCATGTTCCGGCTCGGCTCGCAGAGGCCGCCGAAGAGCTCGGTGCTGAGGAACCGGATCCGGACGCCGAGCTCGGCGACGTAGGGGTCGCGCTTGATGGCGTTGAGCACGTCCTGGTCGTGCAGCCCCGGGTGGCGCTCCCGCGCCGCGTACCAGAACCTGTAGAACTCGGTCGTCTCCGTGTTGGACCGCACGTACGCGAAGCCGCCGTTGGGCGCGTTGCTCAGGTCGCCCGGGTCGCCGGTGAAGTGGTCGCACGCGATCTGGAAGTCCCCGTCCGGGTAGAAGTGCGGCAGCGGGTTCCTGAACCACACGATGTCCGTGTCCTGAAACGTACGTACACGTTCAGAGATCGATCAGTGCCGGTGCTTGCTCATCGAGAATAAATGCGTGTTCATGAACAGCTTTGCATCAGTAGAGTCGAAGAATTACCGTGAACACGAAGCTGAAGCCTTTCTCCAGAACTTCCCTGAGGAAATCGATCCGCCTCCACATCATCTTGAGGTAGCCGTCGGTCATGAAGTTCTTCTGTCCGGAGAAGTCGACGCCGTCCGTGACGAGCGCGAAGCAGTGGCGGTGCACCTGACTGCAGCGCGCGTGCGCCTTCATGTCCAGCGACACGATGACGAGGTGGTCCAGCAGCTCCCTGGTGCTCTCGCCGGACCAGAAGCTCTCCAGGAAGACGTCCAGCACGGAGCCGGGCTCCGACCACGCCGAGTTCAGCGTCGTCAGGATCACCGTGTCGTTGGGCATCGCGGCCGCCGTCAGGACTCGCTCCAGCCTCGCGTCCTCGCTGTCCTGCACGTACGCAGCAGCAACTGCAGGTCAGTTTCATCTGCACGCCATTGCTGCACAAGGCACGCGGCGATCCTATCTATGGATGGGGCCGCATACACTACGATCGACATTGAATCACATGACACGGCGACTGCTACAAATAGAAGCAGAATCCTTGCATGCATCAATTTTCGAAGATACTAATGTTTACTGAAAGAGGCGAGGCTGACTCGTCCAGTGGAGTGGTTTATACTCCACTAGTGCTAGTGGTTTATGCTACAGGAAATTGCGAACAGTATTTCATCAGTTACCTTTTCACCCATTTTTCTGATGAAACTGAAATATTTAGTATTACTGCAATTTATTTTCTTCTTTCCAGGACACAATAATGAGCCATACACGAATCTGATTTAAACGCGTCTCATGGCCTTTGCGACTAGGACGACGAAGAACAAAACGACATGCGGGACTGAAACACGGATCACACAAGACTTCGTCTTGCAAAAAATGGAGCGAGGTCACGTACTCACCAGGTCCGCCGCGGCGTCGTCGTCGCGCGGCGCGCCGCGCCGCCACGGAATGGCGGCGGCGCCGAGCAGGTCCCCCGGCGCCACGACGGCGCGGTGGTACAGCACGAGGCACGGGAGCGCGACGGCCGCCAGGAACAGCAGCGCCTTGGCCGCCCTCCGCACCTCCGCGCCCGGACCGCCGTGACCCTGCTGCTGGTCAGGAGCGGCGGCGCGCGTCACGGGCAGCGGCGGCGGCGGCGGCGGCGCGGCCATGTGCGCGCGTGCGCGCGCGCGTGAGAAAGTCAGCCCGGCTAGGATCCGGGCGCCGGCGAGCGCGCGGGCTGATCGGGAGGTTGATGATGGTTCCGATGACACGAGTGCTCGCCAAAAGTCGCCGCCGCGAGGTTATACGGAGGGAGCACGAGGTTTGCGTGCGTGGAGATCTCGGTGATGCACATGGACGCGTATGCACACAAATAGGAAGGGAGAACACGGTGAAGGAAGTCGAAACCGAAGGTATTAATTTAGATTTACCTCAAGGAAAGGATTTGGCAGACAATTAAAAGATTGGAAGGGAGAAAAGATGCTATTGCGGATAGGTAAAAAAAGTGAAGTTTTGATCAAGGTAGTAGCGCAAAAGATACCCATTTTTGCAGGCAAAACCGTCAGCAGGCTACAGAATTGCATGCCATATACAGGAGTCGATTCAGAATGGGATCAGTTTTGGAGAATGGTATGATTTCGAGAGGGGGCAACGTGACAAATATTGATTTATATGAGCTGATCCTTGGATTCCAAAAAAATTAGCAAGAGAACCCTTAACATCTCGAGTGGAAGAAACGCGTTGATAGTAGCGGATTTGAACGGCCCAGTTAGTAGCAATTGGGATTACAGACTTGCCAGAGTCCGGACGTCCGGGGCGCGGACGTCCGGACGTTGTAACGCAGACGGAGCAAACGAGCGTATAGCGTGCTGGTCTCGTGAGACAGCGCACCAGCAATGAGCTCGCTGAAAGGATCAAGATGCCCAAGAGGGGGGGTGAATTGGGCTTTTCTAAAAATTAAATGCAAGAATTAAACCATACAAGCCGGAATTCACCCCTAGTGTCTACTTGTGTTCCTAGAGAGTCTACCGATACAAAGTTTTGCACCCTAGTTTTCAATCCTAGTCTAGCATGGCAAATCTAGGAATGTAAAACAAGCAATGAAAGTAAATACGAGAATGTAAATGCTTGAATGTAAAGGGGCAAGGAACACGACGATGTTTTTCCGAGGTATCGGAGAGTCGCCACTCCCCACTAGTCCTCGTTGGAGCACCCGCGCAAGGGTGTAGCTCCCCCTTGATCCGCGCAAGGATCAAGTGCTCTCTACGGGTTGATTCTTCGACACTCCGTCGCGGTGAATCACCCAAAACCGCTCACAAGATGAGTTAGGTCATCCACAAGCTCCGCCGGATGATCACCGAACTCCCAATCACCACCACGGCGTCTAGGTGATGGCGATCACCAAGAGTAACAAGCTAGAACTCTCACTTGACCACTACGAGCCCAAATGAGAAGGTGGATGCACACTTGCTATTCTCTAATCGCTAGTGAGGAACTCTCAAGCTTTGATTCTCAAATCTCTATCCTCACTAGTGCTCTTGCACTCCCTTGCACTCCAAAGGTGTTTTTCAGCTGATCAAATGAGCAAGAGACCTCTAAAAGAGGTGGTGGGGATGTATTTATACACCCCACAGACAAAACGAACCGTTACCCGCTGACTCAGCAAAACACAGGCTGACCGGACGCGCCGGTTAAACTGACCGGATGCGCCGGTCGCTCGTAACGGTCGAAATCCGAAAATCAACTGAGTGACCGGACGCACCGGTCAGGGGTGACCGGACGCGTCCGATCGTGCAGGGAGCATACTATACTCGCACCGGACGCGCGACCGCGTCCGATCGGTGATGACCGGACGCGTCCGGTCGTCTCTGGACCTTACTGGACTGTGACCGGACGCGCCGATCACACCCAGGTCGCGTCCGATCGGGTGTTTCCCTCAAGTGACACGTGTCGACTTCTGACCACCGCGTCCGGTCCTCGCGAGGACCGCGTCCGGTCGTCAGAGCTGAAACCCTAGCCGCGGAACTGTACTGACCGGACGCGTCCGGTCATGCCGAGGACCGCGTCCGGTCATGGGAAAACGACCCGAAACTCTCCGAAACGCGTCACAACTTGAACCAAGTTGCTTCCAACTGAACTTTGAGCTATTCTAGAGCTGCCTAGCGCTAAGTTTAACAAGTGTGCACCACACCTAAACGTAGGACTCACCTAGGTCAAGCTACCCGCTCATGCCCCCTTTATAGTACGGCCAAAAGAGAAAAACGAAGATCCTAACGACTATTCCAAATGTATCTCAACACCTCGACATCCGGAACTAACCGTCCTTAATCTTGACGTCACTCTTTTGAAAACCGAAACAATTTCCATCAAGGGGCATGAATACCATGGTGCCCAAAGCAGTTAAAACCTCCATGACCTAACTTACCAAAGTTTCTGCAAAATACACGTTAGTCATGGTAATAAAGCGTTGTCATCAATTGCCGAAACCAAACCTCGGGGCCTAGATGCTTTCAATCTCCCCCTTTTTGGTGATTGATGACAACACTAAGATATAAAAGATTTGAGTTGAGGTTTTCGAGCATGCATGGTTCACATAAGCAAAAAGCAATAAGCACAAGGGGTTAGGAATTGCTTATGTGCCCCAAGCCAAAAGAGTGTACTCATAAGATAAGACAAAGAACGTTAGTACATATACAGATATAGCTCATAAGAAATCGAAGTAAGGCACGGAAGCACAACCTTAGAGCTATAAATAAAAACGGTGACAAGTGTAAACACTGCGACTGGATAAAACATTAAGACTCAAGGTTTATCACACGACGACATGTCACACGAATGCAATGACTGAAAAGTAAACATGATGCATGAATGTAGACATGATGCATGAATGTAGCACACAAGAAAAAATGAAAACCCTCTCTCAAAACTCCCCCTGAAACTACTCTCTCTCCCCCTTTGGCATCAAGCGCCAAAAAACTAATCTAAGGATCTGACGGGGGGACAGACGGAGTCGTGTCGGGTGCCGAGGTGCGCGGAGTAAACACGAAGTGTAGAGAATCTCCCTCGGAATCTGAGCTATCTGGCTGACCCTCTGAAGAAACACGTGGCTGTGAAGCAGTCTGGGTCTGAGCGGCAGGAACAGGTACTGACGTAGTAGCAATAAGAGGATCCGTCTGAGTGACCTGAGCCTGTAGCGAGCCAATAGCAGGAGGATCTGTCGAGGCAACTGACGAAGGAAGAGTCTCTGTAGTACCGGTCCCTGTCACAGGAGGAATAGCTGCCTCTGAAGCTGACAACCCTGAAGAAGTAGCAAAGGTAGTGTGCGAGGGCGTCGGCTAACCAGTCAACTTGCTGTAGGTAGCACTGTAATCATCGAAGGGTGTGCCTGTCAGGAGGTGAGGGCGAGGCTGGTCTGAAGGTGTAAACCCCGTGTGAATAGGCGTGAAGCTCGGGGACTGGAATGACTGGGGAACCTGCTGCTGTGGAGATGTGAACTGGAAACCCGGCTGTCCCTGACTCGATGGATCACTGGATTGTAAAGCAGAAGTCAGGACAGAAGCAGGCGGAGGAACCCCAACAGTGACTAGGTGGCACAGAAGATCCAAGTACTGCTGCTGACTAGCTGCACTCTATCGCTGAATCTCGTACTGCTGTCGCTGCATTTCAACCTGCTGCCTCTGGATCTCAAGCTGCTGACGCTGAAACTCGTCCTGACGAGCCTGAATCTGTGCAAGTGCTGCAGCTGTGTCCTGAGCCTGTCGCTGTATCTGCTGTTGCTGCTGCTCCTGTGCCTGGGTCAACCTCTCAAGTATAGCCACCATGGCTGGGTCTATGCGGGAGGCTGAACCAGAGCCACCGGCCTCGTGGTCGTGAGACCGAGGAGACCGGTACCTGGGGATGGGCTGGTAGTCCTCATCAGTGCTGTCAGATGTCACATCCTCAGGAAGATCAGCAGGCTGAGCGTCAAGATCGGCAAGCTCTGCCTCTGCAAGCTCATCAACTGTGGCGTCCTGCTCAGCCGCTGTCTCAGGAACCTCAGGTCGCTCACGCTGTCCTGGCACTGGGGCCTGATCTCTAGTGACTGAAGCCCAAAGCTGACGGATATCATACTCAGGGAAAGCAGTAGTAGTATCTGATATCTCAGCTCGGATCTCTGCTGGTAGCTGAATGGATGATCTAATGATGAAGCAGATCCAGTGTGCATAGGGCAGCTGACGATTACCCTTGAAGCCCTCAGCTATGGTGTCCTCCATCTCACTAAGTATGAGATCCCAAATGTCAAACTGTGTCTGTGAGAGGAGGTGGTGAACAACCCAAAGCTGCATCCGAGTCAGTCCCTCTCTGTAGCCAAGTCTGGGAAGTAGAGTGCGTCTTACTATAGCATCCAGAACTCTGGCAAGTGGTGTCAAACTGGCAGGCGTGCGACGAGACCCTTCGCCAAAAGGTTCACGGAAGCAGGGTCGAATCAAGTCTGTAGGTGGCACTGCCCCGCCGTGAGGGCGTCTCGGTAGAGGAGTCTGACCAAAACACAGCTGATGTATCTTCGTGTTGGAAGCTGGGAGTCTGAGAATCTCCCGCACTCTGGTGCTGTATAGACGGTGATCGTGGCCTCGGAATGCAAAGTGAATGAAATCATGGGCAGGATCAATCCATAGTGAAGCATAAAACTCTCTGACCCATGTGCCGCAGTATGCACCTGTCCGTCCAAGAAGATCTGACAAGCCTGGCAGAAAGGACAGGTGCGGACGTAGCTGTTCTCCCACAACCTCAACCAGTGACTCAAGTCGACAGACCCTCTGTGGTCGGAAAGCAATACCGCTATCAACTAGAGCCCTGTAGAAATCCTCCTGAAGTGGGGTATAGAAGCCTTCTGAAGCTCTGTGATCCCTCACAGGTGGAAACCACCGACTGACCTCCACGAACCTCAACCCCTGCACCTGACGTGCTGTAGCACCCCTCAAGTCAAAGTGCTCGACCGGGGGTGAACCTCTAGCTCTGGGAGGAGGACGTGCTCCACGACGCTGGCCCTCTGGCCTAGGAGTCACCTGAGTACGTGCGCGTGTGGAGCGGCGACGTGATGGAGACTAAGCTGGCTGCTCCTCTATGTCCTCTGTGGCCTCTGGAGCCTCTGTGGCCTCTGGAGGTGGATCAACTGACATACCCTCTGTAGCTCCAGTATCCTCAGTACCCTTAGTGGCCTCTGTGTCGAGCTGTCGACCTTCAAGATGAAATCGACGCTCGCCTATGCGTATGCCACTGCTCCTGCCACCTCTCTCTGCCTGCTCTGCTGCATCTGCCACGGCCTGAGCAATCTCTGCCTCTGTAAGTGTCTTCTTCTTCTTTCTGGCCATGATCTTGATACGCTTCCCACGTGCAATCTCAGACCGACGAGGAGGACTGTCGTCCCCGTCACCAGGAGCACCACCGGCGTTCTTGCAACGCACCATGCTGACAAACTGACCGAAAAACCTCTAAAAGATGGTGAACTGTCACTCGAGAGGCTTGGCCTCAATCCGTATCCGCAGGCTTGGCCTCGGATTCAGCAAACTGATCTCACCCTGACACACGGACAGACTCGCTGCAGCGACGGAATAGAGAGATCTACTATAAGCACATATATAACTAAAAGGTACGAAACCCTAGAGATAGCAAGCATATGAGATACGATGTGAATTGAAACGCGAAGCTACCTCGGATCGACGAGACGACGGTGACAAGATGAGGTGACCTAGATCGCGAGATTCCCGGAATGCGTCGAACGAGCTCTCGAGCTAGGGTTAGGGCAAACCCTAGAGGACAGGGCTCGGCCGAAGGATGGATTCGAGGAGCTAGCGAGGATGCTTGGCACGGGGGAGCGCGTGATGGCTACGGTGGAGAAACCAGCGTGGCTAGTGGGCCAGCAGACACGGCAGCAGTGGCGACGCAGCTGCGGCAGAGGCGTGGGCGTGGCTGCGGGCAGAGGCGCGGCTGCGGGCAGGGCGGCAGCGAGCGCGCGAGCGAGGAGACGCGGCTCGGGTCATGGCTGGGCTTGCCGGAGGCGAGGAAGACGGCAAGGACGTGGCGGCTCCAGCGAATTTGTGAGTTAGGGCAGGCGGCGGCGGAAGAAGCTCAGGCGGATGAAAAACACGGCCGAGGACGAATCGTTATATGAAGGGGTTAGATCCGCTCGACGCGTGATGATCGGACGCGGTGGTCGTTATGACCGGACGCGGTGGTGCAGCGTCCGGTCACACTCCAGTAAGCTCCTGGAGTGACCGGACGCGTCCGGTGAGGACTGACCGGACGCGGTCAGAGTCCGGTCGAGGGGAGCTCGGGAATTCATCGCGAATGACCGGACGCGGTGGTGGTAACGGGGACCGGACGCGGTGGTCAACAGAGGCGCGTCCGGTGCAGCGTCCGGTCACTAGATCTGGAGTTGGTCTTCTGGATGACCGGACGCGCTGGTGGACGCCGGGACCGGACGCGGTGGTGAAGCATCACTGCGTCCGGTGCAGCGTCCGGTCCAGCGTCCGGTCACTGTTCTTCGCCCTTCTTCGTTCTGAACTACGACGCGACTTCTCCCAATCAGGTTCCAATTCAAAAAGACACAAATAAACACCAATTGGAACACGATGAGTGACCTCACTCAAACCCTCAAATTTTTTAAAATAGATTGCCTTAGGCTAGTATTATTTTTAAGAAAATAGGCAATAAACACCCAAGGAGCAACGTATGGCCATGCAATAGAGTTTTTGAACCTTTAGGAGCATCAAAATGCTCTCTCTATCCATGGACGAACACAGAGGTTGCTCAAAGCGAAACCGAAAAGAAACGCCAAACAAACAACCATGCATATGCAATGCAATACAAGAAGGTAAAGCTAGGATGCTTGTCAAGTTTGATCCACGGTTAGGCTTCTTCACTCCTCCAAAGAAGGGTTATCGTAACCGTGTTAGCCAAGCCCTAAAAGCATTGCGATAAAATAAACATGGCATATTATACAATGCAATGCAAGGGACAACACACGCTCATTTTTTAAAGTTGCTAGAATCAAGCACATTGAGTTCACTTCTTAACCTACAAAAGGTTGCCTCATCCAAAGGTTTAGTGAAGATATCCGCTAATTGATTTTCACTTCTTACACCTTCTAGTGATATGTCATTTTTAGCAACGTGATCTCTTAGAAAGTGATGGCGAATATCAATGTGCTTGGTGCGAGAGTGTTGTACCGGATTGTTAGCAATTTTAACGGCACTTTCATTATCACATAAAAGTGGCACCTTTTCAAGAACAATTCCATAGTCTAGGAGGGTTTGTTTCATATATAAGATTTGTGCACAACAAGCCCCCGCGGCAATGTATTCCGCCTCGGCGGTGGACAAAGCCACACTATTTTGCTTTTTAGATGACCAAGATACTAAAGATCTTCCAAGCAAATGGCACCCTCCGGATGTGCTTTTTCTATCAATTTTGCAACTGGCATAGTCCGAATCGGAATAGCCAACTAGTTGGAATCTAGTTCCTTTGGGATACCAAAGACCAATGCTTGGGGTGAGCTTAAGATATCTTAGGATTCTTTTTACGGCACTTAAGTGAGGTTCTTTAGGGCACGCTTGAAAGCGGGCACACATGCACACACTAAACATGATATTGGGCCTAGATGCAGTAAGGTACAACAAGCTACCAATCATAGAACGGTAGAGAGTTTGATCAACCGGTTTACCTCCCTCATCTAGGTCGAGATGTCCATTTGATGGCATTGGGGTCTTGATTGGTTTGCATTCTTCCATCTTGAATCTTTTGAGAAGATCCTTGGTATACTTTTCTTGAGAGATGAAAATCCCTTCTCTCATTTGCTTTACTTGAAATCCAAGGAAGAATGTGAGCTCACCAATCATTGACATCTCGAACTCCTTCGACATCAATTCACCAAATTCCTTGCAATAATCTTCATTTGTTGATCCGAAGATGATATCATCAACATATACTTGACAAATAAAGATCTCCCCATTAAACTTCTTGGTGAATAGTGTGGTGTCGACCTTCCCAATGGTGAAGCCCTTCTCAATGAGGAAGTCCCGGAGGCGCTCATACCACGCTCTAGGGGCTTGCTTGAGCCCATATAACGCCTTGGACAACCTATAAACATGATTAGGATATCTAGAGTCTTCAAACTCGGGAGGTTGATTAACATAGACTAGTTCATTTATAAAGCCATTTAAGAATGCACTTTTCACATCCATTTGATATAGTTTCATATCATGATGTGATGCATATGCAAGGAGGATACGAATGGCTTCAAGTCTTGCAACGGGTGCAAAGGTCTCTCCAAAATCAAGACCTTCAACTTGAGAGAACCCCTTTGCAACTAGTCTTGCCTTGTTCCTCACCACTATGCCTTGGTCATCTTGCTTGTTTCGGAACACCCACTTGGTTCCAATGACTCTTGCACCTTTAGGATGCTCTTCAAGTGTCCATACTTGATTGCGGGTGAAGTTGTTCAATTCTTCATGCATTGCATTCACCCAATCCGGATCTTGAAGGGCTTCTTCTACATTCTTAGGTTCAACGCAAGAGACAAAAGAGTGATGTTCAACAAAAGAAGCTAGCTTTTGAGATCGAGTCATTACTCCCTTTGTAGGACTCCCTATGATGAGATCTTGTGGATGTGCTTGAAGTAGTGGTGAGTTTCTTCTATCAACCACTTGAGGAGGTGGATGGGGAGCATCAACATCTTGAGCTTGTGCCTCGGCTTGTTCATGAGAGACATAAGTGTCTTCATTTTCAACTCTCTCATTCTTGTCATCATCTTGAGGCACACGTGATGAAGATGGTGGATCAACAATTTGTACATCGTCATCATCATCTTTTGGCTTGATGTCTCCCACCGGCATGTTCTTCATGGCCTCCCTCAAGGGTTCATCACCTACATCATCACAATTCTCAATTGCTCCTTGGGAGCCGTTAGATTCATCAAATTCCACATCATATGTTTCTTCAACCAAACCGGTGGCATGGTTAAATACTCTATATGCTTTGGACTTTGATGAGTAACCAACAAGAAAACCAATATCACAACGTCTTTGAAACTTCCCTAGGTGTTGACGCTTCTTGTAGATGTAACATTTGCAACCAAACACCCGGAAGAAAGAGACGTCCGACTTCTTCCCATTAAGCAACTCATAGGGGGTCTTGCCAAGAAACTTTTGTAGGAAGAGGCGATTTGAAGCATAGCATGCGGTGTTGATTGCCTCGGCCCACAACTTCTCCGGAGTGTTGTACTCATCTAGCATTGTTCTTGCAAGGGTGATCAAAGTTCGGTTCTTTCTCTCAACTACACCATTTTGTTGAGGAGTGTAGGTTGAAGAGACCTCCTGCTTGATTCCAATTTCATCACAATAAGCTTCAATGTTGGTGTTGTCAAACTCTTTCCCATTGTCACTTCTAATCTTCTTTATCTTGACTTCAAATTCATTTTGAGCTCTCTTTGCAAACTTCTTAAAGCAATTTGCCACTTCGGATTTGTCATGAAGGAAGAAAGTCCATGTATACCTTGAGTAGTCATCCACTATCACAAGACAATAGAGATTACCACCCAAGCTCTTGTATGTTGTAGGCCCAAACAAATCCATGTGTAGAAGTTCTAGCACTCTTGAAGTTGACATGAAAGCTTTGGTTGGATGAGTGTTTGCAACTTGTTTGCCCGCTTGACATGCACTACAAGGTTTGTCCTTTTCAAACTTCACATCCTTCAATCCTCTCACTAGTTGTAGGGTCGAGATGGCAGACTAGAGGGGGGGTGAATAGTCCTTTCTAAAATTAATCGCGTCGACAAACCGAAACAAATGCGGAATTAAAACTATCGGTCTAGCCAAGACTATACCCCTCTATCTAAGTTCACAAGCACCTCACAAAGTTCCTAATTATGTAACTAAGGTGCTTTCCTTAGCAAGAGCTCTCCTAAACAATTCTAGAGCAAGGTCACACAAACCTATGCACTAGTACTTTAGCAAAGCCGGGGAGCTCCTACACAAATCTAGTAAGCAAAAGCACGAAGCCACCTATGCTCACTAGCAATGCTCAATAGCAAGGCAACTAATGCCAAACTAGAGAGCGCAAATTACTTAGCTACACAAACTAAGCAATATGACTAACAAGGTTACACAAACCAAATTAGCCACACAACGGGAGCTACTTCTATGCTACACAAGCAAGAAGGTAACTAGCTAACTACACAAGCAAACTAGTTACAAGAGCAACTACACAAGCACAAATATATGAATGTAAATACAAGCTTGTGAATCGAAAGCAAACCACCGAGAAGATGTACACAATGTTGACACGGCGGTTTTTCACCGAGGTTCACTTGGTTGCCACCAAGCTAGTCCCCGTTGTGGTGATACACCCACTTGATGGATCACGAGCTAATTGACTATCAAGAGTCAAACCCTCAGCGGGTGCCGCACATCCACTCTCAAGATGGGGATCCTCCAAGCCACGAGCTTTACTAGAGTTGCTCTTCGCGATCCCCGCGGGGTGAGCACAATCCCCCTCACAAATCCTCCTCCGGAGCCACGCACAATCTCCACGCGTGCTTCAACGGAGTCACAAGCCACCAAGCCGTCTAGGAGGTGGCAACCTCCAACAGTAACAAGCACCACCGGCTTGCAACACGATCACCTAGTGCCACTCGATGCAATCCTCTCGATGCAACGCACTAGAATCGCTCTCTCACTCGATCCGATGAACACTATCAAGCATGAGTGAGTTAGAGGGCTTCCAAGCACTACCACATAAGCCACCAAGGCCAAAGTGTGCTCAGCTGACGGCCACAGCCGGCCAAGGCATCTATTTATAACCCCACGGTCAAATAGAGCCCTTACCCCTTTACCGGGCACAACACGCGTTGACCGGACGCTCCGGTCAGGGTGACCGGACACGTCCGGTCACTACACGACAACCGTGAACAGTGCGCGTCAGAACTAGCCGTTGCCCTGACCGGACGCGCTCAACCGAGTGACCGGACGCGACAGTGCCCGCGTCCGGTCGCGTTCCAGTACGCTCCCGTTGAGACCGGACGCGTCCGATCGCACGTGACCGGACGCGCCGCGCGTCCGATCGGCGCTACGCTGCGCTCGGCCTCTCTGGACACTTGACCGGACGCTCCGGTCCCGTGAAGGACCGGACGCGCCGGTCGCGCGCTTTTCTTTTACGCCCAGTTGAACTGACCGGACGCGCTGGTCAGGCCAGACCAGCGTCCGGTCACAAACCCTAGTGCCGCGCCGCGGTGAACTGACCGGACGCGTCCGGTCATACCGAGACCGCGTCCGGTGCAGCGTCCGGTCACCACAGTGACCGCCGTTCGCCTCCGTTTCTTTTCCAACTTTCGGCATAGTAGAAAATAGGCGTTTCACTTCTCCAAAAAGCGCCGAATCCCGCCTCGCAAGCTCGGCGGGAGGGAGAGAGGAACCCAAACCCCTCTCTACCGCTTAAACTCCACCGCCTTCGCAAATGTGCTAACACCACCAAGTGTACACCACCTTGTGCATGAGTGTTAGCATTTCACAATCATTTTCCAAGGCGTTATGTTAGCTCTTTACTAGATCCTAATGCATATGCTCAAGACATTGATCTAGTGGCACTTGATTTACGAGCTAACCGTGATTGCCCCTCTTGATAGTCGGCTATGTATCCTAAACCCGGTCAATCACTTCTCTACTCATCTTAGACCGACAAAATGGAAATGCCCTTATGTTATACCTTTGCCTTGCGCAATCCACTCCATCTCCTTCGACGTTGATGCAACACATGCACCAACCATATCACAAATGATATGATCCACTTCATATCATCATGTGACCTTGGTCCATGGATCTTGACCTCACTTGCTCTTCACCGTTGCGTCGGTCCATCGGCGCCAAGTCTTGCTCAAGCTTCACCGCCTCACGGTCCATCGCTCCAAAGCCTCCGACTTGCCCTTCACACTTGCAACCGGTCCATCAAGCCAAGCCTCATCTTGATCTTCGCCACCTTGGTCACATGACTCCATGTCATGTCTCATATGCAATGAGCTCCTTCATGACACAATCATCTATGGACTAATTCCCTGTGTATCTCATATAAACACAATTAGTCCACCTAAGGTTGTCACTCAATTACCAAAACCAAACAAGGACCTCTCAATCTCCCCCTTTTTGGTAATTGATGACAACTCTACAAAGATATGGAAATTAAGTTCTTTTGGACTTTATGCCACTTATCCAACAATTAAGCTCTATGTTAGAATTTGGATAAGCATCATAAAATCCAACTTGGTAGTGATAACTCTCCCTACATATGTGCTCAAATGGTTTGGTTTCAAGCTTGCACATATGCATAAATATGAAATTTGTAGGAGGGTTAGCACTACTAAGTGATGCTAAGGTGTATAGAATAAACCTTTGTAGTTCGATACCATTTGATAGCTCGATATCATTTGAAAATCACAAGTTTGCCATCATCCTTAGCATCATGAGTAGCTAGACATCAAAAATACTAGAAACCCCGTGAGATCAACATTATAAGCAAGGTTCTAGTTTTTCATGATAAACACAAGTCTAGCTATCATCCTATGCATGCTAGTTATCATATCATCATTCAAGTTCTATAACTAGCATACAACACACAAGCATGCATATTGAATTTAAGAACTTATGCAATGCAAGCAAGCACATGAATATGCACAAGTCAAATGCAACCAATCAATGTTCATGAGCTTGCTCCCCCTACTTGTGTGCTTCTCTTGTCCAAGAATTTTGATCCTTCTCTTTTCTTCATTGTTGCTCCCTCTTTGTCCATTTCCATGTCCAAACCCCAAACCCCTCTCTTGGTGCATTGACATATTTTTGTTCCAACTTCTCCCCCTTTGTCATCAATTTCCATAAAGGGTGTATTTCTCATTGATACAAAGGCTTGCATTGGGGTAGATGGTTGAGACTTGAATATTGCGTTGTTGATGGACATCACCGCACATGTTGGAATGACATTACTTGTATGTTGCTCTTGAGATACCACTAAGGATCTTTGACCTTGATACCATTAGGTGGGGCTCCTCCCCCTATGTCATAGCATGGGTCATTCACTTGATAATCTTGAGCTCTTGTGTGTGAGGGAACTTTCTTCATTTGATGATCACTTAAAGTTGAGGATCACTTGTGGAACCACCGTCTTGTATAAATGATATCATGTGTAGAAATACCACGAATAAGTGTGTGATACTAATTTGAATAATCCTCTATCATGGAACCACTTGTAGGATTTGTCAATATGATCTTTTCTTGAACATTTGCTATCTTTATGAGTACCACTTGTAGGATATCACTTGTAGATCATGATCTAGACACCACTTGTAAATACCAATTGAAGGAATATTTTGAGTCTAGATACCATTTGAAACACCCTAGATATCCATTTGTATTGTTGTCTTGTGCTTGTACCCATATCACTGTCATGAGCTTCTAGTATGACTTGAACTAAGTTGATTTGCCTAAGATTCTAAGTCCGGTTTGATCCAATGACAAGCTTCTTCACTCCTCATACTAAGAGTTATCTTGCCAATGTTGTACTTGTCACTTGTTAGCAATCAAACTAGATCAAGTACTTGGGTTCACTAGCTCATGAACAAATTCATACACATACCACTAGATCATTTAAATAATTCAAGCAATAGTGGTAGGCTATGAATTTAAATATTTCATTTGTTATGCATGATCCTAGTAAGCATGTACTATATGCACTAATCGCATACTAGTAAGGGATGAAATGATCATGCACATTATAATGATACCTTTGTTATATTGGAGTAGAGGATAGTCACATAGATTCCAATTCATTACTCCAATAGCAATGTGAAGTCCAATTTATAAGCTTGGTGAAGACCAATCATTATAGAGAAATCCATTCTTCACCCATATGAAATGAGAACCACTAATAATCAAGTGCATTATCTCTTGTTGTGGTTGGCTTGCTTTTTCTCTTTGATCAATGCTTGCGTGAGAGAAGTACTTATGATACCAATTTTATAACCATGACTAGCTCTCTTTTGGGTGTTGCTTGCTTTTCTTGATCAACCCTATTGATTGCTTCAATTAAGCATCTCAAATGTCCCTTGAATTCGTCACTTCCATGTTAGCCTTCCAAGCCGGTGCTCGGTTTACCCACCCATGGGCGGCAAGCCCCCTCAGCAGGGAGAAGTGACCTCTCTCCAAAGAACCATCCTTGATACTTACTTGAATTGCCTTTGATTTATTGATCTATGGACTTAACTTGATGAGTAACCTTAAATTATTCTTTAAGTCCTTTTCTTTCTACTAAATGATCTCCAATCATTACTAGAACTTGAACCTCATCTTCATCTTGAGTTTGATCTTCATTTTCAAATTTGAGTACCAAATTTGTACACTAAGTACATTCCACAATCAATACCCTTGTACTCATTTCTTATCATGTTTCTAGATCAATTCAAAACCAAACTTAGGTGCCTCAAACACTTATAAATATGTTTCCAACTTGAGGACCTTTCACTTAAGGTGACTCTAGATCAATCCAATAATTATCACTTTTCTGGCAGATTCTGTACCCTTTAAATAATAATTTATATCTCCCAATGTACAGGTCCAAATGCCACGAAATTTGGTGGAGATGTGAATTACTAAGTCATCTAGCAGCTGTAAAAATTTGAGCTTCATTTGACATCTAGATGGCTATCAGATATTAATTCTTCCACCACTGCTACATGCTGAAAACTGCTGCACTATAGCTGACAAGATGTACTCCAAAGTCAAAGCATTTCTCATCCAATTATCATGAAATTTATACAGCATCTCATATCATAAGTCTAGAGCATGCATACCAAATTTCAAGCCAATCCAATATGATTTGGTCACTCAAACTCAGACTTGATCTCAGCTAGCTCAGATTTTCAATAATGGACAGATTTCAATACATTGAGTTATACTTCACCAAATTGAATCAAACTTGAAACTAACTTGTTTGAATACTTTCACAAGACATATATCCATCCAATCCACTTACTAAATATCATCTCATGAATTTATCCAACACAAATCAATTCAAACTTGATTACTTAAGCATTTAATCCATTCAAACATCTCATAGCAAGCAACATTGCATATATATCCAATTCAATCAACTCATATGCACCCAAGTGAAATGATCAACAAGAGATATACCTTGGTTAGCTCATGATCATCCAATAGCAAGCTTTCAACTTGAATATTTGCAAGCCATCAAATATATCCAATAAATCAACACAATCTTGAATGTTGCACTTGTATGTTGTAGTATTTGGACTCCACTTATTTTGACTTGGCATTGGGATAGAATATGCACTAAGCTTTAAAACTTGATTCAACATATGATGACCAATATGAATCCAAATGAATCAAGCCTCCAATGCAAATGGTACCTATAAACAATCATCCACTTTTTGATGGTACCCAAACAAGTTTGGGTCCTCTCAAGTTAGGAGCAACATACTTAGGTAAAGCCTTAGTATGGGTAGCGGGATGTTTTGCAATAGCAACAATAGAGGTACCATTTACATCCTTTCTAAGCACATTAGTATCATCAATTGAAATATGCTTAGAAGTGTTACCTAGGGGACATGAATGTGCCATGTGTCCCCTTTCCCGGCATGAATAGCATCTTCTCTTTGATTGAGCCTTTTCTTTATTGCTCATGTGATGCTTTTCATTGCCTTGCCTCTCATAAGTTGCTTGAGCCTTCTTCTCAAGCTTGGTAGGACACCCCGAGGCAAAGTGTCCCATATCTTCACACTTGAAGCACTTGATGTGAGCCAAATCTCTCTTCTTATCTTGAATCTTGCTCATCATCTTGGTATCTTGGATTTGCATTGGATGTCTTCCTCTTCCACCCCTTCTTGTTTTCTTCTTCTTCATCATCAAGTCACCATCATCATCCTTGTGGTTGATCTTGACTTGAGATTGGGGTGTGGTTTCTTGCTCAACTTGTGGCTTTGGTTGAGGCTCTTTTTGTTGCTTCACTAGTTTCTTGGTTGGGCACGTTGAGGTGAGATGACCCCAAGTGCGACACTTGAAGCACTTGACATGCTTGAGCCTCTCTTCTTCTTTCTTCAACTTGAGCTTTTCTTCATTAGGGCAACCAATTGCAAGATGTCCCATTTCATGGCATTTAAAACACATAAAATGAGAGAGCTTCTCTTGTTCTTGCTTCTTTATCTCTCTTTCATATCTTCTCTTCCCCCATCTTTTGCCTTTGATATTGCTCTTGTTGAAGCCAATGCCGCTCATGTCACCGTAGCTTCTTTTGTTGTTCAACATGTGCTCAAAGGTGACTTTTGAGTTGTAGCACCTCTCTAACTTGTTGTTCAAATTCTTCACTTCATTTTTGAGCTCATTGTTCTCCTTCAAAAGGTTAGTCTCACAAGACATAGAAGTAGAACAAGCATATATAGGTGAAGAACATGGCATATCTAATAAGTCATCACAAGAGGTGGATACATGCTTTCTCCCTACATCACATGGGTTAGTCACATTTTGCAATTGATCATTTGATCCATGTGATGAGCTCTCATTATTTTTAATTTTCTTTAATAACATCTTAAAGAGAGAAGCATGTTCTTGTGCCAAATTATCATGAGCAACACTAAGTTCCTCATGAGTCAATTTTAGCTCCTCATGTGAACAAGTAGTAACATAAAGTAGATGCTTTTGTTGTTCATATGTGGTTTTTAGAAAGGAGTTTTCATTTTCCAATTTCATGGTTTTAGCTTTCTCATTTTCTAAAGACATTTTCATGCTAGCAAGTCTACTAACAAGCTCATCACATGAATCAACATGATCAATCACATTATCATTTGATACCTTTGTGTCACCTAGTGACATGAAGCAATGTGATGTAGTGGATGGGCTTGTAGTAGCATCATCAAGGCCCGATCATGAACCAACGTTGTCACCCTCAAGTGTGCTTGGGGTAGAAACATCACTTGCAACACTTGATGCATCATCACCATTCTTGTCAAGTGAACTTGTGGTAGATCGATCATCATCATCACTTGACCATGAGGTGGAGCAATCCTCCACAACCATCGTGTTGTGGTCATGCTCAACATCATCATGTGCAACCTCCTTGGGCTTGACATCATCGTCATCATCGGTGATAGCTCCATACTTTTCATTGAGATAGGCCCATATCTCATGAGCGGATTTGAGGTCCATGATCTTACCAAAGATGCTATCATCCAAAGATCTATACATGATGTTAGTAGCTTGGATGTCAAGATCTAGGCATTTCTCTTGTGCTTGAGTTAGATTATCTTCATCCAACACATGAGGAAAGCCTACATCTACCATCCACCACATTTGAGGGCAAATAAACTTAAAATTGCATATCATCCAATTTTTTCCACCGTGCAAAGTGTGTGCCATCAAACATGTGAGGACAATCAACATCTAGTCCATATTCCGCCATCCTCTCGAGTCGGTGAAGACCACAAATGAGAGACCGTGCTCCGATACCAATTGTAGGGTCGAGATGGCGGACTAGAGGGGGGGGGGTGAATAGTCCTTTCTAAAATTAATCGCGTCGACAAACCGAAACAAATGCGGAATTAAAACTATCGGTCTAGCCAAGACTATACCCCTCTATCTAAGTTCACAAGCACCTCACAAAGTTCCTAATTATGTAACTAAGGTGCTTTTCTTAGCAAGAGCTCTCCTAAACAATTCTAGAGCAAGGTCACACAAACCTATGCACTAGTACTTTAGCAAAGCCGGGGAGCTCCTACACAAATCTAGTAAGCAAAAGCACGAAGCCACCTATGCTCACTAGCAATGCTCAATAGCAAGGCAACTAATGCCAAACTAGAGAGCGCAAATTACTTAGCTACACAAACTAAGCAATATGACTAACAAGGTTACACAAACCAAATTAGCCACGCAACGGGAGCTACTTCTATGCTACACAAGCAAGAAGGTAACTAGCTAACTACACAAGCAAACTAGTTACAAGAGCAACTACACAAGCACAAATATATGAATGTAAATACAAGCTTGTGAATCGAAAGCAAACCACCGAGAAGATGTACACAATGTTGACACGACGGTTTTTCACCGAGGTTCACTTGGTTGCCACCAAGCTAGTCCCCGTTGTGGCGATACACCCACTTGATGGATCACGAGCTAATTGACTATCAAGAGTCAAACCCTCAGCGGGTGCCGCACATCCACTCTCAAGATGGGGATCCTCCAAGCCACGAGCTTTACTAGAGTTGCTCTTCGCGATCCCCGCGGGGTGAGCACAATCCCCCTCACAAATCCTCCTCCGGAGCCACGCACAATCTCCACGCGTGCTTCAACGGAGTCACAAGCCACCAAGCCGTCTAGGAGGTGGCAACCTCCAAGAGTAACAAGCACCACCGGCTTGCAACACGATCACCTAGTGCCACTCGATGCAATCCTCTCGATGCAACGCACTAGAATCGCTCTCTCACTCGATCCGATGAACACTATCAAGCATGAGTGAGTTAGAGGGCTTCCAAGCACTACCACATAAGCCACCAAGGCCAAAGTGTGCTCAGCTGACGGCCACAGCCAGCCAAGGCATCTATTTATAACCCCACGGTCAAATAGAGCCGTTACCCCTTTACTGGGCACAACACGCGTTGACCGGACGCTCCGGTCAGGGTGACCGGACGCGTCCGGTCACTACACGACAACCGTGAACAGTGCGCGTCACTACAGAACTAGCCGTTGCCCTAATGCATATGCTCAAGACATTGATCTAGTGGCACTTGATTTACGAGCTAACCGTGATTGCCCCTCTTGATAGTCGGCTATGTATCCTAAACCCGGTCAATCACTTCTCTACTCATCTTAGACCGGCAAAATGGAAATGCCCTTATGTTATACCTTTGCCTTGCGCAATCCACTCCATCTCCTTCGACGTTGATGCAACACATGCACCAACCATATCACAAATGATATGATCCACTTCATATCATCATGTGACCTTGGTCCATGGATCTTGACCTCACTTGCTCTTCACCGTTGCGTCGGTCCATCGGCGCCAAGTCTTGCTCAAGCTTCACCGCCTCGCGGTCCATCGCTCCAAAGCCTCCGACTTGCCCTTCACACTTGCAACCGGTCCATCAAGCCAAGCCTCATCTTGATCTTCGCCGCCTTGGTCACATGACTCCATGTCATGTCTCATATGCAATGAGCTCCTTCATGACACAATCATCTATGGACTAATTCCCTGTGTATCTCATATAAACACAATTAGTCCACCTAAGGTTGTCACTCAATTACCAAAACCAAACAAGGACCTCTCACTAGTTCTTTCTTCAATAGCTTGTTGAGAGTGTTCATTCCAACATGAGCAAGCCTCCTATGCCAAAGCCAACCAAGTGAGGTCTTGGTGAACAAACATGTCATCAAATTTGTATCTTCGGAGGTGAAGTCAACAAGATAAAGATTGTTGTATCTAAAGCCTTTCAATATCACTTGCTTGTCATCTATCTTTGAAACTTCCACTTCATTTGGTGTGAACAAGCATTGGAAGCCAAGGTCACAAAGTTGCCCAACGGATAACAAGTTGAAACTCAATGAAGCAACATAGAGCACATTTGAGAGTGAGTGATCATGTGATATTGCAATCTTGCCTATACCCTTGACTTTGCTCTTTGAATTATCCCCAAATGTGATCTTCTCTTGACATATTCTATTCTCTTCAATGGTGGTGAACATACGAGGATCACCGGTCATATGTTGAGTGCAACCACTATCAATAACCCAATGAGATCCACCGGTCTTGTAGTTCACCTACACACAAGAGATCAAGCTTTTTGTTTAGGGACCCAAACTTGAGAGGGACCCTTGACTTTCTCCACTAGTGACTTGGCAACCCATATTTTCTTTGGCCTATTCTTGTTTGGGGGACCCAAAAACATGACTTTCATCTTTCCATTTGAATCTTTTCTTAGCATATAATGAGCATTGAAGGCGAAAGGTCTAGCATGCTTAGGCAAGGGTTGTGGTGGTGGAGTTTTGCATTCATGAGCAAAGTGACCTTCTTGACCACACTCAACACATCTCTTTGGCTTGGGCTTTGACTTGCTTTGTTGTTGTTGAGCTTTTGCTTTCTTCTCTTGATTTGCCAAGTACCCAATACCACTTCTATCCATCTTCATTACGGTGTTCATGAGGAGCTCACTTTGCAAATGTTGGCCTCTTGTGAACTTGCTTAGGCCGGTCTTGAGATGCTCTTTTTCTTGCTTGAGCTTTTTGTTTTCTTCAATGAGTGACTCATTTGTTGGTTGCTTCTCAAGAGCCATCAAACCTTTTAGCTTCTTGTTCTCATTTGCAAGCTTCTCATTCTCACACTTAATCTTGGCATAATCATCATAGTTGCTTGACTCAACCACACTCTTGCCTTTGCTACTAGAACCTTGCTCAATGCTTTCAATGATCAAATCATCACATGATGTAGCTATATCACACTTAACAACATAGTTAGTAGCATCATGTGTCTCAAGAGCAAGTTTATTAGCAACCACAAGACTATCATAGTCAATTTTTAATGTGGTGTATTTGTCCTTTAGAGAATTATGTCTAGTGATGAGCTCATCATGCTTCTTTTCAAGTTTATCATGTTGATCTTTAAGCTCTTTATAAGAGGTTTTGAGCTCCTTGAGAGTGGAAGACATCACTTCATTTTGAACTCTAAGCTCACCACTAGTCTTTTGAATATTTTCAAGCTTGGATGAGAGTGATTCATTTTCATTTTGAAGATCATCATTTTCATTTCTAGTCCTTCTTATGATTTTAGTGTATTTGTTTAGCAATTTTACAAGTTCATCATAAGAAGGTGAGTCATATTCATCATCACCATCACTATCATCATTATCATCACTATCATGGTTTTGTACCTTTCGTTCACCCTTGGCCATAAGGCATAGGTGAGTAGTGGACGATGATGGTGAAGGAGGCGGTGAAGGTGGTGATGAAGATATCGGTGAAGATGATGGCCCCATCACAAGTGCGGCAACCTTCTATTTCTCATCATCGCTCTCATCTTCGGAGGACTCACAAGATGATTCAATGTCGGTGAGCCAATCACCAACAATGTATGCCTTTCCTCCTTTCTTCTTCTTGTGGAACTCCTTCTTCTTGCCATCCTTCTTCTTGTATGGCTTGTTCTTCTTCTTCTCTTCTTCTTCATCACTTGAATCATTTTTCTTGCCCTTGTTCTTGTTCTTGTACTTGTCTTTTGGTGGTCTAGGGCATTGATGAGCTAGGTGGCCAAGTTCACCACAATTGTAGCAATCCATCTCTGAGATTGGCTTTCTCTTGCTACTTGTGAAGAATTTCTTCTTCTTGCCATCGAACTTGATGCCACTCTTGTTGAGCTTCTTTAGCATCTTGGTGGTCTTTCTCACCATGAGTGCAAGTGATTCATCATCAACATCACTTTCACTTGAGCTTTCTTGCACCATCATGGCTTGGCCCTTCTTCTTCTTCTTGTCATGACTAGCTTTGAAGGCCAAGTCTTTCTTCTTGGAAGATGATGAGCCCTCTTCCGGAGTGATATGCATGTACATCTCATGAGCATTGATTTTCCCTAATACTTGAGTCGGTGTTGCGGTGGAAAGATCACTTTGGTGAAGCACCGTGACAATGTGACCATACTTCTCAACGGGAAGCACACTCAAGATCTTCCTTGCAACATCCGATTGGCTCATTTTAGTGAGCCCAAGAGCATTGAGGTCCTCTACAAGAACATTCAAGCGAGTGTACATGTCATTAGCACTTTCTTTGGGAAGCATCTCAAAAGAATTAATTTTCTTTAAAGCTATGTGATAGCGTTCCTCACGCTCACTCTTAGTTCCCTCATGGAGAGCACAAAGATTTTCCCACAATTCATGAGCGTTCTTTGCATTACGCACACGATTGAAGATATCTTTGCCTAAGCCCCGGTAGAGTGCATTTTTGGCCTTTGCATTCCACCGGTCGTACTTCTCCTCGTCACCAATGGGGTTTGCGGGATCCTTGATAGCGGGAAGCCCTTGGGTTGCGGCTCTAAGACATCCAACATCTATGGCTTCGAGATACGCCTCCATGCGGATTTTCTAATATGGAAAATCATCCCCCTCAAAGGTGGGAGGTGGTCCTTCCCCGTTAGACATCTTGCTCTAGGCGATAAAGCCTAAAAGAGGAGCAACACGGCTCCGATACCAATTGAAAGGATCAAGATGCCCAAGAGGGGGGGTGAATTGGGCTTTTCTAAAAAATAAATGCAAGAATTAAACCCTACAAGCCGGAATTCACCCCTAGTGTCTACTTGTGTTCCTAGAGAGTCTACCGATACAAAGTTTTGCACCCTAGTTTCCAATCCTAGTCTAGCATGGCAAGTCTAGGAATGTAAAACAAGCAATGAAAGTAAATACGAGAATGTAAATGCTTGAATGTAAAGGGGCAGGGAACACGGCGATGTTTTTCCGAGGTATCGGAGAGTCGCCACTCCCCACTAGTCCTCGTTGGAGCACCCGCGCAAGGGTGTAGCTCCCCCTTGATCCGCGCAAGGATCAAGTGCTCTCTACAGGTTGATTCTTCGACACTCCGTCGCGGTGAATCACCCAAAACCGCTCACAAGATGAGTTGGGTCATCCACAAGCTCCGCCGGATGATCACCGAACTCCCAATCACCACCACGCCGTCTAGGTGATGGCGATCACCAAGAGTAACAAGCTAGAACTCTCACTTGACCACTACGAGCCCAAATGAGAAGGTGGATGCACACTTGCTACTCTCTAATCGCTAGTGAGGAACTCTCAAGCTTTGATTCTCAAATCTCTATCCTCACTAGTGCTCTTGCACTCCCTTGCACTCCAAAGGTGTTTTTCAGCTGATCAAATGAGCAAGAGACCTCTAAAAGAGGTGGTGGGGATGTATTTATACACCCCACAGACAAAACGAACCGTTACCCGCTGACTCAGCAAAACACGGGCTGACCGGACGCGCCGGTTGAACTGACCGGACGCGCCGGTCGCTCGTAACGGTCGAAATCCAAAAATCAACTGAGTGACCAGACGCACCGGTCAGGGGTGACCGGACGCGTCCGATCGTGCAGGGAGCATACTGTACTCGCACCGGACGCGCGACCGCGTCCGATCGGTGATGACCGGACGCGTCCGGTCGTCTCTGGACCTTACTGGACTGTGACCGGACGCGCCGATCACACCCAGGTCGCGTCCGATCGGGTGTTTCCCTCAAGTGACACGTGTCGACTTCTGACCACCGCGTCCGGTCCTCGCGAGGACCGCGTCCGGTTGTCAGAGCTGAAACCCTAGCCGCGGAACTGTACTGACCGGACGCGTCCGGTCATGCCGAGGACCGCGTCCGGTCATGGGAAAACGACCCGAAACTCTCCGAAACGCGTCACAACTTGAACCAAGTTGCTTCCAACTGAACTTTGAGCTATTCTAGAGCTGCCTAGCGCCAAGTTTAACAAGTGTGCACCACACCTAAACGTAGGACTCGCCTAGGTCAAGCTACCCGCTCATGCCCCCCTTTATAGTACGGCCAAAAGAGAAAAACGAAGATCCTAACGACTATTCCAAATGTATCTCAACATCTCGACATCCGGAACTAACCGTCCTTAATCTTGACGTCACTCTTTTGAAAACCGAAACGATTTCCATCAAGGGGCATGAATACCATGGTGCCCAAAGCAGTTAAAACCTCCATGACCTAACTTACCAAAGTTTCTGCAAAACACACGTTAGTCATGGTAATAAAGCGTTGTCATCAATTGCCGAAACCAAACCTCGGGGCCTAGATGCTTTTCACTCGCGTCACCCAAAATGTCGCCCATGCCGCCCTGAACGTCATCCGCGCCGCCGGCCGCTTCCCACGCGCATCTCGTATGAAACACCCAATCTTTTTTGAAACATCCAGATGTAACAGTTGCAACATACAAAAGAAGACAAATGAAACACTTAAAACAAGCGTCTGAAACACTTACAAAAACGCCTTAAAAACATTTGAAAACTATTGCAAATATATGCAACATCCAGATGAAATACTCACAAACATACGTATGAAACACCTAAAAACATTTGAAACATATTCTTGCAACATGCATGTATATGCAATATCCCGATCTACTTTACAACATCCAAATAAAACACTTGCAACATTCGTTTGAAACAGATGAAATATTTGGAACATACACTTGAAACATGAGTGTATAGCCATTACAACATGTTTGTAACATCGATATACAACACTTACAGCATACCTCTGAAACATCTAAAACACTTGAAACATACTATTGCAACATGCGCTTTCAGCTTAGCATCTGCTCGCTACCGGATGAATGGAAGCTCATCGACGCGGAGCTCGATGTCGTGGAGTGGCACGGAGGTCGCCGGTATGGAGCTCGTCAGCGACACGAACCTTGGTAGGGGCAGGCGGATGGAGCATGGCTACGACGGCGCGGCACGAGTCCTGGTGGGGGCACATGGCGGGCGCAGGCGGGTCGCGCGGCGCAAGCGAGGGCAGCGCGGCCAATGGTGGGGTCCGTCTCGGAGCAGAGGCGTAGCGCGACGAGGGAGCAGGCGACGCAGGTAGGGGTGACGAGGGCATGGCGCAAAACGAACGGGCGACTTATTATACGGGGTCCATCCAAATGACCTATAAACAGCATTACCATTGGATTATGACATGGTGAACCAAATCTTCTGGTTGTAATAACCTGTAAGAGATGCGATCATCAGATCAATCCTGGCTCACGTGGATATGGAGGATATCGGCTTGGGCTATATGGCGAAGTGCTATTAAAAAAACAAAGTGTACATGCATGGAGCTGAGCACGACCGTAGGAGTAGAGGGATCCCAATTTCCCAACCACGGCACAAGGAGAGGTAATTGATGTGTTACGAGTAAACATGCCCGTAACGTATAGTTTGCCTCATATGTTATAGTACGTTTTGAAATCGGACTCTATACCATAACTAGAAGCGTGTTGTTATTCTAACTCACATGAGGATGAACGTGAGTTTAGGTCATGAACGAGACAATAAACCAAGTAGGACTCTTATCTTTAATCATTAGTAAAACCGTTCAATACTATTAGCGTGTGTTTGGTTGAGGTATACGACAGAGTCCCGATATTTATCGAGGAACAGGTGGGATAGAACAGTCCACAAGAGTGAATATTCCTCTAAAATGCCAGCCCTCCAAAATTGAGATACCAACCTGTTCTCCCTCGACGCCATCCTCTCAGGAAGTAGAGGAACGAATGGTTGGGGAGGGAGGGACGGATCAAGAGACAAAAAGAAGAAACAATCTCCTTTTAACATTAAACTAGCAAACATGTCTGTGCGTTGCAATAGGATGCACAATTTGTTGCGTGGTGCTCGTGACATTGATAACGAGGTAATTATTTTTTCAATTAATTGGGCTTGGCCCAACCTTAAATAAAAAATCCTCGTCCCATAACAAATTCTAGTGCAACAAATGGTTAACCCCTATGAAAAGTTGACAAGAGATTGACTCAAATTATATACTCCAGCTGTCTCTATTTAAGTGTCGTTGTGGGATTCGTGCCGGTCAAACTTTCTCAAGTTTAACTAATTTTGTAGAAATATTAGCAACATTTGTATATCCGAACTAATTTATTATAAAAATATATTCAACAATCTATCTAATAATACTAATTATTGACTATAATATTAATATTTATTTTGTATATTTAGTCAAAGTTAACTATATTTGACTTCTCTAGAAGTGAGAACGACGAATAAAAGGGATAGAGGGAGTAGGTGGCTATTGTGTGCACTTGTAGTGAGTTTAAGAAATGTGTAAGTCTAGAATGCCGAAAGCCCTAAGTTCGAATTTGGTTAATTTGAGTGTCAACTAGTGGGTTCATGCTTTTAATGAGCTCTTAAGAGTGCTTATCCGGGTACGAGCGAATTTTTTTTAGGAATCAGGGATTCTATTACTCAACCATGTAAGTTAAGTCACTTGACACCAATTCACTAGCGGGCGGACATTCCATTGCTAGCTGAACCACCTAGCCCGGTAGACCCAAGCCGTCCGTGATAGGAGAAGGGGAAGGGATTGAGAGAAAATAGTGTTGGATCCCTTTTGTTTGAGGGACGGAGGGAGAATTTTGAGGGGTTTGAGAAAAAAATTGGTGAAGCAGGATTAGAAAAGAGGATATGCGGGAGTTTTTTTTGGCTTAAATTCCCTTTATTCCTTGATATAGAGAAAGGAAATTGGTTTTACTCAATCTGGTGGAGGAAAATGAAATTGGTTTTACTCAATCGTGTGGAGTTGCTGTAAAGGACAGCATGTCATACGTAGATGTGGCCAACAGTTAGGCACACCGTGAATTAATATATATATTTAAATAGTGTGTTTATATTTTATAATATTGTAGATACTAATGATTTTTTGAGTAATAGTAAACATGATAAAAAGACAAGTTTGATTTAGCATAAAACTAAAATGACTCGCCATTTAGAACAGGAATGGAAAGACAGTATAGATAAAGTAAGCTATGAATTGGGCACAACAAAGATTGGCGTGTTGGTGTGCATATAACACCGACAAACAACAAACATGACACGATAATATCAAACATGCTGAATTCACACAAGCACGTACTAACTTGGTACTTAATTCCCAATTAGGAGTCTAAAAGAACTACACTTGTGAAACTTTCGGAGATGATGAACAAAATTCACAAGAGCGTAATGTAATGTAGAAGATAAAAAAAACAAACTACTGACCGACCTTGACCTATATCCTACCGCGAGACGACCACGAATATAGCAAGTCACTGACGACGGCGTGCACTTGTTTGGTGTACCGCTCCTAAAAATGCGCAACGAGTCACGCCGTGCACGTTTACATGCTGTAGAACGGCGTCCTGACCGCGTTGATGTCGATCCCCCTGCGCCTCGCCGACGACTCGAGCTGGCCCCTCAGCGTGTTCTTCTCGCGCAGCCTCGCGAACTCCGCTCGCCGCTTGGCCTGCTCGGCGATCTCCGACAGCTCCGCGTTGCTGCTGCTGCGCCTGCCGCCGGCCTCGGACTCGGTGGTCGTAGGGAGGCCGTGCAGGCTGCGCTG
This sequence comes from Saccharum hybrid cultivar R570, assembly GCA_038087645.1. Taxonomy (NCBI): domain Eukaryota; kingdom Viridiplantae; phylum Streptophyta; class Magnoliopsida; order Poales; family Poaceae; genus Saccharum; species Saccharum hybrid cultivar. The sequence goes on along the minus strand of JAQSUU010000012.1, from coordinate 34,951,877 downwards.
CGTCGTCGCCCACTGCGCCTTGCGCTCCTCCCCGCCCTAGTTCTTCTTCGTCGTGAAGGCCGTCTGCGTTGTTGAAACAAGAGCAGCAGAAAGGCCAGGGCGTCAGGTTCTCATTCTAACTTATTCAGTACAAAATAACACGAGAATTTTCATACCTTGTTCTGCAGGAGATTGTTCCAGGCCTTGCCGCTCAACACGTAGCGGATGGAGAACTTGAACAGGTCGAGGGGGACGAAGGTGACGAGGCTGTAGAGCCAGATGACGCCGGCCCAACCCCATCCGATTCCTCTGATGCGGGCAAACCCAAAGTTGGCGAACACTGCAATCAGAGTGGCAACCTGCAACCACAAGCAGTTTGATCTCAATACCGATCGATATGGTAGGCATGCTCCATCATAATTCAGAAGTGCAAGGAGATAGTAGGGTGGCTTACGATCTGGGCGATGACGAATGCTGCGCACAGCCAGAAGCCGGGGCGTTCGGTGAAGCACCAGCTGCGCGACCGTGTCACGAAGATGAGGGCCTGGCTAATGATGCTCACTTGCAGGTACAGGGCAGACATCATCTCCTCGGTGCTGCCGCGCAGAGATCCACAGGGGAAATATTATGTCCGGCAGTTAGTGATCTTGTTCTCTTTCATGCTTAATTTGGATGATGATTAGTTGTTCATGAAGACAGAAGAAAAGATGCTTACAGAAAAGAAGTCGGTGCTTCTCATGGCCCAGAAGAATACGACAGTCATTACAGCCATGTAGGCTCCATACACAACGCCTGTGGCAAAGATCTCGTTCAGCTTCCAGCTATCAGGGTGTGGCGACGGTTTTACTCTGTCCTTTGCAATAGTCATGATAGTGCCTGAAATCATACAACATATTACTTCAGAATAATAAGTACTGGATGCGCAGAAATTATAGTTAACAAATATGCAACCGCTACTGTATGCTTCTGAAGTTGAACTGCGAACTTACCATCGTTCAGAATGGCGATGACAAGAATCATGAACGGCGAGAAATCAAATTTCCATATCAGTGCAATCAGTAAGAATCCAAGCTGCGCATTCACAGTTCACAGTAAATAAGAATTTTTAAACACATATAAAACCATGATCTCTAGATTTTTGCAAAGCCTAAGTAAAAATAACTTACCACAATACGAATAGTGATTGACACTGCATATATCTAACAAAAAAACAAGAGAAGGAATTATTTAGGGTCATAAGTGTAAAGAATTAGTAAATTTTGTCGCGAAAGGAAATGAATACTTACAGTGTAATTCTTCATCCTCTGGAAGATGGCCCTGCTAGTGAGCACAGCACTAATGATGACACTGAGGCCTTCTTGAGTAAGCACAATGTCAGAGGCGCTCCGTGCTGCATCAGTAGCTCCAGCTACGGCAATTCCAATATCGGCTTTCTTCAAAGCAGGCGCGTCGTTCACACCATCTCCGGTCATTCCGCAAATGTGTTTCATCTCCTGCAGCTTCTTGACAATCTCATACTTGTGCTCTGCATCAAAGTGCACTACTTCATCAGACTGAGTAAACAATCCAACCAATTAATTTGCAATGCAATTCCCATGTTCATGCACACCTGGGAAGACGCCAGCAAAGCCGTCAGCCTTCTCTATCAAGTCGTCAACAGGAATCGAAGCAGTGGCTTCATCTTTGCTCTGCCCAAGCAGAGCCGATGATGGATACATGTTTGAGCCCATCCCTAGTCGTCTCCCGGTCTCCTTAGCAATGGAGAGCTGATCACCTGCACATGACATTATCAGAGCATGTCAGCCTAAACCTCTCGCCTTTATTTAGCCTAAAAGAGGTAGAAAGAGTAGAATTAGACAACCAAATGCAGAATGTACCAGTGATCATCTTCACATTGACACCGAGGTCGAGCGCATGTGTCAGAACTGTCTGACCTCGGTGGGTCCAGGAGAGGAAGCAGACCCACGAATTCCCATGGCTCTCCGAGGCTTTCTTTCCTCTTCTCCGGGACTTGCTGTTGAAAAGCAAGATATAACAAAAAAACAAAAGATTAGACACACACAAAAAAAAAAAGAAAAGACATAACTCACATAAGTAGAATAACCGATCGAGCATTTTGTTGAAAGTAAAAAAAAAATCATACCTGTCTTGCAACTGCAAGAGATCGTAGACCACGCTCGGCGTACTTGTCGATCACAGTGTGAACCAAGTTCTTTACGTTATCTCCACAGTTGCAAAGAGCCAATATCTATAGTCATGCACGCCATGGGAGTAAATAAACACAATAATGTATACAAAAACGAGCTATGTACCATAGCAAAGTCCATATAAAAAAATAGATGGGGATGCGAAAGCCATGACTACGTACCTGTTCGGGCGCACCTTTGCTGACACGGTGCCAGCTACCATCAGCTAGATCAATATAGGTGAGGGCTGTTCGCTTGTCGACGGGGTTGAAAGGGAAGAAGTGCACCTCCTCAATGCCATCCCTGGCCTCCTTTGGATCACTTAGCATGCCAACCATGGCGGCGTCGATGGCGTCCTGGTTCTCCACCCTAGATGCCCTGGCAGCGAACAAGATAACATCGTCCTTTTCAACGTCTGCGGCAAAGATTGAGGGTGAGCGTGCCGGTCTTGTCACTGCATAGCACATCCATGCCGGCCATCTCCTCGATGGCGGTCATGCGCTTGGTGATAGCGCCCTGCAACGACAGCCTGTGGGAGCCGATTGCCATGGTGACTGAGAGCACAGTAGGCATGGCAATTGGGATGCCGCCGATCAGAAGCACGAGGAGGTTGTCGATGCCTTCACGGTAACGGCGGTGCTGGACCGCGTACATGACGATGACCTCGACGAATAAGCCAACGGCGATGGTTCCTATGCAGAAGTTGCCGATGGCCTTGAGCACCTCCTGGAAGTGGCCGACCTGGTTGGTGCTGTCGACAAGGTGCGCCGCCCTCCCAAAGAAGGTGTGCACGCCAGTGGCGATGACAATCGCCTCGATCTCGCCGTGCTTGCACTGCACGTGGAGCCCGAGTAGACACTGTCGCCGGGGTTCTTGGTGACCGGAAGACATTCGCCAGTGAGCGCCGACTGGTCAATCTTGAGCGCATCACCCTCGAGCAACCGAGCGTCAGCTGGGATGATGTCGCCGAGCTTGATGCTGATAATGTCACCCGGGACGAGGACCGCCGCGTCCTCCTCGCTCCATCGGCCGTCACGCAACGCCTTGGTCTTAGGCGCAAGGTTGGCCATGAGCGCCTCTGCAGCGCTCCCGGCATTGTTCTCCTCAATAAATGAAATAGTGGAGTTGAGGATAAGGAGCACCACGATGCCGACAAAATCTTGCCAGTCCGGCGGCCTGTTGTCGCCGTTGGCAAGCGCAATGGCCATCACAGCAGCCATCTCCATCACCCACGACAACGGATTGTTCATAAACATTAGGAACTTCAACACCTTGTTCTCCTGCAAACACAATGATGGACGTATGACACTGTTATCTTATTTGCTATCAAAGTACACGTATATTGCAGATCAAGTAATATTTTTGGAACACATAATTTAGTCAGATTATGTGTCAATCAACCAATACACTAAAAGAACAAGTACTGATCTGTTTATGGCAAAATGGTATGTAAAAACTAAGTAACTCAGCCGTCAAGCTAGACAGCTAATGAAAATTGAAAACTCTGGTAGGCTATTTTGTCTTTTCCCCCCTAGATAATGCAAAGATCTGGCTTCATCAGACACTTGAAGTTTTTGACTTCAACATCTAACCGCCACACTAGTCATCTAACAACTAGTGGACACCATTGGATCATGGTGTTGCAAATAACCAGCAATATTAGTACTTTCAGTTTAATAAATAATAATGTCTTTTACTACTTTTGTTATCTTGACGTATTAGTATTTGTCTTGATTCTAAGATTGAGAGAGAATAAATAAAAGGTAAAATACGAGAAAATAATATAGGATCGATAATGACCTTTCTTTCTTCTAATTTATTGGGACCAAACATGGCGGCGCGTGTCTGGGCTTCATTGGAGCTGAGGCCTTCCTTGCTGCATTTGAGGAAGGTAAATACTTGGTCCATACGGATGTTCTCCTGCGAAAGTAACAGATGTGTGTATGTGTTAGATTAAAACAAAGAACACATGCTTACTCAACACAACGAGGGCTAGACTGATTTGAAAATAAAACACAAAACAGATCAAATTAATAATAAGTAAGAGTGTGTGATCTTAATCTAACCAGATCCACTGTCTCTGTCATGATCTGCTCAAGATTTTCCTTCATGATGGCCGGCATGGAGGTGGACTAAACCCAGCCTCTTGCCGTCGGTGGTGTCGGCTGGTAGAGAGAGAGACTACAGAGATACGTGGTGTCGACTAGAGAGAACGAAATGAGATCCGGTCTTGTGTTTATATAAGGGTCCGCACGCCGCGAGTCCGCGCTTGTTACGGGGACGGAGTTGGAGTACGAGGAGACGAGGAGTAATCACAATCATAATCGTATTTTTTTTAGCAAACAATCATAATTAATCGTATAGTCGGGAGTTTCTCCGTGCCGCCAAGGCCCAATCAAGATATCCGGACCGCACAGATAGGTCCAGCCCACCCCAGCACGGGGCAAGCAAAGCTGAGCGCTGCTGGAAGGAAACCCTGCCGCCACATCCGGACGACCCCACCGCCTAGAACCCGCGTCCGCCGTCCGCCTCCTCGGTCAACGGCCCCGATCCTCTCCTCGGATCACCGGACGAGATCGGTCGCGTCCCGCCAGCTCCCAACCCACCACGCGGCCGGCCGCCCAAGCCCAGACCTAACCTGACCTCTCGCGCCATATATTCCGCCAGCCCCTCTCGGCCTTTTCCCTCGCTCATCAAGCCAACAACAACCAAATCGAATTCGTCTCCTCTTCCTCCTCGCCGCCGCCGCCGCCGCCGCCGCCTGAGGGCAAGAAGCGAGCGCCCCGCGGATCCCCCACCCGGCCCCCGCCGCGCGCACCCGTGAAGACGACGAGCCCCTCGTGAATGGTGGGAGCCCGCGGGACGTCCGCCGCCTCGCAGCCGCAGCCGGAGAAGGCCTCCTTCCGCGGCTTCGGTTGCTGCATGCAGGGCTGGTACCACCGCTGCATCGGCCTCGACCCCTGAGCCGCGCGCTCCCTCCCTCTGCTTGCTTGCTTGCTTCCCCGCGCCGGCCGCCGCAGCCGCTTCTCTGATTTGATTCCACCGATTCCCCTCTCGTCCTGGATCTGTTGCTCGATAGCACGGCAGCGCGCGAGATTCGTTCCCTTCTCTTCTCCGAGGAATTAAAGACGATCGCTCGCTGCTGCTGATGGCCGTCGCGGTGCCGTCGTCGCTGCCGATGAAGCTCTGGAGGACGGAGCCCCGCGGCAAGTCCGCCGCCGCGGGGCCCGACGACCCCGTGCGCGTCCTGGTGACGGTGACCGTCCTCGGGAGCGCCGGCCCGCTGCGCTTCATCGTGCTCGAGGGCGACACGGTCGCCGCGCTCATCCGCGCCGCGCTCCGCTGCTACGCGCGCGAGGGCCGCATGCCGCTGCTCGGTACCGACCCCGCCGGCTTCGTCCTCTCCACCGCCAACGGCGGATCCGGCGGTAAGAACGGCATCTGTTACCCATCTCTTCCGTCGGGATTTGGATCTGCTTCTCGGCTCTCTGACGCACGATTCGATTCGATCTCATCTGTTTGGTCTCTTGTGCCATGCCTTGCCCCTGCAGCGCTCAAAGAAGACGAGAAGATCACCTTCAACGGGTGCCGGACCTTCCTGCTCTGGCAGAAGGATGCGGTCCAGGGTGCCGCCAAGGACGCCGGGCACGACGCTCTCACGGCAACCCCGAGCCCCGGCAGGAAGGGCAGCGGTGGCTTCAAGGCTACTCCGAGCCTTGGCAGGAAAGGCGGCGGCGGATGGAAGGCTGGCCTGAACAAGTTCCTCCTCAGCTTCAGCATCAAGGTGTGATCCATTCGTCGACGAGAGCAGGAGTGTCCTTGGGGTCGTCATCGCACCACAATAAAATTGCATTGGTTGATTCTTCGATTGGCAAAGTGTAATTCGTCGTGAGTTTGAGTCGAGTCGAGTCTGTTGCTTTGTTATTCAGCTGCTGTTTCCAAATTACCAGGTTCATTACATCTCTTGTTAAAGGTTCTTCATTTGAGTTGCATCAATAATCAATTTGTTCGTGCTGTCCAGTTACATTGTGGATCAATTGTCTGAACTGTCCAAGTACATGCGTGCTGTCCAGTTACATTGTGGATCAATTGTCTGAACTGTCCAAATACATATGTGCTGTCCAGTCACATCGTGAATCAATTGTCTGAACTGTCCAAATACATCGTGAGCAATTGCTTCCGTTATACAAAGGGCCTGCTGCTTTTACTTGGCTACTAAATTGTTCATGACTGTTTTACTTAGCTACTGGTACTAAATTGTTCATGAATCTGAATTTAAGCTAGGCCATGGCTTTTAGTAGAACTACTGAATGCGCTGCTATAACCTGACGAGGGTGGCTGCAACAAAGGAGTTCTCCAAGGGATCTCAAATTTCAGAAGAAGCTCAAAACAGAAGGCACTGGTGGTAACCCACTTTAACCTCTGGCTTGATTACACAGTTGCCAAGGCGAAACACCTCCCAGTTTGATCACTGCCACCGTTCCCACTGCTCTTCCAACCATGCGCAGAGCACTCCACAGAAATAACATCAAACTCGCAGTTGCCCCGATCCTCCCTCACCCAGGCAAACTAAGCATCCATGTTGGAGCTGTCGCCAAAGCTTTCTTGATCATTCCTTCCTAGAAGTGCTTCCTCTTGTCTGCAGTACATTGAAAATTTTTCTACTCTGCATCAGATACTTTTTCTTGTTGTTGCTTCGAAACTTGATCATTCCTTCTTAAAAGTGCTTCCTTTTGTCTGCAGTACATTGAACTTTCATACTCTGCATCAGATCAACTTTTTCTTATTGTTGCTTCGAAAACACTTGTATATAGTCTGAAGCCATCATGTGAGTACCATCCCTGCTATCTATAATGCATATATATGCTATAAAAGCAGTTTTTTGCTATATCATGTCCGGGTGAAAAACTTTGCTCCTACACCTCAATTGTGTGAGCATCTTATAAGAAAGAATTTGAGTGTTTTAAATGAGTTCCACACAGAAATCAGAGGTGTTGTAAGAATTAGGTGCAATATTCCTTCCCTAGAACCAAATTTTTAGTCACACCAAATTTTATTTAAAAATTACACCAAAACAAACATAGTATCTCTTAATACAACAACAACATAGCCTTTTGTCCCAAGCAAGTTGGGGTAGTCTAGAGATGAAACCCAAAAGAGACGAGAAACAGGGCGACACATAAAGGGACATAAAGGGCACAAGACAAAAAGAGGTCACGGTTCAGGCACGTTGATTGCCAATCTCCAAGCGCTCCTGTCCATAGCTAAATCCTTGGAGATATTCCACTCCTTAAGATCTCTCTTAACGGACTCGTCCCAAGTTAGTTTAAGTCGACCTCTACCGCTCTTTACATTATCGGCCCGCTTTAGAACTCCACTACGCACCGGCGCCTCAGGAGGCCTCCGTTGGACATGTCCAAACCATCTCAACCGATGTTGAATCAATTTCTCCTCAATTGGTGCCACCCCAACCCTATCCCGAATATCGTCGTTCCGGACTCTATCCCTCCTTGTGTGCCCACAACACCAACGCAACATACGCATCTCTGCTACACTCAATTGCTGGACAGGTCGTCTTTTTGTAGGACAACACTCAGCACCGTATAACATCGCCGGACGAATCGCCGTCCTATAGAACTTACCTTTCAGCTTCTGAGGCACCCTTTTGTCACAGAGAACGCCAGAAGTTTGACGCCATTTCAACCAGCCGGCTGAAATTCTACGCCTAACATCTTCATCAATGTCTCCATCCTTTTGTAGCATCGACCCTAAATACCGAAAAGTATCCTTCTTGGCCACCACTTGCCCATCGAGGGTAACGTCTCCCTCCTCGTGCCTAGTCGCGCTGAAATCGCACCTCATGTACTCGGTCTTAGTCCTACTAAGTCTGAACCCTTTCGACTCTAACGTGTGCCTCCATAGTTCTAACTTCCTATTACCCCCGCCCTACTGTCGTCAACTAGCACCACATCATCAGCAAAGAGCATACACCAAGGGATATCACCTTGTATGTCCCTTGTGACCTCATCCATCACCAAAGCAAATAAATAAGGGCTCAAAGCTGACCCCTGATGCAGTCCTATTTTAATTGGAAAGTCACTGGTGTCGCCATCATATGTTCGGACAAATGTCACCATATCCCTGTACATATCCTTGATGAGGGTAACGTACTTAGTTGGGACTTTGTGCTTTTCCAAGGCCCACCACATGATATTTCTCGGTACTTTGTCATATGCCTTCTCGAGGTCAATAAAGACCATGTGCAAGTCCTTCTTCTGCTCCCTATATCTCTCCATCAATTGTCGTAATAAGAAAATCGCCTCGAGTCTAAATCCAACATAAGTTGACAAGTAACTAAAACTAGGGTGTGGAAGAGTAGATTTTCACTCGAATCTTAGCGCAAGTCCAAGAGTATTTTTTTATTCTTCAGTATTGCTAGGAATAGAGATTTTGATGCAAAAAAAATACCCTTCAACTTTTTCAACAAATGTTTAAATATTCCCATCTTCTATTCTTGGTTTCTCACTCGCCAAAGATAGAGAATGGAGCTAGCTCTCCAAAGTATACAACAAAACATACAGAAGTTATTTAAGTGTGAAGGGAGAGACATAAAGAGCAATTTTTATTAGAATGACTCCCAAAATAAGGACTCGGAGAGTGGGTTTAGAGAACACCATTGGAGATGCTCTTAGTTTTATTCTCTTCCATTCATGCTACTACCCAAAAGGATGCAATTCTACCTCTCTTCTTAGTTAAACTATATCTAATGTTTGATCACTTCTTTTTTAAAGATTGTCAATACTCATGGCAGGTACTCTATGAAATAAATTTCATGACAATTCTAATGATATATTTATTTGGTATCATAAATATTGATATCTTTTAGTATAAACTTGGTCAAACTCAAAATATGTAGTTTGACTCGGTAGTATGCTAGAGGTGTGTTCTTTTCAATATTTAGGATTTAGGAAGACGAAAAGGAAAAAAAAAAGGGAAAGCAAAAAATTCAAATGTGACAGAGAAGATTTTCATGCAAATATGGAGTATACAATCTCAAACTTTTTTTGTTCACGCAACTACAGTCGACCACTCTGTATCCAAAGGCTTGGGTCTTTCAACAGTGATCCTCTCATACACACAATTTCCCCTTCCTGTAGATGTCTATAAGAGTACTGGAATCGCATCAGGTGGTGTGTCAGCATACATCGGACGGAGTAGCCTGAATAACATTATTTAGTTAATTATAATAACATATTAACATTAGCTTATTGAATACTACTTGTAGAACTGTTTAACTTAATTAGGTCCTATTTGGATCCCTATAAATAATAGCTATCCGCTAATTATCACATTTGGATCAAACCAGGTGCAGCTAATAAAAAAAAGTAAATTGTTAGCTAGACCTCTAGATAGTAGCTACTATCGCACTAGTTTGACTAAACCAGATAATAGCAGCTAATAGTTATCTTAGGCCCTGTTTGGATTCACTATCTCCTAATAGTTAGTTGGTTAATTAAGAGCATCTTGTTGGGTAACTAAATTAGGGGTACCCAAAACCAACGATTAAGAGGAGTAAACCCTCCAAGGAATCTGTGCCCTGAAAACCTCCTAAGAGAGACCGGGCTAAGGCTCCACCTACATAAATACACCGATCTGGACCACGCGCGTATACGGACGGGGCACCCTCGACCGCGTTCCGACTCGTACGAGGCTCGCTCGACGGGAAGCCTCGACCCCGGAAATTCTCCGACTCGCACGACCCAGGGTCGACCCCCCATCACCCACTCACCGACAAAGCATTTAATGCAACCACTTCCACCAACGTGGCCACAGCGCCACCGGCGTGGGAGCGGCATCCGCGTCCAATCTCACTTTTTACTGTCCATCCCGGGATGGGCAACGAAAGGCAGTCACTATTTCCGCCATGACTAGCACTGTTCGACCGTCATATCCCGAGACTTCTGGGGCTCGGCCTTATCCATTTCCCGTCGACCCCCTCAGCCACGTTCCGACCCAGCCTCGACCGCCATCAGTCGAACAAGGAGACCACGACCCATACATCGACCACAGGGAGTCGCACGTCCACTACAGCACCCCGGATGTCCTGTCGTCCCGTCGTCAACATCACTATGACGCCCCAGGGATGTCCTACACGCACCGGGGCACGTCGCCATAGCAACACCGACAGTGCTCGCTCCGCCTTCTCTTCCAAGGGAGCCTCCTAGGGTTTGTTGTAAGCCTTATCCTCCCCTTGAGTCTATAAAAGGAGAGGGCAAGGAGCTCTCCAGGGGGACGACAGACAACGAAGGACAAAAAAACAAGACAGGCATCTCCCACACTCCTGAGATCAACATCTCAAGCAACATTTCATTGTACTCTTTCTTTGAGACTTGGGACCGGCTCCCTCTCTCATGGCTTGTAACCCCTACACAAGCACTTAGGTGCAAGGAAATATAATACACTCCTTCTCCCGCTGGACGTAGGGCCTTCTTTTGCCCGAACTAGAATAAACCCCCGTGTATTCTCTTTGCATCACCATCTGGAGTAGGGAACACGCAGCACAAATTTACTCGTCGGCTTAGGGCCCTCCCAGGTCCAAACACCGACAGTTGGCGCGCCAGGTAGGGGTCCGCTGCGTGTCAACATCGCTTTCCTGCCATTTCTCCGGATGGCTGACTCCGAACATCCGCTTCCTCTCGCTACGGTAATCTGGTTTGGGAGTTTAGAGTTCATGTCTCTTAGCTACGGCTATGACATGGTCCTCCTCCCGCCCAGACACCCAACTGACCGTGACTACGAGCTCTCCCAGCGCGGGAGAGCGCTGCGCCGGTATCACCGTTCCCGCCGGGCTCAAACAGCCAGGCGACGGCATACCTAGCGTAGCCATCATCGTCATCCCAAGGAAGGCGATACAACGCTCCGTTTCGGCGCTCCTCAGCCAGACACCCACGCAGCGTCTCTCGTTAAGAACCTACGTGGGATGAGCCTGGCTGTGGATGAGACGCCGGCGGGGCATCCCGTCATCCCACCATCCGCTGCGGCCCCTTCGGTCGGATCAAGAGCAGTCTCTCCGACGGTAGGGTCAATGCCGCCACGGACGTTCTCTTATGGGCTGAACACAGTTGCCCAGCAGTACGCTTCCTCCGTAAGCACTAGCATGCACATCTACGGGGAATTCCTTGGGCACCATCTATGTTCTGCCCTCGACCTCGTAGCATCCACGCCAGCTTCCGAGTACCAGGACTCTGCGGAGAGCCCTGGTACGAAGCACCGCGCAATCACTTCTAGTCGCTACGACCCTAGAAATCGACGACCTCACATGCACCCATCGTATTACTATTTTGGCGTCCCGAACTCCGACTCTACCGATGACAGCTACGTTCCGACCCGCGAATGCTTCCATATCGATGGGGCTATCACGTCGGATTTAGAAGCCGAGGCGGTCGTTGGAGGGAGGAACGCCACGCCACCTCACGTTGAGCCCCCTGGCGTACGGGACGAAGCCCAATTTCTTGGTGTGGACCAAGGAGCACAACTTGAGCAGATCCAGGAATTACAAGCCATGCTCAACGAGGAACGAAGCAAACCCTCGAGCGGGAGCGCGCGGCGCACGCATGTGGCGGAGGAGCTCGAGAGAGAGGTCGCGACGTCAATCATCGCATCATCGAGGATTGGGCGGGCGAACCCCCAGTCTTCAACTGGGCCAGCCAGAATGTCATCGCCGTCGCCATGCTTCTCTGCAATATGCCCGAGCCATCTACCCTCGAGGCCTATCGGGCCCGCGCTGAGATTTGAGGCCTCCTCGAGGCTGCGACCATGCAGCAGGCTGAGAGTTCAGCCTCAAGGCACCGTGGGTTTGCATCAGAGCAGCCTGCGGAGCCCTCCCGACAGGAGAAAGAGGCCTCGGTTCATCCCGAGCCCGCACCATAAGGGGACAAAGTGGCCTCTGTCCGTGACCGCGTCGTTGACAATTGCGAGCCCTGAGATGCCCGTGACGACATCAACGAGCATCGCAGGCGTAGAAGCGATGACGGTGCGTCTCGAGGCTACCACGCGCACAGGGGCGGATGTTATGATAGCTTAGAAGATCGCAATCCATCTCCCGAGCCGTCGGGCCCTCGAAGGACCCAGCTTCCGATCCGGTTTCGCCCCCCGACAACTCTCACCAAGTATAATGGCGAGACCAAATCCGAACTTTAGCTCGCTGATTTCCGCTTGGCTTTTCAGTTGGGTGGGGCCACCGACGACCACATCATCATCCGACAGCTTCCCCTATTCCTATCGGACACCGCTCGAGCGTGGCTCGAGGACCTCCCGCCTGGACAGATCCACAACTGGAACGACCTTGTGAGAGTATTCAAAGGGAACTTCAAGGGGACCTAGATGCGCCCAGGGAACTCTTGGGACCTTAGGAGTTGTAAACAGAAGTCGGACGAGTCCCTCCATGACTATATCCGGCGTTTCTCTAAACAATGCACCGAGCTTCTCAATATCACCGACTCCGACGTCATCATGACTTTTCTCTCTGGAACCACCTGCAAAGAGCTGGTCCGAGAGTTGGGCCGCAACACCCTCATCACTGCCAATGAATTAATGGATATCGTCACCAACTACGCCGCCGGCGAGGAGGCGGTCGGTGCCATCTTTGGTGGTGATCAGGATAAAGGGAAGCGCAAGGACGAGGAACCTGAGGGATCCAATCAAGGCACCAAAAGGAGCAACAGGAAGAAGAAGAAAAATCAGCGGGGCAAGCGCGAAGCCGTGGCTGACGTCCTTGTCGCCACCGCTGACCGCAAGAAGCCTCGAGGACCCCCTAGCGGGGGCATTTTTGACAAAATGCTCAAGGAACCGTGTCCCTACCACAAGGGACCTACGAACCACAACCTCGAGGACTGCCACATGCTGCGGAGATACTTTGAAAGCTTAGGCATCAAGAAAGACGACAAGAAGGAGGATCCCAAGGAGAAGGATGACGACAAGGACGAGGGGTTTCCCGAGATCCATGACTGCTTCATGATATACGGGGGATCCTCGACGCGTCTCTTGGCGTGCCAGTGCAAGCAGAAGCGTAGAGAGGTCTTCTCCGTGCAGCTGGCGACCCCCCTCTTCCTTGATTGGTCTGAGATGGCCATCACTTTCGATCATGACGACCATCCGGACTACGTCCCCAATCCTGGAGTCTACCCGCTCGTCATCGATCCCATCATCACCAACACGCGCCTCACTAAAGTGCTCATGGACGGTGGTAGCAGCCTTAACATTATCTACGCCTAGACCCTCGACCTTCTAGAAATCAAGAGGACGCACCTTTGACCCAGTGAGGCTTCCATGGAGTTATGCCAGGGAAACGAGCAGAGCCTATCGAGCGGATCGACCTGCCCATCTGTTTCGGTACCCCCTCCAACTTCAGGAAGGAGACCCTCACTTTCGAGGTGGTTGGGTTCTACGGGACCTACCACGCCATTCTTGGGCGCCCCTGCTATGCCAAATTCATGGTGGTTCCCAACTACACCTACCTTAAGCTCAAAATATCGAGCCCCAAGGGTGTCATCACCATCGGGCCCTCCTATGAACACGCCTACGAGTGCGACGTAGAGTGCGTCGAGCACGGAGAAGCTATTTTGGAGTCGGCAACCTTGGCGGCGGACCTCGACGGTTTGGCCAAGGAGATCCCCGACCCCAAACGCCATGCCAACAATTTCGAGCCCGCGGAAGACGTCAAGCTCGTACCCCTCGACCCTGCCAACCCGGACGGAAGGGCGTTGAAAGTCAGCGCCACCCTCGATCCCAAATAGGAAGCAGTGCTCATCGACTTTCTCCGCGCAAATGTCGACATATTCACGTGGAGTCCCTCGGATATGCCGGGCATGCCCAGAGAAGTCGTCGAGCATGCCTTGGAGATCCGAGCCAGCTCCAAGCCGGTGAAACAACGCTTGTGCCGCTTCGACAAGGAGAAGCGCAAGGTCATCGGTGAGAAGATCCACAAGCTTTTGGAGGCCAGATTCATCAAAGAGGTTCATCATCCCGAGTGGTTAGCTAATCCTGTATTAGTTAAGAAAAAGAGTGGAAAATAGAGGATGTGTGTAGACTATACTAGTTTAAATAAAGCATGTCCAAAAGTCTCTTTTCCTTTACCATGCATTGATCAAATCGTTGATTCCACTGCGGGATGTGAGACTCTATCGTTCCTAGATGCGTATTCCGGCTACCACCAGATTAAAATGAAGGAGTCTGACTAGCTTGTGACTTCATTCATCACCCCGTTCGGCATGTATTGTTACGTTACTATGCCCTTCGGTCTACGGAACGCAGGGGCTACGTACCAACGATGCATGCAACACGTTTTTAGGGAACACATCGGGCCAACCATCGAGGCTTATGTCGATGACATCGTGGTCAAAACCAAGAAGGTCAGCAACTTGGTTGACGATCTCGATGTCGCGTTCAAATGCCTTAAGGCAAAGAACATCAAGCTTAACCCTGAGAAGTGCGTCTTCGGCGTTCCTCGAGGCATGCTCTAAGGGTTCATCATACCGCGACCCGGCATCATTGTCGCCTCTGTCATCGCTCTCCTCCTCTGAGGCCGTCTCAGAGGGGACTCCTCTTCAGGGAGACCCTCGAGCCGTTGTTGGCGACGACGTCTTAGTAGCGCCTCGCTCTCATGAATCTTCCTAGCACACCACGTTTTCGCGGTGTCCTTCTCCTTCTTCTCCTGGGCCACGGAAAGACGCCTCACCTCTCGAGCGGCGTGGTCCTCCAGGACCAGTGGTGGCGAGTCTTTGACCATGGACAGATCCTGCACGAGAAACTCGACAAGTTTAGATCTACGAGACTGAAAGGTCTTGATGGCTAGAGGGGCTGAATAGCCTTTTAAAATTTTCTACAAAGACAAGCTAAACAAGTTTACCAATATAACAAATAGTGAGATGCGAGTTTTGCTTAGCCTACAGGGTGTTTGCAAGCCACCTAACCAATTCACAATTCTAGTATTTGCACTTAACCGCACAAGTCAAACCAAGAAGGTAACTACAACTACAACTACAACTAGCAAGCTACACAAAGGAGCTACTAAAGCAAAGCTAACTAGCTAGCAAAGATAACTAAGAAAGTAATGCGGAGTTGAGTTAGGAGGGTTTCACCGAGGGACGAAGTATTGAGCCAACCAATATGATCAACAATAAATACCAAGACAACCGAACAACGGGATCAATCAATTACAATATGAAAGTGATGACACGAAGATTTATCTCGAGGTTCACGTGCTTGCTGGCACGCTAGTCCCCGTTGTGTCCCTCTTCACCACGTGGTTCAGTGGCTAATCGATCTCACACCGAGCCTCTCAAAAGGCGCCACAAGAACCTACCAAATGGCAAAAGATTATAATGACACGAGCAAATTACTAACTTTGCCTTTGGCGCTTCACCGAGGTAGGCACAAACCCCTCACAATCACCGGAGGTGGCCAAAAACAATCACCAACTCTTGCCAACGCCTCCAAGCTGCTCCAAGCCATCTAGATGGCGGCAACCACCAAGAGAAACAAGAATTCCGCAGCAAATCAACCACCAAGTGCTAACTAGATGCAATCTCACAATGCAAATGCACTTGGATCACTCAATCTCACTTCGAATAGGCAAAGAAGCAAGAGAGATGAGTGGGAGGGGAGTTGCTTAGCTCAAAGTGCTCACAAGTATGTCAAATGTTCAAGAGAATACGAGAGAGAGAGAGAGCTTTGAGCCGGCCAACGAGTATTTATAGACGTACCCCTTCGAATATAGCCGTTAGTCACTTAAAAACGCTGCAGTCGCGCTGACCGAACGCGCTGGTCACACTGACCGGGCGCGTTGGTCACACTGATCGGACGCGCCGATCACATAACGGCTATGCTGCGAAGCACCGACCGGACGCGCCCCACAAAATGACCGGACGTGCGAAGCTTGACCAGACGCGCTGGTCCCATAACGGACCGGACACGCTGGTCTAGCCAGAGTAGCGCACAACGAAACAGCGACCGGACGCGCTGCAGAACTGACCGGACGTCACAGTGCCAGCGTCCGGTTGGAGTCTAGTAAGGTCCCTGAACGACCGGACGCGTCCGGTCGACAGTGACCGAACGCGCCACCGCGTCCGATCAAAAACAGAAACACGCGCAGACGCTGAACACTGACCGGACGCGTCCGGTCAAACAGAGACCGCGTCCGGTCTAGCGTCTGGTCACCTCTGTGACCTCCGTTCGCCTCCATTTCTTTTCTGACTTCCGACGTAGTGTAAAATAGTCATTTCAACTCCTCGAAAACACCTGAATCCCGCCAAGCTCATCGGGAGTGAGAGAGGACCCCAAACCCTCTCTACCGCTTAAACTCCACCGCCTTCGCAAACGTGCTAACACCACCAAGTGATCTCGTCATGTGTGAGTGTGTTAGCATTTTTACAATTATTTTTTGAGGCGATATTAGTTCTATCCAAATGCATATGATTATGAAATGCACATCTAGAGGCACTTAGGAGTTCAATAGCCGTGTCATTCCCCTCTTTATAGTATGACTATCTATCCTATAATATAACCACACCCACTAGGTGTCTTGGTTACTAAAACACAACCCTTAAGCAAAAACCTTTGCCTTGATCACATAGGGTTGCGTCCAAATCCAAGTGTGGCCATCATGATCACCATGTCCATCTTGCCACCAACCTTAGAATATACTAATCCTCATATGCTACATACAACTTAGGCATAGGATTAGTACTTAAGCATTGTCACTAATTACCAACAACAAACATATAACTTTCAGAGACCCAGGAAAGAAGGGGAGCCTAGCACTGGGAGAGCAACGCTTACTAGGGGCTCGAATCCTTGAGAGGGCTGCATCGGGACCCTGTCGATGTCCTCCTGCTTGAAGCTACCCACCATCCACCGCGCGCGCCGGGCAACCTCGTCGAGGGGGAGGGTCTCGTGCGACATCCGACTCCCCTCCAACGAAATGCCCGATGTCATCTCATTGATCCGAAGCCGGCACTGCATCAACGGCAGCACTCTCCGATGGTGGAACGCGGTGGCCACCATCCTCGTGGTCAGTTCACACTGACGGAGCCTCCTCAGCGCGTCGAGGAGCGACTGCAGCTTCGGCTTGTCTTCCTCGACGACGTCGTATGACCAGTTGTCCCTGCGCGACATCAGGACCCGGCCGGAGAACTTAGGCAGGCGGTCGTCATCATTGCGCAGATAAAACCACCCGTCGTGCTATCCGCTATTCGATGAGATGAGCTGCGCCGGGATGTAGAGCTCGCCTCGACCTACCCGCACTTGAAGGGTGAAGCTACCGGCGTGCATCGCCCGCCGCACTCCCCTCTCGCCCGCTTTCTTGGCGAAGTGCTCCGCCTTGAAGAGGTGCAGCCACAGCTTCCAATGGGGCTCCATCCCTAAGTGCCCCTCGCAGACTGCCGCAAAGATGGCGGCCTACGAAATGGAGTTGGGGGCGAGGTGATGGAGCTCCACCCCATAGTAATGCAGGAGCACCCGCATAAACCGGCTCGGCGGCATCCCGAGCCCCCTCTCGTGGAAGACGATGAAGCTCACCACGTAGCCCTCTGGGGGAGCCGGCTCCCGGTGGCTGGTCGGCGGCACCCTCCACTCTGGGTGGCCCCGACTCGCCCTCGATCGCAAGAGGCCGTCGCGAACCAACTCCTCCAACTTCCTCTCTGTTACCGAAGAACGGACCCACACATCCGCGGGGAGAACTTGGCTCTTTCCCGCCATCAGCGTTGAGGTCAGGTGACGGTGGCGACGGGGGAAGGGACGACAGCGGCGGCAGAGAGCGGTTGATGAGGGAGAAGGGAAGAAAGGGCAATCGCAAAAGACTGGTGAGAGGCGTGCAGAACCCTGGGCTCTGTACTTATACCCTGGTAGAAGGCAAACAGACGCATCCGATGAAAAGGTAGGAACAGTTTCCGCATTCAATGCTCCTACCTAACCGCTCCCTCGAAACTCGTGTATAAGGGCATGTGTCAACCATTCGCTCGGTAACCGTCCGCCACGCCACCTACTACCGCGCCGTTCCCGCTCCCCTCCTAAAAAGACGTGCCCCCAACGGGCTGAAAGAGAGACCTATAGACAGATATTTCCAGGTAAATGAACAACGGGCTCCGAGCCCGCTATAAACCTCGAGGGATCGAAAGCTGGCCCTCGACCGGGGTTTGACAGCTGCCCTCGAGTAAACGGAGTAAGGGATGTCTGAGAGCGGACCCATACAAGGCCAGGGCTCGAGCCACTTTCTCGAGACGCCCTCAGGCATATTCGAGGCTAAAAGAGAGGTCGGCAATGGAATCCCCTCGGGGGGAGGCATCGAGCCCTCAGATCCTACCAAACGGAGCCGAGATCCATGCGACAACTCTTTGGCACCCTTGGAGAGTGCCTCCGCGGCCACCAGCCAACCCCTATCGAACGGGGCATGGGCTCCCACTCGAATTCTCCGCTAACAGCTTGCCAGGGGTCGTCGAAACTCGCCCGTCGAGGGTAGTACGACGTTCCCACCCCTCCTCCTTGCCCAAAGGATGTGTGAGGGTCGAACAATAAAGACGAGCAAAGCCATGGTCGGCCTAACGCGTGCAAAGATTCGGGGGCTTGCCCGCAACTGACCAACTCCGATGGAAGGAGACCAAACGCGCTTCAGGAACTAACCAAACAACGTCTCACGATACGACGTACTAAAGCCCTCGAAGGAGTCACACACTCCTCCGAGACCTCGAGGGCTACACCCGACGGGTGCGCTCGCACGCACCCACCGAAAAGCAACGACGTTACAACTCCAATTCATAACTCGTTCAAGCCTCTGTGAGAGTGGCCACACTCGCGCAAAGGCTCGGGGGCTACTGTCGGGTACCTAAATTAGGTGTACCCAAAACCAACGATTAAGAGGAGTAAAACCCCCCAAGGAATCCGTGCCCTAAAAACCTTCTAAGAGAGACCGGGCTAAGGCTCCACCTACATAAATACAGCGATCTGGGCCACGCGCGTATACGGACGGGGCGCCCTCGACCGCGTTCTGACTCGTACGAGGCTCGCTCGACAGGAAGCCTCGACCCCGGAAATTCTCTGACTCGCACGACCCAGGGTCGACCCGGTCGACCCCCATCACCCACTCACCGACAAAGCATTTAATGCAACCACTTCTACCAACATGGCCACAGCGCCACCGGCGTGGGAGCGGCATCCGCGTCCAATCTCACTTTTTACTGTCCATCCCGGGATGGGCAACAAAAGGCAGCCACTATTTTCGCCATGACTAGCACTGTCCGACCGTCATATCCCAGGACTTATGGGGCTCGGCCTTATCCATTTCCCGTCGACCCCCTCAGCCACGTTCCGACCCAGCCTCGACCGCCATTAGTCGAACAAGGAGACCACGACCCATACATCGACCACAGAGAGTTGCACGTCCACTACAGCACCCCAGATGTCCTGCCGTCCCGTCGTCAACATCACCACGACGCCCCAGGGATGGCCTACACGCACCGAGGCACGTCACCACAGCAACACCGACAGTGCTCGCTCCGCCTTCTCCTCCAAGGGACCTCCTAGGGTTTGTTGTAAGCCTTATCCTCCCCTTGAGTCTATAAAAGGGGAGGGCAAGGAGCTCTCCAGGGGACGACAGACAACGAAGGACAGAAAAATAAGACAGACATCTCCCACACTCCTAAGATCAACATCTCAAGCAATATTCCATTGTACTCTTTCTTTGAGACTTGGGACTGGCTCCCTCTCTCACGACTTGTAACCCCTACACAAGCACTTAGGTGTAAGGAAATACAATACACTCCTTCCCCCGCTGGACGTAGGGCCTTTTTTTTGCCCGAACCAGGATAAACCCCCGTGTATTCTCTTTGCATCACCATCCGGAGTAGGGAACACGCAGCACAAATTACTCGTCGGCTTAGGGCCCTCCCGGGTCCAAACACCGACACATCTCTAACCGTTCCTGAAAAATTAGGTTGTAAATCAATGAGTTTTAGACCTAGCTAAAAAAGTTGGGAGCTTATTTGTGAAGAGGATTTATGATTTAGAGTAAGAATTATATGGATTCAGTACCAGATTGAGGATATGCATGTGTGCAAGACTAACATACTAGGTTTTTTGTATCTTTTTTTTAGCCTGGACTCCTGAGGTACAGCTGTAGTATCTGAACATACGCACAAACACACACAGTCACCCCACCACACGCACACAACGCACACCCAGTGCTCATGCTAGACCTAGCAACTATACACACCACACGTCTTTCTGGAGATCGACAAAGTCCAACGGAGCTTCACAGGCGACGAGGCACGTCGCAGTATCCATTGTGTCTTCACGTGTATGTCCAGAACCTGCAAGATTATTTTTGGGGAATAAATCCCCAGGGTGGAAAATCACTGAGCCGAGCAGGGCTCGAACTCAGGACCGGTGGCCTCCACACCGGGAGAGCTCACCATCCGAGCAAAGGCTCGGTCCAGGTTTTTTTTGTATCTTATTGGAATAGAATTAGCTATAGACTGTAATAATTAGGAATAAACACTTACTGAAGGTGGCAATATATGTAAATTATCATGTTAATTATGTACTAAATCATATTACCGAAAATAGCATTCTTAAAAAGAAAAGGTTCGAATTCGGTAAAAAAAAGAGAAGGTTCGAGATGAATCCGAAGAATCCCACTAACACAGAAGTGTACAGTATATTTTACCCTATATTAGTCAATAACCAGCAGATCCTGGCTGTTTTCGTTCCAAAAGAAAAGGTCAAATATAGATGTTCCTATCAGTATATTGATCACCTACACCGCAGATCCACAGCAGAGTAATTAATATACCAGTGTGCATTACACATCTATTTAATCCCAGCTATCCGTACATGCAGGCTTCTAAGACTTTGCCTATGTTGATTACCTTATGCCTTTCTCTTACACTAATCTACTTTGTCGTCTCATCATTCTAGTATATACTATACGCTCCCTCATTCTTGAATGTAATGGATTTTCAGTTGTCCTTAGTTATATCATTCTAAGTATTGACCAAGATTAAAGAAAAGAACAATTCTATTTACAATTCGATGTAGTAAATAAATGTTAATATTTTTGTTTACAAATCTAGTCAGGACAGTTTAAATTAGGACAACTGAAAATCCGTAAGTATGATCATCTGTCATACATGTCCCCGCATAGACATGCATTTTCCTCCTATGTTGTGTTGATATGCTAGATCAAGCCACACAGTGATACCATAAAAAAATATCGATCCATGTTATGTTGTTGCTCACCGAGATTAGTATCTCCTGCTACGAAGCTATCTCTCTTATGTGTCTTTTTCACGAACCAATTCGATGTAGTATCAGTTCAACAACTTAATTCTACCTTATTACATGTCAACATAGTTTATTAATTGACTATAATACCATATTATAGATTACCAAGTAGAGGGTTTGTGTGCTTACTTTCGTAGGGGTGAATGTGCGTGCGTTGTTAATGTCCGAGTTATACTGTGTAATTTTTTTAAAAAAAAACAAGGACGTGGGGAAGAGGGGTGGATGGGTGGCAAAGCTAGCTTGAGGAAACCCTAGAGCTGAAGGCGATCAGGGTAGGATGTGTTTGAACTGAGCCCCATGTTTACCAAACCTGGATAGAGCTCAACAAAATTGGCCCCAATCGTAATGACTGAAAAAAAACAAGATAGACCATCTTTTTTTTTAGGAAAACAAGATAGACCATCTGGCTCTTCCTAGTGGAAAAATTACTGATATTACACATGGGTTAAATGGGCCAAGAGCTGCAACAACAACACCAGGCGAAAATTGTAGGAAACGCTACACCAAGAAGCTAGCCCGGCCCGCAAGGCCCAATATTAAGCTATTCCACTCACCAACTCGCATCATACCAACATGGGACGTGCAGCACGCACGCAGACAGGTGAACTTGACGGGTCTAGAGCGTGGACAAGGACAGGTCGAGGCTGATCCGCCTCCCCGACGACGCCGTCGCCGTCGGCGAGAGCCGGCCGACCTCGTCGCCGCTGCGGCTGCTTCTCGTGTCCAGCGCTAGGGACAGCGAGAGCGAGCAGCCGTCGTCGTCGTCTTCGGAACCCGCCGACGACGACCAGGGATCGCCGCCAGCTTGTTGGGCCACGGCGGCCTTGCTCGGCGGTGTCTCGAGGCCGCGTGGGAGGAGGCGGCTTGCCTCCGCGGAGCTGCGGTGGGTGAGAGCCGTGCCGGCCGTCTGCGTGCAAACCATCACTTCGTTAGCATCTGATAAGCTAACTATTTCTTTAATAATGAGGTAAATTAAATATTTATTCGAAATGTAATCAAAGTCAAATCGGTATTAAATATATGTATATTCTAATGCTACTAGAAAATAGTGGTTCAAGTTATGATTCGTTGTGCAAAACATAAGTACATATGCAAACCGAAGGGAGCATGTATTATTTGTCTTATTACTAGAAGACCCGTTTATATTAAGGGCATGTTTGATACCCTAAACTAAACTTTAGTCACCTAAACTTTGGACCCATAGATCAAACATGTGAACTAAAAGTGAACTAAACATTAGTTTTCATACCAACTAACCATTATTAGTTGATAAATATGAACTAAAGTGAACTAAAAGATATGATGGTCATGAGTCTATGCCTAGGAAATCTTTTCACTTTTAGTACACTTTTAGTCCATGTATCCAAACATATATACCGGACTAAAAGCGCTTCAACTGAATTTTACTAGGTCAACTAAACTTTAGACCTAGGTGATCAAATAGAGCCTAAAGTATCTCGTATAATCTACAGTACCTTGTTTGGGTGGGATTCTGGAGTAGTATTGTGCACAAAAGGAAAAGGCAATAGGCCTGAGTTCCAGTCCGGTCACTTCGGTACTTTTTGCCTTTTTGTGCGACTGGAATCTGTTGAGGAGACAGTCCAACATCCCCCTAGCCCACACGAACGCACGAGGGGAGAGAGAGAGAGAGCGAGACTGTGCAAGCGAAAGGAATAGAGAGCATGCAGTTTTGTGCTAGGCCACACTGACCCAGACGCGAGGACAAGAACCAGCGAGCGCTGCTGAAAAGAGAGAGGAGAATGCGATGCGATGCGATCCGTCGCGCCCACGCGCCACCGGCCACGCCTATGCAGAGGCGGAACAGACGGACAGGGGCGGCTGCATGCACTAGTAGTGCGCTGGGACGATCCATCCATGCGCTTTGTCCCCCCTGAACACTCGCTTTCTCGATCATTTCTCAGCTGAGACGGGTCCCGGCCGGTCCATCCTCGGCTCGCCCTCGCCGACGGAGCATGCATGCATGCTGATGCTGTGCAGGGCAGGGCATACCTCGAAAGGGTGGTCGCGGCCGCAGCAGGGAGGAGGAGGCGGCCCCGGCGCCACCACGAAGCCCAAGAATGTGAAGCGCTGCTTGCTGCTGCTGGGAGGAGCTGGCGCGGCGTGTTCGCCGCCGTCTGCACCGGGCCGCGCCAAGTGCTGCTTTATTCCCGGCCCCCCGCCGGGCTCCACCATCTCCGCATGACGAGACGGAGGAGGAGCGCCGGCAGCGGCAGCCACGCCCATGGCCGCTTGCATCATGCGCATGTAGTTGTCGTAGCCACCTGCTGCTGCGGCTGCGAGCGCGCAGCACAGGCCGCCGCTCGGTGACCCGTCGCTCTCACATATTCCTGGGCCTGGGCCTCCTCGCAGCAGCACCCTCTTGGGCCTCGCGCTCCCATCGATCTCCTCTCGCTCACGCCTCGTCTCCGCCCTGTTGTTTGCATTTGGTTAGTTCACATCGTGGCGCCTGCCGTACGTGTGGGAAAGAAAAGTTACTGGTAAACCAAGAAAGAAGTTGGCACACGCTCCAATCCCTGGACATTAGTTTGAAGCCAAGTTTCCATCACCAATACACAATTAATACTCCAAGTTTTGGCCATTGTTTCATGTCAGTGTACGATTTTGGAGACCATGCATACAGAAGCTTACTCATCCATCTTTATGTACATTTTCAAGGTTGTGAAGGTGGGTATAGTAACCTAACCAGTCAACATTAGCATATCCCTACAGTGCATTTCTTGAAGAAAAAAAAAACTTGATGAACACTCTGTGTAAAACAAGATCATCTGGGAATATAATGGAACCGATGCTCTTGGCTTTTTACAGCATCTGATAGCTAGGTACGACTTTGGCCACTGTTTTGTATTAATATATATTTATATAATGTCTAATAAAAGTATTTTTCGAGGCAAATCTACACACATATGACCTTCCCCACACTAAAATATTTTAAGCTATCGATGACCAAAGTTTTATAAGCATGATCACTTCTTGGTCAAAGCCTTGGCCGGTATTTGTACTAGTTACTAACTAAACAAGATCCACAATGCATGCACCTACAGCGTACATATTGACTACGAGTAGTACTAAATTATAACATATACAAAACGGAGTAACCAACCAAGCTGGCATTTGTAGACAAACATTCCACAAGATCTTCCTTGGTATACATAAAAAAAAGTAGTGGTACTAAGGACATGTTTGGTTAGGTGTTAAAGTTTAACAAACACTGTAACACTTTTGTTTTATTTGACAAAATTTTTCCAATTTTAGACTAATTAGGTTTAATAGATTCATCTCGTAAATTACTCCTAATATGTGACGACATGCATGTAATTTATTTACATTTAGTACTTTATGCATTTGTCGCAACATTGATGTGATGGGAGTTAAACTTTAACACGTGAAAACCAAACAGGGCCTAATTAACTATAAATCTATAACACGCAATGCAAACATCATGTCTCTTAGACTGTCCAATGTCTCTCTTGTCAAAAAACAAATTATTTCAATATACTGTCATTATTCCACTGGCATGCAGGAAGGACTAATATTCCATTCCGTTGGCCACTATGCAACGTTACCTCAGGCAAACAAATGAAAAAAAAAGAGAATGGGCAAAGCCAAAGGCTGGTCGTCTATAGAGAATCGTTTTGTCATTATTCACGACGCGAATGGCTGGCTGGCTCCATCCTGACGTGACTGATGAGCATACTGTAAGCAGAATAGGAAATGAGTAAAAAATAAAAGGCAGTGACCTTTTCAGTTGGCGTTGGAACAGCGTCGCCTCCTTTCTAGGCTTTGGCGAGTGGCAGATGCAGCAGGGGGCATCGCACTCATGATCGCACTGCGGCTGCGGCTGCATATTGGTGCAGAGTTCCATATGCATGCCTCCTCCGTATACGTGCTCTTGATCCTGCATCCGGTGCATCTGCATCGTCCCTGATCACAGGATCGGCAAAAGAATAGGAAGAATGGCCGAGGTTAGCTTAGGTTTTGTTCCCTGCGGGCTCTGAACTGATGGAATACTGCAGCTGTATGTACATGCATGCATCATGCATGGAGGATAAAGCATATCACTACTCCCTTCTGAGTAGCATTGGATGTTGCCAAAGCAAACACACACGCGCGCACACACACACACAAAAGAAGATGGCTGTCGAGAATCGTGCCATCCATGCACACATGCATGCATGATGCATGAATTGCTGGAAAGATCAGTTTTTCCTCTCTCATGACTACAATCCCCTGAAAAAACAATTTCCCTTCAGAACATTGACACAACAGCCTAGCTAGTACAGCCTTTTTACATGACTAGTAAATGATCAAGAAATGTTTTTTGGTCTTAATCACTTCTGAGTCTGGTTAATTAGACTGTCATTATTAACTGATGCACATTCACTCATCACTTCATGGATTTATCCTCGATTTGTTTGGCGAGAAAGGCTGAACCCGTTAGCTATTTTCAGTGTCTCTCTACAGTACGTACTGGAGGACCCAACAAGCTACAGGAGGGAAAAGAAAGGATACATGCTTTCTTTTCAGTTTTCCTAACGTTTCTGGGAACAAAAAAGGGCTGTGCCTGAACTACTTAGGGGTATGTACCTTGCATTCCAAGATCATTTCTCATGTTCCTGTACATCTGCTTCGACATTCAGAAGAGGAAAAAAACATATTCAGTCAGTAGTAGATAGGAGAAGGAAATGAAGAACAGAATCCAAGACCCTGAGAGAACTCCAGCTATTGAACCAACCTGCAGGTGGCTTTTGACATGAGATATGGTGAGTCCTCCCACTCCCATCAGCTGCAGAACTCGCTTCGGCGTAGCCTCTGCGACCACAGCATGCAGGTTCAGATCATGAGAAACGCATCCAGTGCAAACCGGAGAAAGAGAGCGAGGAAACTATATAGGAGCAAGATAGAAGATGATCAGGCAAGCAGGAGAGGAACATGCAAGCACATACTGTCCTGGCCGCCGAGCTTGTGAATGGCGTGGATGAAGCAGTGGTGCAGATCGGGCGTCCATCTCAGGCGAGGCACCTTGGACCTGTTGTACTGCCTCACGCCCCCGCTCCTCTCCCTGCCGACCACCGTCGTCCTCACCATGGTCATCTCCTAGTCTCAGCTCCAAGCTACAACACGAAGAACCAGCTGCCAAGCACTGGCAGCCGGCAGCTTATATATTTGGTTGGATGTCCAGCCACTTCACATGCACGTTTATGCACATGCTGAGTGACCATCCATCAGGCAGGCTAGCAAGTTCATAAGTATACTCCTAGCACTTTTACTAGTTCTCAGTGGCAGTGCAAGTGCAACACCTCTCGACACTTTTGCCACTAGAGAGAGGAAGGAGAGGAGGGGACAGAGTAGAGAGGTGAGAAGTGTTAAATTTTGATGTGGCCAGAGTGCAGGGGGGAGAGAGATAGAGACTCTGGCTGTGTTTAGTTGCTTCAAACTTTCAAAAATTTTACAAGATTTCCCGTCACATCAAATGTTTAGACGCATGTATGAAATATTAAATATAGATAAAAAAATAAATAATTTCATAGTTAGGTGTAAAATCACGAGACAAATCTTTCGAACTAAAGTAGTCCATGATATTTTTCAGCCTTTTCATAACACAGCCACTGAGTGCAGTGCAGCGGCGGGCAAGGGCAATGCAAGAGACAAACGGTCGGAGACAAATGGGGTGTTTCAGATGCGGTCAGAGCATATGCCTGCTGTAGGAGGGGATAATTATGAGATTGGGGCAGAGCTGTTGACCCGAGCGGAGATGAAGACAGACAGCAGCAGAGCATGCCAAGCTTCCCGCCAGGATGGCCCTCTGACATGCACCTGGCTTGTCCTCCTCCTCGCCCATCCCCATCCTCCTCCTCAGGCCTCAGCTTGCGCTGCAACTGCATGCCTTGCTACCTGTAGACAGACACCAACAACTTGAATTTATTCATTCATTCAGCCTGTGTTTAGATCCGAAATATTTGGGGTAATATTTCTGTAGCATTTTCGTTGTTATTTGACAAAATTTATCTAACCATGAATTAATTATGCTCAAAAGATTCATCTCGACCTTTACAGACAAACTGTACAATTAGTTATTTTTTTACCTACATTTAATGCTCCATGCATGCGTCCAAAGATTCGATGTGATGGGTGGCAGAGGAAATATTTTGGGAAGTGAACGGGGCCTCACCTCAGTGTGCACTGTTCTTGCTTGCTTCTTCCATCAGCTTCAGCAATCGTCAAGCGTGCTTAGCATTTTTGCTAACCGTTCAGCTCCAGCAACTGAAAGTGATAAACCATGCATGATGACACCTGACTGCAACATGCATGCAGGCAAACGGCTTACAGCTTACTACTGATGAAGGAAATCAATCAATGGTAGTGAGCTAGCTTTGCATTGCGTAAATACAGGAGTGGAGTATCAACAGGAAACAAAGCATGTGTCCAACCAAAACAGCCAAGAAAAGCTCAATCTTGTCATGCACACCGGCCGGCCGTCTCATGCATGCATGCACGCACATGTTTACCTGTGAAAATCCTACTGCATCTCACTGAAGAATAAAATAAAGGTGATTTGTAGGCGCCTGTTTAGTTCGTGGCTTCAAGGATTTGGCCTTTGAATTTAGATCCAAAAGGGAGAATCAGCCTCTATCATGCAAATAAAAGCTGATCGCAGATTTCTCCTTTTGCCTCGGGAGTGCCAAAAGGCTATGAGCCATGCATAATTAAAGATGTTCTCTTGAAGCAAAATTGTCACATCATGGATGTTAGTAGTATCAAGTATCAAGAACATCACGATGATGATGATGATGGCGATTAGGAGCTACTACTAGTAGCGACTAATATCGCCTTAACCCCTGACCCTGAGGATTGCACTGCACGCACAGATGTACACACGGACTGAATTTCTCTTTCAGATGGCTCTCGATTCTCTGACCGAATCCAGGATTCCAGGGTACTTAAAAGCTTAGTGAACATATATATATTAACCCCCAAGATCAGAATGGCAGAAGGCATGCAGATCATTATGCATGCATGCAGATCCAAGGAGAAGAGTCCGATCCATCGAGCCCGTAGGTTTTCAGATGGAATTTATTTTTCTGATCACATCGTGGCAGGACGCATCATTGAGAAGTAGAATATACTCCCTCATTCCTAAAAGGATTGCCATCATAGATTTGGACTAAGTCAAAGCCCTTGTTTAGTTCCCAATTCCAACCCTAAATTTTACTATGCAAAAAGAAGATTCTTCGTCACATCAAAATGTCGGCAAATGCATAGAGTACTAAATATAGATGAAATCAAAAACTAATAGCACAGTTTTGTTGTACTTTACGAGACGAACATTTTGAGTCTAATTAATCAATTTTTAGACATTTTTTTGCACTAAAAAACAAAACGCGCTACAGTGTTCCGACCGGAACACTGTAGTGTGCAGTGCCGATTCGGCGTTCCCAAGTCGGGAACTAAACACGGCCAAAGGATTAATGACACACAGGAACAATCAGAGGATTAAAAGGCAGGAACCTCTCAAATGAACCCTTGAAGCTGAAGATGATCGAGAGGTCCACTACGTGCACGCGTTTGTATGCTGCATGCGCGTACGTACGACATGCGGGCGCGGGCGGCCCGTCGATCCGACAGGCAAGATAGATACCGAGCTGATCTTTTTGCTGCTCTAGCTGCACATCCATGGCATGCGCCGGTCAAATCCCAGCCGCATTTGCCACACCTCAGCGGCGGCAGCACGCAACCCCACCGTACGTTCAAGTCGATCAATCCTATAGATCCTCTCTCTTTCTATCCTTCTGTCGTCGTCCCCCGACCAGCATATTCTTCAGTCTCGGTTAAAATGTTGATCAAATTTTGTTACAATATGCACGCTTAAATTCCTGGAATGCTTATTCAATGAGCTATAGGATTATTGGTCTTCGTCAGTATAGCACAAGGGAGAGGTATGCAGGGTTACCTCTCTAAAAACCCCCTACTATACGCAATGCAAATTGGCATGCACAATCTCACCCTAAGTTGGTTGAGATAAAAATTGAATCAGGCACGTATTCCTTTTTTATACGATGGAAGACTTTATTAACAACTAAGGACAATATATCAAGTTGATACGTAGTATCTACCTAACAAAAAAAAGCAAACAATCAATAAAACAAAATAGATCAAACACACTCCAATAGCTATCAATTCATAGGGTAGACCACGACCCATGTGTCTGGAGGAAAAGTCCACGGTCACCTGCACCAATTGTCGGGGTGAGCGGGGGTGGGCGGGGCGCTTAGTTTCACAACTAAAACCTATAAATCTGACTTCTCGAGGATGGACACTACCAAGTATAGAGTCAATGGAAGATGCAAAGATAAGCAAATGGACCAACAAGTAGCTGCACCCCCTAGCAACACTAGTGGTTTCACATCTTTGGCTAACCATGTTCACCAACTACCGAGCATATGTAATACACATTGTGTTAGTCCAAAAGCGAATGAGTTGTGCTCCAAACTGCTCGTGCAACTCGGAATTGTCTCATCTTTGTGACATAAGGAGCATGTCGTACATATTTAATAGTTGTGCTTAACTAAATTATCTTTGGGCAAAACAACTCCCCTACATAGGTACTACAGAAAACCTAAGTTTTAGTAGGGATTTTAGTTCCAGTGGGGTGCACATGATTGGGTCATGGCTTGATAATGTGATTTCACTAAGAATTGATCATTTGGGTGTGATTTCAATGAAACACATCATGCTGTTCTGCCAATGTGGCAATAAATTATTCTAGGCTATTAACTTCTGACCAATGAGATCTTTGTGCCATGAGGCTACTAACTTCTGACCAATGAGATGTCTGTGCCATAAAAAACGAGATCCAACCTAGGAGGAACTAGGTGTTTTTTCATTAAGAAGAGAAATAGATACACAAAATCAGTCTAAGAGAGGACTTGAACCTAGGTGGTTTTGTGCATGACCACAACTCCCAAGCTCCCACCAAACGACTTGAGCTAAGGCTCACATCCTTTTGTGCCATGGAACGTTTGGAGGGAAGGAACCGAGGAGATTTAAAATGGTGATGAATTTAGGTCTTGCTATGTAGTAATGGAAAGGGTATTGATCCTACAGTGTAGCATTACTCAACTACTTCTCCCAGAACCTCATCTGAGATCCATCTTTAATAATAAAGGATCTAAAGGTAATAAACTCATGCTTCACGCTCATAAGACTGGACAAAAATGTAAGTTATATGGTTTTAATTTAACTTGTAGTAAGTTTAGATACTATCATACTATATTTATTACGTAGTAACTGTTGCCAAATATCATCCTACGTGAGAAACTTCAAGAGCCATTTACTCAAAAGGGTGATGTTCAGATCATGAATCCCTAGACCTTCTTCTTGATCTTTTGATTGGCACAGGATGTTCCACTTTGCAAGGCAATATTTTTACATCACCCTGCCAAAAGACACGTACAGTACCGAAAGCGTTGACAAGACGTGGATGCACGCACGCACGCAGCACGGACATGCAGGTGCAGGGCATGCGTAAAGGATCATGCATATGCAGGGGTGCTGGGCTTGTCAAGGCTGGGACTGGGAGGGCATGATGAGCCGTATGATCCGCTTGTTTTCGCCTTGTATGCAATGATGTGTCTGCCGGTCTCCTGGGCACTTGAGCTACTAGCTGCATGTGCTGCTCCCCTCCGGCCCGCCCTTCCCAGTCTCTTGCTGTTCCTGCTGTGTGCGTGTGTATGCGTCCGTGCCGCTGCCGACCTTCACCTCTGCCGCTGTGCTCATGCTGGCCTGCCCTGCACTGGGCACTGGACCAGGAGCAGCAGATCGATCGGCATGCATGCCGATTAACGGGCGCCGTTGCAGTGCAGTAGGCACTAGCATCACTCCGCGTGGCGCGTGTACCGTCGCAACCCGTGGCGAATCTAGCTGACAACATCCTTGAATCATCGGAATCAACTTCATTACATGATATATGATTTTTCTTAACATTGACATTAGTTTACTATAGAATTTACAAATTTGGTCGAGGTCGACGGACCCAAATGAACACCTCTTGATCCGCCTCTAGTCGCAATGCAAAGGCCACTACTGATGTGGACATAAATATACACCTATTTTTTTTCTCGAATACGCAAAAGATTTAGACATCTTTATAATTAATGTTGAAATGTTTGATACAAACAACGCGCTTCCCCTTCCACGACATCCGAGTGCTCGCCGACCGGCATCTCCACCGTGCCTGAGCGTGATTGCTCGCCTTCCTCCATCTCCATCGTGCCACAAGCCCACCACGGCCTTCTCCAGCGCGCGGACGACCTTCTCCACCGGAGCGATGACAGCTCGCGCTAGATCCGTCGCGGTCTTCTCCACTGGACCTGTCGCGGCCTTCTTCATCGGAGCAGCGAGCTCTACACCAGTGAACTCCACACGCCGACGAGCCTTCATACCCAAGCAGCAAGGAAATGTTACGTCAAGTGCATGTTGCAAACATATGTCTCAGATGTTTCATATATTTTAGAGGTGTGTTGCAAGTGTTTGTATCGGTGTTGCAAAAGTAGATAGAGATGTTGCAAAAGTATATCAGGATATTGCACGTGTTACACTGGCTATGCACGTATGTTTCGAGTTTATGTTCCAAATGTTTCATCTGTATCAGACGTGTGTTGCAAGTGCTTTCATCTGGATATTACAAAAGTAGATCTGAATGTTGCATATACGTACATGTTGCAAGCATATGTTTCAAGTGTTTTATACGTCTATTACAAGTGTTATATTGAATATGTTTGCAACGGTTTTCAAGTGTTTTTCATATGTTCTTGCAAGTGTTTTAGACACATGTTTAAGTGTTTCACCTGCCTTCTGGATATTTCAACAGTAGATCGAGCGTTGCACATGAGATGCGCGTGACATGGGAAGCGGCTAGCGGCTCGGACGACGTCCGGGGCGGTACGAGCCCACTGCTGGGGCGCTCTAGCAAGTCCCAATCTCAAATAATTTTTAGTAACTAACTGTTGTGTGCACGACATCTAAATACTTCCATACTAGTCTCACAATCGACTTGCTAGTTATTACTAGGGTACCTTATTTTTCATGTACGGTACATGCGTATAGCAGTGACCAAACGGATGAAGACTTGTAAAGCAGGCAATAATATCTGTTCCTCTTCTCTCGGTCAACCTCCGCTCCGCATGACTTTTCTTGCCTGAGCCATTTGAGGATAAAAGCAAGAACGGTGATCATTCGTCAAAGTGGGCGAATGTTTTCCTTGTCTCTGCCCCCAGTACAATCATAACGTTGACTGCCAGCCCTTTCTAGCATGGCCGTTGTACCGTCGCTGTCGTCGTTAGGAGACCAAGGATTATTGGAGGGTCAAAGTTAGTCAGTTGGATCCAAAAGCCGCAATAACAAATCGTGCATGTAAAGTTGCAGTAAAGCGAGATCGAAGAGAGCCATTTTGACGAACGGGAACAGACCGCGTGCACGAAGGAGAAGACGAAGCAAGACCATGCGTAGCACGGTAACAGCACTGGAGCGTCTACCAACGCAACGCAACGCAGCCCCAAATCTGGGCTGCCATGCCGTGGTCCGCGCCCCACGACCATGATTCTGTCTCCCCCGAACTCGTCCCACGGTGGGGACCTGCCCAACACTACCTCCGTCCGTCCCTCCCTGTCTAGTAGTATAGGAGCTCACTGCTCAGCAGGTGGGGAGGAGGAGGAGGACCCATGCATGTTTTCTCCGTGCCCATCACCATTCCTTCCCATCTCCCCCAGTGCATGCAGCAAAGCCCACGGTGCCGCTATGCATATATTGCTGCCTGCCTGGGTGCTTCTGCATCCTAGCGTACACAGGCCACCTGTAGCAGGGAAAAGCAGCCGCGTGCATGCATGCCATGCCAGCCACGCGCGGACCCCTGCACGGCCTGCCTCATCGGCACGGGCAGCGCCGTCGTCACTGCGGCCCGGCCGGCTCACCCACCGCCGTCCCGTTCGGCCTCTCGCCGCTGCTGTTCGGCCAGTCCACCAGCCAGCGGCCCAGCGCGCTGCCAGGATACAACGGGGATGCGACCAATGTGCACGACTGGGATGAATGAACAGGAGTACAGGACGGACGACAAAACTACCAAGGGATCCGATGTCAATTTCGGCACCCAGATTCGACACACTGTGGGTTGCACTGAACTGAATGTACCGTTTGAGGAGCATGAATCGGGTCCTGCCGGCCGCCGCTGGGTAACCCTGCTACAGAGCCACAAAGTCAGAGATGCTCTCAAGCACGGTCCCCTTGCATTACAGGCTTGCAGAGCCTAAGAACCATAGGTCAAACATGCTACACGCCGTATGGACCGTGGCCACATGTACACGCCGTATGCAGTCAGATCAAGGAGTACAATAAAATATAAACACTCCCAATTAATCGATTGCTTGGTAAAACGCAACCATAACAAACAAGGGGACTCAGGTCCAGACGCATGCTTATCGATGCACTAACACAACTGTACCACACAACGACAGCATGCCAGGCACAAATTGCTGCAATTACCATGCCACAGTTGTTGGTTTTAGGCAGCAACCCAACCAAACAGAGGTGAGTCAATCTACAACACGAATTGTATTCAAAACTTCAAGGCGTCGTTCGGTCATCGGTTACAGGACAAGAATGTTTCCTTATTCCATCATCAAATTGAAACTTGAAGATGCCCGTCAGGGGGGAGAGGGGGAAGGGAAGAAGACAACAGTTAACTTTATGCCAAATTCAAACACATGTTTGTTCACACAACAAACATCCGGGATCCTTGCACAGCACAATGCCTCTGCAATAACCAGGGACCTGCGCATCCAAAACAAATCCAGCTGGTTAATAGGACTGAATAATGAGTTTCCGGACAGGCACTGCTGCCATCAGGGAAACGAAGACATAGCAAAATTGTCCCACAGCCACAGGTAACATGGTATAACAGTGTTATGTTCCAACGCTGCTTCAGGCCAAAACAAATAATGGCATAGAATAACCAACCCGACCACATAATAGGATGATGAGAAGATTTTTATTCCCAGAATCATCTGACACGGCCCTATGGGCTAGGCATGGGAGACAAGCAAACCAAAGGGTCCATATCATCAAAGCCACGATGACTATGGTTCCAGTTTCCAAAATAATAACAAAGAAAGCATCTATGCCAACTCAAATTGCAGCTTAAAACCAAGAGTTTGACCTTCAGCTAAGATGCACATCAACACCATTATTCCTAACCCAGACTAGGGTGTGTGAACAGCCTAATGGAGTGTAACGGCTTCATCATACAGTGGCAGGTACCAAGAAAAATTGTACCTAACAAGTTTCAACACGGGTTGGGGGGGTGGTCGGTGTCATAACATAACTCTGAAGATGAATTTCGTAAAAAGCAAGTGTTGGGAGTCCCTCCAAGGTAGTATTAACAAAGCAAATACAAATGGACATTGACCAGCCAAAAGAGACTAGGTGTATGTGTACTATTGTCATTATTATTATGTCGTTTGTTTCATGTTGTCGGTTGTCACAGGCTGCAAGTGGAATTATCAGACAAGACTGCAGAAAAGCTAACAAGACATGGTTTACAGTGGGAAGGTTGTGACCATATGATCCAGATCAGACCCAAAAGATTCCTTAAATATCACATCCGATGTGTTTCAAATATCATGCATCAGATGCGCAAAGAGTAAAACTGCAGGCTGACAGCAGCTATTGGTCACACAAGCACAGTTCCTATTCCATGTCCCCTGGTTTCCACAACGATTGCTAATGTTAACCAGATCAGTTATTAACATCACGCTGAGTTTGTATCCAGCCATAAGCAACACAAGGAAAGCTAATATAGTAAAGAAATATAACCAATTAGGTGTTGCAGATGGAAATAAAAATTTACTGGCACTTATCCACTTAACAGGCCATATTATGCTTGTAACTGCAAACCCCATTGTAAAGTTCAACCAGTGGTTATCCTTTTCAGTGGAAATATTTGTGATCGGATACAATGCCCAAAAGTGTTCACACACAAAAAAAAAAGAAAGAAAGAAAGAAAAAAGAAGAAAAAAAAGAGAGGATACAATGCCCAAAAGGTTAAAAGTAAAACCTCAATTTCCACTACAAGGTTACCGTTTTCACTTCATTAAGGGGTTACCCATCCTACTACTAGAGGAACGACTGCAAGATAGTCAAGGCAAGCCCAATGGGCAACAGATGAACAGACCTGCCTGTAGCAGGCTAGCCCCCTAGGCCAATAAATTTACGTTGCTTACATAGGAACAGTGGATGCGGTAGCGGACCCAGGGTATACAACAACAACAACAACAACAACAACAACATAGCCTTTTGTCCCAAGTAAGTTGGGGTAGACTAGAGATGAAACCCCAAAGAGACGAGAAACAGGGAGACACATAAAGGGACATAAAGGGCACAAGACAAAAAGAGGTCACGGTTCAGACACGTTGATTGCCAATCTCCAAGCGCTCCTGTCCATAGCTAAATCCTTGGAGATATTCCACTCCTTAAGATCTCTCTTAACGGACTCGTCTCAAGTTAGTTTAGGTCGACCTCTACTGCTCTTTACATTATCGGCCCGCTTTAGAACTTCACTACGCACCGGCGCCTCAGGAGGCCTCCGTTGGACATGTCCAAACCATCTCAACCAATGTTGAATCCAGCAGAAGCCAGCAGAAATATCTCATTTAATATGGTATATATAATTTGAACCCAGCAGAAGCTGACCCCAAGCAAGGATCAGGCGAGCGGAGGGATGGTCTGCAGACAGAAGTTGAACCTTTTTAGTTTGGACCTTCAAAATCTACCTAGTACCAAGAAAAAAGAAGATTGCTGCCGACAAATGGTGTTCAGTATTTGACAACGCAATGCAAAACTAGCACGTCGTCTTTATTTTTAGTAAAAGCCAAGACACCACTGGCTGTGTGGTGTTAAGCAAAAATGTAATCTATCATGCGGGCCGTTTTGGGCCATCATATATATAATCTAATCAGGTGGGGATCCATCCCCCCCGTTGACCGTCAAAAAAAAATTAGGACAGGCCTAGGCCTACGTGGCTTTTTAGTTTGGACCTTCAAATCTACCTAGTACTAATAAGGTCTAAATTTTAGGGTAGGCCTAGGCCTACGTGGCCTAAGGATGGGTCCGCCCATGGGCCATGGCAGTATATTGTATTCAAGGATCAGTTTGGTATTGCATTTTCTTGTTATAAAATGAACTCATAAGAACCAGATTAAATTGAAAGAACAAGGGCTTATCGCAGAGAATTTAAGATCAAATGCTATAAAAGTACAAAAGGGTGCCTCAGTGATAGAATCAAGCTTCTGGCGTCCTCTGTGACAAAAGGGTGCCTCAGAAGCTAAAAGGTAAGTTCTATAGGACGGCGATTCGTCCGGCGATATTATACGGTGCTGAGTGTTGGCCTACAAAAAGGTGACATGTCCAGCAATTAAGTGTAGCAGAGATGCGTATGTTGCGTTGGTGTTGTGGGCACACAAGGAGGGATAGAGTCCGGAACGACGATATTCGGGATAGGGTTGGGGTGGCACCAATTGAGGAGAAATTGATTCAACATCGGTTGAGATGGTTTGGACATGTCCAACGGAGGCCTCCTGAGGCGCCGGTGCGTAGTGGAGTTCTAAAGCGGGCCGATAATGTAAAGAACGGTAGAGGTCGACCTAAACTAACTTGGGACGAGTCCGTTAAGAGAGATCTTAAGGAGTGGAATATCTCCAAGGATTTAGCTATGGACAGGAACGCTTGGAGATTGGCAATCAACGTGCCTGAACCGTGACCTCTTTTTGTCTTGTGCCCTTTATGTCCCTTTATGTGTCTCCATGTTTCTCGTCTCTTTTGGGTTTCATCTCTAGCCTACCCCAACTTGCTTGGGACAAAAGGCTATGTTGTTTTTGTTGTTGTTGTTGTTGTTGCTATAAAGTACAAGCAGCGTGTTGAAGAGTTCAACTCAAAGGGTCTGGAAAATCTCTAACAATGAAGCTAAAAGGAGTGCATTTGATTCTTCATGTGGCATCCCCCTGAAGACGAGTATATTACCCCCACCCACCAAATGACCTAACATTCTGGAAAGTATTGCAAAAGTGCTAAGTGGTGGTACCATAAAAAAATTGTGATATGAAATGGCAACTCCATTTCATTTAATCGTTATGACACCTCAGTACGTTATAAAATGAAACTTGGGCAAGTTCCTTCGAATTCAACATTGCTTGCAGCAACCTGTAGATATAGTTGAGAAATATTCTGCTTATTGGCATAGGTAAGCTATAACATGTTTACTGTACAGGTTTTGATTAAATTTCATGCTTCACTGCAATGAAGTGTTTTGAATGACATGCCTGCATAGCTAAACTAAATTGCTAATCTGTACATTGTCCGCTTTAATTGCACAAAGCTTCCGATATCAAAATTGGTTCAATAAACAAAAATCTAGGCCTTGCTAAACCACTGTTTCTTCCAGTGACTTGAGGAGCTACAAGCTAGAATAGAGTTCTAGTTCTAATATCACCAAACAGTAATCTAGAATCTGTAACCAATTTGAGGTGGTTTGGGGGCCCTAAAAATTCAGATCACAGGTCAGATATCATGAGGTTCCATTAAGCTTCCTACCAGCTACACTGATCTCTGAACATTTTAGCACTGTTGTGTACTCGTGATACATGAACATCACAACTCAAAATATAAAAACCTATGGACTATACAACAGCATAATGGTTGGAACTGCAGCTAGTACTGGGCAGCAAAAAAAATCTGGACTGGTATGAGACGTTAATGTATATCAGTGGCTTGATTTTCATGTTGCAAATTCTTAATATTCGCAGCGAGCTAGCATCATGCTCCCAGGAATCAAGAGTCACATTTCTGTGTTCACCCTACCTAAATTAGCTCTACAAGTGCTACTCGGCTACAGCAGCTCCTGAAAACCCTAGCCATTCAGTCAGGAGCTTAGTCTGGAATGTCTACAAATTAACTAATGTCCACGCCATAGCTGACGGATCACCCGCCCAATGTTGCTTCCCCTGACAAAAGGGCGCACGATTCGCCACTCACGCAATCGGAATCCCTAAGGACCCGAGACAATATGTTGCTTTCACATCCAAATCACGAACTCAGTCACAGCAGACGAGCTAAATCCCGGAGAAAAGAAATTCGAAACGGCGTGACGGAGTCGGAGCTCACCTAAATCAAACGGATCGGGTCGGGGCCGCATCAGGCGAGCTTTGCGGTGGCAGGGATGAGGCCAATGGAGGCGCCGCCCTTGACCTTGGCCTCCTGCGCCTCCCGGATCTTCTGCATCTTGAGCATCCGCTCCATGACGAGCTCGTACTCGCACTTCTCGTAGGCGTGGCGCTCGGGCTCGCACTTCCAGGGGAGGTAGAACTCGGCGACGCGGCACTTGTTGAGCGGGATGAGGAGGTGCGCGCACTGGTCGCGGTAGGCGAGCGGCACCCGGGCCTCCGCCATCTCCGCCTGCGTCGCGATCTGGGGCTTCGAGGAGCCGAGCTCCACGCCGGCCGCCGCCGCCGCCGCCTCCATCTGTCACTCTCTCTCGCCGGCGAGGTCGTCCCGTCGATGAATGGGTGAGGCGGGTTGATTGTGGCTTCTGGACAGGCGGGTGGTGACTGGATCTGGGGGGCTTTGGGTATGGGCTGACTTGGGGCCTGTGGTGGCATTTGGCCCTTGATTGTGTCCTGGACTGGAACGGCGGAGACGCATTTTGTTCCTGCCGGGCGTCTTTCCCGTTTTCATTTCTGATGTACGCATTATATTATTATTATTACAGAACAGTTTATATAAGAGAAAAAAATATCATGACTCACAATGCTAGCTTTTGATTGACGTAATTTAATAGCCAGGCTACCTTCCAATTGCCATTATTAGGTTAGTTAGGTTTTACGAGAGTTTCATAAGCATTAAACAAGTTGATGTGTTTCATGAGGATGAATCTTGTCTATACTATTTCTAATACATAGCAGTCTTGAAAATAGTGAGATGAAACCCTCCACTAAGACTGACCTTAGATGCTAAGAAATACTCCATCTATTTTAAATTATACAAGTTATTTTAGTTTTATTCTAAATCAAACAAGTCTAAGTGTCTAACCTTGATCGATCTTATATTAAAATATATAATATCTAATAAATCAGTGTTAGAATATATTTGATGGTATACCTAATAAAACTTTTTTTATGTTGTTGAGGATGATATATATTTTTTCTAAACTAAATCAAAATAAGAATATCTACGATAAAGCTAAAATGACTAACAAATTGAAACGGAGAGAGTATCATTTACTCTAACATCCTTTAGAACTTTAGGTCGAATACAAAAATCAACTACAAGTTGAAGCCACCCTTTTATTTACCTCGCCTGTTCCACTGACCGTGCTAAATTCATATGCTTGCAACCAAGCATGCGGATGCAAATAGATGAGGTTCGTTTTTTATGCCAGAAAGGCTTGAAATGCCCCTCGCTTTGAAGTTGAGGTCTTGAGGAGATTGTATTGGTTTAGACGACACTTGGCTTGCCACAAAGGCTTGAAACGCCCCTCCAGTGGTCACGACTCTGATTGAAAACAAAAAAAGTTGTCATCTTCTACTAACACGAGAAATTGTTTTTAACGCTCTGGTTTAGATTAGGCAAGGTTTAGGCCTTGAGGTAAGACGTGACAATAAGAAATGAACACAATAAATTAGCGATTCTCATGTGAAATAAAAAATTAAGAAAACGGACCTACTTGGCTTGCGACCAAAATTTACTTTGCCAAAGATTAGACATGCTAAAGCATGCTAAATATTAGAGATTGACAAGTTTTTATAGCAAACTAAATAATAGCCAAAATCATGATTGACAAATATTTGGTTTGGTATATTTT
The DNA here is from genome assembly GCA_038087645.1 of Saccharum hybrid cultivar R570. Lineage (NCBI taxonomy): Eukaryota > Viridiplantae > Streptophyta > Magnoliopsida > Poales > Poaceae > Saccharum > Saccharum hybrid cultivar. Next base: position 34,911,455 of record JAQSUU010000012.1, on the reverse strand, counting down.
GCATGTCAACATCAAGCTAGCAAATCAATACTTCCTCCGTAGGGTGTAACTACTTTTCTTTTTAGTCCGCGAATACATGGTGGCTGTTCACGTGCGCATGCAGCCCGGCCATCTCCTCGGCTCCCACGCTGCATGCAGCTGGCCGTTACTCACAACACATGTATGTCCCTCGAGCGAGGCTAGTACTCCTATACGAAGGCTCGCGGTTGATGCATGCACGCATGCGCGGCATCGGTCTTTGAGAAAATGGAGTTGCACCTGTATATTGGAAGCTCTCATGTAACCTAGGCCCCCTATTTGGAGTGCACGCGGGCAAAACCCTAGCTCGTACAGGCTGAGATGGACGGACGGATGGGCTGCCACGTCGACACGTCCGTGAAAGCTGCGGCCAAGCGAATAGGCAGGCCCTATGGAGAAGTGGAGGCGGCGGCGTCACCTTGAACCGTCTCCTAGCCCACAGCCCAATCTGGCCTTGCAAGATTTCGGCCCAATGTCGGCGGTTGAGGGTTCCCCAACGAAGTCAGCGCATAACGCTAACGCGAGACCAGGTCACGTCCGTGCATGGCCGAGGATCGTGTGGCTGTCGTGTGAGGCGGTTGCGTTGCATGGCATCGTGGCGTGGTCTAAGCCAAGCGATTTGGGACAATGCCATATTCAACTTGAAACAAAGGATACTTATTACTGCAACTCTAATCATGAGAGGAACGAATTGCTCGACCTTTGGACGGGGTGCGTTCAATTTTCATCAGTTCAAACACAATCCAATCCACATCGAGAATGAGAAGACATATACCTTGCAAAACTTTATTTTATTGAATTCATTCAAAGAACAATCTGCAACAAGAAGTCGCCGAAGTGTCCTACTGAGAACTGAAAATGCTAAGAACAACAACTACCACTACGGTGATGATGTTCAATGCAGATTTGCAGCCAAATTTAAACTGCAACTACCACTACGGTGATGATGTTCAATGCAGATTTGCAGCCAAAATTAAACTAATCAATGGGGGGGGGGGTAATGCGCCGTCATAAACATGAACACCGGCGTTCGTTAACATAATAACAATAACAAGACAATTAAATGCACCAAAATTAAACATGATGCCAGCACCTACTCAATCTACTACGTACGTAACAGATCAGATATAGACAGACGTCGTCGTCATCGTCAGGTCAGGTCAGGGGTCAGGAACACACACAACAGCAGCAGCAGCGCTGGCATGGCCGGCGTTGTCAAAAAGGGACAGCCGGCCATCGATCGCGCGCGCGGATGCAGGCGGCGGCCTTGCCGAGACCGGTCGACTCGACGCCGCCGTCGTCTCACTGGCCCTGCCGCAGCGACGCCACGAACCGGCCGAGGTCCCTGCGCACCACCGGGTTGGCCTTGAGGGCGTCGTCCTTGGCCACGGCGTCCACCAGCGTCCTCGGCACCAGGCACTTGCCCTCGGCGCCCAGCCGCTCCTGCACGCTGCCGCACACCAGCAGCGCGTGCATTCGCTCCTGAGCCATGGCCGACGGCATCTTCTCCTCCTGCATCTGCATGCATGCATGCACGCAGGCACAGGGATTCAGTTACACGAAACTGCGAGGCAGTGATGAGGTGACTTGAACACATTGGGACATGGATCGACATTGAGAAATGCAATGCAATGCGTGCGCGGCGGTTGCCAGCCAGTTTTTACGCACCTCGCTTGAGCCGGCGGCGCGCATGAGGGCGAGCACGCCGACCTGCGCCTGCAGGAGCTTCACGTGGCGAGCGGCCTCCTCCAGCATCTCGGCGGTGTTGAGCTTGTGCGCCCCGGGGATGAGCCGCGCCAGCTCGGCCGTCTTCTCGCTGATCCGCTTCCGGCGCTGCCTCGCCGCCGACTTCTGCACGGACTGGCACGCGCCGCCGGCGGCCTTGTTGGCGTCCGCACCGCGCACGAACACGAGGGGCTCCGGAACCTGAGTCGGGACCGGGACCGGGACCGCGGGCTGGGGCGGCGGTTGCTGTTGCAGGACGTACTCGTCGCTCATCAGGGCCCCCGTCATCGCCGGCACCTGCTGGCTACCAGTGCCGATGCGCTGCCTCTTGCCGCAACGCCACCCGGCCCCAGTGGCGCCGTTGAGCGGGGCGAGGAAGGCGGCGGCGGCGTCGCTGGGCCGGGGGAGGCTGAGGAGGTCGTCGAGCGGGTCGTACACGAAGCCGAGCAGCGCGTCGGTGACCTCGGAGTGGTGGTCGTCGTCGTCCTGGAGGAAGCTCATGTCCGCGGCGTCCGGGGCGGGGAGGCGGTGGTGGCCGAACAGCGCGGCGGTTGTCGGGTGGAAGGTGAGCGCCATGGGTCGTGGCGGGCGGGGTGGTTGCTTTGCTCTCTCTGCCTGCCTGTGTCTCGCTGCTGCACGAATCAATGGCTCGGAGCTCAACTGCCCTGTCAATGCAAGACCGAGAGTCAAGGCGAGGAGGAAGAGGAGGCGGCGGGCTGGAGTGTAATAAACAGGCGCAAATAACCCCACCTTGTCTTGGATTCTCCGGGGCGGTTAAGCCTCTTCCACTTTCGTAGCTCCCGGACCCCACCTCGTCCTCAACTCGTGTACCCGCCACCACGTGTCGCCTCCTCCTCCCTTCTCTTCTCACGCGGACGCCGCGCGGCCTGCTGCAGTGTCTGTGTGTTCATTGCTTCAACCTTTACTTGTTGCCATGGGTCATGGCAGTACCAAGTTCGGTACACTACACCACGCTCCACGCTACACTGTCCATACCAGTAAAGCTTTCGTGCCATGGGACGTGTCACGTGTCGGTGTCCGTAAAAGCCTCGATGTACGTGTTTTGCTCCCGTTGTATTGGAAATTGAGGTTGGTTGGACCTGGACCGGATGTCCGAAAGAGCCCACCGATCCGTTGTAGCTGGGCTCCAGTGGAAACGTGTAAGGAATGCGTGTGAAGTGCCCCTGTGCCCGTGAAAGGAAACGAACGAAGCCCACACAGTTTTCGGCCTTCTGGATAGCCCGTCCCCTTTCGTCGGATAGCCCAGCAACACATTTTCCTGTCCGGAGGAAACGTGGAAACGGCCTGCCCACTGCCGGTACCGGCCTCTTTCTGCCTTCGCTCGTGCTCGTTCCACAAAGCAGGAGCTGCCTGCGTCGCGTTCCTCGTGTCACGGCGACCTCTCCTCAGTTGGCGGGGCCACAGCCCACAAACCTGACGGCGACGTGCGAATTGCGATGCGACGGCCACGGTCGATGATGCTGCGCTCGCTCGCTCGTCCTGCGTACGATTTGCATGGAAACAGGGGCGGAGACCGGACCAGAGACTGCCGCCGGTCCAGTCCAGAGACTCCTACTGTTCGTACAGCGGGCCGGGGCAAGTTGCTGACTGCTGACCGGTGCTTCAGTTTTGCTTCCAGATCCACGCTGTCAAGTACTGTGGCAGGCTGGCTAGAGAAACCGATGCGTAGCATCCACTGCTGTCCGTGTCCCCCGATGCTTTGCTGCTGAACAAAAACAACACACAGATGTATCCTATCCTATCCGTCTGAACGTCACTGAACACCCCTGGTCTGGTCACCGTCTGAACACCATGGACCACTCCGCCGTGACCGTGCGTTTACATTGGCCGAGCGTCCACAGTTACGCACACATGGGCCCCGGCCCGCCACCATCCCGGTCCCGGGTCCCGGCCAGTATGAATGTGCAAGGCCATATGCTGGAGCCGGTCGAAGGACGAACGCTAGCTAATCTTTGGCCATTTGCTCTTACTAACTAGTAATTAATAATATCCGGGACGTACGAGGACTAACCGAACGCGAACCAACGAGCTGCCCTTTGGCAGCTACAGCCGGCCATGTGATTCCTCCGGCTGCCAGCGGAATCTCCGGCCCGTGCGTCGCAACAAAAGCCCGCGCAGCCGCAGCATCGCCCGCGCGTCGTCCTGGATGGGAAACGGCCTCGCGTTCGCGTACCTGCTGCCGCCGTCGCTGTCCCTGTCCGCCCGCGCGGCTCACTCCACCGGATTTGATCGAGGACCGCGCTGTGTGCCGTGTCCTTGGATCGTCTCCGTCGACCGGTGGTACTTGAGCTCGTCACCGGTTGGCGAGCAGACGGTAACTGGCGCTGTCATGGTGTCATCTCTGTGCTGTGCATACGAGAGCTTAGTAAGTACACCGTCCAGAGATGGGGTTTATATTACACGGGGTTTTGCATTGTGTGAGCTCATGTAGGTTTGACGTCTTGTGCGTGAAGCCGTGAACCATATGGTTTTTTTTTTGGATAATGATGAAACCAGAAACCATTATGGTTAGGCAGCGGATAGCGGCGTAGCTGATAGACTGCTGTCGCGCGCCACAGCAGGGTGCGTCGACATGGCCGGATACTCCGAAGACTGCCATGTCACGTAAAATGAAATGAAACTTGAATGAAACGCTTATTTTTAATGAAAAGTTTCATTCCATAGTTTCATATATATTTAATTCTATGACTCACAGAGAGTTGATAACTGTGCCAAGAGAGTTTTATCTATCTTCTATACTATAATGCACCAATCAAAATTACGCTTGGTCTACCCAGTAATTCGTCCCCAACAGAGATGGGCTTTCCTACATCTACCCTACCGTGCACCCAAAAAGTCCCCTTCTTTTACAAATAAATGGCTCAGATCTATTCTCAAGAAACAACGCCATCATCCGTTGGACAAAATTGATTTGGTGGTGAAGCCAGGCTTCATCACACCCCCACGCACGCGTCATCCCGTGCAACCTCTTGCGTGATCGCCATGACGGAATTCCACTCCAACCGCAACACAGGTTCCGCGACGGAGCTCCCTGCCCTCCACGCCGACGACTCCGCGACTGCCCAGACTTCTACTCCAACCACAACACAGGATCCGCGACGGAGCTCCCCGCCCTCCGCGCCGACGACTCCACGACCGCCCTCCGCGTTGGACCTCGACCTCTACCTCCGACGCCACGGACAAGCACGCTGTCCAGGCCGACGACGTGGATCCTGCCCATCGCCAGATCCTCCGGCTTCGCCGCGACGGTCAGGCCCGCTGCACGGGATTCAGGCGGAGACCATCCGTCAGGCTGCCGTGTGTTGTTGCTTTTTGATCGCGGATCAGTTTCCAGCCTTGCGATCTGCTATTCAATTCGTTTGTTCGGTGCTCACTGATGCCAGCGCAACTGCAACTGTGCAGGTGAATATTTTATGATCCAATCTTGATCACTACTGATCACTACTACTGTTGCTCGTTCGTTGGTCATTGGTTCCCCTGCAGGCAATGGTCTGGTGACGCAATCATAACTAGGGCCTTGTTTAGATACACTCTAAAAGTTGAAATTTTTTCACTCTCTCTTCATCACATCAATCTTTGGACCCATGCATGAAGTAGTAAATGTAGGTAAAAAAAATAATTAATTATACAGTTTAGTTGAAAATCACGAGATGAATCTTTTGAGCCTACGCCTTGTTTAGTTTGCCTCAAAGTTCCAAGTTTTTTCACTCTCTCTCCATCACATCAATTTTTAACCGCTTGCATGGAGTATTAAATGTAGATAAAAAAATAACTAATTACACAGTTTAGTTGGAAATCACGAGATGAATCTTTTGAGTCTAGTTGGTCCATGATTGGACAATATTTATCAAATAAAACGAAAGTGGTACTATTCATTGGGTTGAAATTTTTTTCAATCTAAACAAGGGCCTAGTTGATTCATGATTGGACAATATTTGCCAAATAAGACGAAAGTGGTACTATTCATCGGCTTGAAAATTTTTCAGCATCTAAACGTGGCCTAGCTCGCATAAGAGCTAAAGGTAACGATATCATGGGCTTGTTTAGTTCCCAATTTCTATCTCAAATTCCACTATGCAAAAAGAAGATTCTCATCACATCAAAATGCAGGCACATGCATGTAGTACTAAATGTAGATAAAATTAAAAACTAATTATACAGTTTTGTTGTACTTTGCGAGACGAACATTTTCAGCCTAATTAGTCAAAGTTTGGACAATTTTTACCAAATACAAATGAAATGCTACAGTGCGTATTTATTGCGCACTGTTCTAACTCGGGTGCCCCGAATCCGGAACTAAACACGGGCCATGAAAATTCCTAGACCAAATATCGACATTGCAGGTATATTAAATTGCCTGTTGGTAAATTAAATTCCTAGAGCAATTGTGTGATTCAATCTGTTGGTAAATTAAATTGCCAATTCAATTAGATGCTTACTTGGTCAACTTTTGGCGTTATCAGAAAGCAGCTCGTGAAATAATTACGGGAGATCCAGGCAAAGGCCGCGGAGCACCAAGAATTTTCCGGTAACCTGGGGCTCACGCCCGCTCTCCTGTATCATAAATTCTTCCCTTCTAATACAAAAATGCACACTCTCGTGCGTATTCGCTAAAAAAAATATTATTTATAAAGACGTCCTAAACTGGTGATTAGCAGTGCGTATTTGTATATATATGTTTTCAGTCAATTTAATTCTGTACTGAATTTTAGTCGGTGAAGATAATTTTGTGTTTTTGAATTATGAGGATTTCTCACGAAATTTGGTCTCCAAAATTTGGTCTTCCAGTGCATGGCCCTCGCATGTGCATTGATGATGGTCGTGTTGTCAGTAACTTTGTTGGTCAGGTAAATATGTGCACCGCTGTTTATTCTACCTACAGAACTAAAGATATGATGATTGATCTTGTATAACTGAAATTAAGTATTCACGATTATGGTTGCAGGCACCGAGGAAGGAGCCCGACGAGAGTTTTCAATATGTTTATGATCTGGTAGGTCTCTGAATCCAACATATAACGATGGCCAAGAGACCGCGGACACCATTGCAAACCAGCAAGGTTAAGATGACGACGTCTGACAATTGGGAAATTTTTGGTGGCCGACTTCTACCTGCTTGATTCCTTCCCTTACTGACAAGGCTATATGGCCGTGTAGTTCTACTGAAATACCTTAGTTGGTGCTGTAATGCTTTTTTTTTATCCTGTATTTTTTCTCGGTTGGGAATGTTACTGAAATACCTTGGTTGGTTGTTAATGAAATACCTTCGTTGTGAATGTAAAACTGAAATATGCGAGACATGTCTTTATTATGACTTGTTATGCATGGGCATTTTCCATGCAAAATATGCGGCTACAAATAATTCAATGTGACTTAAACTCTCGGAAAATGTCGTTGATTGGTTGTTCTAAAGTGCACCCCTAAAATAAAACTGTGGCGTTAGCACGGGCACCATACTAGTCCCTATAAAACACAATTCTTCTATCTTTTCATTAAAACGTTGCCATGTCATTAAAAGTGCATACATGGTAGGCTATTAAATACAAATAAAACTCTAGTGAAACCTCCACTGAGACTAACCTTAGTTAGCTGTTGCTAATAAATAGGAGTACTATATTAATTAATCGATAGATTAATCGGCGCAGACGTACTGAGCGCACATGACACGAGACATCGCGTCAGGGTTATTAATAACTTATTAAGCATATATGTATGTCCCGGGTAGCGTGTGAACGGACGATCCACATGCATGTGCTCGATCGCTCACTTGTAGCTAGACACTGACACGCATCTCTCTAGCTCGGGGTCTTGGCGAGCCGAGCTCATCATCGAGGGAACAAGAGCAAGCCCAATAAGCTTGTCTTATAGCCGATCCATATCATGTGTAGACTATTTTCATAGACATGTCATACAATAATGAAAGCTCTTCGCAAATTCTAAAAATATGTTTTAATCATGTGGGACCCGCAACTAACCCGCCCTCTCTCTCTCCCGTTGTTCTCATCCGCAAGCTGATTTCAAGAATTGAGATCAGCAGGGACCACACAAACATCTTGGAACCTGTGAATAACCTGTCGACGTCGCCCACCTCCTTCTTTCTCTTGTTTTCTCTCTCTTCCACCTAAGGCTTTATTGAGTTGTCTCACCTATTAGCCAAGCTGACATGGTTTATTGTACGTGCTTTTTGTCAAGTGTCGTCGCCGGCCGGCGGAGTCGTCAGCATCGGCAATGGCATGTTCCCCGCCGGAACAGCCGGTGTGCGAGGGCCCGCGTGAGATGCGAGCTGGCAATGCCAATCGTCATGTACACGTACGCATCCACTCTCCTGCCCATGCTGACCAGGCGCTTTGCTGCAAAGGTTTACAGTTTGCTACTGTTGTGACGAACGCAGATTCGAGCACCATCGCGCGGCCATGCCTTGCCTGCCCGTCAAATATCGACATGCTCATTGAAGCCGTACTACTTCCGAGCTGGTCCGCCACCTTGGAGCCTCTTTGAAGAGCACTCGCCCTGTTCGTTTGGACTTATCAGCAGAATCAGCAGCCATCCAGCAGTGTTTTTCTCTCACAACAAACCAGCGAACAGTGCTTTCAGCACAATAAACCAGCGAAACGAACAGGCCGAATCGGTGAGACGAGCCGTACAATGATAGCAATTCGATTATTTTACACGGGAGGTAGGAACCATCTTTTTTCTTTCAGATTGCAATAATAATGCTATTATTACGACATAACGTTGCAACGGAATCGCAAAGGCAGGAGCAATTTGCTTTTCCCAGTTGATAAATATAATCATAACTAGCTCTATGATCGATTGATCGTTGGTCAGTACTTCCTCGTACCACAAATGCGAATCCATTCAAATATTCACATGTTCTCTAGATTCCAAGTAATGTAATTTTCTTAGAAAGGTGGTACAAACCTCGTCTTGTCGGTCATCATGGTTTTAGATATTGGTAACCAAGTTATAATATTTTTGACAAGAATCATCCAATAGTAAACTTATAAAGTAGGAGTACTTTATTTTGGAACGGATAAAAGCTAGTAGGACCATCCGCAGCTATGGATATCAAATCAACTTTATTTTGGTATCAACAAAGGAGAAGCGGCATCACCCATAAATAATGGGTCATCGCTGATATCACTTTAACCACTAATACCAACGAGGCATCACCGAGTCACTAATCAGATCATTGCTATGAATTTCATGTGAAGCTCACCGTGAATTTTCACCAATAAACTTCCCGCGTTTCTAAGGGCACACAAAGAAAGTTGTTCAACAACTATTCAAATAAAGAAGACCTCACCTACTTACTAAAATCAAGTCAAACTAATTATGAATGTATACAGTAGTATAAGGTGGCACAAGCAATAATGAAATGCTTGGGAAATTGCAAGATGTTTACAAATGAAATACCATAGTCGAAATTTATTGAGACATTTCAATTGAAATTACACTCCACTTGTCAAGTCACTCAACTTCTAAACAAAGCACAGGCATCGCACTAGAAAGTCAACGAGCTTAGAAATGAAGCACAAGCACCATGATGGTCCTATAATATTTTTTTTATAAAATTATACACTATTTTTAGATGTTGGCGATTGAAATCTAAAGTTTTGATAAACAAGAATCCTAATAGGTAATCTTATATCGCAAGCTAACATAACAATAATCCACAAACAAGAGTGGAGTGGTAGAGGGAGGAGGGCTCAAGCCCCCTACCAGCCGCAAGTAGGGGGCAAGGATCGTAGCCAAGAGGCGTCTCCCGAGTCGCGATGCGCCCTAACTCTATCGCAGAAAAGCCCACCAAGCTCACAAACTCCTCAATCTCCTCCTCAATCCTGGCGCCAAGAATCCGTGCCTCACCGACCTGTGCGTCTCCTCCTGTGTCGCCGCCCCCGGCAACCCGTGCCTCTCCAGTGTCGCCCGGGGTCCGCCCTAGCCGGGTGACGGCCCCAAGCACCTGGAGGTCGACACCAACCGCCTCATCTAGACAGGTGGCTGTGTCTTCTTATCCGTGGCACCAGCGGACGAATATTGCGCCCCATTTTATCACAATGATGACCAAGACAAGCCCACCGACAACAATTACTATCCCAATTCCAACCTCCTCCATTTTAATAGATAACTGTAAATCTAGACATTGTTAATTATTGTAAAAATGATATTGGGGGTAGGAAGTCAGCATCAGCATAGACCTATGAACCAACAGGTAATATGGATTTTGGAAGGGGGCTTAAGCCCCATGGTTGAGACATGGCACTATGAGAGAGAGAGAGAGAGAGGTTGAACATGTTGAAGGCACTTCTGCCTAGTCTTGTGTGTTAAAAGTAAATCGCAAATCATAAGTGACCACCAAAAGCCAAAAACACAAGTGGACGAGACATCAGGAAGTCATCAATAATTACTCTGAATTTTAAGTGAAGCCCGTGGCAAAACCCCTCTAAAGTTGTGTTTTAAAGGGCACGCAAGAAAGCAGTCCAATAAGTGTTCAAATAACGAAGACATGAACTACTCTCTCTATTCCAAATTATAAGTCATTCCAACTCTTTTGAAGAGTCAAATCATCTTAAGTTTGGCCAAATTTATAGAAGAAATTACAAAGACTTATGACATCAAATAGGCATTACCATGAAAATATAATTAACGAAGGATCAATGATACACATCATAAATATTATCTTTTTATTATATAAATTTAGTTAAACTTGAGATGTCTAGACTTTCTGAGAAAGATGGAATGACCACAATATTGAGTCAAAACATTTCACAATCCAAAGACTTAGCATAAGGAAGTTTTGAAGCAAGATCGCAATGCGCGAGAAAGAGTTAGCATAAGGTAGTTTTCAACCAAGATCGCAATGCGCGAGAAATTGCAAGCAATGTGGAGACGAAGATACTCACGATGCCGAGAGAAAACCGTAAAGACAACTCATAGGTGACCGGACGGACATTTCCGTGCAAACTGCACCGGTTGAAAGTCGCCAGAGAATTCCAAACGCAGCACACGCACCCCTAATCCTAAATCCTAATCACCCTTTACGAAACCAGGCCGTCGATCTCGTTCTCACGATGCTCACCAGTCACGCCCAAGCTGATCGATCTTTCAGCAAAGGCCAAAAGCTGACCGACCCAACAGAGACTTGGACTCGGGACCGATCGACGTCAGCGGCGGCGAGGGAGGGTCGCGTCAGCCATTCAGTTGAGCCCCCGTGTAAATTGCCCGGACCGCGGGGACTGACTGATGAATGATGACCGGGGAGGCACGAGGCAGGCAGGGCTCACCGGAGCACGGGCACGGGCGTGCTAGCCTGCCTGCTAGGGTCGTTGGTCGTTGCGGCTGGCTTCGACCCGACCACTTGTCTGGTCTCTGGAGGTGCAGGGTCCGAAAGCTCCGTGCAATTCAAGGCAGGCTTGAGGTTTCTGGTCACAAGGGCGCCAGTGAGCACCCGCTGCTGCAAGGAAATAATGGGGCAATTTGTAGCTTGTTTATTTACCATTATTATCGAAGCAAAGGGATAGTACGCGTCATGACAGACTGATACCCTGCTGCTCAGTTAGTTGTTGGATTCAGTCTGACTCTTTGGGTGTGTTTAGATGTGTAAAAAGGTGTAAAAAGGTGTAAAAAAAATACTGTAGCACGTTTTGGCTTTATTTGGCAAATAGTGTCCAAACGTTGACTAATTAGGTTCAAAACGTTCGTCTCGCAAAGTAGAACCAAGTTGTACAATTAGTTTTTTATTTCATCTACATTTAGTACTCCATGCATATATTACAAGTTTGATGTGACGGGGAATTTTTTTTCTGCACAGTGTTTTTTTAACTAAACACAGCCTTTGCAAAAAAATAAAATAAATCCGTGTCAAGTTGCAGCAGATCCCATGCATGGTGATGTCCAGGGGATCTTTAGTTCGATTACTACGCGTCATTACAGTGATAGCTGATGGTCAGGCGAATGTTACCTCGCTATTTACTCTAGGCCTTGTTCAGATGCATTCCAAAAGTTAGATTTTTTTCACTCTCTTTCCATCACATCAATCTTTGGACCTATGCATGAAGTAGTAAATATAGGTAAAAAAAATAACTAATTACATAGTTTAGTTGGAAATCATGAGATGAATCTTTTGAGCCTAGTTGGTCCACGATTGGACAATATTTGCCAAATAAGACGAAAACGGTACTATTCATCAGGTTGAAAAGATTTGCAATCTAAACGTGATTCTAGTCTAGCAAGTACATCTTCATCAGCTTTGCAGCAAGTCTCGGCTCGGATGGTCAATATCTAGTTCTAGTGCGTTGCAGTTGCAAGTCCAGTCGTCAGCCAGAGGAGCCCAGGAGAACAACTGAACGAAGGTGACTTTCTATATATGCAGTGCAAGCAGAGTTGGGCCTTGTTTAGATTTCAGAATTCACTTCCAAATTTTACTATGCAAAAAGAAGATTCCCCGTCACATCAAAATATCGGCACATATATGGAATACTAAATGCAGATGAAATCGTAAACTAATTGTACAGTTTTGTTGTACTTTGCGAGACGAACATTTAGAGCCTAATTAATCAATTTTTGAACATTTTTTTGCACTAAAAACAAAGTGCTACAGTACTCGGGGTGACACTGTACCGAATTGACCACCCCCGAGTTGGTCATCTAAACAAGGCCTTGGGCGAAATTGGTTGCCAAGTTCCAGAGTTGACTCGGTCTCCTGCTTCGCCTCTTTTAGCACTTGCATTGTAAGGTACCCCAGCCCTTTTTAAGAGAAACACTAGCATCAACATACTTACATGCAGCTTCCGTTGCACGAATAAAGAGCGTTTGTTGGACAGGAGGAAACTATAGCTAGGGTGGTTTATTTGGCCATGCTTGTCGAGCTAAATCAGATCAGACCAGCACCCTCATCAGCCAACAATAATATAGATATGTCGTCATGCTTTGGTCAAAGTGCTGTACAAAGTTTATGTAACGTGACTACTCAGATAAATTATTTTCATGTATAAATTAAATTATTTAATATAATTTAAAATGAATTGGTTCACGAATTGTTTGGAGGACATTTTTCATGATTCTTGAAACAGAAAAATACAAATTTATATTTATTATCGCTCATGCATGTATGTATACTTAATCTATGCTGTAGTATAGCATGTATGATTACTTTCACTACGTTGTTTATATATTAATAGTAGTGATAAAAGTGGGTAATCTCACAACATAACTACCAGGTTGGTGCACTTCTCCGAGTGTAGTAAAGAGCAACTTACCTACTGTGCAAGGACACACGGAAATAAGGCTGTATTTAATTCTCATTTAAAAAAAATCACCCCATCACATCGAATGTTTGGACACATGCATGGAGTACTAAATGTAGACGGAAAAAAAACTAATTGCGCAATTTGGTTGGAAACCACGAGACGAATCTTTTAAGCCTAATTAGTCCATGATTAGCCTTAAGTGCTACAGTACACACATGTGCTAATGACGACTTAATTAGGCTTAATAAATTCGTCTCACGGTTTTCAAGCGAGTTATGTAATTAGTTTTTTAATTAGTATCAAAAAACCCCTTCCGACATCCATAAAAACATTTGATGTGACACCCAAAAAATTTTCTTTCACCAGCTAAACAAGGCCTGGTTCCTCGGAGACAGTTAGTTAGGACTGGGCGTAAAGAGCAGTGTACCAACTCTTCTTAAATGCTAAAAGCTGCATAACTATTAAGTACTAGGAGATTCCCACTCACTCGGAGAACTCAAATATTCTGGTTGTGTTATAGGTGTAATTACAATTATTTGAACTTTCATTTAATATAATAAAATGTTGATATGATGGAATATTTTAGTTAATTTTGATAATGGCAGCAATGGGTACTGCTATGCAAATTTTAGGAATTATTTAGATTATCCATCATAATGGTAGAGTGGTTAATATAGATGTAAATTTAGGAGATTATTTTACATTATGCTTCGTAACGGTAGATGTGGATAATTTAGATAGGACTGGTTTATGTTATTTTTCATACTATCAGATGTAGATGTAATTTCTTCAAAAACACAATAGGTTTTATAGCTACTGTTATCACTTGTGATTAGAATATACTGAAGTTATGCCAAAACTTTTTTTTATTTTTATGAGAATCTCTCAGATTTATCTTTTTTTCTTACTCGTCTTGTGATTAACATGGATCTTCTGTTGGGGTTTATAAGTAGTGGTGATAAGATATCGCTTTGGAGAAAACTATCAAGATGGATCTAACAAAAGTAAGTACAAATTACTCCCAATTGTTTTAGTTGATTCAATATACTTTTTACTAAAATTTATGTTTTTTTTATTTCTCCAAGTACAAGTTGGAGATTTAAGCGATAGCAAACACCATAAGTTATGATAAAAAAGATATAATATGGTGAAAGCATCTAGGCCCCGGTGTTGGTTTCGGCAATTAATGACAACACATAATTACCATGACTAACGTGTGTTTTGCAGAAACGTTGGTAAGTTATGTCATGGAGATGATAACTGCTTTAGGCAAATATGGTATTCATGTCCCTTGATGGAAATCGTTTTGGTTTTCAAAGGATCAACGATAAGATTAAGGACGGTTAGTTCCGGATATCAAGGTGTTGAGATACATCTGGAATAGTCGTTAGGATCTTTGTTTCTTCCTTTGACCGTACTATGAAGAGGGGCATGAGCGAGTAGCTTGACCTAGGTGAGTCTTGTGTTTAGGTGTGGTGCACACTTGTCAAACTTAGCACTAGGTAGCTCGAGAAAAGCTCAGAGTTCAGTTAGAAGCAACTTGGTTCAAGTTGCATCGCGTTTAGAAGACGTTTGAGCCGTTTACCTATGACCGGACGCGGTCCTGGTCATGACCGGACGCGTCCGGTCAGTACTAAATCTTCACTGCGTTTTTTAGCTGACTGACCGGATGCGGTCCTTGAGAGGACCGGACGTGGTGGTCAGGCTGACACGTGTTCCAGAGGGTAAACAGCGTAATCGGACGCGACTGTGAAAATGATCGGCGCGTCCGGTCATGTTCCAGTAAGGTCCCGTGGAGACCTGACGCGTCCGGTCACCTATGATCGGACGCGGTCGTGCGTCCGGTCATATTCCAGTAAGGTCCCGTGGTGACCTGACGCGTCCGATCACCTATGATCGGACGCGGTGATGCGTCAGGTCAGTTTTCCAGAGAGCTCTTTCATGATCGGACGCGTCCGATCATCCTTGATCGGCGCGTCCGGTCATCTCAGACCGGCGCGTCCGGTCATCACAGATCGGCGCGTCTGGTCACTCAGCACAAGTTTTCGTTATTTGACCATTACAACTGACCAGCGCGTCCGGTCATATCGACAGGCGCGTTTGGTCAGTACGCGTCTGGCTGTTTCGAAAGGTAACAGTTGGATTTGTTTGAGGGGTCTATAAATACAACCCCTCCACCTCTTTTAGAGGTCTCTTGCTTATTTGTTTAGCTGAGAAACATCTTTGAAGTGCAAGGGAGTGCAAGAGCCCTAGTGAGGATAGTGATTTACGAATCAAAGTTTGAGAATCCTCTCTAGTGACAAGAGTCAAGCAAGTGTGCATCCATCTTCTCATTAGGCTTGTTGTGGTCAAGTGAGAGTTCTAGCTTGTTACTCTTGGTGATCGCCATCACCTAGACGGTTCAGTGGTGATTGGGAGTTTGGTGATCATCCGACGAGATTGTGGGTGACCCAACTCAAGTTGTGAGCGGTTTTGGGTGATTCGCCGTGACGGAGTGTCGAAGAATCAACCCGTAGAGAGCACTTGATCTTTGTACGGATCAAGGGGGAGCTACACCCTTGCGCGGGTGCTCCAACGAGGACTAGTGGGGAGTGGCGACTCTCCGATACCTCGGCAAAACATCGCTGTGTTCCTATCCCCTACTTTCAAGCATTTACTTTCTTGTATTACTTTCATTACTTGTTTACTTTCCTAGAATTGCCTTGCTAGACTAGGATTAGAACTTAGGGTGCAAAACTTTTATCGGTAGAATCACAAGGAACACAAGTAGGCACTAGGGGTGAAGTTTGGCTTGTAGGATTTAATTCTTGCAATTAATTTTTAGAGAAGCCCAATTCACCCCCCTCTTGGGTATCTTGATCCTTTCAATTGGTATTGGAGCCTTGTTGCTCTTAATTTAGGCTTTACCGCCTAGAGCAAGATGTCTAATGGGGAAGGACCACCTCTCACTTTTGAGGGAGACGATTTTCTATATTGGAAAATTCGTATGGAGGCGTACCTCGAAGCCATAGATGTTGGGTACCTTAGAGCCGCAACCGAAGGGCTTCCTCCCATAAGGGATCCCGCTAACCCAAGTGGTGACGAGGAGAAATACGACCGGTGGAATGTAAAAGCAAAAAATGCAATCTACCGGGCACTAGGCAAAGATATTTTCAATCATGTGCGAAATGCCAAAAACGCTCACGAATTGTGGAAAAATCTTTGTGCTCTCCATGAGGGAACTAAGAGTGAGTGTGAGGAACGCTATCATATTGCTTTAAAGAAAATCAATTCTTTTGAAATGCTTCCTAAAGAAAGTGCTAACGACATGTACACTCGTTTGAATATTCTTGTAGAAGATTTAAATGCTCTTGGACTCACTAAAATGAGTCAATCGGATGTTGCAAGGAGGATCTTAAGTGTTCTTTCCGTTGAGAAGTATGGACACATTGTCACCGTACTTCACCAAAGTGATCTCTCCACCGCAACACCAACTTAAGTATTGGGGAAGATCAACGTACATGAGATGTACATGCACATCACTCCGGAAGAGGGCTCATCATCTTCCAAGAAGAAAGACTTGGCATTCAAAGCTAGTCATAAAAAGAAAAAGAAGAAGGCCCAAGCCATGATTGTGCAAGAAAGCTCTAGTGAAAGTGACATTGATGATGAATCACTTGCACTCATGGTAAGGAAGACCACCAAGATGCTAAAGAAGCTCAACAAGAGTGGCATCAAGTTCGATGGCAAGAAGAAAAAATTCTTCACAAGTAGCAAAAGGAAGCCAATCTCCGAAATGGATTGCTTCAATTGTGGAGAACTTGGCCATCTAGCTCATCAATGCCCAAAGCCTCCAAAAGACAAGTACAAGAACAAGTACAAGGGCAAGAAAGATGATTCAAGTGATGAAGAAGATGACAAAAGAAAGAACAAGCCATACAAGAAGAAAGATGGCAAAAAAAGAGAATTCTACAAGAAGAAGAAGGGAGGCAAGGCCTATATTGTTGGTGATTGGCTCACCGACATTGAATCATCATGTGAGTCCTCCAGCGATGAAAGTGACAATGACAAAGAAAAGATCGCCGTACTTGTGATTGGGCCATCATCATCTTCACCAACATCTTCATCACCACCTTCACCGCCATCTTCACCATCATCTTCTACTACTCATCTATGCATTATGGCAAAGGGTGATCGAAAGGTACAAAATAGTGATAGTGATGATGATGATAGTGATAGTGATGATGAATATGATGCTCCCTCTTATGATGAACTAGTAAAATTGCTAAATAAATATTCTAAAATCATAAGAAGGACTAGAAATAAAAATGATGAGCTTCAACATAAAAATAAATTACTCTCATCTAAGCTTGAAAGTGCACATAATGCTAGGGATGAGCTCATAGATCAAAATGAAACTATGTCTTCTTCTCTTAAAGAGCTTAAAACTTCTAACAAGGAGCTTAGAGATAAACATGATAAAATTAAGAAGAAGCATGGTGAACTCATCACTAGACTAAACTTGCTAAAGGAAGAGTACACCACCTTGGAAATTAATTATGATACTCTTATTGTTGCAAATGAGCTTGCTCTCGAGACACATGATGCTACTAACCAAATTGTTAAGATTGATGTAGCTACATCATGTGATGACTTGATTGTTGAGAACTTTGAGCAAGGCTCTAGCGGCAAAGGCAAGAGTGTGGTTGAGGCAAATGACTATGATGAGTATATCAAGCTCAAGAGTGAAAATGAGATGCTTAAAGATGAGAACAAGAAGTTGTTGGCTCTTGAAAAGCAAGCTTCAAATGAGACACTCATTGAAGAAAACAAGAAGCTCAAGAAAGAGAAAGAGCATCTCAAGACCGGCCTAAGCAAGTTCACAAGAGGCCAACACTTGCAAAGTGAGCTACTCATGAACACCGTCATGAAGTTGGATAGGAGTGGCATTGGCTATTTGGCAAATCAAGAAAAGAAGGTAAAGGCCAAACAACAACAAAGCAAGACAAAGCCTAAGACCCTTTGCTTTCAATGCTCACTACATGCTTAGAAAGGACTCTAGTGGAAAGATAAAAGTCATGTTCTTGGGTCCTCCTAACAAGAATAGGCCAAAGAAAATTTGGGTTGCCAAGTCACTAGTTGAAAAAGTTAAGGGTCCCTCTCAAGTTTGGGTCCCTAAACAAAAGGCTTGATCTCTTGTGTGTAGGTGAACTACAAGACCGGTGGATCTCATTGGGTGATTGATAGTGGTTGCACACAACATATGACCGGTGATCCTCGTATGTTCACCTCACTTGAAGAGGATGGGGTATGTCAAGACAAGATCACATTTGGGGATAATTCAAAGAGCAAAGTCAAGGGTATAGGCAAGGTTGCAATATCAAATGATCATTCTCTATCAAATGTGCTCTATGTTGCTTCATTGAGTTTCAACCTACTATCCGTTGGGTAACTTTGTGATCTTGGCTACCAATGCTTGTTTGGTCAAAATGAAGTGGTTATTACCAAGATAGATGACAAGCAAGTGATTTTCAAGGGCTTTAGATACAACAATCTTTATCTTGTTGACTTCACCTCCAAAGATGCAAACTTGATGACATGTTTGTTCACCAAGACCACACTTGGATGGCTTTGGCATAGGAGGCTTGCTCATGTTGGAATGAACACTTTCAACAAGCTATTGAAGAAAGAATTAGTGAGAGGTTTAAAGGATGTAAAATTTGAGAAGGACAAACCTTGTAGTGCATGTCAAGCCGGCAAACAAGTTGCAAACACTCATCCAACCAAAGCCTACATGTCAACATCAAGAGTACTAGAACTTCTACACATGGATTTGTTTGGTCCTACAACTTACAAGAGTTTGGGTGGAAATCTTTATTGTCTTGTGATTGTGGACGACTTCTCAAGATACACTTGGACCTTCTTCCTTCATGATAAATCCGAAGTGGCAAGTTGCTTCAAGAAGTTTGCAAAGAGAGCTCAAAATGAATTTGAAGTCAAGATAAAGAAGATTAGAAGTGACAATAGAAAAGAGTTTGACAACACCAACATTGAAGCCTATTGTGATGAAATTGGAATCAAGCATGAAGTGTCATCAACCTACACTCCTCAACAAAATGGTGTAGTTGAGAGAAAGAACCGGACCTTGATCACTCTTGCAAGAATAATGCTAGATGAGTACAATACACCGGAAAAATTGTGGGCCGAGGCAATCAACACCGCATGCTATGCTTCAAATCGCCTCTTCCTACAAAAATTCCTTTGCAAGACTCCTTATGAGTTGCTAAATGGAAAGAAGACGGACGACTCATTCTTCTGGGTGTTTGGTTGCAAATTCTACATCTACAAGAAGCGTCAACACCTAGGGAAGTTCCAAAGACGTTGTGATATTAGTTTTCTTGTTGGCTACTCATCAAAGTCCAAAGCATATAGAGTATTTAACCATGCCACCGGTTTGGTTGAAGAAACATATGATGTGGAATTTGATGAATCTAACGGCTCCCAAGGAGCAATTGAGAATTGTGATGATGTAGGTGATGAACCATTAAGGGAGGCCATGAAGAACATGCCGGTGGGTGACATCAAGCCTAAAGATGATGAAGACGATGTACAAATTGTCAATCCACCATCTTCATCATATGTGCCTCAAGATGATGACAAAAATGAGAGAGTTGAAAATGAAGACACCCATGTCTCTCATCATCAAGCCAAGGCACAAGCATAAGATGTTAATGCTCCTCATCCCACTCCTTAAATGGTTGATCGAAGAAACTCACCCCTACTTCAAGCACATCCACAAGATCTCATCATAGGGAGTCCTACAAAGGGTGTAATGACTCGATCTCAAAAATTTAATTCTTTTGTTGAACATCACTCTTTTGTCTCTTATCTTGAACCTAAGAATGTAGAAGAAGCTCTTCAAGATCCGGATTGGGTGAATGCCATGCATGAAGAATTGAACAATTTCGCCCGCAATCAAGTATCCACACTTGAAGAGCATCCAAAAGGTGCAAGAGTCATTGGAACCAAGTGGGTGTTCCGCAACAAGCAAGATGATCAAGGGATAGTGGTAAGAAACAAGGCAAGACTAGTGGTAAAAGGGTTCTCTCAAGTTGAAGGTCTTGATTTTGGAGAGACTTTTGCACCCGTTGCAAGACTTAAAGCCATCCGTATCCTTCTTGCATATGCATCACATCATGATATGAAATTATATCAAATGGATGTGAAAAGTACATTCTTAAATGGCTTCATAAATGAACTAGTCTATGTTGAGCAACCTCCCGGGTTTGAAGACCCTAGATATCCTAATCATGTTTATAGGTTGTCCAAGGCTCTATATGGGCTCAAGCAAGCCCCTAGAGCGTGGTATGAGCGCCTCTAGGATTTCCTCATAGAGAAGGGCTTCACTATTGGGAAGGTTGACACCACACTATTCACCAAGAAATTCAAAGAAGAGATCTTCATTTGTCAAGTGTATGTTGATGATATCATCTTCGGGTCAACAAATGAAGGCTATTGCAAAGAATTTGGTGAATTGATGTCAAAAGAGTTCGAGATGTCAATGATTGGTGAGCTAATATTCTTCCTTGGGTTTCAAGTAAAGCAAATAAGAGAAGGGATCTTTATCTCTCAAGAAAAGTATACCAAGGATCTTCTCAAAAGATTCAAGATGGAAGAATGCAAGCCAATCAAGACCCCAATGCCAACTAATGGACATCTCGACCTAGATGAGGGAGGTAAACCAATCGATCAAACTCTTTACCGTTCAATGATTGGTAGCTTGTTATACCTTACCGCATCTAGGCCCGACATTATGTTTAGTGTGTGCATGTGTGCCCGATTTCAAGCGTGCCCTAAAGAACCTCACCTAAGTGCCGTAAAAAGAATCATAAGATATCTTAAGTATACTCCAAGCATCAGACTATGGTACCCCAAAGGAGCTAGATTCTAACTAGTTGACTACTCTGATTCGGATTATGCCGGTTGCAAAATTGATAGAAAAAGCACATCCAGAGGGTGCCATTTGCTTGGGAGATCTTTAGTATCATGGTCATCTAAAAAGCAAAATAGTGTGGCTTTGTCCACCGCCGAGGCGGAATACATTGCCGTGGGGGCTTGTTGTGCACAAATCTTATACATGAAACAAACCCTCCTAGACTATGGAGTTGTTCTTGAAAAGGTGCCGCTTTTATGTGACAATGAAAGTGCGGTTAAGATTGCTAATAATCTGGTACAACACTCTCGCACCAAGCACATTGATATCCGCCACCACTTTCTAAGAGATCACGTTGCTAAAAATGACATATCACTAGATGGTGTAAGAAGTGAAAATCAATTAGCGGATATCTTCACTAAACCTTTGGATGAAGCTACCTTTTGTAGGTTGAGAAGTGAACTCAATGTGCTTGACTCTAGTAACTTTAAAAAATGAGCTTGTGTTGTCCCTTGCATTGTATTGTATTATATGTCATGTTTAATTACCCGCAATGTATCTAGGCCTTGGCTAACACGGTTACGATAACCCTCCTTTGGAGGAGTGAAAAAGCCTAACCGTGGATCAAACTTGACAGGCAACCTAGCTTACTTACTTGTTTTGCATTGCATATGCATGTTTGTTGCTTTGTCGTTTCTTTTCGGTTAAGCTTTGAGCAACCTCTGTGTTCATCCATGGATAGAGAGAGCATTTTGACGCTCCCAAGGGTTCAAAAACTCTATTGCATGGCCATACGTTGCTCCTCGAGTGTTTGTTGCCTATTTTCCTAAAAATAATATTAGCCTAAGGCAAACTATTTTGAGAAACTTGAGGGTTTGAGTGAGGTCACTCATATCTTGTTCCAATTGGTGTTTATTTGTGTCTCTTTGAATTGGAACTTGATTGGGAGAAGTGGCGTCGAAGTTCGGAATGAAGAAGGGCGAAAAACAGTGACCGGACGCTGGACCGAACGCTGCACCGGACGCAGTGATGCTTCACCACCGCGTCCGGTCCCAGCGACCACCAGCGCGTCAGGTCATCCAGAAGACCAACTCTGGATCTAGTGACCGGACGCTGCACCGGACGCGCCCCTGTTGACCACCGCGTCCGGTCCTGGTAACGACCACCGCGTCCGGTCATCCGTCTCAGTTTTCTGGGCAAATCAAAACCGGATGCTGTCAGCGTCCAATCGTGGATAATCGGACGTGTCCGGTCATTCCAGGAGCTTACTGGAATGTGACCGGACGCTGCCTCTCCACGTCCGGTCATATCGACCACCGCGTCCAGTCATCGCGTGACGAGCGGATCTAATCCTTCATATAACCTTTCACGTTCTTCTTTTCTTCCTCATCCGCGCCATACACCTCGCGTTTCGCCGCCTCCTTGCCCTAGCTCGCCGGAAGTTCGCCGCAGCCGCTCGCCGGAAACCTCCACCACGCCTGCGCCACCGCCCGACCCTGCAGCCGCGCATCTGCCGCGCCCGCGCTGCCGCCTCTCCCACGCCCGAGCAGCCGCCATCTGCCGCGCCGCCACCTCCACCGCGCCGCCGCCACCGCCGTGAGCTGCTGCCGCCGTTCAGCCGCGCCCTCCTACACCTGCATGACCTCCGGTCAGCCCCTGCCCTCGCGACCATCCTCGGTTTTCAGCCTCCGTGCGTCGCCCTAACCCTAGGGTTCACGCTGCGGCGTCTCTTTCGTTCGTCGTCGAAAAGTTCTTCGCGCGACGTCTTCGCTCCGAGGTTGTTTCGCAAATCCTTGATCTTCATGTTAGGGTTTGCCGGAATTTCATTATCGTTTATCCTAATTGACCTCTATTTCGGTAAATCAGCGCTCGTCCGGTACGTCGGGAAGTCTCGAGACCTACGTCATCTCATCTCATCTCATCACCGCTTTCTCGTCGATCCAAGGTAGCCATCGCGTTTCGTTTTCACATCTTATCTTATATGCTTGCTATCTCTAGGGTTTCGTACCTTTTAGATCATATATGTTGCTTATAGTAGATCCATCTATTCTGTCTTTCCAGCGAGTTTGTCGGTGTGTCGGGGTGACTGCTGTTCAGCTGTTGAATCCGAGGCCAAGCCTGCAGATACGGATTGAGGCCAAGCCTCTCGAGTGTCAGTACATCATCTTTTAGAGGTTTTCCGATAGTGTGACAGCATGGTTCGTTGCAAGAATGCTGGTGGTGCTCCCAGTGATGGGGACAACAGTCCTCCCCATATGTCTGAGGTTGCGCGTGGAAAGCGCATCAAGATTATGGCCAGAAAGAAGAAGAAGACTCTTACTGATGCAGAGATAGCTCAGGCAGTGGCAGATGCAGCTGATGCAGCTGAGAGAGGTGGCAGGAGCAGTGTTATACGCATTGGCAACAGTCGTTTTCATCTTGAAGGACGACAGCTTGGTACAAAGACTACTGAGACCACTGAGGGCACAGAAGTGCCAATGGATGCAGATACTATATCAGTTGATCCACCTGCAGATGCTCCAAAGGGGACAGAGGAGCAGCCAGCTCAGACTCCATCACGTCACCGCTCCACACGCCCACGGGCTTAGGTGACTTCCAGGCCAGAGGGCCAGCTGAAAGGTCCTTGTTTGGTTTTGGTAATTGAGTGACAACTTAGGTGGACTAATATGTGGTTATGTGAGATACACAGGAGATTAGTCCACATGTGATGGTGTCATGAAGGAGCTCATTGCATATGAGACATGATATAGAGTCATGTGACCAAGGTGGAGAAGATCAAGATGAGGCTTGGCTCGACGGACCGGTTGCAAGTGTGAAGGGCAAGTTAGAGGCTTTGAAGTGAGGGACCGCGTGTGACGGTGAAGCTTGAGTATGACTTGGCGCCGATGGACCGACGCAATGGTGAAGAGCAAGTGAGGTCAAGATCGATGGACCAAGGTCACATGATGATATGATGTGGATCATATCATTTGTGATATGGTTGGTGCATATGTTGCATCAACGTCGTAGGAGATGGAGTGGAATACGCAAGGCAAAGGTATAACCTAGGGCATTTCCATTTCACCGGTCATAGGTGTGTAGAGAAGTTTATGACCGGGTTTAGGATAGATGGCCGTACTATCAAGAGGGGCAAACTTGTTTGCATATCGGTCATCTGGTGCCACTTGAGCGATCTAACTGTGCATACGTGTTAGGATCGAGTGGCGAGGCAAGTTGAGTGCCTAATTCCTTCAGTAAAATGTTTATGAAAATGCTAACACACGTGCACAAGGTGGTGATCACTTGTTGGTGTTGGCACATTTGCGAAGGCGATGAAGTTTGAGCGGTAGAGAGGGTTTGGGTCTCTCTCTCCCTCCCGCCGAGCTTGCGAGCGCGGGATTCAAGCGTTTTTGAGAACTTGCAATGCCTATTTTCCACTACGCCGGAAGTCGGAAAAGAAACGGAGGTGAACGGAGGTCACAGAGGTGACCGGACGCTGCACCGGACGCGGTCATGGTATGACCGGACGCGTCCGGTCAGTACAGCGCAGGCGCGGGTGCTAGGGTTTGCAACCGGCGCGTCCGGTCACACGCGGGACCGGCGCGTCCGGTCATGCGCCCAGAAGGAACTGAGGTTCGCAGAGGACGATCGGACGCGGGGCGCGTCCGGTCACACATGATCGGACGCGTCCGATCATTGAAGGAGCTTACTGGACTCTAACCGGATGCGGGCACTGTCACGTTCGGTCGTTGCAAGGAGCGCGTCCTGTCATGTCGTTGCGCGCACGATGCGGTGCGATCGGCGCATCCGGTCGTTGCGAGGGGCGCGTCCGGTCGTTGCTTCGCGGGCGCGCGGTTTAGTGCGATCGGCGTGTCCGGTCATTTGAAACGGCGCGTCCGGTCATTTGACGGGCGCGTCCGGTCGTTGCCTGGGGCGTGTCCGGTCGTTGTTTTGACCGTTGGGGTCAGTGACCGTTGGAGGATCGGACGCGGTTGAGCGCGTCCGGTCAGTTACGACCGACGCGTCCGGTCGTTCCGAAAAAGGACCCAGTGAAGGGGTAATGGCTCTATTTGACCGTGGGGTTATAAATAGATGGCTTGGCCGGCCGTGGCCGGTAGCTGAGCACACTTTAGCCTTGGTGGCTTATGTGGTAGTGCTTGGGAGCCCTCTAACTCACTCATGCTTGATAGTGTTCATCGGATCGAGTGAGAGAGCGATTCTAGTGCGATTGCATCGTGAGGTTGCATCGAG
Source organism: Saccharum hybrid cultivar R570 (assembly GCA_038087645.1). Lineage (NCBI taxonomy): Eukaryota > Viridiplantae > Streptophyta > Magnoliopsida > Poales > Poaceae > Saccharum > Saccharum hybrid cultivar. Next base: position 34,886,301 of record JAQSUU010000012.1, on the reverse strand, counting down.
TGGCACTAGGTGATCGTGTTGCAAGCCGGTAGTGCTTGTTACTCTTGGAGGTTGCCACCTCCTAGACGGCTTGGTGGCTTGTGGCTCCGTCGAAGCTCGCAAGAAGATTGTGCGAGGCTGAGGAGAAGCTTTATGAGGGGGATTGTGCTCACCCAGTGGGGATCGCAAAGAGCAACTCTAGTTGAGTGTGTCATTAAGTTACCTCACTTGAGAGTGGTGTCTTGCGGTGCCTTGCAGGGTGTAACACCCCTGGGTGTTAAGCATGCATTAACATCCAAATCATTAGTCATAATCATCTCATACATGGTTATCATTGCATGCAATATAGACCCTTTTAAATGTAAAGTTGAAAAACAATTACTCAAAACCCAAATTCTGCATTTAAGTGCTAAAGAGTGGTGAAATTTTGTGTAGCTACAATTTTAAATAATCTAGAATAAATAAACATGATTTTTGGAGCAACTCTTGAATTCAAATTCCTTCAAATTTTGCTTTTAAAAATATTCTAGAAAAATGAATTTTTACTTAAAAATTTAGCTTTAAATCCCAAATTCAAAATCTATTTAGAATTTTGAAAAGTGCCCTACATGAAAGTTGTAGAGAATTAAATTTTGAACAACTTTTATTTTGGGAAAAAGTTCTGAAAACCTCTTTTTCATCTTCAAATTCGAATTTGAAATAATTAGAAAAATTTGCAAATTATTTAGAAAAAGAAAAATGCTTTTCCTTCTTTAACGGGCCGCGGCTTCCCTTTCGGCCCACGAGCAGACGACGGCCTGGCCCGCTTTTCCGGCGTACGGGTGGCGAGCCGTGGGCTCCACCGGCCACGCCACGCGTCTTGAACCCGCGCCCGCTCCTCCCTCCTCAGCACGCCCTCCATTTCGCCCTTCTCGGCCTCGCATGAGCCGCAGCAGCCGCCGCTCCCGCCTCCTCACGCCGCCGTCGCTCCGTCCGAGACGAACACCGCCGTTCCCGCTCAACGGCCGCGCCACCTCCCGATTCGTCTCGCCACCGGCTCCGCCACCTTCTCCTCTTCTCCGAACGGGGCTCGGTATCCCTTGTTTGATGACGGTGAGGCTCCATTTCTCCTTTTCCCGCGCGCGCCACTGTCGCCGGCCGCCGGGCTCGAGCTCCGCCACCGGCGCCCTCGATCCCTCCTTCTTCCCTTGATTGGCACTATCGTGCTTGCCATCCTTTTGGGGAAGCCATGCGCGCTCGAGGTAGCCGCTCAGAGCCGGGGGTCGGCCGTTGGCCGACGGCGACCACCGCTTCGCCCCCCCTCTCTGCTCTCTGGGCTAAACGGCCTTGGGCCGAACCACCGAACTGGGCCGCTTTTCTTTTTCCCCGCTCGGCGCTCCGGCTGAAAACGGCATTGGGCCGATGATTTCAAGTGGGCTGGCCCGTTAAACGATTTCCAAATTTTGTTTTTGAATTTCTATTTTATTTTGGGAAAAGAAAATACTTGGAAAATGTTGTGTACAATTTATAGCTCCAAAAATTATGAAACATAGTTTGAAATGTTTCTCTTGAATAGATCTACAATTTAAAAATAGCTCATGTTAATTTTGTGACACTTTGATGTGCAAATTTATTTAATTGCTATAAATGCTGATATCTTAGAAAATAAGTAGTAAATAAAATAATGAAGGGAAAAATGTGATTCTTGTTGCTTTAATCTTTATTAGTGATGTACTTTCTAGGAAAAATATTAGTGAAGCATGTTCCGTGAGAAATTTTTGAAGTGTAGTTCAAATGCTTTTAATTGATAATCTTTGTTATTTTTAGTAGAGAGCTAAATTTGTATAGAACATACATGTGATAATTTTTGTAGTATGTTAGTTTACTGTTAGTAACATAGGAAAAATGTGAAATCTATTGTTTGATACTTTTCTAGTACAAAATAATTCAATGCTCATTATTATGCTATAACTTGTTTATTTTGTATAGATAGTTTTACTTATGCAATTCTCATGAAAATTTAGTAGTAGGTTAGTTAGGGTAAGAGTTAGGTTTTTATCTACACCAGAAATAGGTGTTGCTGTGTAACCCTAGTTAAATAGGGAATAAAAGATTATTCTTTATGAGAAATTAAGGGAAATAAAATATGTTTGGTGTATCTTTGAAGCATCATTATGCTTTGCTGATGTTATGGATGAGTTAGGTTGGTAAGCTTTGGTAACTTAGGTTCACTTGTATGTGTAGATGATAGGCTAACTAATAGAAGGATAAGGTGCATGTTTTAGGGTACATGTTCTTGGATGACGTTGACTACCTTGTAGAAGAAATAGTTATATTCAAACTGCTCATTCCATGTGCTCATCTGCATCGCATGTCATCAAAGCACTCCACCACAATCCGATGCATCATTCGCATGGTTACTTATGCACTTGCATCATACAGGATCGCAGGAAGAGTCACAGGTAGCAGTACCGGAGGAGCAAGTTTGAACGGATCAGCAGGAGCCCCAGGCACAGGAGGTGCCCGAGGAGGAAGAGTCAGGCGAGGAGCTGCCAGAGTGCGTCGACCACCATCCTAGCTCGTTCGAAAGAGGCAAGCCCCGGAGCATTTTAAGTCTCCTATTTTATAAAAGTTGTTCCTTACTACATGAACTATAGTTATATATATAGTTGCATTAAGTTATAGGAGTTGAGTGAAACCGTTGTTGCATTATTACCTTGGCCACCGGATTATCTTTCACCCTGTTAGGTCAGGATCGAGTGAATTGCTTAGCCATGCTTAGACCGGTAGAAGTAGGGTGATTTCCTATCACCTGCGAGTTATAGGTGGATACCGGGTTATGGTTAGCTGTAATTGTGATCATAAAAAGTAACTAAGTGTTGACGGATAAATGAAGACCGGGCGGAGTCTTATAGGGTTTTGGACGATAGTGATTTCGTCTGTGTCGATTAAGGACCGATCGTTGCTCGTCCCTCTTGTCATGTTGAACGCATGCCTCACATTTAACTGGCCGAATAAAGTACCTTTCGACCGCGAAGCTAGTGACACTTTTTGAGTCAGGATAAACTCGGGTTGGCAGACTGGTGTTGAAGTGGGTGTAACGGGGACGCGAAGAGTGAGCCCAAGGTGCGTCCTGGCAGTCGGGCGGTCCCTGGGTAGTGCGATCCATGATTGTTATCCCACGGCTTCTTGGAAAGTGTCATTGGTGATCTACGCGACCCTGACGGGGGAAGCAGGGTTTGTGTGAGGAATAAATCTCCAGCTGGATAGGAATTCGATTCGAATCGCCATCGCTCCCGGTTAGTGAGCACTTGACTCGAGCTATGGCATCGTAGTAACATTAAAGGAACACTGATGGTTAAGTGAATGATGTTGGAAATGCTAAACCTGATATGGTAATCTAGATTGCTAACGATGAATCAAGTGATTGTTCTAGCAATAGCTGCTTACCTAGTTTGAATAGGTTATACTAAAAGTGATGCAAAAAGTACTGGTTTAGTTTTTCATAACAACTTATGCTTTTCGCAAATAAGTCAAGCCAGTCCAATCTATAAAGCCTTGCATGATCCTTGGTGTCCTTTATTTCTGGTTTATGACGGGTAAGTCTAGCTGAGTACATTTCATACTCAGGGCATTGTTCCCATTGTTGTTGCTGATGGTCAGATGTACTATGGGTACTGCTCCAACTGTCTGTATCCGGCGATGGGTGACAACTAGGACCTTGGGCAAGGGTCACTCTGTTCGTCTTATCTACTGCTTTTGTGGACCATGACTATCTACTGGCACTGTATTTGAACTAAGTGTGGGTGTAAAACTACTTGCTTCCGCTATGTTATTTTGAACTGTGTTGTAATAACTTTTATTCCGAACTCCGATGTTCTCCACTTTTATTGTGAACTCTACATATCATGTGAACTGTGGCTGCTAAATCAGTACGATCTTAGTTGTATGTTGGTTGGTTTGAAATCCCTCGTGATTTCACGGAATCTCGGGTTATACGGGTTTAAGTTTGATAAATTAACCGTCTCGGTGGAAGATTTTCTTACTTAATCTCGTATAATTACGTTGATCCATTACAGCTGGTATCGGAGCATGGTTTAGCATGTTACTGTTCACATGGGTATTTAAAAACAAAACTATGTTTTCAACTAAGCTTTCAAATTTAAGAGTGTGCCAGTGGTCATATCCTTTATGCCCAATAAGGACTCTAGGTGGCTTAATTAAGTACTGACTTGGGGGTTTGCATCATATTTGAAATTTCGTCGCTCATACGGTGTGCTATTGTATGAGTGCCATTCAATTGAGTGGTAATGTATGGATCAATTCCCTCTACGCTCTGGTAAGTGAGAGTTGTGAGAGCATGGTCGGATACACTGCCGATCTAGGGGAGTGCTTATGTGATACCGAAATACTTATGTGCCATGCGCATGTTCGTATGAGGGTATTCAAATGGTGGGGACTTCCGTCATGCGGTGGCGATGCTGTCAATAGGACGATGATTCGGGTAGTTGTTACCGTTATACTCGTATCTAGGGATGCGTGTAGAGCGAGTAACTTACTTTACTGCTTTCTTGCATATTTTCATACTGTGAGGTTTGGGCTGAAGTGACTTTCTGCAGGTACATAACAACGCTTTCGAGTAGTACGTATTAGTTATGTTACAAGAGATCGTTGTATGCCACCGTTTATTTCGTTAGTAGTTATTAGTTTTCTAAGATTGTGAGGACGTACGGAACGTGCATGTATCATATGGTGCATTTCATTCATGGCATTGTTCCTCTCCTTATAAGTTGATTATCTCATTTCGATAAAAATGCCAACTTAAAAATCTGTTCTCACCACGGTAATAAAATTTTGCTACAGATGGCACGTACCATGCAGACAGCCCGCAAGTCCACCGGCAGAGCTCCCCGTCATTAGCTTGCTCCATGCACTCGTCAGCGCCACACTTTTCTTGGAGAGTTTGGGATGCCTACGCTCTTGTGGAGAGTACTCAGCTATGTAGGCTATCCTGATGAGATGGAGCCCCACTACTTTTGGTCGAATGAGCGGTTGAGGGAAGGACTTTTGGTGACTGTGGTAGTGGTAGTTCATCCCCGAGGTGATGGTTCTGAGTGGACCGGTTGGCATTTTGAGTCAACTAGCAGGACCCCTGAAGAAGCCGCTGAGGGGGCAGCCTTTGGGATCCTGAGGGATATCATGGATCGCTTTCCTCAGGAGTTGGCAGCAGCTATAGTTGGAGTCTTTCCGAGGGGCAACCCCTCCACTGACTCGTGGCAGCAGGCAAGAGGAAGATCTCTAGAGATTAGCGCCGCAGAAGCACAGAACAGTGACAACCCCGCTATGAGTGCCATGTTCGCAGTGATGAGGGCCTTTAATGGAGTGGAAGGTAGCCTGAGACGTGTGTCTAGTGCTCTTGGTCAGGCTCGTGATGACCGCCGTCAGCTTCAGAGAGATCACGACGCCGAGATTGAGAGGCTCAACACAGAGATGGCTCAGTTGACTCACCAGAGAGATCAGGCTACCCAGAGGACTGTGGCTTTCGAAGGAGATGTGTGTGCCCTGAGAGAGCAGGTTGGGCGACTGACCACCGCCAATAGGAACGCTGAGGGCATGTTGACTCATGTGCTCCATCAGAGGAATGAAGCCTGGTCCGCAGAGAATGTGTTGAGGGCTAGACAGTTTGAGCTAGAGCAACAGCTGGCATATGCAGAGGAATATAATGACAATCTGCATGAGGAGGTTTATCGGCTGAACAATCAACTCAACCCCTATGTTCCTCCTAGTGCGGCAGAGATGGATTTGAATAAAGACGAAGATCCTGAAGAGCCCGAAGTACCAGTTGGGGAGCACCACGACGTTGCTAATGGCGACGACGCCAATGTCTCGGACTTAGACAGCGACCACGATGAGTAGGCTAGTAGTTGTTACGCTAGCTACTAGGTTCCATCTACATGATCTTTTGCTTTGTTGGCACGTTGGGCATGTAATAATGAGTAGAAAGACTAAGGCTTTGATGTAATATTGAAAAGCTTGGATGTGTTTGTGGCGGTATCCGAACGTCAAAAAGTCCAGTGTATGTATGCTGGCAACTTGGTTGTAATGGACGCGATGTGTGCGCTTTAAGTAATCTAATTAGTGATGTTGTGTTAATTGGAATGACTTATTGTGCCCCTGTTTTATTGTATGAATTTATTCTCTCCAGTAAATTCAGTCAGCATGATTTTTCATTCGACCACAATTCCTACAACATCACCTAAAAATTACTGTTGCTGAAACATGCAGATGCCGAACACTCATCGTACCGTGTAAGGTGCCGCTGTAACACCCTAAAATTTTGAAGAAATGAAAAATAGGAAAAATATGATTTTTATATATTTTTGTGAGCATGCAACTTTAGAGCAATAATAATTTTTATTAACTTAAAATCAAATATAAAAGTAGAAACATGTTTGTGCACTCATGCTGTTGCATTTAAATTTTTGAGATGAGTGGTTTGATCAAATTCAATTTGGATTTGAAAATTCTTTGAAATTTGGCTTTGAAAAATTAGAAAAAGAAAAAGGAAAGGAATTTCTTTTCTTCTCGGGCCGCTTCTTACCGCAGCCCAACTCCCCGGCCTGCCTTGGCGGCCCACCTTTCCCTCTCCCCACGCCCGCCTTCTCCCGCTTGGGCCGAGCCCAGCCGCAGCCGCCGGCCCAGCTTCATCGCGCGAGCGCGTTTCCCCGCTTCCAGTCGCTGACGACACGGGCCCGCACGTCAGGTCGCCTCCTTCCTCAAGCCACCGTTGGATTCCCCTTCCAAAAACTCCACCGACCGAATCCACATCTCAATCTCCCTTTTTCCTTTCTTGGAGCCGCCTCTAGGCTATAAAAACGGGATGCCGCACCCCTTCGCTTCACATTGACCTACGAATCGTAGCTTCTAACGTCCCGTGGTGGCTACGCCCGAAGTGCCGCCCTAGCCGCCCGCCTCTCCAAGCCGCACGCCTTCTCCAGTTTATCATTGGCCTCGATTTTGCTCTAGGTAAGATCGCGTTGAAGTTATCTACCCGCTGGTGTTTTTGCTTCACGATTTCATCCACCGTAGCGCGAGTTAGCCTTCTCCGGCCATGGCGCCGCCGCGGAAGGGTCACCGACGGCCAAATCCGATGGAAGCGCCGCCGGTTTCCTCCCTGATCCGATCTGGACCGTTCAATTTAAATCGGACGGCCGTTATTTAAAGATACCGGTTCGGCTGACAAATTTGCTAAAGAGCCCCTGAAGTTTTTAAGTTCTTAACCCGCGGTCCAAAGCGTAATCGGGAAAATACATTTTGATCTGTGGAAAGCGTATTTCGTCTCGGTAATTGAAAAATACGTTTTCTGATATTTACAGTTTTGCCACTGAGTTTATTTTAGTTATAAATTATCCGTTTTAACTCCGATTTGATCCATTCAAATTGCGTTAGATTCGTATTTGCGAGCTCTACATGATTATAGAATTGTACAATAGGTTTGAGATAATTTATTTTCGAGTTTATATTAAAATAATTATTTATCTATAGGAAATCTTAGAAAATTCATAATTTGTATGTTTTAAATCCAAATTTCGTGATCTTTATGTCTATGTGATCGTAGTAACATGTAGAAGAGTTTTACAAACTTGTTATACTGTTAGTGTTACTGTTGGTTAGGTTTTCTATCTTTAAGTTCCGATGTGAGATTTAATCTATTACTTTAATAAAGTAAATTTTGTTTAAATCATATCTTCTACGTTTTAGATCCGTTTTAGCTCATTTGAGTTGCGTTAGATTCATAGCAACGAGATCTACGCGTTAGTGACAGTGTTTACCATATTATTAATTCTGAAATTTTATGGTTTAAATCATATCTTGATTAATAATTATGCAACTGGGTTTTGTAAATAAAATATGAATTGTTTTACTTTAGTTTTATAATTTGAATCTAAATTTGACTTAATTCCGTATATAGTATTTATAAAATATTTTATATATGTTATTATATAATTAAAGCTCATGAAGCTAATAGTTTTATATTTTCTCCTATGAGCAAATCTTTCGGTAGATGTATCTTTTCAACCATAGCTCTGATTAGTGTGTTTTTTCGCGTCTGTGTATTCGTAGCGAGACGTAGATTCGTTCTACAAACTTTTCATCTTAATTTTATGTTTGGTGTACTGTTCTAATTTAGATCTATTGTTTGCTTCGTGTATGATTGCTCGATGTGTGTGTGATGATTTATTGATCAAGTCCAGTCGGTGAGATATACGAGGTTATCAAGAAGAAGAAGAAGAACGTTGAAGATTAAAGCTTATCGAAGGATCGGTGTTTAAGGCAAGTATAGCATGAGATTATCCTTATTTCCTATTCATCTTTAATATACTTAATTCATATGCATGTGTCTACCTTGTTACCATTAAGGATATCCTAGCTTTTGTATCTTGTACCTTGACACCCATGGGACGTTGCATTGGGTAGTATTTATGCTAGTGCTCAAGATAAATAACCATGATCTGTAACTTGACTAATGATATATGCAATAAACGTTTAAATGATGCTTTAAAGCAATATGGCTCAAGAGGGCTAGAGCATATATGGTTGTTTTTATGGTGCTCTAGTTTCTCTCCATAAGGACTTATCTGTAAGCGAACATCCGGGACTTACAGTACAACTGTGAGGGCTATATGGCTCTGGCTTTAGTCAAGTATGAGGACCTTTTCTAGATTGTTAGAGGTATTCCTTCATGGCGTAAGAACGACTTGACGAATCGGGTATAGTGCGGCCTCTATCCTTATGTGTATAGGCTGCGCGTTATTGTGCCATTTGGAAGGGGGGCTCTACATCTGTTTGCCGAGTGAATCTAATGGCCCTAACTTGTTAGACGAACCTTTGAAAGACTTCATAGTGAACCCTGCCGACCTTCCTTGGAAGTGGGTCAAGAGATTAGCTACCTCGGGCGAAAGGGTAAATCACGACTCACAGTGAAAGTGTACAACCTCTGCAGAGTGTAAAACTGTTATAACAGCCGTGCTCACGGTCACGAGTGGCCTTGGACCCTTACAAAATAAATGATGAACACTGATGATAATGATAATACTGATGATATTGATGCTCACTAATGATTATTGTTTCTTGCTATACATTATTCTCGTTTACATGATCATGAGGTTATTTGGGATTTTGGTAAACTTGTTGCTACTCAATTGCTAAAAGATGACTTACTAAAAGCTATTGCAGTAAACCCGTGTCAAACTTTTTGAGCTTCATGAACCCCATGTTATATTTGTTGAGTTCAACATGGACTCACTCTTGCTATTTCCCCACATCTCAGGAAGGGTACCAGATTTCTAGATTTTGGAATTGTTAGGCTTGTGATCAACCAGTTAGTTTGATCCTGGAGTGAAGGTTACACCCGGTGTTCGGAGTTATCTTTCCGCTATGTTGTGTTATGTATATTAAGCATTTGTCTTTTGATATTCCACTTATCTGTGGCTATATGTGAGATTTGTCTTCTTTATTTCACATATGGTGTATGTCTGGTTTTGTCCTTAAAACCGGGTGTGACAGATTGGTATCGGAGCAATGCTGACTGTAGGACGCAAGCCTAGTTAGAACTGGACGTTTAGCATGTTCTCATTGTTGCCTATTTCTTGCTTCTCTTTAACTTTGTTATTTTCTCAAAGTTATGCTTAATTCTATCCCCGTTCTGTTATAAAAACCTTGTCTCTATTTTGAACCTTTTCTCCTTATCTATTAGACGGCTCGTGACGAGAAGACTGTGGATTTCAGAGGTTAAGAGGACTGAATTGTGTCGCTCTTGCTCACTTTTGACAAGAAACCATTAGCGATGCAAAACCAATTACTAGAAGAAATGGCTCAACATGGGAATTCTCAACGATGCTTATCTCAAGGTCAAGCCAACATATCTAAGGGGTCAGAGAAGATACAAGTAGCAGAAGTTTGGAAGAATATGAAATCCAATAAAGATGTTGATAATAAGGCATTTGGAGATCAGGAACAATGTCACTGCTGTAAGCATTATGGTTTTCCCTGTCTTTGAAATGAGTCTAATAAGGGGAAAGTCAAGGTGGATCCAAATTTTGCGATCAACATGGACAAGAAGAGAAAGGCAATCTCATTAGAACCACTTGTGGAAAGCAATCAGCAAGCGAGTTCTACTACATTGTCACATGCAGCCCTGATCCCCTGTCAAACAAATCCAAACCCTGAAGAGTTAGAAGCCCCTCCCGCTAAAACTACTCCCCATGAAGTAGTCATAGATGGATGGACAATTACCTATAAGGAGTATCAACCCCGAAAGGCCAAACAAGCTAAGAAACAAGCCAAAGGGACGAAGTTGAACTTTTATGGCCAGCAAGATAGCAGCATACCAAACAACAGCTCCTTGGAGTATGACATCACAAAAGATCCAGCTAAGAGAAAGTGTTATCATTGCCAGCAGGAAGGACATTATATCAAATCTTGCCCACAGAAGAATCAACAACAACGAGACCCAGGACAGGATGTCCAAAAGGAGCATGTGCAGGGAAATAAATTAAAGAGAAATTACATCCATGGAAGGTTGAAACATGTGGATATTTCCACCATTCCTGGAGCTAAGGAGGTCGTGTTTGGATCAATTCCCGTAAGTTCAGGAAATGCCAAGGTTTTGTTTGACCCCAGTGCCTCACATTCGTTCATATCTAGACAATATGTAAAAGATCATAACATACTTATGCTTCCAAGGGGGAAAACAGTTATGGTTGAAACTCCAAGAGGTGAAATAAAGGCAGACCGCGTATGCCCAAAAGTTAGTCTGGACATAAAAGGGGTAAACTTTAAGGTAAACCTCATTGTTTTGGAATTAATGGGCATTGATGTTATCCTTGGAATAGACTGGTTATCTACTTGTAAAGGAGTGATTGAGTATGCCCAATGTTCAGTGTTTCTAACTACACTTTCAGGAGAAAGGATTAAGTATGAGGGTATTAAATCTATACCTGAGGGATGCCAGGTTGACCCATCTTAAGGTATGAGTTATAAGAATGGTAGATGCAGAGATTCAGATGTCCATATAAAGCAATAAGGAATGTAAGAGACGTTATCTACTCTGGATACTGCTACAATCACACCATGTTTAAGGAATATGAGTTATGTCCCGTGTAATAAAACCGTTAGTAGCCAAGTTGAGTCGTCTTAATGTGTGGCTAATGAACATTTAAGTGTTTAGTTGCTTTGTGCTTATGTTTATGCTTGAGTTGGAATTTTGTAATGAGTGGAATGATCTCGTGGGTTTTGACCATGATTTCATTTAGTTTATATGTATAAGGTATAAGGATTAATGAAATAAATAGCTGGGTTTTGGTTATCTCCTGCTTTCTATATCTTGTCTTTCGGAGCAGCCTGTCTTTATCAACTTATATCTCTGTTCTTGAAAGACCAAAAAAAAATCATGAGAGAATTCTGGACAAGAGTGGACTTCAACATCTCTCTCTAAATGCCAGAACTACCCTCATAGCTATTTTGGATTGGGAGATACAAAAATCACAAGACGATGCAACTGTGCTGTCTGAAAATTGGAACAGAGTCTGTTATGTGCTGTTTTCGACCAAGTTATCTACAGAATTTGGAAAAGTGTTCTATAAGAAAGTTTCAAGAAATTTCATAAGCTTTCCAACGGTATAAGGTGGAACTTCATTGGAATTACAAAACGAGAGTTGTGGCAGTTTTACCGCGTTGCTGATTTTCTGCTCGCGAGAAACTTCAGATTTCTTGTTTCTACCTATGCACAAAAGAATCATTAGGATATTAGAACGTATGGATGCTAATTAACTCATCTAGAAGAAAAAGGTTCAAAGCTACCTTATTTGGTGTCCCTTATTTTAAGGGGGGTAGCCAATGTAAAGAAGGTTTATTAAGTTTTAATTCTTTATTTGGAAGTATTGTTTAGTCTCCTTGATTGAGTTGCCACTCTCAAGCAAGAAATGTCTGTATACAAGGTTGATAATTCTGGATCCATAGAGACAAGAGTTGTCCTTTTGGATAGTTCATGATTATGATCATCTATACTTGCTCGTGTTGCTGATGTTGGTCACTTGATGACAGGAAGTGTAGTGTCTCATGACTCAGGAGTCCTATATGACGTCTCGCACTAATATGTGGAAAAAGATTGATGTTTCTGCCATTGAAGGATGTATGGGTATGATGAAGCCGAGCACTATTAAAATAACAATGTTGAAGAGCAAGTTGGGAGTGAACTAAGTCAGAATCCACAACAACGAAAGCGAAAAAGGAAAGTCCATAAGAAGCCTGCTCAAGGAAGCAAAGCGCAGCAAAACTATGTCAATGGAAGACTGAGCAATGTGGATATGGATAAAATTCATGGAGTTACCAAAGTAGTGGGAGGTTATATTCAAGTAAGCTCAGTACAAGTTTTTGCTCTATTGGACCCTAGTGCTTCGCATTCTTTCATTTCCGCCGACATGGTGGAGACGTGCAAGATGGTGAAGTGTCCAATGAGGAGGCCTTTGCTAGTTCAAACCCTAGTGGGAGAAATGCAGGCAGATCAGATATGCCCGAATGTCAGTCTTGTCATAAACAAGGAAAACTTCACCGTGACACTCATTGTGTTGGAGTCACTTAAAATTCGTGTGGTTCTTGGTAATGGATGGCTCTGTGCACACAAAGGAGTGATTCATGGTACTCGGTGCACCATGCTCTTAACAACACCGTCAGGGAAAAGAATTGAGTATCAAGGTGATCGACTTTTACCTGAGGGAGACGAGAATGATCAATTAGAAGATAGGTACACCAAGGATAGCAAAGTGGACCATGAGTTTACTGGAGTCATAGCAGAGGAACAAATAACTTTGGAGAAGCTTTTAAGTTCGTTTAGATCAAGAGACCTCAGGCAAATGTTTGAAGGAGTCTAAGAAAAGGTTGAAGTAAAACCCAAGTATTAGCTTTGTCAGATCCAGACAAGAGCTTTATATCTACAATGATGCACCTTATCAAGGTGTGGGATGTGTCCTTATGCAAGAAGAAAAATATAGTACCTTGTTCAGTAAGTCAACTAAGGAAGTGTGGGTTGAATTACCTAACGTGTTATCTGAAGTTTTCCACTATGGAGTACTGTCTTTTGGAAGAAAAGTGACATATAGGAGGGTCACAAGAATCTACAGGACATCTTCGCTAAGTTGGTCTTGAATTTGTGATATCCTCGTTGGAATGAAATAGATTAGGACTTGGAAAAGTGCTATTACTTGGAGAAGTAAAAGTCGCAGCTGATGCCCTTAGCAATGGAGAATAATGCTAAGAAGGTTCGGGTGACACCAAGGATTAAGAATCGTATTCCAAATTTGAGCAACTTGACCAGAATCATTAATGTTTTGAAGGTTGGTAGTAGAAATTCCTTCTGACTAAGAGATTCGTCAGGCTCTGTTGGAAGATAAGTATTTTAAGGAAGAAAATTCATATTATAGGAAAGGTGCCTAGTGATTGGAGATACCAGAGTATTGTTTGGAGCATTTGTCAAAATCTTGGAATTAGTTACATGTATGCAAAGTAAAACGGAATTCTTATCAAGACGATGGAAATACACGATGAAGTAAAGAACAATCTAGAGACGAACTATCCCTATCTCTTTTGTTATCATCTTCCGAATCTCGGGACGAGATTCATCTTAAGGGGGGTATAATTGTAACACCCTGAAATTTTGAAGAAATGAAAAATAGGAAAAATATGATTTTTATATATTTTTGTGAGCATGCAACTTTAGAGCAATAATAATTTTTATTAACTTAAAATCAAATATAAAAGTAGAAACATGTTTGTGCACTCATGCTGTTGCATTTAAATTTTTGAGATGAGTGGTTTGATCAAATTCAATTTGGATTTGAAAATTCTTTGAAATTTGGCTTTGAAAAATTAGAAAAAGAAAAAGGAAAGGAATTTCTTTTCTTCTCGGGCCGCTTCTTACCGTAGCCCAACTCCCCGGCCTGCCTCGGCGGCCCACCTTTCCCTCTCCCCGCGCCCACCTTCTCCCGCTTGGGCCGAGCCCAGCCGCAGCCGCCGGCCCAGCTTCACCGCGCGAGCGCGTTTCCCCGCTTCCAGTCGCTGACGACACGGGCCCGCACGTCAAGTCGCCTCCTTCCTCAAGCCACCGTCGGATTCCCCTTCCAAAAACTCCACCGACCGAATCCACATCTCAATCTCCCTTTTTCCTTTCTTGGAGCCGCCTCTAGGCTATAAAAACGGGATGCCGCACCCCTTCGCTTCACATTGACCTACGAATCGTAGCTTCTAACGTCCCGTGGTGGCTACGCCCGAAGTGCCGCCCTAGCCGCCCGCCTCTCCAAGCCGCACGCCTTCTCCAGTTTATCATTGGCCTCGATTTTGCTCTAGGTAAGATCGCGTTGAAGTTATCTACCCGCTGGTGTTTTTGCTTCACGATTTCATCCACCGTAGCGCGAGTTAGCCTTCTCCGGCCATGACGCCGCCACGGAAGGGTCACCGTCGGCCAAATCCGATGGAAGCGCCGCCGGTTTCCTCCCTGATCCGATTTGGACCGTTCAATTTAAATCGGACGGCCGTTATTTAAAGATACCGGTTCGGCTGACAAATTTGCTAAAGAGCCCCTGAAGTTTTTAAGTTCTTAACCCGCGGTCCAAAGCGTAATCGGGAAAATACGTTTTGATCTGTGGAAAGCGTATTTCGTCTCGGTAATTGAAAAATACGTTTTCTGATATTTACAGTTTTGCCACTGAGTTTATTTTAGTTATAAATTATCCGTTTTAACTCCGATTTGATCCATTCAAATTGCGTTAGATTCGTATTTGCGAGCTCTACATGATTATAGAACTGTACAGTAGGTTTGAGATAATTTATTTTCGAGTTTATATTAAAATAATTATTTATCTATAGGAAATCTTAGAAAATTCATAATTTGTATGTTTTAAATCCAAATTTCGTGATCTTTATGTCTATGTGATCGTAGTAACGTGTAGAAGAGTTTTACAAACTTGTTATACTGTTAGTGTTACTGTTGGTTAGGTTTTCTATCTTTAAGTTCCGATGTGAGATTTAATCTATTACTTTAATAAAGTAAATTTTGTTTAAATCATATCTTCTACGTTTTAGATCCGTTTTAGCTCATTTGAGTTGCGTTAGATTCATAGCAACGAGATCTACGCGTTTGTGACAGTGTTTACCATATTATTAATTCTGAAATTTTATGGTTTAAATCATATCTTGATTAATAATTATGCAACTGGGTTTTGTAAATAAAATATGAATTGTTTTACTTTAGTTTTATAATTTGAATCTAAATTTGACTTAACTCCGTATATAGTATTTATAAAATATTTTATATATGTTATTATATAATTAAAACTCATGAAGCTAATAGTTTTATATTTTCTCCTATGAGCAAATCTTTCGGTAGATGTATCTTTTCAACCGTAGCTCTGATTAGTGTGTTTTTTCGCGTCTGTGTATTCGTAGCGAGACGTAGATTCGTTCTACAAACTTTTCATCTTAATTTTATGTTTGGTGTACTGTTCTAATTTAGATCTATTGTTTGCTTCGTGTATGATTGCTCGATGTGTGTGTGATGATTTATTGATCAAGTCCAGTCGGTGAGATATACGAGGTTATCAAGAAGAAGAAGAAGAACGTTGAAGATTAAAGCTTACCGAAGGATCGGTGTTTAAGGCAAGTATAGCATGGGATTATCCTTGTTTCCTATTCATCTTTAATATACTTAATTCATATGCATGTGTCTACCTTGTTACCATTAAGGATATCCTAGCTTTTGTATCTTGTACCTTGACACCCATGGGACGTTGCATTGGGTAGTATTTATGCTAGTGCTCAAGATAAATAACCATGATCTGTAACTTGACTAATGATATATGCAATAAACGTTTAAATGATGCTTTAAAGCAATATGGCTCAAGAGGGCTAGAGCATATTTGGTTGTTTTTATGGTGCTCTAGTTTCTCTCCATAAGGACTTATCTGTAAGCGAACATCCAGGACTTACAGTACAACTGTGAGGGCTATATGGCTCTGGCTTTAGTCAAGTATGAGGACCTTTTCTAGATTGTTAGAGGTATTCCTTCATGGTGTAAGAACGACTTGACGAATCGGGTATAGTGCGGCCTCTATCCTTATGTGTATAGGCTGCGCGTTATTGTGCCATTTGGAAGGGGGGCTCTACATCTGTTTGCCGAGTGAATCTAATGGCCCTAACTTGTTAGACGAACCTTTGAAAGACTTCATAGTGAACCCTGCCGACCTTCCTTGGAAGTGGGTCAAGAGATTAGCTACCTCGGGCGAAAGGGTAAATCACGACTCACAGTGAAAGTGTACAACCTCTGCAGAGTGTAAAACTGTTATAATAGCCGTGCTCACGGTCACGAGTGGCCTTGGACCCTTACAGAATAAATGATGAACACTGATGATAATGATAATACTGATGATATTGATGCTCACTAATGATTATTGTTTCTTGCTATACATTATTCTCGTTTACATGATCATAAGGTTATTTGGGATTTTGGTAAACTTGTTGCTACTCAATTGCTAAAAGATGACTTACTAAAAGCTATTGCAGTAAACCCGTGTCAAACTTTTTGAGCTTCATGAACCCCATGTTATATTTGTTGAGTTCAACATGGACTCACTCTTGCTATTTCCCCACATCTCAGGAAGGGTACCAGATTTCTAGATTTTGGAATTGTTAGGCTTGTGATCAACCAGTTAGTTTGATCCTGGAGTGAAGGTTACACCCGGTGTTTGGAGTTGTCTTTCCGCTGTGTTGCTCTCTAAGGTATATTTTATGCTATTATGTTATGTATATTAAGCATTTGTCTTTTGATATTCCACTTATCTGTGGCTATATGTGAGATTTGTCTTCTTTATTTCACATATGGTGTATGTCTGGTTTTGTCCTTAAAACTGGGTGTGACAGCCGCTGAGGCTGGTGGCAGTGCAGCTGCTAGTGATGACCGTGATCCACCACCGCCTCCTCCACCCTATACTGTGGAACAGTTTTTCGCACAATTTCTTGGAAGCCAACGTAATATGGAGGGCATGCAACAGAATATGGAAGCTGCGTTGCACAGTATCGCAGACAACACCCGTCGAGGAATAAACCCGGGTGGGCACGAAGCAGGTACAGCAGTTTCAAGGACTTCATGGATACTCATCCACCGATCTTCAAGGAAGCCACAGAACCCTTGGATGCAGAAGAGTGGATTAATACTATGGAAGACAAGTTCCATGTCTTGAGAATGACTGAAGTGTTGAAGACTGAGTATGCAGCTCATCAGCTTCAAGGTCCGGCAGGAATGTGGTGGAAACATCACCGCACCACTTTTCCTCCCCACGCTCACATCACTTGGAGGGAGTTCACCGAAGCCTTCCGTGGAACGTACATTCCACCTGGTCTGACCGAGATGAAGCTTGAGGAATTCCTGGCACTGAATCAAGGCGCGAAGACTGTAACTCAATATCTACATGCATTCAATAACCTGAGCCGTTATGCTCCTGATATGGTGAATACTGAGGCCAAGAAGATTGCTAGCTTCAAGAGAGGCCTGAATCCTAAGATGATGAAACATGTGGGTACAAATATGAGGACTGGTTTCAATGATTTCGTTAGTGACTGTCTGAAGCAAGAGAAGAACAACAATGTTTATGCTGCTTCTAAGATCCGTAAGAGAGCTTTCGAGTCGGGTTCGTCCTAGTCCAGAGCCCCAGTGGCCAACCATCCGGCTTATCGATCGCCTGCCCTAGGTGCAAGGTTTAGGCCACCGCAAAGGAAGAATCAGAATGCTCAGCAACCCCAGAGGAACCAGAAACCATTCAAGATGGCATTGCCTCAGGCGAAGATAGGACAAGGCAGTTCATCTAGAACTGTGGCTCAAGTGAAGGGACCGTGCTTCAACTGCAACCAACCCGGACACTTTGCGAAGTTTTGTCCCTACCCTAAGAAACAGCAGACGCAGTATCAAGCTCATGTGCATCACACCACCGTGGATGACATCCCTGAAGGAGAACCGGTAACAACTGGTATGTTTTCTATCAACAATCATCCTGCAGTAGTCTTGTTTGATTCCGGATCATCTCATTCCTTTGTAAGTCAAGCATTTGTTAAGAGACATGAGCAAAAGATAGTTGAATTAGAATGTGCTTATAAAATCAGTTTAGCTGGGGCTGATCTGTTGACTAATCAGATAGTTCAGGGAGTAACCCTAAACATATCCAACCGACAATATAAGCTTAATCTGATAGTCATGCCAGGGTTAGTTTTGGATATGATCATGGGTATGAACTGGATGAATAAGATGGGGGTAGTAATCGATATTGGAGGAAGGGGTATCTCTCTTAAGGAACCAAGTGGAGAAGGCACTTTTCGGGTGGTCCTACCTCGGAAAGTAGACCTAGCTAGCACGACTTGTGCGGTCCAAACTACTCTGCTAGCCCAGATTCCAGTGGTCTATGAGTTTCCAGATGTGTTTCCGGATGAGTTACCTGGACTTCCACCAAACCTAAATGTTGAGTTTGCCATTGAGTTAATTCTGGGAACAGCACCGATCTCGAGAAGGCCCTATCAGATGCCTCCCAATGAGTTAGCCGAATTGAAGAAGCAACTCCAGGACTTACTAAAGAAAGGTTTGATTCGTCCCAGCTCGTCTGAATGGGGATGCCCCGCTCTATTTATGAAAAAGAGGAAGGATAACTCCTTACGCATGTGCGTGGACTATCGACCACTGAATGCAGTGACAATTAAAAACAAGTATCCTCTTCCTCGGATTGATATCTTGTTTGACCAATTGTCTAAGGCCAAAGTGTTCTCTAAGATAGATTTGAGATTAGGATACCACTAGATTAAGATTAGGCCACAAGATGTGCCTAAGACTGCGTTCTCTACTAGATATGGCTTGTACGAGTATCTTGTCATGTCCTTCGGATTGACCAATGCTCCTGCATACTTTATGTATCTGATGAATTCTGTTTTCATGCCAGAGTTGGATAAGTTTGTGATTATGTTCATTGATGACATTCTAATATATTTAGAGAATGAAGAAGATCACGCAGAGCACCTCAGGATTGTCTTGACTAGACTCAGAGGACATCAACTGTATGCGAAGTTTAGCAAGTGTGAGTTCTGGCTTAAGACAGTTCCTTTTCTCGACCACGTGTTGTCTGAAAATGGCATTTCCGTAGACCCTAGTAAGGTGCAAGAGGTTATGGACTGGAAGTCACCAACCTCAGTGCATGAAGTTCGCAGTTTTCTTGGTTTAGCCGGTTACTATCGTCGCTTCATACCGGATTTCTCGAAGATTGCCAAACCAATGACAAGCCTGTTATAGAAGGATCATAAGTTTGTATGGACAGAGGAGTGCGAGGCAACTTTCTGCACCTTGCGAAAGTTGTTGACCACTGCTCCTGTTCTGGCCCAACCAGATATAGAAAAGTTTTTGATGTGTTCTGTGACGCATCTAAGAATGGGTTAGGATGTGTACTAATGCAAAATGGAAGGGTCATTGCCTATGCCTCACGTCAATTGAGGAAGCATGAAGTTAATTATCCTACACATGATTTGGAGCTTGCAGCAGTAGTGCATGCTCTAAAGATTTGGAGACACTACCTGCTGGGTAATGTGTGTAACCTCTTTACACATCATAAGAGTCTCAAATACATTTTTACCCAATCTGAGTTGAACATGCGACAGAGAAGATGGTTAGAGCTGATAAAGGACTATAATCTAAACGTGCATTATCATCCCGGGAAGGCTAATGTAGTAGCAGATGCACTGAGTAGAAAATCACATGCTATTGATGTGCAACCGATGTTTGAAAAAGGGTTCAAATTGTTACATCATGCTGTGTTGCATAATATTCAGATCAGTTGTACTCTGGAAAACCAGATCATTGAAGGTCAGAAGACAGATAAGGGAATCTTTCATATCAAAGAGAAGATGAAGAGGGAACCCACCAAACACTTTCGATTGGATGACCAAGGAGTGTTATGGTTTAAGGATCGCCTGGTGGTACCTAAGGATAGAGAGCTTAAGAACAAGTTGATGAATGAGACCCATCATTCCAAGCTATCTATTTACCCCGGAAGTAGTAAGATGTACCAAGATTTGCGACCCTGTTATTGGTGGACTAAGATGAAAAAGGAAATTGCAGCATACGTTGCTCGTTGCGACATGTGTTGTAGAGTTAAAGCTCTTCACATGAGACCTGCAGGACTTCTACAACCCTTGTCTGTACCCGATTGGCAATGAGATGATATAAGTATGGATTTCATCACTGGTCTTCCCACCACACAGAAGGGACACGATTCTATTTGAGTAATAGGAGATCGTCTCACCAAGATAGCTCACTTTCTGCCAGTTAAGACAACATTCCAACCACCTCAATATGCAGAAAAGTATATTGCTGAGATTGTCCGATTACATGGTATACCAAAAACAATCGTGTCGGATCATGGTTCACAGTTTACCTCTCATTTTTGGAAACATCTTCATAAAGGTTTGGGTACTAGTTTGATTCGTAGTACGGCTTACCATCCACAGATAGATGGGCAGACAGAACGAGTTAATGCTGTACTTGAAGATATGCTTAGAGCTTGTGTACTATCATCTAGAGGCTCATGGGAATCCTGGTTACCATTGGCAGAATTCGCTTACAACAACAGTTACCAAGAGAGTATCAAGATGGCACCTTTTGAAGCTTTATATGGCAGGAAGTGCAGGACACCGTTAAATTGGGTAGAGCCTGGAGAAAGAAGGTTTTATGGAATTGATTTTTTAGATGAGGCAGAGAAGAAGGTCCGTATTATCCAACAAAACATGCAAGCTGCACAGTCTCGTCAGAAGAGTTATGCCGATAAGAGAAGGAGACCATTGGATTTCCAAGTGGGTGACTATGTCTATTTGAAGGTTACCCCAATGAAAAAGAAACGGTTTGGAATCAAGAAGAAACTGTCTGCTAGATATATCGGACCATACCAGATCATAGAGAAAAAGGGTCCCGTGGCGTACAAGTTGCAGTTGCCAGAAGAGATGAGTTCGATCTTTCCTGTCTTTCACGTATCCCAGTTGAAGAAGTGTCTACGTGTTCCAGAGGAGGGAATAGAACCTCAAGGTATTCGGATCAAGACAGACTTGGAATATCGTGAACAACCAGTTCGAGTTCTGGATGCAAAGGACCGAGTCACTCGAAATAAAGTGGTAACAACCTACAAGATTCAGTGGAGCCATCATGATGAGAGTGATGCCTCATGAGAAACGGGAGAATATCTTCAAACCGCGTATAAAGATTTTTACGATAAATGGTTCGTAACTCAAAATCTCGGGATGAGATTCTTATAAGGGGGAGGGCTGTAACACCCCTGGGTGTTAAGCATGCATTAGCATCCAAATCATTAGTCATAATCATCTCATACATGGTTATCATTGCATGCAATATAGACCCTTTTAAATGTAAAGTTGAAAAACAATTACTCAAAACCCAAATTCTGCATTTAAGTGCTAAAGAGTGGTGAAATTTTATGTAGCTACAATTTTAAATAATCTAGAATAAATAAACATGATTTTTGGAGCAACTCTTGAATTCAAATTCCTTCAAATTTTGCTTTTAAAAATATTCTAGAAAAATGAATTTTTACTTAAAAATTTAGCTTTAAATCCCAAATTCAAAATCTATTTAGAATTTTGAAAAGTGCCCTACATGAAAGTTGTAGAGAATTAAATTTTGAACAACTTTTATTTTGGGCAAAAGTTCTGAAAACCTCTTTTTCATCTTCAAATTCGAATTTGAAACAATTAGAAAAATTTGCAAATTATTTAGAAAAAGAAAAATGCTTTTCCTTCTTTAACGGGCCGCGGCTTCCCTTTCGGCCCACGAGCAGACGCCGGCCTGGCCCGCTTGCCCCGCTCCCCTCCCCGCGCGCGCGCCTGCGCCAGCGCGACGCCCGCGTCAGGGCTCGCTCGCCGCGTGGCCGCCGCTCGCCGCCTCCGGCGTACGGGTGGCGAGCCGTGGGCTCCACCGACCGTGCCACGCGCCTTGAACCCGCGCCCGCTCCTCCCTCCTCAGCACGCCCTCCATTTCGCCCTTCTCGGCCTCGCACGAGCCGCAGCAGCCGCTGCTCCCGCCTCCTCGTGCCGCCGCCGCTTCGCCCGAGACGAACACCGCCGTTCCCGCTCAACGGCCGCGCCACCTCCCGATTCGTCTCGCCACCGGCTCCACCACCTTCTCCTCTTCTTCGAACGGGGCTCGGTATCCCTTGTTCGACGACGGTGAGGCTCAATTTCTCCTTTTCCCGCGCGCGCCACCGTCGCCGGCCGTCGGGCTCGAGCTCCGCCACCGACGCCCTCGATCCCTCCTTCTTCCCTTGATTGGCACTGTCGTGCTTGCCATCCTTTCGTGGAAGCCATGCGCGCTCGAGGTAGCCGCTCAGAGCCGGGGGTCGGCCGTTTGCCGACGGCGACCACCGCTTCACCCCCCTCTCTGCTCTCTAGGCCAAACGGCCTTGGGCCGAACCACCGAACCGGGTCGCTTTTCTTTTTCCCTGCTCGGCGCTCCGGCTGAATACGGCGTTGGGCCGATGATTTCAAGTGGGCTGGCCCGTTAAACGATTTCCAAATTTCGTTTTTGAATTTCTATTTTGTTTTGGGAAAAGAAAATACTTGGAAAATGTTGTGTACAATTTATAGCTCCAAAAATTATGAAACAAAGTTTGAAATGTTCCTCTTGAATAGATCTACAGTTTAAAAATAGCTCATGTTAATTTTGTGACACTTTGATGTGCAAATTTATTTAATTGCTATAAATGCTGATATCTTAGAAAATATGTAGTAAATAAAATAATGAAGGGAAAAATGTGATTCTTGTTGCTTTAATCTTTATTAGTGATGTACTTTCTAGGAAAAATATTAGTGAAGCATGTTCTGTGAGAAATTTTTGAAGTGTAGTTCAAATGCTTTTAATTGATAATCTTTGTTATTTTTAGTAGAGAGCTAAATTTGTATAGAACATACATGTGATAATTTTTGTAGTTTGTTAGTTTACTGTTAGTAACATAGGAAAAATGTGAAATCTGTTGTTTGATACTTTTCTAGTACAAAATAATTTCATGCTCATTATTATGCTATAAATTGTTTATTTTGTATAGATAGTTTTACTTACGCAATTCTCATGAAAATTTAGTAGTAGGTTAGTTAGGGTAAGAGTAATCTACTGTAATTTTGGTAGATTTTTATCTACACCAGAAATAGGTGTTGCTGTGTAACCCTAGTTAAATAGGGAATAAAAGATTATTCTTTATGAGAAATTAAGAGAAATAAAATATGTTTGTTGTATCTTTGAAGCATCATTATGCCTTGCTGATGTTATGGATGAGTTAGGTTGGTAAGCTTTGGTAGCTTAGGTTCACTTGTATGTGTAGATGATAGGCTAACTAATAGAAGGATAAGGTGCATGTTTTAGGGTACATGTTCTTGGATGACGTTGACTACCTTGTAGAAGAAATAGTTATATTCAAACTACTCATTCCATGTGCTCATCTGCATCGCATGTCATCAAAGCACTCCACCACAATCCGATGCATCATTCGCATGGTTACTTATGCACTTGCATCATACAGGATCGCAGGAAGAGTCGCAGGTAGCAGTACCGGAGGAGCAAGTTTGGACGGATCAGCAGGAGCCCCAGGCACAGGAGGTGCCTGAGGAGGAAGAGTCAAGCGAGGAGCTACCAGAGTGCGTCGACCACCATCCTAGCTCGTTCGAAAGAGGCAAGCCCCGGAGCATTTTAAGTCTCCTATTTCATAAAAGTTGTTCCTTACTACATGAACTATAGTTATATATATAGTTGCATTAAGTTATAGGAGTTGAGTGAAACTGTTGTTGCATTATTACCTTGGCCACCAGATTATCTTTCACCCTGTTAGGTTAGGATCGAGTGAATTGCTTAGCCATGCTTAGACCGGTAGAAGTCGGGTGATTTCCTGTCACCTGCGAGTTATAGGTGGATACCGGGTTATGGTTAGCTGTAATTATGATCATAAAAAGTAACCAAGTGTTGATGGATAAATGAAGACCGGGCGGAGTCTTATAGGGTTTTGGACGATAGTGATTCCGTTTGTGTCGATTAAGGACCGATCGTTGCTCGTCCCTCTTGTCATGTTGAACGCATGCCTCACATTTAACTGGCCGAATAAAGTACCTTTTGACCGCGAAGCTAGTGACACTTTTCGAGCCGGGATAAACTCGGGTTGGTAGACTGGTGTTAAAGTGGGTGTAACGGGGACGCGAAGAGTGAGCCCAAGGTGCGTCCTGGCAGTCGGGCGGTCCCTAGGTAGTGCGATCCATGATTGTTATCCCGTGGCTTCTTGGAAAGTGTCATTGCTGATCCACGCGACCCTGACGGGGGAAACAAGGTTTGTGTGAGGAATAAATCTATAGCTGGATAGGAATTCGATTCGAATCGCCGTCGCTCCCGGTTAGTGAGCACTTGACTCGAGCTATGGCATCGTAGTAACATTAAAGGAACACTGATGGTTAAGTGAATGATGTTGGAAATGCTAAACCTGATATGGTAATCTAGATTGCTAATGATAAATCAAGTGATTATTCTAGCAATAGCTGCTTACCTAGTTTGAATAGGTTATACTAAAAGTGATGCAAAAAGTACTGGTTTAGTTTTTCATAACAACTTATGCTTTTCGCAAATAAGTCAAGCCAGTCCAATCTATAAAGCCTTGCATGATCCTTGGTGTCCTTTATTTCTGGTTTATGACGGGTAAGTCTAGCTGAGTACATTCTCGTACTCAGGGCGTTGTTCCCATTGTTGTTGCAGATGGTCAGATGTACTATGGGTACTGCTCCAACTGTCTGTATCCGGTGATGGGCGACAACTAGGACCTTGGGCAAGGGTCACTTTGTTCGTCTTATCTACTATTTTTGTGGACCATGACTATCTACTAGCACTGTATTTGAACTAAGTGTGGGTGTAAAACTACTTGCTTCCGCTATGTTATTTTGAACTGTGTTGTAATAACTTTTATTCCGAACTCCGATGTTCTCCACTTTTATTGTGAACTCTACGTATCATGTGAACTATGGCTGCTAAATCAGTACGATCTTGGTTGTATGTTGGTTGGTTTGAAATCCCTCGTGATTTCACGGAATCTCGGGTTATACGGGTTTAAGTTTGATAAATTAACCGCCTCGGTGGAAGATTTTCTTACTTAATCTCGTATAATTACGTTGATCCGTTACACGGGGCGTGCCTTGAGGGGCAAGTAACTTGAGGGTCACACCGAGGAACCATCTAAGTGTTGGTCGACACAACGGGGACGTAGCTTGGTGGCAACCAAGTGAACCTCGGGAGAAAATCACCGTGTCAACTTTGTCTACTCTTCTCGGTGATTTGCCTTCATGCAACACAAGCTTGTATTTACTTTCATATATACTTGTGCTTGTGTAGCTGCTCTCGTAACTAGTTGGCTTGTGTAGCTTGCTAGTTGTCTTCTTGCTTGTGTAGCTAGAAGCTTCCCCTTGCGTGACTAATTTGGTTTGTGTAACCTTGTTAGTCACATTGCTTAGTTTGTGTAGCTAAGTATTTTGCGCTCTCTAATTTGGCATTAGTTGCCTTATTATTGAGCATTGCTAGTAAGCTTAGGCTTTGTGCGCTTTGCTTACTAGAATTATGTAGGAGCTCCCTCTTGCTTGCAAAGTACTAGTGCATAGGTTTGTGTGACCTTGCTATAGAACTAAATAGGAGAGCTCTTGCTAAGGAAAGCACCTTAGTTGCTTAATTAGGATCTTTGTGAGGTGCTTGTGAACTTAGTTAGAGGGGTGTAGTCTTGGCTAGACCGATAAGTTTAATTCCGCATTTGTTTTGGTTAGCCAACGCGTTTAAGTTTTAGAAAGGACTATTCACCCCCCTTTAGTCCGCCATCTCGACCATACAAGTGGTATCAGAGCTGGGTCTCTCATTTGTGGTCTTCACCGACCCGAGAGGATGGCAGCTTATGGGCTAGATGTTGAGTGTCCACACATTTTTGATGGCACACACTTTGCACGGTGGAGAAATTAGATGACATGCAATTTTAAGTTTATTTCTCCTCAATTGTGGTGGATCGTAGATGTGGGTTTTTCCTTTGCAATTGATAAAAAGAATGCAACTCAAGCGCAAAGTAATTGCCTACATCTCGATAGCCAAGCTACTAATACTTTATATCGATCTGTGGATAGTAGCATACTTTGTGAGATCATAGACTTCGAGTCCGCCCATGAAATTTGGGTGTTTCTAAATGAGAAATGTGGGGTGATCTCCAATGATGATGAGCCCAAGGAAGAGGCGCATGAGGATGTTGAGCATGACCACAACAAGGTAGTTGTGAAGGATTGCTCCACCTCACGGTCAAGTGATGACAAAGATGATCATATCACAAGATCACTTGACAAGAAAAATAATAATGCCACAAGTGATGCAAGCAATGATTCTACTCCATGCACACTTGATGGTGAAGATGATGGCTATGAGAGTGATGCTTCAACAAGCTCTTCAACATCACCACATTGTTCCATGTCACATGGTGACACTAAGGTATCTATTGGTGGTTTTATTGTTAATTGTGATGGTCTAAATTTTGAGCTTCTATATAAACTCTCAAAGGCCCTAAGAAATGAGATGGAAAAAACAAGTAAATTGAAAATTAAAAACTCATTTCTAAAAACCACATGTGAACAACAAAAGCATCTACTTTATGTTACTACTTGTTCACATGAGGAGCTAAAATTGGCTCATGAGGAACTTAGTGTTGCTCATGATAATTTGGCACAAGAACATGCTTTACTCACTAAGAAGCCTTCTAATGAAGAAACCAAGTCTAGTGAGAGCTCATCATTTTGGTCAAATGATCAATCACATATTACTAACCCTTGTGATGTAGGCAAGAAGCATGTATCCACCTCTTATGATGATTTATTAGATATGCCATGTTCTTCACAATTAAATGCTTGTTTTACTTCTATGTCTTGTGAGACTAACCTTTTGAAGGAGAACAATGAGCTTAAAAGTAAAGTGAAGAATTTGAGCAACAAGTTAGAGAGGTGCTACAACTCAAAAGTCACCTTTGAGCACATGATGAAGACTCAAAGAAACGTTGGTGACAAAAGTGGCCTTGGCTTCAAGAAGAAAATGACAAGGGGTGAAAGAAAGCAAGAAAAGAGGATGAAGAGGCTACTCCAAAAGAAGCTCTCGCATTCCATGTGCTATCGATGCCATGAAGCGGGACATCTTGCCAATGGTTGCCCAAACATTGAGAAGCTCAAGAAGATAAAAAAAGAAGAGAGGCTAAAGCATGTCAAGTGCTTCAAGTGCCGCACTTGGGGTCATCTCACCTCAATGTGCCCAACCAAGCAATTGGTAAAGCAACAAATAAAGCCTCAACCAAAGCCACTAGTTGAGCAAGAGAAAACACCCCAAGAGCAAATCAAGATCAACCATGAAGATGATGGTGACTTGATGAAGAAGAAGAAAACAAGAAGGGGTGGAAGAGCAAGACATCCAATGCAAATTCAAGATGTCAAGATGATGAGCAAGAATCAAGATGAGAAGAAAGTACATGCTCACATCAAGTGCTTCAAATGTGGAGACATGGGACACTTCACCTCGGGGTGTCCTACCAAGCTTGAGAAGAAGGCTCAAGCAACTCATGAGAGGTAAGGCAATGAAGAGCATCACATGAGCAATGAAGAAAATGCTCAATCAAAGAGAAGATGCTATTCATGCCGGGAAAGGGGACACATAGCACATTCATGTCCCCTAGGTAACAATTCTAAGCCTAGTTCAATTAATAATACTAATATGCTTAGAAAGGATGTAAATGGTATCTCCATGGTTGCTATTGCAAAACATCCCGCTACTCATACTAAGGCAATGCCTAAGTATGTTGCACCTAACTTGAGAGGACCCAAACTTGTTTGAGTACCATCAAAAAGTGGATGAATGTGTGTAGGTACCATGGCATTGGATGCTTGACTCAAATTGATTTCATATTTATCATTATATGTTGACTCAAGTATTGAAGCTTATTGCAATTCTATCCCAATACCAAGTCAAAATGAGTGAAGTCCAAAGTACTACAACATACAAGTGTCATGATCAAGTTGTGGATAATTTGTTGGAATTATTTGATGGCTTGCAAATGTTCAAGTTGAAAGCTTGCTATGAATAATCATGAGCTAACCAAGGTATATCTCTTGTTGATTATTACATTTGGGTGCATATGAGTTGATTGAATTGGATAAATGTGCAATGTTGCTTGCTATGAGATGATTGAATGGATTAAATGCTTAGCAATCAAGTTTGGATTGATTTGGGTTGGATAAGTTCATGAGATGACCTTTAGTAAGTGGATTGAATGGATATATATCTTATGAAAGTATTCAAACAAGTTAGTTTCAAGTTTGATTCACTTTTGATGAAGAATTGCTCAATGTATTGAAATCTGTCCAAAATTAAAAATCTGAGCTAGCAGTGATCTTAGCCATGTTTGAGTGAACAAATCTATTTGGATTGGCTTGAAATTTGGTATACATGCTCTACACTTATGAAAGAAGATGCTGTAGAAATTTCATGAGAAGAGGATAAGAGATGCTTCGGCTTTGGAATGCATCTTGTCAGCTATAGTGTAGCAGTTTTCAGCATGTAGCAGTTGTGGAAGATTTAAAATCTAGTAGCAATATAGAAGTCAAAAGAAGTTCAAATTTTTACAGTTGCTAGATGACTTAGTGAAGCACATCTCCACCAAATTTCATGGCATTTAGATCCGTACATTGTGAGATATGAATTATTCTTTGAAGGGTACAGAATCTGCCAGAAAAGTGATAATCATTGGATTAATCTAGAGTCACTTTAATTGAAAGGTCCTCAAGTTGGAAACTTGTTTATAAGTGGTTGAGGTACCTAAGTTTAGTTTTGGATTGATCTAGAAGCATGAAAATCAACGAGTATAAGAATATTTGATTGTGGAATGTACTTGGTGTACTTATTTGGTACTCAATTTGAAGATCAAGATCAAACTTAAGATGAAGATGAAGTTTAAGTTCTAGTGATGATTAGAGATCATTTGGTAGAAAGAAAAGGACTTAAACAAGTATAAAGAGTTGGACTCAAATGTAGATTCAATGATTATTCATCAAGATTGAGTTCATCATTTGGATCAATCAAACTATATCATTTCAAGTGAGTATCAAGAGTGGTTCTTTGGAGAAAGGTCACTTCTCCCTAGTGAGGGGCTTGCCACCATGTGTAGGTGAAACCAAGTTTGGGACTTAGAAGGCTAACATGAAAGTGGTGATCCGAGGAACTTGTGATGCTTAGTTGAAACAATCAAAAGGGTTGATCAAGAAAAGCAAGCAACACCCAAAAGAGAGCTAGTCATGTATTTCAAGTGATATTCTAAGTAGTTCTCTCATACAAGCAAAGATGATATAATGAAGCAAGCCAACCACAATAAGAAAGTGCACTTGATCATTAGTGGTTTTCAATTCATATGGGTGAAGAATAGATTTATCTATGATGATTGGTCTTCACCAAGCAATAAATTGGACTTCATATTGCTATTGGAGTAATGAATTAGAATCTATATGACTATCCTCTACTCCAACATAGCAAAGGTATCATTGCAATGTGCATGATCATCTCATTCCTCACTAGTATGCGGTTAGTGCATATAGTACATGTTTATTAGGATCATGCATAACAAATGAAAATTTTAAATTCATAGCCTACCATTATTGCTTGATTGATTAATTGATCTAGTGGTATGGATATGAGTCTGTTCTTGAGCTAGTAAACCCAAGTACTTGATCTAGTTTGGATTGCTAACAAGTGACAAGTACAACATTAACAAGATAACCCTTAGCATGAGGTGTGAAGAAGCTTGTCATTGGATCAAACTGGACTTGGAATCTTAGGCAAATCAACATAGTTCAAGTCATACAAGAAGCTCATGACAATGATAAGAGTACAAGCACAACAATTTAAATGGATATCTAGTTTGTTTCAAGTAGTATCTAGACTCAAATTGATTTTCCAAGTGGTATGTACAAGTGGTGTCTAGATAATGATCTACAAGTGATATCTTAGAAGTGGTACTTATAAAGATAGCAAATGTTCAAGAAGTGAATATTATTGTCAAATCCTTCAAAGTGGTTCCATACTAGAAAATTCTTTCAAATGATATCACATTCCTACTCATGATATCTTAACATGGTATCATTCATGCAAGACAATAGTTTCACAAGTGATCCTCAACTTTAAGTGATCAAATCAAGAAATGCTACCCTCATCCTCAAGTGGTACCTCAAGTGAATGACACATGCTATGACATAGGGGGAGGAGCCCCACCAATTGGTATCAAGGTCAAAGATCCTATGTGGAATCTCAAGAGCAACCATAAAGTTTATCATTCTAACATATGTGGTAATGTCCATAAAAAATGCAATACTCAAGTCTCAACCATCCACCCCAATACAAGCCTTTGTATCACTTGAGAAGAACACCTTTTATGGAAATTAATGACAAAGGGGGAGAAGTTGGACAAAGATATGAAAGTTTTTTGAGCTTTAGGGAGAGATTGGAAAGATTGGACATGGACATGGACAAAGAGGGAGTAACATTGAAGAATGAAAGGGGGTCAAACATTCTTGGACAAAGAAAGCACACAAGTAGGGGGAGCAAGCTCATGAACTTTGATTGATTACATTTGATATGTGCATAATTCATGTGCTTGCTTGCATTGCATAAGTTTTTAAATTCAATATGCATGCTTGTGTGGTGTATGCTAGTTATAGAACTTGAATGATGATTTGATAACTAGCATGCATAGGATGTTAGCTAGACTTATGTTTATCATGCAAAAACTAGAACCTTGCTTATAATGTTGATCTCACAGAGTTTCTAGTGTTTTTGATGTCCAGCTACTCATGATGCTAAGGATGATGGCAAACTTGTGATTTCAAATGGTATCAAGCTACTAATTGGTATCAAGCTACAAAGGTTTATTCTATACACCTTAGCATCACTTAGTAGTGCTAACCCTCCCACAAATTTCATATTCTTGCATATGTGTGAGCTTAAAACCAAACCATTTGAGCACATATGTAGGGGGAGCTATCACTACCAAGTCGGATTTTATGGTGCTTATCCAAATCTTGACATAGAGCTTAAAGTTGGATAAGTAACATTAAATCCAAAACAAGTTAGCAATTTACACTTTGTGTGAAGTGCTAGCTTGAAAAAGCTTAATTTCCATATCTTTGTAGAGTTGTCATCAATTACCAAAAAGGGGGAGATTGAAAGGTCCTTGTTTGGTTTTGGTAATTGAGTGACAACTTAGGTGGACTAATATGTGGTTATGTGAGATACACAGGAGATTAGTCCACATGTGATGGTGTCATGAAGGAGCTCATTGCATATGAGACATGACATGGAGTCATGTGACCAAGGTGGAGAAGATCAAGATGAGGCTTGGCCCGACGGACCGGTTGCAAGTGTGAAGGGCAAGTTAGAGGCTTTGAAGTGAGGGACCGCGTGTGACGGTGAAGCTTGAGCATGATTTGGCGCCGATGGACCGACGCAACGGTGAAGAGCAAGTGAGGTCAAGATCGATGGACCAAGGTCACATGATGATATGATGTGGATCATATCATTTGTGATATGGTTGGTGCATATGTTGCATCAACGTCGGAGGAGATGGAGTGGAATGCGCAAGGCAAAGGTATAACCTAGGGCATTTCCATTTCACCGGTCATAGGTGTGTAGAGAAGTTTATGACCGGGTTTAGGATAGATGGCCGTACTATCAAGAGGGGCAAACTTGTTTGCATATCGGTCATCTAGTGCCACTTGAGCGATCTAACTGTGCATACGTGTTAGGATCGAGTGGCGAGGCAAGTTGAGTGCCTAATTCCTTCAGTAAAATGTTTATGAAAATGCTAACACATGTGCACAAGGTGGTGATCACTTGTTGGTGTTGGCACATTTGCGAAGGCGATGAAGTTTGAGCGGTAGAGAGGGTTTGGGTCTCTCTCTCCCTCCCGCCGAGCTTGCGAGCGCGGGATTCAGGCGTTTTTGGGAACTTGAAATGCCTATTTTCCACTACGCCGGAAGTCAAAAAAGAAACGGAGGCGAATAGAGGTCACAGAGGTGACCGAACGCTGCACCGGACGCGGTCATGGTATGACCGGACGCGTCCGATCAGTACAGCGCAGGCGCGGGTGCTAGGGTTTGCAACCGGCGTGTCCGGTCACTCGCGGGACCGGCGCGTCCGGTCATGCGCCCAGAAGAAACTGAGGTTTGCAGAGGACGATCGGACGCGGGGCGCGTCCGGTCACACATGATCGGACGCATCCGATCGTTGAAGGAGCTTACTGGACTCTAACCGGACGTGGGCATTGTCGCGTCCGGTCGTTGCAAGGAGCGCGTCCTGTCATGTCGTTGCGCGCGCGATGCTGTGCGATCGGCGCGTCCGGTCGTTGCGAGGGGCGCATCCGGTCGTTGCTTCGCGGGCGCGCGGTTCAGTGTGATCGGCGCGTCTGGTCATTTGAAGCGGCGCGTCCGGTCATTTGACGAGCGTGTCCGGTCGTTGCCTGGGGCGCGTCCGGTCATTGTTTTGACTGTTGGGGTCAGTGACCGTTGGAGGATCGGACGCAGTTGAGCGCGTCCGGTCAGTTACGACCGGCGCGTCCGGTCGTTCCGAAAAAGGACCCAGTGAAGGGGTAACGGCTCTATTTGACCGTGGGGTTATAAATAGATGCCTTGGCCGGCCGTGGCCGGTAGCTGAGCACACTTTAGCCTTGGTGGCTTGTGTGGTAGTGCTTGGGAGCCCTCTAACTCACTCATGCTTGATAGTGTTCATCGGATCGAGTGAGAGAGCGATTCTAGTGCGATTGCATCGTGAGGTTGCATCGAGTGGCACTAGGTGATCGTGTTGCAAGCCGGTAGTGCTTGTTACTCTTGGAGGTTGCCACCTCCTAGATGGCTTGGTGGCTTGTGGCTCCGTCAAAGCTCGCAGGAAGATTGTGCGAGGCTCAGGAGAAGCTTTGTGAGGGGGATTGTGCTCACCCTGCGGGGATCGCGAAGAGCAACTCTAGTTGAGCGTGTCATTGAGTTACCTCACTTGAGAGTGGTGTCTTGCGGTGCCTTGCGGGGTGTGCCTTGAGGGGCAAGTGACTTGAGGGTCACACCGAGGAACCATCTAAGTGTTGGTCGACACAACGGGGACGTAGCTTGGTGGCAACCAAGTGAACCTCGGGAGAAAATCACCGTGTCAACTTTGTCTACTCTTCTCAGTGGTTTGCCTTCATGCAACACAAGCTTGTATTTACTTTCATATATACTTGTGCTTGTGTAGCTGCTCTCGTAACTAGTTGGCTTGTGTAGCTTGCTAGTTGTCTTCTTGCTTGTGTAGCTAGAAGCTTCCCCTTGCGTGACTAATGTGGTTTGTGTAACCTTGTTAGTCATATTACTTAGTTTGTGTAGCTAAGTGTTTTGCGCTCTCTAATGTGGCATTAGTTGCCTTGTTATTGAGCATTGCTAGTAAGCTTAGGCTTTGTGCGCTTTGCTTACTAGAATTGTGTAGGAGCTCCCTCTTGCTTGCAAAGTACTAGTGCATAGGTTTGTGTGACCTTGCTCTAGAACTAAATAGGAGAGCTCTTGCTAAGGAAAGCACCTTAGTTGCTTAATTAGGATCTTTGTGAGGTGCTTGTGAACTTAGTTAGAGGGGTGTAGCCTTCGCTAGACCGATAAGTTTAATTCCGCATTTGTTTTGGTTAGACAACACGTTTAAGTTTTAGAAAGGACTATTCACCCCCCCTCTAGTCCGCCATCTCGACCATACACCAGCGTCGTGGAGGACGTCCACCTCCTAGAGTTAGAGGTTCACCCTCAGTCGAGCACTTTGACTTGAGAGGTGCTACTGCACGTCAGGTGCAAAGTTTGAGATTTGTTGAGGTCAGCCGGTGGTTCCCACCTTAGAGGGACTCCAGAGCTTCAGAAGGTTTTTATACTCCTCTACAGGAGGATTTTTACAGAGCTCTTGTTGACAGTGGCATTGCTTTTCGACCACAGAGGGTCTGTCGCATTGAGTCACTTGTTGAGGTAGTGGGTGAGCAGCTTCGTCCGCACCTGTCCTATCTACCAGGCTTGTCAGATTTTCTTGGACGGACGGGTGCATACTGCGGCACTTGGGTTAGGGAGTTCTATGCTTCATTATGGATTGATCCAGCCCATGAGTTCATACACTTTGCATTCAGAGGCCACGACCGCAGACTGTATAGCACAAGAGTGCGGGAGATTCTCAGAATCCCAGCTTCAGACACGAAGATTCACCAGCTCTGTTTTGGTCAGATAGCTCCACCTAGACGCCCTCATGGCGGTACTGTGCCACCTACAGATCTGTTCCGACCCTGCTTCCGTGAGCCTTTTGGCGAAGGGTCTCGTCGCACACCTGCCAGTTTAACACCTCTTGCCCGAGTCCTGGATGCTATTGTCAGGCGTACTCTTCTTCCCAGGCTTGGTTACAGAGAGGGATTGACCAGGATGCAGCTATGGGTTGTTCACCACCTCCTCTCACAAACACCTTTTGACATTTGGGATCTTATGGTCAGTGAGATGGAGGACACCCTGGCAGAAGGCTTCAAGGGACACCGTCAGCTGCCCTATGCTCATTGGATTTGCTTCATCATCAGATCTACACTTGAGCTGCCTTTAGAGATTAGTGCTGAGATAACTGGAACTACTACTGTTTTTCCTGAGTATGATATTCGTCAGTTATGGGCTTCAGTTACGAGAGAGCAGGTCCCTGTGTCAGGACAGAGAGAGAGACCTGAGGTGCCTGAGACAGCGGCTGAGCAGGATATGACCGTACAGGGTCTTACTGAGGCAGAACTTGCAGATCTAGACGCTCAGCCCGCTGATATAGCTGAGGATGAGGCTTCCGACAGCACTGACGAGGATTATCAGCCCATCCCCAGGTATCGGTCTCCTCGGCCTCACGACCACGAGGCCGGTGGCTCTAGTTCAGCCTCCCGCTCAGACCTAGCCATGGTGGCTATTCTTGAGAGGCTGACCCAGGCACAGGAGCGACAGGAGCTTCAGCTGCAGAGACAGGCTTAGGATACAGCTGCTGCGTTTACACAGATACAGGCTCGACAGGACGAGTTCTAGAGACAGCAGCTTGAGATACAGCGCCAATAAGTCGAGATGCAGCGTCTGTAGTATGAGATGCAGCGACAGAGTGCAGCTAGCCAGCAGCAGTATTTGGATCTCCTGCATCACCTAGTCACAGTTGGGGTTCCTCCACCTGCATCTATCCTGACTTCAGCTTTACCTTTCAGTGGACCTTCAAGTCAGGATCAGCCGAGCTTTCAGTTCACCTCTCCACAGTTGCAGGTTCCTCAGTCGTTCCAGTCCTCGAGCTACACGCCCATTCAGACAGGGTTTACTCCTTCAGACCAACCTCGCCCTCACATGTTGACCGGCACACCTTTCATTGATCTGAGTGCCACATATAGCGAGTTGACTGGTCAGCCGACGCCCTCGCACACCACATTTGCTACTTCATCAGGGGTGTCAGCTTCAGAGGCAGCTTTTCTTCCAGTGACAGGGACATGCACTACAGAGATAGTTCCTTCGTCCGTTGCCTCGACAGATCCCCCAGCTTTTGGCTCTCTTTGGGCTCAGGTCACAGAGACTGCTCCACTTGTTGCTACTTCGGCAGCACCTGTTCCTGTTGATCAGACCCAGACCGCTTCACAGCCGCGTGCTTCTTTAGAGGGTCAGCCAGATAGCTCCGAGTCCGAGGGAAACACTTCTCAGTTCGTGATTACTACGCGCTCCTCGGCACCCGACTCGACTCCGTCTGTTCCCCCGTCAGATCCTTAGATTAGTTTTTGGCGGTTGATGCCAAAGGGGGAGAGAGAGAGAGTAGATTCAGGGGGAGAGTTTTTGTTAGAGGGCTTTTCATTCTTTTCTTGTGTGCTACACTCATGCATCATGTTTACTTTACAGTAATTGCATTCGTGTGACATGTGATCTTATGAGATACCTTGAGTCTCTATGGTTTATCTAATCACAGTTTTAAATCATGTCACGTGTTTGTTTATAGCTCATAAGGTTGTGCTTCTGTGCCTTACTCTGATTTCATATGAGCTATGTTTTATGTGTACTAACTCTTCATGATTTATCTTATGAGTACACTCAGTTGGCTTGGAACACATAAGCATTGACTAACCCCTTATGCTTACAGCTTTATGCTTATGTGAACCAAGCATGATCGAAAACCTCAACTCATATCTTCTGAATCTAAGTGTTGTCATCAATCACCAAAAAGGGGGAGATTGAAAGCATCTAGGCCCCGGTGTTGGTTTCGGCAATTAATGACAACACATAATTACCATGACTAACGTGTGTTTTGCAGAAACGTTGGTAAGTTAGGTCATGGAGATGATAACTGCTTTGGGCAAATATGGTATTCATGTCCCTTGATGGAAATCGTTTCGGTTTTCAAAGGATCAACGATAAGATTAAGGAAGGTTAGTTCCGGATGTCAAGGTGTTGAGATACATCTGGAATAGTCGTTAGGATCTTTGTTTCTTCCTTTGACCGTACTATGAAGAGGGGTATGAGCGAGTAGCTTGACCTAGGTGAGTCTTGTGTTTAGGTGTGGTGCACACTTGTCAAACTTAGCACTAGGTAGCTCGAGAAAAGCTTAGAGTTCAGTTAGAAGCAACTTGGTTCAAGTTACATCGCGTTTAGAAGATGTTTGAGCCGTTTACCTATGACCGGACGCGGTCCTGGTCATGACCGGACGCGTCCGGTCAGTACTAAATCTTCACTGCGTTTTTCAGCTGACTGACCGGACGCGGTCCTTGAGAGGACCAGACGCGGTGGTCAGGCTGACACGTGTTCCAGAGGGTAAACAGTGTAATCGGACGCGACTATGAAAATGATCGGCGCGTCCGGTCATGTTCTAGTAAGGTCCCGTGGAGACCTGACGTGTCCGGTCACCTATGATCGGACGCGGTCGTGCGTTCGGTCATGTTCTAGTAAGGTCCCGTGGTGACCTGACGCGTCCGGTCACCTATGATCGGACGCGGTGATGCGCCAGGTCAGTTTTCCAGAGAGCTCTTGCATGATCGGACGCGTCCGATCATCCTTGATCGGCGCGTCCGGTCATCTCAGACCGGCGCGTCCGGTCATCACAGATCGGCGCGTCCGGTCACTCAGCACAGGTTTCCGTTATTCGACCGTTACAACTGACCGGCGCGTCCGGTCATATCGACAGACGCGTCCGGTCAGTACGCGTCTGGCTGTTTCGAAAGGTAACGGTTGGATTTATTTGAGGGGTCTATAAATACAACCCCTCCACCTCTTTTAGAGGTCTCTTGCTCATTTGTTTAGCTGAGAAACATCTTTGAAGTACAAGAGAGTGCAAGAGCCCTAGTGAGGATAGTGATTTGCGAATCAAAGTTTGAGAATCCTCTCTAGTGACAAGAGTCAAGCAAGTGTGCATCCATCTTCTCATTAGGCTTGTTGTGGTCAAGTGAGAGTTCTAGCTTGTTACTCTTGGTGATCGCCATCACCTAGACGGTTCGGTGGTGATTGGGAGTTTGGTGATCATCCGACGAGATTGTGGGTGACCCAACTCAAGTTGTGAGCGGTTTTGGGTGATTCGCCGCGACGGAGTGTCGAAGAATCAACCCGTAGAGAGCACTTGATCCTTGCGCGGATCAAGGGGGAGCTACACCCTTGCGCGGGTGCTCCAACGAGGACTAGTGGGGAGTGGTGACTCTCCGATACCTCGGCAAAACATCGCCGTGTTCCTATCCCCTACTTTCAAGCATTTACTTTCTTGTATTACTTTCATTGCTTGTTTACTTTCCTAGAATTGCCTTGCTAGACTAGGATTGGAACTTATGGTGCAAAACTTTTATCGGTAGAATCACAAGAAACACAAGTAGGCACTAGGGGTGAAGTTTGACTTGTAGGATTTAATTCTTACAATTAATTTTTAGAGAAGCCCAATTCACCCCCTTTTGGGCATCTTGATCCTTTCATATGGTTCTTCCCATATTTTTATATAAATCTACATATCTAGTGTTAATTTCTTATTAACGAAATAATGATGAAAAATTCATAATGTATTTCTTAACAGAAAGGACAAATCTAATTATGGGGTAAATTGGATAAAATCAAACAGTCGGAGGATAAGTTGGATAAAAAGTAGTCCGAGGAGTCATCTAGATAAATGGCCTTACTTAGTGGGAGTAATTTGGACTTTTGTCCTTCTGAAATGAAAAAACTAGTATGGTTTGGCCGTGCCCGTGGAGCGAGCTAGTGTGGTCCTGATCTAGCTCAACAATGCTCTTGTTGTAGAGAGAATTGCCTCGTTGCCACTAAAATCTATACCAATTTTCTCATTGGCATTAAAATTTTTGGATTTACCTCACTGCCATCCATTTAGAATTTTTGATCTCCTCATTGCCATTACCGTTGCATGATCAAACTTTATTCCCTTGGTTGTCATCCAAATAAATAATTTGTTCCCTTCAATACCATCGAGAGAACAGAACCGTTACAAGGTGTTCGTAACATAGGACTAACTCCGTGAACACCGTGGATAACTAAATTTAATCATTTTTTATAGTGTAGGCTTGATAGTTGCTTAGGTGATTTATTTTTCTGAATTAATTAAATTCAAGTTTAATTAGGATAGATTTTAGTGGCAATAAGGCAATTCTCTCCTTGTTGCTTAGGAAATTAGCATAGATTTTAGTGGCAATAAGGCAATTCTCTCCTTGTTGTATTATACTAATACTCCTATATATGGTCCTGAGCCAGACAACAAGTATGATCCGGATCTAACTTCTTGATGACGTCCCGTCATCTGGCATGAGGCATCAGCTAACACAAGACAGTCGAACTAGCGGCATTTTTTCAACAGTAATTACACTCCAGTAAATAATAAAGAAACAAACGAGGCAAAGATGAAGTGAGCTAGTATCGCGTCACTGTCGATCGTACCGAGTCATTAGGGTTACAGTACACTGTACACACTGTTCGCTGCTATCCGATCCACACAGATACAGGCCGTGTTTAGTTGTTCAATTTGGGGGCGGCGGATTCACTGTAGCGCACCGTAGCATTTTGTTTTTATTTGGTAAAAAATATCCAAACATTGACTAATTATGTTCAAAATGTTCGTCTCGCAAAGTACAACAAAACTGTGCAATTAGTTTTTGATTTCATCTACATTTAGTACTCTATGCATGTGCCGACATTTTGATGTGATGAGAAATCTTCTTTTTGCATAGTGGAATTTGGGAAAATATTTGGATCTGCCCACAGTCGTACAGTACGTTTTTATAAAAAAAAATGCAGCGATACTCTTGGAGTTGGAGATACCCTCGTGTCACACTCACAGTGGTAGAATATACAAGCACGCGGACTGGGCACAGCCAGGTACCGCTGCATCAACCATCATGTTAGCATGTTCCAGATCCGCACAGCAGGCACAGAGCCAAGTAGAAGTACGTACGTACTCCTACTACGGCAGTGTTTAGCCTTCAAAATTCCAAAAATTTTACAAGATTCTCCGTCACATTAAATCTTTGAACGCATGCATAGAACATTAAATATAGGTAAAAAAATAACTAATTGCACAGTTTATCTGTAAATGTCGAGACGAATCTTTTAAGCCTAGTTAGTCCATGATTAGATAAATTTTACCAAATAACAACGAAAAGTGCTACAGGAACTTTACGCACACTTTACCCCATCTAAACACACCCTTTACATCATTTTGCATCTGCACGGCGAGAGCCGAGAGGCGCCGCGCGCCGCTTTCCGCGGACACGCGGAGCTGCACGGTGCAGACTCGGATACTCTCTGGTAACTGACTCGGATAATCTGCATCAGGCCATGTTTATATCCATCCAAAATTCAAAAAGTTTTCAAGATTTCCCGTCACATCGCATATGCCGGCACATGTATGGAGTATTAAATGTAGGTAAAAAAATAACTAATTGTACAATTTGTCTGTAAATGTCGAGACGAATCTTTTGAGCCTAGTTAATCCATGATTGGACAAAGTTTGTCAAATACAAACGAAAAGTGCTACAATGTTTTTTCAAACGGTGATGCTGGCGCCCGGACGCCCGGCTCAGGGGGGCGTCCGGACGCACCGACCCAACCCCCGACTCCAACTCCATTCAATCCGAAACAGACCTCCGAACGGGCAGTCGGGACATCCCACACTCACGGGCGGCCGGACGCCCCGCCGCCCAGTCCCACTCCAGCCATCCCGCCACGCCGCCCCGTCCCCCTCCAGACATCCCGCCGCGCAGCCACGTCCCACTCCAGCCATCCCGCCGCGCCGCCCCGTCCCCCCTCATCCATACACCCACCCCGCCCATCCTCTCATCGCGCCCCCGGCTCCCCAGATGTCTTATCTCCTCTCCAACGTGGAGTTCCCCGAGGGGCGCCGTCCCCCGCCGATTGTTGAGGGCCGTGAGGCAGATCTATGGCTTCCACAACGCAACGAGGGATCAAGCTTCGTCTATGGCGCATTGGAGTATCGTGTTGCGATTTCCAGGGGCAAGGAGGTAGTGGAGACGAACCCTTCTTCTTCAAAAAAGCATGTAAGATGTGCATCTATGACCCCATGTTGCAATTTGCTTGAGTTGTGCTGTTTCAGACTACAAATCTCTGTTGCAGTAGCAATTTGGGACCATAGTTTGCAAGTAGATGCTCTGTTTTACCACTACTAAAACGTGTGTTACACTAATACTGAAATACTTACAAAAAACCACTGCAAACAAAAAAAAAAGAAATTCTGGGTGCCTATATATGCCATGACTAGATGCTCTGTTTTACCACTACTGAAACGTATGTTACAATATTACTGAAACACTAAACCAGGTTGAACTGCAACAAAAAAATAGAAATTCTGGGTGCCCTGTGTACATCATTACTAGATGTTGTGTTTGATCGGTACTTAAACATGAGTTACTACATTGCTGAAACACTAAAACAGATTGTGTTGCAACAAAACAAAGAATTCTAGGTGCTTGTATGTTCTATGATATCCTATTTTATACTATCTGATAATGTGTATCACATCTGATACATAATTGGAACTAAACCAAATTTGTAAAACACTTTGAAACTTGTAGGACAGCATGACTTATGGGAGCAAAAACATCATTGGGCATCATCAGATTGCTGCAACTTCAAGTAGACATCATCAGATTGTTGCAACTTCAAGCACTAACATGGCTGTCGTTGTTTTAGAAGTATGTTTCTGGACACACTCTAACGGAGTTTGGATGTTTTCTTCAAAATAATTATTTGCTGTTGACTGCATGTGTAACGATAATCTAACAGCACATTTGCAATGCAGGGTTCCATGGGCCCTGATCTTGATCAGAGTCTTTGTCATGGGGCAGAAGGTCGGCAATTTGAGGATGTTGAGGTGCAAATATCTGATGATGAGGTGGTGTATGAAGAAGAAGAAGAAGAAGAAGAAGAAGAAGAGGACGTTGTAAGCTCCCAGCCGGTGGTACCATTTGAAGGAATGGAGTTTGATACACTAGATGAAGCAAGGAGGGTGTACAATGCTTATGCGTTCAAGATGGGATTCAGTATCAGGATAGGTTCATCGAGAAGCAGCCGTGTGAGTAAGCAGGTGATACGGAAGGAGTTTGAGTGTTCGCATGCAAGGATTACACCTGCTGAAAAAGAAGACAGTGCATCAAGTAATACATCGTCAGTAGCAACGACAGCATCCAAGAAGAAAAGCGCCAATGCCGTGATGACTACTGCAACAAGGAAGCGGAGCACGCTGAAGAAGGCAGATTGCAAGGCACATATGGCAGTGGGTCTACGTGAGGAGAGGTGGAAGGTTGTGGTGTTTCAAGCAGAGCACACACACCCTATGGTGAAAATAAAAGGCAGGGTAAGGCAACTGCGATCACACAGAAAAATATCATGGGCTGATTATGAGCTATTAAAGACACTGCACCATCGAAACATCTCCACCATGCAGATCATGTCAGTGCTATGAGACTTCCATGGAGGCGTGGGAAACCTTACATTCAACAGTAAAGATGTCTCCAACATGAGGACACACTTGCGGGCAGGAGTACGGTACAGAGACATGGATGTTGTCCTAGAGTACTTCCAGAAGTTACAAGCGAAGAGCCCCAGCTTCTTCTATGCTATCAAGCTAGATGCCGAGAATGCCGTGAGGGGGTTGTTTTGGGTTGATGGCAGATCAAGGGAGTTGTACAAGTGCTTCAAGGATTGCATATTCTTTGACACGACGTTCTGCACTAACCGGTACAACATGCCCTTTGCACCAATTGTTGGGATCAACAATCACACTCAAAGCATCCTGCTGGGTTGTGCTCTACTTCCGGATGAGACTACTGAAACATTTGTCTGGGTCCTTCAGACACTCAAGGATGCAATGGGTGGGATAGCACCGACCAACATCATGACTGACCAAGATAAGGCCATGAAAGCTGCAATAGAATAGGTATTCCCTGGTGCAACACACGAGTGCTGTAAGTTTCATGTGCTCAGCAAAGCTTGTGAGAAATTTGCTTGGTTAATCAAGAAAAATCCAAATTTTGCAGACAAGTTTGACTATTGCATCAACTTCACAGAGTCACTGGAGGAGTTCGAGACTTTGTGGCATAACATAGAGGTGAAGTATGAAATGCATGGCAACGATCACTTCCAGAACATGTCTTCGACCAAGTCTATGTGGGTGCCTGCATATTTCAAGAAATGCTTCTTTCCTTTCACAAGCACAATAGGGAGATCTAAGAGTATGAATTCCTTGTTCAAGAAAATGGTGCACCCATAAGACTCAGTGTTGCAGTTTCTTACCCAGTATGAGTACATAATGGAAACAAGGGTCAAGAAGGAATATCAAGAAGCAGCCAAAGGTGAAACAACAAATCCACCGTTGTGGGAGAGGTCTGAAATTGAGAAGCAAGCATCCAAGTTCTACACAAGAAGTGTTTTCTTCAAGTTCCAAGAGCTCCTACGTGATTCGACGGCATTAACTATAGGTGCAATTGCTACAGAGGGGAGCCAAATGACAGTACAGGTAATATGGGTGTACATTCATGCCTCAGACTTTGTGTTCTATGATATTCATTACTACTGAAACATGCATTACAATAATACTAAAACACTAGCCAGAGTCTACTGAAACATACAAAATTCCCCTTTGTACAATCTACTGAAACATAAAAAAATCCAATGTGTTGCAGGTGTTGAAACGAGTATACAAAGAAGGTGAGGAAACATTGAAAACATACAATGTTGCTGCGAATCAGGGGTCTGAAACATACTCATGCTCTTGCAACATGTTCAACCAAGATGGTCTACTGTGTCCTCACATACTGAAAATCTTTACCATACTTGATGTGCAACAAATACCACAAAAGTACCTGCTACACCGGTGGTCGGAAGAAGCAACACTGAAATGCCTCAACATTTGGCAGGCCCTGAGCCAGTTTTTGGAGTTCCAGCAACAAATAAACTAAGATACAATGCGCTGTGCAGGAAAATGACACAACTTGCTGCTGATGCTTGTGTGGGGCCAGAGGAATACAAGGTGGGTTCAGAAGGCATTGATCAGCTGAGGGAAAAGGTCAGGGCAACCACTAAAGCGTTGATTTCGTGGCGAAATGATCAAACCAATGCAGTTGGGAATGAAGATGAGGCGGAAAGAGTGAGTGGAAAGAAGAAGTGTGGGGTGAATTGAACAATCTACAAGAACCCTCTGGCAGCTGATCCAAAGAGGAGGCCCAAGGACAAGGTTGATCGTTTCAATACTATTGTTCAACAAGTCAAAGAAAAGGCAATCAAGAAGAACAAGTCCAAGTGTAAGAAGACCAAAGGCAAAGACTCGGCATGCTTGATATGCCACGAAGAAGGCCATGGTGTAGAGGCTTGCAAATACTTGGTAGCAGCAATGAACATAAGGGACACTGAGTTAAAGCTGTAAAAAGAACAAGTTGTATGTATTATGTGATACTTTATACATTTTATTGACCATTTGCTTGAACACAATTTGAAGTGATACGGGTGCATTCATTGTCTCACGAACGAAGCTTATTATTCATCACAATGTAGTTGTATGAACTATTGTTACATCTGAAAAAAAGTCTAATGAAACCATAAAATTTCGCTACTGTTACATCTGAGATCATCTAATGAAACAACTGAGTCTCAGTAATGTTACATCTGAGAAACATAAAAAAGAAACAGCGTACTTTCACTACTGTTACATCTGTAATGCTCTATTGAAACAGACGACTCTCACTACTTTTACATCTGAAAAATATGGATACTGAAACAGCATAA
Organism: Saccharum hybrid cultivar R570; assembly: GCA_038087645.1. NCBI lineage: Eukaryota > Viridiplantae > Streptophyta > Magnoliopsida > Poales > Poaceae > Saccharum > Saccharum hybrid cultivar. The sequence goes on along the minus strand of JAQSUU010000012.1, from coordinate 34,841,868 downwards.
TTTAACTACTATTGCATCTGTAAATGCTCTATTGAAACAACGGACTATCACTACTGTTATATCTGAAAAATATGGAAAATGTAACAAAAGCAAAGGTTACTGTTGTCACATCTAAAGTGCTCTAATGAAACAGTCAAGTCTCACTGCTAATACATCTGGAAAATGCGCTCATGCTAATAGCAAAAAGTTTGACAAGCGAGGGCTGAATGGAAAAAAGTAAATGTTGCAACACAATCTTAAGAAACTAACCAACATTTTTAGAAAGATGTTCGCAGTACACAACATTGCAGTAGTTAGTAGACTTTAGGTGTTACCAAAAGGTAGATCAACATCATGCCACGATGTAACCAGGGTATGATAACCTAAAAAACACAAGCATTCACATATTTGCTACGTAGAAAAATAGCGGGTACTGCACTCATATATTTACAAGAATACTAGTGTTTCAATGCACATCGTTTTCCTGACACCTCTCTAAAACTACATAGCATCAACTTGATTAAGTCTCCTTGGACTCATAGTTGTTCACAAAGTCACCTAGCTTGACCACATTGTGTTGGGATAGAAGCAGTAGTGCAGCAGCGTGTTTCCTGTACTCTAGGACTGACCCCTACGAAAAGACATAATAAAAATAATAGGTTAGGAGACCAAAAATGAGCAAGCACATTTAGAGACAAAAAAAGACATAGGAGTTGCAAAAAATAAGAAATTTTAAAAATGGAAACACATACTTTCTCAAGTGAAGAATCCACCAACTTCTTGTCGTCCCATGCATCCATATAATCCATTGTGTACAGCCCGCAATCAAACCTTGCAAGAAGAAAAAGGAACAATAAATCATGTGAACATACAAATCTTTAGGCGATATTCAAAGGCATGGGCATGCTAAATTATAAAAACATACAAATTCTTTTGTTTAGGTGCTATAGGGTAGGTCCACTCAAAGTGAGACACGTCAGTTCTGAGTACCCCATGTTTTATTGTTGTGGTTGCAAAATTCTCAATCTGAAAAACAATGAAAACAATTCAGCAATACACATGAAACAGAAAATCGATAGCAACTTCAACAGCTCATAAATAAATGTGCAACATGTACAGAAGTCAATGATAATTTACAAAACACCAGATGACACTAAAAAATTAGAAAAACTCTTATTTGGTAATTTTTAGCTTGCTAGCTAAATCATATGAACATCATGTCATCACGTGTTGAACTTTATAACATACACCCACACATATGTTGCAACAAAAAAGTCAACGAAAAGGAGCTATTTCAACAAAGGTGGATTGAGTGTGCAAAGGAAGCCACTTACCAAGTTCTTGGCACGCTTCAAACATGTGCTCTCCTTGGAGGCACTCAAAGAGTCGAAGAAGGCAATTTGCTTCATGAACATACCAACACAAAGAAGCACCCAGTGGTAATCAAATACTAGAGGGAAGAACATCTGCATAGTACCCAATGAAACAGTACAAAAAATAAGGGCTGAAACATATATAGATACTTACTGCACCACATGGGGTAGTACCAGTGATACGAAAGACAAAATCAGAGGACTGAAAGTATATGGAAAACAAAACAATGTATGTAGAGCTAACATACCAGATCCATCTTGGCGATAGTCCACTTTTCGTTTATCTGGGTGTAAAGCTTCTTGCAAGTCTCTTCATGACAGAAAGAACTTGGATCAATGCTCATGAAGTCCTGTCAAACCACACATTAAAAAGGGTGGGAAATAGGAAAAAATAAAAAAAAGCTAAATAAAAAATGAGGTTCAGGAATTCAGATTGAAATACAAAGTCATAAGTCTTGTAATATTACCGTGGCCAATTGGGGGAAAACAAATTTTATCTCTTTTTTTTCTTCTCTTCATATAATTGAAGATGGTCAAGATTGAACTGGTAACTCCACAAAGACATTACATTGTTACCAACCAATCCACGTGTCTTGAAGGAATCATAGAACTCATCATACGTAATGTGGAAGCCATTGATTTCAATGAAAGGTGGCCTTGTAGAAAAAGAAAAGACGACATAATCAATAAAGAAACAACAATAGCGAATGAACTATGGAAAACAAAAAAAGAGCTAGTTTCAACACATGAATAATACATTCGAAACAACTGAGAAAACCTAATGCAACAGATAATGACAGCACATTACTCACGGCATAAAAAGTGTAGCACAAATTAAAAAATGAAAAAATTAGGTAGGGTTGGGAGGGTGTAAACTCACGGTTGGCTTTGACCCTTTATCTTGAATCCCTAATCAAAAGCTCTTTTAGCTAAAAACTTGATCCACATTTCTTTGGTATCATCATCATCAGACTTGTGTCTTCTTTGCTTCTGTCCAAGGCCAACATCAATTCTTTTCCTCTTCTTTCTATTCCTTTTGTCGATTGTGCTTGAGCCTATTTGTCTTTCCTTGGAAGCCTCAATGATTGGGTCCCCTGGACAAAAAAAATTCAGGGCTCAAAGTACATGGAAACATAAAATACTGAAACATATATTGTTAGCTAGTAGAACACATTGGGTAGTACTAATCAAACAATGGAAAATCAGGGTGAAACATATGGAAGCATATAAACTAAAACATTTATGGATAGCCACTGCAACACAAGAGAGTGCCAATGAAACAGTAGAAAAAAAACAGATACTGCAACACATGAGGTGATAACACTGAAACGTGCATAGAGAGCTACTGTAAACACATGAGATGATAGCGGTGAAACATGCATAGAGAGCTACTGCAACACATGAGGTGATAACACTAAAACATGCATAGAGAGCTACTGTAACACATCAGGTAATGATACTGAAACATAAAAAATATAGAGCTACTGCAAAAAAGGACTATAAGACAAAAAAACCAAAGTGTTTACCAGTAGGCGTAGGCTTAGGGCTTCTGGATCTTTCTACACAGACATCCTCAAACTCTGGTTCATCAGGTTGGAATAGGTCAAATGAAGGAATATCATCAACATATGAAGGCACTGATGGCTTCCAAGGAACTAGACCTCTTTTACTATCCTCTGGTGGGATTGGTGGAGGTGAAGAAACTGGTGCTTTTGTACTCGCCTCAGGTGGGATTGGTGGAGGGGAAGCAACATGGCCTTTTGTACTCTCCTCTTGTGTGATTGGGGGAGGGGAAACAACTGGACCTTTGGCACTCTCATCTGGTTCGATTGGTGGAGGCGAATAGACAGGAGTTTTTGTGCTCTCCTCCGGTATGATTGTTGCACTTAAAGTACTTGCATGTCCTATACTCTGTAGTGGAATGGATGGTTTCTTGTGTGACTCAGCCGGAGAAAAAGTAAAGTCTGGTGCAGGATACGCATTGCCATTGTCATTGGAAGGTTTCTTTGCCTGGCTCATCTTACTTGACAAATCAGCAACATCATTCAGACGTTTGTTCAGATCCATCAACTTAGAAGCCAACTCAGCACCACGCTTTGCCATGATCGCCTTCCCTTGCTCTTTCATTGACCGTGCAAGCTCATAAAAATCTTTCTCCACCAAAGAATTATGCTGCGCCAATAGAACTTGGTATTCTTCGGAAAGGGACTGCAATAAAAATAATATTTGCAATGTCAAACATATGAAGTGGGGGGAATGCAAACATGGGAGAAATTACACTGCAACAACTGAATGCAAATTGTGCAACATGTAGGGAATGACACTAAAACATATGAAGTTGGAGGGAATGAAACATGGGGAAAAGTGTAGTGCAACAAACTGAATGCATGTTGTGCAACATCTATGCAATGTATGAGAGGGTTTTGACAAAAAAATCACCTCAACGGAAACCGTAGGAGTGCCAAATGGACGGTGGCTGGAAGTGCTAGGGCAATTCCAGTCCTTAAGACTTGGATGCACGGGATCTTCTTCTTCTTCGTCGTACATTGGTGGCTGGGGTGGCTTGACAGCCTCTGCTCCAAGCATTAGCGATGGGTGTTTGATGTAACTAGTCATGGGCACTGGGGTGGGATAGGGGCTGGTCGTTCGGAACTAACAATCAATGAAGGTATATTATATCAAAAAATAATGTAATGACTATAATAAATGACTAAAGATGAATGAAGCTGAAAAAAATCATCAAACTCACAGGTTGCTTCTCGAATGAATGAAGCTGAAGCCTACTCCGGTCAACCTTTTCAATGAATTTAAAGTCATCGTTCGTGACATGGCAGATGTGTGGGACGGAATAATTGATCTTGTGAGTAGCCCAGTCAGCAGGTATGGCAAGGTAGTCCATGTACGCAATCTATATTCAACAGAAAAAACATGAAGGCCCAAACATTAGGAAAACATGTAAAGGAAACATGTATATATAGCTACTGCAACATACATAGAGAGCTATTAAAACACATGAGGTGATAACACTGAAATATACATATAGAGCTACTGCAACATACATAGAGAGCTACTACAACACATCAGGTGATAACACTGAAACATACATAGAGAGCTACTACAACACATGAGGTGATGCCACTGAAATATAAATATAGAGCTGCTTCAACGTAAGATGATAACACAAAAACAAGTATGAAATAAAGATGTAACACATGAAGTGGTACCCCCTGAAACATAAATAAAAAAGAACTACTAGAAAACATCAGGTAGTACCAATGCACTATAAAAAGAAGAAGAAAAAAGCACATACCGCCAAGACAGCAAGGCATGAACCAAGGTAAATGCTTGATGAAGCACCTTCAGTGTCAGGATCATGCTTCTGGAACTTTTGGACTTGATTCATCAACTCATCAAGAATGTGCCCAGCCCAGTCAAATGATTTAATTTTAGAGACATCTTGTAAGTTGTACAAGTACCGTAGGGTGGTTGCATTATCTGTATTTGGGCAGAGTACAGACCCCAAGGCAAGCAACATGAATGCCCGCATGAAAGAGTCCTTGTCCTTAGGATTAGTCAACACCTCCATGCACTTGGACCACTTCTCCTTGAATCCTTCCATAAAAGGCTCATGAATCTTCTGAAAAGCCTCATATTGATCAGCGCTTCCAGTAAGCATAACAGACTCTTCTCCGCTAGGCACACCAAGAACATTGCATACAAGCTGCTTGTCCAATACAAAGACTTTATGTTTGAGCCTGAACTCTCTCAATTCAACATCTACATGTTTCATGATCCATGCAACAAGCTTCACAGGGATAGAAAACTCAGATATGGCAAGTAAAGAACCAAAACCAGCATCATCAATCCACTCAATCTGCTCTTGACTGAACTTATGGTCATGGATCCTGTGGACTGAAAATCTTGTTACGAACTTGGTGTCACCATTTCCTTTGCCTTTCAGTTTGAGAGCAATAATTCCTGCACAAAAAAGACAAAAGAAACAACATATTAAAAATAAAAAATCTGATAAATTGGGGGTACACAGTTCATAAATAACACATGGTTGATTGTACATGATCCAAAAACACACAGGTGGACAGCATAGATGTGCCAAAAAATACATGCTATTATATGAAAAAGGCATGACACATTGAACATATCATGGTGACCATTTAAATCAAAAGATAGGATGCAGTTTGGTCATCATGAACAAATAAACACAACATAGAAACTATTTTCAGCCAATCTCACTGAATCGTAATGATATGTGTTAGGATACCGCATCATGTTTGGTATTAATGAATCAAAATTCCATGAATCCATGATTACAAATCTCTTGACTCTTGCTTAGATATTACAACCTTGTCAGATATTGTGAGATGAATTGAGATATGCTACTGGAAACAAATGGCAACACACAAAAACAAACAGTAGGGGCAAAAAAACATTGCTACCAGAGCACTATGCAACGCAGCTACAACCCACTTATGCAAAACTAGTAACAGGGTCTGCATATAAATCAACATACTAGTATCAGAATGTGCATAATCAGCATAAAAAATGTACAAACTACATAGCACTAAGCACAAAATCCACCTACGTAATCATACATTGCTGCTTCAGAACCTTCTTCATTAAGGATTTCTTCATAGTGATGTTGCTTCGAACTTTGCTGGAAGATGCTTGCCCTGCCTTCATGTTGGGGGCCTTGCTCGTTGACAGAGCCGCTCGTGCCCTACTGCTACACACCTTCCTCACTGCCACACGCACGCGACCACATCCCCGTCCATCACCTGCCTCCTCGTCGGTGCTGCTGGGCGATTCGCCTCTGACGGGTGAAACATCCAGGCCTGATCTGGTATGCATCGCTGGAAAACGAAGTTTGGTCGGGAGGAGTGGGCGGGAGGCAGGCAATCGGCGTCGTACCTGCAACGCTAGGGTTAGGATGACAGGAAACCGTCGCAATCACTGTGAAGGATGGAAAGCGCGATGCACATACTCACCGCTGCGGGCACACGCCGCTCTTTACTTGTGGCGAGCAGGAAATGCAGGCGCCGCGGCGGAGAAGGCGCGACGAGCTGGAGGCAAGCGGCGTGCGCGCAGCGCGGTGGATGCCGGCGCGGTGGAGGCCGGCGCAGTGGAGGCCGGCGTGGTGGAGGCCAGCACGGTGGAGGCCGGCGCGGCGGCGGGATGACGTAGTGCAGGCACCCTCACTCACGCGGAAAGGCGGTTCCCTGCGGCGAGGAAGACGCGGCCGCGCCCGCGGTGGAATGAGGAGAAATGCCCGATCCAGAACGTCACGGGAGGGAAAAACACCCCGTTGCGTGGAGGGGTTTGGGCCGCCCCGTCCGCGTCCGAAAGCCCACAGAGAGGCCGCAGGCCCATGGAGGAGCGCGTCCGGCCGGGTGCGGGAGCGCCGGACGCCCTCAACAGAGCATAACCATTTTTCAAAAAGTTTTGCCATCTAAACCTGGCCTCCTCAGTGTACGTATAGCACTGTGCACATCAGTGTACGTACAGTACTTACGTACTCCTACATCGATGGGCACAGCTGACCACCCACCTGCCGGCTGTCGCGCGCGTCATGCACGGCGGCATGACTCCGTCGTCCGTCCTCTGACGACGCCGCCGGCCAGCGAGGAAACACCGGTGACTGTGACGATGTTTCGAATTCTATGGATTGAAACCCATAATCTGGACATAAGACCAAACGTTTAGGAGAGCTCAATGTTTAGATGTGGAGCAGGGAAGAAACACAGACATTTGATGAGATAATTACAGGCTTAACCTCGTGGTAGACATTTTCTGAGTCACATGCCCACTATATATGATTTGTATTAATACTACGGCATCTGAACATGACCACAATAATGTCTTATACTCCCGACGTTCCAAATTATAAGTCGTTTTGACTTTTTGGTACATCTATTTTGATATGCATCTAAATATAATAATACGTCCAGATGTATAGCAAAATGGATGAACAAAAAAGTCAAAACGACTTATAATTTGGAACGTCGGGAGTATAAGACATTATTGTGGTCATGTTCAGATGCCGTAGTATTAATACAAATCATATATAGTGGGCATGTGACTCAGAAAATGTCTACCACGAGGTTAAGCCTGTAATTATCTCATCTAGCACACAGTTTTCGGCCGCATGCAGTGCCCACACAGCTAGCACACAAGTCGTCATCCGATGCTTCTCCATTTGCTCCCCCGGTAGGTCCACTATGACACTGTCCCTCTCGCGCTGCTCAATTAGAGGTCGTGGGTCTCGTTCGTGTAACAGATCCTGCACAAGCGATGGTGGAAGACCCATGTACGGTCTCTTTCGCGAACGCGACGAATGGAGTGTGGCAATGGCAACAATCCGCAATAGCATATGCTGCACAGTTCGCATCGTTTGCTGAACGATCGACGCCTCCAGAAAATATCTGGTGCACAGTTACACACAGGCGATGGTGGAACTGCATCAGTGATGCCGACGTGTGACGTGCATAGTTTTTAGGTCTACCTTGCGCATTGGGTGTGCGTATGGTGGGGTGAGTGTATGTGTTTGTGCGTATGTTCAGATACTACAGGTCTACAACTGTACCTCAGAAGTCTAGGCTTAAAAAAAATAAAAAAAAACCCACCAAGGCATCGAGGAATGCAACCTAACAACGAGTATATTAACTTGGCCTTGCTCAACTAAAATTTAGTCACTAAAATTTACTCCCTCCGTCTCAAAGTATATGTGATTCTCATCTCTCAAGAAGTCAAACAATTTTATCTTTAACTAAATATATACAAAAATAATAATTAATATTTATGGTACACAATAGATATTATTAGATTAATTGTTGAATGTATTTTTATAACCAACTTAGACTAACCTCAAATCGGCTGCTACCAGGGTGTTTTGTTTGAGGAATAAGTTAATCCATCATTTACTGGTTTCTCACTTTTTTTTGTTTGGTTTCTGAACATAATATGTTGATGCATCATCACCTCATCTCTACAAGCCAATAACTAATACTGGTACGAGGAATGGATTCCACCAAATTTACAGCGTGTTTGGTTTGCCGGATCGACCAATTCGGAATCATCTGATCCAAATACCGAGCTTGAGCGCAACGTCCGTCTTTTTTGTTTTTTTGGCCCTTTTTTTGAAAGATTCTCTCAAATAGGCCCCTGACGGAAAGATTTCAAAAAATGGACCCTCAGCTTGGCGCCATGGTCCATGGCGCCAAGCTACAACGTCATGGCGCCATGTATCCTGGCGCCAAGAGGCATCCGACGTGGCTACACGGGGATCTACGTGGCGCGTAGGCTTGGCGCCATGCATCTTGGCGCCAAGCCTTGGCGCCACGGATCTTGGCGCCAAGCACCTTAATAACTGTCGGCCCTTCCTTTTCTTCTTCCTTCTCTTTCCTTTCTTCCTCATTTGTTCTTCCTCTTCCTCGCGCCCGACCCCGCCGCCACTCGCCGTCGCCGCCGCCGGTCGTCGCTCCGCCCGCCGCCGCCCGTACCACGCCGGCCGCCGCGCCCTCCGCCGGCTCCCGGCGCCGCCGGAGCCGCCCGTGCCGCGCGCGGCCACCGCCGCCCCCGCCGGCCGTAGCGCCCGCGCCGCCGCCGGCCGGCGCCGCCACCGCCGGCCGCCGCCACTAGGCCCGGCGCGGCCCCCGCCGGCCGCCGTCGCCCCCTCCGCCGGCGCCGCATCACCCGCCGCCGGCCTCCGCCGCCGGCCGCCGCCGGCCACAAGTAAGTTTTTTTTTTTAAATTAAGTTAGGATTATTGAAATTTAATATATTTTTGAAGTTATTATTTATTATTTAATTTAGTATGAAATTTAGTTAGGATTAGTGAAATTTAGTTTAAATATATATGTTAATATTGTTTAGATTGATTATATAATTTAGTTAGTTATTTAGTTAGCTAAGTAGTTAGATAATTATTTAGTTAGCTAATTATATATTCATTAGTTAGTTATTTAGTTAGCTAATTATTTTTTTAGTGTTAGTTAGTTTTTTTTTAGTTATTATTTTATTTCGATTTAGTTATTTAGTAAGTAAGTAGTAGTATACTAAATTCGTCATTTTTAGTTATAGTATGTAATTTTTAGTAGTTAGTAGTAGTTAATATCTTTTTTTAGTTAATTAATTAGTTAGTTACTAAAATGTTAAATTAATTGACTAAACATGATTTTGTGCACCAGAGATTGGCACGTCGGCTACGCCGTACCGCGGCGCGTTGTGGTTGCAGGACAGGCACGACGGAGGATGTGTACGTGCCTTCTGCACCCAGAGGTGGCGTAGGCTCGTCTAGCCACCCACCTACAGGGTCGCGAGACCACGGCACCGAGGAGGACGACGACGAGGACGACGATGACGACGACGAGGACGAGGACGAGGACCAGGGCCACGAGGAGATTGGACCGTCTCAGCTAGACGATGCTCCCTGGACTCAGCCTACGCAGCCGGTCGGTACCAGGCGACGTCGACCACCTGACCCTTATACTCCAGGCACCCACGCTCTTGGACACAAGGGCAAGGGTAAGTCTAGGAGACAGTGAGGGACTGTAGGCTAATTTGGGACTGTATGGACTATTATTATGGACTTTTATATCCTATTCTTATGTACTGAATGAGCTTCAGATGGAGTTTATGACATATGCACTTTAAACGTGGGTGCTGATGATGATCATATATTTGTTTAAGGTGAATGTCATAAATAATGGTTGAGTGGCAGGTAGGCCATGGCAATTACCAGCTCAAGAGGGAGGTCCCCTAGGCGGATTGGTGATTCACCCCTTTCCATTATCCTCATGAAGTTAACAAAGTGCTGTTGTGCAGATTCGAATCCCGCAGAAAAAGCTGCCTCACTCCAGTGCTCATTCATGAAAGACCTAAGCTTTGCATCCACAGCTTCATCGGTACATCTTGCAATACTGTCTGCCACGGCATATGTGGCAGCTGGGTCATTGAGGAAGTCCGAGCAGAGAAGAAAATTGACACCATGCAGGGAACCTGTACTCCTCTCACCAGCAGCCTTGATAATCTCAATGCTGAGGGGCGCAAGAACATGTTGCGGGACAAGAGGAAGAAGATAAGCAGCAATTGCAATCTGGCTACTAGAGGTGGCAGCAGTAAGGGCTAGACAAAGCTCCATTTCTCGACACCCATGGTTGACAAACCATTTCACAACTTGGAGACATCCACGCTCAGCAGCACGCATCAAAGGGCCAAGAAAGCCAACAGCATTACCTTCTTCAACCAAGCACCCCATGGTTTCAATCTTCCCATAGTGAGCGGCAAAGCCAAGGGCTAGATCCACATCAATGTCCAAGCTGTTTCTTTGAGCAATCTGAACAGAAGTACAAATAATGAAATGTATTCAAATGCTTTCAACTGCCTTTTGTGGAAGGGGGCAGGCTATATTATGGGTGCTTGGCGCCATGCAGCATGGCTCCAAAGCTTGGCGCCATGGATCTTGGCGCCATGGCTTGGCGCCATGCTCCATGGCGCCAAGCCTACGCGCCACGTAGATCCCCGTGTAGCCACGTCGGATGCCTCTTGGCGCCAGGATACATGGCGCCATGACGTTGTAGCTTGGCGCCATGGACCATGGCGCCAAGCTGAGGGTCCATTTTTTGAAATCTTTCCGTCAGGGGCCTATTTGAGAGAATCTTTCAAAAAAAGGGCCAAAAAACAAAAAAGACGGGCGCAACGTTTGGTTTGCGTAACAGGTGTGTTCCATTCGTCACAAACCATCCCCTGTGTCTCTTCCCGCAAGGCAATCTCCAGGAGCCAACTGATTCCTCATAAAAGTGGCAGATGACCCCATGTGGAACCAACTAATGTCGAACGGAGTAAATCCTCAAACCAAACTGGCCGTTAAGAGATAGACTCATGATATACAACGTTGACAATGGTATGCCTATATTTCGCCTATGTTTATACAACTTTAATTGTATTTATATATGTCCCGATTGAGGATATATGATATAAGCGAAAAAAAAGATAAAGGCGCTTTCATAAACGGTAATGCTTCAATTTGGGTGTCTGTCCGCCTCGGACGGCCCCGCTGACAGGTCGAGAGGCCCAGAAGGCTCCCCTACCTGTTCCTATCCACTCACCTTCAGCCTCCACTCATCTTCAGCCACTGTAGTTTTTTAAAAAAAAAGAAAAGAAAAAGAAAAGAAAACTCACCGTGAGCCTGTGACCGCACTCCGCCACGCTCCCGCCCGCCATCTTCACCGCGCCTCCTCTTCACCACGCGCTCCCGCTCGCCTTCCTCTCTTTTGTGCCCCTTTCTCCACCACGCCTCCCGCCTGTCTTCTCCACCGGAGTGACTTGCTACGACCTTCTCCACCGGACCTGTTGTGGCGAGCTCCGCGCCACTGAGACGCTGGTGTAGGACGACGTGGCGCGCAGCTGCCTCTTCGCCACGTTGCGGAGCCGCCGCAGCTAGCCTGCTGCCACCGAACCGCCACCTCCGGCACACCAATGAGCCCCCATACTCCCAAGCAACAAGGGGATGCTGTGCTGAAAGCACATGTTGCCAGTGTATATTTCAAGTGTTTCAGAGGTATGTTGCAGATGTTTCGTACGAATGTTGCAAAAGTAGATTGGGGATGTTGCAATGGTTTTATACGTATGTTGCAGGTGTCTGTTCCTAATGTTTTATCCGTGTTTTTAGATGTATGTTGCAAGTGTGTTTATCTGTATGTTGCATATGTTTCACACATAAGTTGTAAGTGTTTTATCTGGATGTTGTGTATGTTTGCAATGGTTTTCAAGTGTTTTTCATGTGTTTTTTTTAAGTGTTTCAGAAACATGTTTCAAGTGTTTCATTTGTCTTTAGTCGTATATTTTTGCAACCGTTGTACCTAGATGTTTTAAACGTAGATTGAGTGTTTGCATATGTTGCAATGTCACCCGCCTATTGTAGCTGATAGAGAGGGAGCGAGGGGTCGGGCTGGGCGCAGACGTCACGTGGGGTTGGCCGAGGCGCAGACGCCGCGTGGGGTCGGGCTGGGCGCAGACGTCTAGTCGGACTATCGTGGGGTCGAAGTGCAGGCACAGACGTCCACACGTGTGTGTCCATCGGATGTCCGGACGCTAGCACTCCTGTTTATAAAGACTTTTAAGAAAAAAATAATATGCCCTAGTGGAAAAGAAAAAGGAGTGAGTATAAGTAGTTAATCCATGCAGCATATATATAGGCTAAGTGCCAAGTACAGTTCACTAGTGACTGGAGGATATGGGCATCGCCCAACACGTTTGGCATGCGTGGTCTGCAGTACTACGGCGGCCGGGTCAGGTGTCTGGACTCGACTTGACCACAAAACAAAGGCCTTGTTTAGATTCTAGATTTTGCCTACTAAATTTACTATACAGAATTCCTATTTCCCGTCACATCAAAATACCGGCACATATATGGAGTACTAAATATAGATGAAATAAAAAACTAATTACACAATTTTGTTGTACTTTGCGAGACGAACATTTAGAGCCTAATTAATCAAGATTTGGACAATTATTACCAAATAAAAATAAAATTGTTACAATGTGACGTGATACTTACTATGCAAAGTTTGTCTCTCAAATTTGACATCTAAACAAGACCAAAAGCAATAGAGAGCCACTGCCAAGACCAACCTCGGTCGGTCGGTCCAAAAGTCAATTCCGCTAAATGGCCAAGCAAAAGAGTTCACACGAAACCCCCGTTCCACGGACACATGGGACCCGCACCCAGAGATTCGAATATGCCGCCGTCAAGAACCGAAAGGTATGTGGTTAGCTTCTCCCTTACGTTCAGTCCCGGGAGGTTGGGACACATGCATAGAGTATTAAATATAGACTAAAAAAATTAATCATATAGATTGTGACTAATTTATGAGACAAATTTTTTAAACCTAATTAGTCCATGATTTGATAATATGGTAATAAATTAAACATGTGCTAATGATAGATTAATTAGGCTTAATAAATTCGTCTCGCGGATTACCGAGGACTTCTGTAATTTGTTTTATTATTACCATCCGAACACTCCTATGTAACACCCTGATATGATACCCCTAAACTTATCCCCTGGATTTAAACACCACCTAATAATTTTTTCTCTTTAGAGGGAGATTATTTGGCGACAATATTTCTTTTTTGCGGAACACACTAAACAATGTTGACGCACATATATACACGCATACTTAACGCACACTAAATAAATAACATTGTTTTTTGAAATAAATATGTAAATAAAACATGACCACAAAGAAGCCTGGCGATTTCATATAATAATCTTTCATGGAGATACTCACCATATCTGCCTGTCATCAGTGACAGATTTAGGATAAAGGCCCTGTTTAGATTGAAGCTACTAAACTTTAGCTAGTTAAATCGGTTGCTAAACTTTAGCCACCCCTATTTAGTTTGGTAGACTAAAAAAGCTTTTTAGTTCCTTTTAGTTAGGGTGTTTAGATCCAAACAAACTAAAAGGTAAGGCAGCATGAGCTTTTAGTCCATTTAGTTCTAGTGTTTAGATAAAAATAAACTAAAAGGAATTAAACTTTAGCAGCTCAATCTAAACACCTGAAGATTCAGGAGTGGCTGAAAGTTCATCTCCAGCTTCGAACCTCTGCTCTTCCAAGCAATGAGATCAGGGGCGGCAGGGGGCTTGAGCCCTCCTCCCACCGCTATAGCCAATAATCCACCGCGCGCGTCTGTGCGCCATGCATGCACTGTGCCTGCCGCCTACCACCGCATCGTGCGGCGTGCTAGTGCATGACCCAACGAAGACGTAAGCCCAGTTACGTAAGCCGCAAAATAAGTGATCCACGTAAATAATAATACAAATCAGTCAGTGAAAAGGTCTAGGTTGAACATTATGAGAGAAAATGGACAAAGATGCAATTATAATAGAACTAAAAAGCGTAACATCCAGAATACATCCAGTCCAGATAGCAGCTCTTCGTGACCAGTCCGATCAGCCCGCCGGTCACCACTCCCACTAACAGGCCAGCAGCTACATATCCGTCCCTGCCTGTCACGTAATAAAAACAGGAAAAATACGGTTTTGTCTTGTGAGGTTCTAAAGCAGTAGTACTACCATTAAAGAATCGTAACTAACGCTTCTAAAAGGTTCTGCTTTTGACTATTCTTTTTAAAAGAAGACGTTTCGGCTACTAACTATTGGGAAAGGAAGCCTAACGTTGCTTTGCACGCAGCAAGGGCTAGTTTTGGCCCAGCCGCCGCTAGGGTCTCGCGACTCAGCGCCGCCACCGTCGTCCTCGCCTCCGCACCGCTGGTCCCTCTCCTCCTCCCTCCGTCGTATCGCCGGAGGCCGAAGGGAGTGGAGATCTACTATTTTTAATAAGTTTTTCTAGTAGATTGAGTCTTTAGGGTTAGAGTCTCTCCATGTCAAGTTTTTTTGGTTTTGGGGATTTATTTCCTGCTCCTTCTCTCCGGCGACGGTGAGAGGGCAGGGTATAATCGTTTTCTCCATGGCGGTTCTGTTAAAGATGCGGGCAACAACTACGTCGTCAGCATCCTCACCGATTTGATGACATGAAGACTTTATTTTCAGACGGCGACATCAAGGCGGAGATAGTGTTGCCATCATGGAATAATTTTCTCCGGTCTCTTCTCTGCTTTAGATCTGGCCACAATGAAGGACTAGGGAGAATAAATTTCAGATCAGTCTTTCTCATTCTTCGGTGGCAGAAAGAAGAAGAAGAAAAACACCAGAAAGAAGAAGTTTCTCAACTCCGTCTACATGGATGTTCGCCGTCGTTCGTTGGGCATCTGTTCTCAGGCCTTTTGCCAAGTGTCTGCATGTGCAATCATCCATACTGCAAAATGTCGTACATGTTTGGTTTTGAAACCTGGAGCTATTCACACCGTGGGTATAATTTAGATGAAAATCAGTTTCTGGATATTTTTGTAATACAGAGTGTTTGTAACGTGTTCATGTACCTAGCTATTATCTAATATAATTATTCTTTCGTCGCAAAAAAAATATTGGAAAGGAAATCTGCTTGACATCCACTGGGAGTATTTTTAATCAACTCGGAAGTTTAGCTCCTACTAAATTCTTAACGTTAAAAATCATACTCATGTTAATTTGTGGACGGCCAAATAAGTGACAGAAGGTGATGCTTAGTTGATTGGGTTTTTAGTTGATTGGGTTTTTCTATTGGAACCTACCAACCTGGATTTAAGATCTCGACCGGATGCGATGAGATTACCCACTTGGTTCTTTTTTTTTACATGTCGTATAGTTTTGTCGTAAGTCATATTTCTAACTTTGACTATAGATTTCAAAAAAAGAAGAAGTTAAGATCACATGATTTATGCTTTAGATTCTCTATGACAAATACTTTCATGATATTTATATGTTGTGAAACTACTTGAATTTCTTAAAATTAATGGTCAAAGATGGATATATTTGATTCAGGACAAAACTAATACAATACGTAAAAAAGAACTAGAGGGAGTAGTCTTTAGCGAAAACAATGCACACTCATTTTGTCCTAGTCAGCATATTCGAAAGACCGAGCCAACAAAATAGCAGATGCCATTTTGGACCGCATTGACATAGATCTTTTTTTTAAAAGAAATTGACCTATGTATCTTAATTGACAGAAAGGAAGATTTTGACCCGTGATTTTTTTTTCTAAGCCTTGAGTTACTTGGCCCGCTATAATTTCGTTCGTTACGGCTAAGGTCGAGACTATCAGCAAGAGTTGCTTCCACTTAAGTCGATTTCCGCCACATTGTAGTTTGACATGGAGACAAGGACAAGCAAGAAGTCTTGTCCGCGCGCTCTGGCCAGATTTGGATTAGTTCTTCCGTGTACTATTGTAAGAAGTTATTTTTATTTTTAAGAAATAAATTAGAAAAAAATTATTTTTAGCTTCATCGGATCTGACTCTGGTTCCTCGAACCGTAGCAAGAAGCTAGAGCTGTTTGAAGCCACGCCAAATTGGATCTAAATCCACAGGCAGTAAAATTCTTAACTTGCAGAGAGTAGATTTAACTCTCTATCTAGGATATAGTCATGTTTTAACCGGAAAAAAGTCACACAAAATAGATATGATCTTTAACCTGTTTTATTCAAAATATGTTATCAATGAAAAAATCATTATTGTCTGAGGGGCTCTTTTACCCAAAAAAATCTCTAATAATGTAGGGTTTATGTCTTATACTTGTATATAGCTTAACTAATCATTGATCAAAATCACTATATCACCCAAGAAGCACAGGTGCAATTCTCCATGCAGAGGTACATGCAGCGAATCAGCTAGATATGTAAGGCAAGGGCAGAGATTTTTTTTTTGAAAGGTCACCGGGGTGGATGAACTATCCCCCACCTGAATTTCATTACCACAGATTCTGGCAAAAGCCGGTGATGATAGTTACAACATTGGGTCAAAACTCAGAGTTACAAAGCAAGAAGGCGAGAAAGAGAACCACAAACACCCCACACGAGAACAACCGGACCCAACGGCCAAAAGGGGAAGCAACTAAACTACAACTCCCATGACAGAGATATGTTGATGATCGCCGAACAATGCACCACCAACAGGCCGAACTCCAAAGAACTCCATTCCACGAGCGATTATAAAGCACTGAGTCAAGATGACAGACAATAGCCGTGATGTACATCTTCTATGGAGTTCATCCGGGATCCAATCGCCTTCCACCTACGCTTCTGGAGAGGAGGAAGCCCCAAGGGTTGAAGGGCCGATGATCAGAGAACGAGAAGATCCGAGAGAGAGGACCATGGGCGGAGATTCTTTGAAACCCAGCATGGCCATGAGCCCATGAATTATTTATTAATTAGCTTGAAAATGGTTTCCTTTCCTTCCGTCGACTTTTGTTGCCTGCCCCCCCGCTGAATTTTGAGCTAAGCTCTGCTACTGCAACCAATTCTTATAAGCTTCGTCGCAAAAAAAACACACACACACAAAGCTCTTCGCAAAAGAAGAAGAAGAAGCAGCAGCAGCTTACAACCATGCAATCCATAGAAAGCTTAGCATCCAGTGTACCAGCACTATCTATGTAGCAAGGTACCGGGCGCACATGAAACCAATCACGTGGCTCTAATTCAACGGCCGAAGATCGATGGGCGCGCGCTGGCCACAAGCTCTCGATAGGCCAGGGCACGTCGATTTGCCGTCTCCTCTGCCCTTTGCAGGGGAACCCAATCCAATCCCAAAACCGCACCAGCAACTGCAACACGGGACAGGTCGCCTCCCCCACCGAATCCGATCGAACGAGACTACGAGAGCAACAACAAGCGGGTAGGATCGCTACAGGTGGAGTGTGAAAAATCGTGCGCAGGAGCCAGGAGCATGTGGTCAAGACGCCGCGTTTTCACTTCATTTTCCTTGTAATGGGCCTCCCCGCCCCCGGAAATCTCCGTTTTCTCCCACACAGACAACCGTCGCACTGCCCGCGGCCCGGCCTATATAAACCACCGTCCGCCACGGCCGTGCCAGCAGCTCAGTCCCCTCACCACCTCTCACCTCGCCTCAGCAGTCACCACACACGTCCTCCATCTCCCCTCGTCCTCCTCCTTGCACGGCTGCACGCTGAGCAGCGAGCGAGCGACAAGCTAGCCATGGACCAGCTCCCCAAGCGCCCGGCCAACTACGTGCCGCTGAGCCCCGTGGGGTTCCTGCCGCGCGCCAATGCCGTCTACGGCGACCGCGCGTCCGTCATCTACGGGCGCGTCCGCTTCACCTGGCGCCAGACGTACCACCGCTGCCGCCGCCTCGCGTCCGCGCTCCTGTCCCTCGGCGTCCGCAGGGGCGACGTCGTCTCCGTGCTCGCGCCCAACGTGCCGGCCATGTACGAGATGCACTTCGCCGTGCCCATGGCCGGCGCCGTGCTCAACACAATCAACACGCGCCTCGACGCCGGCGCCGTCGCCACCATCCTGCGCCACTCCGGTGCCAAGCTCTTCTTCGTGGACTACGATTACGTGCGCCTCGCCAGCGACGCGCTCCGCCTCCTCGCCGCCGACGGCACGCACGCCGTCCCGCTCGTCGCCGTCATCGACGACATTGACTCGCCCACGGGGGCCCGCCTCGGCGAGCTCGAGTACGAGGCGCTTGTCGCGCACGGCGACCCCGACGCGGAGCTCCCGCCGCTCGAAGACGAGTGGGACGCCGTCACGCTCAACTACACCTCCGGCACCACGTCCGCGCCCAAGGGCGTCGTCTACAGCCACCGCGGGGCGTACCTGAGCACCACCAGCCTGCTGCTGCAGTGGGGGGTGGCCACCGAGCCCGTCTACCTCTGGACGCTCCCCATGTTCCACTGCAACGGCTGGACCTTCACCTGGGGCATGGCGGCGCGTGGCGGCGTCAACGTCTGCATCCGCGACGCGCGCCCCGCCGACATCTACCGCGCCATCGCGCGCCACCGCGTCACCCACATGTGCTGCGCGCCCGTCGTCTTTAGCATCCTCCTGGAGGGCGACGGCGCCACCAGGCAGCTCGAAACCCCCGTCCACGTCCTCACCGGTGGCGCGCCGCCGCCGGCCGCGCTGCTGGAGCGCGTCGAGCGGATCGGCTTCAAGGTCACGCACGCCTACGGCCTCACGGAGGCGACGGGGCCCGCGCTCGCGTGCGAGTGGCGGGACCAGTGGGACCGCCTCCCGCTCCCGGAGCGCGCGCGCCTCAAGGCGCGCCAGGGCGTCAGCGTCCTGTCCCTCGCCGACGCCGACGTCAAGAATGCGGACACCATGGTCAGCGTGCCGCGCGACGGCAAGACCGTTGGGGAGATCGTCCTCCGAGGCAGCAGCGTCATGAAGGGCTATCTCAACAACCCGGAGGCGAACGAAAACGCCTTCAGGGGCGGCTGGTTCCTCACCGGCGACGTCGGCGTCGTGCACCAGGACGGCTACATTGAGATCAAGGACCGGTCCAAGGATGTGATCATCAGCGGCGGGGAGAACATATGCAGCAAGGAGGTGGAGGAGGTGCTGTTCCGTCACCCGGCCGTGGCCGACGCGGCGGTGGTGGCGATGCCGCACCCCCGCTGGGGCGAGACGCCGTGCGCTTTTGTCGTGCCCAGGAACAACGCTGCCGAGCTCAGCGAGGACGACGTGCTCGCGTTCTGCAAGAAGCGCATGGCGCGCTTCATGGTTCCCAAGAAGGTGGAGGTCGTCGGAGCGCTGCCTAGGAACGCGCTCGGAAAAGTTGAGAAGGTCAAGCTCCGGGAGGCGGCACGTAAGCTGGCGCCCACCGTACCGGCGCAGAAGCCGAAGGGGAAGACGACGACCTCCTCGACGACGGTAGGCGGTCGCCGCGAGGAGCAGCCGGTGGCGCACGTCATGGCGGTGTCAAGGCTATAGGTAGCATACCACTACAGAGCATAGCTGGTGCTACTACATAGTACACTTCTTTTTTGGAGCTACTCACACGCGTGTCAGAGCTCCAAGAATAAAGGATGGCGTAGTTTTCAACTTCTTTTTTATGTGCAGTGATAGTGTAGGTACGGATGAGGATCACTCGCACGCATTTGTTTTCCTTCAATTTTCTCTTTGTACTTTGATACTTAATTTATGTGCACATTGTAAAATACATGGGGTGAAAACGTAAAAGAAATAAAATTTTGTTCTTGCCCAAAAAATTTGTGATAAAAGTTTCTGCTTTGCACTTTTTTTTTGTCTCGTTAATCCGATCCGGTGGTAGTGACTAAAATTAGACTGATCACTATATAAATTCCAGTGGCAATGATTGGAAGTGGGGGTAGTAGACTTCGCTTTATTCCACTGGCCAAACCCTTCTGATACACTCTCTCCCTGAATAAACTGATTTCCAGAAAAAAAATTTAACTTCGACCAAATTTATGCAAAAGAGCACTAACACCTATGACATAAAAAGTATAGTGTTTTTTTCTCGATCACGCAAAAGATTTACGCGTTTTGTATTAAGAGAAAGCAATTAATACAATGGGTGGGCTCTAAAGATGATCAACAAAGCATTTGGCCCTCCCCGCTACCCTGAATCAGCTAGCTGACTACTCGCTGGATTAAGCAACCCAGGCCTTTAGCCCCAGCTTCGACCCAAAGCCTCGGCTTGGTGCCTGATCAACGCCAGCAACTCTGGCAATTGCGTAGCTGTTCCTCGGAAGCATCTCACATTTCTTTCCTTCCATAACTCCCAAGCGATCAGTGCAAATATGGAGTTTGCACCTTGCTTGCAGCTTCCCGTCCACTGCGCTCTCCAGGTTTGCCACCAGTCCACGATGCTGTCGCATGGTTGTAGTTGGCCAAGCTCATTGAACGCTGCCCTGACATGTGAAGGAGAAAAGTTGAATTGTCTTCTCCATGGCGGCTCCGTTGAAGATGAGGGCGACAATTTCAGCGTCAGCATCTTCATCAACATGACGACATGGAGACTTTTATTTCTGGACGGCAGCATCAAGGCGGAGATGATGTCGCCGCCATTGAATAATTTTCTCCGCTCTCTTCTCCGTTTTGTTGTGGTTAGATCTGGCCACGATGAAGGACTAGGGAGAATAATTTTCAGATCAGTCTTCCTCATTCTTTGGTGGCAGAAACAAGAAGAAGAAAGACATCAGAAAAAAGAAGTTCCTCAATTCCGCCTACAGGAATGTTGGCTGTCGTTCGTTGGACATTTGTTCTTAGGCCATTTGCCGAGTGTTTGCTTGTGCGGTCATCCATACTGTAAAGCATCTAACAGGTTAGGTTTTGAGTTGTGCTATTCACAGCGTGGGTACTATTTTATAATCCAGAGTGCTTGTGGCGTGTTGATGTACGCAGCTATCATATAATATAATTCTTCTTTCATCGAAAAAAACACATGCCAGCATACTTGCTGTGCAAAGGAGCAGCAGGAGACCACAATATGGTATATTGCTTCCGGTTCCTGATCACATGAAAACTTATTTGACCAATTTTCGTATCATTTTTTCTAGATTATATTTCCATAGCATCTTTTACAACAAAGTACATATATAAACACACTATGTTGAAAGATCTGAGTTCAGATGCATTCTGCTGGAGGCGGAGGAGTACCTGGAGCTGCTGACTGAATGGAAGATTCAGAAGGTGAAGAGAGAGTGCAACAAGGTGGCCCATGGAATCGCTCATTTAGCTAGGCGGAATATATTCATACTGCTACTTGGTTGAGGCAAGCGCTTATGTGCGTTATTGACCTCATGAACCATGATTATAGTCATTCACCTGGTTAAATAAAACCCCTCTTTACCCCTAAAAAAATAAACACACTATGAAAATGCATCTTTTTTCACGAACACGCTTATGCATGTATTACTTTACGTGGGTTATGGAAATGCATCGTTAATTTTTTTTGAGACGGTTGGAGTATATTTTGAATTGCTTTTCATGTCTCCATCTAATATGTGGTCTCCACCATATACTCCATTGTATACACGTAAAGGATATTTATAGCTCAAGTCCAAAGGGGCAAGGAGTACCTTGTATCCCAGTCGCCTGTTATGTTTATGTCACGATGATGCTGGGATTAGGACGTCTGTCTATCCTCTTTCGTCTGGACGCGGCCCCTAGATGTATAGTGGACTGGTCCAACGGCCCCTTAAATCCCTTCGTCCATGTCTAATTAAAAAACGCTCGTCGCTCCTATCCGCTCACCTGCCGCCTCGGAGGAGCAGCGCTCGGCCACCAGACAGCTAGCCCCGCCTACCGGGCGCGGCGTGCGGCTGCCTCTGAGCCGCGACACTCGGTTACCGGCCCCGCCTGCCAAGCGCGGTGCGCGGCCGCCTCTGAGCCACGGCTGCCCTTTGCCTCCCCCCGCGTCGTGTGGTTGATGCCTCCCTGTCCGGCGAACTCCACACACTGACGAGCCTCCATTCTCCCATGCAGCAAGGAGATGTTGCGATGTGCTGAAACACATGTTGCAAGCATATGTTTTATGTGTTTTAGGTGTTTCATAGGTACGTTGCAATTGTTTCATGCGGATGTTGCAAAAGTAGATCGAGATGTCACATTGTTGCAGTGGTTGTACACGTATATTGCAAAGGTTTGTTTTCAATGTTTCATCTGTGTTTTTGATGTATATTTGCAAGTGTGTTTTATCTGGATGTTGTATACATTTCAGACATATGTTATAAGTGTTTTATCTGGATATTGCGTATGTTTTGCAATGGTTTTCAAGTGTTTTCAAGATATTTTTTTGTAAGTGTTTCATAAGCATGTTACAGGTGTTTCATCTACCTTCAGACGTATGTTGCAAGCGATGTATCTCAATGTTTCAAAAGTAAATCAGGTGTTGCATCTCTTTCGATGTTTTTCTGTTGCCTCGCCTAGGTGTCTTCTCCTCTGGGTGCCGGCTGGGCATCCTCCGCACCCCTGCTCCTCTTCCAGATGCTGGTGACGTTCAAGACAGCGTGGGAAACTTACGCGGAAGCGGATGGGGAGGGCGTAGGTGGTCCCTGCGTGGCATGCGCGTGCCGAAAAGGAAGGGGGCGCGGGCGAGAAGCGAGATGGGGCTTGGCTGTTCGTATGAGGAGGCGCGAGGAGAGCACGAGCTCCTACATGTGTGCAGACGCATGTGAATGGAGCAGCAGGGAGCAGCAGGCACCCACGTCCGGACGCAGATGTCTGTCCATACGTCCGGGCGCTAGTAAGGCCCTCTATATTAAGGATTTCTGACCATTAAATACGAGCGGGACGTTGTAGAGGGAACATTTCCATTCAACTAAGTTTTTGTTTGATTATAGGATTAGTAACACAAACGTAAATGAATCAAAGCTTTCGACGTTATGGCAACAGATATGACGTGATCTGATTTCATTTCCATTTGCATTACTGTGGCAGAACCTCCTAAATAATATGGCCCACATTTACTTGTTATCGTCTTAAAAGATCTCTAACCACTATACATGTGTACCATAGAACTTAAGCAGTCTCTCGGGTGTCCTCGGGAAACCCGAATCCTCTACATTTTATAACTCACACAGGATCAACAAAGGAGTAACTACAACATTACAACATTTGTTACAAAACTTTACATTAGAGTGCGGAAGAATAACAATAAATTTACAAATCATAATTAAGTTAATTTTTTTACAACTTAACTTAAATGGTGGAAGTCGAGTAGAACTACAGAAGATAACTTGGGTACAGCACCTAAGTTAGGAGAAGATAACCAGATCATATCGAACCCACCGACATGACCTGACTAGCAGCACCAGTCAGCACCTGCAACAGGGGTTAATAAACCCTGAGTACTCAATTGTACTCCACAAGACTTATCTGATGAAAAGAAAAGACTCCAAGGATATGCTGGCTTTAAGGGAAGTAGTGGAGCTAAAAAAAGAGGAGTTCTGCAGAAAAGCTTTACTATGCGTGGATCCTTACTTTCAATATTTTAAACAAGTTTTAGCATCAATTTTAGTGAAGCTTATTATAGATAGATTTGCCCTGTTCTATCTCAATCACTTGTATCAAGCATCACATTTCATATCCATCTCTTTTCCATCTCATTTCCATAATCACCATGTTCCACTGTTAACTACGATGTAGGTCAGGTGATCGAGTCTCCATAACCGAGGAGTAACGACGATTCGAACCGATTATACCCAGTTGGGGATCCCTAACCACACGAGTCATGTAGAACTCTAACCTACATAAATCAACCTTCACTCGGATCCTCCATAACGTGATCGGGTCCAGCGCCACCCGAGAGTATAGTACACCTCCAATCCAGCCTTTGGCTACGAGGGTACACACCACTCTCGCTATCTCTCCACTCCCAGTGCGCGGTTGGCCGTTCACATTATGACATTACCGAGGTTTTAGGCTTATCAGAGCATACGGTCAGTTGCAAATTCTCGAAACACAGGCGGGCCTCCAACGGTATGGTCCTTAATCGACACAGGAGGAGCACTACATCGACTCATTTCACGATGCAAGGCACCCGTCTGGTCTTAGCTTAATATTACCTTATTCATATTCATATGCTCTCATGACCCGTCATTAGGTCACGGGAAGCAAAGGTAAAGTTGTTTCTCGCGAACGATGAAACTACCATTCGACTTGTACCGAAGTCTAAGCATTACTAAGCATAAGAGATCGACCTACACATACTAGTGGGATATCATCTGGATATAAATGTAGATCAAGATAATTATACAGCAACGGTATCGACCAACTCCTACTAACATAATGCACATTACACTAGACTTAAGGGGTAATAAAGCATTTAAAAATAGAAGGGTGGCCGTATGTCCGGGGCTAGCCTTCGTTGCAGCGGTGGTTAGTTTTCGTAGAAGTCAAGTTTGACACCAACACCACGGGTGGATCACCTTCTCCGAAGCTTGATCGACATGATCCAAAACGCTCTCGTATGCACTACACGTATAGAAATGATGCGAGATTTAATATGATGGAATGCATGCCATGATACATGATGATGAGCAAAGCATAGCATACAAGAGATATTTAGAAAGGATAAACATTAGTTATCTACTTGAGTACAACTTTCCTTCGCGGTACAGTTACAAAGCAACAGAACTATTAAACAACTGCAATCACATTAAGACGTTGTTAAGAAAACTACTTAACTTCACTTTTTACCCAAGAGGTTGCATCTAATAAGCAAGTAAGTCTATCACAAGACCACTAATTACTTACACAAGAAATCATTAACCATTAATAATCTATGTTAAACACATTAATTATCATTAACAAAACTTAATTAACAAGTTAATCATTAGCTCAAACAACTCAATAAGATGCCATGGATCATCACATGTTAATGACCCAAGGTCAACAAGCAATCTATTAGTCACAAATCCTAAATTATCAAGTTAAACACATGTTTAATTAATTAATTAATTAATTAATTAATTAATTAATTAAGACATAAATTAAGAATAAAATAAATTTTATCCACTTAAGCCCAAACTTTTTCTACAGATTAGTCTTTACCCTAAAATAGTACCAAAACTAATTTCATGATTTTTGGACTTTTATTTCAATTATTAAAATTCATGGAAGTTGCATTTAATAATTAATTGAGCTAATTAAATAACTTATAAAAGTAAACAAATTTGACATTTCATATTTTTCCTAAATATTACATAGTACATAGAGGTTACTCAAAAATTTTTACCATTTTTAGAATTCTAAATAATTCACGATGAAATAAACAAATTTGGTACTATTTAATATTTTCAGAAAAGAAAAGAAAAAAACGAAAACTCCATTCTCCAACTCGGACCAATCTGGCCCAACCGGCCCACGCCCAAGCACCCCCCCGCTCTCCTCTTTCTCCCCCACGGCCCATCCGAACCAGGACCGGCCCAGCAGCCGAGCAGGGTCAGCCTGCCTACCGGCCATGGTCCCGCGGTGGCCGGCCCACCACGCCTCGTCAGCGGTGAGGCCCTAGGCGATGGTCAAGACGTCAACATGATCTACACGTTCCCACGAATTCCCTGGAATGGATAACACGGCGTTAGGGGGCGCGGCAACCAGCTCGTCGACGGTGAGGACAACACGGCGGCGCGGTGAGCGGTGGCGCGACGGCTACCGCCCGGTACGGAGCGAACTGGGAGTGCAGTTAGCATCAGCAGCTTACCCTGATCATGACGACATGCTCAGCCGGAGCGGAGGAGCAACAGAGGCGGCTGGCAACGGTGAGTACCCGCGGCTGTGGAGAAGACGGTGGTGCGCGCTCGGCTCTGGCAGCGAGGCTAATTACAAGCGGGCTCAAAGAGGGCGCGAGAGCGGGGCGAGGATGTGGGCTAGAGATGGACGATGGCGGTGAACTGAGCGCGGCAAATTTCGTCATCGCAGATGAGCTTGACGGCGACGACGAAGCAGAGGAAGGAAAAGAGGGCACGACAACAACTCTGGCTTTAAAGGACGGCCGAGGAAGGAGCGGACGACACGCATCAGCTTGCTCGCGACACATCGAAGCAGGAGGTGGCCGCGGGATGTGCCTGGAAGATGGCCAAAGACCATCGGCGATGACGGGAGGTAGCGCCTTGCGGTTGGTGACGATTTTGAAAAATTTACAGAAATGACACTGGCGAAATTTTATAAATTACTCTCAAATTTTCTAAAGAAGTTGAAAATCTAAAAATACAAAAGTTGTTCAATTTTCAAAGTTCTACAACTTTCTCAATATAACATTTTCCAATTCAGCCTAAATTTTGAAATTTGAATTTGACTTAAAAAGGGGACATTTTTTGGAAATCTGTAAATTCAAAATTACTTTGAATTTTATATTGAAACTTCAAAAACTCAAAATACCAAAGTTGTACATCTAAGTAAGACCTACAACTTTGCTATTCAAAACATTTTCAAATTATATCTCCATTTTGAAATTGGATAGGGGAGATGAAAAGTGGTCAAATTTGAGATTTGAATCTTTTCAAAATTACTCCAAATTTTACACTAAAACATTGAAAACTCACAACACCAAACTTGTAGCCCTTGAAAAGATCTACAAACTTGGTTTTAAACTTTTTTCCAAATTTTGCTTAGATTTTGATTTATTCAAAAAGGGATAAAACTAGGGTTTTGCTTTTCAGGGTTTTCGGAAAGATTTCAAATTGAAACTTGATACTCTATTAATTGGTGTTTATTTAGTGATCACACCATCACCCTAGAGCATCATTGAGTCAAGTATCACATGTTTGACCAAATGTCACTCTTGGTTGACCAATTTGACTTTAAAAAAATCTTTTAATAATTCCTCAAATTTGAATTCAAATTCGACTCGGAAAACTTGCGACCAGTTTTGGACCCCATATACAAACTCAAACTTGAAGCTCTATTTTAAACATGTTTAACTTACAAATTATTATCAAGCCTTGATCCCATATTATAAAGCACATTTAACCCTACAACTTTTATTTAAACAAAACTTTAATTGTTTAAACCAATTCTCATATATAAATTCATAAAGAACCTAATGTATCAACATTCCATCATTTAATGGAATTAATTAAAATACCAGATTTGCAATATGTGAACATGACAAAGAAACATAGGAAACATGTCATATGACAACATTACATATGCAACATATGATATCTATTATTGCAATATGAATGCATTTATGGCATAATACTTGATACTTATGCTTGATGATGCATCATTATCACATTTTAATTATTTCTTAATATCTGGGATGTTACAATTACTGTATGCAAATTATGCTTTAGCTCATAATAACAGGATTAGCCATTTTCACCTAAAGATTTATTTGATTTGATCTGTATTTTCTCCTACCAACTGACCCTGTAGAGTAGCTGTCTGCTGTATCACCAATGAGACCCTAAACAAAGAGAAAAATTCATCGGCGGTCCCTGAACTTGGCAGCTGGTGTCACTTAGGCCCCCAACTTTGAACAGTATATTTCTACGTCCCTGAACTTGGCTTCAGGTGTCATCTAGGTCCTGAACTTGGCTTTGGATGTCACTTAGGTCCCCGAACTTTGAACAGTGTATTTTTGGGTCTCTGAATTTGGCTTCGGGTCTCATCTGGGTCCCTGCACTTGACTTCGGGTGTCATCTAGGTCTCAATGCTGGCATGGCGCGGTCCTACATGTAGGGCCCACATGTCAGTCGGTTATATTTCTATTTTGGTGGTACTGTAGATACAATTTCTACAATATTCTAAAAATTGTATCTTTTTCATATGATCTCGGATGAAGATGATTTTTATATGAAAAATGTAGCTCTCGACGAGATCTACAACTTTTTAGTTTTGAGTTTCTCAATTTGAGATCATTAAAATGCTTAAAAAATTAAACAAATTTTCAGCAGTATATTAATCGCGTACAAGCGCTTGTCGCCTTGGAGAAATTATATCTTTTTTATATGCTGTCAAATGGAGATAATTTTTATATGAAAGTTGTAGCTCTCGATGAGATCTACGACTTTCTAGTTTTGAGTTTTTTTAATTTGAGGTCGCTAAAATACTAAAAAAATTAAACATATTTTCAACAGTATATTAATTTCTGAAAATTTGAGGTCGCTAAAGCTCTCGCTGTAGGAATCAGTGGAATAGAGTGGTCTCGGTGAGATTCCCGCGGCCGTGGACATGGACTGCTGGGCCAAACCGGGCAATGTTGCGAGCGAGCGACCGAGCAGACACGGGAGGAAGAGCCTTCGCGACGGTGGCCTATGCTTTTGCCGAGACCGACCGGCGGCCGGTCGGTCGGCGTGAAATATCCAGCTCGGTCCGCGGGGCCGCGTCGCGCGACGGCCTCTCCTTTGCCCGAGGCGTGGCGTGGACAGCGATCCCGGCGCCGGTGGCCGGCACTATGCGCACTCGGCCTCTGCGCACATGTTTCGGCACGTTTTCGCGGCACTGGCCACGCGATACCAGCCTTTCATTTTCTTGGCGTCGCACGCTCTAGCCTCTAGTGGTGCGATGCCTTGCCGATTTCATTTCATCCAAGTGCTGGGCTTTGAACGTCGTCGTCGAAAGCTGCTCACGGTCGGGCGAGTCGCGAGTCGGATCCAAGGACGTGTTGTAACAGGAACGATGGGTAAGAATGGAATTCGGCAGGATCCACAGGACAGATGTATATTCAGAGTAGGTTTAGAAGTTTCGGTTTGCAGAGTTGTCCCCTTTCTTTATGATGAACGGCTGACGTTAGCGACTTCTAAGCACCTAACTCCCTTCTACGGCCCAAGGCCCACTGTCGGCCTGCTACATCAGGCCATGACACGTGTTTTCTTTTCTTTTTTTTATTTTATTTTATTTTAAAGAAAACTTGAATTGAACTGTTGAAGACGTGTTTTCAAGGTTACGGAGAACGGCTTGAAGAGACGTGACCGTTTGCCTTGGGTGCTCGTATTTTTTTTAGTTGACCTTGGGTGCTCGTATGTACGTTTTACTTTTGCCGCACGGTTCCGTTTGACTGACCGTACAAGTGTATTGAATCTATTTTGCTGGGTTGCCGCTGGTTTGGGAAACCAGTGATGTTGGGCTTTCATCAAGTAGCAGAGAAGAAAGTGGCTCGAATGAGTTGGTGGGCTTTCCCAGCTGCAAAGATGGCAATGCGAGGCTGATTACGGGTCCAGTGGGCTTATCCTGGAGCAAGACGGAGCCCATGGCGAGATCACATCTTTTCTCACTCACCTCTGGGCTCTGGCCTCTTCAGAGTGCAGACGCCACATATGTTCCTGACGAGAGGAAGGAAAGCAATGAATGGAACAAGGCGACGCAGCACACGGCAGGGCACGCTATGTTCTGCTGTTGGTAGTATCGTTTAATCGTGGAACCTGAACTCGATGGACGACATGGCATTTTGAAGAAAAGGGGAGAAAAAGGCTTCACGAAAGGAGCAATTTGAAATGCAGGAGATCAGCCTATGAGAAACTGAGAAAGGCGATGCGTCACTGCATCCTCCCTTTATTCCGTAGATCTCTGAATGCTTCGCTTTGTCTCGCTTTTCTCGTCCAAACCCAAGTGATCCACAGCATTCGCTCGAGGAAGATCGGATCGGCGGAGTGCTTTATTTGACAAATTGCACCGACGCGAATAAACTGTCTTTCTAATATGCATTAATTGTGAGCTACTGCATCCGTCCCCTAAACACTTGACTCCTTTTTCTTTACGGAGGTAGTAGCACTACTTTACTTGTGTCAAAGAAAAGAATTTGCTGCAGGAAGGAAAGGCAATTGCCGACAGCATATCAGATCAGTGACAGTGAACCACGAGCCCACGACGGTAGGTTAACGCACGAACACGCACATGTTTTCTGATCTAACATGCCAAAGCAGGCAGGCTTTATTTATCTTTAGCACAGCAAGAGGAGCATTAGCTTTGCTGAACCGCGCACGCAGCTTAACGCACGCGGCTAAACGCCGGCTTTTACCACATGCCTCGTCGCCAGCCGTACATACACCGCCTGTTAGCGAGGCTGTTACTGGAACAGGCTCAAAACATACAGCTATTACCAGAGTACCAGACTATGTTTAGTGTTTATTGAGTTAGCTGCACTAGGATACATTATATATTAAATTGAAATAAAAAAAACACTCCTAGTGCAGCTAACTACTATGAGTAAGTAGTAAGATAGACTCAGAGTTTTGTACAGACATCCAAACGTACTGAAATTGCATCATACTGTAGTTCGAGCCAGGGCATCTGTACAGACATCCAAACAGGCTAACAAAAGCTAGCTAGCGTAGTGGGCCGCCGCCGGGAAACGGCAGGGCCTTTACACGTACGCGCCTGGCTGCACATACGCGCGCGCGCGCGGGACCTCACGTGGACTACGCTCGTGCTGCTTCGCTAGCTTTCCTGGCTGCCCGCGTTCACTCGCATCACGTCTCGCATCTTGTGCAGTGGCCATCTCTTGTCTTGGAGTATATAAAGGCAGGGAAGGGCACCCGTGTTCGATTCAGTTTCAGTTGTATTCCCCTCTGCTCTGTCGTCGCCGCTGAGACCAGCGCCGAAGAAGAAAGGAATCGGCCGGAGCAATATGGAGCTCTCTCGCAAGCTCTTCACGGCCGTCCTCCTCGTCATGCTGCTGCTCGTGGCCACAGGTACGGCCGGCTGGCTTATATATACATCCATCTGTGAACTCATCTGGTATGGTCTACTGACCTGAGATGCTGTTTCGATCGGTTACGTACGGTCGATGCTGTGCAGAGATGGGGCCGGTGGCGGTGGCGGAGGCGCGGACGTGCCAGTCGCAGAGCCACAGGTTCCGGGGCCCCTGCGTGCGCCGGGCCAACTGCGCCAACGTCTGCAGGACCGAGGGATTCCCCGACGGCAAGTGCCGCGGCTTCCGCCGCCGCTGCTTCTGCACCACGCACTGCCGCAACTGAGATTCGCCGGGCGGGCCGGGGGACCATGCATGCCTGCCCGTTTCGATCTCTCGCCGTGTCGTCGCGCGTTGATCGCCAACAGTCCATGAATAAGAAGTGTATGTTTGTGTGACTTTTTTGTCAGCAAGTTATATTGTCGTTTGTTGAGTCGTGGATCCATCGGTCTAGTAGTTTGCTGTTTCCTGATCTGTCCCCTCAGTGTTTCGGTTTCTCCCATATCAATGCGTTGAGATCTACTCCTAAGAGAAAATTTCGAGCTCCCCATTTCCATCAAAGACGACATGCGTGGTTTGTTTGTCTGTCACTCGACCAGCAGATCAGTAGTCACGCTGGCCATCATCGGAAAAAAAAAAGAAGGAAAGATGACAGTGGAGTATGTATGCAGTAGAATACACGAGACCACAGGTTGCCTTTTGGCTTCTCGTGTTATCACGTGTTGCCACCACGGATGATGCGTGCCGACACGCGGAGCCATGCATGCATGGATGCACGGACTTCTATAGCTTGGTGTCGCGTGCTTGTATTGTATAGTGAGTAGCGTGTAGCGTGTCGCGCATGAGCCTACTCTGAGCCTCGCCGTCGCACCTACGTGGGCTTTGGTAACACAAAGTTGGGCACCGCCGCTTTCGTAGCCGGCCCGCATTTGAGGGTGGTCGCCAGGAGAAGGAAAAAGTCTACTTTTCCTCCCCCAACTTTCACGAAAGTCCGCTTTTCCTCCCTCAACTCTAAAACCGGGCAAATCACCTCCCTCAACTTTTCAAACCGTGCATTTTACCTCCCTGGAGCGGTTTCAAAGGCGGTTTTGCTACAGTAAACGGTGGTTTTGCTACAGTGAGGCGGTTTTGTCTTTTTCTTTTTTTATTTATTTCGGCTGAATCTTTAAAAAATCATATTAAATCACATAAAAATCAAAAAAAGAAAAATCCAATTTTGTTGCACTCCACATGAGTAGATCTACACAGTAAACATATAATATGGTATCCTTTAGTACAAAGTTTTTGCTATGAAGGTTTTGCCTTTTTCTTTTTTATTTATTTCGGCTAAATCTTTGAAAAATCATAGTAAATTACAGAAAAATCATAAAATGGAAAATCTAATTTTGTTGGACTCCACATGAGCATATCTACACAGTGAACATATAATATGGTATGCTTTAGTATAAAATTTTTATTGTAGCTTTAGATCTATGCTTTTCTGTAATTAATTGAAATAATTCATAGTTGCAGCTTCTATAATTATTTTGTTGGACTAAAGCATACCATATTATATGTTCACTGTGTAGATATGCTCATGTGGAGTCCAACAAAATTAGATTTTCCATTTTATGATTTTTCTGTAATTTACTATGATTTTTCAAAGATTTAGCCGAAATAAATAAAAAAGAAAAAGGCAAAACCTTCATAGCAAAAACTTTGTACTAAAGGATACCATATTATATGTTTACTGTGTAGATCTACTCATGTGGAGTGCAACAAAATTGGATTTTTCATTTTATGATTTTTCTGTGATTTAATATGATTTTTCAAAGATTCAGCCGAAATAAATAAAAAAAGAAAAAGACAAAACCGCCTCACTGTAGCAAAACCACCGTTTACTGTAGCAAAACCGCCTTCGAAACCGCTCCAGGGAGGTAAAATGCACGGTTTGAAAAGTTGAGGGAGGTGATTTGCCCGGTTTTGGAGTTGAGGGAGAAAAAGCGGACTTTCGTGAAAGTTGGGGGAGGGAAAGTAGACTTTTTCCCCAGGAGAAATAGCAGAGCAACGCCTCCGGCGCCAGCGACCAGCCCAACGTCCAGCGAGTTGAATTGCTTAGGGCACCTGGCTCCGGTACAAATAAAGTGATCTACGTACACTAAAAAATATTAAGACTACTATTTATACAAAGCAAACTATTATTATTTATGGTATGCAAAGAAACTTTTTTCTTTCATCATACATCACCTTTATTTCCTCTCACTTTTCTTTTTTAATATGGACCACCGTCTCTCTTCCAAACATACGTAGCTTCTACAAGCCACTCTGACAAGTATAAGACATCTACTTTTTTTTATCTGATATTATATATCACTTAGGGCTACTGATGAAAAAGCAGCATTGGGAAAGACCTCAGTGGTGCCCCGGGGCACATGTGTATCAATGGTTTGGTGTATCACAAAACGTGATTAACCACTGATATTGGTGACCACTTCTTTATTTGTCAGTTTTGTCGTGATAACTGCAAATTTACCAAAAAAAAATAGAAATTTGCCTATAATTTTGCTGACGTGGCGCACCAGTTCAACACGTCAGCATGGACTTTGACGTCTCCGTCAGTTTTCCTTCTCTGCTGGTCAGTGGCTATTGGTACTTTTTTCTTCCTCTTCGGCCTCCACCTTCATAAGCCGTGCCGACCTCTTACAGTCCGTGGCCGCGCTCCGTGCTCTGCCGCGGGAGCGTGCAGAGGCGTGCTCCGTGCCCCTGCACTGCCGGCCGCGAGCTGCGGCCATGGCGCCCGCGGAGGTGTCCTCGCCGGAGTACCACGAGGGCACAGGCAAGGAGGCGCACGACCACGCCGGCATCGTGCTCTCCTACATCGCCTCGGGCTTCTCCGTCATCTGCTGCACCGACTTCGCCGTCGAGATCCCCGTGGCCGGGGGCTCCTTCGCGTACCTCTGCGTCAAACTCGGCGACGCCGCGGCCTTGCAGCTGCCCATGGATGAGTTTTTATCAGTGTTAAACACGATGAAGCTCTGCAGGACAGCACACCTGGGTCCATGGCAGGTCCAAGCACTTGCTGCACGACGATGGGTGGCATTGAAGCTGAATTGGCTGTGGTGTCAATGTGTCATTGTCACCGAGGCATGCCATATATCAGCAAGGAAGAGGAGTACCGTAGCATTGTTCTCTGGTGAATTAGTGATTACATATGAGAAGATACAATTGAGCAGATGAATGATGCTGCAAAAACTGTTTGACAGGACACAAGAGTATGTAAAGGGTTTGCAGTTGTCTAGTTATCCGTTTGGAATAGAATAGTCAACGGTTCCATTCTAATTATCTATATAATTCCACCTTTAAGCAACAGCTCTTGTTTATTGTATTTGACGACACTGTGTTATTGCATACAATGGATTTCAACTTAATTTAGCAACATTTTTTTGTGTGATGCATAGGAGAAAGGAATTCAATTATGTCAATATGAGTCATTCAATGCCAATAGAGTAATAATCTTTTATTCAAGCAGACTTTATTCAAGAATTACATGAGGTTATTGAAAATTGGTCTGGTCCAACACTTTTTGGGGGAGATTTTAATCTTGTAGGCAATTTAAAAGAGAAAAACAATGGCATTGTTAATCAGAAATGGGTGGATCTCTTTAATGATTGGTCCAATTTCCATGGTTTGATGGAACTAAAAAGCTCCTCTAGATCTTTTACATGGACTAATAATCAAGAACAACCAATTTTGGCTGCGATTGATAAATTTCTGTGCAATAATAGCTTTGAGCAAAAGTATCCTCTAGCTTTTGTCACTTCTAAATAATGTGTGGGTAGTGATCATGTACTTTTAGTGATAAATTTTGGGGTTGATGAACCAAGGAAACCTAGTGTTTTCAGATTTGAAAAATGGTGGTTAAACCATCCTGGTTTCAAAGAAGTGGTTAACAAAGCTTGGAAAACTGAATGTATCTTTACTGAACCCATTGAAATATGGCAGTTCAAAATTAGGCTCCTTAGAAAAAAGCTCAAAGGTTGGGCCAAAAATGTGAATCTCAAATTAGGAAAACTAAATCAGAACTCCTTAAGGAGTTTGAGTTGTTAGATATTAGCTATGAAGCAGGAAGCCTGTTACCAGGCCAGAAAGAAAGAATGGATACTATTATTTTAGAGCTAGAAAATATTTGAAATATGAAAGAAATAAAGGCAATGCAGAGATCTAGAGACGGGAATATTAGAGAGGGGGATAGAAACACTGCATACTTTCAGGCAGTGGCTAATCAAAGAAATAGGAAAAAAAAGAATTTGTTGTCTTGAGACTCCTGAGAGGATCCTAGAAGATAATGATTTAATGCTTAACCATGCGGTGACTTATACAAAATTTTATTTGGGTCTGAACCTGTTAGTGGGGTAAAATTAGATGAGGATTTCTAGGGAGAGGATGATAAAGTTACCACTCTAGAGAATGATAAAAGCATCTAGGCCCCGGGAGTTGGTTTTGACAATTGATGACAACGCATTATTACCATGACTAACATGTGTTTTGCAGAAACTTTGATAAGTTAGGTCATGGGGTTGATAACTGTTTTGGGCACTATGGTATTTATGCCCCTTGATGGAAATCGTTTTGGTTTTCAAATGATCAAAGACAAGATTAAGGACGGTTAGTTCCGGATGTCAAGGTGTTGAGTTACATCAGGAATAGTTATTAGGATCTTCGCTTTTTTCCTTTGGCCGTACTATAAAGGGGGGCATGAGCGAGTAGCTTGACCTAGGTGAGTCTTTTGTTTAGGTGTGGTGCACACTTGTCAAACTTAGCACTAGGTAGCTCAGAAAAAGCTCAAAGTTCAGTTGGAAGCAATTTGGTTCAAGTTGTGTCGCGTTTCGAAGTCGTTTGAGTTGTTTACCCTTGACCGGACGCGGTCTCTGTCACGACCGGACGCGTTCGGTGAGTACTAACAGTCACTGCGTTTTCAACCTGGTTGACCGGACGCGGTCCCTGCGAGGACCGGACGCGTTAATCAGTCTGACACGTGTTTTAGAGGGTAAAAATATAATCAGACGCGACTGGAAAATGACCGGACGCGTCCGGTCACGTTCCAGTAAGGTACTTAGCTGACCTGACGTGTCCGGTCATCACTGATCAGACGTGGTCGAGCGTCAGGTTAAAGTATAGTAAGGTTCTTGTACGATCGGACGCGTCCGGTCATCCCTGATCGATGCGTCCAGTCATTTAGCGGTATCGTTCTGATTTTCGACTGTTACACTCGACCGGCGCGTCTGGTCACGTCGACCGGCGCGTCCGGTCAGTGCGTGTTTTGCTGAGTTGGCTGGTAACGGTTGGATTTATCTGTGGGGTGTATAAATACATCCCCTCCACCTCTTTTAGAGGTCTCTTGCTCATTTGTTCAGCTGAGAAACACATTTCAAGTGCAAGGGAGTGCAAGAGCCCTAGTGAGGATAGTGATTTGAGAATCAAAGCTTGAGATCTCTCATTGGTGACTAGAGAGTAGCAAGTGTGCATCCATCTTCTCATTAGGCTTGTTGTGGTCAAGTGAGAGTTCTAGCTTGTTACTCTTGGTGATCGCCATCATCTAGACGGTTTGGTGGTGATTGGGAGTTTGGTGATCATCCGGCGAGCTTGTGGATGACCCAACTCATCTTGTGAGCAGTTTTGGGTGATTCACCGCGACGGAGTGTCAAAGAATCAGCCTGTAGAGAACACTTGATCCTTGTGCGGATCAAGGGAGAGCTACACCTTTGCGCGGGTGCTCCAACGAGGACTAGTGGGGAGTGGCGACTCTCCGATACCTCGGGAAAACATCGCCGTATTCCTAACCCTTACTTTCAAGCATTTACTTTCGTGTATTACTTTCATTGCTTGTTTACTTTCCTAGAATTGCCATGCTAGATTAGGATTGGAACTTAGGGCGCAAAACTTTTACCGGTAGAATCACGAGGAACACTAGTAGGCACTAGGGGTGAAGTTTGGCTTGTAGGATTTAATTCTTGCAATTAATTTTTAGAAAAGCCCAATTCACCCCTCTCTTGGGCATCTTGATCCTTTCAATTGGTATCGGAGCCGAGTTGCTCCTTATTTAGGCTTCATCGCCTAGAGCAAGATGTCTAATGGGGAAGGACCACCTCCCACCTTTGAGGGAGACGATTTTCCATATTGGAAAAATCGTTTGGAGGCGTACCTCGAAGCCATAGATGTTGGGTGCCTTAGAGCCGTAACCGAAGGACTTCCTGCTATCAAGGATCCCGCCAACCATAGTGGTGACGAGGAGAAGTACGACCGGTGGAATGCAAAGGCAAAAAATACACTCTACCGGAGTCTAGGCAAGGATATCTTTAATCATGTGCGTAATGCCAAAAACGCTCATGAATTGTGGGAAAACCTTTGTGCTCTCCATGAGGGAACTAAGAGTGAGCGTGAGGAACGCTATCACATAGCTTTGAAAAAAAAATTATTTTTGAGATGCTTCCCAAAGAAAGTGCTAATGAAATGTACACTCGATTGAATGTTCTTGTAGAGGATCTCAATGCTCTTGGACTCACTCAAATGAGTCAATCGGATGTTGCAAGGAGGATCTTGAGTGTTCTTCCCGTTGAGAAGTATGGGCACATTGTCACCGTGCTTCACCAAAGTGATCTCTCCACCGCAACACCGACACAAGTATTGAGAAAGATCAATACACATGAGATGTACATGCACATCACTCCGGAAGAGGGCTCATCATCTTTCAAGAAGGACTTGGCCTTCAAAGCTAGCCATGACAAAAAAAAGAAGATGGGCCAAGCCATGATGGTGCAAGAAAGCTCAAGTGAAAGTGATATTGATGATGCATCACTTGCACTCATGGTGAGAAAGACCACCAAGATACTAAAGAAGCTCAACAAGAGTGGCATCAAGTTCGATGACAAGAAGAAGTTCTTCACAAGTAGCAAAAGGAAGCCAATATCCGAGATGGGTTGCTACAATTATGGTGAACTTAGCCACTTAGCTCATCAATGCCCTAAGCCTCCAAAAGACAAGTACAAGAACAAGAACAAGGGCAAGAGAAATGATTCAAGTGATGAAGAAGATGAGAAGAAGAAGAACAAGCCATACAAAAAGAAAGATGGCAAGAGAAAAGAGTTTTACAAGAAGAAGAAGGGAGGCAAAGCTTATATTGTTGGTGATTGGCTCACCAACATTGAGTCATCATGTGAGTCCTCCGGCGATGAGAGTAACGATAAGAAAGAGAAGGTCGCCGCATTTGTGATTGGGCCATCATCATCTTCACCGACATCTTCATCACCACCTTCACCGTCACCTTCACCATCATCGTCCACTTCTCACCTATGCCTTATGGCCAAGGGTGAACGAAAGGTACAAAACAATGAGAGTGATGATAATGATAGTGATAGTGATGATGAATATGATGCACCTTCTTATGATGAACTTGTAAAATTGTTGAACAAATACTCTAAAATCATAAGAAGAACTAGAAATGAAAATGGTGAGCTTCAAAATGAAAATAACTCACTCTCATCTAAGCTTGAGAATGCACATAAGACTAGTGATGAGCTCAAAGATCAAAATGAAATTATGTCTTCTACTCTCAAGGAGCTCAAAACTTCTAACAAAGACCTTAGAGATGAATATAATAAACTTGAGAAGAAGCATGATGAACTCATCACTAGGCTCAACTTGCTAAAAGATAAATATACTCCATTGAAAATCAATTATGATAGTCTTATTGTTGCTAATGAGCTTGCTCTTGAGACACATGATGCTACTAACTAAGTTATTAAGATTGATATAGCTACATCATGTGATGACTTGATTATTGAGAACATTGAGCAAGGCTCTTGCGGCAAAGGCAAGAATGTGGTTGAGTCCAACAACTATGATGACTATGTCAAGCTCAAGAGTGAAAATGAGATGCTTAGAAATGAGAACAAGAAGTTGATGGCTCTTGAAAAGCAAACATCAAATGAGTCACTTATTGAAGAGAACAAAAAGCTCAAGCAAGAGAAAGAGCATCTCAAGACCGGCCTAAGCAAGTTCATAAGAGGCCAACATTTGCAAAGTGAGCTACTCATGAACATCGTCATGAAGATGGATAGAAGTGGCATTGATTACTTGGCAAATCAAGAGAAGAAGGCTAAAGCTCAACAACAACAAAGCAAGTCAAAGCCCAAGCCAAAGAGATGTGTTGAGTGTGGACAAGAAGGTCATTTTGCTCATGAGTGCAAAACTCCACCACCACAACCCTTGCCCAAGCATGTTAGACCCTTTGCTTTTAATGCTCATTACATGCTTAGAAAAGATTCAAGTGGAAAGATGAAAATCATGTTCTTGGGTCCCCCTAATAAGAATAGGCCTAAGAAAATATGGGTTGCCAAGTCACTAGTTGAGAAAGTCAAGGGTCCCTCTCAAGTTTGGGTCCCTAAACAAAAAGCTTGATCTCTTGTGTGTAGGTGAACTATAAGACCGGTGGATCTCATTGGGTTATTGATAGTGGTTGCACTCAACATATGACCGGTGACCCTCATATGTTCACCTTACTTGAAGAGAATGGGGTATGTCAAGAGAAGATCACATTTGGGGACAATTCAAAGAGCAAAGTCAAGGGTATAGGCAAGATTGCAATATCAAATGATCACTCTCTTTCAAATGTGCTCTATGTTGCTTTATTGAGTTTCAACTTACTATCCGTTGGATAACTTTGTGACCTTAGCTACCAATGCTTATTCACTCCTAATGAAGTGGTAGTTACAAAGATAGATGACAAGCAAATGATTTTTAAAGGTTTTAGATACAACAATCTCTATCTTGTTGACTTTACCTCCGAAGATGCAAACTTGATGACATGTTTATTCACCAAAACTATACTTGGATGGCTTTGGCATAGGAGGCTTGCTCATGTTGGAATGAACACTCTCAACAAGCTATTGAAGAAAGAACTAGTAAGAGGCTTGAAGGATGTCAAGTTTGAGAAGGACAAACCTTGTAGTGCATGTCAAACCGGCAAACAAGTTACAAATACTCATCCAACCAAAGCTTACATGTCAACATCAAGAGTGTTAGAACTTCTACACATGGATTTGTTTGGTCCTACAACTTACAAGAGTTTGGGTGGAAATCTCTATTGTCTTGTGATTGTGGATGACTACTCAAGATACACTTGGACCTTCTTTCTTCATGACAAATCCAAAGTGGCAAATTGCTTTAAAAAGTTTGCAAAGAGAGCTCAAAATGAATTTGAAGTCAAGATAAAGAAAATTAGAAGTAACAATGGCAAAGAGTTTGACAACACAAACATTGAAGCTTATTGTGATGAGATTGGAATCAAGCATGAAGTTTCATCAACCTACACTCCTCAACAAAATGGTGTAGTTGAGAGAAAGAACCGGACTTTGATCACCCTTGCAAGAACAATGCTAGATGAGTACAATACACCGGAAAAATTATGGACCGAGGCAATCAACACCGCATGCTATGCTTCAAATCGCCTCTTCCTACAAAAGTTTCTTAGCAAGACTCCCTATGAGTTGCTAAATAGGAAGAAGCCGGACGTCTCATTCTTCCGGGTGTTTTGTTGCAAATGCTACATCTATAAAAAGCGTCAACACCTAGGGAAGTTTCAAAGACGTTGTGATATTGGCTTTCTTGTTGGTTACTCATCAAAGTCCAAAGCATATAGAGTATTTAACCATGCCACCGGTTTGGTTGAAAAAATATATGATGTGGAATTTGATAAATCTAACGGCTCCCAAGGAGCAATTGAGAATTGTGATGATGTAGGTGATTAACCATTGACGGAGGCAATGAAGAATATGCCGGTGGGATACATCAAGCCTAAGGATGATGAAGATGATGTACAAATTATCTATCCACCATCTTCATCACATGTGCCTCAAGATGATGATAAGAATGAGAGAGTTGAAAATAAAGACACTCATGTCTCTCATGAACAAGCTGAGGCATAAGCTCAAGATGTTGATGCTCCCCAACTATCTTCTCAAGTGGTTGATAGAAGAAACTCACCTCTACTTCAAGCACATCCACAAGATCTCATCATAGGAAGTCCTACAAAGGGTGTAATGACTCGATCTCAAAAGCTAGCTTCATTTGTTGAACATCACTCTTTTGTCTCTTACCTTGAACCTAAGAATGTAGAAGAAACTCTTCGAGATCCGGATTGGGTGAATGCTATGCACGAAGAATTGAACAACTTCACCCGCAATCAAGTTTGGACACTTGAAGAGCATCCAAAAGGTGCAAGAGTCATTAGAACCAAGAGGGTGTTCTGCAACAAGCAAGATGACCAAGGCGTAGTAGTGAGGAACAAGGCAAGACTAGTTACAAAGGGGTTCTCTCAAGTTGAAGGTCTTGATTTTGGAGAGACCTTTGCACCCGTTGCAAGACTTGAAGCCATCCGTATCCTACTTGCATATGCATCACATCATGAAATGAAACTATATCAAATGGATGTGAAAAGTGCATTTTTAAATGGCTTCATAAATGAACAAGTCTATGTTGAATAACCTCCTAGGTTTGAAGACCCTAGATATCCTAATCATGTTTATAGGTTGTCCAAGGCGCTATATGGGCTCAAGCAAGCCCCTAGAGCATGGTATGAGCGCCTCCGAGACTTCCTTATCGAGAAGGGCTTCACTATTGGGAAGGTCGACACCACACTATTCACCAAGAAGCTTAATGGGGAGATCTTCATTTATCAAGTCTATATTGATGATATCATCTTTGGATCAACAAATGAAGATTATTGCAAGGAATTTGGTGAATTGATGTCGAAGGAGTTCGAGATGTCAATGATTGGTGAGCTAACATTCTTCCTTGGTTTTCAAGTCAAGCAAATGAGAGAAGGGATTTTTATCTCTCAAGAAAAGTATACCAAGGATCTTCTCAAAAGATTCAAGATGGAAGAGTGTAAGCCAATTAAGACCTAGATGAGGGAGGTAAACCAATTGATCAAACTCTCTACCGTTCTATGATTGGTAGCTTGTTGTACCTTACCGCATCTAGGCCCGATATCATGTTTAGTGTGTGCATGTGTGCTCGCTTTCAAGCGTGCCCTAAAGAACCTCACCTAAGTGCCGTAAAAAGAATCTTAAGTTATCTTAAGCACACCCCAAGCATTGGCCTTTGGTACCCCCAAAGGAGCTAAATTCCAACTAGTTGGCTATTCTGATTCGGATTATGCTGGTTGCAAAATTGATAGAAAAAGCACATCCAGAGGGTGTCATTTTCTTGGAAGGTCTTTAGTATCTTGGTCATCTAAAAGGCAAAATAGTGTGACTTTGTCCACCGCCGAGGCGAAATACATTGCCGTGGGGGCTTGTTGTGCACAAATCTTATACATGAAACAAACTCTCCTAGACTATGAAGTTGTTCTTAATAAGGTGCCACTTTTATGTGATAATGAAAGTGTCGTTAAAATTACTAATAATCCGGTACAACACTCACGCACCAAGCACATTGATATCCACCACCACTTTCTAAGAGATCATATTGCTAAAAATGATATATCACTAGAAGGTGTAAGAAGTGAAAATCAATTAGTGGATATCTTCACTAAACCTTTGGATGAGGCTACCTTTTGTAGGTTGAGAAGTGAACTAAATGTGCTTGATTCTAGTAACTTTAAAAAATGAGCTTGT
This sequence comes from Saccharum hybrid cultivar R570, assembly GCA_038087645.1. NCBI lineage: Eukaryota > Viridiplantae > Streptophyta > Magnoliopsida > Poales > Poaceae > Saccharum > Saccharum hybrid cultivar. The sequence continues at coordinate 34,799,347 of JAQSUU010000012.1, read as the reverse complement.
ATTGTCCCTTGCATTGCATTGTATCATATGTCATATTTAAATTTCCGCAATGCATCTAGAACTTATCTAACACGGTTACGATAACCCTCCTTTGGAGGAGTGAAGAAGCCTAACCGTGGATCAAACTTGACAAGCAACCTAGTCTTCCTTTCTCGCTTTGCATTGCATATGCATGGTTGTTGCTTTATCATTTCTTTTCGATTTTACTTTGAGCAACCTCTATGTTCGTCCATGAATAGAGAGAGCATTTGACGCTCCCAAGGGTTCACAAACTCTATTGCATGGCCATACGTTGCTCCTCGGGTGTTTATTGCATATTTTCTTAAAAATAATACTAGCCTAAGGCAAAATATTTTGAAAAACTCGAGGGTTTGAGAGAGGTCCCTCATATCAGGTTTCAATTGATGTTTGTTTGAGTCTCTTTGAATTGGAACTTGATTGGGAGAAGTCGCGTCGAAGATCGGATTGAAAAAAGGTGCTTTACAGCGACCGGACGCTGGACCGGACGCGATGCTGCTTCATCACTGCGTCCGGTCCCGGCGACCACCAGCGCGTCCGGTCATCCCGAAGACCATCTAAAGAATCTGTGACCGGACGCTGCACCGGACGTGACGTTGTGACCACCGCGTCTGATCCCGGCCACCACCACCGCGTTCGGTCATGTGTGTTGGGTTCCCGGGTAAACTCTGACCGGACTCTGTCAGCGTCCGATCATCCCTAACCGGACGCGTTCGGTCGTGCCAAGAGCTTACTAGACTTTGACTGGATGCTGCTCCATCGCATCCGGTCAGTCGACCACCGCGTCCGGTCATCGCGTGAAAAGCGGATCTAAGCCTTTTTTTAACCGTACATTCGTCGCCGTTTTCTTTTCAATCCGCCGAACCCGAACCCTAGCCGCCTCCTCACCGATTTCTCCAGCGCCGCCACTCCTTCTCCACCACCGCAGCCGCGCCTCCTCGCCGTCTCACGCCCGCGCAGCCGTGCCTCCTCGCTGTCCCGCGCGCCGCCGCAGCCGTCCCGCACAGCCGCGCCGCCGCAGTCCTTCCGCGCAGCCGCGCCGCCGCTGCTCTCCCGCGCAGCCAGCTCCTCAACCGTGCACGCCGCTTCTCCTCCCCGCGCCCGTCCATCGTCTCCGGCAGCCACAGTCGTGCCTCCGACCATCGCACCCTACGACCTAACCCTAACGGTCGCGACGTCTTTGACTTTCTCCGACCGTTCTCCGGCAAAGGTCTTTCGCATGAGTTCGACTCTGCAAGGTGATTTCATTGCCTTGATCCTTTCAATTAGGGTTTGCTGATGGATTCCTGGTGAAATTCTAATGCATCCTTTGATCTTTTCGGTACTCTAGTGTTTGTCCGTCATTTCCGGGGAACCCTAGCGCGTCAAGGTCTCTTACCCTTTCATCGGAGTCTCGCTCATCCGAGGTAGCTATCGCGATCTATTATTTTCTTATCTCATATGCTTGCTTTCATAAGGACCTTGCTCGTCTGGTAGTTAAAATATAATGCTTAATAGTAGCTCTATCTATTTTATCTTTACAGAGGGTCTTGTCGGTGCTCTGTGTGTGTCAGGTGATCAGCTGTGAATCCGAGGCCAAGCTTGCGGATACGGACTGAGGCCAAGCCTCACGAGTGTCAGTACACCATCTTGCCTTTCAAGGTTTTCTTAGTTACAGAGTTCTGTGAGTATGGTTCGCTACAAAAATGTTGGTGGTGGACCGAGTGACGGGGACAAAAGTCCTCCTAGGGTGACAGAGGTAGCCCGTGGCAAACACAAGAAGTTAACCGTCAAGAAGAGAAAGAGGACACCCACTAAGGTAGAGACTGCGCAGGTCGTCGCTGATGCTGCAGAGCATGCAGAGAGGGGTGGCAGAGGCAGTGGGATTCACATTGGCGAGCGTCGCTTTCATCTTGATGGTCGACAGCTCGGTACTGAGGCCACAGAGGGCATAGAGGACCCACCTGCAGAGCAGCCCACAGATGAAACAGAGGAGACAGAGGAGCAGACCGCTCAGAATCCACCGCGTCGTCGCTCAGGACGTACGCATGCTCAGGTGACTCCTAGGCCAGAGGGCCAGCGTCGTGGAGGTCGTCCACCTCCTAGGGCTCGAGGTCACCCCCTAGTTGAGCACTTTGACCTCAGGGGAGCTACAGCACGATAGGTACAGGCTCTCAGGTTTGTCGAGGTTAGTCGGTGGTTCCCACCTCAGTGGGATCCCCGAGCTTCAGAGGGCTTCTACACATCTCTGCATGAGGATTTCTACAGAGCCTACGTCGACAGCGAGATTGCATTTAGACCTCAGAGAGTTTGTCGACTTGAGGCTTTAGTTGAGGTGGTTGGTGAGCAGCTCCGTCCACACTTGTCCTTTCTACCTGGTCTGTCAGACTTTCTAGGACGGACTGGAGCTTACTGCAGGACTTAGGTCAGAGAGTTCTACTCCTCACTTTGGATTGACCCTGCTCATGAGTTCATACACTTTGCATTCTGAGGCTGTGATCGCAGACTGTACAGCACCAGGGTACGGGAGATTCTCATACTCTCTTCTTCAGAGACGAAGATTCACCAGCTGTGCTTTGGACAGACTTCACCACCGAGACGTCCTCACGGAGGTACAGTACCACCCACAGATTTGATCAGACCTTGCTTCCGTGAGCCATTTGGCGAGGGGTCCAGATGTACACCTGCTAGCTTGACACCCCTCGCCAGAGTGCTAGATGCTATTGTGAGGCGGACTCTTTTTCCGAGGCTAGGATATAAAGAGGGCCTAACACGGATGCAGCTCTGGGTTATTCATCACCTTATCTCACAGACACCGTTTGATATTTGGGATCTGATGCTATGTGAGATGGAGGACACTTTAGCAGAGGGCTTCAAGGGTCACCGGCAGCTACCTTATGCTCATTAGATCTATTTTATTATTCGATCTGTGTGTGACCTACCTACAGAGATTAGAGCTGAGATATCTGATACCACTACTACATTTCTAGAGTATGATATTCGACAGTTGTGGGCTTCAGTGACTAGAGAGCAGGCACCTAGGCCAGGACAGCGTCAGAGGCCAGAGGTTCTAGAGACAGCAACTGAGCAAGATGAGACCGCTGAGGGTCTTGCTAAGGCCGAACTTATAGATCTTGATACTCAGCCAGCTGATCCAGTTAAGGATGTTGTCACTGACAACACTGACGAGGATTACCAGCCCATCCCCCGGTACCGCTCTCCTCGGTCTCACGACCATGAGGCCGGTGGTTCAGGATCAGCCTCCCGCTCAGACCCAGCCATGGTGGCTATACTTGAGAGGCTAACCTAGGCCCAGGAGAGACAGGAGGTTTAGATGCAGCGACAGGCTCAAGACACAGCTGCCGCATTTGCTTAGATTTAGGCTCATCAGGATGAGTTCCAGAGGCAGCAGCTGGAGTTTTAGAGGCACCAGTTTGAGATGTAGAGGCAGCAGGCAGCCACCCAGCAGCAGTATCTTGAGCTCCTGCGACACCTCGTCACTATTGGGGTACCTTCACCACCGTCTGTCCTTACTTCAGCACTACAGTCTAGTGGACTTCAGAGTCAGGGACAGCCGAGCTTTCAGTTTACCTCTCCCCAGTAGCATGTTCCTCAGACTTTTTAGTCCCCGAGCTACACTCCTATTCAGACGGGGTTCACTCCACCAGCTCAGCCCAGACCTCACCTTCTCTTGGGCACTCCTTTCACTGACTTGAGTGCCTCCTACAGCGAGCTAACTAGTCAGCCGACACCCTCGTACACCACTGTTGTGACCTCTTCAAGGATGTCAGCTTCCGAGACTGTGGTTCGTCCAGTGTCAAGGGCCGGGACTACAGAGACTGCGCCATCGTCAGTTGCCTTGATAGATCCTCCCACTCTTAGTATTTTTCAGGCTCAGGTGACAGAGACTGCTCCTATTGTTGCTACTACATCTTCAGTTCCTGCACTTGCTCTACAGACTCAGACTGCTTTACTGCCATGTCTATCTACAGAGGGTCAGCCTGACAGTTCAGAGTCTGAGGAGGATACTTCACAGTTTGTGATCACTCCACGCTCCTCGGCACCTGACATGACTGCTTCTGTTCCCCCGTCGGATCCTTAGTTTTGTTTTTGGCGTTTGATGCCAAAGGGGGAGAGAGAGTAGATTCAGGGGGAGTGTTGGTAGAGGGTTTCATTTTCTTTGTATGCTATATTCATGCATCATGTTTAATTTCTCACCCTGCATTTTGTGATAAGTGTGCTTGTGAGACTTTATTATATATCATGTCACTTAATTGGTTTTAGCTCATAAGGTTGTGCTTTCGTGCCTTACTCTGATTTCATATGAGATATGTTTTATGTGTACTAACTCTTTATGTTTTATCTTGTGAGTACACTCAGTTGGCTTGAAACACATAAGCAATTCCTAACCCCTTGTGCTTATAGCTTTTTGCTTATGTGAACCAAGCATGTTCGAAAACCTCAACTCTTAAATCTTCTGAATCTAAGTGTTGTCATCAATCACCAAAAAGGGGGAGATTGAAAGCATCTAGGCCCCGGGAGTTGGTTTCGGTAATTGATGACAACGCATTATTACCATGACTAACGTGTGTTTTGCAGAAACTTTGATAAGTTAGGTCATGGGGTTGATAACTGCTTTGGGCACTATGGTATTTATGCCCCTTGATGGAAATCATTTCGGTTTTCAAAGGATCAACGATAAGATTAAGGACGGTTAGTTCCGGATGTCAAGGTGTTGAGTTACATCCGGAATAGTCGTTAGGATCTTCGTTTTTTTCCTTTGGCCGTACTATAAAGGGGGGGCATGAGTGAGTAGCTTGACCTAGGTGAGTCTTTTATTTAGGTGTGGTGCCCACTTGTCAAACTTAGCACTAGGTAGCTCAGGAAAAGCTCAAAGTTTAGTTGGAAGCAATTTGGTTCAAGTTGCGTCGCGTTTCGAAGTCGTTTGAGTTGTTTACCCTTGACCGGACACGGTCTCTGTCACGACCGGACGCGTCCAGTCAGTATTAACAGTCACTGCGTTTTCAACCTGGTTGACCGGACGCGGTCCCTGCGAGGACCGAACACGTTGATCAGTCTGACACGTGTCTCAGAGGGTAAAAGTATAATCGGACGCGACTGGAAAATGACCGGACGCGTCCGGTCATGTTCCAGTAAGGTACTTAGCTGACCTGACGTGTCTGGTCATCACTGATCGGACGCGGTCGAGAGTCAGGTTAAAGTACAGTAAGGTTCTTGCACGATCGAACGCGTCCGGTCACCTCTGATCGGTGCGTCCGATCACTCAGCGTTATCGTTCTGGTTTTCGACCGTTACACTCGACCGGCGTGTCCAGTCACGTCGACCGGCACGTCCGATCAGTACGTGTTTTGCTGAGTTGGCTGGTAACGGTTCGATTTGTCTATGGGGTGTATAAATACATCCCCTCCACCTCTTTTAGAGGTCTCTTGCTCATTTGTTCAGCTGAAAAACACCTTTCAAGTGCAAGGGAGTGCAAGAGCCCTAGTAAGGGTAGTGATTTGAGAATCAAAGCTTGAGATCTCTCATTAGTGACTAGAGAGTAGCAAATGTGCATCCATCTTCTCATTAGGCTTGTTGTGGTCAAGTGAGAGTTCTAGCTTGTTACTCTTGGTGAGCGCCATCACCTAGACGGTTTGGTGGTGATTGGGAGTTTGGTGATCATCCGGCGAGCTTGTGGATGACCCAACTCATCTTGTGAGCGGTTTTGGATGATTTACCGTGATGAAGTGTCAAAGAATCAGCCCGTAGAGAGCACTTGATCCTTGCGCGGATCAAGGGGGAGCTACACCCTTGCGCGGGTGCTCCAACGAGGACTAGTCGGGAGTGACGACTCTCTGATACCTCGAGAAAACATCGCCGTGTTCCTAACCCTTACTTTCAAGCATTTACTTTCGTGTATTACTTTCATTGCTTGTTTACTTTCCTAGAATTGCCATGCTAGACTAGGATTGGAATTTAGAGCGCAAAACTTTTACCGGTAGAATCACAAGGAACACTAGTAGGCACTAGGGGTGAAGTTTGGCTTGTAGGATTTAATTCTTGCAATTAATTTTTAGAAAAGCCCAATTCATCCCCCCTCTTGGGCATCTTGATCCTTTCAAATGAGATGCTGGAAACTTCTTTTACTGAAGAGGAAATTAAAAGGGCTATTTTTGATCCTATGCAGAGGGGGCTCCTGGCTCGGATGGCTTTTCTTTCATGTTTTATCATCATTTTTGGAACCTGGTTAAGGTAGACTTCATGAATTTGGTTAAGGACTTTGAGTCTAGGCATTTGAATTTAGATAGACTGAATTATGCAGTGATTACACTGATTCCTAAGGAACCAGAGGTTAGACCAATTAGTTTATTTAACTGTAGCTTCAAAAATCTTTGGCAAAGCTCTAAATAATAGATTAATCAAAGTTGCTGATAGACTCATTTCGAAAAAAACAGACTGTCTTCATAAAGGGTAGATTTATTCTTGAAAGTGTTGTGGCTGCTCATGAAATCATTCATGATACTCACAAGAACAAAGAAAGTGGGGTTATTTTGAAACTTGACTATGCAAAAGCATATGACAGTGTTAGTTGGACCTTTTTAGAGGAGATGTTGTTATCTAGGGGTTTTGGTGACACTTGGGTGAAATGGATTATGAAGTTGGTGAAAGGTGGTTCTTTGTGTGTGAGGATAAATGATGAAAATGGCTCCTATTTCAAACCTGGGAAAGGGCTTCGACAGGGTGACACCCTATCCCCTTTACTTTTTTAATCTAGTAGCTGATGTGTTGATAATGGTCACCCCCTTCAGAACCTTCCTCAGGCGCTCGAGTACCTTCTCTTCAGTCAACTCAAGGGCAGGAACCATCCGAGATGGGTCTTCAGCTCCAGAATATTCAAAGCCGAGATGCTTCCTCTCCTTCAGGGGTTGAACTCGGCGACGCATATAGCTGGCGATGATCCCAAAACCGATCAAACCTTGCTGCGCCAGAGTCCGGATTCTCTTAAGAAGAGGCTTGATGGCCTAGAGCTCATCGCTTGTCAAAGGGTTCTTCTCCCAACGATCATTGACCGAGGGACCAGAATCGGAATGAACAGTAAGAGGAGGAATCATGTTTGCAGCATAAAACCACTCGGAACGCTAGTCCTGAATAGAATCAACAAGATCATAATAAAAAAGAGGGCTTTCTTTCCCTGACGGAATTGGATGCCACAACCACCCAACGGAGAAGTACTGCCACTTCGAGGATGTGGCTTCAAACAAAAAAAGAAATGAAACAAAGAGATTGAAGGAACGATGCCAATGAAAGCTTCACAGAGATGGAAGAACACTGATAGATGGAGGACAGCGTTCATAGTAAGATGGTTCAGAGAAATGCCGAAATGATGGAGGAAACGATGAAGAAAGACAGAAGCAGGCAAGCAGAGGCTAGCTCGAATGAAAGAGAAAAAGGACGATCTCACCAGGACTAGGAGTAGGAACCCGATGCTGGCCGGGGACCTTCCAATCAGCAAAGTCCTTCTCCTAGATTAGGTCGTCCTTGACCAAATCACGCAACTGATCCTCCATGGTAGTCGAAACCGGCCACAGCTTCTCTGCAGCCCTCATAGCGATGAATTCCCGATTCTCGATGACCGAGAGCGACGCCTCCTCATCCACCAAGACCTCCTTCGACTTGCTCAACGACTTCTATTTGCCCATACAATGGAAATGATCTAAGGTTGGCGGCAAAAGTTCGACGGCGGCGACAACGGCGGTGGTGGAACTCTAGAGGTTAGGGTTTTGAAAAGGCTGAATGCTAAAGGGCAAGGACAGGGTAAGAAAGAAGAAGAATAAGGGTCCTTAAATAGATTTACAACGGCAAAAACGCAGCCCATCAGGCCCACTTAACGCGGCGTGAAAACACAACGGTCCATTTTTTGCCATAACTGACCAGCCGAAACGACGGGCGACGCAACCTTTCACACGGTACAGTGCAACGGGCAAGTTCCAGACTTATCCGTTCAAACTGCGCCATTGACGAACTGTTACAGATTGCACAACTCAAAAAGAACTCGCCATCCACAAGATCCACATAATACATTACAGTACGCCTCCAGAGAACCCGGATACTTCAGAAACAACCCAGACCATGCTCAAAAGCACTCAGACAACAAAAAAGGAGACAACAACTGAGAAAGAAAGATTTTTTATTACAAATATCATAAAATGATATAAGGTTACATATCTTACAAGACCCAACGAACTCGGTACTATGACGAGCAAGGCAGCAACAAAGAGCACAGGCAGAACTTGGCTCTAGAAACGACTACGTGCTACTAGCCATAACACGGCACAAGACAACCAACTCGGATACATTATTTTCTTCAAAAGAAGGACATAGTGCATCTAAGACGGATATCAGCAGCACAGCGGGACAACCCGGACCAGGCGAGGATCACATACATTAGTCTATCCAAGCCCGATGTGATCCTGGATCAGACGCTGATCTGCACTGGACAGTCGCAAGGCAGTGTGGAAGGATCAACTCGAAGCCACTGGATGATGGAACGCATCTCACATCATAAGACTTCTTCCACCTGCCACCACGTACTACCTAGTACAATGCTGTCGCAAGATTAGTCTACCTCTAATCTCAATCACAAGACTTCTTCCACTTGCTACAAGACTTACAAGACTCACAACTCACGCCCGGGGGCTGCTCTACTTCACAAACTATCATAACCATGGCTACAGAGGCTTCGGACTATACAACAAGACACTTGATGAATAGAAGCAGCACACCAGAAAGGTATTTATAGGCCAAAGAGCGGCGTACATAGACTGGGAGCACCAACAGAACAAGCCTAACAAAGGTCTCAGTGAAAATACAGAAAGCAGTAAGAAGAGGACACGCACGTGAGGAAACAGTATTCAAGGACAAGCATATTCGAAAGAATATACCAACACTGTACATCTCGTGAATACAGATAATTCAATCCAACCACTAACCACCACCAACATTGCATATAAATCTAGCTACATATGAAGACAATAGAAGACCCTCTATCCGAGTTCTTAACGATCGAAAAGAACCCGTAAAGATGCTCGGGGGCTGTAGAGTACATATCCTGAGAAGAGGTTTTCGGTTTTTTCAACAACCAAAGTTCAAGACCCTCTAACTTTTTGTTCCAAATAGCAAGAAGCTTGGGGGCTACACTCAGTGAGTGTGCTTTTTCTTTGAAAAATTGCACGTCACTTGAAAGACTTCATCAAAACAAAAACACTTCAAGGCTTCACGTCAAAAGAACTCGTAATGAAGGAAGTCTTCGAGTTCAACCATGAAATGCTCGGGGGCTTGTTGATGCGGGACCCACGGGGTTCCCTAACAATGTGACTACGAGTTGTGGGCCCTCGCCTGGCCCACGAACTGGAGCCAGGAGAGATGTAGCATCCACTACACCGAATCCGAGTAGAATAGGCCAGACCAGTCGGATTTCTATGGAAAGTAACTTCTGTATCTAGTTCAGGACACCTTCTTTGGATCCGACTAGAATTGTAACCGCACCACAGCCTTCTCTACCGATATAAAGAGGAGATGTGGGCACCCCTGTAAGAAGAGACAATACAACACAATCAATCCAACGTAAAGGCTAACGCCGACTGGACATAGGGTTATTACTCGATCACCGATTGAGGGCCCGAACCAGTATAAATCGACTGTCTCTGCATTCACCGTCGAGTTCTAGCACGCACCAAAGCCCGAACAATTGTCCCGGGTACCCCCGTGGCAGGCTATCGGTGGTCAAACACCGACAAGACTTGTCATTGGTTGTAGGCCTTTAGGCCATGCGTTTTGAACTGCGCTTTGGATTGTTGGCGGGCACACCCATACGCTGTGCTGAATGTTTTGAACGCTTTAGCAATAAAGCAGGGGAAACCTTTTGTCTAAAAAAATTAGAGTAATAATCTTTTCAACTAGAATTTATACCGACGTGACTCCCATCACTTTTGAATATATCACCGTACTGTATAAATGTGTCTTTTTCCATTGCAACTCACGGTCATTCGCTTTGTCTTTTTTTAAAGACGGATGATCCAAGAAAAAGCTTTTCCTGGCCATGCTGGCCTGTAATTTACAGATGTGTTGTGTAGACAGGGTTTAGACTATCCGCAGTGGGTACTTAAAACGATACTCTAAAGCTTTAGAGTATGAATATAGAGTAAAAACTGCTGCACTGGGTACTCTAAAATGATACTCTATCATTTCTCTCACTCTATATTTAGAGTGGTACAGTGCCTACTCTATAGTGGGCAGTGGCGGGCCCACTAGCTAAACAAAGGGAAAAAATGTTATAACTTACAAACCAAAAATCCAAATTAAATTTCGATTGCACTATTAAATTCGTCTCAATAAATCCTTCAAAACTAGATCACACATGGATATATTTAGATAAAGTGACAAGTGGGTCCTATAGTGGATAGAGTGGATAGAGGATGATATAGAGGATGGATGAGTGCGGGAGAATTGGGTATAGAGGAGAGAATCTTGCTGACTAGGACGTATAGAGAATGAATATAGAGGTCCATGAGTGCGGGTAGTCTTAGGCATCACATATAATCTAGGCCCCACAGCCCTATTGTCCTTGTCTGACTCCCTCACACCAAAATTAAAAACTGTGACTGGACTGCAGATCGTGTGCAGTTGTAACTGCTACTGCAACAGTACCAGCATCTCAGCTATCCACTGGCAATGGTTAAGATGAGAGACTACTTTTCTCCTTCCTTTTCTTTCACATCTGTTGTTAGCCACTGTTTTGGAGAAAATAAGACTAGAGATAGCTTAACACAAAAGAGGCCATCAATAATTAGAATCTTGCGGCATATATTGTACTTAAACTGTTAGCTTGATGTCCTCTAAATCGACGGTCAGGAAAGAGCATATGTAACACAAATGAGCATAAATGAAAGCTTGCATCCCCAAGTAGCAATGCTGATTTCCAGATACCGATGCAAGTTTGTTGGTTACGTTCATGCCTAGCCTAGGACTACGAACTACAATAGAGGACTGAGCTGAGCCTGAGCATGCAAAGGAAATGTCTCGCACATATATACAGAGATCCAGGAAAATTATATAAACGAGAAGAACAAATCCGGAATCGCTTACCAACTAAGTACACAAGCAATCAATCCTTGCCATCCCAGACTTTCATGGACAGTTTCTTGGGTGCAAAGCTACTCCCGCCGTCTCTGATGGTTCAATTCACTGCTGCCAGGCCATCCCATTCCCATATGTATACACCCCATCGAGTCGTCGAAACAAACGGAAAGCAAACCCCCAAGAGGAGATTACAAACTATCAAATTCAGTTCATGACAGACCAAGGTCACCAGGACCTCATTCTTGACCGTAGCAAACACAGGAAATCAAAATCTCAACCTATAGTATCGATCGTCAAGGCAATAACTGACTGACTGTTTCTAGGGTGCATCCATCTCTTTTTCCGTGAGCGCAACTCTATCGGCCAGTCTTGCTGATGTCTTCACTGAGCAGCTTCCACAATCTACAGATTCTTCCCTTCTTTCTCCTCAATGGTCTTTGCCTTGCGATAATCCTTGTCCGTCCCGAACAGCCTGAAACACAACCAATGAGCTTCTTACGTAACGGCGGAGTTCAGGGTCCCTGCACAACTCAACAGAGTCAGGCTACGGATCCTCACCAGTCCATGTAAACAAACGTCGAGGCATAGTTCCCTGACTTTGTGTACAGCACACGGTGGTGGTAGTCATGGAAGTCCGAGCTATTCATCATGACAGAAGTTGAGCACACGGTAAGACGTTCAGCTTCAGATAAACAAACACAGTCCCTTTTAAGGGGGAAAAGGAAAACAATGATCTAGCTTACTTACCCGCCATACAGTGGCAGGAAATTTGATGGGCTCCATGGGAAGTGATAGCCGCTGTGAGCTTCAACTGTCTCCAATACCCTCAACACCATCCACAGCCACAAGGTGAACAGATGAGGGCCAGTAAGAGCAGGACCAACAACTGTGGCGAATCCCAGGAACAAAATTTCAGCTGGGTGGGCATATTCAGAAGTTAAACCAAAGGGTGTGGCGTACCTGCAAGGATTTGTTCTGTCATAGACTAGAAAATGTTGCAACATGTAAAGTAAAGATGTAATGAAGCAATATCACTTACTCGTGGTGGACGCTGTGAACATGTTTGTATAGCCATTTCGTATGCAGTGCCCTGTGCCCCCAGTAGAATATAAAATCCTCAAGGACAAAGTAGAAAAGAACTTGAGATACAACAACCGTCCTGCAAAAAAAGTAGATTGAAATATGTAGGCCTTTCTTCTCCAACTCGAACATTGGTGCTTTCATATTTACATGCTGAGATAGTGAGATGAAGAATACTAGCAATAAGGTAACTAAAATACGTGAGGTGCTTTAGCCAGGAGAGAGGAGTGAGTGCATACCAATGTGGTAGAGGAAGAGAGCTCCTAAGACCCATGAATCTGAAGGCAGGGTACGAAAAAATCATGACAGGCAGGTTCACACAGACATGGTACAGAATAAGACGCAAGACACATCTGTTTTGGTAAGCAGGGGTGTTGCTCTTCTTCTGCATAGAAAAATGCACACATTTTTTTTTGTTAAGGGAACCAGATATAGTAGCAAAATAAGCATACTGCACATTGCAGATCAAATATTATATGACAAGACAAAAGAGACAAAGGATCAGCCATTCTTTGCTTATGGGCCCTAGGAGCTTGGAACAAAATTAATAACATGCATGTTCTGTTTCACAGGGAAATCTAGGCATTGCATTTCAGTGAAAGAACCAGAATATCTAGGGGGACAAAATATCACTCAATCTTGAAGAGAAGAGGCAGAGAAATTATTGCCAATGAAGAGCCAACCTTGGGTGTTTTTTTTCCTCAAACATGCTGTAGCATTTCTTCATTAAGAGGAAAAGAATGAAACAATAACACCGAGTGGTAAGCCTAGACTTACCCCCTAACTAGCCCAATTGAGCCGACCTGGGTCTTAGTTATGTTTTCTTAGGGAATAACTCAATTCCAATTCTAAAGGAAAGCTAAATAAGATCTGGATAGAAATGATTAACTGAATATTAATATGGTATAGTGCGAACAGCTGAAACAATACTATTGCAAGGTGAGCGCTGTAAAGATCAAATCTTCAACGGTTTCCCTTTCCCTTGTATAAATTGTAAAGTTTGACATCATACACTCCCATCCAAAAATATGCAAGATTAAACAGCCTTGCTGCAAGCGAAAGAATTCTCCCGATTTTTTGGACCAAAAGGACCGCCTCACCTTGTGATGTCTGATGTGTGAATCAAATAAAATCGAGAAGACGTGCTAACGTGGGGAGAAAGGGAAACTGAAAAGGAGAGGACCCCGACTCTTTGTTGCAGGCTATAGAAAAGGGAAGTAATGAGAAGCATCGTTTTCATCTTTCCCTGTCTTTATGGCCATTATGAGAAGCGAAAACTGTCACTGGATCCTGTTCCACAGTGGGCTAAGCGGAAGAGGAAAGTGTCATCTCGATTTGCCCAGTCCAGCCTATCATCCCATTTACTGTTGTCCCCCCGACCCCCTACTCTTACCCAGCAAAGTTGCTACCTTCTGATTCCTACTATTATGATTTGAGAAAACAAGAAAATCCATCCATTGGCTAGGCGACCATAATTGATTGGGCGAGGGGTGAATGGATCAAATCGGGCATGATACTCTTTCAGATTAGCAGCAGCAGTGGGCACTGGCAGTTTTGGGCAGTGGCTGAAAAAGAAAAAGACAAGAAAAAAGAAGCATGGGGTACCTGGATCTTGTACTTGGCGAAGAGTCCGAAGCGCTCGAAGAGGAGGGAGGGGAGGCCGGAGAGGAAGAAGACGGTCTCGTGGAGCAGGAAGGTGACGACGGTGGCGAGCTGGAACTCAGTGAAGTTGGCGATCAGGACCTGCATTCATTTCCGTTACGTTTTCCCCGGCGTGGAAGAGCAGAGAGAGACAGAGATCTGGGGATGAGGACGGAGAGAAGAGAGAGCAGAGGAGAACACACACACACAGAGAGAGAGAGAGAGAGGGGGGGGGGGGGGGGAACGGGAGGTGGGGGGTACCTGCCACGCGGACTCGATGGCGGACATGGGCGCCGCCATTATGATCGCCGGCGGCGAAGATGCGAGGAGGGGAGGGGGTGAGCCAGAGCCTGCTCTCGGAGGAGGAGGCGGAGTTGTCTAGTTGAGCAACCGGCCCCCCCATCCCACGCGGACCTCAATTAAAGCCGTGGGATGGGCCCGCGAGACGGACGAAAACTATTGTCCGGGCTCGCCTCGGCACAAGCGCAAGATGCGAACCGAGCCCCCACTGGCGCGTGGGGCCCGACGTGCAGCGCGAACGGCTGGCATGCGGCCACTAGTCCACCACACCACGCGCCATGGATCCGCACTCCCGCACCGCCCCTTCGCTACCGTCCAGTGGGGCTGATCGGTCCACAGGCCCAGCGTAGACCGGTTCCACGCCCCCGCCCGACCCACCTTCTTCTCCAAGCCACTCTCCTCCCTGTCGCATCTCAGTCGCCGCCGCACGTACAAATACGCGACGGGAACGGTCAGGGCCGAACCCTAAACCCCCGCCTCCGCCTCCGCTGCATCCCATGGCGGCCGTGCAGCGACTCCTCCGGGCAGCCGCCTCCGGTGGTTCGGCGACGGCGACGGCGGCGGCCAGGAGACGCATGACGTCGCTGGCGACGGAGCAGGCGCCGTCTGCCGCGGCAGGGTTTCCGTTCGCGGCGGAGGAGAGGGTCAGGCGGCGGCCGATGGCGGAGAGGAACGTGCAGTGGGTGTTCCTCGGCTGCCCGGGCGTGGGCAAGGGCACCTACGCGAGCCGCCTGTCGCGCCTCCTCGGCGTGCCCCACATCGCGACGGGGGACCTTGTTCGCGACGAGCTCGCCTCCACCGGGCCACTTGCTGCTCAGGTGAGAGTGAGCCACCTCTCCGTACCTCCAGGGTCCAGATCGGCCCCGTTCTGCTCTGCGCTGATCTGGATCTCGTTTTTAGTCGTGTGGATCAGCGACATGGTTGAGCTTATTATCTAGAGATTTGAGGTCGCCTTGGGGTATCGAGTGTGGATCAGTACGCGAAATGGCTGTACCCTTAGTTTTTGGGCTGCGAAATGCTTTAGGAAAAAAAAAAGAGATAAATGGTTTTGGTTCGAGTGGCAGTCAAATTGTTGATAGATCTGAACATCACTGCATGAATTTGACTCGCCTAGTGTTTGTGAATTGGGGAAGCCTTGGTGTGATCATTTTGCTTTACTTGCAGGCTTCAGCTCAATCTTGTTACTGAATCCGACCCCATGTTTTTTTTTTGGGCCATCACAGTCTATTCAGAAAAACACGTCTGGTTAGAACCGTTAAGGGACTGTACTTGCTTCCCTGTGCTATAGTGTTTTGCTAGACGACTTGTTCTAACATTACACATGGCTGTTCGCGTAATAGTGCTTTTGCTCGAAGAGTATAGCAATTGACTAATAAACTTGCCTTGATTATGGTTCAGCTGCAAGTGTGTGGCTACTTTTATTGTAATTTTGCCATGTTCTGTTCATGCTAACTGTCAGATTGCAAAGCTCGTGCTACTGCTCCATTTAAAATTTACTGTAAATGTGTAGATTCATATTTCATTGATTCCATGCCTGTACGGGTTGGTATTTGATTATCCTTTCATATTTTTTTCACTTTGAAACTGATGTAATAGTTTTTTTTTCTTGCAGCTTGCTGAAATTGTTAATCAGGGGAAATTGGTTTCTGATGAAATTATCTTCAATCTTTTGTCCAAAAGGCTTAAGAAAGGAGAAGACCAGGGAGAATCAGGATTTATTCTTGATGGTTTTCCCCGTACAGTAAAACAAGCGGTGAGAATCTTTAACATGCCGTGAACACTTCCTTGTAGTTTGTTCCTTTTACTAGCAATTGAACGCGATATGCTGGTCACTTATGAATTCTCTATGTTTTTTCTTCAACTTGGTTATGCCGTTTGATACAACAACAACAACAACAACATAGCCTTTTGTCCCAAGCAAGTTGGGGTAGGCTAGAGATGAAACCCAAAAGAGACGAGAAACAGGGAGACACATAAAGGGACATAAATGGCACAAGACAAAAAGATGTCACGGTTCAGGCACGTTGATTGCCAATCTCCAAGCGCTCCTGTCCATAGCTAAATCCTTGGAGATATTCCACTCCTTAAGATCTCTCTTAACGGACTCATCCCAAGTTAGTTTAGGTCGACCTCTACCGCTCTTTACATTATCGGCCCGCTTTAGAACTCCACTACGCACCGACGCCTCAGGAGACCTCCGTTGGACATGTCCAAACCATCTCAACCGATGTTGAATCAATTTCTCCTCAATTGGTGCCACCCCAACCCTATCCCGAATATCGTCGTTCCGGATTCTATCCCTCCTTGTGTGCCCACAATACCAACGCAACATACGCATCTCTGCTACACTCAATTGCTGGACATGTCGCCTTTTTGTAGGCCAACACTCAGCACCGTATAACATCGCCGGACGAATCGCCGTCCTATAGAACTTACCTTTCAGCTTCTGAGGCACCCTTTTGTCACAGAGAACGCCAGAAGCTTGACGCCATTTCAGCCAGCCGGCTGAAATTTTATGCCTAACATCTTCATCAATGTCTCCATCCTTGTGTAGCATCGACCCTAAATACCGAAAAGTATCCTTCTTGGCCACCACTTGCCCATCGAGGCTAACGTCTCCCTCCTCGTGCCTAGTCGCGCTGAAATCGTACCTCATGTACTCGGTCTTAGTCCTACTAAGTCTGAACCCTTTCGACTCTAACGTGTGCCTCCATAGTTCTAACTTCCTATTAACCCCCGCCCTACTGTCGTCAACTAGCACCACATCATCAGCAAAGAGCATACACCAAGGGATATCACCTTGTATGTCCCTTGTGACCTCATCCATCACCAAAGCAAATAAATAAGGGCTCAAAGGTGACCCCTGATGCAGTCCTATTTTAATTGGAAAGTCACTGGTGTCGCCATCACATGTTCGGACCTAAGTTGCACGGATACGGATACGTGTATCGGTATCGGAAGGATACGGATACGCGGATACGGCAATTTTCCAAAAAACCCGATACGCGGATACGTTTACTATTTTAAAAATAAAATAAAAATAATAATAATGCAGGTCGATGGTCAGAGCAGGCTACGCTGCTCCCGTGAGCCAATCGGCGGGCAGGCTTGCCTCTCCTCTCTGGCTTCGGTGAACCAGGTTCATGGAAAGAAAAGGGGAGGGAGAGATAGAGGCTGCTGGCTGCCATGTGGGCCTGAGCAGCGACGTGGCACGGCCCTATTGGCTCAAGTGATGTGGCCGGCGCTCCGTATTGGATGCCGCGGCTTCTGGATTGGGTGCGGGCGTCTGCCGGTCGTCCTCGTCCCTTTTCACCGCGCCGTCAACGAAAGAACAGAGAGAGGGAAAGAGCAGAGAAGAGAGAGGGGAAGGAGGGAGGAGGGAGACGGGGCCTCGGGAGAGAGCGGAGAGGGCACAGGTGCTGGTGGCGGCGCCCGTCTCTGGCTGGGAAGAAGAGGGGCGGCAGGGAGGGAAGAGGAGGAGGGAGACAGAGGGAGAGCAGGCGGAGGTGGAAGAAGGGGGTGCAGAGCGCCGGCGGTCAGCAGGCCAGGGCGCATGGCGACTCCGTCGCGGCCCGTGCTGCGGCGGCGTGGAAGGCAGGTGAGGCAGAAGAGGGAGATGGGGAGGGGAAGGGCGGCGCGGCAGCACGGACCTCGCCGGCGCAGGTGCGGTGCGGAGCTCGCCCGGCGCGGGGTGCAGCGCGGCGCATGGCCGGCGAGCGGCGAGCAGCCCACCACCCAGTGCGTGTGGGATAGGCCATGGTATATCGCAGGTCAGTGATGGATGCGCAATGCGCTAGGCCGTATCGCCAAAGGCCCAAACAGCCTGGATACGTATCAGTCCACGTATCCCAATTTTGTTTTATTTATTTTTTTACCGATACTTCACGGATACGTATCTGCGCGTATCCAGTGCGTATCCGTATCGGATACGTATCCGATACGGGATACGTGGCCAACCTCACGTATCCATGTAACACAGGTTCGGACAAACGTCACCACATCCCTGTACATATCCTTGATGAGTGTAACGTACTTAGTTGGGACTTTGTGCTTTTCCAAGGCCCACTACATGACATTTCTCGGTACTTTGTCATATGCCTTCTCGAGGTCAATAAAGACCATGTGCAAGTCCTTCTTCTGCTCCCTATATCTCTCCATCAATTGTCGTAATAAGAAAATCGCCTCAATGGCCGACCTACCAGGCATGAACCCAAACTGATTTTGGGTCACATGTGTCACTCTCCTTAGGCGATGCTCGATAACCCTCTCCCAGAGCTTCATCCTTAGGTTATGCCGTTTGATGCAATATAAAAATATTATTCAAATAGTTAACATGTTTCTCGGTTTCTGCTGCCATTGAATCAGTTCTTCCTTGTCTGTTCCGTTTAGTAACCATTGAACTCAATGATGTGGTGTCTCCTGAACGCTCAATGTTTTATTTTATTGCTGTTTGTTAATGATGTGAGTAATGCAATGCAATACCATCCAGATAGTTCACATATTCCTATTCCCCTTAAACTAGTGTGGCACTGTGATAGCCTGTACTCTTTTTGTTGGAGTATGTGGTTAGCCTTTCTTTAAGTATAATGCTTGTGATTATTGCGCCTCCTGCAGGAATATTAACTTACTCACCGATACAGATTTAAACATTTTTGCAGCCATTGTCTCTATTTTAACTAATGGATACTGGTGCAATACGTCATTAGCAGTTGTCAGAGACCTGTTCATGCGTGCACTTGATGGTGGTGGTCTGAACTAACTATTTCTCTGTTTTTCCAGGAAATTCTTGATGGGGTTACAGACATTGATATGGTGGTTAATCTAAAACTAAGAGAAGATGTTCTAGTAGAGAAGTGCCTCGGCAGAAGGATTTGCGGCCAATGTGGAAAGAACTTCAATTTGGCCTGCATTGATGTTAAGGGTGAAAATGGACTACCAGCAATCTACATGGAACCACTGTTGCCCCCAAACAACTGCATGTCAAAGCTTATTACCCGAGCTGATGATACCGAAGAGGTGGTCAGAAATCGGCTTCGGATGTATAATGACATGGTATGGTCCTATGTGCAATTAATACTGCTGTATCATTCATAATAAAATGTATAACGTATTCTCATTAAGCAATGAATATGCAGTGGTGGTTGATTTATTTTGTTTCTGCAAGATTTACATGCAATTTAAACTCCTGAGACCATTATCCTTTTTTGCTTTGTGTCATTTGCATTTTAAAAGATGTTCAACTCTACTCCCTCCGTCCCAAAATAAGTCTCCATCTCGCATTTCAAGGAGTCAACCAATCTTAATTTTGACTATATATCATTTTGTATCTCCAAATAGGGTTTACTGTGAAAATATATGACACGGTTAATCGAATGATACTTATCTGGTATTACAAATATTAGTATTTTTCGCAATATATTTGGTCAAAATTTAAATTGTTTGACTACTCCAAATGCGAGACGGAGACTTATTTTGGGATGGATGGAGTATATAATAGATAGCTATAGAGTCCTTGCCTTGCATGAGACAAGATCCAGTGTTGCCTTGCTCTCTTAAGCATGCATTACATTTTATTCCGATTTTTCAAGGATACTTTGCATTGTGTAGATTTGGTTCATCACAGCACTGTTCTGCTAGGCGTGCTGAAACTGCACAGAACTCAGGATTCGGGAAAAAGTCTAAATAACCCCCTGAACTATGGACCCTGGAACACATAACCCTCTGAACTATGAAACGGTCTAATTTACCCCCTGAACTATCCAAAACCGTCTATTTTACCCTCTGGGCGGTTTTTGACGGCGGTTTTGCTACAGTAACAGCAGGTTTGCTACAGTGATAGCGGTTTTGTCTTTTTATTTATTTTCGCTGAATATTTGAAAAATCATAGTAAATCACAGAAAAATCATAAAATAGAAAATCTAATTTTGTTGGACTCCACATAAGTAGATCTATACAGTGAATATATAACACGGTACGCTTTAGTACAAAGTTTTTGCTGTAGCTTTAGATTAATTGGAAAATCCAATTTAGACTAAAGTTACAGCAAAAACTTTGTACTAAAGCGTACCATATTATATGTTCACTGTGTAGATCTACTCATTTGGAGTCTAACAAAATTAGATTTTCTATTTTATGATTTTTCTGTGATTTACTATGATTTTTCAAATATTCAGCGAAAATAAATTAAAAAGACAAAACCACCATTACTGTAGCAAACCCACTGTTACTGTAGCAACCCGCCGTCGAAAACCGCCCAGAGGGTAAAATAGACGGTTTTGGATAGTTCAGGAGGTAAATTAGACCATTTTATAGTTCAGAGGGTTATGTGTTCCAGGGTCTATAGTTCAGGGGGTTATTTAGACTTTTTCCTCAGGATTCGATACTTAACATTTGGTTTCCTGACCTTTGCAGAGTCAACCTGTGGAAGGTTTCTACCGGGAGCAGGAGAAGCTCTTGGAATTTGACTTGCCTGGTGGGATCCCTGAATCTTGGCCAAAGCTGCTCCAGGTTCTAAACCTCGAGGACCAAGAGGAGTTGAAGTTGGCTGCAGCATAGGTCTCTGGGAGACCTACATACTTGGAAAAAGACCATACCACATTTTTTTGAATAATGGAGAAAAGGAAACTTACTCCATAATTTAGTGCCTTTTGCAGAAGTAATGGTTTTCTTGTCAAAAGCGAGTTGTTGGTTTTCACTGGCGTTTTGATGAGCCGGTACTATGTAACGTTGACGTTAGTTGTAAGCAGTACCCCATTTTTGCTTGGGACCCAGTTTGGAGCTCATGAAGACATGCTGTAGTGCTATTCATTCATAACAAACTTGTAGTAGATGAGAGGCTCTTTTCTGTGTTGCGTGACTTAATGCTCCCGTATGTGTACCCATATATGTGTTCATGATAAAGCATTGAAGTAGTATGATACAGAATAACAGAGACCTTATGAGTATCTTTATGTGTTCATGTTAAAGCACTTAAGTAGCAGCAACGCCCTGGGTGTTGCTCTGATCTGTTTCTGGACAATTCATTCAGTTGCTATTGTATTATCTGTTCACATGAAATCATCTTAGACCACTCACTGTACATGCCCTAACATGCTAGGCCGCTTCGGCCCCACCACCACTAGTATAAAAAATCCCCTCGCCCGTCCCCATAAGCCAGAGCGCAGAACGGGTCCTGAGTTCGACTCTCTGTGGGAGTTAATTTCAGGCGAGGGTAAAAAAAATCCCCTCGCCTGTCCCCATAAGCTAAAGCGTAGAATGGCCCGGCCCAGTTCTCACAGGGCAACTGATTTCACTGCATCAGGATGGGAGTAGGGGTTTGGGGTTTTTTTTTATCCGTGTGAGAAGATCATCCTTTCTCCTTAAAACATACCCGGAGGCCGTTATATCCCTCACAGGTCGGTTTTTTTTTTCATTCCCTGATAGAGAGAGAGACCTAAATAGGTCAATCCGTCTGCTCGTTCTAGGTTTGCACGGTGAGGAAGGTTTTATTTCTTATATTAATTACGTGCAATCTGCATGCATGCGGTGACGAATTTGATCCGGGAAGAGGAAGGGAAGGTCTCGGACCGGTCCAGCTGACATATACAACTCCAATTTCCCATATACAGTTAGTACTACTCCCTTTCCTTTATTAATTTACTAATTAACTAATGTACACCGACTCTGACTCTGTTACGTACTTCGATCCTGCGATGTTCCTTGTGTGTGTATACTATATAGCCATATAGGATGTATTGTATTGTATGTACAAACAAGATCGAGCTCCAGACGACACGGCGTTTCATCAAGTCAAGAGTTCCAAAAGCAAAAGAAACATATATACATGGCACCGCGCCGCCGCCTCCTGCGCGGCAACAGCGTCCTGGTATCTGTATACGATAGAAAGATGGGCTACCCCGTCTTCAGGTTCGACGTGAAGCGCCTCTTCTCCGATGACGATGACGACGAGAGCAGAAGCCGAAGCCGCCGCAGGCGACCTCGGGAGGTGCTCCCGTTACCTCCCAGCCACGTGGCTTGCTTTCGACGTCCACTCAGCTTCCCCATGGACTTGGCCGCTTCTCCCGGCGGGAACAAGATCGTCGCTGCCACCACGGACGGGCACATCATGGTCTACGACGCCACCAGGTCCCAGTACACCTACGACCACGACCTACGCTGCTGGAAGCCCTGGACCATCCTCCTCGCCTTAAGCAGCAGCCGCCGCCACGACGACGACATGTCGATGCTGTTCGCGACCGAACTCCTCGACTTCTCGGAACCAGGGACGGACTATCAAAAAGACATGAAGCGACGAAGCTATATGTTTACGGATTTGTACTATTCAAACGCATATAATAGGGCCGTTTCAACGTTAGTCGGCCTGTTCGTTTCGCTGGTTTATTGTGCTGAAAGCACTGTTCGCTGGTTTGTTGTGAGAGAAAAACACTGCTGGATGGCTGCTGATTCTGCTGATAAGTCCAAACAAACAGGGCGATACAGTATGACTTCTGACCCAGATTCCAGTAAAAAAATGTAAATAGCTGCAAATGCAAGCTGTGCAATTACTCACCTCATGAGTGTGGGGCATTTCCTCAAACAACTTATGGTCGAGCACCTCCAAGCAGCACAACGCAAGCCGCCCTTAGTCCCTGACTCCCAGCCGGCGGCGTCCTTGCCTCTGTAGTACATCATAGCAACACGACCCAGGGACTACGACACCCCTGGACTGCACTAGCGTCGTTGCGTGCCGGCTGCGCGGCGTGCGCGCTTGCGGGAAGCGCCATGCGATGCGAGCACAGCAGTGTGCCGCGTGGGCTCGAGCAACGCGGTGCGCCGTCCCGTTGCTGTGAAGCCAGTGCCGCTGCTCACCTAGTTGCCTGACCCAGTGGCCCTGGCCTCCTAGCTACTCCCTGTCGGTTGCCCATCGAGAAGTTGGTGGACTAGCTCCTCACCGGTCGGAGAGAGAACGGTGAACGGAAAGACAGAGAGATGTGCCCCTTGGCTGGCCTTCTTGGGCCTCTTGGCCCATTAATAGGAATGCTTCCATTTCCCCCTATCTCTGGCCCAGCTCGAACATATCGGCTGTGTTTGGTTGGGAGGCCTGGGCCTGGCCTGCTTCCCTAGGGCCAAGTTTTGGTTCGCTGTTTTCCCTCCGGGGCAGGCCCAACCAAGCCAGCTGTACCGCCGGGGCCTGGCCAGGGTGGGACGCTCGATTCGGCCGTCTTTTTTATTTTTTAGCCATTTTTTCGAAAGATTTTCTCAAATACGCCTCTGACGGAAAGATTTCAGAAAATGGACCTTGGGTTTGGCGCCATCCACGTTGACGCCAAGCCCCCATGCCACTTGGCCGACGACGCGGCCGACGATGCGCTGACGTGGCAGCACCTTGGCGCCGTCACCATTGGCGCCAAGCTTGGCGCTATCGTCATTGGTGCCAAGCCTGGCCCCACAGATCAAATCACCATGTATATCATTTTTTATCCTAAGTATTTTCAGGTTGTTCTAAGTGATCAAACAGAAAGTCACTGTAAAAACTCTAGAGTTAGTCATATTTCTCAATATCCAAGTCATTGTAAAATTTCAAATTTGTAAATGTCCAAGTCATGTTAAAAAAATTATTTTTCCATATGTCTACCACATGGTAGTCGGTATTCTAACATATCTAAGTCGTAGCAAAAATCCAGATTTATTTGGCTAAGTCTGGATTTTTACTGTGATTTGGACATTGATAAATTTAAAATTTTATCATGACTTGGATATTAAAAAAAAGCTTCATGTTAAGTCATAGAATTAGGGTCCAAGTTGTCACGGAACCGCCCAAATTATAAGAACAAAAGTATAAAAACAATCACCGGAACAAAATTATAAGAACAAAAATATAAAAACAATCGCCGGAACAAAAGTATAAAAACAATCGTCCAAATTATAAGAACAAAAGTATAAAAACAATCGCGGCAGAGAAGGCAGGGCACGCGGCAAGGAAGCTCGGAAACTCGCCTTCTCCATAATATACCCTTCAACTTTTATTTTTGGATATTCAAAATGACAGTGCCTGATTCAGTGCAACTTTTTGCATGCTCTTCTCCATAATATACCCTTCAACTTTTATTTTTGGACCAACTCAAGTTGCTTAACGAATTTCGGATAACGCGGAATGCCAACGTCGTTGCTTAGCGAAACTCCAGACTTTGAATATTTCTAAATGCTGAAAACAACAGCAAATTCGATCTTGTGACCTCGATTTGACTTACTTCCAAGCTGATCTAGCTCTTAGTCCAAAAACAAAGTTTGTTCTACATGATATGGACTACAACTTTCATTTAAGGTCCAACCTCAAAACTGGTATAGAACCTGCTGTTCTACTTTGACCAAAGTAGGATCACGATGAAGCTTAAATCATCCTTTTTGATCCATTGGAACATTTTCGGGGCATTTGCTCAACACGAATCTTTCATGACTTTTGTTGTAGAGTCCATCTAGAGTCTTTTGGGTAAGGTTGCAAGGTTGTAGAGTCCATCTAGAGTCCATCATGTTTGAGCTCAAACCCACTGCTTAACTGGTGGCAAACTCCTGGGGTGTTACACGTTAATTTAGAGCTTTGTATGTCCATCTCACGGTAAAATTAGGTAGTCAGGATTTTTTGTTGCGGCCTGGATATGTTAGAATATGAACTACCATACGATAGCATCAAATTTGTCAATGTCATGGTAAAATTTCAACATGTCCCATCTCATGGTAAATTTATAGACTTAACAAATTTTCATATGTCCTATCTCATGGTAAAATTCCAGACTGAAGAAATTCTAACAGCTCGACGCCAAGATGCATGGTGCCAGGCTTGGCGCCAATGATGATGGCGCCAAGCTTGGCGCCAATGGTGACGGCGCCAAGGTGCTGCCACGTCAGCGCCAGCTCGGCGTCGTCGGCCAAGTGGCATGGGGGCTTGGCGCCAACGTTAACGGCGCCAAGCTGTGTTATCTTGGCGCCAGCGTGGATGGCGCCAAGCCTAGGGTCCATTTTCTGAAATCTTTCCGTCAGGGGCATATTTGAGAAAATCTTTCGAAAAAGACGGTCGATTCGGCCGTTTAGGGCTGGCCAGGCTCTGGCTGGCCCTCTCGGATGTTCGCGACACCTCTTTGTTGTGCTTGTGCGACACCACGGCCTCACCGCTCTCCTCCGCGACCGCTCTCCATCTCCGACTCCGAGATCGAGGCCGCTGGGCCGTGGCCATGGCCTCGCTCGGCGCTGCCGCTGTCGTGCACTGCAACATCGAGCCCCTTGCCCAGGCTGCCATCATCCGTGCCGCCAAGTCACGCCGCCTCCCCTTCTTCTCCTCCGTGCCACCGACGCAATCACCCGGCGCCGCGGTGCGGCGGGTCTGCCTCCCGGCGCGAGCTCACCGCGCGTGGCGCCCTGCCCTCGGTGCGAGCGGCCCGGCCTTCCTTCTCCGCTGCTCGCTCCCTCCTCCCACGAGCTCGTCGCTTCCCCGATGTGGCCCGCCCCTAGTCTTCTTCGTGCCCCCGCCGGAGTCGCCATCGACGGTCAGGACGGAGGTCCCGGACGAGTGATGGCCCTGCTCGCTCGCTTGCTGAATCTTGTCCGTTGCTCTCTAAAACATGGCTCTCTGTGGCTCTCTGAATCATGTCTCCGGTGCCGTGCGTCGTCTCTGTGGCTACCGGGTGGTGGTGGTGGCCGGTGGCCGTGGTGCAGCCCCAGTGTAGAAGCGGGCTGAAGAGGACTTAGCCGGCGTCGTGGTGGCCGTGGTGCAGCCCCAGTGTACAAGCGGGCTGAAGAGGACTTGGCCGGCGTCGTGGCCGCAGCCCCAGAGCATGTGCAGGCACCCCCATAACTTGTTCGACAAAATGTATCAACGGGGGTAATCTTACCGATTCTGAGAAGAGGTGAGTGTATTATGTTAGGTTTGATCTC
Organism: Saccharum hybrid cultivar R570; assembly: GCA_038087645.1. Taxonomy (NCBI): domain Eukaryota; kingdom Viridiplantae; phylum Streptophyta; class Magnoliopsida; order Poales; family Poaceae; genus Saccharum; species Saccharum hybrid cultivar. The sequence goes on along the minus strand of JAQSUU010000012.1, from coordinate 34,773,283 downwards.
CCATCATTAGGTCCAACGGTCTTTTCGGCCTTGTTCTTGCGCCCTGATCGGGGGCGCCCAACCCTACATGGTTGGTAGGCCCCCGTCATACTGCACTATATATAGAGGTGGGAGTCGGCCAGCTCTAGGTATGAGGTTCACCCTTAGTCATCACTCCCCACTGATATTCCCTGATTCTGATCTGAGAAGGGGCACAACCAGTGACGGGAAGCCGCCACCGTCTCCACTACGCCACCGTCTTCACTGCGTCGACTCCCATCTCCACCGAACGTCGCTGTCGGGCGCAGATGGCTCCAGCGAACGAGACGCCCGCCGGCGCTTCGACCGTCACCACCGCTCCTATCACTACGGCCCTTGACGGTCTGCGATCCTATGCTCCACCTCTCTCTTTTTCCCCTCTCTGACTCGCAGTAGAAGAGGTACTAGGAATTATTGATTCATATGCAATTGATGAATATGTACCCGATCTAATGAACCTAAGAACATTGAAAACTAACAATGGTACCGGAGCCACGGTTTTATTGAGAAGAAACCTAGATCGGGTAAACCGATTTCAAATCGGGGGAAATAAATAAAGAAATGAACAACTCGATTTCAGATCAGGCAAAGAAAAGTTCATCTGAACCCTAACCCTAACCGGGTAACAAGAAAGAGCAACTGAAGGATAGGTCTTACCCGGACTCGTCGTCCTCACCGCCGGCAGCCTCTGCTTGCCGCTCGTGAACATGAACTGGACCACTGTCCAAACCACTCGACAGCGGCGAGCTCAGCCTAGGGTGAGCTCGCACACCGGCGAGGGGTTAGGCAGTGGTGCCGTCGCTTCCCTCCGCCACTGAAAGTCCCTAGTTTGGTTTTGGCTAATTGATGAAACCTAGGACTAACCTTTGTATCTAAGTGGATGATTTAGATAAAGGTGGTCATTGAATATGATACATGACATTGATTCATATGACCAAGATGATGAAGACCAAGATGGGGCTTGGCTCGATGGACCGGTTGTGAAGGTGAAGGGCAAGTCGAGGCTTCGAAGCGAGGGACCATGCGATGGTGAAGCTTGAGCGAGACTTGGCGCCGACGGACCGATGCAACGGTGAAGAGCAAGTGAAGTCAAGGTCGATGGATCGAGACGGTCATGTGATGATATGAAGTGGATCATATCATTTGGAGAAACAAAATGGGCTCAAGGCAAAGGTATAACCATAGGGCCATTTTGTTTTACACTCAAGACACCATAGAGGGTGTGAGTGGTTTAGGGTCGATAGCCGAACTATTAAGAGGGGAAGTCTTATCGGTTATTCGACGCACGGGTGCCACTAGGTGAATTCATGAAGTGCATTGCATGTAGGGCCTAGTGAGCTAATTGGAAAACCTTTGAAAATGATTGAGAAAATGCTAACACACAAGCACATGGAGATGTACACTTGATGGTGTTGGCACATTTGCAAAGGTGGCGTTGGTCGCGCTGTGGTTTGCGGGTAGAGAGGGGTTTGGGTTCCTCTCTTCCTCCCGCCGAGCGTGCGAGCGCGGGATTCAGGCGATTTCGGGGAAATGAAATGCCTATTTTCCACTACGCCGGAAGTTGGAAAAGAAACGGAAGCGAACGGAGGTCACAGAGGTGACCGGACGCTGCACCGGACGCGGTCACGGTGTGACCGGACGCGTCCGGTCAGTACAGCGCGGTTTCGGGCGCGCGGGCTAGGGTTTGCAACCGGCGCGTCCGGTCACTCGCGGGACCGGCGCGTCCGGTCAGGTGCCCAGAAGGAACTACGGTTCGCAAGGACGATCGGACGCGGGGCGCGTCCGGTCACACGCGATCGGACGCGTCCGGTCGTCAAAGGAGCTTACTGGACTCCGACCGGACGCTGGCACTGTCGCGTCCGGTCGTTCTCTGGAGCGCGTCCGATCGTTGTTTCGCGGCGCGGGTGCTGTGCGGATCGGCGCGTCCAGTCGATGCGAGGGGCGCGTCCGGTCATTGCTTCGCGCGCGCGGTGCTGAGCGACCGGCGCGTCCGGTCGGTTGAGCGGCGCGTCCGGTCATGGGATTTGACCGTTGGCGCAGTGACCGTTGGAGGACCGGACGCGGTTGAGCGCGTCCGGTCAGTTTCGACCGGCGCGTCCGGTCGTCCCGAAAAAACGGTTAGTGGAGTTGCAACGGCTCTATTTGTTTGGGGTGCTTATAAATACTCGTTGGCCGGCCCTTGGGGAGTAGGCTTGGCATTTCTAACACTCTTGTGCATCCTTTGAGCAAAAGCAACTCCTCCCACTCATCTCCCTTGCTTGATTGCAAATCAAAAGTGAGATTGTTGGATAGCTTGAGGGCATCTAGTGGCACTTGTGGGTGGTTTAGCCGGTGAATTTCTTGTTACTCTTAGAGAGTACCGCTCCTAGCCGGCTTGGAGATTGTTGGAGGCGTTGGCAAGAGAAGGTGATTATTCTTGGCCACCTCCGGTTGTTTGTAAGAGGTTCTTGTGCTTTCCTCGGCGGGACGCCAAAAGCAACTCTATTGGATTGCGCGTGTCATTGAGTTACCTCACTTGAGAGTGGAGTCTTGCGGTGCCTTGCGGGGCGTGCCTTGAGGGGCAAGTGACTTGAGGGTCACACCGAGGAACCATCTAAGTGTTGGTCGACACAACCGGTGACGTAGCTTGTCGGTGCACAAGTGAACACCGGGTGAACAAAAATATTGTGTCTCTTGTCTCCCGGTGATTGGTCTACATTTGAGTTGTTGTCAATATTAATTGATTGTATATCATCTTGGTGATTGGCAACATCTTCACTCCACCGTCGGTATAAGATTCACAATCCTATCTCTTGCACTTATCTTTACTAGATTATCTTGTGTTGCTCTAGTAGTAGATTGGCTAGTAGTGTTGTTAGCTTGTTCTCTAGTGTAAAATTAGTGACATAGCTCTTGTGTGAACTAGAGATCATAATCTACTAGACTTGTGGATAGGAGGCTTGCATCACAACCTTTGGCTAAGCAAAACTCGCTTTACGCCGTTTGTTATTCTAACAAGTTTGCTTAGTGGTGCTTGTAGAATTTTTTATAGGCTATTCACCCCCCCCCCTTTAGCCATCTAGGACCTTACAGCCACCCACCATGGATGGCAGCTACTCTACCGAGCGGCGCAAGAGAGGGAGGAAGAAGAAATGGAGGAAGAAGTGGTGGGGTGGCTGGATCTACTCCGGCGGGTGCTCTCCTCCTTGTCGGTGGTCGTCGGTCGCCATGGGCGCCGCCACCGCTGTGCCACAGAGAGACCGGGGAGGGGGAGAAAGAAAATGGCGCTTAGGGTTTGGAGGCCGGCGGTCCTAGGGAGGGGTTTTAACCTCCCGATCCCTGCGCCCGACCGTCGGATCGAATGGACGGCTGGGATCGCACCGCGGGGCTGAAACCCTAAGACCAGCCAGCCAGGCCGCTATTGGGCCGTCCGACCACGCGCGCCGCGGGCTGGGCCGAAGAGAAGGGCGCGCGTGCGCGAGATGGGCCTACGGGCCGAGATTGTGAAGAAGATGAAATTTTCATTTTTTTATTTTTTCTAGAAGCAATTTCTGATATGTATTTGATAAATATTTGAAGAATTTGAATTGAATTTGATGTGAATTTTCTGTGCAATTTTGTCCAACGATATTTTGCTCAGAAAACAATGATTTTTTAGTGCTTCTAGAAAATTATAATATAAAAGATCGTTAATGTTTCCGCTATGCATGATAATTATTGTTCTCTTTTGATTAAATTTGAACCAACGAGATAATTTAATTTTAAGAGAAGTGATGAATTTTTGATAATTTTGATGAATTATAGTGTTGTTATTTTCTGACCAACGTTGTTAATAACAATATTATAATTTTTGATCCATGAGAAAATTATGCATTAATTTTACTTCTGTCCAACGGTGATGTAAAATGTTTGCATGGATGAATTATATGTTTTAATTTGACCAACGTTGAGTTAAAGCATACGATTTTATGTATAAATGTTTTTCACTAACTCTGGTGTGGTTTTAGGAGGCAAAAGTAGTGTGAACATCACGAACATCCTGCCGCTCAATGGTAACAACTACCGTGTCTGGCGGAAGAAGTATGAACTGGAACTTGCATTGGGAGAGGTCGATTTTGCCATTACCTCACCATGTCCTACTGAGCCAGAGGACCCAGTGAGAGATGATGATGAATCTGACGTTGATTTCGCTTCTCGCAAGCGTAATCATGCTGAGAAAAGAATGAAATATGATCTTGAACATAGGCAATAGACCCTCTTCAACCGCAAGTGCCTGTTGGTGGCTAGAGCCACCATAGAAGAACAAAGAAGGGGTTCGATCCCTGAATGTGCCAGTGCCACAGAATATCTTGAGCATATCAAGAATCAGTTTACTGGGTCTATCAAGGCCAAAGCCAGTTCACTGATTAAGAAGCTTGTCACTGAAAAATATACTGGTGGTGGCATAAGAGAGCATATTTTGAAGATGAACACTACGACATCTAAGCTTAAAGAAATGAATTTGAAGAAAGATAAATTTCTGATTCATTTGATTTTTGCTTCTTTGCCAAAATAGTATGAAACTTTTGTTGTGAACTACAACATATAGCCTAAAAAATGGAACATAGAGACGCTCATTGCAATATGTGCTCAAGAGGAGGAGAGACTGAAGTCCTCATAGGGTGACACTGCTCATTTTGTGAAGGACAACAAGAGAAAGAACTTCAGTGACAAGAATAAGCCACAAGGAAAACCTTAGTGGAATAATGCCTCTTCCTCCAAGTCACAGGGAAAGAAACCCCAGAACTCAGAGAATCAGCAGAACAACCCCTATGGTGCAGCTGAAATAGATCAATGCAAGCACTGCTTCAAGAGGGGACACTACAAGAGGGATTGCCCTGACTTCCTGAAATCTCTGCTAAAGAGAGGTGAGAAATTTATTATATTTATAGATGAATCCATGTATTTATGTTATGCAAAATCCACTTGGTGGGTTGATTCAGGAGCAACTATTTATGTTGCAAATTCTTTACAGGGGTTAAGTGGGACGAGAACCTTGCAAAGAGGAGAAAGAACGATTAAAGTTGCAAATAGAGTGCAAGCCAATGTTAAAGCCATTGGAGATTTATCTTTAAAATTGAATAATGGTTTTGTACTTAGACTTAAAGAAGTACTTTATGTTCCCTCTTTGCGTAGAAATTTGATAAGTGTTTCAAAACTTGATGATGATGGAATTGATTGCCATTTTGGTGATGACAAATATAAGATACTTGTTAATAATGAATGTGTTGGTCTTGTCTTCCGACAAGACAAGCTTTATTTATTATCTCTTGATGAGAATGTGAACAATGTATGTGATGAGAATATGAATGATTCCCCATCTGCGAATGTAACTAAGAAGCGGAAGCGAATTGATGATGCCTCTTCGAAATTATGGCACTGTCGCTTGGGCCATATTTCGAGGGGAAGAATAGACGACTGATTAAAGAATCAATTCTTCCGCACTTAAAATTTTCAGATTTAGAACAATGTGTTGATTGCATCAAAGGAAAGTATGTTAAGAAAATTAAGAAAAATAACAAACGAAGCGCAGGAACTTTAGAAATAATCCACACTGATATATGTGGTCCATTTCCTGTGAAAAGTGTGGATGGTTATGATTCATTTATAACATTCACAGACGACTACTCTCATTGTGGCTATATTTATCCAATTAAAGAAAGATTAGAAGCATTAGATAAATTCAAAACATTTAAAGCTGAGGTTGAAAATCAACACAATAAGAAAATAAAGATAGTACAATCAGACCGAGGTGGAGAGTACTATGGGCGACATACCCCATATGGCCAAATTCCTGGACCGTTTGCAAAGTTTCTACAGGAAAATGACATAGTCGCTCAGTACTCCACACCGGGGGAGCCTCAGCAGAATGGAGTGGCTAAAAGACGTAACCGTACCTTAATGGATATGGTAAGAAGCATGATAAGTTACTCTACATTACCGATTAGTTTATGGATGGAGGCACTGAAAACCGCCATTCACATACTTAATCGAGTACCAAGTAAATCAGTGCCTAAAACATCGTATGAATTATGGATAGGAAGGAAACCCTCACTTAACCACTTGCGTGTGTGGGGCTGTCCGACTGAGGCAAAAGTGTTTAACCCAAACATAGAAAAGTTAGACTCCAAGACAGTCAGCTGCCATTTTATTAGCTATCCAGAAAGATCGAAAGGATATCGCTTCTATTGTCCTGATAGATATACGAAGATTGTAGAAACAAGACACGCTGTGTTCTTGGAGGATAACATGATCAGGGGGAGCATGGTAGCATAAGAAATTAGCCTACAGGAGAAGCAGGTACATGTACCCACTCCAATGGTTGAAGAACCATTCTTTACAGTACCTGTTGCTGTTGAGCCGACCGTGCAGGACACTATAGTGCCAACACCTGTTGTAAGTTCTCCCGTGACGACAATGAATGAACATGAGGAACTTGTCTTCGAGGAGCCTGTCCTTGAGGAACCTATAGAACCAAATATCACGCATGAGGAAGAATAGCAACAGCCCAATGTGAAACAAGTGCCAGAGGCCCCTAGAAGGTCTCAAAGAACAAGAAGGTCAGCTATTTCTAATGACTATGAAGTTTATGAAACAGAAGAATTTCAGATGGGGGATGATCCCACCTCATTTAAAGAAGCCATGAGAAGCGACCACTCATCAAAGTGGCTTAAGGCCATGGAAGATGAAATGAAATCAATGAGTACCAATAAAGTTTGGGACTTGGAAATTATTCCTAAGGGAGCCAAAACAGTAGGTTGTAAATGGATCTACAAAACAAAATATGACTCCCAAGGAAATGTAGAAAGATTTAAAGCGTGACTTATGACAAAAGGCTTTACGCAAAGAGAAGGGATTGATTACAATGAGACGTTTTCCCCAGTCTCATGTAAAGATTCCTTCAGAATTATAATGGGACTTGTAGCCCACTATGATTTGGAGTTACATCAAATGGATGTAAGGACGGCATTCCTTAACGGGGATTTGGAAAAAAAATATTTATATGGCACAACCGAAAGGTTTTTTTGTAAAAGGAAAAGAAAATATGGGATGTCGCCTAAAGAAATCAATCTACGGATTGAAGCAAGCCTCAAGACAGTGGTATTTGAAATTTGATAGAATAATAGAAGGTTTTGGGTTTAAGGAAAATATTGAGGACAATTGCGTTTACGCAAAATTCAAGAATGGAAAGTACATATTCCTGATTTTGTATGTGGATGATATTCTGCTTGCTAGTAGTGATGTCAATCTACTAATGGAAACGAAAAAAATCTTGTCCTCAAACTTCGATATGAAAGATCTCGGTGAGGCCTCGTTCATTTTGGGAATAGAGATTCACCGAGACAGAAGAAATGGGTTCTAGGATTATCGCAAAAGGCATACATAGAAAAGGTTCTGAAGAAATTTAGTATGCATGCGTGCAGTCCTTCACCTGCTCCTATTGTCAAGGGCGATAGATTTAGGGAACATCAATGCCCCAAGAACGCATATGAGATTAATCGAATGAAAGCGGTATCGTATGCTTCAGCAGTTGGAAGTTTACAATATGCTCAAGTGTGTACACGCCCTGACTTAGCTTTTGTTACCGGGTTACTTAGCAGATATTAAAAGAATCAAGGAATAGAATATTGGAAATTAGTGAAGAAAGTCCTGCGTTATTTGCAGGGTACAAAAGACCTCATGCTAACGTATAGAAGATCTGATTCCCTGCAGATAGAGGGGTATTCAGATTCCAATTATGCGGGAGAAGAAAGAAAATCCACGTGAGGATATATATTTACTCTCGCAGGAGGGGCTATATCGTGGAAAAGCTCCAAACAAACCGTAACTACATCCTCGACAATGTATGCCGAGATTGTAGCATGCTATGAGGCAACGGGGCAGGTGAATTGGCTAAAGAAATTCATACCCGGATTGAAAGTGATTGATAATATCAATGAACCACTGAGGTTGTATTGTGATAACAACCCAGCGGTACAGTATGCTCACAACAATAGGTCAAGTGGTGCTGCCAAACATATTGACATAAAGTACTATGTTGTGAAAGATAAAGTTCGGGATTATATAATAAATCTTGAGCATATAAGTACAGAGAAAATGCTCGCGGATCCACTCATAAAGGGCTTACCACCCAATGTGTTCAGAGAACATGTAGCCGGCATGGATTTAAGGGAAAGCCTATGATTCCCGAACATATGAAGGGCCCAGAAGAAAGTTTCATTCCAAAACGGAGAAATGTGTTGTGGTTGTTAGTCTAACGGCACTAATTACTATGACGATGAGACAGTTCAATGCACTAAACTGTAATGGAATAGGATAGAAGCAAGAGAAATATGAATCGAAAGTTTTGAGTATGAAATTAAAGAACGAAGAAAATGATGAGAGATCAAGGGGGAGAATGTTAGGTTTGATCTCCCACCATTAGGCCCAACGGTTTTTTGGGCCTTGTTCTCGCGCCCTGATCGGGGGCGCCCAACCCTACATGGTTGGTGGGCCCCTGTCACACTGCGCTATATATAGAGGTGGGGGCGGCCGGCTCTAGGTACGAGGTTCACCCTCAGCCGCCACTCCCCACCGATATTCCCTGATTTCGATCTAAGAAGGGGCGCAGCCAGTGACGGGAAGCCGCCACTGTCTCCACTGCGCCACCGTCTTCACTGTGTCGACTCCCATCTCCACCGAACGTCGCTGCCGGGCGCAGATGGCTCCAGCGAACGAGACGCCCGTCGGTGCTTAGACCGTCACCACCGCTCCTACCACTACGGCCCTTGACGGTCTGCGATCCTATGCTCCACCTCTCCCTTTTTCCCCTCTCTAACTCACAGTAGAAGAGGTACTAGGAACTATTGATTCATATGCAATTGATGAATATGTACCCGATCTAATGAACCTAAGAACATTGAAAACTAACATATTAAAAAAAACAAACCAGACAACCAAAGACACCCTAAGGTTAGCCAGGCTAACATAGGACGGACAACCAAACAACCAGGAGTTGATAGAAGGAGGCTAAGACTGCCCAGGCTAGGATTCTAGCCAGGCTAGAAATTGGTCAGGAAACCAAACACACCCATCGTTTTCAACCTCGGAACAGAAGTTTGAGCACCATCTCCATCGAGTTCCCATGGCTAAAAATTCAAGGGGGAGAGGGGGCTAAGGGGGGCTCCATGGCGCTGGCGTGGGTAGTGGGGCTCGAGCCCCCCCTACCCCACCGCTAAGGCTCTCCGTCTCACGTTCGGCGGTCGTCTGTAGCCCCTTCCCGTTCCTCCGCGCCTGCTGTTCGGCGACGGTGACGAGGTTAAGGTGACGTCCTACTTCGTCGTCGGCGGGCGTGTGTGGCTGTCTGTATGGTGTCAGTGCAATGGGGTCAAGGGAACCTACTCCCTGGACATGGCGGCACCAACAAAGCTTGGTTGGCGCCGCGAGGGGAGCTAGGTGCTGCCCCTCGTGGGACGAGCGGTGTACGCCCCTGACCTGGGCCTGCTCTTCGGCTTCAATTGCCAGCAACAAGCCCTGCGCGCTATCGACATCAAGGCCAGGCCCCCGCCGGTGATCCGGCACGAGTGGACGAAGGCTACTCTCCTCCCTAGCAAGGACGAGGGCTACTCTCCTAAGCAAGACTATTTCCCCTTCGGGGGCCTAGCCTACCTTGGAGGAGGCAGGCTCTGCATCTCATGGTCGAGCGTTTGTGTAACATCCAGTCCCGGCATACATGGCCCAGACCCACTCTGCCGAGGAGTGATCCCACCTGCGTAGCAACCCGCTTGAGTTTTCGTCCTCGTTTCGCTCAAAACGGTTAAGCGAAGGTTACTACGCGTCCTTGGCCCTATTATTTAAGCTGGTCAGACGATCCTCAGACTCACGGTATTATACTAAACTGCTGGATGTACAATGTTTCGTGATGCTACAGTAACTAGTGAACAATATACCGAGGTCGTCCCGGTCCAGTTCGGTGAACAGTAACATGTAGCTACAGTACCTGATCTACAGTATCAAACCGCTGCAGTACCGCTTAGTCCGGATGTGCAGTAACCCCATCTACAATATCTGCCCCTGTCCAGGCTACAGTAGTATCGGCTCATTCCACGATTTTGGCCCACCTGGTCCCTGAGGCTGTTACAGTTTGGCCCTGTTCGTTTGGCTGAAAGTATTGTTCACTGATTTGTTGTGAGAGAAAAAACAATATTCGTTGGCTAAAAAGTACGGCTTATAAGGCACACGATCAGGGCCGATGATGAATAGGGAAAGTACTAGTAATGGGGGGCCGCCGCCGCCGGAGTTGCTGCTGCGCAAGCGCAGGTCGCATTGTTACCGTCTGCCTCCGAACAATCAGAAGGCCACCGTGCTCCCTGTCCTGTAGCCTGCTCTAGCCGCCGCCGCTCATCATGTAGATGTCCACCAGAGAGGCGAAAACAGACGCAGATCCGCTGTGGCTTCCAAAAGTCATGCCCGAAGCAAAAGAAGCTGCATCACATCGGGTTATGGCAAAAACAACACGGCATTGAAACTTGGGGCTCCACTCCACCCAGACACTGATTCTAAATCGCGACAGCAGTACAATACAAACAAGGTCTAGCAATGAGAGTGCGACACAATGCTGAACTTTTCCCGCTTTGCTCAAGTATCGAACCAACACTTGGTATACCATAGCATACGTAAGTACAATATTTCCTGCTATACCATAGGAACGTAAGTACAACGAAGGAAATAATAGGTTATGAGGAGAAGCTGTTTCATACATATAAACTATATAAACAAAGACAGACTTGCCGTAATTTACAAGATACAGAAAAATGTTTACAAAAACAAAGATATAATAACTCAAACCTGTCCACTTTGTACGTGAGATGGACTGGAAAATTGCACACGAGGAAAATGGCAGAAATGTCAAGCAAAAAAAGATATCCATGTTACGCCATAGTTCGCTCAAAGAATCTAAACCTTGTATTGACAAATCAACTTGCATGACACAAAACCCTAATCAGAGCAGAAAACATATCAGAACTTGGGTGGAGACCGGCTTCCAGATGCTTTAAAAGGTCCACTTGAACCGAATGGATCGGCGTCATCAAAAGAGTCAAACCGGCCAAAATTTCGTGAGCTATTCCCTGTATCGAATCCTGATACATTCTCTCCTTTGGAGCTGCTAATGGAGTCAAACCTGGAGAAACGGCTTTCCTGAGGGAAGAATCCAGTGTCTTGGGATCTGAAGGAATCAAACCTCCCAAAGTTATAAGAGCTATCATCCCGGCTTTCACCGAATTTTGGAGAGAATCCAGATGTGTATGCAGGAGAACTTGGAACAGAATCATCAAAGAATGAACTCCTCTTCTTTCCAAATACACTAGCACCACTTGGAGAGCCTGCCTCGGACCCAAAGAAAGAGTTATGCGTGCCATCATGTTGGTCAGCCTCCTGTATTAAAACAGTTCATTAGAAACAGTAGGGAGAGATATACCCCCCATATATCAGAACAAGAAACAAAAAACTGCGTAGCTCACAGTGTTCAGTGCAGTAGAACCCCAAACAGACTCAGTATCTTGATCATCAAAGTTCCAAGAAGTTTCATCAGCAAACTTGTCACCAAAAACAGATTCAGAACCACCTTGGTCACTGCATCAAAATAATAAGAGAGTTATTCTCATATGGGACACGAATATCCAACATCTTTTTGAGAGAGCTATAAGTGTATGCAGTACAGACTATTCCAGCATCTTTTGGAGAGAGAGCTATAAGTGTATGCAGTACAAACTACGGCAACATCATCTAAGCACCAGGGTCAGAAATTAGGATGCACATAAACCCAAGGCTGAAACAAGTACCTGTAACTTTCTCTTTTGCTGGGAGATGAATCAAGCATCCCAAAGCGGGAAGATTTAAATGGACTCCCTGAGGCACTTCTTCCAGCACTGCCAGGACTCCTCACAGATTCATCACCAAAATCATATGCTATTTCACTCTCAGCCACTTGATCACCTCCACTGTAACGCCTTTCTTCCTTGATATGACCATTAGAGGATGCAACAGGAGACATATCATCACCATCATCCCAAAGAGATGGCACTTTTCCATTTTCAGCAGAAACTGGGTTTTCCTGTATTGTACCATTATCCTTAACAATGCTAAACCCTGTCGTGTCATATGATTGGATCAGGAATATGATAAGATTAAATTGGAAATGAGAGGAAAAAGTTTGCCCCAAGTGGAAGACACAAAGTTAACAATAGCTCATGCCGTCAAAATCTATGTACAGTATACCACACGAAAAACGTTCTAACAACATAAGGTAACTAGAACAGAGGCTGTGGCTTGGTATGTTCAATGAAAGGAACCTAAACAAGGATATCTTAGCAAAAGAATTTTATCTCCATAAATGACACTAATGAATTATATCAGCTACACAAATATCAGGCTTAGAAACAGTCAAGGTTGCTTATTTCAGGATATGGCTTTGCTAGTATATGTTAACAGGTGTAAGAGATATGAAATCTTTGTATCTCTTTCACAAATGTTTTTTGAACAGTAGCATGACAAGCACTGGATTGCAAAACTCAACCTGCAGCCATGCAGAGTACTCCGATACATAAACAGACAATGACTAAAAGTAATCAGACAGAGGGGAACGCAATGGAAGTATTTAACCTTCATCTTCAAATTTATCCCAGTCTTCATCCCACTCAATGAGTCCCTCTTGTGGCCCAGGTTCCCAACCTACAACAAATAAAGACAGAAATGATCAGGATGTACAAGTTATGAGTCTGAAGGCTGCAGGAAGTAAAATAAAATGATAACATGCAATTTGATCGCTAGTGTCATAAAGATAGCATGAAGTTGGACTCTCAAGAATAATAAAATAAATAATAATATGAAGATGGAAAGCCAGGTACCGGAAGGAAGCTCAACTGATGCGGATGATTTGAATTGAAGTCCAAAGTGTTTGCACCGTTCACTAAGAGCTTTTTCCATCTCTTCTAATTGATATTGGATTCGATCGGCTCGAACCTAGGAAATCACCAGTATTATTGAGAGATTAAAAAATAAGTACCTAGCAAAGTAACAGTGTACCTGAAGCAAACCATCAACGCTTCCACCTTGTACCATTTTAATCAATGCATCATGCAGCTCAACTTTTCTCTCCTAAAAAAATGAACAAAGAACAAAGTCCAGTTTAAGACACATGTCCATCAAGAGAGTATAAATCAAGAAGAATGAAATGAATGTGAAACTAATGACAAGATCACAAATATAATGATAGCGAGACTGATGATAAGATCATAAAAAAAAATATTCCCTCCAGCCACAGATAAGCAGTGTTTGAGATTCTGTTAAGCCAGCCATTTCGAACTTTCATCCAAGACAAAAAAAAATCTCTTCTTTCAAAGCATTTAATTAGAAGAGAGGGGGGGGTGTTAAATAGTGCAAACATCGCAATAGTATCTTCAACCTCTATGGTCAAACAATACGAAGTATATTCCCCCCAGGACCTTGGACAAACAAAACAAAATGGAGGGAGTACTTTTTGTGTCAAGTATGAATACTTAAAAATGATACTAGATGTGTTTCAAAATATGGTTTCCCAAAAGCAAAAATTTTCGCAAGTTTTATAAACATTCTTTAACCAAAAAAAAGTACTATTCAAAATTGTGTTTTGAGACCGTGCTGATGTTCAGACCATCATTTATTTGTGACTGGAGGGAGTATATGAACACTAATTTCTATCTGTTTTTCTAAGGTGTAGAAAAGACAAACCTGAACATCACGATATGCAGCTTCTTCAACTGCTAGTTTGGAAGCTAACTCAGCTACTTGCTTGTACTTCTCTTCATATTTCTTAGCCAATGATTCCACCTGACACAAAATTAACCACAGTAAATTTGCCGGGGCAAACAAACAAAAGCTCAAACATGAATTTGCACCTCTCGAAGAATTTAGCACTAAATAAGGCTCATATAAGCAACTACAATGCTGGTCGATATAATGCAAGAAGCAATGTTCTGTACAATTAATTTGTGTGCCTCTGATAATTTATCATCAAACAACAGATCAAAAGGAACAACTAAACACCTACAATGATGGTATACATCACGTAATAAGCGGTATTCTGTACCTCATGTTTATCAGAGGACGCCCTTTCTGTAATCTCATTCAGCCTATTGTCACACCGACTTTTATACAGGACCTTCAAGAAAAGGAAAATAAAGGAATTAGAAAAATGATGAAAACAACTTTCAATTACAATGTCCGGTGACTTAACTACATCCAATTTGTAATTGTGCTTACAAGATCTTGCATCTTTGTGCGGTAATACTCCAGTTTCTCTCTAGAATCCAGGACCTGTTTCTCCACCTCAACCTTCAGTGTAAACGAGAGAGAAGGTTGAATTAAAATAGAAATGTGTTTTGCCTTAAGCACATAAGCGTTTACTCTATGATATAGAATCTAAAGCATAATTTGCATAAAACACATACCACCACCACCACCCTCCAAAAAAACATAAGCCATATTTTTGTTTCATTAGGACAAAACTTCTACTAACAATTACTCTATTAATATATCATTTTTGTAAATCGTAATCATAAGTACTTTTGAACATGAAACTAAGAACACAACATTTTTTAAATATCAGCGAGTTGTATATGAGTATATCAATAAAGTTTTTATTGTTTTATTAACCTTTGATGTTCGAGTGTATGACTAGCCCCTTAGGGATAACAGCAATATATAGAGAATTCCTCATGGGCGATATAGGCCTAGAATATATGGGCCTTGACATACTTAGCATTTGTCAGTCCAAGACCTATCCAAAGAAACCAAAATATGATTTAAATTTTTGGATGGAGTATGCAATGATTGCAACGATGGGAACAACTCAGCAAGCTCTTAATGCCATTTGAAAGCTTGGAAATGAAGAAAAGGCTACCCAAAACAGTCGACTACAAAAAAATGCTATAAACAGTCTCAGTGAAAAAAATATTGGCAGGAGTGTAATTAAATTGATATGCATGCCTTGGAAATTTGTATGGCACAAAAGCACCACACTATAAAGGCTGTGTCATCAAATGTTGCATGCCTTGCCAAATGCCAATGCAGAGCTCTGACTGGGAGTAGGGAGGGGTGGCATGGGGTGGGCGGTGGGCAGCGAGGTCGCCACAGGCTGGGGGCGGTGGACGAGGCAGCGGCTGTTGAGTTCTCAATGCCCCGCGGCTGTTAGGGTTTCGGAGAAGGGTCTCCATGCCCGGCAGCCTTAGAAGGGAGCAGCTCAGGGGCGGCGGTGGCGGTGGCGGGTTTAGGGGCGGCAGGGGTCATCCGGTTGGGCAGAGTCGGCGGTGAGGGACATCCGGTTAGGGAAGGCCCAGGAAGGATCAGCGAGGATGGGCGGCAAGCGGGGAGGTCGCTGGCATGGTCGGCAGCAGCTAGGGCGGGGGTTGAGGTGGCGGAGGGAGGAGGAAGATGGGTGCGGGGAGAGAAAGAGAGAGAGGAGGAAGGTGGGTTTGGAGAAAGGAGAGAGAAGAGAGAAGAAATCGTGCGCCGGTACCTGTCCCTACGCACATACGCTGATTAAGAGGGTCGCTGCGTCATGGACTAATGTGATAGGGTGACACAAGTGAAAAGTGATAACTGATAAGAACTAAATATGTACCTATCGTCATCAAGCTCATTCATAACAGATGTTGGTAACTAGGCATATTCTTCTAGAAATATTTAGGTTTGAAATTTATATTGTATTGATTGTTTGAAGCATTGAACAATCCTGGTTACAAATGACCATGACCCATTGAGAGAGGAAAAATCAAATATACAGAAGGCACAGCTGAGGTTGCGTTAAACCAGTCCGGACATGACACACATAATGATCCACACCTCAAACCCAGATCCCACCTATCCAAGACACACATGAAGCTCTTCTAACGCATGGCTATACAGGCTAAACTAATTTAAAGGTGCATAAACTGGGTGAATTGACCACCACAGAGCCAACCTGATCAAAATGGAACAGGAGTTGCAAAATGATCACCGCCGGACAATTCAGGAAACAAGGATGGGGTCAACATACCTTCTTAGGAGCATCCACCACCTCCTGCGCAGCCTGGTTCACTCCACTTTTGTCATCTTTGTTTCCTTGATTTACTACATGATTATCCATCCCAGGCATGTGAGATCTTGGTTGCCCTGGTCTGCTAGCCCCATCAGTTTGTGAATGCAAATGTGGTGGCAAGGGTGGCCGCACACCACCAGCAGGCACCCCAGGTGCTCCAGGGCCTCTTTGTGGTAATCCTCCTGACCCCAAATAGATTAGCTTGTGAGCAACAGACAAACACAGGATGTCTTTACGCTTGCCTATGCCATGATAATTGCAAACCAGATGACAAGTAAAGTATTACCTTGATTCTGTTGCCATGATGGCCCATTGTATGCTGTTGAAGGCAAGCCTGTAGCTCGTAACAGTGTCTCATCATGCCTAAGAGAGTCAGGAAGTGCCGGGGGAAGAGGAGTTCCAGCTCGGTGCCTCTCCATTAAATAAAGAGCAATGCAAAACTCTCTCAAAGAAAGCATGCCATCATTGTCTTGGTCAGACAAATCCCACACTTGCTTCAGGACCTCTGAAACGGTTAAAAGAACAACACATGCATTAGCCAATAGGTATTTCATACTATGAGATATGTTTAGCCATCATAAAAAAAAGAACCACAGGGGTGGAAAAAGCTATGGCCCTGTTCGCTTTAACTTATCAGTTGTACCGTTTCAGTGAAATACAGCGTTTTTCTCTCACAACAAATCAGCATCAGCATAAGCCTTTTTCTAGCCAGCCGAACAGGGATAATGCTACCAGCAAATTTAACAGTACGATAACATAGACTGAATCTAAGTTTGGAATAAAAACCTAAGTAAATGATAAATTACATGATTAGGGTAGTGGAAAGTTGGTGACGATATCCCACCTCTTGGAAGCCTCCAACTGAGGAACAGAGTGCGAGCTTCTGTGCCAGTTATTTTGCCATCTCTGTCCCTATCAACATCCCCAAAGACTTTCATGTACTTCTGGATGTCAGATTGAGTAATTTTCGGCCATTGGGGAGCTGAATTAGAAATCCCAGCAAAGAAAACAGGTGCAGCTGGACCAGGACTGGGCTTTACGACAGGCTGAGTCTGTTGAGGTTGGCCGCTACCTTGCAAAGAACCAAACTGTGCGAGATTAGTCAGGTTCTGGGAGCCAGTTGGCGTGGGCATAAAACTGGATGAGCTCGGAATCGAGCTTGTCTGAGGTGCAGGTGCAGATACGCTTGGCTTCGGCTGTGTAAGTGCAGAGAAGATGTCTGTGCTTGATCCAGAGCTGCTGGCAGGGCCATTTCCAGACAGTACCAAAGCTTTTGAATCCTGAGGCAACACAGCACTGTTGCTCTGCGGAGGCAATGGCGATGAAGACATTGCCTGTACCTGTTGTCCAGGCGCCATGCCCACTGCGCTAGGTAAACCTGGGCCAAATCCACCTCGTGTTGTCTGTGAAGGAGCAGCTCCTGGTATAGCTTGTGGAATGCCTCCCACTGAGGCAGCATTACCACCTTGCCAACCGACAGATCCTCCCATGCTGCCTCCACCAACCAAACCTTGATTGATTCCAGGCGCTTGAGCTTGAAATGAAGTTGCTGGAGCTCCAACCTGTGGTGGCCACATGTAACCGGTACTCGAAGGTTGCTGTTGAGTAATTCCCAGGTTAGGAGGCTGCGGTTGCATTGCCCTTGGTCCAGCAAACTGACTTGCTTGTAGAGCACCACCCTGACTCACAGCTGGCATCATAGAATTGATCACTTGGGGCCTTGGAGCAGCACCAGGGTTCACCTGCGGCATGCTAACTTGACTAGATGTCGGCATCATGCCGCTTCCCTGGGGCCTTGGTGTGGCAGCCGGATTCATCTGAGCCGCTCCAACCTGCCCTGGTGTGGGCGTCATCGCAGCACTCCCCTGAGGCCTAGGCGCCCCCGCAGCACCCATCTGTGCAGGATCCGGCCCCGCGGCTATCTTGGGAGCTGGAATTCGAGCCGCAGCGGGACCATAGAGCGCCGACTGCACTATGTCGGGCGTGAGCTGACGCCCGCTCTGCGCCACGGTGACCAGGCGCAGTGCGTTGAAGAATTCCGGGCGGCCGAGTAAGCCAGTCTTGTTCTGATCGGCGTGCATCCATACCTGCGGCCATCCCAAATACTCTTAACTCATCGAACTCGCGGGACAAGGGATCTAGTATCATTCGCCGCTATCACACCTAAAATTGGACTTCCAAGCGTGCGAATGCGCTAATCGAAGGAAGGGTTTGGGGGGGCACCTGGGCGAGGACTTGCTGCGGCAGGTTGGCGCCCTGGAAGAAGGCGACGGCCTCCTGACCACTGATGCGCCCGTCCTGGTTCAAATCCGCGCGGCGGAAGTAGGCCTCGAAGGCCTCCGTCCCCGCCATCTCCGGGATCCAAGAGGGAGATCACGGCGGCGGTGGTGCGGCTTGCTGGATCTGCCGAGTCGGGCGGTGGAGATCTCGGTGGAGCGTGTCGCGGCGGGGCTGCAGGTGCAGGAGGCCCAGTGGTTGGGTTCTCCCCGCTCAGCCTGGGCGTTCGGTCTGACCGAACCGAACCGATCGGTTCTTTGGTCATTTCGAAAGTTCGGTTATCTAAAAACAAAGACCGATCGGTTAGTTTCAAAACTCAGGACCGAGCAAGTTCGGTCTCGGTTAGTTCGGTTCGGTCTCGGTCATGACCGAACTAACTGAACTAGACAAAACAACTACTAAATATTGTAATTTGTAGCAAATTTTACCAATATTTTTTTCTATTTCAAGGCAAAAATACAATATAAAATATAGATTAAACATAGTGATAAGAGTGATGGTTGATATAAACCCACTAGAATAAATATTATATCACTAATAATAGTCTAAATTACACATTATGTCAATAAAATTCAAATATTCGGTTAATTCGGTTAGTTCGGTTACCCGAGGGTAATGACCGAACTAAGTCCGGTTAGTTCGGTTACTTCAAACTAAAGACCGAACTTGTGACCGAAATTTTCGATCTCGGTCACTTCGGTCTCGGTCTCAGTCAGTTCGGTTCGGTCTTCGGCCAATTATGCCTAGGACTACTCCCCGCTGTCGTCGGTCGAGATGGTGAGCGGGCAAATTTCTCAATTGTCCCCTTCGAGTTCTCAGTTTTTTTTAGCCGCTAGAAAATGAATACGCTAGCTACCTCTAACACGAGGGTAAATAATTGCCTCGTGTAATAATCTCTATCTTCTCTGTCCGTGAAAAGAAAATTTTCCAACCTAGTATCGACTCAAATCGTTTTGAGTTCGACTAAATTTATAAAAAAAATATTAATATTTATGATATCAAATAAGTGTGTTTAGACATAGGTCATGTTCAGTCGGCTTATAATCCGTACTTTTCAGCTTATTTTTTCAATAAAAACAGTATTTTTCTCTTACAAAAAATCAGCCAGAATAATGTTTTAGCTTATTTTTCAGTACAAGCGAACGGGGCCATAGTCCATGAGCTTCAAAATTCAAGCCGTCTCGATGACAGAAACCGCCAAAAATAAGAAGAGAACTAACTTATACTATAATGTTCTAGTGCCACTTGATCACTTTTTCAATTCAAAGCACTGGAATCTAGCTCTCACACTCCAAGATGCAACGTAATGCAACTTTATGAGTGTAGATGCTCAAAGTATGCTTTAGTGTGTGTGTATGAGGCTTTTGCAAGTGTCCAATAGTTATGCTCATGGTCGAGCAACAATATATATAGCCACAGACATAAAACTAATTGTTATAGTTTATTTGTGTTGTCGCAGGCAACATCGCATAGCTTTGGTGTGTATTGGAGTTATGCCTATGTGTCGGATAATGGATCAATAGTAACTTGTATTATACCAAGTTTGTTCATTATTTCTCCAATGTCAACATCATACAAATCGGGTGAATTCAACTGCCTCTACTATCAAGCCTACACACTATGCTAGTTCTATAGTGGATTTCTCTGGTGTGGCAAAAAGAACGTGAATTCAAGGTGAATTTGTGTGCAAAAATACTCTCTGGACTTACTCTCTAGTGCACCACTGAAAAGTCAACTGACCCCTTTTGAATTTAACTGCCAATGTGAGTGCATTGTTCTGAAGCTCCGGTGCCTTTCAGATGCAAATACCAGAAGTACGGCTTGAAGCTCCACGGCTTGAAGCGTCAGAGCTGCTAGGGCTAAGCACTGTTCCATATTTTGATGCACCACCGGAGAGTTCCGGGGCATTATGAAATAGTGCGAACAACTCCTTTTCAAAGGCTTTTCAAACATGCTAACTCCAATTGATTTCTCACAAGATGTCTACATTTAGTCCTTGTTAGCATTTTTTAAATGGTTTGTTACATTTGTCTCGCCACACCACTTTGATTCTAAATGTGATGCATTTGTTAGACCCCACAAGTGATTTTAGATAACC
Source organism: Saccharum hybrid cultivar R570 (assembly GCA_038087645.1). Taxonomy (NCBI): domain Eukaryota; kingdom Viridiplantae; phylum Streptophyta; class Magnoliopsida; order Poales; family Poaceae; genus Saccharum; species Saccharum hybrid cultivar. Next base: position 34,752,776 of record JAQSUU010000012.1, on the reverse strand, counting down.
ATATTGCAAATAAGTTTTCTCTCTTGATAGTATGATCATCTATCCTAACAATCCGATCATTTCACATCCATTAATCACCTCATGACCGCTAAAAACAAACCTTATATACCTTTGCATTGAGCTTGTTCGGTATGTTTCATTGTCATCTTCATCATATCATCCATGTAGCTCAAAGCCTCCTTATGGACCAAGCCTTTAATTTCATCTCATATAATTATCAAAACCCAAAAAGAGGCTTAGATGCTTTCAACCTCAACGAATCAACATCCTGACCATGGATTTGAAGCTATAAGCGACTAGATTTGGCTGAGCTTGTGGGTTTACGTCTCAATGAAGCAACCCAACACAAGGTTGTCCAACAAAGGCCACACTAGCGACAAAAGCGAGATTCGGTCGTTAGGACGAAGACGGACAATGGCCCCACCAATAGGCATCACTCAATGAAGATGGTGTCGGTCTTAGCCATGAGAAGGGGTGTGTGGCTTCGTCGGTGAAGGATACTTCATATGGGAAGAGGCAATGGTGTTCGCATGGGATACATAACAAGAAGGAAAATGCAGGCCCATGTATCAAGGGAGAAACCAAAGGAAGGGGTCGCAACGTACTCTTTGGCTATACCATGAACACACAACTTACTTTTTAGTTTATACAAGCAAACATACTCGTGCATTGCAATGTGACATAATTTTATCGCCCGGTGCTTTTGCCAATAAGAATAGGCTTAGCTATTTTTGTTAGAGTTAATTGGGCCTGACCCAAACCTTAAATGAAACAAATTTTAAGGCAAATAGTGAATGCTAGTGCATTAAAGAAATCTCATATAGGGAACTGACAGAAGACTGTCTCAATTTATATAGATGGTTATTGCGTGCACATGTTGTGAGTTTTTAAAAGATCATAGACGAGACAAACAACTATACACAAACAAGAATCGAGCGGTCAAGCCATAACATGAGTGATGTGATGTTAATAAAGGTTTGCAACTTTAGGCTCAATGTGAGAATCGTGAGACCAAGGGACAATTGAAAGAATGGTTCGAGTAAGAAACCATGGAGAAGGAATGATGGGCAGCGAGAGATGGAATGATCGTTTACTGATTTTTTAAAAAAAAATTAGGTACATATAAGTAGTGGCATATTTTTTCCGTTTCTTAAAGAGTGTCATTCTCACTTTCAAAAAGTAAACATTTTTATTTTTGTATAAGAAAATATGACTATTTATCGTGCATTATTAGTATCATTAGACGAATCGATGAATATATTTTCTCCAATTTTGGGCATCAGATCAGCCGCACATACACGTCACAGCCTCTTCACTAGACCCGCATGACAGAAAAAAAGAGACATGATTACTCTTTTGCTTTGATCTATTTGTTTATACATTATTATCTCTTTTCACAAACACAAGACTACAGGAGTCAAGATGAAGAGTGGTCACTGCCCGAATGACACGACGACCACTGTTCTTTTATAGTTCGCTTTTTTTTCTCTTCTTTACGCATTTCTCAGTGTAAATTCATCGTTCTTTCACACGCAAGCATAGTTACACCTCTCACTCTGTCACTCATCAACACCCGTTCACAAACCCGGCAAGCACCCAAAAAAGGTAGGGAAAAAAAAGCACCCCAAAAATGTACAAGTATACTCGTCAGAAGAGACCTACGATCCAATCATCAGCCCCCCACATTGAGGAGCACGTCCCACACCGTCTCGTCGAGCAACTCGTCCAGCATCTCCGCCTCCACGTCCCTCGTCAGCGCGTCGGCGTCCTCGCGGAACGCGCCGTGCCACGGTGACACGCTCAGGTCACGGCCGATCAGCACGTCCACGGAGGCAGAGCTCGCCGTCGTTCTGTCGCTGGGCGGCTCTAGCCACACGTGCATGGACTTCCACAGTGCCTTCAGCAGCGCCTTGCCACCGGGGGCTCTCCTTGGTGCCATGGCGTAGCACTTGTCGAACCCGAACAGCGTCGTGGAGGCCCGGACGGCTCCTGGCAGCGCCTCGTTGACGAGGTCGAAGAGGAGCCGGTGGTCGACGGCTGCCGCGCCGCCGTCCGCTGGGGCTGAGGACGAGGACGAGGACACGACTTCCTCCAACACCCATTTTGGGATGGGCTTGGCTTCGCACTCTGACATGGTGGCGTCGCCAGGGTTCTGCCTCCGTCCGTACATGCCGGCGACGACAAGAACGGCTCTGACGAAGGATTTCATGGGGTGATCCGCCTCGTCCATGTCTCCGTCGTCCTGCTCGTCCAGGACGGGACTTGTCTCGGCGCGTTCCTCTTCGGTCTGGACTTGTTCTGACAGGATTCCTGGTTCTGCGAGAGGTTCTTTGATCAGAATTCAGAATTCATGGCAAGCCAGAAAAATGCTCCACAATGCCCTTGGCTTACCGGAAGCAGTTGAAGCCATGTCCTTGGCTTCCGTTCTCAAGGCAGACCGGTGCACGCTGAAGGATGCCTCCAATGGCGAGACAGGGCTCGGGTAGCCTCCCCTGCTCATCTCGTCAGGCGGGCTGCTGCACCACGACGCCGGGCTTGGTGGCACCTCGGTGGAGTTCTCCTGCAACCAGACAAAAGCATCCGTCACTCCCATGCTTGTAGATTGCGATAGATAATGGCTCCGAATGAAACAAAAAATAAATAAATAAAACATCGAGCTCGACGGAGCTGCATGCCTCACCTGCAGGACGCCGGGGTGGATGAGGACCGATGGAGCAGTGATGAGGGTGCCTATGGGAGGGAGGTCGTCCGGGAACGGCTCGTCGGAGGCGTGGAACTTCTTGCCGAACAGCTTGGCTCTGAGCCCAAGGTTCTGCCTCAGGTTGGACACCTTGCCCCTGATGCTGAACGCGTCCTTCCTCCCTTTCCTCTCCTCCGACGACGACGCCGGCCTGCTGCTCCCGTGGCCTTCCTGCTTGCGCTGCAGCCTCGCTCCGGTCAGCACCCGCGGCTCCTCCGAGAGGAGCTTCACGAAGGTCGTCCCGGACACCGGCGCCGAGAACGACCTCATCAGGTTTCGCGGCGACACGGGCTCGGAGTCCAGCTGGGCCGTCGTCGTTGGGGTGTTGTTCGATCCGTATCTGAATGACCTGACGTCGGACTCCACCGCGCGCTTCTTCTCCTCCTTGCTCCTGACCTTCCCCTTCCTCGGCGGCGCCACCTCGTGCCTCGTCGGCTTGGGCCTCAGCTCCTCGTCGAACGACGTCGAGGTGGCCCTTCTCCGATGAGAGAACGAGAAGGGCGTCTCGGCGTCCGGCGGGTCCCTCCTCAGCACGTTCTTCAGCCTGTCGGAGAGCTGCCTCCTGGCGTCTCGGCCGATGTAGTCCATCTGGCCCTGCCCGTCGAACGGCACGTCGCTGCGGTAGGATCGCGTCGACTCCGACCGCACCAGCGCCGGGTGCATGTCCCTCGTGACGTTCTCCCTGATCTGGTTGGCGATGCTCCGCGCGATCTGCTTCGGGTCGGCCGGAATAATGTCGCCGGCGGCGGGGGCCCACCGGCGGTCCGCCTGCTTGTCGTCGGAGGCCACCCCGCCCTCGAGCTCGATCTTGAGCCTCTTCTTCACCTCCTCCAGGAAGGCCTCCATGTTGTTCTCCTTCTTCACCAGCTCAGGCGACCCCAGCGAGGACTCCTCGATGTCGTCCGTGCTCAGCTCGGGGCAGGGCTTCAGGATCACGATCCTCGTCGGCGACAGCGACGACCTCTCCTCCTCGTGGTAGAACCTGGAGAGCGGCAGCCTCGTGGAGCACGCGGCGGCGGCGTCTGCGCTCGTCGTCAGAGAGAACGTACGGCTCCCGGAGATCGACGTGCTGCTCTCCTTGCTGCTTCTTCTCCAATGCTTGGTGCCATGGCTAGCAGCTTTCCCGTTCCCGTTATGGTGGTGTTGGTACCTGTACGGCACGATGTCCGTGCACCTGCTGTCGTCGTCGTCGTCGTCGAGGCTACTCTCCAGTTCGAAGCTTCTCGACTGCTCCCACGCCCTGCTCGCCTGCCACGCCTCGAACTCCTTCTTGAACTTCTGCAGCTCCTCCTCCTGCGGATGCTCTCGCGGCTGCGGCTTACTCCATTCGTTGCTCCTCTTGTTCGTCTGCCCAAACACATCCCTCTCGTCGCCATAGCCATAGGCTCGGATCTCTTGCTTCGGTGACTGCTTGGTGGAGTCCCTGTTGTTGTGTTGCACGAAGGAGACATGCTTGGCTGAGGTCATTTCAGAAGGATTATCTCTTCTAGCCATTGTTGGTCTTGGGGTGATCTCTGAACGACTGATGGATTCAGTGGTTGCGTTCAGTGGAGGCGATTCCATGCCCATCAATCTGGCGATGACGCCGGGCCTCTTCTGGCCTTCATTTGTTCTGAAGGAGATGTCCTCCTGGATCAGCTTCTTGACTGGGTTTGAGCTGTGGCTGAGCCCTGATTTTGGGTACTGCCTCATATTGCAGGAATACTGCTAAAAATCACAAGGAACTTAATCAGATCATAGCAAGTCAGTGCTTGTTAGCTCTTGCACAGTAAAATAAAATGCTACAGATTTTGAAAATCATATCTCGACATTGCTCCCCATCAAAAGCACTATTTTTTGACGTAGTCAGTAGATGCAGCAACAGTAGATGCTACAGCTCAACACCATTATTGGTGCATTCTCTGTTGTGTCCTCTCACGTAACTATAATCAGTTTCAAGTACAGCTAGGATGGCTATAGGAGGTTGGAGGTAGCAACAAAGTTACCGAGACATGCAAAAGTAGGTGCTTCAAGTGGTCAAAATGAATGAACTATATAGTGCTGTATTTGTCAGTGACAACAGACGTCCTTCCTCTTCCTTGTCTGAAAACAGAACAACAGCGTGCCTGCTATGGAGACAGACAGGAGATTGAAGGAATTTACTCTGACAGAGCAGTACTAGTATACGGAAGACTCACCGGAACATCTTCTTGAAAGACGCCATAGCTGTGGGAAGCCTCCAAGGCAAACTCCATGCTGTTCCTTGGAGCTTCAAGCCCTGCAAGTATATGATATGGCATGCCAATGAGTTCTGAATTCCGCCACCAAAAAAAGCAGAGAAAAATATCATACCAACAAAGAAAGAAAAAAGAATCTCTTGATCAAATAATTCCATCATACGATCATGCTAGCATCCAGCGAGGATGCAGGATTTCAGGTCTAGTTCATCTGAAGGATGCTGGACAGAGAGAATTGAATTGATCGCCATACCGTCGCCCTGCCTCTTGTGCCCCCACTTCCTTGAGGTGCTGGCATGAGAGAAGTCCAGGTACTGCAGCATGATGGCAATGGTGATGGTGCTACCAACCACGGAGGTCCAGCGTGTGCTTCGATGGCGAGATCAGAGTCTCAGCTGGATGGAAAGTTTCTTGTCCTGCAAAAAGGAGCGCGGGATATCATGTCAGATTCTGCAGAGACCATGCCACGACAGAGGGAAACGGGAAACCCACACGATGGCTCGTCAGTTTTGCAAATCCATTTCCTGGATCCTGGTAAGGAAATCGAACGACCGATACACAAGGGCAGACTGCAGGGCAAGTTCATCATTGCGAAAGGAATCCGTAACTGAACAATTGCAGAAGACGCATTGTGATAAGAGAAGGGAGACGCATTTGTAATCGCCGTGAACTGAATGTCTGAAACAAACCGGGAAAAGGAAGCAGAGCAAGCAGGATCATAATTCACATGGACAAGACATTCTTGAGATCATTTTGAGAAGTCATGCGGGCAAAACTTTACTGAAATTCATTTTGAAAAGAAAAAAAAAGCCCTTGAAAGCAAGCAAGCAGGCGATCCATCCAGAAATGCCAAGTCGTCAGTAGAGTGGGAAAGCTGAACCCCACCCACGTGCAAGCAGATCGGAACGACAACGAAGAAGAAGAAGAAGAAAGAATCCACGTTCCGTAACCAGGTCAGGAGGAGAAGATAACCAAAACGCAAACCGAGATCAATCTGCACGCAGACAGCAAACGGCAAAGGAATCGGTACCAACTGGCAATCCAAGAGGAGGGCCATACATACATTCGAGGATCTCTCCGGCGCCGGCACGCAGGTCCGGCGACCGTCCGCCCGCCGTCGCGCCTCCCGCGGTGGGAAGGAGTCAAGGAACCCGGGTGCCGCGGGATGAGAGATGCCGGGCACGCAGGGGCTCGAGGTTCTTGTTGGCGCGCGCTGCGCTTATGGTGGCACTCGCGCTCGCGCACAATAATTACAGAGGAGAATTAGAAGAGGAAGGAAAGCAACAGCAACAGCCGGGAAAGCGAAAGCTTTTCTTCCCCGCCTTTGCTTTGCCCTCACCCACTCACCGTTTCCCCTCTCTTCTTGCCTGCAGCCACTGGATTAGTAGGCTTTGTCGTCTGCTCTCTCTCTCTGCCTGGCATTCCTGCATGCAACCGAACTCAACAGTTCGACCGACCACAACAACATGATGATTCTCGTTGCTCCTTAACTAGTTACTGCTGTTAGGGTGTTGATAGCGGAAAGATGGTGAGCTGTGCGGTGGTTAACTGACCCTGCCCTGTTGTCAAAAAAAAAACTGACCCTGCCCTGGATTAGCTGGTGAGACATAAATAACTACTTTATTTAGCCATCAGTTAGATTAGATCAGAAAAAAAAGGCTCAAAACGACAGAGATTCTGTAGCAGAGCAGGGCAAAAGAGCCAGGTAAATGAGGAGGCCGGCCAGAGGGGGCATCTGAATTTGTGATAGTAGTTTAGGATGGAGGACAGCTCGGTTATGCGAGGACTCTAGTTGGTGCACCACACGCTTTGGCTGATCTTTTCTTCCTGCTTCCCCTAATCCCCATTCCGCAGCGCACGAGGCAGGGCAGGCTCCATTTGGAGGCGTTGTGATGAACCGCCGCCCGCTGTCCCGGCCGTTGCGGGGAACGGATCGCGCAGTCTCGACCTGTGTTGGTCACCATCATCAAGTGGGAATCCGGATGAGATGCTCTCTTGTCCTCTCATTAATTATGTGTAGCAATATCTTTTAATAATAATGAAAAAAGAATTTAACTTCATCCTTGAAACAGAGGAATCGGGTCCCACTTATATTAGAGCAACTCTAAGAGTTTCTTTATACAATTCAAGATTGATGGGAATAAAAACTTTGTTAAAAAACCTTTGCAATAGATTTTTCAATTAGATATGCAAATATTGGTTTCCTCGATTCTTTTTTTTTTGAGGGGGGAACAGCAGGTGCTCTGCTTTTTCATTATAGAGTTGGAAAGAAACATTTACATACTTGTCTCAGCGTTTGGAAGAACAACCAAGACAAAAAAAAAGAAAAGGAAATAAAAAGGAGCTGTACAGAACTATAAACGTCTTCCTAGCTGCTAGATGTCCAGCGTCTCCGTGGCTTGCCAGAACGCCGCCACTTCCTGCCGTATCAAGGCCGTCAGCTGTGTTTCCGTCATCGCCTTATTATCGTAAACTCGGCGACACCGTTCTTTCCAAATGTTACATGCCGTGTAGGTGATAATCTGATTTCTGTATTCCTGATCGAGCGATACCGTACCCATGAGTTCAAGTTGCTGACGGGTTGCTGTGGATGAGTGTTCTGCTGACCTGTTTGCTGCTCTATTAGTTGCCATACTCTCTTGGAGTAATAGCAGTTCGCCACCATGTGCGTCATCGATTCATTTCTTGTCCTGCACAATTGGCAGACCGGATTCGCTTGTCCTCCCCGCTTAATTATCCGATCCGCTGTTAGGAGTTTCCTTTGCAGTAGTAACCAGAGGAGGAAGAACTTGCATTTATTTTCGGCCTTTATTTTCCAAACTTTGTCTCATGAGTAGTCCTGTATGGACCTCTTAAACTGCATCCTATATGTTGATCTTGATGAGTATTGACCATCTGCCGAAAAGCGCCATTGTATTTGATCCGGCTGTGAGTTGAGCTGAATTCCTCTTAGTTGATGCCACAACTCAACAAATTATCTAATTTGTGCACCATTTGTCATCCGTCGAAGCCCGCACATCCAACTTTTCAGGTTCATAGCAGCTTGGACTGTTTGATTCTTGCGCCACGCTAGAGGGTAGCATAGGGGTGCGATGTCTTTAGGTGTTGATCCATTTAGCCAACAATCATGCCAAAAGCTGGTTTTCAGTCCATTGCCAACTGTGACATGTGTGCATGCTCGGAAAGTCCGGTTCGATTTTGGTTGATTCAATACGTAGTCCTATCCATGGTTTGCTATCATTGGTCCACTTGTACCACATCCATCGCAGCCACAGTGCCCGACCGAAATTCTTCAGATCATGTATTCCAAGGCCGTCCAATTTTTTTCGGTCGGCATACCCTCCTCCAATTTACCTGACAATTGCCACCTCTTGCACTATCATCTCCTTTCCATATGAAATTCCTTCGTATTCGATCAATTTGTTTGATCGCCCATTTGGACTGCGGGAGTACAGAGATATAATAGGTGGGTATTGCGGATAGTACCGAACTGACCAAGGTCAACCTTCTAGCTTTGTTGAGCAGCCTTCCCTTCCATCCCGGTAGTTTGGCTGCAATTTTGTCAATAAGAATCTGCTCATCCGCCCTCCTTGTCCCATGAAGGCATAATGGCAGTCCTAAATATCTACATGGGAATTGCCCTATCTGTCCAGCAAAGGCCGCCCGAACAGACTGCATGGTGTTGTCATCGCACCAAATTGGATAGCATGCTGATTTCTGTATATTGGTGAAGAGTCCGGTCGCCTCTCCAAAGGACTGTAGCAAATTCTGTAGGTTTAAGATGTCCTGAGGATTGGGCTTCACAAACACGGCAACATCATCTGCATAAAAGGCTCGTCCGAAATCTGACTGGTGTTTCCCCAATCGGTTGCAACAGCCCCTCTTGAGTTGCTCTGTCAAGTACCCTCTGAATTGGGTCCATTGCCAGGATGAACAACATCGGTGAAAGTGGACCCCCCTGCCTCAACCCTCTGCGGTGTTTTATTGGTCGGCCATGTTCACCATTCAATAGGATCCGCGAGGATGCTGTTGACCAGATTAGTGACATGATGTCTCGCCAGCGTTGGCCGAACCCCAGCCGCTCCATTATCCCTAACATGTATTCTCATATGACATTATCGAAAGCTTTTGCAATATCTAGCTTCAAGAACAGTATTGGTGTTTTGCTGCGATGGAAATGCCTGACTGGTCCCTGTATATATTGGAAATTGTCTTGGATGGACCTTCCTTTGATAAATGCGTTTTGTGAGTGCGATACAATACTATCCAGATGTGGTGCCAGCCTATTTGCAAGGACTTTACCGATTATTTTTGCAACATTGTGCATAAGGCTGATTGACCTATAATCTCCAATTGCTGTCGGGTCTGTCTTCTTTGGTATTAAGGCTACATTCGCTAAATTCAGCAAATTCCATGTGTTTGCCCGCAGGCTAAATAATTGATTCAGCGCACGCACCAGGTCATCTTTGATTACTTCCCAGTAGGTTTTATAAAATAGGCCAATAAATCCATCTGAGCCACGAGCCTTCTCGCTTGGTGATTCAAAAACTGCCAATCTGATTTCCTCCTCCTGTAGCGGGTCATCAAGCTAGCGCATGTCATGACTTTGGATATTTAGGAAATCCTAGTTTAGCGTTGCTTCCCGCTGCTGTGCTGATCCCAATAGCTCACTGAAATGTTGGTGCAGTGCTTGGAACTTGTCTTCCTGAGCTGTTACCATGCGGCCGTGGTGCACAAGGGGTGGGATATAGTTTTTCCTCAATATTTAAATATGGAGAGCGGGGCTCACTCTCTAAAGTGTGGATAAGATATATACAAGCTATTGGAGGATGAAAAGATTTAGAAAACTACATTTATTTAAATGGCTCTCTAAATGAGAATTTAGAGAGTGAGATTAACAGAGATTGTTAGTGATGCTCTTACACTAAAATATATACTCTAATAGTATATAATACAATTGTTTGCTAATCGTTGGAGTAGGGAAAAAATCTTAGCAGGAGAATTGCTCGACGCACCCCCGCGGTAGCACTAGAATCATTCAACCGAAGCACCAAGTATTTTTAGAATGTCTTTAACTCTATCAGAGAAACTACTCTACGAGAAAAGCCGGAGCCCTCACAAAATGGCCCTAAAGGCTGAGACCTAAGAGCATCTTCCCTCACATGATTTACTTTGGATCCGCTCCGGTTGCTGGGATTTGCTGGTAGGGATGAGATATACCTCTTTTCTTAGCCTGTTTGGTTGGGAGTCGTAGTCTCGCAGAGGGACAGGGATGTCCCAGTTGGGATGTTCCGAACATATCCGCATGACTCCTGTCCCTCCAAATAGAGGGGATGGGGGCGTCCCAGGTGGGACGACAGCTACCTGCACGCGTGAGTAGAGGAAGAAGAGGAGGCTCACGTGGGTGGGCGCAGGGGCGGGGCAGCGCTCCAAGCACAGGGCGAGGCGGTGCTCCTGCACGGGGCTCCGTCAGGTGACGATGAGCAGCAGCCCTGGCTCCTAGTGAGCTCTGCCCCTGGCTCAGGTCGCGGCCGGGCGGGCGAGCAGGTCCGAAGGGATAACGAGAGGAGAGGGAAAATGGAAAAAAAACTAACAAATGAGTCCCATGTGTTAGTGGTAAAAGAAGAAAAAGCATGACAAGAGACTAACGCATGGGGCTCACCTGTCAGGTAGATGATCCTATTTTTAATGTATCTTAACCACACACAAAATGAGTAGATCCCGTCCTTTGCCAATCAAACAAAAAAAATAGATCTATCCTGTTCCAAACATTCAGAGATGGGGCTATCCCACTCCATCTTATCTTTCAACCAAACGCTACGCTACCTAAGATTCGTGCGCTCATGAACGTAGAGGGATTTTTTTTATCTATCTTGATCTACGTACTGGAGTGCAGCTAGCTAGTGGTTTTCTTTGAGTTGGATTTTCCTACCTCCGAACATCTATTGATCGAGCCAGACCTGTCCGTACACTATCAAAACATAAATTAATCCCAGCAGAAAAATATATCCACGAAAAAAAGAAAGAAATAGGAGGAAATGCATACGACTATGTCCACGTAACATGATAATAATAACGCCATATATATTATTGTTGATTGATGGCGCGACAACTGTAATGGTTCCAGGAGGAACACCCCAAATGGCTCCTGGACCGGGGCTGCTTGCTGGCCGCGCGCGGCACATCAATGGCGCCCGGGGTACACTGCCGCTGCCGGAGCGGTGTCGCGCGCGCGAGAGCGACGCGTGATGTGTGTGTGTGAGATCTCGGCGCATATCGATGACGTCGTCCTCCTGTACCGCACGACTGCACCCACACGCACACGCACATGACATGCGCGCCTTGACCCGGCCAACCAACCGTACTGCTAGCTGCCTGCTGCCTGCTGCCGATCGGGTATTTTTTATGCGTGTCGTGCGGACGGGCTGGCCGGGAAGAAGGTGGTTGCTTTGTTAGTTGCCGCTGGCGCCGCTTGCCATCGATCCGAGATGACAGTTGACGGGCGACGTTTAACAGAACTGGCCACTGTATTATTGGTTCTTGTACAGTACTAACAGTAGTATGTAACAACAGCGTCTCTCCCTCTGTCTGCATGTCTCTCTCACCAAACTACCAACTGCAACATGTCCTGCACGGACCCATGCATGATGCTTCGAAGCTTTGCTTGACCAATGCAATGCCCCTGGTGTTCCATCCTGAGTCCTGACCATCCATGTATTGAAATGGTTCATGGATGGATGAACAGCAGAGGCTCACTGACGGTAAGCAATAAGCATGGAGCAATCGCACGCCTGATGTTGGAACTCTCCAGGACATGGACCGGACATCTAATATTTCTGCATGCAGAGCCATAAAAGGGGGGCACAGCACAAGCTTTCGGTAGGAGGATCGATCAATCCTCTTTCGGTCTTTCCCATCTTAATAAAATCCGGCAAGTAAGAGTGTTATCAAATGGCCGGCGTGCGTGCATGCACGGCCATCGGCCATCATCATTCCTCGGCGCTAAACTAACTAAGCTCGCATTGCACTGGATTAGGGGGAGAAAAAATGCTTGTGTCCGGGGATTAAACAAGCTTAACTGGCGGCCCTCGCCTACATCTACATGAAGAGATCACATGGTGGGGCTGCCATCGAATCAATTCCACCATCCGGCATTTTCAGCTCCACGTCTCTACACCCCAGTACCCCACACTGCGGCACTGCCTATAAAGTGGGTCATCGGCAGGCTGTCCTCCTCCTCGTTCAGAATGATTTCCTCGGAAGCTCAGGAAGTCAGGAGTATGAGAGTTCGCTTCACACCAAGCAGCAAGCACAAAAATGAGCAACTGTTTATGAGCCTCGTGGTCTTGTCAGCTGAGAGCTGTTTGATTGTTCTAAAAAGGATGCAATTTGAGATCTAGTCAAAGACAAACTATTTTAGGTTTATCTAAGTTTATAAAAACTACCATCAAAATATATTCCATGATGCAACTTATTTAGCATCATAAATATTAGTAACTTTTTTTTTCTAAAAAATGGTCAAACTGAAATTGGATTGATGAACCACTGTAGCTAGAATTGTACAGTATTCTTTTTGGGATGGAGAGAGTACTCACCGTTCGGACTCAGTTCAAGGGCTACTGATTGGAACTTTTTCCAGTTATGAAGCAGGATCAACAAACATGCGTGCATATTTGATTTACCTGAAGTTCTTCCTTTCTTCCAGCTCCATCTTACAAGTAACTCAATAGGATAATCTGCAACTCGGCATTTATATATTTTGCACGCCTAAGCATTTATATATTTAGACGAGAATGGAGTACCGTATCTCCTGAGAGATTGCCCTTGCGCTTTCTGCCTTCAACAGAACATTGTCAACTTGTTTAAAGGAGCTTTCAGTTCTTAAAACTCAAAAAACTCTGCCCAGATGGTCCTGGCCGCACTTCACTTGCCATTTGCTAATACTATTACCAAAACTCACAGCGTTGGCGTTTAATGGCGCCTTTCCGCTAGGGCTCAAAGGGGAAAAAGGGCTCGGTGGGTTGTAAAGGGGGTGCCATGATCAGTACAACTGCACTTTAATTCAGTGCCCACCTCAATCGAAAGATTGTGCCCCTTTGGGTGAAAATTCCGAGTCATTCAGATCAATAGCCCCCACAGGAACATGTGTCATGTGAGCTTGCTGGTTGCTTCTAGGATATGCTTACCCCCACTACGAGGTGGCTTAGCCGCAGTGGTCCAATCCAATGCTGGAAGAAATGCAGACGGAATTGATAAAAACCTTCTTTGTCCACCGAATCGACACCTATGCAGTGGTTCTTTTGTTCATTGTATCATGAGATGAATAAGTCTAATCTATTTCTACACTCTTTTCTTGATAGGTTTCATCATGAGAAAATTTCATCATTGTGCATAGCTGCCAACGATACAGCAATTTGACTTTCATTTTCACTAGCTGACTTCATCGTTATTTTTAGTACTTATGGATTTACTATTGGGTTAGATATCCTTAAAGGAATCAAATGTGCTGTGATCCATAAGACTGCATGATGTCTTTTGCACTAAGCAACCTATCACAAGTGACGGTTCAATAACTGTTAACAATAGTGATCATAAACTCTAGTAAAAAGGAGAAGTCACAGCTCATAAGTGCTGGTTAAAGATTTGTCTAAAGCCTCTATCAAGTAGTAAAACGATGTGCATTATTACTATCCAACTTGATTGCCATTTCAGCTACGTGGTCATCTTCCACAGACAAAAGAGAGTAGCAATAATTAACTTAAAATGGGGCTGCCAAACCAAGCTGGAGTCATCATGGGCCCAAAATACGCAGGCAATAATGGCCTATTAGCAAATTAGTTGTGCAAATCATGTGATACCTGTTGTAGAGTCACTACATGCTAAATGCATCCATACAAGCGAGTATTATTGTGATAATAAAAACCTTGGCCCACTGAATGCGAATACATGATTGAATAACCACAGACATAACTAAGAAAAAACTGAATGACATGCTTATCGTCCATTCAGAGTTAACCAGTTGAGCACAGCAACATAGTAATTTAACTGTCTTTCATTGGTCAGTAAACTTGAAAAAAGGTATTTCAGGTACTGCACCAGAAGACTTGACCGCATGCTCTATTACAGGATATATGAGATAGATACTGAAAGAAAACTTCTACTTTTGATCGTTTGCGTGTTATGTCAGACAAACCAGTGACCATAGAGATGCAGGGAGGTTAGCAGATCACCTCTTCTGCAACAAACTGCTTAACTGATTGTGGATAGTATCTCTCATCGTATCCCTGTTACCAGTATTTAAGGTGAAAACAGCTGCTCCAGGATGATTCCGCAACCTCGCAACTGCATTTTACAGTAGTACCATTTAATTAGAGCACCAGTGACAAGCCACGGTAATCACAACTTCCAGCTACATTTCAAGAGGAGTGTGGAACAGCATATATAAGTCTTGTTTCAGTACAAGAGATATTGTTTAATTTATTGGATGCAGCAAGCATAGCTAGTAGAATACAACAAGCTTTATACGTGTAGCGAAAGCAGGTTCTCAAATACATATGAATGGATTGGCTGTTAACGAGCAATCAAGGAAATGGTATTTTATACATGATTTTGAACGAAACAGCAAAATTATTAATCAGTAACCTCTGTAAAGTTGCAGAATAAGATAAAATGGTACCTCCTGGAATGTCCAGGCCATGCCTAGGAATGGGTATGGTGGCCAACACTGGTATATTGGATTCAATAACTCTCATTACAGCAGGGAAAAATGCTGAACTGAACAGCTCCATTTTACCCACTTCGTCAATGATGAAGAGATCTGTTTCTTCCTTAACCTGATTCAACAAGAAATATGAAGTATATTTCCTTCTGCATCGTGATCAATCGGGAACAAACTTTAAAACCTTATCATGCATTCATGCTTAAGCTAACAAGCAACATCCCGTGATCCTTGATATTTCATAGCTCTTTCATAACTTACAACTGCTTACCTGCAGCTCAGGTAATGCTAATGATTCCAAAGATGCTACATCTACTTTGTATTTCCCAACGGTAGGCCATCTAACAGACTCTGAGCTGCAAAAGAACCAAAAAGTAATGGTATGTGTGAGCATATCAAGGTTACAAAAATTCAGCAAACATATATCAAGGTAGCATTGCGGAAATAAGCAATGGCAACCATGCAGAGTTGGGATGGGATAGCTAAAAAATATTAGATGGGCAAAGAGGCAAGAATAGGTGGACGCAGCACTTCATTAATCTTTTGCATATTAACTAACTGGTATGTGCAGGATGGAAGCATATGACAACAAGAACTGGAAAACTCCAAGTTCATCTGAAAACGGAATGTTTATGGACTTATAGGATGTGTGTCAACTAAAGGGAAAAGTAGCGTCACACATGAGCACAGACTAATACAATTAACCTGAAAATCTGCATAGCTGAAAAGATGAACCATTATCCAGATTCCAATCATCAGCAAAGACAGGTTTAGGATATTGGAGCATGGCCATCTCTTGGTGTTCGCGTGTTGGAAAGGGACCTTCATTTACAATTGAGCAGTGAATTTAACTGGAATTGCTGGGAAGCAATCTTAAACTAGACGTTGGGTAATTTGCTTGTATGCAGAGTAATGTAGTAGCCCCTGTCATTCTCGATGGCTTGAATAATTAGACTACTAATCCACGGTATCAGATAATTTCCATAGTACAGACACATTTCAAAATCCCAACTACCCAAATGCACGGTGCTAAACAAATACCTACTCAATATAAGAATTTAGAACAGGCATCAATGCATAATAGCAACCTGGAAACCTTGGATGAGGAAAGGGGTCCACTTCTGCCGTCGAGCGTGACAACCTCGAATCCTACCCTTTCTCCGCCCTCTCTCACCTCTCCTGCAAACAGAGATAGCACACCGAAACTGGTAAAATTCGTGGTCATCAATTGCACAGTGGAACGAACCGGAGTTCGAGAGGGCGAGGCAACGCAGTACGGGTGTAGAATCCGCGAATGGTGAGGTTCGGGTGAGAGCCTCTGAGGGTTTCGAACACCCGCATGACCAGCGTCGTCTTCCCCACGCCCTGCAAGTACCCGAAGCCGGAGCCGTGAGGCGGTTGTTGGGAGAAAGGAGGAGCATTCTGAGAGGTTTCAGGGGGCTTACCGGCGGGCCAGTGACGAGGAGGCACCTCGACGGCGCGGCGGCCATTGACCGGCGAGGCAAGCGGCGGCGGGAGGAGGTAGTTCGAGTGATTTCTGTGATTCTTCAGACCTTCTTCATTCACATGGCAGGAGACGGAAACCTATATTTTACGTTACCGAAGTTTCACGCGTGCGCTCCATGGGCTCTATTCTAGATGGGCTTGGGCCAATGTGCGATCTGTTTAATAGGACGGCCCGAACTCTTATTACTTATTTCCTGCGATGTTCCAAAACTTATTTTCTGCGACGGATTATTGTTTTTCTCTGGTCTAATCCCTATCCCTATCTATATATCTATTTTCTAATACTTGTTGAACCATCCAGTCTAAATAATTTTTCTCTACTTCGTACGCATATATATATATATATACCTGTGTAATCCATGAGAGAGCCACCACGTGGAAAATCAAGACAACTTTCCCACTATAATCATGAGCATTAGTTCTTGATACGTCAACAGATAACTTCTTGCTGACTTGACCAGATATTAGAATTGATTTTATGGGTATTCAAAGTAAGTTACATAACTTAATATTGAGTTGTATCAACGCATACATAGCATGATAATTTAAATTATGACATATTTACGAGCAAATATATCTGTTCTTTGAAATTGAAACAAGAGAAAAAATTCCTCAAAATTGCATTTTAGTTTGATACAAACTTAGTAAGTTGCCAACATTAACTTAAACTGTGATATCATAGTCATCATAGAATTATATATATATATATATATATATATATATATATATATATATATATATATATATATATATATATATATATATATATATATATATATATATCATTTCTACACGCGCGTGTAGCTACTCTCATGTGTATATCTCTAGATTTAGGGTAAATATGACCGGACGAAGTATATGTAGACGAAGTATACGATCATATTAGACCATCTACGGTAGTATGTATGTCAAGTATGCAAGTATATGTAAAGTATATGGTTATACTTATTTTATATATATTAGAGTGGCATTTCAGTAATATATTAAAAAGTATGGGCTCTTATGAAAATTTTTTGCGTAGTAAGAGTTGAAGTATCTTAAATTGAGTATATAAACATACTCGGACTGATAAATTAGTATGCACACATACACAATATGGTTTATTAAAGCTGGGAGTAACTACACGCGCGTGTAGGAAAAATGCACCCTAGCACTAACCTTATGAAAAAATGCACCTTAAATTTCATAGAAATAGGACGTTGAAAGGCCTAGTTTGGTTTTGAATAATTAATGAAACCTAGCACTAACCTTTGTCATGGGTTATGATATGAGCTAGGTTAGTGCAATCCAAGTGTTAGAGCAAGATGAGGTCCATGGTGACGAAGGTGGACATGAAATGATGTTGATCAAGCTCTATCTTGGAAAAGAAGAAAGATAAAAAAACTGAGATGGTCGGCAAAGGTATATAATAGGTTTTTGTTTTGGCACTTATGACACTATAGAGAGTGTAAGTGCACTTAGGATCGATAGCCGTCCTATAAAGAATGAAAATTTTTGGCTAAACGGTTTATCGAGTGTCACTAGGTGACATGACTTTTGCATATGCATTTAGAAACCTAGTGTGCTAACTTTGACCCTTGTAAAATGCTTTGAAAAATGCTAACACACGTGCACATAAGTTCTACACTTTGTGGTTAGCAAGTTAAAAGTAAGGGCGAAGTGGTTGCGGACTTAGAAAAAAAGGTGGCGAAGGCTGCTGACCGGACGCTAGACCCTGAGTCCGGTTAATTTTAAACTGTGGCGCGAAGATGGCCGAGAGGAGCAAAGAGAGACCAAACGCTGGGTCTGGTGCACCTGCGCGTCTGGTCACTTTCATAGTGGCGGCGGCTTCACACGATCATCGTTGACGTACGCTGATGTCACTGCCCTGTGCGAGGCTTGAACTGACCTGACTCCGAGGCGCGTCTGGTCCCTAGTGACCTCACGTGTCCGGTCGAGAAAAACGCGCTCTGGATCCTTACTAGAACTATTCTGACGCTCGGGCGTTCTGCGTCCGGTCGAGTGGAGAGGCGCGTCTGGTCGTTGGCCTATGCGCGCGTAAAGAGGCAGCAACATTCGAATTTGAATCATGTGCCGTGGCGAGCGCTGAGTGGCTCGGGGGAGCGATCGAACACTAAAATGGTGCGTCCGATCAACGTGACCGGCGCGTCCGGTCATCTCGTAGAAAACCCTTCCTTGACCCTAACGGCTCTATCTGTTTGGGGAGGTCTATAAATAGTGTTTAGCCGGCTCGGAGATGGTTCTCTTGGCACTTTGACATACTTGACATCCTTGTGAGCATAAGAAAACATCTCCCACTCATCTTTATCATAGTGAAATAGGGAGTGATTCTAAGTGCATTTGCATGAGTGATTGCATCTATTAGCACTTGGAGATCGTTGTGGTTGCAAATTTCTTGTTACTCTCGGTGGTTGCCGTCACCTAGACGGCTTAGAGCAGCGGAGGAGCTTTGGCACGTGTTGGTGATTGTTCGTGGCTGGCTCTGGTGATTGTGAGGGGTCTTGTACCTTCCCTGTCTAAGAGCCGAAAGGTGACTCTAATGGATTGCTCGTGTCATTGAGTTACCTCACTTGTGGATAGGTTCTTGTGGTGTCCAATTGTGTGGACGAGGTTCGTGCAACACCTCTTAGCCGTCGAACCACCAAGTGTTGGTCGACACAAAAGGGACTAGCATACCGGCAAGCACGTGAACCTCGAAGAAAAATTGCTTGACTCTTGCTCATTGGTATCCTCCCGATGATTGTATTGGCATTCATATTGTGATTGGTTCACTCCTCTACTCGGTGGTATAATCATCTTACTTTCACCATTACATTCTCGCAAACTAGTTATAGTAAGCTCTTTAATGTAGTTAGAATTGAAAGCTTGCTTTGTAGTTTAAGTTCACCTAGTGGAGCTCTTTAGTATAGAAAGTTTGAGAGCTCCTAGTGAGTAGCAACTTAGCTCTGTGTGTGCCTAGTGATTATAGTAACTAGAATTGTTGGGATAGGTGGCTTGTCAACCCTTGTAGAGCTAGAGCAAAATTGCATTGCATCTTTTGTCATACTAACCAGTTACTCTAATGCTTTGTGGAATTTTCAAATAGACTATTCAACCCCCCTCTAGACATATGAGGACCTTTCAGACGTATCGCCTGTTCTCATTATCCACATTTGATAGCTTTGTTTTTAGCGCACAAGCATGTTTGCTAGTCTAATGCTAAAAACAAAGAAAGGTTTCTTGGCCCAAAGTCGTCAATAGTAGAGACTGATGGACCCCTCTCGTGTGTTCATATGAGTTAAGAGGGTATGTCCAAGGTGCAGAGTATGATTTTAGAACGAATTGGAACACTAAGCGTTTGCATGTTCACCATTCTCTCCCATACCTATACAAGCCAGAGCGACACACGTCCAGGCAAAACACGAAGTTCAATTCTAAGATGATTTCAACTGCATGATGTGATCGTTGAATAAATATCCGATAGACAAGTCATCCATGTGGACACGCAAAAAATTGTATGTCCTGTTGCAATGCACATGCATGTTTGATAGTTTATCTATCCTAGTATTAAAGAGCGAGAGGTTTTTCATCCTTCATCACTTCGAACCATTAGATGGTGATTTTGTGGACTCAATTTCTCTCGTGTCTGTATAAGGTAGAGTAGTGTGTAAGGGTACGGTATGGAGGTTGATTCAATAATTAACTAGGAGAATACCACGCATGTTGCTACGGGAATTCCAGATAATTCAAAAAGAAATTATATTATTTATATTTATAGTTATATGAATAAAACTATCTTAAATTAATTTTGATGAATGGTTTGACATATCAATGTGGACAGCTGTAACAACCCAGAAATTTCCAGGAAACAAAAATCACAACTGCAAATTTTTTTTCTAAAAATAAACCTATGTTTGATGAAGTGTCATATAGGAAACCTAACCTAGTTGCACAAGTAGCACCTAATATAGCTAACTACATCTTTGCATTTAACCATACATGCTTGAGTTGGATTTTATGTTCTTTGGATTGAATTAAAAGCAACAACATTTCTTGAATTAATTGCGTAAACTAAATAAATATGTATTTATAACCTTGGCAATTATTTTGGAAATCAAAAATATATATTTAGTAGATCCCACTTTGTTACATAAGTGGAAGCAAAGATGTAGTTTGTTATATATATATCTGTTTTTATACACATGTCTTGGCTTAATGGGAATAAAGGAGAGATAAATAGAAAAGCTTGATGTTTAAATCAGAAAAAGGAGAAGAAACCCTATGTGGCCCAGCCAACCCCGCCAAACCGGCCTGCCAAGCCAGCCCAAGCCGCACAGTGCGTGCCCAACCGTGCGTGGGCCGGCCCAGCAGGCCACTGCTGGCCCACACCGCACTCGCGCGCGCACGCGCTCACCGCGCGATGGGCGACCCAGCAAGCCGCAGCCGCCTCGGCCCGTGTCGCCTTCACGAGACGCCAATGGACTTCGCGTCCTCTTCTCTCTCGCTCACTGATGAGAGGGTCCCGCGAGTCATCGCCTTCCTCCCGTCTCCCATGTCCTCTGCTCGCCGAGACGGAAATCAGAGAAGGGAGAAAGAGGGGACAAGGTCATGCAACGCGCGAGGAAAGATTCTCCCTGTCCCCGCTACTACCTTGCGCGCCAAGGCGCTGTGCCAGCTACGCAAGCGCGCTTCCTCGGCCAATCACGCGCGCTCTGCCTCCCTTCACGCACCACGCAATGCCGCCATGGGCCGCGCCCGCAACCACCCTCTGACACCACAAAATCATCGCGAAATCGCAGCTGGCACCACCATTCTCGAATCATGCCGACCCCACGCGCCTAGGATCCTAGCCAAGGGGCGTGGATCACCGCCACGTGGCTCGAATGCCCCCATCACCGTTCGCCCGCCATTGATGAGCTCAGACTATAAAGTCCCGAGCCGAACTCTAGCCTCTCCCATCCTCCACACGCCGCCACCCTGGTGGCCTCAACACACCGCACTGTTCTAGAGAGGAGAAAGGGAAGAAGGGAAGAGAGGCAAAGGAGGAGCCACAAGGAGGAACTAGGACCGCGGGGGCACTATTCGAGCTCGTCGGAAACGAAGGCGACACCGGAACCCCTCTTCTCCACCACCGGTTTGCACTGCATGGCTTCACGGCTACACAGCATCAACTCGCCCTGCATCGGTATCCTTTCACCATCGCCACCTCTAGTGAGTCACCGTGCCCAGCCCCTCTCACCCCGATCACCACTGTGACGTGCACCGGCAATGCCACGACCACTTCGTATCGGAGATGGCCATGGTGAGGCCGTGAACACCGCTGCACACGTGCGCGCACATCGTTAGGCCTAGCCACTGACCGTTTTGCTCACCAAGGGCCAGTGAACGCCGAAGGTGGCGCGTCGTGAGACATGCTCGCCATGGCTAAAGCTCGCCATGGCAAGGTCATGTTCTCGTCGTGATAACGCGGTAGAGATGGGAGGAAGAGATCTACCGGATTCGCCTTGGCGAAGGACACACCATGCGCACCTTGAAGAGAAGGAGGGATCCCCGGAGGGCTGTCCGGCGATGTTCCGCCCGATCGGAGCCGTCGAGCCGCCACCACCGTGGAAGGTCCGGTTGGAGCCCAATTTCATCGTTTTGACCCCACCTTCGTACTCCTTTTGCGGCCGTGAAACGGTAGGAGACCTTATCACCTGAGCCAAGTCACCGTGGAGGCCTTGCCGCCGCTCACCGCACCGGTCGAGCCGCCACCGCCATGAACAAGCCCCCTAGACACTCCAATCCACACTGTTGACCCCTCTAATGAGTTCCATGAGACCACACGGTGCCCTCGGGCCTACGAATTTTGTCCTTGAGCCCTCAGAGCGCGAGCTCGGCTGCTCGCCGCCGGTGAGAGCGCGGCCGGGGAAAAGGGAAACAAGGGAAGAGGAGCAGAGAAGCGACTAGGTGCCTTCGGTGCACCTGGTGCACCAGGGCCAGAGAAGGGAAGGGGGAGAGATGGACCTCGTCCACGATGAGCCTAGCCAAGAGGTCCATGGACCATCCCTGCGAGACCACCACGAGCTGAGCGCACGAACCCACAGCCCTTTTGAAATCCGGAGCGTGACGTGGCACAGCCAAGAACCGGCACGTGTCCGGGCCGGCCCGGCCCAGACCGGCCCAACCCGTCCCATATCCAGCCCTAACCCAGCCAACCAAGGCCCGGTCTCGGCCCGGTCAGCGTTGACCGTTGACCAGTCAACGGGACCCACATGTCAGTGACTTGCTCTGTTTCGACCAATCAGAGCTTGACACGTGTCACTGCCTGGAAATTTCTTTTTTCTTTTTCTTTTTCAGAAAATCATTTAATCTTTAGAAATTCATAACTTATTCATTTTAACTCAGAAAAATACCAAACCAGTCTCTAAATTTTTCTAAAAATGAGCTCTACATCTTAGGCTTGTGTTTGAGTGCATTTGGATCTTCTGAATTTCTGTTGCTTCTTTGTGCACCTCTATAGGAGTCGTTAATGCGACTCTACGTTATGATTAACAGAGCCGAAGGACCTGCCGACTGAGGAGTACGACCCCGACTACTGCGAGGACTTGGGTGACGACCTGCCAGGTGCCACGCCCCACCCATCTCCGTAGAACCTATTACACATGCAAATATAGAATTGCTAGCGCTTTACTTTTTGTAAATTATTATTGATGATAGGCTGCATGGTAGATGCTTTACTTTGAGCCCTTTACCTTGTCGTAACCTTACTCCTGCTCACCCTGCTGTTAGGTTAGATGCTCGCATGTTACATATTACTGCTTTTACTCTTACTCGCATTATATCTGTGATGTGATGCCGGTGAGTGAGAGGCGTATATGTGTAAGGCACATAGTGCCGAGAACTTGATAAACCTGACTAAAGAACTGGGGAGATCTTGGCGTGCGTCTTGGGTGAGTGGTGAGAGTTGAGTCGATCGGACAGGATCCTACGACGAGTCTTTGGGGCAAGTCTTGCTGGAGGGGTGCGACCTGGGCATCCCTCACGAGAGATACCTGTGGCGGGTATATTTGAGAGGTGAACTGGGGTGTTGGTTATCCCTGGTGGAGGTGCTGTCGTGGCACGGGGATGACGGTGTCTCCCCCTTGAGAAGATATCCTGTCTGGTCACCCTAAGGACTGGTATGTCTTGAGAACCAGAATCATGGGACCTTCGTGCACACCACTCGCTCTCGATGGGTGGGAGATGATTACCCGACTGACTAGGGCGGTACCACTACTACTAGGTTGGAAGGTGACAGTGTAGGGAGGTACGGGCATGGGGACCCACACCCTCCTAAGACAGCGTAGTGACCTTGGGGGCCTGGTACTACGTCTCACAGTCTCAGCGTTTTGGTGGATGCCGGGGTGGCCTAGGGCTGAGTGGTAGGGTGGTACTGTACCGGTTGGAAGGCAGTCGAAATCAGCCTAGACGAGCCGGATCGTCGAGGATGGCGATCTTGTGGATTACCAGGTGTACACGCTCTGCAGAGTTGATCGATCTATACGTATAGCCGCGTCCGCGGATATGGACATTCCCATGACCTACGCTTCACTTGATTAGAGAGAGGAGTCCTTTCTACCTTTCTCCCGGGTTCTGTGTTGGATTCTGGCTTTGGCCGTTGAGACGAGATCTGAGCGGGAGTCAATCTCGTCGCCTAGAGAGAGAGAGTGAGATGAGATGTGTTGTGTGTGATGGGATTGGGAAAATGTGTGACTAAGATGAGTTAAAAATTGAGGAATATCTTATTAAAATATTAACTACTTGCATAGGAAACCCACAGCCTAAGTAGGTCTCTTTCTACTTCCCTCAGTGCATTCCACTTTCCACAAAGCATTGCAAGCATAGGGTGGACGATGCGTGGCCAGTACCAAGTGTACTGATAGATTTTTGACAGGTTCCGAGCCCGAGTACGACTACGAGGGCGATGATTGGGAGAATTAGAGGGTCTGTTCTACGCTCAAGCTGGTTCCAGAAGATCTTTTTTCCGCTGCTATCTACGTCGGATACTGTTCCGGTTGCTTGTGTGAGTGTTGAAAGGATCAAGATGCCCAAGAGGGGGGTGAATTGGGCTTCTCTAAAAATTAATTGCAAGAATTAAATCCTACAAGCCAAACTTCACCCCTAGTGCCTACTTGTGTTCCTTGTGTTTCTACCGATAAAAGTTAAGCACCCTAAGTTCCAATCCTAGACTAGCAAGGCAATTCTAGGAAAGTAATCAAGCAATAAAAGTAATGCAAGAAAGTAAATGCTTGAAAGTAAGGGATAGGAACACGGCGATGTTTTGCCGAGGTATCGAAGAGTCGCCACTCCCCACTAGTCCTCGTTGGAGCACCCGCGCAAGGGTGTAGCTCCCCCTTGATCCGTGCAAGGATCAAGTGCTCTCTATGGGTTGATTCTTCGACACTCTGTCACGGCGAATCACCCAAAACCGCTCACAACTTGAGTTGGGTCACCCATAATCTCGTCGGATGATCACCGAACTCCCAATCACCACCAAACCGTCTAGATGATGGCGATCACCAAGAGTAACAAGCTAGAACTCTCACTTGACCACAACAAGTCTAATGAGAAGATGGATGCACACTTGCTAGACTCTTGTCACTAGAGAGGATTCTCAAACTTTGATTCGCAAATCTCAATCCTCACTATGGCTCTTGCACTCCCTTGCACTTCAAAGATGTTTCTCAGCTAAACAAATGAGCAAGAGACCTCTAAAAGAGGTGGAGGGGTTGTATTTATAGACCCCTCAGATAAATCCAACCGTTACCTTTCGAAACAGCCAGACGCGCACTGACCGGACGTGCTTGTCGATATGACCGGACGCGCCGGTCAGTTGTAACGGTCGAAAACGGAAACCTGTATTGAGAGACCGGACGCGCCGATCTGTGCTGACCGGACGCACCGGTCTGAGATGACCGGACGCGCCGATCAGGGATGATCGGACGCGTCCGATCATGCAAGAGCTCTCTGAAAATTTGACCTGACGCAACACCGCGTCCGATCATAGGTGACCGGACACATCAAGTCTCCGCTGGACCTTACTGGAACATGACCGGACGCGCCGGTCTTTTTCACAGTTGCGTCCGATCATTGCTGTTTACCCTCTAGAACACGTGTCAGCCTGACCACCGCGTCTGGTCAGTCAGCCAAAAACGCAGTTAAGACTTTGTACTGACCGGACGCGTCCGGTCATGACCAGGACCGCGTCCGGTCATAGGTAAACGGCTCAAACGTCTTCTAAACGCAATGCAACTTGAACCAAGTTGCTTCTAACTGTACTCTGAGCTTTTCTCGAGCTACCTAGTGCTAAGTTTGACAAGTGTGCACCACACCTAAACATAAGACTCACCTAGGTCAAGCTACTCGCTCATGCCCCTCTTCATCGTACGGTCAAAGGAAGAAACAAAGATCCTAACGACTATTCCAGATGTATCTCAACACCTTGACATCCAGAACTAACCGTCCTTAATCTTATCGTTGATCCTTTGAAAACCAAAATGATTTCCATCAAGAGACATGACTGCCATATTGCTCAAAGCAGTTATCATCTCCATGACCTAACTTACCGATGTTTCTGCAAAACACACGTTAGTCATGGTAATTATGTGTTGTCATTAATTGCCGAAACCAACACGGGGGCCTAGATGCTTTCAATCTCCCCCTTTTTGGTGATTGATGACAACACTTAGATTCAGAAGATATGAGTTGAGGTTTTCGATCATGCTTGGTTCACATAAGCATACAACTGTAAGCACAAGGGGTTAGACAATGCTTATGTGTTCCAAGCCAACTGAGTGTACTTATAAGATAAGACATGAAAGGTTAGTACACATAGAAAATAGCTCATATGAAATCGGAGTAAGGCACGGAAGCACAACCTTATGAGCTATTAAACAAACAAGTGACATGATTTAAAGCTGTGATTAGATAAAATATATAGACTTAAGATATCTCATAAGATCACATGTCACACGAATGCAATTACTGTAAAGTAAACATGATGCATGAGAGTAGCACACAAGAAAAGAACGAAAACCCTAACAAAAAGCTCCCCCTAAGCTCCCCCTAAGCTCCCCCTGAATCTACTCTCTCTCTCCCCCCCTTTGGCATCAACCGCCAAAAACTAATCTAAGGATCTGACGGAGGAACAGACAGAGTCGAGTCGGGTGCCGAGGAGCGCGGAGTAATCACAAAATGAGAGATGTCTCCCTCGGACTCGGAGCTATCTGGCTGACCCTCTGAAGAAGCACGCGGTTGTGAAGCGGTCTAGGTCTGATCAACAGGAACAGGTGCTGCTGAAGTAGTGATAAGTGGATCAGTCTCTGTGACCTGAGCCTGAAGTGAGCCAAGAGCTGGGGGATCTGTAGAGGCAACTGACGACAGAACAGTCTCTATAGTGCTTGTCCCTGTCACTGGAAGGAGAACTGCCTCTAAAACTGACAACCCTGATGAAGTAGCAACTGTGGTGTGTGAGGGCGTCGGCTGACCAGTCAACTTGCTATATGTGGCACTCAGATCAAAGAACGGTGTGCCGGTCAACATGTGAGGGCGAGGCTGGTATGAAGGAGTAAACCCCGTCTGAATGGGCGTGTAGCTCGGGGACTAGAATGACTAAGGAACCTGCAGGTGTGGAGATGTGAACTGAAAGCTCGGCTGATCCTGACTTAAAGGTCCACTAAATGGTAAAGCTGAAGTCAGGATAGATGCAGGTGGAGGAGCCCCAACTGTGACAAGGTGACGCAGAAGCTCCAAGTACTGCTGCTGGCTGGCTGCACTCTGTCGCTGCATCTCATACTGCTGACGCTGCATCTCGACCTATTGGCGTTGTATCTCAAGCTGCTGTCTTTGGAACTCATCCTGTCGAGCCTGTATCTGTGCAAACACAGCAGCTGTGTCCTGAGCCTGTCTCTGTAGCTGAAGCTCCTGTCGCTCCTATGCCTGGGTCAACCTCTCAAGTATAGCCACCATGGCTGGGTCTGAGCGGGAGGCTGAACCAGAACCACCGGCCTCGTGGTCATGATGTCGAGGAGACCGATACCTGGGGATGGGCTGATAATCCTCGTCAGTGCTGTCAGAGACCTCATCCTCATCTATATCAGCGGGCTGAGCATCTAGATCTGCAAGTTCTGCCTCAGCAAGACCCTGTATGGTCGCATCCTGCTCAGCCGCTATCTCAGGCACCTCAGGTCTCTCTCTTTGTCCTGGTGCAGGGGTCTGCTCTCTAGTAACTAAAGCCCACAGCTGACGAATATCATACTCAGGAAAAACAGTAGTGGTTTCAGTTAACTTAGCACTTATTTCTGAAGGCAGCTCCAGTGCAGATCTGATGATGAAACAGATCCAATGAGCATAGGGCAGCTGACGGTGTCCCTTGAAGCCTTCTGCCAGGGTGTCCTCCATCTCACTAACCATAAGATCCCAAATGTCAAAAGGTGTCTGTGAAAGAAGGTGGTGAACAACCCAAAGCTGCATCCTGGTCAGTCCCTCTCTGTAACCAAATCTGGGAAGAAGAGTACGTCTGACAATAGCATCCAAGACTCGGGCAAGCGGTGTCAGACTGGCAGGTGTACGACGAGACGCTTCGCCAAAAGGCTCACGAAAGCAGAGCCGGATCAGGTCTGTAGGTGGCACAGAACCGCCATGAGGGCGTCTAGGTGGAGCTGTCTGACCGAAGCAGAGCTGGTGGATCTTCGTGTCTGAAGCTGGGAGTCTGAGAATCTCCCGTACTCTGGTGTTGTACAGTCTGCGGTCGCGGCCTCTGAATGCAAAGTATATGAACTCATGGGTTGGATCAATCCATAATGAAGCATAGAACTCCCTAACCCAAGTGCCGCAGTATGCACCTGTCCGTCCAAGAAAGTCTGACAGGCCTGGTAGATAGGACAGGTGCGGACGTAGCTGCTCACCCACTACCTCAACAAGTGACTCAATGCGACAGACCCTCTGTGGTCGGAAAGCAATGCCACTGTCAACAAGAGCTCTGTAAAAGTCCTCCTGGAGAGGAGTATAGAATCCCTCTGAAGCTCTGGAGTCTCTCTGAGGTGGGAACCACCGACTAACCTCAACGAATCGCAAACTTTGCACCTGTCGTGCAGTAGCACCTCTCAAGTCAAAGTGCTCAACTGGGGGTGTACCTCTAGCTCTCAGAGGTGGACGTCCTCCACGACGCTGGCCCTCTGGCCTAGGAGTCACCGGAGTCCGTGTGCGTGTGGAGCGGCGATGTGATGGAGTCTGAGCTGGCTGTTCCGCTGTCCCCTCTAAAGGTGCTGTAGGTGGATCAACTGACATAGTGTCTTCATCCATTGGCACTTTTGTGCCCTCAGTGGTCTCAGTGGTCTCTATACCAAGCTGTCGTCCTTCAAGATGAAAACGACTGTCTCCAATGCGTATACCACTGCTCCTACCACCCCTCTCTACTACATCTGCTGCATCTGCCACTGCCTGAGCTATCTCTGCATCAGTGAGAGTCTTTTTCTTCTTTCTGGCCATGATCTTTATGCGCTTACCACGCGCAACCTCAGACAGACGAGGAGGACTGTTGTCCCCGTCACTAGGAGCACCACCGGCATTCTTGCAACGAACCATGTTGTCACCCTGTCAGAAAACCTCTGAAAGATGATGTACTGACACTCGAGAGGCTTGGCCTCAGTCCGTATCCGCAGGCTTGGCCTCGGATCCAATCAACAGGACAGCAGTCACCCCGACACACCGACAGACTCGCTGAAAAGACGGAATAGATGGATCTACTATAAGCAACATATATGATCTAAAGGTACGAAACCCTAGAGGTAGCAAGCATATGAGGTAAGATATGACATGACCGTGATAGCTACCTTGAAGAGCGATGATCCGACGACCGGAAGACGATCTCGACGAATTAGGGTTACCCGAAGACGGCGACCGAAACCCTGGAATACAATCGACGATCGAACGACAATTGAATTAGAAATTACCAGAAAATCAACGGTAAACCCTAATCCAAGGAGAAGATGTCACCTTGCGGAGATGAAAACAATGGCGAGGATTCGAAGATGAAAACCTAGCAACCTAGGGTTAGGGTTTTGGGGTCTTTGCAAGGGCTTTGAAGATCAAGCACGGCAAAGAAGATCCCGATGAGAAGCTAGGGCACAGGGGAGGTCGCCGGCGGTGAATCAACGGTGGCGCGCGAGTGGGGGTGCGGTGGCGAGCGCAGGGCGCGACTTCGGGCGCTAGGCTCGACTGCGGGCGCAAGGCGCGGCTGTGGTGGCGGTGGCGCGTGCGCAGGGAGCAGCGGTGGCGGCGGTGGCGCGGGCGCAGGGCGCAGCTGTGGCGGAGGTGAGGGCGCGGCGGCGAAGAAGGCGAGGTCGCGGCGGCGGCAGAGGCGAGGTGAGATGAAAAAGAAAAGAGATCCTATCGTACGGTTAAAGGGGCGAGATCCGCTTTATGCGTGATGACCAGACACGGT
Organism: Saccharum hybrid cultivar R570; assembly: GCA_038087645.1. Classification (NCBI taxonomy): domain Eukaryota; kingdom Viridiplantae; phylum Streptophyta; class Magnoliopsida; order Poales; family Poaceae; genus Saccharum; species Saccharum hybrid cultivar. The sequence continues at coordinate 34,723,152 of JAQSUU010000012.1, read as the reverse complement.
GGTCGATGTGACCGGACGCGGTGGAGGCAGCGTCCGGTCACATTCTAGTAAGCTCCTGGAATGACCGGACGCGTCCGATTATCCGCGATCGGACGCTGACAGCGTCCGGTTTTGATTTGCCCGGAAAACTGAGACGGATGACCGGACGCGGTGGTGGTTACCGGGACCGGACGCGGTGGTCAACAGGGGCGCGTCCGGTGCAGCGTCCGATCACTAGATTAGGAGACGGTCTCCAGGATGACCGGATGCGCTGGTGGTCGCCGGGACCGGACGCGGTGGTGAAGCAACACTGCGTCCGGTGCAGCGTCCGGTCACTATTTTTCACCCTTTTCCTTTTCGAACTTTGACGCGACTTCTCCCAATCAAGTTCCAATTCAAAGAGACACAAATAAACACCAATTGGAACAAGATATGAGTGACCTCACTCAAACCCTCAAGTTTTTCAAAATAGTTTGCCTTAGGCTAATAATATTTTTAGGAAAATAGGCAACAAACACCCGAGGAGCAACGTATGGCCATGCAATAGAGCTTTTGATCCCTTGGGAGCGTCAAAATGCTCTCTCTACCCATGGACGAACACAGAGGTTGCTCAAAACTTAACCGAAAAGGAACGACAAAACAATAACCATGCATATGCAATGCAAAACAAGTAAGTAAAGCTAGGTTGCTTGTCAAGTTTGATCCACGGTTAGGCATCTTCACTCCTCCAAAGGAGGGTTATCGTAACCATGTTAGTCAAGCCCTAGATGCATTGCGGGTAATTAAACATGACATATAATACAATGCAATGCAAGGGACAACACAAGCTCATCTTTTAAAGTTACTAGAATCAAACACATTTAGTTCACTTCTCAACCTACAAAAGGTAGCTTCATCCAAAGGTTTAGTGAAGATATCCGCTAATTGATCTTCACTTCTTACACCTTCTAGTGATATGTCATTTTTAGCAACATGATCTCTTAGAAAGTGGTGGCGGATATCAATGTGTTTGGTGCGAGAGTGTTGTACCGGATTATTAGCAATTTTAACCGCACTTTCATTGTCACATAAAAGCGGCACCTTTTTAAGAACAACTCCATAGTCTAGGAGGGTTTGTTTCATGTATAGGATTTGTGCACAACAAGCCCCCGCGGCAATGTATTCCGCCTCGGCGGTGGACAAAGCCGCACTATTTTGCTTTTTAGATGACCATGATACTAAGGATCACCCAAGCAAATGGCACCCTCCGGATGTGCTTTTTCTATCAATTTTGCAACCGGCATAATCCGAATCGGAGTAGCCAACTAGTTGGAATCTAGCTCCTTTGGGGTACCATAGACCGATGCTTGGAGTATACTTAAGATATCTTAGGATTCTTTTTACGGCACAAAAGTGAGGTTCTTTAGGGCACGCTTGAAAGCGGGCACACATGCACACACTAAACATGATGTCGGGCCTAGATGCGGTAAGGTATAATAAGCTACCAATCATAGAACGGTAAAGAGTTTGATCGATTGGTTTACCTCCCTCATCTAGGTCGAGATGTCCATTAGTTGGCATTGGGGTCTTGATTGGCTTGCATTCTTCCATCTTGAATCTTTTGAGAAGATCCTTGGTATACTTCTCTTGAGAGATAAAGATCCCTTCTCTCATTTGCTTGACTTGAAACCCAAGGAAGAATATTAGCTCACCAATCATTAACATCTCGAACTCTTTTGACATCAATTCACCAAATTCTTTGCAATAGTCTTCATTTGTTGACCCGAAGATGATATCATCAACATATACTTGACAAATGAAGATCTCTTCTTTGAATTTCTTGGTGAATAGTGTGGTGTCAACCTTCCCAATGGTGAATCCCTTCTCAATGAGGAAGTCCCGAAGGCGCTCGTACCACGCTCTAGGGGCTTGCTTGAGCCCATATAGCGCCTTGGACAACCTATAAACATGATTAGGATATCTAGGGTCTTCAAACCCGGGAGGTTGTTCAACAAAGACTAGTTCATTTATAAAGCCATTTAAGAATTCACTTTTCACATCCATTTGATATAGTTTCATATCATGATGTGATGCATATGCAAGTAGGATACGGATGGCTTCAAGTCTTGCAACGGGTGCAAAAGTCTCTCCAAAATCAAGACCTTCAACTTGAGAGAACCCTTTTGCCACTAGTCTTGCCTTGTTTCTTACCACCACCCCTTGATTATCTTGCTTATTGTGGAACACCCACTTGGTTTCAATGACTCTTGCACCTTTTGGATGCTCTTCAAGTGTCCATACTTGATTTCGGGCGAAGTTGTTCAATTCTTCATGCATGGCATTCACCCAATCCGGATCTTGAAGAGCTTCTTCTACATTCTTAGATTCAAGACAAGAGACAAAAGAGTGATGTTTAACAAAAGAATTAAATTTTTGAGATCGAGTCATTACACCCTTTGTAGGACTCCCTATGATGAGATCTTGTGGATGTGCTTGAAGTAGAGGTGAGTTTCTTCGATCAACCATTTGAGGGGTAGGATGAGGAGCATCAACGTCTTGTGCTTGTGCCTTGGCTTGATGATGAGAGACATGGGTGTCTTCATTTTCAACTCTCTCATTCTTGTCATCATCTTGAGGCACATATGATGATGATGGTGGATTGACAATTTGTATATCGTCTTCATCATCTTTAGGCTTGATGTCACCTACCGGCATGTTCTTCATGGTCTCCCTCAATGGTTCATCACCTACATCATCACAATTCTCAATTGCTCCTTAGGAGCCGTTAGATTTATCAAATTCCACATCATATGTTTCTTCAACCAAACCGGTGGAGTGGTTAAATACTCTATATGCTTTGGACTTTGATGAGTAGCCAACAAGAAAACCAATATCACAACGTCTTTAGAACTTCCCTAGGTGTTGACGCTTCTTGTAGATGTAGCATTTGCAACCAAACACCCAGAAGAATGAGACGTCCGGCTTCTTCCCATTTAGCAACTCATAAGGGGTCTTGCAAAGGAACTTTTGTAGGAAGAGGCGATTTGAAGCATAGCATGCGGTGTTGATTGCCTCGGCCCATAATTTCTCCGGTGTATTGTACTCATCTAGCATTGTTCTTGCAAGAGTGATCAAGGTTCGGTTCTTCCTCTCAACTACACCATTTTGTTGAGGAGTGTAGGTTGATGACACTTCATGCTTGATTCCAATTTCATCACAATAGGCTTCAATATTGGTGTTGTCAAACTCTTTTCCATTGCCACTTCTAATCTTCTTTATCTTGACTTCAAATTTATTTTGAGCTCTCTTTGCAAACTCTTTGAAGCAACTTGCCACTTCGGATTTGTCATGAAGAAAGAAAGTCCAAGTGTATCTTGAGAAGTCATCCACAATCACAAGGCAATAAAGATTTCCACCCAAACTCTTGTAAGTTGTAGGACCAAATAAATCCATGTGAAGGAGTTCTAGCACTCTTGATGTTGACATGTAGGCTTTGGTTGGATGAGTGTTTGCAACTTGTTTGCCGGCTTGACATGCACTACAAGGTTTGTCCTTTTCAAACTTTACATCCTTTAAGCCTCTTACTAGTTCTTTCTTCAATAGTTTGTTGAGAGTGTTCATTCCAACATGAGCAAGCCTCCTATGCCAAAGCCATCCAAGTGTGGTCTTGGTGAACAAACATGTCATCAAGTTTGCATCTTCGGAGGTGAAGTCAACAAGATAAAGATTGTTGTATCTAAAACCCTTGAAAATCACTTGCTTGTCATCTATCTTGGTAACAACCACTTCATTTGGACCAAACAAGCATTGATAGCCAAGATCACAAAGTTGCCCAACGGATAGTAAATTGAAACTCAATGAAGCAACATAGAGCACATTGGAGAGAGAATGATCATTTGATATTGCAACCTTGCCTATACCCTTGACTTTGCTCTTTGAATTATCCCCAAATGTGATCTTGTCTTGACATACCCCATCCTCTTCAAGTGAGGTGAACATACGAGGATCACCGATCATGTGTTATGTGCAACCACTATCAATCACCCAATGAGATCCACCGGTCTTGTAGTTCACCTACACACAAGAGATCAAGCCTTTTGTTTAGGGACTCAAACTTGAGAGGGACCCTTAACTTTTTCAACTAGTGATTTGGCAACCCAAATTTTCTTTGGCCTATTCTTGTTAGGAGGACCCAAGAACATAACTTTCATCTTTCCACTAGAGTCCTTTCTAAGCATGTAGTGAGCATTGAAAGCAAAAGGTCTAGCATGCTTGGGCAAGGGTTGTGGTGGTGGGGTTTTGCACTCATGAGCAAAATGACCTTCTTGTCCACACTCAACATATCTCTTTGGCTTGGGCTTTGACTTGCTTTGTTGTTGTTGTTGAGTTTTGACCTTCTTCTCTTGATTTGCCAAATAGCCAATGCCACTCCTATCCAACTTCATGACGGTGTTCATGAGTAGCTCACTTTGCAAATGTTGGCCTCTTGTGAACTTGCTTAGGCCGGTCTTGAGATGCTCTTTCTCTTGCTTGAGGTTCTTGTTTTCTTCAATAAGTAACTCATTTGAAGCTTGCTTTTCAAGAGCCAACAATTTCTTGTTCTCAACTTTAAGCATCTCATTTTTATTCTTGAGCTTGACATACTCATCATAGTCATTGGCCTCAACCACACTCTTGCCTTTGCCGCTAGAGCCTTGCTCAAGGTTCTCAATAATCAAATCATCACATGATGTGGCTATATCAATCTTAACAATTTGGTTAGTAGCATCATGTGTCTCAAGAGCTAGCTCATTAGCAACAATAAGAGTATCATAGTTGATTTTCAATGTAGTATATTCTTCTTTTAGAGAGTTGAGTCTAGTCATGAGTTCACCATGCTTCTTCTCAATTTTATCATGTTTATCTCTAAGCTCCTTGTTAGAGGTTTTGAGCTCTTTGAGAGAAGAAGACATAGTTTCATTTTGATCTATGAGCTCATCCCTAGTCTCATGTGCACTTTCAAGCTTAGATGAGAGTGTTTCATTTTCATGTTGAAGCTCTTCATTTTCATTTCTAGTCCTCCTTATGATTTTAGAATATTTGTTTAACAATTTTACTAATTCATCATAAGAAGGTGCATCATATTCATCATCACTATCACTATCATCACTATCACTATTTTGTACCTTTCGATCACCTTTAGCCATGAGGCATAGGTGGGAAGTGGATGATGACGGTGAGGACGGCGGTGAAGATGGTGATGAAGACGTTGATGACGATGATGATGGCCCAACCACAAGTGCGGCGATCTTCTCTTTTCCATCATCACTTTCATCGCCGGAGAACTCACATGATGATTCAATGTCGGTGAGCCAATCACCAACAATATAAGCCTTGCCTCCCTTCTTCTTCTTGTAGAACTCTCTTTTCTTGCCATCTTTCTTCTTGTATGGTTTGTTCTTTCTTTTATCATCTTCTTCTTCACTTGAATCATCTTTCTTGCCCTTGTACTTATTCTTGTTCTTGTCTTTTGGAGGCTTTGGGCATTGATGAGCTAGATGTCCAAGTTCTCCACAATTGAAGCAATCCATTTCGAAGATTGGCTTCCTTTTGGTACTAGTGAAGAATTTCTTCTTCTTGCCATCGAACTTGATGTCACTCTTGTTCAGCTTCTTTAGCATCTTGGTGGTTCTTCTCACCATGAGTGCAAGTGATTCATCATCAATATCACTCTCACTTGTGCTCTCTTGCACTATCATGGCTTGACCCTTTTTCTTTTTCTTTTCATAGCTAGCTTTGAAGGCCAAGTCCTTTTTCTTGGAAGATGATGAACCCTCTTCCGGAGTGATGTGCATGTAAATCTCATGTGCATTGATCTTTCCCAATACTTGAGTCGGTGTTGCGGCGGAGAGATCACTTTGGTGAAGTACGGTGACAATATGTCCATACTTCTCAACGGGGAGAACACTCAAGATCCTCCTTGCAACATCCGATTGACTCATTTTAGTGAGTCCAAGAGCATTGAGATCTTCTACAAGAACATTCAAGCGAGTGTACATTTCATTAGCACTTTCTTTAGGAAGCATCTCAAAAGAATTAATTTTCTTTAGAGCAATATGATAGCGTTCCTCATGTTCACTCTTAGTTCCCTCATGGAGAGCACAAAGATTCTCCCACAATTCATGAGCGTTTTTGGCATTACGCACACGATTGAAGATATCTTTGCCTAGAGCCCGGTAGATTGCATTTTTTGCTTTTGCATTCCACCGGTCGTATTTCTCCTCGTCACCACTTGGGTTAGCGGGATCCCTTATGGGGGGAAGCCCTTCGGTTGCGGCTCTAAGGCACCCAACATCTATGGCTTCGAGATACGCCTCCATACGAATTTTCCAATATGGAAAATCGTCTCCCTCAAAGGTGGGAGGTGGTCCTTCCCCATTAGACATCTTGCTCTAGACGGTAAAGCCTAAATTTAGAGCAACACGGCTCTGATACCAATTGAAAGGATCAAGATGCCCAAGAGGGGGGTGAATTGGGCTTCTCTAAAAATTAATTGCAAGAATTAAATCCTACAAGCCAAACTTCACCCCTAGTGCCTACTTGTGTTCCTTGTGTTTCTACCGATAAAAGTTAAGCACCCTAAGTTCTAATCCTAAACTAGCAAGGCAATTCTAGGAAAGTAATCAAGCAATAAAAGTAATGCAAGAAAGTAAATGCTTGAAAGTAAGGGATAGGAACACGGCGATGTTTTGCCGAGGTATCGAAGAGTCGACACTCCCTACTAGTCCTCGTTGGAGCACCCGCGCAAGGGTGTAGCTCCCCCTTGATCCGCGCAAGGATCAAGTGCTCTCTACGGGTTGATTCTTCGACACTCCGTCGCGGCGAATCACCCAAAACCGCTCACAACTTGAGTTGGGTCACCCACAATCTCGTCGGATGATCACCGAACTCCCAATCACCACCAAACCGTCTAGGTGATGGCGATCACCAAGAGTAACAAGCTAGAACTCTCACTTAACCACAACAAGTCTAATGAGAAGATGGATGCACACTTGCTAGACTCTTGTCACTAGAGAGGATTCTCAAACTTTGATTCGCAAATCTCAATCCTCACTATGGCTCTTGCACTCCCTTGCACTTCAAAGATGTTTCTCAGCTAAACAAATGAGCAAGAGACCTCTAAAAGAGGTGGAGGGGTTGTATTTATAGACCCCTCAGATAAATCCAACCGTTACCTTTCGAAACAGCCAGACGCGCACTGACCGGACGCGCCTGTCGATATGACCGGACGCGCCGGTCAGTTGTAACGGTCGAAAACGGAAACCTGTACTGAGAGACCGGACGCGCCGATCTGTGCTGACCGGACGCGCCGGTCTGAGATGACCGGACGCGCCGATCAGGGATGATCGGACGCGTCTGATCATGCAAGAGCTCTCTGAAAATTTGACCTGACGCAACACCACGTCCGATCATAGGTGACCGGACGCGTCAGGTCTCCGCTGGACCTTACTGGAACATGACCGGACGCGCCGGTCTTTTTCACGGTTGCGTCCGATCATTGCTGTTTACCCTCTGGAACACGTGTCAGCCTGACCACCGCGTCCGGTCCTCTTAAGGACCGCGTCCGATCAGTCAGCCGAAAACGCAGTTAAGACTTTGTACTGACCGGACGCGTCCGGTCATAGGTAAACGGCTCAAACGTCTTCTAAACGCAATGCAACTTGAACCAAGTTGCTTCTAACTGTACTCTGAGCTTTTCTCGAGCTACCTAGTGCTAAGTTTGACAAGTGTGCACCACACCTAAACATAAGACTCACCTAGGTCAAGCTACTCGCTCATGCCCCTCTTCATAGTACGGTCAAAGGAAGAAACAAAGATCCTAGCGACTATTCCAGATGTATCTCAACACCTTGACATCCGGAACTAACCGTCCTTAATCTTATCGTTGATCCTTTGAAAACCAAAACGATTTCCATCAAGGGACATGACTGTCATATTGCTCAAAGCAGTTATCATCTCCATGACCTAACTTACCGATGTTTCTGCAAAACACACGTTAGTCATGGTAATTATGTGTTGTCATTAATTGCCGAAACCAACACGGGGGCCTAGATGCTTTCAAGTGTGTTCCGCCCTGCGAGGCGAAGAGAATAATTATGTAAAACTCTCTATTGTACTCTGATATTCGTGCATAACTTTATGTATCGCTGAGATTTGGGTAAATTGACGAAATGTTTTGTCATTTTACACTTCGTTTCTGTAGATTTCCCTTCGTGGAAATTAAGGACGTTTCAACAGCTAAATGCATGTTAGTGGATGAAGAGATAGCTATCATAATTACATGTGCTAGTTGGCTATTATTGCAAGTTCTAGTGGATTGTTGATGTGGATAGCTTGCATGTGTGAGAGAAATCTCTAGTGGGGTTTACCTTTATAAGAGTATGGGATTGGAATATATAAAGTGTTTCAATGGTCCGCCACTCTCTGCGATGCCGATATGAGTGAAGTGTTCAAGAATTGTGCAAAATTCAATCCTAAAACGAATTGGAACTGATGATATGATTATTGATAATTCTATAAACCCCTTATACTCATACGTGTTAGATCAACTTGCATTCAGACCTAGTATAGAGTTTGAAAGCCAAAAACAAATGACGTGATCGTTAAATAAATCTCCAAGATGTAAGTCATTCAGGAACCATGTAACAAGTTGAACATCTTGTTACGACACACTGATATGTTTCTACTTATACTAATATTAAAAACAATGTCCAATAGTCTTTCTTAACCTTATTCCCTAAATCATCATTTGACGAGCCATTTGAATAAAAAAGTATTCTATATTTTCACCCTCCAACATTTTTTTGTATCTTATTGGTACTCTATGGAGTCAATCCCGTTTTTTATCTTTATAGCTATCAAGGAATCCGAAAATAGATAAAAACAAGATTTGAAGATCTAATTAAATAAGATGTTGGGTGTTATTTAATCTTTATTCATATCTATTGGAAAAGATATAAAATGACTACGGGAGATGCTCTAAAGCACAGTAGGCTTTCTTCTTCAATCTCCTCCTCTCATGCGCCTAACATTTAGGGCCAAGTTAAATTGACATCCCTAGTTAAAAGAGTCCCCCAGCATGTCTTCCTTACATCGTCGAATCAAGATCAAGGTGTGAAATTGAATCCAACTAATCAACTCCAATCCAATCCATTATTCCGTGGAGCAAATACAAGGTTGCACATGAATCTAGTTAGGCCACGAGTCCTTTACGAATCGTCTATATTGATAAATCACTTTGAGCCTGTCAAGCACCACTAACAGGTTGTCCGTTTTGTGGCCTGCCAAGCAACTTGCCCATCAAACATGCATCTCAGTTTCATGCGTCCAAAATCAAACGTCTGAAGATGCATGTTGCACCCAACAAAACTGCTTGGATGTTAAGCAAATAGGCCATAGAATGCTTAGGATAAGAATTTTAAGTCATTAGAGTTTGATGGTGGCCGATTCTCTCACTCACTCTTAGCCATGCCACTTTCTTGTTAAAAACTTTTCACCCTAGAATACTCTGTTTATTTTCTTATTTTGTGTACCCACCCCTTTGCTAATAAATGCCATTGATCTCACAAATAAATGAGCTATCTTTTTCAATGCACTATAAATGAAGGTACACTATGGCCTCGTTTAGATATCAAATTCATCCCCAAATTCTACTATGCAAAAAGAAGATTTCCCATCACATCAAAATGTCGGTACATATATGGAGTACTAAATGTAGATGAAATCAAAAACTAATTGCATAGTTTTGATGTACTTTGCGAGACGAATGTTTTAAGCCTAATTAATCAATATTTGGACAATTATTACCAAATAAAAACAAAATTGCTACAGTGTGACGGGACATTTACTATGCAAAGTTTGGATCCCAAATTTGGGATCTAAACAAGGCCTATGAATGATCTACTTTTATTTAGCTCCTGCATACAATTCTGCAAGAGTTACTTTAGAACCGAACGGAGTATTACTCACCCTTTATGTTGCAAAGACGTCACTGAACCTTCGTCCATGAGAAGTAGGGGTCAGGTTGCAATCAAAAGCTAGATGATCAAGTTTTAAGGATGTGGTCTTTATGGTGTACCCATTCCATTGTACTAGTCCACCATTACCTAGTTGTCTACAATACCGTAGGTAGGATGCATCATGCAAGGATATCATTCTAACCATAACCATTAGGCCCTTTTTTCTCAACTACTAACACAAACGGCAATTGCTCCTACACACCTGTAATGCGGTATACAAATAAAAAAAGTAAAAATCATGGGCTTTGCCAGAAGAAGAGAGATTGCTTGGATACCTATCTAGACCTTTGAGTCCAGTGTTTTGGGAAGAGCGTTTTGTTCTCCTTTCTTCTTTCCCCACTGAAACAGCTGACCGTTGCTCGCTACCACGGCACTACCTTCATGGTCGAAAGATGGCACGAAACGGAACAGTGACTGCGAGAAATATAACGAGACAAAACTCCTCGTCAGACTGACGGGTGGGTCACACGGCCTTCTGTTCCAACCAAAAAACAACCACCCACGCGACCTGGGGGCACCCCACCAATCGGGTCCGGCCACGGCACACACGCGCCCGGTCCCACCCCACCAAACGCGCCCGCGGCCGGTCGATCCGACCTCAAATAACGCAGAGACCTTTATCCTCTGTCGCTACCGTGTGGGGCCAGATATAGACCGGTCCTACATGTCATGACAAAACGGGCCCTGAAAGAGCCGAGCGGCCCGACGCAAACCGAAAGGCCCCAGGAAAAAAAATACCAAACGCACGCAAAGCCACACGCACCCCGACCCGTTCCCAGGCCATCACACCACCACCACCTCCTTGCCCCGACCCCGCCTCGCCGCCGCCGCCGCCGCCGTCGCGGCCTGCCGGCCTCCGATGGCGAAGACCCGCAAGACTCCTCCCCCGCCGCCGCCCCCTCCTCCGCCGCCGCCCCCCGCAGAAACGTCATCCCCGCAGCGGCGGCGCAAGAAGAAGGGCCGCCCGTCCCTCCTCGACCTCCAGCGCCGCAGCCTCCGCCTCCAGGCCCAAAACCCTAGCCCCGCCCCTTCGCCCACCCGCCGGGACCCCAGCCCCTCCGACGACGACGAGGACGGGACCGGGAGCGGGGGACGGAGGCGGCAGAAGCGCCTCAAGAGCGTCCTCTCCGGCGTCGTCGTCAAGGTCGAGGGCCTCTCTATCTCGCGCCAATTTTTCGAAAATTGCGGGCTTTGGGGACCTCCCCGAGGAGGTTTTGGGCCGCGGGACACGCGGCGATGCCGAGCTGTAGTGGTTGGATCTGCGGTTCAGGATTTTTATTAGGGGGGTTTTGTGGTACGGTTCGCCTCCGTGGTGGGGAATCTAGCGGGGATCAGTGGAGCTCTGATAGTGGCGTCTGCGTCTGGGGATTTTTAGCTCTGGGAGGGCGGTTGCTTTTTAAGGCTGGTTTGGAATTCTTTTTGGTGCCCTCTTGAGTCCGGCCAGTCTAGGGATCTTGACCCCCCTCGCTCGTCAGCGCTTTAATCCTTTCCTTGGAAGGGAACAGTAAGCGGATCTGACAAGTTTTGACGGATTTGACCTTTTTCTCCTACTGATGTGATGGGTTTATAAGCATTGTCCGGACGGCGAGCGACAGAAAAAGGTCACCGTTTTCAGTGCGGACTGCTGCGACACTAATTTCCCTGCAATCCCCACTGCATGATGCGATAGCTGGCGCTTATAAGCAGAAAATCTCCATGCAAGAATGTTTTTGTTGTGGTGGATTTCTGTTCTGATTGTTGTTGTTTCGGTTCTTCGATGATGCAGGAGGAGCCGGGGGAGGGAAAGAAGGATGCAGCGAAAGCGACGGGGAAAGGTAAGACTTGGAGGGAAGCAACGCATTAGCGTTGAAGTGGTTCAGGGATTTGAATTTTTCGTTTGTTAATGTTGCTTGCGCTCGTGGGAGCAGGGGACGCTGCGTCGGATGGTGGGCCCACGGGGACTCCCCTCCCAGACAAAAAGTTGCTACTCTTCATCCTCGATAGGCTCCAGAAGTGAGTGCCCTGGCCCCATCCTGATGTAATTCTCGTCCAATAACACAGATTGCTTCGGTTACATGTGCTTATTACTTACTTGTATGCCTTGCACTGCTCTCAGGAAGGATACTTATGGAGTTTTCTCGGAGCCTGTCGACGCAGAGGAGGTGAGTAATGGAGCTCAAGTGCAGTCGTGTTTTCAGATGGGAGCTCAGATGCTAAGGCTGGTGTTTTTATGTGTACGTGCAGCTTCCGGATTACTTTGACATCATTGAGCATCCGATGGACTTCTCAACAATCCGTGAGAAGCTGTTGAATGACTCGTATTCTAAGTTGGAACAGTTTGAGGTATGTTGTGTGATGTTTCTTTTGCAAGTTCCTTTATTGTTGTTGGCTGTGTTGGTGTTTCTTTTTTGTGTTGCCTGCTTTCATTTGATCCTTTGGCTTAACTAAAAGTTTTCTACCACCTTCTTTGCTTTCCGGTTTTCTTGTCCACTTTACTCGTATAACAATGTCCCTATTCCTATTGTTTTCTTCTTACAACCATAATATACCTTTACCTTTCCAAGTTAATCCTGTGTATAATGAACTACTGTTTAGATATTGTTCTTGTATAGCTATCGTAACTCCCATCTGGTGAACTTGATACTGCTTGTTGGTACTGTTAATAGAACGTGCTAGTTTTTGCTTTCTGAGCTTTGATGCACCTGAAAGAAATTCTTGAGCAACGTGAGATGCAATATGTCTCTACAGGGGTGGACCTAGGGAAAAAAATGACCGGAGGCACACTAAATATGATTACCAAGTTAGCCTTATATTTGGTGGTGTGTGAGGGCCTTGTGATTCATTTGTGTGGGGGCACTCATCATGGTGAAAAATTGTCATGTACCACTACTAGCAATTTTTGAGTGGCGAACTGTGCCCTCACTCAACATCACTTGGGTCTGTCCCTGTATCACTATGTTTACTTCCTATATTCCTTTCTGTTTTTACTGGGGACCAAAGTGGGCTCATACCGTATGAGTTAATGTCCTTAATGAAAGGTACCTTTTGGAATGGGATGTAGACTTGTAGAGACTTCCTGGGTTAGTGATTTAATGATTGTCTTGCACCATTGTTGAGAGAAAGAATTCCATTGAACTTCAAGATTTTGACCTATTCCAGATCCAAAACAGTATTAATTTATCAAACTCCAGCTTAAACTGTCCGATGATAATAGTTATTGGTTAATAATTGGCCTGACATGCATGGTTGGGAGCTGTACTCAGTGCTCAAGGTTTTGTTTTCTTCCAACATATGCAGATAGGCTGGTTGCTTAGACTGGTAGGACTGAAGTTTCACTGGAATAATTTGTCCAAATTATTATGAATAATAACCCCTGAATTGATTACCATGCCTATTCAAACCAGCTCAATTAATAACAAGCATCCCTTATAGAAAAAATAAAAGGTATCAGTAACTGAAGAGCTTTTCTAATCCACAGTGGTACTGTCCTTCTTGCATGTTTTGATTTCATATATGTTACTTATATCTGGGCTTAAGTGGATATGGAATTATTTGCTCTTTGTAGCTCCCAGCTTCATACACTGACATAGGGTTGAACTGAATGCTGTATTGCCTTGTTGAGTTCCATTTTCTTGATGCAGAATATATGAATATAATATAATGCACGTTGTGAGTTTTTTTTTTGGAATATCAAGTGTGCTGGGTCTTGCATTGTATTTTTGAAATTGATATGTTTAATTTTGTACAGCAACTCTGGGAAGTTTCCTTCAAATACATATTATATTACACCCAAGATTATTTGGGTGCAACCTTTCTAGCAAATCGTAGTGGAGTGTTGTGCTTCAGTACTGCGGATCTTCTCTTGATATCTTATGTTTCTCTGCTTTTGCAGGATGATGTGTTTCTACTCACATCAAATGCCATGTCGTACAATTCAGCAGACACAATCTACTTCCGGCAGGTATTTTTTGTACTGATTTGAAGTGCATGTGCTGTTTGTTATTAGATTATATAACCCATCTTGTCAGTCGTTGCACGCACATGTATTATCTGGACCATGTTTGTTTTCTGGTTGCTCTGTTCTTCAGAATTTGTGTTAAACATGAAACTTGTTCTGTCTCTTGTTCAGCTTTGTGGGATATTTTTGCAAAAAAAGCACCTTTTTGTTCTTATTATTTCCTTGTTATAATTATCTGTCTGTGAACTTCATATATGTTATAAGTTAAACACAACGTGCTCAACTGATTGCTAGTGCAATTAACTCTTGGATATTGAAGGGCTACCTGATTTATTTGAATGCTAATATCTGCACAAATTGAACCTCAATTTGGTTTTTTCCTTAGCATGTCCTCCAATTCCAACAAGATATTATATCATTACAGAAGACATCATATGTTGTTCCTATGCAAATTATAGTACTATACTGAATACATCCGCACATAGTTAGCCCAGATCCTGTTTTCCCTTAACATTTTCTGTATTGTGGACAAGTTGCCAATACTGTCTTCTTACCGCCTGTCCTTCTACTCACATAAAGTATTCAATAATCTCCCTAGGCACGATCTATTGAAGCTCTTGCCAAAAAGGATTTTGAGAACTTGAGGCAACCCAGCGATGAAGAAGAAGAACCCAAGCCACCAGCTCGAAGAGGCAGGCCACCGAAGAATCCCAAGACGGAGGGTGATGTGTCACCAGATCTATCCAATGTGAAAACAAACAAACCTGAAGATAATGTCGATACATTCAAAAAAAGGTCAACTGGAGAGAGAACTCGAAATACAAATACCCCGATGAAAGATCCGTCCAGTTTTCACAATATGTTTGGTTCTTTTAGTGCAAAAAGAGCAGACAAAATCGGTGATTATTCAGGTTAGTTCTTACTTCAACTGGTAACTGATCATATGTTCTGCACAAGTGCTAGACTTTTGATTTACAGACGTGACTTCTTTATCTTCTACTTTTTTTTAGGTTCATCCAAGTGGGGAAAGAAACCTGTTGTTAGTCTAGACGACGACCGCAGGAGTACATATGATCATCACTATTCACGTAATAGCTCTCTGTTTGCTGCCCTGGATGATGAGAGGAAACTACTGGTGCCGGTAAGCATACTCCGATTAGATACAGTTTGTTGTCAAGAATTCACAAATTTTGAATTTTGGATGACTTGTAAAACCTGCCAACTTAACTATAGTTGATCATTGCAACTACTGTCTTAAATGAAATTGTTTCAATCTATCCTTACTGGAACTTGCTGTGCTAATATTTCTTGTCCTTTTTGTTTCTTCTTCTTGTCTGAACCAGGTAGGGGTTCAGCAGCAACATGCATATGCTAGGAGCTTGGCACGATTTGCATCAAAAGTGGGCCCAGTTGGCTGGGATGTGGCAGCAAATCGTATCAGAAGGGCACTCCCCCCTGGGACAAGTTTTGGCCCAGGATGGGTAGTAGATGGTGAACCACCTCAAAACTCTCAGTGGGCTCCTGTCGCATCCACCAATCTCTCTGAGTGCAATGCTCCACCCAATATGCCATCTAAGAATGATGTACTACATCACAAGTCTGGACCGTCTTCAAATGGGGATGTTACTGGTGAGGAGCATTTACCTAGAACTCAGACAGTGGCTTCTACATCAGCAAGCTTTGATAAGGGCTCTGAAATTCCCAGTAAAGTAACCAAGCATGAGAATGGAGTCAACAAGTCATGTGGTGGTATGGACAATACGGGATCAGCAGCGCCTCCAATGCAGCAACACAGCCACAGCCGAGAAATCCACTCTAACATCAATGGCTTTACTGCTATGTCAAACGCCATGAGTCAGTATGCCGGGCAAGGGTTATTTGGATCAGGCATTCCTATGACACATGCTCAAGTGCTTGGGATGTTTTCTGGAATGAATGGGAAAGTCAATGGCTATATCCATAGGCATCCAGTAACTGCTGATAGTCTTAAAACAGCAGCACAGAATGGAGATGTTGGAAAGGCAACTGTCAACCCTGTGCAAGGTGCAGGTCATGATCCAAAGATGGCTAATGACAATAATACTGCTCACCCAGTCCCAGGCTTAAATTCCGGTGTCCAGTCATCAGGTTCCCCGCCTAGGGGAAAGCTGGCAAATCCAAAGCACCCTGATCTGGCTTTGCAGCTATGAGTGCAGCAGTAGGCATTGACATAGTTTGCCTTAGTACTGTGATCTGTGACAATGAGGCATGAGTTCAACACTGCTTCCCCAGGCCTAATTCTCAAGCTTCTGGTACGCTGACAGACATTTGTAGCTCACCAAGCGGAGCATGGGATCGACTGAAGAGGCAACAAATCATTGGTTTGTCGTCAGAGAAGAATAACACAAAGCGGCGGCAGCGGCGGTTGCAGGAGGGAGGCGAAACATCACCTAGGTCCTCCATTTAATCATTTGACCCCCAGTGAGTTGTTGTAAAAGGGTAGGGTAGCTCTGTACAGGTTCTAATCTTATTGGAGATGATAATGTTTCGGATGAGGCGGTGCCTGTTGTCCAATTTGTAACATTATAGTAGAGGTCGGAAGTATACAGGCGAAAAGGCAGTGAATAATTGTGCCTTTTTTAGCACCCTGAGAGGACGCACTCCGTTTCGAAATGTACGAGTGGCCGATTGGCGATAAGGGTTTCCGGTTGAGCAACCTAGGTCAAAGTTTGCTTGCTTTTGTTTTGATTTCTTCAGCCTTTTGGGCTCACTCTGGTCTTTGGATACGCTTTATGGCTTGTTGCCATCTGTAGGTCATGTGATGTGCGCAATATCAGTCGCATCACAATTCAGTGTACTGGTTCGCGGGCTAACCCGCTTGCATGAAGCATGTCACAGTAGATATCTATTCCAGACCAAGCTCTTTCTTTTTTCCACTTGAACCACATCCAATATAATCTTGAAGCCCTTGCAAAACGTTCTAAACATATATAAGATGTCCAAATCACCTCTTCCTATCCCTTGGGCTTGCAGGTCGCCGGACATTTGATTAGGCAATGCCCACCACTAACCTTGTCAGGCTCCTCACCTTTCTAGAGGAATGCCGATCCATATCACAAGGCATGACTCGTTACACTTTTCTGATGTTGTGTACATAAAATTTGTTCATAGGGATAGCCTTGAGCCATATGAAACTGATGAGTATACACTTATACGCTTTAAACTTATCAGTCTTGGAACAGTATTTTTCTCTCGCAACAAATCAGCTTCAGCCGACTTATCAGCCACAGAAACCATCGACCGAACAGCCGACACAAGTATCATCCTGAGGAATACCGAGCTATTGTGACTGTGACAAGCTACTTAAAAAAAACTCAGTGCTCTACATGAGCAGAAGGCAACTTAATGCGCTTGATGTGGGCACAAGTGAGCTCTGTTGCAACCTCTGTTGGTGGACAGAGACGAACACCGGCGATCCAACCGACCAGTTTTTTTTCTACCGAGCTCCATGGAGTACAATGAAAGCAGTGAAGGACTGTAACCGAAGCTGTTTAACGTCCCCAAAGAATGTAGATGGTTGGGTCCTCAAGCCTTATGCGTCGATGAATGGGAAGCACAGCACATCCATACCGTTGCGCATCGGCATGATAGCTTCAATCCGATGAAATGTGTACGGCGTTCGAGATTGTGAAAATTTTGACTGGAATCATGTAACACGTTGATGATATAGGTGACTCGTGTATACTACGAGAGGATGTTAATTGTTTGGTGGATGCTGGTGAACTTGAGAGTCGGCATAGCTACCATCCATCGAATAGAAGGCGAAGCTTGATTTTGTAATTTGCCAATGACGCCGTGTATTTTTACTGAAGGGAAATTGCGCACGTTTATATATGATCTGGCGACTTCTTTTTTTTTAACCTTTGCCGGTAAATGAAACAGCCTTGGCTTGGGAAACCAAAAAGAGAAAAAAGGTAACCTAGTTATCAGTAAGTCTCGTTAGTTGAGTGAATTGAATACAAGATTTTGAGCAGAACCATGTAAATAAAACTGAGTTTTGAGGGAATTTTGAGAAGAATGTTAATTTTGAAAAAACTCTTGCCAGATTCATGTAGTGAAAAGTTCAATGTGTATTTGTTCATGAAAAAACGTAGCATACTTTTGAGTAAGGCGTGTCCAAATCAAACGATTTAATGCTTTAATAATGGAGATTTTTTTTGACCGATTGAAGAACTACTGCAAGGACTACGAGAGAATCAGCCAGGTTGCATTTTTTCTGATTAGACTATCCGCACTCATGGAACTCTATATTCATCCTCTAAAAGGAATATTTTATCCTAGTCACCATAAAATATACAGTTTTCCCGTATCCATCCATCCTCTATATCATCCTCTATCCACTGTGGGGCCCACTTGTCACTTTATCTAAATATATCCATGTGAGATCTTGTTTTGAAGTATTTATTGAAACGAATTTAATGGTGCAATCGGAATTTAATTTGGTTTTTTGGTTTGTGAGTTATAACATTTTTTAGTGAGTTGAAATCATGGGGCCCACCGTTGCATGTAATCCTCTCTCTCCCGCGCCATCCGGTAAACGTCCGCTGCTCCTCTGAATTTGGCGGACGCGCGGAGATAGCAGATGCCTTTACAGTATGCGCTGCAGGGCTGCCATGCGCTATATGCTCCTCTATCTGTTTTACCGGATGGATATCCAGGCAGCGGTGCGGATAGTCTTATTACTCCTAATACATATTCCAAAGGATGTCATCCCGATTAAAAAAAAGATAAAGTAGGGTTAAAAAAGCATAGGGTCTTCAGCTATATGGAAACACAAGGTAAAGGGAAATGTTAAGGGGGCATATCACTCTGGGCGTTCGGGTAACCCGCAAAGTTCGGGTTTTCAAAAGTTCGGGTAATGAGAATCGTTACCCGATAACAGCCCCAAAAACCACTACCCGCAGGTTCGGGTACCCGCAAATTCGGGTTCGGGTATACCCAATATACCCGAAATATATAAAATCATAGCAAAAGTGATAACATCATAGAATTTTGCATAGAATAGATGATAACTCATTAACATAACAGATAAACGACGCATTCAAGTTTTTAACCGCAGGTCCAAACCACGACACAGGTATTGAGGTACTGACTACTTTATTACTACTGACAAGATACAAGAGCAAAGTTCAAGCCTGCTACCTGCCATCACAACGGTGCTTGTGCTTCACACGGGAACTCGGAGTCTCGTGGAGTCAAGGAGACGAAGACGGAAGTTAAGAGGTGAGTTAATTGGGAAGCAAAGCTGAGGAGGGCCATGGGAAATTTGACTAGTTTGCTACTGCACTTAATCGCTGGCAGCCTGATACGTATTCCTATTCGGGTTTTTTGGGTACCGGGTGTAACTACCCGAATTACCCGATATAAATTCGGGTAATAAGATTTACTATCCGAACAAGAGATCGGGTAGTGCGGGTTCGGGTACTTCGGATCCGGGTCCGGGTATTTCGGGTTCGGGTATCGGGTTTTGTGCCCAGAGTGAGGGGCATATGTGCAAAGGAAAATCATGCACTCAAGGACCGAGGGGGTGAATGTACTGAATGGCTGCCCAAAAAAGAGGGATCGAGGGCATATATGCGAGATAAAAACAGCGACAAGGGAGTGGTTTGTAAATGCGCAAAAAGGTTTGGACCTTAACGTAGGACATCAGGAGTCAGGAGGGCCTAAAAACAATGTTTCAGGGGCATATGCGAAAGGGAGAATACACAGCCAGGGGTATACCTGTAAGACAATTTCAAAGCGGACAGGGACCAACGCGTAAAATCTCAAAACAACTTTCAAAGCGGACAGGGACCAACGCGTAAAATATCAAAACAATTTAGACCATTTCTCGTGTTATCCTTTGCGCAGGGCCTTGCTAATCTTGTCCCTGTATTGTTTTAATTTCATCGGATGTCTCAGAAGACACGATGCGGTGGCCACAGCTGAGCTTATAAGCTGGTGTTTGCCACGTTCGCTGGTCGGTCTGGTACTAAATTCTCAGTTCATCGCTCGTTCCCTTCCTTCCCCGCAAGCCGCAACGACGACGCCACGCCCGCGTGGGCTGGCTGGATCCTTTGGCGCGGCCCAGCTATCTTGTGAACACAGCAGAGCGGGCTTCGTGTTTTCACCTTTGGAAGAAGATTGCAAGCCCATTTTGTGATGTGCACATCTTCGCTTTAGAAAATTACATTTATATTTGCTAAACCAAGAAGAAAGTTACATTTATACATTAATTAACTCAATAGGAAAACAGATTCACTTAGAAAAATAACAGCTATATATATATATATACATTCATTATCATAAAATAGTGATAAATTTATATTTTAGATATAAAATAAAAATCAGCAAGTATGGTAATCACCTTCCTCTGTTCCTCTCTAGAAACGTGTATATATTTCTTTGGCAAAAAAAAAAAAAACAGTGCGGCTCTCGCGAGCCATGCATGACTCCACGAGGAGTACTCCATGCCATGCATGAGTTTGTCAGGGCGCAAGCCCAACTGCCCTAGATTTTTTTACAACGGTCTCAGTTTGTTTAGCCCTTGATTTTTTTTATGCTGATGATGCCTGTCGGTGGTCCTATTCTCTTAATCTTATATATGACCTTTTGGCTCTTACAATAAAAATTAAAATATGTACTAAAAATGTAAATCCAATTCACCATTCGCCAAGATGGAGAGTCCAACTGTGCAAGACCATTCTGCGGCTGCTGAGTTGCATTGCAGCAGGCTGAAGGAGCAAAGTACTAGTAGTAATTTTCACCAGGCAGATTAAAAAAAAATCACCAGGCAGCAGCACACGTCTCATGAACCATGATGCAGCAGGCCGACACCCGCGTGTGGCCAATGATGCGCGGCACGGGGCCGTGACGGCACGTGACGCCGAGCGTGACCGCGATTCCGCGAAGGACCCCTCAAGCCCTGGCCGATCGATCTGTCTCATGTCATGCATCTCGGCGGCATGGCACGGCACAGGCACGGACGCCGGACGGGGGCACGCGCACGACGACCGTTCCGTACCGGGCTGCCCCCGCCCGCGCCCAGGCGTCCCGGCCGGCCCATTACTCCCCCACAGTGACGCCCCGCCCGTTCCGTACTCCAGCGTACTAGCGCAACGCACAGCCGTTCAAATCGAGATGTGCTACGCGTGCATTCACCGTGAGAAAACGCTGTCACGTACCCATATCACAGAAAGCTCTGCAAAGCTGAGGGTGTGTGTGTGTGTACGCCTCTGAAACTAGTCTACTGCGTCGGCCCGTCTCGATGTGGGTCACCCTGTCATCTGCTGGTACAAGATGAATGAGGAGTGATTCGAGACTGCTCTGAATAAACGCTGCCAAACAACAACCCCTTCCCCTTGGGTGTCGCCGTGTCCGTGTGGCTGTGGCTGGGTTACTAGCTAGCTGCACTGGACTGAGTCACTGACTGGTGCCGGTTTAATTTGCGTACGTATGTAGGCAATCACCCCGGAAAATCCGGCCTCGTAATGTAATGTCGTGACTGATTGGGATGCCAGGATGGTGGCTTGCGACCAAAGCAAGGGCCGCCTGCTGGCTGATGAGTTTGAGCAATCAGCAGTGGAGTGGAGTGGTTCGCACTTCACAGGATCACAGGGGATTATTGGAACGAAGCAGCATCCTGTCTGGGGTTAGGTGAAGAGGATTACTACTACTAATTAAGCTACTCGTAGTACTCCTACGTAGCTAGCTAGTTTTTTAGAACAGTAGTAGCTAGCCTCCTACTGCGCCCAGGTTGTTACGTCATCGCACAAGCGAACTGCACGCCCCATTGCCGGATTGCCCCGGCCTCGCTCGCTCGCTGCTCGCTAGCTAGCTAACCGCTCCTAGGAAGGATTATTACTAGGAAAGAACCTAGGACAGGGACAAAACGTGACGTGACAGCGACATGCACGCACGCCCGGCCGTGAATTCATCACGCATGTGCATGTGATGGTGTGAGTGTATGTGAGGCTGCTTTTAAAGTTTAACACATGTTTCCTTTTTTTTAGAAGTTACTTATAAGACAAGTCTATTTTTTTATAAAATATAATACCTTTTTTTTGAAACGCACTGTATGTTTGAACGAAAATTTTAACACGTGTTTCCTTTTTCCAAAAAGGAGTAGCCAGTTTCCTAGAGGCAGAAAATTTAATGAACTATATGACAAATAAGCACCGTGAACTGTACCTCTCTCTGGTACTAGTAGTAGTAACAGCTTTTTTTTTGGGTGCTAACTTCTTCTAGAGAGACTTTTAAAAATGCTTCCTCCATCCATATAAAATGATATAATTTTCACTTTTAAGAAGTCAAATGATTTAAAATTAGACCAAAGTTATATCAGAATCCATTTGGGTTAGGTCCTCTAAGCACATATATAAAAATTCTATACTAGTAAATCTCAAAGGCCCGTTTTGCTTGTGTTTCATAATGGGCTTTAATACGAGTTGACGTGGAAGATGCAACATTAATTAGTATTGTATTGATAGTTGATGTGGACGCACGAGTTCTCCTCCCTATATATATACATGTACCAACCCCTATGGGGAAGATATACCACAAATACTATATGGGAGCTCCTAGGTTTGGAAATCCATAAGGTAGTCAATTAATTTTTCCTCCTCTCTTACTTGCTCTGCTCGTGTTCTTCACTACCGGCCACTTTCAAGACGAAGACAGGCAAGTGTCGCGGTACTACTTCGACTAGTCCTTTGCCAACGTTGTCGCCGACATCGCTCCTCCACCTGCCACGACGACGTCATTTGCAGACATTCGGTGGTCATCGCCGCCATATATGTGTCGCTGCACTGCGTCGGGTTACTACATTGCATCTGCTGAGTTCGACTACATCACAAGGCTCGGTCAGACCCGATTAACAATGCCGCTAGTGCCCCCGGTGCCGGTCCCGTTCAAGGTACAATTTCCTAACCATTCTGCTTTGGTTTATTTTATTGCTTCTAGTGATACTTGCGCGCATGCTAATTTTATGAGAATAACATGCTCTATTTAGTTAGTAATAGAGTCATGCATATTTTATTCTGTCATTATTTATTATATTCGGAACATAGTCCTGCAAATGCTTAATTATCAAATAAATCATATAAAAAGTACTAACATTTATAATAACAAAGTAATAAGTACCATTGTCCTTAATTATACAATATGTTTTTAATAAACCTAGTTGTAGATATAAATATTAATACATTTCATTAACAAAATTTCTTTTGTGAAGGAGAGAATATCATAATTAGAGCTCGTCTAAGCACGCCAAAACAAGATTCATGCTCTCGTGACCCTCCTACTAGATCATGATAAATAAGCTGCCACTAGTTTTGCACCGTGTATCTAATACTGTACTAGTATATATGTAGTATAGCCTTTCAGCGCCGGATCGATCGGCACACGCATGCTGACACGCCCTTGCATAACAAACTCTCTGTCTCATTCTTTGTTCCTTCTCCTGGCTCTTCGACCGCTCCGTGCGCGTCTTCATCTGCTAGCTGTTGTCCAGCTTCATTTGTCTTCCTCTCAAAAGTGAAAAATACGGTAGCTTCCTTTGTCCAAATAGCAGCTACCAAATCGAAAAAATGAACACAAGTTCTGTTTAGATCTATTAGTACTAATATATATAGTTAGTAGTTAGTAGAGAGTGGAGGAAAACCAGCTAATGAATTTGATTACTATATAATAATAGTCAATAGTACTTACATTGGAAAGTCAATTAAAATATTTATTATATTAGATTAGATATTATTTTAAACTATTACTCAATTAAAATACTTTATTATATCGGATATTATTTTAAACTATATATTACTTCTACTATTAGGTATGACGTTTAGATCAATTGGTATTAATGCTAGCCACTAGCAGTTACAGTAACACGAATGCATCCAAAAAAACCTCTATATATTTCACCAAAATTCTATGTCTAGTGGATTGTCACGTTGGCAACAAATTCCATCATCCAGTCGGCAATCACCATGTGTGCCTGCCGGTACGTGACCACCGCCAATCATTAGGCCGGCCGCGATATGGCTCTGATTAAAAAAAAATGTCGAAAGAGGGCTCTAACGCAGGAATTAATAAGCATAGGAACTAGCCGTACCGCGCTGGTCCCGAATTCCGACGCAATTATGGGAGGAGAGGAGGAGGAGGACTACTGTGACTGTGACCTTTCCTGGCGCAGCAGGCACTGCCCTGCCTGTTGGTCGTCCCTCCCTCCCCACCATCATGCCTGCAGCCTGCCCCCCTGGCTGCTCGCCTGCCAGGATCCGGAGCTGCTGTTGGGCCGCTAGCTGCCCGCTGGCCACTTGATGAGGATTCGGATGACCTCGCTCTCACTGCAGCCAAATGATGCGTCCACGTTGCAGCCATCACTACACTAGTGCTGGTACTACCATGGTGCAGTGGTCTCCACTGTCCATGCACTGTGAATATACAGAGCAGGGTGTACAAGTGCATGCAACAAAGGGGCCTCGCATGCAACCGGCGACTTTCAGTCTGAACTGAAGCCCCATTCTTCTCTTCGTTAGGTGATTCACAAGCAAAACTTTCTTGGAACTGAGAGGAAAGTGCAGTGCATGTGATGCCTATGGCCTCTGTCAGGAAGTTGTTGCATGCATTTTGGTTCAGTTTTCCAAAACCAGGTGTACTTGTATACACATAGTCACGCACTCCGGGGTGACATTCGCATGTCGTGTTCTCTTTACCAGCCAATAATTGTGTTGTCAGAGAAAATGAACACTAGTGTACTAATCAGGACGGTTTTCTGTAGAGCGCTAGGATTATGGTGTATGTGATGTCAGATGTTATTAGCCGCTGACGCCTAACTAAACTGCAGCGGTCATGCATGCATGCATGTAGGTGTAGACAGCCGCATGAGGCCATGACTCATGTCTCATGTTGTAGTCGGCAGCTTGTAGACCCGAGCTACATTATGTGATTATCATTTTTGTTTTGTGTCCATCAAAGAAAAATAGCAGCCCATGCATGCATTCCAGGGATCACTTTTCCTGACAAAGGGCCAGCAGCAGCTGGAGACCACCACCCGTCCACGGTCCACCCCACACGACTACTTGAACACACTGGCCTGGACTGCAGGATAGAGTGGGCACTGGATGGCACCGACACTCTCTCTTTCCCCTTTTACTCCACACTGTCATTGTTAACCATGCATGTCATTTCTTGATTTGCTTCAGCGAGAAGCAAAGCTCCAGGAAGATGCATTTTTCTGATTCACAATTTCCAAGAACCTTCTTCCAGCCTGTTCGTTTCGCTGGTTTATTGTGCTGAAAGCACTGTTCGCTGGTTTGTTGTGAGAGAAAAACACTGCTGGATGACTGCTGATTCTGCTGATAAGTCCAAACGAACAGGGCGTTTTGGAAACAAAAAGAGAGAGAGTAGTACACTGAAACCTACCATTTCAGCCCCTGCCTCCTTCTGCTCTTGACCACCAGGAAATTCCCCAGATCAGTAAACATAAGAGCATATTCGGTAATTCCTTCTTCATTTTGGAAACGAACAGAGAGTAGTACACTCAAATTCTCAGTTTTGGTCACTGAAAGTGACCCAAGACAGTCTCTCCCACCATTTCAGCACCTGCTTCCTTCTGCTACTGAAATTCTCAACAGTTTTGGTCACTGAAAGTGACTCAAGACAGTCTCTCCCACCATTTCAGCCCCTGCTTCCTTCTGCTCTTGACCACCAGGAAATTCCCTAGATCGTAAACGTAAGAGCATATTCGGTTATCCCCTCTTTTTAAAAAGAAAAAACGAAGCATGTCGTTCCAAGATCTGATATCAGCATCTGTATGATTCCTACTTAATACGGCAACGGAGCATGGAGCACGTTTAACTGTTTCAACAATTGAAGAACTTGTACAGGACTCATCTAGCACATCTTCACGCAGAAAAGCTGCTCTTCTTTGTATTAGAGAGACAGAATTATCTCAAGTTCTCACCTCTATATTTTTTTATATCTGGATCCGTGGCCAGAATTAAGGTTTTGGTTAGGTATCTTACTCTTATTTTGGACTGAAATATATATTATCAATATTTTAATTTATTTTACCTGATTCATAATTTTCAAGAATCTTCTTCGTTTTGGAGACGAACAGAGAGTAGTACAATGAAATTCCCAAAAGTTTTGGTGACTGAAGGTGACCTCAAGACAGTCTCTCTCCACCATTTTGAGCTCCTGGTTCCTTCTGCTCTTGACCATGATCCTATTCCCCACATCAGGAAACATAAGAGCATATTCGGATATTCCCTCGATCTGTAAAAGGAAAAACGAAGCATGTTGTTCCAAAATCTGATATTCTAATTTCCAAGGATGCACACCTGCTGAGTTTCCGGCCATGCATGCATCAGCAATCAAATTCCAACAATTGAATAACCTGCATAGGCTTCGCCAGCTCCAGATTCTTAGCTGGTCACCTCTCTAATTTTTTTAGATCCAGATCCGTGGCCAGATTTAAGTGATTTGATTGAGGTATCTTACTCTTATTTTAGATTGAAATAGGTATTTATAAAGTTCACTTATGGATGGTGCGCTTTAGCTGCCAAAAGATAGAATATTAATCAAACAGGTGAAACCTGTTTTTTTTACAAACCGCTGTTTTTTTCACTAAGTGCGATTTTCGCAGCACATTAAACCCTTCTTTTAGCCTTTAGCCTTTTCTGAATGAGTAGAAAATAAAGAGACCGTTTCACGGCAATGTCAATATAGATAGTAAGAGGGGTAGGTTCCGTATTTGTTTGAACCAAATAAATAGCTTATAAGTTTTTCATAGCACATATGTTAACAGGTTATCTATATCTTATATCTCACAATAGCTTACCACAACTCACAACACCTTTTCCACATCTCAGACCTCACAAGTCACAACATCTTTTCCGCATCACACAACTCACAACAAAATTTTCACAGTTAAAAGTTGAAGTAAATGGATACTAAGGGCTTTGAGCTATGAAAAAACTGTTGTGAGTGTGTGTTATGTGTGAAAAAGTTAGTTGGGTTAAAATAACTATAGAACCTACCCCATCTCTTTCTCCCTTATAAAACCCCTCTCTATTTCTATCCATTTGGAAAAGCTGAAAGATGAAGCTAAAAGTAGGATTTAAGATGATGCAAAAATTATACTATGTGAAAGCAATTTCTAGAAAAGCATGATGCGAAAATTATACTATGTAAAAGCAGCTATTTCTAGAAAAGCAACTTCTGACTAACTATTTGATTGGCCCTACTTCTTAGTAGCAGAAACACTTTCTAGAGACTAAACCAAATACAACCTTAATCCTACAAGTATTGCAACGCAAGGCAGTGCACACACAGCCTAACAGGACCTTTTTTTTTAAACTAGGACCATTGACCTTAGTAGTACATTCTGAGTCGACGCCGTGGGAAAGAAAAACAAGATTACAAAGGCTGTGTTTAGTTGCCCAGGCTGAAAAGTGTACTGTAGTACGTTTTGGCTTTATTTGATAAATAGTGTCCAATCACGGACTACTTTGGTTCGAAAGATTCGTCTCACGATTTTGCACCTAACTGTGAAATTAATTATTTTTTATCTATATTTAATACTCCATACATGTATCGTAAGTTTGATGTAACGGGAAATCTTCTTTTTATGGTGCTTTTTTCAAGCAACTAAACACAGCCAAAGTATTCGTCCAGGTTGAAAAACAAAAGGAATCACTCAGAAAACGCAGCATGAATTGCACTTGGACAATGCGGAGCAAGACACGTATTACGTTCAGGCCGATCGATGCAGTATTGCATCGCATTAACGATCCAGCATGACGCCCTGTCGTCTCCACTCCACTCCACTCCACAGGTCTGTGCGTTGATCACTTGATCCGAACAACCCAGACCGGATTTACTCTCTGCACTGTGGATGGCAGTGCGCTCTATAGCGTGGCAATTGCTTCTCCTGTCCCTCAGCCAGATTAATCCGTCCCGTCCTCCCCTCTATAGTTTTTTTTGCGCATATACCGTCCTCCCCTCTAGTTACTCTGCGATGATTTGATGATTGATAAAAAGAAAATCCAGTGTCAAATCAGAAGATTGGTAAAAAGGAAATCCAGTGTCAAGTCAGAAAGTAAACAATCGTCATCCGTTGTGGAAGCCCAGGAAAAAAAATGGAGTGCTAGTATTGACTGGGATGGGATGATGTGTGCATGTTCGTCGTCTCCCTCCTCTCACAAGGAAGTTGTGTTTTTCCTAGATTGGTTGATGAACAACATGGCAGTTGTGCTGGCTGCAGTGAATGGTGACTCCAATTTCGTCAGTACCTCGCCAGTGGCCGTGCACCCACTGAATGCAAGGAGGACGACAAATATCCACCGGCTGCAGTGAAGGCAAGGAGTATAAAGAATATCGTTTTTTTAGAAGTCAAATATTTTTAATTTTAGATACATATATAGAGCTTTGCTATGGTGCCATATGAATAAGGAAAGGTTTAAGTATAGAAATACAGTAATGCTGCTTATAGGTTGTCCGGACGGACGGACGGACGGACGGACGGACCCCATATAAGTCGTCCGCTCCCTTTGCGCCTCGCCCGCACCACCTCTGTCCACGTCGCTTGCTCGCTCGGTGCGCTGTGCGCCTCTACTCCGGGACGAACCCCGCCCTTGGCCGCGTCGCCTCCGCTCGTGCTACGCGGCCCCGCCCGCGCCCCCGCGCGGCCACCCGTTGTGTGCCCCTGCCCGGACTCGCACCTCCTGTCGCGGCCGTGCTCCATCCGCCTAACCCTACCCCTACCGAGGTCCGTGCCACCAATGAGCTCCACACCGGCGACCTACGGACCACTCCACGGCATCGAGCTCTATGTCGATGAGCCTCTATTCGTCCCAGCAACAAGCAGATGCTACGCTAAAAGCGCATGTTTGAAAGCCCAAGTTTGGTTTTGATAATTAATGACACCAAGTTGCTAATGCCACGTGTTAAGTGTTTTGAGTTAGGCATAAGCAACACATGTGATGAAGGTGTATGTGGCAAGGAGTGGTGGCCACAAGATCACAAAGAGATAGTGCATGAATATGAAATGATGTTTATGGTGGAGACGCACATAAAAGGAAGGACATGATGATCAAGTGGAAGAGAAAGATCTAAGAGCGCAAGGCAAAGGTATAATCATAGGGTTTTCCTTTTGCCAGTCTAAGATGAGTAGAGAAGTGATTGACCGGATTTAGGATACATAGCCGACTATCAAGAGGGGCAATCACGGTTAGCTCGGAAATCAAGTGCCACTAGATCAATGTCTTGAGCATATGCATTAGGATCTAGTAAAAAGCTAACATAACGCCTTGAGAAATGATTTATGAAATGCTAACACACATACACATGGTGGTGTACACTTGGTGGTGTTTGCACAGTTTGTGAAGGCGGTGGAGTTTAAGCGGTAGAGAGGGGTTTGGATTCCTCTCTCCCTCCCGCCGAGCTTGCGAGGCGGGATTCGGCGCTTTTTGGAGAAGTGAAATGCCTATTTTCTACTGCGCCGGAAGTCGGAAAAGAAACGGAGGCGAACGGAGGTCACAGAGATGACCGGACGCTGGACCGGACGCGGTCTCTGTATGACCGGACGCGTTCGGTCAGTGTTCAGCGTCTGCGCGGTTTTCAGTTTGATGATCGGACGCGCAGCGCGTCCGGTCACTGATGACCGGACGCGTCCGGTCATCCAGGGAGCTTACTGGACTCTAATCGGACGCTGGCACTGTGGCGTCCGGTCAGTTCAACAGCGCGTCCGGTCAGTTCTCCTGAGCGAATCAGAGCGCGCGACCGGCGCGTCCGGTCCCTCACGTAACCGGAGCGTCCGGTCAGGCGTCCAGAAGGGTAGAACGAAGCGGAGTAACGATCGGACGCGCGGCGCGTTCGGTCACGTGCGATCGGACGCGTCCGGTCTTAACGGGAGCATACTGGAATGCGACCGGACGCGGGCACTGTCGCGTCCGGTCAATCGGTTCAGCGCGTCCGGTCACGGCAACGGCTAGTTCTGACACGCACTGTTTCTTGCTGTCGTGTAGTGACCGGACGCGTCCGGTCACCCTGACCGGAGCGTCCGGTCAGTGCGTTTTTCGCTGCGTCGTCTGTAACGGCTAGCTGCGTACCCCTTCGCTATAAATAGAGGTTGGTCGGGGTTTGAGGGCAACTCTTGCACATTTTAAGAACTAGAGACATACTTTGAGCTAGAGAACAACCCCTCCACTCATCTCTTTGCATAGTTGCACATCTTGAGTGAGATTGAGTGAGATTCAAGTGCATTGCTTGAGAGTTGCATTCTAGAGGCACTTGATCTTTGAGTTGCTGCGGATTTCTTGTTACTCTTCCGTGTTTCCCGATACGGTAGACGGCTTGGAGCAGCGGAGGTGATTGAGCTCGCAATTGGAGATTGTTGGAGCCTTCACCAAGTGTTGTAAGGGGTTCTTGATCCTTCCCCGCGGGAGTTCGCAAATTGGATACTCTAGTGGAGCTCGTGGCTTGGAGGATCCCCATCTTGTGTGCGGTTGTGCGGCGCCCGCCGAGGGCTCGACTCTTGATAGTCGATTAGCTCGTGAACCGACAAGTGGGTGTATCGCCACAACGGGGAGTAGCTTGCCGGGAAGCAAGTGAACCTCGGGATAAATTCTTGTGTCATTCTCTTCCCGAGGATTTCTCTTGTATGATTGATTGATTGGTATTTCTCTTCTCTTCACGGCGGTATAATCACTCGAAGCTCTTCTCTCGTATTACTTCTCGTTTCTAGCTTATAGTTGTTGTTGTGTTTAGTGAATAGCCTTGTACTAGACTTGTGTAGGTGGCTTGCTTAATTAGTTAGAGCTAGTGCTTTTGCTTCGCCACATTTCATACTAACTCGTGGTTAAGTAATTCTTGTAGAAGTTTTAATTAGGCTATTCACCCCCCCTCTAGCCTATTTGGACCTTACAAGTGGTATCAGAGCCAAGGCACCGTTTATTTGAGGCTTAACAACCTACGGTGAAAAAGAAATGGCTCAATTAAGCTTGCACATCAACAACACCAAAAAGGCACCTCACTTTGATGGCACAAATTATGCATATTGGAAGGTTAAGATGACCGCACACCTAAAGTCAATCAATAGAGAAGTGTGGAAGGTCACCGAAACAAAATTTGAGGTTGCTAATCCGGAAGCACCTACACCGGTGGAAGAGAAGAAGCTCCAATGCAATGACATTGCCATTAGTGCTCTTCATGAGGCATTAGATGACAAGACCTTTGAGCAAGTAAAGAACATTGAGATTGCTCATGATGCTTGGGCCAAGCTAGAAGAAACATTTGAGGGCACCAAAGGCACAAAGACCGCCAAAGCATATATCTTGCAAGAAAAAATTTCAAGCTTCAAGATGCAAGATGATGAGAGTGTACCGGAGATGTTTCATAGGTTGCAAGTCATTGTCAATGAGCTCAAGGCACTTGGTGAGGAGGTCAAGGACAATCAATTCTCTATGAAGTTCTTGAGAAGTCTACCCAAGAGATTTGATACATTGATCACCGTGCTAGTAAGGACTACATTGAAGGATTCAACTCCTCAACAAATATTTCAAGAAGTGATGACCGACGATTCATATAGAGAAGATGATGAGAAGGATGAGTTGGTAAAGAAGAAGAAGAAGGAAAATGAGAAGAAGGATGATGAGAAGAAGAAGAGTGTGGCATTCAAAGCCACCACATCCAAGGACAAATCCAAGATTGAATCATCAAGTGATGAAGACTCAAGCTCCTGTGATAGTGATGACATTGATGAGAAGATGGCTCTCTTTGTCAAATAATTTGGCAAATTCATGAAGAAGAAGGGCTTTCGTGCAAGAAGGAGGAAGAACTCTTACAAGAAGAATGAGCATACCTTTAGATGCCATAGCAAAGACCATCTCATTGCAAAGTGTCCTTATGATAGTGATGATGAAGATACTATCAAGAAGGAGAGAAAGAAGCAAAAGAAGAAGCAAGAGAAGAAGGAGAGCTCTTATAAGAAGAAGAATGATTCTCATATTGCTACATGGGATAGTGATGACTCCTCAAGTGATGATGAGGATGAAAACAAGAGTAAGAAGAAGGGACATGCTAGCATTGCCATCCAAGAAAAGGTCTCCCTCTTTGACACTCCATCGTGCTTCATGGCTAAAGCCGCTAAGGTATCATCCGATGATGAGAGTGATCATGATAATGCTAGTGATAGTGATAGTGATAAAGAAGAATTCACTAAAGATGAACTAATCACTATGCTAGAAGATTGCACTCAACATTATAAAGAATCTAGGAAGGAGTGCAAGGGCTTGCTTAAGGAAAAGAAAAACCTTATGCAAGAACTTGATGAGCTTAGAGTGTCTTATGAGAGTCTAAAGGTAGACCATAAGAAGCTTCAAAAGTCTCACACCAAGCTTGAAGAAGCTCATTCCTCTCTAGTTGAAAAATGTGAAAACATGCCAACTAATGTTAAGAAAGCTAAAACTTGCAACATAGGCATATCATGTGATATAATTGATGAATCCTTTCATAAGCCTATTGTTGTTGCTCCCACTAACTCTTCATGTAGTGCATCTACATCATCCTCATCTAGTAGTGATGGTTTCACTTGTGACTCCACACTTATAGTTGAGAATGAAAATCTCAAGAAGAAGGTAAAAGAGCTCAATCACACATTAGCTAAGGCTTATGGTGGTGAGGACCGCTTGCTTATGTGCTTGGGTAGCCAAAGAGCTTCTCTCTACAAAGAGGGATTAGGCTATAACCCCAAGAAAGGCAAGGCCGCTTTTGCTCCTCATAAGACTCGTTTTGTGAAGAACAATGGTAGCTATTGCAAAAGTTGCAAGCAAGTTGGTCACATAGAGCAACATTGCATGAACAAGAAATCCAATGCAAATGTATCCTCAATCAAGTTTAATTCTTTCTATATGCTTACCAAGGGTACAAATGGTGTTCATGCTAAGTTCATTGGTGCACCATGGATGGGCTCAAAGAAGAAAGCCATTTGGGTACCAAAGAGCTTAGTCTCTAACCTTGGAGGACCCAAACAAGTTTGGGTACCGAAAAAGAATTGATCTTGTGTTGTAGGTCAATTACAAAGCCGGAGGAAGGCATTGGGTGCTTGATAGTGGGTGCACTCAATATATGACCGGAGACTCTTGTATGTTCAATTCAATTGATACAAGTCAAAATGGTGGTTTTGATGCTATCACTTTCGGCAACAACAAGAAAGGCAAGGTCAAAGGGCTTGGTAAAATTGCTAT
This sequence comes from Saccharum hybrid cultivar R570, assembly GCA_038087645.1. Lineage (NCBI taxonomy): Eukaryota > Viridiplantae > Streptophyta > Magnoliopsida > Poales > Poaceae > Saccharum > Saccharum hybrid cultivar. Next base: position 34,689,934 of record JAQSUU010000012.1, on the reverse strand, counting down.
CACAAATGACATGAGCATATCTAATGTGTTGCTAGTTGAGAGCTTGGATTTCAATCTTTTATCGGTGGCACAACTTTGTGATCTTGGTTTCAAGTGCATATTTGGTAGTGATGATGTTGAAGTCATAAGTGTTGATGGATCAAACTTGATATTCAAAGGATTTAGACATGATAGCTTATACTTGGTTGACTTCAATGATAGTGAGACACAATTGACATCATGCTTGCTTAGTAAATCTAGTATGAGTTGGTTGTGGCATAGAAGGCTTGGTCATGTTGGAATGAAACAATTGAACAAACTTTTGAGGCATGACTTAGTTAGAGGATTGAAAGATGTCACTTTTGAAAAGGATAAACTATGTAGTGCTTGTCAAGCCGGCAAACAAGTTGGAAATTCACATCCTAGTAAAAGTAAAATGAGCACATCAAAAGCATTTGAGCTATTGCATATGGACTTGTTTGGGCCAACAACATACACTAGCATTGGTGGCAACAAGTATGGTTTTGTGATTGTGGATGACTACACTAGATACACTTGGGTGCTCTTTCTCTATGACAAGAGTGATGTTTATGATCTATTCAAGTCTTTTGTCAAGAGGGTGCAAAATGAGTTTGAGACTACCATCAAGAAGATTAGAAGTGACAATGGTAGTGAGTTCAAGAACACAAGAATTGAAGATTTGTGTGATGATTATGGTATTGGGCATCAATTCTCACCAACATACACTCCTCAATCCAATGGTGTAGTTGAAAGGAAAAATAGAACCTTGATTGATATGGCTAGATCAATGCTTAGTGAATACAATGTGAGTCATTCATTTTGGAGTGAAGCTATCAATACGGCTTGCTATTATAGTAACCGTCTCTATTGCCATAGGAAGCTTGGAAAGACACCATATGAACTATTGAATGGAAGAAAGCCCAACATTGCATACTTTAGAGTGTTTGGTTGCAAATGCTATATTCTCAAGAAAGGCACTAGATTGAGCAAGTTTGAAAAGAAATGTGATGAAGGGTTCTTACTTGGTTATTCTACCACAAGCAAATCATATAGAGTTTGGAATCTCACAAATGGCACCTTGGAAGAAGTTCATGATGTTGAGTTTGATGAAACCCAAGGGTCTCAAAATGAAGCTCAAAACCTTGATGATGTGAGAGGAGATCAATTATCAAATGCAATGAAGAACATGGATATTGGTGATATAAGGCCGATGCAAGTTGATGATGATGATATTCATGTGATCAACCAAAGTGTGCAAATTAATACAAATCAAGCAAGCTCTAGTGGTTCTCATGATGAAGTGCAAGTTCAAGGTCAAACAAGTGAAAGCAATCAACTTCCAATACTCCAACCTACTAGCATTGCAAGAGATCATCCGTTGGACCAAATCATTGGTGGAATTCAAAGTGGTGTTCAAACTAGATCAAGATTAGCATCCTTTTGTGAGCATTACTCATTTGTCTCATTAGAAGAACCAAAGAAGATAGAAGATGCATTGAAGGATTCCGATTGGGTGAATGTCATGCATGAAGAACTAAACAACTTTGCTAGAAATCAAGTTTGGAAACTTATTGAGAGGCCAAAGAACTACAATGTGATTGGTACTAAGTGGGTCTTTAGAAACAAGCAAGATCAAGATGGCATGGTTGTAAGGAACAAAGCAAGATTAGTAGCGCAAGGATACACTCAAGTTGAGGGTCTTGACTTTGGAGAGACATATGCATCGGTTGCAAGATTGGAGGCAATTAGAATCTTATTAGCATGTGCTTGTGCACACAACATCAAGCTCTATCAAATGGATGTTAAGAGTGCATTTCTAAATGGCTACATCAATGAAGAAGTTTATGTTGAGCAACCTCCCGGTTTTGAAGATGACAAGAAGCCTGACCTTGTTTATAAGCTAAAGAAGGCATTGTATGGTTTGAAGCAAGCACCTAGAGCATGGTATGAGAGGTTGAGGGACTTTCTCCTCTCTAAAGGGTTCAAGATGGGAAAGGTTGACACCACTCTCTTCACCAAGAAGCTTGGAAATGACTTGTTTGTGTTGCAAATCTATGTGGATGACATTATCTTTGGATCAACTAACCAAGACTTTTGTGAAGAGTTTGGAAATATGATGGCTAATGAGTTTGAGATGTCTATGATTGGAGAGCTTAGTTACTTCCTTGGACTTCAAATCAAGCAAATGAAGAATGGCACTTTTGTAAGTCAAGGCAAATACATCAAGGACATGATCAAGAAGTTTGGATTGCAAGATGCTAAGCCAATGAGCACACCAATGGGCTCTAATGATCAATTGGGTATTGATAATAGTGGAAATATGGTAGATCAAAAGCAATACCGGTCCATTATTGGAAGTTTGCTCTATGTCACCGCTTCTAGGCCGGATGTGATGTTTAGTGTATGCAAGTGTGCAAGATATCAAGCTTCACCTAGAGAAAGTCACTTGAAAGCAATCAAGAGGATATTGAGATATCTAAAGGGCACTCATGATGTTGGATTATGGTATCCCAAGGGGTCTAATTTTGAGTTGATTGGATATTCGGACTCCGACTATGGTGGATGCAAGATTGATAGAATGAGCACAAGTGGCACTTGTCAATTGCTTGGAAGGTCTCTTGTTTCATGGTCATCAAAGAAACAAAATAGTGTTGCACTATCTACCGCCGTGGCCGAATACATTAGTGCCGGTAGTTGTTGTGCACAATTGCTTTGGATGAAGGCCACTTTGAATGACTTTGGAATTAAATTCAAGAATATGCCTTTGTTTTGTGATAATGAAAGTGCTATCAAGATGACACAAAATCTGGTTCAACATTCAAGAACCAAGCACATTGACATAAGGCATCACTTCATAAGAGACCATCAACAAAAGGGTGATATTAGCATTGAGAGCATTGGCACCGAAGATCAACTAGCCGACATCTTTACAAAGCCACTTGATGAAAAGAGATTTTACAAGTTGAAAAATGAATTGAACATACTTGACTTCTCCAACTTGAAATGAGTGCACCCCCTACATTCTTATATGACATGCCTCTCCTTCAACATAGCAAGGTAAAGTTGTTTGGCATATCATTCATACTTTGCTAAGGACATGTTTAGAACATATAGACATATTTGCATGACAAATAGGCTCATTCATGAAAATCAAATAATTTTGATGGTACCACTATTGCTTCTATATTTGATTGATCTAGTGGTAGCATATGACATGTTTGTGGGCTTGCAAACCTAGTGTTGAATCTAGAAAATGAGCTCATGATGTGTAATTCAACATGGTCAAGATAACCCTTATACTTTATGAGGTGTGAAAAAGCTTGTCCTTGGATCAAACCGAATTACATATTCTAGGCAAGTGATCTAGGTTGAACCATAATTTGGACTCCCTCATATTGATTGACTTATCTCTCACTAAAATTACCTATTCTAGGCACCTTTTTGGTGATTGTTGACAAAGGGGGAGAGAAAAGTCACAAAGATATTGCAAAGAGGAAATAAAATATAATAAGAGGGAGAGAAAAGTCACAGGGGAGAGAAAAGTCACAAAGATAAAAAGAAAAGTCACAAAGAGAGAAATTAAATTTGAGCACATAAGTAGGGGGAGCAAGCTCATGGATTATTTGTTGCATTTGTATGTGCATTAACATGATGAAATGTTGCATTACAAAGTTTAATTTCGATATTCATGATTGAATGGTGTATGCTAGAAATAGAACTTGAATGATGATTTGTTGAGAGTAGCTTTACAAGTAGTATCTAGACACCTTTTGCTTATAATGTTGATCTCACGGGGTACTTTAGTGTTTGTGATCTTTACAAGTGATAGATTACAAGTGGTGTCTAGCTACATCGATGCTAAGGATGGTATATAAAGGCAACTCCGATTGGTATCACGCTTCAAAGGTCCATTTTATATACCTTAGCATCAATTTGATAGTAGTAACTCTCTCAAATTTCAAATCCATACATATGTGCATAATTGAACCAAACTCATGGAAGCACATATGTAGGGGGAGCTAATACTATCGAAATTGAAAATTGATTTCATTTCATATCTTTGTGATGGTTGTCATCAATTACCAAAAAGGGGGAGATTGAAAGCCCAAGTTTGGTTTTGGTAATTAATGACACCAAGTTGCTAATGCCACGTGTTAAGTGTTTTGAGTTAGGTATAAGCAACACATGTGATGAAGGTGTATGTGGCAAGGAGTGGTGGCCACAAGATCACAAAGAGATAGTGCATGAATATGAAATGATGTTTATGGTGGAGACGCACATAAAAGGAAGGACATGATGATCAAGTGGAAGAGAAAGATCTAAGAGCGCAAGGCAAAGGTATAATCATAGGGTTTTCCTTTTGCCGGTCTAAGATGAGTAGAGAAGTGATTGACCGGATTTAGGATACATAGACGACTATCAAGAGGGGCAATCACGGTTAGCTCGGAAATCAAGTGCCACTAGATCAATGTCTTGAGCATATGCATTAGGATCTAGTAAAAAGCTAACATAACGCCTTGAGAAATGATTTATGAAATGCTAACACACATACACATGGTGGTGTACACTTGGTGGTGTTAGCACAGTTTGTGAAGGCGGTGGAGTTTAAGCGGTAGAGAGGGGTTTGAGTTCCTCTCTCCCTCCCGCCGAGCTTGCGAGGCGGGATTCGGCGCTTTTTGGAGAAGTGAAATACCTATTTTCTACTGCGCCGGAAGTCGGAAAAGAAACGGAGGCGAACGGAGGTCACAGAGATGACCGGACGCTGGACTGGACGCGGTCTCTGTATGACCGGACGCGTCCGGTCAGTGTTCAGCGTCTGCGCGGTTTTCAGTTTGATGATCAGACGCGCAGCGTGTCCGGTCACTGATGACCGGACGCGTCCGGTCATCCAGGGAGCTTACTGGACTCTAATCGGACGCTGGCACTGTGGCGTCCGGTCAGTTCAACAGCGCGTCCGGTCAGTTCTCCTGAGCGAATCAGAGCGCGCGACCGGCGCGTCCGGTCCCTCACGTAACCGGAGCGTCCGGTCAGGCGTCCAGAAGGGTAGAACGAAGCGGAGTAACGATCGGACGCGCGGCGCGTTCGGTCACGTGCGATCGGACGCGTCCGGTCTTAACGGGAGCATACTGGAATGCGACCGGACGCGGGCACTGTCGCGTCCGGTCAATCGGTTCAGCGCGTCCGGTCACGGCAACGGCTAGTTCTGACACGCACTGTTTCTTGCTGTCGTGTAGTGACCGGACGCGTCCGGTCACCCTGACCGGAGCGTCCGGTCAGTGCGTTTTTCGCTGCGTCGTCTGTAACGGCTAGCTGCGTACCCCTTCGCTATAAATAGAGGTTGGCCGGGGTTTGAGGGCAACTCTTGCACATTTTAAGAACTAGAGACATACTTTGAGCTAGAGAACAACCCCTCCACTCATCTCTTTGCATAGTTGCACATTTTGAGTGAGATTGAGTGAGATTCAAGTGCATTGCTTGAGAGTTGCATTCTAGAGGCACTTGATCTTTGAGTTGCTGCGGATTTCTTGTTACTCTTTCGTGTTTCCCGACACGGTAGACGGCTTGGAGCAGCGGAGGTGATTGAGCTCGCAATTGAAGATTGTTGGAGCCTTCACCAAGTGTTGTAAGGGGTTCTTGATCCTTCCCCGCGGGAGTTCGCAAATTGGATACTCTAGTGGAGCTCGTGGCTTGGAGGATCCCCATCTTGTGTGCGGTTGTGCGGCGCTCGCCGAGGGCTCGACTCTTGATAGTCGATTAGCTCGTGAACCGACAAGTGGGTGTATCGCCACAACGGGGAGTAGCTTGCCGGGAAGCAAGTGAACCTCGGGATAAATTCTTGTGTCATTCTCTTCCCGAGGATTTCTCTTGTATGATTGATTGATTGGTATTTCTCTTCTCTTCACGGCGGTATAATCACTCGAAGCTCTTCTCTCGTATTACTTCTCGTTTCTAGCTTATAGTTGTTGTTGTGTTTAGTGAATAGCCTTGTACTAGACTTGTGTAGGTGGCTTGCTTAATTAGTTAGAGCTAGTGCTTTTGCTTCGCTACCTTTCGTACTAACTCGTGGTTAAGTAATTCTTGTAGAAGTTTTAATTAGGCTATTCACCCCCCCTCTAGCCTATTTGGACCTTACAATGTTGCAATAGTATGTTTCAAGTGTTTTAGATGTTTCAGAGGTATGTTGCAAGTGTTGTATATCGATGTTACAAAAGTATATCGAGATGTTGCACATGTTGTAACGGCTATACACGTATGTTTCACGTGTATGTTCCAAATGTTTCATCTGTTCTAGACGAATGTTGCAAGTGGTTTATCTAGATGTTGCAAAAGTAGATAAGGATGTTGCATATACATGCACACATTAAGCATATGTTTCAAGTGTTTTCAGGTGTTTCATACATATGTGTGCGAGTGTTTCATCTGGATGTTGCATATGTTTGCAATGGGTTTCAAATGTTTTTTAGACGTTTTCGCAAGTGTTTTAGACGCTTGTTTCAAGTGTTTCATTTGTCTTCTTTTATACGTTTGCGGCTATTACATCTGGATGTTTCAAAAGTGGATTGAGTGTTGCACATAGAATACGTGTGGGAAGCGGCCAGCGGTGCGAACGATGTTTGGGGAGGCGTGGGCGATGTCCGGGGCGGCGTGGTCCCACTATTGGTGCGCTCCCTCGTGAGCCCGACCCGCTGTGTGCTCGTTTGCCTGGACAGGCGTGACGGACCTCCGGGCGCTAGCAAGTCTGGTAGAAAATATTTTTTCTAGATCTAATTCATAGATGTATGATGTATTAGATGTTGTAGATCCTTTTATTTAGCAACTTTAAACATGACATGATTTGATTAGCATAACCTTCTAAACTTTTTTTTCGAAACGAAAGAAGAATTATATGAGATCATAGCTGAGTACCAGGACCACCTACAGGCTACAGCTGCAGGATGAGAAAAGGCCTCATGGAACAGGAAGGAGCCGTGCCGCACTGCCGCTGGTTAATTAAGAGGATTTGATAATCACCCTGTTTGCTTAAGCTATTTTTTAGTTTTTCACTCACACAATTTCAGCATAAGTGAACAGGGTTAATTAATTAATTAAAAAAAATCTTAGAACTTAATTAATGGTTTAGATTTACTTAAGATATTACCTTCTAGTAATAAAAAAGTACCGGAGCATTGTTCAGGCAACGAGATTACAGTGCACGCGGGACATGCCAAAGAAATCATCACTTTCTCCTAATCACGCTCTTCTCTTTCTGCCGATCACGCCCTTCTCTCTCTCTTTCCCAGCTCGCGGGAAAACCCGAAGCCGGAAAGCGGAAGGCAGACAGCCAAGAACCCCTTTTTTTCGATACGAGAAAGGACAAAACCGCGCACGAGAATGGCCGCCGGCGTCAGAATCCACCGCCCGCCCAGCGCTTCGTAGTCCGGCTGACGTTATGTTCCCGTAGAAATTGACCGCCCGCCTGACCGCCCGCAGGCCGAAAGAAGGTGCAGGCTGTGTTTAGTTCAAAAAAAAAAAAAAGAACACTGTGTAGAAAAAAGATTTCCCGTCACATCAAACTTGCGATATATGCATGGAGTACTAAATGTAGATGAAATAAAAAACTAATTGTACAACTTGGTTCTACTTTGCGAGACGAACGTTTTGAACCTAATTAGTCAACGTTTGGACACTATTTGCCAAATAAAGCCAAAACGTGCTACAGTACTTTTTTTACACCTTTTTACACCTTTTTACACATCTAAACACACCCGCAGTACAGATAATCTTTGTGGAATTGTGGAGCCAGAGGAGGCAAGAAATTACTCCGGTGGAACGCGATATGATTCCGGCGTTTGTCTTGGCTCCTCCTCCCGATTCAGCGTGGGGGCCGTGTCCAATGCGGGGCCTCCCTTCCTTCCCGTCCCCACGGCGCCCGCTATGATTTCTTGCCAAATCACTCGCGCCGTTGCCTCTTAAGCCGCAATCCGTCCCCCGAGTCGTCGCCACCCTCGCCCCTCTCTCCAAACAGTCCACAGTCCACACCATAGTTTTAAATCTTCCGCTATAGCTGCCGCTATAGCCCGCTATAGCCTTTTGAGGCAGGGTGCCGCTATTTGTGTTCATATACAATTTAGCCGCTATATTCCGCTATAGCCCGATATAGCTCCGCTATTAGCTGTTTTAACCGCTAAACAACTTGGCCCGCTGTTTAAAACATTGGTCCACACGCGTTGTTTCCTTCTCCTTCCGGCGCCCCCTCCCGCCGCTCCTCCGCCGGAGGCGCCCCGGCGGAAGAAGCCAATGAGTTTGGCTCCCGCGCACGGGACTGGAGATGCCCTGCCTGACCCTGCAATGCAATCCGTCGCCGGTCGCTGATCAGTCGAGCTCCTGATTCTTGGGGGCCCATCGCCGTGTTTCCCTTGTTGCCCGCTTTGGCCGTGCATTAATAGCCGCTTCCTTGTGATAGTCCTCTCCCTCCGTCCTCCCTTCCCTGTTCCCTCCCCCCTCTCCTCTCTCCTCTCGCTCGTCTCCTTGGTCGGCTCTGTTCTTGGGAGTGCTGCCAGTCTGGTTGCGTTGTGGCAGCAAAAACTTCATCGACAACATCTGCCTGCGCCGTTCTGATGGGTTTGGGTTGCTTCGGGTGCTTCGCGCCGGAGGTGGATGAGGACCTCAAGCCCTCCAAGCACGACGACTCGTCAGGTCCGTTCTCGATTCCCATCCGCACCTCCGCAGTGCGTTCGGTTGGGCCTTGTGGCCTGGATTGCTGTGCCTGACTCTTGCCGTGAAACAGGGGCCGATGCGAGGAGGAAGGTCGCGCCGGATGTGGCCAACGGCTACGCCCACAGCTTCACCTTCAAGGATCTGCTTGTGGCCACCGGCTACTTCAACGAGGCCAATTTCATCGGAGAAGGTGGATTTGGGAAGGTGTACAAGGGCAAGATCAACGGACAGGTGAGAAAGAACTTGTTTTTTTTAGAGGTTTTATATGGCTAAAGACAAAGATTTGACAGTACCGTGACAGACGGCGCCCTATGCGTTTTCCTTTTTTTTTGTGTGCAGATGGTGGCAGTGAAGCAGCTCGCTCGAGATGGCGTGCAGGGGAGGAACGAGTTCTTGGTCGAGGTGCTCATGCTGACAGTGCTCAACCACCGCAATCTTGTCAGCTTGGTCGGGTTCTGCGCGCAGGGGGACGAGAGACTGCTGGTGTACGAGTACATGCCGTTCGGAAGCCTGGAGAGCCATCTGTTTGGTAAACTCTTTGTTCTTCAGCTTTCTGTGGTTCTTGGTTGGGGGTTAGCTGCTAATATGTGCAGTGTACACCTGGAGTTGGTATCTCAGGGGTCTGTCCATTTTTTGCGCCGATTGCAGATATCAATTGAAATGCTTGCCTATCTTTTCGCCTTCGATTTATGACTGTTCTCTGCCTTTTCCCTTTTGGTTTGTGATAGCAAGTTGCTGTAGTGTTTAAGGGGAAAAGATTTGGGGCAACTAATTGGACATTTCATAACTCTTGGAGATTGCATAACTTTAATGTACAATTGGATAAAATGAAAGATAGAAATCAGTACCATTATATGCTTTTCCTTTTTGGGTTCAAGAAATGGATGATCTTTTTTCTTTGTTCCTTAAAAACTTCCTGTCAGATGTTGATTTAACTTCTCTGCTGCTATGAATACTATTACCGTTAGTCTGTGCCTGTTCATGTGCTTTGATTATTCAGTTTGTCTTCACTCTGAACTTCTGAAACCTCAACGGATATTTTAACTTTTTAATTAACTTAGAAATTCTAATAAAAGTGAAACCGTTTCATAACGCAAAATCGAGACACATTTTGTCCTGAATCACTCGAAGCCTGCCCAACATGCACGACAATTCTACCCATGCATAGCAGCCCCAAGCACTTTTGCCCTCACCATGCGCAATGAGTGCAGATGTCAGTTCCTGTGTGACTATACCTAAGCTCGGGCAATACTAGCTTATGCTGAAATTTGGCTTATGCTGATGCTTATGCTGAAATGCTGTGAGAGAAAAACACTGTTCAGGTGAAATCTAGTTAACCCTGTTACTATAAACATGAATGAATTACCATGAATATGATAACCCCAATAATACCTTTTTTGTTTTGTTTTTACTGGCAAGAATCTTCTTACAATGAAGTATGATCTTTTAAGTTACTATCTGCTAATTTAAGCTAGGTGCTGATCGTGCCAGTAAGCACAAGATAACCTACCTGCAATTTATTATTGCTAGTAATGCTCTAGCCCTTCCAGCGAAAAACAAAGAGGTACGAAGTTTCACCACCATCTGCTGTTTTGTTTCTGTTGCCTTGTTTATTCGAATCCAGGACGTCTTTTCAACTCATTTATTTAAAAGCTAAGATTTTCATTTGTACCATAATAATCGTTGAGATGCCTACTTAATCTGTCTGCCTGCTGGACTCCCATATCTTCCTTTTTTTTTTTGGAAAGGCTCCAATTTCTCTTCACATTCATATATATATATATATATATATATATATATATATATATATATATATATATATATAGTTTGAACTGCAACTGTTATTTTGTTATATCCTTCAGCCATATAATTAAACGCCCTTTCATCATGTCTGTGCAGTTGGTTTGCATCTCCTCTTTCCTAGAAGCAACTGATATGTTCTGCTTGCTGTCAAAACTATGGATGTTGCTGCTTGTTGTTGTTTGTCTATGTTGCAAACTGTCGAAACGGTGTCCAATTTCTGTTGAAGTGAATTTGAAAATTACTGTTGTTTGTCTATGTCTTGGGACTTTTGAGAGTCAGAGTTATCTCTACACAACAACAACAACAACATAGCATTTTGTCCCAAGCAAGTTGGGGTAGGCTAGAGATGAAACCCAAAAGAGACGAGAAACAGGGAGACACATAAAGGGACATAAAGAGCACAAGACAAAAAGAGGTCACGGTTCAGGCACGTTGATTGCCAATCTCCAAGCGCTCCTGTCCATAGCTAAATCCTTGAAGATATTCCACTCCTTAAGATCTCTCTTAACGGACTTGTCCCAAGTTAGTTTAGGTCGACCTCTACCGCTCTTTACATTATCGGCCCGCTTTAGAACTCCACTACGCACCGGCGCCTCAGGAGGCCTCCGTTGGACATGTTCAAACCATCTCAACCGATATTGAATCAATTTCTCCTCAATTGGTGCCACCCCAACCCTATCCCGAATATCGTCGTTCCGGACTCTATCCCTCCTTGTGTGTCCACAACACCAACGCAACATACGCATCTCTGCTACACTCAATTGCTGGACATGTCGTCTTTTTGTAGGCCAACACTCAGCACCGTATAACATCGCCGGACGAATCACCGTCCTATAGAACTTACCTTTCAGTTTCTGAGGCACCCTTTTGTCACAGAGGACGCCAGAAACTTGACGCCATTTCAACCAACCGGCTGAAATTTTATGCCTAATATCTTCATCAATGTCTCCATCCTTTTGTAGCATCGATCCTAAATACCGAAAAGTATCCTTCTTGGCCACCACTTACTCATCGAGGCTAACGTCTCCCTCCTCATGCCTAGTCGCGCTGAAATCGCACCTCATGTACTCGGTCTTAGTCCTACTAAGTCTGAACCCTTTCGACTCTAACGTATGCCTCCATAGTTCTAACTTCCTATTAACCTCTGCCCTACTGTCGTCAACTAGCACCACATCATCAACAAAGAGCATACACCAAGGGATACCACCTTGTATGTCCCTTGTGACCTCATCCATCACCAAAGCAAATAAATAAGGGCTCCTCCATAGTTAGAGTTATCTCTATGATGCATTAATTGTGCTCCATTTAAGACAAACTACCTTTCAAAAAAAGAACAAGACAAACTTTTTAATCTCAGCAATTTTATTTGGTAACTGTGTAGTCAAAACTGTGAACCACTCATTCTGTGAAATGGCAACTCAGTTGTCAAACCAATGAACCACTAATTCTGTAAAATGGCGCATGTGTACAACACTGTATTGATACCATCATGCAACCAACACAAAATATTTATAATAATTGTTCGTTTTAGAGACAGACCTGAAAAACCACCTTATTCTAACAACAACAACAACATAGCCTTTTGTCCCAAGCAAGTTGGGGTAGGCTAGAGATGAAACCCAAAAGAGACGAGAAACAGGGAGACACATAAAGGGACATAAAGGGCACAAGACAAAAGATGTCACGGTTCAGGCACGTTGATTGCTAATCTCCAAGCGCTCCTGTCCATAGCTAAATCCTTGGGGATATTCCACTCCTTAAGATCTCTCTTAACGGACTCGTCCCAAGTTAGTTTAGGTCGACCTCTACCGCTCTTTACATTATCGGCCCGCTTTAGAACTCCACTACGCACCGGCGCCTCAGGAGGCCTCCGTTGGACATGTCCAAACCATCTCAACCGATGTTGAATCAATTTCTCCTCAATTGGTGCCACCCCAATCCTATCCCGAATATCGTCGTTCCGTACTCTATCCCTCCTTGTGTGCCCACAACACCAACGCAACATACGCATCTCCGCTACACTCAATTGCTGGACATGTCGCCTTTTTGTAGGCCAACACTCAGCACCATATAACATCGCCGGACGAATCACCGTCCTATAGAACTTACCTTTCAGCTTCTGAGGCACCCTTTTGTCACAGAGAACGCCAGAAGCTTGACGCCATTTCAACCAGCCGGCTGAAATTCTATGCCTAACATCTTCATCAATGTCTCCATCCTTTTGTAGCATCGACCCTAAATACCGAAAAGTATCCTTCTTGGCCACCACTTGCCCATCGAGGCTAACGTCTCCCTCCTCGTGCCTAGTCGCGCTGAAATCGCACCTCATATACTCGGTCTTAGTCCTACTAAGTCTGAACCCTTTCGACTCTAACGTGTGCCTCCATAGTTCTAACTTCCTATTAACTCCCGCCCTACTGTCGTCAACTAGCACCACATCATCAGCAAAGAGCATACACCAAGGGATATCACCTTGTATGTCCCTTGTGACCTCATCCATCACCAAAGCAAATAAATAAGGGCTCAAAGCTGACCCCTGATGCAGTCCTATTTTAATTGGAAAGTCACTGGTGTCGCCATCACATGTTCGGACAAACGTCACCACATCCCTGTACATATCCTTGATGAGGGTAACGTACTTAGTTGGGACTTTGTGCTTTTCCAAGGCCCACCACATGACATTTCTCGGTACTTTGTCATATGCCTTCTCGAGGTCAATAAAGACCATGTGCAAGTCCTTCTTCTGCTCCCTATATCTCTCCATCAATTGTCGTAATAAGAAAATCGCCTCCATGGTCGACCTACCAGGCATGAACCCAAACTGATTTTGGGTCACATGTGTCACTCTCCTTAGGCGATGCTCGATAACCCTCTCCCAGAGCTTCATCGTATGACTCATCAACTTAATCCCACGGTAGTTAGTACAACTTTGAACATCTCCCTTGTTCTTGAAGATAGGTACTAATATACTTCTCCTCCATTCTTCAGGCATCTTGTTTGACCGAAAAATAAGGTTAAAAAGCTTAGTTAACCATACTATCGCTCTGGCGCCTAGGTATCTCCACACCTCAATGGGGATACCATCAGGGCCCATCGCTTTACCTCCCTTCATCCTCTTCAAAGCCTCTCCGATCTCTGCCTCCTGAATTCTCCTCACAAAGCGTCTGTGGTTCACAAACTATCACCTTATTCTAACAGACTATGCCAAAATTGTTCAGCCACATAATACCTAAGGGCTAGCCAAATTGTCCCCACAGAGAATTATTGAAGTCCTGAGGTTCTCATGGCTTGTCTCATGTCTGAACATGACATGTTCTTCCTGATGATAGCAGAGCTAGGTATGGGCATCATGTGAGCCCTCAAGTCTTTTTGTTTTTTTTTCTTTGCTTGAGTATTTTGGAGCTTTGTATAGCGGTGTAGCCCACTGCATGTGTTGCTATGCTTATGGATTCTGGGAGCTGTTGTTTTTACTATAAAAATCTGAAGCTGCAGATAAGCATAAGCCACTCAAATTATTCTGATGAAATATTTCCATTGGTGCCATTGCACATTTACATCTACATTTTTCTTTTGTTATCGTTCGATTCACAGAGGTTTCTTTTCACCTTTGAATAGATGTGCCTCTTGGCAAGAAACCACTTGACTGGAACACACGTGTGAGGATAGCTGTTGAAGTCGCAGAAGGGCTTTCTTACTTGCACAATGTGGCTGATCCACCTGTCATTTACCGTGATATGAAAGCTGCTAATATTCTGCTTGGTGAAGACTTCAGCCCGAAGCTCTCTGACTTTGGGCTTGCAAAAGTTGGACCTGTCGGAGACAGAACTCATGTGTCCACAAGAGTTATGGGTACCTATGGCTACTGTGCTCCTGACTATGTCGTGAGTGGTAAACTTACCATGAAATCCGACATATACAGTTTCGGTGTTCTTCTGTTGGAACTGATCACAGGAAGGAGGATTTATGATGCCTCAAGGCCTAAACCAGAGCAGTCTCTGTTAACATGGGTAAGCAGCTTTGCCTTGTTACCTAGTATAAAAGCTCTAAAGTTTTCCACTCATACATTGCCTTATCGTTTTGCTTTGAATCTTGCAGTCGAGGCCATTCCTTCATGATAAGAGGAAGTTCTACCGGCTCGCTGATCCATCTCTGCTGGGCTGCTACCCGTCATCAGCACTGAACCAGTTAGTCGTGATCAGCATCATGTGCCTCCAAGACCAGCCGCATGTCCGCCCAATCATCTCCGATGTTGTGATAGGCCTTAACCATGTCGCAAGCCAGCCATACACCCCTGAGCGCCCGCCGCCCGCATCCATGAGCTCCCCCGTGAGCAGCGGGTCGCCGCAACTCGTCAGCATGCCATCCAGAAGGAGGGGTGGTAGGAGGACTGTGCAGTGAACTTAGGGCTTAAGCCCACAGACTGCATGGCAAGACACCTCGGTGAGATGAGACCGGTAGGAGGGCTGTTGAAATTGAAGCCGTCAAGTACTCAAGTAAATTTAGTCGGAGCCTTTTTGATTGAAGCGGTCTCTGAGTGACCTGCCTGACAGAGTTCTAGTGAGGCTGATGGTAGGAGTTCAGGTTGACTATGCATGACTATTTGCTCTTTTCATATGTTTTCAGTTTTGAATTCTGTAGCCAGTGTACATAGGAAGGATCAGTGTCCTCTGGGGGGAGAAAAAGAATGCACCAGTCATGGTAGAGGAGGGGGACAGTGTGCCTCCTTTTGGGATGTTCATCCTCAAGTTACCAGTCATGTACAGGGTTGTCATGGTTTGGTGCATGTTGTTGGCCTGTAGATGCAATAAGAAATTCACTAGGGTTTTAACTGAAGAGGCATAGTAGATCGTATCAAATGTTGGTCATTTGTGGCATTTCTGAGCTCAACTCTTTGGAAATCTGTGTCGTCTAAGACGCAAGCCTCATGCCAGAAGCTGTCCGGTAGCGTGGAACGGTTCAAATCCTTGTGCCTTTGGATTGTGATCTCCTGTCTGTAATGGGCCATGGCGATCAGGCGATGATGGAGTCGTCCATGGCCTTGACGTGGCTAAGGGTCCAGCTGCCGACGATTTCGTCCACCGAACCGCGACGTCATGGGAGGCGCCACGGCGATGCTCTCGTCCCGTTTGTTGCTTTGCTGTTTTGACATGGCCCACGATCCATGTCAGTAAATAATGCAAATCAAGATCGAACACGAGACACAGATTTTTACGTGGAAAACCTTTTCGGGAAAAAACCACGGGCGCCAACCGACGATCTTCACTATATGGAGAGAGTTTACAGAACGCAGGGAATACAATGAGTCGTCAGCTCTTCCCGTGCGGCTTACAAGATGTATTTATAGGACGGACTGACTACAGTCAAATACGGAAACAAATCCGCTAATAAACATGACCGAACCGTGGGCCCTCCAGACGTCCCCACAAGACCAACGTTATAATTCAGATCATATTCCAACAAACTCCACCTTGAGACGAATTCCATCTTGTAGTGAATGAAGTATCATCAATCAACTCACTTCAATAATAAATAATCACCGGCGCCAAAAGTCACTATGACTTAATTTGTAATGCCAACTAAGCTTGAGCATAGCCCAAACTTAGCTCCAGGAACTGGCTTTGTCAACATATCAGCGGGATTATCATGAGTACTTATCTTGCATACTTTAACATCACCTTCAGCAATGACACCTCGAATAAAATGATATCTCACGTCAATGTGCTTGGTCCTTTCATGAAACATCTGATCTTTAGTCAGACAAATAGCACTCTGGCTATCACAATGTATAGTAATACAAGAAGTAACCCTGCAAAGTTCAGAGTATAAACCCCTCAACCAAATAGCTTCTTTACAAGCTTCAGAAATAGCCATATATTCAGCTTCTGTTGTAGATAGAGCAACAGTGGACTGCAAACATGCTTTCCAGCTAACAGCACAACCACCAATGGTGAAAACATAACCCGTGAGAGATCTCCTCTTATCCAAATCACCAGCAAAATCAGAATCAACATAACCAATAAGTCCATCTCTAGATTTTCCAAATTGCAAACAGAAATTAGAAATACCTCGCAAGTATCTGAAAATCCATTGAACAACCCTCCAATGCTCCTTACCAGGATTAGCCATGAATCTACTGACAACACTCAATGCATGAGATAAATCAGGACGAGAACAAACCATGGCATACATAAGAGAACCAACTGCACTGGAATATGGAACTCTAGATATGTACTCAATCTCATGATCTGACTGTGGACATAAATCTGATGATAATCTGAAATGTGTAGCTAATGGAGTACTCACTGGTTTTGCATTATGCATATTAAAACGACGAAGAACTTTTTCAATATAACCTCGTTGACTGAGGTATAATTTACCAGATTTTCTATCTCTAGTAATTTCCATACCAAGAATTTTCTTAGCTGCACCTAAGTCCTTCGTCTCAAATTCTTTACTCAATTGTGCCTTCAGTTTAGCTATTTCTGATTTTTCTTTAGCAACAATTAACATATCATCAACATAAAGGAGCAAATAAATAGCTGAGCCATCAACAATCTTCAAGTAAACACAGCTATCATAATCAGACCGCTTAAAGCCACGAGAGAGCATAAATGAGTCAAACCTCTTATACCATTGCCTAGGAGACTGCTTCAAACCATAAAGAGACTTCTTTAGTCTACACACAAGGTTTTCTTTTTCAGGAATAACAAAACCTTCAGGTTGGTTCATATAAATGTCTTCCTCCAACTCCCCATGTAAGAATGCAGTTTTAACATCAAGTTGCTCAAGTTCATAATCATACATGGCAACAATACTAAGCAAAGTGCGAATAGGACTATGCTTAACAACTGGGGAAAAGACATCATTATAATCAATACCTGGAATCTGGCTATAGCCTTTAGCAACCAACCTCGCTTTATACCTTGCTGGTTCACTAGGAGAAATACCCTCCTTTCTTTTATAAATCCATTTGCAACGGACAAGCTTTTTATTCTTGGGCAATTTCACTAAATCTCATGTACCATTCTTTTCAAGTGACTCCATCTCATCTTGCATAGCGGTCATCCAATTGTTGCGATCAGCAGAAGTAATAGCCTCAGAATAATTAGAAGGTTCTGAATTACCTTCAATCTCTTCTGCAACACTCATAGCATAAGCAACATTGCATTCTTCAATATACCTTTTAACAGGCTTTGGCTGTCTTCTGGATCTATCAACAGCAATAGAACGTTGTGGAGACTGCACAACTGGAGAAGAATGCTTAGCAATAGAAGAATCATCAACAATTGGAGAAATTTCAGCAATCGGTGCATCTAGCGCAGCAACATTATCAACATCTGGTGAATCAATTAAGTGCTCCACCTGCACACTTATTTTCTGTTCCTCAGTAGGAGCATCAACAGAAGGATTATCAACAAACATAACAGTCTCATTAAAGATAACATTCCTGCTAAGCATAACCTTCTGAGTCTGGGGATTCCACAATTTATAACCTTTAACACCATGTTGATAACCAATAAAAATGCATTTAACAGCTCTAGGCTCCAATTTACCATTATCAACGTGAGCATAAGCAGTACAACCAAAAACTCTCAATTGTGAATAATCAGCTGGAGAACCATACCATACCTCAATTGGAGTTTTCTTATCAAGAGGAATAGAGGGTGAACGGTTAATAAGATAGCAAGCAGTGGAAGCGGCTTCAACCCAAAAACACCTATTTAAGCCAGCATTAGACAACATGCAATAGGCCCTGGAGATGATAGTTCTGTTCATACGCTCAGCTACACCATTCTGTTGAGGCGTATAAGGAATAGTGTAGTGCCTAACAATGCCTTGAGACTTGCAATATGCATTAAACTCATTAGAACAGAATTCCATCCCATTATCAGTGCGAAGCTTTTTAACCTTCTTTTCAGTTTGATTTTCAATCATAATCTTCCACTCTTTAAATGCTGAAAATGCTTTTGATTTATGCTTCAAGAAATAAGATCATACCTTACGAGAATAATCATCAATGATTGTCAACATATAACGAGAACCACCAAAAGAAGGCTTGCGAGACGGTTCCCATAAATCAGAATACACATAATCAAGAATACCTTTACTTTTATGTGTAGAGATATTAAATGACACCATCTTATATTTGCCAAACACACAATGCTCACAAAACTTCAACTTACTGATGCTATGTTCATCAAGAAGTCCTCTCTTGCACAACTCATGCAAGCCTTGCTCACTCACATGTCCAAGACGCTTATGTCAAAGATCAGTAGCATCAAAATTAGATGATGAATTGGAAATTACAGCGGCATCACCTGTAATTGTAGTACCATGAAGACGGTACAAATTTGAAGATTTTAATTCACCTTTCATCACAATGAGAGAACCTTTAGACACCTTTAATACTCCATCTCCACCGGAGTACTTGTACCCTTTAGCATCAAGAGTACTGAGAGAAATAAGATTCTTGCTCATGCTAGGAATATGCCTCACGTCAGCCAATGTTCTGACAATGCCATCATGCATCTTAATCTGAATGGAACCAATGCCAACAATATCATGTGAACTGTTATCACCCAATCTAACAGAACCTCCACCTTGGAGAGAATCATAGGTGACAAACCAATCTCTATTAGTGCATATATGAAAAGAAGCAGCAGAATCAAGAATCCATTCATCATCACTATTAGCACATCCAGCAAAAGCAACAAGTGAATCACCATCGGAATAATCTGCCTTAGAAGCAGCAATAGAAGCATTACCTTCATCATTGGGTTTACCTTTCTCTCTATATGTGCCAGTTCTCTTCTCTTTATTCTTCAATTTCAAACAATCCTCGATAAAGTGATTATCCTTCTTGCAATACTTGCAGAATTTATCACCTCTACCTCGAGACTTTGATCGGCCTTTGTAACGATTAGAACTTTTGCCTCTATTACCATTATTTGATTTATTTTCTGTCCTCCCACGAACAGACAATGCTTCTCCTTTGAAAGCAGAACCTTCAGAAGACACCATCAATTTCATCTTTTCCTTGGCATGCAACGCCTCACAAACCTCATCAAGAGTTAGTGTATCATGGCTATATAATAAAGTATCTCTGAAGTTTGAAAAGGAACTAGGCAAAGAGCACAAAAGAATCAAACCCAAATCCTCATCATCATATTCTACCTCCATAGCCTGTAGATCAGAAACGATCTCCTTGAAGACCATCAGATGGTTAATAACAGAATCACCCTCTTGCAACTTGTGCGAATATAACTTCATCTTCATATGGATCTTGCTTGTCAAATCCTTAGACATGCAAATTGACTCTAACTTGAGCCATAGAGCAGCTGCAGTTTTCTCCAGCAGACAATCTTGTAAAATATTATTTGGAAGATGAAGCTAAATTTGACTCAAGGCCTTACGATCTTTCTTTTTCTCATCATCGGTTCAAGATTTAGAATTCTTGTTACCGAATTTATCAAGAGCATCATCAACATCAGCCTGCGTAAGAATAGCCCGCATCTTGACTTGCCATAGAGCGAACCTTGTATCACGATCCAGTTGAGGAATATCATATTTCACTGAAGACATGGTGAATAAATAATAGCAATGACCAGAAGAAAAAATATAATCTGCAGAAAATCTAGTACACGTTGTGTGCACAAAACAATTGATCCGCAGCCTGGTACACTTGCTGTGTAAGCAAGCTTTGCAGCCTTGATCGATGGTCTCAGCTCCGCCTTGATCCAACGTGCAGCAGCAAGAAGCAAGAAAAAAAATTTCACCAACGCAGAACGCACGCAGCTTTGGAGCCTCGATCTCCGTGCATAGCTTTTGGAGTAGATTGAACTGACAGGCAGCAGCAGCACATCGGAAAATTTCCTCCGCCTGGAACAGCCGATCGGCACCTCTTGGAACTCAGCGACACGTCGCGGTCACAACAGCTTTAGTAGATGGAAACAATACCGCCTCCGACTCTCGCCAGGACTCCGCCTTGGACTGGATGCGTATCGAGTCGCCGATTGACGGCACGGAGAAAAAAATGTTGAGCAGTATACTGGCGGCGACGCACGAACAGGGTGAAACCCTAACCTTTTTTTTTCAATCTCGTGTCTGGCTCTAGATACCACTTGTTAGTAAATAATGCAAATCAAGATCGAACACGAGACACAGATTTTTACGTGGAAAACCCTTTCGGGAAAAAACCACGGGCGCCAACCGGCGATCTTCACTGTATGGAGAGAGTTTACAGAACGCAGGGAATACAATGAGTCGTCAGCTCTTCCCGTGTGGCTTACAAGATGTATTTATAGGACGGACTGACTACAGTCAAATACGAAAATAAATCCGCTAATAAACATGACCGAACCGTGGGCCCTCCAGACGTCCCCACAAGACCAACCTTATAATTCGGATCATATTCCGACAATCCATAAGCACGCAGCGGCCGGGGGCTTTGGTTGGATGATCACGGCTACCTCTTCCTTTCTTTTCCCCACCTCTGATCTGAAATACAATATACGCTGACCACTGTCAACGCATTACGCATATGACGATGATTGTCGTTGGTGTCGTCTTCTCCGGACGGTCTGCACTTTCTGCAGCTGGCGAACTTTTTGGGCCCAGAATTGTTGGATAAAACCGGGCCAAAGCCCAAATGGACAAGGACAGTGACGTTCGGCACGGCAGTTGGGGTAAAAATTTCCCCTTTTTACAAGGCTGTCGGTTTTTGACCTGTGAGGCTGTGACTGTGAGCACCGTAACGAAACAAACTCTGCTGATCTCTTGAGTTTCATAAAAAAAAAAGAACCCTCTGCTGATCTCTTTTTGTCGCGGTCAACTGAATCCGGGCGATCGGCTGTTGTTGCGAGGGGCGAGACACCCCTCAACGGCCTATCCGCGTCCCGAAGATCGGCGATGGATTCCTTGTCTGGGCCGGACGCCCGGACCCTGGCGAGAAAGCGACGGCGATCGCGAGGCCGCCACGGTCGTTGCCGGCTTCAGAGATGGAGCTGGCTGTGGCTGGCGTCAGTGCGCGCGGCGGAAATTGGCTGGGCGCCCGCTTCCAGGAAACGGAGGAGCGCGCCTGCCGTGACGCCGCTTTCCGTCGCCGACGTTGACGTGCCCGCCCCCCTCCTTAACTGTATCCTTTCGTTAATCCCATCTGCCGGGCAGTAATCAAGTACCCCTCCGTATTCCAAACGTGTTTTACAATATATATATATATATATATATATATATATATATATATATATATATATATATATATATATATATATATATATATATCCCGTCAATCCTTTTCCAACTTAGAGTGTGCTTGCATCTAAATAACTTTGCTATCTAAGAATTATTGGCTAGCTTTCTTTTTTATTATTAGGCGTTGTTTAAATCCAGGTGTTAAAGTTTAGGTGGGTCACATCGGGTGTCATATGCGGGTGTCACATGAGAGTGTTCGGGTATTAATAATAAAATAAATTACACAAGTCCTCAGTAATCCGCGAGACGAAGTTATTAAGTCTACTTAATCTGTCATTATGAAGGGTCGAGATGGCGGACTAGAGGGGGGTGAATAGTCCTTTCTAAAAATAATCGCGTCGGCAAACCGAAACAAATGCGGAATTAAAACTATCGGTCTAGCCAAGACTACACCCCTCTATCTAAGTTCACAAGCACCTCACAAAGATCCTAATTATGTAACTAAGGTGCTTTCCTTAGCAAGAGCTCTCCTAAACAATTCTAGAGCAAGGTCACACAAACCTATGCACTAGTACTTTAGCAAAGCCGGGGAGCTCCTACCCAAATCTAGTAAGCAAAAGCACGAAGCCACCTATGCTCACTAGCAATGCTCAATAGCAAGGCAACTAATGCCAAACTAGAGAGCACAAATTACTTAGCTACACAAACTAAGCAATATGACTAACAAGGTTACATAAACCAAATTAGCCACACAACGGGAGCTACTTCTATGCTACACAAGCAAGAAGGTAACTAACTAACTACACAAGCAAACTAGTTACAAGAGCAACTACACAAGCACACGTGTATGAATGTAAATACAAGCTTGTGAATCGAAAGCAAACCACCGAGAAGATGTACACAATGTTGACACGGCGGTTTTTCACCGAGGTTCACTTGGTTGCCACCAAGCTAGTCCCCGTTGTGGCGATACACCCACTTGATGGATCACGAGCTAATTGACTATCAAGAGTCAAACCCTCAGCGGGTGCCGCACATCCACTCTCAAGATGGGGATCCTCCAAGCCACGAGCTTTACTAGAGTTGCTCTTCGCGATCCCCGCGGGGTGAGCACAATCCCCCTCACAAATCCTCCTCCGGAGCCACGCACAATCTCCACGCGTGCTTCAACGGAGTCGCAAGCCACCAAGCCGTCTAGGAGGTGGCAACCTCCAAGAGTAACAAGCACCACCGGCTTGCAACACGATCACCTAGTGCCACTCGATGCAATCCTCTCGATGCAACGCACTAGAATCGCTCTCTCACTCGATCCGATGAACACTATCAAGCATGAGTGAGTTAGAGGGCTTCCAAGCACTACCACATAAGCCACCAAGGCCAAAGTGTGCTCAGCTGCCGGCCAAGGCCGGCCACAAGGTCTATTTATAACCCCACGGTCAAATAGAGCCGTTACCCCACTTGTCCGTTTTTCCGCGGGAGCACCGGACGCGCCGGTCGTGACACACCGGACGCGCTCAACCGCGTCCGGTGCCCCTGCGACGTCCACGTGTTCACCGAATTCAAATTCGTCCATTAGATCCACCAACGGTCACTGTGCGCCAACGGTCAAACGACCCACCGGACGCGCTGTTGCGAACCACCGGACGCGCCGGTGCGCACAGCACCCGCGCCCGCGAAGACAAGACCGGACGCGCTCCTCGCAACCACCGGACGCCACAGTACCCGCGTCCGGTGCGAGTCCAGTAAGCTCCCTGGACCACCGGACGCGTCCGATGGTGAGGGACCGGACGCGCACCGCGTCCGAAGACTTCGTGACTCGCTGTTCGCCAGACCGGACGCGCCGGTCCCGTGGGTCACCGGACGCGCCGGTGTCAAACCCTAGCCCGCGCGCCTGACCCGACGCTGCACTGACCGGACGCGCTGGTCCACAGTGACCGCGTCCGGTGCAGCGTCCGGTGCTGCGTCCGGTGCACCGTCCTGTCACTTCCGTGACCACGTTCGCCTCCGTTTCTTTTCCGACTTTCGGCGCAATAGAAAATAGGCGTTTCACTTTTCCAAAAAGCGCCGAATCCCGCCTCGCAAGCTCGGCGGGAGGGAGAGAGGAACCCAAACCCTCTCTATCGCTCAAACTCCACCGCCTTCGCAAATGTGCCAACACCAACAAGTGATCACCACCTTGTGCACGTGTGTTAGCATTTTCACAAACATTTTCTTCGAAGGAATTAGGCACTCAACTTGCCTCGCCACTCGATCCTAACACGTATGCAAGGTTAGATCGCTCAAGTGGCACTAGATGACCGATATGCAAACAAGTTTGCCCCTCTTAATAGTACGGCCATCTATCCTAAACCCGGTCATCAACTTCTCTACACACCTATGACCGGTGAAATGGAAATGCCCTAGGTTATACCTTTGCCTTGCGCATTCCACTCCATCTCCTCCGACATTGATGCAACACATGCACCAACCATATCACAAATGATATGATCCACTTCATATCATCATATGACCTTGGTCCATCGATCTTGACCTCACTTGCTCTTCACCGTTGCGTCGGTCCATCGGCGCCAAGTCTTGCTCAAGCTTCACCGCCTCACGGTCCATCGCTCCAAAGCCTCCGACTTGCCCTTCACACTTGCAACCGGTCCATCGAGCCAAGCCTCATCTTGATCTTTGCCACCTTGGTCACATGACTCCATGTCATGTCTCATATGCAATGAGCTCCTTCATGACACAATCATCTGTGGACTAATTCCCTGTGTATCTCATATAACCACATATTAGTCCACCTAAGTTGTCACTCAATTACCAAAACCAAACAAGGACCTTTCAATCTCCCCCTTTTTGGTAATTGATGACAACTCTACAAAGATATGGAAATTAAGTTCTTTTGGACTTTATGCCACTTATCCAACATTTAAGCTCTATGTTAGGATTTGGATAAGCACCATTAAATCCGACTTGGTAGTGATAACTCTCCCTACATATGTGCTCAAATGGTTTGGTTTCAAGCTTGCACATATGCCTAAATATGAAATTTGTGGGAGGATTAGCACTACTAAGTGATGCTAAGGTGTATAGAATAAACCTTTGTAGTTCGATACCATTTGATAGCTCGATGCCATTTGAAAATCACAAGTTTGCCATCATCCTTAGCATCATGAGTAGCTAGACATCAAAAACACTAGAAACCCCGTGAGATCAACATTATAAGCAAGGTTCTAGTTTTTGCATGATAATCATAAGTCTAGCTAACAACCTATGCATGCTAGTTATCAAAGCATCAATCAAATTCTATAACTAGCATACACCACACAAGCATGCATGTTAAATAAAAACTTATGCAATGCTAGCAAGCACATGAATATGCACAAGTCAAATGCAACCAATCAATGTTCATGAGCTTGCTCCCCCTACTTGTGTGCTTCTCTTGTCCAAGAATTTTGATCCTTCTCTTTTCTTCATTGTTGCTCCCTCTTTGTCCATTTCCATGTCTAAACCCCATCTTCTCATGATGTCCCCAAACCCCTCTCTTGGTGCATTGACATATCTTTGTTCTAACTTCTCCCCCTTTGTCATCAATTTCCATAAAGGGTGTATTTCTCATTGATACAAAGGCTTGCATTGGGGTAGATGGTTGAGACTTGAATATTGCGTTGTTGATGGACATCACCGCACATGTTGGAATGGCATTACTTGTATGTTGCTCTTGAGATACCACTTAGGATCTTTGACCTTGATACCATTAGGTGGGGCTCCTCCCCCTATGTCATAGCATGGGTCATTCACTTGATAATCTTGAGCTCTTGTGTGTGAGGGAACTTTCTTCACTTGTAGGATTTTGTCAATATGATCTTTTCTTGAACATTTGCTATCTTTATGAGTACCACTTGTAGGATATCACTTGTAGATCATGATCTAGACACCACTTGTAAATACCAATTGAAGAAATATTTTGAGTCTAGATACCATTTGAAACATCCTAGATATCCATTTGCATTGTTGTCTTGTGCTTGTACCCATATCATTGTCATGAGCTTCTAGTATGACTTGAACTAAGTTGATTTGCCTAAGTTTCTAAGTCCGGTTTGATCCAATGACAAGCTTCTTCACTCCTCATACTAAGGGTTATCTTGCTAATATTGTACTTGTCACTTGTTAGCAATCCAAACTAGATCAAGTACTTGGGTTCACTAGCTCATGAACAAATTCATACACGTACCACTAGATCATTTAAACAATTCAAGCAATAGTGGTAGGCTATGAATTTAAATATTTCATTTGTTATGCATGATCCTAGTAAGCATGTACTATATGCACTAATCGCATACTAGTAAGGGATGAAATGATCATGCACATTACAATGATACCTTTGTTATATTGGAGTAGAGGATAGTCACATAGATTTCAATTCATTACTCCAATAGCGATGTGAAGTCCAATTTATAAGCTTGGTGAAGACCAATCATCATAGATAAATCCATTCTTCACCCATATGAAATGAAAACCACTTATGATCAAGTGCACTATCGCTTGAGTTGTGGTTGGCTTGCTTCATCTCTTTTATCAATGCTTGTATGAGAGAAGTACTTATGATACTAATTTTATAACCATGACTAGCTCTCTTTTGGGTGTTGCTTGCTTTTCTTGATCAACCCTATTGATTGCTTCAATTAAGCATCTCAAATGTCCCTTGAATTCATCACTTCCATGTTAGCCTTCCAAGCCGGTGCTCGGTTTACCCACCCATGGGCGGCAAGCCCCCTCAGCAGGGAGAAGTGACCTCTCTCCAAAGAACCATCCTTGACACTTACTTGAATTGCCTTTGATTGATTGATCTATGGACTTAACTTGATGAGTAACCTTGAATTATTCTTTAAGTCATTTTCTTTCTACTAAATGATCTCCAATCATTACTAGAACTTGAACCTCATCTTTATCTTGAGTTTGATCTTCATTTTCAAATTTGAGTACCAAATTTGTACACTAAGTACATTCCAAAATCAATGCCCTTGTACTCATTTCTTGTCATGCTTCTAGATCAATTCAAAACCAAACTTAGGTGCCTCAGACACTTATAAATATGTTTCCAACTTGAGGACCTTTCACTTAAAGTGACTCTAGATCAATCCAATAATTGTCACTTTTCTGGCAGATTCTATACCCTTCAAAGAATAATTTATATCTCCCAATATACAGATCCAAATACCATAAAATTTGGTGGAGATATGACTCACTAAGTCATCTAGCAGCTGTAAAAATTTGAGATTCATTTGACATCTAGATTGCTACCAGATTTCAAATCTTCCACCACTGCTACATGCTGAAAACTGCTGCACTATAGTTGACAAGATGTACTCCAAAGCCGAAGCATTTCTCATCCAATTATCATGAAATTTGTACAGCATCTTATAACATAAGTCTAGAGCATGTATGCCAAATTTCAAGCCAATCCAATATGATTTAGTCACTCAAACTCAGACTTGATCTCACCTAGCTCAGATTCTCAACTTTGGACAGATTTCAATACATTGAGCAATACTTCATCAAATATGAATCAAACTTGAAACTAACTTGTTTGAATACTTTCACAAGACATATATCCATCCAATCCACTTACTAAATGTCATCTCATGAATTTATCCAACACAAATCAATTCAAACTTGATTACTTAAGCATTTAATCCATTCAAACATCTCATAGCAAGCAACATTGCATATATATCCAATTCAATCAACTCATATGCACCCAAGTGAAATGATCAACAAGAGATATACCTTGGTTAGCTCATGATCATCCAATAGCAAGCTTTCAACTTGAATATTTGCAAGCCATCAAATATATCCAATAAATCACCACAATCTTGAATGTTGCACTTGTATGTTGTAGCACTTGGACTTCACTTATTTTAACTTGGCATTGGGATAGAATATGCACTAAGCTTTAAAACTTGATTCAACATATGATGACCAATATGAATCCAAATGAATCAAGCCTCCAATGCCGATGGTACCTATAAACAATCATCCACTTTTTGATGGTACCCAAACAAGTTTGGGTCCTCTCAAGTTAGGAGCAACATACTTAGGCAAAGCCTTAGTATGGGTAGCGGGATGTTTTGCAATAGCAACAATAGAGGTACCATTTACATCCTTTCTAAGCACATTAGTATCATCAATTGAAATATGCTTAGAAGTGTTACCTAGGGGACATGAATGTGCCATGTGTCCCCTTTCCCGGCATGAATAGCATCTTCTCTTTGATTGAGCCTTTTCTTCATTGCTCATGTGATGCTTTTCATTGCCTTGCCTCTCATGAGTTGCTTGAGCCTTCTTCTCAAGCTTGGTAGGACACCCCGAGGCAAAGTGTCCTATATCTTCATACTTGAAGCACTTGATGTGAGCCAAATCTCTCTTCTTATCTTGAATCTTGCTCATCATCTTGGCATCTTGGATTTGCATTGGATGCCTTCCTCTTCCACCCCTTCTTGTTTTCTTCTTCATGATCATCAAGTCACCAACATCTTCATCATTGATCTTGACTTGAGCTTGGGGTATCTTCTTTTCATCTTGTGGCCTCATCTTTGGCTTCTTGGTTGGGCAAGACTTGGCAAGATGACCCATCTCATGGCATTTAAAGCACACGAAATGAGATAGCTTCTTTTGTTCTTGCTTCTTCATTTTCTTGCCCTTGTTCTTGTTGAAGCCAATGCCACTCTTGTCACCATAGCTTCTTTGAGTCTTTATCATGTGCTCAAAGGTGACTTTTGAGTTGTAGCACCTCTCTAACTTGTTGCTCAATTTCTTTACTTCACTTTTGAGCTCATTGTTCTCTTTCAAAGTGTTAGTCTCACAAGACGTAGAAGTAGAACAAGCATATATATGTGAAGAACATGACATATCTAATAAGTCATCACAAGAGGTGGATACATGCTTTCTTCCTACATCACATGGGTTAGTCACATTTTGCAATTGATCATTTGATCCATGTGATGAGCTCTCATTATTTTTAATTTTCTTTAAAAACATCTTAATGAGAGAAGCATGTTTTTCTAACAATTCCTCATGAGATGCAAGTACTTTCTCATGAGTCAACATTAGCTTCTCATGTGAAGATTTAAGATCATCAAGTAAGCTCTTATGTTCTTCACATGAGTTCTTTAGAAAAGAGTTTTCATTTTCTAATTTCATTGTTTTAGCTTTCTCATTTTCTAAAGACATGTTCATGCTAGCAAGTCTACTAACAAGCTCATCATATGAATCAACATGATCAATCACATTATCATTTGATACCTTTGTGTCACCTAGTGACATGAAGCAATGTGATGTAGTGGATGGGCTTGTAGTAGCATCATCAAGGCCCGAGCATGAACCAACGTTGTCACCATCAAGTGTGCTTGGGGTAGAAACATCACTTGCAACACTTGATGCATCATCACCATCCTTGTCAAGTGAACTTGTGGTAGATCGATCATCATCATTACTTGACCATGAGGTGGAGCAATCCTCCACAACCATCATGTTGTGGTCATGCTCAACATCATCATGTACAACCTCCTTGGGCTTGACATCATCGTCATCATCGGTGATAGCTCCATACTTTTCATTGAGATAGGCCCATATCTCATGAGCGGATTTGAGGTCCATGATCTTACCAAAGATGCTATCATCCAAAGATCTATACATGATGTTAGTAGCTTGGATGTCAAGATCTAGGCATTTCTCTTGTGCTTGAGTTAGATTATCTTCATCCAACACATGAGAAAAGCCTACATCTACCATCCACCACATTTGAGGGCAAATAAACTTAAAATTGCATATCATCCAATTTTTCCATCGTGCAAAGTGTGTGCCATCAAACATGTGAGGACAATCAACATCTAGTCCATATTCCGCCATCCTCTCGGGTCGGTGAAGACCACAAATGAGAGACCGGGCTCTGATACCAATTGAAGGGTCGAGATGGCGGACTAGAGGGGGGGTGAATAGTCCTTTCTAAAAATAACCGCGTCGGCAAACCGAAACAAATGCGGAATTAAAACTATCGGTCTAGCCAAGACTACACCCCTCTATCTAAGTTCACAAGCACCTCACAAAGATCCTAATTATGTAACTAAGGTGCTTTCCTTAGCAAG
Organism: Saccharum hybrid cultivar R570; assembly: GCA_038087645.1. Taxonomy (NCBI): domain Eukaryota; kingdom Viridiplantae; phylum Streptophyta; class Magnoliopsida; order Poales; family Poaceae; genus Saccharum; species Saccharum hybrid cultivar. The sequence goes on along the minus strand of JAQSUU010000012.1, from coordinate 34,660,109 downwards.
AGCTCTCCTAAACAATTCTAGAGCAAGGTCACACAAACCTATGCACTAGTACTTTAGCAAAGCCGGGGAGCTCCTACCCAAATCTAGTAAGCAAAAGCACGAAGCCACCTATGCTCACTAGCAATGCTCAATAGCAAGGCAACTAATGCCAAACTAGAGAGCACAAATTACTTAGCTACACAAACTAAGCAATATGACTAACAAGGTTACATAAACCAAATTAGCCACACAACGGGAGCTACTTCTATGCTACACAAGCAAGAAGGTAACTAGCTAACTACACAAGCAAACTAGTTACAAGAGCAACTACACAAGCACACGTGTATGAATGTAAATACAAGCTTGTGAATCGAAAGCAAACCACCGAGAAGATGTACACAATGTTGACACGGCGGTTTTTCACCGAGGTTCACTTGGTTGCCACCAAGCTAGTCCCCGTTGTGGCGATACACCCACTTGATGGATCACGAGCTAATTGACTATCAAGAGTCAAACCCTCAGCGGGTGCCGCACATCCACTCTCAAGATGGGGATCCTCCAAGCCACGAGCTTTACTAGAGTTGCTCTTCGCGATCCCCGCGGGGTGAGCACAATCCCCCTCACAAATCCTCCTCCGGAGCCACGCACAATCTCCACGCGTGCTTCAACGGAGTCGCAAGCCACCAAGCCGTCTAGGAGGTGGCAACCTCCAAGAGTAACAAGCACCACCGGCTTGCAACACGATCACCTAGTGCCACTCGATGCAATCCTCTCGATGCAACGCACTAGAATCGCTCTCTCACTCGATCCGATGAACACTATCAAGCATGAGTGAGTTAGAGGGCTTCCAAGCACTACCACATAAGCCACCAAGGCCAAAGTGTGCTCAGCTGCCGGCCAAGGCCGGCCACAAGGTCTATTTATAACCCCACGGTCAAATAGAGCCGTTACCCCACTTGTCCGTTTTTCCGCGGGAGCACCGGACGCGCCGGTCGTGACACACCGGACGCGCTCAACCGCGTCCGGTGCCCCTGCGACGTCCACGTGTTCACCGAATTCAAATTCGTCCATTAGATCCACCAACGGTCACTGTGCGCCAACGGTCAAACGACCCACCGGACGCGCTGTTGCGAACCACCGGACGCGCCGGTGCGCACAGCACCCGCGCCCGCGAAGACAAGACCGGACGCGCTCCTCGCAACCACCGGACGCCACAGTACCCGCGTCCGGTGCGAGTCCAGTAAGCTCCCTGGACCACCGGACGCGTCCGATGGTGAGGGACCGGACGCGCACCGCGTCCGAAGACTTCGTGACTCGCTGTTCGCCAGACCGGACGCGCCGGTCCCGTGGGTCACCGGACGCGCCGGTGTCAAACCCTAGCCCGCGCGCCTGACCCGACGCTGCACTGACCGGACGCGCTGGTCCACAGTGACCGCGTCCGGTGCAGCGTCCGGTGCTGCGTCCGGTGCACCGTCCTGTCACTTCCGTGACCACGTTCGCCTCCGTTTCTTTTCCGACTTTCGGCGCAATAGAAAATAGGCGTTTCACTTTTCCAAAAAGCGCCGAATCCCGCCTCGCAAGCTCGGCGGGAGGGAGAGAGGAACCCAAACCCTCTCTATCGCTCAAACTCCACCGCCTTCGCAAATGTGCCAACACCAACAAGTGATCACCACCTTGTGCACGTGTGTTAGCATTTTCACAAACATTTTCTTCGAAGGAATTAGGCACTCAACTTGCCTCGCCACTCGATCCTAACACGTATGCAAGGTTAGATCGCTCAAGTGGCACTAGATGACCGATATGCAAACAAGTTTGCCCCTCTTAATAGTACGGCCATCTATCCTAAACCCGGTCATCAACTTCTCTACACACCTATGACCGGTGAAATGGAAATGCCCTAGGTTATACCTTTGCCTTGCGCATTCCACTCCATCTCCTCCGACATTGATGCAACACATGCACCAACCATATCACAAATGATATGATCCACTTCATATCATCATATGACCTTGGTCCATCGATCTTGACCTCACTTGCTCTTCACCGTTGCGTCGGTCCATCGGCGCCAAGTCTTGCTCAAGCTTCACCGCCTCACGGTCCATCGCTCCAAAGCCTCCGACTTGCCCTTCACACTTGCAACCGGTCCATCGAGCCAAGCCTCATCTTGATCTTTGCCACCTTGGTCACATGACTCCATGTCATGTCTCATATGCAATGAGCTCCTTCATGACACAATCATCTGTGGACTAATTCCCTGTGTATCTCATATAACCACATATTAGTCCACCTAAGTTGTCACTCAATTACCAAAACCAAACAAGGACCTTTCACATTAGCATATGTGTTACTATAGTACTGCATTGTCAAATCATGGACTAATTAAGCTTAAAAAATTCATCTCGCAGACTAGTCACAATCTGTGTAATTAGTTATTTTTTAGTCTATATTTAATACTCTATGCATGTGTCTAAACATCCGATGTGATAGGGACTAAAGTTTAGGAGGGGGAAACAAATGAGGCCTTAGTGTTGACACAAAGATAGGTTACACACCACAAGTGCTAGATCGAACGGGTCGCAAACGGACCGAGGCGGCGCGATTCAGCCAATACCTACTTAGCCGATTTGGAGAATCGGCCTAGCCGACTTCCTTGGGTTGAGACCGAGAGAAGCCCTAGGGCAACAAGGAAATCACACTTACGTGATGAAGAACGACGAGGTTTTTACGAGCAAACCACGTGAGCAAGGGATCCCGTAGGGGCAAGGACGTCTGTGGGTTGCCCTAGGTCGGCTGGCAAGCCTAGGGTGCCATCCTAGGTCATCGGATCAAGAGATGAACAACAGTACGAGGTTAGAAAAAAAAAGAATTCGATTGTGTGTTGGATACCTCAATCGGTCATGTACCCCTATTATATAAGGAGTAGAGATGGTCTTATCCCTTTGAAAAACCAATGTGGTACTATTATTATATCCCTTTATAGAGTTTTTCTTAGATTGGGACAAAGCTAATCATGGTCCTCTTAAAATTGGTCTGAGCCCAATTTAAGTGTCAACAATTAGTAGACTATTTGCAAGGTTTCGTTTCAATCCCTGTTCTAATAGTTAGTTCTATTTATTTAGTCTGGGAGCCAACTAATAACTACTATTTATTACTCCCTCCGGTCCATTTTATTTGGCACAAGTTAGAATAACACGGTCTCCTAGATTACACTTTGACCATTCATTTGCTTTATATTATATTATTTATGCTTATAATCATTTGATAGTATAATCCCTTACAAATCTAATCATATAAAGTTTGTATTATAATAGTTAAAAATTATTAGCCTAATTATTGGTCAAAGTTTTTAAAGTTTGAATCTTGATATGCGTGTGCGCCAGATAAAATGGACCGAAGGTAGTAATTAACTGGATAGTTCATTTCGAGCTATCGATTATGGTATTTTGATTCACTAGAGCTAGTTCCAAACACCCTCTTAGAGCAGCTCTAGTGTACTCCTCGAATCGAACCGAGGGAAAGGAACGTTAGATTTAATTGAACCGTGCACACTAGAGGCATCAACTGCTTCCAAAATCGGATGTTGCAGACGATGCGAACCGTGCCGCATGCAGCCTATTAAAATATTGCATCAATCCACGTTAAATGGTGCACATGTGTATATGACTGACTAGCTCGGAGTTTTTTTTATCGTTTTTCTAAATCAACGATCGAATGCCACACTAGATCCTTGCGAACTTTATTTCACAGGATTGAGCTATGTCAGAACATGTCAGTGGTTCGATGCCACACTGTGGATGCCTTTACATTGTTGATGCGTAAAAAGCTATATATCTATAGAATGCTAATATGAAAATTACAAGTCAAAGTGTTAAAGATGTATCTAGTAGGGGTCTAGCTCCCAATAGCTCTATCCCTACTCCACTCTACTTGACAGACCGAGAAAAGGCACAACAAGTTGGTATAACGAGCTCCCAACAACTCTAGATTTACTCCATTTTACTCGTCGGAACGTGAAGACTCACAACCACTCAACAGAGTGGTACAAAGGTATAGTGCAGTGGCGCAAGCAGACAAATGGCCTGTGGATAGGGATCTCAGCGTATGCAATGACCCTTTAAACGCGTCTATGATGTGCTTTTTTTACATTCTATAGATCAATGCATTACGGTGTAGGGGCAGAACTTAGGGAGAGAGTCGGTACATGTCATCTCGCCGACCATGGATCTAGGGTGCATGGCCTAGGGATAGAGGCGGTGCAGCCTTGCCAGCCATGGAGAGAGGTGGCACGACCTAGAAAAAGGGGCCAACACCTCATTGTCTTAACTCCTAGGAGAGCAAATATAGTCGGGAAAAGAGCAGTAAGACTTGGACAATACCTAATTCGCATCTTAGGAGTGAGGCCCTTGCATGTCAAGAAGTGAATCAAAGGTAATAGGTTTTTATTTCCACTCCTAAGGCACGGTGCAGAATGAATAATCCGCGATAACTTTTTGAACGCTGAGTTGCGAAAAGGATATTGTTGATAGCTCTCTTGAGCTTATACCTTGTGTGTTTGGGTGGAGGACCAGTGCGCTACCATACCAAACGGCCCTTAACAAAGATTGTGAGAGTAGAGCCATAGATCAATCACGCGTTGACAGGGCTACGGAACAGTGACCACCACGTACCTACTCGGTTCCACAATCCACTGACAAGTAGACCGCGCGGATAGTGGAGCCCACTTCTCAGTGAAGGGAAGGGCGTCCAGCTTTTCAGAATTACAATCTTAGCGTGGACAAAGTGACAGCAGGAAACACTTGCGCGGACCGAGTCCAGGAGCGTACTAGTGCCAAGTATGACCTCACAGTTGAAGCTCCAACAAATGGTGTGGGTCTGTTGTGCACTTGTGCTCCGTAGACCAAGCCCACGCCATGACCAGATAGCAGCGCCGCATGGTCCATGTCGTCTGCCTTGCCTTGGCGTTGGCGCGCCATCTCCTTGCTGGACTTCCATCCCTCCTTTCTTTGATCTTTTCCTCTCCGTTCCCACCACGCTGTCCACGTCCCTTCTCCCTCTTCTCTCATCTCCTAATAAGTAGTAGTTGCAGTTGCAGCACACACCGTCTGAGAACACGCGCGCCCAGCAGCAGCACAAGAGCACACGCCCGTGCGGCGCCGCGCGCGCCTTGAGAGCGAGGAGGAAGAGAGGAACTACGCGTGGTTGGTTGCTCGGTACCGTGCCGTACTCCATGGGGAACTGCTGCGGCTCCGCCGACGCCCACGCGAAGCCGCCGAGTCGTCCTCCCACGAAAGGTTTGCCCGCCTCTGCCCGCACGCTAGCTCCGATCGAGTTCTCCGGCTCGGCCACGCCGCCGGCGCGCGGCCGCCGTGATGGTCCGGCCGACGTCTGATCGATGCTGGCGTGTGCACGTGTAGGGCCGCCGCCGAAGACGACGACATGGGCGCCGCCGCCGACGAAGCCGAGCGACGGCGGCGGCGGGGCGAAGCAAGAGACGGGAGGAGGAGACGGTCCTGATCCGTGCCCGGGGCCCGGGCGTGTTCTGGAAGCGCCGAGGCTGAGGGAGTTCACGCTAGCCGAGCTGCGGCAGGCCACGCGCGGGTTCAAGCCGGAGATGGTGCTCGGGGAGGGCGGCTTCGGCCGGGTCTACAAGGGCTGGGTCGACGAGCGCACGCTCAACCCGGCCAAGAGCAACGCCGGCGTCATCGTCGCCGTCAAGAAGCTCAACCCGGAGAGCGTCCAGGGCCTGCAGGAGTGGCAGGTCATCCATCCCATCCCATCCCATCCCATCCATCGATCGCCTCTTGATCGATTCTGCACCATTTCTTCGTCTGGATGTTCGTTCCATTCCATCGGGTGTTTGTGTGCTTCTAAAACATGGAAAATCTCCCCCCTTCTTTCGTTTTGTTTGATGAAATCGCGTCTTTTCTTTAGAATCCTGATGAAATTTGTGGTTCAGCTAATCAGTTCTACATGTCCCTTTCTTCGTGGAACACTGTACAAGTCAACTCTTGTAGTTTCTGCCGGCCCCAGCTTGCCATGAAGTTGCATTTTTCTACTCCTCTTTGGTTTAGTTTCCTCCCTAGATAAGATAGGGACTCCCATACAAAATCCATCATGCCATCCTTGGTACAATGTATCTCTGTGATCATCCATGAGTCCATGACCATTTGAGAACATGCAGTGCCAATCAGTGTGCTAATGTAGTGTGAACATGAGTCCTTTGTTTGCTTGTGGATTGTTTAGCCCTCGTATATATTATCCACGTTCGTTCCAGCTGTCCTGCCCCCTCCCCTCTGATCACTTGTGAGTTCATCGGCGTGCCAGTGGCGTCTCTGACGTGTGCATATTTGTGTTATTCCTTGTGTTGGCAAGTGCAGTCGGAGGTCAACTTCCTGGGCAGACTGTCGCATCCCAACCTGGTGAGGCTGCTGGGCTACTGCGGCGAGGACAGGGAGCTGCTCCTGGTGTACGAGTTCATGTCCAAGGGCAGCCTGGAAAACCATCTCTTCAGAAGTAAGCAGCAGTGAAGCTAACTTTGATAATTTTTCACAGCACTTTGTCAAGCCGATCAACATGGTACAGATGGAGGCCCTTCAGGTTTTGGTGGAGCATGGGACCAAGCTGGAGAAGGCCGGTAAGAACAAAGGAGCAGCAAGGCAGATGGAGGTGGCCTGAGGCGTGTGCCCTCGGGAGCAGTGGGGTCTGTTTCTGAATGATAGACCCAACTGTCAAACAGTTGTTACGGCAACAGTTGGTTTGGAGAAATCATCAGTTGGATCGGGCCCTGTGTGGCCCTAATGGGACACTACTACTGTCTGTGTATCGTAATCATCTAGGATGCTTGTTGCCTGCTGGCCATTTAGCCTTCGGCAAGAACTACGTACGCTGGATCGTTCCCATAGAATGCTTGTTGCCTGCTGGCCATGTAGCCTTCGGCAAAGACTTAAGATGTGGGATGAAATCTGGGGGTGGATTATTATGGCCTGCTGGTTTTGTTGCCTTCGGTCAGCTCCGATGGATGTATGTTCAAGAACATATCGAGCTGAGAACTCGGTCTCTAGTTGAATGTCAGGTTTAAATGTCACAAAAAGACACTGCAATTTTATGTTGGAATGTGAGAGGCCTCAATGATGGGGCAAAGAGAGCGAGTGTGCGAAATCTAATTATTTCTTCAGGTGCTACGGTGGTTTGTCTTCAAGAAACAAAAATTGAGAAATGGAATCAACAATTACTCAATGAAACTTTAGGCCCGGATCTAGTCACAAACTGTATTTTTTTGCCATCAAGTGGGGCCTCGGGAGGCATACTCATAGCCGCATCTGAGAGATTTTTTAAGTTACTCCCAATGCAGATAACTGAACATACTGTCTCTGGCAGAATCACCATGCTTGAGGAAAACATTTCCTGGTGCATAACGGGGGTGTATGGTCCACAAACTGACCCAGAGAAGATTGTCTTCATGCAAGAGATTTCAGACCTGAAACACCATATGGATGAGCGGTGGCTACTATTGGGAGACTTCAATTTAATCTATAGGGTGGAAGACAAAAACAATCAAAGAGTAAACATAAATATGCTGAACAGATTTAGAGACACCATCGATAATCTTCAGCTAGTGCCGCTTCAGTTGTTTGGGAGGCGATTTACATGGTGTAATGAACAGGAAAATCCAACGATGACAAAGATTGATCATTTTTTAGCGACGCCAGAATGGCTAGAAATCTTCCCAAGGACGGATCTACAGGCATTGGCATCTTTAGGCTCGGACCACTGCCCGCTTTTCCTCCAAGGAGATACGTCTCTTGAATTTTACCGTGGGTTTCGTTTCGAAGCACACTGGGTCAACATGCCAGGTTTTATGGACACAGTTGCAACGGCATGGGAGCAACCAGTTAACACTCAAAACGCCTTGTTACGCATGCATGTCAAACTCATGCGAACTGCAAGGGCTCTGAAGATCTGGAGACGGTCTATTTTTAGTGAATGGAAATTGAAGTCGGCAATTCTTCAAATAATCCTGCTGGAATTAGAAAAGGCACAAGAGATAAGGTTATTAATACCAGAGGAGCAAGAATTTAAGAGGTACCTCAAGGCAAAATCTGTGGGGATGGCGGCGGTACAAAAGGCAAGAGCCAAACAACATTCGAGACTCAAGTGGATTCGGGAAGGGGACGCCAATTCTAGATTATTCCACATTTACGCGAATGCACGAAGAAAGAAGTCCTTTGTCAGTGCTTTGCACGGTGACGAAGGAGTGGCGACAACTCAGCAAGACAAAATGAGAGTAGCGACGGAATTCTTTACTAAAGCGGTGGGAACAAATTCGGCAAGATCACGTAGGCTAAATTGGGTAGCATTGGGATACTCTCCTTTCAATCTAGAAGACTTGGATATGCCATTCATGGAACAAGAACTATTTGGTATAATTAAATCCCTACCGTCAGAGAAGGCCCCAGGGCCGGATGGGTTCATCGGTATTTTTTACAAGGAATGCTGGGGGGTTATCAAGGATGATCTCTTCCAAGCGGTCATGGGATTCTATAATCATAAGACATCCAAAATGCACCTGTTCAACAAAGCAAACATCGTACTGCTACCCAAAACTCAGGAACCGACTACAATGGCAGACTATAGGCCCATTAGTTTAATTAACAGTATTACCAAAATTATCACAAAATTGCTTGCAACCAGATTGGCACCGCATATGAATCAGTTAGTCTCGCAAGCACAAAATGCATTTATAAAAAAACGTTGTATTCATGACAACTTCCTATATGTGCAAAGAGTGATCCAGATGCTCCACAAGAAAAAACAGCAGGCTCTATTTATCAAATTAGACATCTCCAAAGCTTTTGACTGTGTTGGATGGCAGTATCTGTTGGAGGTGCTAACTGCACTGGGGTTCAGTACCAAGTGGCGCAATTGGATATCCTCAATCCTTGGAACATCATCTTCGAGAATCATTATCAATGGAAGAACGACTCAAAACATCAAGCATGCAAAAGGATTGAGACAGGGTGATCCTCTGTCTCCATTGCTCTTCATCATTGCAATTGATCCGCTGCAAAGAATAATTGATCAAGCGGCTAGGCAGGGTCTATTGCAACTGGTGCTGCCAACCAAGGCGAATCTACGATGCTCCCTCTACGCAGACGATGCTGCACTTTTTGCACATCCATCACCGGTAGAAATGGATAGACTGCAAAAAATTTTATTGCTATTCGGGGAGTGCTCAGGGCTGAAAGTGAACATGAACAAAACAAAGATTTTTCCAATCCGGCTGCAGCCTGAAATGGTGAACAATATCGTGCGAAATTTCCCAGGAAAAATAAGTACGTTCCCTGGGAGATACCTGGGGCTACCACTACACACTAGAAAGTTAAGAAAGATAGAGGTTCAACCGTTGGTGGATAAAATTAGTGCAAGGCTACCCGGTTGGAAAGGGAAATTTCTCTCATCAGCTGGAAGAGAAACCTTGGTGAAAACCGTCCTATCAAGTGTGCCAATATATCATTTAACTATATTCCAAGCGCAAAAATGGTTGATTAAGAAAATAGATCGCATTAGAAGAAGTTTCCTATGGAGAGGGGAAACTCCGAACAGGACCAGCGGAGGACACTCACTAATAAATTGGCCCACAACATGCTTGCCCAAGAACAAGGGTGGATTGGGGATATTGGACATGGACAGGTTTACTAGAGCTCTTAGGCTCTGGTGGATGTGGTTTCAATGGAAGCAGAAAAATAGAGCGTGGACTAATTTGGAAGTTCCTTGTGATAGAGTGGATCGGGAACTGTTCTATGCTTCTACCATTGTTACCGTTGGCGATGGCAAGATGGCCCCTTTCTGGACGTCTTGTTGGATAAATGAGAACATGGCAAAGTCAATAGCGCCGTTGCTGTATGCAAAGTCAAGAAGAAAGAAGATAACCGTCCATCAAGCACTGAAGAATGAAAAATGGATCGATCATATTTATCCGCCCGCAACGAGTGAGGAAGTAACACAATTTCTCAAGCTTTGGGAGGCAATAAGGGAAGTAGCTCGGAATGAAACAGTCGAAGACAGTATAACCTGGAGATGGACGATGGATGGAGAATACACTTCAAAGAGTGCTTATCAGATTCAGTTTACTGGAGTTTTCAGTAAGCTGAAATTGACACCAATATGGAAGGCTAAAGCGGAACAGAAATGCCGATTTTTTGCATGGACCTTGTTGCACAAGAAAATACTTACAGCAAATAATCTCTTTAAAAGAGGTTGGACTGATGACATGGAGTGCCAACTATGTTCAAGTAATCAAGAAACTCCAGTGCACCTGTGCAAAGACTGCCCTTTCACAAAAGAGGTTTGGGGTATTATAAAACAATGGTTCAATCTCTCAGCTTTGGATTCAGTTAATATTGAAGGATCTCTGCACACGTACTGGTGGAGATGCTGGCGGAAAATCGATAAAAACCAGAGAAGGCAAGTTGATGGGATCTTCATATATTTCTGGTGGAGTATTTGGAAGGAGAGAAATCGAAGAATTTTTCAACATACCTCCCTTAGCCCGCTGCAGGTCGCTGGACGTTGCAAGGATGAGATCATGCAATACCGGTTGGCTATGGCTCCTAGGGATGACGAAACGCAATTGCAGTAGTAGAAGAGCGGGTTCAGTTTTGCTAGTTTCAGTTTTTTTTTCATCTCAGATCCTCCCCGGTCGTTGATGTTATTTGTTGTTAGTTTTCTGAGTTGTTCGGATGGTTGTTTTGCTTCAGCGGTTTTCGTTTAGGTGGTTTTTCTGTTTTCAGAGTTGGAGAGGAAGAGTTGGAGTCGTGGCCCAGCTCGGGCTGCATCTTGTAAAAAACCTTTTGTAAAGTTTTTTTTTTCCTTTCTACCGTCTAATAAAATCTGCGGCAAAGCTTTTGCCGTCCTTTCAAAAAAAAAAAGAAGTAAGCAGCCTGCTTGCCACCGCCAGCATTGGCAGTTCGTTTGATTGGCATTCTACTTTTCTGCACATTCTCTGATTGGCAAAACCTGCCGGTTCATACTCAGTTTACTTCTATACGATTGACGAACTGCAATGGCACTATGGTATAAAGTATGGTTTACTTCTGGGGAGTGTTCCCGGTCACTTATCACCTGCCTAACATAGTTTGAAAAATGGACGCATGAATTTTGTCTGACCTTTGGCTTCTAGAATCGCGTTTGACTTTTGGATACAATACAATAGGCGCCCAAGTTTGACTAGTTTGAGCAAGTCGCTTGTACAAGTCATGCATGCTGTTCATGGTCAGATTAAATTACAAGGTTTGGCAATGGCGACGCCACATGGTGCCCTGTATGAGATTGAGCGTCCTGCAGTCTGACTTGCTGGGAGTCAAAAACTCAAAATTTCTGTCTGAGCAGGGGGTGGAAACTTGGAGGCGCTGTCGTGGAGCCGGAGGCTCAAGATCGCCACGGGCGCGGCGCGCGGCCTCGCCTTCCTGCACTCGTCGGAGAAGCAGGTAATCTACAGGGACTTCAAGGCGTCCAACATCCTCCTCGACTCGGTACATCTTCTGCAAAACCAAGCATGTGCATAGGTAGGTCTTCTCCTTGGCTACCATGTCCACTGACCACAGACATGTGAATGTTCTCAGGATTTCACCGCGAAGCTGTCGGACTTCGGGCTCGCCAAGAACGGGCCCTCCGCCGGCAAGTCGCACGTCATGACCCGGATCATCGGCACCTACGGCTACGCGGCGCCGGAGTACGTCGCCACCGGTATGTAGGTTATCTTGCACCTGCACGAGCACGACGACGGCAATGGCGCGCGGCGCCACCAGGCGCTCATCGCGTACGTTGACCGACATGCATGCGTATATGCAGGCCACCTGTACGTGAAGAGCGACGTGTACGGCTTCGGCGTGGTGCTGCTGGAGCTGCTGACGGGGCTGCGCGCGCACGACCTGAACCGGCCGAGCCACCAGCACAACCTGGTGGAGTGGGCTAAACCCTACCTCTCCGGCGCCGGCAAGCTCAAGAGCCTCATGGACCAGCGGATCGACGGCCAGTACCACACCAAGGCCGCGCTCCGGGCCGCCAGGCTCGCCGGCAAGTGCCTCACCGGCGATCCCAAGAGCCGCCCCGACATGGACGACGTTGTCGCCGCGCTCGAGGATATCGAGGCCCTGCAGCAGGGGGCTGGGGGACACCGGGACCTGCCGCCGCGGCCCGGAGCGCGCCGGTCGTCGCCGTACCATGATTCTTCCAGGCCCTATTGATTGATGCATGGCCTGCTGATTCAGAACACTTGCATTAATTCTTCAGCTTCATTCAGCTAATCCCCACAGAGTTTTCATTCTTTACTCGATTAATTAATCCCTCACTGTATTAGGCACAAACACGGTTCAGTGGTGTTCTCGGAATCGAACTGGATGCTACGATGATGAACGCATCGACCATAATCATATCAACACCAAATCATGCCGAACACATGTAGATTACGAGTCAGTATGAAACAATTATACCGAACAAATTTGAGGTCATGTTACAAGGGTACCTCAAATTATCTCCGGTACTGAAAAAAAACCTAGAAAGAAAGAAAAATCTCTGTGCTCCAATGTAGTCTAGGAGATTAATACGGAATAAAGACTGGTTACAGGCCGGCCGTTTTTTCAGCACACTCCACGCCCACCTCCCCCATCGCCCTCCCCACACGCACTCTCTTCTTCCACCTCTCAACTGCTTCCACCTCATGCAGCTTTCCCAACTCCAGCGGCGGGGTTCGGCTGGCGGCAACGAGTTCAGCGCCGTTGAGGTGTGTCCTCCTCCTCCTCCTCCTCCTCCCCCCACGTTCAAGCACTCCCGAGTTAGGGTTTCGGTGGGCCCCTCTCTTCTTTCCCAACTCCGACAAGCTTAGAAGAGAAGAGGTAGGGAAGGCAGGCCGGCCAGACGGTGGGGACGGTGGGAGGGCAGCTTTAGGGTCCTGACGGCGATGGAGGCGGTCAGGCCAAGTCAAAGCGGGGGCACCCATGGCCATGGCGGCGGCGGGAAAGGGGGGAGGGGAGAAGGCGTCACGGGTGTGCTCGCGGCGAGGCGGTGGGCAGCGGTGGGGCAAGGATGAGGAGGAGGACGGGGTTGAGGGGCAGGGCTGGGAGGTGGGCGGCGCGGTCGGCGGCGAGGCAGGCAGGGATGGGACGCAACGAGGAAGAAGGTGGCAGTGCGGCTGGCCGGCTGTGCGTTAGCAGTATCCGACTAATATATCTCCAACCTTTTAACTGTTGAAATCACTAGCGCAAGCAAAAAAAAACTCTGACAACAGCAGGATCCGAAAGTGTCCGATGAAGGTCATCTTGCCTAGCTCTAGCCTCTAACAAACGAAACAATAAGATGCAACAAGAAAATAACCCATTCAAGTGAACACACACTACTACTGTAAACTTAAGCAAGGCGGGCAAAATGGATTTTCCGAGGCAGGCATCACAGTCGCCTCGGCCCAAAGGTCACAGTAAATCAACTATTTACCGAGGCGGTTGAAATACCCGCCTCGGTAAATCAAATTAAAAAAACAAAAAAGAGAAATTCATGGACAAGCCCGTCGAGCCCATCCACGGGCTGCTGCTTTGCTTGTCAGCTCTGCACTGTGCTCGCCAGATCTGCATTGCCACCCGCCGGATCCGGCGGAGAAGGAAGGGAAGGAGGGCGCAGGAGAGCAAATCTGCCCCGGTTGAGGAGATCCGTGCCGCCCCGCGCCGCCGCAGCTCAGAGCCGCCCCCTGCCTGAAGATCCGTGCCGCCCCTGCATGGAACTGCCGAAGGAGGAGGAGATGAACGTCGGGTGTGCGCGAGCCCTCGCCGCCGGGGCACGCGGACACCGCCCGCCATGTCGCGCGGCCACCACGCCCGCCGTGTCGTGTGGCCCCTCGCCCGCCGTGTCGCGCGGCCCCATGCCTGCCGGGGGGCGAATCCACCGCCGCTAGAGAGCGTGCGGGCCCTTGCCGCCGGGGCGCGCGGTCACCAGCCGCCGGAGAGCGCCACCTCGAGAGAGGTGAGGTTGGAGAGAGAGGAGCCGTGAGAGAGATGGAGGCGAGTTTCCCATGAGAGGGTGAGGTGTACAATGCCGTCGGGTGAAGGAGCTGAGAGAGAGTTGGATGGGTGAGAATGAAACCCTAAGTGCGGTATATGTATACTGAGCGCGATATCAGGCTTAGATGGGCTGTCTGGGCTCCGAGCTGGGCCAGTATTTACCGAGGCGGGCCTTATAGTGTGCCCGCCTCCATACATAGATTAACCGAGGCGGCTGTTGGACTGGCTGCCCGGCCACAAATAACCGAGGCGGGCAGTCGGCCCAATCGCCTCCAAGGTCCAATTCCAAACGGCTTGCAAAAGTTTTTTTTTGTGTAGTAGTGACAACGAATCAAAGATCTTTTTTACACAGTTAACTTCACCATTCCCCAAAGGAAATTACTTAAAAATAATTCATTTTCCCTGTACAAGAGCTCTGGAACTGCTTATCCTGCAATGTTATATAATATACATTATACAATTGTATATACAGGGAATTTGTCCTATCATAGTTCATAGAGTGTGGCAGAAGGAGCCGTGAAGGAGGAGGACCCCAACTCTCTGAACAGTGAACAGGTCTTCAACTCTTAGGCGAGGAAAAACAAAAGATACCTTTACTCTAGTGAAACTGGTGGGAGTGCACGATAGATCGTATATGTACAATAATTATCACTTGTACAATATTTCAAGCTATGGAAAATATCAACTGAAATTATGCCGAGGGCGATAGGCTAACGTAGCAGCTGCAGAATTGCTTAATCACTCATCTTCTTATTTTCCTGCTATCTTTTGTTTCAATAGCACCCATCTTATGACCATATCTCCTGTTTTCAGACAGTCAAATGTATGAGGTTTGCGTGGTTCGTTTATTGGAATCTATGTGATGCCAATCCCTGCCCCTCCCATTTCTCCTTAAGACACTTGATGCCATCAACCAAGCACGGAGATCTCATCCTCTTTGCAATGTGTCACAGGGCCTGCCACGCTATGTCCAATTATACTTCAATGAGATGTCAATCCTGAGAAGGTGATGTTATAATCTTTGGCTACCCAACAATATGGTATGTCCCAATGTACTCACTAGTAGTAAATAAATCTGTCTAGTTTACATACTACATAAACATGTGCATTCTATATTCGAAAACCAAAATGTGCCGATCAATATTTTCTTTGTACCAGCTGAGCTTTCTAATTGAGCTTTTATGAGATAATCCCACAGAGGAAAAATGTTGAAAGTTCAGTTACTGCAGTTGATAAATTAGTTGGTGACCGATATTAGGTCTCTGAAAAAGTAAAAAAAGACAGACCCAGTGTCAGAGGCTCCCACACGAGTGGGGTCTGGGGAAGGGAATAACCGAAGTAAAGTCTTACCCCCGCAGAAATTCTGCAGAGAGACGGCTTCGAACCCAAGACCTGGTGACTCGGCGAGCTAGCACTCACCAACTGCACCAGGCCTGCCCTTCGCCAGAACCAGGACCAAAAATGCAAGAAAAGTAAGTGGAGCAAAAATGCAATCCTTTCATTTAGGTTTATCCAACCAGAACCAGGTACCAAACTACACAGTAAAAGAATCAGATCCTTACTGGTTCTTGAACAAGCGTGGTGGACTGGTGGTCCTGGGTTTAGTTTAAATTTAACTACTCATCAATTGCCAGCACCAGTAATATAGAGTGCTTGAATTGTGGTACCTTCTGTTTTGAAATTTGAGTCAAGTGTTGAGGTGCCTGACGAGGAAGCTGATGGTATCGATCCACTTGAGATGGATGAAGACGAGCAGTACTTAATTGATCTGGCATGATGTTCACAATCTTGTAATCTTGGCTCTCCATTTATGTTTGGCTGAAGAAGAAACAAGTGTTTTAGTAGCTGAATGGCAGTTTAAGATGCGTACATGATGCAAGTCTTTTTTTTTCCTCGAAAGGCAGCAAGAGATTTGCTGTTTTTTTGTTAGAAGAAGTAGCAAGTTTAAAAGAAAAGAAGATGCAAAACTCCAATAGAGTGTTTTGTTTGTGGAATGAGGTAGTCCATTATCACCCCACTCTTTAATTTTTTGTTTGGTTTGCGGAATGGAGTGAGCTGATGCATCACCATCTCATTTTTCATAGGCTTGTAATTAACACTAATATGAAGAATGAAGTCATTCCAATAAATTTGAGGAATGAACGCATGATGCATCATTTACTCTAATGCGAAGTATCTAAATGTTGATACATAATTAGGTTATAATGTTTACATTTTTTAGGGTCTAATAAAACTAGAAAAGCTGCAGATTTCAACGTTAGTTTTATTTTTTTTTAAAAAAATCTGCTGGTACAACTTCCCAGACCCTAGGTCTCTTTGCAATTAAGCCTAGGGATCAAAATCTCCTAATCGACATGCGTAAAATTTTGGTAAAGAAAAACCATGCCGATGGGCCCACAGATAAATTGTGAAACGTGAAAAATTCACCTGTTCTTCATGTATAATATCATCTCTATTTCTTTTTACTTTGAGGAATCATCTCTACTCCTGTAATAACTGCTGAAAAACACTGTCTACCATCCATACTTGTTAATTCCATTCCGGTGGCCACTCCAGTTTTGCTCTTGGAATGGATCACGCCGGTACCGGTCTATTTGGGTGTACCGTTCCGAATTTAATATAATTAATAATTATCAGATTTTTATTAAGAACTATAATGCATATTAACTTTTGAGCGTTGAACTACTAGTGAGCTGGAGGCCCAAACATGAAGCAGCCCAAGTAGATGACCCAATATTATATGCAACTCCTGTCTCCAGGTCTCCAAAGCACATCCACGCATCTTATCCTTTCACCCGTCACTTGACCGCAGGAGAGGAAAAGGGCATCGGGTGACCACGGCAGCGGCGGCAACTACACAACACCGATGCACATGCGCTTGATGCCCCCAACTCCATACACCCCCACCGTAGAGCTCTGGGCACCTGACTTCTTCAATCCAGAACTCGTTCATCTCGGAGGGCTCGCAGGATAAGTAGGCCATGGCCGTACTGAGACGAGTGGTACGCAGGATGCCGTCTGGAACGTTCGGAACTGGCCGGAAGGACCGGAACTGGCCGGGACAAAGGCCGGTACGGGATGCAGCATGCTTTGTGCAGTTTTGGGCTACGGAACGAGACATACCGGGCATTCCGGTTGGTATGGAATTGATAACTATGCTACCATCACCATTTGCATAAACAATCAAAATTCTAATAAAAAACATTAAGGCAGTTTGCTAACCCTCCTCTTGTGGCAGGGCAGCCAAGTATTTGGCCTTTTGCCAAACTCCACAACCATACCTCCTCGGAGGCCAAAAACAATATGTTTTTAAGAATGGAATGAGTAACGACTCTCCGTAGAAAAACACAACATTTACGATGAATTTGTTAAGGTCGTGTTTGGACGATGTCGGATTCACCCCAATCCACATGTATTGGGGTGGTTGGAGTGAAATTTAGTTCAAGTTCCACTCTAATCCACCCCAACACATGTCAATTGATGCAAATCTGACTACATCCAAACAAGGCCTAAGTGTATATCAAGACCCATTCTATAGGCCTATATAGCCTATGAGGCTCTCTTTATATATATGGTTATCTCCACTAATAGAGATCTTATCTTTTGTCTTCTGCAAAGTCAGTAGGAAATGATCCAACTCGGACATTCGTTCGTGACTTCCATCCAGACGTGGCTCCCCAAGAGCGGGCACCTAACAAAAAACAAAATCCACACTCCCTTGTGCTTCTCCGCCCGCCCCCACTCCTTTGTGCTTACCGCCCGGCCCTGAAGCAGCGCGGCCACTCTTTGTTCGCCCCCCTTCCCCACACGCTCGTCGACTGCCGCGCCGTGCCCCACCGCTCCACGTCCCACGCCCATCCCAGATACCTGTGCCACTTGCTCCCTCGCCGTCCTTCTGTCCGTCTCCCATTGCCATCGCGCACACTGCTGACCCTGCCATGGCTGCTGGGGCGCATGTGCCGTGGTGCCTCAGGTCTTCCCCGGCCAAGCCAAGGGCACCCACGAGCGTGGGCGGTGCTGGTGGTGCTTGCGCGCCGCGGCTTGCTGCGGCTCCGACCCCGATGGCCGGAATCGACCGGCACGACCTTCCCCTCCCCTATGTTCCATATGTATGTTTTAAGTGTTTCGGTGCGTTTCATATGTACATTGCAATTGTTTTATCTTGATATTGCAAAAGTAGATCAAGAGATGTTGCACATGTTGCAAGTGTTTTCATAGGCATGTTGCAACCATTTGTTCAAAATGTTTCATCTATTTCCAGACATATGTTGCAATCGTTTTTTATTTGGATGTTGCATATGTTGCAACAGTATGTTCCAAATATTTCAGTTGTTTCACTCATGTTGCAACAAGTGATTTCATGTTGCAAGTTGCAAGTGTTTCACACACATGTTGCAAAAGCATATTTCCAAATGTTTCATCTATTTTTTGTCTTATGTTGCATTCATGTTACAAGTGTTTTATGTTATTCGTCTGGGGGCGTGCCGGGAGCCGGCGGACGGGGCACATGGCGTGGCGGAGGGCTGACGGAAGGGGCACTCGGGGCCAGCAGACGGGGGAGTTGCGGTCGGGGCACGCTAGGGGCGTGCTCGTCCTCAGCTGCTCATCTTGGCTCCTGAGTGCTGCCCGCTCGAAGAGAGAGAGAGAGGAGGGGTTAGGGGCGACCGACAGGCACAGAAATGGGGGCAGAGTGCGTGTGTGGGTTGGGGCGAAGGTGGATGGGGTCGGGGCGAAGGCGGACGTGGGGGGGCTGCAATGGGCCTTTGACTGGAAGCTGGTCCACGGTTTGGTTCGCTGGGACTAGGAGGTTCGTCTAGGCACCGGACGTCCCGGCGATAGGTGCCTCCGCAGAATTTATATGGACTAAGCTCCCAAGATAATTATGGAATTTTAGGCCAGGCCGACCATATGTTTTTGCCATGGCTTCTAGCCTTCCACTATGGAATTTATTGGAAATGGAATGCATGGCTTGCAGCAAACGCACACCAAACCAAAACTACCGAGCATGCCACGCCACCCCCGCCGGTACTCTCGCGCTTGCCACCACCGACCTCAGCACCTCACCACCCCACCCCGCCCCTACCTCCACCGATGGCAGAGGCTCCCGCCACCTCTTCGTCCTATGCACTCCACTAATGACTTGCGCCATGACACCGCCGCCGTCAACCCCAAGGTCATTAATGTATTTTTTTTGCTCGAACAGGAGGGCTGGGGTCAAGAATATCATAGGACAAATATAAACTTACATTAGCATAATCTTCAAGTGCATCAACTTTAGTTGCATCTGAGTTAGTGCTGGAGGCCAGGACTCTTTTTGCAGTCTCAACAGAAGTACTTCAGTTATCTATTCACTGTTTGAAGATGAGTGTCCAACCAGATCTGATCCTTCAGCAGAAGTGGCCCTCCTGCTTCTACTACTGCATTGTGGCAAAGGTGTCAACAAGGTATGCTTAAAAAATTAAACATTATATTTTGGGATTCAGAACTTGTAGAATTTTTGCAAAATAGTTACAAAATGGCTAAGCATGATCTTAGAATGGTTTGAAACTGAATATAAGACAATTTGGATTTTTACTTGGTCTCAGTATGGCAAGTTATTCACATTTGTTGCTCCATCTTATTCAGAAAATAGAAACTGTTCTGTTGTCCAAAGCACATTGCGTGACTACTATTCATCTGCACGGTCTATTGAGATTGAGTTTATACATTTCAAGCAGAAGTGTAACTACCGTAGATAAATTCTCCATAAACTAATACCTGAAGTAGTTTGCCTCCCATCAGTATTTTCTCTGTCGCTGACATTTGAACTTCCCACACCGGTGAGGGAATTCGTCACTCTTGAGATCCTTGATGGCAGAATAGAATAAACATCCAAATTGTTTGTCTCAACAGACTTGAGCATAGGCATACAACTTAAGATATGTTTCAGGTTTGACAGTGCCTCTGTACTCAATGTAGCATCAGTAATATCCAGTTTCTGAAGGTTCTGGAGCTGAGTTAGAAAATTAAGACCCAATGGAAGAGCAACATTTGCTAGGACTAGAACTTCCAGATTTGCAGGGGTACCAATAACGATCTCCATTTGAGAGCAATTAGAGAGGTCCAATATCCTCAGTCTTGTTAAATAACTAAAAAGATTGGATTGCAAATTTATATCCTGGAAAGATGTCAGCTCTAGATGCTCTGAACTATTGGCGAGATAGTTGACTTGTTCTATAAGATGCCCACATTTAGATTGTTTAAGCACATGAAGATGTTCAAGTCTACGAAATGATATCGGTAATTTTGCAAGTGTAGTACAATATGATAGATTGAGTTCTTCTAAATGAATAAGGTCACCAAAAGATGTTGGCAGAATCCTAAGGCTGCTGCAGCCAGAAAGGTTTAGAGATGTAAGGGAGTAAAGCCTTCCAAATGATTCAGTGATTTCTTCAATACCAGAGCAAAATGAGAGATCCAGACCTTTTAAACTCTGAAGTTCAAAGAATGTCTGGGGTAATTGTTGCAGTGTAGAACATCGTGACAGATTCAAAAATCCAAGTGATGAAAGCTGACCAAAAATATCAGGAAGAGTTTGGAGTTTCAAGCCACTTAAGATCAAATCCTCCAAAGATTTGAGTCTCTCTAGTGATTGTAGTAATCCTTCATGCAATATATGAACATCAGCAAGGTTCAAGAAACGAAGGTTCTTAAGCTCCTGAAGGGATTCTGGTAAGTTTCTGACACTATGGTAGCCTGACAAATTCAGATAACATAGTTCATGGAGCTCATTAAGACTTTACAGCTGTTGAAGGTTCTGGCATCCTTTTAGGTTCAAATATTTTAGGACTCTCAAAACTGCTGATACAACTGGGCACCAATGTCAGATTCGTTCCTAAAACATCCAGGGTTTCTAGCTTCACCAGATTACCCAGTTCTGGTGGGAGTATTGTAATGGGCAATCCTGAAGCATCAAGGTACCTCAGATGTTTCAACTTGAAAATGCAATCTGGTAATTCGCAAATGGAACATCCACTGAGATCCAGTGCTTGCAAATATTTATTTTCAGCCTTTCTCATTCTAGGGTTTTCAAAATTAATGACCTTGCTTTATTAATGCAATTCTTTGGATCTATTGACAGTAGGACAGGTGTTGAGAGTTGTGCATAATGATAATCATGATTGTAGCTGCTCTGTTTTGCTTCTTAGTTGTAGCATCTGAAATCACTAGGATGTCTTTGCTGCCAACTGACCTAGCAAGTTCATAGGCCAAGTTATGCACATGGAGTAAAAGAAATGCAGATATTAGTTGTAAAGGTATGAGTGGTTTTGCATAAAACCTGAATTATCATAAAAGAAACCTACAACAGTTTCTACTACCTGATCTTCACTTTTAGTTCACATGTTTGGATCTCTAGGTCTAAAGTTTAGGTGACTAAAGTTTAATTTAGGGTATCCAAACATGCCCTTAATATAAACGGGTCTTCTAGTAATAAGACAAATAATACATGCTCCCTTCAGTTTGCATATCTACTGATGTTTTGCACAACAGGGTCTCTGAATCATAACTTGAACCACTATTTTCTAGTAGCATTGGAATATACATATGTTTAATATTTGATTTTGATTACATTTCGAATAAATATTTAAATTACCTCATTATTAAAGAAATAGTTAGCTTATCAAATGCTAACGAAGTGATGGTTTGCACGTAGATGCCCGGCACGGCTCTCACCCACCGCAGCTCCGCGGAGGCACGCCGCCTCCTCCCACGCGGCCTCGAGACACCGCCGAGCAAGGCCACCGCGGCCGTGGCCCAACAAGGCGGCGATCCATGGTCGTCGTCGGTGGGTTCCGAAGACGACTACGACGGCTTCTCGCTCTCGCTGTCCCTAGTGCTGGACACAAGAAGCAGCAGCCGCGACGAGGTCCCCGGTTGTTTTCGTTCAAGATGTAATCACTTCATGTAGCGGCTGGCCGTTTATGACATTCTTGTAACATAAACCTTCTCCAATCTTAATATAAAGATATGCACACTCGTGCGCATTTGAGGAAAAAAAGACTTATAGTTGAATGGCACATGTTCCCTCTACAATGTCCCGATCGCATTTAGTGGTCAGAAATCGTTAACACGAACATTACAGGCGACTGCGATACAAGATACCCCTTGCCCCTTTGGACTCGAGCTATAAATATCCTTAACGTGTATACAGTGGAGTATATAGTGGAGATCACATATTAGATGGAAGACATGAATACCAATTCAAACTATACTCCAACCATCGCAAAAAATTTCAAACGATGCATTTCCTTAGTGTGTTTATATATGTAGTTTGTTGAAAAAGATGCTATGGAAATCTAGTCTAGAAAAAAAATGATACGAAAATTGGTCAAATAAGTTTTCACACTATACTTTTTATGTCATAGATGTTAGTGCTCTTTTGCATAAAATTGGTCTACGTTAAAAAAATTCTAGAAATCAGTTTATTCAGGCAGAGAGTATATAAGATAAGAAGGGCTTGGTCGGTGGAATAAAGCGGAAGTCTACTACCCCCACTTCTAATCATTGCCACCGGAATTTATAGTCTAATTTCAGTCACTACCACCGGATTAATAACGAGACAAAAAAAGTGCAAAGCAAAAACTTTTATCACAATTTTTTGAGTTTGAACAAAATTTATTTCCTTCAAGTTTTCATACCATGTATTTTACAATGTGCACATAATTAAGTACAACGAGAAAAAGGAAGGAAAACAAATGCGTGCGAGTTATCTGTATCCGTACCTACACTATCACTGCCCGTAAAAGAAGTTGAGAACTACGGCATCCTTATTCTTGGAGCTCTGGCACGTGTACGTAGCTCCAAAACTTTTGACAAAAAAGAAGTGTACTACTTCCTCTATCTAGAAAAGAATACAATTATATGATTCGTGCCAGTCAAAGTGACTCAGATTTGACCGAGTTTTTAGTAAATAATATTAGCATTTATGTCTCTAAACAAAATTTATTATAAAAATATATTCTATAACTAATTTAACGGCACTTATTTTATATCATAAATGATAGTAGTTTTTCATATAAATTTATTTATGGTTGACTTGTCGAAAAACGAAGCATGTGCTACCTATAGCCTTGACACCGCCATGACGTGCGCCACCGGTTGCTCCTCGCGGCGACCGCCGACCGTCGTCGAGGAGGTCGTCGTCTTCCCCTTCGGCTTCTGCGCCGGCACGGTGGGCGCCAGCTTCCGTGCAGCCTCCCGGAGCTTGACCTTCTCAACCTTTCCGAGCGCGTTCCTAGGTAGCGCTCCGACGACCTCCACCTTCTTGGGAACCATGAAGCCCGCCATGCGCTTGCGGCAGAACGCGAGCACGTCGTCCTCACTGAGCTCGGCAGCGTTGTTCCTGGGCACGACAAAAGCAAACGGCGTCTCGCCCCAGCGGGGGTGCGGCATGGCCACCACCGCTGCGTCGGCCACGGCCGGGTGGCGGAACAGCACCTCCTCCACCTCCTTGCTGCAGATGTTCTCCCCGCCGCTGATGATCACGTCCTTGGACCGGTCCTTGATCTCGATGTATCCGTCCTGGTGCACGACGCCGACGTCGCCGGTGAGGAACCAGCCGCCCCTGAAGGCGCTGTCGTTCGCCTCCGGGTTGTTGAGGTAGCCCTTCATGACGCTGCTGCCCCGGAGGACGATCTCCCCCACGGTCTTGCCGTCGCGCGGCACGCTGACCATGGTGTCGGCGTTCTTGACGTCGGCGTCGGCGAGGGACAGGACGCTGACCCCCTGGCGCGCCTTGAGGCGCGCGCGCTCCGGGAGCGGGAGGCGGTCCCACTGGTCCTGCCACTCGCACGCGAGCGCGGGCCCCGTCGCCTCCGTGAGGCCGTAGGCGTGCGTGACCTTGAAGCCGATCCGCTCGACGCGCTCGAGCAGCGCGGCCGGCGGCGGCGCGCCGCCGGTGAGGACGTGGACGGGGGTTTCGAGCTGCCTGGTGGCGCCGTCGCCCTCGAGGAGGATGCTGAAGACGATGGGCGCACAGCACATGTGGGTGACGCGGTGGCGCGGTAGATGTCGGCGGGGTGCGCGTCGCGGATGCAGACGTTGACGCCGCCGCGCGCCGCCATGCCCCAGGTGAAGGTCCAGCCGTTGCAGTGGAACATGGGGAGCGTCCAGAGGTAGACGGGATCGGTGGCCACCCCCCACTGCAGCAGCAGGCTGGTGGTGCTCAGGTACGCCCCGCGGTGGCTGTAGACGACGCCCTTGGGCTCGGACGTGGTGCCGGAGGTGTAGTTGAGCGTGACGGCGTCCCACTCGTCTTCGAGCGGCGGGAGCTCCGAGTCGGGGTCGCCGTGCGCGACCAGCGCCTCGTACTCGAGCTCCCCGAGGCGGGCCCCCGTGGGCGAGTCAATGTCGTCGATGACGACGAGCGGGACGACGTGCGTGCCGTCGGCGGCGAGGAGGCGGAGCGCGTCGCTGGCGAGGCGCACGTAGTCGTAGTCGACGAAGAAGAGCTTTGCACCGGAGTGGCGCAGGATGGTGGCGACGGCGCCGGCGTCGAGGCGCGTGTTGATGGTGTTGAGCACGGCGCCGGCCATGGGCACGGCGAAGTGCATCTCGTACATGGCCGGCACGTTGGGCGCGAGCACGGAGACGACGTCGCCCCTGCGGACGCCGAGGGACAGGAGCGCGGACGCGAGGCGGCGGCAGCGCTGGTACGTCTGGCGCCAGGTGAAGCGGACGCGCCCGTAGATGACGGACGCGCGGTCGCCGTAGACGGCATTGGCGCGCGGCAGGAACCCCACGGGGCTCAGCGGCACGTAGTTGGCCGGGCGCTTGGGGAGCTGGTCCATGGCTAGCTTGTCGCTCGCTCGCTGCTCAGCGTGCAGCCGTGCAAGGAGGAGGACGAGGGGAGATGGAGGATGTGTGTGGTGACTGCTGACTTGCTGAGGCGAGGTGAGAGCAAAGGTGGCGAGGGGAGTGAGCTGCTGGCACGGCCGTGGCGGATGCCGGATGGGTGGTTTATATAGGCCGGCCCGCGGGCAGTGCGAGGCGCGTTGGAAGGGGGGCCCAGCTCTGCTGCCCCTACGGCAGCTGAGAGACCTGCAGTGGGGTGTAGCACACGGTTGTCTGTGTGGGAGAAAACGGAGATTTCCGGGGGCGGGGATTGGATTGGCTTCCCCTGCAAAGGGCAGAGGAGACGGCAAATCGACGTGCCCTGGCCTGTCAAGAGCTTGTGGCCAGCGCGCGCCCATCGATCTTCGGCCGTTGAATTAGAGCCACGCGATTGGTTTCGTGTGCGGCCGGTACCATGCTACATAGATAGTGCTGGTACACTGGATGCTAAGCTCTGCTTTCTATGGATTGCATGGAAGCTTATATGTTATTTGTTTGTTTTTTTTTGGTTGCGAAGAGCTATTTTTTTTTGGCAACGAAGCCTAGGGGGGCGGACAACAAAAGTCGATGGACTATACAGGAAGGAAAGAGTTAACCATTTTCAAGCTAATTAATAAATAATTCATGGCCTCATGGCCATGCTGGGTTTCAAAGAATCTCCGCCCATGGTCTCCTCTCTCGGATCTCCTCGTTCTCCAATCATCGGTCCTCCAACCCCTGAAGCTTCCTCCCCTCTAGAGGCGTAGGTGGAAGGCGATAGGATCCCGGATGAACTCCATAGAAGATGTACATCACGGCTTTCGTCTGTCATCTTGACTCAGTGCTTTACAGTCGCTCCTGGAATGGAGTTCTTTGGAGTTCGGCCTGTTGGTGGTGCATTGTTTGGCGATCATCGACATATCTCTGTCATAGGAGTTGTAGTTTAGTTGCTTCCCCTTTTGGCCATTGGTGCCGGTTGTTCTCGTGTGGCGTGTTTGTTGTTCTCTTTCTTGCCTTCTTGCTTTGTAACTCTGGGTTTTGACCCAACGTTGTAACTATCATCACCGGCTTTTGCCAGAATCTGTGGTAATGAAATTCAGGTGGGGATAGTTCATCCACCCCGGTGACCTTTCAAAAAAAAAAGAATCTCTGCCCTTGCCTTACGTAGTTGGCCGGGCGCTTGGGGAGCTGGTCCATCTCGCTGCTCAGCGTGCTGCCGTGCAAGGAAGAGGAGGGGTGATGGAGGATGTGTGTGGTGACCGCTGAGGCGAGGTGAGAGGTGGTGAGGCGAGTGAGTTGCTGGCACGACCGTGGCCGATCAGTGGTTTATATAGGCGGCCCAGCAGTGCGAGGCGCGTTGGAAGGAGGGCTGGCCCAGCGCTCCTGCCTCCTAGGAGTACAGCTGAAAGACCTGCTGCAGTGGCTTGTCTGTCTGGGAGAAAACGGAGATTTCCGGGGGCGTGGGGAGGCCCATTACAAGGAAAATGAAGTGAAAAAACGCGGCATTTTGACTGTTATAAAACATGTTGCCAGCGGTTATGATATTTTTCTCTTCATCTCACATGATCAACACAGTAGATGAAAGTAAAGAATAAATAGATATAAAATAGGTAGACTATTCTTTATTCCTCTGAATATTGGTGATTACAACATAGAACTTCCATGTATATATAGTCCTGCCAAGGTCTAAGAGTTTGGTAAAAAACCACATACAAACGGACTAGGATTAGGATTCCTCCTTCTCTTTTCCTTATAGGATAGAGTCTATATGTTTTACAACACTCCCCCTTGGGCGATTACCACGATATGCACATGCCTCATTAAAAACTTCATCTGAAAACCCAGTGGAAAAAACGGTTCTTGGAGAAAAGAGTACATCACATTCGTTAATTGCATTTCACATATTGTCTCATTAAAAACCTTGTGCGAGAAACCTTCAAGTAAAAACTCACATAGAGAAAAGAGTACAACTTTTAACTTTCTTAGTCATGTATTGTTCAAGATATTCTATTCTTCGTGAATAGATATTGATCTTCATGATCTATGCATAAACTTCAATATTTTAGCAAATATGACATACTTGATCTTTATAATTCTAGTGGTTTTAATTACCTTCAAGGTAGATTCAATCAAATTGCTCCCCCTCATAAAGCCATCCTTTGAACATCATTGTTCAAACCACACTTTTTATAAGTGTGTGCTTAATAATGGTATGCACCACCATAATGCTATATCTTTCAAAATGGTGGCTCACAATTCTTCTATGAATTATAAAATGAGTAAACAAGAGCAATATGCTTCATACATAAATGACTACTTATTAGTTGTGCAAAACAAATAAAATTTATCCTTCAGAATAATAAATCCTTTCAGAGGATAATGGGGATAAATAAGTTACAATATTTAATATCTTCTAGATAGTGCATCAAACTCATACTAGAGTTTGAATACTTATAATTCTTCTTTAGTGGATTTTTAAATTATATGTTCCATAAATCTTCGAGATTTTGATTGTACCGCTAAATAATAAATCTAGTCTCGCATTTGGCATTTAGAGGATAATTCAATTCTCAAAATCAC
This sequence comes from Saccharum hybrid cultivar R570, assembly GCA_038087645.1. Lineage (NCBI taxonomy): Eukaryota > Viridiplantae > Streptophyta > Magnoliopsida > Poales > Poaceae > Saccharum > Saccharum hybrid cultivar. The sequence goes on along the minus strand of JAQSUU010000012.1, from coordinate 34,632,651 downwards.
CATTTTTCTTATACCTTCTATGGTATTTAGAGGATATCACCAAATATGCACTTTCTGAGTGTTCTTATGATACCTTTACGGTGTTTAGGATTCCTCATTTTCTTTCTCTCGGGTCTATATTCACTTCAGGGATTAATGGTGTTAATTCAAGAATCGATTGGTAAATCCTTCATGGATTTAATTCCTTCAAGGATGTTCTCATTTTTAGTGAATAACATCTCTCTTATGAGATATATTCTCTACTTCATGAGAGATTATTATATGATATACACAATGAGATAGTGTTATTCACTATAATGTCATTCGATGACTATTCCTTCTAGAACATGCTCTTTTTGAGACTTTAATAGTCATTTAGAAATATATTATACCTTAGATATCTTAATACTTCGTATGAGATTTCATTTCCACATGTTGCGATTTATATTCTTCCGGAACTATATTGATTTTAATAATTCACTTATTAATTGCATATTTCCTATTCATTGATTTCATTTGCCAGAGATATAGCATAACATTTAATTTTTCTTAGTAGGAGATTCAACCTCAATTGCTTTCTTTATTGGACCGATATAATCGCTGCAAGCGACTTTGCCATGGACTTTGTTTTTTGGATCCGGGTTCTCATAACAGAAACATTTGCAATTATAGAGGTAGTGTAGTCGATAACTATTATTTTCTCCCAATATTCTCATAATATAATATTATTTCGTCTCTTTGTTATTTCCGAAACAAGAGATGATTTGTTGTTTTGCATACCCAACACTAATGATGTGTGCGCATAGTGTATTGGATTTCATCTTCATGATGATTGTTGGTATTTATTAATTGTCACTTGTTTTTAGTAGCCACCTATTATATGCCTACATCTCTTAGCATTACTTGTACTAGGTTGTTATCCCTAATGATGGTGCCAGAGATGTTTGTCGGTACCACTTAGTATTACTACTAAGCAGCTCTTTATTATTTCATTGACTAGTAAGAATAAAGATATGGATGAAAGGGAATCTATAAGCGCACATATAATAATACCATTGTAGCACTTCACCCGAGAGTATTCCTGGTATCACTATTTATATTTTACCACAGGGAAGGTCTAGCATGGACATGTATTGATAACTTATACTATTGATGGAGAAGTAAACCACAACCAATGTTCTACTCATAACAGGGGTAAGTCATAGGATAAGAGATATGTATGATAAGTATTGATCAAGTATGATAAATCACTCAGAGTACTCCATTCTATGGTAATAGCATGGTTAGGTAGAATATTAGAGGAATAATTCCTAAGTCATTCTTAATTACAAGTCAAGGTATACATTGATTAGTGCAATTACACCTAGTAATCAATGCTAAGATCATCTTCATATCTACACATAAGGAATGCTACTAAGGGAGATTAAGAATAGAGCTTGCTTTTTCTTCGTAACTTTATCCTACATGCTACCTACATCGGGGAGTGGGCTTCAAAGGACTCAATGGGAGTGTCACATCCGTGATCTACCACATGAACCGAAATATAGGGTGTATCCGCAGGTAAACAACGTATAAGCACCACGCTTACAGAATGTTGACCACCCACCCATGGATCCTTAGGGTGAGCACTATACGAACATATGCATGAATATGGTGGTAATCCAACTATCCAAGTATATAATCAAAGTAGGCGATGAACATTGTAATAAAGAACATGAATAAGATGAATACTAAGATTGTCATAACAATTGTAGCAAGCATATAAAAGTAATGGAGATACAAAAGAGAGGGGGTACAAAGATTATACCAAACCACGCTCTTGACAAGATCGAGAATCCAAGCGAAGCCTGCTTGCCTCCCTTTAGACCTAGCCTAACTAGTTATGCCCTAGAATATGGTGGAGCTCTGAGGATGATTAGGGTTTCTATCTTCTCAAATGACTTGACGCCTCAGGGGGCAGAGCCTGGTATATATAGCCCGGAGCGTCTAACGTAAGCCCTTGGATCAAACTAACTTAAGGAATAGCGGAGATGCAACCTAGGAGGCGGTGGGAAACCGATGTAGCAACGGGGAGGCTGACAGGTGGGCCGGGGGGTCGGGTGGCCTGCAGGTGGGGCTGGGCGGCCCCACATGGCAGTGCCTCATGCCTCGTCTTGGTGGAGAGTCTCCTGGAGTCTTCTAGAGTCTTCCCGCATAGTTCCCGCGGTGGAATTCCGTGATTTCCTATGACATGTAGGTCCCCCTTGACGGTTTTCTGGATATGCCCTATAGAAATCACAGATTCACTAAAACTCATGGAATTTGTTAATTTAGACCCTAAACCTTTGTTGGTGATCTCAATTGTGCCCTTATACATGTTTCTTTGACGGTTTATAATGGTTGTTAACTAACGTCAACAATGATCCTCTTCATGAGGTACTTAACCTTCTTCATGAAGTGTTCTGTTCATGAGAATGGGGAAGTTTGTATTTATTTTCATTTAAAATTACATACTAAACTAAAATCCATAGGTGTCCCCATAGATTTTAGTTTGATAGTATACAATATTTAGTTTACTATTAGTAAACACAACTTCTGGTTTATAACTTCAGGTTATTCCTCTCATTTTTCAAAATATCTGGCATATGCTCTTCTTCATACTTCACAAGAGCATTAGTCAAACTATTATTTGATTTAGTACATGATACTATCCTCGCTTTAGGCTTCAAGGAATGTTTTTCTCTTAAGATCATTTTTCTTCTGTGAAAATAATATTTGGCATTCAAAATAGGCTTTTTCACTCCCCCTAATGCCAATATTAGATCTTTTAGCATACTACAAAAGATATCCCCTATCATGGGCTTAAAATAATTCAAATTCATGTATCTCCAACTACAAGTGGTGGCCCATTCATGTATGCTATGATGGAGTTTTATGGGAAATATTCATGCACATATTTATTCATGGGGGTTATCATTCATTAAATGCAGCAAGCTAAAATACATAAAGTGCACTTAAGAATGTTCAGTATTCCTATAAACTCAGGGATGTTCTTCCCCTGATTTGCACATATCATGGTTTAGAAGACTATTTTATTGTCTAGCTTCTTTATTGTTTAGCAAAAAAATCAATCCAATTACTCATACATAAAAAAATAGACCATATACTTCAAAAGTATAGAATACGCAACATTCAAACTCACATACAGTTTCTTCTAGACTTTCTAATTGCCATTAATGTAAAATTCCCTAAATATCTTTTCTTTATAAATCTCAAATCATCATTAAGTGTTTTATCTATTAACTCAATTTCTACTATAATTCAGCACATTCAAATGGGTCACTTCTCCATTTAGCCAATTTCAAATTGGCCCTTTTAGATTAACCAACTCCCCCTGATCTTAGGCTACTCGGCCCTAGACCAATGTATTGCTTATGCATGTGATGCATTGAAAGCAAGATATTCCTTAGTTCAACGAGAACTATATAGACATAGCATACTAGCTAGCTAATGTAATTATGAGGGAAGTACAAAGGTAGCTACTAGCTACATTTGTATCTGCTATACTAATATTCATGCAGGAGTGGAGATTGTTGGAGCTCGACGAGAGCACAACATAGTGATACATATTCATGTGTAATTAACATGGAATGTTGGTATTCAATCCAACGTAACAGATAACAACAAAATACAAAGCTATAAGCTTGCTTGCAATTAGTGTAATGTAGAGAAAGTAAACTCGGCTAGAAGGAATGCGACTAGGACTTCAAGTCCTGATACATACACTTAAAGATAGATTTAGGAAAGCTATGCCTATTAAATATATATTACCCAAATTTTTTTATGCCTTTATCCAAAATTCCTCCCCCTTTTCATGCCATAGTTACTTCAAGTAGTAATATGCTACATGCATCATCTTGGAATAATCATTTCTAATGTTCCATAGAATTCAAACATACTTGTGGTCATTGGTTCTAGCATGAAATTCACATATCAAGTGTACTATTCAATGTACAACAACATATTTAGGATAAGACTTAAACTTCTAGTTTCTAGGCTGAAGTATTAAAATTTTAGTTTATGGATTATACTATTTCTTGACTAAATCGATCCTTCTAAGATCAGTTAATATGCTAGTGTAGTCCAATTGTTCATGTGCTTCTAAAAATTCAGTTTCCTTTCTACCTGTATGGTAGTAGTGCACAAAGAACTATAACCTTGATAGTTAATTGAGGCTTCTTTGTGGACAAAATTAATGCAAAATTTATTTAGATAGGCAATAGGCAATTGTTTATATGTAAAACATATAAATCTAATTCATTCCATGCAAGATTAACATATATTACTATAAGTAAAAATTGCAACTAAGAACTTCATATTAGTCTTCAAGCTAATAAAGTAACCATTAACTCTTCTATGAGTTTACATAATCCACTTAATTCAATAGAAATTAAAACTTAAAGCACCACCACCACTAATATCAATACTTCAGGATATAAATTTCAAAAGCAACAAATCTATAAGCACATGATTAAAGTTCTTCTTCAAGAAAAACTTTAAATGTTCTAATTTCTATCCATTCTTACATGTCTTAGCTTCAATGCTTGACATTTAGCAGCTTAATGCTTGCTCGATCCTTCTAAGAGTATAATATATGCAAGTCATGTATCCTGATTTATAGAGCTATCTAAAAATTCTGACTCAATTTCTATTCGATATTGAGTAATTCTGGATGATATTGGATACTTCTAGTACTTCAATGCTCTTGATCTTCTATTTCAAGAAACATTTCTTCTGGAATTAGATAAATTCATCTTTATCATCTCGTCTTCTATGACTTTTAACACAAAGCTTCAAGCTAATTGTATTTATTTATAGAGTAGTATTTATATCCCATATGGTCATATAAGCTTGAAAATTTAATTTCTAATTTTTCTAACATTATGCAATCATCATGATATAGGATATCTTCTAGAATTTCTCATGCAGTGAGTCCCATAAGACCTTTAGGATTTAGCTTGGTCACATACTCATTCTTTGAGAGTAATACCAGGAATTACTATGTTTAAAATCTACTCCACTTTAGTGATAGTAGAATATCCTACTAGGATTTAACAATGATCATACTATATAATTCTGCCATTCAGGGCAAGTCCAGGATATTCCTTCTTCATGAAGGTATGCATATATCTTTTTACACCTTCTTCATGAAGAATAGATATTCCTTCTAGGATAGAGTCCGTATGTTTTATAATATTGACCACATGTTCCTTGTCTCATGTGCACGATTTTTCACACTCCACCTGGAGTGATCCTACCCGCTTGATGTTTTTGCTCTCGCTCGCTCGGTGGGCCGGGGAGGCGACCTGTCCCTCATTGCTGTTGCTAGTGTAGTTTTGGGATTGGGTTGGGTTCCTGGCAAAGAGTAGAGCCCACACAGGATATGGCAGCAGATGTGCGATGATGGCCCATCAAGAGCTTGTGGCGAGTGCAAAACCCATCGACCATCGGCCGTTGAATTAGAGCCACGGGATTGGTTTCATGCGTGCTATCAGGATTGACAGATAGTGCAGGTACACTGGGATGACAATCTTTGGTTGCTTTCGAATGGATTGCATGGTTCTAAGGACTTGTTTGATGCAAGAGCTAATTTCTAGCTATCTAAAATTAGCTCTAGAGCATTGAAATAAGAAAACCGATATGTGGACTAGTTTTTGATAAGTTTTCAGCTAGTTGTTAGCCAATTAACTAGCAACCATAGCTAATTTGAACTAATTTTTATCGTAACTAGCCATATGTATCCAAAACCGATGATGAAGAAAGCGCCTACAAGACTTCACGCTTGCCCTTGTCTCTACGTCAGTCGACAACATGGTAGGGATTGACTCAAATGGATGCATCTCTCACTGAAAGGTCATCTCGCCTTAGCCGTAACAAACAAAATTATTAGAGGCCAAATAACTTTGAGGCTAAAAAACTAAAGGCATGTTTAGATTCTCAGGTCTAAGGTTTTGTTGGCCAAAGTTTATAATCAAAGTTGTATAAAACATATGGGAAATATAGGCATGCCATTGTCAACGTTGTATATTGAAACATACAACATATTACGTTGGATCTCTGCCGGATCAACAAACCCAGGAGGTTATTGGCAATAAACAACTTCATTAAGAGTGCCATGCATGAATGCATTTTTGACATCTAGTTGATGAATAGGCCAATCACTGGAGATGGCAAATGACAATACTGTGCGAATGGTAGTGGGCTTAACCACAGAACTGAATGTCTCATCTTAATCAAGACCATGCTGTTGAGAAAATCCTCGCACAACCAAACGAGCCTTGTAATGAGCCAAAGAGCCATCAGCATTGTGCTTGTGACGGTAGAGCCATTTTCCTAAAACAATATTAGCATGTGGCGGCAGTGGCACAAGGTCCCATGTTTGATTAGTAATGAGGGCACCATATTCCTCCTCCATAGCACGCTTCCAAATTGGATCAGAAAGAGCACCACGATATGTTTTTAGAAGCAAGCTGATATTGGTGGAAGCCACATACAAATTGCATTATGCCTTCCCATCATGTTGCCGCGGTTGGCTGATGCTAGACTTGCCCCTAGTTTGCATGACATGCTGGTTGATGGTTGGAGGGACAGATACAATAGGCACATTGGATGAGCGCATAACAGCTAGGACGATAGCTGTGGTGGAGCCGGAGGATGGAGGTGATGGTGCTAGAGGAGCAGCGACAGCAGGCGCTGGTGGAGCAACAACAACTGGTGGTACCTCAAAGACCGGTGGTACCTTAGAGACCGGTGGTGCTGTGATGGCCGGCAATGTCGCAGGTGGTTGCTGCCAGCGAGTGTATACCTATGCAACCAGAATCCCCGAACTGATGTCCCAGACCAGCTACAGGGGTGCTTGGGGCTAACTCTTGGCCCGTACTGGGTGCCACTGAAGGACCAGCGGAACCAGAGACCACTGCAGGGAGGGCGCTAGGTAGCACTTGATCAACATCTGTATCATCCAAAAAATCATAGACACTCAAAGGTGCCGGTGAGTTGCGTGAGAAAGAAAATTGGTGCTCGTCAAAGAGCATATGACGAGAGATAATGACTCAATTTGTGGAGAGGTCAAGGCAACTATAGCCTTTGTGGTTATCGGGAAAGCCAAGAAGGGCACACTTCGTAGAGTGTGGTGTGAGTTTATGGGGCATGGTGTGGAGAGGTCAGGATAACAACGACATCCGAAAACTTAGAGATGATCATATGTGGGTGGTGTACTGAAAAGAGGTTGGTGGGAGGTGCGATTTTGAAGGGTTTTGGTGGGGTAAAGATTAAAAAGATGAGTTGCAACGCGAAGGGATTCGGCCCAATATGCAGACAGCATAGACGCTTGGAATAACAAGGTGCGCATGATATTATTGATGGAGCGAATGGCACGCTCATCCTTGCCATTTTGTTGGGATGTATGAGGGCAAGAAATGCGAAGGTGAATACCTTGTTGAAGGAAAAAGGAGCGGGCTGCATTGTTGTCGAATTCACGACCATTGTCACTGCTGACATTTCTTAGCATCACTCTTTACTAAGTTGTCATCCTTAGCATGATGCTAGAAATGCATGGTTGGTAATTATTAGTGACACTTGTAAACTCAAAGAAAATATTAAAGAAACGTATCCGCAAGTGCACAGATAATATACCATTATAGCATTTCACCCGGGAGTATACCGAGTATCGTTATTTATATTTTATCCACAGGGAGGAGCTATGGGATTGTTGGCATAGAGATATTGACAAATATATATACTTATTATAAAACCACTCTCATGCTATGGCAGGGTTAAGTCAAATGATAAGTGTGAAGCATTGATAATAATTCCAGAGATAGAAATAGAGACTCATAAATGCAGTATGGCTAAGCAGGAGATTCGGTAAGAGCAAAAGATTCCTAAGTCATTCCTTATTTACTAAGTCTTTTGTATACCCAAGTATATACACTCTCATCTATAGCATAATTAACTTTGGATCTATGCATAAGGAATATTACTAAGGAAGATCAAGAACAGAGCTTATCTCCCTTCGCAACCGCGTTCTACTTGCTCTATAAACGGGTAGTGGACTACACAGGACTCAACGGGAGTGTCACATCCGTGATCTACCACATGACCTAGAGTACAGAATGCATACGCAGGTAAACAATATCTAAGCATCATGCTTACATAATGTCGACCACTTAACCCACGCGCATCTTGGGCTAAGCGCTTTGCGAACATATGCATAAACTCATCATCAATCATAACTATATCAAGAATATAACTAGAGCAAACTTGGAACATAATAGATAGCAATATAATATTGAAGTAGCACAAAGTCATAAATAAAGAGATACAATGGCTATACCAGTCTCCAGACGGCGAATCCGAAATCCTAAGCAATAGCCCACACTCTCCTTGAATCTTGCTAGCTAGCCTATACTAGAACTTGAAGAATTGGAGCTCTATTCTCTGCTCTCTAGAAACCCTAATTTCTAATATGATCTTGACTTATGGTAGCATGCTATGGAGGGGGGAAGAGGCTAGTATATATAGGTCGAAGCATCAATCTTGGGTCCTCAGATCAAACTGACTTGAATAAACGGCGTAGATGCTATCTAAGAGGTGGTGGAGGAACCGACGTTGAAGCAGAGACTAACAGGTGGGACCACAGGGCCGGCCGGCCTGCAGTTGCGGTCGCCTGGCCCCACCTGTCATCGCCTCGGAGTCTGCCTCAGGGGGATGCCTTCTTGTGGCATCTAGAACCTTCTGGAGTAGTTTTCGCCGTGGATAAGCACAATTTTATTTGACGTTTTGATCCCTTTGCCAGTTTTCTGGAATAACCCTTCTAAAAACATAGATTCACCAAAACTCGTGGAAATTGTCAGTTTAAACCCCCTAAGTCTATGTTGGTGATCCTTTTTATACATTTATTCAAGTTTTGTTGATGGTTTATGATGGATGTAACTACCATCAACAAACTTCCCCAAGCTTAACCTCTGCTCGTCCTTGAGTAAAGCTAAACTTAGCAAACGAATTAGGAGTTGCTGCAATGTTTTCTCTCCTCAAAAGTACATATACGTTCAACAAAGAATTCTCCTCCAAATTAAAATCTATCGATCTGACTTTCAAACTTACCCATATTACCTTCAACCATGGGGCTTTTGAGCTATAACATCTTGGGTTTTCGAGTAACCAAAAATACGAACCTTTTAAAATTTTTTCCTGCAAATGTGTGAAGCATGTAGATGTAGGTCAAACGTAAGACAAACATACAAACAAATCATTGCATTCACATAGAGTTGTTTGTAGGAGTGTGTCGGTGCTCTTGAGTTTGTTCGGTGTTTGAGTGTTGTCTGTGTTGGAGTACACATATCCGTAGCAAATCTTCTCATGAATTCTTTTCGAATTCCCCTCCAATCTCATCAGAAAGTCCCTTCTCAAATTCCCTAAGTCACAATGTTGAATGGAGAATCCTTCACCCCTTTCTTCTTTTCTTGCAGGCCCATTCCCCTTCTCCTCCTTGTAACACCCTAAAATTTTGGGATATTTAAAAATAGGAAAATATGATTTTTATACAATTTTGTGGGCATACAAACTTAGAATAATAATAATGTTTATTAACTTAAAATCAAATATAAGGGTTGGAAACATGTTTGTGCACTCATGCTGTTGCATTTGAATTTTTGTATTGAGTGGTTCGATTCAAATTCAAAAGAGGATTCAAAATAATTTGAAAATGCTTTGAAACATTTGAAAAGGAAAAAGAAAAGGAATTCTTTTCTCTTCTTAGCTTTCAGCCCAGATCAGTCGGCAGCCCACTCTCGCCGCGGCCCGCTTGCCTCCCGCGCGCGTGGCCGTCTCCCGCTTCCCCCGTTCCCCCACTTGGGTCGAGCCCAGCAAGCGCTAGTGGCCCAGTTTCCTTGAGCGCGCCGCGTTTCCTTCTCTACGTGTCACTGACGCCACGGGCCTGCATGTCGGACGATGCCTTCTTCTCCACGCCGCGTCCGATTTCTTTCCATCGCTCCACCGATCGAATCCTTTCCCCCCAATCCTTTCCTTCCTTAATTGGAGCGTCTCCGGGCTATATAAGTCGAGCCCGCACACCTTTTCGCCTCCATCCAACCCCTTCGCGGTGTCAACGGAGCTCCCGAGATGCCACAGCGAGCTTGGAGCTCTACCACGCCACCACCGTCTGCCATCCCGAGCTCCACGCCGTTTCCGGGCCGACTCCGTCTTCTTTTCCTACCTTGGTGAGCTCGCCATGTTCTCTACTCCATCCCGGTGCTTTTCTTTCGTGAGGTAACGCTTTGAATCGAGCTATCATGTTCTCCGGTGATGGCGCCGCCGTGGGACTCGCCGTCGTGACCGTATTCCGGCCGGAGCACCGCCGTCGACTGATCCGATTCGATCCGATCCATCTATTTCGTATCCAACGGCTGAGATTAGCCGATACCGGTTCGGCCGGAGGTTTTGCTAAAGAGTCCCTGCACTTTTCTATTATAGAAACCGCAGCCCACAACGTAAAATCCGAAGTTGTTTTATCCTTTTGAAAGCGTATTTGATCTCGGTATTTCCAGAATACGTTTTCACTTATTTACAGTTTTGCCACTGAATTTGTTTTAGTCATAACTTCTCCGTTTTAACTCCGATTTGACCCGTTCAAATTGCGTTAGGTTCGTATTTGCAAGCTCTACATGTTAGTAGTACTGTACAGTAGGTTTGTGACATTTTATTTTCGAGTTTGAATTAAAGTAATTATTTTTCTATAAGAAATCTTCGTAAATTCATAACTTCGTCGTTTTAGCTCCGTTTTTCATGATCATCGCGTCTGTGTGATCCTAGCAAGTTGTAGATTTGTTTTAAAGACTTTTTATCTTATTTTATTACTGTTGGTGTACTGTTCTAATTATAGTCTTGTTTGTTTATGCACGATTGTTCTGGATGAATGTTGTTGCTATTGTTGATCGAGTATAGACGGTGAGCAATTCGTTGGGGATGAGGAGTTTTTCTACGAGCAAGATCATCAGGACCAGTTTGAGCAATGCAAGTATAGCTTGGGATTATCCTTGTTGTCCTATTCACAATAAGCAAATAATATCATTATGCATATATTTCCTTGTTAAGGATGACTTAGTGTTGATCTTATTCCTTGATACCTATTATATTGCATGGAGTAGTATTGCTAGTGCTTAACATGAACTATGATCATGTAATGTGACTAATGGAAGATGCAATAAACATTAAAAGATGACTTTTTATTACTGTTTAAAGGGGACTAGAGCATGGGGTTATTTTGGTGCTCTAATTACTCTCCTTAAAGACTTATCTGTAAGCGAACATCCGTGACTTACAGTACAACTATGAGGGCTATATGGCTCTGGCTTTAGTCATATAGAAGGACCTTTTCTAGCTTATTAGTGGTAATCCTTTTTGGCGTAAGGATGGCTTGACGAATTGGGTATAGTGTGGCCTCTGTCCTTATGTGTATAGGCTGCGTGTTATTGTGTCATTTGGAAGGGGGGCTCTACATTTGTTTGCCAAGTGAATCTAATGGCTCTAACTTGTTAGATGAACCTTTGAAAGACTTCATAGTGTTCCCCTGCCTGCTCACCTTGGAAGTGTTTTGGGAGTAATTAACCTGGGCATATGGGCAACACGACTCACAGTGAAAATGTACAACCTCTGCAGAGTGTAAAATTGTTATAACAGTCGTGCTCACGGTCACGAGTGTCCTTGGACCCTTATGGAATAGTTTATCATTAATAATGAATATGTTTTTGCTATTCGTTAATCATTTCACATGGATCATATGTTTATTGTTTACATTGAGACACTTTGATAATATTGATATACTGAAATAATGCTAATTAAAAGCTACATGCTGATAAATCAATGTTATGCCTTTGAGCCTCATGAACACCATGTTAAACTTGTTGAGTACGAGATGTACTTACGCTTGTTTATTTTTCTTACTTGGATAAAAATCTCAGATGGGTAACAGATGGTGCAAATAGTGACTACTACTACTTCTCTGAAGATTACTAGACTTGCAGTCAACCAGTCAATGTGCCTGTGATTGGAGCTACCATGAGAGTTTTATATTTTACTTCCGCTACATTTGTGTAAAGACTATGTGATAATAATCGTGATGTAATGACATTTGTGACGATACTTCCTTTATAATTTGTTAACTTATGTGTGATTGATCTCTAGACACACTTAAGAGTATGCACTCTATTTGGTCATTAAATGGGTGTGACAAATTGATATCAGAGCTATTGTTGACTATAGGATGCAAGCCTAGCTAGAAATGGTCAATTTAGTATCTTCTTTTCACTATTTTTATGCTTATTATCTTGCTCTTGTTGTTTGATAAATTTTTATGCTTCTTATGTCTCATTCTATTACGAAATTTTGCCTCTATTCTAACTACATCTAAAAACTCTGTAGATGGTTCGTGGCCGCAAGACTGCTCGCATCACCACTGGAGGACACTACCCACCTCGTGCTTTGCTTGCACCTGAAGAGCCACAAGAGGAAGCACCCTAGGAGCAGGAGCAGGCCCCTGAAGCACCACTTCAAGCGCCAGCACCTCCTCAAGAAGAACCCGAGCCTGAAGAAGACCCTGAGATCATCGAGATTGAAGATGATGAAGAGGAGGAAGCTAATGGAGGAGAGTAACCCCCGTCCCCACCACATGATGCAGCTGCTGAGGATGTGCCATCTCCTCCAATGTGATGGACTGTGAAGATCTATCACAAGGCTAGAGGAGATGTTGTCTCTCACCATCGACTTGTGGGAATGCTCTCTGCCTACTTCGCTGATTGGCACCCAGCTATGGAGTACGTCTGTTGGGAGTATATCCATCCGTTGAAGGACAATTACTGGAAGGCAAGAGCGAGTATTTTTCCTAAGGATGAGGAAAAAGGGGCGTACCAGCTGGATAGGATGTATGCTCACATGGGTCGTCGAGCTACCATGGAGGCTAGCATTGAAGACGCCGCTTTTGAAGCATGTATGGGCCTTCGCTACCTTCGCTTTGACAGCATGAAGCATGATATTCATCGTTACTTCCCTCGTGCACACCCCGACCTTGGATGGGCCATGATGAATCCAGTGCAGTTGGAACCACTTCCTCGGGTGACGGTGAACTTTGTCTATGATATGATGGAGAGAAAACTGCAGTTAGAGGAGATGGTGAAGGCACAGGGGAAGACCATCAAGAGGTGCCAAGAAATGATTGATGAACTCCGAGCAAACCAAGGCATGACCAAGATTTATGAGACATTAGAGCATGAGCCACGTCATTAGAAAATAGGAGTCCTTTATGTAATAAGAACGTTCTTAGTAACGTCAGTTGAGTCTTCGAGTCTGTCGTGTGGTTTGAACTTTGGTGTGATAGTTGCTTTATCATTATGCTTATGTGTGAGTTGGATTTTTGTTATGAGTGTTGGAGCTTGTAGGCATGTCTACAAGTTCCATTTTTAAGAATAAAAAGTTTATTAGTCAAGGGAATAATAGTTGGGTTTGGTATTGTCACGTTTCTGTCCTTACTGTTTTCTAGAGCAGTCTGCAAAGTTTCTGCTATGGTTCAAAAACGGTTCGTGCAACATTTATGAAATTTTTATGAGAGAAACTAGGCTTAAGCACCTTTCAAATGCCACTAGAATCACCTTTTTATCTAATCTGGTTCAAGAGATATAACTGTCACAATTTAAAGTTTCTGCAGAGTCTAGAATCTGGAACAGTTTCTGTTGCGCCTTATTTTTCATTAACTTAACGATAGAATCTGGTCTTATGGTCCAAATAAAAGTTGTGGAGAACTTCATAGGCTTTCCAACCATATAAATCACGCCTCATTGGACTTCTGTAGCTCGAGATATGATTGATTTACTGAACTGTTAACATTGATATTCGCCCAGAAAACTTTCAGATCTTATTCTTTATCTTATAAGTGGTTGATAACATGGAAATCTCAAAGTTTGCATTTTTATAGATGGCAGATGGCCGGAAGAGGAAGAGGCAGGGGTCGTGGAGGTGTTCCCCCAAATCCACCACCACCACCGCCACCAACTATTGAGCAACTTTTGGCAGTGCAGACACAGCTTATGCAACAACTGGTGCAGAACCAACATAATCAGCCAGTTGCTAGGGCACAACCATGTGATAAGCGTGGTGAGTTTTTGAAGGGTCGTCCCCCGGTGTTCACGCATGCCGCTGATCCATTGGAAGTGGATGATTGGCTTCATGCCGTGGAAAGGCAACTTAACATTGCACAATGTGATGACCGGCAGAAGGTGTTATTTGCTTCTGGACAACTCCAGGGAGAAGCTCAGGATTGGTAGGAATCATATGAGTATGGTCACCCCGCCAATGCTCCTGTGGTTACTTGGCAGGAGTTTAGAGAGAACTTCAGGGCTTACCATATACCAAAAGGGATGATAGAACTGAAGGCAGAGGAATTTAGGAACTTGACCCAAGGGTCACTGTTTGTAGCTGAGTATCGTGACAGGTTTGCCCAGTTGTCACGATATGCTCCTCATAAGGTGGCTAATGACAATGATAAGTAGCGCTGCTTCTTGAAGGGATTGTATGATGGACTATAATTGTAGCTGATGTCCAATAGTTATCCTAATTTTCAGACGCTTGTGAACCGCGCTATCGTGGTGGATAACAAGCGCAAGGAGATAAATGCCAAGAGGAAAAGGCTTCATGGACAGACTTCTGGTAGTAACACTCGTCCGCGTACTGGTTTCTAGCAGGGTAATCAACAGAGGCCTCCTTCTAGTCAGTGGAATCGTGGTCAGGTCCCTTTCCGCAATCAGTTCCCGCAACGTCCCCTATTCTAGCCGCAGAATGGCAACCAACGCCCACTGCAGCAGAGTGGGAATTAGCCTCAGCGTCAGGGCCCTTCCAATAATACTCCCATGAAGACTAGTGTTCCCAATACCCCCAACAAGTGTTTTCGATGTGAGAAAGAAGGTCACTTATCTTACAATTGCCCTGAGAAGCCCAACCAGTAGACTCCCCAGAGGCAGGGTAGTCACCAGAAGCCTGCTCCTAACACTGGAAGGGTGAACCACTTGTCCTAGGAAACAACAGTGGATGAACCGGAAGTTATGCTTGGTACGTTCGATGTCCATTCCACTCCTGCCACTGTTCTTTTTGATTCTGGAGCATCACATTCTTTCATATCACAATCATTTGTTAGAATACATAGAATTTATTTGTGTGCTATGAAGAACCCCATATTAGTAAACTCACCTGGTGGAAGCATGCCAACATCTTATCGTTGTCTCCCGATTAGTCTCATTCTAAGGGGGGGTAGAGTTTAAGGTGAGTCCTATAGTATTGAGAACAGCTGGAATTGATCTTATATTGAGAATAGATTGGATGATGCAACAACAAGCAAAGATTCAGTGCAAGGGGAAATCAGTAGTGCTAACAACACCAAAGGGAGATAGGATCAGGGTTGATGTGAAAGTGCAAAAACAGGAGACCGCTATAGTGAACCAGCTTAATGATGGTGCCAACAAGGAGGATCAGGTTGTGGAGGAGTTCTTCGATGTGTTTCCTGAGGAATTGCTAGGTATGCCACCAAACCGTGACATTGAATTTATTATTGAATTATTACCTGGAACTGCACCTATAGCTAAGAGTCCATATAGAATGGGAGTAGATGAATTAGAAGAACTTAAGAAACAAATTAAGGAGTTGTAGGATAAGGGTTTCATTCGTCCTAGTTCTTCACCTTGGGGAGCACCAGTGATTTTTGTGAACAAGAAAGATGGCACTCAGAGGATGTGTGTAGATTATCGGTCTCTCAATGAGGTTACTATTAAGAATAAGTACCCGTTGCCTAGAATTGATGACTTGTTTGATTAGTTGAGAGGTGCTTGTGTATTCTCCAAGATTGATCTTCGTTCTGGATATCATCAGTTGAAGATTCGTGCTAGTGATATACCAAAGACAGCTTTTACCACACGGTATGGGTTATATGAGTATACAGTGATGTCTTTTGGTCTGACTAATGCCCCTGCATACTTTATGTATTTGATGAATAAGGTGTTCATGGAATATCTAGACAAGTTTGTAGTGGTATTCATTGATGGTATCCTAGTATTCTCCAAGACTGAGGAGGAACATGTCGAACATTTGAGGTTGGTCTTGCAAAAGCTCAGAGAACACCAGTTATATGCCAAGCGGAGTAAATGTGAGTTTTGGTTGAAGAAAGTTTCCTTTCTTGGTCATGTTGTCTCAAATGGAGGAATATCAGTAGATCCTAGCAAAGTGAAAGATGTATTGGACTGGAAGCCACCAACCAATGTAAGTGAGATCTGTAGTTTCTTGGGATTAGCAGGCTATTACAGGAGATTTATAGAGGGATTTTCTAAGCTTGCGAAGCCAATGACTACACTATTAGAGAAGAATACCAAGTTTGTGTGGTCTGAGAAGTGTCAGGCTAATTTTGAGGAATTGAAGGAAAGATTGACCACTGCACCAATATTAGTCTTGCTAGATCTGAGTAAACACTTCTCTATCTACTGTGATGCATCTCGTTTGGGTTTAGGATGTGTTCTTATGCAAGAAGGTAGAGTTATGGCATATGCATCGAGACAGTTGAGAAAGCATGAATTAAATTATCCTACTCATGACTTGGAATTAGCTGCGGTGGTTCATGCACTAAAAATATGGAGACATTATTTGATTGGACATAAGAATGATATATACACTGATCACAAGAGCTTGAAGTATATCTTCACTCAATCAGATCTGAACTTGAGGCAGCGTAGATGGTTGGAGTTGATAAAGGATTATGATATGGAGGTGCATTATCACCTAGGAAAGGCCAACGTCGTTGCTGATGCTCTTAGTAGGAAAAGCTACGCTAATGAAGTGCAAGTATTGCCTATGCCAAGAGAGTTGTGTGCTGAATGTGAGCATCTGAACTTAGGGTTTACCACCAATGCAGTAGAATTGGTACTAGAACCTACTCTGGAGCAAGAGATACGCAAGAGTCAGATGAAAGATGCAAAGTTGAGAGAGATAGCGAAGAATATAGCGAAGGGTAAATCACCAGGATTCCATAAGGATGATAAGGGTACGCTATGGTTTGGAAAAAAAGGTTGTGTGTGCCGGAGGATAAGACTATCAGAGAGGCAATTCTGCGTGAAGCTCATGAGTCAGCTTATTCCATACATCCTGGGAGTACAAAGATGTATCTGGATCTGAGAGAGAAATATTAGTGGTATGGCTTAAAAAGAGATGTTACCAAATATGTTGCTTTGTGTGACATATGTCAGAGGGTGAAAGCTGAACACCAGAGACCTGCAGGATTGTTACAGCCTATGCAGATACCCGAATGGAAATGAGAAGAAGTTGGTATGGATTTTATAGTTAGATTGCCACGTACTCAGAGAGGGTATGATTCAATCTGGGTAATAGTAGATCGTCTAACAAAGGTTGCTCATTTTCTGCCAGTTAAGACTACATATAGCAGTGCAAGGTTGGCAGAATTGTATATGGAAAGATTAGTGAGTCTACATAGAGTTCCTAAGAAAATTGTGTCTTATCGGGGTACCTAGTTTACATCTCATTATTGGCAAAAGATACATGAATCACTAGGAACCAAGCTGAACTTTAGTACAGCCTACCATCCACAGACAGATGGATAGACGGAAAGAATTAATCAGATATTGAAAGATATGTTGAGAGCTTGTGCTTTATAATATGGTACTAGTTGGGATAAGAGTTTGCCTTATGCAGAGTTCTCTTATAACAATAGTTATCAGAAGAGTCTTCAGATGGCACCGTTTGAGGCTCTGTATGGACGAAAGTGTAGAACCCCATTGTTCTGGAATCAGACAGGGAAAAGTCAAGTGTTTGGGCCTGATGTGCTCAAGGATGCTGAAAAGAAAGTAAGAATGATTAGAGATAATCTAAAAATAGCCCAGTCTAGACAGAAGAGTTATGCTGATACTCGGAGGAGAGAGTTGACTTTTGAAGTAGGGGACTATGTCTACTTGAAAGTATCTCCAATGAGGAGTGTGAAAAGGTTCAACATGAAGGGGAAATTGGTACCAAGGTATATTGGACCTTTCAAGATCATAGAAAGACGTGGTGAGGTGGCGTATCAGTTGGAATTACCTGAGAGTTTGGTAGGTGTACATGATGTGTTCCACGTGTCTCAACTTAAGAAATGTTTATGAGTACCAGAGGAGCAGATTCCGTTAGAGGAGCTCACTGTTAAAGAGGACCTCACACATGAAGAGTTTCCAGTTAAAATCTAGAGATTGCTGAAAGAGTCACGAGGAGTCAAACTATCAAGATGTGTAAGGTCTAGTGGAATCGGTACACTGCAGATGAGGCCACTTGGGAAAGAGAAGAGGATCTGAGGAAAACCTACCCGTAACTGTTCGAGTAAGCACCAGTCGAATCTCGGGACGAGATTCATCTTAAGGGGGGGTAGAATTGTAACACCCTAAAATTTTGGGATATTTAAAAATAGGAAAATATGATTTTTATACAATTTTGTGGGCATACAAACTTTGAATAATAATAATTTTTATTAACTTAAAATCAAATATAAGGGTAGGAAACATGTTTGTGAACTCATGCTGTTGCATTTGAATTTTTGTATTGAGTGGTTTGATTCAAATTCAAAAGAGGATTCAAAATAATTTGAAAATGCTTTGAAATATTTGAAAAGGAAAAAGAAAAGGAATTCTTTTCTCTTCTCAGCTTTTAGCCCAGATCAGTCGGTAGCCCACTCTTGCCGCGGCCCGCTTGCCTCCCGCGCGCGTGGCCGTCTCCCGCTTCCCCTGTTCCCCCGCTTGGGCCGAGCCCAGCAAGCGCCAGTGGCCCAGTTCGCTCGAGCGCGCCGTGTTTCCTTCTCTGCGTGTCACTGATGCTGTGGGCCCGCATGTCGGACAATGCCTTCTTCTCCACGCCATGTCCGATTTCTTTCCATCGCTCCACCGATCGAATCCTTTCCCCCCAATCCTTTCCTTCCTTAATTGGAGCGTCTCCGGGCTATATAAGTCGAGCCCGCACACCTTTTCGCCTCCATCCAACCCCTTCACGGTGTCAATGGAGCTCCCGAGATGCCACAGCGAGCTTGGAGCTCTACCACGCCACCACCGTCCGCCATCTCGAGCTCCACGCTGTTTTCGGGCCGACTCCGTCTTCTTTTCCTACCTTGGTGAGCTCGCCATGTTCTCTACTCCATCCCGGTGATTTTCTTTCACGAGGTAACGCTTTGAATCGAGCTATCGCGTTCTCCGGTGATGGCGCCACCGTGGGACTCGCTGGCGTGACTGTATTTCGGCCAGAGCACCGCCGTCGGTTGATCCGATTCGATCCGATCCATCTATTTCGTATCCAACGGCTAAGATTAGCCGATACCGGTTTGGCCGGAGGTTTTGCTAAAGAGCCCCTGCACTTTTCTATTATAGAACCCGTAGTCCACAACGTAAAATCCGAAGCCGTTTTATCCTTTTGAAAGTGTATTTGATCTCGGTATTTCCAGAATATATTTTCACTTATTTACAGTTTTGCCACTGAGTTTGTTTTAGTCATAACTTCTCCATTTTAACTCCGATTTGACCCGTTCAAATTGAGTTAGGTTCGTATTTGTGAGCTCTACATGTTAGTAGTACTGTACAATAAATTTGTGACATTTTATTTTCGAGTTTGAATTAAAGTAATTATTTTTCTATAAGAAATCTTCGTAAATTCATAACTTCGTCGTTTTAGCTCCGTTTTTCATGATCTTCGTGTCTGTGTGATCCTAGCAAGTTATAGATTCATTTTAAAGACTTTTATCTTATTTTATTACTGTTGGTGTACTGTTCTAATTATAGTCTTGTTTGTTTATGCACGATTGTTCTGGATGAATGTTGTTGCTATTGTTGATCGAGTATAGACGGTGAGCAATTCGTTGGGGATCAGGAGTTTTTCTACGAGCAAGATCATTAGGACCAGTTTGAGCAAGGCAAGTATAGCTTGGGATTATCCTTGTTGTCCTATTCACAATAAGCAAATAATATCATTATGCATATATTTCCTTGTTAAGGATGACTTAGTGTTGATCTTATTCCTTGATACCTATTATATTGCATGGAGTAGTATTGCTAGTGCTTAACATGAACTATGATCATGTAATGTGACTAATGGAATATGCAATAAACATTAAAAGATGACTTTTTACTACTGTTTAAAGGGGACTAGAGCATGGGGTTATTTTGGTGCTCTAGTTACTCTCCTTTAGAACTTATCTGTAAGCGAACATCCGGGACTTATAGTACAATTGTGAGGGCTATATGGCTCTGGCTTTAGTCATATAGAAGGACCTTTTCTAGCTTGTTTGTGGTAATCCTTTTTGGCGTAAGAATGGCTTGACGAATCGGGTATAGTGCGGACTCTGTCCTTATGTGTATAGGTTGCGTGTTATTGTGCCATTTGAAAGGAGGGCTCTACATTTGTTTGCCGAGTGAATCTAATGACCCTAACTTGTTAGACGAACCTTCGAAAGACTTCATAGTGTTCCCCTGCCTGCTCACCTTGGAAGTGTTTTGAGAGTAATTAACCCGGGCATATGGGCAACATGACTCACAGTGAAAGTGTACAACCTCTGCAGAGTGTAAAACTGTTATAACAGCTGTGCTCACGGTCACGACTGGCCTTGGACTCTTATGGAATAGTTGATCATTAATAATGAATATGTTTTTGCTATTCGTTAATCATTTCACATGGATCATATGTTTATTGTTTACATTGAGACACTTTGATAATATTGATATACTGAAATAATGCTAATTAAAAGCTACATGCTGATAAATCAATGTTATGCCTTTGAGACTCATGAACCCCATGTTAAACTTGTTGAGTAGGAGATGTACTTACGCTTGTTTATTTTTCTTACTTGGATAAAAATCTCGGATTGGTAACAGATGGTGCAAATAGTGACTACTACTACTTTCCTGAAGATTACTAGACTTACAGTCAACCAGTCAATGTGCCTGTGATTGGAGCTACCACGAGAGTTTTATATTTTACTTCCGCTACATTTGTGTAAAGACTATGTGATAATAAGCGTGATGTAATGACATTTGTGACGATACTTCCTTTATAATTTGTTAACTTATGTGTGATTGATCTCTGGGCACACATAAGAGTATGCACTCCATTTGGTCGTTAAATGGGTGTGACACTCCTGTTGGCCCGTTTGCGCCCCTTGGCCCAGCTGCTGAGCAGCACCACCGCCCTGCACGACCTCCCGTCCTCAAGCCACAAACCAGGCCGACCTGCTCATTTTCTCCCCCTTGGCCCACGCGCGAGCAACTGGCGCCTGGCCCAGCTAAAGCCGTGGCCCAGCTAGCTCTTCTCACCGCGACCTGCTCTAAGGTGTGAGCCCACCAACCTAGCAGCGGCCCCCGCCAGCCCGTTTGGAGGCCCCCGCAAGCCCACGCCCGGCCAAACCCTAGGCCGCACCCCAGCATCCCTCGCGTCACGCACCACCGCACCTCACACACCCCCACACCCGTGCCTCACCCGCTCCCGCTCCTAAATTCGCGCCGTGTGTTCCTCCCCGGGCACGGACACCAAGGATGGATGGAGCCACCTCAAGCCCTAGCAGCCACGCCCTTAAATACCATAGCCATCTCCTTCGCCCTGTTCCCCTCTAGCAGCCGCCATCCCCTTCCCTCCCTGCTCCACTCCACGCTGCCACACAGCCGTGCCGCCCAGCTGCCCGCTCGCCATTGGTCCACCTCACGTCAGAGCCCAGTGCCTCGACCCCGCCAGTGGCCACGTAGCTGCACCTCATCCGCGTCCATGCCAGGAGCGTCTCCACGCCGTTGAAGCCGACACCCTCTTAAGCTTGCACCACCCCGCTTCCTGGCTACATGACGGCGTGACCCCGAGCCGCCATCGTCGACGTCCACCTCGAGCCTCCGCTCTGCGCCTCGTCCTTGACCGTGGCTGCGCTGAGCCTTATCCTTGTCTTGGCCTCGACGAGCACCGCTGCCCTTGGCTTGGCCATGCTCTGCACCAAGCACCATCCGTGCGACCTTGACCCCATGCCTGTCCACCATGTCACGCTTGCCTCACACGGTGACCGCGAGCATCGTCCACATCAAGCGCCACCGCGGGGCCCTTTCCTCCTTGGCGAAGCCACCCTAGACCGAAGCCCATCCTCGTCACCAAGCCACGTCAACGTCACTGCTCGACACCGACCGCCTCTGCTCCGCGTCCCGTGGCCGTCGCACCTCGCCGGAGAGCAGCATGCCAAGTTCCATCTTTTCTCCTTCCTATTGGTGCTCATCCGTCTGACATTGGCCCTCGCGCCATGATCCAACCCCACCGCAAGAGTGCTACAGCCCTGCTGCCACCGCTTAGGAGCCAAACATCGTCGCCACCTCGTTTATCATCTGTCCGACCTTCATGCCACTATTCTCTTGTCACAGGAAAGCAACGACCCTATTGTGCCGATGTCAGGCCTTATCGACCCGTCTTGGTTAGCAGAAGCCACTTCTCGGCCAACCACAACCATGTTCGGCCGGTTGCAGACCCCGCTGGCCAGCCACAACAACCCTTCTTCCCCAACGCAGCAAGGTCGACCTTATTTTAACCTAGCCGACGCCGTCCTCAATGTCGGCAACCTCTTACTTATTAACTCCTTATCTATCGTCTATACTTGCTCATGCACTTGATACTTGGTCTATCAATCTCTACTTGCTTCATGTCTATCGATGCCTATGCCATGCCTTCCTACTGGTCTATCATGTTTGTGCTATGGGATGTGCTACTCTTGTGGTTGTCGCGTTGTCGAAGCGTTGGTTCTTCGGGTTGTTGTGTTGCTTGTGCTCTTG
Organism: Saccharum hybrid cultivar R570; assembly: GCA_038087645.1. Taxonomy (NCBI): domain Eukaryota; kingdom Viridiplantae; phylum Streptophyta; class Magnoliopsida; order Poales; family Poaceae; genus Saccharum; species Saccharum hybrid cultivar. Next base: position 34,609,792 of record JAQSUU010000012.1, on the reverse strand, counting down.
TATCTTTTGCGTGTCGTTTGTGTTAATTCTTGTGTGTTGTGCTGCCTTTTGCGGACCGAGCCTTCGAGCCGGTCGAGGGATCGTACTTTGCTTAAGCATCTCGAACGTGGGTTCATCCCACCATGGCCGTGGCACCCAGGGTAACTCGACCTCCTCGTTTAGTTGGCTTCATAGTGCCGTGTTTGTTGTCCCCTCCTATGACTCCAGGGCATGACCACCATGGGCTTGTTAACGGTGCGCTTCCCACCCGCACACGATAAGCCTATCCTAACCTAGTCTATAGAGATGAACTAGGGGATGACCGTCATGGTATTCACGGAGCCCAACTCGTAGGTGAAGCTCATGGCCGCGAGTTGCCTCGCCATGGCCACCGAGCTCTACATCTTTTGTTCGCTTGTTTTATCCTAACCAGCTCGTATGCTCGTACCACTTTAACCATAGCATTCCTTTGGTTCTAGCGATGACAACCACATCGCTACTGACCATAGGAATAGCATTGTGCCATTTAGTTGCACGGTCGTGGTGCCCTACGAGTAGGTTTGGATTGTGGGATAGTATGTCCTTTCTTTTGACCTTCGCCCGTTCCATGACGAGATGGTCAAAAAAGTGTGGATTCTGTTCTTCGCTCTCTCTCTCTCTCTCTTCCTTTGTTCTTGATCCCCGCCAATCCAGAAATGTGTGGGTTGAGCCTTTCATTTGTCGGTGTTTGTTGCTCTTTTGACTTCATTTCTTCGGTCCCCATTGTTGCTATGGCGAGTGGATCAAAGGAAGGTGAATCCCGTGTCTCCTATCGTCTTTTGGCTCTTCCATGCTCGAGCCCTTGTATGCTTGTACCGTCTTCGACCGCAACATTTCTTCGGTTTTTGCGGTGACAACCGCACCGCTAAGAACCCTGGGGATGTCTTAGTGCATTTAGTGCACCTAGGTCGTGGTACCCTACAAGTCGTTTGGGCACTCGTGTTCTTTTGTGTGTCGTTCCAATGCCTCGTCTTTTGCCGTGACGTGTGTATTGGGAGGAGTAGACCGCCTCTGCTCTTCTCTCCCCGTTCCACCCTCTCTTGATTCCTATCAATTATAATGGCATAGGGACTAAGAGAGAATGGGAATTCTCTTGCTTGTAGCCTTTCGGTTCTCGCCAGTCTCCATGACGCTCGGATCGAAAGACCGCGAGTCGTGGTGTTTGCTTAGGATGAGCTAGGGCCTATGCCATTTCTATTTAAGCCGTATAGGTTGACACGATCAACCCGGGAAGTACTGGCTAGACTAAGACCTAAGTTTGTACTTAGCAAATCACCACTTGCATTTCTTTGGCCCAGGGATCGGACATATGCCGAGATGGCTAAGTCGTTCTTCCTTTTATGTTCTTTCGGTGTAGTTGTTCTTTCTATGCCGTGTTGCCTCTCTTTTCGTAGTCTTTCTAGGTCTAGTGGTCTGACTGCTCTTTCACCTGTCACTGTATCGAGGTAGTTGCGTCAAGGATAGCGATGATCGGATCAGGACCGCTAGAGGAAGGACATGCAGATGGAGGAAGGACCATGGAGGAGTACGACTACAAGTGCACCAAGGATCTCGGATACGACATTTAACAGGTGTTCCATGTCCCACCCAACCTCATAGAACCTATTAGACATGCTACATGTAGATGCTAGTGCTTTACTTTCTTGCAATTGAATTGTGATAGGTTGCATGGTAGACTGCTTGTAAGCCATTACCTTGTCGCAACCTATTCCCCTGCACACCCGCTGTTAGGCTAGACGCTCGCATACTACTTACTGCTTTACTTTCACTATGCATTATATCTGTGATGTGATGCTTGGTGAAGGAATAATGTGAGTGGATAAGGCACGTGGTGCCGATAACCTGGTAAAACTAGATAATGAACTTGGGGAGATCTTGGTGTGTGTCTTGGCTATGTGGTGAGGGTTGAGTCGATCGGACAGGATCCTACGACGAGTCTTTGGGGCAAGCCTTGCCCGAGGGGTGCGACCTGGGCATCCCTCATGAGAGGTACCTGTGGTGGGTGCATGTGTGAGCAGACAGGGTGTTGGTTATCCCTGGTGGAGGTGGCGTCGAGGCACGGGATGTTGGTTATCCCCTTGAGAAGATATCCTGTCCGATCCCCCTCAGGACTGGTATGTCTTGAGAACCGGAACCTTGAGACCTTTGTGCACACCACTCGCTCCCGATGGGCGGGGGACGATTACCCGACTGACTAGGGCAGTGCCACTACTACTAGGTTGGAAGGTGATAGTGTAGGAAGGTACGGGCATGGGGGCCCAGACCCTCCTAAGACAGCATAGTGACCTTGGGGGCCCATACTACGTCTCATAGTCTTAGCGTTTCGGTGGACTCCGGGGTGGCCCAGGGCTGAGTGATAGGGTGGTACCGTACCGGTTGGGAGGCAATCGACATCAGCCTAGGTGGGACACCGCCGATGATGGTGATCTTGTGGATTTCCAGGTGTACACGCTCTGCAGAGTTGATCAATCTATACGTATAGCCACGTCCACGGATATGGACATTCCCATGACCTACGCTTCACTTGATTAGTGAGAGGAGTCCCTTCTACCTTTCCCCGGGTTTTGGTGTTGGATCCGACTTTGGCTATTGAGGCAAGGTATGAGCAGGAGTCGGCCTTGTCGCCTAGAGAGAGAGTGAGATGAGATGAGATGTGTGTATGGGATGGGAGAATGTGTGGATGAGCTGAGTTAAAACTTGATGAACTATTATTATAAAATCTTGTTGAACTTGTATGGGAAACCTACAGCCATATATAAGCCTTTTCATCTACCCTTGCATTCCACTTACCATAAAGCATACGCAAAAGCATAGGGTGGGAGACAGTGGCCAGTACAAATCGTACTGATAGATTTTGGACAGGTTTGGATAAAATCTACGATGACCATGAGAACTTGGATTAGGAGTAGATGGTCTCGTGCCTACGCTCAAGTGTGGTTGAGAAGATGGAGTCTATGCCCGCTGACATTCTACGCCAACTCTGATGACTGCCGTGAAGGAGGAGCCTTCACCCGCCGATGCGCTACAACGACTCTGATGAACATGTGTATGCGTTTCCGCTAGATTAATCTATGTAATAGGTGTTTTAACCATTGTTGTAAGCCTTGTAACTTGTAATTATATGATGTATGACTATGATATCAGTTGATAATTAATAATATGATGGATTGCTCTTGTGATCTACTACATTATAAATCGTATCTGTGGATTTTCCCTTCGAGGAAAATTGAGATCGTTTCATGAGCCTTCACATGGATCTTGAGCAATTGAAAGACAGAACGATCAAGTCAAGCACTATGTCTCAAGTTCTTTGTTCAACCATCATTCCAGAGTTTTTATAAGTTTTTAAAATAAAACTCAGAGATTCCATTGTATAACACTCTCAAGTCTCTCATATATGTGGTATTTGTGGATCCTTACTAATGCAATAACAATGTTATGCCTTTCTCTTCCTATAACTAAAGCTTATATGGAGCTCATAGGAGTGGTAATAACATGAAAGAGCATACTTGCAATACATATATTGTGAAGTCAAACCTCAGATCCAAAGAGAGTTGAGTCATACAATCAGATCAAGATGTGCATGTATATGGAATATGGTGGATATAAATATGGTGGCTAACCTAATTCTACTATGCTCCTTGAAAACATATCTTTCATTTGAAACTTGGAAATAATTGCAAGAATACATGGGCTATCTTATTCATCTCATTTTTTTTCAGGCGGGCATCTAAGTACCCATTGTTTTCATATCTTGGACACTTGTCCATTTTTTCAACTCTTTTTCTTCTTCTTTTATTTCATGAATAACTTTTGCATAGCCCAATGCTTCTTTTCTGCAATAAAACTTTGAGAGATAGCAACAAGAACTTGGAGCATTTGTTTGGTGGAAAACCTATCAAGCATGTTTTTGGCGTTTTCTCCTAGTGTAGGAGTAATAAAGAAAAAAAATCAAAAGAGTCGTTAGAAGACATTCCAACCTATGCAAAAGGCAAGCTTGGGGGAGACATCTCTCCCCGCTCAGGTATAAAAATCTTAAACCCTCTCTTTATATTCATGTTTGCTTTCTATTTCAACATTCGTGATCATAGAATGTAGAGAGGAGTGCCTTTAAAATTATTCTGAGAAAAAAACTCTGCTCTAATAAAATGATGATAAAATTATTTGAAGATGATGAATAGTTGCTCTGTGATACTTTGCAAAAGCTTGTGATACAACCTTATACTTCTTAAGTTTTGAGCATGATAAACTTAGAGTTCATCTTAAGTTGAGTACTTTCGTGGGTTGCAAATGCCAGAACCAAGAATAGGCTTTTGTGAGATATGTTGTATGCCATGATTAGAGTAAATATTTGAACCTATCTAAGGAATGGTAAAGACAACCTGGAGTTTTGTTTTGCAAAATGCTAATCTCTCTTGCTAGAAGTTCCTCGATGGTGATAAATTCCTACTAGAGCCAAATAAACATCCACTCATATATGATAAAGCCACCATAAAAGCTGCTTATTTGTTTTGAGCTTTTTCAAGCCTTATTGATCTGAGTAGAGAAACTTTTCATGCCTTTTGATCAAGATCATGTACACCCACATATTTATGCTATTCCTACACTAGGGATATGCAACCATATATGCATTCCATTGATTATTGCTCTATGAGAATCAAAGTTACCTCTCTAGCTATCATGTATCAAAAGAGAGGCGTGGGCTATAGAAAAAGAGAGAGAGAGAGAGAGAATAAAAGAGCAAAAAGCTCTAGTGTTCAAAAAGAAGAAGAAAAGAGAGAGAAAGTGAGAAAAAGAAAGTAGCCATGCCCTCTGAAGAAGAAGCTAGAGAAGGGAAACTTCTCAAAGGAGTACCACTTCCACCAAATATACCACACATAGGCACCTCTTGATCAATTTGTATGATTTGTTACTCCTTGTGATCCAAGTGTTTGACATAGCAATAGATTTAATTTAAGTAAGCTATGCTTTTACCCCTACCTTGAGCTCCACATAAGCTTTAGGATACAAATTAAGGCTAAATTCATGGCCTTGGTGAGGATTTTAAAACACCATTGAGTGACTTGAGTGTACTGTCTGAGGAACTTAGGCAAGTTTTCTTTTCAAAATCATTTGAAAGCCTCCAGGAAGTTTGAGCTAAACCAAAGTGGGCAAAAAGTATCGATCTAGCTACACTTTCTTGCACTTGCTTGTATCAAGGTGAAAGCTATAAGTTCCACGTTGCTAAGACTGATGGTGAAATTTCTGAGTGCTAACATGTTCAACTCAAGAGATAGTATTTGTTTGTATACAAGTCTTTGCAGGGCGTTACATAGTAGCAACTCCTGATCCAACAACCTATTCCATGCCAAACCTGCATCTTTGTTGAGGACAGCAAATGGGTAGCTTGGGGAAGCTTGTTGACGGTCACTAACACCGGTTTTAACCATCAACATTTCACCCAAAAGCATGGCAAAGTGAGGAAAATCATCATCACATGTGAAGAATTATGTTTAAATTTCACTTAGTTCCACTTGTACTTGGAGAATTATTTGTATACAGGAAATATGGCAAATTTTGGCCAAAATAGTGACAAACATGGACCAATGAAGCAAGTGGATGTCGCAGGGCCACCTGGGCCCATAGGCAGTGTGATAGAACCACCCAAATTATGCTGGCCCACGTGTACCCATCATTGTCCTAAAGACCTATGACTACTGTACACAATAGCTAGATAATCCGGTAGTTTACCGGGTGTCCTCAGGGAACCCCGAATTATCTATATTTTACAACTCATACAGAATCAACAATGGAGTTACCACAACATTACAACATTGATACAAAAATTTCATTCATCAGAGTTATGGAAGATTTACAACATTAGGTTACAAACATGTTCGTAAAAACTTAATTCTAAGAGATGAGTAGAACTATAAGAAAGTACCTAACATAGAAGAGAACCAGATCATGTCGAGCCCACCGACATGACCTTGATTAACAGCACAAGTCAGAACCTGCAACAGGGGTTAACAAACCCTGAGTACCTAAGGGTACTCAACAAGACTTACCTGACTAAAAGAAAAGACTCCATGGGTATGAAGGCTTAAAGGAAGGTCTGAAGCAAGAGTATTTTTTCAATGTTTTAGCGGTGTATTAAGTCCATATCAATATCCAGTTCGCACCTGATTTAAATTAATCATTTCTTTAAACATCTCAACTCATTTCTTCTCATATCCATAAGTAACCATGTTTCATTGATTAACTACAATGCAGAGCAGAGAATCGAGCCTTCTTCTCCAAGAAGCAACGGAGATTTGAATTGATTAAAACCTAACTGGGGATTCCCAACCACACAATATATGTAGGTCCTTGACCTACATATATCAACCATTCCCATGGATCCTCCAAAACATGAATTGGATCACACCACCTGGGAGCACAGTACTCCACCGCCCTACCCCGTCCCTGATGTTTAACTTGTAGGGTGTGTACATGCTACTCCCACCATCTCTCCACTCCCAGTGTGCGTTATCAGTTCGCATAATGAAATAGCCAAGGTACTTAGGCTTACCAGAGTATGTGGCCAGTACTATAAAGTCTCGACTCACATAGGTCTATAATGGTACGATCCTCATTCGACACAGGCGGAGGCACTACATGGAGACTCTATTCTCAATGCAAGCCACCGGCCCGGTCTCGATTTAACATTAACATTATCATGGTATTCTCATGAACCATGAACGAAGCCGAGAAGACAAAGGTAAAACCTATGTCTCGCGAACAATAAAATCATCATTCGACTTCTATCGTAAGCTAAGCATTACTAAGAATTAAAGGTGTCGACCTACATACTAGTGGGGTTACAAGGAAGATATCTGAATAAATCAAGGTAGTCATGCAGCAATTGGTTTACACCCAACTCCTATTTATCTAGTGCACATTTTATTGGACTCAATTGATAATAGCATTTGTAAACAACAAGGAAAAGGGTTGTATGCTCCGGGGCTTGCCTGCATTGCAGAGAAGGTTAGATTCCATAGAAGGATCATAGAAATTGAACTTGACATCAACATCACTGGAGGAAGAACCTTCTTCGAAGCTTGTCCATCACGAACCTTCTCACTTTCGTTTACTACACGTAATAAGATGATGCAATGCTTAACATGATAAAATGCAATAAACATGATGCATGATGGATGCAACATGGGTATTGATGAACACAACAAGATGCACAACTTGAGTACAACTTTCCTGTGCTAAGGACTAGGGTTAATTATTCTAAAAAGTATTTTAATTGTTAACCCCAAGTTGATTACAAGTTCATTAAGAAAGGATTTAAACTATCATGGAACAGCAAGTATTTAACATTCCACATATCACATTCATCTCATAGAACTCACAAAAAACTAAACAAACAATTATTTAAGTCATTTTAATATTTATAAATCATATAAAAGGCATAAAACATACTTAAACTAATTAATCGAGTTAATTAATTCAAAATAGTGCCCAACTATTTGAGAAGACAGGTATTAACATGTTAAACTTACACAAAAAGTTTCATCATCAAAGGATTAATATTTTTATCTATAAAAATCATACAACAAGCATTTTTCTATTAAAAGAAGTAATTTTTAAGCCTACCAAAACTACTGATTTTTACCATTTCATATTTTTCCTAGGTAGAGCATAGCATGAAGAGACTACACTAAAATTTTCACAATTTTATGACACTTCTATATTTTTCTATGAATTAAACAAAAATAAACACTTTTAATCATTTTATGAAAATTGAAAAAGGAATAAAATTCATTTTCACCCACACGCAGCTAGCCCTAGAGGCTGACAGGCGGGGCCCCTAGTCAGCGCACAGTGCGCTGGCATTGACCATGGCGCGCATGGCCATTGACCGGCGGGTTCTCGACGCCGGCGCACCTATGTATTCCCCTCTACCTCATGCATAGGCCCAGGCTACCGGTTGAATGAGTTAGAGCCCCGCACGAGCTTGCCCGTGGCCATGGCGGCACAGCGGCGCAGAGCGTGGCGACGCATCTGCGAAGCGACGACGGCGCTGCGGTAGCGACCTAGCTAGGGCTCGGGTTAGCACCAGGAGCTCACCACGATCATGCTCGGCTACTTGGTAGAGGCGGGGACATGGCGGAGAGGGATGACTGGTGTCGATGGCGTGCGCGGCAGCACGAACTGGCAGGGCGGCGACGTTCTAGCGCGTCTTGATGGTGAAAAGAAAACCGATAAGCCGATGAGCTTTGAGGAGTCAAGGTGAGCACAAAACATAAGAGAGGAGGGAGAGAAACTAGTCGGAGGCGGCTGACCGCAGCGAGCGGCCCACGACGGCGTTCCCGGATGTCCAAGAGGAAGACAGAGGAAGACGACGGCTCGTGGCCAATTTCTACGGAGAAAGCCGACGCGAGCGGGTCAAGGAGCTGCGCAAGGACGGGACGGAGCTGTGGGCGTGAACAATTGGACGGAGACAGCTCGACGGTGGTGAATTTCACCGGCGAACGGGATAGACGACGATGGAGTAGAGAGAGGAAAAGAGAGGGACAGCGGCTAGCATCGGGCATTTATAGGCGCAGGCGATGAACTCCAGCACGCTAGTGTATTCGTGAACACAACCATGCAGACGGCCGCGCGTCCAAACACGCGAAGCACCGCGAAGGACACGGCAGACGCCGGTGAGCAGGGCAAGCACGTTGTTGCTGGTGGTGTACTGTAGCAGGGACACCTTCCTTCTGCTTCTTCTCTTTTCTCCCAAATCCAAATTGCAACTTCAAAAACTCCAAGAACAAAAGTTGTTTATCTTGACGGGATCTTCAACTTAGCTTTAAGGCTCAACCCCTAATTTGAACCGGTTAAAGAGATTTTGAATTTTGAAAATGGAATTTGAAACCTGATTTTTGGTTATGGTTAGTAAAACAACTAATTAGCTATTTTGGGTAATTAATTGGGTGATTACTAGTTGTCAAACAATTCAACCAATAGCACAGTTTGCAAAGTACAAACCTCATACCAATCAATGAAACAAAGCTTGCCCAACTTTTATTTGTGAAAAATGATTTAATAAATTCCCCAAAATTGAATTCAAAGTTGAATTCCAAGACTTAACCAAACTTAGTTAAGTGCTGAATTTCAAAACTAAATTCAAACTTGGAGCTCAAATTTGAACATGTTTAATTTAGAAACATCATCAATTTTTGTTTCTATATTATAAATCACACTTTATTCTACAAAGTTTATTTTTAACAAAATTTTAATTGTTTAAACAAATTACTAGTTTATAAAATAATAAAGAATCTTAATCACTATTATTGCTAACATTTCATGGAACACAGGAAACACATCATAAGCAACATATTCATGCTATAATTGAAACATGAAATGCATTTATGCCTTAATGCTTAATGGTTATGCATGATGATGATCATGATCAAGGTTTTATTAAGTTCGTAACACTTAGGGTGTTACAGGCAGGCACCGTCTGACCCCACTTGGGCGCTGCCCGGTGCCACCTTGGCGCCTGCCACGTCAGTGATCCGTGGGAGCTCCTCCTCAGCCAATGGGAAGCCTCCATTTAAGTCGGTTTGATCAAGGGCCAAGATTAACTCATGGTGGATTCATGGGTCCATTGTCATACACTTGGAGCTCTCCACTGACTTACCAACCACCTTACCTATCGAATTTCACCATGTGCCGACTTCACAACTGCCATTGAGGAGCGACCAACACCCTTAGATGCAAAGGCGGTGCATCCAAGGGTCGGCCGACACCCCCAAGCCACCGCCCGACGCCCCTCGGTGGCCACCGACCTTGCCACTACCTACAAATACCCCCATGCCTCTCTACACTATAAATGGAGGGTGTGGAGCTTGATGGAAAGTTGTCCCATTAGGCCCCCATTCATTTCCAAGCTCTTCAAGCTTCTCTTAGCTTCCTAGCTTAGCTTTAGCTATAGAGTAGTAGTCTAGTAGTGGAGGAGAGCAAGAGCAGAGGTGCTCTCAGAGTCCGAAAGAGTCTTCTAGGTCTGGTGTAGCTCCTTTGTAATTCTTTCATTTCTGCATTACTTTATTCAGAATTTATTTCAATACTTTATTCTAGTATTGCTTGCTTTACTTTAAGTACTTAGTCATTAGTGTTCATCATTAGTGAGCTTAGGTGCTTGTAGTTTAGCATTAGTAGCATAGGTTATCTTATCATTAGTAGTCTTTCGTTAGTACCGATTCTATTGTCTGGTTAGGGTGTTTTGCTCTCATTTCATCGAAGCTCGGATCGAAGTAGTAAGTTTATAGATTAAGCGTGGTGCTTAGGCTATAGATTACCTATGGATATGGCTAGGCCTCCGGATAGATTGTGGTAGGTGGCAAGTGGTGATAGCCTTATCCATCATCTATATTCCATCACAATAGGTCTAGTTATTAAATCATAGGGCTCATGGCAAACCTTGTCAATTTAACTCTCCTAGTTGGTAGGCGGACTGTGCCCCGAAATACTATCGCATTTCTCCTAATTATTTGTTTACCCTTAGTTACTAGAAAGATACATCGCTCGCTCTCCCACCTAGCTATCTCCAGGTTAGGTTGTTAGTAGTAGTTAGTTTAGGTAGTTCACACTCATCCTTCACTATCGTTCACCTACCTAGGATCAACTTAAATCTTTTCTCTAGCAAATCCTAGTTCTATATAAATTCTAGTCTTCCACCTTCCTGTGAGAAAAAATATAAATTCGACACTCGGTACTCACTGAACGAAGTGCTACGTGATAGTTCTGTGTGCTTGCGGCATCCTCTAATAGTCATTAAGAAATATCAACACTAGCCACTTGTTGATCTTGCACTTGAGATGACAAACTAGCTTGATTTTGATAATGAGAATCAGTAGCTTGCATCTTGGCATTAGAGAGCACTTGATCATTGTCATCTTCAAATTCAATCACTTCTCTAGGCCTTATGTCACTAACATCCATCTTCTTCATTGTATTGGCTAATTGAGTGCCTCTCACATCATCTAGATTTTATCTTCCTCTTGGAAACCATTGATTTCATCAAATTCCACATCATGAACTTCCTCAAGAGTACCACTAGCCAAATTTCAAACTCTATAAGCCTTGCTAGTAGTGGAGTAACCAAGCAAGAAACCTTCATCACATTTCTTCTCAAATTTGCTCAATCTAGTGTCTTTCTTCAATATGTAGCATTTATATCCAAAAACTCGAAAGTATGCAATTTTTGGCTTTCTTCCATTCAAGATCTCATATGGCGTCTTCTCCAACATGGGATAACAATAGAGGCGGTTGCTATAGTAGCAAGCTGTGTTGATTGCTTCACCCCAAAATGAATGGCTAACATTGTACTCACTTAGCATTGATCTTGCCATATCAATCAAAGTTCTATTCTTCCTCTCAACAAGGCCATTTGATTATGGAGTGTACTTGGCCGAGAACTGATGCCTAATTCCAAACTCATCATATAGCTCATCAACTCTTGTATTCTTGAATTCACTTCCATTATCACTTCTCACTTTCTTGATTGTTGTTTCAAACTCATTGTGAATTCTCTTAATGAATGTCTTGAAGGTTGTGAATGCATCACTCTTGTCAACTAGAAAGAATACCCATGTATATCACAAGAAATCATCCACTATCACAAATTCATACTTCTTGCCACCAATACTTGTTTATGTAGTTGGCCCAAACAAATCCATATGCAACAACTCAAATGCCTTGGATGTGCTCATTATGCTCTTTTTAGGATGAGTGTTGCCAACTTACTTTCTGGCTTAGCATGCACTATATAGCTTATCCTTCTCAAATGTGACTTCTTTTAAGCCTCTAACTAAATCATGTTTTATCAATGTATTCAATTGCTTCATTCCAACATGACCAAGCCTTCTATGCCATAACCAACTCATACTAGATTTGGTGAACAAACATGTTGACAATTGAGCTTCACTAGCATTAAAATCAACTAAGTATAGATTCTCATATCTCAAACCTTTGAAGATCAAATTAGAGCCATCTACACTTATGATCTCTACATCATCAACTCCAAATATGCACTTGAAATCAAGATTACAAAGTTGAGCTACTGATAATAGGTTGAACTTCAAGCTCTCTACTAGTAGCATATTAGAAATGCTCAAGCCACTAGATATTGCAATCTTACCAAGCCCTTTGACCTTGCCTTTGCCATTATCACCAAATATTATATTATCAATCCCATTGTCATCATTTGAGTTGATTGAATTGAACATTCTTGAATCACCGGTCATGTGTTATGTGCACCCACTATTAAGCACCCAATGCCTTCCTCCGGCTTTATAGTTTACCTACAAAAGAAAATCAATTCCTTTTAGGTATCCAAACTTGCTTGGGTCCTTAAAGGATAGTTACTAAGGTTTTTGGTACCCAAATGGCTTTCTTCTTTGAGCCTACAATTGGTGTACCAATGAACTTAGCCTTCACACCATTGGCATCCTTAGTAAGCAAATAACAAGAATCAAACTTAATTGAGGATACATTAGCATTCTTGTTCTTGTTCTTGCACTATTGCTCCATGTGCCAAACTTGCTTGCATCTATTGCAAAACCGACCATTGCCTTTCACAAACCTAGTTTTGTGAGTTGCAAAGGTTGCCTTGTCTTTTTTAGAGGTGTAGCCCAATCCCTCTTTGTTAAGAGAGAACCTTTGGCTATCCAAATACTTTAGCAAGCGGGCCCCACCGCTATAGGCCTTGCCTATGGTATGAGTGAGCTCATCCACCTCTATCTTGAGAATCTCATTCTCAACCATTAGTGAGGCATCACAAGTGAAACCATCACTAGTGTAGAGATAGGAGTGATGGTGGTGGTGGATGATGTGCTATAAGAAGGGTTAGTGGGAGCAATAACAATAGGTTCATAAAAAGATTCATCGATTATGTCACATGTTACGCCCACATCACATGATACTATTACCCTTTTCTTATCTTGTTCAAGAAATAAGGTGTGAGCTTTGCCAAGCTTCTCATGGGCTTCCACTAGCCTCTCATGAGTAGCATTGAGGTCATCAAAGGATTGCTCAAGAGCACTAAGTTTCTTTTGCAATTCTTTGCACTTCTTGCTCTTCTTTTTAATTATTGAGTCAGCTTGTTCTAGCATGTTCATTAGAGAATTCATCATCATCGCTATCATTTTCACTTTCGCTATCATCATTTTCATTATCATCATGTTTTACCTTGGAGCCCTTGGCCATGAAGCATGATAAAGTGTCAAATAGTGAAGGCTTGTAGTTGATAGCAATGCTTGTTAGAGCCTTCTTCTTGGATACCTTGTCATCATCACTTGAGTCATCTTCGGTGGAGGCATCACTATCATATGTGACAACATAGGATCCACCCTTCTTCTTTTTCTTGAAGGTCATCATCTTCTTCTTCTTTTCTTTCTTTTTTTCCTTTTTTGTTCTTCTTCTTCTCATTGTCACTATTGTATGGACAATCTGCCACAACATGATCGTGACTCTTGCACTTGTAGCATAATCTCCCATACTCCTTGTTCTTGAAATGATCTCTTCTCTTTCTTATACCATAGCCCTTCTTCTTCATCTTGTCAAACTTGCGCATAAAGGGAGCTAGTGCTTCATCATCACTATCATCATTGGAGCATTCTTCATCACTTGATTCTTCCTTCTTAGCCTTGCCCCTACTCTTGTTCCTTGGAGATGAAGTACCGGCCTTAAATGCTACACTCTTCTTCTTCTTATCTTCTTCCTTCATAACTTCATCGTCATCATCATTGTATTATGCATCGGTCATCCAAGCACCTTATTTGGAGTGACATCCTTCAATCCACCTCTAAATATGATAGTTCTCAATGTCTTAAATCTCTTTGGCAAACACATTAAGAATTTGTGAGAGAAATCCTTATCCTTTACTTTCTCACCCAAACTCTTGAGATCATTGATGATGACTTGTAGCATATAGAACATCTCCGGAATGGACTCATCATCTTTTATCTTGAAGTTTGATAGCTTGTCTTTGAGCATATAGAGCTTAGCACTTTTTACCGTTGAAGTTCCCTCATATGTTTCCTCTAATCTCACCCAAACTTCACTTGCCTTCTCAACATCTTTGATTTGCTCAAACACCTTTGAATCAATGCCATTGTATATTGTGTTGTGCCATGGTATTGCATTGTTTGTTGATCTTGTCATTGTCGGTGAGATTGGTAGGGTCAAGAATCACAAACTCATTCTCTACCACATCCCACACCATGTCATTGATTGGACCAAGGCACATCTTCATCTTTCTCTTCCCATAGTCGAAAGATGTGCTATCAAAGAACGTTGGTTTACCCCCAACATGGTTGAACACAATTTGAGCCATATTTTGCACTGAACGCTGTTAAGCCTTGAATCAAATGGTTACCATGGCTCCGATATCACTTGAAAGGTCCTAAATGGCTAGAGGGGGTGAATACCCTATAGAATTTTTCTACAAATACACTAGAGCAAGTGGTTAGTAACCTAAGAGGCGAAATGCAATTTAACTCTAGCTCTACAAGGGTTGCAAGCCATCTATCCAACAATTCTAGTTGCTATGATCACTAGGCACAAACAAAGGCTATGTCACTACTCACTAAGAGCTCTCAAACACGCTACACTAAAGAGCTCCACTAGGTGATACTAAACTAGCAAGCAAGACAAGCTCTCATAACTAATTACACTAAAGAGCTTGTTACAACTAGTTTACAAGTAGGTAAAGGAGTGAGTGGGATGTTTATACTACCATTTAGAGGAATAAACCAATCACAAGATGTAGACAATCCAATCACCGGGAGAAATCCAATCACGCAAGAGACATAAGATTTTTCTCTGGAGGTTCACGTGCTCGCCGGCACGCTAGTCCCTGTTGTGTCGACCAACACATGGTGGTTTGGCGGCTAAGAGGTGTTGCATGAACCTCGTCCACACAATTGGACATCGCAAGAACCTACCCACAAGTGAGGTAGCTCAATGACATGAGCAATTTACTAGAGTTGCCTTTGGCGCTCCATCAGGGAAGGCACAAGACCCCTCACAAGCAACCGATCGAGGCTGGAGACAATCACCAACTCTGCTTAATGATCCTCCAATCACTGGGCCATCTAGGTGTCGGCAAACACCAAGAGTAACAAGCTCGCAACTAGCCCAAAGCTTCCACCTAGTGCCACAAGATGATGCAATTCAATGCAATGGACTAGAGGCTCTCCAATCTCACTCAAGATGATGAAATCAAGTGAACAAGTGAGTGGAGTGTGTTGCTCAGCTTCCAAAAGGTGTGCACAAGTGTAAGAGGTGCCAAGAGGGTGGCCAAGGCCGGCCGCACCCTCTATTTATAGCCACACAAGCAAATAGAGTCGTTATCCCTTGGAGCTGCTTTCTGCGAGGGCACCGGACAGGGCAGTGCGGTCACCGGACAGGGGGTGACGGTGCCCCCAACGGTCAAATTCCAATGGCTGACCAACGGCTAGTTGGTCACAGGACAGGGTGGCGGTGGCATCGGACAGGAGGTGACGGTGCCAACCTGCCCGAGCCCCCGAAAACACCCCTCTCTGATAATTAGGGTGGTGCACCGCCACCCCACGGCGGTGACCAGGGTAGTGCCCCCACAGCCCTAACTCCAGCAATCCCCATCCACGGTTAAAAAGCAGCGGTGGCACCGGACAGCCACCGACGGTGCACCGTCACACACATGGTGGTGCACACCGCTGTGTCCGTTGACCACCCCGACGCTCGCGCTCAGAACCAAGTCACCTGGGCACCGTCACAGGGGCGACGATGCACTCAACAAGGGGTGGTGGTGCCACCCAGGCACCAAGCCCTTCCCCAAGTTGCAAACCTTTTTGCGTTTCGTTCCACGGCAACTTAGAGAAACTTTCCGCAAGCGATGCTAACTCTCAAAGTGTTTTGTCAAAACATGTTAGAGCCAAGTTAGCATTTCTCAAAACATTTTCAATAAATATTTTCGCTTGCTCTCCGATGTGCACTAGGCCTATAAATGCAATGCATGAAGTTCAACACCTAGTGGCACTAGATGACCGAATTATCTAGTTAAGAACTCCTCTTAATAGTACGACCATCTATCCTAAATGCGATCACACTCTCTATAGTGTTTTGATCACTAAAACAAAATCCCTATTTATATCTTTGCCTTGATCTTCAAAGAGTTTTGTTTTTCTCTTTCTTCTTTTCCATGTTGAGCACTTGATCATCATCACATGTGGCCATCTTCATCATTTCATGTGATCAACGTCAAAATTTGAGTGCCACCATGCTCCTTACTTGGATCGACCAACCTAACTCATATTACATCTCTTGACAAAGGTTAGTGTCTAGGTTTCATCAATTATCAAAAATCAAATTTGGACTTTCAATCTCTTCCTTTTTTGGTAATTGATGATAATCTTTTCATAAAGATATTTAATGAAAACTTTTTGGATTCATGTTGCTTGGCCAAACATATTACTATGTGTAAAGGTTATGGATAAGTTTCATCGACCTAAATTAGTAGTATTAGCTCCCTCTACATATGTGCTAAGTGTTTAGATTTAAAAGCTTGGACGTAAGTATGGGTTGGAAGTTTGAAAGAGTATTCATTCATTAGCAACTGCTGCGCCCGGTCAGTTCAGCACACGTGCAAAAGTGACTACTCAATTCATTCATTAGCAACTGCTACGTACGTAGGAGTACTACATACGGGAGTATCTATCCGAGATTCCGAGCAGTCGACGCACCCGGCGGTTGTGGCGCGTCTTTTGTTCCGCTTCGCCGCCATCCGCTGCCTAACCATGCATATGGTAAAAACCTACATGAGCTCTCGTATAGTCGTATGCACAGCACAGAGACGATGACACCATTACAGCGCCAGCAGTTACTACCATCTGCTCGCCAACCATCGTATCGACGAGCTCACGACCGGTTGACAGAGACGATCCAAAGGACACGGCACACAGCGCGGGCGGACAGGGACGACAGCGGCGGCGCTTGGTACGCGATGCGAACGCGAGTCCAGGACGGCGCCGACGCGCGGGCGATGCTGCGGCGGCTTGTTGCGATGCGATGCGACGCACGGGCCGGAGATTCCTCTGGCAGCCGGAGGAATCGTCCATGCCCGGCGGCTGCAACTGCCAAAGGGGGCCAGCTCGTTGTCGTTGGATAAGAGGAAATGTGATTGGAAGATAAGGGGAAATGTCCAAAGATCGGTTTCTCTAGCCTGCGTGTCAGCGTGGATCTGGAAGCTAAACAGAAAGCACCACCGGTCAGCAGTCAGCAACTTGCCCCGGCCCGCTGTAGTAGTAGTCTGTGGACTGGACCGCGTAGGCGGCAGTCTCTCCTCCGGCCTCCGCCCCTGTTTCCATGAATCGTTCGCCGGAGTACTTCAGCATTTCAACTTTACTAGCAGTAGTCGATGCATCGTCAGTGCTGGATCAGAATCCACGCGTGCGTCGTCGCATGCTGGGGGGAACGAGGCCGACGGAATGGAAAATGGTGACCATCTTTTCTACGCAGTACTTCTAGATGGATGGCAGTGGCACGTACTGTAGTAGACATCACGGAGGAAGAGGAATCGAGGCGGCAGTTGCTTTGGAGTATCTGTGTGTGTTCCTCATTTCTCCGGCTGCCTACTCCTACGTTGGTACAGTATTTGTGGATGACTAGGAAAGTTCAAAAACATGGTGTATACTGGTTGGCAGGTTGCTCACTCTCTCCTGACAGGCGTGTCCTCCAAGCAGTGGACCACCGCTCGTCCTGTCTGCCCGCGCTACAGTAAAATTTGGAGACCACACGGCGCATGATCTACTTCATGTGTGTTTTCTTTGCTCACTGACAGGCGGGCCTGGATGCCCACGTAGAGAGCCCACCATGGAGCAGACCTGCGTGAGCTTCATGGAAAAAGCTCGTTGCCTGCTGCTGCGTCGTGACAAAAGGGCAGGCTCATCTAGTACGTACTCGTCCCCTCTCACCCCTCTCCCTCTCTGGCCAGGGACCACACCAACAAGCCAGCTGTGTTTCTCCCGTTCAATGCATATGAGAAGACTGAGATATTTGATTAAAGTTATCGGCTCGGCTAGTGTTTTCTCTCGTAACAAAACAGCTTATCAGTCGTAAAAACCATCAGCCGAACAGCCATTTAGACGATATTATTTCCTAAACCACAAAACTAATTTGCATTTTGTTTGCATCATATTATTTGTATTGATTTTATCTACAAAATAAGACCCATATTAACTATAATTTTCTACTAAGGGTGTGTTCACTTCGTGAAAAAGTAGGTGAAAAGTTACTGTAGCATCTTTCGTTGTTATTTGGTAAAATTTATCTAATTATGGACTAACTAGGCTCAAAAGATTCGTCCCGACATTTACAGACAAACTACGCAATTAGTTATCTTTTTTACCTACATTTAATGCTCCATGCATACGTCGAAAGATTTGATGTGATGGGTGGAAGAGGAAATATTTTGGGTTGGGATGGGGAAGTGAACAAGGCCTAAAAAAAAATATGTGACACCTTGGGCCCACATGTGTCCCTCTCAGTCACTGTCCACTTTAGCGATTGCTCACTTCCAGCATGCCCTGGTCTACGTCTTTTTCTAATCCAAATTTCAGAAAGTAGCAACACACACACAGACAGCTAGTAGCTCACGGAAATAACCGAAGATCGAAACATATAGAAGAATTATTTTAATCTCTGACAAACACAGGAAGCCACGACCAGTGGCGGAGGACGAAAAATTATTGAGGTATGGCGAAGTTGAAAGTGAAAGAGCCACAATTCTTTTGTGTTAAGAAAAAGAACCACAAATCTACTAACCCAATTGAGTAATTATCCACAAATTAAACAAATAAGTTAACGAAGTGATGAAGCAAACAACCAATGAATAGACACAAGTGTTTTGGCCATTAGGCCTTACTTTGAACGAGTCGAACGATGCTCAGCCTCTGTCGTTGCATCAGACTTGTCTGCATACTGCTTGTCTCCGTTGTTGCCACACTGCTCGTCGTGCTGAACTGCCGACGTGCAGCCGTGGCTTCAGTTACGTTGCTTCACGACATCGCTCATCGGCAACGCGAATCAGGGCGGACTAGCAGAGGATTACATGAGCAGGGCTACACGGGTTAGCAGTTTGCTTGTTCGCCGTCCGTACAACACCGGCGAACTAACGATTGGGCTGGTGCTGGTTTACGGGGAAAATAGTAATAACGGACGGACTGCAGACAATATTTCTGATGCGGGCCAGCCTATATGGTCATACGCGGGCCAGCCTAGAGTCGCAGTCCACAAGGCCCAAATAACGATTCGTTATCTCCTCTGCGGCTCAGCGCTCCGTTTATCTTCAGACTCCGTACGACGTTATCCATGGCAGACAGCAGGCAGCAGGGGACGATTTGAAGTGGGGATTCGCGGCGGAGTTACCGAGTCCTCCGCCCCTGGCCACGACCACAAATGTTATCCCAGACAATAGGGTCTCTATCTCCAAACGGATCAAACAATTCTTCAGAGTAGTCAAATACGAGCAGTAGCAGTGATACAAGGGATCAGCTTATAGAGTAGATGCAAACCAATCCTAGAATAATTCCTCACGACGAACCACGGACAGAAGATGGGAAACTCTGAGAATTCCAAGCGACGCACCTAAGCCATAGTAGCTTCATCACGTACTCCACGCGGAACCACAAGAAACCGAAAGAGAACCTTCAATATAAAGAACCTGATGAGATCACCATCTAGGGTCCATTGCGCTTGACGGTGTGCTTGACTTCAAGTGATCGAAGTACTCATTAAACACCAAAGTACACCATCATACGAGGGTTCATTGCGCAGACGGAGTGCTTGACCTCAAATGATCGAAGTACTCTTTAATTTCGAAGTACCATCATGTGCGGGTCCATTGCGCCTGACGGAGTGCTTGACCTCAAATGATCCAAGTACTCGTTAATATTTTCCAAAGTACTATCATAAGAGGCCCATTGCGCTTGGCGGAGTGTTCGATCTCAAGTGATCAAAGTACTACAAATCAATAAGTCATGAAGTACTCTTTTTATTTTCGCCAATCCCGAATACAATGCTGGGGGGCTTTTTTTCCAAACATGTTGGCCCGAATATGATGATCTGGGGCTTAGCGATGAAAACGGACGGAAACGGACGGAAAAACCCTATTTCTACTTCCGTTTCTATATTTTTTTGGCGGAAACGGAATCGGGTTCGGAAAATACGGGTTCGGAAACGGAATCGGAATATGCGGACATACGAAAACGAACAAATACGGACGGAGAGCCGGAAAATTAAATTAAGATCACATAATATAATATTATCAAAGTATACATATATAAAGTCATGTAATAATATATACAAAGTTTAATATTCATTTACATGCTATGTACGTGTACATAACATGCATATTTGGTGATTCGTAGTTATATTAACATAACATAAGGACATGTAATTGTTGAACATGTTGAGCATAGATTGAAAACGGGATAAAAACGGAATAAATACGGGTCTATTCCATATTAAAACGGGATTACTCGGAAACGGACGGAAAACACCATTTTCTACTTCCGCAAATACGAAAACGGGATCTCGCAAATACGGAAACGGACGGAAAAATATAGAAAACGGAACGGGACGGTACGGGAAAAATTCCGTCCGTTTTCATCCCTACTGGGGCTACAGAATCATAACGCTCTCTAGTCGTTCATACATCTATAGTTATCATATTTGCAAGTCAATTTACTATTTTACAGATTACCTATTATTATCAATCACATTATGCCTGTCACGCTCAGCACAACGTACATCAACATGTCTTATATTTCAGATAAGTTATTTCAAATTTTCAAGTTCTTTTTTATCAACTTTTGCTTTACTCTCGGCTCGGTTACCTGCTGACCCGAATAGAGAGTAGGGAGCTACTACAATACTCATATCATATAACCAAAAGTTGTTGGTCTAAAGCCAATCGAGCTATCTATCAAGTGTGTTTGTTTCAAGGGACTAACGCATGGAAGACCGCTCAAGTCTTACCTGCTAACGCCCTGAACAAACTCTGCGTACTACCAAAATAGCCTGAACAAGCTAAGGACACTTCGTTTGGTATTCCCCATTTTATACAAAATTCAAATAATAATTTTTAGAGCGTTTTACCTTTGTACAATTAAAAAGATAATCCTTACCTATAGGCCACTAAAAAGTTCGAACGCACCCAGGTGCCACTGCATTTACCTTTTTTTTCCAAGCCATTCCGTCCACCTTCTGTCTGGTTTCCACCGTTTGACAGTGGGCCTGGCCGGTGGCCATGTCTAAAATATCCTTCTCTCACAACCCTGTCCTCTCGCTTCTTTATCTCTATCCGGTGGGGCCAAGGTGTAAGTGACCCAGGCATCTTCTTCATCCTCAAGAACGTGGCCCGTGGGAGCTCGTCCGTGCATCGTCGCAATTGCCGAGCGGAGCTCGCCCGCACGCCATCGCGGTGGATGGGGCAGAGCTCACCCGAGCGCATCTGCGGTGCCGGGGCGGAGCTCGCTCGTGCACGCTGCCAAGCCGCTGCCCCTAGCGCCGAGCGTGGGGGAGAAGAGGAAGGCGTTCGACGACGACAACAACTGCTCATGACCCTGGCCAAGCCCACACTCGTCGCCGCCGCCATTGTTGACCTCGGGTTGAGCTCGTCGATCTACGTGCACACTGCCCCATTCGCCTCCCCGTTTCGTTTGTCGGCACCGCGAGAGCCTGCCTTGTCCGCCCATCCACCGCTTGGCGTCCATCTATGGCCACACCGGCGTCTCCCAGATGGCCAAAGATGGAGCTCGCGGCTAGTCGAGAGCTGCGTCGCGCCCTAAGGGACGGCCACACGCCGCCTCGGGGCTGCCCGCGAGCCGTGCCTGAGGCCGGCCGCGCCGCGCCCTTAAGGATGGCCGCGCCACGCCGCCGCGGCCTGCTGGCCGCCGCACGCCTGCTGGCCACCGCCCACGAGCTCGCCACGCTTGCCATGGCAGCCCAGCACGGACAGACGACAAGCGCTCGCGAGCGTGGAGAGGATGGTGCAGGAGGACGTCACTATGCCAGAAAACCTTATCAGTGACGCGTGTAGAGGGTCATCAGTGACGCGTAAAACACGCGTCACTATTCTTGCGTCTGTGATAAGGGCACATTAGTGACGCGTAAAAACACGTCACTGATAGGAAACTATCTGTGACGCATATTTAGAACACGAGTCACTGATAACACGAACA
This sequence comes from Saccharum hybrid cultivar R570, assembly GCA_038087645.1. Classification (NCBI taxonomy): domain Eukaryota; kingdom Viridiplantae; phylum Streptophyta; class Magnoliopsida; order Poales; family Poaceae; genus Saccharum; species Saccharum hybrid cultivar. The sequence continues at coordinate 34,587,533 of JAQSUU010000012.1, read as the reverse complement.
CGCGTCACCGATAACTGTAAGACGCGTCACTAATAAGGAAATAGAGTGACGCTTATTCAGAATACGCGTCACTGAAAACGGGAACACGCGTCACTGATAAATCCATATCAGCGACACGCTGTGGGAACCCGCATCACTAATAAGTCTATATCAGCGACACGTTGTGGTAACATGCGTCACGAATAAGGATATATGAGTGACACATACTAAGAATATGCATCACTGATAATTTGATATCAGTGACTCATGTTTGTCTAACGTGTCACTGAGAACCCCACATTGTTCACAGAATATATATATATATATATATATATATATATATATATATATATATATATATATATATATATATATATATATATATATATATATATATATATATATATATATATATAACATGTTCACACAAGATAGACATCAAGTTCAACAGATTCACATTTATATCAAATGTTCACAACTTGTTCAAAATCCATCACAACTTGTTTGAAATCCATCTAAACATTGGGCTTAATTTTTTTAGTCACACACTACATCACTGGACTCACACTGATAATGGCAAACACACATCACTGGTGATGATGGAACTCTCCTTTCTTCTCGATGACCTGTTCCACTAAGAACCTGGCTAGCTTTTCTCTAATCATGAGCATATCGATGGGCGTCGTCAACACTTTAAATTCCTGTGTCAAGATAGAACTTTGGTAAAAAAGAAAACATGGTACAGTACAATGTACAGGACAATATAGACAATCAATGTAAAAAATCACAGTTGCTAAGCTTGATGCAAACAATCAAGGGACATAGGAACATCCACAGATGTGGAAATTCATTAGCAAGCAGATGGTGTTGTGCCTATATCAATCACTGAGTAAAATATATAGGCAGCGTAAAGCATCGAGCATTCGAGCTTATGACTAAAGTAGTACTGTGCATGTTTCCACTAAAAAGAAACTGCAGAGTTTTCTTCTACATCAAGAGAATAGCCTACAAATGCAGTGAAATCGCATTAAGGTTTGAAATACAACTGTTACTTGAGATTTTTTTTGGACACACAGTACTGTTTCCTTGAGACTGATTTGAAGACAGAATGCTAAGGCCACACAAACTTTTTCATCAAGACTATGAACAGTCGGCTAGTGCCACTATTACTGAATAATGATACTCAAATTGAAACACAAACTGGCCACTGCGACAATGGCCACACTATATCCGAGTGCTAGGAAACAAAGAAACAATCAGAGAAAATAATATGTTAGCTAGCTGCATGCTCCTAATCCAATCACTAAACTACCTAGAGCATAAAGGAGGTTCAGCTGCAAAAGCACAGAGCTGGCACCTGCTCCACCCTCATCAGATCACTCCCCAAAACGAAAAGACAGGTAGCAATACAAATAAAGCCTCCACCTTTTCTCTTCTCTTGAGATAGAAAAAGACAGGTAGCAGAACAAGTACCATGGGCTAAAACTATACTAGGACATGACACAGTCACACACACTCAAACAACCATGGGCCATTATATTTGCACATCCAAAGTTTAGATATGAATACCTCAGAGTATTCCAAGTTTGTCTTTCTCATAGCTAAAAACAAGTGGTGTACAGCATACCAGCCAGATGACTTGGCAGAAGATTGTTGAAGGCACTATGACAAATATATATAGAAATGTAGGGATGATATAGATAGTTTTCATAATGACATAGGTGGATGATTTATTTATTAGATGGTTACTTTAAATGTAAGGAGAACTACTATCAGCTATGACCTTATTTCTATTCTTCTACCATGGGGTAACAAAAGTAAAGAACACAGATTTGTTTGGAGGTACTTACAATATCCAGCATTGAAGAAGAGAGGCATCCAATGCCCCAAATTGGAAGAGGTCATACAGAAAATTGTATCTCACAAGCCCGACTTTGAAATTTGATGAGTTCAGCATATAAATACCCCTGAATCAAACGAGCAAGCAATCGCAATCTTCGTTGTTGTTTCACCTCAATTGGCTTCCCATCTGGATGTATCTCGGTGACCTCGATCATGTCAGTAGGCCACTTAGATCCTGTCTTTGGTTTTCGGGGTGGGCACACAGGCTTAGGCACAGACTGCTGCTGCTCGTCATCAACGGGTGATTCTACTTCCTCAGAAACAGTTTGTCCCCCCACTTCGTCATCACCACTTGATGAAGAATCCCTAGAAGATACCTATCAATCAAATTCGAGAAAGATGTGGTTCAACAAATTGCACAAGACTAAATTTAGATGCTAGAAATATGCTAAACACTTGAAATGATTGTGGGCGCCTGGGCGGTGATAGCTTACCATTTTGATGTGGAACTGGATTCAACTGCAGTACAACACCCACAACACTAGCAAGTCAGCAAGATCTATCACCTGTACAGTAAAGAAATCTGGATGCAAATGGATGGAAATAGTAAGTATTATGCAAATAGTAAGTATCCTTGCACTATTGTGATGTGCAAGGATCATGTCTTCCTGAGCTCAAGCATGTTCCAGAGCTCCAAATACTATTGTTATCTTTGATACACAAAATGCTCTACTAATGATCCATGGCGATGCTAGCTACAGAAGACAATAATTTGCTAAAGTCTGGACAAATGTTGTTATTCTGAAATTTCCTTTCTAAGAGTTAGTTGTACGAAAAATGTAATTTGCACTCCATTATAAGATACTACGTACTTAAGCTTCAGACTAAGGATAATGGCAAATAGATGGAGTCAGAGACTAGTGCTAATTCAGAGAAACATGGAAACAGAGAAACATAGAAAAGGATAATTCCATATTTCCATCAATGACTAACCTGACGAGTCAATGGATTAATGCAAGGCTGGCCACTTGAGAATTCAGAAAATGAGTTTGGAAATGTCTAGACTGATGAAGACACGTGCCTGATAGTGAAGTCCACTTTACCAACAAGTCCTGAAGTGAAAACAAAGATGGAATCAGCCTACTTAGGTAAACACGTACCATCACAAGAAATATCAGATACATTTGACAATCTGAAAGTTGCAACACTTAATCAGAATCCTTTTTTTCTTAATTAGAAACTGAAACTAAGCTACAATCTAAAGATACACTCTACATATATTACTAGCATTAAAATTAGATTGACAAAAACTAATGCACAACTCAACTAGGGATGTCAGGAATCTTGAGCAACTACTTCAGACAATTATACCGTGGTAATTGAGTGTGTGTTTAGTGAGGAAGATACTCTAGACACAGACGAGGGAGGGGATGAGGTCGGGGTGGATTGGCCTTCTTGCCGGCGGCAGCTTGCTCCGCCTGGTGCCACAGCGGCGGCCTCCTGTCCGAGTCCGGCAGGGCCTTCTACCCAAGATCTCATCCCCCGTGGCGACAGATTTCTGCAGCTGAGAAAGGGTTGGTCGAGAACCGGCGCAAGGGAGGCCAGGAGTAAGAGGGCGAGGAAGAATTAGGGCTGGGGATTGGGGCTCACCTTCGGATGATTGTAACATCCTAAAATTTTGAAAAGAAGAAAAATAGGAAAAATATGATTTTTGTATATTTTTGTGAGCATGAAAACTTAGAATAAGAATAATTTTTATAAATTTTAAAATCAAATATAAGAGTAGAAACATGTTTGTGCACTCATGCTGTTGCATTTAAATTTTTGAGATGAGTGGTTTGATCAAATTCAAATTTGGATTTGAAAATCATTTGAAAATTTGTTTTGAAAAATTAGAAAAGAAAAAGAAAAGGAATTCTTTCTGCTCTCGGGCCGCTTCTTCCCGCAGCCCAACTCCCCGGCCTGCCTCGGCGGCCCACCTTTCCCTCTCTCGCGCCCGCATTCTTCTCCTGGGCCGAGCCCGAGTCGCGGCCTGTCGGCCCGTCACCGCGCGCGCGTGCTAGCGTTCCGCAGCGGCCGCGTCATTCCGCCTTGAGTCGCTGACATGTGGGTCCCGCTTGTCAGTGTCTCTTCTCACCTTTCCTTCTTCTTCCTCCGGTGCTTTTCAAAAACGGACGTCGTCGCCTTCCTCTTTCTCCGATCCGAAGCCGCCGCAAATCTCCGCGCCTTCCTTGTTTCCTCGCGTCTCCGGACTATAAAAACGGAGCCCCGCATGATTCCGCTCTCATCCCGTCTTATCGGTAGCCGCTTTGGTGCTCGGGAGCTAGGTCACCGCGAGCACGAACTCCACCGCCCGCCCCTCAAAGCCGCACGCGCTCCTTGCTTCATCCCCGGCCACGATTCTGCCCTAGGTGAGTTCGCGTTGAAGTTATCTACCTGCCGGTACTTTTGCTTTGCGATTTCGTGCACCACAGAGCGAGTTAGGCTCCACCCGGCCATGGCGCCGCCGCGGGAAGCTCGCCGTCGGCTGATTCCGACCGGAGCGCCGCCAGCCTTCTCCCCGATCCAATCTGGATCGTTGATTTTGAATCTGACGGTCTAAATTAGAAGATACCGATTCGGCCGGCGTTTTTGCTAAAGAGACCCTGTGTTTTTCAATTGATTAACCCGCAGTCCAAAACGTATTATCCCGCGTTCGTTTTGATCTGTTGAAAACGTATTTCGTCTCGGTAATTGAAAAATACGTTTTCTGATATTTACAGTTTTGCCACTGAGTTTGTTTTAGTCATAAATTATCCGTTTTAACTCCGATTTGACCCGTTCAAATTGCGTTAGATTCGTATTTGCGAGCTCTACATGATTATAGAACTGTACAGTAGGTTTGAGATAATTTATTTTCGAGTTTATATTAAAGTAATTATTTATCTATAGGAAATCTTAGAAAACTCATAACTTTTACGTTTTAAATCCAAATTTCGTGATCTTTATATCTATGTGATCGTAGTAACGTGTAGAAGAGTTTGACAAACTTGTTATACTGTTAGTGTTACTGTTGGTTAGGTTTTCTATCTTTAAGATTCGATGTTAGATTTAATCTATTACTTTAATAAAGTAGATCTTGTTTAAATCATATTTTCTACGTTTTAGATCCGTTTTAGCTCATTCGAGTTGCGTTAGATTCATAGCAACGAGATCTACGCGTTAGTGACAGTGTTTACCATATTACTAATTCTGAAATTTTATGGTTAAAGTCATATCTTGATTAATAATTATGCAACTGGGTTTTGTAAATAAAATATGATTTGTTTTACTTTAGTTTCATAATTTGAATCTAAATTTGACTTAATTCCGTATATAGTATTTATAAAATATCTTATATATGTTATTATATAATTAAAACTCATGAAGCTAAATAGTTTTATATTTTCTTCTATGAGCAAATCTTTCGGTAGATGTATCTTTTCAACCGTAGCTCTGAATAGTGTGCTTTTCGCGTCTGTGTGTTCGTAGTGATGCGTAGAATCGTGTTTCAAACTCTTTTATTTATTTTTGTATGATTGGTGTCATGTTCTAATTTAGATCTATTGTTTGCTTCGTGTATGATTGTATCGATGTGTGTGTGGTGATTTATTGATCAAGTCCAGTCGGTGAGATATACGTGGTTATCAAGAAGAAGAAGAAGAACGTTGAAGATTAAAGCTTACCGAAGGATCGGTGTTTAAGGCAAGTATAGCATGGGATTATCCTTGTTTCCTATTCACCTTTAATATACTTAATTCATGTGCATGTGTCTACCTTGTTACCACTAAGGATATCCTAGTTTTTGTATCTTGTACCTTGACACCCATGGGACATTGCATTGGGTAGTATTTATGCTAGTGCTCAAGATAAATAACCATGATCTGTAACTTGACTAATGGTATATGCAATAAACGTTTAAAAGATGCTTTATAGAAACATGGCTCAAGAGGGCTAGAGCATATTTGGTTGTTTTTATGGTGCTCTAGTTTCTCTCCTTAAGGACTTATCTGTAAGCGAACATCCGGGACTTACAGTACAACTGTGAGGGCTATATGGCTCTGGCTTTAGTCAAGTATGAGGACCTTTTCTAGCTTGTTAGAGGTATTCCTTCATGGCGTAAGAACGGCTTGACGAATCGGGTATAGTGCGGCCTCTGTCCTTATGTGTATAGGCTGCGCGTTATTGTGCCATTTGGAAGGGGGGCTCTACATCTGTTTGCCGAGTGAATCTAATGGCCCTAACTTGTTAGACGAACCTTTGAAAGACTTCATAGTGAACCCTGCCGACCTTCCTTGGAAGTGGGTCAAGAGATTAGCTACCTCGGGCGAAAGGGTAAATCACGACTCACAGTGAAAGTGTACAACCTCTGCAGAGTGTAAAACTGTTATAACAGCCGTGCTCACGGTCACGAGTGGCCTTGGACCCTTACAGAATAAATGATGAACATTGATGATAATGATAATACTGATGATATTGATGTTCACTAATGATTATTGTTTCTTGCTATACATTATTCTCGTTTACATGATCATGAGGTTATTTGGGATTTTGGTAAACTTATTGCTACTCAATTGTTAAAGAGATGACTCACTAAAAGCTATTGCAGTAAACCCGTGTCAAACCTTTTGAGCCTCATGAACCCCATGTTATATTTGTTGAGTTCGACATGGACTCACTCTTGCTATTTCCCCACATCTCAGGAAGGGTACCAGACTGTTAGATTCTGGAATTGTTAGGCTTGTGATCAACCAGTTAGTTTGATCCTGGAGTGAGGTCTACACCCGGTGTTCAGAGTTGTTTTTCCGCTGTGTTATTCTTTAAGGTATATTTTATACTATTGTGTTATGTATATTAAGCATTTGTCTTTTGATATTACACTTATCTGTGGCTATATGTGAGATTTGTCTTCTTTATTTCACATATGGTGTATGTCTGGTTTTGTCCTTAAAACCGGGTGTGACAGATTGGTATCAGAGCAATGCTGACTGTAGGACGCAAGCCTAGTTAGAACTGGACGTTTAGCATGTTCTCATTGTTGCCTATTTCTTGTTTCTCTTTAACTTTGTTATTTTCTCAAAGTTATGCTTAATTCTATCCCCGTTCTGTTATAAAAACCTTGTCTCTATTTTGAACCTTTTCTCCTTGTCTATTAGACGGCTCGTGACGAGAAGACTGTGGATTTCAGAGGTTAAGAGGACTGAATTGTGTCACTCTTGCTCACTTTTGACAAGAAACCATTAGCGATGCAAAACCAATTACTAGAAGAAATGGCTCAACATGGGAATTCTCAACGATGCTTATCTCAAGGTCAAGCCAACATATCCAAGGGGTCAGAGAAGATACAAGTAGCAGAAGCTTGGAAGAATATGAAATCCAATAAAGATGTGGATAATAAGGCATTTGGAGAGCAGGAACAATGTCACTGCTGTAAGCATTATGGTTTTCCCTGTCTTCGAAATGAGTCTAATAAGGGGAAAGTCAAGGTGGATCCAAATTTTGCGATCAACATGGACAAGAAGAGAAAGGCAATCTCATTAGAATCACTTGTAGAAAGCAATCAGCAAGCGAGTTCTACTACATTGTCACATGCAGCCCTGATCCCCTGTCAAACAAATCCAAACCCTGAAGAGTTAGAAGCCCCTCCCGCTAAAACTACTCCCCATGAAGTAGTCATAGATGGATGGACAATTACTTATAAGGAGTATCAACCCCGAAAGGCCAAACAAGTTAAGAAACAAGCCAAAGGGACGAAGGCGAACTTTTATGGCCAGCAAGATAGCAACATACCAAACAACAGTTCCTTGGAGTATGACATCACAAAAGATCCAGCTAAGAGAAAGTGTTATCATTGCCAGCAGGAAGGACATTATATCAAATCTTGCCCACAGAAGAATCAACAACAGCAAGACCCAGGACAGGATGTCCAAAAGGAGCATGTGCAGGGAAATAAATTAAAGAGAAATTACATCCATGGAAGGTTGAAACATGTGGATATTTCCACCATTCCTGGAGCTAAGGAGGTCGTGTTTGGATCAATTCCAGTAAGTTCAGGAAATGCCAAGGTTTTGTTTGACCCCAGTGCCTCACATTCGTTCATATCTAGACAATATGCAAAAGATCATAACATACTTATGCTTCCAAGGGGGAAAACAGTGATGATTAAAACTCCAAGAGGTGAAATAAAGGCAGACCGCGTATGCCCAAAAGTTAGTCTGGACATAAAGGGGGTAAATTTTAAGGTAAAACTCATTGTTTTGGAATTAATGGGCATTGATGTTATCCTTGGAATAAATTGGTTATCTACATGTAAAGGAGTGATTGAGTATGCCCAATGTTCAGTGTTTCTAACTACACTTTCAGGAGAAAGGATTAAGTATGAGGGTATTAAATCTATACCTGAGGGATGCCAGGTTGACCCATCTTAAGGTATGAGTTATAAGAATGGTAAAGAGGGATGCAGAGATTCAGATGTCCATATAAAGCAATAAGGAATGTAAGAGACGTTATCTACTCTGGATGCTGCTACAATCACACCATGTTTAAGGAATAGGAGTTGTCCCGTGTAATAAAACCGTTAGTAGCCAAGTTGAGTCGTCTTAATGTGTGGCTAATGAACATTTAAGTGTTTAGTTGTTTTGTGCTTATGTTTATGTTTGAGTTGGAATTTTGTAATGAGTGGAATGATCTCGTGGGCTTTGACCATGATTTCATTTAGTTTATATGTATAAGGTATAAGGATTAATGAAATAAATAGCTGGGTTTTGGTTATCTCCTGTTTTCTATATCTTGTCTTTCGGAGCAGCCTGTCTTTATCAACTTATATCTCTGTTCTTGAAAGACCAAAAATCATGAGAGAATTCTGGACAAGAGTGGACTTCAACATCTCTCTCTAAATGCAAGAACTACCCTCATAGCTATTTTGGATTGGGAGATACAAAAATCACAAGACGATGCAACTGTGCTGTCTGAAACCTGGAACAGAATCTGTTATGTGTTGTTTTCGGTCAAGTTAACTGCAGAATCTGGAAGTGTGTTCTATAAGTAAGTTGCAGAGAATTTTATAAGCTTTCCATCGGTGTAAACTACAGCTTCATTGGATTAACAGAATGAGAGTTACAGCTATTTTACTGCACTGCTGATTTTCTGCTCGTGAGAAATTTCAGATTTCTTGTTCTTACCCATGCACAAGAGTATTATTGGGATGTCAGAATACTTTTATACTAAGTAGCTCATATAGAAAAGGGTTCAAGCTACCCTATTGGTGTCTCTTATTTTAAGGGGGGTAGCCAATGTAAAGAAGGATTATTAAGATTGAACTCTTTAGTTGGAAGTATTGGTTAGTCTCCATGATTGAGTTGCCACTCTTGAGCAAAAATGTTCTGTGAACAAGGTTGATAATTTTGGATCCATGGAGACGAGAGTTGTCCTTTTGGATAGTTCATGATTATGATCATCTATACTTGCTCGTGATTGCTGATGTTGGTCACTTGATGACAGGAAGTGTAGTGTCTCATGACTCAGGAGCCCTATATGACGTCTCGCACTAATATGTGGTAAAAGATTGATGTTTCTGCCATTGAAGGATGTTATGGGTATAATGAAGCCGAGCACTATCAAAACAACAATGTTGAAGAGCAAGTTGGGAGTGAACTAAGTCAGAATCCACAACAACGAAAGTGAAAAAGGAAAGCCCATAAGAAGCCTGCTCAAGGAAGCAAAGCGCAGCTAAACTATGTCAATGGAAGACTGAGCAATGTGGATATGGATAAAATTCATGGAGTTACCAAAGTAGTGGGAGGTTATATTCAAGTAAGCTCAGTACAAGTTTTTTTGGACCCTAGTGCTTCGCATTCTTTCATTTCCGCCGACATGGTGGAGACGTGCAAGATGGTGAAGTGTCCAATGAGGAGGCCTTTGCTAGTTCAAACCCCAGTGGGAGAAATGCAGACATATCAGATATGCCCGAATGTCAGTCTTGTCATAAACAAGGAAAACTCCACCGCAACACTCATTGTGTTGGAGTCACTTAAAATTCGTGTGGTTCTTGGTAATGGATGGATCTGTGCACACAAAGGAGTGATTCATGGTACTCGGTGCACAATGCTCTTAACAACACCGTCAGGGAAAAGAATTGAGTATCAAGGTGGTCGACTTTTACCTGAGGGAGACGAGAATGATCAATTAGAAGATAGGTACACCAAGGATAGCAAAGTGGACCATGAGTTTACTGGAGTCATAGCAGAGGAACAAATAACTTTGGAGAAGCTTTTAAGTTCGTTTAGATCAAGAGACCTCAGGCAAATGTTTGAAGGAGTCTAAGAAAAGGTTGAAGTAAAACCCAAGTATTAGCTTTGTCAGATCCAGACAAGAGCTTCATATCTACAATGATGCACCTTATCAAGGTGTGGGATGTGTCCTTATGCAAGAAGAAAAATATAGTAACTTGTTCATTAAGTCAACTAAGGAAGTGTGGGTTGAATTACCTAACGTGTTATCTGGAGTTTTCCACTATGGAGTACTGTCTTTTGGAAGAAAAGTGACATATAGGAGGGTCACAAGAATCTACAGGACATCTTTGCTAAGTTGGTCTTGAATTTGTATCCTCGTTGGAATGAAATGGATTAGGACTTGGAAAAGTGCTATTACTTGGAGAAGTAAAAGTCGCAGCCGATGCCCTTAGCAATGGAGAATAATGCTAAGAAGGTTCGGGTGACACCAAGGATTAAGAATCGTATTCCAAATTTGAGCAACTTGACCAGAATCATTAATGTTTTGAAGGTTGGTAGTAGAAATTCCTTCTGACTAAGAGATTCGTCAGGCTCTGTTGGAAGATAAGTATTTTAAGGAAGAAAATTCATATTATAGGAAAGGTGCCTAGTGACTGGAGATACCAGAGTATTGTTTGGAGCATTTGTCCAAAATCTTGGAATTAGTTACATGTATGCAAAGTAAGACGGAATTCTTATCAAGACGATGGAACTACACGATGAAGTAAAGAACAATCTAGAGACGAACTATCCCTATCTCTTTTGTCATCATCTTTCGAATCTCGGGACGAGATTCATCTTAAGGGGGGTAGAATTGTAACATCCTAAAATTTTGAAAAGAAGAAAAATAGGAAAAATATGATTTTTGTATATTTTTGTGAGCATGAAAACTTAGAATAAGAATAATTTTTATAAATTTTAAAATCAAATATAAGAGTAGAAACATGTTTGTGCACTCATGCTGTTGCATTTAAATTTTTGAGATGAGTGGTTTGATCAAATTCAAATTTGGATTTGAAAATCATTTGAAAATTTGTTTTGAAAAATTAGAAAAGAAAAAGAAAAGGAATTCTTTCTGCTCTCGGGCCGCTTCTTCCCGCAGCCCAACTCCCCGGCCTGCCTCGGCGGCCCACCTTTCCCTCTCTCGCGCCCGCATTCTTCTCCTGGGCCGAGCCCGAGTCGCGGCTTGTCGGCCCGTCACCGCGCGCGCGTGCTAGCGTTCCGCAGCGGCCGCGTCATTCCGCCTTGAGTCGCTGACATGTGGGTCCCGCTTGTCAGTGTCTCTTCTCACCTTTCCTTCTTCTTCCTCCGGTGCTTTCCAAAAACGGACGTCGTCGCCTTCCTCTTTCTCCGATCCGAAGCCGCCGCAAATCTCCGCGCCTTCCTTGTTTCCTCGCGTCTCCGGACTATAAAAACGGAGCCCCGCATGATTCCGCTCTCATCCCGTCTTATCGGTAGCCGCTTTGGTGCTCGGGAGCTAGGTCACCGCGAGCACGAACTCCACCGCCCGCCCCTCAAAGCCGCACGCGCTCCTTGCTTCATCCCCGGCCACGATTCTGCCCTAGGTGAGTTCGCGTTGAAGTTATCTACCTGCCGGTACTTTTGCTTTGCGATTTCGTGCACCACAGAGCGAGTTAGGCTCCACCCGGCCATGGCGCCGCCGCGGGAAGCTCGCCGTCGGCTGATTCCGACCGGAGCGCCGCCAGCCTTCTCCCCGATCCAATCTGGATCGTTGATTTTGAATCTGACGGTCTAAATTAGAAGATACCGATTCGGCCGGCGTTTTTGCTAAAGAGACCCTGTGTTTTTCAATTGATTAACCCGCAGTCCAAAACGTATTATCCCGCGTTCGTTTTGATCTGTTGAAAACGTATTTCGTCTCGGTAATTGAAAAATACGTTTTCTGATATTTACAGTTTTGCCACTGAGTTTGTTTTAGTCATAAATTATCCGTTTTAACTCCGATTTGACCCGTTCAAATTGCGTTAGATTCGTATTTGCGAGCTCTACATGATTATAGAACTGTACAGTAGGTTTGAGATAATTTATTTTCGAGTTTATATTAAAGTAATTATTTATCTATAGGAAATCTTAGAAAACTCATAACTTTTACGTTTTAAATCCAAATTTCGTGATCTTTATATCTATGTGATCGTAGTAACGTGTAGAAGAGTTTGACAAACTTGTTATACTGTTAGTGTTACTGTTGGTTAGGTTTTCTATCTTTAAGATTCGATGTTAGATTTAATCTATTACTTTAATAAAGTAGATCTTGTTTAAATCATATTTTCTACGTTTTAGATCCGTTTTAGCTCATTCGAGTTGCGTTAGATTCATAGCAACGAGATCTACGCGTTAGTGACAGTGTTTACCATATTACTAATTCTGAAATTTTATGGTTAAAGTCATATCTTGATTAATAATTATGCAACTGGGTTTTGTAAATAAAATATGATTTGTTTTACTTTAGTTTCATAATTTGAATCTAAATTTGACTTAATTCCGTATATAGTATTTATAAAATATCTTATATATGTTATTATATAATTAAAACTCATGAAGCTAAATAGTTTTATATTTTCTTCTATGAGCAAATCTTTCGGTAGATGTATCTTTTCAACCGTAGCTCTGAATAGTGTGCTTTTCGCGTCTGTGTGTTCGTAGTGATGCGTAGAATCGTGTTTCAAACTCTTTTATTTATTTTTGTATGATTGGTGTCATGTTCTAATTTAGATCTATTGTTTGCTTCGTGTATGATTGTATCGATGTGTGTGTGGTGATTTATTGATCAAGTCCAGTCGGTGAGATATACGTGGTTATCAAGAAGAAGAAGAAGAACGTTGAAGATTAAAGCTTACCGAAGGATCGGTGTTTAAGGCAAGTATAGCATGGGATTATCCTTGTTTCCTATTCACCTTTAATATACTTAATTCATGTGCATGTGTCTACCTTGTTACCACTAAGGATATCCTAGTTTTTGTATCTTGTACCTTGACACCCATGGGACATTGCATTGGGTAGTATTTATGCTAGTGCTCAAGATAAATAACCATGATCTGTAACTTGACTAATGGTATATGCAATAAACGTTTAAAAGATGCTTTATAGAAACATGGCTCAAGAGGGCTAGAGCATATTTGGTTGTTTTTATGGTGCTCTAGTTTCTCTCCTTAAGGACTTATCTGTAAGCGAACATCCGGGACTTACAGTACAACTGTGAGGGCTATATGGCTCTGGCTTTAGTCAAGTATGAGGACCTTTTCTAGCTTGTTAGAGGTATTCCTTCATGGCGTAAGAACGGCTTGACGAATCGGGTATAGTGCGGCCTCTGTCCTTATGTGTATAGGCTGCGCGTTATTGTGCCATTTGGAAGGGGGGCTCTACATCTGTTTGCCGAGTGAATCTAATGGCCCTAACTTGTTAGACGAACCTTTGAAAGACTTCATAGTGAACCCTGCCGACCTTCCTTGGAAGTGGGTCAAGAGATTAGCTACCTCGGGCGAAAGGGTAAATCACGACTCACAGTGAAAGTGTACAACCTCTGCAGAGTGTAAAACTGTTATAACAGCCGTGCTCACGGTCACGAGTGGCCTTGGACCCTTACAGAATAAATGATGAACATTGATGATAATGATAATACTGATGATATTGATGTTCACTAATGATTATTGTTTCTTGCTATACATTATTCTCGTTTACATGATCATGAGGTTATTTGGGATTTTGGTAAACTTATTGCTACTCAATTGTTAAAGAGATGACTCACTAAAAGCTATTGCAGTAAACCCGTGTCAAACCTTTTGAGCCTCATGAACCCCATGTTATATTTGTTGAGTTCGACATGGACTCACTCTTGCTATTTCCCCACATCTCAGGAAGGGTACCAGACTGTTAGATTCTGGAATTGTTAGGCTTGTGATCAACCAGTTAGTTTGATCCTGGAGTGAGGTCTACACCCGGTGTTCAGAGTTGTTTTTCCGCTGTGTTATTCTTTAAGGTATATTTTATACTATTGTGTTATGTATATTAAGCATTTGTCTTTTGATATTACACTTATCTGTGGCTATATGTGAGATTTGTCTTCTTTATTTCACATATGGTGTATGTCTGGTTTTGTCCTTAAAACCGGGTGTGACAATGATGGAAGGATGCAGGCTGCTCGGCCTCCTCGGTTTGCTGGGGGTGGTGGATTGCTGTCGCACTGCCGCGTGACCGCCGACGCCGGCCTCGGTGGGCCGAGGATGCGCCTGGCTGCTGTGGCGCTGCCCGGTCGCAGACCGTCCAGCCGCCGCCGACGAAGCCTCGTGTGCCGCCTCCAACAGCGCCGGCGCCGCCTCCTCCTGTTGTCGCCAACGCCTGTGCCGACGCACGCGATAGGGCTGCTGCGGCTTTCAGATAGGGAGAGACGGCGACTGCGGGGGAATCAGATCACCTGACGGCGGCTGCTGGGGCTTTCAGATAGGATTGACTTCACTTGGCAGTCAAGGCATATCTACCGTTCAGTACCATCCAACGGTCCAGCCGAGCAGGAAAGCCCAGCTGTCCACACGGGGAGGCAGTCCAGAGGCCCATCTAAAGCCCACGACAGGGGATGCTTGAGCACGCTGTTTTCTCCGCCGCCGCTGTCTACCTCGGTGACTCGTCGTTCTGCCGGTGATGTCTTCCTCGCCTTCCCGACTAAATCTCTCTTGCGAGCTTGTGCCTCCCGCGAGCTTGTACATCCGGCTTCCTCCTCTTCCTGCTGCCTCGGCGTCCGAACGTCGTCGTCGTCCTAGAGGCATTCCTCACCACGTCTGCTGGCCACGCGGCCGCCGACATTGTGCTCGCCATCGTGCCATGTCCGGGCACTTCTCGGTGCTGAGATCAGCATGCCTTTGCCGGCGCGCAGCTCCGGTTGCAGTTGAAGCCTTGTGATTCAGTAGCGATCTCTAGTTCTATTCAGCAGGTTGCAGGAAATTGATTTAGTATTTCAGTAGCGAGGTCCAGTTCCATTCAGTTGTATGGGCATTGTGTTTGTACTTCAGTAGCGAGCAACTGTATGAGCATTGTGCTTGTATTATAATTTGTTATGGTTCCACTGGAATATAAAATAAGGCATGTTGCTTTAAATATCAGAAGATACACAATATGTTCTTGATGTCTGCAGTATGAAATAAGGCATTGTGCTGGCAGTATCAAATTACACAAAATGTGATGCATTCATATGATCTGCAAAGCAGCTTGATTTTTCACCCTCTATATGCAAAGCAGCTTGATTTTCCACCTCAGATCACAACCTCTATATGCAAAGCAGCTGAGATTATCGGATTCTTGACCGTCGACAGAAGCACAAAACTTTGTCTGAAACTATCTGAACACGAATGGAAAGAGAGCCAATTCCCATGTCGGTATTTCTGGAGCTGCAGCACTTTCGAATTATGAAGAGATGAACTGTGAAGGGGTTGTCAGGAGTCCTGCCCTCATACACCTCCTGGGTTTACCATTGGGTACCGCAACTCCTAAGTAACTGAATTCACAAGGGAACAAGTAAGAAAATAAGGCAGTTACACTAGCATGGGTAATCAACATGTGCAGTAGTTCATTTTCAGTAATCTTATGGTCTGACAAGTGAAACAGCAGAAACTTTTGTCTTTCAGGAAACCAAATTTTGGCCAAAAAATTCTCTCAAAAAATTTTTAGCCAAAATTAAATTTAAAGAACAACTTCTGAACTGTAAAATATGAACATGTGGAACCTGTAATTTCTATATCTGTACCATTTTAGTATCTGTGGAAAGGACTGCAAAACTAGGAACTGTGATAGATATACAAAAAATGATGCTTCTGAGCATTGACCAAAAATAATTACACTGACCTAGAAAATGTTGGGTGAAGTTTAGCCATTGGATAGAGAAATGATCCAAATATCAATGGAAATGCTGCTCCAATGCGAATCTCGGCCAACAACTTGGATGAAAGATATGGTCCAAGTGCATAGGAACCTTTTGCTCGTTCTCTGTCAACTATAGTCCGTTCTTTTGGGAAAACTCCCACAATCTTTGTCAGTGCAGCCATTGCTATGTTTGTTGGTCCATCACGAAAAACCTGAACACAAAAGATCCTACACATTAGAACCAATGGATGACAAGAGAGAGTCAACCTACAGACACTTTAGGTAATGGGTGGACACTACAGACACTTTAGGTAAAAATATGACATCAAGGTCTACAATTGCTTAGGCTAAAATCAAATGTCAACAAAGCTATATTCAGAGCAGCTAGCCTTTGTAAGCACCTGGCCAGATGATTTGTGACGCGGCTTAAGAAAATGAGTCACAGATATCACCACAAATCAGTGACGCGTCTACAGAACATGCGTCACATCCACTATTTGTGACACATTTTGTCGAGAAACGTCACAAATATGAGTTTATATCAGTGACGCGTCTAGGAATAACGTGTCACATTCCTTATCAGTGACGCGTCTTATTCACCAGCGTCACCAATACATTCATATATCTGTGACGCACCACACAAATACGCGTCACAAATTTTATCAGTGACGCGTGTTCTATTCAAGAGTCACTGATATGATGTTATTAGTGACGCGTCTTGTTCCTGGGGCATGGGCAACAGCTAGTCAGTGACGCGTCTCGTCAACCCGCGTCACTGATAGATTATTAGTGACGCGTTTTGTTTCTGAGTCACGAATTGCAGCGTCACTGATAAGCTTTTCTAGCATAGTGCGTGGTGTCGCGCGGCCTCCTCTTTGGCGTGCAGGGCGGCGGCGAACACACGGGCACGGAGGCACGCAGAGTTGCGACCCGGGCAGAAGCTGTCCCCGATCGGACAGAGGAGAGAGAAAAAATAAAATAAGTGCGGATTAAAAGAAAAGGAAAAACTAAATCCCTTAGGGTATTTTAGACTTTTTGCACCGCAGTTTGACACCGTTACCGGTGAAAGTGAATGGAATGGCTTGGGAGGCAAAAAAAAAGGCTAAACACAATGACACCTGGGTGTGTTCGAACTTTTTAATGACCTGTAGGTAAGGACTATCTTTTTTAATGATACACAGGTAAAACCCTCGACTCCTCTACTCGGCCATTGCCTCAACTTAGTCGGTAGGGGCTCGGCCATTGCCACTGATGGCATAAAAGCTCAGGGGCTGACGACCAGCTCCCAACTAAAAATATTCAGTTGTAGAGTACCTGATTGTGAGGTACCCAATCACAAACAAATTCCAATGATAAAATTTTCCAAATCCAGAGGACTAGATTGTGAGCACCCGATCAAGGTGCCTGATCACAAAGTTTCCGACTGCATTACATAAGTCTCAATGACTACAAAATACCCAATCTCAAAAGATCCTGAGGCATATTACAAGATTACCAAAGGATGGCACGGTTATACAAGCTCATCTCCCAACAGCGCACCTTTATTGATCTGCATAGATCGGGCTTTTTGGTCAGGGTTGGCCACTCGGGATTCCTCGAATACCGAAGTGTAAACCACCCGGCTAAAACAATCCCGAACACAAGTAGGCAGACAAGTTGCGGTGGCAGACAAGCTTGGGGGCTAATGTTGATGCCATACCCCCGGCATCCCGACTACAGGACTTCTCGGGGCCGGCTCAAACCAGTATAAATCTCATGTCTCTACTGTGATTGATCTTTGCACCAAGCGGGGTTCTCCAAGAACCAAATATCTGCCGGTAAAAAGCACCGACACAGTGTTGAATTTTTGCATCTTACAAGTTGAATTTTTGCTGCCAGAGTGATCCAACTGAGTTTCCCTTGGTCCATTCTTCTAATTTGCTAAATATCTTTAGTCCTATGCGACTTCCTAATAAACTTTTCTTTTTACAGTTTCAGCAAGGATGCATAGTCCCAAGAAGTGATAAAACAACTTTACTGCCTACCAGCTGCAGCCATCTGTTTATGTGTATATGGGATCACTAGCTACTCGGTGTTTGGTGTTGAATAAACCTTCCACTATGTTAACTAGCGGCTGTTGGCAGTCTATGTTATAAGTTGATTAATTTATGTCTTTTTCTTGGTAAATAATGTGTTTCTTCAAGGACAATTAATGAGAGGCCAGGAAAGGAAATTTTTTCGAGCCAGCTACTACAAAAGGTAGCTTGATAATTGTTATTATTATGAGATGGTGCTTTTTGCAGCTTGCTATTACAGATCAAAGCTCAAGATAAATAGTGTTGTTGATGCTGGTAGTTGATTGCTTCGTTCTTTTTTTAACGAGCTGTGATGTGATATTTGCCCAATTTATATTGACTCAAGCCACTTTTGATTCATTTCCCCATCAACATTGATGGCTATCTGCCATGTTTAGTTGTCTTGAACTCCTTGGTGGTCTCCTAGATGTTTGATGTTTGGATGATTTCTGTCTAGACGAGCTAAGAATACTACTGACACTCCTTGGTGGCCTCCTACATGTTTGGATGATTTCCTGTCTAGAATACCTACGGATACCACTTAGCATTAGGTAGATATGGCTTGAGACATATATTTGCCCATTCAGGATTCCTTAGTTTCACCCATTCAGCACTTTTGCAATACTGTAATACTAATTTGTAGTCCTTAAGAAAGGGTCACTATTTTTTTTATGGACGAACCGCCACAGTTGAGCTCATCAATCATCATTGCATTCACTTTTTTCTAGGAAGCATCAGGGCTTGCAAGAAATCTGCACTGGAGTGTGATGAAACGAAATTTGAACAATACAAGATGGCTGCTGGTCATAGTATCATGGTAGAGATCTAGTCCGTAGAGAGTTGCTTTGAGAAAATTAGAGGACTACAATGCTAGCAAAAAAAATCTATCTCCCCTCTTGTTTTTAAGCATAATTTGTATCTAAAGTTTGTAAAGAAGTTGCATATTCTCATGAGACTGTAACACGAGAATATTAGGCATGAGTACAAAAAGGCATGGGTGCTGCCCCAACTATTACCAGCGGGTGAGATGTCGCTGCGCACCATCTGGCGAGATGCATAGTATGTTTTCCTAGGCCTCAAGGCACTTGTGGCTCATCATAAGTTTCATCATCTTGCAATGTAAAACTTTTGATGCAATATTGACCATGTATTGCATAAAATCACTACTAAACCAATGCAATAGCAGTCCCCTATTGCATTAGAGTTTAGCACTATCCATCCGATGTAATAGTACTACCTACTTGCACCCATATTCTAAACCGTTGCAATACCTCTTACGTATTGCATAAAAAATCGATACTAACGCAACAAAATTTGTCCGATGCAATATTTCTACCTATTGCATCTCTGGTATGAAATCAGTGCGGTAGATCATACATATTGCATCGACATGAATTACTATCGCATCCAATTCCTGCTCGATGCAATAATGCCCACCTATTGCATCAGATTTGCAAAATTAATGCAATAGCAGCCACCTATTGCATCAGATTTGCGTT
Source organism: Saccharum hybrid cultivar R570 (assembly GCA_038087645.1). Lineage (NCBI taxonomy): Eukaryota > Viridiplantae > Streptophyta > Magnoliopsida > Poales > Poaceae > Saccharum > Saccharum hybrid cultivar. Next base: position 34,568,000 of record JAQSUU010000012.1, on the reverse strand, counting down.
TGATGCAAGGCGAAGCGATACGATAGGGTCAAAAATTAGTAGTGTCCCAACCAACCCAGGTTCCAAGGCTGACATGTGAATTTCTAATAAATCCTTAGGATTCAAATTTAGCTCAGCATTCAACTAATGGTCCAACTACACTAACTCAACATAAAATTAATGTGGGTGCAAGGATAGTCAAGGACACTTGCCTTCAAACTGGGTTTGGTCAGAGATATCGAACTCTTGGTCCTAAAAGTTCTTGAACTCAACACCTTATATAGACAAACAACAAATATAGCCCACAATACAAATAAGAACAGTACACCAAACACTGAGAAATTGTGCTGCATAATTTACTAACGTGCATTACTTGCATTACTCATCGCCACAAACACGTCGCCTCGCGGCCAGATTGTCGGGCTAGAGCTGGAGCCTCTAATTAGTAATAATAGTATTATTTTTAGTGACGGACCATGTTACTAGGGATGCGTCACCCAACAGCTTAGCTATGTAAATGTGTCATTTCTATAGGCGGCTGCAAAAACCGTCAATTCGATCTAACAATTCTTTTTTTGTTTGTAGCACTACTTCGTGGGATGAACTATTCCTTGACTTGTTTTCTTTTGGAAAATGAAGAAACATGACAAAACTAAACGGAAATTTATTCACCATAGAAACAAATGGGAGCCATGTATACTACATGACTTCCATTCCAATTATGTGTGTTTGAATCTATTAGCACTAAAATATACATCTTGCTATGTATCTAGATCAAAGTTCTAAATAGCGGGATTTAGCGGCCGCTTTAGTGGGCTATAGCGTTTGGAGAGGTCAGCCGCTAGGCTTCGACAGGTTTCACGCTAAACGAATTTTGCCGCTTATTAGCGGCTAAAAGCGCGCTAAAGCCGCTAAAGTGCCGTCCTTTTAGCGCCGCTATCTCCAAAACTCAGCGTGGGCTTTCAATACCCTCTGGCCCAATTTGCGTGGCAGCCCAAATTGGAGTGTGTAACCCTATTCATTCGCCCATTCTAAGTCTCGACTTCTTGACACGAGGGACCGGCTTCGATTGGCGTGTGTGCGAGCTAGCGACGACCATGTCCCAACCGGAGCATGCAGATAAGCTACTTCACTCTGTATGTACATACATACAGTATATAATAAACATATATTTAAATCATATTCATACAGTCAGATTTGGTACGTGACTGTGTACATACAGTATATAATAGGCATCCATATATTTATCATGCATGCTGCATATATTAAATCAAACATCACAATGTAGCTACGTCTAATTACCCGATGATTGGTATATGTAATGTCTTATCTTCTATGTTTATTATGTGTAAAATTACCTGATGATAGACATATATTTTGGGGAGGCCGCTAAATGGCTTAGCCCGCTATTTAGCCCGCTATAGCTTGTCTTAGCTTTTGAGAAAGATAGCCACTAAGGGGCTTAGCCCGTTATTTAAAACTATGATCTAGATACAATATATGTCTAGATATATAATAAAATGAACGTACCAAAAATTCAAATCGATTTATAATTTGGAACGGAGGAAGTATTTGCCATTGTGCAGGCGGTTGTCTGGGGCGTGCAGCACCAGCGTCTCAAAGGTAATTCCTGGTCCGAATGCCATCAAGACACCCCACTCGTCGAGGTGGCCGTCGACCACTTGAGAACCAGAACCAGGACCAGAACCACCACCCCTGTGTCTATGCTTGCACATCTCGTCGAGCACGAAGATCACGGTGGCGCCGAACATGTTGCCGTAGTCACGCAAGACACGTCGGCTTGCGGCCAGCTTGTCGGGCTGGAGCTGGAACACTGCATCAATCTGGCGTAGCATTGCTGCCGTGCCCGGGTGCACAACCCAGAACAGGTCGTTCCAGTTGGGAGCATCAATGCCGAGCGGTGAAAACGAGTTCAAGAGGCAGCGCTCCACGTTGCTCCCGACGAGCACCCCGAGATTGTTGTGGACGCTACTGCCGCCGAGGCCGCCACTGGTGACCTGCATGGTGATGGCATCCTCGGTCTCCGGGATGATGGTTTGTGCGGCAGACATGATCTCCAACAGCGGGCGCTCGGCGGGGCCGGGGTCCGCGCCGACGATGACGGCGCCGGCGCCATCGCCGAAGTGCCCCTGGTTGATGAGCGTCTGGAGGTGGCCTTCCTCGGGCGCAGCGAACATCATGATGGTGAGCTCGGCGCAGACGACGAGGATGCGCGCGCCGCTGTTGTTCTCGGCCAGGTCCTTGGCGACGCGCAGCGCGGCGGCGCCGGCGAAGCAGCCGTTGAGGTAGAGCATGGTTCGGCGCACGGAGGCGCGGAGGCCCAGGAGCTGCACCAGCCGGAAGTCCACACCTGGGATGTGCGCGCCGGAGTTGGTGGCCACGACGAGGTGCGTGATGTCGGCGGCCGGGCGGCCCCACTCGGCGATCGCCTTCCTAGATGCCGACGCCGCGAGCTCCGGCACCGCGGTCTTGACGATGTCGAGCCGCGCGTCCAGGGACGGCGACGCCCGGTCCAGGAACTCCGGGTGCGCGGCCAGGAGCGCCTCGTCGTGGTGGAAGAAACGCTTCTCCGTGCCTGAATTCTGGCCTGCATATATATACATATACGTATATATATATGAATGAACGGGATGCGATCTATGAAACGTTACAAACAAATTGAGCTCCATGCATGCTTACATAGTGTTTTGAGCTTCTCTTTGAGCTGGGTGAGGTGCTCGCTCTTGGTGACACCGAAGTAATAGTCAGGGTATGCATCCTGCGATATGCAGGTTGCTGGGTTAGCCGTGCCGGTTGCAAGCAGTGTTGCAGGGCCATCCGCACGCTGGGCGCTGCGGATCTCGTGCACGCTGCCTGCAGCACTTGCACTTGTCATGGTTGCACAAGAGAATCCAGTACCTACAAATTTCTTCTGTACTAGCAAGGTCAGGTGCCTATATATAGCATGGTAGACGAACGTCCAGTGGCCGGCAGGATCCACTAGCATTAAAAATTAAATTAGTTGGGTTTTGGATGCTAATAGAAGGACTAAACATAAATTAATTATAGACTAATAAGAATTGATAGTGGCTAATTTGTGGTAAGAATTCACTAGTTCTTATTAGCCCATAAAAAACTCATATTTAGTCTATTAGGATAAAATATGAGCTGTTTTTATGCTTATGAAAGCAGCTAGACAGGTTTCGTTACTGGGCTTTTACCTAAGGTGGTTGAGGGTGGAATAGTTAGTTTACAATATCCCGATGATAAGTTTTAGAGAATAATATGGAGAAAGCTAGCACTCTTAAATAGTTGCTTGTCTGTTTTGAACAAATGTCAAGTATGAAAATTAACTATGATAAGAATGACCTGTTGACAGTGGGTTTAGATGAGGATCAGGCTAATGACTTTGCAAGATTATTTTGTTGTAACAGATGTGATTTTCCTATTAAATACCTAGCAATGTTTCCGTAGATATCTTAGGCCATGTAACCCTTCCCACGTCTCTGTGGATGTAAGGTCACACTCAGAAACATCAACAAACGAACGACCTTTCTCAATTCTCATTATCTTCGGGGAAGAGACGGGACATCTGGAGGCCCACGTGCCCGTTTCTCTGAACAGTCATCTGAACGAGAGTAGAAATGGACACTCCGATTTTAGAAAGCGATCCTCCTCCTCTCTGAATGGTCAATTAATTTGTCATGGTCATCCACTCATGCATCGTCAGTGCTGGATCAGAATCTACGCGTGCGTCGTCGCATGAAAATGGCGAGCATCTTTTCTAGTACTTCTAATTCTAGATGGATGGCAGTGGCACGAAGTACTAGTGGACATCACGGAGGAAGAGGAATCGAAGCAGCAGTTGCTTTGGAGTATCTCCGGCTGCCAACTCCTGTAGCAGTACAGGAGTATTTCATTTGTGGAAGACTAGGAAAGTTCAAAAACATGTGCTGCTTACTACCTGTTCAGGTTTGGCAGGTTGCTCACTCTCTCCTGATTTGAAAAAGCTGACGTCCTTCTCCAAGCAGTGGACCACCGCTCGTCCTCTCTGCCCGCGCTACAGTAAAATTTGGAGATCACACGGCGCATGTTTTCCTTTGCTCGCTGACAGGCGGGCCTGGATGCCCACGTAGAGAGCCCACCATGGAGCAGACCTGCGTGAGCTTCATGGGAAAAGCTCGTTGCCTGCTGCTGCGTCGTGACAAAAGGGAGAGGCTCATCTAGTACGTCCCCCAGTCCCTTATTATCTGTCATCGTTGATGTACGTGTCACAAATTTAACTCGATTTATAGAAAATATGTATAATATTTGTATCTCCAAATAAATTTATTAAAAAACTAGATTCAAATATTTTTTTAACGATACTAATTATGTACCATAAATATTAATATTTTTTAATATATATTTAGTCAAAGTTGTTTTTTAAAAACACAAACGACAAATATTTAAAGACAGGAGTACTCGTCCCCTCACCCCTCTCTCTCTTGCCGGGAGACCACACCAACAATGTTTCTTCCCTTCAATGCATGTGAGAAGACTACGGAGCAGGAGTAGTAGATGTTTGATCGTCTTATACCAATCAAACAGCACATTAAACGACTTAAATACATGGCCTTGTCCGCGCCTGGTTTTCTAGTGTCATTGGAAGATAAGAGGAAATGTCCAAAGATCGGTTTCTCTAGCCTGCGTGTCAGCGTCGATCTGGAAGCTAAACAGAAAGCACCGGTCAGCAGTCAGCAACTTGCCTCTGGACTGGCGTCTGGCGTCAGTCTCTGGTCCGGTCTCCGCCCCTGTTTCCATGCTATCCGGCCTCGTTTAGTTCGGTGAATTGCGGAGAAAAACACTGTATCAGAATTTCTGTAGCATTTCGTTTGTATTTGGTAAAAATTATCTAAATTTTGACTAACTAGGCTTAAAATGTTCATCTCGCAAAGTACAACAAAACTGTGCAATTAGTTTTTGATTTCATCAACATTTAGTACTCCATGGATTTGCCGACATTTTGATGTGACAGGGAATCTTCTTTTTGCATAGTAAAATTTGGGGAGAATTGGGGGAACTGAACGAGGGCTCCTTCTCAGTAGGAACGAGCGAGCAGGCGCATCATCCGGTCCGAGTCCAAGGCCGAAAATTGTGTGGGCTTCGTTCGTTTCACGGGCACTTCACACGCATGCCACATTTTCCATTGGAGCCCAGCTACGAGGGATCGGACTCTTTCGGACATCCGGTCCAAGTCCAACCAAACGTGGAGCGATGCAGATTGCAGACCTGAAAACATGCCAGTTATCTTTCCTGGCACATGTTTTTGAACTTTCCTACAACTTCCATACACCATACAAAAAATATATATACTATTATATACATGGTCTACGGTTTCATAACACTATTTTAGTGTGGGGAGTTGACAAGGACACGCCTACAATGTCCAATTTTTCACGGTACAATAGCAGCTCAAAATCAAATAAGTACTAATCTGATTTTTCCAATGCCACTGATTTAATATTCAGATCAATTTCGCTTGGTATCTCTCGGCAGACCAAAATATCTAGATTAGTTTAAGCGGCCATGTAGTAGTAGTCTGACTAGATGATAAACGACCAGGTATAATCAACAGCGTCTCCAAATTTCAGAAAGTAGCAACACAGAGAGACTGCTAGTAGCTCACGGAAATAACCGAAGATCAAAACATATAGAAGAATTATTTTAATCTCTGACAAACACAGGAAGCCACGACCACAAATATTATCCCAAACAATAGGGTCTCCATCTCCAAACGGATCAAACAATTCTTCAGAGTAATCAAATACGAGCAAACGGATCAAACATATCCTCGTTGGGTAAGAGGAAATGTCATTGGAAGATAAGAGGAAATGTCCAAAGATCGGTTTCTCTAGCCTGCGTGTCAGCGTGGATCTGGAAGCTAAATAGAAAGCACCACCGGTCAGCAGTCAGCAACTTGCCCCGGCCCGCTGTAGTAGTAGTCTTCTGGACTGGACCGCGTAGGCGGCAGTCTCTCCTCTGGTCTCCGCCCCTGTTTCATGCATCGTTCGCCGTAGTACTTCAGCATCTCAACTACTACTAGTAGTAGCCATGGTCATCCACTCGTGCATGGTCAGTGCTGGATCAGAATCCACGCGTGCGTCGTCGCATGCTGGGGGAACGAGGCCGACGGAATGGAAAATGGTGAGCATTTTTTCTAGTACTTCTAGATGGATGGCAGTGGTATTTGTGAAAGACTAGAAAACTTCAAAAACATGTCCTACTGCCTACGACTTCCATACCTATATATATATATATATATATATATATATATATATATATATATATATATATATATATATATATATATATATATATATATATATATATATATATACACACACCCTACAGCTGACTACAAAATAACTTATTCTATAGCTACTTTGAGTTACGATAATTGCTATGCTAATTTACGAGATTATAGTAACTCCTTACTATGTGATTTACTATAACATTATGGTAAAAATCTCCATGTGTTATAGTAATTCAACTATCGTAAATAGAGGTGGCTACAAAATAACTTATTTTGTAGCTAGCTATAGAGTATACTCTCCCTATATATATATATATATATATATATATATATATATATATATATATATATATATATATATATATATATATATATATATATATATAGGCTGCTATAGTTGATTCTAAAATATATATTGTCGGCTACTGCTGCGTATATATTATTGTTACTGCCTGCATGCCCGTACGTTACACCAGGACCATATTTTTTTTTGTCCACACCTACAATAACGCATTTAGTCATTTTTTCAAAATAATAAAAAGTTAATAAATGATTTTACATTTGGTTCAAATCCATTCAGCTGGGCGATGACACCTTGTTGTAGTACTTGGTTCCCTTGCACAGAAACTCGTTGCAGTTAATACTACTACAGATTTGATTTTCAATGTCGGTCCATCACTATCGGTTTCTTACAAATCGGCAATAATAGTGGCTGATGAGTCATTGTTGCTGTTTTTTTTTGGCTTAAACCGGTAGTGATATTCGGGTTATCACTGCTGTTTCATATTACTACTGGTTTTTTCCATGAACCTGCAGTGATATTGGGTCATCATTGTGGTTTTTTCCTACGCTTCGTGGCACACGATGGATCGACGGAGCGGGGCAACAGACACAAATATAGATGGAAGTAGATTTTTTTTTGGAGCTTTTTTAGGTGTCTGTTTGGATGATCATATTTTTTTCCCAGTCTGGGCAGGCAACGTACGACTGTAGGAGGTACGCGATCGATTGACGGTGCGGTGCAACAGACGCAAATACAGATGGAAGTAGATTTTTCTGGAGCTTTTTCAGTGTCTTTTTGGATGATCGTATTTTTTTCAGTCCGATTGTAGAGTCCTTCCCAGAGTCGGTGATCGTATTTTTTTTTCCAGTCCGATTATAGAGTCCTTCCAGAGTTGGTTTTTTTACTTGTACTATCGCTTTTTTGGTAGGGACTCGTTTTTTTTCTTACCAGAGATTCGAGTCAGAGTCCGATCGTTTTTTATCGGAGATTTTGTTCAGCGTGTGCACGATTTTAGTCGGATAGTATACGTATTTGGTATCGGTTTTTTTAGTCCTCGTGACTAAATAGTATACATTTTTGGTGCAGAGAAGAGATATTCATGGTCTACGGTTTCAGAACACTATTTTAGTACTGTTCTCTGAATTTCTGATGATGAGTCAGTCAAGAGTCTACAGCTCGCCCGCCATGGACGACAGCTGTCTAGGCTCCAGCATAAGGCGTCGCATCGAATATTTAGAGACATGCATGAAGTATTAAATATAGATAAAAAATAACTAATTATACAGTTTGTATATATTTTGCGAGACGAATCTTTTAAACCTAATTAATCAATGATTGGATAATAATTGTTATAGTTACACATGTGCTATAGTATCCCGAAAACTTTAAAGTCCATGAGCTAAACACGCCCATGGATCAGAAGAGCTGTCTAGGGTCGATTTGTCAACATGCATGCATGGTTAGGTGCGTATTGTCAGCATGGCGGCTCCCTTGAGGCCTTGACTAGTCTAGGCTCGATTTGTCGACATGCATGCATGGTTAAGTGCGTATTAGGTGTACTCCTTGCATTGGTCTCCTAACGACGACAGCGACGGTACAACGGCAATGCCAAAAAGGGCTGATAGTCAACGTTATGATTGTACTGGTGGCAGAGACAAGGAAAACATTCGTCCACTCTGACGAATGATCACTGTTCTTACTTTTCTCCTCATGGCTCATGCAAGAAAAGTCATGCGGAGCGGAGGTTGATCGAGAGAAGAGGAACAAATAGTATTGCCTGCTAAGGGTGTGTTTAGTTCCCAAAATATTTTGGTTTCTGGTACTGTAGCTTTTTTTTTGTTTTATTTGGTAATTACTGTTTAATCGTGGACTAATTAGACTCAAAAGATTCGTCTCGTGATTTCACGGTGAATTGTGCAATTAGTTTTTTGTTTTGTCTACATTTAATGTTCTATGCATGTGCCGCAAGATTCGATGTGATGTTTTGAGGTGAAATATTTTGGGATTTAAACACACCCTTACAAGTCTTCATCGATTTGGTCACTGCTATACGCATGTACCGTACATGAAAATAAGGTACCCTAGTAGTAATTAGCAAGTCGATTATGGGACTATCATGGAAGTATTTGGATCTCATGCAACTAACATTTAGCTACTAAAAATTATTAGAGATTGGAACTTGCTAGAGCACCTCACCAGTGGGCCCGCGCTGCCCGGGCGTCGCCCACGCCGCCAGCCACTTCCCACGCCAGGTGCATCCCATGTGCAACACCCAATCTATTTATGAAAATATCCAGATGCAACAGTTGCAACATACAAAAGAAGACAGGTGAAACACTTGAAACATGCGTCTGAAACACTTGAACACCTGAAAAACACTTGAAAATCATTGCAAACATATTCCACATCTAGATGAAACACTTGCAATAGACGTATTAAACACCTGAAACACTTGAAACATACGCTTGCAACATGCATGTATATGCAACATGCAGATCTACTTTTACAATATCCAGATGAAAACACTTGCAACATACGTCTGATACAAATGAAATATTTGGAACATACACTTGAAACATACGTGCATAGCCATTGCACCATGTGCAACATTCGATCTACTTTTGCAACATCCTGATCTACTTCTGCAACACCGATATAAACACTTGCAACATAACTCTGAAACATATGAAACACCTAAAAACATATGTTTGCAACATGTATTTTCAGCGCAACATCTCCTTGCTGCTTGGGAATGAAGGCTCGTCGGCGTGTGGAGTTCACCAGTGCAGAGCCCGCCGCTCTATTGGAGAAGACTGCAACAAACCTAGTCGAGAAGGTCGCGACGAATCTATCACGAACTGTCATCGCTCCGGTGGAGAAGGCTGTTCACGTGTTAGAGAATGCCGCGGCAGCTTGGAGGCACGATGGAGATAGAGGAAAGCGGGCAGCCATGCTCGGGCGCGGTGGAGATGCCAACCAGTGAGCACTCGGATGTCGTGGAGAACGCCAAGGTGGCGTTGCGGAACGGAAGCGTCCAAGTGTTGGAAGCCTTCTAGAGAACGGAAGCACCCGAGTGTAAGAGAGGATATAACTGTTGGACCGTTGGGCCGGTGACGTGGCCCACGAATGGGTGCGACCTCAGCACAACATTTCCATTTGAGATTATGTTTGGATCCTTAGCTAATAAACCAGCTAATATCTTATCTATTACCAGTTAAAATACTATATATATATGCTTTCCAAGTGGGGTGCCTGCTTCAAGCAAGGTGAGATGTTAGATCCTAATCATGCAGCGTTTGGGTTCGGTCACGGGTGTGTCAACGCTGACGCCGTTGTAAAAAAAAATGCTGAGCTCATCGGCGGAGAAGGCCTACGAGGCGCTCTACGAGGCCGAGCCCAATGCTTTCAACGTCGAAGCGCTGGAAGCGCTCTTCCATAGCGGCGAGAATGAGTCGCGCTGGCTACAGCGGAAGCGCAAGACCTCTTCCTAGGCTATGTCGCTACTCTTATCCTTGTGTCTACCATTTGTGTTGTATTAAAAATTGTATCTATATGCTATGATGGTCCAACCCACGACTATAATCCTGTAGACCTCCTAAGAGGCTTGTAGAAGCGCGTTGTTTGTATCAAACATTTCTACTTTCATTACAAAGATGCCTAAATCTTTTGCGTATTCAAGAAAAAAAAATAGATATATATTTACGTCCACATTAGTACTGGCCTTGCATTGCGACCAGAGGCAGATCTAGAGGAGTTCTTCTGGGTCTGTCGACATCGATCAAATTTGTAAATCCTATACTCTTGTAAAGCTAAACCCCACTAGAGATTTCTCTCAACATGCAAGCTATCCACGTCAACAATCCACTAGAACTTGCAATTATAGCCAACTAGCTCATGTAATTATGATAGATATCTCTTCATCCACTAACATGCATTTAGCTGTCCACATCGACGTGTCAAACCATTCACCAAAATAACTATAAATATAAATAGTATAATTTTCTTTTTAAATTATCTGAAATCCCTGTAGCAACGAGCGGGTAGTCTCCCAGTTATGTAGTAAACTAATGTCAAGCTTAAGAAAATTCATATATCATGTAATGAAGTTGATTCCTATGATTCAATGATGTTCTCTGTTAGATTCGCAACTGGTTGTGACGGTACACGCACCGCGCGGAGTGATGCTACCGCCTACTGCACTGCAACGGCGCCCGTAAATCGGCGTGCATGCCGAACGATCTGCTGCTCCTGGTCCAATGTCGAGTGTCCAGTGCCCGATGCAGGGCAGGCCACCATGAGCACAGCGGCAGCAGAGAGGAGAGGTGAAGGTTGTCAGTGGCACGAACGCTCAGCATCCTCATGTGTTCCTTCCAAAGTCCAAACGCGCATACACACGCACACAGCAGGAACAGCAAAAGACTGGGAAAGGCGGGCCGGAGGGGAGCAGCACTGTACAAGGCATGGAATGCAGCTAGCAGCTCAAGTGCCCACGAGACCGGCAGAGACATCATTGCATACAAGGGGAAAACAAGCGGATCATACGGCTCATCGTGCCTCCCAGTCCCAGCCTTGGCGGCCCAGCGCCGCTGCATGCATGATCCTTTACGCATGCCCTGCCCTGCATCTGTGCATGTCCGTGCGGCGTGCGTGCGTGCATCCACGTCTTCGTCAACGCTTTCGGCACTGTACGTGTCTTTCATGCTACACGAAATCTTTTATGCGGCGTTTCTAAAAAGGTCTCGGAGGTGGACAGCCTAGTTGCCCGCCTTGGATATTCAGGGCAGGGCAGCTGGGCCAGTAACCGCTTCGGTTAATACTTAATTAAGGCGGGCACTGTATTAACCGAAGCGGTCACCTGAAAACAACCATCTCAATTAATGGATATTAATTGAGGCGGGCATTTTACGTTGTCCGCCTCCATTAATTCATTTACGGAGGCGGGCACTCTACAAGGCCAGCCTCAGTAAATCAGGCCCAGGTGCCCAGGCCCGATAACCAAGTTCGATATAAATACTCGAACTTAGGGTTCTCTTTCACATCTCAGCCGAGCACAACCCCTCCCCTCCCCCATGCGACGGCGCCCCTCCCTTCCCCCATCTCTATCTCAGCCTCTCCCTTCCACTACATGCGCGGCGCCCCTCCTCTCCACTACATGCGCAGTGCGCCGGCGCCCCTCCTCCCTCTCTACTGCATGCACGACACCCCTCCTCCCTCTCCACCTTGCTCTTCCCCGGCGGCGCATATAGGAGAGGCCGGATCCGACAGCGCCCCTCCCTCTCCGGTTGGGGGTGGCGTAGGGGGCAGATCCATTTAGGGGCGGTGTAGGGGGGCAGATCCGGTTGGGGTCGACGCAGGGATACCTCTATGGCGGCCCCAAGGCGGATCCGACGAGGGGCGGCGCAGGAGCCCTTGACGACGGCACAGGAAGACAGATCTAGGTGGCCCCAAGGAGGATCCGGTGGGGACGGCGTAGGGAGGCTAGAACTGGCTGGAGGCGACGCAGAGAGGCTAGATCCGGCGGTGGCCACGCAGGAAGCCCTCGACGGTGGCGCAGGAAGGCGGATCCCGGTGGCCCCAAGGCGGATCTGGTGGCGGAGCGGCGTGTGAGACCACCCCTACCTCCATGTCCAGATCCGGCAGTGGTTCAACAGCACGAGTAGGATCGGCGTCCAAGCGGGCTTGATTGGGCTCGACGACGGGATCGATTGGGCTCGCTTGGGCTTTTTTTATTTTTTAAATCTATTAACCGAGACTGTTTTCTTAACCCGACCGCCTCGGTTAATCGATTAACCGAGGCGGTCCGTTAAGGAATGATTAACCGTGACCTTTTGGCGGAGGCGGTTGGAAAAACCGCCTCGGTTAAGCGATTTTGCTCGCCTCGGTGATATGAACGTCCTGTGCCAACCAAAAGGCCAAAGAGGTCTAGAGATTTATGATCTAGACATCGTCCTTTTAAGTAAATGGCTCTTGAAGCATGTCACAACAGATGGTAGGAGTACTTGGCAACAGTTTTACTTAATAATAAATATACTATCCAGGGGCAGATTTATAGCATTAGTAATGTTGTGACTTAATGACTTGTGCAAACTCAGTGGAAAATTATTATGAACACAAGAGCTAATGGCACAATAACATGTGTATTATAGCTAGTGATATCAATGGTTCTTAATTCTAGATAGTATCTAGACCTTTAGTGTCACAGAACCTCCTAATTATGATGGCCCACATGTACCTGTCATCGTCATAATGACCTCTGACAACTGTACTTATGTTCCTCATAACTTAAAATGCCTGCTTTCCTCCGAACATGATCTAATCACAGGAGTATTGCAATATTACAATAGTTTATTCAAAATACCATCAGAGTAAAGTAGCGGAAGTCTTACAATAACTTAATTTTACAAACCACAGTTTCCAAACTTCAAACCCTATGTAACATTATTATAAACCGGTAGTAGAGAAGTATCAGTAGTAACTTTATTACAATCACACAAACGAAGTGCCTTGCCCAGAGGCCACACAGCCTACTCGTCGTCACTTTCTTCAACCACAACGGTCATGCAACAAGGCTCAAAGCAGACTTATTCATGAACCGCACCTGCAACAAGGGGTTTAACAAACCCTGAGTACAAGAGTACTCAACAAGACTTACCCGACTAGAAAAAGACTCTAAGGGCATGCTAGCTTTAGGGAATCAAGGGACGGGTATTCAAGAATCAAAATTTCTTTTGTAGAAAAGCTTACTAAAATAAGTCCTTACCTTCATTATTTTTACTTTTACCATGGATGGTTCATTAACCAATTCTAAGTGATCCTAATCTAGATCAAAGTAATTCTCATCAAGATTCTTTCTTATTCTTTCTTTCAATTCCAGTTCTTAACTACGATGTTGGTGCAAGGCCACGACTCCTTTCTCGTGGAGTAACAATGATTTGAACTGCTTCATTTACCCAGCTGGGGATTCCTAACCACACAACATATGTAGAACCGAATCTTGCATATATCAACTCTTACCTGAGTAACCCAAAACCAGAATGTGTCCATCGCCACCCGAGAGCACAGTACTCCTCGAACCCGGCCCAATTCTAGCCCCGAGGGTACACGCTACTCTCGCCATCTATCCACTCCCAGTGCGAGGTTAGACGTTCTCGTAATGGAATAGTCGAAGTAAGGCTTACCCGATATGGGTACATGGCTAGTACTAATAAAAACTCCATGACGCGAGGGCCAACAACGTACGGTCCTTAACTGATAAGGCGGAAACACTACATTGAGACTCATTTCCCAATGCAGGTTAGTAGTGGCTAAACCACCCGCCCGATCTTACAAGTTTATTCTCATATTTCAATATTTATCAAGTATGCCATCATGGCCATGTAAACATTCATTTAAAAAGCTTAACTCATAAGCATAGCGAAGCATACTATGCATTTTCAGTAAAACATGTATCAAGGATGATATCACAATAATCAAGGATGATATCACAATAATTGGGTTATCACTCAACTCCTAATTACTTAATGCAGTAACTCTAGTATAAATAATAAAGATTTGTAAAACTCAAGGTAGGGTTTAAATACACCGGGGCTTGCCTTGCTCTGACGCGACGACTGACTCGGACTCGAAGACTCCGACTTCCGGTCCGGAACCCACCGACGACAACTCTTCTCCGAAGACTTGCTCGCCAACTTCGACTTCTTCGAAAGCGGAAACTACACGAGTATATAACATGTTTCAACATGATGCGGTGATAAACATGATGCTTGATGATGATATGCCACGGTTTATGACTTGAGTACAACTTTCCTTCGCGGTATAGTCGCAAAACAGTAAAACCTACTAACTAATAGCGATAACTTAAGCGATACTAACGTTTATTACCAAACATGTTACTAACGAGCTCAATCATAAAATTAAAGTGACAAGGATCACCAAGAATTAGTGACCCAAGGTCATCACTCAATCAAAAAGGCACACAACACTTAAAGTTAACAATTTAACAATTATTTAAACATTTAATTAATTAGGGCATAATTAATAATAAATCAAACTTCATCTAATTGAGCTTAAACTTTTTCTAAGGATTAATCATGGCCTAAAACAAAGTTAGACTAAATTTCATGTTTTTTGGATTAATAATTTAATTACTAAAATTCATGGAAGTTGCATTTAATATTTAATTGAACAAATTAAATAACTTGCAAAAAGTAATCAAATTTAGCATTTAATATTTGTTCTAAGTAGTTTACATCTTGAAAAGCTTACACAAAAATTTTCACTATTTTTTAGAGCTCCACAGAATTTTTAATGAAATAAACAAATACTATTACTATTCATATTTTTGAAAAAGAAAAACAAAAACTCAGATCGGGCTGCTTTCTCCTTTCTCCCTCTGGCTCGGCCCAACCGCGCGGTCCAGCTGCATCGCATCCGTGCCCGCTCGCGCCCGCGCGGCCCAGCAACGCGCGGCCCATCCGCGCGGCCTGCCTGCGCGCGCGCTCTCCCTCTCTCTCTCGCTGACACGCGGCCCCTACTTGTCATCCCCTTCCTCCGCTCTCTCCCTCTCTCCCATGACCCGGCCATGCCCACGCGGTGGCCGGCCGGCGATCACGGCGTCAGTCGCTCAACTAAGCTGCTCAACGGCATCTATACTTCACCGCGAACCCATTTTACTACCTAGCGGCTACGCTACCACTTCGTGAGGACCCTCCCGACGGCCATGGCAGACCGGCGGTCACAGTGACCGGCGTCCCGGCGGTCTACTACGGTAACATCTAAAGCGAAAGCACGGGGAGCAATAGGAGCTTACAGCGGTCGCAGTGAAGCCACAAGGAGGCGCTGGGAGGCGGTGGAGGGTGCTGGCCACGTGAGGTGGCTCGGTCGCCGGAGTTGGCACGGGAAATGGTGCTGCGGTGATTTGGATGAGAAAAAGGCTTGAACAGTTGGACCACGAGGTGCGCGAGGGTGAAGCGAACATGATAGTGTGGTTTGCATGGCTGGTGGCGGCTCAATGGCGGCAGCAGCGAGCGGCGGTGCTAAGCGGCGGCGGCGGTAAAACAGAGAGGAAAAACGACTCACGGTGAACTCGGCTATATATAGGTGTAAGGTCCTAGATGGCTAGAGGGGGGGGTGAATAGCCTATAAAAATTCTACAAGAAACACTAAGCAAACTAGTTAGAACAACAAACGGCCCATATAGCTTGGCACTCTTCACAACCTTAGTGCCTTCATATGTCTCACTCAACCTTGTCCATACTTCACTAGCCAATTCCAAATCCTTGATGCCTTCAAACACTTTTGTGTCAATACCATTGTAGAGTGTATTGAGAGCCATTCTATTGCATGTTCTATTTGCTCTATCTTCATCGGTGAGATGATCGGGATCAATGATAGCAAAGTCATTCTCGGTGACTTGCAAAACTCTCTCATGAATAGACCCAAGGTACATTGTCATCTTTCTCTTCCAATGAGCAAAAGAACTAACACCATCAAAGAACGGTGGCTTGCCCCCAACATGATTGAACATAATTTGAGCCATTTTTCACACCGAAGGATGTTAAGCCTTGATTAAAACGGTGACCACGGCTCCGATACCACTTGTAAGGTCCTAGATGGCTAAAGGGGGGTGAATAGCCTATAAAAATTCTACAAGAAACACTAAGCAAACTAGTTAGAACAACAAACGGCGTAAAGCGAGTTTTGCTTAGCCTACGGTTGTGATGCAAGCCTCCTATCCACAAGTCTAGTAGATTATGATCTCTAGTTCACACAAGGGCTATGTCACTAAACTTACACTAGTGAGCAAGCTAACAACACTAGCAAAGGCTACCACTAGAGCTTACACAAGATAATCTAGTAAAAGTAAATGCAAGAGATAGGATTGTGAATCTTATACCGACGGTGGAGTGAAGATGTTGCCAATCACCAAGATGATATACAATCAATCAATATTGACAACAACACAATATAAAGACCAATCACCGGGAGACAAGAGACATAATATTTTTGTTCGCCCGGTGTTCACTTGTGCACCGACAAGCTACGTCACCGGTTGTGTCGACCAACATTTAGATGGTTCCTTGGTGTGACCCTCAAGTCACTTGCCCCACAAGGCACGCCCCGCAAGGCACTGCAAGATACTACTCTCAAGTGAGGTAACTCAATGACACACGCAATGTAATAGAGTTGCTTTTGGCGTCCCGCCGAGGAAAGCACAAGAACCTCTTACAATCAACCGGAGGTGGCCAAGAACAATCAACTTCTCTTGCCAACGCCTCCAACAATCTCCAAGCCGGCTAGGAGTGGTACTCTCCAAGAGTAACAAGAAATCCACCGGCTAAACCACCCACAAGTGCCACTAGATGCCCTCAAGCTATGCAATGCACTTTGGGATCACTCAATCTCACTTTTGATTTGCAATCAAGCAAGAGAGATGAGTGAGAGGAGATGCTCTAGCTCAAAGGATGCACAAGAATGTTAGAAATCACGAGAGCCCTCCCCAAGGGCCAGCCAACAAGTATTTATAAGCATCTCATCCAAAAAGAGCCGTTATACCCCTTCATTGGGTTCTATCGGGATGACCGGACGCGCCAGTCAAAACTGACCGGACGCGCTCGATCGCGTCCGATCCTCCAACAGTCACTGTGCCAACAGTCAAAACCCATGACCGGACGCGCCTCTCATAATGACCGGACGCGCCGGTCCCGAGTGACCGGACGCGCTCCAGTCAACGACCGGACGCGCCGATCGCACATCACTGCGCGCCCGCGAAGTAACGAACGGACGCGCCCCTCGCAACGACCGGACGCGACAGTGCCCGCGTCCGGTTTGAGTCCAGTAAGCTCCCTCGACGATCGGACGCGTCCGATCATGTGTGACCGGACGCGCCTCGCGTCCGATCGTCCTTGCGAAACTCAGTTTCCTCTGGACACTTGACCGGACGCGCCGGTTACAAACCCTAACACCTGCGTCTGCGCCATACTGACCGGACGCGTCCGGTCATACCATGACCGCGTCCGGTCACCTCTATGACCTCCGTTCGCCTCCGTTTCTTTTCCGACTTCCGACGTAGTGGAAAATAGGCATTTTAAGTTCCCAAAAACGTCTGAATCCCGCGCTCGCAAGCTCGGCGGGAGGGAGAGAGAGACCCAAACCCTCTCTACCGCTCAAACTTCATCGCCTTCGCTAATGTGCCAACACCAACAAGTGATCACCACCTTGTGCACATGTGTTAGCATTTTCATAATCATTTTTGAAGGTTTTCCAGTTAGCTCACTAGGCCCTACATGCAATGCACTTCATGAATTCACCTAGTGGCACCCGTGCATCGAATAACCGATAAGACTTCCCCTCTTAATAGTTCGGCTATCGATCCTAAACCACTCACACCCTCTATGGTGTCTTGAGTGCAAAAGAAAATGGCCCTATGGTTATACCTTTGCCTTGAGCCCATTTTATTTCTCCAAAAGATATGATCCACTTCATATCATCACATGACCGTCTCGATCCATCGACCTTGACTTCACTTGCTCTTCACCGTTGCATCGGTCCATCGGCGCCAAGTCTTGCTCAAGCTTCACCATCGCATGGTCCTTTGCTTCGAAGCCTCGACTTGCCCTTCACCTTCACAACCGGTCCATCGAGCCAAGCATCATCTTGGTCTTCATCATCTTGGTCACATGAGTCAATGTCATGTCTCATATTCAATGATCACCTTTATCTAAATCATCCACTTAGATACAAAGGTTAGTCATAGGTTTCATCAATTAGCCAAAACCAAACTAGGGACTTTCGATCTCCCCCTTTTTGGTAATTGATGACAACCCTTCACAAAGATGATTTTGATAATAAAAGTTTTGAACTTGTCATACTTGTCCAATCATTATGCTCATAAATAAAATTTGGACAATTATCACAAGCTCGGTTTTGGTAGCATTAGCTCTCCCTACATATGTGCATAGAGTTTGGATTGAAAGCTTTGCACATATGCATGAATAGAAGTGTTGAGAGAGTAATTCTACCAAAATGATGCTAAGGTGTAAGAAATGGACCTTTGAAGCGTGATACCAATCGGAGTTGCCTTTTACACCATCCTTAGCATCTGAAGTAACTAGACATCCATCACAACTCAAGAACCCTGTGAGATTAACATTATATGTAAAGGTTCTTGGACCACTTGTACCACTTGTAGTGCTTTAAGCATGTCTAGATACCACATGTAAACTATTCCTATGCATGCTAGTAGATCATTTCATCATTCAAGTTCTATACTAGCATTGCACCACACAAGCACGTATATTGAATTTAAAAACATGTGCAATGAGCAAGTCATATGAGAATGCACAAACACATGCAACAACTTTATTTATGAGCTTGCTCCCCCTACTTGTGTGCATCAAAATTTTATTTACCCCTTTATCATGTTGAATCATCTTTTTCTCCCCCCCTTTGTCAACAACTTACCTAAAAATAGGATCAAATTGTGGAGAGAAAAGCAATGTTTGATGAAGTAGGTTAGAATTTATCAAATTTGGTTTAACCTAAAATACTTGCCAAAGATATTTAATTCAATTTGAACCAAAGACAAGCTTCTTCACACCTCATAATAAGGGTTATCTTGCCTATGTTGAATTAAACACTTATAGCAAATCTTCTAGATTCGACACTAGGTTTGTAAGCTCACAAATATGTCATATGCCACCACTAGATCAAAACAAGCATAGAAGCAATAGTGGTAACATATATCCATCAAATTCATTTGATTTATCATGAATGCTCATGCGTACCACTTATTATGTCTACATGCTCTAGCAAGTCCTTAGCATGGGATGAATGACATGTCAATCAATTTTACCTTGCAATATCGAAGGAGAGGCATGTGAATAAGTGGGTGGGGTGCATTCAACTCATGTTTGAGAAATCAAGAATGTTCAATTCATTCCTTAGCTTGCAAAACCTCTTTTCATCAAGTGGCTTGGTGAGAATATCGACAAGTTGATCATCGGTGCCAACACTTTCAATGGCAATATCTCCCTTTTGTTGATGATCTCTAATGAAATGATGCCTTATGTCAATATGCTTTGTTCTTCCATGTTGAACCGGGTTTTGTATCATCTTGATTGCACTTTCATTATCACATAGCAATGGCACATTCTTGAAGTTGAGGCCATAATCCTTCAAGGTTGATTTCATCCATAGCAATTGTGCACAACAACTCCCCGCACTCACATATTCGGCTTCGGCGGTAGAGATTGCCACACTATTTTGTTTCTTTGAGGACCATGACACAAGTGATCTTCCAAGTAATTGACATGTGCCACTTGTGCTCTTTCTATTGATCTTGCAACCCCCATAGTCAGAGTCCGAATATCCAATCAATTCAAACTTTGACCCCTTGGGATACCATAGTCCAACATCTCTTGTTTGCTTTAAGTACCTCAATATTCTCTTTGCGGCCGTGAGATGACTCTCTCTAGGTGAGGCTTGATATCTAGCACACATACAAACACTAAACATGACATCCGGCCTTGATGCGGTGACATAGAGTAGACTTCCAATCAAAAACCGATATTCCTTTTGATTCACCATTTTGCCATCAAAATCACTATCCAAATTGCCATTTGTACCCATTGGAGTTGAAATTGGCTTTACATCTTGCATTCCAAATTTCTTCAACATGTCCTTTATGTATTTCCCTTGACTCACAAATGTTCCATTCTTCAATTGTTTGACTTGGAGACCAAGGAAGTAGCTAAGTTCACCAATCATAGACATTTCAAATTCTTTGGTCATCATAGCACCAAATTCTTCACAATAAGCTTGATCGGTTGATCCAAAGATGATGTCATCAACATATATTTGCACTATGAATAGATCATTCCTAATCTTCTTGATGAATAAAGTTGTATCAACCTTGCCCATCTTGAATCCCTTAGAGAGAAGGAAATCCCTTAGCCTCTCATACCATGCTCTAGGTGCTTGCTTTAAGCCATATAAAGTCTTCTTCAACTTGTATACATGGTTGAGTTTCTTGTCATCTTCAAATCCAGGAGGTTGCTCAACAAAGACTAACTCATTGATGATTCCATTGAGAAATGCACTTTTGACATCCATTTGATATAATTTGATGTTGTGTGCACAAGCATAAGCCAATAGAATCCTTATTGCCTCCAATCTTGCCACGGGAGCATATGTCTCATCATAGTCAAGACCTTCTACTTGAGTGTAACCTTGAGCAACTTGTCTTGCTTTTGTTTCTCACCACAATGCCATCTTGATCTTGCTTGTTTTTGAACACCCATTTGGTTCCAATCACATTGTAGTCATTTGGCCTTTCTACCAATTTCCAAACATCATTTCTTGTGAAATTGTTAAGCTCTTCTTGCATAGCCATGATCCAATCGGCATCCTTCAAAGCTTCTTCTATTTTCTTTGGTTCTATGGTTGACACAAATGATGCATGCTCACAAAACATAGCTAATCTTGATCTTGTTTGCACACCACTTCTAATATCACCAATAACACTATCAATGGGGTGATCTCTTGTAACATGTTGTGGTTGGAGTACTTACACTTGATTGCTTGAGCTTGGTTGATCACTTGATGTATCTTGATGAGATGAACTAGCACCATGATCTTGTACTTGAGAGTCACTAGCTAGCTTGAATGGAGAATTGAGCACTTGATCTTTATCATCATCTTGAATATCAATTACTTGCTTTGCTCTAATGTCCCCAATGTCCATGTTCTTCATTGCTTCCACCAATTGAGTTCCACCAACATCATCTAGATTTTCTTCTTCATCTTGTGACCCATTGGTTTCATCAAATTGCACATCATGGACTTCTTCTAGAATACCACTTGAGTTGTTCCAAACTCTATAAGCTTTGCTTGTAGTTGAATAACCAAGTAGGAACCCCTCATCACATCTCTTGTCAAACTTTCCCAATCTAGTGCCCTTCTTCAAGATATAACATTTGCAACCAAACACTCTAAAGTAAGAAATATTGGGCTTTCTTCCATGAAGTAGCTCATATGGGGTCTTCTCTAGCAATGGATGACAATATAGTCTATTGATGTAGTAGCAAGCGGTATTGATTGCTTCATCCCAAAACGATTGACTCATATTGTACTCATGAAGCATTGATCTAGCCATATCAAGCAATGTTCTATTCTTTCTCTCAACTAGGCCATTTGATTGTGGAGTGTACTTGGCCGAGAATTGATGTCCAATGCCATAGTGATCACAAAGTTCTTCAATTCTTGTATTTTTGAATTCACTTCCATTGTCACTTCTCACTTTCTTGATTCTAATCTCAAACTCATTGTGAACTCTAGTGAGAAATGTCTTGAAGGTGTCAAACACTTCACTTTTGTCACTAAGAAAGAATACCCATGTGAATCTTGTGAAGTCATCCACTATGACAAAGCCATACTTGTTGCCGCCTATGCTTGTGTATGTTGTTGGGCCAAATAGATCCATGTGCATCAAATCAAATACTTTGCATGTGCTCATTGTACTCTTCTTTGGATGTGAGCTTCCAACTTGTTTCCCGGCTTGACATGCACTATAAAGCTTATTCTTCTCAAATTCAACATCTTTTAAACCATTGACAAGATTGTGAGTTGTAAGCTTCTTCAATTGTTTCATGGCAACATGACCAAGCCTTCTATGCCAAAGCCAACCCATGCTTGATTTGGAGATTAAGCAAGTTGTCAAAGAAGTTTCTCTAGCATTGAAGTCAACTAGGTAGAGATTCTCATATCTAAAGCCCTTGAATACCACATTTGAACTATCCATACTAATGACTTCCACATCATCAACCCCAAAGATGCATTTGTAGCCTAGATCACATATTTGTGCCACAGATAGAAGATTGAAATCCAAGCTTTCAACTAGCAACACATTGGAGATACTCAAGTCATTTGATATTGCTATCTTGCCCAAGCCAATAACCTTGCCTTTCTTGTTATTGCCAAATATGATAGAATCAACACCACTATAATTGTCAGTGATTGAGTCAAACATTCTTGATGTACCGGTCATGTGTTGAGTGCACCCACTATCAATAATCCAATGCCTTCCTCCGGCTTTGTAATTGACCTACAAGCAAATCAATGAAGCTTAGGTACCCATTTTTGCTTGGGTCCTTGTAGGTTAGTAACTAAGCTCTTTGGTACCCAAATAGCCTTCTTCTTTGGGCCAACAATGGGTGTACCAATAAACTTAGCTTTCACACCCTTCACACCTTTGGTAAGCACATAGCAAGAATCAAAAGGTATAGCGTTAACAAATTTCTTGCTTTGGTTCTTTTTATTGCAATTATGCTCTAGGTGCCCGACTTGCTTGCATCTATTGCAAAACCGACGATTGCCCTTCACAAAGCTAGGCTTTGGAGTTGCAAAGGTCGACTTGCCTTTCTTGGGGGTGTAGCCCAATCCCTCTTTATTAAGAGAGAACCTTTGGCTACCCAAGCACTTAAGCAAGCGTGCCTCACCACCATAGGCCTTGCCTAGGGCATGAGTGAGCTCATCCACCTCTCTCTTGAGAGTCTCATTCTCAACCATTAGTGAGGTATCACAAGTGAGACCATCACTAGGAGTGGAAGTAGAGTTGGTGGTGGTGGATGAAGAGCTACAAGAAGGGTTATCATTTATCATGATGATAGGTTTATAAAAAGATTCATCAATTATATCACATGTAACACCTATATCACATGATACAACAACCTTCTTCTTTGCTTGTTGCTCAAGTAGCAATGAGTGAGCTTTTTCAAGCTTGGAATGAGCCTACTAAGATCCTCATGGTCTTCCACTAGACTCTCATGAGTGATCTTAATCTTACCAAGAACTTTCTCAAGTATTCCTACTTTCATTGAAAGCTTCTTACACTCCTTGTTCTTGGCAATAGCTATGTCTCTAGTTTATTGCATCAAGTTATATAGTTGTTCTTTAGTTGGTTCATCATCATCATCATCATTTTTATTATCATTATTATTATCATTATCACTATCATGAACATATTCCATTTCACTTTCATCATCACTCTCATCATATAATACCTTAGCTTCTTTGGCCATGAAGCACGAAGAGGATGAATCAAATAGTGAAGGCTTCTTGTTGATAGCAATGGAAGCAAAAGCCTTGTTGGATGATTCTTCTTCTTCTTCATCATCATCATCACTTTCCCAAGTGACCACATAGGCTCCGTTCTTGCCCTTCTTGAAAGTCATCTTGGCTTCTCTCTTTTTCTTCTCAAACTTGCCCCTCTTGTTGTTCTTCTTCTTGTCATAGGGACATTTGGCTTGAAGATGTTCGGTGCTATCACAATTGAAGCACCTCCTTTGTTGCTCATTGCTCTTGAAATAGTCATTTCTCTTTTTGAAGCCTCTTCTCTTGATAAACATCTTGCCAATATTCTTGACAACTAGAGCAAGTGCCTCATCATCAATTTCATAATCCTCATCTTCACTATTGTCTTCATCTTCTTCAATGATGGTAGCTTTGCCCTTGGAGGAGATGGCTTTAAACGCCACAGTCTTCTTCTTTTCTTCCTCCTTCTCCTTCTCATCAACATCTTGATCATACTTATCATATGTTAACACCTCTCTAAGCAAATCATTAGGCTTCATTGTTTCAAGCCCATCTCTTTGTAACATCATGATCAACATTTTGAATTTTCTTGGTAAGCTCAACAAGAACTTGTGGCAAAAATCTTGGTCTTGTGTCTTGTGCCCTAAGCTCTTGAGATCATTGACTATCACCTGCAATCTATGAAACATTTCAATGATTGTTTCATCATCCTTTTTCTTAAAGTTCTCAAACTCACTCTTGAGCCCATATAGCTTGGCACTCTTCATAACCTTAGTGCCTTCATATGTCTCACTCAACCTTGTCCATACTTCACTAGCCAATTCCAAATCCTTGATGCCTTCAAACACTTTTGTGTCAATACCATTATAGAGTGTATTGAGAGTCATTCTATTGCATGTTCTATTTGCTCTATCTTCATCGGTGAGATGATCGGGATCATTGATAGCAAAGTCATTCTCGGTGACTTGCAAAACTCTCTCATGAATAGACCCAAGGTACATTGTCATCTTTCTCTTCCAATGAGCAAAAGAACTAACACCATCAAAGAACGGTGGCTTGCCCCCAACATGATTGAACACAATTTGAGCCATTTTTCACACCGAAGGATGTTAAGCCTTGATTAAAACGGTGACCATGGCTCCGATACCACTTGTAAGGTCCTAGATGGCTATAGGGGGGTGAATAGCCTATAAAAATTCTACAAGAAACACTAAGCAAACTAGTTAGAACAACAAACGGCGCAAAGCGAGTTTTGCTTAGCCTACGGTTGTGATGCAAGCCTCCTATCCACAAGTCTAGTAGATTATGATCTCTAGTTCACACAAGGGCTATGTCACTAAACTTACACTAGTGAGCATGCTAACAACACTAGCAAAGGCTACCACTAGAGCTTACACAAGATAATCTAGTAAAAGTAAATGCAAGAGATAGGATTGTGAATCTTATACCGACGGTGGAGTGAAGATGTTGCCAATCACCATGATGATATACAATCAATCAATATTGACAACAACATAATATGAAGACCAATCACCGAGAGACAAAAGATACAATATTTTTGTTCACCCGGTGTTCACTTGTGCACCGACAAGCTACGTCACCGGTTGTGTTGACCAACACTTAGATGGTTCCTCGGTGTGACCCTCAAGTCACTTGCCTCTCAAGGCACGCCCCGTAAGGCACTGCAAGACACCACTCTCAAGTGAGGTAACTCAATGACACGCGTAATGTAATAGAGTTGCTTTTGGCGTCCCGCCGAGGAAAGCACAAGAACCTCTTACAATCAACCGGAGGTGGCCAAGAACAATCACCTTCTCTTGCCAACGCCTCCAACAATCTCCAAGCCAGCTAGGAGTGGTACTCTCCAAGAGTAACAAGAAATCCACCAGCTAAACCACCCACAAGTTCCACTAGATGCCCTCAAGCTATGCAATGCACTTTGGGATCACTCAATCTCACTTTTGATTTGCAATCAAGCAAGAGAGATGAGTGGGAGGAGATGCTCTAGCTCAAAGGATGCACAAGAATGTTAGAAATCACGAGAGCCCTCCCCAAGGGCCGGCCAACAAGTATTTATAAGCATCTCATCCAAAAAGAGCCGTTATACCCCTTCACTGGGTTCTATCGGGATGACCGGACGCGCCGGTCAAAACTAACCGGACGCGCTCGATCGCGTCCGATCCTCCAACGGTCACTGTGCCAACAGTCAAAACCCATGACCGGACGCGCCTCTCATAACGACCGGACGCGCCGGTCCCGAGTGACCGAACGCGCTCCAGTCAACGACCGGACGCGCCGATCGCACAGCACCGCGCGCCCGCGAAGTAACGACCGGACGCGCCCCTCGCAACGACCGGACGCGACAGTGCCCGTGTCCGGTTTGAGTCCAGTAAGCTCCCTCGACGATCGGACACGTCCGATCATGTGTGACCGGACGCGCCTCGCGTCCGATCGTCCTTGCGAAACTCAGTTTCCTCTAGACACCTGACCGGACGCGCTGGTCCCGCGAGTGACCGGACGCGCCGGTTACAAACCCTAACACCTACGTCTGCGCTGTACTGACCGGACGCATCCGGTCATACCATGACCGCGTCCGGTGCAGCGTCCGGTCACCTCTATGACCTCCGTTCGCCTCCGTTTTTTTTCCGACTTCCGACGTAGTGAAAAATAGGCATTTTAAGTTCCCAAAAACGTCTGAATCCCGTGCTCGCAAGCTCGGTGGGAGGGAGAGAGAGACCCAAACCCTCTCTACCGCTCAAACTTCATCGTCTTCGCCAATGTGCCAACACCAATAAGTGATCACCACCTTGTGCACGTGTGTTAGCATTTTCATAATCATTTTCGAAGGTTTTCCAGTTAGCTCACTAGGCCCTACATGCAATGCACTTCATGAATTCACCTAGTGGCACCCGTGCATCGAATAACCGATAAGACTTCCCCTCTTAATAGTTCGGCTATCGATCCTAAACCACTCACACCCTCTATGGTGTCTTGAGTGCAAAAGAAAATGGCCCTATGGTTATACCTTTGCCTTGAGCCCATTTTGTTTCTCCCAAAGATATGATCCACTTCATATCATCACATGACCGTCTCGATCCATCGACCTTGACTTCACTTGCTCTTCACCGTTGCATCGGTCCATCGGCGCCAAGTCTTGCTCAAGCTTCACCATCGCATGGTCCTTTGCTTCGAAGCCTCGACTTGCCCTTCACCTTCACAACCGGTCCATCGAGCCAAGTATCATCTTGGTCTTCATCATCTTGGTCACATGAGTCAATGTCATGTCTCATATTCAATGACCACCTTTATCTAAATCATCCACTTAGATACAAAGGTTAGTCCTAGGTTTTATCAATTAGCCAAAACCAAACTAGGGACTTTCAATAGGGCACGACCACGGTGATGGTCACTGGAAGACGCGAGATGTCATGCTGGCGGTCCTGGCACGCGCGAGAAGGTCGTGGAAGCCGCCCGGCGGCTCGCCGGCGCCCATGCCGTGCGGTGCCCGGTGGTCATTGGTCGGCTACTGTAGCTCCCCCCAACTTTTGTAAATTCAAACTGTTTTTTCACAAATTACTCTCAAATTCATGTAACAACTTGGAAAATTCCCAAGATATGAAATCTTTAGAATTTCAAGCTCTACAAGTTTTGTATTGAACACTTTTTCAAATTCGAACTAGATTTTGAAATTTGAGTTTAAATTCAAAAGGGGACACTTTTTGGAAATTTGGTAATTTAGAAATTACTTTGGATTTTATATTGAAACTTCAAAAACTCCAAACACCAAAGTTGTACATCTAGCCAAGACCTACAACTTTGCTAAACAAACCATTTTCAAATTCTGCCTCCATTTTGAAATTTGAGTTTGGGGATAAAAAGGGGTCAAATTTGAATTTTGCTTCTTTTCAAAATTGCTCCACATTTTACACTAAAACTTTGAAAACTCAAAACACCAAAGTTGTAGCCCTTGAAAAGTTCTACAAACTTGGTTTTAAACTTTTTCCCAAATTTTGCTTAGATTTTGAATTATTTCAAAAATGGGGTAAAATAGGGTTTTGGATTTTAGGGTTTTCGGAGGAATATTCAATTCAAATTTGTTGCTACCTTAATTGGTGATTATTTAATGATCAAACCATCATCCAAGGGCATCATTTAGACAAGCATAACATGGTTGACCAAATGCCACTCTTGGTTGATCAATTTAGCTTTTGAAAATCTTTTTATTATTTCCCCAAATTTGAATTCAAATTCAAATCGGAAAACTCGCGACAAGTTTTTGGATTCCAATTCAAACTCAAACTTGGAGCTTCATTTTACGTGTCGTACTTGAGTTCATACCCTACACTTGACACTAGTGTGTAACACAGTGACACACCTCAAATTACGCAGGGCATGGACTAAGTATTTGCGGTGGCATTCGAAATTAGGGTTTTTGGTTCGGATCACACCACTGAGAAGCACATCCAACCTAGAAAGGTAAACTCATTTTAGTTAATGCATAACAGGGTTGACCTAATCATGGATGCTTTGTGATGCAATATGATGACATGGCAGGTTAATTAGCAACCATAACACCCAAGGTGTTACAGCCCTTCCCCCTTAAAGAAATCTCGCCCCGAGATTTAAAGCCTTGAGTTAAGTAATGGAAAAGGAAACGTGTCAAACAGCGTTTCGCAGGCTGCTCGTGCGGTGGCATGGAGGTGCCGGCTTGGAAGGCGTCTGGGGTCTGGTCAGAGGCCGCCCCCAGCCTGTGCCTGATGAAGCGTTCTTGGCTGGGCTCGCCGCCGGTGGCGTTGGCCAGCGAGCGCGGCCTTTTGCAATCCCAAGCCAGGTGATTGTCGCCGAAGCAGTTGAAGCAACGTAGGGGCCGCCGGCAAGTCACGATCTTGTGCGTAGAGGAATAGCAGTTGAGGCATTTGCCCCTCAGGCCCGCTGGAATTCCCCTGCTGGAGCGTTGATCGCCGTTGTCCTGTGCCCGGCGAACTTGGGTGCGCGAGGGTTCCCCACGATCAAGGACCTTCCTCCAGCCACCTGCATCCGACAGTGAGATGTGGCGGCGGCCGCGGCGGGGCAAGCGCGGCCCAAGACGCAGCTGAACCGACACACGGTCATCGCCAACCCGCCGGCCGAGTCGCTGCTTGGCCGGGATTCGTGCGGTGGGGTGGCCGCGGGCGCCGAGTCGCTGGTGAGCTGGTTGGCGAGGCCGTCCGTCCCCATCGCTCCCCGCGTGGCGGAGTCCTCCTGCGTTGACCGGAGGCGCGGCTGCGCCGAGGTGGCTGGCGCTGGTCTGAGTGGCCGGAGGCGGACCAGTCTGCTTTGCTACTCCGGATCTGGGCTTATGGCGGCGCTTCCCTCGCTTCCTCTTCATCCCCTCGCGAGCCTGGATCTGGATTTGGCTTGGGGCGGCATCCTCCGGTTGTTCCGCCTCGGTGCCGATGCGCAGCTGGGATGAACTCCCTGCCTCCGTGTCAACCGGTGTCGGCGAACCTCGGAGGACGGCCTCGAGGGACTTGACGGATTCGTTGTCGGAGTCGGACTCGGAGGACCACCGCGATGCCTTTGGGCGGCCAGAGGGCTTCACGGGGAAGAAAGGGGGGGTGTGAGGCGAGAGGGTGGGGCTCGTCGGGGAGGGCTCCGGTGTGGTGACCGACGGCGCCTGGGTGGCTTCCGGCGGGCTGGAGTTGGAGGCGGCGGCGGGGGTCGCCATCCGCCCGGGCTGGAAACCTTTTGTTGGAGCCGTCACAGTTATATCCCATATCTCATGTCAAAAGCCATCTGCAGGTTGGTCTCTTCTCTCTTGGTCTTGCATGGATTCTGTTCTTCATATCCTTCTCCTATCTACTATACTGAGTGAATACTTTTTTTCTGAATTAATGTCGAAGCAGATGTACAGGACACATGAGAAATGATCTTGGAATGCAAGGTATATACCCTAAGTAGTTCAGGCACAGCCCTTCTTTGTTCCCAGAAACGTTAGGAAAACCGAAAAGAAAGCATGTATCCTTTCTTTTCCCTCCTGTAGCTTGTTGGGTCCTGCAGTATGTACTGTAGAGAGACACTCTTTTAGCTAACGAGTTCAGCCTTTCTCGCAAACATATCAAGGAGTTTTATTTAAAAAAAATACAAATCCATGAAGTGATGAGTGAATGTGCATCAGTTAATTAATGACAGTATAATTAACCAGACTCAGGAGTGATTAAGTCCAAAAACATATTTCTGAAGGGAATTGTTTTTTCAGGGGATTGTAGTCATGAGAGAGAGAGAACTGATCTTTCCAGCAATTCATGCATGCATGTGTGCATGGATGGCACGATTCTCGACAGCCGTCTTCTTTTGTGTGTGTGTGTGTGTTTTTGCTTTGGCAATATCCAATGTGTACTAGGGCCTTTTAGTTCGGGTGAAAAGTTAAAAACTTTTTAAGATTCTCCATCACATCAAATCTTTGTACGTATGCAGAGTATTAAATGTAGTTAAAAAATAACTAATTGCACAGTTTGTCTGTAATTTGGAAGACGAATCTTTTGAGTCTACTTAGACCATGGTGGGACAATAATTATTAAA
Source organism: Saccharum hybrid cultivar R570 (assembly GCA_038087645.1). Taxonomy (NCBI): domain Eukaryota; kingdom Viridiplantae; phylum Streptophyta; class Magnoliopsida; order Poales; family Poaceae; genus Saccharum; species Saccharum hybrid cultivar. The sequence continues at coordinate 34,537,791 of JAQSUU010000012.1, read as the reverse complement.
TACAAACGAAAGTGCTACATAACTTTTCAGACAAATTTTTTGCCATCTAAACCAGGCCTAGCTGATGGGAGTACTCAAAAGTGATATGCTTTAGGGCCTGTTTGGTTACGTTTTGTTAAAGTTTAACTCCCATCACATCAATGCTTCCTCAAATGCATGGAGTACTAAATATAGACTAATTGCATGCATGTCGGTACAGATTAGGAGTAATTTACGAGACGAATCTATTAAGCCTAATTAGTCCAAGATTAAAAACTTTTTGTCAAATAAGACGAAAGTGCTACAGTGTTGGTTAAACTTTAACTCCTCAAACCAAACACCCCCTTATCCTCCATGCATGCATATATACTCCTACATACAGCTGTTGTACTCCATCAGTTCAGACTTCAGAGCCAGAGAACAAATAAACCAACGCTAACACCGGGCCATTCTTCCTATTCTTTTGCCGATCTTGTGATCAGGGTCGATGCAGATGCACCGGGTGCAGGATCAGGAGCACGTAGAAGGAGCAAGGTTTTCTCTACCGGTATTTTAAAAATCTCGGTGGTTACCGATAACCGGGAATATCGGATATATCAGAAATTTATCGGCGATAGAAATAAATTTCGGAAGAAATTTAGATAAAAAATGACTCATTTTTTTTTTCAGAAAAGCACATAGATCATTTCTATACAATCTAACATAAACAACTAAATAAAATATATTATCAATTGCTTATTCAATGAGGAGGGCAGTGCTATGGCTAGAGCATGCTGAGTGTGTTGCGGTGGTGGCAACTTAAACTTATAAGAGAAGGAGAGAGAAAATTAAACATGGATTAAGGTTAGAGTATTGAGTCGGCGTTGGCGTCTATTTAGATGATAAAATTTTAAAAATATAAAAATTTCGGACGATAGAGGAAAAATTTTGGACTCAATAAATGAGATATCTCGAAAATTTCGGATTCTACCGGCCTATATTTATTTCCCTGATACGGAGGCGGCATGCATACGGAACTCTGCACCAATATACATACAGCAGGAGCAGCCGCAGCAGCAGTGCGACGATGAGTGCGATGCCCCCTGCTGCATCTGCCACTCCCACCAAAACCAGGAAAGGAGGCGACGCTGTTCCAACGCCGACTGAAAAGGTCACTGCCTTTTATTTTTTAGTCGGGTCTGTTTAAATATAGGGACTAAAGTTTAGCAGTGTCACATCGGATGTCACATATAGATATTACGTAAAAGTATTCAGATAGTAATAATAAAAATAAATTATATAAATCCTCAATAATCCACGAGATGAATTTATTAAGACTAATTAATTTGTCATTTGCACATGTGTTACTGTAACACCACATTAATAAACTAATTAGACTTAAAAAATTCTCTCGTAAATTAGTCATAATCTGTACAATTAATTATTTTTACTCTATATTTAATATTTATGCCTGTGTCAAACCTCCAATGTGACCGGGACTAGAGTTAGAGTTTAGGAGCGGGAACAAACAACGCCGAGCCTATTCTGCTTGTGCTCTCGCTCTGTGCCAGCTATATGCTCGTCGGTCACGTCAGGATGGAGCCAGCCGGCCATTCGCGTCGTGAATAATGACAAAACGATTCTATAGACGACCTGCCTTTGGCTTTGTCCCTTCCTGTTTTTTTTCCTTCAGTTTTTTTGCCTGAGGTAACGTTGCACAGTGGCCAATGGAATGGAATATTATTCCTTTCCTGCCAGTGGAATAATGACAGTATCTTGAAATAATTTGCTTTTGACAAGAGAGGCATGGACAGTCTAAGAGACATCATATGTTTGCATTGCCTGTTATAGTTAGCACCACTACTTTTTTTATGTACACCAAGGAAGATCTTGTGGAATATAATGTTTGTCTACAAATACCAACTTGGTTGGTTGGTCCGGTTTGTATATATTATTAGTATAATTTAGTACTAGTAGTCAACATGTACACTAGTAAATCTTATTTAACCACAAATACTCAAGGCTTTGACCAAGAAGTGATCGAGCTTATAAAACTTTGACCATCGGTAGCTTAAAATATTTCAGTGTGGGGAAAAGTCGTATGTGTGTAGATTTGCCGTGAAAAATACTTTAAATATACATTATATAAATATATATTAATATAAAACAATGGCCAAAGTCGTACTATCTACTCCCTCCATTCTAAAATATCTGTCGTTTTCGCTTCCTGAGAAACAACTTTGACAAAATATATATTAAAAAGTATTAATATTTATGGTACATAATTAGTATCATTGGAAAGATCTTTGAATCTAGTTTTTTAATAAATTTATTTAGAGATACAAATGTTGCACGTATTTTATACAAATCGAGTCAAACTTGCGGCACGGAATCCAAAAGCAATAGATAATTTGAGACAGAGGGAGTAGCTATCGGATGCTGTAAAAAGCCAAGAGCACCGGTTCCATTTCCCAGACGATCTTGCTTTACAGAGTGTTCAAGTTTTTTTAATCAATGCACTGTAGGGATATGGTTATGTTGACTGATTAGGTTACACCCACCTTATACCTTGAAAATGTACATAAAGATGGATGAGTAAAGCTTCTGTATGGTCTCCAAAATCATACACTGACATGAAACAATGCCCAAAACTTGGCTTCAAACTAATGTGTATTGGTGATGGAAACTTGGCTTGAAACATCTTTCTTGTTTTACCAGTGACTTTTCTTTCCCACGTACGGCAGGCGCCACGATGTGAACTAACCATGCGTGTCTGTTGCGTGCATGTATGCATGCAACCAAATGCAAACAACAGGGCGGAGACGAGGCGTGAGCGAGAGGGAGATCGATGGGAGCGCGAGCCCCAAGAGGGTTCTGCTGCGAGGTGGCCCAGGCCCAGGAATATGTGAGAGCGACGGGTCACCGAGCGGCGGCCTGTGCTGCGCGCTCGCAGCAGCAGCAGGTGGCTACGACAACTACATGCGCATGATGCAAGCGGCCATGGGCGTGGCTGCCGCTGCCGGCGCTCCTCCGCCTCCGCCTCCACCTCGTCATGTGGAGATGGTGGAGCCCGGCCGGGGTCCGGGAATAAAGCAGCACTTGGCGCGGCCCGGCGCAGACGGCGGCGAACACGCCGCGCCAGCTCCTCCCAGCAGCAAGCAGCGTTTCACATTCTTGGGCTTCGTGGTGGCGCCGGGGCCGCCTCCTCCTCCCTGCTGCGGCCGTGACCACCCTTTCGAGGTATGCACTGCTGCCACTGCACAGCATCAGCATGCATGCACTGTGTCTCCTAGCTCCGTCGGCGAGACGAGGATGGCTGGACCGGTCTCAGCTGAGAAATGATCGAGAAAACCGTAGTTGGGATAAAAACTAAAGTTTAGTTCACATGTTTGGATCTCTAGATCTAAAGTTTAGGTGACTAAAGTTTAATTTATGGTATCTAAATATGCTCTTAATATAAACGGGTCTTCTAGTAATAAGACAAATAATACATGTTCCATTCGGTTTGCATATCTACTGATGTTTTGCACAACAGAGTCTCTGAATCATAACTTGAACCACTATTTTTTAGTAGCATTAGAATATACATATATTTAATATTTGACTTTGATTACATTTCGAATAAATATTTAAATTATCTCATTATTAAAGAAATAGTTAGCTTATCAAATGCTAGCGAAGTGATGGTTTGCACGCAGACGGCCGGCACGGCTCTCACCCACCGCAGCTCCGTGGAGGCACGCCGCCTCCTCCCACACGGCCTCGAGACACCGCCGAGCAAGGCCACCGCGGCCGTGGCCTAACAAGGCGACGATCCATGGTCGTCGTCGGTGGGTTCCGAAGACGACGACGGCTGCTCGCTCTCGCTGTCCCTTGTGTTGGACACGAGAAGCCGCAGCCGCGACGAGGTCCCCGGTTGTTTTCGTTCAAGATCACAAGATGTAATCACTTCATGTAGCTGCTGGCCGTTTACGACATTCTTGTAACATAAACCTTCTCCAATCTTAATACAAAGATATGCACACACTCATGCGTAGTATTTGAGGGGGAAAAAGACTTATAGTTGAATGGCACATGTTCCCTCTACAGTGTCCCGATCGCATTTAGTGGTCAGAAATCGTTAACATGAACATAACAGGCGACTGCGATACAAGATACCCCTTGCCCCTTTGGACTCGAGCTATAAATATCCTTAACGTGTATACAGTGGAGTATATAGTGGAGACCACATATTAGATGGAAGACATGAAAACCAATTCAATCTATAATCCAACCATCGCGAAAAATTTCAAACGATGCATTTCCTTAGTGTGAGCTCTGTTCGCAGCGTGTCCGTCGTGGGATGCTGGAGGTCAGGAGTTCGACTCCTACCTGCCGTGGCACTGTTGCAGTAATGTGCAGTTTGTGCAGAAAAAATCCTCTCGCCTGTCCTGCGTTTTCCAAAGCACTGATAAATGGACCGGTCCACTCACGGGGTAACGGGCCTCTGTATGAGGGAGGGGCATGGGGTTCGGGGGTTTCTCGGCCTATGCGAGAAGGTCTTATACCTATGCGCAAAGTCGCGGGGGCTGTCTGCCCGCGCTCGGGCCAAGTTTATATATGTAGTTTGTTGAAAAGATGCTATGGAAATCTAATCTAGAAAAAAAATGATACGAAAATTGGTCAAATAAGTTTTCACACTATACTTTTTATGTCATAGATGTTAGTGCTCTTTTGCATAAAATTGGTCTAAGTTAGAAAAAAAAATCTAGAAATCAGTTTATTCAGGCAGAGAGTATATAAGAAGGGCTTGGTCGATGGAATAAAGCGGAAGTCTACTACCCCCACTTCTAATCATTGCCACCGGAATTTATAGTCTAATTTCAGTCACTACCACCGGATTAATAATGAGACCAAAAAAAAGGTGCAAAGCAGAAACTTTTATCACAATTTTTTGAGTTTGAACAAAATTTATTTCCTTCACGTTTTCATACCATGTATTTTATAATGTGCAGATAATTAAGTACAACGAGAAAAAGGAAGGAAAACACATGCGTGCGAGTGATCTACATCCGTACCTACACTATCACTGCACGTAAAAGAAGTTGAGAACTACAGCATCCTTATTCTTGGAGCTCTGGCACGTACGTGTAGGCAGCTCCAAAACTTTTGGCAAAAAATAAGTGTACTATCCCTCCCTCCTCCGTCCAGGAAAGAATGTAATTATGAGATATGTGTCAATCAAAGTGACTCAGATTTGACCGAGTTTTTAGTAAATAATTTTAGCATTTATGTCTCCAAACAAAATCTCTATAGGACCAAGCTCTAGCCAGGGATTGGGCCACGTCGTCTCCATTTTTCAGCCATCATGATCGGACTGTTCAACTACAATGAGCTAGTATTTTTTCCAGAGCCTTCTTGTTGAAGCCCGGTCCTGCACTCCCGCCCACTATTTGCCAGCCGCATAGGACCCACGCCACTGTCCCAGACACCCGCACAGCGACGGTGCGACGCGATGACGCCGCCTGTTGCCATTGTGGTAGAGTCGCAGAGAGCTCGATAGGAGACGGCTTGGGCTCTGCCGTCTGCCCCAAATGGCCAAATCCGACCAAGCGCCGCCACCATGTGCTTCGGCAACGGCAGCTCCGGTGCCCTACGGGTCCTGGGCCTGGCCAGGCGCGTGTGCAGCTCCTGCGCCGCCTCCCTGCACGCACATGCATGCAGCTCGCCACCGGTCGCCTGGCCAAGAGCTGGTCGATCGCGTCTGTGCTGCGACCGCCGCGTGCTCTACTCTGCTGCTGGCTTGATGATGTCACCATGACACTATGACTATGTCATATACTCCCCTTTCCCCTTGGAAATAAACCCGAAATACATAAATACACCCCTTCCCCAGCATGGCCGCGTACGGGCATCGCCTCGGCGAAGCCAAGCACAGCACGAGTGCGTGTTCCACCCTCGGATCATGTCCATGGCGTGCCCATTGCAGCTATGCCTTCTCTTCGTGTTCATCAGGCTGCTCTTCGGAAGATTCAGATCATAAACATTTTCTTCTTTGTTCAGTTTTGATCACTCAAGGTCAACATGCAATTAGAAATGCCTCCCATTTTAAAGATATCACGTTTGGGACAAGCTTGGTAGTTGATGCCTTCCATGAAGGTTTGAAGCACTGCTCTTAAAAATGCAAGGTCACTGTGTAATGCAGAAAATCCACGCTAATTATTTGATGGAATTGTTGCTAGCTTTATTAATCTTTTACGCTGTCATGTCACGGCTGAGGTAACGACTATCAGAACTGGAGCTAAATTTTGCTCCCAATATGTGACAACACAAACTTCCTATCTATATTTGAGTACTTACATCTATAAAAGTCTTCATGAAAATTGTATATACCTAGGAACTTGGTGCCAATTGCCAAGCCACGAGTCAAAAAATATCAGAGCCTTGCATAATGTGTTTGTGACAGTAAATCAGAAAAGTAAATAAGGTATCCACAATTTCGTAGAGGGGGTTACTACATTGTCCTGACAAAAACGACAGGTACTTGAGATCAATACTCTATTGTTTAACCATAGGCCAATAAAATGACATGGGTTATCAAAGATGGCGCGGCAACCGGCAACGCCGCGCCAAGTCTTCTAATTTATTATGAAAATATATTCTATAACTAATCTAACGATACTTATTTTATATCACGAGTGATAGTAGTTTTTCATATAAATTTATTTAAAGTTCAAACCGTTTGACATCGAAAAACGAGAATTGCATTAGGTAGTAGCACCGGCTATGCTCCGTAGCGTTGTGCTACCTATAGCCTTGACACCGCCATGACGTGCGCCACCGGTTGCTCCTCGCGGCGACCGCCGACCGTGGTCGAGGAGGTCGTCGTCTTCCCCTTCGGCTTCTGCGCCGGTACGGTGGGCGCCAGCTTCCGTGCAGCCTCCCGGAGCTTGACCTTCTCAACCTTTCCGAGCGCGTTCCTAGGTAGCGCTCCGACGACCTCCACCTTCTTGGGAACCATGAAGCGCGCCATGCGCTTGCTGCAGAACGCGAGCACGTCGTCCTCACTGAGCTCGGCAGCGTTGTTCCTGGGCACGACAAAAGCGCACGGCGTCTCGCCCCAGCGGGGGTGCGGCATGGCCACCACCGCCGCGTCGGCCACAGCCGGGTGGCGGAACAGCACCTCCTCCACCTCCTTGCTGCAGATGTTCTCCCCGCCGCTGATGATCACGTCCTTGGACCGGTCCTTGATCTCGATGTATCCGTCCTGGTGCACGACGCCGACGTCGCCGGTGAGGAACCAGCCTCCCCTGAAGGCGTTCTCGTTCGCCTCCGGGTTGTTGAGGTAGCCCTTCATGACGCTGCTGCCCCGGAGGACGATCTCCCCGACGGTCTTGCCGTCGCGCGGCACGCTGACCATGGTGTCGGCGTTCTTGACGTCGGCGTCGGCGAGGGACAGGACGCTGATCCCCTGGCGCGCCTTGAGGCGCGCGCGTTCCGGGAGCGGGAGGCGGTCCCACTGGTCCCGCCACTCGCACGCGAGCGCGGGCCCCGTCGCCTCCGTGAGGCCGTAGGCGTGCGTGACCTTGAAGCCGATCCGCTCGACGCGCTCGAGCAGCGCGGCCGGCGGCGGCGCGCCGCCGGTGAGGACGTGGACGGGGGTTTCGAGCTGCCTGGTGGCGCCGTCGCCCTCGAGGAGGATGCTGAAGACGACGGGCGCGCAGCACATGTGGGTGACGCGGTGGCGCGCGATGGCGCGGTAGATGTCGACGGGGCGCGCGTCGCGGATGCAGACGTTGACGCCGCCGCGGGCCGCCATGCCCCAGGTGAAGGTCCAGCCGTTGCAATGGAACATGGGGAGCGTCCAGAGGTAGACGGGCTCGGTGGCCACCCCCCACTGCAGCAGCAGGCTGGTGGTGCTCAGGTACGCCCCGCGGTGGCTGTAGACGACGCCCTTGGGCGCGGACGTGGTGCCGGAGGTGTAGTTGAGCGTGACGGCGTCCCACTCGTCTTCGAGCGGCGGGAGCTCCGCGTCGGGGTCTCCGTGCGCGACCAGCGCCTCGTACTCGAGCTCCCCGAGGCGGGCCCCCGTGGGCGAGTCAATGTCGTTGATGACGGCGACGAGCGGGACGGCGTGCGTGCCGTCGGCGGCGAGGAGGCGGAGCGCGTCGCTGGCGAGGCGCACGTAGTCGTAGTCGACGAAGAAGAGCTTTGCACCGCAGTGGCGCAGGATGGTGGCGACGGCGCCGGCGTCGAGGCGCGTGTTGATGGTGTTGAGCACGGCGCCAGCCATGGGCACGGCGAAGTGCATCTCGTACATGGCCGGCACGTTGGGCGCGAGCACGGAGACGACGTCGCCCCTGCGGACGCCGAGGGACAGCAGCGCGGACGCGAGGCGGCGGCAGCGTTGGTACGTCTGGCGCCAGGTGAAGCGGACGCGCCCGTAGATGACGGACGCGCGGTCGCCGTAGACGGCATTGGCGCGCGGCAGGAACCCCACGGGGCTCAGCGGCATGTAGTTGGCCGGGCGCTTGGGGAGCTGGTCCATCTCGCTGCTCAGCGTGCAGCCGTGCAAGGAAGAGGAGGGGTGATGGACATTGGCGTAGCTAGGGGGTGGTCCGTGTGGGCCACGGACCACCCTAGAATATGGAGCAAAGTATTATAAGTATTTAGATAGTAAGTTATTTTAAGTAATTTTTAGAGTTTATTAATAGTTTCAAAAATACTTGTAAGACTTTTTTAAAATATATTTGTCTTATGTTTCAGTAAATTATATATTTGCACAATGACATGCTGCATTTAGGTCTGGTTTGGTAGAGCTTCGTCGGCTTCGGTTTCAGCTCCTTCATGCACTAGAGCAAGGAGCCATTTTTATTTCTCTTAAGATGAATCAGGAATCATTGAAATCACTATTTTTGTTTCATCGGTTCTAGCTCCTCTGTGTATTGTAGCAAGAAATCAAAATTTTTTGTTGACATGTCAAACGAGACTATATTGTTAAAAAGATTATATTGAACTGGACCACCCTAGATAAAAATTTTGGCTACGCCACTGGTGATGGAGGATGTGTGTGGTGACCGCTGAGGCGATGTGAGAGGTGGTGAGGCGAGTGAGCTGCTAGCACGGCCGTGGCAGATCGGAGGTTTATATAGGCGGCCCGGGCAGTGCGAGGCGCGTTGGAAGGGCGGGCCCCAGCGCTCCTGCCTCCTAGGAGTACAGCTGAAAGACCTGCTGCGGTGGGTTGTCTGTCTGGGAGGAAACGGAGATTTCCGGGGGCGCGGGGAGGCTTTCAAACTCATAGGAATACAGAATATGCAACATTAAGTGTTTTATCTATTAATTAACTCCTGCCTCCTAGGAGTACAGCAGAATATGAGGCTTTCAAACTCATAGGAATACAGAATATGCAACATAGGAGATTTCCTGCCTCCTAGGAATACAAAATATGCAACATTCAAACTCACATGGATTTTTTTCTAGACTTTCTAATTGCATTAATGTAAAATTCCCTAAATGTCTTTTCTTCATAAATCCCAAATCATCATTAAGTGTTTTATCTATTAACTCAATTTGCACTGTAATTCAGCCCATTCAAATGGGTCACTTCTCCATTTAGCCAATTTTAGATTGGCCCTTTTAGATTAACCAACTCCCCCCTGATATTAGGCTACTTGGCCCTAGACCATTGTATTGCTTATGTGTACGATGTATTGAAAGCAAAATATTTCTTAGTTTAACGAGAACTATATAGACATAGCATACTAGCTAGCTAATGTAATTATGAGGGAAGTGCAAAGGTAGCTACTAGCTACAAATGTATCTGCTATACTAATATTCATGTAGGAGTGGAGATAGTTGGAGCTCGACGAGAGCACAACATAGTGATACACATTCATGTGTAATATGGAATGTTGGTATTCAATCCAACGTAATGGATAACAACAAAATAACAAAGCTACAAGCTTGCTTGCAATTAGTGTAATGTAGAGAAAGTTAACTCGGCCAGAAGAAACGTGGCTAGGACTTCAAGTCCTAATACATGCACTTAAAGATAGATGTAGGAAGGCTATACCTATTAAATATATATTACCCACATTTTCTTATGCCTTTATCCAAAATTCCTCCCTCTTTTCATGCCATAGTTACTTCAAGTAGTAATATGCTACACGCATCATCTATGAATAATCATTTCTAATGTTCCATAGAATTCAATCATACTTTTGGTATTCGTTGGTTCTGGCATGAAATTCACATATCAAATGTACTATTTAGTGTACAACAACATATTTAGGGTAGGACTTAAACTTTTAATTTCTAGGCTGAAGTATTAAAATCATAGTTTATGGATTATACTATTTCTTGACTAAATTGATCCTTCCTAAGATCAATTAATATGATAGTATAGTCCAATTGTTCATGTGCTTCTAGAAATTCAGTTTTCTTTCTACCTACATGGTAGTAGTGCACAAAGAACTATAACCTTCATGGTTATAATTGAGGCTTTTTGTGGATAAAATTAATGCAAAATTTGTTTAGATAGGCAATTGTTTGTATGTAAAACATATAAATCTAATTCATTCCATACAAGATTAACATATATTATTGCAAGTAAAAATTACAACTAAGAACTTCATATTAGTCTTCAAGCCAATAAAGTAACCATTAACTTTTCTACGAGTTTACATAATCCACTTAATTCAACGGGAATTGTTGACGGTAGTTATCATCCATCATAAACCATCAACATTGTGTATAGAAATGGTCACCAATAGAAACTTAGGGGTTATTACTGACAATTTTCATGAGTTTTGGTGAATTATTATTTTCAGCAGGGATATTCCATAAAGAATAAAAATGAGGATTGAATTGTCAAAAAGGCACGAAACTTAACTGTGACAAAATATGCACCAGAAGACACCAGAAGGCACGGGACCGAAGTGGAGGACTAGCAGCTGCCAGGTGGGGCCGGCTGGCCCCACCACCATGCCGCCCGGCCCCCCCTGTGGGATTCTTCCACGCCCTTCTAGAGTATTCCTCCACCGCTTCTTTGGATGCATCTCCACCGTACGTGAAGTAGGTTTGATCCAAGGGCTGACGGTTCTTCCACAAGACTATAAATACAGGCCCTGACCCCCCTGAAGCACCTGATCATAAGTCAAGAGTAGTTCAAATGTTAGGGTTTCTAGAGATTAGATAGAGAGAGCTCTAGTTCTTCAATTTCTTAGTATAGGCTTTCTAGCAAGGTTCAAGTAGAGTTAGACGATTGCTTAGGATTCCAGATCTGTTCGTCTGGAGATTGGTAATTTACCTTTGCATTTCATTTAAGGCTTTGTTCTATTTCAATAATATATTCTTCTTTATTATGTTATTAGTTTGCTCTAGTTATATATTGGATATAGTATTATTTTATGATTTGCATTTACATATGTTCTAGAGTACCTAATTCAATTCGCCCGAGAGTTAGGTAGCTTTGATTATGTAAGTGTGGTGCTTAGATATGAAATTTCCTGTGAATGCTGACTATGTGCTGGGACATGTGGTAAATCGCTAAGGTGACAGCTTGGTTGAGTCCTTTGTAGTCTATCCCCCGTATATAGATGACATGGTAGAGTCTGGTCTCGAAGGAGAAAAAGACTCTGTTACCAATTCTCCCTAGTAGATGTTCCTTATAATTTTGTTTTGATTCAGTTTTACTAATAGATAAAGATATATATGCTAGAGTGAGCAGCAAGACTTAGCGTTTAGGAATAACTTAGGAATTCTTTACTCTAACCGAATCTCGAGACTAGTCATACTACTTTTAGTGAGTCTCTGTTTTCTATATCTGAAATACCATTATCATGCTACATTCATTTATCATTTATTTATCTTTTACTTGGCTTACCCCTGCTAAAGCATAAGAGTGGTTGGTTTATCATAGGTTTACACATTTATTTAGTGGAAAAAATCTACTTCACCCCCTCAACTATAGGGAGTGGACTACTTAACCCCCTAAACTATGAAACAGTCTATTCTACCCACTGAACTTTTCAAAACCGGTCAAATTACCCCCAGACGGTTTTGAAATGGCGGATTTGCTACGGTAACCACTGGTTTCTACAGTACTGGTGGTTTTGCCTTTTCTTTTTTATTTATTTCGGCTAAATCTTTGAAAAATTATAGTAAATCACAGAAAAATCATAAAATAAAAAACATAATTTTGTTGGACTCCACATAAGTAGATCTACACAGTGAATATATAATATAATATGCTTTAGTACAAAGTTTTTGTTGTAGATTTTGATCTATTTTTTCTGTAATTTGGACTCCCATTTTGTTGTACTAAAGCATACCATATTGTATATTCACTGTGTAGATCTACCCATGTGGAGTCCAATAAAATTGAATTTTCCATTTTATGATTTTTCTATGATTTACTATGATTTTTCAAAGATTCAGCCAAAATAAATTAAAAAGAAAAGACAAAACCGCTGGTACTACAGCAAGAGCGATGTTACTGTAGCAAGGTCATCATTACTGTAGCAATACCGCCGATACTGTAGCAACACCACCGTCTGAAAACCACCTGAGGGGTAATTTGACCGGTTTTGAAAAGTTCAGGGGGTAGAATAGATCGTTTCATAGTTGAGGGAGTTAAGTAGTCCATCCCCCATAGTTGGGGGTGAAGTAGACTTTTTTCTTTATTTAGTCATATAAACATTTGCCTCACGGTCCTTTCTTTAGGATTAAAGTAAATAACAATTCTTGGAATACCCTGGGTAGAATGCTACAATAGGTGATTTCTCTGTGCGCTTGCAGATACTTATGTTTAATATTATTTAGAGTTTTCAAGTGTAGTTATAATTACCAGCGTTTTGAGCATTATGCTAGGGATGACAACTTAGTACATAGTGATGTAAGAAATGTCAACAAGCATTCTTGGCACCGTTGCCGGGGAAGGAAGAGTAATATGGCAATAGAAATAAATAATTATAGATAAACCATAACCTTTGCTTTAGCAGGCTTACCCTTGTTTATTTTTGTTTATGTATTTTATACAGGGTAAGTGTAGGACTGGTTGTGATCCATAATTCTTTATCAATAAGAATCAACCAAATTGAGAAGAAACTTAACATTAGTTTTTGGGAGCCACGACTCAGAAGACTCTGTGTGAATTCTCTACTCCAAGCACCGAGAACATTCGCGTTGGACCAACACTCGACACCAATGATCGTGAATTTGAGCTCAAGCCAAGCCTCATCAATACGGTGCAAGCTAATACATTTAGTGGAAAGGCATATGAAAATGCTAGCGCTCATTTGCAGAATTTTCTAAAGATTTGTAGCACCGTCGTCATCAAGGACATTGCTCAAGATGTCATACTACTTCGTTTATTTCTGTTCTCACTGGAGGGAAGAGCGATGCAATGGTTCTACACCAACAAAGATTAAATTAATACATGAGCAAGATGTTTCAATGCTTTCCTAAAATTTTTTTTCCCTGTAGGCAAGACCACTGTCTTAAGAGGAAAGATTGTAGATTTCTGTCAGCAAAAAGGTGAACCTATTCCAGAAGCATGGAAGGATTTTCAAGAATATATCTCAGATTATCCTCATCATGGAATGGAAGAATGGTTGCTCATGCAAACGTTTTATCATGGATTAATTCAGAAATCATGTGAACAACTTGATGCCACTACTGGAGAATCATTTATGTCACTCACTCAAAAGCTTAAGTACTTATGGAGAAGATAGCAGTAAATCAGAGCTGGACATCATGTAATACTCAATCATGCCATAAGACTGAAGAAGTTCCAAAAGAAGTATGTGCATTATCAATCAAAATAGATGTACTGTTGAATTGGCTAGAACAGCGAGACAATTACAAGAGAGATTGTCAAGCCATTCAAGATACATTCAATGCTCAGAACAACAGAAGTATATTTAGGAGTGAGGTGGAGACAATTACCTTGATTGGTGGACCGAGGTGGAGAATATTTAGGAGTTGAATTTACTGAGTCTCCAGAAGATATCAATACCATTATCAACAACTCCGCTCCACAACAACAGAAGTAAGGATGGAGTCAACCTCGGTCCACCAATCAAGGTAAGTGCCAAGATAATAATTATTATAATTCTTCTAATTTTAAACAACCATCCTTGAGAGATCTAATCTTAGAACATGCTAGAATTAATGACAACATTGCAAAAAGGCTTGCTTGTAATGATAAGATCTTAGAAAGTATAAGTGCTAAAATAAATAGTTTTTCTTTTGCTGTTAAAGAACAAATGATTTTCAATAAAAAGGTAGAATTGCAATTAGTTCAGTTAGCTTCTACTCTGCCTGTTGCCACTAACCTTGAGAAGGTCAAAGCTATAACCACAAGAGGTGACAAGTCTACTCGTGATCCACCATACCCAAAAGGGGTAGGTAAGACACCGGTGGCAGTGCAAGCAGAAGCAGAGAAGGAAGACAATGAACTTTTACCACAAGAACATGAATTATAGCAAGATTTTTGTGACACCACTCTCCTACCGTTTCCGCGTAGAAATAGAAAGGCTAAAATGGATGAGCAGTTTGGTAAGTTTATAGAGGTAATTTAAAAATTATATATCAATATTCTATTGTTAGATGCCATCTAGGTGCCTACATATGTGAAGTATCTTCGAGATATCCTCAACAACAAAAGAACTCTGCCCTGTACTGAAGTGATCAAGCTAACAGAGGAGTGTAGTGAGGCCATCCTCAACACATCACCTATCAAGAAGGATCTAGGATGCCCCACTATTGATTTTTCAATCGAAAGCTAGAATTTTAAGAATGCATTATGTGATCTTGGAGCAAAAGTCAGTGTCATGCCTAAGAAGGTTTTCGACAAGCTCAACTACTCTACGCTAACACCAACTTCAATGTGTCTGCAACTGGCCGACCAGTTTGTCCGCTACCCTGCAGGAGTTGCTGAGAATATTTCGGTAAAAATCTGAAACTTTTTCATTCCTATGAATTTTATAGTACTTGACATGCAGGAAGACATGAAGACACCTCTCATCCTTGGGCGATCATTCTTGAGTACCACAAATGCTCACATTGATGTCGGAGCTGGAGAGATTAAATTCAACATTAATAGAAAAGAAGAGCAGTTCACATTCAAGCCAAGACCAGAGCAATACTCAATTTTGGAGTGTCATGAAGAACAAGAATCAAGGTCATCATTTCTGGGACCGGAGAATACACCCGAAGAATAATTCAACTGGAGAAGTCCAGTTCGGTGGACTTGAAATTCCTGAACCCTTCGCCGGGGGTAACTCGATAGTTATCTGTAGTTTAACTTTTCACATTGCATTTGCATATTTACTTTTTCAATGAGTGCATTAGAAAATAAAATAAAAATTCTCATCACGACATAGTAAAAGTTAAAGCCCTATGTAATTAATATTTACGGAGTGTAAAATCCCTCGTAAGTAATATTTACTGTGGTGGCAGAAAAATGCAAAAATACCATTATTAGAATTCTTATTTCTCATAGTTTCATATAAGTAATTTTGTTTTGCATACTTGTGTGATTATACGGTATAATTATGGGAGACATGTGGGGTCCACTCGGCCACCCCCTCCTCCTCTTTAAATACCCTTGTTCCTGGGTGCTACACACACTAACACAAGCCTCAAACTTCATCCCTGAGCTCGTGATTCAGTTCTAAAATTTCGAAGTAGAGAATTCCATCTTTTAAGTAAAAATTGGGAGGATAGAAGTGGAGTGTAGTTACAAGAGAGATTTAGTGCAAGGTACTAAGTGGAAAAGTAAAGGAGTGCTATTGAAAATTTAGTGGAGAAATAAAATATTAGAGGGTAGGTGCTACCCAAATTAATCAAGAGTTTAGGAGAAGTTGAATTAAAAATTCCAACTTGAACGACTGACTCCTGAACGACTGACTTTCTAGACGGCTAACTCTCTAACATTTATTTTCTAACCCTCACTTGTTCCACTAGTTTTTTTGTTTGTGTTTGTGTTTTTGTTATAGCAAGGATGAGCAAGGCAAAGAAGGTGAAGACTCACTTCGATGCTCTCCTTTCGTTCGACGAGAAGTCGTACTTCATCTCAGGCAAGCTCATCTCGGGCTGACTCTAAGATGGAAGTTGACCCGCCATCTCCCGCTGTTCGAGGATCGTTATCGCGCCAGCGAGCTGAGGTCTATACCCTTCTTAGGGATAGCCAAATCAAATTTCAAGATGACCGAGAGAAAGAAGTCTACAAGTTGCTCAAGGATAAGGAGTTTACATCAACCCCCGTCATCGACCTGGACCTCCTGCACACCATAGGTATGGACTCTGAATTTCAACTTATTTTTCAGAATGTTGGTTGGGAGGATGCTTGGACTATAATTGAGAATGGATGTAGACTACTTATAATAGAATTTTTGAGCATTATGCAATTAGGTGAACAGGAAATTTCATTTAGGCTTTTTAATAAACCATTTTCACCTACCTGGAAGAACTTTAGCAACATCTTAGGATTTCATGAATCATGCAATGTTGATTTTGATGATGCTTTAAAAGAACTTGATAGAACTCATTTCTGGCAAGATATATCTGGAGAAACAGTTTGTCATAGACCCTGCACTGATGAAATTCATAACCCCACTCTAAGATTCATACATAATTGGTTAGGAGTTACTCTTTTTCTTAGAGAGAACTTTCGGATTGCAAGAGTAGAAGAACTTACATTGATGTATGCCATGGTAAAGAAAGTAAAGGTTTCACCAGTTAAATTAATGGCACATTATTGGCTAACCATTCCTGGATTAAAGAAAGGGGGACTAACATACACATCATCGGTAACACGTCTTGCTAATGAGTTAGGACTTTTAGACAATGCAAACATTGCGTACATCACTACTCCATGACGAGTCATTGATTATTCATTCTTTCACCATACTCTTAAAATGAGGAATAAAAAAATAGTCATGATGTATAAAGGATACACCAATGAGATAGAGCTACCAGCTAGAGCCTCGGTCTGTATGTCGTGAAGTATTTTGTTCTTGAATTGTAGAAACTAGGACAGGAAGTGGGAAGGAGTCCCTCTGCTCGCATGACCAGGAACCAAAACCTGAGGTACCAGGGTGAAGATGCTACTCCTCCAGAGCTAGCCCTCACCAGTTACTTTGGATTTGATTAGCCGGGACAGTCTCATGCACATCACCAAGCCTGGGAGGATCACTCTACCTATAAGTCAGAGACATTTGCATGTGCACGTTGGGGGCAAGGTAATTTTGATCATTATCATCTGTAGGATTATGAGGAGACCATGAGCGGCGTATAGAGAGGGCGCATGCCTTTCTCCGCACGGGGCGTCCACGATAGCTTCCATGGACCATTCCCGTACCATGCTCCTCGGGACTACTACCAGCCTACTGTCACGCCCATATTTTGTAACTACAAAATTTGGATGCAAACCATATGTAAAGAACATATAGAACAAATTGTAAAGGATAAGTATCATACTTAGTGCCTTATTACAATAGCAAACCATAGTTCATTACATAAATAAAACATCTCAAAGTCTGGAGATCTCATAAAAAAACTAAACACTCCAAGGGCGTCTCCATCACCACAGGATCTGGTCGACTGGTTGACAATAACCTAATTGTCCCCAAAGTAATCGTCGTAGTCATTGCCATCTGTACCCATTCGAGATTTTTATCCAATAATGAAAAAATAAACAAGCATAAGTACATCTCGTACTTAACAAGATAATATGGGGTTCATGAGGCTCAGAAGGTTGACACTGGTTGTACTGTAGTTAGCTTTTAAATATGTAACATCCTAATATTAATTAAGTTATGGTTATGCTTAAGCCCCAGGTAACCACAGTAGTATCATGAATAAGTAACACATCATTATTAATCGTTATTATTATCATCATCAGCAAAGATTCAGTTATTCCATCAGTTTTCCGGGCCACCCGTAACCGTGGGCACGACTGTTATAACAGTTTGTTAAACACTACGCAGAGGTGTACACTTTCACTGTGAGTCATGATTCCCATATGTCCGGGGCCCGTCGACCCCCTAACACTTCCAAGGTGAGTGGGCAGGGTACACTATGGAGCCTTTCAAAAGTTCATCTAACATGTTAGGGCCGCTAGGTTTCGGTGGCAAGCAGATATAGGTCCCCCTTCCCAAATAACACAATGACACGCAGCCTATACACATAGGGACAGGAGCCAAACTATACCCGAGTCGGCAGACCCCTTTTGCGCCCTTTCGGGTAACCTCTAACATGCTAGAAAAGGTCTTCATACTTGACTAAAGCCAGAGCCATATGGCTCTCACAGTTGTACTGTAAGTCCCAGCTTTTGCCAATGAATGAGTCCTTATGGAGGGCCAAGAGCATCGTGGATACACAAGCTCTCTCACCCTATGTCCATGTTTCTCAAAATCAAGTTTTAACAAGTATTGCATATAATCATTAGTAATTGTCCATATTCATAGTATTTAAGTGGAGCGCTAGCAACTACCCATATGCAAGTGTAACCCATCGGTAACAAGGTACAAGATAATCAAAGACTAGGATATCCTTATGTTGAGCAAATTGACACATGCAAATGACTAATTAGATAATGAATAGGACAACAAGGAATATCCCATATTATACTTGCCTTGCTCGTAGAACTCCTGCTGGTCTGGATTATCATAGTAGAAGATCTCGTCACCCGTGTAGCAATTACGGTCTACTCGAACCACAATCAACAACACGCATTCCAAGATCATCCATGCAAGGAAAACAAGACTAGATTAGAACAGTACATAAATAGAGAGAAATCAATCTAAAAGGTTTATAACACTATTCTACACGTTGCTACAATCACACATATATAAAGATCACGAAAAACAGAGTTGAAACGCGAAAGTTATGATTTTACTAAGATTTCCTATAGATAATAATTACTATAATACAAATCCAAAATTTAAATATTACAAATCTACTATACAATAGTACTAACATGTAGAGCTCGCGAATACGAACCTAACGGAATTTGAACGGGTCAAAATGGAGTTAAAATGAGCATTTTATGGCTAAAACAAAATCTGTGGCAAACTTGTAAATAAAGGAAAACATATTCTTGAATTTACTGAGATGAACTATGTTTTCAAAAGAAGAAAACATATTCAGGATTTACGCTTTGGAGTGCGGGTTTGATTCAAGATAAACCCGGGGGCTCTTTAAGAAAATTACCCCGCGAAGGGGTATCTGGCGATCTGGACCGTCGGATCGGATCCGAACGGTCCCGATTTAAAAGAGAGAGGACGGGGGCGGTGCACCGGCCGGAGAAGAAGGCCGCGTGGCGGCGCGCCTTTACCGGCGGCGACCGAGCTCGCCGGCGCAAGTGAAAATGGCCTTAGAGGCCACCATTTGACACCAGACTTGCACGAAATGAAAGAGGAGGTCAAGGCGGTTCTCACCGAGAGGAAAACGAAGACGGAAGTTGACCAAGGGCAGCTCGCGGCGAGAGATGGCGGACGGCTCCTCCCTGTGAAGTTCAGCGATGAATCACGGGTCTCCCGAGAGCCAAACAAAGGAAAAAGATGGTGCGGGGAAGGTTCCTACCATGCAGCGGAGCTCGACAATGTGCGAAATCCGACGGTGGGTCGTCGGGCAGGAGAAACCCGAGCTCGACCGACGAGCTAGGGTTCTAGGGTTGTGCGAGCTCGTTTTCTATGGAGCGAGGTGGAAATAGAACTTAGGGGGGGCGACTATCACACCCATTTTTAAGGACAAAAATAGGATGCATAAAAGACTCATGTGCGCCCTAGGAATCGGTCGCACACATAAGTAGACAAATTACATAGTATCTTCATAATACTTATTACATAGCAAATAAATATTTAACACATAGTCTTATACAATAAATTGTAGTAACTAATAGTAGATCTTCAGCGGAACTCCAAACACAGGGACATGGATGACTGGTTGACACCAAGACTAGTACTCATTTCAATAATCATCATCATATTCTTCATCTGTTATGGTGGAAATAGAAAGAGTGAGTCCATGTCGAACTCCGCAAATACAACATAGGGTTCATGAAGCTCAAAAGGCTAGACACATGCAAATGTATGATAATTTTCAGTGAATAGGTATCAAGGATAGTCCCATGTTATACTTACCTTGATCAAAGCTTTCCTATTGACCCTGCTGATCTGGCTCAAAATAATACTCCGGATCGTCAAGAAACTGCTCACCGTCTATACTCGATCACCAAACATCATCACACAATCATCCGAGCAATCATACACGAAGCAAACAAAGGAACATAATTAGAACAGTACACCAACAGTAGCAAAACAGTATGAAAAGTTTGTAAAACTCTTCTACACGTGACTACGATCACACAGACGTAAAGATCACGAAATTCGGATTTAAAACGTGAAAGTTATGAATTTTCTAAGATTTCCTATAGATAAATAAATACTTTAATATAAACTCGAAAATTAATTTTTTCAAACCTACTGTACAGCTATACTAACATGTAGGGCTCGCAAATACGAACCTAACGCAACTTGAACGGGTCAAATCGGAGTTAGAACGAAGATTTTACGATCAAAACAAGTTTAGTGGCAAAACTATAAATACCAGAAAACGTATTTTTGATTTACCGGGAAGAAATACGTTTTCAGAACTAACAAACGTATCTCCTAAATGACACTAAGGACGGCGGGTTTTAATTCACAAAAATGCAGGGGTTCTTTAACAAAACTCACGGCTGAAAGGGTATCTTCTAATCTGAGCCCTTGATCTAAACTTGGACGGCTGGTATTGATCCCGATGAAAGAGAAAGAAAAACGCGGTCACCCCCTCCCACTCCGACCGGCGGCCGCCATGGCCGGCACCCAAAGCTTGCCGGAAAGCTCCGGTTTCCCCGATTTCAACCACCAAATGACTCACAACCTACACCAATCGAAGGCGGAGCTTAATGCGAACACATCTATGCGGCTCAGGACGTCTATGACCGACCGGGGATGAAGCGTGGCTCGGGATGGCGGCGGCGCCATTGTCGGCTCACTGGAACCTCACAAAACTCACAATTCCAAGCAGTAAAAACCTAAAGAAGAGCATCGGAAATAAGAGGGAAGGATGGCAATATCACCAATGCAAAGAAAAGAGGCACGGGATGAACAGCAAGCTACACCGATGGAAGGCAGTGAAACCTAGGGTTCTCAACTCCCTAAGCTCGAGTTGACGGTGTTTGGCTCGGAGTTATGATAGGAAAAGAGAAGAGGGGAAGCGCGGATATACTTTTATAGCCCCAAAACGTGATGACTATGGATGGAAATCCCGAATTACTCGGGTGGATTCGGTTGGGGACGAACTCGTCTCCGGCTCGGTCACGACGGGAAGGAGAAGACGCGGCTAATGGTGGGGTCCACATGTCAGCGACTCCAGAGAGAGGGGTGCGCACGCGGCTGTGACATCCTGGGCCGGCCCATGCTACCGTGACGGAAGAGCGGAGGAAAGCGGGCTGCTCGGCTCGGTGGCCCAAGCGGAAAGAGGGAGAGCAGGCCAGCTCGGTTCGGCTCGGGCGGGCCTCCAGGCCACCGGGCCGCAGGTAAGGTTTCTTCTTTTTTTCTTTTCTTTTCTCATTTAAATTTGTTTCCAAAGCCATTTAAAATAAATTTTCAAATCCAAATCAAATAAAACCAAAACCACACCCCACTATAAAACAAATGCAACAGCATGAATGCATCATCAAATATTTCACCTAGAATTTTAAATTCTTAATCCCCATTAAAATATTATCTTAATTATTTAAACTCATAACTAAATCTCTTTTAACTCCAAATTTCTTCTAATTCAAACTTTTAAGGTTTTTGGGTGTTACAAATTCTACCCTCCTTAAAAGAATCTCGTCCTCGAGATTGGACTGCTTACTCAAATAACTACGGGTATGATTTCCTCAATTCATCCTCTCTTTCCCAGGTTGCCTCTGCCTCTGAATACCGATTCCACTGAACTTTGCACATCTTAATAACCCGACTTCGAGTAACTCTTTCAGCAGTTTCTAAAATCTTAATCGGAAACTCTTCATATGTAAGATCCTCCTTAACAGTCAATTCATCCAAAGGTATTTGCTCCTCAGGCACATGTAAACACTTCTTGAGTTGAGAAACATGAAACACATCATGTACACCAGACAAATTTTTAGGCATCTCTAATTGATAAGCAACCTCACCACGTCTATTAATAACTTTAAATGGCCCAACATACCTTGGTGCTAACTTGCCTTTCATGTTAAATCTCTTCACACTTCTCATTGGTGACACCTTCAAATAAACATAATCTCCTACCTCAAAAACTAAGTCCCTTCTTCGATTGTCAGCATAACTCTTCTGACGAGATTGCGCTACTCTCAAATTCTCACGAATCACTCGCACTTGATCCTCTGCATTTCTTAGAACATCTGTACCAAATACCTAAGACTCACCTGTCTGATCCCAAAACAATGGAGTTCTACACTTACGTCCATATAAAGCTTCAAATGGTGCCATCTTAAGACTCTGTTGATAACTGTTGTTGTAAGAAAATTCTGCATAAGGCAAACTCTTATCCCAACTAGTTCCATATTGCAATGCACAAGCTCTTAACATATCTTCTAGTATCTGGTTGATCCTTTCAGTCTGCCCATCTATCTGTGGATGATATGTTGTACTGAAATTCAACTTTGTACCTAAAGATTCATGTATAACCTTCCAAAAATGTGACGTAAACTGCGATCCTCGATCAGACACAATCTTCTTTGGAACTTCATGTAAACATACGATCCTCTCCATATACAACTCTGCCAATCTTGGTCCATGATAAGTAGTCTTGACTGGTATAAAATGAGCAACCTTAGTTAACCGATCTACTGTCACCCAAATAGAATCATAACCTCTCTGAGTATGAGGTAACCCCACTATAAAGTCCATACCTACTTCCTCCCACTTCCATTCAGGAATCTTCATTGGTTGCAGTAATCCAGTTGGTCTCTGATGTTCAGCTTTCACTCTCTGACAAGTGTCACACACTGCCACATACTCAGCTACATCTCTTTTCATTCCAACCCACCAGTACTTCTGTTTGAGATCTAAATACATCTTAGTACTTCCGAGATGAATAGAATAAGCTGACTCATGAGCTTCACGAAGGATTCCCTGCCTAATGGACTGATCCTCAGGTACACACAACCTCTCTCCAAACCACAAAATTCTATTATCATCCATTCGAAACCCTGGTGACTTACCAATCACTATATCCTCTGCTATCTTCTTTAGTTTCTCATCCTTCAACTGACCCTTGTATATTTCTTGCTCTAATGTAGGTTCTATCACTAATTCCATTGTATTAGCAACAATTCCCAGATTCAGATATGTAAATTCAGCACACAACTCACTTGTCATGGACAACATTTACATCTTATTAACATAACTCTTTCTGCTAAGAGCATCAGCTATAACATTAGCCTTACCAGGATGATAGTGTATCTCTAGATCATAGTCCTTGATCAACTCCAACCATCTACGTTGCCTCAAGTTTAAATCAGACTGTGTGAAAATATACTTCAAACTCTTATGATCAGTGTATATATCACTCTTATGTCCAATCAAATAGTGTCTCCAAATTTTCAAAGCATGAACTACAGCTGCTAACTCCAAATCATGAGTAGGATAATTCAGCTCATGCTTTCTCAACTGCCTAGATGCATAAGCAACAACTCTACCTTCTTGCATAAGGACACACCCCAAACCTTGACGAGAAGCATCGCAATAAATAGAAAACTTCTTACTTAAATCTGGCAATACCAAGACAGGTGCAGTAGTCAATCTCTCCTTCAATTCTTCAAAACTAGCTTGACATTGATCAGACCATACAAACTTGGCATTCTTCTCTAATAGAGATGTCATAGGTTTAGCAAGTTTAGAAAACCCTTCAATGAATCGTCTGTAATATCCAGCTAAACCCAAGAAACTACGAATCTCTCCCACATCAGTAGGTGGCTTCCAATTCAAAACATCCTTTACTTTGCCTAGGTCTACTGATATTCCACCATCAGAGACAATATGACCAAGAAAAGAGACTTCCTTCAACCAAAACTCACACTTACTTCGCTTAGCATACAACTTATGCTCTCTGAGTTTCTGCAATACCAACCTCAGATGTTTAGCATGCTCTTTCTCTGTCTTGGAAAATACCAATATATCATCAATAAATACCACCACAAACTTATCAAGGTACTCCATAAATACCTTATTCATCATATACATATAGTAGGCAGGTGCATTGGTCAAACCAAATAACATAACCGTATACTCATACAAACCATATCTCATAGTAAAAGCTGTCTTTGGGATATCAGAGGCACGAATCTTCAACTAATGATATCCAAAACGTAAATCAATCTTAGAGAACACACAAGCACCTCTCAACTGGTCAAACAAGTCATCAATTCTGGGCAAAGGATACTTGTTCTTGATAGTTACTTCATTAAGCGACCGATAATCCACACACATTCTCTGACTACCATCTTTCTTATCAACAAATATAACTGGCGCACCCCAAGGTGATGAACTAGGACGAATAAAACATTTATCTTGTAATTCCTTAATTTGTTTCTTAAGTTCTTCTAATTCATCTACTCCCATTCTATATGGTCGTTTAGCTATAGGTGCAGTTCCAGGTAATAATTCAATAAGAAATTCAATGTCTCGGTCAGGTGGCATACCTGGTAAATCATCGGGAAAAACATCTGGAAAATCATTGATAACTGGATCCTCTTTACTAGCATCATCAGCAAGCTGATTCACTACAGCTGTTGGTTGCTTCTGCACTGCTACATCCACACTGATTTTCTCTCCATTAGGTGCATTCACAACTACTACCTTCTGCTGACACTGAATCACTACCTGATTTTGTTTCATCTAATCCATTCCCAAAATCACATCAATATCAGATGTCCTCAACACTATGGGAGTTATCTTAAACTCTACCCCCTTAAAACCATACTAACTGGAAAGACATATATTAGTGGTTTGCATGGTACCCCCAGTTGAATTTACTAGGAGAGGTTCTGTCATGGCAAGCATGGGTACACTATGCATCTTAACAAAAATGTTTGAAATAAAGGTATGCGAAGCTCTAGAATCAAAAAGAATGGTTGCAGGTGTAGAATGAACATTGAACGTACCAAGCATTACTTTAGGCTCCGTCTGTGCTGTTTTAGTAGACACATGATTCACCTTTCCAGTATTGGATGACCTCTGTCCCTGCGGTGTCTGTTGATTCTGCTTCTTAGGACAATGATTAGCATAGTGTCCAGGTTCTCCACAGCGATAACACAAATTAGGAGTACTAGGTGCACTGGTCTTCATTGGAGTAGAGTTGGAATTACCCTGGCGTGGAGTTTGCTGACCACTCTGCTGTTGAAATTGTCTGTTCTGCTGATACTGGGGTCGTTGTTGAAACTGATTACTCTGCCTATTCTAAGACCACTGTTGATTTGAATTACGGTTCCACTGACTGACTGGTCCCTGGAATTTTGAATGAAACCCATGCTGAGAATTTGTACATTGGCGATTACTATTCCCATCACCTTGTCCTTTCATCTTCCTTTTTTTGTCCATCTCTCGACGCTCATTATCCAGCACAATAGCCTTGTTCACAAGTTCCTAGAAACTGGCATAATTATTAGCCTTTAGCTGCAAACGAAGATCATAATAAATTCCCTTGAGAAAAAGACGCTGCTTATCTGCATCTTCCCTCACTTCATTGGGAGCATAACGAGCCAATTGCGTGAACTTATCATGATACTCACTGACACTCCTCTGTCCCATCCTGAGATTTCTGAATTCTTTCTGCTTCAGCTCAATTACACCTTCTAGAATATGGTGAGCTCTAAAATCTCTAACAAATTCATTCCAAGTGACAGGAGGAGCATTGCCAGGACGTGCAACTTGATATGACTCCCACCAAGTCTGAGCTGTTCCCTGTAACTGGCCAGATGCATATAACACTTTTTCCAGATCATTACATTGAGCAATATTCAACTGTTTCTCCACCGATCGCACCCAATCATCCGCCTCCAATGGATCAGCAGCATGAGAGAACACTGGAGGATGTCCTTTCAAAAATTCACCACGCTTATCTCTCACATGAACAGGTGACGGTCCTCCTGCAGGGGGATTGTTCTGCAGGTGCTGCATGAACATCTGCATCATTTGATTCTGTGTATTCATGAGTTCCTCCATAATAATGGGTGGGTTAGCACCTCCACGACCTCTGTCATGACCTCTGGCTGCCATCTGTTTTCAAAGCACCAAAAACGAAACTCGGTATTATCCTAGATGATGTATACCATAGATAAGTAAATCTGAATTCTCTGGGCGAATTTTAATTTCAGCAACTCAGTAAATCTGCCATATCTCGAGTTACAGAAATCCAATTAAGATGATCTTTACATGGTTGGAAAGGTCATGAAATTATCTACAATTTTCATTAACATCACTTTTCCAGATTCTATCGATAGATTAATAAAAAACTGAGCTTAACCAAAACTGTTTTAAAATTCCAGACTGCCCAGTGACCCCAACTTGGAACAGGTATATCTCTTAGCCCATAATAGATAAAAAGATGATTCTTACGGGGTTGGAAAGATACATAAGTCTAATTGTTCCCAGTAAAATTTCATAAATTTCTCATGAACAGATTTTTAGTTATTCCCGAAACATCCCAGACTGATCCAGAAATCAGCAAAAGACAGAACCAAATTTATCCCGATCCCAACTAACTAATCATAATCAAACTAATTATTCTTAACTTATGGAACTTGTAGACATGTCCACAAATCTCCAGCACTCATTACAAAGATCCAAATCACACATTATCATAATAACAATCCATCAAGCACACAATTGTTCACACCACATACTAATACTCGACATTACCAAACTCAAATTGACTCGCAACTAATATCGTTCCTATTACATAGGGAATTTTCTAATTTTAATTGAGCTTCTTATAATTCTTGGGAAGCCCTAGTGCATCCCTTAATTCATCGATCTCCTTATAAGCTTGCTCTTTATGTTTCTTTTCCTTTAGCAACTCATCCTTCAAATCCGTCTCATGAAGAGTCAACTCACAAACTAATCCCACTGTGGCTTGTAATGTCAATGATGAATCATCAGCGAGCGGCACGGTCCAAACACCCTTGTCATGTAAAAGACAGGGAAAATGCCGGAGTGCACCCTACAATGTCTTGTCCGAGCGAAGACCATGGTAGTAGACAAACGCATTATAGGCGACATCTTCCATACTTGTTTCTACAGTTGCCCGCCTGACTCGGGTGATGAACTTTGACTCCACCTTAGGCTCCTTAGTGGTAGAATCCATTGTCTTGACCCATAGCTCAGTCTCCCAGTAAGAACCCATCAATGGATGACTATACTCCTTGCAGTGATACTCCAACGTAGCTTCCCAATCGTAGTAATAATTATCCAAAGTTCTTGTCAGCATGTCATGAAAGAAAACATCAGCTTTAGGAACCATGATGTGATGCTTCGTAGTCCATCCCATGACTAAATTCTCCTTTAAGGTATCTCTCACTCTTGATTCGGCATCTGATATCTCTTGGTCACCATCAATATGGGGCTCCTGAGGTTTGAAGCGACCAACGTACTGAGCAGCGGACATACGAGGATGAGGAGACATCTACGAGAATTTTGACATAGATTAGATAGAATCAATATATTTTCAAAATAGAATAAAATAGAAGAAGCATAATAATTTAGCAATTATCAAGGTGAAAGAATTAAGCATGAAATAGGTGAAGCATAGACACTAATGACGACCATTCTAACTAGGCTTGTTTCCTACAGTCAACACGGCTCTGATACCAATCTATCACACCCATTTTTAAGGACAAAAAAAGGATGCATAAAAGACTCATGTGCGCCCCAGGAATCGGTCGCACACATAAGTAGACAAATTACATAGTATCATCACAGTGCTTATTACATAGCGAATAAATATTTAACACATAGTCTTATACAATAAATTGTAGTAACTAATAGTAGATCTTCAGTGGAACTCCAAACACAGGGGCATGGATGACTGGTTGACACCAAGACTAGTACTCATTTCGATAATCATCATCATATTCTTCATCTGTTATGGTGGAAATAGCAAGAGTGAGTCCATGTTGAACTCCACAAATACAACATAGGGTTCATGAAGTTCAAAAGGCTAGACACTGTTTAACCGCGTTCAGCTTTTAATCATCATATATTTAGCAATTAGGTAGCATCAAGGTATTCCAATTCCTAATAATGAACCAATGATCAATTGTAATGAGGATAATGAATAGCATTAACATGAACATAATAATAACAACAGTAATTAAATATGATATAACAATGGTGATCAACTATTCTATAAGAATCCCCAAGGCCGCTCGTATCCGTGAGCACGACTAGTATACCAGTTTATTAAACTCTGCGTAGAGATGTACACTTTCACTATGAGTCATGACTTCCAAATGCATGGGTTCGTGACTCCCCAAAACATCAGAAATCATATAAAGCCATTCAAAAGTTCATCTAACAAGTTAGGGCCGCTAGATTCACTCGGCAGGCAGATGTAGGAACCCCCTTTTCAAATGGCACACTTCACGGCTATACTCAAAAGACTAGAGGTTGTCCTACACCCAATGTGGCAAGCCATTCTTACGCCATTTAAGGTAACCACTAACAAGCTAGAAAAGGTCTTTTAAACAACTAAAGCCAGAGCCATATAGCCCTCACAGCTGTACTATCAATCCCAGTTATCACTTACAGGTAAGTCCTTACGGAGAGTAACTAGAGCGTCAAACAAACAACACAACACACGCTCTAGTCCCCTATTTCAACAGTAATAAAATCATATTAATAGTTGATTTGCTCAATCCATTATTCAAATTACAAGATCATTGTTCTTAATTAAGCACTAGCAATAGCTATCCAAATGCATAACCCATAGGTATCAAGGAATCAAGATATCAATTTCTAAGTTATAATCTCTATAGTGGTCAAGGAAGACACATGCAAATGTATGATAAATTTCAGTGAATAGGTATCAAGGATAGTCCCATGTTATACTTACCTTGATCAAAGCTTTCCTATTGACCCTGCTAATCTGGCTCAAAATAATACTCCAGATCGTCAAGAAACTGCTCACCATCTATATTCGATCACCAAACATCATCACACAATCATCCGAGCAATCATACACGAAGCAAACAAAGGAACATAATTAGAACAGTACACCAACAGTAGCAAAACAGTATGAAAAGTTTGTAAAACTCTTCTACACGTTACTACGATCACACAGACGTAAAGATCACGAAATTCGGATTTAAAACGTGAAAGTTATGAATTTTCTAAGATTTCCTATAGATAAATAAATACTTTAATATAAACTTGAAAATTAAATTTTCCAAACCTATTGTACAGCTATACTAACATGTAGGGCTCGCAAATACGAACCTAACGCAACTTGAACAGGTCAAATCGGAGTTAGAACGAAGATTTTACGATCAAAACAAGTTTAGTGGCAAAACTATAAATACCAGAAAACATATTTTTGATTTACCGGGAAGAAATACGTTTTCAGAACTAACAAACATATCTCCTGAATGACGCTAAGGATGGCGGGTTTTAATTCACAAAAACGCAGGGGTTCTTTAACAAAACTCATGGCTGAAAGGGTATCTTCTAATCTGAGCCCTTGATCTAAACTTGGACGGCTGGTATTGATCCCGATGAAAGAGAAAGAAAAACACGGTCACCCCCTCCCACTCCGGCCGGCGGCCGCCATGGCCGGCGCCCAAAGCTCGTCAGAAAGCTCCGGTTTCCCCGATTTCAACCACCAAACGACTCACAACCTACACCAATCGAAGGCAGAGCTTAATGCGAACACATCTATGCGGCTTAGGACGTCTATGACCGACCGGGGATGAAGCGCGGCTCGGGATGGTGGCGGCGCCATTGCCGGCTCACTAGAACCTCGCAAAACTCACAATTCCATGCACTAAAAACCTAAAGAAGAGCATGTGAAGGAAGAGGGAAGGATGGCAATCTCACCAATGCAAAGAAAAGAGGCATGGGATGAACAGCAAGCTCCACCGATGGAAGGCAGCGAAACCTAGGGTTCTCAACTCCCTAAGCTCGAGTTGACGGTGTTCGGCTCAGAGTTATGATAGGAAAAGAGAAGAGGGGAAGCGCAGATATACTTTTATAGCCCCAAAACGTGATGACTATGGATGGAAATCCTGGATTACTCGGGTGGATTCGGTTGGGGACGAACTCGTCTCCGGCTCGGTCACGATGGGAAGGAGAAGACGCGGCTGACGGTGGGGTCCACACGTCAGCGACTCCAGAGAGAGGGGCGCGCGTGTGGCTACGACATCCTAGGCCGGCCCATGCTACCGCGATGGAAGAGCGGAGGAAAGTGGGCTGCTCGGCTCGGCGGCCCAAGCGGAAAGAGGGAGAGCAGGCCGGCTCGGTTCGGCTCGGGCGGGCCTCCAGGCCACCGGGACACAGGTAAGGTTTCTTCTTTTTTTCTTTTCTTTTCTCATTTAAATTTGTTTCCAAAGCCATTTAAAATAAATTTTCAAATCCAAATCAAATAAAACCAAAACCACACCCCACTATAAAACAAATGCAACAGCACGAATGCATCATCAAATATTTCACCTAGAATTTTAAATTCTTAATCCCCATTAAAATATTATCTTAATTATTTAAACTCATAACTAAATCTCTTTTAACTCCAAATTTCTTCTAATTCAAACTTTTAAGATTTTTGGGTGTTACAGCGGCTGGCTTTATAGGCGACGGAAATCGCGTCCAAAAGGAAGGAAACGAGCAGATTGCTCGATCCCCGGCCGCAGTGGCAAAAGAGGAAGGCTCCTCTAGTTGCGGCGGGAGGTAGGAGACGGCGGGGTGGTGGGCCCATGCGTCAGCGGCTGAGGATGGTGGGCTCCACACGTCAGCGGCCAAGGAGGGCGGAAGTGCGTGCTGCGGCTTGGTCTGCGGGCCGGCCCTAGAAGAGGGGTGTGCGGGCCACTTGGCCGGGCCAAAGGAGAAGGAGGGGCAGCGCCCACTTAGGCCTGCGGGAGCTAGAGGGGGGCGGCTGGTTGGGCCAGCAGGCCAAAACCAAGGAAAAGAGAGAAAAGAATAAATGATTTCTTTTTTCTTTTATGAAACAATTTTGTAATTTCATTTTCAAGAGATTTTGAACTCCTTTTTGGGTTGAGCAAAAACCAAACATCACATAATTAAATATGCAGCAGCATGAGTGCAACAACATGTAGCTAGCCTTATATTTGATTTTAATTTCATAAAATTTATTTATTTCCCCTATGTTAAATGCCCACAAAAATACATAATTAAATCCATTTCTTCTATTTTAAAAGATGCAAAAATTTTGGGTGTTACAATTCTACCCCCCTTAAAGATAATCTCGTCCTCGAGATTGGATGGTGCTTACTCGAACAACTATGGATATGCCTTTCTCAGATCCTCTTCTCTTTCCCAAGTGGCCTCTTCCTCACTGTGCCTATTCTACTGTACCTTACACATCTTGATTGTCCGACTCCTTGTAACCCTTTCTGCTGTTTCCAAGATTTTTACGGGATACTCATTATATGTCAGGTCTTCCTTAACAACTATTTCCTCTAGTGGTATTTGTTCTTCTGGTACACGCAGACACTTCTTTAACTGTGACACATGGAACACATCATGCACACCAGATAGATTTTCAGGCAATTCTAGTTGGTAGGCCACTTCTCCACGTCTCTCGAGAATCTTAAAAGGACCAATATACTTTGGTGATAACTTTCCTTTCATATTGAACCTTTTCACACCTTTCATTGGAGACACTTTCAAATACACATAATCCCCTACTTCGAAGGTCAATTCTCTTCTTCTAGTGTCAGCATAGCTCTTCTGTCGAGACTGTGCCACTCTCAAGTTTTCTCTGATCTTTTTCACCTGCTTCTCAGCATTTCTAAGAACATCAGGTCCAAACACCTGGGTCTCCCCTGTCTAATTCCAAAACAGTGGAGTTCTGCATTTTCGTCCATACAGGGCCTCGAATGGTGCCATCTTGAGACTCTTCTAGTAACTATTGTTGTATGAGAACTCAGCATATGGCAAACTCTTATCCCAACTATCTCCATACTGCAATGCACAAGCTCTCAACATATCTTCTAGAATCTGGTTGATCCTTTCAGTTTGCCCGTCAGTCTGAGGGTGATAGGCCGAGCTAAAATTCAACTTAGTTCCTAATAAATCGTGTACCTTTTGCCAGAATTGCGATGTAAACTGCGTACCTCTGTCAGACACGATCTTCTTTGGGACTCCATGCAGCCTTACTATTCTTTCCATATACAGCTCTACCAATCTTGCACCCTTGTAGGTGGTCTTAACTGGTAGGAAGTGAGCGACTTTTGTAAGCCTGTCCACGATTACCCATATTGAATCATAACCTCTCTGAGTGCGAGGTAATCCAACAATGAAATCCATACCGACTTCTTCCCACTTCCATTCGGGTATCTTCATTGGTTGTAATAACCCTGCGGGTCTTTGATGCTCTGCTTTAACCCTCTGACAGGTGTCACACAATGCAACATATTCTGCCACATCTCTCTTTAATCCATACCACCAATATCTCTCTTTAAGGTCCAAGTACATCTTGGTACTTCCGGGGTGTATAGAGTAAGCTGACTCATGTGCCTCTCGCAGAATTGTTTCTCGGATAGCCTTTACTTCTGGCACACATATCCTTTTTCCAAACCATAGTGTGCCATTTTCATCTATCCTGAATCCTGGTGCTTTCCCAAGTGATACTTTTGCAATAATCTCCCTAAGTTTCTCATCTTCTTGTTGACCTTTACGAATCTCCTGTTCCAATGTAGGTGTCACTTCTATTCCCATTGCATTGGTGACAATGCCTAGGTTTAACAATTTAAACTCTGCACACAACTCTTCAGATTCTGGCATTAACTGAACCTTGTTAGCATAACTCTTTCTGCTAAGAGCATCAGCTACTACATTGGCCTTACCAGGATGGTAGTGCACTTCCAAGTCATAATCCTTAATTAGTTCCAACCACCGTCGTTGCCTCAGATTCAGATCAGATTGGGTGAAGATATACTTCAAACTCTTGTGATCCGTGTAGATGTCACTCTTGTGGCCAATTAGATAGTGTCTCCAAATCTTCAAGGCATGGACAACTGCTGCTAATTCCAAGTCATGAGTAGGATAGTTCAACTCATGTTTCCTCAATTGCCTAGAAGCATAGGCCACAACTCGTCCTTCTTGCATAAGAACACATCCGAGTCCTTGACGAGACGCGTCACAATAGATGGAGAAACTCTTACTCAAGTCGGGCAAAATCAGTACAGGTGTCGTAGTCAACTTCTTCTTTAATTCCTCAAAGTTAGTCTAGCACTTCTCAGACCATATGAACTTAGCATTCTTCTCCAATAGGGCAGTCATGGGCTTGGCAAGCTTGGAAAACCCTTCTATGAACCTTCTATAATACCCAGCCAATCCGAAGAAACTACGGATCTCAAACACAGTGGTTGGTGGCTTCTAGTTTAGCACATCCTTTACCTTGCTGGGGTCCACTGCTATTCCCCCATTGGAGACAACATGATCCAAAAACAATACTTCCCTCAACTAAAACTCACACTTGCTCCGCTTGGCATATAACTTGTGTTCTCTAAGCTTTTGTAGAACCAATCTCAGATGTTCGGTATGTTCCTCTTCATTCTTAGAGAATACGAGTATGTCATCAATGAACACCACTACGAACTTGTTAAGATACTCCATGAACACTTTATTCATTAAAATACATGAAATAGGCAGGTGCATTGGTCAACCCAAATGACATGACTGTGTACTCATACAACCCATATCTCGTGGTGAAAGCTGTCTTTGGTATGTCCGAACGTATGATTTTCAACTGATGATATCCCGAACGAAGATTAATCTTTGAGAACACACAAGCACCTCTTAGCTGATCAAACATGTCATCAATCCTAGGTAAAGGGTATTTATTTTTTATGGTAACCTCATTAAGAGACCTATAGTCTACACACATCCGTTGAGTACCATCCTTCTTGTCAACAAAAATCACAGGTGCACCCCAAGGAGATGAACTAGGGCGTATGAAGCCTTTGTCCTGCAACTCCTTTAACTGCTTCTTAAGTTCTTATAACTCATCAACTCCCATTCTATATGGACGCTTAGCTATGGGTGCAGTTCCAGGTAATAAATCAATAATAAACTCAATGTCACGATCGGGTGGCATACCTGGCAAGTCATCAGGGAATACATCTGGAAAATCATCCACAACACATTCTGGCTGGTTGACTTCATTGTTTAGTTGGTTCATGGTTGCCGTTGGTGGTGCTTGCACTGCCACTTCGACACTCATCCTGTCCCCTTTAGGGGTGGTTAGCACAACTACCTTCTCTTGACATTGAATTACTGCATTGTGTTGTTTCATCCAATCCATTCCCAAAATCACATCAATGCCAGCTGTCCTTAGCACAACAGGTTGAGCAGGGAAATCTACCCCCTTAAAGCTATGTTAGCAGAGGGACAACATTATGAAGCTGGTATAGTACCACCCGGGGAATTCACTAACATGGTATGCTTCATAACAACTAAGGGTATGCTATGATTTCTAACAAAAGCTTGGGAAATAAATGAATGCGAGGCTCCAGAATCAAAGAGAATGGTAGTGGGGATAGAGTTGACGCTGAACATACCCAGCATAACTTCTGGCGCCTCTTGCGCAGTCTCCGCATTAATGTGGTTCACTCTAGAACCATTAGGTGCCATCTTCTGATTGCCATTTCTGAAAGCATTCGGCTGGTTGGGAAATTCTGGGCAATTATAAGACATGTGGCCTTCCTTGCCGCAGTGGAAACAATTTTTAACATCATTTGATCCTCCATTCTTCATAGGAGCATTGTTTGGTGGATACTGGCGTGGTACTTGGTAACCCTTCTGTTGCTGTGGTCGCTGACCAACATTCTGTTGCTGAGGATAATGAGGGCGTTGGCCACCACTCTGCTGGGGGTACTGAGAATGTTGCTGGTTCTGACCTTTGTTCCACTGGTTAGGAGGCCCCTGGCTTCTCTGTGGGAAGCCTGACTATGGGTTAGGACGGAGACGGGTGTTACTCCCAGAGGCTTGTCCTTGGAACCTTCTCTTTTTGGCCTCTATTTCTCTACGCTCATTGTCTATCACAATGGCGTGATTCACCAGCATCTGATAGTCAGGGTACATAGTGATCTTCAGCTGCAACCTAAGATCATCATTCAGACCTTTGAGAAAGTGACGCTGCTTATCTATGTCATTAGCCACCTCATTAGGAGCATAGCGTGATAGTTGAGTGAACCTATCATGATACTCACTCACAGTCATAGACTTCTGCCTTAGGGATCTAAATTCTTCCCGCTTAATCTCCATCAATCCATCTGGGATATGATAGGTCCTGAAACTCTGAGTAAACTCTACCCAAGTAATAGGAGCGACATTTGCAGGGTGTCCAAATTTGAAGAAATCCCACCAATCTTGAGCTGCCCCCTGCAGTTGCCCCGATGCATACAACACCTTTTCCATGTCGTTGCATTGAGCTATGTCCAGTTGTTTTTCCACCGTGCGCAACCAGTCGTCAGCATCCAACAGATCAGTAGAGTGTGTGAACACCGGTGGATGTCCTTTCATAAATTCACCATGCTTGTCCCTAACATGGACAGGTGGTGGTCCTCCAACAAGCTCATTGTCCATCCACTGCATCATTGTCTGCATGAGTTGAGCTTGTATTCCCATCAGCTGTTCCATTGTCACTACAGGCGGGTTGGGCGGATCCATGGTGACATTCCTGCCATGGCCTCTGCCCCTTCCACATCCTCTGGCTGCCATCTGTTTTCCAAAACAAATGCTCAAATTTAGGGTTTATCCAATTATAAATCACTTATAAATGATAAAAGATACAAATCTGAAATTTTCTGGGCGAAAACCAGTGACAACAGATCAGTAAAACGAACATAACTCTAACTCTAGATATCCTATTAAGGTGTGCTATACGTGGTTGGAAAGCTTAAGAAGTTCTCTGCAACTTTGGTATGTAACACGTTTTGAGATTCTATCATTATGACAGCCGAAAACAGAGTACAACCCAGACTGTTCCAGACTCTTAGTCAGCGCAGCAACGTCAACTTAAAACTGTTATAGCTCCCAGACCAGAACAGATATAAGAGTGATCTCAGATGCATTGGAAAGGTGTCAAAGTATATTTACTGCTGTAAAATTTTCATGATTTTTGGACTTACCAAAATTGAGATATTAAATAAAGAGCACAGGCTGTCCCAGCAAACAGCAACAGTGGAGATAGATAGAGTGAACCCCAAACTTTATTAAGCATCAACTAAACCTTAAAACTTAACTTAAGAGAATCACGGACAAGCCCATGAATTCTTAGCATTCAAAGGAAAAGTTCAACTCAAGCATGATCACAAGAACAAACCACCAAACACATCAAAGTTCATGACCCAAGCAAATCACTCGACTCGAACGGCGCGACTAACGATCTTTATTACAACAGGGCATCACAAATCTAAGAGTCATCCTGATGCACATCATAGTCCTCATCCAGCTTCTTGTAGAGTGGAGGCTGCCCCAGCCGAGCCCTCAGCTTGTCGATCTCTTTCTGGTAACGCCTCGCGGCCTTGTGCACTCCACGCAGTTCCTTCTGGAGATCTTCGTTCCCCACCTTTAGTGCAAGAGCATACCGCACTGTAGTGTCCAAGGCAGGAGAGCTGTGCTGAGGGTCTATCACCACCCAATCCTTCTTCTGTGCATCATAGCAAGGCAAGTACCTGAAACGATCTGCCTCCATAGCCTCATACCGTAAGCCATGGTAGTACTCATATGCCTCCCGAGCGGCGTACTCCATACTGTCGAAAGCTTCAGCATGCTTAGACGTGTGCCCATGGACAATGTTCACCACCCTGCCATTCTTGTCATCCTTCCAGACGGTGACAGTCAGCTCCGACTTCCAGTAAGTCGCCTCAGTGGGGTGAGTGTACTTAGCACAATAGTACTGAATGCCGGTGTTTAGGTCGGCGTAGTAGTCCTGGAGCATGTCGTTGAGCAGCTTGTGATGGTAGGCCGTGTGAGGAGTGTGCTTGTAGATGTAGTTAGCTTTTAAATATGTACATCTCGTACTTAACAAGATAATATGGGGTTCATGAGGCTCAGAAGGTTGACACTGGTTGTACTGTAGTTAGCTTTTAAATATGTAACATCCTAATATTAATTAAGTTATGGTTATGCTTAAACCCTAGGTAACCACAGTAGTATCATGAATAAGTAACACATCATTATTAATCATTATCATTATCATCATCAGCAAAGATTCAGTTATTCCATCAGTTTTCCGAGCCACCCGTAACCGTGGGCACGGCTGTTATAACAGTTTGTTAAACTCTGCGCAGAGGTGTACACTTTCACTGTGAGTCATGTTTCCCATATGCTCGGGGCCCATCGACCCCCTAACACTTCTAAGGTGAGTGGGCAAGGTACACTATGGAGCCTTTCAAAAGTTCGTCTAACATGTTAGGGCCGCTAGGTTTCGGTGGCAAGCAGATATAGGCCCCCCTTCCTAAATGGCACAATAACACGCAGCCTATACACATAGGGACAAGAACCAAACTATACCCGAGTCGGCAGACCCCTTTTGCGCCCTTTCGGGTAACCTCTAACATGCTAGAAAAGGTCTTCATACTTGACTAAAGCCAGAGTCATATGGCTCTCACAATTGTACTTTAGGTCCCAGCTTTTGCCAATAAATGAGTCCTTATGGAGGGCCAAGAGCATCGTGAATACACAAGCTCTCTCACCCTATGTCCATGTTTCTCAAAATCA
This sequence comes from Saccharum hybrid cultivar R570, assembly GCA_038087645.1. NCBI lineage: Eukaryota > Viridiplantae > Streptophyta > Magnoliopsida > Poales > Poaceae > Saccharum > Saccharum hybrid cultivar. The sequence continues at coordinate 34,499,857 of JAQSUU010000012.1, read as the reverse complement.
AGTTTTAACAAGTATTGCATATAATCATTAGTCATTGTCCATATTCATAGTATTTAAGTGGAGCGCTAGCAACTACCCATATGCAAGTGTAACCCATCGGTAACAAGGTACAAGATAATCAAAGACTAGGATATCCTTATGTTGAGCAAATTGACACATGCAAATGACTAATTAGATAATGAATAGGACAATAAGGAATATCCCATATTATACTTGCCTTGCTTGTAGAACTCCTGCTGGTCTGGATTATCACAGTAGAAGATCTCGTCACCTGTGTAGCAATTACGGTCTACTCGAACCACAATCAACAACACGCATTCCAAGATCATCCATGCAAGGAAAACAAGACTAGATTAGAACAGTACATCAACAGAGAGAAATCAATCTAAAAGGTTTATAACACTATTCTACACATTGCTACGATCACACAGATATAAAGATCACGAAAAACGGAGTTGAAACGCGAAAGTTATGAATTTACTAAGATTTCCTATAGATAATAATTACTATAATACAAATCCAAAATTTAAATATTACAAATCTACTATACAACAGTACTAACATGTAGAGCTCGCGAATAAGAACCTAACGGAATTTGAACGGGTCAAAACGGAGTTAAAATGAGCATTTTATGGCTAAAACAAAATCAGTGGCAAACTTGTAAATAAAGGAAAACATATTCTTGAATTTACCGAGATCAACTACGTTTTCAAAAGAAGAAAATGTATTCGGTATTTACGCTTTGGAGTGTAGGTTTGATTCAAGAAAAACCCAGGGGCTCTTTAAGAAAATTACCCCGTGAAGGGGTATGTGGCGATCTGGACCATCGGATCGGATCCGAACTGTCTCGATTTAAAAGAGAGAGGATGGGGGCGGCGCACCGGCCGGAGAAGAAGGCCGCGCGGCAGCGCGCCATTACCGGCGGTGACCGAGCTCGCCAGCGCAAGCGAAAATGGCCTTAGAGGCCACCATTTGACACCGGACTTGCACGAAATGAAAGAGGAGGTCAAGGCGGTTCTCACCGAGAGGAAAACGAAGACGGAAGTTGACCAAGGGCAGCTCGCGGCGAGAGATGGCGGACGACTCCTCCCTATGAAGTTCGGCGATGAATCATGGGTCTCCCGAGAGCCAAACAAAGGAAAAAGATGGCGCGGGGAAGGTTCCTACCATGCAGCGGAGCTCGGCAACGTGCGAAATCCGACGGTGGGTCGTCGAGGAGGAGAAACCCAAGCTCGACCGACGAGCTAGGGTTCTAGGGTTGTGCGAGCTTGTTTTCTGTGGAGCGAGGTGGAAATAGAGCTTAGGGGGGGCGCGACTGGCTTTGTAGGTGACGGAAATCGCGTCCAAAAGGAAGGAAACGAGCAGATTGCTCGATCCCCGGCCGCGGTGGCAAAAGAGGAAGGCTCCTCTAGTTGCGGCGGGAGGTAGGAGACGGCGGGGTGGCGGGCCCACTCGTCAGCGGCTAAGGATGGTGGGCTCCGCACATCAGCGGCCAAGGAGGGCGGAAGCGCGCACTGTGAAAGCCCAAGTTTGGTTTTGGTAATTAATGACACCAAGTTGCTAATGCCATGTGTTAAGTGTTTTGAGTTAGGCATAAGCAACACGTGTGATGAAGGTGTATGTGGCAAGGAGTGGTGGCCACAAGATCACAAAGAGATGGTGCATGGACATGAAATGATGATCATGATGGAGATGCACATAAAAGGAAGGACATGATGATCAAGTGAAAGAGAAGGATCTAAGAGCGCAAGGCAAAGGTATAATCATAGGGTTTTCCTTTTGCCGGTCTAAGATGAGTAGAGAAGTGATTGACCGGGTTTAGGATACATAGCAGACTATCAAGAGGGGCAATCACGGTTAGCTCGGAAATCAAGTGCCACTAGATCAATGTCTTGAGCATATGCATTAGGATCTAGTAAAAAGCTAACATAACGCCTTGAGAAATGATTTATGAAATGCTAACACACATGCACATGGTGGTGTACACTTGGTGGTGTTAGCACAGTTTGTGAAGGCGGTGGAGTTCAAGCGGTAGAGAGGGGTTTGGGTTCCTCTCTCCCTCCCGCCGAGCTTGCGAGGCGGGATTCGGCGCTTTTTGGAGAAGTGAAATGCCTATTTTCTATTGCGCCGGAAGTCGGAAAAGAAACGGAGGCGAACGGAGGTCACAGAGATGACCGGACGCTGGACCGGACGCGGTCTCTGTATGACCGGACGCGTCCGGTCAGTGTTCAGCGTCTGCGCGGTTTTCAGTTTGATGATCGGACGCGCAGCGCGTCCGGTCACTGATGACCGGACGCGTCCGGTCATCCAGGGAGCTTACTGGACTCTAATCGGACGCTGGCACTGTGGCGTCCGGTCAGTTCAACAGCGCGTCCGGTCAGTTCTCCTGAGCGAATCAGAGCGCGCGACCGGTGCGTCCGGTCCTTCACGGAACCAGAGCGTCCGGTCAAGCGTCCAGAGAGGCCGATCATAGCGTAGCGCCGATCGGACGCGGGGCGCGTCCGGTCACGTGCGATCGGACGCGTCCGGTCGTAGCTGGAGCTTACTGGAACGCGACCGGACGCTGGCACTGTCGCGTCCGGTCACTCGGTTGAGCACGTCCGGTCAGGGCAACGGCTAGTTCTGACGCGCACTGTTCACGTTTGTCGTGTAGTGACCGGACGCGTCCGGTCACCCTGACCGGAGCGTCCGGTCAGCGCGATTTTTGCTGCGTCGTCTGTAACGGCTAGCTGCGTACCCCTTCGTTATAAATAGATGTTGGACGGGGTTTGAGGGTAACTCTTGCACATTTTGAGATATAGAGACATACTTTGAGCTAGAGAACAACCCCTCCACTCATCTCTTTGCATAGTTGCACATCTTGAGTGAGATTGAGTGAGATTCAAGTGCATTGCTTGAGAGTTGCATTCTAGAGGCACTTGATCTTTGAGTTGCTGCGGATTTCTTGTTACTCTTCCGTGTTTCCCGACACGGTAGACGGCTTGGTGCAGCGGAGGTGATTGAGCTCACAATTGGAGATTGTTGGAGCCTTCACCAAGTGTTGTAAGGGGTTCTTGATCCTTCCCCGCGGGAGTTCGCAAATTGGATACTCTAGTGGAGCTCGTGGCTTGGAGGATCCCCATCTTGTGTGCGGTTGTGCGGCGCCCGCCGAGGGCTCGACTCTTGATAGTCGATTAGCTCGCGAACCGACAAGTGGGTGTATCGCCACAACGGGGAGTAGCTTGCCGGGAAGCAAGTGAACCTCGGGATAAATTCTTGTGTCATTCTCTTTCCGAGGATTTCTCTTGTATGATTGATTGATTGGTATTTCTCTTCTCTTCACGGCGGTATAATCACTCGAAGCTCTTCTCTCATATTACTTCTCGTTTCTAGCTTATAGTTGTTGTTGTGTTTAGTGAATAGCCTTGTACTAGACTTGTGTAGGTGGCTTGCTTAATTAGTTAGAGCTAGTGCTTTTGCTTCGCCACCTTTCGTACTAACTCGTGGTTAAGTATTTCTTGTAGAAGTTTTAATTAGGCTATTCACCCCCCCTCTAGCCTATTTGGACCTTACAAGTGGTATCAGAGCCAAGGTACCGTTTATTTGAGGCTTAACAACCTACGGTGAAAAAGAAATGGCTCAATTAAGCTTGCACATCAACAACACCAAGAAGGCACCTCACTTTGATGGCACAAATTATGCATATTGGAAGGTTAAGATGACCGCACACCTAAAGTCAATCAATAGAGAAGTGTGGAAGGTCACCGAAACAAAATTTGAGGTTGCTAATCCGGAAGCACCTACACCGGTAGAAGAGAAGAAGCTCCAATGCAATGACATTGCCATTAGTGCTCTTCATGAGGCATTAGATGACAAGACCTTTGAGCAAGTAAAGAACATTGAGATTGCTCATGATGCTTGGGCCAAGCTAGAAGAAACATTTGAGAGCACCGAAGGCACAAAGACCGCCAAAGCATATATCTTGCAAGAAAAATTTTCAAGCTTCAAGATGCAAGATGATGAGAGTGTACCGGAGATGTTTCATAGGTTGCAAGTTATTGTCAATGAGCTCAAGGCACTTGGTGAGGAGATCAAGGACAATCAATTCTCTATGAAGTTCTTGAGAAGTCTACCCAAGAGATTTGATACATTGATCACCGTGCTAGTAAGGACTACATTGAAGGATTCAACTCCTCAACAAATATTTCAAGAAGTGATGACCGACGATTCATATAGAGAAGATGATGAGAAGGATGAGTTGGTAAAGAAGAAGAAGAAGGAAAATGAGAAGAAGGATGATGAGAAGAAGAAGAGTGTGGCATTCAAAGCCACCACATCCAAGGGCAAATCCAAGATTGAATCATCAAGTGATGAAGACTCAAGCTCTTGTGATAGTGATGACATTGATGAGAAGATGACTCTCTTTGTCAAACAATTTGGCAAATTCATGAAGAAGAAGGGCTTTCGTGCAAGAAGGAGGAAGAACTCTTACAAGAAGAATGAGCATAACATGAGATGCTTTAGATGCCATAGCAAGGATCATCTTATTGCAAAGTGTCCTTATGATAGTGATGATGAAGATGCTATCAAGAAGGAGAGGAAGAAGCAAAAGAAGAAGCAAGAAAAGAAGGAGAGCTCTCATAAAAGGAAGAATGATTCTCATATTGCTACATGGGATAGTGATGATTCCTCAAGTGATGATGATGACGACTACAAGAGCAAGAAGAAGGGACATGCTAGCATTGCCATCCAAAAGAAGGTCTCCCTCTTCGACACTCCATCATGCTTCATGACTAAGGCCGCTAAGGTATCATCTAATGATGAGAGTGATCATGATAATGCTAGTGATAGTGATAGTGATGAAGAGGAATTCACTAAAGATGAACTAATCACTATGCTAGAAGATTGCACTCAACATTTTAAAGAATCTAGAAAGGAGTGCAAGGGCTTGCTTAAGGAAAAGAAAAACCTTATGCAAGAACTTGATAAGCTTAGGGCATCTTATGAGAGTATAAAGGAAGACCATAAGAAGCTTCAAAAGTCTCACATTAAGCTAGAAGAAGCTCATTCCTCTCTAGTTGAAAAATATGAAAACATACCAACTAATGTTGAAAAAGCTAAAACTTGCAACATAGGCATATCATGTGATATAATTGATGAAACTTTTCATAAGCCTATTATTGTTGCTCCTACTAACCCTTCATGTAGCTCATCTACATCATCCTCATCTAGTAGTGATGGTTTCACTTGTGACTCCACACTTATAGTTGAGAATGAAAATCTCAAGAAGGAGGTAAAAGAGCTTAATCACACATTAGCTAAGGCTTATGGTGGTGAGGACCGCTTGCTTATGTGCTTGGGTAGCCAAAGAGCTTCTCTCTACAAAGAGGGATTGGGCTATAACCCCAAGAAAGGCAAGGCCGCTTTTGCTCCTCACAAGACTCGTTTTGTGAAGAACAATGGTAGCTATTGCAAAAGTTGCAAGCAAGTTGGTCACATAGAGCAACATTGCATGAACAAGAAATCCAATGCAAATGTATCCTCAATCAAGTTTAATTCTTTCTATATGCTTACCAAGGGTACAAATGGTGTTCATGCTAAGTTTATTGGTACACCATGGATGGGCTCAAAGAAGAAAGCCATTTGGGTACCAAAGAGCTTAGTCTCTAACCTTGGAGGACCCAAACAAGTTTGGGTACCTAAAAAGAATTGATCTTGTCTTGTAGGTCAACTACAAAGCCGGAGGAAGGCATTGGGTGCTTGATAGTGGGTGCACTCAACATATGACCGGAGACTCTTGTATGTTCAATTCAATTGAGACAAGTCAAAATGGTGGTTTTGATGCTATCACTTTTGGCAACAACAAGAAAGGCAAGGTCAAGGGGCTTGGTAAAATTGCTATCTCAAATGACATGAGCATATCTAATGTGTTGCTAGTTGAGAGCTTAGATTTTAATCTTTTATCGGTGGCACAACTTTGTGATCTTGGCTTCAAGTGCATATTTGGTAGTGATGATGTTGAAGTCATAAGTGTTGATGGATCAAACTTGATATTCAAAGGATTTAGACATGGTAGCTTATACTTGGTTGACTTCAATGATAGTGAGACACATTTGACATCATGCTTGCTTAGTAAATCTAGTATGGGTTGGTTATGGCATAGAAGGCTTGGTCATGTTGGAATGAAACAATTGAACAAACTTTTGAGGCATGACTTAGTTAGAGGATTGAAGGATGTCACCTTTGAGAAGGATAAACTATGTAGTGCTTGTCAAGCCGGCAAACAAGTTGGAAATACACATCCTAGTAAGAGTGAGATGAGCACATCAAAAGCATTTGAGTTATTGCACATGGACTTGTTTGGGCCAACAACATACACTAGCATTGGTGGGAACAAGTATGGCTTTGTGATAATGGATGACTACACTAGATACACTTGGGTGTTCTTTCTTTATGACAAGAGTGATGTTTTTGATCTATTCAAGTCTTTTGTCAAGAGGGTGCAAAATGAGTTTGAGACTACCATCAAGAAGATTAGAAGTGACAATGGTAGTGAGTTCAAGAACACAAGAATTGAGTAATTGTGTGATGATTTTGGTATTGGACATCAATTCTCACCAACATACACTCCTCAATCCAATGGTGTAGTTGAAAGGAAAAATAGAACTTTGATTGATATGGCTAGATCAATGCTTAGTGAATACAATGTGAGTCATTCATTTTGGAGTGAAGCTATCAACACGGCTTGCTATTGTAGCAACCGTCTCTATTGCCATGGGAAGCTTGGAAAGACACCATATGAGCTATTGAATGGAAGAAAGCCCAACATTGCATACTTTAGAGTGTTTGGTTGCAAATGCTATATTCTTAAGAAAGGCACTAGGTTGAGCAAGTTTGAAAAGAAATGTGATGAAGGGTTCTTACTTGGTTATTCTATCACAAGCAAGGCATATAGAGTTTGGAATCTCACAAATGGCACCTTGGAAGAAGTTCATGATGTTGAATTTGATGAAACCCAAGGGTCTCAAAATGAAGCTCAAAACCTTGATGATGTGAGAGGAGATCAATTATCGAATGCAATGAAGAACATGGACATTGGTGATATAAGGCCGATGCAAGTTGATGATGATGATATTCATGTGATCAACCAAAGTGTGCAAATTAATACAAATCAAGCAAGCTCTAGTGGTTCTCATGACGAAGTGCAAGTTCAAGGTCAAACAAGTGAAAGCAATCAACTCCCAATACTCCAACCTACTAGCATTGCAAGAGATCATCCGTTGGACCAAATCATTGGTGGAATTCAAAGTGGTGTTCAAACTAGATCAAGACTAGCATCCTTTTGTGAGCATTACTCATTTGTCTCATTAGAAGAACCAAAGAAGATAGAAGATGCATTGAAGAATTCCGATTGGGTGAATGCCATGCATGAAGAACTAAACAACTTTGCTAGAAATCAAGTTTGGAAACTTGTTGAGAGGCCAAAGAACTACAATGTGATTGGTACTAAGTGGGTCTTTAGAAACAAGCAAGATCAAGATGGCATGGTTGTGAGAAACAAAGCAAGATTAGTAGCACAAGGATACACTCAAGTTGAGGGTCTTGACTTTGGAGAGACATATGCACCGGTTGCAAGATTAGAGGCAATTAGAATCTTATTAGCATATGCTTGTGCACACAACATCAAGCTCTATCAAATGGATGTCAAGAGTGCATTTCTCAATGGCTACATCAATGAAGAAGTCTATGTTGAGCAACCTCCCGGCTTTGAAGATGACAAGAAGCCCGACCATGTTTACAAGCTAAAGAAGGCATTGTATGGTTTGAAGCAAGCACCTAGAGCATGGTATGAGAGGTTGAGGGACTTTCTCCTCTCTAAAGGGTTTAAGATGGGAAAGGTTGACACCACTCTCTTCACCAAGAAGCTTGGAAATGACTTGTTTGTGTTGCAAATCTATGTGGATGACATTATCTTTGGATCAACTAACCAAGACTTTTGTGAAGAGTTTGGAAATATGATGGCTAATGAGTTTGAGATGTCTATGATTGGAGAGCTTAGTTACTTCCTTGGACTTCAAATCAAGCAAATGAAGAATGGCACTTTTGTAAGTCAAGGCAAGTACATCAAGGACATGATCAAGAAGTTTGGATTGCAAGATGCTAGGCCAATGAGCACACCAATGGGCTCTAATGATCAATTGGGTATTGATAATAGTGGAAATATGGTAGATCAAAAGCAATACCGGTCCATGATTGGAAGTTTGCTCTATGTCACCGCTTCTAGGCCGGATGTGATGTTTAGTGTATGCAAGTGTGCAAGATATCAAGCTTCACCTAGAGAAAGTCACTTGAAAGCAACCAAGAGGATATTGAGATATCTAAAGGGCACTCATGATGTTGGATTATGGTATCCCAAGGGGTCTAATTTTGAGTTGATTGGATATTCGGACTCCGACTATGGTGGATGCAAGATTGATAGAATGAGCACAAGTGGCACTTGTCAATTGCTTGGAAGGTCTCTTGTTTCATGGTCATCAAAGAAACAAAATAGTGTTGCACTATCTACCGCCGAGGCCGAATACATTAGTGCCGGTAGTTGTTGTGCACAATTGCTTTGGATGAAAGCCACCTTGAATGACTTTGGAATCAAATTTAAGAATGTGCCTTTGTTCTGTGACAATGAAAGTGATATCAAGATGACTCAAAATCCGATTCAACATTCAAGAACCAAGCACATTGATATAAGGCATCATTTCATAAGAGACCATCAACAAAAGGGTGATATTAGCATTGAAAGCATTGGCACCGAAGATCAATTAGCCGACATATTCACAAAGCCACTTGATGAAAAGAGATTTTACAAGTTGAAGAATGAATTGAACATACTTGACTTCTCCAACTTGAAATGAGTGCACCCCCACATTCTTATATGACATGCCTCTCCTCCAACATAGCAAGGTAAAGTTGTTTGGCATATCATTCATACTTTGCTAAGGACATGTTTAGAACATATAGACATATTTGCATGACAAATAGGCTCATTCATGAAAATCAAATAATTTTGATGTATATATGGTACCACTATTGCTTCTATGTTTGATTGATCTAGTGGTAGCATATGACATGTTTGTGGGCTTGCAAACCTAGTGTTGAATCTAGAAAATGAGCTCATGATGTGTAATTCAACATGGTCAAGATAACCCTTATACTTTATGAGGTGTGAAAAAGCTTGTCCTTGGATCAAACCGAATTACATATTCTAGGCAAGTGATCTAGGTTGAATCATAATTTAGACTTCCTCATATTGATTGACTTATCTCTCACTAAAATTACATATTCTAGGCACCTTTTTGGTGATTGTTGACAAAGGGGGAGAGAAAAGTCACAAAGATATTGCAAAGAGGAAATAAGATAATAAGGGGGAGAGAAAAATCATAGGGGGAGAGAAAAGTCATAGGGAAGCAAGCTCATGAATTATTTGTTGCATTTGTATGTGCATTAACATGATGAATTGTTGCATTGCAAAGCTTAAATTCATATTTATGATTGTTTGGTGTTTGCTAGAAATAGAACTTGAATGATGATTTGTTGAGAGTAGCTTTACAAGCGGTATCTAGACACCTTGGCTTATAATGTTGATCTCATGGGGTACTTTAGTGTTTGTGATCTTTACAAGTGATGTATTACAAATGGTGTCTAGCTACGTCGATGCTAAGGATGGTATATAAAGGCAACTCCGATTGGTATCACGCTTCAAAGGTCCATTCTATATACCTTAGCATCAATTTGATAGTAGTAACTCTCTCAAATTTCAAATCCATACATATGTGCATAATTGAACCAAACTCATGGAAGCACATATGTAGGGGGAGCTAATACTATCGAAATTGAAAATTGATTTCATTTCATATCTTTGTGATGGTTGTCATCAATTACCAAAAAGGGGGAGATTGAAAGCCCAAGTTTGGTTTTGGTAATTAATGACACCAAGTTGCTAATGCCATGTGTTAAGTGTTTTGAGTTAGGCATAAGCAACACGTGTGATGAAGGTGTATGTGGCAAGGAGTGGTGGCCACAAGATCACAAAGAGATGGTGCATGGACATGAAATGATGATCATGATGGAGATGCACATAAAAGGAAGGACATGATGATCAAGTGAAAGAGAAGGATCTAAGAGCGCAAGGCAAAGGTATAATCATAGGGTTTTCCTTTTGCCGGTCTAAGATGAGTAGAGAAGTGATTGACCGGGTTTAGGATACATAGCAGACTATCAAGAGGGGCAATCACGGTTAGCTCGGAAATCAAGTGCCACTAGATCAATGTCTTGAGCATATGCATTAGGATCTAGTAAAAAGCTAACATAACGCCTTGAGAAATGATTTATGAAATGCTAACACACATGCACATGGTGGTGTACACTTGGTGGTGTTAGCACAGTTTGTGAAGGCGGTGGAGTTCAAGCGGTAGAGAGGGGTTTGGGTTCCTCTCTCCCTCCCGCCGAGCTTGCGAGGCGGGATTCGGCGCTTTTTGGAGAAGTGAAATGCCTATTTTCTATTGCGCCGGAAGTCGGAAAAGAAACGGAGGCGAACGGAGGTCACAGAGATGACCGGACGCTGGACCGGACGCGGTCTCTGTATGACCGGACGCGTCCGGTCAGTGTTCAGCGTCTGCGCGGTTTTCAGTTTGATGATCGGACGCGCAGCGCGTCCGGTCACTGATGACCGGACGCGTCCGGTCATCCAGGGAGCTTACTGGACTCTAATCGGACGCTGGCACTGTGGCGTCCGGTCAGTTCAACAGCGCGTCCGGTCAGTTCTCCTGAGCGAATCAGAGCGCGCGACCGGCGCGTCCGGTCCTTCACGGAACCAGAGCGTCCGGTCAAGCGTCCAGAGAGGCCGATCATAGCGTAGCGCCGATCGGACGCGGGGCGCGTCCGGTCACGTGCGATCGGACGCGTCCGGTCGTAGCTGGAGCTTACTGGAACGCGACCGGATGCTGGCACTGTCGCGTCCGGTCACTCGGTTGAGCGCGTCCAGTTAGGGCAACGGCTAGTTCTGACGCGCACTGTTCACGTTTGTCGTGTAGTGACCGGACGCGTCCGGTCACCCTGACCGGAGCGTCCGGTCAGCGCGATTTTTGCTGCGTCGTCTGTAACGGCTAGCTGCGTACCCCTTCGTTATAAATAGATGTTGGACGGGGTTTGAGGGTAACTCTTGCACATTTTGAGATATAGAGACATACTTTGAGCTAGAGAACAACCCCTCCACTCATCTCTTTGCATAGTTGCACATCTTGAGTGAGATTGAGTGAGATTCAAGTGCATTGCTTGAGAGTTGCATTCTAGAGGCACTTGATCTTTGAGTTGCTGCGGATTTCTTGTTACTCTTCCGTGTTTCCCGACACGGTAGACGGCTTGGTGCAGCGGAGGTGATTGAGCTCACAATTGGAGATTGTTGGAGCCTTCACCAAGTGTTGTAAGGGGTTCTTGATCCTTCCCCGCGGGAGTTCGCAAATTGGATACTCTAGTGGAGCTCGTGGCTTGGAGGATCCCCATCTTGTGTGCGGTTGTGCGGCGCCCGCCGAGGGCTCGACTCTTGATAGTCGATTAGCTCGCGAACCGACAAGTGGGTGTATCGCCACAACGGGGAGTAGCTTGCCGGGAAGCAAGTGAACCTCGGGATAAATTCTTGTGTCATTCTCTTTCCGAGGATTTCTCTTGTATGATTGATTGATTGGTATTTCTCTTCTCTTCACGGCGGTATAATCACTCGAAGCTCTTCTCTCGTATTACTTCTCGTTTCTAGCTTATAGTTGTTGTTGTGTTTAGTGAATAGCCTTGTACTAGACTTGTGTAGGTGGCTTGCTTAATTAGTTAGAGCTAGTGCTTTTGCTTCGCCACCTTTCGTACTAACTCGTGGTTAAGTATTTCTTGTAGAAGTTTTAATTAGGCTATTCACCCCCCCTCTAGCCTATTTGGACCTTACACACTGCAGCTTGGTTTGCGGGCTGGCCCAAGAAGAGGGGTGCGCGGGCCACTTGGCCGGGCCGAAGGAGGAGGGGCAGCGCCCACTTGGGCCTGCGGGAGCTAGAGGGGGGGTGGCTGGTTGGGCCAGCGGGCCAAAACCAAGGAAAAGAGAGAAAAGAATAAATGATTTCCTTTTTCTTTTATGAAACAATTTTGTAAATTCATTTTCAAGAGATTTTGAACTCCTTTTTGGGTTGAGCAAAAACCAAACATCACATAATTAAATATGCAGCAGCATGATTGCAACAACATATAGCTAGCCTTATATTTGATTTTAATTTCATAAAATTTATTTATTTCCCCTATGTTAAATGCCCACAAAAATACATAATTAAATCCATTTCTTCTATTTTAAAAGATGCAAAATTTTTGGGTGTTACACCTACTCCGCAACATCATCATCAATCGCCGTAACTTCATCATCAACCTCCGTATCCCCATCATCATCCACCACCTCTGATGGGCTATGATGAGCCCATTTCTACTAGAACGTCGACAACCATCTCATGTCCCTCGAGGTAGGATAGGAGAAGATATGCAACACCCTTCACCAACCAGTTGAATGGCAGCAGCAGACGGCCCACAGATTTGATGAGTTACAGCAGTATGAGCGACAACAACATGCGAACTTTGAGTACCTGTTCGGTAGCATGGGTTTCAAGTACCCACCACTGCCACCACCGCAGTGATCTAGCTTGGGGGAGGACCCTACATATTGAGGTAAGTATTCTTTTCTCTTTCTTGTAAAATTCTGTGAGTATTATTTTTCTTTAGTTTAAATTGCTGTTAAAAAATGCATAATTAGAAAACCAAATAAAAATTTATCTTTTCTGCTGGTATTTATGTTTAATTTTGGCATGTTAAAAAATGAAAAAACCAAAAAATAGAGTGTGTACATAAGTTTGTTTTAATTTTGCTTAAGTTTGAATTAGTGTGTTTCCTTATTTTAAGAGTTGAGTAAATAAGTAAGTGGAATCTGAAGATAGTCTCTCTCAAAAAAAAACATAAAAAATGCTCAAGTTATGATTACTTTCAAGTACCTAGTTTTCATATTTGAATTCTCCTACGTGTTGAATTCTCAAGTTAAATAGAGTGTGTTCAAACATTTTGCTCTAAAACTTGAAACCCGTGGGTAGCATATGTTTGAACTAAATCTAGGTAATTGACGGATATGATATAAGAGAGTTTGAGATGCTATTTATCTTATTCTAAGTGATACTTGATTTTTAGAAACTTATCTTTAAAATTTAAAAATTTACATGATGAGATTCTATATGAGAAAGTTGAATTCCTACCAGAGTGAAAATGAATATATTTAGAGTAGGAAAACTTCTACTTTTATGGTACTTGTATTTCATTGAGTTCAGTCAAACTTTGTTGTATGCCTTATAAGAGGTTTGTCATACTTTTAAAATTAAGATCACACTACACACATCCTATTCACACTTTATTTTGTTCCACCAAAAAATGTATTTCTCCTACATTGGGAGGAAACATAAAAAATATTCTATTTATGTTTCCCTCAAATAAATGCTCCAAATCCTTTGTATTATCTCTCAAATGTGTTGTATGAAAGAAGTATGGCTATGCAAAAGAAAGAATATTGTTAACAAATAGACAAGTGTCCGAAATATCAAAACAATGGGTACTTTGATGCTCGCCTGAAAGAAAGAAATAAGAAGAAAAGATAGCCCATGTTCTCTTATATTTATTTCAAAGTTCAAAGAGAGATGCTTTTAAGGAGCATAGTAGAATTAGGTTTAGCCACCATAAATATCCACTTCATTCCATACATTTGCACATCTTGATTTGATTGTATGACTCAACTCTCTTTGGATCCATTGTTTGACTTTACAATATATGTTTGCAAGTATGTTTTATCATAAGAATGATATTCCTATGAAATCTACATAAGCTTTAGTGCAGGAATGAAGGCATAACATTTGTTACCTTAGTGAGATCCAAAAATACCACATATATGAGAGACTTGAGTGTGTCATGCAATGAATCTCTGAGTTTTATTTTGAAAACTTATAAAATTGTGAAATGAAGGTTGAACGAAGAATATGAGACATAATGCTTACTTGATTGTTCTATCTCTCAATTGCTCTAGATCAGGTAAAAAGCTCCAAAGCTCCATGGTTGAAAGAAATATGAGTAAGTTTGAAGAATGGATCAATAAATTGCAATCCGGAGAAGAATTCTTGTTTGAATGTAGGTGTGCTTTTGGGAAGTTGTACAAAAATTGTGAAATCCTGTACTCTTAATTTCCATCACTTAAGTTGGTTTGCTAAGGGACTAGCAAAGACTTAGCTTGAGGGAGCTTATTGATGGTAGTTATGATACATCATAAACCATCAACATTATGTATAGAAATGCTCACCAATAGAAACTTATTCGGTGTTCGTGGTTCGAGTGGGGGTTTCAAAAGTCAAATCTAAGGATGGTACATGTTTGGTGTCGACTAATGAGGACTCCCTCACATTCAACATAACTTTTTCCTGGAGGGGTTTGGTTCTTATGATGGAAGAAGTTTGTATGTTTTTTGTTGAAGTTTTCAAGGAGTTCTACTTGTTCCATCATAGGTTTGTGTATAAATCTACCCCCGACAATCATGTCTAGGCATAGGTCAGCTATGTCAAGACCCGTACCAAAGAGATGCAAAAGCACATTCTCGGGTAGTGACAAGTCTGGGCTAACATGTAAAAACATTGAAAACCTGGCCAATGCTGTACCTTCTCTCATTGCTCGAAATCAAGGATTGCCCTTGGTAGGAAGTTGATACGGGACATAGGAAAGAATGCCAGAGAAAACTTGCCTTTTAAGTTCTTCCTAGTCTCCATTCATACTTCCTATGGCATTAGTGTACCATCGCTTCGCCTCCCCCATGAGGGAGAAGGGAAACAACTTCCACTTTAGAATTTCTTGTGTTATGCCCAGAATGCTCAGGCATGAACATATTTTCTCGAACTCTTACAGGTGGTTAAAAGGATCTTTATTATCAAAACCAGAGAAGGGTTGTGCCTGAACCATAGCTTTTGAACTAGGGTGGAGTTCATAGCCGGATGAAAGTTTTGATTTTGAAAAGGATGGTGACTCCAAGAACCCCCCCTTTTGAAGCAGAAGGATTTTGAATTGTGGTTGGCTTCATGATAGGAAAGGTAAAAGATGACTTTTTTTGTTTTTTATAAGGGATACATATATGAGGACGAACTAGGTTCAAGGAAAATAGCAACCGTTCCATGGATGGCGCTAGAAACCTTGTTGGTATTTCTTAACATTTATAGAAATGAATCCGCAAGCGTACAAAATTACCGTTGTACCTTTCACCCGGTGGTATTTAGGGTATCGTATTTCCATAGGGAACGGTAGTACTTTTTCGAGCTAATTTGTCCAAGGACAACACAAGGGTAGAGTTGGAAAAGGGTAGAGATGGATTCCTATGGCTTTTGAGTCTAAGGATAGGTAAACCCTACTTCCACTTGTTTACTTTGGGCACCGGCTTATACCTGGTCTGCCAAGTACCTCCGACCAATAGCTCTACGCCGAGCCCTTACATGGGGGAATGCTAGGGACGAACAGGGCTGTTACCACCTGTCGCCTACCCCTCACCCGTAGGACACGAGGCAAACGAAGGTAGCCTCTAGCCTAGACACCACATCTACGCTAATGACTACTGTTCTTAGTGTGTTAACAAGGCTTACCCGTTAGGTGGGGTCCTTCTACTAGAGCACCCGTCAATAGGATGAACGACGAACCCGCAAACAAGTACAAGAAAGATTAACTAATCAAAAGACTTGGAACCATATGAATACAAAACACTTACAGAATACCCGGTTGTAACACCCTAGGTGTTAAGCATTGCATTAGCATCCCAAAGCATGAGCATTAGCATCGAATGCATTTCATAATCACATGCAATGTAAGTTAAAACTAAATTAAAACGTGTGAAACAACATTTTGAAACATGTATGTTGCATATGATTGTTACTTTTACGTTTGCCCTAATTATGCTTGCTAGGTTAGGGAAACATGTTTGGCTATGATTTGAAATAACCTAGAATTAATTAGCATGATTTTTGGAGCAACTTTTGTATTCAAAATCTCCCTAATTTTTGCTTTTAAAAATATTCTTGGAAATGGGTTTTTAATTAAAAATTAGACTTTAAATCTTTAATTCAAAATCTGCTAGGAATTTTAAAAAGTGCCCTGAACCAAAGTTGT
Organism: Saccharum hybrid cultivar R570; assembly: GCA_038087645.1. Lineage (NCBI taxonomy): Eukaryota > Viridiplantae > Streptophyta > Magnoliopsida > Poales > Poaceae > Saccharum > Saccharum hybrid cultivar. Next base: position 34,483,627 of record JAQSUU010000012.1, on the reverse strand, counting down.
AGAGAATTAAATTTTGAGAAACTTTTGTTTTGAGGTCAACTTTTGAAAATGCCTTTTTCCTCTTCAAAAATTCGAATTTGAAATGAATTAGAAAATCTAGAATTGGATTTATAAAAGAAAAAGTTGTTTTTGGCTTAGCAGGCCACCGCCCCGCTTCTGGCCTAGCTGGCCAGGCTAGCCCGGCCCGTGTCCGCGCCTGCCTCCTCCCGCCCGTGCGCGCGCACGCGCCTGTGGCGACCACGGCAGAAGCCAGCCGCCGCATGGCCGTACGCCGCTGACACCGCACGCCACGTGCCCGCCGGTGGCCCCCGCGCGCTCGGACTCAAGGCGTCGCGCCCGCGCCCCTGCTTCCTCCCCCTCCCTCACTCGTTCACTCTCTCGCCAGCAGCGCTGCCGAGCAAACTGAGCAGCCACCGCGCCATTACCGGCCCACGGAGCTCCGCCACCGCCTATCGTCGCCGTTGTTCCTCCCGCACCCAATTCGTCTTGCCCACCGCTCCGACTCCCCTTGCTGTTGCGATTGTGCCCTCTCTCGCCGCCGGAAACGCCAAGGTAAAGCCCTCTCGGGCATTCTTCCCCGTCTCTAGCGTGGCTGCCGTGGTGGTCCACTGTCGCTAGCACGGTTCTGCCCCCTTCCTCCCCATTCTTTCGCGCGCACCGCCTCCGCCTCGGCATCGCGGAGCTCATGCGCTCCTTCCCGTGCCTCCCCGTGGCCGGGAGCCCCTTGCCCGACGGCAAGCCACGCCACCGTTCGCCGCTGCTCACCGGCATGCCGCTCTAGTGAGCCGCCCGGCCATCTGTGGGCACCTATCGGTGCGGCTCAGTGTGCTGAGCACACTGGTGCCACCCGTGTCGCATGTGGGCTCGCTGCCGGTGAGCTCCGGCCGGCGATGCTCCTGCCCGGTCTCCTCTCTGGCTGACCAGTGGGTCCAGTTTGACCCCTGGGCCCACCTGTCTGTCTCGGTGTCCTGGTCCAGTGTGTAGCAGCGGGGTGCGCGTAGCATTTGCGACCGTGTGGATTTTCGGATTTAAAGAAAACAGATTTCCAGAAATTGTGAAAAAGCTTTCAAAAATCATATCTCAAGATTTATAGCTCCAAAAATTGTGAAACAAGTTTTGGTAGACTTCTTAAGACCAGATCTATGATGTAAAATTGTTGCATGTCAAGTTTGAAATACTTTTCTAGTAGATTTATTTAATTCTTATTATGGTTGTTATCTTAGAAAATGTCTAATAAATAGAATATTGCTCAAAAAAATATGGTTCTAGTTTCATTAGTCTTCTTTAGTGATGTACTTTCTAGGAAAAATGTATATGATGCATGTTCTGTGAAAAATTATTGAGGTGTAGTTCAAGTGCCTTTAATTGATGATTTTTGTTATTTTTGATAGAGAGCAAATGTTGTATAAAACAAGCACATGATAATTTTTGTATATTGATGGTGTGTGGTGTAGAACATAGGAAAAATGCTAATTCTATTGTTTGATACTTTTCATAGTACTAAATGTTTTCATGCTCAATATCATACTAGAACTTGTCATTTTTGTGTAGGTTGTAATACTTATCCAAATCTCCTGAAATTTTTATGGTGTGCTATCTAGAGTAACACTAGGCTACTGTAATTTTTATAGATTTTTCTAGGCACAGAAATGCTTGTCGCTGTTGTAACCCTAGTTTAAATAGGAAATAAAAATGTCATTCTTATGAATAATTAGAAGTATTAAGGAGTGTTTGGTGTATTTTTGAAGCACCCCAACCACCTTGCCGGCGTCACTTGAAAAGTTAAGTGTAGTGTTGTTGGTCAAGAGTAGTGGCACTTATGATAGGGTTATATGCTAGCTATGGTATGAAAAAGATGACTTGTTTGTTTAATGATTAGGCTTGGATGATGTGGACTACTTTGTAGGAAGCTTTTCATTTCTAATCTATACTATAGGTTTCAATGTGTTCATATGCATATCATGACATCATGAACATGGCATTCCACAGCATCTGATGCACCGTTTGCATGTTTACTTATGCAATTGCATCATACAGAATCGCAGGAAGAGTCGCCAGTAGCAGTGCCGAAAGAGCAGACCGAAGCAGATCCGCAAGATCTCCTAGCACAGGAGGTGCCCGAGGAAGAGGAACAAGGAGAGGAGTTGCCTAAGTGAGTAGATCACCAGCCTAGTTCGTATGAAAGAGGCAAGCCCCGGAGCATTCTAAATTCCCTATTTTATTCAAGCAATTCTTTATATATGAGTTATATATTGATGCATTAAGGTATAGGAGTTGAGTGAAACCATTGTTGCATTTATTACTATCCTTGTCCACCTGGTTATCTGTTACCCGGTTAGGTTAGGATCGAATAAATGCTTAGCCTTGCTTAGACCGGTAGCGATCGGTGACTTCCGGTCACCTACATGAATAGGTGGTCACTGAAAGAATTTAGCTATGAAAAGTGTGATATCCTGGAATTAAGCATGTGCTGTTGGAGAATTAGAGACCGGGCGAAAAAGTTGGAAGCAACCAGACAGGGTTCTGGGGTGTGGTTAGTTTTCCGTCTGAGTCAATTAAGGACCGATTGTTGCTTGTCCCTCTTGTCATGTTGAACGCATACCTCACATTTAGCTGGCCGAATAAAGTACCTTTTGACCGTGAAGCTAGTGACATGATTCGGGCCAGGACCTACACGGGTGCGCATACTGGTACTGAAGGGAGTATGACAGGGGCGCGAAGAGTGAGCCCAAGGTGCGTCCTGGCAGTCGGGCGGTCCCTGGGTACTATGGCCCTAGTTTATCCCGCAACGTTTACCGGAATCATGTCATTGGTAATCTGTAGCTCACTTGATCGGTGAGTGTGATTTGTGTGAGGAATAAATCACCAGCTGGTTAGGAATCGATTCGAATCGCCATCGCTCCTGGATAGTGAGCACTTGACTCGAGCTATAGCATCGTAGTAATTATGATGGAACAATGATGGTTATGGGATAGTAGCGGGAATGCTAAATTTAAGTTGGTACTAAATGCATTGGTTAACCAAGTGATTGCTATAGTGTAGGTGCTTATCTAGTTGGATAGGTCATAATAAAGATGATGCAAAATATTTAAAATAGTATCTTTATAGCAGCCTATGCTTTTCACAACTGAGTTAGCCAACCCCACTAAAGAAAGTCTTGCATGCTCCTTGGTGTCACTTATTTTTGGTTTAAGACGGGTAAGTCTAGCTGAGTACCTTCTCGTACTCAGGGCGTTGTTTCCATTGTTGTTGCAGATGGTCAAATGTACTACGGCTACTGCATTAACTGTCTGTATCCAGCGATGGGCGACAACTAGGACCAAGGGCAATGGTCACTCCATATCTCCCCTCTGATGCTTTTGTTGGAGATGACTACCTATCGGCACTGTATCTGAACTAAGTATGTGGGTGTGTTTTAAAACTACTTGCTTTCACTATGTCTTTTGAACTTGTGTTGTAATAACTTTATGTTTTGAACTCCGATGTATTCAACTATCGTTGCGAACTTTATGTAACATGTGACGGTGGCTGCTAAACAGTACGATCTTGGTTTGTTGTTGGTTGGTTTGAAATCCTTCGTGATTTCACGGCATCTTGGGTGGTATGGGCTTAAGTTTGGTAAATTATCTGCCTCGGCGGAAGATTTTCTTACTTAATCTCGTATAATCATGTTGATCCATTACACCAGTGAGGTACAAAGTTGGTGTTCACCGAGGTATAAGCATGAGAAGATTACCGACAAGCCCGACACTCCTTTCCTGAACTCTTCCCTTCACATCTCTCCTCTTCCCACTCTACTAGCTACTAGGGCTAGGCCACTAGGGCCTAAGCCCCTTTTAGAGTGGTGCTCTCACTCTTAGTGAGGTGCTCTTGCTCCTTGCTGGTGTGTGTGAGGGGGAGTGAGGTCCTCTACTTATAGGTGGGAGAGGGGGATTATTCCATGGAATATTCACTTTATTACACCCCTAAACTGACTTCAGACCGGCATCCATGTTTAGTGCACCAGTGAACCGACTTGCGGTTGTCGGCACGGGCCACTTGGAGAAGGTTGGGCTCGAGGGAGGCCACTAGGGGCACGCCCACGCCTTGGGTGGGCCCCCTTGAGTCTAGTCTCGTGTGGCGTTCTCCTCTATTCTTCCAGACTTGGCCCATGACATGTACTCGCAAAGTTGGTTCAGTTTGTTCTCGATTTGGGCTTCCTCTCCACATGTTTGGCCTTGTATTCTTCTTGTGTTTGGACCTCTTTCTCTTCCCCTTGAATGGATCTTCATTTATATTTTCCTAGTTGCGTATTCTAACTCTGTTTATATGTATTTCAGATATGTGTCCTGCAAATGCACAACTTACCAAAACTCATGGAATTTGTTAGTGTAAATCTTATTTACTAGGTTTTGGTATTTGTTTTTATGTAAAGTTGGTGGTAAAAATATGCAATAAGGACCACCAATAGTTAACCTCACACGTTTCCCTGTGGATACGATATTTAAAACCATCGGGTGAAAGCTACAACGATATCCGTGCGCTTGCGGATTTATCTGTGTGCGTTAATAAATACCAACAAGCTTTCTGGCGCTGTTGCCAGGGAAACAATTGCTGAATTAGCTATGAACCTATCTTATCCTTGTACCATACTCTCTTATCTTTTTAACCCTTCATTCATTTCTTTTCTTTTCCATTATGAATTCCACTCCTATCTCTCAATTTGCTAAACCCACGAGCGCAAGCTCCAAGCCACCAGAATCTTTAGAGCCTATCCTAACACCTGGCTATGAGCTATGCTCATGTTTTATAAACATGATTCGGGAACAATCCTTCTTAGAATAAGGCGATGCAAACCCATACTCTCACCTACGAGAGATTGAACAGACTTGTGCATGCTTGCGTATCACCGGCATGTTAGACAATACCTTAAGATGGAAGTTATTTCAGTTCTCTTTGACGGGAATAGCTAAACAGTGGTACAAACTGACCGTAGGAAGTATGCAAGGAGATTGGAAGATGTTATGCTCTAAATTTTGTATGAAATTCATTCCCATCTCTAGAGTGGCCAGCCTTCGAATAGAAGTTCTAACTTTTAAACAACACGAGGAAGAGCCTCTTAATGCATCCTGGGATCGTTTTAATGACCTCATCATCACTAGCCTAGACCTTGTTATTCCAGACCTGATTCTTCTTCAATATTTTTATTTGGGTTTTAGCAAGGATGATGCGCAAGACCTTAATGCAGCCTCTGGAGGATCTTACTTTTCTTTGTTTGTTAGTGAAGCAAGGCTTGTCCTTGACAAAATCATTGGACGCACCACCTTTACTAGCATTCATGATGAACTCTCAGAGGAAGAGAAGGAATCATCCCTCGAACAAAAGAGGAAGTCTTGATAGTCAAATCACGACCATTCTAATCTCAAGATTTAGCTATCAATCCCGAACCATCAAATCCCCAAAATCTTCCAAGGGAAGAAGAAATTCCATCTTTGAAAAACCCTTTTGAATTTAAGGATAACCTCATTGATTTTGGGAGAATAATGAAATCTCGTCCACATAAGAGACCTCCAAGTGAAGATATTCCAAATCCTCTTATGGAAGAATCTCTTAGAAAACGTCCTTATCCTCATATAGGACATCGGGAAGAATTTAAGGATGGTTGTCTAGTGATACCATAGAAGGAGAGCCAAGCCATTTAGATGTCAATCCTATCTTCTCTCCTTCTATGCCTACACTAGATGTCTTATCTAAACCCATCCTTAACCTCGATGAATCCTCTTATGCTCTTTCTCCTAGGACTCATGATGACCCCAGAAATTTATCAAGACACCCATATCATAGGAACTGTGAAGACTACAAGGATGACTAAGAAAAGCAACGACAATAGCAGGAATGCCTAGATTATACGAAGAATACATATCCCATTGTCAAAGAATGGAAGGACAAGGACGAAGCCTTATGGTTAGGATCCAAACTTGGCTTAGATCCAAATGGTGAGCTTAAACCAATCTCTTCAATAAACATGACTCATCCAAGTTAGGAGGAAGTCTTAGACGAGATCAACCCGAGAGACTCCAATCCATGGGAAATCTTGGACAATAAAACATCCAATGAATGTCATAGACATGGAATGATGGAGACAAACTTGTTGCCTATAGACATCCATAAAGAAACACCCTTGGAGTTTGAAAAGGAGGATGACATGAACGAGCATGGAAGTTACTTCATGAGCACCTCATCGAATCCATACTCGTATGAGAAATCTCCTGATTCAATTGGTCTCTCCATCTTTGCCATACATGAGATCTCCAACCCCCTCATGCTTTTTGTTCACAAGAATTTTGAAACGGTGGTTATAGATGTATATGGTTATCATAAATATTGTAGATCTTGTTGTGTGAATCTTGAGATAGGTACCCAAAGATTGGTGCTGGAGAGGAAACCACTTCACCAATTAGAAGTGTAATTCAAAGGTTTCCCAAGGACGAGCTTGTGTCCTAAAGTAAGCACTTTAGAGAGATAGCATGAGCTTTCACCTTGTGAAGTGAGCATAGAAATAATTGCAGAAATATTTCTTTAGGTATTTTTGTCATTAACCATTCTTAGTTTGAAGCAAAAAGAACAAAGGATGACAACACCAAGTATGACCAACTGTTGACGGTAGATAAGTATCATTTTTTAACCATCAACATAGCATGAAAAAGGACTAAACAAAAATTATCACTTAGATATAGGGGGTTTACTAACATAATTCTATGAGTTTTGGTGAATGCCTATTTCTACAGGGTGCTAGCTGAAAATAATCAAAGATGGCCCACATATCAGGTTTACATAGAGAGAAAGGGCCACAGATGGAAAAAGTATAATCTAAAAGGTTTGGGAAGCCAAACCCTGGGAGGTGGGACCCACCTATCACTATGACAGGGGCAGGCGCCTAGCCCTAGGGGCAGCCGCCCACCCAGGTGGCCAATTAGGATCCACCTCCTAGATTATGCCTCCACCGCCTTTGAGGATCAATAATAATCGTTGATCAAGGTCGGTTTGATCCAAGGGTTGTAGTGCTTCCTAGAGTGCTATATAAGCAAGGCCCCTGGACCCTGGAGGAGCAATCCCTTAAAAACCCTAATTCATTTTCTCCAGTTAGGATTAGCTGAGAGGGGTCCCTTGAATGGATCTCCTCTCCATAGCTAGCCATCAAGAGAAGATTAGTCCTCATTAGGGTCTAGTCTTAGCAAAATAGAGAGATAGAGAGCGAGGGAAGAGTTGGAGGTGGTGCCAGCATGTCGGTGCTCCCTCTCCGGCTTGTACTTCGATGGATTCAGGCTTCTCCAAGTCTGTATCCAGGATATTTCTGGTAATTAATCTTTATTCAAGTATTTATCTTACTCTTTTGTTCATTGGTTCACAATTCTTATGATTGCTCTAGTTCTTGTTAGTGCTCTGAATTAGAGTAGTAATTGTTAGCATAAGCGTGGTGCTTAGGCTGTCGGTTACCTGTGTTTGCGCCCTATTCTCTAGTTGTGTGGTAGTTACGGGAGGTGACAGCCCCGTCCACACCAAATTGAGTAGGTTATTAAATTAGTAGGACCGTAGTCGCATCAGTAGAGTTATCCTTAGTGGTGCTTTCCCGTCTAGCGGCGTCCCGAAGTGCACATTAGAAGGACATTTGAATCATAACCTTGCCTTGCATAGGATCATTACCATAGGAATCCTCTCTACCCATCATATCTTAAACCTTGATTGCTACCCTTGGATAAACTAGTTGTTTGGCGATCCACACACGTTTCCCTGTGGATACGATATTTAAAACCCTCCGGGTGAAAGCTACAACGGTATCCATGCGCTTGCGGATTTATCTGTGTGCGTTAAAAATACCAACAAGCTTTCTGGCACCGTTGCCGGGGAAACGGTTGTTGTGATTTGTCAAACCAAATTTGTCCTTGTATCTTTCCTTTTCAAGCATGGATAACATCACTCCTATCAATCAATATGCTGCTCCCATGGGTGCCCAAGTAGAGCCACCAGAATCTTCCAAACCTATCCTCACACCTGGCTATGAGTTGGATCCGTGCTTAATAAATATGGTCCAGGACCATTCATTCTTAGGAGAAGACGATGAAAACCCATACACACACCTATGGGAATTTGAGCTAATTTGTGCATGCTTGCAAATTGAAGGCATGTCACATGAAACATTAAGGTGGAAGCTATTTCCGTTCTCTTTAACGGGAAAAGCTAGACACTGGTATTCCCGAACTGTAGGGAGTGTACAAGGAGATTGGTGAACTTTACGCTCTAGTTTTTGCTTATATTTCTTTCCCACTCTCTCTGTGGTTAAACTTCAAACAAAGGTTCTAACTTTTAAATAAGAAGAAAAAGAATCTCTTGGTATGGTTTGGGCACGTTTTAATGACCTACTCAATTCTGGCCCTGACCTTTCCATTTAAGACCAAGTGCTCTTACAACACTTTTATGTGGGTCTTAGTGGAGAAACCACACAACTTCTTGATACATCCTCTAGAGGCTCTTTCTTGCATCTCTCTGCTAGTGAAGGGAGAGAAATCCTTACAAAAATCCTTGAAAACACTCCTTACACTCGCATTCCTGATGATCCCCCAGAAGACGTAGTTGAGACAGCTCCTGAGGAAGAACCTATGATAGTTGAGCCTGAACCTTTAGCTACTCCACTTGAAGCCTCAACTATCCTCCAAGTCCTTGAACCGCCGAAGGAGGAGGAAATTCCACTTTTGAAAGACATGTTTAAGTTCGAGGAGTATCTTTTCCCCAATTTTGGAAACACCTTGAATTATTCTGCAATTAGGAAGTCTTCGGCACCGTCTGCACCTAACCAGCACCTTTCTGATCCAACTGAAGATAAGTTCCTTAAAGAAAATGTGAAGGAGTTGACAACAATCATAAGTAATGATTGGTTGAGAGAATCCGAGCTTTCGCTTGAAGTCATTTGTCTAGATTCTCCTTCTACCTCTATTAGTTGTCAGATTCATTAGACCTCCTTCGATGCTACTTACAATCCAGTTGTAGGAGTAAATATCATGTCTAAGTATTTTGCACATACACTTTTTGAAGACATGAAATTAACTCCAACAACCAAGCTTCTAAAAAGTCTCTCAGGCCAAATCCTTCCTAGTGAAGGAATTTTCCACTTCATTCCTATCAAAGTAGATGAAACCAAGGTGTACCTTAGTTTCTATATTTTTGATACTTGGGAATTCGACCTTTTGATTGGACATCCACAAGAGAGACTTATCCATGAAGGAAGAAAGGGGAGTGTAAATGTATATATCAGGAAAAGCCTAAACCTTTCCATTCCCATCACCCAATCACTCCACACCAAGATGGAGTTAAGTCCTAAGCAAGAACTAATGGAGGGGATAATGGCAATGTCTTTCCTAGAATCATCTGACAAAGATCTCGAAGAAGTCACCAAAGATTTCATCGAAGAAATAGATCAACCATGAAATCCTTTACCTTTGGATGAAACTCAGGAACCTCCAAAATCCCCCATTAAGCTCAAACCCCTTCCTTCAGGATTGAAATACGCTTTTCTAAATGACGACAAGGAGTCTCCTGTGATAATTAGTGATAAACTTTCTAAATAGGAGACCATCCGACTCCTTACTATTTTAGAAAAGCATCATTCTGCTTTTGGCTACTCACTCCAAGACCTCAAGGGGATTAGTCCTGCCCTTTGCACTCATCGCATTCCTATAGACCCAGCTTATACACCATATAGGGAGCCTCAACGTAGGCTCAACAATGCGATGAGAGATGTTGTTAAAAAAGAGGTTTTGAAACTTTTGCATGCTAGGATAATATATCATGTACCACATAGTGAGTGGGTGAGCCCGGTGCAAGTTGTACCCAAGAAAGGGGGTATGACTGTGGTAAAAAATGAGAGAAATGAATTGATCCCACAACGAACCATCACTGAATGGCGGATGTGCATCGATTACCGAAAACTTAACAAGGCAACAAAGAAAGATCACTTCCCATTACCCTTCATTGATGAGATGCTAGAACGGCTTGCAAAGCACTCGTTCTTTTGTTTCCTTGATGGGTATTCTGGTTACCATCAAATCTCGATCCATCCTGATGACCAAAGCAAAACCACTTTCACTTGTCCCTATGGAACTTATGCCTATCGTAGGATGTCTTTTGGTCTGTGCAATGCTCCAGCCTCGTTCCAAAGGTGCATGATGTCTATATTTTCTGATATGATAGAGAAAATCATGGAAGTTTTTATGGATGACTTTTCTATTTATGAAAAAACTTTTGATGATTGCTTAGAAAACTTAGACAAGGTTTTGCAAAGATGTGTGGAAAAGCACTTAGTTCTTAATTGAGAAAAATATCATTTTATGGTTAGAGAGGGCATAGTGCTTGGACACTTGGTGTCCGAACGTGGGATCGAGGTAGATCGTGCAAAGATAGAAGTGATAGAGAATTTGCCTCCTCCCACAAACATCAAAGGGGTACGAAGTTTTCTTGGTCATGCGGGGTTCTATAGATGTTTTATAAAAGACTTTTCTCACATTGCTAGACCCCTCACAAATTTGCTAGCCAAGGATGCTCCCTTTGAGTTTGATGATAAGTGTTTAGATGCTTTTCATATTCTTAAGAAAGCACTCATCTCTGCACCAATCATTCAACCCCCTGATTGGTCGCTACCTTTTGAAATCATGTGTGATGTTAGTAATTATGCTGTGGGGGTAGTTTTGGGTCAAACAAATGATAGAAAGCATCATGCAATTGCTTATGCTAGTAAAACTCTGTCAGGACCTCAACTTAATTATGCAACAACTGAAAAAAAAGCTCCTGACTATCGTTTTTGCTGTTGACAAGTTTAGATCTTACTTAGTAGGAGCTAAGGTGATTGTTCATACTGATCATGCTGCTTTGAAATACCTGCTCACTAAGAAAGATGCTAAACCACGACTTATAAGATGGATTTTGTTACTCCAAGAATTTGATTTAGAAATAAAAGATAAAAAAGGAGCAGAAAATTCTGTAGCTGATCACTTGTCTAGGATGCAGTTTGAAAATCCACAGGAATTGCCCATCAACAACTACCTGTGAGATGACATGCTTTACAAGGTCATGAGCGTCAACCCTTGGTACACATATATTGTCAATTTTATGGTTGCAGGTTATGTACCCCCAGGAGAGAACAAACGTAAGCTCATTCAAGAAAGTCATCTCCACATATGGGATGAACCATACCTCTTCTGAGTCTGCTCTGATGGTCTACTCAGATGGTGTGTACCAACGGAAGAAGGCATCAAGATCATTGAAAGATACCATTCATCACCATATGGAGGACATTATGGGGCATTCCGCACTCATGCAAAAATCTGGCAATGTGGATTTTTCTGGCCAACCATGTATGAAGACACAAAAGATTTCATCCAGAGATGTGGAGCATGTCAGAGGCATGGGAACATAAATATATGAGATGCCATGCCACTCACCAACAATCTCTAGATAGAACTCTTTGATGTCTGGGGAATCGACTACATGGGACCATTTCCAAAGTCTAAGCAGTGTGAATACATCTTAGTGGTGGTTGACTATGTTTCAAAGTGGGTTGAAGCTCTACCATGTCGAGCTGCAGATTCCAATCACGCCAAGAGGATGTTTGCAGAAACCATCTTTCCACGCTTTGGAGTTCCACGCATGGTGATTAGTGATGGAGGTTCTCACTTCATTAATAGGAAGTTTCAACGCTTCTTAAATAATCATGGGGTCCATCACAATGTTGCGACACCATACCATCCTCAAACAAATGGGTAAGCAGAAACATCAAACAAGCAGATCAAGAATATTCTGCAAAAGACTATCAACGAGATGGGGATAGGCTGGAAGGACAAGCTTCATGGAGCACTATGGGCTTATAGAATAGCCTACAAAACACCTGTTGGAATATCACCATACCAGCTGGTCTACGAGAAGACATGCCACTTACCTGTCGAGCTAGAATTCAAGGCACACTGGGCCATAAAGAGATGGAACATGGATTTTGAAGAAGCTAGGGAGAAAAGAAAGATGCAACTCTCTGAGCTTGAGGAATGGCGAGAAAAGGCATATCATAATGCAAAGATCTACAAAGAGAAGACAAAGAGGTGACATGACAAAAGATTGAAGAAGAAGGAATTCAAACCAGGTGACAAGGTGTTACTATTCAACTCTAGAGTGAAGCTGTTCGGACATGGGAAAACTACGAAGTAAATGGGAAGGACCATTCAAGGTAATTGAAGTAACATCACATGGAGTGGTCACGCTTCAAAACGATGAAGGTAAGCTTTTCAAGGTAAATGGCCAACATCTAAAAGTCTTCCTTGATGCATAATTACCAGAAGAAGAATTAGACATAGTTAATTATATAGAATTTGAAATTACTAAAAGAAATAAAAAGGATACCTTGCTAAACTCTGCATAGAAATCATGGGCAACACTCTAGACAATTAATGCTTAATTTCCTAACCCTTAATCTATTCCACGAGTTTTGTTGTTTATTTGAGTTGTGCAGGAGTTATTAAGAAGAGCCGACAAGTAAGTAGATATTCTTTCCACTAGTGGAGCACTGTCTCAACAATCATCATCAATCGATGCTCCACTAGAGGAAGTACATACTACCAGTCTGCTACACTATAAGATCGAACGACTATGTCAATATCCAGCTTAGGGGAAAGCACCCCATGTATCCAGCTAAGTATTTTCTTCCCTCAGCTTTGCTTTATTGCTTACAAGTTTTCTTAATTAGTAATAATAGTGGTCTAAAATAATTAAAGTAAAATAAAAAGGGTGTGTCTAGTTTACTTGTTTTTGTTTTTAAAAAGAGTTGTTAATAAAAGAGGACTATCTAAGTAATCTCTTATATGGAAATGATGAATAGTTGCTCTGCCATAATTTCTTTCAAGTACCTAGTTTTCAACCTTGAACTCTCTCAAATTTTGGACACAACTGTTTTGATCTAAGATTTGCTCTGAATCTGAAACTTGTGGGTAGCAAATGCTTGATCTAAGTCTAGGTAGTTGGCGGATATGATATAAGAAAGTTTGAGCTGTTGTTTATCTTGTTCCTAGAGATACTAGAGTTCTGGAGATTTTATCTTTTGAAAACATAAAAATGCTGCATGATGAGTTCCTATATGATGAGAGCTTGAATTCCTACCACAGCCATATACACATGCTTGTTAGACTAGGAAAACTTCCACTCATATTTACTGCTTGTAAGCATTGAGTGTGGTCAAGCTATGTCAACCCTTAGGGATTGGTCATGCGGTTAAAATCAAGATCACGCACACTCCACCCATATATGTTGCTTCTACCCTAGAAGTACGCATCCACATACTTTCCATTTTAGACACATCCCAAAATTGTTCTACTCCTACACTGGGAGTGAGCATAAAAAATTTCCCTTCATCTATTGCTAGCCCTTTTGTTACGCAATAAAGCTCCAAGTATCCCTTTTACTACTACCTCTATCCATATATCCAAAAGGCTTGCGTGCTCTGAAAAAAAAGAGAAGAAAAGAAAAAGAAAGAAGAAAAGAGAGAGGAAAAAGAAAAATAAAAGAAAGAGGACAAATGTCCCAACATAGAGAGATTTTGAGCAGCCCAAGTTCTTCCCAAAATTCTTCAAAGATCAAGAGAGGTGTGTATTTCTTTAAAGGAGCAAAAGTAAAATTAGGTATTCACCATTATCATCCCTTTTACCCCTTCATTTCTACATACATCTATCATCATCACCATTTGCCACTATCACCATATATCCACTCAAACCATATACGTAGGACCACACATATGCACATCTTGATTTGACTGTATGGCTAGACTCATTCCTCTGGATCCATGGTTTGACTGTGCAATAGATGTTTACAAGTATGTATTAGTTGTCTCCCCACCTATGAGCTCCACATAAGCCTGTTAATTGTAGGATGAGAGAGAGAAGGCATACACCATTAATGCCTTGGTAAGGATCCACAAATACCTTAAATGAGGGACTTGAGAGGGTCATACAAAGGAATTTCTGGGTTTTATTTAAAAATCTTGCAAAACTCTGAAATTATAGTTGATCAAAGAGCTTAAAACATGGTGCTTGACTTAACTGTTCTGTCTGTCAACTACTCAAGGCCTAAGTGATGACTACAAGCCCCATGGTAAAAGATAATATGGGTAAGTTTGAAGTCAGGATAGTTCGTTCTAAACCGGAGAAGAGTTCTTGTTTGAACGCATGTGTACTTTTGAGGCGTGAAAGCATTGTAGCAACTCTTGATTCATCACTGAGTTTATCTTTGCTCAGGGACGAGCAAAGGGTAAGCTTGGGGGAGTTTATTGATGGTAGATAAGTATCAGTTTTTAACCATCAACATAGCATGAAAAAGGACTAAACAATAATTACCACTTATATATAGGGGGTTTACTGACATAATTCTACGAGTTTTGGTGAATGTCTGTTTCTGCAGGGTGCTAGCTGAAAATAATCAAAGATGACCCACATGTTAGGTTTACATAGAGAGAAAGGGCCACGGATGGAAAAAGTATAAGCTAGAAGGTTCAGAAAGCCAAACCCTGGGAGGTGGGACCCACCTGTCACTGTGATAGGCGCGGGCGCCCAGCCCTAGGGGCGACCGCCCACCTAGGTGGCCAATCAGGCACCACCTCCTGGATCATGCCTCTACCGCCTTTGAGTATCAATAATAATCGTTGATCAAGGTCGGTTTGATCCGAGGGCCGTGGTGCTTCCTAGAGCGCTATATAAGCAAGGCCCTTGGACCCTGGAGGAGCAATCCCTTAAAAACCCTAATTTATTTTCTCTAGTTGGGATCACCTGAGAGGGGTCCCTTGATTGGATCTCCTCTCTATAGCTAGCCATCAAGAGAAGATTAGTCCTCTTTAGGGTCTAGTCTTAGCAAAATAGAGAGATAGAGAGCGAGGGAAGAGTTGGAGGTGGTGCCGGCATGTCGGTGCTCCCTCTCCGGCTTGTACTTCAACAGATTCAGGCTTCTCCAAGTCTGCATCCAGGATATTTCTAGTAATTGATGTTTATTCAAGTATTTATTTTACTCTTTTGTTCATTGGTTCACAGTTCTTATGATTGCTCTAGTTCTTGATAGCGCTCTGAATTAGAGTAGTAATTGTTAGCATAAGTGTTGTGCTTAGGCTATCGGTTACTTGTGTTTGCGCCCTATTCTCTAGTTGTGTGGTAGTTACGGGAGGTGAAAGCCCCGTCCACACCAAATTGAGTAGGTTATTAAATTAGTAGGACCGTAGTCGCGTTGGTAGGGTTATCCTTAGTGGTGCTTTCCCGTCTAGCAGCGTCCCAAAGTGCACATTAGAAGGACATTTGAATCATAACCTTGCCTTGCATAGGATCATTACCATAGGAATCCCCTCTACCCATCATATCTTAAACCTTGATTGCTACCCTTGGATAAACTAGTTGTTTGGCGATCCACACATGTTTCCCTGTGGATACGATATTTAAAACCCTCCGAGTGAAAGCTACAACGGTATCTGTGCGCTTGCGGATTTATTTGTGTGCGTTAAAAATACCAACACCAACCAATCATCATGCAACATTGAATTACATCCATCCAAACCTGACTTTGCTTTGCAAAATTCAAGCTTGGGGGATGGGCTTCTTTGGAAAATTTTAAGCCATGTTGCTAATCTTGGTTGTCTTTACTTTTAAGCCATGCTCAATTTGCTAAATAACAGCCATGTTCTTTCATCTCCACTTGAATAAATCTTTATAATGCTTTCATCCTACATTTGTCTACTATAGTAAGTTTTGGTTTGGGAGTACTGCACATACTTCTATTAGCTTTTAAATTAAGTGTGGTGCTTAGGTTAAATAGCCATCCTTAATCCAATTAGACATGGAGTCTAGTTTGATTATTGAACTAAAAATTGCTTTAGTAGACACTAGTTATTTTTGTTAGACTAACCCCTACAGAAAAACACTCAAATTCAATTTGGGAAAGTCCTAAGATGAACTCACACTAGAGATGAAGCAAGACATATGACAAACTTCAACAACTTTGCACAAGAAGACACAACTCATTCGTCATAGATATCAAAGAGCAGAAAGATGGCATGACAAAAGGATAAGAAAGAGGAGTACAACATGCGAGACAAGTGCTCATGAACAACTCAACATGTAAAGAAGGAAAGGACCACTAGGAGTTATCTATCCTTCATCACACAATGTTATCATACTTCAATGATAAAGGTAACATCATAATTAAGGTAAGTGGTCATCATTTTCCTTTTAATCTTGATATGCACATAAATGAAGAAACAAATATGTTTGAGTTTCGATTTGACTTAATCCAATCTGATTTACTCAACATGTTTAGTTCTTTAAAACTTGTTCTTAGCATCACTTTCTTAATCTCATAGTCTTAACCGAATGAGCTAAAAAGTGCATGTTTCAATTCTAAAAGATGATAGTCATAATCATGTAAAGATTAATACATTATGCATAGATATACAATCCTTCCATTGGTTAAGAAATTCAACTCTTTTTGCCAAATGTGTTTAAATGCTATATTCATAGTCAATCTTCTGATCTTACCACCCACGTTATAATAGAACAAAATGTACAACAATGAATTCATCTTATTCTATGTGCCCAAGGTTAGAGAAGGATAAATAAAATTTTAGTTTTGTTGGTGTTTTTTCACCAATAGAGCCCATGCACTTGATCTCTACCTTGTCTTTGCAAGCAGGACATACTTCGAGCAAAATATGGAGGAGTTTGTCAATTCCGCAAAGTTCTACAAGAGAAAGTTCTGAACCCATGAATATGCACACTGAGCAAGATGCTTCCAGCTTCTAATACTAATGCTTCACTTCAAACTGCTGGATGAGCAAAGAGCATGGGTGACACCATCCTCAGAATCATCATCTCAAGAGGCGTAGTTATCAAGGTCTCTACCTTTGGGATCAGACAATGCACCTAAGGGATGAACCCTCGTCGAGATGTAAAATCGGTAGTTATCCATATTTACTTTTTTGCATTGCATGAATTATTTTTCCTTTAGCATGTTTACTTTTCTGCATTAGCACTGCATTAGAAAAGAAAATAAAAATATTTACTGACTGCACTACATCATAAATTCTAAGCCCCATGTGAACAATTTTTGTGGCGTGTAAAAACCCGCAAGAATATTCACCGTGGCGGCATAAAAATAAAAATAAATATGCATTTATCTTGTTACTTTATTCTTTGCATCATAGAAAATACAAAAATACAAAAAACATTGAGAAAGAGATCTTTGCTGAAAAGAAAAATGAGAAACAATCTCAAAGGCTTTGGACAACTGAGGCTTAATTAGCCAACCACTAACGCTTAATCTGTTCCATAAGTTTTATTGTCTATTTGAGTTTCACATAATTTAAAGGACCAACAAGAGCTGACAAGCAAGTGGATCCACTATCGGAGTACTGTCGCAATAGTCATCAACATCAATCAATGCTCTGATAGAGAAAAAACATCTCCGCTGCCAGTCTACTACACCATAAGATTGAACGACTACGTCAACATCCAGCTTGGGGGAGGAGCATCCCCCATGTATCTAGTTAAGTATTTCTTTCTTCTTTTAGTTTTTCTATTTTAAAGTTTGCTATATATTTGCTAGACAAATAAAAAGATACATAACAAACAAAACAAAATAAAAATTTGTCTTAGTTAGTTATATATTAGTAAGGTGTGATCTTAAAACTCTGCAAATAAAATAAAATAGTGTGTCTAGTTTGTTTTAGGAGTTGAATAAATAAGAGGACTCAGAGTAATCTCTTAAATGGAAACGATGAATAGTTACTCTGTCGTAATTCCTTTCAAATACCTCGTTTTTAGCCTTGAATTTTCCCGAGTTTTGGATAAGATTGTTTTGATATAAGAATTTACTCTAAACTTGAAACTCATAGGTAGCGAATGCTTGATCTAAGTCTAGGTAATTGATGGATATGATATGAAAGGTCTGAGCTGCTATTTATCTTGTTCTAAGTGACACAAGAATTCTGGAGATTTATCTTTTGAAAACATAAAAACACTACATGATGAGTTCCTGTATACCAAAGCTTGAATTCCCACCAAGGTTATACATGTTATTTAGGCTAGGAAAACTTCCACATATATCATGCTTACTTTTACATTGAGTTTTGTCAAGCTTTGTTTATGCCTTATGAGAGGTTTGTCATGCTCTTAAAATCAAGATCACGTATACACCATCCACATATGCACTACCCCAACACCTAGGGTAGACGTAAAAACATGCCTTCCATTTAGATCCACCCAAAAATATTCTACTCCTACACTGGGGTTGAACACAAAAACATGCTAGGTTTTTCATCCACCAAATAAATGCTCTAAGTTCTTGTAGATATCTCTCTTAAAGTTTTGTTGCAAAAGAGAGACATGGGGCTATGCAAAAGTTATTCATAAAAAAGGAAAAAGAGAAAAAAAGTTGAAAAAAATAAACAAGTGCCCGAGATATCTAAAACAATGGGTACTTAGATGCTCGTCTGAAAAAAAAGAAGAGAGATGAATAAGATAGCCCATGTTCTCTAGCAAATGTTTCTAAGTTTCAAAAGAGAGATATGTTTTCAAGGAGCAAAGTAGAATTAGGATCAGCCACCATATATATCCACCATATATCTGCACACATGCACATCATGATTTGATTGTATGACTTAACTCTCTTTGGGTCCATTGTTTGACTTTACAATATATGTATTGCAAGTAGGCTCTAACTTTCTCCGTACCTATAAACTCCACATAAGCCTTAGTAGTTGTCGACGAGATATGGTCGGCAGTCTACCGATGGGTATGCCCAAGGTAGTAGATTGTCGGCAGACAGGAGCGCAAGACATGAACCGGATGGTAACAGGACACAAGACACAAGATTTATACAGGTTCAGGTCGTTAGCATAACATAAAACCCTACATCATGTGCCCCGTTATTTTATATTGATTGAGGGTTAGATAAGTTGTGTCCTCTAAGGGACCCCTGTCTCTCCTTATATACTCTGAAGGAGAAGGGTTACAAGTAAAGTATTCCATCTGGTACTATTACAATATCTAGTACAGCCTATAATATTGTGATGTACGCCTTGATCTTACGGGTCGGGCCACCTCAGACGGTGCGGCCCATGTACCACCTTGTGGTACCGGGGGTTTATACCCTCACAGCTAGTCCCCGAGCACCATGTATTCTGATGCGACAAACGCCATCTTAACCTTCTCCGAACAGTGAGGCTTGAGTTCTTGACGTCTTCGACCAATCAAAGTGGCATCCGAGCAGTTGTTGCAAGCGTTGTTGCCAGAGAAGGAGGTTGTCTGAAGAATGTATGGTGCTCTTGAGAAAAGAAAAAGATTTTTCCTTCCTAGAAAGTGTGCCCACTTGGATTTCTGTGAAGAAATGTAAGTCTTGAAGCGTAGCGTCTTTGATCATCAGAGGTGTAGGGGTCGAAAAACAAGCACATTCACCGCAAGGTAAAGTGTGCCCACTTAGTCTCCGAGCCTAGTAGTAGGTGACGTAGGTACGTGGTGCCAGGGTCTTAAATGAATAGAGCCTAAAGTCTTTGGAAACTCGATACTAAGATGCACCGGCAGGTGCATCATACCGATGTAGTCCCAAGCTTGTTAGAAGGTGAAGTATAATCCTTATAGCAAGGTATAAGAAAATAATGACCTCTCAACTGTATGTGAGTTAAATTTCACATGTAGCCGAGGAAATCAGGCCTCGAGCTGTGGGCCTCGAGCTGTGGTCGGAGAGTGGTCGAAGCAGTCACCGAGCACAACGTGAAACGTGGTCAACGAATCCCCGAACGCTGGTCGGGTGGTCGAAGGCGCAGTCCTCGAGTGCTAGTCGAGTGGTCGAGGAAGAACACTGGTCTGGTGGTTGAGGAGGCAGTCCCCGAGCCTGGTCGAGTGGTCGAACGATGAAGTCCCCTAGCGTAGCTCAAAATTTCTGCAATATAAATATGTAAAATAGTTTAGTTTATTGTAAACTTATGCCTCATCATCAGGCAAGTTTGTAATAATGTACTGTTGTGACAATGTAAGCTTGTTTGTGTTTTTGTGAAAAAAACGTTTAAAGCTTGTATATTGTGTGGAGGATAACTAAGTTAGAACGTATAAGTGTTTTGTTTTAGTTGCATCAGTTGGTAGACGCGTCATCCTGTAGAATCCGTACGGCCCCAGCCGAATATGCGGTCCGAGTGCGAGGCGTGGAGCCTATTCGCACGTAAGAGCGCATAGGTCGGACCAGGGAGCACCCGCCGACCACCCGGAGCGTAGAGAGCGGGTCTCGTGCACGCGTAGGGAGAGGCCGGAGACGAGGCTGGCTCCGAGAACTCGAGAAAGGATGGTGCTCTGTCAACTGGTCTTTTATAAAATATTAGTAGAAAGTGATCTTCAGGTAAGCACGTTAGAGTGGTTGGAAGAAATTATATTAAATACGAATATTAGAAATGTGCTTATCTTTGGACAGAAAACTGGTCGGTGGTGATAAAATTGTTTGACCCTTGAGCTTTCCGACCAGTCATGATAACGGTGGTCGCGGTTGTTGTAGCGCTGTTCTTCGCGGCGATCGATCATTGCGACGCGGCAGGTGGTCAGAGTCCGAGCAGCTCGCTTGGCAGCTCGAACGTACGTGGTCGGAGCTCAGACGGACGTGGTCGGAGCTCAAAAGGACGTGGTTGGAGCTCAGCGAAGTCAATCGCTCGAGAGACTGGACGAGTACACGGAGTTGCAGGCGAACGAGCTTGGAGACTTGGCACTTTGATCCGACGTGCGACGACGATGACTGCCGCTGCGTACAACCATAAAAGTGCATGTAGATGTATGCATATATATGGCATAGATATCGTATATGGCATTGGATATTTAATCGAAATAAGGAAATTAGACTTAGCTTATTCAATTGGAGTAGTCATCTGATCTAGGAGACGTAGGCGATCAGCAAAGGAAATTGCCCTGTACGCACATGCATCGTGGTGCATACGTGCATATATACACGATTAAGCAAGATGGGATTGCCTTTGCTGGTCACGACTTGTTCAATCTTGTTGTGCCCGTGATTGTCGGTGATGGCTTTGCTGCAACGTGCAGATACATGGGAGCACCGGGATCGCGGCCGTCTCCATGGTGGCTCGATGACGTGCCGAGCTGGTTGATCGCCGCAAAGTGGCAATGAGACCAGGACCCATGCTGCAGATCGATGATCTAGTAACCACCGTTGATGTGAAAAAAGCTGTTGCCGCTGAAGTCGCCGAGTCCGTCGTTGTCGAGTTAATTCTCGATATTAATCCCAGCAAGCTCCAGGGCGATGTTTAGCGAAGTAGATCGCTGAAAGCCCAAGTTTGGTTTTGGTAATTAATGACACCAAGTTGCTAATGCCATGTGTTAAGTGTTTTGAGTTAGGCATAAGCAACACGTGTGATGAAGGTGTATGTGGCAAGGAGTGGTGGCCACAAGATCACAAAGAGATGGTGCATGGACATGAAATGATGATCATGGTGGAGATGCACATAAAAGGAAGGACATGATGATCAAGTGGAAGAGAAAGATCTAAGAGCGCAAGGCAAAGGTATAATCATAGGGTTTTCCTTTTGCCGGTCTAAGACGAGTAGAGAAGTGATTGACCGGGTTTAGGATACATAGCCGACTATCAAGAGGGGCAATCACGGTTAGCTCGGAAATCAAGTGCCACTAGATCAATGTCTTGAGCATATGCATTAGGATCTAGTAAAGAGCTAACATAACGCCTTAAGAAATGATTTATGAAATGCTAACACACATGCACATGGTGGTGTACACTTGGTGGTGTTAGCACAGTTTGTGAAGGCGGTGAAGTTTAAGCGGTAGAGAGGGGTTTGGGTTCCTCTCTCCCTCCCGCCGAGCTTGCGAGGCGGGATTCGGCGTTTTTTGGAGAAGTGAAATGCCTATTTTCTATTGCGCCGGAAGTCAGAAAAGAAACGGAGGCGAAAGGAGGTCACTGCGTTGACCAGACGCTGCACCGGACGCGGTCACGGTTTGACCGGACGCGTCCGGTCAGTTCTTCGTGGCACGAGCGCTAGGGTTTGTGACCGGACGCTGGTCTGGCCTGACCAGCGTGTCCGGTCAGTTCAACTGGGCGTAAAAGAAAAGCACGCGACCGGCGCGTCCGGTCCTTCACGGAACCGGAGCGTCCGGTCAAGCGTCCAGAGAGGCCGAGCGTAGCGTAGCGCCGATCGGACGCGGGGCGCGTCCGGTCACGTGCGATCGGACGCGTCCGGTCATAGCTGGAGCTTACTGGAACGCGACCGGACGCTGGCACTGTCGCGTCCGGTCACTCGGTTGAGCGCGTCCGGTCAGGGCAACGGCTAGTTCTGACGTGCACAGTTCACGTTTGTCGTGTAGTGACCGGACGCGTCCGGTCACCCTGACCGGAGCGTCCGGTCAGTGCGATTTTTGCTGCGTCGTCTGTAACGGCTAGCTGCGTACCCCTTCGTTATAAATAGTTGTTGGACGGGGTTTGAGGGCAACTCTTGCACATTTTGAGAACTAGAGACATACTTTGAGCTAGAGAACAACCCCTCCACTCATCTCTTTGCATAGTTGCACATCTTGAGTGAGATTGAGTGAGATTCAAGTGCATTGCTTGAGAGTTGCATTCTAGAGGCACTTGATCTTCGAGTTGCTGCGGATTTCTTGTTACTCTTCCGTGTTTCCCGACACGGTAGACGGCTTGGAGCAGCGGAGGTGATTAAGCTCGCAATTAGAGATTGTTGGAGCCTTCACCAAGTGTTGTAAGGGGTTCTTGATCCTTCCCCGCGGGAGTTCGCAAATTGGATACTCTAGTGGAGCTCGTGGCTTGGAGGATCCCCATCTTGTGTGCGGTTGTGCGGCGCCCGCCGAGGGCTCGACTCTTGATAGTCGATTAGCTCGCGAACCGACAAGTGGGTGTATCGCCACAACGGGGAGTAGCTTGCCGGGAAGCAAGTGAACCTCGGGATAAATTCTTGTGTCATTCTCTTCCCGAGGATTTCTCTTGTGTGATTGATTGATCGGTACATCTCATCTCTACACGGCGGTATAATCACTCAAAGCTCTTCTCTCGTAGTACTTCTTGTTTCTAGCTTGTAATTGTTGTTGTGTTTAGTGAATAGCTTTGTTATAGACTTGTGTAGGTGGCTTGCGTAATTAGTTAGAGCTAGTGCATTTGCTTCGCCACCTTTCGTACTAACGTGTGGTTAAGTAATTCTTGTAGAAGTTTTAAATAGGCTATTCACCCCCCTCTAGCCTATTTGGACCTTACAATTGGTATCGGAGCCGAGACACCGTTTTTTTTGAGGCTTAACAACCTACGGTGAAAAAGAAATGGCTCAATTAAGCTTGCACATCAACAACACCAAGAAGGCACCTCACTTTGATGGCATAAATTATGCATATTGGAAGGTTAAGATGACCGCACACCTAAAGTCAATCAATAGAGAAGTGTGGAAGGTCACCGAAACAAAATTTGAGGTTGCTAATCCGGAAGCACCTACACCGGTGCAAGAGAAGAAGCTACAATGCAATGACATTGCCATTAGTGCTCTTCATGAGGCATTAGATGACAAGATCTTTGAGCAAGTAAAGAACATTGAGATTGCTCATGATGCTTGGGCCAAGCTAGAAGAAACATTTGAGGGCACCGAAGGCACAAAGACCGCCAAAGCATATATCTTGCAAGAAAAATTTTCAAGCTTCAAGATGCAAGATGATGAGAGTGTACCGGAGATGTTTCATAGGTTGCAAGTCATTGTTAATGAGCTCAAGGCACTTGGTGAGGAGGTCAAGGACAATCAATTCTCTATGAAGTTCTTGAGAAGTCTACCCAAGAGATTTGATACATTGATCACCGTGCTAGTAAGGACTACATTGAAGGATTCAACTCCTCAACAAATATTTCAAGAAGTGATGACCGACGATTCATATAGAGAAGATGATGAGAAGGATGAGTTGGTAAAGAAGAAGAAGAAGGAAAATGATAAGAAGGATGATGAGAAGAAGAAGAGTGTGGCATTCAAAGCCACCACATCCAAGGGCAAATCCAAGATTGAATCATCAAGTGATGAAGACTCAAGCTCTTGTGATAGTGATGACATTGATGAGAAGATGGCTCTCTTTGTCAAACAATTTGGCAAATTCATGAAGAAGAAGGGCTTTCGTGCAAGAAGGAGGAAGAACTCTTACAAGAAGAATGAGCATACCATGAGATGCTTTAGATGCCATAGCAAAGACCATCTCATTGCAAAGTGTCCTTATGATAGTGATGATGAAGATGCCATCAAGAAGGAGAGAAAGAAGCAAAAGAAGAAGCAAGAGAAGAAGGAGAGCTCTTATAAGAAGAAGAATGATTCTCATGTTGCTACATGGGATAGTGATGACTCCTCAAGTGATGATGAGGATGAAAACAAGAGTAAGAAGAAGGGACATGCTAGCATTGCCATCCAAAAGAAGGTCTCCCTCTTCGACACTCCATCATGCTTCATGGCTAAGGCCGCTAAGGTATCATCCGATGATGAGAGTGATCATGATAATGCTAGTGATAGTGATAGTGATGAAGAGGAATTCACTAAAGATGAACTAATCACTATGCTAGAAGATTGCACTCAACATTTTAAAGAATCTAGAAAGGAGTGCAAGGGCTTGCTTAAGGAAAAGAAAAACCTTATGCAAGAACTTGATGAGCTTAGGGCATCTTATGAGAGTCTAAAGGAAGACCATAAGAAGCTTCAAAAGTCTCACATTAAGCTAGAAGAAGCTCATTCCTCTCTAGTTGAAAAATATGAAAACATACCAACTAATATTGAGAAAGCTAAAACTTGCAACATAGGCATATCATGTGATATAATTGATGAAACTTTTCATAAGCCTATTATTGTTGCTCCTACTAACCCTTCATGTAGCTCATCTACATCATCCTCATCTAGTAGTGATGGTTTCACTTGTGACTCCACACTTATAGTTGAGAATGAAAATCTCAAGAAGGAGGTAAAAGAGCTCAATCACACATTAGCTAAGGCTTATGGTGGTGAGGACCGCTTGCTTATGTGCTTGGGTAGCCAAAGAGCTTCTCTCTACAAAGAGGGATTGGGCTATAACCCCAAGAAAGGCAAGGCCGCTTTTGCTCCTCACAAGACTCGTTTTGTGAAGAACAATGGTAGCTATTGTAAAAGTTGCAAACAAGTTGGTCACATAGAGCAACATTGCATGAACAAGAAATCCAATGCAAATGTATCCTCAATCAAGTTTAATTCTTTCTATATGCTTACCAAGGGTACAAATGGTGTTCATGCTAAGTTCATTGGTGCACCATGGATGGGCTCAAAGAAGAAAGCCATTTGGGTACCAAAGAGCTTAGTCTCTAACCTTGGAGGACCCAAACAAGTTTGGGTACCTAAAAAGAATTGATCTTGTCTTGTAGGTCAATTACAAAGCTGGAGGAAGGCATTGGGTGCTTGATAGTGGGTGCACTCAACATATGACCGGAGACTCTTGTATGTTCAATTTAATTGATACAAGTCAAAATGGTGGTTTTGATGCTATCACTTTTGGCAACAACAAGAAAGGCAAGGTCAAGGGGCTTGGTAAAATTGCTATCTCAAATAACATGAGCATATCTAATGTGTTGCTAGTTGAGAGCTTAGATTTCAATCTTTTATCGGTGGCACAACTTTGTGATCTTGGCTTCAAGTGCATATTTGGTAGTGATGATGTTGAAGTCATAAGTGTTGATGGATCAAACTTGATATTCAAAGGATTTAGACATGGTAGCTTATACTTGGTTGACTTCAATGATAGTGAGACACAATTGACATCATGCTTGCTTAGTAAATCTAGTATGGGTTGGTTGTGGCATAGAAGGCTTGGTCATGTTGGAATGAAACAATTGAACAAACTTTTGAGGCATGACTTAGTTAGAGGATTGAAAGATGTCACTTTTGAAAAGGATAAACTATGTAGTGCTTGTCAAGCCGGCAAACAAGTTGGAAATTCACATCCTAGTAAAAGTGAAATGAGCACATCAAAAGCATTTG
Organism: Saccharum hybrid cultivar R570; assembly: GCA_038087645.1. Lineage (NCBI taxonomy): Eukaryota > Viridiplantae > Streptophyta > Magnoliopsida > Poales > Poaceae > Saccharum > Saccharum hybrid cultivar. Next base: position 34,457,550 of record JAQSUU010000012.1, on the reverse strand, counting down.
AGTTATTGCACATGGACTTGTTTGGGCCAACAACATACACTAGCATTGGTGGGAACAAGTATGGCTTTGTGATAGTGGATGACTACACTAGATATACTTGGGTGCTCTTTCTCTCTGACAAGAGTGATGTTTATGATCTATTCAAGTCTTTTGTCAAGAGGGTGCAAAATGAGTTTGAGACTACCATCAAGAAGATTAGAAGTGACAATGGTAGTGAGTTCAAGAACACAAGAATTGAAGATTTGTGTGATGATTATGGTATTGGGCATCAATTCTCACCAACATACACTCCTCAATCCAATGGTGTAGTTGAAAGGAAAAATAGAACCTTGATTGATATGGCTAGATCAATGCTTAGTGAATACAATGTTAGTCATTCATTTTGGAGTGAAGCTATCAATACGGCTTGCTATTGTAGCAACCGTCTCTATTGCCATGGAAAGCTTGGAAAGACACCATATGAGCTATTGAATGGAAGAAAGCCCAACATTGCTTACTTTAGAGTGTTTGGTTGCAAATGCTATATTCTCAAGAAAGACACTAGATTGAGCAAGTTTGAAAAGAAATGTGATGAAGGGTTCTTACTTGGTTATTCTACCACAAGCAAATCATATAGAGTTTGGAATCTCACAAATGGCACCTTGGAAGAAGTTCATGATGTTGAATTTGATGAAACCCAAGGATCTCAAAATGAAGCTCAAAACCTTGATGATGTGAGAGGAGATCAATTGTCAAATGCAATGAAGAACATGGACATTGGTGACATAAAGCCAAGGCAAGTTGATGATGAAGATATTCATGTGATCAACCAAAGTGTGCAAATTGATACAAATCAAGCAAGCTCTAGTGGTACTCATGATGAAGCTCAAGTTCAAGGTCAAACAAGTGAAAGCAATCAACTCCCAATACTCTAACCTACTAGCATTGCAAGAGATCATCCATTGGACCAAATCATTGGTGGAATTCAAAGTGGTGTTCAAACTAGATCAAGGCTAGCATCCTTTTGTGAGCATTACTCATTTGTGTCACTTGAAGAACCTAAGAAATTAGAAGATGCATTGAAAGATTCCGATTGGGTAAATGCCATGCATGAAGAACTAAACAACTTTGCTAGAAATCAAGTTTGGAAACTTGTTGAAAGGCCAAAGAAATACAATGTGATTGGTACTAAGTGGGTCTTTAGAAACAAGCAAGATCAAGATGGCATGGTTATGAGGAACAAAGCAAGATTGGTAGCACAAGGATACACTCAAGTTGAGGGTCTTGACTTTGGAGAGACATATGCACCGGTTGCAAGATTGGAGGCAATTAGAATCTTATTAGCATATGCTTGTGCACACAACATCATGCTCTATCAAATGGATGTCAAAAGTGCATTTCTCAATGGCTACATCAATGAAGAAGTTTATGTTGAGCAACCTCCCGGTTTTGAAGATGACAAGAAGCCCAACCATATTTATAAGCTAAAGAAGGCATTGTATGGTTTGAAGCAAGCACCTAGAGCATGGTATGAGAGGTTGAGGGACTTTCTCCTCTCTAAAGGGTTCAAGATGGGAAAGGTTGACACCACTCTCTTCACCAAGAAGCTTGGAAATGACTTGTTTGTGTTGCAAATCTATGTGGATGACATTATCTTTGGATCAACTAACCAAGACTTTTGTGAAGAGTTTGAAAATATGATGGCTAATGAGTTTGAGATGTCTATGATTGGAGAGCTTAGTTACTTCCTTGGACTTCAAATCAAGCAAATGAAGAATGGCATTTTTGTAAGTCAAGGCAAGTACATCAAGGACATGATCAAGAAGTTTGGATTGCAAGATGCTAAGCCAATGAGCACACCAATGGGCTCTAATGATCAATTGGGTATTGATAATAGTGGAAATATGGTAGATCAAAAGCAATACCGGTCCATGATTGGAAGTTTACTCTATGTCACCGCTTCTAGGCCGGATGTAATGTTTAGTGTATGCAAGTGTGCAAGATATCAAGCTTCACCTAGAGAAAGTCACTTGAAAGCAACCAAGAGGATATTGAGATATCTAAAGGGCACTCATGATGTTGGATTATAGTATCCCAAGGGGTCTAATTTTGAGTTGATTGGATATTCGGACTCCGACTATGGTGGATGCAAGATTGATAGAATGAGCACAAGTGGCACTTGTCAATTGCTTGGAAGGTCTCTTGTTTCATGGTCATCAAAGAAACAAAATAGTGTTGCACTATCTACCGCCGAGGCCGAATACATTAGTGCCGGTAGTTGTTGTGCACAATTGCTTTGGATGAAGGCCACTTTGAATGACTTTGGAATTAAATTCAAGAATGTGCCTTTGTTTTGTGATAATGAAAGTGCTATCAAGATGACACAAAATCCGGTTCAACACTCAAGAACCAAGCACATTGACATAAGGCATCACTTCATAAGAGACCATCAACAAAAGGGTGATATTAGCATTGAGAGCATTGGCACCGAAGATCAACTAGCCGACATCTTTACAAAGCCACTTGATGAAAAGAGATTTTACAAGTTGAAGAATGAATTGAACATACTTGACTTCTCCAACTTGAAATGAGTGCACCCCCACATTCTTATATGACATGCCTCTTCTCCAACATAGCAAGGTAAAGTTGTTTGGCATATCATTCATACTTTGCTAAGGACATGTTTAGAACATATAGACATATTTGCATGACAAATAGGCTCATTCATGAAAATCAAATAATTTTGATGTATATATGGTACCACTATTGCTTCTATGTTTGATTGATCTAGTGGTAGCATATGACATGTTTGTGGGCTTGCAAACCTAGTGTTGAATCTAGAAAATGAGCTCATGATGTGTAATTCAACATGGTCAAGATAACCCTTATACTTTATGAGGTGTGAAAAAGCTTGTCCTTGGATCAAACCGAATTACATATTCTAGGCAAGTGATCTAGGTTGAACCATAATTTGGACTCCCTCATATTGATTGACTTATCTCTCACTAAAATTACCTATTCTAGGCACCTTTTTGGTGATTGTTGACAAAGGGGGAGAGAAAAGTCACAAAGATATTGCAAAGAGGAAATAAAATATAATAAGAGGGAGAGAAAAGTCACAGGGGAGAGAAAAGTCACAAAGATAAAAAGAAAAGTCACAAAGAGAGAAATTAAATTTGAGCACATAAGTAGGGGGAGCAAGCTCATGGATTATTTGTTGCATTTGTATGTGCATTAACATGATGAAATGTTGCATTGCAAAGTTTAATTTCGATATTCATGATTGAATGGTGTATGCTAGAAATAGAACTTGAATGATGATTTGTTGAGAGTAGCTTTACAAGTAGTATCTAGACACCTTTTGCTTATAATGTTGATCTCACGGGGTACTTTAGTGTTTGTGATCTTTACAAGTGATGTATTACAAGCGGTGTCTAGCTACATCGATGCTAAGGATGGTATATAAAGGCAACTCCGATTGGTATCACGCTTCAAAGGTCCATTTTATATACCTTAGCATCAATTTGATAGTAGTAACTCTCTCAAATTTCAAATCCATACATATGTGCATAATTGAACCAAACTCATGGAAGCACATATGTAGGGGGAGCTAATACTATCGAAATTGAAAATTGATTTCATTTCATATCTTTGTGATGGTTGTCATCAATTACCAAAAAGGGGGAGATTGAAAGCCCAAGTTTGGTTTTGGTAATTAATGACACCAAGTTGCTAATGCCATGTGTTAAGTGTTTTGAGTTAGGCATAAGCAACACGTGTGATGAAGGTGTATGTGGCAAGGAGTGGTGGCCACAAGATCACAAAGAGATGGTGCATGGACATGAAATGATGATCATGGTGGAGATGCACATAAAAGGAAGGACATGATGATCAAGTGGAAGAGAAAGATCTAAGAGCGCAAGGCAAAGGTATAATCATAGGGTTTTCCTTTTGCCGGTCTAAGACGAGTAGAGAAGTGATTGACCGGGTTTAGGATACATAGCCGACTATCAAGAGGGGCTATCACGGTTAGCTCGGAAATCAAGTGCCACTAGATCAATGTCTTGAGCATATGCATTAGGATCTAGTAAAGAGCTAACATAACGCCTTAAGAAATGATTTATGAAATGCTAACACACATGCACATGGTGGTGTACACTTGGTGGTGTTAGCACAGTTTGTGAAGGCGGTGAAGTTTAAGCGGTAGAGAGGGGTTTGGGTTCCTCTCTCCCTCCCGCCGAGCTTGCGAGGCGGGATTCGGCGTTTTTTGGAGAAGTGAAATGCCTATTTTCTATTGCGCCGGAAGTCAGAAAAGAAACGGAGGCGAAAGGAGGTCACTGCGTTGACCAGACGCTGCACCGGACGCGGTCACGGTTTGACCGGACGCGTCCGGTCAGTTCTTCGTGGCACGAGCGCTAGGGTTTGTGACCGGACGCTGGTCTGGCCTGACCAGCGCGTCCGGTCAGTTCAACTAGGCGTAAAAGAAAAGCACGCGACCGGCGCGTCCGGTCCTTCACGGAACCGGAGCGTCCGGTCAAGCGTCCAGAGAGGCCGAGCGTAGCGTAGCGCCGATCGAACGCGGGGCGCGTCCGGTCACGTGCGATCGGACGCGTCCGGTCGTAGCTGGAGCTTACTGGAACGCGACCGGACGCTGGCACTGTCGCGTCCGGTCACTCGGTTGAGCGCGTCCGGTCAGGGCAACGGCTAGTTCTGACGTGCACAGTTCACGTTTGTCGTGTAGTGACCGGACGCGTCCGGTCACCCTGACCGGAGCGTCCGGTCAGTGCGATTTTTGCTGCGTCGTCTGTAACGGCTAGCTGCGTACCCCTTCGTTATAAATAGTTGTTGGACGGGGTTTGAGGGCAACTCTTGCACATTTTGAGAACTAGAGACATACTTTGAGCTAGAGAACAACCCCTCCACTCATCTCTTTGCATAGTTGCACATCTTGAGTGAGATTGAGTGAGATTCAAGTGCATTGCTTGAGAGTTGCATTCTAGAGGCACTTGATCTTCGAGTTGCTGCGGATTTCTTGTTACTCTTCCGTGTTTCCCGACAGGGTAGACGGCTTGGAGCAGCGGAGGTGATTAAGCTCGCAATTAGAGATTGTTGGAGCCTTCACCAAGTGTTGTAAGGGGTTCTTGATCCTTCCCCGCGGGAGTTCGCAAATTGGATACTCTAGTGGAGCTCGTGGCTTGGAGGATCCCCATCTTGTGTGCGGTTGTGCGGCGCCCGCCGAGGGCTCGACTCTTGATAGTCGATTAGCTCGCGAACCGACAAGTGGGTGTATCGCCACAACGGGGAGTAGCTTGCCGGGAAGCAAGTGAACCTCGGGATAAATTCTTGTGTCATTCTCTTCCCGAGGATTTCTCTTGTGTGATTGATTGATCGGTACATCTCATCTCTACACGGCGGTATAATCACTCAAAGCTCTTCTCTCGTAGTACTTCTTGTTTCTAGCTTGTAATTGTTTTTGTGTTTAGTGAATAGCTTTGTTATAGACTTGTGTAGGTGGCTTGCGTAATTAGTTAGAGCTAGTGCATTTGCTTCGCCACCTTTCGTACTAACGTGTGGTTAAGTAATTCTTGTAGAAGTTTTAAATAGGCTATTCACCCCCCCTCTAGCCTATTTGGACCTTACAATCGCGAACGAGGGAGATGAGTCGTTATAAGCATAAAAATAAATTTGTATTAGATATTCAAAAAATAGACTAATCGAATCAACAACGTAGAACGACTCACCCGATTTTTAGTCGAAAATTAACGAAAAAATTCCCAACCGGCTCGCCTAGGAGTCTGTATGCACACCCCCTACCTGGCGCGCCACTATCGACGAGATATGGTCGGCAGTCTACCGAGTGGTATGCCCAAGGTAGTAGATTGTCGGCAGACAGGTGCGCAAGACATGAACTGGATGGTAACAGGACACAAGACACAAGATTTATTCAGGTTTAGACCGTCAGTATGACGTAAAACCCTACATCTTGTGTCCCGTTATTTTATATTGATTGAGGATTAGATATGTTGTGTCCTCTAAGGGAAAGCCTATAATCTTATATACTCTGGAGGAGGGTTATAAGTAAAGTATTACATCTGGTACTTATTACAATATCTAGTACAACTTATAATCTTGCGATGTACGCCTTGATCTTACGGGTCGGGCCACCTCAGACGGTGCGGCCCATGTACCATCTTCTGGTACCGGGGGTTTATACCTCCACAGTAGTAGGAAGAGAAAAAGACATAACACCATTATTGCCTTAGTGATGATCCACAAATACCATATATTAAGAGACTTGAGAGTGTCATCATATGGAATCTCTGAATTTTATTTTGAAAATTTCTAAAAAAAACTCTAGAACAATGGTTAAACGAAGAGCTTGAGACATAGTGCTTGACTTGATCGTTCTGTCTTTCAATTGCTCAAAGACCCAATTGAAGGCTAAGAAGCCCCATGGTTGAAGGTAATATGAGTAAGTTTGAAAGTCAGAATAGTTTATTCTAATCCAGAGAAAAATTCTTGTTGGAGAGCATGTGTACTTTTGAGACATGAAAGCATTGTAGAAACTCTGGATCCATTGCTAAGTTTAGTTTTGCTAAGGGACTAGCAAATGTTAAGCTTGGGGGAGTTGTTGACGGTCGTTAACTACAATTATAAACCGTCAACGAAACATGAATAAGGGCATAAGTCAATCACCACACATAGAATAAGGGTTAAACTAACAGAATTCCATGAGTTTTGATGAATTAGTGTTTTCTAGGGATTAAATAGAAAAAGGGGGCAAGATATCAAGGACGTCGGGCTAAAAAGCATATTCCACCGCGGAACCAACTTGAGAAGATTCTAGAGAACACGAGAAGACTCTCCGACAAAACTTAGGCCAAAAGGCCACGGAGGGGGTCGGCCGACCTAGGCCAAAGTCCGTTCATGGCCCGCTTCGAACGTCGATTCCCCACCACCATTGAGGTCCAATATTCACCATAGATCAAAGTCGGTTTGATCCGAGAGCTCTGGTTTATCTCACCGGTCTATATAAGCAGCCCTGTATCTCCTGAGGCAAAGGCATCCTGAAACCCTAATTCATATTCTCTGGTCTGAATCAATTGAGAGGGGTCCCATGAAAGGATCAACCACTCAAGAGCCAGCATTCAAGAGAGATTAGTCCTCATTAGGATCTAGTCTTTAGAAATAGAGAGGTAGAGAGAGGGAAGAGTTTGGAGGAAGTGCCGGCCTGTCGGTGCTCCCTCTACGGCTTGTACCTTGGCGGAAATCAACCTACGTCTGAGATTTCTCTAGTAATCAACTTCTTATTTCAGTAAGCAACATAATTTATATTATTCTCCTGGTTCGCAACTCTTTTGACTGCTTTAATCTATAGGACGCTGTAGGTTAAAGTAGTAATTATAGGTGTAGGCATAGGGCTTAGACCTAGTTACTTGTGGATGCACCCTACTTTCTGGATCGGTGGTAGATTCACGATTGTGATAGCTACTATATATATATTTGACGTTATTGTATATGTATATATATTTAGTTCATTGAATCCTCTATAGTCCACCTCCTGTTTGTAGGCTAAGTAGGACCTGGTTGCTAAGGAAGGCATCCTCTGTTGGTGTCTTTTCTTATGTAATGTCCCCAGATAGAGTAATAGAAGACATAGCTTACCGATATTAGAACGAGAAGACCTTAGTGATTTCCTCTACACTCCCGACCTTCTTAAGTCTTGTTGCTGCTCCGAATTAAGTAGGACCATAGTTAACCTCACATGTTTTTCTATGGATATGATATTTAAAACCTTCGGGTGAAAGCTACAACGGTATCTGTGCGCTTGCGGATTTATCTGTGTACGTTAATAAATACCAACAGGGCCCACGTTGCTTGGGCGGTATCATTAATGCCAGGGAAGGTCGGTTACATAGGGGTTTCCATGTATAGCACACCAAACTGACCTCACACTAGTATAAGAAGAGGGGAGGTGCTCACCATTCAACACACATTCATTTGGAGCCTCTACCTCACTACCACCTCTTAGTCTCTTTTAGCTTTTAGTAGTATTTACGAGCAAAGGCAAAAGCTATTTGGAGAGCTTGTCTCCTTAGAAAATGAGCTACTTTGGTATGAATACTACTATGAAGAGTTCTTCCAAGTTCAAGTTCTCATATCATTCATATAGTAGTGCATATGAACTAGAGTATAATTTTCATGTTATAATCATAATATATGAACTAGCATATAGTTTGTGTGTTATGATCTTGACATGTTTAACTTCATACTTAACCATTCATATGACTTATATGAGTAGAAGTAGAGCTAAGTTGAGGTGGCAGTTCATCGTGCCTTCGGGTGTGCCCATGTCCTAAGCTTGTCGATCCGTAGGGTCAGAGTCCCGGGGGGATGTGGGTAGTTTCTGTGTAATCGGGCAAGGTGCTCGGGTACATAGGAGCAGATGAATACATTTCCCTTCCCACGGTTGAGGGGTAGGCGGCAGGTGGTGACAGCCTTGTCTGTCCCTTGTAATCCCCTATGTTCATCTAGGGTGTTGGAGTCTAAATTATCACATTAGGATGCTGGCAGACCAGTACTAGGTGGCCTCCCAACCTATCTCACACTTAGTTCTAGCTCTAACCATATTCGTTGTATGATTATCAACTGTTCTTTGCACGGCTGTATTAGAACATGCTTGCTCCACTTAAAAATATTCTTTTATTCTTTGTTTTCCTTTTATCCTTGAGGTTAGCCCAGAGGTGTGTCCACTATCCATGAAATACCATTCTTACCCCTGTTATAAACTATGGTCCACTATGAAAGTATGTAATCATGTTTATGTATATGCTAGAATATGCATACCTTGCCCTCCTTTAGAAAAATATAAATAACGATACCCTGAATACTTTTAGGTGAAATGCTACAATGATAGCTCCGTATGCTTGTGGATATTGTCTATAATCTTTAAGGACTATCATAGTTGGTGTTTCTTGGTGGCGTTGCTAAGATTAACTCAATCTTAGTAATGGTGTTAAGAAATACAAACAGACATTTTTGGCGCCGTTACCTGTGATGGACTTAAAACCTCCTCACTTGGTGATTGCGCTAGGAAATGCCAACAATACACGTGAGAAACTAATAGCTTTTAACCAAGATAAGAACAAGTAAATCATGTAAACAACTACATCCTCAACAAAGCGGGATATCGGCTAAAACAGTCGATTCCGGTGATCGTGTCGTACGGCATATGATCACTCGTCTGTTGGACACAAGTAAATCTATAAACGACTAGACTTAATCTATTGTACCATCAATAGGTCATGTCGTCTAATGCAGCATTGATGGTAGGACCCTAGACCAGAGACCAGCAATAGATAGATCTACTTACGTCGCAACGAAATCATGAAAGTATGCCATACGCGTTAAGGCTCAAGCCATCGGCTAAATAGCCGATGGAGACATAGCGGGTGATTGACACCATGCTCTTCTTAATAGATAGATCTTCTAACCACCAGTGTTCGATCTAACACGCTATCAACAGGTCGAGTCATCTGATGCATCATTGATAGTGGAATCATACCGGGTACTGGTGATCAATGGATCTATCTCCTAATGGAACATGACTTCAAACACCCGCCATGCATGATCAGGACCGAGATAGATTGGTCATTAAAACAGGACCTAACATCATGAATTGAATTCAACCGCGATAGTAATCAACGGATGATAGATCAAAACAAATAGAACCAACGAATCTCAATCTAGATTGTGCGATTGGTGATATTGTATTAAATAGTAAACTATCTAACACAATATCGATAACTTTGATTAATAATAACATTTACAAGAGATCAGTTGTCTGTTGTAGTCTAATAAAAGTTCATACAAATCGATAACTAATCTATAACGTGATTTGTCAGAGATCAGTCGTCTGTTGTAGCCTTACAAATAACAATATAGATTGACAACTAACTTATACCGCGACTCGCAAGAGATCAGTCATCTGTTGTAGCCTTGCAAGTAACAATATAAGTCATGACGGATACTCACAAATAGGTTGAAGGTCAGGTCATCCGATGCAGCCCTTCTTGCCCGAAGAACTCACCAAAATCTACTCTACTCCTACTCCTAAGGGGTGGCCAAAGCCGAAAAAGTAAAGGTACTGGATTTGTTTGATCGATGTGATATGTCCATTACAATAGTAAGGGTTCAATATTTATACCCGAGGCTTGACTATGAGTCCTGGTCGAATAAGACTGGTTACAAATTTGGAAAATAGGATAAACACTTAACTTGGACCACAATATTCCCCTTCTATGAAGTCTAACGTGTCTTTTCGTTCCCTGCCTTGCTGATCTTTCCAATAGGGCCATTCTTTGGACCAATGACGTTAGCCTAATGGCAATCTGATTAGCCGATCCTTGTTGAATATTTCATCTTTCCTTTGACGGATTTAGATTTCGGGGTCCTCTCTTCTTGAACCAAATTTTGGTGTCAACAATCACATACACCCACATATTTATGCTATTCCTACACTGGGGATATGCAACCATATATGCATTCCATTGATTATTGCTCTATGAGAATCAAAGTTACCTCTCTAGCTATCTTATATCAAAAGAGAGGCATGGGCTATAGAAAAAAGAGAGAGAGAATAAAAAGAGCAAAAAGCTCTAGTGTTCAAAAAAAGAAGAAGGGAGAGAAAGTGAGAAAAAGAAAGTAGCCATGCCCTCTCAAAAAGAAGCTATAGAAGGGAAACTTCTCAAAGGAATACCACTTCCACCAAATATACCACACACATGCACCTCTTGATCAATTTGTATGATTTGTTGCTCCTTGTGATCCAAGTGTTTGATGTAGAAATAGATTCAATTCAAGTAAGCTATGCTTTTACCCCTACCTTGAGCTCCACATAAGTTTTAGGATAGAAATTAAGGCTAAATTCATGGCCTTGGTGAGGATTTCAAAACACCATTGAGTGACTTGAGTGTACTATCCGAGGAACTTAGGGAAGTTTTCTTTTCAAAATCATTTGAAAGCCTCCAGGAAGTTTGAGCTAAACCAAAGTGGGCAAAAAGTATCTATGTAGCTACACTTTCTTGCACTTGCGTGTATCAAGGTGAAAGCTATAAGTCCCACATTGCTAAGACTGATGGTGAAATTTCTGAGTGCTAACATGTTCAACTCAAGAGATAGTATTTGTTTATGTACAAGTCTTTGCAGGGCGTTACATAGTAGCAACTCCTGATCCAACAAACTATTCCATGCTAAACCCGCATCTTTGCTGAGGACAGCAAAGGGGTAGCTTGGGGGAGCTTGTTGATGGTCACTAACACCTATTTTAACCATCAATATTTCACCCAAAAGCATGGCAAAGTGAGGAAAATCATCATCACATGTCAAGAATTATGTTTAAATTTCACCTAGTTCCACTTATACTTGGAGAATTATTTGTATGCAGGAAATATGACAAAGTTTGGTCAAAATGGTGACAAACAAGGACCAAAGGAGCAAGTGGATGTGGCAGGGCCACCTAGGCCCATAGGCAGGTGCCGCCCAATGCCACCTTGGCGCCTGCCACGTCGGTGATCCGTGGGAGCTCCTCCTCAGCCAATGGGAAGCCTATATTCAAGTCGGTTTGATCAAGGGCCAAGACTAACTCATGGTGGATTCATGGGCCCATTGTCATACACTTAGAGCTCTCCATCGGCTTACCAACCGCCTTACCTACCGAATTTCACCATGTGCCGACTTCACAACCGCCATTGAGGAGCAACCAGCACCCTTGATGCAAAGGCGGTGCATCCAAGGGCCAGCCGGTGCCCCCAAGCCGCCGCCCGACATCCCCCAGTGGCCACCGACCTTACCACTACCTAAAAATACCCTCATGCCTCTCTACACTATAAATAGAGGGTGTGGAGCTCGGTGGAAAGTCATCCCATTAGGCCCCCATTCATTTTCAAGCTCTCCAAGCTTCTCTTAGCTTTCTAGCTTAGCTTTAGCTATAGAGTAGTAGTCTAGTAGTGCAGTAGAGCAAGAGCGGAGCTGCTCTTGGAGTCTAAAAGAGTCTTCTGGGTCTGGTACAGCTCCTTTCTAATTCTTTCATTTCTGCATTACTTTATTCAGTATTTATTTCAGTACTTTATTCTAGTATTGCTTGCTTTACTTTAAGTACTTAGTCATTAGTGTTCATCATTAGTGAGCTTAGGTGCTTGTTGTTTGGCATTAGTAGCATATGTTATCTTATCATTAGTAGTCTTTCATTAGTAGCAGTTCCACCATCTGGTTAGGGTGCTTTGATCTCATTTCATCAGAGTTCGAATCGGAGTAGTATGTTTATAGATTAAGCGTGGTGCTTAGGCTATAGATTACCTATGGATACGGCTAGGCCTCTGGATAGATTGTGGTAGGTGGCAAGTGGTGATAGCCTTGTTCATCCTCTATATTCCACCATGATAGGTCTAGTTATTAAATCATAGGAATTGTGGCAAACCTTGTCTATTTAACCCTCCTAGTTGATAGGCGGGCTATGCCCCGAAGTACTATCATATTTCTCCTAGTTATTTGTTTACCCTTAGTTACTAGAAAGATACATCACTCGCTCTCCCACCTAGCTATCTCTAGGTTATCTTGTTAGCAGTAGTTAGTTTAGGTAGTTCCCACTCATCCTTCACTGTCGTTCACCTACCTAGGATCAACTTAAAGCTTTCCTCTAGCAAATCCTAGTTCTATATAAATTCTAGCCTTCTGCCTTCCTATGGGAAAAAAATATAAATTCAACACTCAGTACTCATCGAGCGAAGTGCTACGCGATAGTTCTGTGTGCTTGGGGAATCCTCTAATAGTTGTTAAAAAATACTAACACTAGCCACTTGTTGATCTTGCACTTGAGATGATAAACTAGCTTGATTTTGATCATGAGAATCACTAGCTTGCATCTTGGAGTTAGAGAGCACTTGATCTTTGTCATCTTCAACTTCAATCATATCTCTAGGCCTTATGTCACCAGCATACATCTTCTTCATTGCATTAGCCAATTGAGTGCATCTCACATCATCTAGATTCTCATCTTCCTCTTGGAAACCATTGGTTTCATCAAATTTCACATCATAAACTTCCTCAAGAGTACCACTAGCCAAATTTTAAACTCTATAAGCCTTGCTAGTAGTGGAGTAGCCAAGCAAAAAACCTTCATCACATTGTTTCTCAAACTTGCTCAATCTAGTGTCTTTCTTCATTATGTAGCATTTGCATCCAAAATCTTCAAAGTATGCAATATTTGGATTTCTTCCATTCAAGATCTCATATGGCGTCTTCTCTAATATGGGATGACAATAGAGGTGGTTGCTATAGTAGCAAGCTACGTTGATTGTTTCATCCCAAAATGAATGGCTAACATTGTACTCACTTAGCATTAATCTTGCCATGTTAATCAAAGTTCTATTCTGCCTCTTAACAAGGCTATTTGATTGTAGAGTGTACTTGGCCGAGAATTTATGCCTAATTCCAAACTCATCATATAGCTCATCAACTCTTATATTCTTGAATTCACTTCCATTGTCACTTCTCACTTTCTTGATTGTTGTTTCAAACTCATTGTGAATTCTCTTAGCGAATGTCTTGAAGGTTGCAAATGCATCACTCTTGTCAACTAGAAAGAATACACATGTATATCTCAAGAAATTGTCCACTATCACAAATTCATAATTGTTGCCACCAATACTTGTATATATAGTTGGCTGTCACACCCATTTATCGACCAAATGGAGTGCATACCCTTATGTGTGCCTAGAGATCAATCACACATAAGTTAACAAATTATAAAGGATGTATCATCACGAATGTTATTACATCACGATTAATAACACATAGTCTTTACAATAATATAGCGGAAGTAAAATGTAAAAACTCTCGTGGTAGCTCCAATCACAGGCACATTGACTGGTTGACAGCAAGTCTAGTAATCTTCCGGAAAGTAGAAGTAGTCACTACTTGCACCATCTGTTACCCATCCGGGATTTTTATCCAAGTAAGAAAAATAAACAAGCGTAAGTACATCTCGTACTCAACAAGTGTAACATGGGGTTCATGAGGCTCAAAGGCATAACATAGGTTTATCAGCATGTAGCTTTTATATAGCATTAATTCAGTATATCAATGATATCAAAGTGTCTCAATATAATCAATAAACATATGATCCATGTGAAATGATTAACGAATAGCAAAAACATATTCATTATTAATGATCCACTATTCCATAAGGGTCCAAGGCCACTTGTGACCGTGAGCACGGCTGTTATAACAGTTTTACACTCTGCAGAGGTTGTACACTTTCACTGTGAGTCGTGATTTACCCTTTCGCCCGAGGTAGCTAATCTCTTGACCCACTTCCAAGGAAGGTCAGCAGGGTTCACTATGAAGTCTTTCGAAGGTTCGTCTAACAAGTTAGGGCCGCTAGGTTTCCAAAGTCAGTCTGTGTGATACACCACGCAGGGATCCACAGTCTGCTCTACCCCATTTGCGCCACAAGGGTAACCTCTAACAAGCTAGAAAAGGTCCTTCTATATGACTAAAGCTAGAGCCATTTTAGCCCTCACAGTTGTACTGTAAATCCCGGATTTTCGCTTATAGATGAGTCCTTATGGAGAGTAACAAGAGCACCAAAGTAACCCCATGCTCTAGTACCCTTAAACGGTAATAAAATCATCTTTTAATGTTTATTGCATATTCCATTATTCAAATTACATGATCATAGTTCATGTTGAGCACTAGCAATACTAATCCATGCAGTATAATAGGTATCAAGGAATAAGATCAACACTAAGTCATCCTTATCAAGGAATATATGCATAATGATATTATTTGCTTAATATGAATAGGACAATAAGGATAATCCCATGCTATACTTGCCTTGCTCAAACTGGTCCTGGTGATCTTGTTCGTAGTAAAACTCTTGATCTCCAACAAATTGCTCAGCGTCTATACTCGATCAACAATAGCAACAACATTCATCCAGAACAATCATACATAGACAAATAAGACTATAATTAGAACAGTACACCAATAGTAATAAAATAAGATAAAAAAAGTCTTTAAAATGAATCTATGACTCGCTAGGAGCACACAGACGCGAAGATCACGAAAAACGGAGCTAAAACGACAAAGTTATGAATTTACGAAGATTTCCTATAGATAAATAATTACTTTAATTCAAGCTTGAAAATAAATTATTACAAACCTACTGAACAGTCCTACTATCATGTAGAGCTCTTAATTATGAATCTAACGCAATTTGAATGGATCAAATCGGAGTTAAAACGGAGATTCTACGACTAAAACAAGTTGAGTGGCAAAACTGTAAATATCAGAAAGCGTATTTTTCATTTACCAAAATGAAATACGTTTTCAACTGATCAAAGCGTACTCTGAGCTTTACGTTTTAGGACTGCGGGTTGATATACTAAAAACTCAGGGTTTCTTTTACAAAATTACGAACGAACCGGTATCGGCTATTCTCAGCCGTTGGATCTAAAGTGAACGGCTCGGATGGGATCGGAGAGGGAGCCGGCGGCGCTCCGGCCGGATTTGGTCCCGACGGCGACCTCCCGCGGCGGCGCCATGGCTGGAGTAGCCTAACTCGCTCTACGGTGCACGAAATCGCAAAGCAAAGGTACCGGCAGGTAGATAACTTCAACACGACCTTACCTAGAGCAAAATCGAGGCCGAGAACGAAGCGAGAAAGACGTGCGGCTTGAGATGGCGGACGGTGAAGCTCGTGCTCGCGGTGACCTAGCTCCCGAGCACCAAAGCGGCTACAAAAAGACGAGATGAGGGCGGAGAGGTGCGGGGTCTCGTTTTATAGCCCGTAGGCATCACGAAAAATGGAAAGGGAAGGATACGGAGGGGGATTCGGATCTCCCATATCCGATGGAGAGAGGAAGGCGGCGCTCGCGGTTGGAAGGAACCGGAGGAAGGAGAAAGGAAACGGGAGGCGGTCACTGACAGGTGGAACCGACTCGTCAGCGGCTCGGTGCGGGACGTGGCCGCGCGCGCGCGATGATGGGCCAGTAGCCGCGACTTGGGCTCGGCCCGAGCGGGAACGGGGCGCGGAAGAAAACGACGGGCCGCATGCTGGGCAGGCCGAGGCGGCGGGCTGTGGCTGAGTTGGGCCGAAACCAGGATGAGTTGATTTTCCATTTTCTTTTCTTTTTCTAATTTTTCAAAGCCATTTTTCAAAAGATTTTCAAATCCAATTTGAATTTGACTAAAACCACTCAACACAAAATTTCAAATGCAGCAGCATGAATGCTCAATCATGTTTCTACCCTTATATTTGATTTTAAATTTATAAAAATTATTATCATTCTAAGTTTGCATGCTCACAAAAATATACAAAAATCATATTTCTCCTATTTTTCTTCTTTTCAAAATTTTAGGGTGTTACATTGGCCCAAACAAATCCATATGCAATAACTCAAATGCTTTGGATGTGCTCATCATGCTCTTCTTAAGATGAGTATTGCCAACTTGCTTTTCAGCTTGATATGTACTACATAGCTTATCCTTATTAAATGTGACATCTTTCAAGTCTTTGACTAGATCACGCTTTATCAATCTAATTAATTGTTTTATTCTAACATGACCAAGCATTCTATACCATAACCAACCCATATTAGATTTGGTGAACAAACATATTGACAATTGAGCTTCACTAGCATTAAAATCAACCAAGTATAGATTCTCATATCTAAAGCCTTTGAAGATCAAATTAGAGTCATCTACACTTATGATCTCTACATCATCAACTTTAAATATGCACTTGAAACCAAGATTAGAAAGTTGAGCTACCAATAATAGGTTAAAGTTCAACCTCTCTACTAGTAGCACATTGAAAATGCTCAAGTCATTGGATATTGCAATCTTACCAAGCCCTTTGACCTTGCCTTTGCCATTATCACCAAATGTTATACTATCAATTCTATTGTCAGCATTTGAGTTGATTGAATTTAACATTCTTGAATCACCGATCAAGTGTTGTGTGCACCCACTATCAAGCACACAATATCTTCCTTCGGCTTTATAGTTTACCTACAAAAGAAAATCAATTCCTTTTAGGTACCCAAACTTGCTTAGGTCCTTGAAGGTTAGTTACTAAGGTCTTTGATACTTAAATGACTTTCTTCTTTGAACTCACAATTGGTGTACCAATGAACTTAGCCTTTACACTATTGGCATCCTTAGTAAGCAAATAACAAGAATCAAACTTAATTAAGGATACATTAGCATTCTTATTCTTGTTCTTGCAATATTGCTCTATGTGTCCAACTTGCTTGCATCTATTTCAAAACTGACTATTGTCCTTCGCAAACTGAGTTTTGTGAGTTACAAAGGTCGTCTGCCTTTTTTGGGGGTGTAGCCCAATCCCTTTATGTTAAGAGAGAACTTTTAGCTACCCAAATACTTTAGCAAGCGAGCCTCACCGCCATAGGCCTTGCCTAGAGCGTGAGTGAGCTCATCCACCGCTCTCTTGATAGTCTCATTCTCAACCATTAGTGAGACATCACAAGTGAAACCATAGCTAGTAGTAGAGGTAGGAGTGATGGTGGTGGTGGATGATGAGCTACAAGAAGGGTTAGTGGGAGCAATAACAATAGGTTCATAAAAAGATTCATCGATTATGTCACATGTTACTCCCACATCACATGATACTATTACCCTTTCCTTATCTTGTTCAAGAAGTAAGGAGTGAGCTTTTTCAAGCTTGGTGTGTGCTTTGCCAAGCTTCTCATAAGCTTCCACTATCCTCTCATGAGTAGCATTGAGCTCATCAAAGGATTGCTCAAGAGCACTAAGCTTCTTTTGCAATTCTTTGCACTTCTTGCTCTTCTTGTTAATTATTGAGTCAGCTTGTTCTAGCATGTTAATTAGTTGTTCATTAGAGAATTTATCATCATCACTATCATTTTCACTATCATCATTTTCACTCTCATCATGTTTCACCTTGGAGCCCTAGGCCATGAAGCAAGATGAAGTGTCAAATTGTGAAGGCTTATTATTGATAGCAATGCTTGCTAGAGCCTTCTTCTTAGATGCCTTGTCATCATGACTTGAGTCATCTTCGGTGAAGGCATCACTATCCCATGTGACGACATAGGATCCACTCTTCTTCTTCTACTTGAAGGTCATCTTCTTCTTCTTCTTTTCTTTTTTTTTCTTTCTTGTTCTTCTTCTTCTTCTCATTGTCCTCATTGTCACTATTGTATGGATAATCCGCCACAACATGATCAGGACTCTTGCACTTGTAGCACAATCTCATATGCTCCTTGTTCTTAAAATGATCTCTTCTCTTTCTTGTACCATAGCCATTCTTCTTCATCATCTTGCCAAACTTGCGCACAAAGAGAGCTAGTGCTTCATCATCACTATCATCATTGGAGCATTCTTCATCACTTGATTCTTCTTTCTTAGCTTTGTCCTTGCTCTTGTTCCTTGAAGATGAAGTACCAGCCTTGAATGCTACACTCTTCTTCTTCTTATCTTCTTCCTTCACAACTTCATCATCATCATCATTGTATTGTGCATCGGTCATCACATCACCAATCACCTCATTTGGAGTGACATCCTTCAATCCACCTCTAAATATGACAGTTCTCAGTGTCTTGAATCTCTTTGGCAAACACATTAAGAACTTGTGAGAGAAGTCCTCGTCCTTCACTTTCTCACACAAACTCTTGAGATCATTGATGATGACTTGTAGCCTATCAAACATCTTCAGAATGGACTCATCATCTTTCATCTTAAAGTTTGATAGCTTATCTTTGAGCATGTAGAGCTTGGCACTTTTTACCATTGAAGTGTCCTCTAATCTCACCCAAACTTCACTTTCCTTCTCAAGATCTTTGACTTACTCAAACACCTTTGAATCAATGCCAATGTATATTGTGTTGAGTGCCACGGTATTGCATTGTTTGTTGATCTTGTCATTGTTGATGAGATTGGTAGGGTCAAGAATCACAAACTCATTCTCTACCACATCCCACACCTTGTCATTGATTGAACTAAGGTACATCTTTATCTTTCTCTTCCAATAGTCAAAAGATAAGCTATCAAAGAACAGTGGTTTACCCCCAATATGGTTGAACACAATTTGAGCCATATTTTGCACCGAAGATTGTTAAGCCTTGAATCAAATGGTGACCACGGCTCCGATACCACTTGAAAGGTCCTAAATGGCTAGAGGGGAGTGAATAGCCTATAGAAATTTTCTACAAACACACTAGAGTAAGTGGTTAGTAACCTAAGAGGCGAAATACAATTTTGCTCTAGCTCTACAAGGGTTGCAAGCCACATATCTAACAATTCTAGTTACTATGATCACTAGGCTCAAACAAAGGTTATGTCACTACTCACTAAGAGCTCTCAAACACGCTACACTAAAGAGCTCTACTAGCTAATACTAAACTAGCAAGCAAGACAAGCTCTCAAAACTAATTATACTAAAGAGCTTGTTACAACTAGTTTGCAAGTAGGTAAAAGAGTGAGTGGGCTGTTTATACCGCCGTGTAGAGGAATGAACCAATCACAAGATGTAGACAATCCAATCACTGGGAGAAATCTAATCACACAAGAGACATAATATTTTTCTCCCGAGGTTCACGTGCTTGCCGGCATGCTAGTTCCCGTTGTGTCGACCAACACTTGGTGGTTCGGCGGCTAAGAGGTGTTGCATGAACCTTATCCACACAATTGGACACCACAAGAACCTACCCATAAGTGAGGTAGCTCAATGACACGAGCAATTTACTAGAGTTGCCTTTGGCGCTCCGCCAGAAAAGGCACAAGACCCCTCACAAGCAACCGATCGAGGCCAGAGACAATCACCAACTCCATTCAACGGTCCTCCAATCACCGGGCCGTCTAGGTGTCGGCAAATACCAAGAGTAACAAGCTCACAACCAACCCAAAGCTTCCACCTAGTGCCACAAGATTATGCAACTCAATGCAATGCATTAGAGGCTCTCCAATCTCACTCAAGATGATGAAATCAAGTGAACAAGTGAGTGGAGTGTGTTGCTTAGCTTCCAAAGGGTGTGCACAAATGTAAGAGGTGCCAAGAGGGTGGCCAAGGCCGGCCACACCCTCTATTTATAGCCACACAAGTAAATAGAGTCATTACCTCTTGGAGTTGCTTCCTGCGAGGGCACCGGACAGAGCGGTGCAGTCACTAGACAGAGGGTGATGGTGCCCCCAACGATCAAATTCCAACGGTCGACCAATGGCTAGTTGGTCACCAGATAGGGTGGCGGTGGCATCGGATTGGGGGTGGCGGTGCCACCCTGGCCGAGCCCTTGAAAACACCCCTCTCTGGATAATTAGGGCGGTGCACCGCCACCCCACGGCGGTGACCAGGGCGGTGCCCCCTCGGCCCTAACTCCAGCAATCCCCAGCCTCGGTTAAAAAGCGGCGGTGGCACCAGACAGCCACCGACGGTGCACCTCACACACATGGCAGTGGACACCGCCGTGTCCGATGACCACCCCGACGCTCGCGCTTAGAACCAAGTCAACTGGGCACCATCACAGGGGCGACGGTGCACCAGACAAGGGGTGGCGGTGCCACCCAGGCACCCAAGTTGCAAACCTTTTTGCGTTTCGTTCCACGGCAACTTAGAGCAACTTTTTGCAAGCGATGCAAACTCTCAAAGTGTTTTCTCAAAACATGTTAGAGCCAAGTTAGCATTTCTCAAAACATTTTCGATTAATCTTTTTGCTTGCTCTCCGATATGCACTAGGTCTAAATGCAATGCATGAAGTCCAACACCTAGTGGCACTAGATGACTGAATTGTCTAGTTAAGAACCCCTCTTAATAGTACGGTCATCTATCCTAAATGTGATCATACTCTTTATAGTGTCTTGATCACTAAAATAAAATCCATATTTATACCTTTGCCTTGATTTTCAAAAGGTTTTGTTTTTCTCTTTGGTCTTTTCCAAGTTGAGCACTTCATCATCATCACATGTGGCCATCTTCATTATTTCAAGTGTCACCATGCTCCTTACTTGGATCGCACCAACATATCTCGTATTACATCTCATGACAAAGGTTAATGCATAGGTTTCATCAATTATCGAAAACCAAACTAGAGCTTTCAATCTCTCCCTTTTTGGTAATTGATGACAACCTTTTTACAGAAATATTTAATGAAAACTTTTTAGATTCATGTTGCTTGTCCAAGCATATTACCATGTGTAAAGGTTATGTACGAGTTTCATCAACCTAAATTGATAGTATTAGCTCCTCCTGTATATGTGCTAAGAGATTAGATTTGAAAGCATGCGTGTATACACAGATCGGAAGTTTAGAAGAGTATTCATTCGTTAGCAACTGCTGCGCCCGGTCAGGTCAGCACACGTGCAGGAGTGACTATTCAATTCATACGTTAGCAACTGCTCGTAGGAGTACTACATACGGGAGTATCTATCCGAGATTCCGAGCAGTCGACGCACCCGGCGGCTGTGGCGCGTCTTTTTGTTCCGCTTCGCCTCCAAACCTACATGAGCTCTCGAATAGTCGTATGCACAGCACAGAGACGATGACACCATGACAGCGCCAGCAGTTACTACCGTCTGCTCGCCAACCATCATATCGACGAGGTCACGACCGGTCGATGGAGACGATCCAAAGGACACGGTACACAGCGCGGGTGGACAGGGACGACAGCGGCGGCGGTTGGTACGCGATGCGAACGCGAGTCCAGGACGGCGCCGACGCGCGGGTGATGCTGCGGCGGCTTGTTGCAATGCGATGCGATGCACGGGCCGGAGATTCCGCTGGCAGCCGGAGGAATCGTCCATGCCCGGCGGCTGCAACTGCCAACCGGGGGGAGGGAGGGGTGCAGCTCGTTCTCGTTGGATAACAGGAAATGTCATTGGAAGATAAGAGGAAATGTCCGAAGATCGGTTTCTCTAGCCTGCGTGTCAGCGTCGATCTGGAAGCTAAACAGAAAGCACCGGTCAGCAGTCAGCAACTTGCCTCTGGACTGGCGTCTGGCGGCAGTCTCTGGTCCGGTCTCCGCCCCTGTTTCCATGCACATCGTTCTCAGCACGAACGAGCGAGCAGGCGCATCACCCCGGTCCGAGTCCAAGGCCGAAAATTGTGTGGGCTTCGTTCGTTTCACGGGCACTTCACACGCATGCCACATTTTCCATTGGAGCCCAGCTACGAGGGATCGGACTCTTTCGGACATCCGGTCCAAGTCCAACCAAACGTGGAGAGATGCAGATTGCAGACCTGAAAACATTCCAATTATCTTTCCTGCCACATGTTTTTGAACTTTCCTAACTTCCATACACCATACAAAAAATATATATACTATTATATACATGGTCTACGGTTTCATAACACTATTTTAGTGCGGGGAGTTGATAAGGACACGTCTATGATGCCCAATTTTTCACGGTACAATAGCAGCTCAAAATCAAATAAGTACTAATCTGAATTTTCCAATGCCACTGATTTAATATTCAGATCAATTTCGCTTGGTATCTCTGGGCAGACCAAAATATCTAGATTAGTTTAAGCGGCCATGTAGTAGCAGTCTGACTAGATGATAAACGACCAGGTATAATCAACAGCGTCTCCAAATTTCAGAAGTAGCAACACACAGAGACTGCTAGTAGCTCACGGAAATAACCGAAGATTAAAACATATAGAAGAATTATTTTAATCTCTGACAAACACAGGAAGCCACGACCACAAATATTATCCCAAACAATAGGGTCTCCATCACCAAACGGATCAAACAATTCTTCAGAGTAATCAAATACGAGCAAACGGATCAAATTAACATATCCTCGTTGGGTAAGAGGAAATGTCATTGGAAGATAATAAGAGGAAATGTCCAAAGATCGGTTTCTCTAGCCTGCGTGTCAGCGTGGATCCGGAAGGGCCGGTTTGGTTTTGGGTCAAAGTTTAACAAATACTGTAGCACTTTCGTCTTATTTGATAAAAAGTTTTAAATTTTAGATTAATTAGGCTTAATAGATTCGTCTCATAAATTACTCCTAATCTGTGTCGACATGCATGCAATTAGTCTACGTTTAGTGCTCTATACATTTACCGCAACATTGATGTGATGAGAGTTAAACTTTAACACGTTGTAACCAAACGGGCCCTAAATAGAAAGCACCGGTCAGCAGTCAGCAACTTGCCCCGGCCCGCTGTAGTAGTAGTCTTCTGGACTGGACCGCGTAGGCGGCAGTCTCCGCCCCTGTTTCCATGCATCGTTCGCCGTAGTACTTCAGCATCTGAACTACTACTAGTAGTAGTAGTCATGGTCATCCACTCGTGCATGGTCAGTGCTGGATCAGAATCCACGCGTGCGTCGTCGCATGCTGGGGGAACGAGGCCGACGGAATGGAAAATGGTGAGCATCTTTTGTACGTAGTAGTACTTCTTGATGGATGGCAGTGGCACGTACTGTAGTAGACATCACGGAGGAAGAGGAATCGAAGCAGCAGTTGCTTTGGAGTATCTGTATGTGTTCCTCATTTCTCCGGCTGCCTACTCCTACGTTGGTACAGTATTTGTGCAAGACTAGGAAAGTTCAAAAACATGTTTTGAAAAAGCTGACGTCCTTCTCCAAGCAGTGGACCACCGCTCGTCCTCTCTGCCCGCGCTACGGTAAATTTTGGAGACCACACGGCGCATGATCTGCTTCATGTGTGTTTCCTTTGCTCACTGACAGGTGGGCCTGGATGCCCACATAGAGAGCCCACCATGGATCAGACCTGCGTGAGCTTCGTGGAAAAAGCTCGTTGCCTGCTTCTGCGTCGTGACAGAAGGGGAGGCTCATCTTTTCTAGTACAGTACGCACTCGTCCCCTCTCACCTCTCTCTCTCTTGCCAGGGACCGTACCAACAAGCCAGCTGTGTTTCTCCCGTTCAATGCATGTGAGAAGACTAGAGTTTAGGAGATGTTTGATTGAAGTTATCGACCTGGCTTATCAGTTAT
Organism: Saccharum hybrid cultivar R570; assembly: GCA_038087645.1. NCBI lineage: Eukaryota > Viridiplantae > Streptophyta > Magnoliopsida > Poales > Poaceae > Saccharum > Saccharum hybrid cultivar. The sequence continues at coordinate 34,433,573 of JAQSUU010000012.1, read as the reverse complement.
AGTACCGTGTTTTTCTCACATAACAAAACAGCTTCAGTTAGCTTATTAGTCGTAAAAACCATCAACCGAATAGCTATTTAGACGATATTATTTTCTAAATCACAAAAAGTAATTTGCATTTTGTTTGCATCATATTATTTGTATTGATTTTATCTACAAAATAAGAACCATATTAACTATAATTTTCTATAAAAAAATAAGTGACACGTAGGGCCCACATGTCCATCAGCCGCTGTCCACTTTAGCGATTGCTCACTTCCAGCATGCCCTGGTCTGCATCTTTTTCAAATCCAAATTTCAGAAAGTAGCAACACACAGAGACAGCTAGTTGCTCACGGAAATAACCGAAGATCAAAACATATGGAAGAATTATTTTAATCTCTGACAAACACAGGAAGCCACGACCACAAATATTATCCCAGACAATAGGGTCTCTGTCTCCTAACGGATCAAACAATTCTTCAGAGTAATTAAATACGAGGAGTAGCAGTGATACAAGGGGTCAGCTTACAGAGTAGATGCAAACCAATCCTAGAATAATTCCTCCGCCCGAGGTCACGACGAATCACAGTCACAAGATGACCTAAGCTGTAGTAGCTTGATCACATACTCCACGTGGAACTATAAGAAACCGGAAAATAACCTTCAATACGAAGAACCTGATGAGATCACCATCTAGGTTTCTCGAGCGGCGGCTCGGCAGGGAATAATATCCACAAATAAAACTAGTCTAACCTATTACAAGGGACAGGGCCCAAGCTATATGGCTCCCAGACCCCCATCGACTCCAACTATGACTCATGCACGTGACTCCGACACACATGTGACCTGAACCAAAATTATAAAAGGAAGCAAACTTGACATGCTAGCTGCGACTTGGATACAGGAACTAAAGAGGAGGTGTCACATCGGGTGTTACATTGGGTATCATAACGGGTGTTCGGATACTAATCATAAAACTAACTACAGAAGCAACAACTAATTTGCGAGACGAATCTATTAAGCCTAATTAATCCATCATTAGCACATGTTTACGGTAGCATCACATTATCAAATCATAGACTAATTATCCTTAATAGATTCGTCTCGTAAATTAGTCTCAATATGTACAATTAGTTTTGTAATTAGTCTATGTTTAATACTCTAAATTTGTGTCAAACATCCGATATGACAGGGACTAAACTTTAGGAGAGGAAACCAAACACAAAAGAAATATACTAAAATAATGTGGCTACATTGCTAATCACCATATTTAGCCTTCCTAATCAAACGAAGCCACTAGCAACTCACGTCAATAAAATTGGAGCCAATCTTCAACTTGCTTGGTATTTCCAGTGGCTTCTTAAATTGGCATAATTCCTTTTCTTTGGATAAATTAGCTCCACCAAATATAATCGAGGTTGGCATAGTAGCAGTAAAATCTATATTTCCAGCCTTCATCACATTTTGCTTCGTATCAAAAGAAAATGAGCCAAATTGAATAACTTGTAGAGCCATGGGCTCATCAGGAGTCGTGGCACTAAGGTTAGGGTAACATAGATAGCCAAACACACGAAGGTGGGAGTACTCAAGGAAAGAGCCATGTAGGAGCTGGTGCGGGATTTTGTTGCCAACAGAAGAGGAGGGGCGCCGATTAAGCAGATAAGTGGTTGTAGCAAGTGCCATGGCCTACAAGGTTGTCGGCATGGAAGCATGGACAAGAAGCGGTCGGATGGTGTCGTAGATGGTGTGAAGCATGGGCTCAGCTTTGCCATTCTGCTATGAAGTGTAGGGGCAAGAATGGTGAAGCAAAATGTCATGACTAGACAAGAAGGTGGAGATGACGTTATTGATGAACTCGGTGCCATTGTCAGCCTGAAAACACTTTGGAATAGAGTTAAACTGAGTCTGAACATAGGCAACAAAGTCAACAAAGTGACCATAGACTTTGGATTTTTGGCGCAGTGCAAAGGTCCGGCAGAAATGAGTGAAATCATCAAGGATGACTAGATAATATTTGTAACCCGATTTGCTAAGGACTAGATATGTCCTGACATCACAATGAACAAGAGCAAAGGGTTCTGATGTTGTGGATACTGAAGTTGCAAAGGGCAGACACGTGTGTTTGCCAAGCTGACAGGCATGACACAAGGATCGTGCTACTTTAGTGCACGTGATGACCAACATGTTTTGAAGAGAAGACACGATGGAGGCACCCGGATGACACTACTGCTGTAATTTTAACCGAGGCAGGCAAAAACGATTAACCGAGGCAAGCAAATGATCCACTTCCGCCGAAAGGTCATGATTAACCCGGCCTTAATGGAGGCGGTTGGTCCAACCGAGGCGGTTTCCCTAACTAAACCGCCTTTAACCGAGGCGGTTTCTCTAACTCAACTGCCTCTGTTAAACATTTAAACGAGGCGGTTGGCTAAAGCCGCCCGCCTCAGTTAAACTATTAACAGAGGCGACTGATATTATTTTCCTGCCTTCGTTAATTATTTTCTAGATTAAAAAATACTTTCAGACGGTTGCCCTAACGCAACCACCTCAGTTAACATATATTTAAGCGAGGCGGTTGCTTTGGACCAACCGCCTCAGTTAATAGGCATTAACCGATGAGGCGGTTTGCTTACGTTGCCCGCCTCGGTTAAACATTAACCAAGGCGGTTGCTAGGCCGGCTATCCAGCCATGAATAACCGAGGCGGGCAACTGGCCCAACCGCTTCGTAGCCTGTTTTAAAAACGCCTTCGATAAAATTGTGTGACCTAGGTTGTGGTGCCATAAGGTGGTGGAGACAGTGAGGCTGCGACTAGGGGCGATGGATGGTAGGGTTGGTGAGATGGTGTAGAGATCGTCGCTGCTGTTGCAGCAAAGGATGATGTGTCTCATTGATGGGTCTTCGACAGAAAACCCAAAGGAATCAAATTGAATGGAACAATTATTATCGCGCGTGAATTAACGAACAGAGAGAAGGTTGCGGACAAGGTCAGGAGTGATGAGAACACTATTAAGGGTGAATGTGGTGTTGGCAGTAGGGAGAGAAGAAGTTCCACGACATGAAATAGGGATAGTGTGACCATTGCCAACTGTGATGACTGAAAGTCCTATGTTTGGTGTTGGTAATTAGTGACAATACCTAGTACTAATCACATAGCAAAGACATATGTGTAGCTATGATGTGGTTGGTGCAATGACATGGTGAAGCAAGGATCAAGCAATGATGATGTGATCAAGTGCTTGCCATGATGGAGTTGGATGAAGGTGCAAAGCCAAATCATGGAGCTCAAGGCAAAGGTATATGATAGGGTTTTCCATTTTGCATTCAAGACACTATAGAGGGTGTGGATGGCTTAGGATCGATAGCCGTACTATAAACAGGGGAATTTCTAGGGCTATTGATCACTTAAGTGCCACTAGATGAGGATTCATTTGCATATGCATTTAGATCTAGTGGAGAGCTAACGTAACACCTTGAAAAATGATTGTGAAAATGCTAACACACATGCACATAGTGATGTACACCTGGTGATATTAGCACATTTGCGAAGGCGGTGGAGTTTAAGTAGTAGAGATGGGTTTAGGGCCCTCTCTCCCTCCCGCCTCGCAAGCTCGGCAGGATTCGATGCTTTTTTGTGGAAGTGAAACGCTTATTTTCCACTACGCCAGTGGCAGAGATTTTCTCTAAGTCATCGTGGATAGAAACGCAAGCGAACGGAGGTCACTGGTAGTGACCGGACGCGGTCACGGTATGACCAAACGTGTCCGGTCAGTGGCAGAGCAGCGCACAGCGTGGGTGTGGCCAGTTTGATCGCCGCGTCCGGTCGATCGCAGGACCGGCGCGTCAGGTCAAACACACGGTGAGGCAACAAGGCGCACAAGGTTGATCGGACGCTGGGTGCGTCTGGTCAGTCACGATCGGACGCATCCGGTCACGAAAAACCCTCTCTAGACCCTTTCTGTACTCAGACCAGACGCCACGTGTATCGTGTCACATAACCTCCTAATTATGATGGCCCACATGTACCTGTCATCGTCATAATAACCTCTGACAACCGTACTTATGTTCCTTATAACTTAAAAGGGCTGCTTTCCTCCGAACAGGATCTAATCACAGGAGTATTGCAATATTACAACAGTTTATTCAAAATACCATCAGAGTAAAGTAGCGGAAGTCTTACAATAACTTAAGTTTACAAACCACAGTTTCCAAACTTCAAACCTTATGTAACATTATTACAAACCGGTAGTAGGGAAGTATCAGTAGTAACTTTATTACAATCACACAAACGAAGTGCCTTGCCCAGAGGCCACATAGTCTACTTGTCGTCACTTTCTTCAGCCACAACGGTCATGCAACAAGGCTCAAAGCAGACTTGTTCATGAACCGCACCTGCAACAAGGGGTTTAACAAACCCTGAGTACGAGAGTACTCAACAAGACTTACCCGACTAGGAAAAGACTCCAAGGGCATGCTAGTTGTAGAGAATCAAGGTACGGGTATTCAAGAATCAAAGTTTCTTTTGCAGAAAAGTTTACTAAAGTAAGTCCTTACCTTCATTATTTTACTTTTACCATTGATGGTTCATTAACCAATTCTAAGTGATCCTAATCTAGATCAAAATAATTCTTATCAAGACCTTTCTCATTCTTTCTTTTTAATTCCAGTTCTTAACTACGATGTTGGTGCAAGGCCATGACTCCTTTCTCGTGGAGTAATGACGATTCGAACCGCTTCATTTACCCAGCTGGGGATTTCTAACCACACGACATATGTAGAACCGAATCTTGCATATATCAACTCTTATCCGAGTAACCCAAAACCAGAACGTGACCATCGCCATCCGAGAGCACAGTACTCCTCTAATCCAGCCCTTGGCTACGAGGGTACACACTACTCTCGCCATCTCTCCACTCCCAGTGCGAGGTTAGACGTTCTCGTAATGGAATAGTCGAAGTAAGGCTTACCCGACATGGGTACATGGCTAGTACTAATAAAACTCCATAACGCGAGGGCCAACAACGTACGGTCCTTAACTGATAAGGCAAAACATTACATTGAGACTCCTTTCCTAATGCAAGTTAGCAGTGGCCAAACCACTCGCCCGATCTTACAAGTTTATTCTCATATTTCAATATTTATCAAGTATGCCATCATGGCCATGTAAACATTCATTTAAAAAGCTTAACTCATAAGCATAGCGAAGCATACTACACATTTTCAGTAAAACAAGTATCAAGGATGATATTACAATAATCAAGGATGATAATGCAGCAATTGGGTTATCACTCAACTCCTAATTACTTAATGCAGTAAACCCTAGTATAAAATAATAAAGATTTGTAAAACTCAAGGTAGGGTTTAAATGCACCGGGGCTTGCCTTGCTCTGATGCAATGACTGACTCGGACTCGAAGACTCCGACTTCCGGTCCGGAACCCACCGACGACAACTCTTCTCCGAAGACTTGCTCGCCAACTTCGATTTCTTCGAAAGCGGGAACTACACGAGTATATAACATGTCTCAACATGATGCGGTGATAAACATGATGCTTGATGATGATATGCCACAGTTTACGACTTGAGTACAACTTTCCTTCACGGTACAGTCGCAAAACAGTAAAACCTACTAACTAATAGCGATAACTTAAGCGATACTAACGTTTCTTACCAAACATGTTACTAACAAGCTCAATTATGAAATTAAGGTGCCAAGGATCACCAAGAATTAGTGACCCAAGGTCATCACTCAATCAAAAAGGCACACAACACTTAAAGTTAACGATTTAACAATTATTTAAACATTTAATTAATTAGGGCATAATTAATAATAAATCAAACTTCATCTAATTTAGCTTAAACTTTTTCTAAGGATTAATCATGGCCTAAAACAGTGTCAGAATAAATTTCATGATTTTTGGATTAATAATTTAATACTAAAATTCATGGAAGTTGCATTTAATATTTAATTGAACTAATTAAATAACTTACAAAAAGTAATCAAATTTAGCATTTAATATTTTTTTCTAAGTAGTTTACATCTTGAAAAGCTTACACAAAAATTTTCACTATTTTTGGAGCTCTAGAAAAATTTTAATGAAATAAACAAATACTATTACTATTCACATTTTTGAAAAAGAAAAACAAAAACTCAACTCGGGCCGACTCCTCCTTCCTTCCTCTGGCTCGGCCCAACCGAACGGCCTGCCCGCACGCTCGTGCCCACACTCGCGCTCGCGCGCTCGCCCGCGTCGCGTGGCCCAGCAGACACGAGTGGCCCAGCAGCCCAGCCCAGCCGCACCCGCGCTCGCGCTCCCTCTCTCTCGCTGACAACTCTGCCCCACTTGTCATCCCCTTCCTCCGCTCACTCGCTCTCTCCCGCGCGCTCGGCCATGTCCGCATGGCGGCCGGCCGACGATCACACCGCCAACGACTCAACCATCATGACCAAAGCGATCTACACCATCCCACGGACTCATTACACCCCCTAACAACGTAGCTCGAGCACCGATGACCCCTTACCGACGACGACGACGAACCACAGTCGACGGTGAGCCGCGGAAACGCGCCACTAGCGATGTAGTGACCAAATTGATGCGAGAAAAAGGTTTAGGGGCTCACAGCGATCACGTTGGTGCTCTCGGTGATGACGGAGAGGGGCCGGAGTGGTCTGGCCACGTGAGGGCGGTGATGGCGGGGCTCCGACCGGACGCGAGGGAGACGGCGGCTATCTGTGCGCTACGGGCAGTAGAGGTGGATGTGAGTGGTCGGGGAGATGCGCGGGAGCGAGGCGATTGTGGTGAGGCATTTTGTGTGGCTGGTGGTGGCTCAGCGGTGGCAGCAGCGAGCGGCGGTGCAAAGCGGCGGCGGTGACCAAAAACAGAGAAGAAAAACGACTCACGGTGAACTCGACTATATATAGGGCATGACCATGGTGATGATCTCTGGAAGACGCGAGACGTCGCGCTAGCGGTCCTGGCGCGTGCGAGAAGTTCATGGAAGCCGCCCGGCGGCTCGCCGGCGCCCATGCCGTGCGCTGCCCGGCGGTGATTCACCGAGCACTGTAGCTCTCCCCCCCAAACTTTTTAAATACAAACTGTTTTCTCCAATTACTCCCAAAATCATGTAGCAACTTGAAAAATTCCCAAGATATGAAATCTTCAGAATTTCAAGCTCTACAAGTTTTGTATTGAACACTTTTTCAAATTCGAAATGGGTTTTGAAATTTGAGTTTACATTCAAAAGGAGACACTTTTTAGAAATTTGGTAATTTAGAAATTACTTTGGATTTTATATTGAAACTTCAAAAACTCCAAACACCAAAGTTGTACATCTAGCCAAGACCTACAACTTTTCTACTCAAACCATTTTCAAATTGTGCCTCCATTTTGAAATTTGAGTTTGGGGATAAAAAGGGGTTAAATTTGAAATTTGCTTCTTTTCAAAATTGATCCACATTTTACACTAAAACTTTAAAAACTCAAAACACCAAAGTTATAGCCCTTGAAAAGTTTTACAAACTTGGTTTTAAACTTTTTCCCAAATTTTGCTTAGATTTTGAATTATTTAAAAAGGGGTAAAACAGAGTTTTGGATTTTAAGGTTTTCGGAGGAATTTTCAATTGAAATTTGTTGCTACCTTAATTGGTGATTATTTAAAGATCAAACCATCAACCAAGGGCATCATTTAGACAAGCATAACATGGTTGCCCAAATGCCACTCTTGGTTGATCAATTTAACTTTTGAAAATCTTTTAATATTTCCCCAAATTTGAATTTAAATTTGAATCGGAAAACTCGCGACAAGTTTTTTTGGATTCCAATTCAAAATCAAACTTGGAGCTTCATTTTACATGTCATACTTGAGTTCATACCCTACACTTGACACTAGTGTGTAACATAGTCACACACCTCAAATTACGCAGGGCATGGACTAAGTATTTGCGGTGGCATTCGAAATTAGGGTTTTCGGTTTGGATCACACCACTGAGAAGCACATCCAACCTAGAAAGGTAAACTCATTTTAGTTAATGCATAACAGGGTTGACCTAATCATGGATGCTTTGCGATGCAATATGATGACATGGCAGGTTAATTAGCAACCATAACACCCGAGGTGTTACATATCGTGTCCGGTCCGTTCAAGCAGCGCGTCCGGTCGCATGGTCAGCAACGCGAATCAGTGACGACCAGACGCCGAGGCGCGTTCGATCTGTTTGATTGGCACGTCTGGTCACTCTAGTGCGTGAACGAGTTCATTTAAGTGACTGTTATGATCGAACGAACGAAATTCAAAGCAAGACACGTGGCGTTCATCGGGGAGGTCGCAATGGAGCGACCGGACGTGCAGCGTCCGGTCAGGCCGGACCAGCGCGTCCAGTCACCCCGAGTGTGGCTGTTTCATGAGCCAACGACTCTATTCTTTTGGGGGCTCCTATAAATACTTGTTGGCCGGCTCCTAGAGGTCTCTCTTGGACATTTTGACTCTCTAACATCCTTTTGAGCTGAGCACATCCCCTCTCACTCATCTCCCATGCTTGATTTACTAATCAAAGTGAGATTGAGTGATCTCAAGTGTATTTGCTTGTGAGTTTGCATCTAGTTGGCACTTGGTATTCTTTTGCTACGGAATTCTTGTTTCTCTTGGTGGTTGCCGCCACCTAGACAGCGTGGAGTAGCGGAGGAGGTCCGGCACGTGTTGGTGATTGTTCGTGGCCGGCTCCGATAAACTTGTTGTGAGGGGTTGTTGTGGTTCTCCGGTGGAGCGCCGAATTCCAACTCTAGTGGATTACTCGTGTCAAAACTTCTCACCATTTGGTAGGTTCTTGTGGCACCTTTTGAGAGGCTCGGTGTGTGATACCGATTAGCCACCGAACCATGTGGTGTAGGGGACACAACGGAGACTAGCATGCCAGTAAGCACGTGAATCTCGGGATAAATCGTGTGTCTCAATTGTGTTTGATCAATTGGATTTCATCCCGTGATTGATTACTTCATTGACTATCTTGGTATTCACTTTGGTTGGCTCAATCATCGCCACTCGGTATAACATTCCAAATTTCCTTTTGCACTTACTTTGGTATCTTCTTGTTTAGTTTGTTGTTGTTCCTTTTTGTTGCTAACTTGTGTAGTTCTAGTTGTAGTAGCTTCGTAGCTTTGCTAGCTTGCGGTTTGTCTTGTGGCGGTTGTATGAATAAAACTAGAATTGTCAATTAGATAGGTAGCTTGCATCACCCCATTAGGCTAGGAAAAACTCATATCCCACCATTTGTATTACTAATTAAATTATTTAAGTGATCTTTGTAGAAAGTTTTATTAGGCTATTCACCCCCCTCTAGCCATCAAGACCTTTCAATGACAGAATGAGAGGGAGGTAGGCGAGAAAGGAGTGTACCAGATGATGACATGTGAGAAGTCGCGCCGGTGTCGAGGACCCAAGTGGTGGCACTTGGAGAGGAATTGGGTGGTGGAGGGCGAACCTGCTGCTGGGCACGCGGCGAAGGAGAGCTCTGTGTAGGCGCAAAGGTTGCAAGAGTCTGTGGAGCTGGCCCAAAGTTGCCCTGTCCGTGCCAAACCAGCTGCAGCAGCTGATGGGTTGACATCAGAGTAGAGAAGACCACAAGAAGAGCCACATGGAAGGAGAGTACCCGGCAGGGACAGGCGCTGCACGGGAACAGAGGAGGGAGAGAGACGCACGACAGGGGCATGCATGAAGTAGAGGGCATGTGGGCCAGTGAACACGCGCGATTGGAGGGTGCGTGAGACCAGCAGAAGGGGAAGGAGTCAGCCATTGCTGAGCTCGGGCATGAGCTGCGCGTGGAGCAGAGGGAGAGGGAGGGCCACGTGCGAGGGAAGCAGAGAAGGCCGCGCTTGGCAGAGAGGGAAGTTCACACAGGAGAGGGAGCAAATAGCGCGCACTGCTGGAGTGGAGTCAAAGCCACGGGCATGGGAAACACGTGTCCACATTATCGCGGCTGACGCGTTGTGCGGGACGGTTGGGAAGGAGTGAGCACACGCGTGGGTGGGAGCGTGCAGTGCACGGGAAGAAGAGGGAGCGGGAGCAGATGGGAGAGGAGGAGAGGTGCGCGTCGCCCGGAGAGGGGAACCATGCATGGCCGCATGGGAAAGAAGACCACGGACAACCATACAGGAAGGTGGGTGAGCGCGTGTTGCGGCGCAGGGAAGATGGATCGCGCAGGGAGAGCGCGTGTCACCCAGGGGAAGCAGACAACGCAGGGGAAAGGGTACGAGCGCGTCGCACGGACGTGGGATCGCGCGGTAGGAGGGAGGGAACGAGCACGGGCGGACGGGAGAGGCACGCGCGTCAGGTCGCAAAGACCGCGTCAGGGGCTGGCGTGCGTCGTGTAGAGAGGGCCACGCGTGCGCGAGTCGCGCACGGGAGTAGTGTGGAAGCAAAGGGTGTCACGCAGAGCGCACGTCGTGCTGGAAAGAGGCGTGCCGAGGGGTGGGGAAGAGAATGCGCAGCCTTAGGACGGCGGCGTGGGGAGGAGGCGCTCGACGGTGTGGGTGCAGCGCGAGGTGGGTGCCCGCACGGCCGTGGAGGAGAGTTAGAGAAGAGGAAGAGGCCGGAGAGAGACTTGAAGCGAGGAAGAAGAGGAGAGGCAAGAAGATAATCTAGGCGTCAGATACCATGCAGAAAGAAATAGAAGAACACCTATATATATATATATATATATATATATATATATATATATATATATATATATATATATATATATATATATATATATATATATACACACACACACATGAATAGTTGTGTTACTATAAAACTTGTGGATATTTACCATAAATTAATGTTATAGTAAATCATATAGTAAGGAGTAACTATAATCTCGTAAATTAAAAGTGGCTACAGAATAAGTTATTTTGTTGTAGGGTAATAATTGTGTTATATATATATATATATATATATATATATATATATATATATATATATATATATATATATATATATATATATATATATATATATATATATATATATATATATATATATATATATATATATATATATATATATATATATATATATATATATATATATATATATATATATATAACAGCATGGCTTCTGTTTGGTGGTCGAAATCGAGGGGCTGGAGCTCGGCCTCAACCCTGCCACATCGCTTTTTCTATAAAATACGAAGTCCCTCCCAGAGTACCCAAGCTTCGATTTGGGAATGACCAAGTTGATAAAGGTGATATAAGCCCTGTCAAGTTGTAATTCATCTGGACATAGCCCAAAGCAATCAAAACTGGCACGCCAAAGCTGGCCGGTCAACCTGGCATAGTATAAATTGAGAAAGAGACTTTAGTTACATGATGCCTAATGGGATATTTTTTTTGCAAATGGGATGAACTCACATGGATCAGCAGAAATATTATGGGATTAAATCGTTGGAGTGTGTTTCAGTCACAAATATAAAAGTAGATTTACATTTTATCACCAGCCAATTAAGTTTATCTTAAATATTAGTGTGGAATTATGTGGATCTATATCATTGTTTCACAGTCACCAATATCAAAACTTATGATTTGTAGAGAAAAAAGAAAAGTAATTCATATAGGATAATAAGGTACCACAAGTAAAGTAGAGGCATGAAATAGAAAAAAAAAACCATTGCATGGAAAGGATGAATAAAAGAATTAATGGTTAGGAAAATCAAATTTTATTGATTACAAAGCATACACAAATAATCAGTAGAGTTGATTTCTTTAGAATAAAGTAAACTGCAATTTTGTTCTTTGAGAAAGGATTATCCTATATACAAAGGGATAAACGTGTCAAATAAATTCAGGAAAGTTGGCATGATCATAGATTATGGAGTCTGCATCATGAACTGAAATAACCACACCCTATAGTTACCTGGGAAAAGAAGGAAAAGACATCAAATAGAAAAGGGAATGCTAATTTGAATTTATGTTTATTGCCAGCTTCTCTGACTTGATGAAATTTGGCTATGTTTGCTAGAACATGTCCTATTTCATATAATTAATCTAAAATACATCTAATGTGCAACGAAAAACAAATCCTTGACTGAAGACCTTAATAGATCGAGTATAATGGGAGTGTTCTGAGTTCTGATCACATCTGCACAAATGCACCAATTCGCCTGGTATTGAGGATAATTACATTCATCACCATAAAGTTAAGTGGAGGACAATCTCCAAGCAGGATGAATCAGATAAGTGCATATAACAGATCAAACTACAAAATCCAGCAATCCAGTACCTAACTACAATCCTGCACCTACAGACTTCCAAGTAGACAAGTTACCATCAGGCTTCAGCCGTGGCGCGGCCAATAGAAAGTGTTGTGGGCATGCAGGCTACATGATTTTAAAATTTTCAGTGTTTAGTGGACTTTCAGAACAGCATTGTTGTTACTAGCAAATTTACAAAGGCTGAGTACATATCCAAAACAGAAAGAAGGATAATTACAAGCTGAAGTGCAGTAAATCAATATCTATAATTTTATCTAGTCAAGCTTAAAATACTAATTATCCTGAGAAAATTGCATATTTGGGACTCCAATCATCGCGCTTTGCAGTTTTACGATTTGTAACATCAACTTCACAAAAATGGGTCTCCAAAGATGAGACTTGTAGTATTTTTTCCATGTATGTAGCTTGACAAAATGGCAAGAAAATTAAGTGTCTCATATTTGGAAACCCATTTTTGCAAAGTCGACGTTACAAATGGCAAAACTGCGAAATGTGATGATTGAAGTCCCAAATATGGGACTTTCTCCACACAGTCAGGATTGACTTTGTGACTTCCGAAAAACTGGTTGGCCTTTTTATTTCCTGGAAATGATTATCACCGCCTGGTAACAAGTTATTACCGACGGTTCATAAAAGGCTTTTCGAACCTGTGGTAGGTGGCGACATTTCTGCGGCGGGTGGTTACAACTGGTTCGAAAAATCCTTTAAAAACAATCTGGGGTGTAGTAGTACACGAATCTTAGTGCAGGCGGTTGAATGAAACAGGGCCAATGGCCGGAGCATCCCTCCTCTCTGGTCAAATTTTGACCTTCTCACTTTTATCTGTATATGTATGTCTTCCATCGCTCGCCCTCCATCATCAGCTCGCGCACAAATCCTTTAGAGCTCTCTCGCTCTCTACTACAGGTAATTAGTAGTATTCATGTACGTTTTCCATCCTTAAGTATTCAATGCCAGCTGCCATCTTTTAGTTGCTTATATGCATCTCTATTAATTTCACTACATGCAAATTAAAATCTCTTTCATGCATCAATTATATGATACTCCTATATATGATCCAGAGCTACTTGTATGATACTCCTATAAGTACTACTACTTGTAGGTTTCAGAAATTTATTTTGACATCAAGCACGCAAGGAACCAACCGACTGCTTCCGATGGAAACAGTAGCCCCTGCCGGCCTGCGCTTGCTCTCTGTGTGCCGTGTAGCGCCGGCGCCGGCGCTGCCACCGCGGCAGATGCCAGTGGACAATTGCAGCAACGTGAAGGCGAAGCTCTCCTTCTTGGACGTGCCGTGGGTTGCGACGCCGCCGGTTCAGGAGGTGTTCCTGTACGAGAAGGGCGGCGGTGCTGAGTACGGTGGCATGGTGAAGCGGCTCAAGGTGTCCCTCGCCGCGTCGCTCGCGCTCTACCTCCCCCTCGCCGGGAAACTGGTCTACGTGCAGGAGACCCGGGACATTGTCGTCGACTGCTCCGACCCCGGGGTGGCCTTCTTCGAGGCCGAGGCGATGGCCGGCTGCATGGACTTGAGCCGGCTCGCCAGCGACGACGACGACGACGACGTTCCGGCGATGGAGTTGGAGAGCCTGGTGCCAGAGCATGATGCCCGTGTGCTTCCAGCGCCGGTCATGGTCGTGCAAGCCACGCGGTTTAATGCTGGCCTGGCGCTCGGCATCTCCGTTCACCATGCGGCCGTCGACGGCCGTGCCTTCGATCTGTTCATGGACGCGTGGTCGTCCATGTCCCGCGGCGGAGCCTCACCTGCAGTGAGCAATAAGCCGCTCTCCCCGCCAAATTACAGCAGGGGGGCCATCGCCCATCCCAGCAGCGACGAGCTCACGCACGAGGTCCTCAGCAAGGTCGCGCCAAATCTGCCCCTGGTGAGCATCGCGGTAAACATGTTATTACAAATAATACGATACGAACTCACACTCACACCTGCTGCTGCATGCGCCTGCACTAGCACATAGCCTTACCACCTTCTCTCTCACCTTGAGGCGAACGCGATGGAGGAGGATGACTACATGAGCCAGCGCTACCGGCTGCGGCACCGGACCTTCCTCCTCGGCGCCAACGACATCCGGACACTGAAGCAGCACATCGATGGGCTCGAGCGCAGCCCCAGCGGAGAGGTGATGGCCAACAAGAAGCCGGTGTCCACGTTTGTAGCCTTGTCTGCCCTGAGCTGGGCGGCATTCGTTCGGGCCAAGGGACTCGCTGCGGGGGAAGACACGTACCTTGTCTTCCAGGTCGACCTACGCGCGCGCCTCCGACCACCCGTCGGTGCGGGCTACATTGCCAACTGCGTCAGAGGTTGTATAGCGAGTGCGGACGCCGGGGAGCTCCTCGGCGACATGGGGCTCCTGCGCGCGTCGCGGGCGATCCAGGCGGCCGTGAAGGAGGCGGTGGAAGCACCGCTTGACAGGATCGGGGAATGGATGGAGAGGCTGATTGCATTGCCCGCCGGGCGGCAAGCCAACGTGGGGGGAAGCCCGCTGTTCCGAGTGTACCAGACGGCGGACTTTGGGTTTGGTATGCCAGACAAGGTGGTGCCGCTGTCCATGCCTGGGAGCCCCGAGACGACGACATGCTATCATGGGGCCGGGACGTCTGGCCATGTGGTGCAATCCATGTCCATGAACGACGACCATGGCGGAAGGATAGTGCTCTCGGGCGGTAAGAGAGATGGTGAGGTCCGTCTGTCTGTGTCGCTTGATCCGGTGCTCATGGATGCTTTCAAGAACAACATCAATAACATACCAATAAGGTCGAGATTGTAGACAGCACCACCACTCTATGCTATGCAGGAGATCAAGCTGCCTGATATATACCACTCTGTATCCATGTAATTTAAGAAGTATATGAGCCCACTATTTAGCGCCCAAGCTAGGCGCTACTCCGCAACCGTAAAGTCTAGTGGAACTGACATGCCCCTTGCCGCCGGCCGGCTGCGTCACCATCGACGTGAGCACGCGAGCCATAGGTAACCGGGAAGAGGGAAGCTTTCCCCTTTTCGTGAGTTCTGAATAGATCCATGTCTCGTTCATACAGCGACGGATGCATATAGTCCCTACTTTACCAATAACTTCCCACTTGGGCCCACATGTCATTCACTCTTGTTTAACTCATGCTACACAGCACTGCAGCCATTGCTTTCTTCTGTATGCGCGTGCGCCTTCAGTTTCTGCTTCCTGTGTCCGGCGTGATCCCTCCCCCTGCTGGAGTAGTTGCTTGTCCCTAAGCAGCGGCGTCTGGCAAGCGTTGCTTGAGTACATAATAGTCCTCCCATGTTACTGATGAAGCCGGAAGCCCTGTCCAAGTCACATGCACCTAATATATAGCTGTGTTGCCTTTCTTGACGAGCCGGTGTTCGAGAATGTGTTCAGGAGTTGCTGTAGAGGCTTCCAGATCAGTTGTTGCTAGTAAAGTCTGAGTAGACTGGTGAGTAGTCGGTGTGGAAAGGCTTCAACTGTGAGACATGGAAAACAAACCCTGTATATGGTCCGGTTTATCTGGTTTTTGGGCAAAACCCAGCCCAACCCCTGAGAGAGGTTGTGCCAGCGGTTAGGAACCGATGGGTCAGGTTCAGTTCGTTGGATCGGATGATGAGCAAATTCAACGCCTCGGCTGCGGTCCGTCAAGAAATTTGGTTCACGGCATAGTACTACTGCGGCAGCGGCGGCGTGCTTGGTCACCACCGCGGTGGCCGTGGATGCGAGCTCGAGCTCGGCGTCGCCGTCGCAGCTGCATGCGGCGCCGTGTTCCCCGCAGCGACGACTAACCCAACGAGGACAACGTGGCCACGCCGCTGTTGGCGGAGCGAGGACGAAGGGGACGACGACGATTCCACTGTTGTCGTTGCTGCCGCAGCCGACCTTCTCTCCTCGAGCGCCTTCTTTTCTTGATCTCGTTTTGGGTGCGCCGCAGGAGGCTTCCCGCGATGTGCGGCCACCTGCTGCTCACTGTGCGTGGATCTGGAGGATCAGGGGCTTCTCGTAGGCGGCGATGCGGTGCCGCTGGTGCCTACGATGCCCGTCTCGCCAGCGGCGGCTGTTCAATCGTTTCCCTCGAAGAAGAAGATGGGTATAGGTGTACCGTAACTAAGCTAACCCGGACATGCTCTCCAGATACGGTTTATATTGGCCTGGTTCCTGGGTTGGGCCGGTTTATAACCGGACCATGTACAGGGTTATAAAATATGATGGATTTCGCTTCGTGCAGGTAGTTCCAGTCAGTATGCAACAGACCCAATCCGCTTAGTACTTTGTATGGCCCGAAGTACTAGCATCAGAGTTTGGCGGTCTGTTGGTCACTGAAGACCGGATGTCTGCACTGCGGTCCTCTAAATGTTCCTAGAGTAACGAATACCGGAGAAAACCCTGCACCGGTGAACACTAAGCCATACGCTAGCATCCTCCGCACGCCAAATATAGCGCAGACACCGGCCTGTGGCGGACGTACTTGTGGCAGGCTCCACGCAGCATGTGCCTGGGACCATGACGCTGCTGCCAAGAGAGCAGGAGAGAGAGCACGTACCAGCGCGGGTTCCACTTGTTCAACGATGAAAAAAATATTATAACTTATAAACTAAAAAATCAAATTAAATTTCGATTACACCATTAAATTCGTTTCAATAAATTCTTTAAAACTAGATCTCACATGGATATATTTAGATAAAGTGACAAGTAGGCCATATAGTGGATAGAGGATGATATAGAGGATGGATGGGTGCGGAAGAATTAGGTATAAAGGAGAGAATCTTGATGACTAAAATGTATAGAGGATAAATTTAGAGTACCACGAGTGCGAAGAGCTTAAGGTTAGGACTTGAGCAGTACTTGATCTTCCACAGCAAACTGAATATTAGTGCGCTTCCTGTCAGCCATTACTTTCATCCGATTCCGTGCTTGTGCGAGATGTTGCTTCAAGGATTGCAGGTGTAAGTCTCAGTTACGAATGATGTTAGCCGCTGATGGTGACGTAGTGTCTGACATTGTTGGTGCCATACCAATGTTGGGTTATGCCATAGCACTACTACTAAAGTGATTTTGCGAGGCACTGCCCAAATATTAACCGAGGTCTTTACAAAATCCAATCGTCTCGGTTAATATCTGGAGATTAACGGAGGCGGTCGTTTTATTTACAAGGCACCCAAAAAATGACTGTCATGCAAAATCGATTTAAGGAGGCGGTCGTTTTATTTAAGAAGGCGATTGGAAAATACACACCTCCATAAATTGATTTATGGAGATGGTCATCTTAAAACAACTGTCTCAAAAAATAGTCTATTTTTTAGGCAGTCGTCTTAAGGCAACCACCTCCGTAAATCGATTTACGGAGACGGGCTATTAAGATGTTCGCCTCGGTTAATGATTGCAACATATGAACTTGGACGAAGACAAACTTTATATCGAATTGTAGCTCTCGACGAGATCTATAACTTTGTAGTTGAAAAGTTTTTGAATTGAGACTGTTTAGAGTCCTAAAATATTGTTGTAAATGCATAGATTTTGAAATTTAAAATTACCAAACGATCTCTGATGTTGACATGGTCTATACAAAAGTTATAGTTCTCAATAGAACCTATAACTTTGTAGTTGAAAAGTTTTAAATTTAAAGACGCTTAGAGTCCCAAATATGTGTTCCAAGCTTATAGATTTTGAAATTTAAAATTTCAAATTCCTAAACAATCTCAAATGTTGACATAGTTAATACCAAAGTTCCGGTGGCCGACCTGATCTACATGTTCAATATTGACAAGTTTTTTATTTAAAGTCACCTAAAGTCTCAAATATGTGTTTGAAATTCACATGTTTGGAGACTCAATTGTTTAAATTTTTCAAACTATCTAATGGAGATACATCCTATACCAAAGGTGTAGTACTTGATGAGATTTAAAACTTTGTAGTTAGAAATTTTTTCGTTTGAGTTCATTTAGTAGCTAAAATATCCAATATAAGATTACGAAATATTGATATAAAAAGAGAGCATATTATATATAGACACGAATGAGTGTGTGGTGCAGTGGTAGAGATGTGGTAGTGTTTTGCGAGGTCGTGGGTTTGATTCTCCAAAGTTGCAAGTTTTTTTGGTTTTCTAGGTTTTTTGGAGAACATTAACGGAGGCGTTCAATTCTCCAAAGTTGCAAGTTTTTTTGGTTTTCTAGGTTTTTTGGAGAACATTAACGGAGGCGGACAGACGGTGAAAATGACATAAAAATATACACACTCAAAACACCGTCAATAGCATCGGTTTAAAAGGAAGAGAGACATGTCATGAAACATATTTTATCAATAACGAGTTCTACTTGTACCTGAAAGTATTTTTATGAGGGGATGTTAATTGGAGGAAAATGAGCCTTTGGACCCACCATAAGGGGGTCGCCCAACCCCCCTATGGGCCCACCAGGCCCTGCCAAGGTGTGGTAGGATCCAGGAGAAGCACCCAGAGCAATTCCCCACCCTTGGATCACATTTGTGCGTTTCTCTCAAGGGTGGAAGATGAAGTCACACGGATTCATGGGCCCACAATGAAACATCCGACGCACCTAGAGTGGCCAACCACATACTATGGCAGTGGGCCAACCTTCTAGAAGGAGGAGACAGGTCCTACCTGTCATAGTATGGTGCCTCCCAACGTCCAGCTTGCTCCCACCGCCTTAGTGCATGCCTCCATGCACAACCATGATCTCAACCCTTGATTCAATGGTGGTTTGATCCAACGGAGCTTGATGGAGGTCACACAGATCGCTGACGTGGCGCTAGGCTCCACCTCCACCTTAGAAATAGAAGGTCACACCCCCCTATCCATTCATGATTCATTCAAGCTACAAGTGAAGAGTAGAGTAGTCCACTTCTTATTAGTAGTGTAGTCTAGTGTGGGAGTTAGAGTCGAATCGAGCTTGCTCATGGTTTCCAGGGTTGTCTTCTAGAGAGTCTGGTATAGCTCTCGTATCTTTCTCTTTGTAAGACTTTGCTTATTTAATATATTACTCTTTCTCTACTTTACTTGGTTCTTACTTTGTGCAATATTATACTTGTTACAATATTGTAGTGTACTTAGTTTGTCACATAGTTGTTATTTACTTGGTTGTGATCCTGAAAACACACCTGTATTACGATCATCGCCTGTCATAGGGTGCTCTAGTTGGCCTTGTGTACACAGCTAGAGTAGTGAGAGAAGGTGTAAGCATGGTGCTTATACATTATCTTGCCTTTGGTAACCACTTGTTGCACGGATAGTTTGTGGTAGCTAGCAGGGTGGTGACAGCTCTGTCTAGCCTTTGTAGTCCACCACGTGTTATAGGCAAGTTCTTAAAAGGTAGGGCCCCCATAAAAAGGTAGCCGCTTTGGGTAGGGTTTCATTCCCTATTGTCCCACCTATCGCCTAGCATACTTGTTGTGAGGTATCAACCTAGTTATTTCAATTGTATGATTAAGTTAAGTCCACAAGGTAGAGTTTAAAAAATAGGAATCCTTTACTCACTCGTTGTCTTCCCACCTAGCTATACTCACTAAGTTATCTTATTTGTGGTCTGTTGAATCATCCCTTCCTATCATATATCGTCTGCCCCCTACACTAATTGGCACTAAGTTGTGGTAAATACAAGGATCTCCTTCTTATTATTGTTTCTATCTATCGCTTTCCCTTAGGAAAAATAAATAATGATACCTTGGAATACTCCCAGGTGAAGTGTTACAGCGGTATATTCTGTGTGCTTGCGGAATTATCCAATAGTCATAAGAAATACCACAAGCATTTCTGGCGCCATTGCCGAGAAAAGCATAGCCTAGAAATTTTAATAAAGTTGAATCCGAAGTTTGCCATCAATTTAGTTATCAATTAGTTGTAGGGGCTTACCCCTTGCCTTTGTTTCTCTTTTGTGAAGCAAGGCATTGTATGAGTGGTTTTCAATTCTGAGCAACCACATTAGAAAATCCTGAAAAAATCTGAAGGAATTCTAGACGCCGTCTAGTTTCCCCTTGGAAATTCAGCTCGATTTTGAACCACTCAAGGAAGGAGGCTCCGCACCAACACTCAAGCAAGCTATGGCTTAGAACACAATCTCTGACTTCTCAGCTCCGTTGGCTGCTCATGTAGCCATGGGACCACAAGTCGACTTGGGGGATGCCCAATTTGAGCTCAAGCCGACGCTGATCAATATGGTGCAAGCCAACCCATTCTGTGGGAAGCCCCATGAGGATGCAAATGCACATCTCCAACACTTCATGGAGGTGTGTGGTGCCATTGCCATCAAGGGAGTCACAGCAGACACCATCCGTCTTCGCCTTTCCCTATTCTCCTTGGTCGGGAAGGCGAAGCAATGGTTCTATACTCATTCCGATGATGACACCACCTGGGAAAACTGTTCCAATGCATTCCTCAAGAAATTCTTCCCGATGGGCAAAACCACTGCTCTTTGTGGAAAGATTTCAAGCTTCCAACAACAAGCGGACGAGACTATTCCCGAAGCATGGGAACATCTCCAGGAGTACATTTGGGAATGTCCACACCATGGGATTAAAGAATGGCTCCTGATCCAAGGTTTCTACCATGGGCTAACCAACATGGCCCATAGTCACCTTGATGCTGTGCAAGAGGAGCGTTCACCTCACTCAATGTCACACAAGCTAAAAATTTCATCAAAAAGATGGTGACAAATCAAGGGTGGAATGAAGAACGACTCCAACCTAAGAAGAGGGGCATGCATACCATCCATGAGGTAGATGCACTCTCTAATAAGATGGACCTCTTAATGAAGAAGCTCAAGGAATGTGCAAACTTCAAGAAAGATCGAGAGGCCATCCAACACTACACCTCTGCATGAGCCATTAAAGCAAAGCAATGGTGCAAGGTGTGTGGTGGAAACCATTCGAGGAACGATTGCCCCGAAAAAGGGAGGTCGTGAACATCATCAACAACAACAGAAATTGTCCTCAAAACAATGGATGGACTTCACACCCCTACTATCAAGGAATGGAGGTAATGGTTTTAATAAATTTAATAGCAATAATCAACCTTCATTAAAAGATCTTGTCATGAGTCAAACTAAAATAAATGAAAGCATGAATAATAAGTTGTTAGCCAATGACAAGACCCTTGAAACCATGGATGATCTTTGCTTCTGCTATCAAAAATCAATTGAGTTTTAATAAAATGTTAGAGACTCAATTAGCTAAATTAGCCACCTCTGTCCCATCTTTTGATCAAATCAAAAATTCAGATAAACCTGAAAATGTTTCAAGTATAAATGTAGTAACCATGAGGGGAGGTAAGTCCACTCGTGATCCGCCACATCCTAACATGATAGGTCCTGTTAATGTTCAACTTCAAGCCGAAGGTCGGGCAATGCTTGATAATTAAGGTAAGAGTAATGCCACCTTGTGTGGCACCCAACCTCGTTTGTGGCGAGATCTATGTGAGGTGTTCTTTGAGGTGTATGATGTGCGCATCCCTCCTTGAAGACACGCTTCACAGTTCTCAATTTTTAGGGTGTGGCGGCCACTTGGTTGTAGATAGTGTAGAGGTAGGGAAGGATTGTGGACTGGCATGTTTTATGTGATCTGGTGATGGTGAAGTTCGACAAAGATCAGTATCAGGTATTACTCAAGCAGTTTGATGCTCCAAAGCAGAAAGGTTCGGTTCATGAGTATCATTTAGAGTTTGAGCGATTGGCCCATGGCATCTTGTTGTATAACAGCAACTATGATGATACTTACTTCGTCACCTGTTTTGTTGCTGGGTTGAAGGAGGAGATTAGATCCATGATTTGTCTGCATAGGCCAAAAGATGTGGACACAACTTGTGCTTTAGCTCTAATTCAGGAAGAGGAATTGAGTCATAACCAGGGAAAGCTGGTTGGGAAGGAGGTCCAGAAGAATTTTGTCAGGCTCGCAATTGATAAGGCAAAACTGATGGAGGTGGATGGGCCAAAACTGAAAGGGGAGGATAAGCTATCTTTATTGAGAGATTTTCGAAGGAAGAATGGGTTGTGTTTTTGCTGTGGTGAGAAGTGGGGTCTAGGACATGAATGCCCTCCCCAGGTGCCCTTACATGTGATTGAGGAAATTTTGGATGCCTTGGAGGTTGATGGTCAAGAATCTGATGCTGCAAAGGTCACTCAAGTAGAGGAGGTGGTTTTGGCTGTGGGACAGGAGCCTAAGTCTGGGCCAGACAAAAGGAGAACCATGAAAATTTGTGGCAATATTAGCAAGATTGATGTGCTTATATTGATTGATTTTGGTAGTGTAGGCACTTTCATTAGTAACAAACTGGCTTAGAGACTAGCTGTCAAATCTGTTGCCTGTGAAGCTTCCAACTTCTTGGCTGCAGATGGAAGCCCAGTGATTTGTGATTAGAAAATTGAGGAGTTGCAGTGGCAGGCTCAGGGACACACTCTTACTTCATTTGTTGGCATTTTGCCACTGAAATGCTTTGATATGATATTGGGACAGGATTGGTTGGAATCATGTAGTCCAATGTGGGTTCGCTGGTCTAAAAAGCTAATGAAGTTTACGTACAAAGGCAAGAGAATTTCTCTGCAAGGGTTGACAATAGAGTTGGCCAAGTATTCCAACATTAGTGGTGACAAATTTCAGGGCTTGCTTAACAGGAGGGCTATTACTCATATGATTCAGATGCAGGTTAAGAACCCAGTTTTACTTGCCTATGACTCTGCTAAAGTAGTTGTCTTACAAGAGACACCAATTCCTGTTGAAATTCACAAGCTAGTTGATGGCTATCATGATGTGTTTCAGACACCAACTACCAAGGTTCAAAAAAATGCAATTAAACGTGGTTTAATCTTGAAGCGTGAGCGGCGCACGGGCAGGAAGCGGGAAAGAAGCGTGAGCGGGGCGTAGAGAAAGCGCGGGCCCGATGCAGGAGCAGAAATCAATCCACAAGAAACAGAAAGAGCGGATGCCTGCGGGCCATGGCGAGGAGCGGACGCCTGCGGGCCGTGGCCATTTTCCCCCAATCGGCACTAGCCTGCAGCAAGAGGAGCTGCCTCCCTGTTCCTCTGTCGAGCTGCAGCGGACGCCTCTTCTCGTCCTCCCTGCAGGAGCAGCGGCCCTCTTCATCCTTCTCCCTCAGCCAGCAGCAGCTCGCTTCATCCTCTCTCTCCCAGCAAGAAGCAAGATAAGCAGATTAGTACCCGATTGATACCCTGCTCTGCATTTTTCTACTTGTCTTCCTCCTCTTCTCATCACTTTTTGCATTCTACACCTTTGCTTTGTACTATTTTATATGCCAACTCCACTGCTGCTGCTTTGAGCACCTTGGCTGGATGCTAATATCAACACGCTCTCAGCAGCAAAAAAATAAAAAAAATAAAAAAAACACAAATGATTAATCATGTTTAATCTTCCTAGGCGCTAATCAATAGGCTAATGCACGCCTAGCGCCTAGCATTTTTTTTTGAACATTGCCAACTGCATTGCCTACTCCTAGGTCATTTGATCATAGTATTCAGTTATTGCCTGGCTCTCAACCAATTAACATCAAACCCTATAGGTACTCTCCTATCCAGAAGGATGGGATTGAGAAATAGTTGAAGGAGATGCTTAGCACTGGTATTATAAGACCCAACTCTAGTCCATATGCTTCTCCTATTTTGCTAGTGAAGAAGAAGGATGGTTCTTGGAGATTTTGTGTGGACCCTAGGCATTTGAATGCTCAAACCATCAAGAACAAACATCCTACGCCTGTGGTTGATGAGTTAATTGATGAACTAGCTGGGGCTCAATGGTTCTCTAAATTGGATTTCAGAGTAGAGTATCATCAGATATGCATTAAACCTGGTGACACTTACAAGACAGCCTTCAAGACACACAATGGGTTATTTGAATTCCTGGTGATGCCCTTTGGACTCATAAATGCTCCAGATACCTTCCAAGGGATCATGAATCTGATATTTGCAGCCCTACTGAGGAAAGGAGTCCCGGTATTCATGGATTATATTCTCATCTATTCCAAAACCTTTGAGGAACATGTTTAGTTACTGCAGCAGGTGTTTACTATATTGAGGGATCAAAAGTTTTACATCAAGCTATCCAAGTGTTCTTTTGCTCAAAGGGAAGTTGAATATCTGGGCCACATTATTTCTGGTGTTGGGGTATCTACTGAGGCATCTAAAGTCCAAGCTGTTCAATGGCCTCAACCATCAAATCTGAAAGAGTTGAGAGGCTCCTTGGGGTTGACAAGTTACTACAGGAAATTCATTAAGAATTATGGACTTCTCAGTAGACCATTGTTTGACATGCTAAAGAAGGGAGTACCATTTGTGTGGACTTTAGTAACAGAAACAACATTTCAGCAACTCAAGTTTGCTCTGTTACAAGCTCCAGTTCTAGCAATACCTGATTTTTCAAAAAAGTTTGTCTTGGAGACTGATGCTAGTGATGTGGGATTTGGTGCTATGCTAATGCAGGAAGGCCATCCTGTAGCCTATTTGAGCAAGGCTGTCTGTCCCAAGAACCAATCTCTATCTACCTACGAGAAGGAATGTATGGCTATCATATTAGCAGTTGAGAAATGGTGGCCCTATCTTTAGAATAAGGAGTTTGTGATTAAGACTGATCCTAAAAGTCTGTTACATCTCACTGACCAAAGGATTTCTACTAAGTTGCAGCAAAAGGCATTGTTCAAACTAATGGATTTGCAGTTTCAGATTGTCTACAGGGCCGACAATTCAAATCTGGCTGCAGATGCTTTGTCCAGGTGTCACCGTTCAAATTCAATTTTGACAGTTTCTTCTTGCCAACCTGAGTGGATTGCAAGGGTCAAACAATGTTATGTGGATGATCCGAAGGCAGTTAAACTCCTGCAGAAGTTAGCGCAGTCGGATAACACTAGCCAAGAATACACTGTTCATGATGGCTTGATTAAGCATCTAGGAAGGGTTTGGTTGGGTACCAATAAGCTAGCTCATCAACATATTATTCAGGCTTTTCATAGCAGTGGGGTTGGAGGCCATTCTGGGTTTCATGCTACATATTATAGGATCAAACAACTGTTCTCATGGCCAGGTATGAAGGATGATATTGTATCTTTCATCAAAGGATGTGTGGTGTGTCAACAGGCCAAGGTTGAACATATAAGAACACCTGGCCTCTTGCAACCATTACCTGTGCCAACTCAAGCTTGGCAGATAATATGCATGGACTTCATTGAGGGGTTGCCTAAGTCTAAGAAATATGACTCCATTCTGGTGGTGGTAGATAAATTCACTAAGTATGCCCATTTTGTGCCTCTCTCTCACCCATTTACAGCCCTTCAGGTGGCTCAAGTTTTTGTGGATAACATCTATAAGTTGCATGGTCTGCCAACTAGTATTGTGTCTGATAGAGACAGAATTTTCACCAGCCAAGTGTGGAAAGAGCTGTTTAGATTGACTGATACTCAGTTGATGATGAGTTCTTACCATCCACAAACTGATGGCCAAACCAAGCGTGTTAATCAATGTGTTGAAGCCTTTCTCCAGTGTAGTCTGCATGCTTGCCCGAGACAGTGGAGCAAATGGTTATCTCTTGTAGAGTTTTGGTACAACAC
Organism: Saccharum hybrid cultivar R570; assembly: GCA_038087645.1. Classification (NCBI taxonomy): domain Eukaryota; kingdom Viridiplantae; phylum Streptophyta; class Magnoliopsida; order Poales; family Poaceae; genus Saccharum; species Saccharum hybrid cultivar. The sequence goes on along the minus strand of JAQSUU010000012.1, from coordinate 34,407,795 downwards.
CAATTACCATTCAGCATTGGGAAGATCCCCTTTTGAAGTATTGCATGGTCACCCTCCTAAACAGTTTGGCATCAGTAATGAAACCCAATTTCACTCAGCAGATCTAGAGCAGTGGTTGCTTGAAAGGAATCTGTTGAATGATCTGCTACAACATCATCTACACAGAGCTCAACAGAGGATGAAGTCATAGGATGACAAGCATAGAAGTGAGAGGGAATTTTAGGTTGGGGGAACTAGTATATTTGAAGCTTCAACCATATATTCAGTCCTCGGTGGCTCTCAGAAGCAATCAGAAATTGAGCTTCAGATTTTTCGATCCTTTCAAGATTCTTGATAGTGTAGGCATGGTGGCATACAGGTTGGATCTTCCTGAAACTTGACGTATCCACCATGTGGTCCATGTCTCTCAACAGAAGCGGCATGTGCCACCTAGAACTCTGGTGGAGTCAGATCTAGATTCTGTGCCTGTTGACCCTCAAGCGGTACTTACACCACTGGCGCTATTGGACTCCAGGATGATTCAGAAGGGCGCCTCATCTGTGGCTCAGGTACAGGTGCATTGGTCTTCCTTGCCAGCATCAATGACTACTTGGGAAGAAGTGCATGATCTCAGGCATCGTTTTCCGACAAGTCCAACTTGGGGACAAGTTGTCTGTCAGGAAGAAGGCCCCTTAGCGTACTGTTCATAATCCGGCAAGGCTCGATGAAGTGGGAACTAGCAGTGGCTGAGTCGGTTCAATTAGCTAGGCTTGTGATTAGCTTAAGTGGGCTTACATTCATGTAATGGGTCAGAGGCCATGTAACGGCGAAGTCGGTGATTGGGCAGCAGGGTATATAACCACTGAGCCTCTATGTAATAGGTAACGAAGAACAGAACAATCTCTCTAACTGAATTCTACCACCCTTGTTCTTGCTGTTCTTCCTAGAACTCTGCTCTTCCCATTCCAAACTCCGATTCTCTCTAATTATAGTCAGAAATCCCTCGCGGACCCTGACACACCAGCACAACCTGGTGGAGTGGGCTAAACCCTACCTCTTCGGCACCGGTGTAAGGTCTTGATGGCTAGAGGGGGGGTGAATGGCCTATTAAAATTTTCTACAACGACAAGCTAAACAAGTTTATCAATATAACAAATAGCGAGATGCGAGTTTTGCTTAGCCTATGGGTGTTTGCAAGCCACCTATCCAATTCACAATTCTAGTATTTGCACTCAACCGCACAAGTCAAACCGAGAAGGTAAGTACAACTACAACTAGCAAGCTACACAAGAGAACTACTCTAGCTAAGCTAACTAGCTAGCAAAGATAACTAAGAAATTAATACAAGAGAGATAGGAGGGTATCACCGAGGGGCGAAGTATTGAGCCAACCAATATGATCAACAATGAATACCAAGATAACCAAACACCGGGATCAATCAATCACAATATGAAAGTGATGACACGAAGATTTATCCCGAGGTTCACGTGCTTGCCGGCACGCTAGTCCCCGTTGTGTCCCTCTTCACCACGTGGTTCGGTGGCTAATCGGTCTCACACCGAGCCTCTCAAAAGGCACCACAAGAACCTACCAAATGGCAAAAGGTTGCAATGACACGAGCAATATACTAACGTTGCCTTTGGCGCTTCGCCGAGGTAGGCACAAACCCCTCACAATCACCGGAGGTGGCCAAGAACAATCACCAACTCTTGCCAACGCCTCCAAGCTGCTCCAAGCCGTCTAGGTGGCGGCAACCACCAAGAGAAACAAGAATCCCGCAGCAAATCAACCACTAAGTGCCAACTAGATGCAATCTCACAATGCAAATGCACTTGGATCACTCAATCTCACTTCGAATATGCAAAGAAGCAAGAGAGATGAGTGGGAGGGGAGTTGCTTAGCTCAAAGTGCTCACAAGTATGTCAAATGTTCGAGAGAGAGAGCCTTGAGCCGGCCAACGAGTATTTATAGACGTACCCCTTCGAATATAGCCGTTAGAAACTTAAACAGCCGAAATCGGGCTGACCGGACGCGCTGGCCCAACTGACCGGACGCGCCGGTCGCCCAACGGCTAACTCGTGAAGTACTGACCAGACGCGCTGGTCCAAACGACCGGACGCGCTGGTCACCCAACGGCTAACTGCGAAGCAATGACCGGACGCGCTGGTCCAACTGACCGGACGCGCCGGGAACGACCGGACGTGCTGGTCCCGTGAAGGACCGGACGCGCTGGTCGCCTGAGCAGCGCTCAACGAAACAGTGACCGGACGCGCTGAAGAAAATGACCGGACGCGACAAAGACAGCGTCCGGTTAGAGTCCAGTAAGCTCCCTGAACGATCGGACGCGTCTGATCATCAGTGACCGGACGCGCCTCACGTCCGATCAACGAACTGAAAAATACGCAGACACTGAACACTGACCGGACGCGTCCGGTCATGCAAGGACCGCGTCCGGTTCAGCGTCCGGTCACCTCTGTGACCTCCGTTTGCCTCCGTTTCTTTTCCGGACTTCCGGCGTAGTGGAAAATAATCGTTTCAACTTCTCGAAAACGCCTGAATCCCGCCCCCAAACCCTCTCTACCGCTCAAACTCCACCGCCGTCGCAAACGTGCTAACATCACCAAGTGATCTTCATCATGTGTGAGTGTGTTAGCATTTTCACAACCATTTTTCGAGGCGATATTAGTTCTATCCAAATGCATATGATCATGAAATGCACATCTAGAGGCACTTAGGAGTTCAATAGCCGCGTTATTCCCCTCTTTATAGTACGGCTATCTATCCTATAATGTAACCACACCCACTAGGTGTCTTGGTTACTAAAACACAACCCTTAAGCATATACCTTTGCCTTGATCACGTAGGGTTGCGTCCAAATCCAAGTGTGGCCATTATGATCACCATGTCCATCTTGCCACCAACCTTGGAGTGTACTAATCCTCATATGCTACATACAACTTAGGCATGGGATTAGTACTTAGGCATTGTCACTAATTACCAACACCAAACATAGGATTTTCAATCTCCCCCTTGTTGGTAATTGGTGACAAACCTTTCACAAAGATATTATGATAAAATTTTGATTGAACCCATGTCACATTGTCCAAGTATATTACCATGTGTAAGAATTAAGGACATGTGATCATGAATTCAAATTGATAGCAATGGCTCCCCCTACATGTATGCTATATGTTTGGATTTTGGAAGCATACATGTTAGATAGGAAAGATTAGGAGCATTGTCTACCAATAGGTGCTAAGTGTTTTAGATTATAGACCTTTGAAGCGTGATACCATCGGAGTAGCGATAAACACCATCTTAGCACCTTGTGTAGTTAGATTCCACTTGGAAAAGCACAAACATAACTAGAAATCTCGTGAGATCAACATTATAAGCAAGGCTCTAGTACCATTTTGAAAAACATGAAGCAAGAAAAATCTAACTACTTCCTATTCATACTAGTACCTCAATGCATCATTCAAATTATACTAGCAAGACACCACACAAGCAAAGTATCGGAGAAAACGAAATGCATAACTATGCATCATACAAATGACGTGCACATGTAAATGCAACATTCATGCTTAAGAGCTTGCTCCCCCTACTTATCAATTCTCCCCCTTTAGGATCTATCTTTGTGAACAACATTTTCTCCCCCACAACATTTTCTTCCTCTTTGAGTTATTTTCTTCCTCTTTGAGTTCTATCTTTGTGAACAATATTTTCTCCCCCTTTGGCACCAATTGACCACAAGGAGCAAACTTTAGATAGATTATCATGTTGAAATATGGGGTGAGGATCAAGTTTGTGATTCAACCTAGATTGCTTACATAAATAAAATGCTTCGGTTTGATCCAAGGGCAAGCTTCGTCACACCTCACTAGAAGGGTTATCATGCACCATGTTGAAGCAAATATTTAGACAAGTTTTCTAGATTAAATACTTAGGATCACAAGCTACTTAAACAAGTTATATGCTACCACTAGATCATACAAGTCATGGAAACAATAGTGGTACCATATAAACTTCAAATTCATTTAATTTTCATGAATGATCCTAGAACATAAGAAATCATGACTAGATGCACTAAACATGTCCTTAGTATAGAATGTATGACATGTCAACCAATTGTACCTTGGGGCTCGAAGGAGAGGCATGTCATATCATGGGAGTGCATCAACTCATGTTGGAGAAATCAAGTATGTTCAACTCATTCTTTAGCTTGTGAAATCTCTTCTCATCAAGTGGCTTGGTGAATAGATCAGCTAATTGATCTTCGGTGCCCACACTCTCAATAGCAATGTCACCCTTTTGTTGATGATCTCTAATAAAGTGATGGCGAACATCAATATGCTTTGTTCTTTGATGTTGAACCGGATTGTTGGTTAGCTTCACGGCACTTTCATTATCACATAGCAATGGCACATTCTTGAAATTGATTCCAAAATCCTTCAATGTTGCCTTTATCCACAAGATTTGTGCACAACAACTACCCGCGGCGATGTATTCGGCTTCGGCGGTAGATAGTGCAATACTATTTTGCTTCTTGGATGACCATGAGACAAGTGATCTTTCCAACAATTGACATGTCCCGGAAGTGCTCTTTCTCTCCACTTTATCACCGGCATAGTCGGAATCCGAATATCCAACTAGCTCAAAACTTGCACCTTTGGGATACCACAATCCAACATCTTGTGTATGCTTTAAGTACCTCAATATTCTCTTTGTTGCCTTCAAATGACTTTCTCTTGGTGAGGCTTGAAATCTTGCACACATACATACACTAAACATCACATCAGGCCTTGATGCCGTCACATAGAGTAGGCTACCAATCATTGATCTATATAGCTTTTGATCCACCATATTGCCACTCTTGTCACTATCCAAACTTCCACTAGTGCCTATTGGGGTTGTAATACTCTTTGCATCTTCCATTCCAAACTTCTTGAGCATATCTTTGATGTACTTGGTTTGGCTTACAAATGTTCCTTCCTTCATTTGTTTGATTTAAAGTCCAAGAAAGAAACTAAGTTCACCAATCATTGACATTTCAAATTCCTTTGCCATCATTTTCCCAAACTCATCACAATAATCTTAATTGGTTGAACCGAATATGATATCATCAACATATATTTGCAATACAAATAAGTCTTTCTCAATCTTCTTGGTGAATAGTGTTGTATCAACTTTGCCCATGACAAATCCTTTGGATAGCAAGAAGTCCCTCAATCTTTCATACCATGCTCTAGGTGCTTGCTTTAATCCATATAAAGCTTTTCTCAACTTGTATACATGATTGGGTTTCTTGTCATCTTCAAAACCAGGAGGTTGCTCCACATACACCTCCTCTTGAATGTACCCATTGAGAAATGCACTCTTCACATCCATTTGATATAGCTTGATATTGTGAGCACAAGCATAGGCAAGTAAGATCCTAATTGCTTCCAATCTTGCAACCGGGGCATAAGTTTCACCAAAGTCAAGACCCTCTATTTGTGTGTAACCTTGAGCCACTAGTCTTGCTTTGTTCCTTACTACTATCCCATCTTGATCTTGCTTGTTGCGAAAGACCCATCTTGTTCCAATAACATTGTGATCCTTAGGCCTTTCAACTAGTTCCCATACTTCATTTCTCTTAAAGTTGTTGAGCTCTTCATGCATTGCATTTACCCAATCCGGATCTCTCAATGCTCTATCAATGTCCTTGGGTTCTTCCATTGACACAAAAGAAGAGTGACCACAAAATGATGTCAATCTTAATCTAGTTTGAACTCCTCTTTGTATGTCACCAATGATGGAATCTAATAGATGGTCTCTTGCAATGTTAGTTGGTTGAAGCACTTGGACTTGATTGCTTGGATGTTGATGTTGATCATGAATTGGAGATGATGAACTAGCCACTTGTTGATTTTGTTGCACTTGAGATGATGTACTAGCTTGATTTTGCATTAGAGAACCACTAGCTTGTGTAATTGGACTTTGGAGCACTTGATCTTTGTCATCATCCACATCAATCACTTGCTTTGGCCTAATATCACCAATATCCATTTCTTTCATAGCATTGGTCAATTGAGTTCCTCTCACATCATCCAAGTTATCTTCTTCATCTTGAGAGCCATTTGTTTCATCAAATTCAACATCATGAACTTCTTCAAGTTGACCACTAGCCAAATTCCAAACTCTATAAGCTTTGCTAGTAGTTGAGTAACCAAGTAGGAATCCTTCATCACATTTCTTCTCAAACTTGCTCAATCTAGTGCCTTTTTTCAAGATATAGCATTTACAACCAAATACCCGAAAGTATGCAATGTTGGGCTTTCTTCCATTTAAGATCTCATATGGTGTCTTCTCAAGGAACTTGTGGCAATAGAGACGGTTGCTATAAAAGCAAGCTGTGTTGATTGCTTCGGCCCAAAATGAATGACTCACATTATACTCATTCAACATTGATCTTGTCATATCAATTAAGGTTCTATTCTTCCTTTCAACTAGGCCATTTGATTGAGGTGTATACTTGGCCGAGAATTGATGCTTGATTCCAAGCTCCTCACATAGCTCATCAACTCTTGTGTTTCTAAACTCACTTCCATTGTCACTTCTTACTTTCTTGATTGTGGTCTCAAACTCATTTTGCACTCTCTTGATGAACTTCTTGAATATGTCAAATACATCACTCTTGTCCACAAGAAAGAATACCCATGTGTATCTAGTGAAATCATCCACAATCACAAAACCATACTTGTTGCCACCAATGCTTGTGTATGTAGTTGGCCCAAATAGATCCATGTGCAACAACTCAAATGCCTTGGAAGTACTCATAATGCTCTTCAATGGATGAGTGTTGCCTACTTGCTTTCCGGCTTGACATGCACTACATAGCTTATCCTTCTCAAATGTGACATCCTTCAAGCCTCTAACTAAGTCATGCTTTACTAACTTGTTCAATTGCTTCATGCCAACATGACCAAGTCTTCTATGCCATAACCAACCCATACTTGATTTGGTGAGCAAGCATGTTGAAAGTTGAGTGTCACTAGCATTGAAATCAACCAAGTATAGATTCTCATATCTAAAGCCTTTGAAGATCAAGTTAGAGCCATCAACACTAACTATCTCCACATCATCAACACCAAATATGCACTTGAAACCGAGATCACACAATTGAGCAACCGAGAGAAGATTGAAGTTCAACTTTTCGACTAAGAGCACATTGGAAATGCTATGATCATTTGAGATTGCAATCCTTCCAAGAGCCTTTACATCACCCTTGCTATTGTCACCAAATGTGATACTATCAATGCCACTATCATTTGATTTGAGAGAGTTGAACATTCTTGAATCACCGGTCATATGTTGAGAGCACCCACTATCAAGCACCCAATGCCTTCCCCCGGCCTTGTAATTAACCTACAAAACAAATTAATGTTTCTTAGGTACCCATACTTGTTTGGGTCCTTGGAGGTTAGTAACTAAGCTCTTTGGTACCCAAATGGTCTTCTTCTTTGGGCCCACAATTGGTGTACCAACAAACCTAGCATGCACACCTTTCTCACCCTTGGTAAGTACATAACAAGAATCAAAAGGAATGTAAGGTACATTAGCATTTTTCTTGTTCTTGTTCATTTTATTGCAATTAATCTCTAGATGCCCAATTTGCTTGCATCTATTGCAATAACGACCATTGCCCTTCACAAAGCGAGGCTTTGGAGTAGCAAAGGCCGCCTTGCCCTTCTTGGGAGTATAGCCCAATCCCTCTTTGTTAAGGGAGAACCTTTGGCTACCCAAGCATTTTAGCAAGCGGGCATTCTCACCATAGGCGTTGCCTAATGCGCGGGTGAGATCATCCACCTCTCTCTTGAGAGTCTCAACCACAAGTGATGAATCACTAGTAGTAGAGGTAGAGTTGGTTGTGGTGGATGATGATGAGCTACATGAAGCATTAGTAGGACTAACAAATAAAGAATCATCAATAATATCACATGTTAGTCCAATATCACAAGTGACAATCACTTGCTCCTCCTTAGCTTCCTTTATGAACTTCTCCAACTTAAGGTCCTTTTCCTTGATGAGCTCAAGTAGAGTGGAGTGGGCTTCCTTAAGCCTAGTGTGAGCAATTTCAAGATCCTCGTGGTCTTCCTTTAGACACTCACGAGAAGCCTCTAGCTCATCAAAGGATTTCCTAAGAGCTTTGAGCTCTTGTTCAATTCCTTTGCACTCCTTACTCTTTTTGAGAGCAACAAGCTCCTCCATCAAGGCATCATTTTCATTGCTCTTGGCAATGAGCTCTTGTTCCAAGATTTTGTATTTCTTGGTTGTCCTCTTGTAGCCCTTGCTCATTTGATCTATTATGCCTAATAGATCATCCTTGGAGTAGTCCTCATCCTCCTCATCATCACTCCTACAATCATCACTAGCACAAGAATCATCATCACTATCATCATGTTTTACCTTGGTAGGCTTGGCCATAAGGCATGTTGATGTAGTGTCGAAGATGGATGGCTTGTTGGAGAGGGCGATGTTTGCAGTGGCTCGTCGAGTGATCCTCTCATCATCACTAGAGCTTTCATCATCATCACTATCGGAGTTGTCACTATCCCAAGTGACTACATAACCACCACCCTTCTTCTTCTTGTTGAAAGTGAAGCTCTTCTTTGCTTTCTTCTCCTTCTTGTTCTTCTTCAACTTTAACTCCCCATCATGATATCTTTTGTCTTCATAGGGGCACTTTGCCACTACATGATCGGGGCTATTGCAATTGTAGCAAAGCACCTCCTTTGCCTTCATGAAGTCCCTTCTCTTTCTTGCACCATAGCCTTTCTTCTTCATGAACCGACCCATCTTTTGCACTAGAAGGGCCATGATCTCATCATCAAATGGATCATCATCATCATCATCAACCTTGCTCTTGCCCTTAGAGGATGAAGCCTTGAATGCAATGGGCTTCTCTTGCTTGACCTTGGTTTCCTTCTTCTCTTCTACCTCATCTTCATCATCATTGTATTGGGCATCGGTCATTATATCTCCAAGCACATTGGTTGGTTTGACCTTGTCCAATCCCTCTCTAAAGATCATTCTTCTCAAGGTGGCAAACTTCTTGGGTAAGCACATCAAGAACTTGTGTGAGAAGTCCTTGTCCTCAACCTTCTCCCCAAGCCCCTTGAGATCATTGACAATAACTTGGAGCCTATAGAACATCTCCGGGATGGATTCATCATCCTTCATCTTGAATGTGGAGAACTTGTCCTTGAGCATATATAGTTTGGCACTTTTTACCGTTGAAGTGCCTTCATATGTTTCTTCAAGCCTTATCCAAAGCTCATTTGCCTTTTCAAGATCTTTGATTTGCTCAAATACTTTATCATCAATGGCACGATAGATTGTGTCAAGTGCCGCCGTATTGCATTATTTGTTGATGCGGTCATTGGGAGTGAGGTTTTCCTCATCAAGAATGACGTATCCTTCTTTGGTCACATCCCAAACCTTCTCATGTATATTGCCTAGATATTGCTTCATCTTCCTTTTCCAATGATCAAAGGAAGAGACGCCATCAAAAAATGGAGGCTTGCCATTAACATGATTGAACATAACTTGAGCCATCTTACACCGAGGTTGTTAAGCCTTACAAACGGTGATCACGGCTCTGATACCACTTGTAAGGTCTTGATGGCTAGAGGGGGGGTGAATAGCCTATTAAAATTTTCTACAACGACAAGCTAAACAAGTTTATCAATATAACAAATAGCGAGATGCGAGTTTTGCTTAGCCTATGAGTGTTTGCAAGCCACCTATCCAATTCACAATTCTAGTATTTGCACTCAACCGCACAAGTCAAACCGAGAAGGTAAGTACAACTACAACTAGCAAGCTACACAAGAGAACTACTCTAGCTAAGCTAACTAGCTAGCAAAGATAACTAAGAAATTAATACAAGAGAGATAGGAGGGTATCACCGAGGGGCGAAGTATTGAGCCAACCAATATGATCAACAATGAATACCAAGATAACCAAACACCGGGATCAATCAATCACAATATGAAAGTGATGACACGAAGATTTATCCCGAGGTTCACGTGCTTGCCGGCACGCTAGTCCCCGTTGTGTCCCTCTTCACCACGTGGTTCGGTGGCTAATCGGTCTCACACCGAGCCTCTCAAAAGGCACCACAAGAACCTACCAAATGGCAAAAGGTTGCAATGACACGAGCAATATACTAACGTTGCCTTTGGCGCTTCACCGAGGTAGGCACAAACCCCTCACAATCACCGGAGGTGGCCAAGAACAATCACCAACTCTTGCCAACGCCTCCAAGCTGCTCCAAGCCGTCTAGGTGGCGGCAACCACCAAGAGAAACAAGAATCCCGCAGCAAATCAACCACCAAGTGTCAACTAGATGCAATCTCACAATGCAAATGCACTTGGATCACTCAATCTCACTTCGAATATGCAAAGAAGCAAGAGAGATGAGTGGGAGGGGAGTTGCTTAGCTCAAAGTGCTCACAAGTATGTCAAATGTTCGAGAGAGAGAGAGCCTTGAGCCGGCCAACGAGTATTTATAGACGTACCCCTTCGAATATAGCCGTTAGAAACTTAAACAGCCGAAATCGGGCTGACCGGACGCGCTGGTCCAACTGACCGGACGCGCCGGTCGCCCAACGGCTAACTCGTGAAGTACTGACCGGACGCGCTGGTCCAAACGACCGGACGCGCTGGTCGCCCAACGGCTAACTGCGAAGCAATGACCGGACGCGCTGGTCCAACTGACCGGACGCGTCGGGAACGACCGGACGTGCTGGTCCCGTGAAGGACCGGACGCGCTGGTCGCCTGAGCAGCGCTCAACGAAACAGTGACCGGACGCGCTGAAGAAAATGACCGGACGCGACAAAGACAGCGTCCGGTTAGAGTCCAGTAAGCTCCCTGAACGATCGGACGCGTCCGATCATCAGTGACCGGACGCGCCTCGCGTCCGATCAACGAACTGAAAAATACGCAGACACTGAACACTGACCGGACGCGTCCGGTCATGCAAGGACCGCGTCCGGTTCAGCGTCCGGTCACCTCTGTGACCTCCGTTCGCCTCTGTTTCTTTTCCGGACTTCCGGCGTAGTGGAAAATAATCGTTTCAACTTCTCGAAAACGCCTGAATCCCGCCCCCAAACCCTCTCTACCGCTCAAACTCCACCGCCGTCGCAAACGTGCTAACATCACCAAGTGATCTTCATCATGTGTGAGTGTGTTAGCATTTTCACAACTATTTTTCGAGGCGATATTAGTTCTATCCAAATGCATATGATCATGAAATGCACATCTAGAGGCACTTAGGAGTTCAATAGCCGCGTCATTCCCCTCTTTATAGTACGGCTATCTATCCTATAATGTAACCACACCCACTAGGTGTCTTGGTTACTAAAACACAACCCTTAAGCATATACCTTTGCCTTGATCACGTAGGGTTGCGTCCAAATCCAAGTGTGGCCATTATGATCACCATGCCCATCTTGCCACCAACCTTGGAGTGTACTAATCCTCATATGCTACATACAACTTAGGCATGGGATTAGTACTTAGGCATTGTCACTAATTACCAACACCAAACATAGGATTTTCAATCGGCAAGCTTAAGAGCCTCATGGACCAGCGGATCGACAGCCAATACCACACCAAGGCCATGCTCCGGGCTGCCAGGCTCGCCGGCAAGTGCCTCACTAGTGACCCCTAAGAGTTGCCCTTTCATGGATGACGTCGTCGCCGCGCTCGAGGACATCGAGGCCCTGCAGCAGGGGGCTATGGGACACGGGACCTTTCGCCGCGGCCCGTAGCGCGCCGCTCGTAGCCGTACCATGATTCTTCTAGGCCCTGTTGATGCAGCATGGTTGTTGCTGATTTAGAACACTAGCATTGATTCTTCAGCTTCATTCAACTAATCGCCAGAGAGTTTCCATTCTTACTCGATTAATCCCTCATTATTAGTAGATAGGTTCAGTTAATGCTCTTGGAATCAGACAGGATGCAAGGATAACCAATGATCACAATCATAGCAACATACATGCAGATTATGAGTTATTATGAAACAAATATACATGTTACAAATTTGAGGACAGATTACACACAAGACTACCTCAAAGTACTTGAGAGTTCCACTGCTGAACAAAAATAACGACACAAAGGAAAATCTCTATGCTCCAATGTCATCTAGGAGACTAAGATATCTCCTGCCTTCTAACTGTAGAATTATTCAGGATACCAAAAAACCACTATCCCTTCTGCAGAGTTGAGGCAAGAACATGAAAAACTAACTTGACCTTGAACCAACAAAATTGCATTTCAACAGGTGTGAGCTTGTATTGTTGCCCTGTCATCACTCCAGGTGCTCTCTGCTCAACACCTTTTGCTCTGGGATATGGGGATGAAAACTGCATTAGATTACAGTGACACGGTAGGGAGATTTGCAAAATGTAGGGAAAATAAATGCTGAAAGAATCAATTTCACCGATACTTACACTGGCGAGAAGACATTTCATCATGCCCACTAAAACGACACATGGTGGCTTGGGCATACTTCTGTTGATTCCACAGCTTATAATTTTGGACGAGTTTTTAAATTTCAAACCTAATCCAAAAGAACTTACAAGTGCGATGAAACTTGGTCGTGGCTATTTAACCTAATCCAAAGCTTCATATCGACAAATTCCTACTGGTTCAACCCTCTGACCTACAATGTTGTACACTAGTTTGTTTCATGCAACGAACTACCTGTGCTGTTAAGAAACTGAACTAGAAATACAAAGTTCCATCTTCTGTTATCACAAAAGACTGTATGCAGCTTACTGCATACAAATTAATCCCAAGTGCTGCCAGGGAACACAAACAATCACTTTCTCTCCGATTCTGCCACACAACCACCAAGCAGCAACAGACATAACTTACTAGGCACTTGACCATTGGATGATAACACGAGTATCGGTATTTACAGATGCTGCTTGTGCATATATGATTATGATTTGAAACTGAGCATAATGTCAACAAACTCTTTACTTCAAAAAGATATAGGATGTTTCCTTCTGCATCCTGATGAGCTTTGTGCCATTGTCAGGACAAACCAGTTTGACCAAAGGAAGGAACAAGCAGTTACTGGCCATTAGAATGTACCAAGATTCTTACTGTTTGAGTACTTGATGACTTGTACACATCAATACACTCAAGCAGGTCTGCATCGCATGTTAAAAGAACCCACTCAGATTCATCATCCAAGTACTTGAGGTCCATATGCATCTCCTGAGCAACGCCGAACCGCTTTAGAATTTCTTCTTTTAGCTTTTCAAATCCCCAACTAGGCTGAAGTCGGAATATACATCTTTCTTCGCCGTGCATGGCTTTTATCTTGAGAGAATCAGGCTTAGACATTTGCATACCTGGCATGTTTTCCACTGGTTTTTGTTCACTAAAAAGCATTTGACTATGAGATCTAGGCAGGGTGACAGGTCTTTCTTCAGGAAACATCTGCAATTCCGCATGGCTCGCATCTTTGAGTAGTGTGGAGCTCTGATTCACCTCCATGAAAACTTCTTTCTTTACTGCAAGCTGAGGAGCACTGCCATGTTGTTGTGATTTCGAACCACTGGAACAACCATGGCTAGAATTCAAGCTTTGGCTGCAAGAGGGGGAGAGGGAATTAGAACCAGAAGTATGCGAGGTGAATCTGCCCTCGCAATGCCGATCAGGAACAGAAGGTTCCGAGAGACCTTTTTCCTCAGACAATGGATAAGTGGCATCCCCCAGTGACTCTCTTTCTGACCATGTGGTCTTGGTATAGTTTTCATAGAGCGAGTTGAGCTGAACAGTTCCTTCACTACCATGTACTAAATCAATCACCATTTGCAATTTCTTCAGGGAGTGCCCAACTTTCTTAATCTTCTGTGAGGGCCAATGATTAATTCCATGCTTCCTGCATATTCTTTTCAGTGTAGTGGGGCACACTGAAACAAATGATTGAAATTTGTAAACATAGAGGAAAGCATTGGTGTTTCTACACAAATAGTGAACAAAGCATTGACCAATCTACCTTCCGTCTGGAATTCTTGCAAAGGTAATGAAATTTAATTTATGGAGTAAATTTAATTGTAAGTGTCCCTCCTGACACTTGACTAACAGGACTACATACATTGTTCAACAACAATAACGATTATAAGAAAATTCTAGTTCTATTTGAGTTATGAAATTCTAGTTATGGTTACTGGAAGATGCTGCGGTATTTCAGCAGGCTATCTACTTGCTACTGACTATTCATCAATACAAAGAGGTACGTAGTAGAACAAGAGGAATGGAAAAGAACTATAGAGATATGTGGGTCAGAAGTTACCTCCTAAATTCTTTGCAGCTTCTTTCAGGCTACCAGCAAAATGCTTTCGAAGTTCTTCCAGGCTAACAGTTTTCTCCATCTTAGTCCGTCTCTTCTCTATAGTTTTTCCAAGTTGGAAGAGCTTGGATCTCTAAGACAAGTTACCTCCTTGGCCTTGTATTCTTCATGTTGCTTAAACCCTGAAAAGATGCTACCTTCAGGCCCTATTACTGGTGAGGTATGCCAGCCAGCTGTAACACTAAACCCTTCATCCTCTTGCTTGCCGAATCCAAATGGCAGATCACCATCCATTTTTTTCACTCCCTTATTTTGAGCACACACAAGGCTTGCTATCCATGAGGATACCTCCTCAAAAGTTTCTAGTGATGTTGTCCTTACAGGAACATCAGTGCCACTACAAACCTCATCTAGGTTTTCATGCATAGTTTTGGCATATTCTGGTGGAGCTAGTGCACTTGTTTCAATTGATCCTTCATCCACCAGTTCTTTCAAGCTGACAACTCAAAGCGTATAGCATGTTTGCTGTATTGTAATGGACAAAGAATTCAGCATGGCTCGTTGCTGTTCAATCTCTATACAGTCCACTGGCAGGAAGAATTCCAAGACATAGTCAAGGCTTCCAGTGGCGATACTTCGTAACCGGATGGCCACTGCAGCCCTTAAGCTAAAAAGTTTGGCATGATGAGAGAGAGGATATTGGATCTTGCTAGAGGTGGTAATGTCCTCAGAGAAACATGGCTCGTTCGTTCCAAAGGCCCTACCAACAACACCCTCGCCTCTAAACAGATGATGCTCAGAGCAAGCTTCGTGAAAGCCCTTTACTTTTAGGTCACGGATGTAACACGCCTCATCCATGGTAGACACACAGTCCTTGAGTTTCTCATCAGTGTGGTGGCTTCCCCTCTTTGCCTGGCAGATGCAGGGTATCCATGTCTGAGCCAGTGGCAGTTTGTGTGTCTCACAAACAGTTCTGAGAACGTCAACAATCTTCGGTATGATTGCTCGGTAAGAAGTATCAGTCACCTAACAAGGAGTAAGCCACATCTATCACTGATTACAACAGTTCGGCATAACTCTACGATCTCGATATCATTCAGCTTACCTTTGCACGGGGATCACTCGAAACATCAGAGCTTCTGAGATCAACCTCCTGCACATTTGAGGAAACACAATCTTACTGAGACAAGAACATCACCGAATAAAGGAAGGTGAAAAGACTGATTACTTCGGGGATTGGCGTGCCCGGTAGTTATCACGTCTTTTCCTAAGGGGGCATTTCATGAAATAGGTTAAGAGCGTAACGGCATAACATCCTGCAGAGCAGTAGCGATCGGTGGATCAAAATGAAGGCGACGAGGTGGGAATGTGCAATCTACCCTGAGAGCGCTGCAGATGTTCTGGATCTCGGCATTATAGTTGACCTTCTCGGTGGTCATGACGAGCTCGACGACACCGAGGCATGCCCGGCTGCGGGGCTCGAAGATGGGGAGTGCGACACTGCCTCGGATGTCGAAGTACTGCGCGTGGCGTACGCGTGGGTACTCCTCGGTGGAGAAGTAGCAGACGTCGGGGGTCCACTCGGGGACGCGGCCGACGAAGACGCGGTCGGGCATCCCTAGGTCAGTGCGCGTGGTCTCATCGATGGAGAACTGGTACTTCATGGACACCGTCCGGTAGTTGGCGAGGCGCTTGTTCCGGCGGTCGAGCCAGAAGCGCTGGCCGCAGGTGGTGAGCACCTGGCAGTCGCCGATGATGGTGGGGACCCAGACCTGCACCAGCAGCTCCCCGGGCTGCGTCTGCGACAGCGATGCGATGCGCTCCAGCGCGTGCCGCAGCCGCTCCTTCACCATGGCCTCGACCTCCTACCGAGGCTGGAACACCCAGCCGCGGCGCGACGGCGTGGTGGCCACCTAGTGGTCCCTGTCGTCGGTGCCCGCCGGCGCCGGCGGGGGAGTCACCGTGGTGGTGGTGCTGCAGATGTCGAACAGCGGCGAGAAGCAGGCCCCCGGGGACACGCCGCCGGCCCCGGGCTACGAGAAGTCGGAGAAATCGAACCCCGGCGCCGCCATAAACAGCTCCTCCATGAGATCTAGGTCGCCGACCACGACGTCCTCCATGACACCGCAGTCCAGCAAGCCGTCGTCGTCGGTCTGCGGCGCCTGCTCCATGCCCGGACAAGCAGCACCAGGCAGCTAGCTCACTGACTCAGACTTCAGAATCTTGGCATGCCAATCGGGGGAAGCAAGCAGCACAAGCGACAGCCGCAGCACAGCCAAGGAACCCGAGCCACGGGCGGAGAGGAGCCTAGGCACCAAGAAGAATAAAACGATAGTATTTTCCATCAAGTACTCTAAGGAATCGAGCATGCAATTGGCGATCTTTTTGGACGCATGGCTGCCACAACGGAAGCCTCTAGCTAGTCCTCCTCGCACCACCACAAGGCGAGCCGGGGTAGGGGACTAGGGGAGGCAGAGCTTACGGATGAAACATCCCCCCATTGCAGAAAGGGAAAGGGAAAGGGAGAGAGAGAGACATCGCCATCACGCTCCCCCGCCCGTCCGTCCCCAACGGCGAGAAAGAAAGTGGTAGCGGTAAGAAACACAGTACGGCAGGCATCCATTTTCACCAACCCAACCCAACACGGCAGCACCCACATCCAACCATCCATCCTACCCGCAGCCGCAACTTGACAAATGAGCGCTGGCGTGCTGCCGCCTCCCCTTCCCTCTCCTCCCCACAAGAGAGAATGGAAGGAAGAATTCAAGAAAAAGGAAGAGGAACAACTTTACTGCAACAGAGACGCCATGAACGAGCAGACCCACCACAATAGCACGACGAAAGCAGTGTGCCGGCCAATCAAATAGTGGACGGAGATGGAGCAGCTTAGCTCTTGCCCTGGTGGTTCAGCAGGATCACTGCACTACCAGATGGATTCTGCTGAAAGAAAGGGGAAGACTGGAAGAGAGACAGATAGAGGAAGGCAGGCGGTGGTGGAATCGGATCGTACTTGTGTAGTGCAATCACAGGCGTCCTCTCCTCGGTCGATGTGCGCCCTCTTTCTGCGCCTGCATCTTTGTTTGTGCAGCCGCACGACGGCAACGGAATCTCTCGGTCCAGGTCCATCGCCCCTCAGGCCCCGGTGGGGACCACAGGGGCGAATTGGCGGGTGGGGGCCAGAGGTCAACCGCTTCCTGTGGGCCTGAGGCGGGGCAGGGTCGGAATTTCATTTCTCCTCAGGGCCGGGAGGGAGGGAATGACGTGGTCATCAGGATATGTATGCCATGCGGGTCTGGTGGCAAGATGGCGACGACCCGTAGACCCGTACGGGTACGGCTGTGAGAGCCGCTATGCTTTTTCTCGTAGCTCCAACTGTGACGTAGGATCAAAAAAAAATATGTTTTATATATGCTTGAGGGAGCGAAGATGATCCATGCTAAAAAGAAAAGGAAGAAGAAATAAATGTGAGGCATCATGAAAACAAAGAGTTTCTATATAAACTACAAAAAAGTGATAGTTTACAATGTATGAATAGTAGTCTCAATATTTTCTAGTCTACATGAATCACTTTATTTGTACTAGAACCACTAAAAGTGTTAACCTCTATTGGTGGTGCACTGACTACGCCTGCATCAGTTGTCGTCTGCCTGGGTTGGGTTGGGCTAAACCTGAGCATGCAGCCCGCGGGCCCAAGGCACGACTCGAAGCACGAAAATTTGGCCCGACCCGAGCATGGCACGGCCCGTAAGGCAAATGTGCCCGTGCCGGCCCGAGGCACGTAGCAGGTCGTGCTTGGGCCGTTGCCTCGGCATGCCGGGCGGCACGGCCTGGCCCGCTTGCCAGCTGCAGGCACGGTCGCGGCCCGTTGCCCCTCTGGCTATATAAGCCGACCCCGCCACGCCCCCCAAACCCTAATCCCATTTCCAATCCCCATCGGCCACCCCGCAGCCGCGACGCTCCCCGCCCCCCAAACCCTAATCCTCCGTTGAAATTTGCTGTCGTGCTGCACTCCGGCGAGGTCTCCACCGCCAGATCTTGAAGATACCTCGCGGTCTCTCTCACCGAATCTTGCCACTGCTGTCTCCTTCCTCTTCCTCTTCTCCGCCTCTGCAGCTCGTCTTCTCCATTTCTCCGGCGCTCCCCACCCCGCCCCCCAAACCCTAATCCCCTTCCCTCGCCGCTGTCTCCACCGTCGGATCTTGAAGATACCTCGCCAGATCTTGGAAATACCGGCGAGAAGCTTCTGTCTCCCGGTCTCTCTCGCCGAATCTTGCCACTGCCGTCTCCTTCCTCTTCCTCTTCTCTACCTCCGCAGCTCGTCTTCTCCATTTCTCCGGCGCCGGGCTCCGTCTCCATGCAGGCAAGTACCCGTACCCTAGATCTACTTGTTCGTGTACTCATCTTCGCCATTTCTCCTATGATAACCCTAACCCTAACTCCTCTATTTTCTGTTCGTAGGTCGCCGATGTCTAGCTGGTGCCGCAGGAGCCATTGAGGAACGGTGTCGTGAGGTGAAGAAGAAGAGCCGAGGTGGTGGCCATGGCCGGCGCTGATGACGATGGTTACTCGTACTTGCCAACCATGAACGACGAGCTCAGGGACTGTGGAATGGCCAGCGATGACGAAGATGACATGGCAGATGCTGCTGCACTCTTGTTCGGGGCATCTGTTGTGCCTGGTGCTGGCTGTGCTGCTGCTGCGCCTAGTGCTGGCCGTGGCCGTGGCCGTGCTGCTACTGTGCCTGGTGCTGGCCGTGGCCGTGGCCGTGTTGCTGGTGCTGGCCGTGGCCGTGGCCGTGCTGCTGCTGCGCCTGGTGCTCATCCTGGTGGTGCAGCGCCTGATGCTCCTGCTGTTGCAGCGCCGGGTGCTCCTCCTGCTATTGTGTCCCCTGCCCCTAGCAACGCAGCTTCACTAGCATCCTCGGCCAGCCTCAGTAAGCGCCGCTCTCCTGTCTGGGAATTCTTTGATGAAGTAACTGAGTCTGTTGATGGTGATGAACGTGTTATTACAGTTTGCAAACTTTGTAAGTCTCGGTTGTCTGGTACTTCTGCTAATGGCATTGGTCATTTGAAAAGACATCACCTTTCCTGCCAGAAGAAGACTGATCATGCTAATATGGTTTAAACTAGGCTAGCTTTAAACCCTGATGGATCATATAGAAACTGGGAGTATAGACCTGAAATTGCTAGGATTGAGCTTTGTCGTTTGATTGCTAGATTAGATCTGCCTTTGTCTATTGCTGATAATGATGCTTGGGATGACTACATTCAGCATGCTCATAATCCTAGATATAAGAGAGTCTCTAGATTTACCACCTCTAGAGACTTGGCTAAGTTTTACAATGAAAAACTACATCACCTTAAAAATAAGGTTTTTCCTACTGTGTCTTCTTTTTGTTTGACATCTGATATCTGGTCTGGTAATGCTAAGGAAGATTACATAACTGTTGTTGCTCACTATATTACTGCTGATTGGGAACTTAAAAAATCTATCATTGGTTTTAAACTGATTGAAGTGAGTCATAATGGTATGAACATTGCTGAATGTATCTCTGGTGTGCTTGCTGATTGGGGTCTGCTTGACAAAGTTTTTGCTGTTAGCCTTGATAATGCTTCTGCTAATACAACTGCTATGGTTGCTTTGACTCCTATGCTTGATGGTTACTTGGGCTATGATGTTCATCCCTCAGATCATACTAAAAAGATATATCATGTTGTGCATCAACGCTGTGCTTGCCATATAATAAATTTGATTGTTAAATCTGGTTTAAAAAGACTTAAATCGGTCATAGAGGTTTTTAGAACTGCAATTAACTTTCTAAATTCATCTAATCATCGCATTGCTGAATTCAAGAATTACTGCCTTGCTAAGGACATTAGGCCTCGTAAATTCTGTTTGGATATGGATGTTAGATGGAACTCCACCTATCTTATGCTTAAACATTTAATGCCATATAGATCTGTCTTTTCTGTGTTCATTAATTCTAGTTCTGGCTATGCACTATTGAATGAACAGCACTGGCAAGTTGCTGAAAAGGTGTTGGAATTTCTGGAATTGTTCTATGAATCAACTGTTGCACTTTCTGGTGTTTATTACCCAACTAGTCCTTTGGTACTGCATCACATACTTGAGATTGCTTCCCACCTGCATGATTATGAACATGATAACAATCTTTCTGATGTTGTGTCAATGAAGACTAAATTTCTTAAGTACTGGAAAAAAATACCACTGTTATATTCTTTTGCATTTGTTCTGGACCCAAGGGCTAAGATGAGGGGTTTGCAAAATGTTCTTGACTTGCTTGCTCAGTATAACAATATCAGTTACATTGCTTATTTTGCTGAGGTTAAATCTGAGTTGCATAAACTGTATGACAAATATGAATCCAAGTTTGGTGCAGCTAGGCCAGCTAGGATCACCCATCCATCTGGACTGGCAGGTAAGAGGAAGCAGGCATGGGGCAGGATTTTTGGAGGATCAGGTTCTTCTGGTCCTTCAAGCTGTTCTGGATCATCTGTTGTGTCACCAGGTCTCTCTGAGCTCACTGTTTACCTAGACAGTGACAATGTTGTGGCCTATGATGATGAGTTTGATGTCCTGAATTGGTGGCATGAGCATAAACTAACCTATCCAGTTCTCTCTATCTTAGCTAAAGATATTATGACTGTTCCTATATCAACTGTTTCTTCGGAGTCTATTTTTAGTCTTACTGGCAGGATCATCGAGGAGCGGCGACGGCGATTGGGCGCCGATAGTGTGGAGATGTTGATCTGCACCAAGGACTGGGAGCTTGGCGAAGAGAGTGGACAACATACTGTGGTGGACAAGGAGTTAGAAGACTACTTCAAGAACCAGTTTCTTGATGAAGATTCTGGTGCTTCTACTACAACAGCTGCTTGAAGGACTAATGTAAGTGCCCCAACAGCTTTCTGGTGCTTCTACTCTCAACTTCTACTAAGTACTAATCCATTCTTTCGTTGTTTTAGCTCACTATGGAGGACAAGGAGTTGCTTGAAGTCTGCTGAGTTGCTTGAACTCCTTAGAAGTTGCTCTAAGTCCTTAGCAGTGAGATGAGAGTATGAGACTGTGAGTCTAGACTTTAAGACATTTGAACCTTGGCTTGTAATAATTTTGACAATTGAACCTTTTCATGAGCTGGCCATACTCTTTTCCTTTCTAGGGTTTTATCTCACGAGGTGTGAGTTTTACCTAGAAAGGTTTTTAATGAGGCGGCATTGCACAACAGCTCAATTTAATCGATTTGGTACTCTTTACATCTTGCCTTCTCAAATGTGATTTGTGCTGTGAACTTTGAATCTGTGTTCTGTGATGTGAAGTTGAGCTCTGTTGAAACTTGAAATGTGTTTGTTGAGATGAGATTTGAATGTTCAGTTTTGTTGAGCTCTGTTGAAACTTGAAATGTGAATCTGTGATGTGAAGACATTTGAATGTTTAGTTTTGTTGAATTTGAAATCGATTCTAGGGTTTTTAAAATTTGTGGGCTACGGGCTGGCCCGAAGGACTACTGGGCCTCGTGCTCTTCGGGCTGGCACAGCCCGTTAATCGGCCCACGGATCGTGCTTGGGCCGTCAAGCAGGCACGGTAGCCTGTAGAGGCCCGGCACGGCGGCACGTGGGCCAAACAGGCCCGTGCCCTAACGGGCCGTGCCTAGCACAGGCCCGTGCCGTGCCGGGCCGTGCCGGCCCGTTGCTCATGATTAGGTTGGGCGCTGTTGGCTGTGTGGCCTGTGGCCGACGGCCGACCAAACAATCTTAGATGCAAGTTTTTTTTCTGAAACAGTGTGTAAACTTCCTATGAATATTCGCATATGCATACAATCTTTGTAAATCCTTCTAAACAGACATATATTGGGATTCACGAAAAGTTTACAAGTTTAAATAACAATAGCCAACAAGGGATACCAGCCATCCTTGTTTTTTTAAATGAACCGAACAAGAGAGCTGACGATTATATCAATAAAAAAGGTTTAAATTGAGCCAACAACAGTCTAAAAAATATAGAAAAAGAAGCAACGGCTATTGCAAAGACTAGGGTAACTCTGTTAACACCGACCTACTTGCAACACCAACACAATCATTAGAAACACCGGCAACAATAAAAGTGAAGACAAGGTCTAACGAAGAGGCAAGGAAACCTTAGCTAACAAGTCCTAGAAGGCTCGACCTTTTAACACCATGAAAAACTTGAGAAGGTCCGACGGAAATTGTAGGTGGTCTACATAATCTTGAATTTCATTCTTGTTGAGCTTTCCATCATTCCCAACAACACACAAATCTTTTTAAACACGTACTACACTACGCAAGGCGTTCGATGAAGATTATGCAGACGACAATTACTTCCCATTGTCTTCGTATTCTTGAATTGCTCACCGACAACCTACTCGCCGTTGTGGCGTGTCCAAATATTGCTACTTCTCTACTAGCTCAATAAGCCCTCAAGCCTGGCTCCGACGTGAGCGTTAGTCTATAAGCTGGTAAATCACGAGATACACCAACAACCACAATTTTACTAGAGTTGTTCTTCACGGTCTCTTGCGAAGATGAATACAAGAGCCTTGAATAAATCATCGTTCAGAACACCGCACAATCTCAAAATAAGTAATTCAACGGAGTCTTTGCCTCTAAGCCGTCGAATGGGTTGCGGGGGTGAGGTGGCCGCGTGGGGGGCGTGGCTGGAGGCGGCCAGCATGCGCGGCGCAGGTGCAGGTACCTAGTGCCAGGCGGGAGCAGCGGTGCTCAGCGATGCAGTGACCCTGATGTCTATTCATCTGCATGCAAACAAGAAGCTGCAATCATCCCTGTTGTTGGTGGCAAGTAAGCCCTTGTTTAGATTGAAGATTTTTTCAACCTGATGAATAGTACCACTTTCGTCTTATTTGAAGAATATTGTCCAATCGTAGACCAACTAGGCTCAAAAGATTCATCTCGTGATTTTGAACTAAACTGTGTAATTAGATATTTTTTTTACCTACATTTAGTACTCCATGCAAGCGGCTAAAAATTGATGTGATGGAGAGAGAGTGAAAAAACTTGGAATTTTGAGGTGATCTAAACATGGGGTAAATTTGCAAACAAGAATTTACATGCTGCCTATTACAAGGTCTGTTGCCAGTGGCGGAGCTAGAGAATTTTGGAGGGGGGTGCGGCCTTGCAGGTTAACGATACATCAATAATGTAACTTATAGCATCATAGCCATGATTGTAGCATGAATAATTCAAAACAAGCAATAATGATGTACACCAACATAGAAGTAGTGGTAATAGTGCATTTGTGCTTACCATTTATCAAAATATAGTTAGAGAACCCCGCAATTATAACAACAAAAGATTGTTGGTGTTAGCAAAATACAATCCCCAACCACAAAATCCTCACTGACCTAAAGAAAAAGAAATAAACCATTCATTTGTAAGCAAAGAATCTATAAAATGTATCATTGAAAAATTGAAAAGCGATGCATTACCTCTCATGGATCAAATCTACGCCCTTCTCCTTCCACGTTCATAAAGTGATGAACCACGGCATCGTCTTGACAACTACCTGGTGCTTTTCTTTTGAAAAACCTTTCCATATTTTTTTCTAGATCCATAGGAATACTTAAATTTTAGTTACTTCGATTGTTTTCATAAATAGAAAATATCACAGAAAGAACAAAAAAAAATCCTAACCCTAGAATCTGGACATATTACCACAAAATTGAAATCACTGGATGATCATATTGATGGAAACTGAAACTCTAAAAGAGTGGAGAATTTGAACTTTCTTACTTTGTAAAAGATGAACATAGAACAGGAGAGAGGTGGTTGGAGTGTGCTGCTGTTGCCTTCCGCTGTGCGCTCGGCGCTCCTGGTGGCTGCTGCTTAGCTGCTGTACGTGTGCTCCGCGGTCATTGGCTACTCGGCTAGCGGGCCACCCGCCACGACGTCATCAGAGAAGCTGAGAAGGCGGATGCCAAACGAGAGAGAAGGCCAAGGAGAGGAGGCGTGCAGTTGAAGCGACGGGAGAAACGTGCAGTCGAAGACTGGAAGTCAAGGCGACGGAGCGTTCCTGGCTTCCTGTGTGTGTGGACTGATGTTGGGCTGCCTATTTGGAAGATGTGCTCTCTCAACTTGGGCTGTAGGTGCAAGCATTTGAGCCAGGGGGTGCGAATACAGTAAAAAAATTTTGTACTACAAAGAATTTCGTATTTGGCCGTGGGTGCGGCCGCACCCAGTCTGACCAACGTGGATCCACCCTTGTCTGTTGCAATCATCCCTGCTGTTAGTGCCGCAGAACAATGGAGGATGGGCAACAGCAAGACTGAAAGCGCCTTCAGGCAAGAAAGCAGAGGCCTGCCGCAGGAACTGCTCGGCCGGCTCCCCTGCACGCGACTCCCTTGCAGCTCCCCTGCGATCCCCTGCTCGTCCGGCTTCCATGCACGCGGCCGCCTCGTCGGACTCCCCTCGCCTGCGCCCGCTAGTGCCGCAGCACTCGCCTGCAGCCTGCGCCGTGGCGCTGGCCCGCTCGCCCGCAACGCCCGCCTGCAGCCTGCGCCGCCAGTGCCGCAGCGTCCGCCGGACCGCCCGCCCTGTGCCAGCTGCGTCTGCCAGCGCCGCAGACAAGAACGCCTGGCCGAATCGAACGTATGGCGGACTGCATACGCAAATACGGTACAGGTACGAACTGCAGGTGGTCCTAAGGACGACCGATACATCCACAATGGCAAGTTTTAGATACTCGAGAAATTGTAACGGTGAATCTCCAAATACTTGAATGGTAATGACAATTCTCAAAAACCTGAAAATTATAATGGCTTCAACCAAATAACCCAAACTAGCAGTGGAGCGCGCGCATCCGCGCGCCCGTGCCAAAATTGCATAGTAGTATTTTTAAACACTTTTCGTTAGTGAAATATGCTGGACATAGATTGAGATATGGGAAATAAGAGAGGATATATGCCTTAAACAAAATAGGATGCGCCTGAATTGTGTAGACGTTTTAGTGTTGCAAGAGAGGATATAAGGAAAATTGACATAGGATGTTATATCCAATTGTTACCGTAGAAAAGATCTGTACAACCAAGATTACTAATATTTGAATATAAAACAACACATACCTCAAAGATGCATAAAAACAGTGATTAATATTTGTTTTTCTCAGTTCTTGTTGCTGTAATAAATTGATAGATTTATATCCAAACATAGTCCTCTCGGTTTAGACACTAAAAAAACTTAAACGTAAGGAGAGAGTTCCCCTTGCTTTGTTCAGAGAGGTAAACACAATGCCCTTTAGGGAGGTACTCATTGTGGTGCGAGCACCCGCGAGTGTAGAAAAAAAATGGACTGTATATAGCATTATTCATGGATCCGCTAAACTACTACATCCAGAATACGGAGGGAGAAAAACGACAGTAGATAAGGTCAAGCAACAGACCATTAACCAAATCTTTTTTGGACACTGCACTAGACTGTGTAATGCAAATATACCCAACAGATGAATCATCGTTTTCTCTTTTCTTCAAAGGCCAGAAAGGTGGAGTCGTAACAACCAGTTGTCTCTGCACCTTCATTCCCTCAACCGGACCACTGTCACCATGCTTAACCTAGAGATAACATAAGGAAGATCACAATAGTCAGATACTGGGTTAAGAGAGGTCCTAATTCCTGAGATAATCCAGAAGACAGAATTTATTTAGATTGTCCATTACCTTAATCGTAATAAACTTGTTGTTTGGAGCTTGCAGCATGGATGAAGCACCAAATGCAGAATTACCCCTCGGATCAACGACGCGGACTGGTATATTTAAACTGTGCAGATTATCCAAACATAAGAAGCGTTCACTAATAAAACCATACATGTATATAGAATCAAAGATCAGGAAATCGACGTCCAAAGATCTATACGTACTACATTATTGGCCAGTCTAAGTAACCAGACTCAAATATACCAAGCAAGAGTTGTCTGTGATAATAATATCATCAATAGCAAACTACAAAAAAAAACTGCATGGCCAAACCAACAGTTGAGAGCAGTAGAAATAAAATTGGCCCAAAGCTTCTAAGCTGCGAAACCTATAGGTTTTAGCAAGGAACAAAAATAACGTGAGCTGAAAGTATTCAGCAGTCACTGTATCTCAGTCAACTTATTGGAACTTACTTCGATATAGACCAGGTTCCTCCTTTCTAGATTTGTTACTAATCTTTTTAAATGTAATTTAGAGGCAGACGTGTGAACACATTATTTAATCGGTTGGACATCTTAAGTGGGAGTGTAGTCGAATGTTGTTCATATCCAACTATATTAATTATTTGGAAGCTGCAGGTTGACCCTTACTATGTTGTAGGAGCTTTACTGTTGCAATTAGACCCGTTTGTGCACCAATAAATGGCAAAGCACAAAGGAATCATAATGTTGGTCTACTCTTCAAATTACAAATTATTTCAGAAAATCCCAAAAACCAAACACAGAAATAATAAGTAAAATCCAATTGCAATAATCTATAGATTTGGGGCTAGGATTGGAGACCTGATGATGCAGTCACCATGAATCATGTCAACGTGGTTATCCTATACTTTAGTTGCATAGAAGAGATCTGGGAACCATAAATTAGTAGCACAGAGGCCCCTTTTTATCACAATCGCAACAAAAATCATCCACACCTAGAGCCAACATCAAGTTACGCAATACAAAGCCAGGATCGGACAACATACTAAAAAGGCATTAATACATGGAATCATAAATGCAAACCTAATGGGTCTGTGAAGCAAACATAATTTAGACTGTAATGTTATCAAAAATTTCAACTCTCGAACAGTCACGCCTTATTTTTTGGGGCCACATACATAATCAGGTAAATACGTCAGGCCAGTTATAGCATGAAAATATTTTGCTTCATCTGTGCAGAATTTCCAACGGAATTGAATGGTTACATAGTTTTCATCTTTCTGAGTAGCCATCTCTCCTAAGCACATGACTAAGAAGTAGAAATACTATGTAGTGTTTCATCTTGCTACCTCCGCTGATAATTTGATTTACTATAGCACTACAAAAGATAATCCTAAATTTTAACGGTGAAGTACACAAACCAGCCATTTCATGACAGACTGCGTACCAAATTTTCTTCCATTGAACAAGCATACTGCATTTCGCTACTGTTAACAGAATAAAAATAGACCATGGGTTGTCAGCAAATTGCACTTGATGCAGCCTGTGCAACAGTTAAAGGGGTGTTGGGCATTACTCTAATAGTTCGCCATTGAACAGAAATGGAATTTGCTGGTTACATGTTCGTCATGCCTATCTGTGATGAGCAACCCCACGTAGAATGGAAGTAGAGACAATAGGAAGTGACATAGAAGGGATACCTGGAAAAGCACTTATTCATAATCTCGAAACGATGCTAAAGAAGCTTGCTGACGACCATTATTTGTTTTTTAAGCATTAGCGCAATATGGTATGCCCTGAAAAACAGAGGACTAATCTGATGAAGCTGTCACCGAATCGAAAAGAACAGGGAAGGAAGCACCAATTGGATAGCAAGCATAAGAGGTTTGTTTAAGGAAAAAATAGCCACAAAATGCAAGGATGGAGGCGAGCATTATTGAAAATTCCAAGCGAATCAGCGAAACAAATGAAATTTTGTGGAGGCGCAATTTAGCAGAAGCACAGATTCAACTTCAATACAATAAACTTGAAAATAGATTTTTTAGGAAAAAGGGGACTATCGAACTGGATCTCAATGGTCCAGCTATCCATTTTGTCAAGATAAGATAATGGGTCTATTTTTTTACACATAATAGTTTTTAACACTGAGGCTGACATAAATTTTTGCAGGGATGGATGCTTTCCATTATCCTAATATATAAGAATATTAGAGGGAACTAATCAAGATTTGCAGAATGCATGTTTGGCACTGAATTAACACTTTTGGGGGGAGCATACCTAAGAAATTGATACATGGGCAAAAATAACTGTTTACCTGAATCACTGTACAGAGAGTAAAAGGCTTAGGTGCTGTAAATCATTAAATCTGTAATGTATGAAGTACACAGTCACAGTCGTAACATTGAATTTACGGTACATGCAGATATGAATGAGGTAACTCTGGACCAACTTGCGAGCAAAAGGAATGAGTATCTAATTGTGTGAGAGAACAGTAAGCGTTACCAAATTCAGTAACGCAAGCCGTTATCTTTGAATGGCGAGAGGTCTCCAAACACTTCTTTCTGGTTTTGGTGAAGGTAGAGCTCTATAAGATTCTACAGCTGCACAGTGGTACGTAAAATTTTAAGTGCTGTGAGTAATAAGGCAACGAAGGCAATCAGAGCACATTCAGTTTGGTATATAGTATATTAGTCCGGGGAATATGTCTGCAGTTTTCAGACGTGGAACAAACGACAGGTGAGTTATTGGGCGGATTACACACCTATAGTTAACTGAGGTTACAATTGCCTGGCTAATATATAGACCATATGGTGAGGAACATGTGTTTTTTTATAGGACGTGCTAATGTCAGGGTGGCCTGGATCCCTTCTTAGCTGTAAAGGACAGGCATGTTAAGAAAACGCTGGATGTCTTGCGTGTGTGAAATACAACCCTGTGAATGCCACAAAATGGAAGTCGACATCTTGTTGGGTGGCGTTACCTGGTGTAAGAAACAACATAGTGAATCAATAAATGGTGGAGCTGAAATATATGAACTTTAGTTCCTTTTTTTTGTTGGAAAAGAACAGCGTTGCAGGTGAGGCACTCAGAAAGCAATATATAGGACCTAGGAGGGTGTGTAACCAAAGGTCTGTGTAATAGTTTAACTGATGGATGTAACTCTAACTTAGATGGTATAATTGTTTTTTCTTAGAGGCGGTGTATACTTTACAGCAAGAGCTTTTGGCAGATATGACCTATCAGTTGGCCACAACATTTGGACACATAGAAATAATGTCTTTCAACTTAAATGTTTGTATAATTTTCATCCATAAAAAATGCAAACATTTGAATTCAATCATTTGCATAGAAAATAACACGGCCAATTGAATGTATGTCAATCCAACGGCTGATCTTAACTGCAACCAATTTACAGTGAATTTGAAGTACAAAGCAGCACAGATGCATGAAACTTTTTGGTAAATTTGCGCCATCAGAATAGCATGTTATTATATACTTATAGCCCACATTAGCAATTGAAAGTTGTGACATGAGAGGGTGACATCGCTATACGAAGCATCGGGAAAAAAGGGTTTCGCATGCATATGGTAGTCAACACGATTTGAAATGCTTGGAAAATGATGTGATGTTCATGTTGCAGTACCTTTTTTTTTCTTTAGCATATGCAGTGCAGCACCATGTAGAGTGCATCCAGTGCAGTATAAAAAATGGGGCAAAATGCAAGCGATTTGCGCTAGGCCTAAGAATCGTCAAGCACCTGAGAGGCCCTTATCTGCAGGGAAAATAAACCAAATGAACTATGTCAATCAGGGAAAATAAACCAAATGAACTATGTCAATCGAATTGCAACTATTTGTACAAGTAAATAAATCATTCCCCATAAGTAGGCATGTGGTCTGGACTGACTATACACAATTTTAGCAGGTGGTGACGCGACTGGTGTTGGCAAATAAATTAAATGCAGTAACAGTGGCGGGCGCATCATATTTTTCATGCTAATAGTACGAAAAAAGAAACAGAATAGAATATCATAAATGAGTAATTAAGGCATAAAATTTTTGAATCGACCACATTAAGGTAATGAGTACAAGCAGCCGAACCTTTCTCTGTAGCTGTAGCAGCATGTTTGACACTCCTGATAAAGATAGGAAAAGTGCACTATTGATAAACATGAACAATATATAAGAGTTAGGATCTTAGTAATAGTAAGAGCATGGTATGAGTAGGATACGCATATAAACATAAATTGCTCCGTTTACCTAAAACATACGGAGATCGTGCAATATGCAGAAAAGAAATTTTAGGCATGTATTGGATGAAGATAGAAACTGAAGATTGTACTTGGTACTGAAATTATGAACATATAAACCCTTTTCTTGTGATGCATGTGTGAATCAATGTAACAAAGATCAGTGACTTTCAGCTGTGCCCATAGCACCCAAAATTAATCTCATGCATACTCAAGGAACACACGGTAATAGAATGCTTCAAATTACATAACCAACAAATATACCGCTTACTGGTCTGAAAAAACATTGCAACTATTAGTGGTACTGCAACATTGGTCCGCTTACTTGTCTGAAAAAACATTGCAACTATTAGTGGTACTGCAACATTGGTCGGAAAAAGATGCATGAGCTTTCTTCGTACGAAGCAGCATCCAAGTGTTGTCAATGTTTCCAAAAATGTCAACGGAAACATTAACTGGACCAAGATAAAAATAAGTAGAGCACAAGGAAGCACAAAATTGGTACCCACAAAAAATCAAAGGAACATGAGAACCAAAAGTGACTGGACACAACCAAAGTGTATATAAATGTAATCCTTGGGAACAGGGCATATGCTCAGAAGCAACAGTGTATAATCTGATGTCACAGGTAACCAATAGACAAAGGAAGAAATCATCATAGGAAATGACAGGACAATCTCAGATCTCATAATTAAGAGCAGGCATTTTGCCCCAGTTTTGACAGTAATAGGCAGTCAGTAATATCTCTCATTGGTGTGTGAAAACAGAACAGGCAGGAATGAATGCAAGGAAACAGAGGCAACCAATTGACCATTGCCTCAGCTATCATGGGACATGGAAAAAGTGATAGCAAAGATAGTACCAAAACAGGCCATGGTCATTGCCTAAGGTCTGAAGATAATAAAAAGATGGCTAAGGTCTCAAGATAATAAAAAGATGTAAGAGAAAGATTGGAAGAATGATCATAGGTCATGAGCATTGCCTCATGCATCTAAAAACAAAGAGATGTAATCTGCGGAAAGGTACACCATGATCATTACATGGAACACAAATAAACCTAATTTACGGTGCAATCATCATAGCAGTAGCCCATTCCCTCAATTTTAAATGCGACAACAATAGGACATCGTACTCATCACTGCACATGGCTGGAATCCAAACAATGAACCCAAAAACATCAGCATTGCAGTGCACATGGTGTGAAACAAATCTCAGTGAGATGCTCATGTGCTCAGATCTTTGTCGTAACCCAACCGAGCAGATCAGGACTCATAGAACAACAACAACTCGCGGTAACCATGTAGACTGGTCCTACATCCATGCATATCCCACATGAGGAGAGAGGGGGAGTAAACCAGCGAGCGGACGAATCGAGGGAGAGCAGAGCCGCGCCGACTATGTCCAGGAGGTCGCGTGGAGGGGGACGGGCGTGGCCAGTGACGGTGCCCGCCCGCGTCGCGCCACCACGCGGGGCCGGGGGTGGGGGAGAAGGGAGTGGGCCTGCCGGTGCCGGTGCTGCCGCCTCTGAGGAAGGGCCGAAACCCTAGGTTGGGTTGCCGCTGGCCCGGGATCAGAGAGGGCGGCGCGCTGGTCAGCGGCGGCGATCTGGCCGGGAGGGGGCGACTCCGGCGGGAGCGAGCGCGGCCTCACCGAGGGCGAGCGGACGTGTGGCTCAGCATGGTGCGGGGGAGGGGAAGAGTCGCGAGGCAGAGGAGAAGTGTCGGGAAGGAGAGGTGGAGGGAATGAGAAGCTGGAAGCACGAGTATATATCTGTTTGGCCAGATTCTTACGCGAAGGCAGAGAAGCCAAGCAAAAGTAGACGAGAAGCCAGAGAATGAGCTGGGAAACATGAGAAGCAGTTTCGGACTGAAGCGGTCCCGACCAATCTCGGGCACAAGATGAGAGATCGGACGGCTGGGAAAAATTCGGTTGACGTGGCTGGTGCTCCTGGCCGAGAAGCATGTCCGGATTGTTGGGTTTTAATATGGTAACCAGAGTCCTAGAACGTACGGTCGATGATTCTAGCACATAGAAATGGCTCAAGGCAGTTTTCAAGCTGGTAAAATATCTCAAAAGGTTCTTTCAGACTGCACAATGTAGCGGAGATGCGTATGTTGCGTTGGTGTTGTGGGCACACAAGGAGGGATAGAGTACGGAACGACGATATTCGGGATAGGGTTGGGGTGGCACCAATTGAGGAGAAATTGATTCAACATCGCTTGAGATGGTTTGGACATGTCCAACGGAGGCCTCCTGAGGCGCCGGTGCGTAGTGGAGTTCTAAAGCGGGCCGATAATGTAAAGAGCGGTAGAGGTCGACCTAAACTAACTTGGGACGAGTCCGTTAAGAGAGATCTTAAGGAGTGGAATATCCCCAAGGATTTAGCTATGGACAGGAGCGCTTGGAGATTAGCAATCAACGTGCCTGAACCGTGACATCTT
Organism: Saccharum hybrid cultivar R570; assembly: GCA_038087645.1. Classification (NCBI taxonomy): domain Eukaryota; kingdom Viridiplantae; phylum Streptophyta; class Magnoliopsida; order Poales; family Poaceae; genus Saccharum; species Saccharum hybrid cultivar. Next base: position 34,375,111 of record JAQSUU010000012.1, on the reverse strand, counting down.
TTGTCTTGTGCCCTTTATGTCCCTTTATGTGTCTCCCTGTTTCTCGTCTCTTTTGGGTTTCATCTCTAGCCTACCCCAACTTGCTTGGGACAAAAGGATATGTTGTTGTTGTTGGCGAATCTCTCGTCATCTTAACGCGCGGCTGTCTTTTCGCGTGGAATTTTGCAACAGTCCACTGGAACGGATGTGCAGTACTGTAGTACAGTACAGTAATAGCTGCTCGTAGCTCATATCCTACGGGTAGTATCACATCAAGGAATTAGATACTATATTTTCGACGATTATATATATGCACACGTACACGTAATACTCGTATACGTGTGCAGTACTACTTGATATTTTCTGTCTTGCTGTCCTGAATCCCGAGACAGCTTCGTTTCTGCGTATTTCAACTCTATCTCAAGTCAGCTTCAATATATTTATTAACTCTGAGGAATAAATTTATCACAAGCAAGATGGTTGCCGACTGGCTTATATTACCTGATATAAATTGTTTGGAACTCCGGAACTAAACATATATACTACCATGGCCTGATGCTGACACCAACGTTTAATTGGAGAAAATGTGTCAAGATTTGGTACCATGAAATGTTCTAATGCCGAAATTAGCCTTGTAACCATGATGGAGTGGTAGGTGAAGTATACACACTACTATATCATAGAAAAGGGGTTGGTGAACCAGTGCAGCAGCCAAACTCATGTGACGTGACGAAAAAGGCACCCTGGGTCGAGACTTTTCTGCGTCTGATAAGCAAGCTGGTGCTATTTTGTTGTGAGAGAAAAACATTATACCATAGTTGATAAGCCGGGTTGATAAATTCAAGCGAACGGGGTGTTTGAGACTTACAGAGCTTTGTGTACCACTAATTCCACTTGGTAGTTAACTACTAGACTGAATTCTGCGTTGCCATGGGGATTGGTTGAGAGGAAAGTATGCCATCAACTGACGGGATTCACCGTTAGTAAAATACAGGGATAGAATGCATGCCTTTCTTGAACCAGCATCTCCAATAGCTCTCAATAAAGCCTTCCAATCTAGGATTTTTGGTAAGAATAGAAAAAAATCCATCTCCAAGAGCTCTCAATCCCACTTTTTAATCTTTTGGCACTTAAAAAAATCACCGCATGCGCGCAATGGAAAGGCGTGGAAAAGAATAAAGAGTAGAAAATGATTCTTGATGTAAATGTGTAAGAGAGAAAGACTATATAAAATGGTTAGAATAATTTAGAAATATTATAGGATTCCTGATATAAAAAAAATTCTCTTCTATATTTTAGGAGTGAATTATTGAAAACTGTTGAAGATGGTCTTTATTCTTCTAATAATGTTTGGCGAGTTGAAAAACTTCATGGTTTTGTGAAGAAATTTTTGGGAACTTTTGGAGATGCTCCGACAAGCATTTGATGGTTCAGGAAGCATACAATAGTCTCCTGTATTCTAGTGTGTTTTTTGAAAGGATCATGTATTCTAGTGTTAAAGTTTCTCCTTTAGTTTCCTTCACATAGCTAGTGAATGATCCTGATGCATGGTTACCTGAACATGTACACAGCTACAACTAGTATATATTTTCATTTGAGAGCGAAACAGTGGACTTTCATATCTTTTTAAGGAAAAAAAAAGGAGACACATGCTTTGAGGGACTTCCAACAGCTGCACCCCTGAAAAACACGTTTATATCACTATTTTCTCACAAAAAAGGGTCGAACTGAAGATCAATGGGAAACCGGCAGAGACGTACTGCATTTACGTGTAATCGGAAGACAGAAAAGGATGGGTTCTTGCGGCGATGTTCTCATTAGGGTTCCACACCACATGGGTCCAAGATCCAAAGGCCAGGAATTTGTTTGTTTGTTTTTACTGGGATTCGGAATCCATGGACCGGACGTGTGGTGGAATGTGGCCGGGCATCGGATCGGATGAGACTTTTGCAGGTATACTACTCCTACGACTGAATTTCATTCAGATGGAGCCGGGCTAATCACGCTGACGATGCAACTGAAGTTGTTTATATAGAGCCGGGCTGATGACGACGACGACGCAATAAAGTTGTTTCATTCTAGCGGGCCACACATCATCAGCCGGTCATGCGTAGGCATGCGTATTTGTTTAGTCGTTTACGGTAAGCTGTTGCTTGCTCGCTCGTTGCTGTTACCAGTAAGTAAGCTGTGCGTCTGAATCTCTTCGATCCCGTCGTCCCTCATTTTGACGAAAGCTGCTGCTGCTACTTGCTTCGGTGGCATTGGACTGTGAATTGTGAAGGCTGTAGGTTTCCTAGTACTGCATGCCTGCTTGAGCTCTCGCTCCGTCCCAAAATAAATGATGTTTTGGGTTTATCCTAATGTATGATGAAATTTTTGCATATAATTATTTAAATATCTGTTACGCTAAGTAATTGAGGCTACTATTGTTAAAGAGTTGTGCGAATATATGGTGCAGGTATTTGCAAGCACCACGAGTTTGATCGCAAATTCTTGGGTGGTCCTATTAAGCTTTTATAAGGAAATTACATAAGGCCAATCAGCCCATATGTTCGCTTTAATCTAAAATGGCCCATGAGATTAATTTGGGATGCCATGAACGTGAATTGTGAAGCCTGGGGGTTAAAACCAAGTAGTCCGGGCTCTTCACGTCAACGTCACGAACGACCCTGTTTAAATTTGATGATGTATTAAATATAGAGCCCAACGACACTTGGAATAGTAAGGGAAACCTGATTGTTTACTGATGGAGTCCTAATCTGTTTGCTATTTGCCGTCCGTTACAGAAAGAGATTTTCGATCTAATCCAAACATGTTTGCTTGGCTGAGTGGCAAACGCCCGATCGACCTGCTCTCCGCTATATAAACAGATGAGGCCCCTGAGAGCGGAATAAAATTCTCTGCGGCGGTGCCGTATCTCGTCCCTGTTGCGACACGGCTCAGATGCTCGACGACGCGTGTCCTACCGGAAGAAGCAAGCGCAAGATCATGTCCCCTGCAACCTGCATTGAGCTGAGAAACGAACTGCCTCTTATGAAGCCGAACCGCATCAAGTGTTTGAACTGGGATTCGGGACACGCCAGCACGCGGCACCATATCAAGTGTTTGAACTGGGATTCGGGACACGCGGCAGTAATCTGCGCCGTGTCGTACCAGGACGAGATACGGCACCGCCGCAGATAATTTTATTCGTCTGAGGCCGGTCTCAACGGGGTGTCATCTGAGTTTCATGGCATGAGAATTTTATTCCCCTGAGGTCAGTTTCAATGGAGGTGTCATCGGAGTTTTATGACATTAAATATACTGATGTGGCATCGTATTAACGAAGAGAGATGGTGAAAGTTTTATAGAAATAGGAGTAAAGAGAGTTTCACGGGAATAAAACTCTGTTGTACTGTTTTCAAAATATTGATGCATTGGAAATTGAGACTGGTCTGAGTGCCAGGGCTTCCGCCTACGCATAAACACGCCGGCGCTCTGCTGCTCGGAGAGGATGCCGTATCCAGAATAGATGGCGGCGCCTGCTAGTTGCTCCACGCCATGCATGCATACACACATGATCGTGCTAGTTGCTGCACATCTACCCGAGGCCCGTCCAAGTCTCGCGGATGGCAATTCTGCCACACCGACTGCACGTCTGCATCTACATGTGGTACACAAAGCCCCGGTGCATCGCCAGACACCGACCCCATGTCGCCACGCATCCACGCACACGCCAGCGACACCTGCTGCACGCCGGATGCACGCCCGTTCCGGAGGCCCTGCTGCTGTGCGCCTTCGCTGAGTTTTCAACTTACGTTTCCCGGTGAGCATCCCATCTGATGCGTTAACAAGTTCAGATGAGCATGAGCAACTGCTCGTAAGATGCATCTACTCCGAGCTAGTTATTGGCTCTACTATATTTCTACTATGGCGGAGAGGTCGTATTGGCATGATCCCTATTATTTCTACGATGGCAGAGGTTGATCGTATTGGCCTGATCCCTATTTTTCTACTATGGCGGAGAGGTCGGTCGTATTGGCCTGATCCCTATTATTTCAACGATGGTGGAGAAGTCGTATTGGCCTCATCAGATTACTTTCCAAACTCGGGATGCCGGTAATTACAGCGAGGGGTTGCCCTCACCGAGATTCGATGATTGATAAGGCGTTTGCCTCCACGGGCTCTGCCCCTACATATAAAAACCGTTGCGGCCAAATTTGGTGTAATGCGCGAATTAATGTGAGTGACGCCGAAAGACTGCCAAAATATTTGATGGAGATTACATTCCGAGCTCGTTATGCTGGTAATTACAGCGAGGGGTTGCCCTCAACAAGCTCGACGAGTTGATAATATATTTTCCTAGCGCGAGCTTTGCCTCCGCGGGTAGACGCTTGTCGCAATAAAGAGGAAAGTCAAGACGCACGAGACGAGAATGTCTCGTTTTGCTATAAAATACCGACGCCGGGAGGCTGTCGATTTGATCTCACGATGACAAAGCATCGTCCAAGCTACTTGTACCGCTAATTTGTTGTTGATCTTCTTATACTATTTATGATCGTTCACTATACGTCTAGTGCCGACGAGGCTAGACGGAACTCTGGGCAAGTGCTAATGAGGCGAGGTCACTGTTCCACCGATACGTCCTAATTAACGGATCGGACACATCGTTCGTTGCTGGGCACCGACGAAGCAAAGGCAACTCACACATATCCGTGTTAATGAAGGCTGTCGTACATGACTAGGCACCGACGAGACGAAAGTCATCCCCTTCATTATCTTCCTATTCCGTTATTCCGACGTGGCGATGGCGATGTCACGACCGAGCCTCGGCGACATAAAGCCACACACATTGATTCTATGCCATATATCGTATATGGCTGACGACGATCGATAGGATATTTGACGACCATAAAGCGCATTTTAATCGGAGGTTTTCCGCAAGCTCGCTTTGCGGATGTAATTAACCGGTCGTGTCTAACAGGCCCCGGGAATCGGCGAACTATGCAATTTATTTTTATTGATCATGTATTTTGTATATCAAGAAAGAATTAATGAAATATGTGATTCTCGAATGTGTGCATGTGTCTCCCTTGTATGACATTTATTTTTATTTATGTCTTCGTTCGGTTTTCGACCAAACACCTAAGTCAAACTTTTTTAAGTTTGATCAAGTTTATACAAAAATCTACTAATATTTATGATACTACCAAATAAGTATAGTTAGATTTATCATGAAATATATTTTCGTATTCTACCTATTTGGTGTTATAAATATTGATATTTTTTCTTATAAATTTGATCAAACTTGAAATGATTTGACTTAGGACCAACCTAAAACATCACTGGATGGAGGGAATATATTAGTAAGGTGATGAATCATCATTTTGTTTGTTTGTTTGAAAAAGAAAGATTTGAATCATTCTTTCTTCCATTTTAGTTCTTAAACAAGGCTCCTGTGATATGATGCCAGCCAGGTTTCAACTTATGATAGGCAGATCTTCTGCACATACTAAATTGATGTATGATTATTTTATGTCAACATATAATTGCTTTTTTCAGGATGGTGAGCAGAGCACAATGCGTGCGCACAGGTTGGCGCTTGGCGGCAGCACCCGTGGGCGGCACGCAGCTTATTCCAAAAGGCGATCCCATATTCCCTCCGTTGCTAGCTAATTGACGATCGAGCGAGATATAACAACTTGTAAAATCAATTAATCGTGAGTCGTGACGTGGAGCAAGATTCCAACTTTTCTTGGATCGATCGCTACCTTGTCACGACTCTTCTACACTTCTTCAGACGGCGGAACATGGCATGTTCAGACTTGAGACTTTTCCACGATCGATTCAGACACACATTCCCGCGTTCACAAAACGCCAGAATTCAGAGAACTCAGAAATGCAACCGCGAAACTAGTTACTAGTATGTCTCTGTACTGCGCACACCGTACTGGCCATTCGTTTGGATTTTGGCTTTACCTGTTTCGCACCGTTGGAAATCCTGTCAAAGGGGGACCTTAATTAATTTGCATCTGCGTGTTACAGATGAACCAGCGGCCAATTGTCGATGGGCCTAAGAATCTCTTTTGTATTATACATAAACCTTCCAGCTTGCCGATCGATCCTGCAGAAGTGCAGAATCAAAATATTCTCCGTTAATCCGACCGGCCAGTCGTCCACCTGAAAGCAGGGCTGGTCTCAGTACGCGCCTGCAGCTCCCATGGCGTGCGTGTGCAGGCGCACTATAGCTGCATGCATACCTGCATCTCCCTCTATTCTAAGCTAGCGGCCTCGACGACATCAACGCATGCAATGCAACTAGCTAGTAAATATATAAAAGCAAGGAAGTAGCAAGCACCGATATATGGAGGTAAACAAATGGAGTGGCTGTGGCTCATGGAGGAGCTAGCCTGGCCCTCCCCGAATAATATCTGGCTCAGTGCTATGCTAAGTTGGTAACACCACCAGATTATATATGAGTATTAATTAGTGTTACAATTAGTCCAATGAAGATACGGACGAGATCCTGCCGTGGTGGCCGAAGCAGACAGCAGTGCGATTAAGTTAGCAGCTGGCGTGTCCCCCATGAGGAGCCACCACCACCACCACCACTGACGACGCTAATGAAAGGAGCACTTGTGATTCTCCTGTATTATTTTCTGTTTGCCGATGATCATGCTTGCATGATTCAGCTTGCTTGTTGGGGTCGTCGTCTAACCCTAGCTACCATTGGCCCAAGATTCCTTGTCTGGCGTCAGCCAATGCAGATTCTTCCCTGCCCGGCCCCAGAAGTCCTCTCGGCTAGTGCCAATCATGGCCTCCCTATCCAGATCCTGCTGTATATTATTTTCTCTCTCTCGAACATGCGAGATAGCTCTCAAAGTATCTAATAAGGCTCGACAAGCATTCAGAGCACAAGCAATCACGCACTAATAATGCAGCCGTGGGTGCTCGTTTTCGGCTTCTATTTGTGGATAAAGAGATATACCAAGGATTATTGCAGCATTGCTCATCTCTTGGTCTCGTCATAGGTTTCGAGCCTGCGTATAGTATATACATGCCCTAACCGTTGTTGCATGATTGCAGTGGGTTCGTGGTTCAGAAAACTGATGCGCTGCTGATGTATGATATATTGATATGGGTTATGGGTGGCAGTGCGCGCGGGTAGTGCCTGCAAAAAACTATTGCTCTATCTAGCTGTGCTTTGCTTTCGTTCTAGTGGATGGATGTGTGATTGTGTGTTGTGTGGTGTGGACACTGTGGAGTGGAGCTGTGGAGGGATGCGCATTGTGTGCAGCTCCAAGACCTATAAAATAAGGGCTGTGCTACAGTTGCTTCGCTGCCTTATGACTTATTAGGCTAGTCTCAGTGGGGATTTCATGTCACTATTTTCAACACATTCAGATTTTGGAAACAGTATAGAAGAGTTTCATCCCTATAAAACTCTCTCTACTCTCATAAAACTCTTATTATCTCTCTCTTCATTAATATGGTGCCACATCAGCATAATTAATATCCACAAAACTCTAATGAAACCATTGAGACTGGCCTTACGAGCGGTGAAAGAAAATGATGAATTTTCCTGTCGGAGCTCAGCTCAGACCTTTGCACTGCATGCAGCCATGTGGGCCGACTGTTCAGAAAAGGACTTTCTTTGGACCAGAAAGTACAGTTAAGGCCATTTGATGGCCCAATAGAAATCGCGCGATTTTTATGCTGGCCCAGTTCATCAATCTGGGCACGAAATGAACATGCGCCAAATTGGGAACGGAAAATTGGTTTACCGAATCCGCTTTTCAAAGTTTTATCGTATTATTTGGATGAAACCCAGCCAAACATTAAATTAAAATATGGTTCCACGAGAAAAATTTTAGAGGGGAGAAGCCGTTTTTAACAAACAAATTCGCATATCAAATAAATATGGTATTGGTCAGTTCATACAGCAAACCCCGAAATTTGATGAGTGTATTATGAACAGAAATCATAGTTATGTGCTAAAGACACCACAAGACACCAATTATTTTGTTCATTTCTCATGTTTTAAGAAAGAGGAGGTGGGGAAAATGTCTTCTTTCCACAGTGATCTCTAGAATTGCAGTTGACTGAAACGCAACTACTGAAAAAAAAAGAAGGTTGCAAGGAAGATACTACATCCTCTCAACCGGCGGTGCCAGTGCTGTCGCCGCTATGTGTTGCACCTTCGAAATTAACTCGTTACGTTTCTATCCTCCGTTCTGTCTCCCCGCTACCTTCCCCTATCCACATATGCTCTTGCCTATTCTAGGCCTCCACTTTCCCACGTCCTTCTCCCTTGAGGGAGGACTACCTCTTCATCACCTGCGGCCTCACCCCAGCCCAAGTCCAAATGACGTACGTCCAAGAAGGAGTTCGACAACGCATCCAAAACCACTCAGCGCTTGTTTGGTTGTATTCATATATATCCACATAGAGGTGCCAAATTTGAATAAACGCTTATGGAAGTTAAAGGATCCCTCGAAGATCAATCTTTTTATGGTACCTCTGTAGGGGAGGTAGTGCTCACTAAAGATAAACTAGCTAAGTGTAATTGGCAAGGGAACAAAACTTGCTGCTTTTGTCATGAATATGAGACCATTAGGCACTTGTTTTTAGATTGTCGTCTTAGACAAATTGGTCAATGATTTAAGTGGCTTCAGGTCTTCCACAGCCAAGAAATGTATCACATATGTTTGGGACATAGCTTGGAGGGTTTAATAAAGTGTTCAAACCTTTAGTTCTGCTAGGAGCGGCCACCACATGGTCACTCTGGTTATGCGGGAACGATCATGTTTTTGAAAAGAAAAATTTCTCAACCCCATTGCAGGTTATATTCTCGATTGCTCACTGGCTCCATATATGTGCTATCCTCCCAGACGCCAGACTCACAGGATTATGTTGTGGTGGCTTCATGGCGATTGGTGCAGGTTGTTACCCTTTTGCCGTCGACACCGATAGCTAAGGATATCTTCTCCTGGGCACATGGATGACGATCTAGTCTTAGAATTGATAGTCATTAATGTGCTAGACTCTTTTTTTTAGCTTGTATGCTTTTATGCAGAGATCAGAAGTGGGCTACAATTATTGTATCAGCTCGATGTAATGATTGTGAATTAAGAAAATCCTTCCTTCATAAAAAATAATTGCATTTTAACCTTGTGTGAAAAGCATAATATCCTCCTAGGGCATGTATCTAGATCACACTCGCACACGCAAGTCGACCTTCTATCACATGTCTAGCTTCTACTCCCTTCAGTCACAGAAACATATTGTTCACGATAAGATTTACTCAAACCTTAAAAATCACAAAAAAAAATCAGTAACTTTAAATATTTTAGTTTGGAGACATATAAAGTATATTGGTAGATATGTACTAAAAATACTCGCAAAATATTATATTTTTGAAAAAACAAAGAATATATTCTAGAAGATATTAATTGTCAAAGATATATGTATGCATTGACATGTAAAACCAAATGTAACAAGTATTTTTATAATAGATTTTAAAAGGATAATTGAGCTAAGATTATAGTTTTTTTATAGTATGTATATACACCGCACCAACTTAATTTTAGGAAAAATAATATATATTATAGAAGCAAGGTATGCTAAGGTGTGCACTAGGGTCAGTTTGGCTCTAGCTTCGCCCCTCCTAGTTTGAGGAATGTTCTAACACTCAGGCTTCCTGGTCTCCTCATAGGGCATCCGTCCGTCTGGATGTTTCCTGCCCGCGTCGCTTGCTCGCGGAATGGATCTCGCCCGTGCGGCCTCCGTCCACGTCACCCGCTCGCTCTGCGACGTCGCCCCTAGACACCCCCCCCCCCGCCCGCCCTCACCAGTGCCGCGCTCGCTCACGCCGCGTGCCCCCGCATGGGCTCAGGCCTCCCGTTGCAACCGCGCTCCATCCGCCTACCATGACCCCTATCGGGGTCAGTGCCGCCGACGAGCTCCACATCTGCGACCTCCGTGCCACTCCGTTGAAACCGCATATTGCAAAAGTCTATTTCAAGTGTTTCAGATGTTTCAGAGGTATGTTGCAATTGTTTCATATGGGTGTTGCAAAAGTAGATCGAGATGTTGCATATGTTCCAATTGTTGTACACGTATGTTGCAAGCTTTTTTCCAATGTTTCATTTGTTTTTTCAGACGTATGTTGCAAGTGTGTTTATCTAGATATTGCTTTCATGCATATGTTTGCAAGTGTTTTACTGGACGTTGCGTATGTTTTTGCAATGGTTTTAAGTGTTTTTCAGGTATTTTTGCAAATGTTTCAGATGCATTTTTTAAGTGTTTCATCTGCCTCCAAAAATATGTTGCAAGTGTTGCATCTGAATGTTTCGAAAGTAGATCGGGTGTTGCATCTCCCTCCTCGCCTTTTGCTGCCTCGCCTCGGTGTCTTCTCCTCCTCCCGGCGTCGGGTGGGCATCCGCCGCCTCCTCCCTCTCTTCTTGATGCGGGTGACGTTGGGGCGACATGGGTCCCACGTGGACGCACGAAACGACGCAAGAAAATGACTACAAGCGCAGGCGTCCGGCCCGGAGGTCCGGGCGCTAGCAAGCCATCCATGGGGGTATCCTGGCCTTCGCCGGCAGGCCCTCCGTGTGGAATGTAGCCCCGGGTCAAATTGGATTGGCGTTCGGAAGCACATGCGAAGGGGCGAGTGGACCCGACCCACGCCATTTTCCGAGGCGGCGCTTCCCCATCTCTAGCGTCCGGGCGGCTTCCCCATGCCACGCGAGAGTGCGAGACGACGCTCGCTCGCCACCAACTCGCCTCCACGAGCGTCCTACCTCCGTACCTCGGCCATGTCTCCAAATAAACAAGTAGCGCGAGGGTATGCGGCCTGGGAATAGATCATCTCCACTCTCCACTGTTATGCTGCTTAGTTGATGTCTTCTTTATATCCTCTTCATCTCTCCTTTTTGCTTCCATCCCCTTTCGAGTCATCCTGAGGCGGCTGCTAATTGAGTTTACAAATATTCCCTCGAGCTTGGTAAAAGAAGTCATTTTGGAAAATGTTTTGGTCAAACACTAAGAATATAAATCGTAAATAACTTTTAAGTTGCTGAGTTTGAAAATGTGAAAACCATATGAATAGATTTGTATTGAAATGTACTTTTATAAAAATATACATATATCACTTTCCAATAAATATTTTTATAAAAATGAGAAGTCAAAGCTATGCTTTGGAGTATGCTTTAGAGACCGTGTCGCTATCCAAAACGACATCTTTTACTAAAGGGAGTAACATATTTACACCAACAAGAAATACAGCTCCAAGGGTTCGTGCCTATGGATGTGTGCCTAATCCGTACAAACTCGCTTGGTGAAAAAAAAAGGTGGCGACTGGTGAGATGATGTCGAAGAGACCAAATGGATAAGAGGGTCACTGAGGATAACAATGGTGCAAGAGATGGATCGGAAAGGACGTTATTATGCTTTGGAGAATGGTGGAACAACCAAATTTCAGAGATCGGAAGCGCATATCGCTCGGCCTATCTGATCCAGTTCCCAAGATCTTACAACAGCTTTGATGCCTGTCCACGGTCCACAGATCTGTCAACTATGTGTCAGGAGCCGGAGACATCGGATCATTTAGAGCTATGTGAATAATAGAGCTAAGTATTTGGCTATAAGCCAAGTTATAAGAGTCAAGTTATACTATAGTTAGCTTTTTGTTTATATATATAATTTATTTATTATTATATGTCTTTGTTCTTTTTTCTATTTCCTCCTCACATACTACTGTCTATGCTTCCGTGTCTAGCTTGATGCTTGTATGGGAGTCAAGCTCTCTTCTCTCTCTTTCATTCTCTCTTTCACATCAGCAAAAATATTAATTAGTTTAGCTATAAACCAATTGTTGTACTTGCTGTTAGGGGTGTAGTGTATTGCGTCGTCGGTAGAGAGGCCGGTCTGAGAGGCAGCAAGAGTTCGGACGCAAAATGCAGTGCAGGTGCCGTCGATCCTGCATCATCAAACTTTCAGAGATTGCTGGGATGCTATGCAACTTTGGCTCCGGTGATCAGTGTAAATAAGACGGCCGGCAGCGCAGTCATCATGCAGAGCCCAGGCAAGCAGCTGCCGCCGCCGGCCCAGTCGACGGTCGGAGGGTGGCGTCGCCTTCGGTCCATGTTCGCCGGCGATTGTCGCGCTGGCTTCGACTCGCTGTTCGCGCTCACTTCATGGGAGCTGTGGAAAGAGCGGAACGCGCGATGCTTCAGAAACTCCACGGCCACCGTCGATGACGTCCTGCAGATCATACGGACCGAGGCTGATCGTTGGATCGAGGCCGGAGCGCGGGGTTTACGAGAGTTGCAGCAAGCGCAGTGACGGAGGTATCCTCAAGCCTGTCAGGATCGTGTTACCGCGCAATGTAATCCCTCCTAATTGGTTTTGATTTCATTTGATTTTTTGTGTATCGCTTCGTTCGTTTTACTTAAACTCTATCCTTCTTAATCAATGATATGCACTCTCGTGCGTATTCGAGAGAAAAAAAACAATGTGGAGCATCCGGAAGGAACAGAATAAGATAATTTTGGATCACAAACACTCTTCGCCAGCAAAGGTCTGGCGGTGAGGACTTAGACCATGGGAAGGCTGGCTTGCTGCCAACCGTCTGTAGAACGATTTCCTTTTTCTGCATGATATGCTCTTTGAGGAGTTTTTTTTCCAGCTTGCTACGCTCCTGCCAGCGATTGGTATTTCATGATCCTATGCTACGGATATAGCAAAGCAGAATCCTAACAAAGACATGTCATAATTTATTGTATGATGTGTTCTGAATTCAACAAGGTGCACTTACAATAATCCAGTGTAGTATCAGGTGGAGACACGTCTGCAAGTACAGATTATTACATGATGATGATTGATTGGTACAGAAATGAGACAGAACCATATGTCATGTCCTCTTATACAAAGAAGAGACTCAGTATGCATGCAAGAATAATTGGAGCATGAGGTTGGGTGTTGCCGATCGATAAGAGGGATTCAGTTTCAGGCTGTCTTCCTTCCATGAATGAGCGAAGCAGAGTTCACTCCCCTGCGCCGTTGTCTGATTGGTCTTACATGCTCGGCTTGGCGCTGAGGCGGCTCGCAAGCTTCTGGCCCAGAGACCTGTCGGCCTGCATCCATTGATCAAGCAACCAGTGATTCAGAAAACAACTCGTTCAGTTCAGTAAGCAACTCATTGTCTGAATAAGCTGCGGTTACATTACCTGAGACCAGTTGGAGAGCCAGATGCTCCTGATCTCGTGGGTGAGGCGGGGGTCAGAGAGCGCGTCGACCCATCTCTTGATGAACCGCTCTTGCCTGCGGATATGATGAGTACAGTCCGTTTCAGTTCAGCAAGCAAACGTGCAGTTCAGTTATATCAGTAACAGAGCATTGGCCAAATGGATTTGCCATAGCTAGGCACGCACCTGGCTGGGTCCATTGCGCGGTACCTCTCCCCGGGCTGCTTGAAGTTGTTCTCCTTGGCAATCACAGTCTGCACCAACAAACCAACAGACAATAGGGCAGCTTTGTGATCGCTGATCAGCAGTTCTAGCAGATAGAAACTGCATAGTTACCTTGTCTCGGCGGCCGGTGATGTGGACGGTCGGGATTGGGTACCTCGGCGCGTTCTTGGCAGGGTCGTACCTGGAGGGGAAGTAGTCCACCTCCTCGTCGCCGTGCATGAAGTTCATGAAGCCGTCGTAGTGGTTGTTGTGGTGGGCGCACTTGGGCGCGTTGGCCGGGAGCAGCAAGTAGTTTGGTCCCAGGCGGTGGCGCTGCGTGTCGGAGTAGGAGAAGATCCTGGTCTGCAGCAGCTTGTCGTCGGAGTAGTAGATCCCGGGGACGATGAGTCCCGGGCAGAAGGCCAGCTGCTCGTTCTCAGCGAAGAAGTTGTCGATGTTGCGGTTGAGCACCATCCGCCCCACGGGCTGCAGCGGGAACACGTCCTCGGGCCACGTCTTGGTCACGTCCAGCGGGTCGAAGTTGAAGCGGTCCTCGTGCTCAGGGTCCATGGTCTGGATGTAGAGCGTCCACTCGGGGAAGTTGCCCGCGGCGATGGCGTCGGTGAGGTCCTTGGTGGCGTGGCTGTGGTTGGCGCCGCCGACGGCGACGGCCTCGTCGTCCAGCAGCGACCTGACGCCGCAGGTGGGGCGCCAGTGGAACTTGACGTAGGTGGCCTTGCCGGCGCGGTTGATGAGCGTGTAGGTGTGCACCCCGGAGCCGTCCATGTGGCGGTAGTCGGCGGGGATGCCGACGTCGTCGAAGAGGAAGCTGAACATGTGGAGGCTCTCCGGGTGGTGGGAGAAGAAGTCGAGGATGCGCCAGTTCTCCTGGATGTGCGTCTTGGGGTTGGGCTTGAGCGAGTGCACCATGTCCGGGAACTTCATGCCGTCGCGGATGAAGAAGACGGGGAAGTTGTTGCCCACCAGGTCCCAGTTGCCCTCCCGGGTGTAGAACTTGACGGCGAACCCGCGCGGGTCGCGCAGCGTCTCGGGGCTCCCGCGCTCGTGGATCACCGTGGAGAAGCGCACGATCACCGGGGTCTGCACGCCGGGGGCGCGCAGGAAGTCGGCGCACGACAGGTGGGTGATGTCGTGGGTCACCTCGAAGAAGCCCTTGGCGCTGGCGCCCCGGGCGTGCACCACGCGCTCCGGGATCCGCTCACGGTCGAAGTTGGCCAGCTTCTCCACCAGGTGGTAGTCCTCAAGCAGGATGGGACCTGGTCGATGATGAACAAATATAATTAATTAATTAATTAAACTAATGAATCCCACAGCACTTCTTCAATTGTTCTTGTTCACCTCAGCTCAGTTACAGTTACCGTCAAATTACACGTACGAGACCACTGGTTGGACTGCTACTTCCGGCTGATTGATGATTTGATTCTAAGGTCTCGTTAGGTTCCGAAAAGTTTTTGACGAAAATGCCACGTCGAATGTTTCGTGCGATGTCGGAAGGAGTTTTCGGATACTAACAAAAAAAAACTAATTGCACAACTAGTTCGGAAACAGCGAGACGAATTTATTAAGACTAATTAATCCATCATTAGCAAAAGTGTTACTGTAGCACTTTAGCGTCAAATCACGGATTAATTAGGCTCAAAACGTTCGTCTCGCAATTTTCACGCAAACTGTGCAATTAATTTTTTATTTCGTCTACATTTAATACTCCATGCATGTGTCATAAGTTTTACTCTAGCACTTTTTGAATTCTGAATTTTGAAACTAAACTAGGCCTAAACATCTCAAGTACAGGTTGTAACAGTAGTAGTGGTCAGGACTCAACTGACATAGTACTCCTGAACTCGAGAATTGGAGGTACAGTGACAATAATTTACACGGTAATTGGTAGAGTATATTCTCTAATTTGAGCTTTTCTTTACTGTCTGTCCTTATCAATTATCATAGGAGTAACCAGATACTACTTGGAGCTCAATTATTGAAATAGTACTGTAGTATTAATTAAAGTTGTTACTCAGTAATTCCTTAACGGAAATGCTATGGAGCGGGACCGTCCGCATACCGTCCGCATGCCGCGCTTTCCTGGCATGTGCACTACCACCTAATACGCTTATTTCACTTTACCTTCGTTCTTTCACCGTTTCTCAAAATAAAAAAAACGGCAACATTCCCAACTAGCACGGCCGTCGCGGCGTTTCCTGCCGCTCGCCTTCTCCAGCGGCGACCACCTCCGCTTCCTCTGCCTCAATGCCCTCGCCCGCCTCGTCACCTCCTCTTGCGGCCGGAGACCGCGAGGGTGTCGTGATCGCATCGAAGCTCCGCGTGCCTCGGTGCCCCAGCAGAAGAAAACTCGCTGCAGGCAAGCCCGTGGTTCTCTTCGATCCGCCACCTCCCAGCCCCGATTTTCCCATCGAGCCGGTTATCGAGTTCCTCAACGCGCCCAACATGGTGGCCGCCTCCCACTAAAGTGTCGCGTCTGACATGTTGCAAGTGTATGTTTCAAGTGTTTTAGATGTTCCAGAGGTATGTTGCATGTGTTTCACTTTCATATGGATGTTGCAAAAGTAGATCGGGATGTTGCATATGTTACAAAGTGTTCCAGAGGCATGCTGCCAGTGTTTTAGAGATATGTCGCAAGCGTTTGTTCAAAATGTTTCATCTGTTTTAGATGTATGTTGCAAGCGTTTTTTTATCCTGATGTTACATATGTTTCACACATATGTTGTAAGAGTATGTTCAAAATGTTTCAATGGTTTCAATCTTATGTTGCAATAAGTGTTTCATGTTGCAAGTTGCTTTGCATATGTTTCACACACATGTTGTAAAGTGTATGTTCCAAATGTTTCATATGTTTCAGACGTATGTTGCATTCAAGTATTTCATGTTGCAAGTGTTTCGTGTTTCAAAGGTATGTTCAAAGTCATGGGGCACGGCCCAAGCGCCGAGGGAAGGGCGCGTGGCGAGCAGGGGGCCAGCGGATGGGGTGCGCAGCACGCCTAGGGTCTTGCGGACGGGGTGTGCTCGTCCTCGTCCCGGCTCTCGTGTCCTGTCCACGCGGAGAGAGAGAATGGGGTCAGGGGGAAGCAGCGGGCGCAGGGTGGGGCGGGGCAAGGCGGACGGGGCCCGAGGTACACGTGCGGGGTGGACGTGGCAGACGGAGAAGGACCGCAGCAATACGGTGGGAGTGCAGCGCGTTTCTAATGGACCGTTCTGCTAGGTTGTTCGATACCGTTCGACGGAATCCTATCCCATCGGCGGGCGCAAAACAATTCCCAAATTACTTGTAGTGCTACCGTGCGTGCTCCGCAGCGATACGGTGGGAGTACAGCGTGTTTCTAATGAACCGTTCTACTGGGCTGTTCGATACCGTTCGACGGAATCCTGTCCCATCGGCTGGCACAAGCAATTCCCAAACTACCTAGTAGTGCTACCGTGCGTGCTCTGCTCTCTGCAGCAGCTTCGTCCTGTTGCTGATCGTTCCTCGTAGTACTCCTAACTCGCAACACGAAACTTTCCGTACGTACCTAACTACACAGTAATTCGAAGGCGGTTAGTATCACCGCCATGTAAGTATGTAAGACTACTCGCACTCGTCGTACTCTAAATCCATCCTCTAAAAGGAATATTCCGTCCTGGTCATCGAGATTCTCTCCTCTATATCACTTTCTTCCGCACTCATCCATCCTCTATATCTCTACTCTATATCAGTGGGACCCACGCGTCAGTTTTTTCTTTCTTTTTTTTCACACCAGCCACCCTCCCTCCCTATTCTCTCTCCTCTCTCTCTCTCTCTTCTCTCTCCTTATCCTTTCCCCTTCTCCCTCGCGCCTCCCCTGCTCCCTCGCGCAGTGGCAGGAGCCGGGCCCGGAGATGCCCGGCACCTCCCCTGCTCCCTCCGCCGGCGGCCCTCCCCTGCTCCCTCCGCCTCCCCCTCCGCCTTCCCTGCTCCTCACCCGGGCGGCCATGGCACGGCTTCGGCCCTCGGCGCGGAGCTCGGGCGGCCATGGCGGGTCCGCGTTGCTGGAGCGAGCGGGCGCGGGCGTCCATGGCGGGTCCCTGTTCTCTCTCTCTCCCGCCCCTGTTCTCCCCGCGCAGGGAGGGGAGCAGCGGGTCCCTGGGCAGAGCTCGCCCGCGCGGCTCGATGGCGGAGCTCACCCGTGAGGCCGGTGGCGGCACTACTCCCGCGCGGCTCGATGGCGGAGCTCACCCGTGAGGCCGGCGCGCTTGAGGAGGAGGCCGGAGGAACAGCAGCTGGGGCGGAGCTCCAGCCGAGCGTCCATGGCGGGCGCACGCTCCGTGCTCTCCCTCTCCCTCTCCCCTACGCGAGCAGCGGGCCCCGCGCCACTCAGGCGTGTAGCGGACGCTCGCTGCCTCCGCCAGATTTGACGGATCGAACCCCGTCCACTACTTTAGCGGATCCTTTACAGGATCCCGCTGCGGCCCTCTGGTCCGGTAAAAGCCTTTACAGGAAGCTTTTACCGGACCCGGTGCGGATAGTCTAACCAACCGCTACGTACTACCGTGCTACCGGAATTCCAGTACTAGCTTAGCACTCAGGTACTACAGAAGTCGAGATTCCAACGCCGCATGCAGAGCTCAGTTGACTTACACCTACTAGAGCGACGGCAGCATCGCTAGGTAGCTCTAGCCGGTAGGAACAGACAGACAGACAGCAGCAGCAGCAGCAGTTACCTCGTGCGCCGACGGTGAGGGAGTTGTCGTTGTTCCATACGGGCGCGCCGGAGTTGGTGGTCCAGTACGGGGCGTTGAAGGTGCTCGACGGGCGGTGCTGCACCTGCACGCGACACAGCATCAAGTCATGAACGACGAACATAAGCAGCCGGTGTGGCTCTGGACTGTGAGGAGCACGGCGTACCTTGTACGGGTCCATGGCGGCGTGCAGCGCGTGCGCCGTGCGGGCTACGTACGCGAGGTCAGCCACACACCGCCGGTTATATATCGCGGGAACCGCAGCCCAGCGAGTGGCTCTTGGTCTTGGGGTTTTTGCTCCCGATCCTTCCAGGGCTCGTGCTCGTGTGGGGCTACGTATGCCCACGCGCCTCCGGAGGGGTGGGTGGGTGGGTAGGTTTTTATGGGCCGCGCCTCATCCACACGCTCCCCGGCGAGCCCCGTCCTCCAGAAAAAAAAAAACAACAACTGGTTTTGTTGCCGGAGGTGGTGGGCGTCAAATAGATAAGACAAGCGTATCCATGGAGCAGACTGCACTACGGCAGGAGCCGGACGTGTGAACGCGATGGGCGCAGGGTATTTTCGCTAAAGCCTCCTGTAGATGCCGTTCACACGAGCGCAGCGCATGGCCACGGCGACGGCGAGGGGAGGTGTGGGTGCACATGCGCACGGGACGTAAACAGTACTCCTACTGTAGAGTCTATGTGGCCCAACAGCCTACCCAAAAGCCGGAAAAAGCACCCTCGGATTTTTCACGACCAAGGTCAATGTGCGGTACAAGTACAACACGGCGCTGTGTTACACGGCTACTTCGCGACCAGCGCACCCCCTTTGGGGGCGTTACCGCGATTTTTTCTCGTCCCTTTGGGGGCGACCAGTGTCACGAATGAATAATGCGCCAAAAGGAGAGGAAAAAGCAAAGAAAATACGAGCGTCGTCACACAAGCAACCACAGCTGAGGCCCTTCAGTCCTGCCCATGCTCAACAAGCCTAGCCTATCTCCTCGAACAATGCTTGCGAATTGCGATGGGCCGTTTCGTGAAAAGAAGGGCTGCCTCCATCACCCCCATCCATCACAGGGTTGCGACTTGCGCGCAAGACGATGGTCATCAGTAAGCAATGCCCAGATTTTTGCACCAGATAAAATTATCCGAACTCAGCCTCATCCAAACGTATTACACAACCAAATGATCATTTCTTTTTTTTTGAAAGTGAAAAATGATCATTTCGATCGCACCTTGGCGTTGGCATGCGAAGAACAGGCCAAACGGATGAGATCGCCCTTACCTAGACCCAGACCCCTGCAAAAACAGAACTTGCAAACTCGCCTAGTACATATGGCTCACTGCATTGGCTCATCGCCTCAAAGGACACCAGGAAACAAAGACAAACTTCAAAGGCTAAACCATTGATAACAATCGAACATAATCTGAACCTGAAAGGCTGCAAGAGGCATTCGACTAAAATACAGAACATAAAAAACAGCACATTAATCCACCATAATACGAAAAGGCAAAAAAAAAACATGACAGAAAGCCACATATTGAATTATCCTGATACTATAAACCAAGAAAGCCATTAAGGGCTGACAAAATCCAGGGACAAAAAGAGCAACGTCAACAGACACCACATCTTTGGTTAAGATAATCCATCAACTCCATGTCTCCAGCTCCACACTGAAACAAAAATGCTTGTTGCAGGACTACAGGGAACAATAAACGCCATTGCGCAAGTTCTGATCTCCAAATAAGATAGCACTACTGTGACGCGACTAGCACTTCACTCGTCATCCTCATCATCATCATCGGCACCGCCAGAGGAGTTGAGGGCGTTGAGCCTTTCCACGAGGCTGGCCTTCCTCTGCTCATAGGTCAACTTCTTGGGGTTGTACCTAAAATAAACAGAAGATGTGCATGGGTCAGTATGAAGAATGTTATGGAATTAGGGTGGGCAGACACATTCAGATGTAGATTATACAGAAAGTCAGAATCATTAGCCAGCTACGTAGGGTATACCTCTTGTGCTCCTTTGGTGGCATCTTTGTTGACTTGGCCATGCTAGGATCGGCACGGATGGCAGCATGGACCTTCTTGTACAGAGCTTCCATGTCATCAGCCTCAATCCCCTTCTTGATGTACTCACTGAAGTGAGCCTGGTATTTCTCAGGCTCCTCATCAGCCAGATTCTGGAATAGTTCATAAGAATAATAGTACCAATGAGATTTAGTCAGCCCCAAAATAGAACACCTGATGTGGGATAGTTACATGTTTATGAAATAAACTTACAAATTGATATCCTATTACAGCGAAAAAAAACTATAATCTGGCAAGCAACACGCACAACTTACCTTCATATACTCAGCAACATGGAGACCATAGATGTACTTGCGGTGGATATCAGCATCCAGCTGTTTATCATCCTTCTTGAAGCCAGCAAACCTCTTATCGCTGTGAGGAATATCCAGGCCACCATCCAAAGCTCCCTGCAGCAACAAGTATTTTGTGTTAAAATGCTCTCCATAAAAACATATTACTTATAAACATACAGCAAAACTATAGTTCAATGAAAATTAGATAAATAGGAATGTCCATTCTTTCAGTGTGGACTCACATACATGTGGGAGTTCATAATGGAATATTGATGTTATTAAATTCAAGAAGAAAACGTACTATTGGTAAACATTTATCAAGAATTAAGCAATAGTGAGCTCATATAGAAAAACTTTTCTTGATGAACCACCTACAACCAAATCATGAGGAAAACATCTCACAAGTATACAATCATTCATAATACAGAAGGAATATACCTTCAGGGCACCAAAGACACGGTTTCCAGTGGTAGTCCTAATAAGGCCGACATCCAAGAGTGCACGGAAAGGCCTCCTCCCTTCGGCTGGCTCGACAGAGAAGTCCTCACCAGTGGCCTGAGAACAGAAGATCATCACAAATGCTCACCCAAAACAATATCAACAAAACAGCAAGTAGAATAAATTTAAATACAAGTTTAAATTTTACCTCAACATTGCCCTCATACTCCTGATCCAAATCACGAATCTTGAGCACACGACGAGCCAAAAGAAGACCAGTGCAGTAGGCTACAAGATGGGGGCAAGGAGTTAGCAATACAACATAAATGTGCTTAGTTACAGAAGAGAGTTTACACACTCTTTGCAGACAAAAATATACCTGCAGCATAGTTGGTCAGACCAACTTCTAGACCATATCGTGGCAGCTCATGGGAATAGGCAGCAGCAAGAACCATATCACCCGCGATACTTGCAGATACGATTTGTGCAGTGATGTCCTTGTTGGTCTAAGGAGATTTATTAAGAGATACAATGCCTCCAATGCTCAATGTGCCAAAAATAATAAGCAGAAAGTGTTAGTCGCTGAATTCGCACTCTTGGTAGTAGCTGAATTCTTACTCTCATCGAGAGAGGATGACACTAGGAGTTGGGGCAATTTTCTGGTTTATTTCTCACACAAACTCATATAATGCCATACCAACCTGAGGGGTTGGGGTTACATACTTATAGGCTGCTAGTCAGCCAAGCATATGCCAAGATGCTAGTCTAAGATGCTGTCCTAGATGCCAACTGCTGTCCTAAAAGCAGATGTTGTCCTAGATGCTAACTGCTGTCCTAAAAGCAGTCAAAAGATGCTGGACACAAAGATCATGTGCTGCAGTGTGCAGCAGCCCTACAACCACCGGCCACAGAGACTTATCCATCACTCTCCCCCTAAGTCTTGTGTGGCTCCTTGTGAGGTATCTGGGTCATCCCGATCCTGGCGCGAAGTTCCTGAAACTTGACCCGCCCGAGGGACTTGGTCAGGAAGTCGGCGAGCTGGTCTTGGGCGTTGATGTATTTGGCCCGGACACTCCCTTCCTCCAGGCAGCTTCTGATGAAGTGGTACCTCATCCGGATGTGCTTGCTGCGCTCGTGGAAGACAGGATTCTTTGCCAAGGCCAAGGCGGACTTGCTGTCCACCCTGAGCTCCACCGCCTCTGCATCTCTACCAAGGAGATCGCCAAGCAGCCGAGCCAGCCACAAGGCCTGAGTAGCAGCGGTAGCGGCTGCGATGTACTCTGCCTCGCAGCTGGACAGAGCCACCACCTGCTGCTTGACCGACTGCCAGCTGATCGGACACTTGCCGAGGAAGAACAGTGTCCCGCTGGTGCTCTTGCTCGTGTCGATGTCGCCGGCGTGGTCGCTGTCGCTGTACCCGATGAAATGCGCCGCACCGGGGCACCTCGGGTAGTGCAAGCCGTAGTCGGAGGTGCCTGCGACGTAGCGGAGGATCCTCTTCACGGCCTGCTGGTGCTCCGCCGTCGGTCGCTGCATGAACCGGCTGACGTAGCCGACGGCGAACGCCAAGTCCGGTCGCGTGTGGACAAGGTAGCGAAGGCTGCCCACAATGCGCCGGTACTGCGTCGCGTCCACCTCCTCCTCCGTACTCTCCCGACTCAGCCTCAGCCTCTCCTCCATAGGAGTGTGGGCTGGGTTGCAGCCGGTGAGACCGCCTAGCTCCACAATGCGCTTGGCGTAGGCAGTCTTGCGAAGAGAGGTGCCGGAACTGTCCTGGTGGACCTCGATCCCCAGGTAGAAGGAGAGAGGACCCAAGTCGCTCATCTGGAAAGTCGCCCTCATCTTCTCCTTGAAAGCCTCGATCTCCACCTCCTTGGTGCCAGTGATCACCAAGTCGTCGACGTAGACGCCTACCAGCAGGGTCTTTCCTCCGCTGCCCCGCCGGTAGATGGCCGCCTCGTGTGAGCTTTGCTCGAAGCCCATCCCCTTCAGCGTGGAATCCAGCTTGGCATTCCACGCCCTCGGTGCCTGCCGCAAGCCATAGAGGGCCTTGCGCAGGCGAAGCACCTTGCCCTCCTTGCCGGGAATCGCAAATCCCGGCGGCTGATGCACGTAGACCTCCTCCTTCAAGTCGTCGTTAAGGAACGCCGACTTGACATCCATGTGATGGACGCGCCAGCCCTCCTAGGCAGCTAGCGCAAGGAGTCGCACGGACTCCATCCGTGCAACGGGCGCGAAGGCGTCGTCAAAGTCGATTCCTTCTTGCTGGACGAAGCCGCGCGCCACCAGACGCGCCTTGTGCTTGATCACCTCTCCGGTCTCGTCCTTCTTGAGCTTGAAGACCCACTTGAGAGAGATGGCGTGGTGGCCGGCTGGAAGATCGGCCAGCTCCCATGTCTTGTTCCGCTCGACGGCGTCCATCTCCATCTGCATCGCGGCACGCCATGCCGCGTCCCTCTCCGCCTCGGCGAAGGAACGAGGCTCGCCATCGTCCTGTGTGAGGTGCAGCTCCGCCTCAAAGTCGTGCTGCGCTAGTCTAGGGACCGGCTGCTCGCCGAGGAGGTTGTCCACGGTACGGTAGCGCAGAGGCTCGCCGCCGTGGTAGGCGTCGATGCGATCCTCGTCGTTGGACAGCGGAGTGGCGAACTCCACTGTGCGCTGCTCGTCGTGGACCGAAGCTGCCGGTGCCGAGCCTGAAGGGGTAGGGTCCGGTGTAGGAGAGCGAGGCGTGGCCGGCGGTGCTGGTGGTGGACTCGCCGGAGCCTGTGGACTTGCCGGAGCTGGTGGTGGCGGTGGTGAAGGACTCGCCGGAGGTGGTGGCGAACGAGGTGGTGGGGTAGGCGAGCTCGGTGAGGACGAGCTGCTAGCTCCCCCCGCCTCCTTGAAGTGGACGTAGTCGACGACGAAATCGCTGGTCGTTGGAGTCGAGCCGTCATCCACCATGTTGCCCCACGTCCAGCTTCGCCCCTCGTCGAACACGACGTCACGCGTGATGCGCACGCGCCGTGTCGCAGGGTCGAGGACGCGGTAGGCCTTGGCGCCCTCCGCGTAGCCGATGAAGACCCCTGGCGTGCTCCGGTCGTCAAGCTTGCCGACGTGGTTGAGCTCCTTGACGAAGGCCAGGCAGCCGAAGACGCGAAGGTGGCTCACCACGGGCTTGCGCCCGTGCCAGGCCTCGTATGGCGTCTTGCCGTCGAGGGCCTTGGTGGGGGAGCGGTTAAGCAAGTGAACGGCAGTCATCACCGCCTCACCCCAGTAGATCGCCGGCATCCCTCTCTGCTTGAGGAGGGCACGGGCGGTGGCCACCACCGTCTGGTTGCGGCGCTCGACGACGCCGTTCTGCTGCGGAGTGTATGGCGTGGAGAAGTGGCGGTGGATCCCCTTATCGGCGCAGTACGCCGCGAACTCGGCCGCCGTGAACTCGCCGCCGTTGTGCGTGCGTAGGACCCGAAGCTTGCGGCCGCACTCCGCCTCCGCAGCAGCTTGAAGACGCTTGATGGCGTCCGCCGCGGCTGCCTTGGCGTCGAGCAGGACAGCCCACATGTAGCGGGACATGTCATCGACGAGGAGAAAGTAGCGCCGGCCTCCAGGTGTAGCCGGTGTCACGGGGCCACAGAGGTCACCGTGTACGAGCTCCAGCTTCTCCTTGGCGCGGAAGCTTGCCTGACGAGGGAAAGGGAGCCGCCGCAGCTTGGTGAGGACGCAGGTGTCGCAGAACTGCTCCACGTGGTCGACGTGCGGCATGCCCCGCACCATCTCCTTGCTGCCGAGCTGCCTTAGGGCCTCAAAGTTGAGGTGCCCAAAGCGCTCGTGCCACCTCCAAGCGTTGTCGTCGCGGCGGGCTGCAAGACAAAGAGGTTGCGCCACCTGTGCGTGAAGGACGTAGAGGCGGTTGCTCCTGTTGACCTTGACCAGGAGCCGGTGTCGATGATCCCAGATGCGCAGCACCCCGTGCTCGATCTCCACGCGCGATCCGCTCTCATCCAGCTGTCCCAAGCTGATGATGGAGTTCCTCAACGCGGGGATGTAGTAGACACCGGTGAGCAGCCTGTGCTCGCCAGTCTTGGCGACGAAGACGACAGAGCCGACGCCCTTGATCTCCACAGCGGAGGCGTCGCCGAACTTGACGGTGCCTCGAACGCCTGAGTCGAGCTCGGAGAAGAACTCCCGCCGCCCGGTCATGTGGTGGGCGGCGCCGGTGTCAAGGCACCACCCGTCGGTCTTGTCGTTGCCGGAGCTGTCGTCGAGGAGGGCGTGTGCTTTTGGCTCCTCAAGGTGGAGGAGAGCCGTTGCGGCCGGTGCCGCTGGAGGTAGTTCGATGCTCGCATGAGCAATGAACAGAGCCGGTTGCTCCTCCTCCTCCGCCTGCGCGACGTGGGCCTGGCCGCGTCGTGGCTGTCGACAATCCTTGGCCCAATGACCAAGCTTGCCGCAGTTGTAGCAAGGTTCGTCTCGTGCTGGCTTTTGCTTGCCAGCGGCGCCGCCCTGGGCGCCTCCACGATCATCACCCTCGGCACGTCTTCGCGCCCCTGCCTGGGCGTCTTTGCTTGGCTTGCCACGCTTGCCACGGTTGCGGCCGCCTGTCGTGGAAGAAGGCTCCCCCTTCTTCCTGTCACCTTGGCCGGCAGCCCACTGCTCCCGAGTGAGGAGGAGCTTCCCGCTAATGGTGACGGGTCCCGAGAGGCGCTGTGGCTCATCGCTGTCAACGACCTTGAGGCGGCCCAACGCCTCCTCGATCGTCATCGTGGAGAGGTCTAGCAGAGACTCGATTGAGCGAGCCATCTGCTTGTACTTCTCGAGGACGCTGCGGAAGAGCTTTTCAACAGCTCTCTCCTCGCCGTAGGTGTCGTCGCCGAACTGCACCAACTTCTGCAACAGAGTGTTGAGACGGAGAGCAAAGTCATCAACGTCCTCACCTGGCTTGAAGGACAGGTTCTCCCACTCCTTGCGAAGTGCCTGCAGTGTGGACTTGCGGGCGCGGTCGCTGCCGATGCATGCCGCAGCGATGGCGTCCCAGGCCTCCTTGGCAGTCCGCTTGCTGGTAAGCGAAAACTGCATCTCGGACGGGACTGCGCAATGAGAGCATCCAGCGCCCGTCGATCCAGGTGTAGCCGGTGTCATGGGCCACAGAGGTCACCGTGTACGAGCTCCAGCTTCTTGGCGCGGAAGCTTGCCTGGCGAGGGAAAGGGAGCCGCCGCAGCTTGGTGAGGACGCAGGTGTCGCAGAACTGCTCCACGTGGTCGACGTGCGGCATGCCCCGCACCATCTCCTTGCTGCCGAGCTGCCTTAGGGCCTCAAAGTTGAGGTGCCCAAAGCGCTCGTGCCACCTCCAAGCGTCGTCGTCGCGGCGGGCTGCAAGACAAAGAGGTTGCGCCACCTGTGCGTGAAGGACGTAGAGGCGGTTGCTCCTGTTGACCTTGACCAGGAGCCGGTGTCGATGATCCTAGATGCGCAGCACCCCGTGCTCGATCTCCACGCGCGATCCGCTCTCATCCAGCTGTCCCAAGCTGATGATGGAGTTCCTCAACGCGGGGATGTAGTAGACACCGGTGAGCAGCCTGTGCTCGCCAGTCTTGGCGACGAAGACGACAGAGCCGACGCCCTTGATCTCCACAGCGGAGGCGTCGCCGAACTTGACGGTGCCTCGAACGCCTGAGTCGAGCTCGGAGAAGAACTCCCGCCGCCCGGTCATGTGGTGGGCGGCGCCGGTGTCAAGGCACCACCCGTCGGTCTTGTCGTTGCCAGAGCTGTCGTCGAGGAGGGCGTGTGCTTTTGGCTCGTCAAGGTGGAGGAGAGCCGTTGCGGCCGGTGCCGCTGGAGGTAGTTCGATGCTCGCATGAGCAATGAACAGAGCCGGCTGCTCCTCCTCCTCCGCCTACGCGACGTGGGCCTGGCCGCGTCGTGACTGTCGACAATCCTTGGCCCAATGACCAAGCTTGCCGCAGTTGTAGCAAGGTTCGTCTCGTGCTGGCTTTTGCTTGCCAGCGGCGCCGCCCTGGGCGCCTCCACGATCATCACCCTCGGCACGTCTTCGCGCCCCTGCCTGGGCGTCTTTGCGTGGCTTGCCACGCTTGCGGCCGCCTGTTGTGGAAGAAGGCTCCCCCTTCTTCCTGTCACCTTGGCCGGCAGCCCACTGCTCCCGAGTGAGGAGCTTCCCGCCAATGGTGACGGGTCCCGAGAGGCGCTGTGGCTCATCGCTGTCAACGACCTTGAGACGGCCCAACGCCTCCTCGATCGTCATCGTGGAGAGGTCTAGCAGAGACTCGATTGAGCGAGCCATCTGCTTGTACTTCTCAGGGACGCAGCGGAAGAGCTTCTCAACAGCTCTCTCCTCGCCGTAGGTGTCGTCGCCAAACTGCACCAACTTCTGCAACAGAGTGTTGAGACGGAGAGCAAAGTCATCAACGTCCCCACCTGGCTTGAAGGCCAGGTTCTCCCACTCCTTGCGAAGTGCCTGCAGTGTGGACTTGCGGGCGCGGTCGCTGCCGATGCGTGCCGCAGCGATGGCGTCCCAGGCCTCCTTGGCAGTCCGCTTGCTGGTAAGCGAAAACTGCATCTCGGACGGGACTGCGCAATGAGAGCATCCAGCGCCCGTCGATCTTGGTCGTAGTCGACGTCGCCGTACCGGACTGCATCCCACATATGCCGCACCTGGAGCTTCACCCTCATCACCGCAGCCCACTCAACATAGTTGGTCTTGGTGAGGGTAGGCCACCCGCCGCCGGGGCCGACGTCCCTGACGACAGCCTGGTACTCGTGGTGACCACGGTACCGAACCGGGGAGAGAGCCGCGCTGCCTGTGAAGGCCGCGCTCTCCGTCGACCCGTCTGCCGACAGCCTGGTACACGTGGTGACCACGGTACCGAACCGGGGAGAGAGAGTCGCGCTGCCTGTGAAGGCCGCGCTCTCCGTCGACCCGTCCGCCGCCGCCATGCGCGCCTCCTCCAGGAGCGCCACCGCCGTGCGCGCCTCCTTCAGGAGCGCCGCCGGCGTGTCTGCACCTGTCTGGGCTGCCGCCGCGCTCGTGGGCGTGCGCGGCTGCCCACTGTGCCGCTCGCCCTCGCGATGCCTCCCTCTCCAGCACCTCGAGGTCCGCGTCGGCGCTGTCATCAGCAGCGATGGAGCTGCTGTTGCTGCCGCGTAGAACCTCGACCTCCGCTGCTGCTGCATGCGCTGCATCCGCCGCCGCTGCTGCTTCCACCTCCGCTCTAGCTGCTGCCAGCTCCGCTGCTGCCAGCCTCAATGCCCTTGCTGCTGCTGCAGCGGCGTCTGCTGCCGCTCGCTCGCGCTTCTCTGCCGCGGCGAGGTCGGCCTCCTGTCGACGCCGCGTGCTCGAGGCGACCGAGCCCTAAGACTGTCCTGCGGACATGGCGCGCTATTGAGGGGGCTGCTGTGTGGAGAGCAGGGGCAGCCGGAGCTGCTGCTACCGGCTGGGGCTGCTGCGAGGCCGAGGAAGGAGAAGAGCAGGAGATGCTCAGGCTACAGGATAGTACGGCTCTTATACCACTTGTTAGTCGCTGGATTCGCACTCTTGGTAGTAGCTGAATCCTTACTCTCATCGAGAGAGGATGACACTAGGAGTTGGGGCAATTTTCTGGTTTATTTCTCACACAAACTCATTAAATGTCAAACCAACCTGAGGGGTTGGGGTTACATACTTATAGGCTGCTAGCCAGCCAAGCATATACCAAGATGCTAGTCTAAGATGCTAGTCTAAGATGCTGTCCTAGATGCCAACTGTTGTCCTAAAAGCAGATGCTGTCCTAGATGCTAACTGTTGTCCTAAAAGCAGTCAAAAGATGCTGGACACAAAGATCATGTGCTGCAGTGTGCAGCAGCCCTACAACCACCAGCCACAGAGACTTATCCATCAGAAAGAAGATGATCAAAGCGCAGAAATAATAAATTTGAAGGATACAAATCGCACAACAAATCGGTATTTGGGTGTATTGTATTTGTTCTTGTCTTGGTTAATCAACCTTATCCTTGCCCTGTAGTCTGTCTTACCAGCTGCAAACAAGAACAACAGAAATGTAGACTATGAAACACACAGCAAAAAGCAAAAATAACAAAACCATTGAGAGAGCAAACAAAACATACCGCGCCTTCTCTTGAACTTCACTTGGAAACGCTTGAAGTACGCATTGGTTTTCTGGGTCTTGACGAAGCCACCCTGGAGAAATAACTAGAAAGCACATGAATACACAGGTGCAATTGAATATGAGAAATAAACTATCACTCATCCATACAAGAGACTCCTCTAAGTTGCCATCAAACATATACAGTGACTGATAGTAGATCAAACACCAAACCAAGCAGCAAACATGTTCTTATCAATAGTCACACAACTGAGTTTACAATATATTAGATGGCAAAAGCATCCTACTGACATGTGCCTAGGAACCAGTGCCCCTTTACTGAACATAGATCTAATGGCACTGCAATATGTCTATCAACAAACATTTAACAAAACATCAACCAAAGTCATCACAGGCATATCAGTTATACTCACTCTAAGTGCTGAGGACCTACTAAACCTAACAATCTAAGCAATTCGAATCCTAGTCAAACCAGGAATGAGACTTATAAACACTCATGGACAGTTAAAATAAATGGTGTAACATGCATTCAACATTAGCTCCCCACCGCATGAATATGAAACCACAAATATACTAGATAGCAGATGCACTAATCACCTAATCAAATGACCTAGCCAGAAGCAGCACGTGCTTTGGCTGGAAGGGTCAGATGCGCTCCCTTCGCCCAAACAATACTTTTGCGAACATCCATTTTAATCCCATAAAGCCCGCAAGCAGTTTAGTGCATTTGAGAAGAAAATATAAAGCATACCAAATGTAGTGCCATCAATCTCAGTACAATACAAACAGTAGCACTAGGTCACAAATTGCCACAAGGCTCGCCTTCTCACAGTGTTCAGTCAACTCAGCGGCGAACAAATGCTAGTGAAAATTTGAGCACAATTATTTGCTACCATACAATGCCTAGGACACCTTGTCTTCCTCTCCAGGTGGATCAGTGGTGGAACAAGGGTGGCTCTAGATTAGAAAATGGTAAGACAGGCAGCCTTTAGTAGAGGAAACAGTGGATACTTATAGACTAAGTATAGATCACGCTGCTGTACAATATGTTACTCATCCTAAGGCTAACAGGTCCACATGTCGAGAAGACAGTGGTGACACATATTTTCAGCCCAAATTTTGTCGCCCTGTCACGGGGGGTGTTTTTTTGAGCCACAAAGAACATGCCACATTCTCTCCTATTGCAATATGTTTGCTTAAGAGCAGAGAACAGCTTGATGTAATCATATTGCACTGTCACACCTTACTGAATTTCATTCCATGAATAAGCTGATGGATGCAACCCCAAGGTGCCATGAATTTTCACTTGTTTAGTGCTATCGACATTACAGAATTTTCACTCGTTACGTTTCTATCCTCCGTTCTGTCTCCCCGCTACCTTCCCCTATCCACATATGCTCTTGCCTATTCTAGGCCTCCACTTTCCCACGTCCTTCTCCCTTGAGGGAGGACTACCTCTTCATCACCTGCGGCCTCACCCCAGCCCAAGTCCAAATGACGTACGTCCAAGAAGGAGTTCGACAACGCATCCAAAACCACTCAGCGCTTGTTTGGTTGTATTCATATATATCCACATAGAGGTGCCAAATTTGAATAAACGCTTATGGAAGTTAAAGGATCCCTCGAAGATCAATCTTTTTATGGTACCTCTGTAGGGGAGGTAGTGCTCACTAAAGATAAACTAGCTAAGTGTAATTGGCAAGGGAACAAAACTTGCTGCTTTTGTCATGAATATGAGACCATTAGGCACTTGTTTTTAGATTGTCGTCTTAGACAAATTGGTCAATGATTTAAGTGGCTTCAGGTCTTCCACAGCCAAGAAATGTATCACATATGTTTGGGACATAGCTTGGAGGGTTTAATAAAGTGTTCAAACCTTTAGTTCTGCTAGGAGCGGCCACCACATGGTCACTCTGGTTATGCGGGAACGATCATGTTTTTGAAAAGAAAAATTTCTCAACCCCATTGCAGGTTATATTCTCGATTGCTCACTGGCTCCATATATGTGCTATCCTCCCAGACGCCAGACTCACAGGATTATGTTGTGGTGGCTTCATGGCGATTGGTGCAGGTTGTTACCCTTTTGCCGTCGACACCGATAGCTAAGGATATCTTCTCCTGGGCACATGGATGACGATCTAGTCTTAGAATTGATAGTCATTAATGTGCTAGACTCTTTTTTTTAGCTTGTATGCTTTTATGCAGAGATCAGAAGTGGGCTACAATTATTGTATCAGCTCGATGTAATGATTGTGAATTAAGAAAATCCTTCCTTCATAAAAAATAATTGCATTTTAACCTTGTGTGAAAAGCATAATATCCTCCTAGGGCATGTATCTAGATCACACTCGCACACGCAAGTCGACCTTCTATCACATGTCTAGCTTCTACTCCCTTCAGTCACAGAAACATATTGTTCACGATAAGATTTACTCAAACCTTAAAAATCACAAAAAAAAAATCAGTAACTTTAAATATTTTAGTTTGGAGACATATAAAGTATATTGGTAGATATGTACTAAAAATACTCGCAAAATATTATATTTTTGAAAAAACAAAGAATATATTCTAGAAGATATTAATTGTCAAAGATATATGTATGCATTGACATGTAAAACCAAATGTAACAAGTATTTTTATAATAGATTTTAAAAGGATAATTGAGCTAAGATTATAGTTTTTTTATAGTATGTATATACACCGCACCAACTTAATTTTAGGAAAAATAATATATATTATAGAAGCAAGGTATGCTAAGGTGTGCACTAGGGTCAGTTTGGCTCTAGCTTCGCCCCTCCTAGTTTGAGGAATGTTCTAACACTCAGGCTTCCTGGTCTCCTCATAGGGCATCCGTCCGTCTGGATGTTTCCTGCCCGCGTCGCTTGCTCGCGGAATGGATCTCGCCCGTGCGGCCTCCGTCCACGTCGCCCGCTCGCTCTGCGACGTCGCCCCTAGACACCCCCCCGCCCGCCCTCACCAGTGCCGCGCTCGCTCACGCCGCGTGCCCCCGCATGGGCTCAGGCCTCCCGTTGCAACCGCGCTCCATCCGCCTACCATGACCCCTATCGGGGTCAGTGCCGCCGACGAGCTCCACATCTGCGACCTCCGTGCCACTCCGTTGAAACCGCATATTGCAAAAGTCTATTTCAAGTGTTTCAGATGTTTCAGAGGTATGTTGCAATTGTTTCATATGGGTGTTGCAAAAGTAGATCGAGATGTTGCATATGTTCCAATTGTTGTACACGTATGTTGCAAGCTTTTTTCCAATGTTTCATTTGTTTTTTCAGACGTATGTTGCAAGTGTGTTTATCTAGATATTGCTTTCATGCATATGTTTGCAAGTGTTTTACTGGACGTTGCGTATGTTTTTGCAATGGTTTTAAGTGTTTTTCAGGTATTTTTGCAAATGTTTCAGATGCATTTTTTAAGTGTTTCATCTGCCTCCAAAAATATGTTGCAAGTGTTGCATCTGAATGTTTCGAAAGTAGATCGGGTGTTGCATCTCCCTCCTCGCCTTTTGCTGCCTCGCCTCGGTGTCTTCTCCTCCTCCCGGCGTCGGGTGGGCATCCGCCGCCTCCTCCCTCTCTTCTTGATGCGGGTGACGTTGGGGCGACATGGGTCCCACGTGGACGCACGAAACGACGCAAGAAAATGACTACAAGCGCAGGCGTCCGGCCCGGAGGTCCGGGCGCTAGCAAGCCATCCATGGGGGTATCCTGGCCTTCGCCGGCAGGCCCTCCGTGTGGAATGTAGCCCCGGGTCAAATTGGATTGGCGTTCGGAAGCACATGCGAAGGGGCGAGTGGACCCGACCCACGCCATTTTCCGAGGCGGCGCTTCCCCATCTCTAGCGTCCGGGCGGCTTCCCCATGCCACGCGAGAGTGCGAGACGACGCTCGCTCGCCACCAACTCGCCTCCACGAGCGTCCTACCTCCGTACCTCGGCCATGTCTCCAAATAAACAAGTAGCGCGAGGGTATGCGGCCTGGGAATAGATCATCTCCACTCTCCACTGTTATGCTGCTTAGTTGATGTCTTCTTTATATCCTCTTCATCTCTCCTTTTTGCTTCCATCCCCTTTCGAGTCATCCTGAGGCGGCTGCTAATTGAGTTTACAAATATTCCCTCGAGCTTGGTAAAAGAAGTCATTTTGGAAAATGTTTTGGTCAAACACTAAGAATATAAATCGTAAATAACTTTTAAGTTGCTGAGTTTGAAAATGTGAAAACCATATGAATAGATTTGTATTGAAATGTACTTTTATAAAAATATACATATATCACTTTCCAATAAATATTTTTATAAAAATGAGAAGTCAAAGCTATGCTTTGGAGTATGCTTTAGAGACCGTGTCGCTATCCAAAACGACATCTTTTACTAAAGGGAGTAACATATTTACACCAACAAGAAATACAGCTCCAAGGGTTCGTGCCTATGGATGTGTGCCTAATCCGTACAAACTCGCTTGGTGAAAAAAAAAGGTGGCGACTGGTGAGATGATGTCGAAGAGACCAAATGGATAAGAGGGTCACTGAGGATAACAATGGTGCAAGAGATGGATCGGAAAGGACGTTATTATGCTTTGGAGAATGGTGGAACAACCAAATTTCAGAGATCGGAAGCGCATATCGCTCGGCCTATCTGATCCAGTTCCCAAGATCTTACAACAGCTTTGATGCCTGTCCACGGTCCACAGATCTGTCAACTATGTGTCAGGAGCCGGAGACATCGGATCATTTAGAGCTAGGTGAATAATAGAGCTAAGTATTTGGCTATAAGCCAAGTTATAAGAGTCAAGTTATACTATAGTTAGCTTTTTGTTTATATATATAATTTATTTATTATTATATGTCTTTGTTCTTTTTTCTATTTCCTCCTCACATACTACTGTCTATGCTTCCGTGTCTAGCTTGATGCTTGTATGGGAGTTAATCTCTCTTCTCTCTCTTTCATTCTCTCTTTCACATCAGCAAAAATATTAATTAGTTTAGCTATAAACCAATTGTTGTACTTGCTGTCAGGGGTGTAGTGTATTGCGTCGTCGGTAGAGAGGCCGGTCTGAGAGGCAGCAAGAGTTCGGACGCAAAATGCAGTGCAGGTGCCGTCGATCCTGCATCATCAAACTTTCAGAGATTGCTGGGATGCTATGCAACTTTGGCTCCGGTGATCAGTGTAAATAAGACGGCCGGCAGCGCAGTCATCATGCAGAGCCTAGGCAAGCAGCTGCCGCCGCCGGCCCAGTCGACGGTCGGAGGGTGGCGTCGCCTTCGGTCCATGTTCGCCGGCGATTGTCGCGCTGGCTTCGACTCGCTGTTCGCGCTCACTTCATGGGAGCTGTGGAAAGAGCGGAACGCGCGATGCTTCAGAAACTCCACGGCCACCGTCGATGACGTCCTGCAGATCATACGGACCGAGGCTGATCGTTGGATCGAGGCCGGAGCGCGGGGTTTACGAGAGTTGCAGCAAGCGCAGTGACGGAGGTATCCTCAAGCCTGTCAGGATCGTGTTACCGCGCAATGTAATCCCTCCTAATTGGTTTTGATTTCATTTGATTTTTTGTGTATCGCTTCGTTCGTTTTACTTAAACTCTATCCTTCTTAATCAATGATATGCACTCTCGTGCGTATTCGAGAAAAAAAAACAATGTGGAGCATCCGGAAGGAACAGAATAAGATAATTTTGGATCACAAACACTCTTCGCCAGCAAAGGTCTGGCGGTGAGGACTTAGACCATGGGAAGGCTGGCTTGCTGCCAACCGTCTGTAGAACGATTTCCTTTTTCTGCATGATATGCTCTTTGAGGAGTTTTTTTTCCAGCTTGCTACGCTCCTGCCAGCGATTGGTATTTCATGATCCTATGCTACGGATATAGCAAAGCAGAATCCTAACAAAGACATGTCATAATTTATTGTATGATGTGTTCTGAATTCAACAAGGTGCACTTACAATAATCCAGTGTAGTATCAGGTGGAGACACGTCTGCAAGTACAGATTATTACATGATGATGATTGATTGGTACAGAAATGAGACAGAACCATATGTCATGTCCTCTTATACAAAGAAGAGACTCAGTATGCATGCAAGAATAATTGGAGCATGAGGTTGGGTGTTGCCGATCGATAAGAGGGATTCAGTTTCAGGCTGTCTTCCTTCCATGAATGAGCGAAGCAGAGTTCACTCCCCTGCGCCGTTGTCTGATTGGTCTTACATGCTCGGCTTGGCGCTGAGGCGGCTCGCAAGCTTCTGGCCCAGAGACCTGTCGGCCTGCATCCATTGATCAAGCAACCAGTGATTCAGAAAACAACTCGTTCAGTTCAGTAAGCAACTCATTGTCTGAATAAGCTGCGGTTACATTACCTGAGACCAGTTGGAGAGCCAGATGCTCCTGATCTCGTGGGTGAGGCGGGGGTCAGAGAGCGCGTCGACCCATCTCTTGATGAACCGCTCTTGCCTGCGGATATGATGAGTACAGTCCGTTTCAGTTCAGCAAGCAAACGTGCAGTTCAGTTATATCAGTAACAGAGCATTGGCCAAATGGATTTGCCATAGCTAGGCACGCACCTGGCTGGGTCCATTGCGCGGTACCTCTCCCCGGGCTGCTTGAAGTTGTTCTCCTTGGCAATCACAGTCTGCACCAACAAACCAACAGACAATAGGGCAGCTTTGTGATCGCTGATCAGCAGTTCTAGCAGATAGAAACTGCATAGTTACCTTGTCTCGGCGGCCGGTGATGTGGACGGTCGGGATTGGGTACCTCGGCGCGTTCTTGGCAGGGTCGTACCTGGAGGGGAAGTAGTCCACCTCCTCGTCGCGGTGCATGAAGTTCATGAAGCCGTCGTAGTGGTTGTTGTGGTGGGCGCACTTGGGCGCGTTGGCCGGGAGCAGCAAGTAGTTTGGTCCCAGGCGGTGGCGCTGCGTGTCGGAGTAGGAGAAGATCCTGGTCTGCAGCAGCTTGTCGTCGGAGTAGTAGATCCCGGGGACGATGAGTCCCGGGCAGAAGGCCAGCTGCTCGTTCTCAGCGAAGAAGTTGTCGATGTTGCGGTTGAGCACCATCCGCCCCACGGGCTGCAGCGGGAACACGTCCTCGGGCCACGTCTTGGTCACGTCCAGCGGGTCGAAGTTGAAGCGGTCCTCGTGCTCAGGGTCCATGGTCTGGATGTAGAGCGTCCACTCGGGGAAGTTGCCCGCGGCGATGGCGTCGGTGAGGTCCTTGGTGGCGTGGCTGTGGTTGGCGCCGCCGACGGCGACGGCCTCGTCGTCCAGCAGCGACCTGACGCCGCAGGTGGGGCGCCAGTGGAACTTGACGTAGGTGGCCTTGCCGGCGCGGTTGATGAGCGTGTAGGTGTGCACCCCGGAGCCGTCCATGTGGCGGTAGTCGGCGGGGATGCCGACGTCGTCGAAGAGGAAGCTGAACATGTGGAGGCTCTCCGGGTGGTGGGAGAAGAAGTCGAGGATGCGCCAGTTCTCCTGGATGTGCGTCTTGGGGTTGGGCTTGAGCGAGTGCACCATGTCCGGGAACTTCATGCCGTCGCGGATGAAGAAGACGGGGAAGTTGTTGCCCACCAGGTCCCAGTTGCCCTCCCGGGTGTAGAACTTGACGGCGAACCCGCGCGGGTCGCGCAGCGTCTCGGGGCTCCCGCGCTCGTGGATCACCGTGGAGAAGCGCACGATCACCGGGGTCTGCACGCCGGGGGCGCGCAGGAAGTCGGCGCACGACAGGTGGGTGATGTCGTGGGTCACCTCGAAGAAGCCCTTGGCGCTGGCGCCCCGGGCGTGCACCACGCGCTCCGGGATCCGCTCACGGTCGAAGTTGGCCAGCTTCTCCACCAGGTGGTAGTCCTCAAGCAGGATGGGACCTGGTCGATGATGAACAAATATAATTAATTAATTAATTAAACTAATGAATCCCACAGCACTTCTTCAATTGTTCTTGTTCACCTCAGCTCAGTTACAGTTACCGTCAAATTACACGTACGAGACCACTG
The DNA here is from genome assembly GCA_038087645.1 of Saccharum hybrid cultivar R570. Lineage (NCBI taxonomy): Eukaryota > Viridiplantae > Streptophyta > Magnoliopsida > Poales > Poaceae > Saccharum > Saccharum hybrid cultivar. The sequence goes on along the minus strand of JAQSUU010000012.1, from coordinate 34,338,101 downwards.
GTTGGACTGCTACTTCCGGCTGATTGATGATTTGATTCTAAGGTCTCGTTAGGTTCCGAAAAGTTTTTGACGAAAATGCCACGTCGAATGTTTCGTGCGATGTCGGAAGGAGTTTTCGGATACTAACAAAAAAAACTAATTGCACAACTAGTTCGGAAACAGCGAGACGAATTTATTAAGACTAATTAATCCATCATTAGCAAAAGTGTTACTGTAGCACTTTAGCGTCAAATCACGGATTAATTAGGCTCAAAACGTTCGTCTCGCAATTTTCACGCAAACTGTGCAATTAATTTTTTATTTCGTCTACATTTAATACTCCATGCATGTGTCATAAGTTTTACTCTAGCACTTTTTGAATTCTGAATTTTGAAACTAAACTAGGCCTAAACATCTCAAGTACAGGTTGTAACAGTAGTAGTGGTCAGGACTCAACTGACATAGTACTCCTGAACTCGAGAATTGGAGGTACAGTGACAATAATTTACACGGTAATTGGTAGAGTATATTCTCTAATTTGAGCTTTTCTTTACTGTCTGTCCTTATCAATTATCATAGGAGTAACCAGATACTACTTGGAGCTCAATTATTGAAATAGTACTGTAGTATTAATTAAAGTTGTTACTCAGTAATTCCTTAACGGAAATGCTATGGAGCGGGACCGTCCGCATACCGTCCGCATGCCGCGCTTTCCTGGCATGTGCACTACCACCTAATACGCTTATTTCACTTTACCTTCGTTCTTTCACCGTTTCTCAAAATAAAAAAAACGGCAACATTCCCAACTAGCACGGCCGTCGCGGCGTTTCCTGCCGCTCGCCTTCTCCAGCGGCGACCACCTCCGCTTCCTCTGCCTCAATGCCCTCGCCCGCCTCGTCACCTCCTCTTGCGGCCGGAGACCGCGAGGGTGTCGTGATCGCATCGAAGCTCCGCGTGCCTCGGTGCCCCAGCAGAAGAAAACTCGCTGCAGGCAAGCCCGTGGTTCTCTTCGATCCGCCACCTCCCAGCCCCGATTTTCCCATCGAGCCGGATATCGAGTTCCTCAACGCGCCCAACATGGTGGCCGCCTCCCACTAAAGTGTCGCGTCTGACATGTTGCAAGTGTATGTTTCAAGTGTTTTAGATGTTCCAGAGGTATGTTGCATGTGTTTCACTTTCATATGGATGTTGCAAAAGTAGATCGGGATGTTGCATATGTTACAAAGTGTTCCAGAGGCATGCTGCCAGTGTTTTAGAGATATGTCGCAAGCGTTTGTTCAAAATGTTTCATCTGTTTTAGATGTATGTTGCAAGCGTTTTTTTATCCTGATGTTACATATGTTTCACACATATGTTGTAAGAGTATGTTCAAAATGTTTCAATGGTTTCAATCTTATGTTGCAATAAGTGTTTCATGTTGCAAGTTGCTTTGCATATGTTTCACACACATGTTGTAAAGTGTATGTTCCAAATGTTTCATATGTTTCAGACGTATGTTGCATTCAAGTATTTCATGTTGCAAGTGTTTCGTGTTTCAAAGGTATGTTCAAAGTCATGGGGCACGGCCCAAGCGCCGAGGGAAGGGCGCGTGGCGAGCAGGGGGCCAGCGGATGGGGTGCGCAGCACGCCTAGGGTCTTGCGGACGGGGTGTGCTCGTCCTCGTCCCGGCTCTCGTGTCCTGTCCACGCGGAGAGAGAGAATGGGGTCAGGGGGAAGCAGCGGGCGCAGGGTGGGGCGGGGCAAGGCGGACGGGGCCCGAGGTACACGTGCGGGGTGGACGTGGCAGACGGAGAAGGACCGCAGCAATACGGTGGGAGTGCAGCGCGTTTCTAATGGACCGTTCTGCTAGGTTGTTCGATACCGTTCGACGGAATCCTATCCCATCGGCGGGCGCAAAACAATTCCCAAATTACTTGTAGTGCTACCGTGCGTGCTCCGCAGCGATACGGTGGGAGTACAGCGTGTTTCTAATGAACCGTTCTACTGGGCTGTTCGATACCGTTCGACGGAATCCTGTCCCATCGGCTGGCACAAGCAATTCCCAAACTACCTAGTAGTGCTACCGTGCGTGCTCTGCTCTCTGCAGCAGCTTCGTCCTGTTGCTGATCGTTCCTCGTAGTACTCCTAACTCGCAACACGAAACTTTCCGTACGTACCTAACTACACAGTAATTCGAAGGCGGTTAGTATCACCGCCATGTAAGTATGTAAGACTACTCGCACTCGTCGTACTCTAAATCCATCCTCTAAAAGGAATATTCCGTCCTGGTCATCGAGATTCTCTCCTCTATATCACTTTCTTCCGCACTCATCCATCCTCTATATCTCTACTCTATATCAGTGGGACCCACGCGTCAGTTTTTTCTTTCTTTTTTTTCACACCAGCCACCCTCCCTCCCTATTCTCTCTCCTCTCTCTCTCTCTTCTCTCTCCTTATCCTTTCCCCTTCTCCCTCGCGCCTCCCCTGCTCCCTCGCGCAGTGGCAGGAGCCGGGCCCGGAGATGCCCGGCACCTCCCCTGCTCCCTCCGCCGGCGGCCCTCCCCTGCTCCCTCCGCCTCCCCCTCCGCCTTCCCTGCTCCTCACCCGGGCGGCCATGGCACGGCTTCGGCCCTCGGCGCGGAGCTCGGGCGGCCATGGCGGGTCCGCGTTGCTGGAGCGAGCGGGCGCGGGCGTCCATGGCGGGTCCCTGTTCTCTCTCTCTCCCGCCCCTGTTCTCCCCGCGCAGGGAGGGGAGCAGCGGGTCCCTGGGCAGAGCTCGCCCGCGCGGCTCGATGGCGGAGCTCACCCGTGAGGCCGGTGGCGGCACTACTCCCGCGCGGCTCGATGGCGGAGCTCACCCGTGAGGCCGGCGCGCTTGAGGAGGAGGCCGGAGGAACAGCAGCTGGGGCGGAGCTCCAGCCGAGCGTCCATGGCGGGCGCACGCTCCGTGCTCTCCCTCTCCCTCTCCCCTACGCGAGCAGCGGGCCCCGCGCCACTCAGGCGTGTAGCGGACGCTCGCTGCCTCCGCCAGATTTGACGGATCGAACCCCGTCCACTACTTTAGCGGATCCTTTACAGGATCCCGCTGCGGCCCTCTGGTCCGGTAAAAGCCTTTACAGGAAGCTTTTACCGGACCCGGTGCGGATAGTCTAACCAACCGCTACGTACTACCGTGCTACCGGAATTCCAGTACTAGCTTAGCACTCAGGTACTACAGAAGTCGAGATTCCAACGCCGCATGCAGAGCTCAGTTGACTTACACCTACTAGAGCGACGGCAGCATCGCTAGGTAGCTCTAGCCGGTAGGAACAGACAGACAGACAGCAGCAGCAGCAGCAGTTACCTCGTGCGCCGACGGTGAGGGAGTTGTCGTTGTTCCATACGGGCGCGCCGGAGTTGGTGGTCCAGTACGGGGCGTTGAAGGTGCTCGACGGGCGGTGCTGCACCTGCACGCGACACAGCATCAAGTCATGAACGACGAACATAAGCAGCCGGTGTGGCTCTGGACTGTGAGGAGCACGGCGTACCTTGTACGGGTCCATGGCGGCGTGCAGCGCGTGCGCCGTGCGGGCTACGTACGCGAGGTCAGCCACACACCGCCGGTTATATATCGCGGGAACCGCAGCCCAGCGAGTGGCTCTTGGTCTTGGGGTTTTTGCTCCCGATCCTTCCAGGGCTCGTGCTCGTGTGGGGCTACGTATGCCCACGCGCCTCCGGAGGGGTGGGTGGGTGGGTAGGTTTTTATGGGCCGCGCCTCATCCACACGCTCCCCGGCGAGCCCCGTCCTCCAGAAAAAAAAAACAACAACTGGTTTTGTTGCCGGAGGTGGTGGGCGTCAAATAGATAAGACAAGCGTATCCATGGAGCAGACTGCACTACGGCAGGAGCCGGACGTGTGAACGCGATGGGCGCAGGGTATTTTCGCTAAAGCCTCCTGTAGATGCCGTTCACACGAGCGCAGCGCATGGCCACGGCGACGGCGAGGGGAGGTGTGGGTGCACATGCGCACGGGACGTAAACAGTACTCCTACTGTAGAGTCTATGTGGCCCAACAGCCTACCCAAAAGCCGGAAAAAGCACCCTCGGATTTTTCACGACCAAGGTCAATGTGCGGTACAAGTACAACACGGCGCTGTGTTACACGGCTACTTCGCGACCAGCGCACCCCCTTTGGGGGCGTTACCGCGATTTTTTCTCGTCCCTTTGGGGGCGACCAGTGTCACGAATGAATAATGCGCCAAAAGGAGAGGAAAAAGCAAAGAAAATACGAGCGTCGTCACACAAGCAACCACAGCTGAGGCCCTTCAGTCCTGCCCATGCTCAACAAGCCTAGCCTATCTCCTCGAACAATGCTTGCGAATTGCGATGGGCCGTTTCGTGAAAAGAAGGGCTGCCTCCATCACCCCCATCCATCACAGGGTTGCGACTTGCGCGCAAGACGATGGTCATCAGTAAGCAATGCCCAGATTTTTGCACCAGATAAAATTATCCGAACTCAGCCTCATCCAAACGTATTACACAACCAAATGATCATTTCTTTTTTTTTGAAAGTGAAAAATGATCATTTCGATCGCACCTTGGCGTTGGCATGCGAAGAACAGGCCAAACGGATGAGATCGCCCTTACCTAGACCCAGACCCCTGCAAAAACAGAACTTGCAAACTCGCCTAGTACATATGGCTCACTGCATTGGCTCATCGCCTCAAAGGACACCAGGAAACAAAGACAAACTTCAAAGGCTAAACCATTGATAACAATCGAACATAATCTGAACCTGAAAGGCTGCAAGAGGCATTCGACTAAAATACAGAACATAAAAAACAGCACATTAATCCACCATAATACGAAAAGGCAAAAAAAAAACATGACAGAAAGCCACATATTGAATTATCCTGATACTATAAACCAAGAAAGCCATTAAGGGCTGACAAAATCCAGGGACAAAAAGAGCAACGTCAACAGACACCACATCTTTGGTTAAGATAATCCATCAACTCCATGTCTCCAGCTCCACACTGAAACAAAAATGCTTGTTGCAGGACTACAGGGAACAATAAACGCCATTGCGCAAGTTCTGATCTCCAAATAAGATAGCACTACTGTGACGCGACTAGCACTTCACTCGTCATCCTCATCATCATCATCGGCACCGCCAGAGGAGTTGAGGGCGTTGAGCCTTTCCACGAGGCTGGCCTTCCTCTGCTCATAGGTCAACTTCTTGGGGTTGTACCTAAAATAAACAGAAGATGTGCATGGGTCAGTATGAAGAATGTTATGGAATTAGGGTGGGCAGACACATTCAGATGTAGATTATACAGAAAGTCAGAATCATTAGCCAGCTACGTAGGGTATACCTCTTGTGCTCCTTTGGTGGCATCTTTGTTGACTTGGCCATGCTAGGATCGGCACGGATGGCAGCATGGACCTTCTTGTACAGAGCTTCCATGTCATCAGCCTCAATCCCCTTCTTGATGTACTCACTGAAGTGAGCCTGGTATTTCTCAGGCTCCTCATCAGCCAGATTCTGGAATAGTTCATAAGAATAATAGTACCAATGAGATTTAGTCAGCCCCAAAATAGAACACCTGATGTGGGATAGTTACATGTTTATGAAATAAACTTACAAATTGATATCCTATTACAGCGAAAAAAAACTATAATCTGGCAAGCAACACGCACAACTTACCTTCATATACTCAGCAACATGGAGACCATAGATGTACTTGCGGTGGATATCAGCATCCAGCTGTTTATCATCCTTCTTGAAGCCAGCAAACCTCTTATCGCTGTGAGGAATATCCAGGCCACCATCCAAAGCTCCCTGCAGCAACAAGTATTTTGTGTTAAAATGCTCTCCATAAAAACATATTACTTATAAACATACAGCAAAACTATAGTTCAATGAAAATTAGATAAATAGGAATGTCCATTCTTTCAGTGTGGACTCACATACATGTGGGAGTTCATAATGGAATATTGATGTTATTAAATTCAAGAAGAAAACGTACTATTGGTAAACATTTATCAAGAATTAAGCAATAGTGAGCTCATATAGAAAAACTTTTCTTGATGAACCACCTACAACCAAATCATGAGGAAAACATCTCACAAGTATACAATCATTCATAATACAGAAGGAATATACCTTCAGGGCACCAAAGACACGGTTTCCAGTGGTAGTCCTAATAAGGCCGACATCCAAGAGTGCACGGAAAGGCCTCCTCCCTTCGGCTGGCTCGACAGAGAAGTCCTCACCAGTGGCCTGAGAACAGAAGATCATCACAAATGCTCACCCAAAACAATATCAACAAAACAGCAAGTAGAATAAATTTAAATACAAGTTTAAATTTTACCTCAACATTGCCCTCATACTCCTGATCCAAATCACGAATCTTGAGCACACGACGAGCCAAAAGAAGACCAGTGCAGTAGGCTACAAGATGGGGGCAAGGAGTTAGCAATACAACATAAATGTGCTTAGTTACAAAAGAGAGTTTACACACTCTTTGCAGACAAAAATATACCTGCAGCATAGTTGGTCAGACCAACTTCTAGACCATATCGTGGCAGCTCATGGGAATAGGCAGCAGCAAGAACCATATCACCCGCGATACTTGCAGATACGATTTGTGCAGTGATGTCCTTGTTGGTCTAAGGAGATTTATTAAGAGATACAATGCCTCCAATGCTCAATGTGCCAAAAATAATAAGCAGAAAGTGTTAGTCGCTGGATTCGCACTCTTGGTAGTAGCTGAATCCTTACTCTCATCGAGAGAGGATGACACTAGGAGTTGGGGCAATTTTCTGTTTTATTTCTCACACAAACTCATACAATGCCATACCAACCTGAGGGGTTGGGGTTACATACTTATAGGCTGCTAGCCAGCCAAGCATATGCCAAGATGCTAGTCTAAGATGCTGTCCTAGATGCCAACTGCCGTCCTAAAAGCAGATGCTGTCCTAGATGCTAACTGCTGTCCTAAAAGCAGTCAAAAGATGTTGGACACAAAGATCATGTGCTGCAGTGTGCAGCAGCCCTACAACCACCAGCCACAGAGACTTATCCATCACTCTCCCCCTAAGTCTTGCGTGGCTCCTTGTGAGGTATCTGGGCCATCCCGATCCTGGCGCGAAGTTCCTGAAACTTGACCCGCCCGAGGGACTTGGTCAGGAAGTCGGCGAGCTGGTCTTGGGCGTTGATGTAGTTGGCCCGGACACTCCCTTCCTCCAGGCAGCTTCTGATGAAGTGGTACCTCACCCGGATGTGCTTGCTGCGCTCGTGGAAGACAGGATTCTTTGCCAAGGCCAAGGCGGACTTGCTGTCCAGCCTGAGCTCCACCGCCTCTGCATCTCTGCCAAGGAGATCGCCAAGCAGCCGAGCCAGCCACAAGGCCTGAGTAGCAGCGGTAGTGGCTGCGATGTACTCTGCCTCGCAGCTGGACAGAGCCACCACCTGCTGCTTGACCGACTGCCAGCTGATCGGACACTTGCCGAGGAAGAACAGCGTCCCGCTGGTGCTCTTGCTCGTGTCGATGTCGCCGGCGTGGTCGCTGTCGCTGTACCCGATGAAATGCGCCGCACCGGGGCACCTCGGGTAGTGCAAGCCGTAGTCGGAGGTGCCTGCGACGTAGCGGAGGATCCTCTTCACGGCCTGCTGGTGCTCGGCCGCGCTCTCCGTCGACCCGTCTGCCGACAGCCTGGTACACGTGGTGACCACGGTACCGAACCGGGGAGAGAGAGTCGCGCTGCCTGTGAAGGCCGCGCTCTCCGTCGACCCGTCCGCCGCCGCCATGCGCGCCTCCTCCAGGAGCGCCACCGCCGTGCGCGCCTCCTTCAGGAGCGCCGCCGGCGTGTCTGCGCCTGTCTGGGCTGCCGCCGCGCTCGTGGGCGTGCGCGGCTGCCCACTGCGCCGCTCGCCCTCGCGATGCCTCCCTCTCCAGCAGCTCGAGGTCCGCGTCGGCGCTGTCATCAGCAGCGATGGAGCTGCTGTTGCTGCCGCGTAGAACCTCGACCTCCGCTGCTGCTGCACGCGCTGCATCCGCCGCCGCTGCTGCTTCCACCTCCGCTCTAGCTGCTGCCAGCCTCGATGCCCTTGGTGCTGCTGCAGCGGCGTCTGCTGCCGCTCGCTCGCGCTTCTCTGCCGCGGCGAGGTCGGCCTCCTGCCGACGCCGCGTGCTCGAGGCGACCGAACCCTGACACTGTCCTGCGGACATGGCGCGCTATTGAGGGGGCTGCTGTGTGGAGAGGAGGGGCAGCCGGAGCTGCTGCTACCGGCTGGGGCTGCTGCGAGGCCGAGGAAGGAGAAGAGCAGGAGATGCTCAGGCTACAGGATAGTACGGCTCTGATACCACTTGTTAGTCGCTGGATTCGCACTCTTGGTAGTAGCTGAATCCTTACTCTCATCGAGAGAGGATGACACTAGGAGTTGGGGCAATTTTCTGGTTTATTTCTCACACAAACTCATACAATGTCATACCAACCTGAGGGGTTGGGGTTCAATGTTTACAAGTCGTCCGATTAATCGCGATTAATCGCGATTAGTCGGTCTGGTCGGTCCCATGACCTCGATTAGAGACTTCGACTCGATTAGCTCGACTAGAAACCTGGTCGTCCGACTAGTCGACGACTAATCACGATTAGTCGTCCGACCAGAGGGCTGCACGACCAGGCTGGGCACTGCCTTCTTTGGGCTTGCCTGACTGGGCTTCAAGGTGAGTAGTTGGGCTGCCAATTTGGCCCACTAGGGTTTGTAATATATATACAAGAGGCTCCTGGCTGCTGCTGCTCTTTCTCTCTTCTCCTCTCCTGGCTGCTGCTGCTCTCCTCTCCTCTCCTGGCTGCTGCTGCTCTCCTCTCCTCTCCTCTCCTGGCTGCTGCTGCTCTCCTCTCCTCTCCTGGCTGCTGCTGCTCTCCTCTCCTCTCCTGGCTGCTGCTGCTTTGCTCTTTCTCTCTTCTCTCCTGTGCGTGACGGCTGCTGCTCCACGCGCCTCCAGTCTTCCCCGTGTGCCTCCAGTCGCCATTCTTCGTGATGAGCTGCTCCGACGACGGTATGTGCCTTTCCCCTCTCCATCTTCTTCCCTCCCCCATCCCTCACTTTGCAGCCTCTCTGGCTCTCTGCTAGGTTGCTTGCTGTGATGTACTTTTGTCCCTCTGCTATTCTCTGGCTCTCCATCATCCATCCTAAGAAGTTGTTCTTCTGCAGATGTGGACCGACGATGTGCAAATGTGGAAGTGTACATGCCTCCGCCTGACCTTGAAGGAGGTGTTCCAGATTCATCAGTTGGGTCAGATCCTACTGCCACGGCTTCCTCATCTACTCTAGAAGATATTCCTTCCCTAATTGAGAGGGCTATAGCAAAACTATCTCCAGATCCAGCAGCAAGTCGGCAAAGAAATGGAGTTTGGGACAGGAATATGGACCTCTGGACATGGTAGAAAAGAGAAGAAAACAACTCCCACAAGTAAGTCACCACCTAAACTCAGTAGGAGACAGAGATGCTCTTGATACTTGCTTTATTGTGTATACTATATAGTATATATAGGTATATATATAGTAGGTATATATATCCTGATATATAGGACGACCAGGGGTCGACTAGGTTCGACTAATCGTCCTGGTCGACGATTAATCGCGATTAGTCTTCTGGTCGGTCCCATGGCGACTAGGTTCGACTGGACGACTTGAAAACATTGTTGGGGTTACATACTTATAGGCTGCTAGCCAGCCAAGCATATGTCAAGATGCTAGTCTAAGATGCTAGTCTAAGATGCTGTCCTAGATGCCAACTGTTGTCCTAAAAGCAGATGCTGTCCTAGATGCTAACTGCTGTCCTAAAAGCAGTCAAAAGATGCTGGACACAAAGATCATGTGCTGCAGTGTGCAGCAGCCCTACAACCACCAGCCACAGAGACTTATCCATCAGAAAGAAGATGATCAAAGCGCAGAAATAATAAATTTGAAGGATACAAATCGCACAACAAATCGGTATTTGGGTGTATTGTATTTGTTCTTGTCTTGGTTAATCAACCTTATCCTTGCCCTGTAGTCTGTCTTACCAGCTGCAAACAAGAACAACAGAAATGTAGACTATGAAACACACAGCAAAAAGCAAAAATAACAAAACCATTGAGAGAGCAAACAAAACATACCGCGCCTTCTCTTGAACTTCACTTGGAAACGCTTGAAGTACGCATTGGTTTTCTGGGTCTTGACGAAGCCACCCTGGAGAAATAACTAGAAAGCACATGAATACACAGGTGCAATTGAATATGAGAAATAAACTATCACTCATCCATACAAGAGACTCCTCTAAGTTGCCATCAAACATATACAGTGACTGATAGTAGATCAAACACCAAACCAAGCAGCAAACATGTTCTTATCAATAGTCACACAACTGAGTTTACAATATATTAGATGGCAAAAGCATCCTACTGACATGTGCCTAGGAACCAGTGCCCCTTTACTGAACATAGATCTAATGGCACTGCAATATGTCTATCAACAAACATTTAACAAAACATCAACCAAAGTCATCACAGGCATATCAGTTATACTCACTCTAAGTGCTGAGGACCTACTAAACCTAACAATCTAAGCAATTCGAATCCTAGTCAAACCAGGAATGAGACTTATAAACACTCATGGACAGTTAAAATAAATGGTGTAACATGCATTCAACATTAGCTCCCCACCGCATGAATATGAAACCACAAATATACTAGATAGCAGATGCACTAATCACCTAATCAAATGACCTAGCCAGAAGCAGCACGTGCTTTGGCTGGAAGGGTCAGATGCGCTCCCTTCGCCCAAACAATACTTTTGCGAACATCCATTTTAATCCCATAAAGCCCGCAAGCAGTTTAGTGCATTTGAGAAGAAAATATAAAGCATACCAAATGTAGTGCCATCAATCTCAGTACAATACAAACAGTAGCACTAGGTCACAAATTGCCACAAGGCTCGCCTTCTCACAGTGTTCAGTCAACTCAGCGGCGAACAAATGCTAGTGAAAATTTGAGCACAATTATTTGCTACCATACAATGCCTAGGACACCTTGTCTTCCTCTCCAGGTGGATCAGTGGTGGAACAAGGGTGGCTCTAGATTAGAAAATGGTAAGACAGGCAGCCTTTAGTAGAGGAAACAGTGGATACTTATAGACTAAGTATAGATCACGCTGCTGTACAATATGTTACTCATCCTAAGGCTAACAGGTCCACATGTCGAGAAGACAGTGGTGACACATATAAAGATTTGCAGCCCAAATTTTGTCGCCCTGTCACGGGGGGGTGTTTTTTTGAGCCACAAAGAACATGCCACATTCTCTCCTATTGCAATATGTTTGCTTAAGAGCAGAGAACAGCTTGATGTAATCATATTGCACTGTCACACCTTACTGAATTTCATTCCATGAATAAGCTGATGGATGCAACCCCAAGGTGCCATGAATTTTCACTTGTTTAGTGCTATCGACATTACAGAATAACCGAATAAGAGTGCAAGCAGAAAGGGAGTGTGTTGGCATTCAGTCTGTTTCCGCTTGTTATGTGCCAAATCCCACATCTGGGATACTGCGCCTCGCCAGCAGCAGAGGCACAGGCACAGGCACAGGCACCGCACCATACATGACTTCCACCACCGCTTCTCTCAGCCTCGCCTTCCCTTCCCTCTCCGCCCCCGCTTCCACTGCCCTCCGCTTCTCTCTCCGACGCCGTCGCAGCCTTCAATAAGCTTCACGAGGCGTCCACCGTGCCCATCCCTCAAGATCCCACCTAGCCCCTGGTCGACGAGGACGCCCTACCCCAAAAAGGCTTGCCTAGATTCCCCCACTCTCCCCTAGTGATTAGTGAACAAATCCATCCACCCATACGCTAGATGCAAAGGCACAGACGCAGCAATCCACTGGAGAAGCACGAACGGAGAGGAAGGTTTGGGGCTCTTACCGCCATCTCGGTCGCCTGCTGTGGCTGCGGAAGCGGACGCGGACGCAGCTGCGGCGGCGGCGGCTTCTCCTGGCGGCCGCGAGAGGGTGAGGGCGAGAGGAGGAGAGAAGGGTTTATATGGGCAGCTCCTCGGGCGCTTTTACTGGGCCGAGTGGACGGATGGATCGCATGACATCATCGCAGTGGACGGCCAGGATCGGTTGGAGGGTGCAGCGGGGATCATATTCACAGCCATCTAATAAGCTTGTCAATTGACTCAATTCTCAAAAGCACCCCACACCAGCAGAAGAAAATCAACTTCAGTCATGTTCAAAAAAATCAACTTCAGTCACATTCAAAGGAAAACTGTATTTGGGACCATGATCCCCTAGCTCTATTATCGAATTGTTAATGAATGATATAACTATCCTCAAACAATAAAGTTCGCTGTTTGATTTGTCACTAAAAAGAGTTCAGTCGCATTTGCGTGATCCCATTAATGAACGTATTCCGTCCAAATTCTAAACAAAAATTATATTGCTCTTTTCTGGATATATTGCTTTTACGATGGCACAACGTATATCTAAATGTATAGGCGAAAATATAAAACCAAAACATCTCATATTTTGGAATAGCAAAAGCTAGACATATTACTTTTATTTTGTATCTAAACATAATCTATATCTAAGTGCATAGACATTATCTTAAAAAACGGTATAGTAAAAGCTATGTATCTAAGACACAAAAACGTCTTAAAATTTGGAATGAAAGAAGTAATTAACAAACATGGCACACCATGATTTTGATGAACCAGAACTTTGGCCATCTACAGGAGGCAGTAGGGTGGTGACTAGGTGAGATAAGGAGAAAATAGAGCGAACCTATCTCTTGGTGCAAACATGCAACGTCAATCAAAAATCATATTGCTGTGGCTCCAAAAAAATAAAAAATGAAGTGATGCACATTCAAAAAGCGTAGACGTACTTTTGTCGCAATAGTTAGAATTCAAACTCATTTTATAAAAAATCATATGAAAATGACAAAATTCACTGAATTTTATTATTTTCATATCTTCTAAAATTGAGGAAATCCCAACTATTGCAACAAAATACATCTATGGGGTATGGATGCATCTCATATTTTCTTGAGCAATCGAAATACAATTTTTTATGAGTTCTCATGGTTTGCACTACATATTCCCTCTCCCTCCCCCACCCCCACCCTCTTGTACAGAAGACATTGTCCATGTACATTGCAAATAAGATTGCAAGAGATCAATATGTATGTACAACAACCCAATGTACCAACAACAACAATTTTAACCATGACACCAGACCACATGTATATGAAAGGTTCTACCGGTACACTCTTTATTCATCCTTAAACACAGAATCTAGATGCCGCTTCTCAATCTCAGGTGTAAAACCAATGAACCAGACATGATCTCACAATGCCAACTACAGATCATATGATCAGAGTACAGTTATGATCATCATCATATTCTATTGGCCCATATTTCCAAGAAGTCGCTCCACTGCAGCATGAACATTTCCAGCAGTAGCGGCCAAGGCTCGGATGTTCTCCTGTGTGTCAAAGAAACCCATTTCCTGGAGCTGAGCCAATTGTGTTGCATACAGTTCTTCTGGCGGCACTGCAAATTTTGACATTACTTTGTTGATGAGAAGACTTCAAAAAATCATCCAAAGAGAAAAGCTTCAAGAGATCATACTTAGTTGAACTGCAGGATTAATTTCTCCATTAACAGAACAGACTATGTACTAACCATTAGGAGCATTTGGAACACCTAGGCCACCACCAGCACCAAGCCCGCTGAACATGTTCATCAAGGTGTTAAGGTTGACATTGCCTAGGATTCAAGTTTTCCAAAAGTTATTAAATAAGCAAGGTCATATGTAAATCCACTTAGAAAGGCAGTCGACTTTCTAAACAAGTTTAATTAAATCAAGTTCTGGCAAAGACTTGAGACCCCAACAGAGTTGAATTTGCTCAAAAAATCAGGAAAACCACACATGCTTCTTCCTAGTATAGTCACTTGGTCAAAGAATATTACTATTCTCGTGTTGAAATTTTCACTCAAGATAAATATTATAAATATTTAAATGACCTTTGGAAGCAATGCTCAAACTGATCTTGTGGTTTATCCATACAGAATGTAAAGAAACAAACATCGATAAGTCCTAATGCAAATAAATTCTGGGTAAGTCCATTTCGAAACTGCAGATAGTAAATTCAGGAGATACCTGCACCAGAGCCTGATTGTGTCCGCTCCCTGGATCAAGCAACAAAAAAAATTCAAAAGGCAGTTGGTGCACAAAGTTGGAGATTGCGATACAAGAACAAATGAAAAAAAATTCTCTTTCTCTAGGCTAAATAAGCATATAGTATCTCATAAAAAAAAGGTAAAATCAAAAGTTGAAATGCTCACTGTCCAGCTTGTTGTTGGCCAAGTTGTGACATCAAAGACTGCTGGAATGAAATTAATTGCTGCAAAAGAAATAACATTTAGTAATTTTGATGCACATGTAGCTAGAGCGGTATGATTGATCACCTGCAATGTTTCAGGAGATGTCAACTGGCGAAGAAATTCTGGATTCTGAATCATTTCTCTCATTTGAGTATTGGATTCCATCATGTTACGTACATTTGGATTCATATTAAGCAGCTGCATCAACGGAGTATCAGAACTCTATGTATAAGCAGGACAAGAAATATGCACTTTATCAAATATTTCACAACAGAAGTACTTCAAGCATCATACCTGATTCATGGACTGAGGATTAGACATAATGTTCTGCATCATCTGCATCATAGTTGGGTTTTGCAAAACTTGAGTCAAGAAGGTAGCATCAGAGCCACCACCACTGGCACCAAGCATACTTCCCAAATCTGCTGAACCCAACCCTCCTAGGCCACCTGCTGTAGTACTCCTAGTGTTGCTAGCAGGAGGGGACCTTGCTGCTCCTTGGGCAGAGCCAGCTGTTGATTTTAAGACTTAGAACAAAGATACACACAACTACCAACATGGGAAAAAATGAATATCCAAAACTTACCATTTGGGCCCCAAGGATTTGGAAGTGGATTAGTATTTGGAGCTGGAGAGCCTGATGTGGGGTCTGAAGCTGTAGTTGTTCCATTTGCAGCTGAGTCTCTTGCTTGGTTAGACCCCTGGTTTCCTAGAAGAGCAGCAAATGGATTCGCGTTTCGATCACCCTCGCTACCCATTGTTGTTGCATTCAGAAAAGGCTCTTGGACAGTTTCATACATGCGACGGAGCATGTTGAATCCTTCTGGAGAAGATTCAATGTTGCTCATGGCTCTGTCTGTGTTCCGCATCATCTCCCTCATGAGTTCAGGATTCCGAACTGCTTCAAAAGTCTGGCGCATGATGCTTGGATCATTGAGGACATGAGCAAGATCTGGATTGCGATCAATGAGCTCACGCATTTGGGGATTGTTCATTATTATACTGCGTATGAGTTCAGGACTGTTCATCAAATTCTGCATGAGTGGCATATTCATTATTTCCCTCATCAAGTTCGGATTTTCCGCTAGCTGTTGTTGCATCTGGTCTAACTCAGGGAGGCCAGATCCAAACAAAGCCGACCCCCCACTGTTAGCAGCAGCCCCTGTAGCACCCAGACTTTGCAACAAGCCACCCAATCCTGCTGCTGGGGAACTGGCAGGAGCAGCAGTGGTAGGTTCTTGGCTGGCTGCAGGTGCAGTAGATGCTGGTGGTGGCGCAGCACCACGTACCATGTGGATTGTATGGTCTGTCTCCACACCTTCATAACGAGACAATATAGGGTTACGAGAGAACGGAAACAGAATAAGGGAACACACTGATAGGTGAAGTTCCTAAATCAGGCAACAGCTTGCCAAATCAAAATATAAAAAATGCTACGATTCAGACACAAAAGTGTTTCCATCACCAAAATAAACAAAATTCAGAATGTCCTTGATTTGTAATTGGTGATAACTGGTAACATAAAGTTCCTTTGTAAGTGAGATCAAAATTGAATTGGCATAAATAAAAACACAGAAAAGGTCTCCTCCGTAAAATACCCATGGGCTCTCACTATTGATATTTGATGTTCTCAAAGAACTCAGTTATGTATCATAAACAAATTTAAGTTTCACGTTTGGCTAGTACTATTTGACAAGTGGCAATAGTCTACCTCAGCTTTGACAAATGAGAATTACATGACATTCAAACTGCTGGTTTATTGAACTTACACAGGCACACAAATTGTTGGTGAATCAGAAATGCAACATGAAACCCCTACATTATCTATTGTGTTAGCAGAAAACAAAACAACAATATGTCTGATGTACAAGATCAAACGCTTCTAAACCTGCTGTATGAAAAATAGACAAGTTCTCTCTATATATCGTAAGTTTTCAATGTTGCCATAAAGAGCGCAATGTATAAAGGTAATATCAAGATAAACCATTTAAATATGATCAGGTAATTGCCGGTGCAGATAAAAATAGGTTGTGTGCAAAAATTTTCGATGGCCATGGATCAAATCTGTAAAGCACTGAGACCCTGTGATGTCTTTTAGACATAAATTTCCATTTCATCTAGAACCATTCTGTAACGGAGATTGAACACATGAACAATGCCCCCTGAATAGAAAGGATGGTTCATGTTGACATCTAAAAGACGACAAAAGTAACAGCTAACGCTTACGGCTGACACGTGGATCACAATAAAAACGGTTGACAAGATGTGTCCGACTGTCCGTTACCAACGAACTTAAACTATGGGTAAGAACTCAAAATGGAAATGATGATCCTTCCAAGTTACAGATCACTAAGATGCCATTGTGATATCAGCGCATATATACAGTATGAAATGCAAAAGTTCCACTGACCTGCTGATAAACTCTACTACCCTAACCACGCAGCAAGGGGTGCAGTACACACAAGGCTTGCATGGCTTCAGCATATTCAGAACTACATTCACGTCAAGGCATCAAAGCAGCATGTATTTCTCTCCTGCTGCATCTTTGCTACCGTAGAACTATCAACGAACCTGCAAGTCTCCTTGCGCTAAGCCCACAGGCTGCACCTACCACGGAGCATTCCGAATGTACGGAATCATCCATGACCATCATCGCCAAGGAACAAACGCCCTTGTCCTGCCGGCAGCAAATACATTAACAGGCATTGCATCTAGCACACCAGCAAGGGAGAATCGAGAGTGCAACATCGCAGCTCGCACGCATGGCTAACCAAATCGACCGCAGTCCACAGCGTAACAGGGGAAACCACGCACCACCAAGGGTAGAGCACTCTCAGGAGAGGATAGGGGGAAACCACGCACCACCAAGGGTAGAGCACTCTCGGGAGAGGATAGGGGAAAGCACGCACCGTAGCTGGCTAGGGTTTGGTCGTCCTTCAAGATCCGGCCCTTGTAGATCAGCCGCTGCTGCGGCGCCGGCACGTCGCAGCTCTCGGCGACGATCGCCTTGAACGCCCCGACGGTGGTGCCGAGGTCGGCCCGCACGGCGAACTTGGAGCCGTTGGTGCACCGGATGTGCAGCGTGGCCTGCGCGGCCGCGGGCTCGCCGCCGGCGTCGGCGTCCCCTCCGCCCATGCCCTGGCCCTGGGGTCGATCCGGCCGGGGCGGCTGCCTCGCGGCTCCGATTCGGCTCTCGGCGTGCGTGGAGCGCGAGCGACGCGGCGGAGGAGAGGTGGAGGACTCGTGGCCTCGGCCCCCTTCGGCTCGCTATTTGGAGGGAGTGCGTGCGCTGGGGGTGTTGGTCTCGTGCCTGGGGTGTGCGAGGAGGAAGAAGGCAACGCACCACACACCCAGACGGCCAGACGGGACGGGAGGAATAATGACTTTGGTGGGGAGACGCTAAAGTTCCCTCAAAATTCCAAAAATTTTACAAGATTTCTCGTCACATCGAATTTTTAGACGCATGCATGAAGTATTAAATGTAGGTAAAAAATAACTAATTGCACAGTTTGTCTGTAAATGTCGAGACGAATCTTTTAAGACTAGTTAGTCCATGATTGGATAATTTTTACTAAATAATAACGAAAAGTGCTACAGGAACTTTACACCAACTTTTACACCACCTAGACACTACCTTAACGGCGGACATAACTGTGCGACAGGGATGGATGGCCGTCATTCCTTGCGTGCCGTGGGGTCAGAAAGGCCTGGGGCGGGCGGGGCCTCCATGTCAGGGCTCAGGACTGTGAGCCTGCAAGAGCCAGTAGAATGTTCTAGACTTCTTGCCGCCCGCTACCGGTCGGTCGTGTTGTGTCCGTCCTCGGCAGTGTTTAGCTGCGTAAAAAGGTGTAAAAAAGTATTGTAGCATGTTTTGGTTTTATTTGGTAAATAGTGTTCAACCGTTGACTAATTAGGTTTAAAACGTTCGTCTCGCAAAGTATAACCAAGCTGTACAATTAGTTTTTTATTTCATCTACATTTAGTACTCCATGCATATATCGCAAGTTTGATGTGACGGAAAATCTTTTATTTACACAGTATTTTTTTTAAGAAGTAAACACAGCCTTCGTGAAGCGTGTACTGCGTTTGTGACTTGTCGGATACGGAACACAGGTACGTACTCCCTCTCTTTCTAAATATTTCTCCCGAGAAATAACTTTAACAAAATATATATTAAAAATATTAATATTTATACTACATAATTGATATTATTGGATAGATTTTTGCATCTAGTTTTTTGATAAATTTATTTAAAGATAAAATTGTCGCATGTATTTTCTACCAATCGAATTAAACTCGTCACATGAAAGCCGGAAACGACATTTAAATAGCGACAGGGAGCAGTGCACTACTGTAATACTCCAAATCCAAGTCGATCAGGAAGATTATATTCCTTTATTTATCCTGTCTATTTAAGGACCCGAGAGAGGTCTCTTGTTTTTTCAAAATATATATACTGGCACAGGGAGCGCGCTCCGCTACGCCGGTTCCTATTGGGTATTTGGCAGTGGGAATACGACTGTAAAGCCTTCTGCAGTTCATAGGGCGGGTAGTGCAAGTGGTACTGTTAAGGCTGTCTCCAACAATCGTAACCCAAAATACAAGACTCATTTGTCCTTTAGGTAACGCTACAGTTAAAAGGTTCCATACCTATTTTTAGTCTTCTCCAACAACAAGACCCAAAAGACGATCCTTTCTACAAATAGATCTTCTAAAGAAAGAATACCCATATTTAAGTTATGAATCTCCTGACACCCAAAATAAGTCTTTCAAATAGGTAATCTGTTGAAGGCTATAGGTATCCTATTGAAGACTCATTTTAGGTTTAGGTACCCAATAGGTACCATGTTGGAGACAGCCTAACTCGTGTATCGTTTGGATGATAGGAAGACATGCTATGATTAAACAGTGCATACAAATCCTGACGAACGGTAAGTACATCGAAAACTTTAGATAGACACCTGAACGGTAAGTACATACAAAGTCCGCTTATACTGCTTACGACCATAATATGAGTAGAGTAAAAGTATGTACTGTAAATACATTTTTTCAATATATGAAAATTTATCCTAGTGAGCTGAGCGAGTCTGTAAAGGTCATTTGAGGTTGCAGCTAAATCAGAAATGAAATAGTGTTAGATTAATATCAACGAAGCAATGGTCAAAATGGTCTCCTACATCTGCATCGAAGTGAAATATGGCACCCTCTTTAAGTGATGGCGTGATAATGCTGCATAGGTCATGTGGGTTGGGCTTCAGCAAGGGATATGGCCTTTGTTGGTGTGCTGCACACTTGTCCACCAAATAAAAGTTGAAGCCCAAACAAAGCATGAAGAAGATCACCATGGTGCAAGCTCCAAAGGGCATCTGAAGACCAAGAATTGGGTGATCAATATATTTGGCACTTTAACGTGCAAAGCCTAAACTTCACAATATCTTACTGGGGCATGAAGGACAATCAGAGCAAAAAAGTAAAGGAAACACTGGTAAAAGTCTAAACCTCATAATATCTTGCAGGGGCATCCATAAAGGACAATCAGAGCAAAGAAGTAAATAACACACTATTAAAAATATGAACTGATGACCACACAACAAAGGATGAGACGAATATTTTTAAAAGACCTCTTTGTATGCATCTTTCAGAGGGCCAGAGTACCATTTATGGAACCTACAAAAAGTTAAATATCCCTCCTGTATATCAGAGACTATATTTTGTAAACTAATCCAGGTATTTCTAGAAGATTTATAAAAGATAGCAACCTGTGATAAGGGATTTGCTTACATGGCTCTAATGTGGACAAAATAAAAGATAGCAACCATGTAGTAGAATCAATACGGATAATGTCAACCAAAGAATAGAATCATATAATAGGAGAAACTTGCAAGAATCACACTACTTTCATGGTTACTGGGATGGCTATGGCATACTAAACAATGATATTATATTTCTGGCTTAACTCCCAACCTGTAGCTATCATTAGTAAACTCTATGCAGATACAAATAGATTATATATACACAACAGGCTCATATCATATAATCTAGATCATGCAACACTATTTTTTGAAAGAATTTGCATACACAAATAGGTAGAGAGTAGGTTCATTTTTTTAAAAAAAAAGCCTAGTTTATTCAATGTGCAAGGTTTTTTTTGTTTTTTATGACAACTAATCCGACACCGTATATGTAGGCTAAGCATAAGTGCAGGTCTAGGAAGTGTAGCACCAAGGAGAATTAATGATCATAGGGAAAGTCTACCTTCTAACGTCACATGGGAAGCGAAGCTGTATCAAGTCAATTTGTGCATGCTCCTTCGTAGGCCCTGTTTAGTTCCACAAAAAAAAACACTGTGCAGAAAAAAGATTCCCCGTCACATCAAACTTACGATATATGCATGGAGTACTAAATGTAGATGAAATAAAAAACTAATTGTACAACTTGGTTCTACTTTGCGAGACGAACGTTTTGAACCTAATTAGTCAACGTTTGGACACTATTTGCCAAATAAAGCCAAAACGTGCTACAGTACTTTTTTTACACCTTTTTACACATCTAAACACACCCGTAGCCTAAGTTAATGACTGAAACTCTGACACAAGTAGGGCCTAGACACAAGTAGCAATCCATGAACCTAATAAAAAGATCTATCATCAAGTGATATCACTTAGTGCTGAACAAATAACAGAAAGCAAGTCCATGTCATATGTGGAAACATTGTATGATCACTGCTAGTTTATGATATCAAATACAAAATTAGAGGAATCCTACCAAAAACATCTACGTGAGGTCATCATCAATTCTGCATAGAACAATGAGCAATTTCAACCTGCAAGGTGTGTCAGGGTTTAACAAAACTTGACGTGTCTGAATGCATATATGTAACTGAAGATACTATTCATTCATAGAATGCAGTCAATAATTGAAATGTATATAATCGAAATGTATATATACACAGTTCATCTATAGGATATGGCCAAGCTTAACAAAATAACATAATTGTATTGTACAACAGTGAACATCACTGCAGAAGCTATATGAACAGCGACAATAGCATCTCACCATGGTGAAAATTACAGGTATGAACAAAGTGAGCTTTATTGGCAAATACCAAGTTCTTTCATGTGGTCTCAAAATCCCGTAGATAGAAAAGAAAGGAATTAGGTGTCCAATGAATAACATTGTGGTAACAAACTATCATGTAGAAGATTCCTTGGGGTGTCAAAAGGCATACTATGAATTATAAAACTTGTGTAAACAATCAACAACATGGAAAAATACAGACGCCACAATTTTCGAATCTTTAGCAAAGGTGGTCATATTAGATAGCCATAGGTATATCAGTACCATTGTGCGCCAGACAATTTAACCAGCATACAAGCTAGTAATTATTCTAATCTCAAATGAAGTAGGAAAAAGACCTGGCATGAGCAACGGTATGAGTTCATCGAGTGCCTCGTAACTCACCAACCAGTTTACTCATCATGAAGAAACCAAATGATTTGGTCTCTCTGCATCCCAAAGCCACAATCAAAATACAACAATTGGTGATATGTAGGGCTCTGTCTCACGCGCAGTGAGTTATATGGATGTGCAGAGATGACAAATTGACATCCATTACATGAAAAAAATTCATGAACTGAAGATGCAATTTAACAGGAACAACATAGTGCATACCTTGCTGGTGTCATAGGTTGGAAGCAAATTTTGACAACAGCCATCAGCAGGCTAAAATATGAGAGATCAAAGAATAAGCATAAATTAGAACTTAGAAGACTATTTAGAATGCATTTGTCTAAGAGACCCATAAAGATAAATCTCAATGGTAAATTATGGTATACCTGTAAGCAGGAGAATGTAACCTGAGCAAATTTTTGTTTTGAAATTTGAAGGCTCCATAAATAAGAACATGTGCATATGCAATCTGAAATTCAACAAAAGCATTACCCAATGAAAGTCTGACAATGCTGGGAACAATAGTATACATTTATCATTAATGTATCTATGAAGAGACCAAACCTTGGAGGGGTCGGTTTGCATCCAGTGATTCAGTTGCGATAGTCGTAGAACAACTGGACATAATATATTTCAGTCGTGTCTCTTTTCTTCCCAGCCTGCAAAAGGTAACCATGAAATTCGCCTATTGCTAGCTATTTTGTCAGCGTTAAACTGTTGAGAAATAATGGTTACAGAAGAGTTTTTTTCTGCATCAATGTTGCCTTAAAAATCTTTGCTTCAAGACAGCGACTTTTATTCAACAACAATTACTCAAGCTCTTCCTATGCTTTCGTGGTAAATTTAGTACTGTACATCGCAACGCACCTCTGTCAACGGATCCAATCAATAAGCTTCCTAAAATAATGGCAGTGGACGGTGCATCAATGTTGGGTTATCTAATTGGAAGAGGCAAACGCATGAAACAATAGCACAGAACCGAACACCACTCACCAGTGATGAAGCAGCTGAACATCTTCTCGGGCGCCATGGAGTGGTCCTTGTAGCATGAGTAAATCTTGATATGACCTTCCTGAGGTAGGTTGTACCAACCATGCTCACCTTCACACCACGTAGCCGCGGCTGCTGCTACCGACCTGGCACAAACGCGGGCCCGCGAGGACGCAGGCACAGGGCCAACGCCCAGGCACCGGCGTACGGAGGCAGGACGCAGGAGGGAGATCAAGAAGAGAACGGGGTCCCGCCGTCCCGGGTCACCAGGAGCAGGAAGGGGAGCCGACGAGCCAACCGGCGAGCACCGCCGCTGAGTGAGTCGAGATCGGACACCAAATGGAGACAGAAATAGGCAACCATATTAGACAACTCCAGTTGAAGGCAGAGAAGAGGACACGAACCTCAGGTGGCGAGGTACTCGAGGATGGCAGCGAGGTAACCTGAAGCTTCGGAGAAGCGTCGGAGATGAGGATAAGGGCGGCCTGTAGCCGACGCGTCTACCCCGGGCTTACCCACTCCCCAAGCGACGTCGCCGTCCCTGCCTCTCCGTCGTACTGCACCGCACAGCCGTCAATGGGGCCGGTGGCGGCATCCGCGCGTGCCGCGAACGGTGGAGAGGAAGGAGCAATGAAGCGATTCGACCCGCACGGTAGCTTCCGATAGGGCTGGCCGCTGCACCGGCGTGCGCCGTGGCCGGGGAAGAGGAAAAGGCGAGGAAGACGAAGGGGAAGCGGAGGCGGCGAGGTGCGGTGTTTCTTTTTTGCGGAGGCGTCGAGGCATGCGTGTGTTCTTTTATTTATTTAACTTTGACAGGTGAGGAGACGTGGCAGTCATGTTTTGAGACGGCCACCGGCCACCAGAGTGAAACGGTAAGGGGTGTTTGGTTGGAGGTAAAGTTTAACAAACACTGTAGCACTTTCGTCTTATTTAATAAAAAGTTTTTAATCTTAGACTAATTAGGCTTAATAGATTCATCTCGTAAATTACTTCTAATCTATACCGATATATATATAATTAGTCTACATTTAGTACTTCATGCATTTAAGAGATAATTGATGTAATGGGAGTTAAACTTTAACAGGATGAAACCAAACAGGCCCTAAGCACAGCAGGTGGCGTGCAGCGATAGGCCAACAGTCGCTGAATGAAGGAGAGAGCAGCAATTTATTCCCGTTTGAGACGATATACGCGCGCGTTGCCGCGCGTGCAGCGGCTCTTCGCGCCTGTCTGTGATATTAAGCCCTTGTTCAGTTCCCAAATCCAACCCCAAATTTCACTATGCAAAAAGAAGATTCCCCGTCACATCAAAATGTCGGCACATGCATGGAGTACTAAATGTAGATGAAATTAAAAACTAATTGCACAGTTTTGTTGTACTTTGCGAGACGAACATTTTGAGCCTAATTAGTCAAAGTTTGGACAATTTTTACCAAATAAAAACAAAAGTTGCTACAGTACGACGTGACCTACACTATTCCAACTTCTCCTCCCAATTCCAACATCTAAACAAGGCCTAAGTGGTTTAAATGTACGGTGAACCATTCAATAGTGTGAAGCAGTACTCTATGGCAAGTATTCATAGAAGTAGGATGGTATACATTACACATGCTCTACGGCAACTCAGATGTACATTAGCTGAGCCGTCAGACGTCTACTGAGATTGCCGCACAAGGCACAATGTACATCCTTTTACAGAAGAGAAATCAGTTCGTAAACATCATGTACCAAAAGAAGTTCCATGTCAATGCTAAGTATGACCATTTCACTGTGATTGAAATTTACAAACATGTACATAAAAAGTACAGGTACTTGGCATGCTATGGACTGAATAAAAACACCTGCTCAATGCTGGCACCTCATCTCTAAATTAGTGCCGTAGGAATTGAATCACAACCTGTGCTCAGAGTGGTCTTCTGCAAGGTTCTTTGTCTAATTGCATATTTACATACACTTGACCTGAGAAAAGGATTTGAAAACAATCAAACATTCATGGTCAATCGAAGTCTGTTATGAGTCGCTAAAACTGTAGCAATTTCAGCACCGTTGGGGTTGATGATGACAGCAGATATATGAAATAATCGCAACATCATTTGGGTTGATTGTACTGTTACATTAAGCTCTTTTTAGTAAAGAAGAATAAATCAATGTATCACCTAATAGAGATGAATCATCTACTCATTGTTTACATTTCACATGGGAGTTCATATTGGCAAAAAAATGATATTAGAACTTTGGCAGCAACTAATTCTCTCTCCCTGATGAAGAGTGATGCATTGAACTCGTGAGTCATGTTAGAACTGTCACATGGCAGTTTTCAGGAAATAAGAATAAATCAATTTCTCATTCAAAGGAGGAGATGTACTATTGTTGCTTTTGGGTACACTTCAGATGGGAGTTCATATTTGCTGAAACAAATAATATCTTATAAAAACTAAAACTACATAGGCAAGAATGGTATTCCAGTGAAATTTGCTTTCAGTTTCCATCCCATTAGGAGCTCATGTAACTCAATTAAGATCGTAAGATTATTTTCATAGTACTTAAATCTGCAAAAGAAAAGTGCAAGCACTACAGATTCTAACCTCAGCCTTCATCATGTTCCAATAAACCTCTTTGGATGAAGCAAGCGTTTTGTAACAGTAGATGATGTAAAGGAATCTGCAACTAAGCATCATATGAACTCTAGTTAGGGAGTGCCAAATTATCTTTGAATTTTATAATTTATTTTGTCAGACAAAATCATGCCAAATTTGGCGCTAAGAAAGATATATATCAGTGGATGGGACTAAGAAAGATATATATCAGTGGATGGGCCAAAAAACGGAGAGAAGAAATAAAGATAACCAAAACACTATTTGAATAATATACTTAACCAACAAAAATGCCCTTCACAAGTCAGAAGTACTCCATTATTTTTCCTACGTTGAAACTAAGTCCAAGATATAGAAGGACTAAGGCTGAACTGATAAATTAAAGTAACCCTCTTAAATATTTACAACTACTCACGTACTGATATTCAGACATCAGACTTCATCCCCATCACAACTAAATATGAAGCTCCATCGAGCATGGCCAACTGAGGCAGCAGTGTGAGGGAAGCAACATAGGCACCAAGATGACAAGATGGAATATGTTGCTGAGTTGCACGTGCATGAAGAAAATGAGTTGATAATATAGGAATGAAAAACATATTACTGACTCTTACTTTGTTCAAACTAACCCAAAGGAAAAGACTGAAGTCAATCACCTATCGTTCCCAGTTCCAAACCAGCAAAAAGCAGTACTCTTAGTAAGGAATATATCATGTTGTTCTCCAATGCTACGTAAGCCTGTAGATAAAAAAGAAACAAATACCTGCAGTGAGTACGTAGTGCAAATATGTGACTGCAGAAAGAAAGGACTGAGTCATCGCGGATTAGGAATTAGATTTTGGCAACAAAAGACAGGTCTGAGGAGGTCTAGGGCGAGGTGGTGGAGGTGGCAAGGGCGGAGACAGGCAGAGAAGGAACATGACTTTTTGTGGAGAGCCAGCGCCATCGTTTCTCATCAAAGAAATCCATTCACCCATGAGATTATCAGTTGTACTAAAAGGATATCTGTTTTCTGCAAAACTTTGAACCAAAGACACCATAAACTTTGCTCAGTGTTACACATGATGATGGAAGTACGGCTAACGCTATGATAATTGTGCAGCTGTTTCCAATCATCCATGGCCACTGTACAAACCAAACACTCCTTGGTGAAACAGCACAAAAGGAAAGGTAAAAGGGGAAATAGTTTTCCTTCTAGATGGTAATAAGTTACATCTTCCTAATTTTTAGTTATAAGGTGTTATAGGGAATTCTGTTCATATGACCTCAATTAGGCATATGCAAAATTTTTTAACTGAAATCATATTCGGATTTGTGTTCATTACATCGAACCAGATATTCTATCTTGATGTCCCTCTAATCTCTAGATCGAGTGAGGCAGAGCTACTGCTTAGGCTGATAGTGTAGATCTGTGAAGATAATTGAAAATCTGCATAGGACATAGTATAGAGAACATAGCATAGAGAAAGGGAAGATAAGGTACCTGTTACTGTTAGTGGTGGAGATGGGGGCGAGGCGCTTGACCGTTCCTACGACAGAGTCCATCACCGGCAGCCGACGGTGCTGCGCTCCATCGGGACATGGGGGCAACAGTGGCAACAGGGCTGCTGATGCTGTGAAGGTCGTCGCTTCTGATGCTGTGAAGGCTCCATCGGGACAGAGCCCGAGAGCCGAGACCTCGTGGACCGCATCTTGGCCATGCTCTGTGCTGCAACGAAGGCAGAGATGGAGGAAGATGAGGTGGGGCGGTCCATCCGTTTCTGCAGCTGCAGTTCGGGATGAGGAAGGCGCCGAACAGCTGGCGGCGCCATCACCGCTGCTGAGCTCTAAGCCTGACGCTGAGGCATTGACGCGGCCGGGCTACCGCGAGATGTGGTATTGGAGTATGACTATGGAGTCCGCGTGAGATGGACGCGACCTGAAGCGGGGATAACGTGGTTCACACGGCGTCCACGGAAACCATGCCAGCACACGGGGGCGAGGAGGTGAAAACGCAGGACGGATCTAGACGTGGCCATCTAGTCTTAACCACGTGGAGACTTAAGATTGGTCGAGACATGCGTGAGGCCTTCGGAGGTGAGGGATTCTTTCCCCGATTAGGATGTAGACTAGCACTCTAGCAGGATACACGCGCTTCGCCGCGTGCGCACATGCTATATGTGCCAGTCAGGGGCGGAGCTAGAGAAAAACTAAGCGGGTGCGGCACTTTTTTCGTGCCATATGCATTTAGACACTACTAGAAACATAAATTGGCCTGTTGGTGACTTTTTTAAAAAAAAAAGATGGCAAAATATTTTTTCCCAACGGTGTATCGACACAAAAGCACAATAAGACTAGCTTGATCGGAAAGTTGAATGTATGATATTTCGAGCAATAGTGTTACTTAAGTGAACAATGAGCATACTTTTAGCATCATTAATTGAACATAAGTGAGATGATGTGCATTAACAATGAGTAATACTGGTGCTTACCATTTATTTACCAAAACTAGAAGCATACCCCGCACGTTGGTGTGGGAATTGTGGACAATTTTGAATGAAATTAGATTATATATAGTTACTTATTATACGAAGGAATAATTATTATAAATTATGCTAGTAGATTGTGTGGTATATTGACGTGGACAACAAAATCCTTGTGCATCTTAACGTGGACATCACATTTGCATGTGCTAGTGAGTTTTAATTATTTATGATGATAGAGCACATTGATAAGATATACAGCTCGCATGTTGAGATACATTATTAGTTGGGTTTAGGATTATATATAAGAGATTAGACATATTGAGATAATACCACGCAATTACAAACAAAAAGATGTCGACATTGGTAAAATATGCATGAACCAATGACCCAGCCTACAGACACTTTAATTTTTAAGAAAATAAATTATATAATGGATCGTTACTTTTAGAGATCAAATCTACATTGCGTGCTGAAACAAATAATTAAAATAAAAGGGTAATCTTTTAGTGTCATTACCTTGCTTTTCTTTTGTTGCGCTTCTTAGTTAGCTAACTTTGTTTGATAGGACTGGGTGCACGGCTTTGTGTTTGGGGGTGCGGAAGAGGTGAAAGTTTAGCCGTAAACATTGATTTCTGATTTTCACGTGGGTGCGGCCGCACCCACAGTCAGCGACATGGCTCCGCCCGTGGTGCCAGTGGTAATTATGTCAGACTATTGATTTTAGTGCACATGTTTTGATAGACTGTGTGTTCATGTAGGATGATGATGGTATCATCTGTACGCTGTTCTGTTGATTTTAGTTGTAGCCGCGAACAACATTACATATATATAGTCTGTGCCGTGCTGGTTGTAGCGATGTGCACTTATTTATTTTAGCCTGCTACGATTTGTCACATAGAACTTTACTCAAATTTTCCACAACAAATTTATGAACTATACCAGAATGCTTCGACCATGTCATCAGAATTATTAAGGTAAAGAAGGGTATAATGACCATGTACATGTACAAATGGATGGGCAAGGGACAGGGCCAAGGATCACGCATTCTTTGCAATCGTATCCTGAATGTTGAACACATATTCTTTGCAATCGCATCCTGAATGCTGAATTTTGTAACTTGCATGCCTCCTAGTTGGGCCCTGTTCAGTTCCAAAAAATTTTGCAGAATTTTTCAAGATTCCCCGTCACATCGAATCTTTAGACACATGTATGAAGCATTAAATATAGATAAAAAATAAAACTAATTACACAGTTTAGATGAAATGGACGAGACGAATTTTTTAAACCTAATTAGACCATAATTGGATACTAATTACCAAATAACAACGAAAATCGCTACCGTATCATTTTGCAAAAAAAAAATTGGAACTGAACCGGCCCTCGCTCGTAGCGGCGTTCAGAGCGGAGGAGGCGAGTATAATGTGACGGTGCAATGAGGATTTCAGTTTCCGCAGTGGTGCATGCGTAGGGCCAACGCAAGCCGACAACACGTGGCGAGGACTGATTTGGCGCCACATGCAACGGCTGATAAGAAGACAGCGCGGCCTCAGCATCACGCGTCGGTCGCTGAAGGGATGTGGAGTCGCAAGCATCCTGGATGGAGGCAGATCCTACGCGCGCTGTCGCCGCGCGCGCAGGGAACGGCGAGGGGCGCACAGCAGCCACGCACAGACCGGACGTGTGGACGCGGTGGCTGAGCAGCAGCGCGTGAACAGTGCGCGTAGTAAATGGGCAGGTGCGGCGCTGAAGCTCGTGCGCAGGAACGGGGCGTTGCCTGTGGCGCTACAGTGTGCGCTGTAGTGATGGGGGCACGATCGCGGGGAGGGCTCGGATACTTTCCCCGATTAGGATGCAGATACGTTATATATATATATATATATATATATATATATATATATATATATATATATATATATATATATATATATATATATATATATATATATATATATATATATATATATATATATATATATATATATATATATATATATACTAGTTGAGTGTCCGGGTGTTACTACGAGCATATAAAAAATCCGATGACATACAGCCGCACGGGCAGAACATATGTAAAAGCTCATATCCTCAGAAACAATTAGCTCCAAATCACAAATATATAAGATATATATATATATAACATGCAAATCAATAGTATCCCCACAAGCCATCTCCTATTGTTCTCACACTTTTTCTATTACATGAAATGCAGATAGATTCGACAAATCTAATTTGCAATAGACTCAGATGTAAGATATATAATACTTATACAAAGCAAAAGACAATATCTTTCTATGGTGTTAGGACCTCTTTGTAGATAATATTTTTCGTGTATGTACCATTAATTGATGCCTTCTTTTTGTTATCCTTCTTATCACTGGGTGGGATAATAAGGATCCTGATGTTCGATCTAGCAGTGGCTCTAGATAGCGCAATATACAACTGACCATGAGAGAACACTGGTTCAGGCAAATACACACCAACATTGGGGATAGTCTGCCCTTGCGCCTTGTTAACGGTCATGGCAAAACTGAGTCTAACGGGAAACTGCTTCCTCTTGAACTGGAATGGGAACATCTCATCATCAGAGGGGCATAACGGAATCCATGGTAGGAAGATTCGCTTTCCAGCATGGTCGCCCACCACAATTTCTGCATCGATGGTATTTCGTTGAAACCCCCGGACAACCGGCCTCGTTCCATTGCAATGTCCATTTGCAGGGTCGATATTCCTTAACAATATGATCGGGCACCCAATCTTGAACTTTAATACATGTGGAGGGAGACCGCTAGGGGTTAAAGTATTAAGGAACTCGGAAGGATAGTAGTTATGCGGGTCATCCACTGTAGAGTCAAAGCTATGGTACACAATCTCCTCACCTTGGAAGTGACGTAGTTTCGTGTAGACAATATAGCTCTCGAAGTGACGTAGTTTCGATTCGACAAATTTTCATTGAGGCTCGGGAAAATGTAGTCTATTAATGTATCAAGTTCATTGCCATTCCCTATATATGCCATGCAGATCTCGTCAGGAAGACGGACATCACCATCACCATTGACCTCCTCGGTACCACAACCGATGCGCAACAGATATTCAGCAAAACCCGGGTCACTTTGTGCCCTCATGTTACGCACCAGCTTTAAGTGATGCATGGAATCCCAAAGGTATGACCTTCGCAGTGACGCGCCAACTATCTGAGCCCTTGACCCCTTTCTTACAACAGGAAGGACCTGCCTGAAATCTCCACCGAACACAATAGTCTTACCACCAAAAGGAAGTTCATGCCGATCCATTATATCACGCAGGCTGTTGTCTAGCGCCTCTACTACTTGTCTCTTGGTCATAGAAGCCTCATCCCATAAAATGAGGGATGCTGTCTGTAGAAGCTTCGCGGTACCACTCTGTTTCGTGAAACTACAAAAAGTGTCATCCTCGATAGTTAAGGGTATCTTGAAACATGAGTGGGCAGTCCTCCCTCCAGGCAATATGGAAGCCACAACACCAGATGTAGCTGTAGCCACATCAATCTTGTTTTGACTGCGTATTTTCACGAGCAGGGCCTTATATAAATAGGTCTTTCCAGTGCCACCAGGTCCATCAACAAAGAATACTCGGCCTTGAGCAGAGTCAATGGCAGAAATAATCTCATCAAAAGCAGCCCTCTGCTCATTGTTAAGGGACCCCTCAAGGGCCACATCATTGGCATTGGGATAAATGCTTGACTCTTCAAAAATCTCCCTTGGAATGTCGTTGGTAGTATCATATGTGTCATTAATATCTGGCAGAGGGAATGACTTTATGTCCTTAGACATTGAGTGTAGCAAATTCCTAATATCAATCAAGACCATCTGCTCTACAGCTGATGTGGAGTGTACATTGCGCCGATAGTCCTCTGACATGGCATCTAGGTGTCTATTCCAAAGTCCACACACATCGCTCGGCTCACAGAATACTAATATTGTTGCAAATAGCCTTCGTAGTGAGGATGGCATCTGATACAGAGTAGCTTCAGCCATGCACTCATCTAACGAGTTGTCGGCTTCAATGAGGCCCCTTCTGTCTGCAGCTTCACAGAATGTTGGTAGGATCACTCCATTCACTGTCCTTAGATCATCGTAAGAGGTCGCACCACTCACATGGTTTAGGAGAACACGGAGATAGTAGCGTTCCCCCTCGGCCAGATTGGTAGAGACAATTCGACCTACCTGGCCCTTATATTCCTACTTCCTTCTTTGCCACTTTTTATCGCGTGGTTGCCAAGTATACCACTCGGGGAAGTCATTGTACAAAATTCCACGAGCCCTTTCATCTAATTTGTTTTCCTCAAA
Organism: Saccharum hybrid cultivar R570; assembly: GCA_038087645.1. Classification (NCBI taxonomy): domain Eukaryota; kingdom Viridiplantae; phylum Streptophyta; class Magnoliopsida; order Poales; family Poaceae; genus Saccharum; species Saccharum hybrid cultivar. The sequence continues at coordinate 34,305,908 of JAQSUU010000012.1, read as the reverse complement.
GTATGTCGTGAGCATGGACCTATCAGCACCTAGACGGTTAACCACTCTTCGTATACCTTGTCGTTGGTGAAACGACACCATGTGCATGTTCGGAAGGTGGAGTTGCAGCTGCATCATAGGTGGTGAGTTCTTGCTCAACTCAAATCCATATATCCTCCACAATGCTTCTGGAGGGGTCACCCACCTAGCCTCTCTATATTGTTCAATCTCATCAATTTTTCTATTTTCATCAGGCTTGCTAGCTTCTCTCATAGACACAGAAGCACGATCATGGCCCTTGTATATGTACTTGAATAAGTATTTTTACAGCCTTGATGCTACCACATGCCTCCACATTTATGTGGCAATTGAAAAGTCAGAGGAGGTAAGGGTTGTAGGGGACGACCCATCTGTTGTCTAGTACGACCCTCGAACTCTTGCCTGGCGTCCGTCTTCACGGCGCCTATAAATTGGGTAGGAGTCCTTGCCCTGTAAGGTAGCCTCGTTGTATGGTCATGGATAATGGTTCTTGCATGAATCACGACCCTTTGTGCATGTTCACTCACGATTTAGCACACCGCATGGGCCATGCATCATGTGCTTGATAACCAACTTGTGCATTGTAACGGATCAACGTAATTATACGAGATTAAGTAAGAAAATCTTCCACCGAGGTGGTTAATTTATCAAACTTAAACCCGTATAACCCGAGATACCGTGAAATCACGAGGGATTTCAAACCAACCAACATACAACCAAGATCGTACTGATTTAGCAGCCACAATTCACATGATACATAGAGTTCACAATAAAAGTAGAGTACATCGGAGTTCGGAATAAAAGTTATTACAACATAGTTCAAAATAACATAGCGGAAGCAAGTAGTTTTACACACACGCTTAGTTCAAATACAGTGCCAGTAGATAGTCATGGTCCACACAAAAGCATTAGATAAGACGAACATAGTGACCCTTGCCCAAGGTCCTAGTTGTCGCCCATCGCCGGATACAGACAGTTGGAGCAGTACCCATAGTACATCTGACCATCTGCAACAACAATAGGAACAACGCTCTGAGTACGAGAATGTACTCAGCAAGACTTACCCGTCATAAACCAGAAATAAAGGACACCAAGGATCATGCAAGGCTTTATAGATTGGACGGGCTTGACTCATTTGCGAAAAGCATAAGATGTTATGAAAAACTATACCAGTACTTTTTGCATCACTTTTAGTATAACCTATTCAAGCTAGGTAAGCACCTATTGCTAAAACAATCACTTGATTCATCATTAACAATCTAGATTACCATATCAGGTTTAGCATTTCCAACATCATTCACTTAACCATCAGTGTTCCATTAATGTTACTACGATACCATAGCTCGAGTCAAGTGCTCACTAACCGGGAGCGACGGCGATTCGAATCGAATTCCTATCCAGCTGGAGATTTATTCCTCACACAAACCTTGCTTTCCCCCGTCAGGGTCGCGTAGATCACCAATGACACTTTCCAAGAAGCTGTGGGATAACAATCATGGATCGCACTACCCAGGGACCGCCCGACTGCCAGGACGCACCTTGGGCTCACTCTTCGTGTCCCCGTTATACCCCCTTCAACACCAGTCTGCCAACCCGAGTTTATCCCGGCTCGAAAAGTGTCACTAGCTTCGCGGTCGAAAGGTACTTTATTCGGCCAGCTAAATGTGAGGCATGCGTTCAACATGACAAGAGGGACGAGCAACGATCGGTCCTTAATCGACACAGACGGAATCACTATAGTCCAAAACCCTATAAGACTCCGCCCGGTCTTCGTTTATCCATCAACACTTGGTTACTTTTTATGATCACAATTACCGCTAACCATAACTCGCAGGTGACAGGAAATCACCTGACTTCTACCGGTCTAAGCATGGCTAAGCAATTTACTCGATCCTGACCTAACAGGGTGAAAGATAATCCGGTGGCCAAGGTAATAATGCAACAACGGTTTCACTCAACTCCTATAACTTAATGCAACTATATATATAACTATAGTTCATGTAGTAAGGAACAACTTTTATAAAATAGGAGACTTATAATGCTCCGGGGCTTGCCTCTTTCGAATGAGCTAGGATGGTGGTCGACGCACTCTGGCAGCTCCTCGCCTGACTCTTCCTCCTCGGGCACCTCCTGTGCCTGGGGCTCTTGCTGATCCGTCCAAGCCTGCTCCTCCTGTACTGCTACCTGCGACTCTTCCTGCGATCCTGTATGACGCAAGTGCATAAGTGAATATGCGAATGATGCATCGGATTGTGGTGGAGTGCTTTGATGACATGAGATACATATGAGCACATGGAATGAGTAGTTTGAATATAACTATTTCTTCTACAAGGTAGTCCACATCATCCAAGAACATGTACCCTAAAACATGCACCTTATTCTTCTATTAGTTAGCCTATCATCTACACATACAAGTGAACCTAAGCTACCAAAGCTTACCAACCTAACTCAACCATAACATCAGCAAGGCATAATGATGCTTCAAAGATACACCAAACATATTTTATTTCTCTTAATTTAATCTTTTATTCCCTATTTAACTAGGGTTACACAGCAACACCTATTCTGGTGTAGATAAAAATCTACAAAAATTACAGTAGATTACTCTTACCCTAACTAACCTACTACTAAATTTTCATGAGAATTGCCTATGTAAAACTGCTTGTACAAAATAAACAAGTTATAGCCTAAATATGAGCATGAAATTATTTTGTACTAGAAAAAGTATCAAACAACAGATTTCATATTTTTTCTATGTTACTAACAGTAAACTAACACACTACAAAAATTATCACATGTATGTTCTATACAAATTTAGCTTTGTACTAAAAATAACAAAGATTATCAATTAAAAGCATTTGAACTACACTTCAAAAATTTCTCACAGACATTCTTCACTAATATTTTTCCTATAAAGTAGATCACTAATAAAGATTAAAGCAACAAGAATCACATTTTTCCCTTCATTATTTTATTTACTATATATTTTCTAAGATATCAGCATTTATAGCAATTAAATAAATTTGCACAGTAAAGTGTTACAAAAATAATATGAGATATTTTTAAACTGTAGATCCATTCAAGATGAACATTTCAAAATTTGTTTCATCATTTTTGGAGCTATAAATCTTGAGATATGATTTTTCAAAGCTGTTTCATAATTCTGAGAAAATCAATTTCTTTAAAATCGAAAATTTAACCGGCCTTCAACGCTACGCGCACACCGCGGTTTCACCCCCAACTCCCACCGAGAGACAGACAGATGGGTCCCACGGGTCAGCTGACCCCACCGGTCAGCCGGAGCCGAGCCGGGGAAGGCGCTGACCGGGGGAATCTCGCCGTCGACGAGGTCGCCGGCGACGAGGTCAGTAACAGGCGACTCCCCACAACCGCGCGAACCCAATGAGGTGGTTATCGGGGCGAGAGGAAGAGCGGAGCACGGGCCGAAGCGGCCATGGCGGAGGCGGTGGCATGGCTTGCCGGCGCTAGGCCGGAGCAGGCCATGGCAGAGGTCACGGACGGGCGCACGAGCTCCAGCGAGCGGAGGCGATCATGGTGCGCACGGGGAGAAGGGGAAGGTGATGGCGGAAAGGTGGGACCGACGAGAGCCGCGGCGGCGGGCTCACCGGCGGGGGAGGAGACGGCCAATTCGGCCGCTTACCTTGCCGAGGTGCGCGTCCAGTGACTCGACGAGGTCGGTCAGGAAGAGGGGAATGCTTGGGCGGGCGAAATTTGGCAGAGGAGCCGCGGTGGCGAGGTGAGGCACGGCAATGGCGCGGCGGCGGCTCGGCGTGCTGCGGCACTGGCGAGGCACGCGAGAGCGAGCGGGAGCGGAGTGAGGCGAGTGAGCGGGAGCAGGCGAGTTCGGGCGGGGTAAGCGCGGGGCTGCGGGGGCCACAGGGGCGCGTGTCGCGCGACGTCGCCGCCGCTTGGCCACGCGGTGGCCGAGCTCTGCCGCGGCGCCACGACGTCGCACGCGGGCGCGCGCGCGGGAGGAAGCCGGCACGGGGCGCGGGCCGGGCCGCCTGCGCTGCTGGGCCGAAAGGGAGGCCGCGGCCCACTAAAGCGAAAAACCGATTTTTCTTTATAAATAAAATTTTTCGATTTCTATATTTGTTTCAAATTTAAATTTGAAGATGAAAAAGAGGTTTTCAGAACTTTTGTCCAAAATAAAAGTTGTTCAAAATTTAATTCTCTACATCTTTCATGTAGGGCATTTTTCAAAATTCTCAATAGATTTTGAATTTAGGATTTAAAGCTAAATTGTTAATCAAAAATTTATCTGTTTATAATATTTTTAAAACAAACTTTGAGAAAAACTTGAATTCAAGAATTGCTCCAAAAATCATGTTAATTTATTCTAGATTATTTAAAATTGCTAATACCCAAAAGTATACTACCTTTTTGGCACTTACATCAAAGTTAGGGTTCTAATTATTTGCTTTTCAAGTTTAAATTTAAAAGAGCTATATTTCATGCAATGCTAGTCATGAAATGATGCTGAATGCTTTATGCTTTGAAATGCTAATGCATGCTTAACACCCAGGGGTGTTACAACCCTCCCCCTTATAAGAATCTCGTCCCGAGATTTCGAGTTACGAACCATTTATCGTAAAAATCTTTATACGCGGTTTGAAGATATTCTCCCGTTTCCCATGAAGCATCACTCTCATCATGATGGCTCCACTGAATCTTGTAGGTTGTTACAACTCTATTCCGAGTGACTCGGTCCTTAGTATCCAGGATTCGAACCGGTTGTTCATGATATTCTAAGTCCGCCTTGATCCGAATACCCTGTGGTTCTATTCTCTCTTTCGGAACACGCAGACATTTCTTCAACTGGGATACGTGAAAGACAGGAAAGATCAAACTCATCCCTTCTGGCAATCGCAACTTGTACGCCACGGGACCCTTTTTTCTATGATCTGGTATGGTCCGATATATGTAGCAGACAGTTTCTGCTTGATTCCAAACCGTTTCTTCTTCATAGGGGTAACCTTCAAATAGACATAGTCACCCACTTGGAAATCCAATGGTCTCCTTCTCTTGTCTGCATAACTCTTCTGACGGGACTGTGCAGCTTGCATGTTTTGCCGAATAATACGGACCTTCTTCTCTGCCTCATCTACAAAATCAATTCCATAAAACCTTCTTTCTCTAGGTTCTACCCAATTTAACGGTGTCCTGCACTTCCTGCCATATAAAGCTTCAAAAGGTGCCATCTTGATACTCTATTGGTAACTATTGTTGTAAGCGAATTCTGCCAACGGTAACCAAGATTCCCATGAGCCTCTGGATGATAGTACACAAGCTTTAAGCATATCTTCAAGTACAGCATTACCTCGTTCTGTCTGCCCGTCTGTCTATGGATGGTAAGCCGTACTACGAATCAAACTAGTACCCAAACCTTTATGAAGATGTTCCCAAAAATGAGAGGTAAACTGTGAACCACGATCAGACATGATCGTTTTTGTATACCATGTAATCGGACAATCTCAGCAATGTACTTTTCGGCATATTGAGGTGGTCGGAATGTTGTCTTAACTGGCAGAAAGTGAGCTGTCTTGGTAAGACGGTCTACTATTACCCAAATAGAATCATGTCCCTTCTGTGTGGTGGGAAGACCAGTGATGAAATCCATACTTATATCATCCCATTTCCAATCGGGTACAGACAAGGGTTGCAAAAGTCCTGTAGGTCTCATGTGAAGAGCTTTAACTCTACAACACATGTCGCAACGAGCAACGTATGCTGCAATTTCTTTTTTCATCTTAGTCCACCAATAACGGGGTCGCAAATCTTGGTATATCTTACTACTTCCGAGGTGAATAGATAGCTTGGAATGATGGGTCTCATTCATCAACTTGTTCTTAAGCTCTCTATCCTTAGGTACCACCAGACGATCCTTAAACCATAACACTCCTTGGTCATCCAATCGAAAGTGTTTGGTGGGTTCCCTCTTCATCTTCTCCTTGATATGAAAGATTCCCTTATCTGTCTTCTGACCTTCAATGATCTGGTTTTCCAGAGTACAACTGATCTGAATATTATGCAACACAGCAGGATGTAACAATTTGAACCCTTCTTCAAACAACGGTTGCACATCAATAGCATGTGATTTTCTGCTCAGTGCATCTGCTACTACATTAGCCTTCCCGGGATGATAATGCACGTTTAGATTATAGTCCTTTATCAGCTCTAACCATCTTCTCTGTCGCATGTTCAACTCAAATTAGGTAAAAATGTATTTGAGACTCTTATGATCTGTAAAGAGATTACACACATTACCCAGCAAGTAGTGTCTCCAAATCTTTAGAGCATGCACTACTGCTACAAGCTCCAAATCATGTGTAGGATAGTTAACTTCATGCTTCCTCAATTGACGTGAGGCATAGGCAATGACCCTTTCATTTTGCATTAGTACACATCCTAACCCATTCTTAGATGCGTCACAGAACACATCAAATGACTTTTCTATATCCGGTTGGGCCAGAACAGGAGCAGTGGTCAACAACTTTCGCAAGGTGCAGAAAGCTGCCTCGCACTCCTCTGTCCATACAAACTTATGATCCTTCTATAACAGGCTTGTCATTGGTTTGGCAATCTTCGAGAAATCTGGTATGAAGCAACGATAGTAACCGGCTAAACCAAGAAAACTGCGAACTTCATGCACTGAGGTTGGTGACTTCCAGTCCATAACCTCTTGCACCTTACTAGGGTCTATGGAAATGCCATTTTTAGACAACACGTGGCCGAGAAAAGGAACTATCTTAAGCCAGAACTCACACTTGCTGAACTTCGCATACAGTCGATGTCCTCTGAGTCTAGTCAAGACAATCCTGAGGTGCTCTGCGTGACCTTCTTCATTCTCTGAATATATTAGAATGTCATCAATGAAAACAATCACAAACTTGTCCAACTCTGGCATGAAAACAGAATTCATCAGATACATAAAGTATGCAGGAGCGTTTGTCAATCCGAAGGACATGACAAGGTACTCGTACAAGCCATATCTGGTAAAGAACGCAGTCTTAGGCACATCTTAAGGCCTAATCTTTATCTGATTGTATCCTGATCTCAAATCTATCTTAGAGAACACTTTGGCTTTAGACAATTGGTCAAACAAGATATCAATCCGAGGAAGAGGATACTTGTTTTTAATTGTCACTGCATTCAGTGGTCGATAATCCACGCACATGTGTAAGGAGTTATCCTTCTTCTTTTTCACAAATAGAGCGGGGCATCCCCATTCAGACGAGCTGGGACGAATCAAACCTTTCTTTAGTAAGTCCTGGAGTTGCTTCTTCAATTCGGCTAACTCATTGGGAGGCATCTGATAGGGCCTTCTCGAGATCGGTGTTGTTCCCAGAATTAACTCAATGGCAAACTCAAGATTTCGGTCTGGTGGAAGTCCAGGTAACTCATCCGGAAACACATCTGGAAACTCACAGACCACTGGAATCTGGGCTAGCAGAGTAGTTTGGACCGCACAAGTCGTGCTAGCTAGGTCTACTTTCTGAGGTAGGACCACTCGAAAAGTGCCTTCTCCACTTGGTTCCTTAAGAGAGATACTCCTTCCTCCAATATCGATTACTACCCCCATCTTATTCATCCAGTTCATACCCATGATCACATCCAAAACTAACCCTGGCATGACTATCAGATTAAGCTTATATTGTCGGTTTGATATGTTTAGGGTTACTCTCTGAACTATCTGATTAGTCAACAAATCAGCCCTAGCTGAACTGATTTTATATGCACATTCCAATTCGACCATCCTTTGCTCATGCCTCTTAACAAATGCTTGACTTACAAAGGAATGAGATGATCCGGATTCAAACAAGACTACTGCAGGATGATTGTTGATAGAAAACATACCAACTGTTACCGGTTCTCCTTCTGGGATGTCATCCACGGTGGTGTGATGCACACGAGCTTGATACTGTGTCTGCTGTTTCTTAGGGTAGGGACAAAACTTTGCAAAGTGTCCGGGTTGGTTGCAGTTGAAGCACGGTCCCTTCACTTGAGCCACAGTTCCAGATGAACTGCCTTGTCCTGTCTTCGCCTGAGGCAATGCCATCTTGAATGGTTTCTGGTTCCTCTGGGGTTGCTGAGCATTCTGATTCTTCCTTTGCGGTGGCCTAAACCTTGCACCTGGGGCAGGCGACCGATAAGCTGGACGGTTGGCCACTGGGGCTCTGGACTGGGACGGACCCGACTCGAAAGCTCTCTTACGGATCTTGGAAGCAGCATAAACATTGTTGTTCTTCTCTTGCTTCAGACAGTCACTAACGAAATCGTTGAAACTAGTCCTCATATTTGTACCCACATGTTTCATCATCTTGGGATTCAGGCCTCTCTTGAAGCTAGCGATCTTCTTGGCCTCAGTATTCACCATATCAGGAGCATAACGGCTTAGGTTATTGAATGCATGTAGATATTCAGTTACAGTCTTCGTGCCTTGATTCAGTGCCAGAAATTCCCCAAGCTTCATCTCGGTCAGACCAGGTGGAATGTATGTTCCACGGAAGGCTTCGGTGAACTCCCTCCAAGTGATGTGAGCGTGGGGAGGAAAAGTGGTGCGGTGATGTTTCCACCACATTCCTGCCGGACCTTGAAGCTGATGAGCTGCATACTCAGTCTTCAACACTTCAGTCATTCTCAAGACACGGAACTTGTCTTCCATAGTATTAATCCACTCTTCTGCATCCAAGGGTTCTGTGGCTTCCTTGAAGATCGATGGACGAGTATCCATGAAGTCCTTGAAACTGCTGTACTGATTTGCTTCGTGCCCACCCGGGTTTGTCCCCAGACGGGTGTTATCTGCGATACTGCGCAACACAGCTTCCATATTCTGTTGCATGCTCTCCATATTACGTTGGCTTCCAAGAAATTGTGCGAAAAACTGTTCCGCAGTGTAGGGTGGAGGAGGCGGTGGTGGATCACGGTCATCACTAGCAGCTGCACTGCCACCAGCCTCAGCGGCACCATACACGGTATGACAAGTGTTCGACATCTGCATGTTTCAGCAACAGTAATTATTAGGTGATGTTGTAGGAATTGCGACCGAATGAAAAATCATGCCGAACTGAATTTACTGGAGAGAATAATTTCATACAATAAAATAGGGGCAAAATAAGTCATTCCAATTAACACAACATCACTAATTAGATTACTTAAAGCACACACATCGCGTCCATTACAACCAAGTTGCCAGCATACATACACTGGACTTTTTGACGTTCGGATATCGCCACAAACACATCCAAGCTTTCCAACATTACATCAAAGCCTTAGTCTTTCTACTCATTATTACATGCCCAACGTGCCAACAAAGCAAAAGATCATGTAGATGGAACCTAGCAGCTAGCGCAACAACTACTAGCCTACTCATCGTGGTCACTGTCTAAGTCCGAGACGTTGGCGTTGTCGCCATTAGCAGCGTCGTGGTGCTCCCCAACTGGTGCTTCGGGCTCTTCAGGATCTTCGTCTTCATCCAAATCCATCTCTGCCGCACCAGGAGGAACATAGGGGTTGAGTTGATTGTTCAGCCGATGAACCTCCTCATGCAGATTATCATTAAATTCCTCTGCATATGCCAGCTGTTGCTCTAGCTCAAACTGTCTAGCCCTCAACACATTCTCTGTGGACCAGGCTTCATTCCTCTGATGGAGCACATGAGTCAACATGCGCTTAGCATTCCTGTTGGTGGTGGTCAGTCGCCCAACCTGCTCTCTCAGGGCACGTACATCTCCCTCGAAAGCCACAGTCCTCTGAGTAGACTGATCTCTCTGATGAGTCAACTGAGCCATCTCTGTGTTGAGCCTCTCAATCTCGGCGTCGTGATCTCTCTGAAGCTGACGGTGGTCATCACGAGCCTGACCAAGAGCACTAGACACACGTCTTAGGCTACCTTCCACTCCATCAAAGGCCCTCATCACTGCGAACATGGCACTCATAGCGGGGTTGTCACTGTTCTGTGCTTCTGCGGTGCTAATCTCTAGAGATCTTCCTCTTGCCTGCTGCCACGAGTCAGTGAAGGGGTTGCCCCTCGGAAAGACTCCAACTATAGCTGCTGCCAACTCCTGAGGAAAGCGATCCATGATATCCCTCAGGATCCCAAAGGCTGCCCTCTCAGCGATTTCTTCAGGGGTCCTGCCAGTTGACTCAAAATACCAACTGGTCCACTCAGAACCATCACCTCGGGGACGAACTACTGCTTCCACAGTCACCGAAAGTCCTTCCCCCAACCGCTCATTCGACCAAAAGTAGCGGGGCTTCATCCCATCAGGATAGCCTATATAGCTGAGTACTCTCCACAAGAGCGTAGGCATCCCAAACTCTCCAAGAAAAGTGTGGCGCTGACGAGTGCGTGGAGCAAGCTGATGACGGGGAGCTCTGCCGGTGGACTTGCGGGTTGTCTGCTTGGTACGTGCTATCTGTAGCAAAATTTTATTACCGTGGTGAGAACAGATTTTTAAGTTGGTATTTTTATCGAAATGAGATAATCAACTTATAAGGGGAGGAACAATGCCATGAATGAAATGCACAACATGATACATGCACGTTCCGTACGTCCTCACAAACTTAGAAAACTAATAACTACTAACGGAATAAACAGTGGCATACAACGATCTCTTGTAACGTAACTAATACGTACTACTCGAAAGCGTTGTTATGTACCTGCAGAAAGTCACTTCAGCCCAAACCTCACAGTATGAAAATATGCAAGAAAGCAGTAAAGTAAGTTACTCGCTCTACACGCATCCCTAGATACGAGTATAACGGTAACAACTACCCGAATCATCGTCCTATTGACGGCATCGTCACCGCATGACGGAAGTCCCCACCATTTGAATATCCTCATACGAACATGCGCATGGCACGTAAGTATTTTGGTATCACATAAGCACTCCCCTAGATCGGCAGTGTATCCGACCATGCTCTCACAACTCTCACTTACCAGGGCGTAGAGGGAATTGATCCATACATTACCACTCAATTGAATGGCACTCATACAATAGCACGCCGTATGAGCGATAAAATTTAAAATATGATGCAAACCTCCAAGTTAGTACTTAATTAAGCCACCTAGAGTCCTTATTGGGCATAAAGGATATGACCACTGGCACACTCTTAAATTCAAAAGCTTAGTTGAAAACATAGTTTTGTTTTTAAATACCCATGTGAACAGTAACATGCTAAACCATGCTCCGATGCCAGCTGTAACGGATCAACGTAATTATACGAGATTAAGTAAGAAAATCTTCCACCGAGGCGGTTAATTTATCAAACTTAAACCCGTATAACCCGAGATACCGTGAAATCACGAGGGATTTCAAACTAACCAACATACAACCAAGATCGTACTGATTTAGCAGTCACAATTCACATGATACATAGAGTTCACAATAAAAGTAGAGTACATCGGAGTTCGGAATAAAAGTTATTACAACATAGTTTAAAATAACATAGCGGAAGCAAGTAGTTTTACACACACGCTTAGTTCAAATACAGTGCCAGTAGATAGTCATGGTCCACACAAAAGCATTAGATAAGACAAACAGAGTGACCCTTGCCCAAGGTCCTAGTTGTCGCCCATCGCCGGATACAGACAGTTGGAGCAGTACCCATAGTACATCTGACCATCTGCAACAACAATGGGAACAACGTCCTGAGTACGAGAATGTACTCAGCTAGACTTACCCGTCATAAACCAGAAATAAAGAACACCAAGGATCATGCAAGGCTTTATAGATTGGACGAGCTTGACTCATTTGCGAAAAGCATAAGATGTTATGAAAACTATACCAGTACTTTTTGCATCACTTTTAGTATAACCTATTCAAGCTAGGTAAGCACCTATTGCTAAAACAATCACTTGATTCATCATTAATAATCTAGATTACCATATCAGGTTTAGCATTTCCAACATCATTCACTTAACCATCAGTGTTCCATTAATGTTACTACGATGCCATAGCTTGAGTCAAGTGCTCACTAACCGGGAGCGACGGCGATTCGAATCGAATTCCTATCCAGCTGGAGATTTATTCCTCACACAAACCCTGCTTTCCAGCGTCAGGGTCGCGTAGATCACCAATGACACTTTCTAAGAAGCTGCGGGATAACAATCATGGATCGCACTATCCAGGGACCGCCCGACTGCCAGGACGCACCTTGGGCTCACTCTTCGCGTCCTCGTTACACCCCCTTCAACACCAGTCTGCCAACCCGAGTTTATCCCGGCTCGAAAAGTGTCACTAGCTTTACGGTCGAAAGGTACTTTATTCGGCCAGCTAAATGTGAGGCATGCGTTCAACATGACAAGAGGGACGAGCAACGATCGGTCCTTAATCGACACAGACGAAATCACTATAGTCCAAAACCCTATAAGACTCCACCCGGTCTTCATTTATCCATCAACACTTGGTTACTTTTTATGATCACAATTACAGCTAACCATAACCCGGTATCCACCTATAACTCGCAGGTGATAGGAAATCACTCGACTTCTACCGGTCTAAGCATGGCTAAGCAATTTACTCGATCCTGACCTAACAGGGTGAAAGATAATCCGATGGCCAAGGTAATAATGCAACAACGGTTTCACTCAACTCCTATAACTTAATGCAACTATATATATAACTATAATTCATGTAGTAAGGAACAACTTTTATAAAATAGGAGACTTATAATGCTCCGGGGCTTGCCTCTTTTGAACGAGCTAGGATGGTGGTTGACGCACTCTGGCAACTCCTCGCCTGACTCTTCCTCCTCGGGCACCTCCTGTGCCTGGGGCTCCTGCTGATCCGTCCAAGCCTGCTCCTCCTGTACTGCTACCTGCGACTCTTCCTGCGATCCTGTATGATGCAAGTGCATAAGTAAACATGCGAATGATGCATCGGATTGTGGTGGAGTGCTTTGATAACATGAGATGCAGATGAGCATATGGAATGAGCAGTTTGAATATAACTATTTCTTCTACAAAGTAGTCCATGTCATCAAGAACATGTACCCTAAAACATGCACCTTATTCTTCTATTAGTTAGCCTATCATCTACACATACAAGTGAACCTAAGCTACCAAAGCTTACCAACCTAACTCAACTTCAATATCAGCAAGGCATAATGATGCTTCAAAGATACACCAAACATATTTTATTTCTCTTAATTTCTCATAAAGAATAATCTTTTATTCCCTATTTAACTAGGGTTACACAGCAACACCTATTTCTGGTGTAGATAAAAATCTACAAAAATTACAGTAGATTACTCTTACCCTAACTAACCTACTACTAAATTTTCATGAGAATTGCCTATGTAAAACTGCCTGTACAAAATAAACAAGTTATAGCCTAAATATGAGCATGAAATTATTTTGTACTAGAAAAAGTATCAAACAATAGATTTCATACTTTTCCTATGTTACTAACAGTAAACTAACACACTACAAAAATTATCACATGTATGTTCTATACAAATTTAGCTTTCTACTAAAAATAACAAAGATTATCAATTAAAAGCATTTGAACTACACTTCAAAAATTTCTCACAGAACATGCTTCACTAATATTTTTCCTAGAAAGTACATTACTAATAAAGATTAAAGCAACAAGAATCACATTTTTCCCTTCATTATTTTATTTACTACATATTTTCTAAGATATCAGCATTTATAGCAATTAAATAAATTTGCACAGTAAAGTGTTACAAAAATAATATGAGATATTTTTAAACTGTAGATCCATTCAAGAGGAACATTTTAAAATTTGTTTCATCATTTTTGGAGCTATAAATCTTGAGATATGATTTTTCAAAGCTGTTTCATAATTCTGAGAAAATCAATTTCTTTAAAACCGAAAATTTAACCGGCCTTCAATGCTACGCGCACACCGCGGTTTCACCCCCAACTCCCACCGAGAGACAGACAGATGGGTCCCACGGGTCAGCTGACCCCACCGGTCAGCCGGAGCCGAGCCGGGAAAGGCGCTGACCGGGGGAATCTCGCCGTCGGCGAGGTCGCCGGCGACGAGGTCAGTAACAGGCGACTCCCCGCAACCGCGCGAACCCAATGAGGTGGTTATCAGGGCGAGAGGAAGAGCGGAGCACGGGCCGAAGCGACCATGGCGGAGGCGGTGGCGCGGCTTGCCGGCGCTAGGCCGGAGCAGGCCATGGCGGAGGTCACGGACGGGCGCACGAGCTCCAGCGAGCGGAGGCGATCATGGTGCGCACGGGGAGGAGGGGAAGGTGATGGCGAAAAGGTGGGACCGACGGGAGCCACGGCGGTGGGCTCACCGGCGGGGGAGGAGACGGCTAATTCGGCCGCTTACCTTGCCGAGGTGCGCGTCCAATGACTCGACGAGGTCGATCAGGAAGAGGGGAATGCTAGGGCAGGCGGAATTTGGCAGAGGAGCCGCGGTGGCGAGGTGAGGTGCGGCAATGGCGCGGCGGCGGCTCGGCGTGCTGCGGCACTGGCGAGGCACGCGAGAGCGAGCGGGAGCGGAGTGAGGCGAGTGAGCGGGAGCAGGCGAGTTCGGGCGGGGTAAGCGCGGGGCTGTGGGGGCCACAGGGGCGCGTGTCGCGCGACGTCGCCGCCGCTCGGCCACGCGGCGGCCGAGCTCTGCCGCGGCGCCACGGCGTCGCGCGCGGGCGCGCACGCGGGAGGAAGCCGGCGCGGGGCGCGGGCCGGGCTACCTGCGCTGCTGGGCCGAAAGGGAGGCCACGGCCCACTAAAGTGAAAAACCGATTTTTCTTTATAAATAAAATTTTTCGATTTCTATATTTATTTCAAATTTGAATTTGAAGATGAAAAAGAGGTTTTCAGAACTTTTGCCCAAAATAAAAGTTGTTCAAAATTTAATTCTCTACAACTTTCATGTAGGGCACTTTTCAAAATTCTCAATAGATTTTGAATTTAGGATTTAAAGCTAAATTGTTAATCAAAAATTTATTTGTTTAGAATATTTTTAAAACAAACTTTGAGAAAAACTTGAATTCAAGAATTGCTCCAAAAATCATGTTAATTTATTCTAGATTATTTAAAATTGCTAATACCCAAAAGTATACTACCTTTTTGGCACTTACATCAAAGTTAGGGTTGTAATTATTTGCTTTTCAAGTTTAAATTTAAAAAAGCTATATTTCATGCAATGCTAGTCATGAAATGATGCTGAATGCTTTATGCTTTGAAATGCTAATGCATGCTTAACACCTAGGGGTGTTACATGCATCTCTGGGTACTTCTTCTTGTCTTGAATCTCAGCCGAGATAAGACGATCATATTGTTCCAGGCATGTGAGCTTGTACCTCCTATTTATAATCAACAAAAAATGGGCATGTGGTAAGCCTCGCTTCTGGAACTCTACGACATGCACATGTGCACAGACCTTCCCAAAAATATTATTTTTCATCAACCTGTTTTTTAGCTCCTCCAGCTTTGCCCTAAACACACGCACAACAAGATCTGGACGATCTTGTGATGTCTGGCCAGGGTAGAGTTCATTCTTAATCTCATCCCAGTTTGGGTTGCATGTCATCGTAAGAAAGATATCTGGTTTTCCAAACTTCCGTACTAAAGCCATGGCGTCCATGTACCGACGCCTCATGTCCTGTGGGCCGCCAATGAATGATGTAGATAGTACAGTCCGCTTTCCAACGGCAGCAGCTCTGTCCTCACCAGCCTGCAAGCTATCCACCAAGCCCTGGTATAGGTCAGCCCTTATCCTATCCTGGTTCCTCTGTTGATAATCTAGGTGATTGCTCTCGATCTTGATATATGTGTCGACCACAAACTGTTGGAAAAGACGCTTGCCAAAGAGTATCGGGTTGAATATTCCTAGACGCATCTGAAATTTATAACAGTAGTAGTCTCGCACAGACACACATAGATTACCAGGAGATTCTACACAAACAATTCGATAGAAATTAGTGATAAAAAATAGCATGCTTAAGAATTCATAGTGTAGACTACTATGAGAAAGAACTAACCTGGTTCATCCTCATTATTATCTGAACGTGCCTTGCGGAGTGCACGTGCCGCCATCACTTCTTCCATACTCACATTTGCCTTTGGAATGTCAATATGCCACCCAAGTTCACCTCTAGGGAAGAACATAGGGTATGACAGTGGGTCATAACATCCATTGTATGACCAGATGCCATACATTTGCCTATTTTTTCCTTGTAGGATTACACTATGTTGAAACTGTCCACGTCGTTCGCTTCCCTCAATCCAAACAGCGGCCACCTCAGAATTGATCGGCACATTATACACTCTCTGGTCCATCTTTTGGTCAAGGTTGAGTGTCACACAATAGTCATCAATTTGTCCAATCTTCCCCATAGTCCTAAGCTGGTCAGAGTATGGATTATCATGAAGGATGGCAACTAACATCTCAATAACTTCTTTGTCTTTTTCATAGTGCTTCTTGCGGCAACTGCGGTAACGATGCTCAAGACTTGGGTCGTCATCATAGAAGTACAACTCTAGATGCTTAGGTTGTGTACCCTCCAGTCTACCAAATGACTGTATATTGTGGTACATTTGGCCATGTGCACGGAACATGTATACACCACTGTTCCTAATATATGTGGTCATACTATCGAGGTAACAGTAGAGGGAAGTGAATGAGAAATGACTATTGAAAAAACGAATGTTATCACGGAAGCGCCTAGCATCAGCATCTGCACTCGACCATAGTCTCATGAGGTCAGGTGGTGTGTCAGGTGTGGATAGCTCAATCTTTCCGCTGCGACAACAGAATCCAGGTGGCTCGAATTCAAACTTCTTTGCATTGCAGTGCTGACAGTTGTGAACGGGATTTAATTTATGCTCCTCTTTAGGGATGTTGCTATACACCCCATCGTAAGGATCAGGTACATCAGGAATAGATATAGAGTCTTCTTCTTGAGGATCACCTAACTCATCATCATCGTCAACTTCCTCATATGAAGTGTGGTATTTAACAAACACGTTACTATTACTTTCCAAAGGCATGAATGTAAGTATATTTTTCTATTATATTTAGCATAAGTACCTTGGCCAGCGAATAGATAACCCTCGTCAGCTTCTTCATCCTCTTCAAATATGACACCCTCGTCATCACCAGTTCTATCATGGGGACCTGTGAAAGGTACATATTTGAGGATGGACACTCAATTGTACGGATCAATCATGGTAAATACCATTTTAAACGACTGAGAATGATTATCCAATGGACGAAAATAATAAAATATATTACTGTTGCATCCTGTGGATGTCTTGAAAGTTGCGGCATGTTGAGAGCTTGAACCGATACCTTTATTAATGATAGGGTGAGTATAGTAAGGCTATGCATTAATTTTTATATAATAAATTAAATTAGTTGAAAGGAGTAAAGAAGCGTTAGTAAGTACCATTGTTTTTGTTACATGAATGATTTGGAGTCTTAAAGCCATCTTCATCAGCCATGCACGTATTCTTCATAGCTAAAGCAACTATTTTCCTTGCAGTGGTTGCTTCAAAATGTTTGTTTTGGTGTGCTAATCGCGATTGTCTCTCTCCAGATGGCACACGCTGTCTACGTGTTATCTGACGAGGATCCATATCAAGGGGCCTGACATCATGTGTCTGATTTGAAATAGGTGATCCACTTGCCTCAAGAATAATCCAATCGCTCGGGACAGTTGATCTATCATTAAGTGGTACAACATTGGGGGTATATTCTGGATTCTCCATGGCAATGGAATCGTTGTTCAGAGTATTACGCCGACAATCCCTTTCCATCCTTTTCTTATCTCTCTTTGCCCGCGCTTGCTCAGGTGTCATATTTTGCACCCTTCGACGTTCATTTTTTTGGTTCAATGTGCTCCTTAGTTTGAGTGTTGCGTCGACGTGCAGTTAGTATTTTTTGCTCGTCACGTCTCACCTCCCTTTGCTCAGGTGTCATATTTGCATAGTGCTCTCTTTCCCTCACACGATTAGCTTCACGTTGCTCATTTGTTAATTTCCTCTTACGTGAATTCTTAACTGTGGATGTTGTGATAGCACAATGACCATCTGAAGTGGTATTTGCTGAATCAAGGCTAATTTCTGACAATATTTCCTCATCTACAAACCAAAGGAGATTTTTGTTCAAATATTTTACATTGAACTATGAATTTGCAATAGTTAGTATTCAACGGACCTGGTGTAGGTATGTCTAGGGTGTTAGCTGCGAGAACCATTTTTGCGTGCATATGATTATTTAACTAATGACAACCAATCAAGTAGAATTGAAATAGATGTGTCATAGAAATCAAATTCATAGTGTTACAACAAATCTACCATACTCGCTTTTGAAACACTATATAAGATGATATGAATTGGAGATTCATTGAAAGTACCCTGCAATTGAAGAGAGGTCTTTCTGGTACGTGCCACACTATATGTATCATTTTTGTGCAACCAATCAGCATTGTCATCTGGAACCATATTTTCCTCTTCAAAGGTGTAGCATTGGTCGACATTACTTAGGATGCCTGTAGACAAGATTCACATCAACGAGTGTTGTACAATACAATTGAAAGGAGGCAAGGAGTGTCACCTGTGGCAGTGATTGGGGTTGTCAGTTGTGGCTCTTCATCTATAATAAGAGCTTGTGCTTTCCTTCGATGATAATCTTCTCGACGTTTTTTAGTAACTTTTCCTTTCGGTCTTGAGGCATATTTGCGTACGCGTCCCTTGCCCTTTGCCTCTTACTTTCTTTTGGGTTTGTAACGTCTGGTTGCAGATTGGACGTTGTGGGTCCACTTCCAATATTAGCAGTGTTGGATATATCTTTGAATGGGGTGTGACACACAGTGTATTTCAAAGATGCCATCTGCAAAAAAAGATTTCTAGAGTGTTACCAAACCATGTTGCTGTTCTTATGCATCTCTTACAGGTGATGGTGCTGCATGTCAGGTGGCAGCTAGCATGCTAGCAGCTGGCCACCTATTTTTCGCCCAGTTGTCGAAGCACCATGGACGTCCACTGACTGCCTCAACCCAATAATTATATAGAGTAAAAACAAAGCACAAAATTGTACCTGTTGATAAGGACGAATGTCGGAGGCTGGTTGCTGCAGAATCAAGGGCGGGGAAGTCGTTACCACGATTGCAGGACGATCGGTGGTAAGGGTGTAAGTCCACGTTGCTGAGTATGCTGAAAGTATTGAGAACCATGATCTAGTATGAAATCACTAAAATTAATTAATGCAAAGAGAATCGGATGCAAATACAAATGAAAAATAACTAAAATTATTTAATGCAAAGGGAATTAGATGTAAATACAAAGGGAATCTGTTCGCAATTAAGGCTAACAGACCTCTTACCTGAGGATCTTGTCTTTGTCAGCCTGGACCACAAGTGATAGAGGTTCTTGTGGCACAGATATTGTCTTTTCACACGCCCTCTACTGTCTATTGTCAACTCTTGTCTTCACTGTTTATCTATAAAAGGGATAACTACATGTTAACACTTGGAGTCACCCAACACATTAAAACACACAACATAGTGTTGTTTTTGCTTGGTGAAATCGTACTACGACATACTTCCTTTTCAAGTAAATTGTGTCATTTGCTAGATGAAATTATACTGCAGCATGAGATCAGTTCAATACCAGCAGGGCAACAACAAATGGGACTTGGATTCATTTTTCAATACCGACTGATCTGCGATCTGCAGCCCATCGCAGGGCTGAATTTTAAGGGAACAAAAAATGGCTCTAAGGCTCTGAGTATTCTGTAGCACTCGGCATTGGGTTGTTGTTCCTACACAAACTCTGCCCTTCTCTGTTTACTCTCTTTTTATCTTCCTGTTAACTGCACTTCTTCTTGGAGTGCTACTGAGTCATGGGATTTTTGTTGAACTAAAACCTAGAATCTCCATTGCTAAATGTTCAACAGCTAAGGAGGTTCAGAGTGCCACCATCACCAATATGTCAAGGAGTTATTTTCAGAGTTCAGTTGTCTGCATTGAGGAAACAACTTCTGAATTCTAATAACCTTTTGCTGTGCAGAAGCTTCTGAACTTACCAAGAATGAAGTTTGTGTGGAAAGGGAGGAGCATGCCAAGGAAGCTAAAACAATGTTTTTTAGATTAGCAAATATAATTAGGGGGAAACAGTAGCCACCAATGTAAGGCTGAGGCTAAGCGACTACAGAATGTTGGGATATTCCTATGATATGTAACAAAACAAGGACGTAATTCGTTCCTCTTATCTCTAAGCGACTACTTCTTGCTTCATTGTGATGAAACTTATTATAGTAGCTAGAATGGAAGCACAAAAGCTTGGTTATATCAGTTTGCAGGCAGGGGACAAGAACATAGAGCTGAAACTGGTTTTAAATTGAGCTTGACAAAGATGAAAGTATGGCCCTCCTTTCCGTATTTTATGTTTGTCGTAATATTTAGCTTCTGCAGGCAAAGCTGATCTAATTGCGTGGAACTTATTATAAAATTAGCAAAACATTTTTCTAAACTAAACCATTGTCTCCTTGTTGTCAGAGAAAAAGAGAGGCACCATTTACTCCTGAATTCTGTACTGCAAGTTTTTTTTTCAAGTTTGTGTAAGCTTTTCACAGAGAGAAGAAGAGGATCAGAGCTGAATCTAAAAGAATGCTGGACTTTCATGTTTGGGTTCATTTCCATCTGAGTTACCTAAGCTCTGATTATGGGTGAGCTAACCTCTATTAAATCTATGGCTTGTATTTCAGTTCTCTAGGATTGATTTGGTTTGGACTTTGGACAGGCAACAATATGTAAGGGGAACATCGTACAAGCTTGTAAAGAGACGTAGTTGACCGGGAGCATAAATAAAACATATGAAGAGTGTAAAGAGAACCTATTGTTCAGGTCGTCCTGTTCTTGTTTCATTCAGACTCGGCAGTTGCAGGTGGAGGCAGTCTCTTCATCGGCAGCGGCAGGCGGAGTTTAGAAGCTTGAGGAGATTGACGCAGCAGCCGCCGGCGCCAGCACCGAATGCCTCCGCAGGCAAGGCGTTGCAGGGGCAGGTCGGGAGCGGAGGCCTTGGCGGGGGTGGCGGCAACTGGACGCCTCCGCAGACGGGGCGGTTTGCGGCGGTGGCTTGACGGGACCGGTGCGGGCGGCTTGGATCGGACGCCTATGAAGATGGGTCGTCGGCGTCGTGACGGGACCAAGCGGGCGTCGGCCTCGGCGGGTCAGGGGGCCGGTCGGGCGGCAACCAGACGCCTCCGTAGACGAGGCAGTATGCGGCGGGCGACGACGGGACCGGGTGCAGGCGACGTCCTCGGCGGGGTAGGGGACGGGGGTGGTCTCCGACGGCGGCGTGATGTGACCAATGCGAGCGTCGTCCTCTCGGCAGGGTAAAGCCGGGGAAACGGCGAGCGGACTGCCTCCACAGACGTGGTGCTGCAGGGGCGAGGGCAGGGCTGTTTCGTGAATGGTGGTGGCGTGGCGAGATGGGGAGAGGAAGACAGTTTATTTTCGATCGTTTTTTCCTTTCCTGAGCCGGAGCCACAGTCAAAGGGTCGTGCGTCGGACGAAAACTACCTTGCACAGACGACACAAACACTTCCGTGCGTCGGTACTGTCCTCCCAGCTCCCACGCTTGAAGGGCCACACGGGATACTAGACCGCACTGGATCGTGTAGGTACACGCATACATTAAATGCTTCGTCTGTGTTGAACCAACTAAATAGCCGGCTTATGGTTAGCCTATTATACCAGTTAGCTGCAGTATTAGCTTTATATTGACGTGATAATGTCATACCGCCGACTGATAACTTCGCCGGCAGTCGGCGGTATGACATTGTCACGTCAATATAAAGCTAATACTGCAGCTAACTGGTATAATAGGCTAACCATAAGCCGGCTATTTAGTTGGTTCAACACAGACGAAGCATTTAATGTATGCGTGTACCTACACGATCCAGTGCGGTCTAGTATCCCGTGTGGCCCTTCAAGCGTGGGAGCTGGGAGGACAGTACCGACGCACGGAATCAGGATGTTGGAGCGTGGGTCAAGCAAGCGCCGAGTTATCGCTGGCAGCGGGCTGAGAGCAGGCGTTTCTATCTCGTAACACGTGATTCAGCGGGGCGTTTCATGAACCCGCCCGCTCTCTTCTCTCTCTTATCTTCTCACTGCTCCACGTTGGATTTTGATGACGTGTAACATGCTGTAGCCTGCTGACTAAGCCTTATTATACTTGCTCTAAACTTCCATCTGCCAAGGGTGCAAATAATGTCGTCAAGCTGTAAGGAGGCGTCGAAACATGTACTGCCCATGGTGCCGTTCCTCGTCGCCACCGATCCCAATGCGATTACTGAAGATGGACGCACCATTTTGCTAGACTCCAATGGCGAGCGCCTCACACGCGACTTTGAGACGCTAAGGGGTAGCGTGAGATTTGCAGCCACCTGTCAAGGGTGGATATTGTCTCTAGGTTCAGAACAAGAAGATAATCGCCGAGCCTTTCTCTATGACCCTTACACCTGTGATAAGATCGAGCTGCCACGTTTCGACGACAATCGTCGTCAACTCCCAAGAAATTTCAGGGCCGCATTGTCGTCGGACAAACCTACGACAAACGACGGATGCACAATAGTGGTCGTGCTGCATCCCGACCAGACGACACTCTGGTACTGCCGTGTCGTTGAGTACGGTAACGATGCTTCTGAGTGGATCAAGTACGAGTACGACTTGGGGACGCAGAAATGCGACGCTGAAGGGCTGGTATGGAGGAAGATCGTTATAAAGCATCTCACGGCATCCCCACGACGACGCAAGAGCACGGCATCCTCGAGTTCGACCTGCACCCGGCGATCCGCGATGCGCGGCCTGCCACGGGTCGTGCCGCCCAACCCCTGGGGGTGGTGCGCTCACGGCTGCCGTTTCGAGATGGACGGTGAGCACTACCAGTTCTTTGCGTATTACTACGAGGACCCAGTGGGTCACTACTGGCATCGCTCTGTACAGGATGGATGTGGGAAGGCAGCGGTGGTGCGAGGTACGAGTAGATGGGATCGGTGACGGTGACCGGGCGTTGCTGTGGTGTGGGTATGGTGGAGGATGCTGCACGGCCTCCGAGTTTGGGCTGGAGCAGTGTCGGTCGGGCGGCGGCGCAGGGACCAGTTGTTGCAGCACCTTGCGACGCCCCTTGGTGACCTTGCCGTGTACAGTCCTCGCTCGCATAGCTCGAGAGATCAGGAACCGGCCGCGGCAGCGACGGCGGCGGCGCGGCCCACCTCGTCGCGGAAGACATCGGTGTACTGGGCTACTGGGCTTAGTTGGGCCGCTGGGCTGGTATTTCTGTCACCTGACGCGAGCCAAACGAAGCTGGACGCTGAGGGACGGCCGCAGATCGAGTGACTGCCGACGATAGTCGAGTCGAGTCGCCCGGCGTCAGGCGACCTGGTCCCGCGCCGCACCCATGTCATGACGCCGCCGCGTCGGCGCGCTGACCCGTCGCCCTCGCCCTCTTCCCCGCCTCCCCTCCTCTCCCGCCTCCGTTCGGCGGCCTCCAGTTTCCTGGTCAGTCGCCGTGCCACCTCTCTGCCACGCACCGTCTCTCAAGCATTTCGTCGAGCACCACGCCGGCCTGGCGCTTGGTCGAAGCGTTACTCTTCTTTCCGCTGACGCCGTCGTGTTTCTCTCAGGCGCGGCAGTACAGCACGAAGAAGGGAGGCGACGGCACCGGTCCTCAGAAGCCGAAAGGTGGTGGCTCCTCCGCGCCAAGGCACCTCAGGCCAGGTGATACTTCTTCATTGGCACTGCACTAGCTACAGGGGCATATTCTTCTGCTCCCCTGTGTAAATCATATCTGTCACTTGCGTTTCTCTGGCTACAGGGGGCATATTCTTTTGCTCCCCTGTGTAAATCATATCTGTCACTTGCGTTTGCGTCCTATGCCGTGGATATAGTGCTATTGGTAACATTGAATTTCGATGGGTGTTTGCCTACCGTTGTGTATGGCTCTATTCAATAACAATCGCTCTTTTGAAGTAAAGGGTGCATGTAAAGTTTTGTGATTGAAAGATAGTTCTACAATGTTGCTACGCTGACTTGTTTGGTGAAGCTGAAAGGTTTCAATTTGTGCAGGATTCGTGGATCCTTCATCATGGAGGCATTTTGACTCAAGGGCTGTTGGCATTAAACCAGATGCTATACACACGGATGCATGGGCAGTTTTAAAAAAGCTCAGACGAGAAGGTACACAACTATTCTATTGACCATTTCCATTTGTGAGTTAATAGTTTCAACATGTCACAAATATTCTCTTGACCATGCATTTTCTTCTTGATACTCCTTTGATCCATGAATGTAAGGTGCACACACCTTTTAGAATTCAATCTTGGTAACTTTTGACCAACATCTAGGCTTATTATATATGAGTTTAGGGCCTGCTTAACATGTCATAACTATTCTCTTGACCATACATTTTCTTCTTAACACTCCTTTGATCCATGAATGTAAGGTGCACGCACCTTTCAGATTTCAATCTTGGTAACTTTTGACAACATCTAGGCTTATCATATATGAGTTTAGGGCCTGTTTGCACAGCTCTAGCTCCAGAAAATCTTGGTGCTCGAGCTGTGGGCACATTGAAGGTATTTGGTTTAGCAATTTATTATTATTTGGACCAAGCACATATATTTAAATAACTTTATTTTTTTTACAACCTCCAAATCCTGCATGGATCTTGGAGCTGGAGATGTTGCACACAAGGCCATGATACAGAAGTGGTACAACTGGATACGTATCTCAGATACGTTCCTATGGTTAGAACTTAGAATTTTGCAAATAGTAACAATATACATTCTTTAGCTCATAATATAGGTCCATCCAGCAATACTTCCATTTCAACAAATATAAATCCATCTACAACTTGAAGACACAATTTGCCATTCACCTCTGTATTTTGCGCTTATTTAAGTACAACCATATAAATGTTCCATGCATGCCAAGTTCTCCCTCCGTCCCAAAATAAGTGTCGCTATGGTATCCGTGCCAGTCAAACTTTCTTAAGTTTGACTATATTTGTAGAAAATATTGACAACATTTGTATCTCCAAATAAGTTTATTATGAAAATAAATTCAACGATCTATCTAATGATACTAATTATGTACTCTAAATATATGAATATTTTCTTGCATATATTTGGTCAAATTTAAAAGTGTTTGACTACTCGAGAAGCGAGAATGACACTTATTTTGGGCGGAGGGAGTACTAGCTACCGCAATTATGCTAATCATTGATGGGTACTAGAGTTTCTACAATCTACCTTAAATTCCCATGCACAAGTCCAGCTGGACTGGAACTAGAGGGAGTATTTGAAGGAAACTTGCAGCCAAAAAAGTTCAATTTATGAAAGTGTACAGAGGGTGTACTATATTGCATAGATTATGAATTGGTGAAATCTGACAACATGCTAGTTTTTATTTAGTTCTGTTTTCTGTTTTTTAAGTACATAAGAACAACTCCAACAACACAAGGGAAAATAAAAGGAGGCAACCCTGTATTACATGTCCCTACAATGCATGATATTACATCTTGTTTCATCACAATTCAGTCGTCATTACCATCCATTCATGTATATCCATTGATTTGAAATCTATGGTTGAGATGAAGGCAGCAAGTGTTTCAAAATTTCCGTAAGATGTTTTTGAAACTCTGTCTTGAGCTTCTTGTTTTTTGCTGGACTCCGAGCCTGTAGTGTAGTGGTTACAGTGCTTTAGTAGCACCTCCAAGTCCTAGGTTCAACTCCTCGTGGGAGTGAATTTAGGCCCGTTATAAAAAAAATTCCCTCGCCGACAAAGCCAGGGTCCGGGGATTTTTCTTGGCCAGCAAGGTTGAGTTCTTCTGGCTACTCAAGTTTTTTCTTGTGAGGGCGTTACTTTTCTTATTTAACTCATAAAATATTGTTTTTGCTAGTTGAATGCGGATAATAATGTATGCAGTATTCAAGGCAAAAGTTTATTACAGGTTTTCAAGCTTACCTTGTTGGGGGGTGTGTGAGAGATTTGCTACTCAAAAGGGTACCTAAAGATTTTGATGTGATTACCACTGCAAGTCTCGAACAGGTTTTGGTCCATTCAAACATCATGATTA
Organism: Saccharum hybrid cultivar R570; assembly: GCA_038087645.1. Classification (NCBI taxonomy): domain Eukaryota; kingdom Viridiplantae; phylum Streptophyta; class Magnoliopsida; order Poales; family Poaceae; genus Saccharum; species Saccharum hybrid cultivar. The sequence continues at coordinate 34,279,798 of JAQSUU010000012.1, read as the reverse complement.
TTTTTTCTTTTCCTGAAAGTTTTGATGTCCTTATTCCATTGACATATTTCTGTCCGTTACAGCTTAAGAAAAATATATTCAGGCGATCTATGATTGTAGGCAAACGCTTTCCAATATGTCTTCTTAAAATGCGTGACTCTGTAATTGAGGTTTGTTCTTCATATCATCATCATGGCCACCTGAGTTTTCTAGCAATGCATTCACTGTTTTTTATTTGTTCTAACAGATTTCGAGCTTTCGAACAGTTGCTAAGTATGGGAATAGAAGTGAAGCGGTAGATTATGTGGAAGAGTTGAATGGCTCTGATGTTAGGGATATTCTTCGCTGGAAGGATTCTATGAGAAGAGACTTCACAATAAATGGGTAATCTTTGAAACTCCACAGTAATTCTAGTGCTTCAAATCATCAACAAATGGTCTTGTTTTTTCATGTATCACAGGAGATATTTCATAACAATGTTGTAATACTTGTTTGGCAGTCTTTTCTTTAACCCGATGAACTTCAAAATTTATGATTACGTGAATGGAGTAAGGGATATGAGAAAAAACAAAGTAACACTCACTGAGCTCCATCTTTATTTAAGCATAGGTTCATCAGTGTCCTGGTTTTCTCTTCCTCTTTCTTTTCTATTTGCTAACTTCTTAATGGAAATCAGGTGTGTACAGTGATTCCTGCTCATATTTCTTTCATGGAGGACCCCGGTAGGTGTTTGAGGAATGGTTTTATTGAAATTGCTTTATCTCGCCGAGTAAAATTTATATCAGTATATTTCAGCAAGGATTTTACGTGGCTTCAGAATTGCTGCTCGCCTTGGTTTCCAGTTTTCCAATGAAACTTCTAATGCGATACATGATCTTTCTTCGTCTATAATTAATATCGACAAGGTTTACTTTCTTGGTACCTCTGAAAAATAAACTAACAATTGTATGCACGTTCTCATATGGTTTTCTTCTTAGTTCTGCTTTTTGCCTCTTTTACTGTGTAGGCAAGGTTGATGATGGAAATGAATTATATAATGTCTTATGGGGCAGCAGCGCCTTCTGTTAGGTTGCTTAGAAAATATGGACTACTTGATATTTTACTGCCTTTCCAGGTAATTTTAACAATGCCTGTTGCTACAAAAGTACATTCCTTGTTGTGGCCCCGCCAACATTTCTGCCCACTCATCAACATTGAATGCCAATTTGTGTTTTAGGCAGCATATTTGTCTGATCAGATGAAGGGTGGTTCAAGTGACAGACATCTGATGCTCATGGTGAGTAACTCTGAAAATGTTTCACCTTGCTTTAGAGATCATTTTTTGTTTGGTACTTCTTTAAAAAGAAGTTACGGAAATACTGCATTCTTTTTGTGGTGTACAGTGGGTAAAGTGTTCCTTTTTTTTTGGGTAGCATAGGGTGTCCTAATCTTGCAATCTGAACTAAAGGGTTTGTTATCTTTTTCTTGACCTACTGTTCGAAGATTTTCGTGATTATAAAATTTTATTATGGTCTATAGTTTCTGTACGGTTTATGAACAATATGATATTTATGGGCGTGCTTGGTTTCTCCAGCAAGGTTAGCCTTGCCTTGCAGAGCAAGGATCTAGAGCTGGCGATGTGTTTGGTTGGCTTGCTCGATCACCTTGGAGCCTGTGTTGGCTAGCTTTGTGAGTCATTTTCCTTGCCACCGCGAGTGAGCCAAAACGGCTCGCCTGGTTTGGCAGGGTTTGCCTTGCCTGAGCCAGCACGGCGAGGCCAGCTCGCCTGGGAACCAAGCAGTCCCTATGTTGCTTCAGAGTTTACTTCCTATTGATACCCTTTTAGAATTTTTATTGCCATAGTGCCATGTATAAGTAGAGGTTCTATGGTTATCTTTCAGGTTAGTTTGATGTGACAATAAACTTAAGGCTTATTATGTAATCTTATGCTGTTGACTTCACATCTGCAGAAACTACTGGCTAATCTTGATAGGTTACTCTCTGCAGACCGACCATGCCATAGCTCTTTGTGGTAAGAAACCTTAAATACCTACTTGGTGCATAATATTTTTATTGCTGTCCTTAGTTATTAAATGCATATTCCCCAGGAAATCATGAGCACTGTGTATGCTAACTTGCTAAACCAGCAATTTAGCTTATTGGGTTGCATTGAACTGGCTCATATATTGGTTCCTTTATTTCTGTAATCTTGCTCTTGATATTTTTTCCACCACGGTAAAACCGAATTTCATTACCAAAAAGCAATGAAATGACAGAGTTGTAATCTTGCTCATGACAACTAGTGACACTGATTTAAGTTATTCTTTAGGAACTGTTCCAGTAGATTTGGATGTGTTTATTTATGTAGTCCAGTGGTTGTTCTGATTTTTATCATCAGCTCATGCCCATGCAACGAATATCTCCTTGATTTCTAGACTACCTTTAAAACATATGCATGGCTTTGCAGTTGTATCAGACTTTACCTTGTATTTTTGTGGAGAATTCTTGTGTACTCTGAAGTACCTTACGATTTTCCCATGGTGGACTGAGCACACAGTTTATTCATATCTCTAAACTGACATGCTCCTATAGTCCTATTCCATACCACTTTCAGTCTGAGTGTTCCTCTTTTGTGCCTATCAATCCTCTTATTTGATCAAACAGGCTAACTGTTTCATTCATTCAGTTTATGTGGTAACCAAGTAACAGCGCAATCAGTATGAGCGTTTTTGTCTGCTGCACCCATGACATTTCGTATTTTTCTGCAGGCTGGCGTTGTTGGTATTTCACAGTACATTGGTTATATCTCCACAAGACACGCTGGTAATAAGAGCTTTTGCTGCAGTGTTGTATTTTGGAACATGGGAAACCACAGTCAAATTTCTGGAAGAAGAAGTTGGACCTGAAGTTACATTTGCCCCAGAGACAATGGGGCCTTCTCGGACCAAACTGGATGATCTTATGGAACAAACATCACATCTTGCATCACTAGTCAATTCTTCAATAGATACATTGACATGTGTACATGGTCTGGAGCAATCGCTAGCCAGATTCTCCGAACCTCCGCAATTTTCAGGAGTAGTAAGTATCTCCGAACCACCCCCATGATCTGTGCTAGTTAAATTTCACCACATCTTCTCTGTTAATTGTGATTTTGTACGGTAGATCATATATACTGGTGTTTTGTTTCCAGGTACTCACATCTAACAATGATAGGAAAAGGTTGTCAGTCATATTTGAGGGCCTTGCTTCTGACCTACCTTCATATGTCGAGAGAAGAGGGATGCGTGGGATTGATTACTGGTCGCTGAAAGATGGGGATCCTGCCGAGGTCCGATTTGTTCTCGGTAAAGTGATCATGGACACCATGTATGACAAGCTACCATGTGAATCTACTGAGGACGAGGACGCTGCTGCAACGGTAGAGCCAGCTGCAGATCTTGCTGATGGAAGAAGCCTACCTCCACTGTCCTCATTATTTTAATCATAGTGAAGCAGAGGTTGTCACTCGAAACAAACTAGGCAGACTTTTCTGGTTTTAGTCAGTGCTGCAAAGCAATCGGCTTGTTCAGATTTTTTCTTGTGTCGCAAGATGACCACAAAGTACCGATAAATGTCATGTGGTGGGCCTTGAAAAAGCACAAAGTCCCAACTAAGTACGTTACCCTCATCAAGGATATGTACAGGAATGTGGTGACGTTTGTCCAAACATGTGATGGCGACACCAGTGACTTTCCAATTAAAATAGGACTGCATCAGGGGTCAGCTTTGAGCCCTTATTTATTTGCTTTGGTGATGGATAAGGTCACAAGGGACATACAAGGTGATATCCCTTGGTGTATGCTCTTTGCTGATGATGTGGTGCTAGTTGACGACAGTAGGGCGGGGGTTAATAGGAAGTTAGAACTATGGAGGCACACATTAGAGTCGAAAGGGTTCAGACTTAGTAGGACTAAAACCGAGTACATGAGGTGCGATTTCAGCGCGACTAGGCACGAGGAGGGAGACGTTAGCCTCGATGGGCAAGTGGTGGCCAAGAATGATACTTTTCGGTATTTATGGTCGATGCTACAAAAGGATGGAGACATTGATGAAGATGTTAGGCATAGAATTTCACCTGGCTGGTTGAAATGGCGTCAAGCTTCTGGTGTTCTCTATGACAAAAGGGTGCCTCAGAAGCTGAAAGGTAAGTTTTATAGGACGGCGATTCGTCCGGCGATGTTATACTGTGCTGAGTTTTGGCCTACAAAAAGGCGACATGTCCAGCAATTGACTGCAGCGGAGATGCGTATGTTGCGTTGGTGTTGTGGGCACACAAGGAGGGATAGAGTACGGAACGACGATATTCGGGATAGGGTTGAGGTGGCACCAATTGAGGAGAAATTAATTCAACATCGGTTGAGATGGTTTGGACATGTCCAACGGAGGCCTTCTAAGGCGCCGGTGCGTAGTGGAGTTCTAAAGCGGGCTGATAATGTAAAGAGCGGTAGAGGTCGACCTAAACTAACTTGGGACGAGTCCGTTAAGAGAGATCTTAAGGAGTGGAATATCCCAAGGATTTAGCTATGGACAGGAGCGCTTGGAGATTGGCAATCAACATGCCTGAACCGTGACCTCTTTTGTCTTGTGCCCTTTATGTCCCTTTTATGTGTCTCCCTGTTTCTCGTCTCTTTTGGGTTTCATCTCTAGTCTACTCCAACTTGCTTGGGACAAAAGACTATGTTGTTGTTGTTGTTTGCAAGACAACGGCAGCTGTAGACGTATTTCAGAATTTTCATTGAGGAACTCACATGTGTTGTTGTAGCTAAACTTCCATGAATCCCTTTGTTGAACATAGGCTGTGCACGTGCAATCTCTTTACTACTTATGGAAAAATTAAGCCTGTGTCACCATGTCGATTCTTGGTTTCTATTGTTACCATTGCTTTTGCAATATTTAGACTCATGCCATCACTTTGTAAAACTTGTAATGTTTATTGCCACCGCCATACCAATTTTGAGTGGCAAAACTTGTTTGAGTCATGCCACTCTAAGTTGTCCGGCCGTGCTATAAACTGAACAAGTTTTACACAATGGTGGCACGAGTCTAAGAGGGTTTTTGGATCAGGGAGCTAATAATTAGCTCATGTTTTTTTATACCAATTAAAAAGTCTAAATGTGAGCTAATTCTGGGCTAATAAGAGCTAACAAGGGCTAATTGGCGGTTAGAGTCCATAAACCTGTATTATTCTATAATTAGCTTATGTTTAATCTATTTTTACGGTGAGCTAATTTTTAGCCCTGAGATCTAAACAGATCCTTAAATATTACAAATCAATGGTAAATATCAAGTCACAATTGACAGAGTGGCACAAACACGGATCTGTTTATAATTACTAAAGATGCAAGTGACCAAGATTTGGGTAAAAAGATCCAAGCAGAAAGTACAAACATGCGTCGCTTCATTTCTGCTCTTCTGTCCTCTATAGTCCCAAATACTGAAATTTCTCATAGTCTGCTGGCGAGTCTGCGAGTTGGTTAATTAGCGTAGCCCCGGTAGTCGTCCTCGCAGAGATGGAGAACGCGGTGGTGCTCCGGGAGTGGTTCGACCGCGTGGACGCCGGCCGCACGGGCAACATCACCGCTGCCCAGCTCCAGGTTCGCTTCCCTCTTCGCCATAGCCCAAGCCTTCGCCCGATTCGTTCTACCGCTAGAGGTGCTGACCGCTAACGCGCTCCAACCGGCTGGCTTCCCACCAGGGCGCGCTCGCTGTCGGCAACCTCAACTTCCCCATCTCCGTCGTGCAGCAGATGATTAGGTCTTCTTCCCTCCTCCCCTGCTTCTGCTTTGTTCCCTCTGTTTTTTCGGGTTTGGTTTTTGACTTAGCGCAATTGGAACGGCCTTTTGGTGCAGGATGTATGACTTTGATCGGAATGGCACCATGAGCTTCGAAGGTTAGCGCACCATTTTTCATAAGTAAATAAATGAAGAGAGCTGATGGAGCTCTAGCGTACATTGTTACTTATCCAGTTATGAGTTATCCTAGCCTCTTATCACCTTTTCCTTCGCAGAGTTTCTGGCTCTTAACAAATTTCTTCAGAAGGTATGTGGCTTCTCTACTTTGGATCCGCTGCACATTTAGGAATTAGGATTAGTGGATTACTCACTCAGACAAGCATCTTTTGCAATGTTGTCGAATCATTCATGGTAACGTGACAAATTTTCTGTTTCATAATCAACAGTGCCTGATATGTCTCATATCAACTAATGGCCCGTGAGAATGCTATTTACGCTTAAGTTATACAAAGGAAATTCCGTTATGATAATTCACAAAAGTTATGGTTTATAATGAAAGGTATATTTGAGAGTAATAGAAATCAGTGACGGAGCTAGGATTTTGGCATAGGGTATGCCGCACCAAAATTCTCATATCCAATTTGGCAAAGACCTATTTAGCAATTCGATATACAGCAGCAAAATTTGCCTCATAATTTATAATTTTTTCTATCTGATCAGCCTAGGGTATGCCGCACCATACCCGTGCCACCCGCTAGCTCCGTCCATGATAGAAATAGACTCGTTGTGCTGCATCCCTATTCCCTAACAGCAAGTTTCTTGTGTGCAACTCATCGTAATCGCTGGTATTTCCCTATTGTTTCCAATTTGTAGGTGCAAAATGTGTTCTCCACCCTGGAAAGGTACTGTGTGTCTGTGTTTCACTTATCCTCTTTGTTTCCTGAACTGGCTTTTCTTTGTGCCCCCTTTGAATTCATTTTTTTATAATATATAACATACAGTAGGGAAAACCCCTCCTGTTTCCTAAAAAAATTGCTGTCATCTCTAGCATCAAGAACAGAAATTGTTCCAGTGCTTCTGATTTTTTTTTGTCATGATCCGCATTTTCATGAGTTTTAGTGTCCTCTTACCAATGTTCTTAAGGACCCACAATTGTTGTTTCTGTATGTGATAGATTGTAGCTAGGAGCTTCTTAAGGACTCACACCATAAGTCTCACATATATAATGCTGTGTCTGTGCACAAATTTATCTTATTAATATTCCTGGTTTTCTTGTTAACTTCAGGGGTCGTGGATTTCTAAGTCTTGAGGAGGTGTATGAGGTAATATGTTAATTTCTCCAGTTAGGTAGCCTGTGTATCTTCAGCTGTTTTAGGTCCTTCTTGTATCAGCTAAAATAAGTTGCGAGCTACTAAAAAAAGATCTAGCTGATCCAAACAGCGCAGCTTATAGTCTAGCTTATAGCCCATTTTGAACTATTCAACCACCCAGCTTATAAAAAGCTATTAGATGACTCTCTCTAGCTATTGCAGCTTATAATCCAAATGGAGCCTTAGTTCCTTGTGGTTGCTACACGCCTTTTCTTACCTCCATGTTTATTACAGGCATTAATCAAACTTGGTTTCTCGTTGGATTCACCATCCTTCTACACAGTTTGTGAGGTAAGGGAAAGGATTCAACTGCCTTCTACTGTAAATTTGGCCCATGACTAATCCTGTCTTGCTTAAGAGAGTTCATCCTAGTCCTGTTTAAACTTAAATCTTGACACAAAGAAGTTAATTTTGTCCTAAGCTGTCTTTTCTTGCAATCTGGAGCATTTGGGTTAAACCAGTGTTGCTTTGGTTGCAACCTCCTGGTTGAATTGTTGTACCATCAACATTCTATAGGAGGTTGAAATAGGTCATACGATTTATCTGACTAAGCCAAGGGTTTATGTCAATCTGGGTAGTTTACCACCTTATTCACTTACTTCCAGAAGAAGAATACTAGTACTCTAGCATGTTGTTCTTTCTTTGTGTATTGCACTATCACATAATTTCCTTAACACAGCTTAAACATCGTAGTGAGGCAATTTTTTTTCTCCTTTGAAGATTCCATTCCTGTATGACTGCTTTGAGCACCATTATTTATTCAATACCATACTTGCGTGTTCGCAGAGCTTCGACAAGAGCAAGAAGGGGATGATTCAATTGGATGAGTTTATATCACTCTGCATTTTTGTGCAGTCAGCTCGGTATCTTCTCCCTGACATCTAGAATCCTTGTGCTTTCTAGTTATATTGTTGTGGAAAAGTACTGCCTGTGCAATCTTAACTTTTTTTATAAGTTTTTACTTGTAAGTTGCTAGCATTTCATGATTTATATTAACCGCTATACGATGAGGAGTATTTTCTTGGATTCTGTCCATGATTTGCATTTTTTTTCGAAAACGCAGGATAGGTGATTTGTATTCTTAAAGTAGTATTTTCCATGTGTTCTGTGGTAAAGTTTTGTGGTTAATTAATCGAGTATTCGACTACATTTTTTCAGTAACCTGTTCAATTCATTCGATACAAGCAAGCAAGGAAGAGTGACTTTGGATTTTAACCAATTCGTGTACTGCAGTGAGTTCCTATTTCCTGTGTCTCTGTCACAGCTGCTCTATTCAGTTTTCAGACGAAAATATTCCTTGTGCACATATAAAATGATATTTTGTGTCTTTATGCATCATCCTACAGCGGCAAACTGCAGGATATAACGTGGCTGTACATGGACGCCCAAACAAAAAAGTTAGCACTGTGAAGTGCGAACCGTCCGCCAATCGAACTTCATTTCTGAACCGGCAGCTGGATGGTATTGCAATTCATTATTAGGCATGTAAGGCTTGTTGTACCATCATTTTGACTGAATATATTCTTGGTCACCTATTGGTCAATTCGTGTCCAGTTTTCTAACATCCTGGGTTGTATATACAGAATAAGACATGGCAATTTGTGGCTGTATTTGTATCAAATGTATCAAGTAATCCAGACATTCACTCCTTTGTATTGTGATTTCCCACCCCCCCATTTTCTGGGGGCGGGGGGATTTTTTTTGACTCCTGAATTTGAAGGCTGCTTTGGAAGATTTTAAATAATGGCTAAAACATCTAGCAGCGGCCTTTCTCCAGGGGCTATAAAAAACTATAGTGAGCTATAGTGAAAACTATTCCATTTAGCATTTTTATATAAAACATCAAAATTATTGATTAATTATGTATGGAAATATAACTAACGAAATTTCCCGAATAAAAATACTCAAATACTTGTATAGGACCCTATGAGAACATGTCTATATCTATTAGGTCCTGTTTAGCATGGCTTTCCGCTCAGTTCATTTTGAAAGAGAGATGAAAAAAAAACTTTCTTGCTATATTGTATAGAGCTCCACCTAACGATGTCTACTTAACATTCACTAAATCAATCAACATACTTACAACTACGATCATATATTAATTTAACATTCAAGAAACAACAATTCAATAATTGTTTGGTGGTTCATTACATCATTTATTAAGTAAAGGGCACAATGAAGAAGAACATATTATAGTTATTTTAAGTAAGGAATGAATACTTGCTTCGGGCAGGATTAACGACGCAGCTAAGCCTAATAGTGGAGTTTAGTGAAGCTATATCGTCATTAGCAACACCAGAACAATCGCGATACCGTAGCAGTAGACCTATAGGAAAACTAAGAGGCTCTCTACATGACTTTTTATCACGAAATGTAGAAAACAAACCGAAAAAAAATCAGGCCACCATCTGTCCGCTCTCTCTGAAACCACCATTCTCACTCTTCCATTATTAGAGATGCTATATCACTTTCTAAATTCATTTTTTGGTAGTTTTTTTTGTAAATTACACAAAGTACAAACGTAGACGTTCAACATGTACGTGCACTCGTCCCCATGAACACATGTACGCAAACCCTATCCCTACGAGCGTCTCCGAAAGACTGTGCCGGCACATCTCGAGATTGACGAAGTCACCACAGGTGTCTCGCTGTCGATGGAGACATCGCCTACCATCCCTATGAACACACGTACGCAAACCCTACCCCTATGAGCACTTCTGAAAGACTGTGTCGACGAATCTCGAGATTGACGAAGTCACCACAGACGCCTCGCTATCGATGGGAATATCGTCTACCACTGAAACCACAACGTCGTTAAATCCTGAAATAAATTCATGAAAATGCGAGCACTCGTGCCAAGTCGAGAATTTAAACCCGGGTGGATAGGTTCCACCACAAACCTAACTAACTGAGCTAGGCACAGTCTCTCATGTTTTTTTTCACATATGATAAACTATTAGAGTGTAGAAAACAAAACTTAGTCCATTGAAGGCACAAGAGATATATACAAAGAATATTCCTAGAATAACTCTCTAAATGTGGAGATTGATTTTTTTTTTGAAACGAATATGGAGATTGAAATTTAGAACCATATAAACTTAGTATTGCATTAGAATTCTGTACTGTATTTGTGGGCCAGGCTGTTTATGGATGAAACGATAGGCCCACTAGAAGGTAGGCAGGCCCATCCATTGCCAATCCACGTGGACTAGGACCATGTTTAGTTGCCAAAATTTGACGGCGTCAAAATTACTGTAGTATAATGTAACATTTCATTTGTATTTGGTAATAATTGTCCAACAATTGATTAATTAGACTCAAAACGTTCGTCTTGCAAAGTACATCTAAACTGTGCATTTAGTTTTTTTATTTCGTCTATATTTAGTATTTCATACATGTACCACAAGTTTAATATGATAGGAAATCTTCTTTTTACGTAGTACCAAATTCTGGATTAGGGAGCTAACTAAATAAGGCCCAGGACTACAGAGCTCTCGGAGCGTTGCTCTGAGTTTGAGGTGGAGGCGTGGAGTCAGCTCGACTCGCCTCTCACCGGTCACCACTCAGCTCTGCCCATGGCGACCATCTCTGCAGCCCTCGCCATCTCCTTCTTCCCATCCCCAACTCGCTTCGCCGTCGCCACTACGTCCTCTACTTCCTCGCGCATCAAGGTACAGGCCCATGACCCCTCCCCTCCGCCCTCCTAGCTTCACCCCCTTTCCTCTTCCTGTTTGGTTCGACAATTCCGTGGTGCTATCCATTTTCGTGTTGTCCATCTTCGCGCAGAGAGCCACGCGCTTCAGGTGCTGCGCGGAGTCTTCTTCCCAGGAGCAGGAGACCTCCGTCGCCCCTCCCGCCCCGCCGCCGGAGAAACCCCCAAGATCGTCCCCTTCGTCTCTGCTGGGCATTTCCACGAGCACCTGGTCTGCAGGTGTCGCTGGGCTGGGGTTCCTGGAGACTGGCTACCTCACTTACCTCAAGCTCACGGGCTCCGAGGCGTTCTGCCCCATCACTGGCGCAGGCTGCGGCGACGTCCTCGACAGCGACTACTCCGTCGTCTTTGGTAATCTCTTGGTGTTGTTGCTGACAGGTTATGGGTAAATGTGCCCTAAACTGTGGCATTAGGCTCATGAGATTTAGACCGATTTTGTATAAACAATCTCGTTGTGCTTTGCTCCTCGGTATATAGGACTGTGTATACAAAGTTAGCTCCATTTTAGTTCCCTTTTTTTTTCAACCAGTTCCATGTGGTTCATTATGGTACTCCTGCATCTGCATTTTAGTTCCAAATGTTTTTTTAGAACTAGGAGTAGTTCCAAGTAGTGGTTGATTATGGTAACTCCTTTTGCAGATCAACTATATGATTGATTTTACTAAACTACAGTAGTCTAATTTGATAAAATACGTAGTCACAAATGCACAGTGCTATCCCTTTCATTTAAGTACTTAACGATTGGTCTCTCTTCAATTTTACAGGGATACCTCTTCCCTTAATTGGTCTGGTGACTTATGGTTTAGTTACTGCACTTTCTCTGCAAGAAAATGGAAAGGACCTGCTCCCGGGATCGGATGACTTGGATATTAGATTAATATTGCTTCTGGTTGCTACTTCTATGGCGACTGCGAGTGCGTATTTTCTTTATATTCTAAGCTCTAAATTTGTTGGGGTATCTTGTTCGTACTGTTTGCTGTCAGCATTTCTCTCGTTCACTCTACTCTTCATCAGAGTAAAGGTATGTGATCACTGATAAAACTGTGTGTTCTTCATTTGAACCTGTAACCATGTAGTCCAGTTAAGTAATCATGATCACTATTAAACTTCCAGGACTTCGGTTTTGAACGTATCCAGAAGTTTGCTGGTATTCAGTTAGCTGTAGCTGTCATTATAGCTCTTGCTTTGACAAACTCATACAGTTCTAGTACTACTCAATTGAAAGGGTGAGGCTTCCTTATTGATGTCTCAAATATTCTGCTCCTTAAATTTCTTTGTTTCTTTGCTCTTTTTTGTTGTCTTAGTACACTATGTGAACTTACTATGTGTTTCCTTTTCTTTGATACCATTGGAAATGACTTTAAGATTCTCCTGTTCATTTTATGCAGCACAGATGATTTCGTATTAGAACCATATGAAACAGAGATAACAACCGAATCATCCCCATTTGCTATTGCACTGGCTAAACATTTGCACTCTATAGGTGCTAAGATGTATGGAGCATTCTGGTGTTCTCATTGCAATGAACAAAAACAGGTACACGCTCTCCTAAGCGAATACCAAATGATTTCACAGCTGTAGAACATTATTCTGTTGCGAGGGATTGTAGATACCGAACTTGCTTGAAGAACTCTATTATAGTGCTAGTAATATAATGATAATACGGTATGAACTTATTTGTTGATGCTGTGCTGACCAAAATTCCAAAATGGAAGTATGAATGTGACCAAAAAGTCTTTTCAATCTAACCAAATGTTCATGCAGATGTTTGGTCGTGAAGCTACAAAAATTCTGGACTATGTGGAATGTTTCCCAAATGGAGCTGGTAAGGGAAAGAAAATGACTACAGAATGTGCCACTGCTGGTCTTGAAGGTTTTCCAACATGGTTCATCAACGGAAAGGTAGTTCCCTGTAGTTTTGATGTTCTCACGAAGACATGATGTGTTCCTTCCGTAGATACTGTTATGTTGAAACATGTTTTCGTGCCTGCAATGCCTCTACTTTAGTTTTTGTATGGGGCAAACTGAATGATGCTAAACTTCGGTCACTGCCAGGGTTGCCTTACAGTTGAAACACACCTATCGGCATTCATTCTGCCTTTAACATTTGATTCTTCTGATTTGTTTACAAGTTGATTATGTACCTATTCAGGTTCTGAGCGGTGACCAAGAGCTTGAAGTTCTGGCAGAAGCATCAGGCTTCGTTGCTGAGGACACAGAACAATCCAAGGAAATATCGCAGAATTGATATTTCAGCGTTCTGAACTGAAGTTGGGAGGTTCCTGAACCAATAATCTGGATGCAGCCTTTAGATAATAGTACCCCCAAAATCTTCACTAGCACAGTTGCATCCGAAGGTTGCTTACTCTACTTACAACTAACCACTGTAATTTGTAGCAACTCTACTTGCTCTACGAGAAGAGAGAACAAACCTCAAGGCAGCGTGTTGTACAACCAGTTGTAGATCTAGTTTGTACTGTAAATGTGTAATCCTACGAAAACGCACTTGTTCATTTGACCGTATACAATGTATTGCTATTTAATGATATACAAAAGCTTGGTGGATCATTATACCTGCTTATATGAAGTTTTAGCTCACAACATCACTTGGAATACATGTGATAGCCTCTTAACGTCGAAATACTTGGTATTTTAAATGAATTATGTTAATTACTCCAGTTCCTAACATGTTGTCTTCAGAGTTCCAGCAGATATGATCCTGATCCCATCCAATCGCATTGCAACAGGACCCAAAGGGTTTAAATCTGTTACAGCACTGCTCCCAATGTCCCCCAAAAAATGCAGCTATTCTCTCCGTCCTAAAAAGAATGCAGTTCTACGTTTGGAACATGTAAAATTTTCTTAAGTTTGATCAAATTTATGTCTCCAAATAGTTTGCTATAAAATGTTTCACAATGAATGCAATTTTACGTTTGGAACAAGTAAAATTTTCTTAAGTAAACATCCCGCCAGGAAACACGTTCCTACTGAAGATTAGCGACTCTAATTTGAACTCCAGTACAATGACCAGAACACGCATCGTAAACTCTACTAGCAATCTCACAATTCTGGAGAGGGCCAGAGGGGTAATGTGGGCAGGTCAGGTTGCAATCACAAGCTATAGCTGGCAAATTGGAGGTAGGAAACAAGTTAGTGTCGTGAAGCGTATGTATGGTTCATGAACAATCAGCTACAATAGCAAAGCTGTGGCCTGTGGGATAGGAAAACTTTGAAGTGCACGTTTGAAGGTACGAGAATGCTAACAGCAGACGCGCAGGCGAGCTACGGACTGCACACCGTCGTTGCTGTCCGATCCCCTCATATAAATATAACATGTGGTTAGATGGGTTCAACCACCTTATTAGCACACATGCATTAAACATCGGTGCTAACTTAAACATGTTATCCACCATCTAAGCATCAGGGTGCTATGGTGAAAACGTTTTTTTCCCTTACTAAGCATCTCTAAACATCCTAGTGTACGTGTGCTATTGCATGTATTGTACAAAGTAAAGTGTTTAGACACAAATGCTTAAGGAGAGAAAATGTTATCATATCGCTAAGCATCAATATAGAAGTTAATTCCTACAAAGCAAACAAGTGCCTAGATAGGCTCAACCTCCAGTCCACCACCATTTACACAAATTAAGCATTGGTGCTAACTTAAGTATCCTATCCACCTTCTAAGGGTCATGTGCTAATGGTATGGTGAAGATTGAAGAAAAAACATTATTTTTTCACTAAGCACCCCATTGTACACGTTCGAAGACTTCTTCCTTTGTTTTGCGTAGCTGATGCTCTGCAGTTCGATAGTGTGTTGTGTGTTAGGGTCGTTCACTGATCCTGCAAAATCTGCGATGATCATCCGTACCGTAGCAAGAACGGAGATGCTTGCGCACGGTGTCTATCCCTTAGGCCTGCCCAGTGTACAGGCCCAACAGCCCCTCTACGTCTCTTCTATCTCCGAAAATTTTCCCACTCCTCACTCACGTCAGTGTCGCAGCGTCACCGTGCATACGCCCCGCCCCACTCTGCCCCGCCGCGCCCCTTTCCCCCACTGCGCGCCCGTCCCCCGCCGTGCCGTGCCCTTCCCCCCACTGCACCGCACCCCATCGCTAGCCGTGCCGCACCCCATCTCCAGCGAGCGGACGGGGTTAGACAACTGTAGCCGAGCAGCGGCGGAGCTAGAGAAGCCATGCTGACGGGAGTGAGCCTGGGCAACGAGCAAGCGCAGGGTAATCGTAGGAGGAGCGACAGGCCGACGTCTCCCTGACCCAAGCTTGCTGGCTACAATAGTTCGCCACCAAGTAGGCCGTGGCCACCGGTGACACCGTGTTTCAAGTGTTTGGTCTGGACGTTACAAAAGTATATTTGAGATGTTGCATATGTTACAATGACAATATATGCGTGTTGCATGCATCCAGACGTTTTCAGACTTTTGTTTCAAGTGTTTCATCTGGATGCTGCATATGTTGCAATGACAAAATACGCATGTTGCAAGCCTATATTTCAAGTGGTTCAGACGTATGTTGCAAATGTTTCATCTAGATGTTTCAAAAATAGATATGCACCCGGGCACTGCTTTGAAAACTCTCTGAATCAAACATCAGAAGAAGGAACACCCGGAGGAATAAAACGTAATCAACTTCAAGCAATCGCCTCCGACGGCGGTGGCGCAGTGCTGCCGCCATCAGCCACCACCTCACCACCTGCAGACCCCGACTGCCGCTGCTCGAACTCCTGCACGAGCTCGGCGTCAACGTTCTCGGCGGGCTCCCACGTGGCCTCCTCAATGTCCACCCATTTGACAAGGAACTCCCATCTCTCCTCCCCTTCTGCCGTCGCCGTCGCCGCCTGCCTCTTGTCGACCACGGCCTCGGCCACGGCGTACTCCAGCCCGGCCTCGAAGTCGCTCACCAGGTCCTCCGCCACCCACGCCGCCTTCACCCACTCCCTCTCGCCGCCGTCGCGCCACTCCACCAGGTACTCCCGCCACTTGCCTTCGCCGCGGCCGTCGATCACCTTCTCCACCTCGGCCCACTCGTACACGGCCTTCTCCAGCTCCTTCTGCGCCGCCTGCAGCCCTTGCCGCAGCTGGAACGCCGCCGGGTTGCCCTTGGGCGTCCTGGCGAGCACCTCCTGGACCAGCTCCAGCGGCGTGCGGCCCTGCCCGTCGGGGAGCTCCGGGTCGGCGCCCAGCTCCAGAAGCGCGCGCACGGCGCTCGCGCGGCCGTACCCGACCGCGATGTGCAGCGGCGTGAGCACACCCCCCGCGCGCTCCCGGTGGCCCAGGTCCGCCCCGACCGCGGCGAGCGCACGCAGGCACTCCTCGGACCCCAGCCCCGCGGCGAAGTGCGCCGCGGTGCGCCCCTGCGCGTCCTCCGCGTCGGGGTCCCGCCGCAGCGTCTCGTCCGCGAGCAGCGCCGCCAGCGCCTCCGCGTCCGCCTTCTTGGCCGCCGTCCACCACGGCGTCTCGTACTCGGCCACGACATCCGCGGCTATGGCCTCCGCGGGCACCCACGACGGCTCGTGCCCGTCCTTCCACTCCACCAGGTACTCCGTGGCGACGGCGGCGCTGGCCGAGCCGTCCTCCGCGAACACCGGGCTGCTGACGGTGCGGCTGGAGAAGATGCGGTCCACCTCGCCGTACGCCTCCTCGTCATCGCCTCCCTTGCTTGCTGGCTCCTTCGGCTTCTGGTCCTGGAACAACGCGGCGGCGATGAGCCGGCGCTCGCGAATGCGGAGGAGAAATGGGGGAGCAAGGGTTGGCGATGGCCTTTTGGGAAGGTTCGGGTTCGGAGGCTTGAGGCGCGAGAGCGATGGATGCCGTAGGACGGCCTCCATTGGTGTAACCGGCGGGAGGTCTCTGGTGGTGGCGCGTGTGGAGCGAACACGAACACGAACACGAACACGGTGGGTGGTGATGTGTTTGCTGTGCGGAGGTACTAGTGGATAAGGCGATGGGGTTCTGGATACTGGGGCGTCACAGGCCGTCCGATTTGAATTTGGACAGTGGCGATGGCTAGACGCATATTTCGATCCGTGGGCCGTTATTTATGATACCGGGCCTAATAGAGCACAGAGTTTTCGAATTGGACATTTGGCCCAAACAAGTTTCCTTCTTTGTTTTCGAATTGGGTGTTTGCTGCATTTCTTTGCGCTCAGCGAGTCAGCGTCCCATCACCCAACCGAGCACAATCAAGTCCACTAAAAAAAAAAACCGAGCACAATCAACGGGCTTCAGCTGGAAACACCGTTTCTGTAGAAATGATAAACACTTTTGCAAAATGTCATACGAATTGTTTGGAATTTTTTTTCTCTAATCTGTACTATCATCTTATTCATGGTTTTCTAAATCCCTCATAAATCACTGCAAATGTAAAGAAACCAAGGTCTTGGGATGGGAATGGGTCAATCCGGCCCTATGGCTCCAAGGCCAATTATAAGAGCCACGGGTCGACCTATTTCACCAAAAGACTATGGTCTCATTGATACTATCAAGAATTTAACACTTCTAGAAAAAGATGAGATGCAAGATTTTAGTTGGTCGCTTCGAAATTCAGATGCGTCAGTGAGCTTTACCTCATGTATGATGTCCATTTGGAGTTTGTGTACCCAGAGGCCAGAGCGTGTGTATATATGTGGGGGTGTTAATAAAGATAGAAGATTACTTTGTTGTGTACCATTAGCATCTGAGTACAAAAGATTCGGCAGAACATGAAATTAAAACTGTTCATCATGCGTCTATACACAACAGAATACAAGCAGAGGTAATCTTACAGAGGAAAAATCCGAAAGAAAACAATAACTGCATACTTTCTAGTGTTTCTGATAATACAGATCATCTTGTGCTTTTTCAAGTGTGTTTTTACCTAACTTCGCCTGGTTCTCTTTCGGAAAGGCTTCTGGGCTGGGGATAAGGTGCCGAACTGGTTTTCATTGGGGAGGAATAAATTATGAGCTGGGCTATGTTAGGACTGTTGTTTGTCCACGAGTTTTCAACATGCCCCCTCCCCCAAGTTTGCATCTTGTTTGCCCCCTAGTTTGCAACATATTCATACCTTTCCCAGTTTTATGGTAAGGTAACTTGTATTATGAAAATTACTATCTAAGTTGTTTCTTTTTTTTGATCGGTCAACGGGGGGATCCCCCACCTGATTTGCATTGATCCTTTGGCTCTTGAAGCCTGAAAGTACAAAAACAAGTTTTACAAGGTTTTCAGGCATAGCTTTGCGCACACATCGCGCTGCCTGACGAAAAAGAAACACCGAAAACACAATGAGGAAACAAAGAACTCCCATGAAAGGCATGTAGTTGTACACCAAACAAAACACCACCACCAGCGGCAGAACTCCGGCGACCTCCACTCCCACGGCGACTGTGAAGCTTCGAGTCAACTGACAGACGACAGTCGTGATTACAAAGTCTTTGAAGCACATCCAGGCCCCAGTTGACGCCCACCAATGCCCATTACCAAGCCTCGGAGGGGGAATGGCGGCAGCTGTGGAAACATCTAAGTTGCTTCTTAGTTTATGTATTAGTTAATGCGAAATTTTACGGCGCTCGGAAATAATGGAAGCTATCCGTTTCACTAGATCTGATTGTTTAAAAATAGGAGAAATCAGATGGAAGAAACTTAAGTTGTGGGCCGAAACCAAATAATATGTGACCCGGAACTGATTTCTGATTAAATTTGGAGGGTACAATTGACGTCTCTTTTCTGAATCTGCTTCCCCAGCTTCCTTCCTCTCGACGCGTCGGCGGCGCGGCTGCCCCTTGCGTGGACTCCGATGGCCGGGCCTGCAGCTCCCTCCCTCTCCTAGGTGGTCAGCGCAGTGACCCTCCCTCTCGACGCGCTGGCTCTCATTGTCCCGTTTCCTCTCTACTTATTTCTTATTTCTCCCCCACTCTTGTACCGCAAACACGCCGATCCCGTTCTGCATCAGGGCCGACAACCAGCAGGCGCGTTCCGGCAAAATACGAGGCCATGTTCAAAACAATAAGTGGAGGCCTAATATCCCGTGCCAAAACAAGAAAATGATGGCAAATATCAATATATTACTTATATTACTAACTACAACAGTGTTGTATAACCATCATTTGAAAAGCGATATTCTTTTAGCATTCTTTGAAATGAAATCTTCAATGATATATTCATAATCAATCATCTCCAGCATGTCACTCTTAAGTGCTATTAACACTCATGCATTAAGTCTTTCTTGTACTCCAGCAGGCCACATTTATGGGCCAAAGAAGACAGCTGTGGCTGATTCACTAATTAAAACAAAGTCCAAAACTACTGTATATAATTAGTATACTTAGTAAATCTTATGGTCCATAATTTTTTGAGGCCTTGTTCGGTCACACAGCCCGCACAGGCCCAGGGACGCCCCTGCAACCAGATGCTCTACGTCAAAACCCCAATTCTTGTATCAAGGGTGCACGCTTACCTTTGAGTATCTGTGGACTTGTGGTCTGATCTCTGACAAGATATTGCACACCTTGAAGGCGACATGCTTTGTAGATCATGTGCTTCTGTCCTTCTGAAGTAGATATCAATTATAGTTTCCTTTAATTTTTTTTTGGTGACGTGAGATTCAGAAGAAAGAAGGTACGAAGTTCAGTGAAAGGATTAGATGCAGCCGGCGACGACAAGCCCTTGCAGGCGGCCGGAGACACTCCTAGGCGGCAGTCGGTGCGCCTCGTGTAGGTGGGCGGCGCCCGTTATCCCTGTACCGACTGAGTTGCAGGCCCTTGCACGCGAGCGCTGGCAAGCCCTGCAGATGGCGGCGTCGAGCGCTTGCACGCGTCCGACGGTGAGATCAGGACAGGCGGCCGTCGCTGAGGCGCTGTGTGTATACAGGCAGGAGCGGCGAGCCCCTGTTCTGTCGATCGAGCATCTAGTTCATGTGACGGCATGACGCGAGGAGGAAGATGCCAATCAAAATTAGAGTCCACGGTAAAAAGACGAGACTACCCATAATTACACATTTTTTTAGATAATGGTAGATTAAACAACCGGCTTCTTCCTTCAAGAAGGAATCAGGCCACGAGTTCAATACAGAAGAACATCAACACATCAGCTGACCAAAACATCCACGGCAGCACCAAACCAGTTTTTAACCAAAGACTAAACATT
The DNA here is from genome assembly GCA_038087645.1 of Saccharum hybrid cultivar R570. Taxonomy (NCBI): domain Eukaryota; kingdom Viridiplantae; phylum Streptophyta; class Magnoliopsida; order Poales; family Poaceae; genus Saccharum; species Saccharum hybrid cultivar. The sequence continues at coordinate 34,259,845 of JAQSUU010000012.1, read as the reverse complement.
AAGTCTAAGAGCATAAGGCCATCCGAAGAAAGCAGAGCATTGCAAGGCCGCAGTCTCTAGCTTCTGGCACCCTTGGACAATAAACTTCTTCATGTCTTCATTCCTTTGTAACAGCCCCCACTGCCGCAGCCAGTGCGTAGCTCTGAACATGACCTGCAAAATAGATTTTGGACTGCATTTGTCAAATACCAATTCATTTCTTATAAGCCAAAGCGACCAGCACAATGCAGCAGCTCCTATAAGCAACAAGCTTCTAAATTCTCTCCCACTTTGTTTGTGCCAAGCACAAAAAATATTTCGTGTACTCGTTGGTGGTTTTAAACCAAGCATCATATGTATAGCACGCCACAAGGCCTTGGCCATCACACAATCAAAAAACAAATGTTGAATACTCTCTAGTTTAGAGCAATAGCAATAATTTCGGTTTCCCTTCTAATTTCGTTTAGCTAAATTATCCTTTGTTAGAATTACCCCTCTCCTTAGAAACCACATAAAGATCTTAACTTTTAGTGGAATTCTAAGACGCCAAATGTCCTAAGAAACTTTGAGGCCATTGTTTATTAGGTGCGTATACATGGATTTGACTGAGAACATTCCATTAGAATGCAAGTCCCAGCAAAAGGAGTCCCTGCCATCCTGTAAATTAATACTCGTAATCCTACCAACTAGGTCCTGCCAATCCAACAACTTGTTTCCCACTAACGCTCTTCTAAAGGTGATGTTAATTGGTACCGACCGTAGAACCTCAGCCACTGTAGACTGCTTCCTGCAGGCAATATTGTATAGGGATGGATAAACCTCTTTCAAAGGAACTCCTCCTAGCCAACGATCCTCCCAAAACCTGATTTGGGAGCCATCCGAGACCTTGAATCTTCCTAATATCAGAAACTGCTCTTTTACCCCCATAAGACCCATCCAGAAGTGAGAGTCCCCTGGTTTCTTAGTCACTTGAGATAAAGTCTTATTTTTAATATACTTGTTTCTAATAAGTTCTTGCCAAATACCATCTTCATTCAAAAGCTTAAACAACCATTTACTGAGCAGACATTTATTTTGGATTTCCAGGTTCTAGATGCCAAGGCCCCCCAGTTCCTTAGGTTGGCAAATAATAGGCCATCTAACTAACCTATATTTTTTCTTGTGTTGATCATTCTGCCAGAAAAACCGTGATCTAAAATACTCAAGCTTCTTTAAGACCCCCTTAGGAATCTCAAAGAAGGAGAGCATGAACATAGGAAGACTGGACAAAATAGAGTTGATCAACACTAATCTACCGCCAACTGATAGCATCTTCCCCTTCCAACAACTGAGTTTTTTCTCAAATCTTTCCTCTATGTTCTTTCAATCCTTGTTATTCAATTTCTTGTAGTGCATAGGGAGACCAAGGTACCGACATGGATAAGAACCTAATTCACAACCAAATAATTGTGTATATAGATTTTCCTCCTCCTTTGCCTTACCAAAACAAAAAATTTCACTTTTGTGGAAGTTAATCTTAAGGCCAGATAATTGTTCAAACATACATAGAATTTGTTTCATGTTTGTCGCTTGCTCCATATCATGGTCCATGAAGATTATTGTATCATCCGCATATTGTAGGATAGATAACCCATCTTCCACAAGATGTGGAACTACCCCACTAACCTGCCCATTTACTTTGGCCCTGGCAATCAAAATGGACAACATATCCACCACTAAGTTAAACAAAACAGGTGACAAAGGGTCACCTTGTCTAAGACCCTTTCGGGTTTGAAAGAAAGTACCCATCTGATCATTGATTTTTATACCCACATTTCCACCTTGCACGAAGGTTTTAATCCAATTGCACCATGTTTCGGAAAAACCTTTCATGCGCAAAGTCTGTTGCAAAAAAGACCACTTGACTTTATCGTAAGCTTTCTCAAAGTCTATTTTGAATAAAACCCCATTTAGCTTCTTCCTATGCATCTCGTGGATTGTCTCATGAAGAATTATTGCCCCTTCCATGATATTCCTACCCGGAAGGAAGGCTGTCAGGGAAGGTCGAATGATTTTTTGGGCAACAAGAGCAACTCTATTTGAGGCTATTTTTGTAAAAATTTTAAAACTGACATTAAGCAAACAAATAGGTCTGTATTGCTCTATCCTGTTTGCATCACTACCCTTTGGTAGCAGGATTATAGTTCCAAAATTTAAACTATGCAAAGGCAGCTCACCCCTATGAAAGTCCTCAAATAACGCCATTAAGTCACCTTTGATCACCTCCCAGAAAACTTGGTAGAATTCAACTGGAAAGCCATCTGGCCCAGGGGCGGTATTATGCTTCATTTGGAAAATAGCCATCCTGACTTCGGCCTCAGTAAAGCTATCAGTTAGGATTTCATTTTCCAAATTTGATACTTGAGGCATATCCTCAGTCCGTGACTCATCCAAGAACATGGTGGGTGCCTCGAGAGGACCAAATAGGTTTTTGTAATAGTTGGTGATATACTTTTTTAGATTGGAAATCACCAGTAATTACCCCTTCCTCCTGTTCCAAACGGAATATCCGAGTTTTCCTATGTTTACCGGACGCCACCAAGTGAAAATATTTGGTATTCGCATCCCCTTCAAGTAAATTCCTGACTTTAGCTCGTTGGTACCATTTGAGCTCTTCTTCTCTTAGGAGATCAGCAAGTCTATCATTTAACACATGTTTAAGATTTACTTCTTCTTTATTGAGATGTATGGATTCTGCTTTTTTGTCTAATTCATCTAACTTATCTAGCAACGCTTTCTTCTCTTTTTTATATGCCCCACTAGTGTTCTTCGCCCACCCCCTTAAGAATTGTCGAGCCGCCTAATTTTAGCCTGCCATCTTTCTAAAGGGGTGTTACCCATCTGCACGCTAGCCCAGATCTCATTGACCATGTCCATGAAACCTTCTCTAAGTAACCAACCAAGCTCAAATTTAAAGTAAGGGTGGGAGTTACTAGAGGAAAGATTTCCTGTATCCATAAATAGCGGCGTATGGTCCGAGATTTCTCTGGTTAAAGCCTGAACAGACGATTTGGGGAACTTTAATTCCCACTCAGTGGACATTAAAATTCTGTCCAACTTTTCAAAAGTCGGGTTCTGTAGGTTGTTTGCCCATGTAAATTTCCTACCCGAAAGGTCTAGCTCCTTAAGATTGAAAGCGTCTATGATAGCATTGAAAAGAAATGGCCATCTGTCATTGTAATTAGAGTTGCTTTTCTCCCTTGGCCCCCTAATGATGTTAAAGTCACCCCCTAGAATCATAGGTAGCGATTCCTTAGCACAAAGGTGGGCTAATTCCGTCAAAAAACTTTCTTTAAGACTGGGTTGAGCAGCACCATACACAGAGACAAGTAGCCATTGGAAGCCATCAACTTTGTTCCTGATTTTAAACTTAACAAAGAATTCTCCTTCTTCTGTTTCTCCAATATCAAACGTGAGAAGATTAATCCCCAACAGCATACCTCCGGACCTGCCCCTCGGAGGTTTGACATGCCAAAGGAAATCCTTCCCACCGCACAAATTTTTGAGAAACACCTGAGTACACTCTCCCCTACCTGTTTCAGACAGGGCAATAAAATCTAAGTTCTTTTTAAGCGTCAAGTTCGAAAGAAATTTAAATTTCTTTAGATCACCTAAACCATTACAATTCCAAAAAACACCTTTCATTTAGACTGTGGAAGGTACATTTTTCCTTAATTTCTTCTTTCTTTTCCTATTTTTCCCCATTGATGTTTTGCACGGGTATCCTCCAAACCCCCGCAATCGCCATCAGATGGACCCTCAGCCATCTCACCACAAATATGGTTCAAAGCCAGGATATCAATTTCATCTCCCCATAGTTCGTTAGAATCATCTAAAAACGACGAAACCGATTCCCAATTTTTTTCTACCTCTAACCTCTTGGCACAACTAAGCCTATCCTTTTCTACATATTTAAGGTAATCTACTTGCTCAGAACACGAGAAATTAGACACATCCAAACAGACCCCCAGCGAACTGAACTTAGTAGTGATTACTGAATTATCTAAAGCTGAAAATGAGTTAACTGAGGAAGAATTACCTTGCGTAGTTGATTCCTCCAAGTTCCTTTTGGCCTTCAGCTTAGCAGCTCGCTGCAGTGAATCCTGGTCCCCCACACAAGCATTTCTTTTGCTAGCTCGGGAAGGTGTTACTACAGGCTGAGTCCCAGATTTAACCGGAGTGTTTGGGCCATCAATCATCATTGCAACTGGATGAGTACCTTGTGCTGAAATTTTGGGCTGACCTGCCGCCGGCCCAATTGGAACCGTCATCCACGCACCATTGTTACCATCACCAGATGGCTGAAGTACCACTGTAGGCCTATCCTTTCTAGTGACCACAGTGGAAACATTATCAGTCCTTGGAGAAAGAACCGCTTGGCGACCCATCTTCGGAGGTGCCGAACCAGACCCGACTTTCCTTTTCCTTTCCTCCACATCTTCCTTTTTGTTATCATTGTTGCTTTTTTCCCCTTCTTTTTCCTTGTTTTTCTCTTCCTCAGCATCACTATTTGGATCAAAATCCAAATCCATGTCAATTGGCCTCGGTGATGATTCAGAATCAGAGTTCTCCACCCTGAATTGTAATTCTTAAACGAAGTCCCCAATAACTATGTCCACTAAATCCGGGACAAGACCAGGATCTAGAACTGCCACCTGAATCCTGCCCATCTCATGTGCTTTCACAAACTTCATATCTACTTTCCTAGTCACCCCAAGTATGGAGCCAACTGCCCATACAATGGGAAATTCCAGGAGATCATCAGGGAGCCCCCTGAACTGAACCCAAACTTTGGGGATCTCATATTTAAACACATTAGGATTGCTTTTGGTTTCAAAATCCATCTTTGCTACTGTGCATTTAGCCACCATAGTTCCCACGCGCACCATTCGCTCTAGTTCATCTGTGGAAGGAAAATTTGCAGTAAAAGTGTTTTCCCCTAATGCTTTCACCTCCCAATTCACATTGCCAGGTATGAGCCTCTCAAGTTCAGTACTGACCTGCAGTTCAGTCATAGTACCTCCCGAGATTTTCACCTTAGCAGTTTTTGAATCTCTCTTTTCCTTTTGCTTCCCAACATGATCAATGTAATAGAAACCTAATTTTTCCACCGCAAACCCATGTGGCACTGCAATAGGTTTAGCACCCTTTGTAAAAGGGCAAGCTTTCATGACATGATCATCACTGTCACAGATCTCACAACAGAGTAACTTTGAGCACTCGTTCAAGACATGCCCCTTGGTTAAACAACGGAAGCAGTATGGAGTTTTGTTCTTTCCTTTACCCGCATTCTGCCTTGGCATCATACTATCACTCTGATTGATGGCCCTCAAATTAGCTTCCTCCGAGCTGTTCTGCGAGTTCAACATAGTACCTTCAGGGATTGGAGTTGCAGAAGTAGAAGCTGGAGCTTTCGGTGGAGCATTCGGCATCGACGACCAGGATGCCATCGGGTTAGCGCCCCACTCCTCGCCGCCGCGGCCTCGGCCGACGCCGCGGCCACCGCTCCCTCGTCCTGCGCCGAAGAAGTTGTTGTTGCCAAAGGAGCGGCCGGCAAAGCCGTAAGGGGCGTGACCACCACTGTCGTCCTGTCGGCCACGCCCACCTCCCTACCATCCCCGGTTAGCGCCCGGGTGATTGCTGGGGTTGAAGCCCGGGTGATATCCCCCCCTGCCTGCCGTCTGCCCCAGATTGGAGCCACCGGCGCCACCGTGATGGGATGGGTACTGACCACCCTGGCTGCCATTGGGAGGCTGATTCGCCATGCCAGAGCCTTGAGATGTCATTGCTTTGCGTCCCTCTCTCACCACCTCCGCGAACGACCGAGTTCTTCGCCGAGCAGAGTACAGTTTAATTCTTATTCCAACTCTGGAGAATAGCGCACCAAGGCTAGGGCACGGCCTGAATCTATAACGAGGAATGCCGCGGACCACCTCGTTATCGTCGCCCGCATAATCAATTCTTTTTTAATCACATGGCTGCAAAAAAAATATCTTGAGAGAGGAACCGATGGTTCCTCCGAGCACCGTAACAAACCTCTTAATTAATATATGGTAATTTAACATATTTTATCATTCGAATATAGGTGTTCTGTAGATTATGTTACAAAGAACACAATGATCCAAGCTTATTTGAAGCGGACGCAAGTTTGGGTTCTAATTGACACTAGTACACGATTCTTTTTAGATGGCGTTGCATTTTTATGATTGGAGGCGGGCACAATTTTTGCCCGCGTCCAATGTTCCCAACGCGGCCATGCTCAGCCGGTCAACAAATCATCTGCCTCGGTTAAAGCTTAACGGAGACGGTCGGCATAAGGGAGCTGCCTCCATTAATTCCACATTAACGGAGCCGGTCACCGTTACACAAACACTTAAGGCAACCGCCTCCAAAAATTCTCTATTTTCGGAAGCGGTTATAGTAACACCTCAGGTGTTTAGCTCCTTAATTGCATTGCATTTGCATAAGCATAAGCAAGCGTCATTCATTTCATGCATAAGCTTAATATGTAAAATATGCTTTGGAAACATTGCCACATATGTTTATATTTCATGTGAAGTAAGAAGTGAGTAGTGTGCAAAACATAAGTACCTTATGTGCAATTTCCTTTGTGAGACATGTCAACCACTTTAGTGTAATATAATTAGCAAGTGTTATGCAACACACTCATGCAACATGTGCAACATGAGCTTGCAACATTTGGGTGAAATTATTGAATTACTTGTTCCAAAGTATGTGACACTAGGAATTTTGTGCAACCAATGGGTAGAGTGGCTAATTAGGTCTTATAACACCTTAATTACATTTAGGGTAAGTAGTGGAGCAATGTTCATGTTGACCAAAATTACCAAATTGCCCTTCCAAATGTTGTTGACTAAGTTGGACCCCTAGAGTGATCTGGTTTGACCAATTAAAAAGTCCAGTTTAGAGATCTTGCATGGAGGAGCACCCTTAAGCAAAGTTGTAGAGAATTTCATGAGGAACAAAAGTTCTAATATGGCCATCTCATGAAAATGATCAGAACATGCTCAAAAATGGCCCACAAGTCAGTATTAGGGGCTGTTTTGGGACTTAGCAAATTGTGGCTAAGTGTGAAGCTGAAAACCGTTTCACTGTACCTCACTTTGGCAACTTGTAACTCACAAACTAGGCTGAACCAGTCTTTGAGCCAATTGACAAAGTTGTTGTCCACACATAGCTCTACAACATTGTCAATATCACCATCACCTAGTTCTAAATGGTTTAGGAGATGTGGTGTCTTGAAAATAGGGTTTCAGTCGGGCTCACTGACTGAAAACACGTTTCAGTTTCCGAGTACACCACTTTGGAGCTCTGTGGTTTTAAATCCAGGCCGAACCAGTCCAAACTCCAATTGACAAACTTGTAGCCCTCATGTAGCTCTACAAAATTGGTGTAATCATCTTTGACTAACTCAAACCGGTTTGGGAGATAATCATCGTTAAACTTGGCCAGTCAGTCGATCACCAACGGCACCGTTCGACTCGTTTCAGTTCGTCAGAAAAGGGGGAGTGGCCGACCGGCCACAGGGCCTCGCCGACGCGTGGGCATGCGGTGGCGATCGTACGCCGGTCCTGGCCCCATCGGTCAGTCCACAGCGCCTTCAAGACCGCCACGACGCGTTGAGGCTGCCTCCATTCCCTCTCCCTCCCTCGTTCGGCTTCAAAGCGGAGAAACCGAGCCGCCATTGTCGCCCCCACTCCGGCGAGCTCGCGCGCACTCCCCACCGCACCACCGCTCACCAGATCACGCTCGTCCCTCCGCCTTACCGCCCTACACCTCTACGACCAACCGGTGGCGTTGATTGAGCCCGAGGTGAGCCACATTGCCGTCTCCGCCCGTTCCCGAGAGGTCACCGGAGCTCCGCCATGCAGGTTCACCGTGGCCGGGGTAGTTCGGGCCTCTCTCCGTCTTCCCGTCCTACCTCAATCGCTCCGCCTAGCTGCAGTAAAGCTCGTACCGAGTTTAGTTGTGACCGTGCGGCCTCACCGGCGGCGGCGCACCGTCACCGACCCTCACCAGCCGCCGTTCCCGGTGGCGAGCCCCTCCCACTCCCACCCAAGCCTTCCTGCTTGTACGAATCGAAGCACCGTATGGTGAGGAACGCGTGGGTGTGTTTGTTTTCCCAAGCGAGCTCCCCTCCGACGAGCTTGAGCTCGCCGGAGCTCGCGGTTCGCCGCTTCCCTGACCTCCGTCGCTGACCGCGGGGACCCACCTGTCAGGTGCCGCACGCGGGCGGGATGGCCGAGCAGGCCGTGCGTGCGTCGCGGGCCGCGCGCGCGCGTCTTGGGCCGCGTCTTTTCCCGGGCCGGCCCAGTAACAAATCTGATTTATTTCATTTCTTTTATTCTGTCACAGTTTTAGATAATGTTTAGAAAATGTAGATCTAGGGTTTTACTTGCCCAAAAATTATGAGATAAATTTTGTTGGAATCTACAGGGTGTGTAGTATTTAAGAAAAATATGAAATTGTTATGTGATGTTTGTTTTCTGGAATATTTAAATAGGTCTTTGAAATGGGTTTTAAATCACATGCAAATTTGTTTAAATTATATCTTGAGTTTTAGTGTTCCAAAAATTATGAAATTTGGTGAGTAGGCTAATTTATACTTGCTCTAGCTTTGGTAAAAATTTGGGCAGTAGTGCTTAAGTACTTTTCAAGTTATAATGCTATCTTGTTATTCTAGGAAATACTTAAATGAATTTTAGTAATTTTTCTACATGTGCAATGTTCATATAAATTTTTGGAGAATGTCTTGGTACCCTATAGTGTCCAAGAAAATTAATAAATCTGTTGTTTGACACTTTTTACTATGCTTTGTTATTTATACAAAAATCAGTCTTTTGGGCTTGTGAATTTTGTTCAGAGAGTTCCTGTGAATAAATTGAGTTCAAATTTTTACAGTAGTCGCTTTTTGGGTCAGAGAGTCCCCTGTAATTTTTGTAGAATTTTAGGAGTAGTTTACATATATGTTTAAAATTCCACTTAATTACTTAAGTAAATTAAGAAAGGGGTGTAAATAAATATTCTAGGTGGGCACACCTTACTTTCTGGTGTTCTTGTGACCTTTGTGAACTTGTGGTAACAGTAGTTTGGTCTTATGGGATATTTGCCACATAAATAAATATTTAATCTTTGCAATTCTAGGTTTTCTGTACAGCTGGTAGTATCTTTGGGTTTGACCCTTAATAAAAGTGTTTGCTGGAAAACTTGTGAATACCAAAATTGTAGTAAACTTGATAAACTAGCTGGTTTCACAATTTGGGAGCATTTGGCTCAGTAGTTTGGGAGTCATTGCTGTTTTAAGTGACAGTCCAGAATTGGCTGCTCTCTGTTTAGAGAGAGCAGATTCTGAAACTTTGGAATTTCGACTTGGTAAACTTTGAAATTAAGTGTTGTGGTCTGAAAACATTTTGTGGTGCATTTCTTAAGCTTTCTAGATTGTCTTAGATCATATCTTTTGGAGTTGGGATTCTCCAGTTATGTTAGAATCTTTGAGCTGCTGTCCAGAATGTCTTACTGTGGTAACCTAAGTAATATTACTCTTGTGTTTGTTAGGTGTTAGGGCCTTAACCGAAGATGAACAACTATATCTTAGGTTGGGTAGATTAGGTAAGTACTTCTCCACCGGAGAAGAGATTTGCACGTACTGATAAAGTAACTTGATTAGATTATTATATTTTATTTCTGAAATGCATTTCATTCCGAGCATGTTGCATCTTTATGCATCCATGATATTTATTGTGCATTCATGCAATAGGTGTACCGGAGGGGGTAACTCTCCTCGAATTCGAGCCTGTGATTCCGGAGGAAGTCCAGGACCAGCCGGAGCAGCTAGAGGAACCAGCCGGCGACGAAGCTCCTGCCGAAGATCTACCTGAGTGTCCTGATCACCGGCCTTCGACCTTTCTGAAAGGCAAGCCCCGGTGCATGCTGAACCTACTGATTTATAAATTAATCTTGAGTACTTTTAATTGTTTACTGCATTAAGTTGTAGGAGTTACATGAAAACACTTGTTGCATTATACCTGTCCTTGTCCAGATATCGTACTTAATCCTATATTAGGTTTAGGCACGTGTCAATGCTTAGCCCTGCTTAGTACGGTAGAAGTCGGGTGATTTCCGGTCATCCGCGAGATGTAGGAAGGAGTCACGAGTGGCTTGATGGCTATCGTGGATGGAACCATGCTTAAAAATGAAATTGAGACCGGGCGGGAGTTCGATAGTACAGCCGCAAGACACTTCACGTCTTGGGTGTGGAGCTATGCCCGTCTGAGTCGTTTAAGGACCGATTCGCTGTACGTCCTTGAGTCATGTTGAACGCAGTCTAACACTTAGTTGGCCGGATAAGCCGTTCCGACCGCGAAGCCGAGTAATGTGATTCAGGCCGGGAATCGAATGGTAGGTTGCTTCTTGGAGGAGAGAAAGGATGTGCTTGGGGACATTGGCGTGAGACCAAGGGGGGGTTAGAGTCCCTATCACCTGGCAGAGTGTCACCCTTGGGGCCGCGACATTATTCGGACCCGCGATTCCTGAATCATATGAAACGGTGGCCTGTGCGACCCTGGCAGGGGTCTGCACGGTGAGTGTTAGAAATACCCTTCCAGCTGGATAGGAATTCGATTCGAATCGCCGTCGCTCCCGGTTAGTGAGCACTTGACTTGAGCAGCGGCAACGTAGATCTCATTAAATAAACCGGTGGTTAAGGGAATGATACAATGTTGCCACAATTCATACCTGCTCTGGATATAATGATGATAATTGTTTGATTATAATCAAGTGCATGTTTAGTACAGGTGCTAAGATAGATGACAGGTAAATGCTAAAAATCACTGCTAGTACAGGCTATAAGAGTCTCAATTACTTATGCCTTTATGCAAAAATGTGATGTCAGCTAACCTCTTGTGAAAGCCTTGCATAATCCTTGGTGTCATCTTATTTCTGGTTTTCGACGGGTAAGTCTAGCTTAGTACATTCCAGTACTCAGGGTTTATTCCCTCCTGTTGCAGATGATATGCTCTACCAAGGCTTCTGCAAAATTTGTCTCCACCCTGCGGGTGACGAAGACTAGATCACTTGGGCGTGATCATCTTTTATGTACTTTCCTGATGCTTTTGTGGGTTGTTGATCATCAAGACTGGCAGTAGTTAAACAACTGGTGTGTGTTCGCTTCCGCTACTTTATAAACTTGGTTTGTAATATTTGCGACTCCGTGTGTGTAAACTTATTTCGGAACTACTTGCGAAATGTAACGTATGATGTTGTATGTTGAATGATGCGATCTTGGTTGTAAGCAAGTTGGTTTGAAATCCTTCGTGGTTTCGATTGACTACCGGGATTATATGGGCTCAAGTTCGAAAATTTGAGCGCATCGGTGCTTGTTTTTGTACTTGTGCTCTTATAATTTGGTCGGTTCTGTTACAGCTGATACCGGAGCATAATTCAACATTAAACACATCGTACGAGTATTTAAAAACAAAAGTATTTGATTATGAAAAAGGGTTAAAACACTAAAAATTATTTTTAGGTATGCCAGTGATCACATCCCTTAGCCCAAATAAGGACTCTTAGGTGGCTTATTATAGAGACTAACTTGGGGGCCTTGTTTGTTTTTGTTTCGTCGTCAATACGGCGTGATATTGTATGGATGTCATTCACTTGGGTGGTAATATATGGATCAATTGCCTCGACGCTCTGGTAAGTGTGAGTTGTGAGAGCATGATCGTCCAACCGGCGATCTAGGGGAGAGTAGTTTTGGTGACTTGCATACTTACATGTTTAAACCATGTAATTACGTAAGCACTTAATTGTGGGAATATATTTATATCGGGTAGCTTTGATACTGAAGTATATACATCAGGGGATGTGTATATGGAAAGTATTTAAATTACTGTCTTCTTGTGTGCATATATTGGGAAACTGTTGGGCTGAAATGAGATTTTCTGCAGGTACACTAACAGCGTAACGAGTAGACCGATAGTTTCGCTTATATGAGAGAACGTATGTATGCCACCGCCTAGCGTTAGAACTTTAGGTTTCTACTAAGGTGAGAGGGCGTACGGAACGTGCTTGCATCATGTTTAATTATATCATACATATCATTTACTCCCTCCTTAAAAATTTCAGTACTCCCGACTAAATTAAATTTCGTATCCCCTAAATGATCCTCACTTTAAGTCGTATCTTGTTGCTACAGATGGCACGTACCAAGAGGACCGCTCGCAAGTCCACTAGGGGCAGGGCACCTCGTCACCAGCTCGCTCCACGTGAGCCCCGCCCTGAGCCTACTGAGGTGGAAAGGCTGAGGGCAGAGTTGGCTGAAGTGACTGCTGCCCGGAATGCAGCGCGTCAGCAACTGGAGCAAGTGATCCGTGATCATGACCAGGAAACCCTTGCAGTCCAGAGAATGACAGTTGCAAACCGCAACTGTCAACGCATGCTGGTCCGTGTCATGAACCAGAGGGATGAAGCCTGGCACGAGGAGAACGTTCTGAGAGCTCGTCAGTTTGAGCTCGAACAGCAGTTGGAGAATGCTAAAGAATACAATGACAATCTTCATGAAGAAGTGCACCGCCTGAACAACCAGCTAAATCCTCTGCTGCGTAGAAATATCAACGCAGATGAGGACATGGGTTCGGGAATCTTCATGGCTGAAAATGATGATGAAGTGGAGGTCAACGGACCCCAAGATGCCGAACCAGAGGAAGAACCAGAAGAAGAAGAAGAAGATGAGGAGTTAGAGCCTGTTAGTGATGAGGACGGCGGGGAGATCCTTGACACCGACTCTGAGGACGATGCTTAGAGTAGTTATCACGTAGCTATGATGTTAGGATCATCTTTTGTGCCTCCTGGGGTTAGAGTGAGGCTTTGTAATAACTTGACTTTTTGGATGTAAGGTCGAACTGGATGTTTAGTTGGGACCTGTTAATTTCGATCACAATTGGATGTCTTATTGTGTTGCGTTCGATGATGGTGTCACGATTAGTACCCTTCGGTGCCGCGACGAAACCGAGGGCCTCCTATGGCGCGCGACATAAGGCTGTGCTGCTTGGCACGCGCGGGTATCGAGGTGGCTAGTCATGATCCACCATGGAACTCTACTGTTGAGAAGTCTCCTTGTGGTCAGTTTGAAGTAGCTTTCTCAGTCAACTAAAAACTTTGAAATCGAATCCAAGTACCGGACGAAAGATCAAACTCACGTAGACTTTAGTGTAAACGGTTCAGTCACTGTTGTGCCTCTGTGAGTGAGCCTTTATCAAAATACATCTTGATGGATACCCTCGCATGATTGCGTCCCTTTGATCCGCTTGAACGGATTGTGCGGTTGTGATGAGTTATTGTGCCATGAGTATTTTGAGAAGTCTATTTCATGAAGTCAGTTTGACATATTTACAATAATTCATCTACAAACTTCCCACATCGTCAGTGCTCATTGACTATGCATTTTTGCAGATGTCGTATAATCTTCATCGGGGTCGTGGCAATGAGGATGAGGAACAGCCACCCCCTCCACCACCACCTACCCCGGCTGAGCTGATGCAGACAGTGGTCGAAGGGCAGCGCATGTTGGCAGATGCTATGCGTCAGCTGGCCAACCGGGAAGCTCGTCCTGGCCGCCAGGGCCCAGAACCCAATCAGTACAGTGATTTCAAGGACTTTCTTGATACTAAGCCCCCGCTCTTTAAGGAGGCGGAGGAACCACTGCAAGCTGATGAGTGGTTGAACACTATTGAACAAAAGTTTCGTCTGCTTCGCTTGACTGATGAGCTAAAGACTGAATATGCTTCTCACCAACTACATGGTCCAGCGGGTATTTGGTGGAGCCACTATCGTTCCACATTGCCTGCAAATGTCCCTATTGCTTGGGATTAGTTCAAGGCCGCATTTCGTGGGAACTATATTCCTCCAGGTCTTATGGCTATCAAGCACACAGAATTTATGAGGCTGTCACAGGGCAATAAAAGTTTGACTGAATATCTGCAATCCTTCAACAACCTGGCAATGTATGCCACGGAGTTTGTAGATACCGATTCCAAGAAAATTGCTAGCTTTAAAAGAGGCCTCGGCCCAAAGCTGATGAAGACTATGGGCACTAGCAAGTGCACTACCTTCAATGAATTTATCAGTGATGCTCTGACTCAAGAGAACAATAACTCTATCTATGCTGCTTCTAAGAGCCGCAAGAGGGCACTTGAGGCAGGTGCTTCACAGTCTCGAGCTCCAGCTGCCCCGAGGGCTCCTCCTCGCCCTCCTGCCACAAGTGCTAAGTTCCGTCCTCCGCAAAAGAAGGCGCTAGTGAAGATTGGGTTTCGCAAGGCATATACAGTGGCTCTGCCAAAGAGTAATTCGGGCCAAGGCAGCTCTAGTGTCCCTCCTAGCAACATGCCTTGCTGGAACTGCAACAAGCCAGGCCATTGGTCCAGGAACTGTCCTTACCCTAAGAAGAATGTCAACCAAGGTGGCCGTCAAGGGCACGCTCATTATAACAGTATTGAGGAAATCCCATCTGGTGAGGTTGTCACTACTGGTAAGTTCCTAGTTGACCAACACCCTGCAGTGGTACTTTTTGATTCGGGTGCTTCGCATTCCTTTATCAGTCCTAAGTTTGCATCAGAGTTTGCACACAAATTGCATACTGTTGAAGGTGGGGGTTATTGTATTAGCGCAGCAAGTGGGAATATTTTCACAAATAAAGTAGTGGGAAATCTTGAGCTTGAGATAGAAGGGCGAAAGTACTCGCTTGCCTTAGTGGTTTTGCCGGGCTTAGGCATAGATGTTATTTTGGGCATGAATTGGATGAGTCAGAATGGAGTACTCATTGATACATCCACTCGGGTAGTTATGCTCAGAGATCCTACAGATCAAAAGGGTTTTCTGGTACAACTTCCCAGAAAAGTTGATTTGTCTGGGGAAGTTCATGCTGTGCAAGCATAGGCGTTGGCCGAAATTCCAGTAGTAAATGAGTTTCCGGACGTTTTTCCCGATGATTTACCGGGGCTCCCTCCGGATCTGGATGTGGAATTTAAAATTGAGTTGTTGCCTGGCACGACGCCCATCTCTAGGAGACCCTATAGGATGCCTCCAAATGAACTCGCTGAACTTAAGGTGCAATTGGATGAACTTTTGAAGAAGGGGTTGATTCGTCCTAGTTCATCGCCGTGGGGATGTCCTGCTATCTTTGTAAAGAAGAAGGATTAGTCATTGCGAATGTGCGTAGATTATAGACCTCTCAATGTAGTCACTGTCAAAAATAAATACCCTCTACCACGTATCGACATCTTGTTCGATCAGTTGTCTAAAGCTAAAGTTTTCTCCAAGATCGATCTAAGATCTGGCTACCATCAAATTAAAATCCGCCCGGAAGATGTTCCAAAGACGGCCTTTTCTACCAGATACGGTCTTTATGAGTATCTTGTTATGTCTTTCGGCTTGACAAATGCCCCCGCACACTTCATGTACTTGATGAATTCGGTGTTTATGCCTGAATTGGACAAGTTTGTGGTGGTATTTATTGATGACATCCTGGTATATTCTGTGAATGAGGAAGATCACGCTGAACATCTGCGTATAGTCCTCACAAGACTGCGTGAACATCAACTTTATGCAAAGTTTAGTAAGTGCGAATTCTGGCTTCGAGAAGTACCTTTCCTTGGGCATGTGTTGTCCGATGGAGGAATTATGGTGGACCCCGCCAAGGTACAAGAAGTACTGAACTGGAAGGCTCCTATCTCGGTTCACGAGGTCCGGAGTTTTCTTGGTTTGGCTGGCTATTATCATCGCTTCATCCCGGATTTCTCCAAAATAGCCAAGCCAATGACTCGGTTGCTGTAGAAAGACACCAGGTTTGTCTGGACTCCTGAGTGTGACGCGGCTTTTCACCAACTGCGAACCCTCCTAACCTCAGCTCCGGTTTTGGCACAACCGGATATCGAGAAACCATTTGATGTTTATTGTGATGCCTCAGGCATAGGTTTGGGAGGTGTTCTGATGCAGGAAGGCCGAGTAATTGTATATACCTCTCGACAACTTCGGAAACATGAGGTGAATTATCCAACACATGACTTAGAACTCGTCGCGGTTGTTCATGCTTTGAAAGCCTGGCGACACTATCTGTTGGGCAATGTTTGCAATATCTACACAGACCACAAAAGCCTCAAATACATCTTCACCCAACCCGAGTTAAATATGCATCAATGAAGATGGCTCGAGTTGATTAAGGATTATAACCTTCAAGTGCACTATCATCCTGGCAAGGCAAATGTGGTTGCGGATGCTTTAAGCCGTAAGTCTCATTGCCATTCCTTAGTTGAAACTGATTTTTATCGATCTCGCCTTCTACATCCAGTAGTCTTGTACAACATCACTGTCAGTTGTACTCTCAAAAACAGAATTATTGAGCTCCAAAAGACTGATACTGGTATATTTCACATCAAGCGTAAGATGAAAGAGCAAGAAACTACACAGTTCAGGGTAGATGAAGAGGGTGTACTATGGTTCAAGGATAGATTAGTCGTGCCTAAGGACCGAGAGCTTAGAAATGATATTATGTCTGAAGCACACTCCTCTAAGTTGTCCATCCATCCTGGCAGCAATAAGATGTATTATGATTTGAAGCCATATTATTGGTGGACCAAGATGCGGAAAGAGATAGCTGCATATGTGGCTAGGTGTGACACCTGCTGTAGGGTTAAAGCTGTGCATATGAAAGCTGGGTTACTTCAACCACTTTCTATCCCAGGTTGGAAATGGGAAGAGATAAGTATGGATTTCATTGTCGGTCTTCCTCCTACTGTCAAAAATCATAACTCCATCTGGGTAATTGTGGATCGTTTGACCAAATCAGCTCACTTCATTCCAGTTAGAGTGGACTATCGTCCCACTGACTATGCTGAGTTGTACTTCAATCAGATAGTCCGGCTCCATGGGATACTTCGTACTATCATATCTGACAGTGGTCCCCAGTTCACCGCTCGCTTTTGGGAGCACTTGCATCACCTTCTGGGAACCAAGTTAGTGAGAAGCTCTGCTTATCACCCCCAGACGTCAGGACAGACGGAACAAGTTAACCAAATCTTGGAAGATCTGTTGCGGGCATGTGTAATATCATCCAAGGGTTCTTGGGAAAAATGGTTACCTCTAGCTGAATTCTCGTACAATAATAGTTACCAAGAGAGTATTAAGATGGCCCCATTCGAAGCTTTGTGCGGTCGTAAGTGTAGAACCCCACTAAATTGGATAGAAGCTGGTGAGAGAAGATTTTATGGTATTGCTTTTGTTGAGGAAGCTGAGGAACAAGTCCGTACCATCCAAAAACATATGGCTGCAGCCCAAGCTAGACAGAAAAGTTATGCTGATCGTCGTAGAAAACCACTCGAGTTTGAAGTTGGAGACTTCGTGTATCTGAAAGTTTCTCCAATGAAGAGTGTCCAACGTTTTGGTGTTCAGCGGAAACTTGCGCCAAGATACGTGGGTCCTTTCCAAATCATAGGCAAGAGTGGAGCTGTTGCGTATAAAATCCAGTTACCACCAGAAATGAGTGCCATATTCAACGTCTTCCATGTATCTCAGCTCAAAAAGTGTCTTCGAGTTCCTGAAGAAAGAGTCCCTTTAGGAGACATTAGACTGGAATCCGATTTAACTTACGAAGAAAAGCCAGTCCGAGTGATCGATACTCAGGAACGAGTGACTAGAAGCAAAGTGGTTAAATGGTATAAAGTAATGTGGAGTAATCAGGGTAGTGAAAGTGACGCTACATGGGAACGGGAGGACTATTTGCGGGATGGTTATAAGGAATTCTATGAAAAGTGGTACGCTTTCCAAATCTCGGGACGAGATTTTTATAAGGGGGGAGGGCTGTAACACCTCAGGTGTTTAGCTCCTTAATTGCATTGCATTTGCATAAGCATAAGCAAGCATCATTCATTTCATGCATAAGCTTAATATGTAAAACATGCTTTGGAAACATTGCCACATATGTTTATATTTCATGTGAAGTAAGAAGTGAGTAGTGTGCAAAACATAAGTACCTTATGTGCAATTTCCTTTGTGAGACATGTCAACCACTTTAGTGTAATATAATTAGCAAGTGTTATGCAACACACTCATGCAACATGTGCAACATGAGCTTGCAACATTTGGGTGAAATTATTGAATTACTTGTTCCAAAGTATGTGACACTAGGAATTTTGTGCAACCAATGGGTAGAGTGGCTAATTAGGTCTTATAACACCTTAATTACATTTAGGGTAAGTAGTTGAGCAATGTTCATGTTGACCAAAATTACCAAATTGCCCTTCCAAATGTTGTTGACTAAGTTGGACCCCTAGAGTGATCTGGTTTGACCAATTAAAAAGTCCAGTTTAGAGATCTTGCATGGAGGAGCACTCTTAAGTAAAGTTGTAGAGAATTTCATGAGGAACAAAAGTTCTAATATGGCCATCTCATGAAAATGATCAGAACATGCTCAAAAATGGCCCACAAGTCAGTATTAGGTGCTGTTTTGGGACTTAGCAAATTGTGGCTAAGTGTGAAGCTGAAAACCGTTTCACTGTACCTCACTTTGGCAACTTGTAACTCATAAACTAGGCCGAACCAGTCTTTGAGCCAATTGACAAAGTTGTTGTCCACACATAGCTCTACAACATTGTCAATATCACCATCACCTAGTTCTAAATGGTTTAGGAGATGTGGTGTCTTGAAAATAGGGTTTCAGTCGGGCTCACTGACTGAAAACACGTTTCAGTTTCCGAGTACACCACTTTGGAGCTCTGTGGTTTTAAATCCAGGCCGAACCAGTCCAAACTCCAATTGACAAACTTGTAGCCCTCATGTAGCTCTACAAAATTGGTGTAATCATCTTTGACTAACTCGAACCGGTTTGGGAGATAATCATCGTTAAACTTGGCCTGTCAGTCGATCACCAACGGCACCGTTCGACTCGTTTCAGTTCATCAGAAAAGGGGGAGTGGCCGACCGGCCACAGGGCCTCGCCGACGCGTGGGCATGCGGTGGCGACCGTACGCCGGTCCTGGCCCCACCGGTCAGTCCACGGCGCCTTCAAGACCGCCACGACGCGTCGAGGCTGCCTCCATTCCCTCTCCCTCCCTCGTTCGGCTTCAAAGCGGAGAAACCGAGCCGCCATTGTTGCCCCCACTCCGGCGAGCTCGCGCGCACTCCCCACCGCACCACCGTTCACCAGATCACGCTCGTCCCTCCGCCTTACCGCCCTACACCTCTACGACCAACCGGTGGCGTTGATTGAGCCCGAGGTGAGCCACATTGCCGTCTCCGCCCGTTCCCGAGAGGTCACCGGAGCTCTGCCATGCAGGTTCACCGTGGCCGGGGTAGTTCGGGCCTCTCTCCGTCTTCCCGTCCTACCTCAATCGCTCCGCCTAGCTGCAGTAAAGCTCGTACCGAGTTTAGTTGTGACCGTGCGGCCTCACCGGCGGCGGCGCACCATCACCGACCCTCACCGGCCGCCGTTCCCGGTGGCGAGCCCCTCCCACTCCCAGCCAAGCCTTCCTGCTTGCACGAATCGAAGCACCATATGGCGGGGAACGCGTGGGTGTGTTTGTTTTCCCAAGCGAGCTCCCCTCCGACGAGCTTGAGCTCGCCTGAGCTCGCGGTTCGCCGCTTCCCTGACCTCCGTCGCTGACCGCGGGGACCCACCTGTCAGGTGCCGCGCGCGGGCGGGATGGCCGAGCAGCCCACGCGTGCGTCGCGGGCCACGCGCGTGCGTCTTGGGCCGCGTCTTTTCCCGGGCCAGCCCAGTAACAAATCTGATTTATTTCATTTCTTTTATTTTGTCACAGTTTTAGATAATGTTTAGAAAATGTAGATCTAGGGTTTTACTTGCCCAAAAATTATGAGATAAATTTTATTGGAATCTACAGGGTGTGTAGTATTTTAGAAAAATATGAAATTGTTATGTGATGTTTGTTTTCTGTGATATTTAAATAGGTCTTTGAAATGGGTTTTAAATCACATGTAAACTTGTTTAAATTATATCTTGAGTTTCAGTGTTCCAAAAATTATGAAATTTGGTGAGTAGGCTAATTTATACTTTCTCTAGCTTTGGTAAAAATTTGGGTAGTAGTGCTTAAGTACTTTTCAAGTTATAATGCTATCTTGTTATTCTAGGAAATACTTAAATGAATTTTAGTAATTTTTCTACATGTGAAATGTTCATATAAATTTTTGGAGAATGTCTTGGTACCCTAGAGTGTCCAAGAAAATTAATAAATCTGTTGTTTGACACTTTTTACTATGCTTTGTTATTTATACAAAAATCAGCCTTTTGGGCTTGTGAATTTTGTTCAGAGAGTTCCTTTGAATAAATTGAGTTCAAATTTTTACAGTAGTCTCTTTTTGGGTCAGAAAGTCCCCTGTAATGTTTGTAGAATTTTAGGAGCAGTTTACATATATGTTTAAAATTCCACTTAATTACTTAAGTAAATTAAGAAAGGGGTGTAAATAAATATTCTAGGTGGGCACACCTTACTTTCTGGTGTTCTTGTGACCTTTGTGAACTTGTGGTAACAGTAGTTTGGTCTTATGGGATATTTGCCACATAAATAAATATTTAATCTTTGTAATTCTAGGTTTTCTGGACAGCTGGTAGTATCTTTGGGTTTGACCCTTAATAAAAGTGTTTGCTGGAAAACTTGTGAATACCAAAATTGTAGTAAACTTGATAAACTAGCTGGTTTCACAATTTGGGAGCATTTGGCTCAGTAGTTTGGGAGTCATTGCTGTTTTAAGTGACAGTCCAGAATTGGCTGCTCTCTGTTTAGAGAGAGCAGATTCTGAAACTTTAGAATTTCGACTAGGTAAACTTTGAAATTAAGTGTTGTGGTCTGAAAACATTTTGTGGTGCATTTCTTAAGATTTCCAGATTGTCTTAGATCATATCTTTTGGAGTTGGGATTCTCCAGTTATGTTAGAATCTTTGAGCTGCTGTCCAGAATGTCTTACTGTGGTAACCTAAGTAATATTACTCTTGTGTTTGTTAGGTGTTAGGGCCTTAACCGAAGATGAACAACTATATCTTAGATTGGGTAGATTAGGTAAGTACTTCTCCACCGGAGAAGAGATTTGCACGTACTGATAAAGTAACTTGATTAGATTATTATATTTTATTTCTAAAATGCATTTCATTCCGAGCATGTTGCACCTTTATGCATCCATGATATTTATTGTGCATTCATGCAATAGGTGTACCGGAGGGGGTAACTCTCCTCGAATTCGAGCCTGTGATTCCGGAGGAAGTACAGGACCAGCCGGAGCAGCTAGAGGAACCAGCCGGCGACGAAGCTCCTGCCGAAGATCTACCTGAGTGTCCTGATCAACGGCCTTCGACCTTTCTGAAAGGCAAGCCCCGGTGCATGCTGAACCTACTAATTTATAAATTAATCTTGAGTACTTTTAATTGTTTACTGCATTAAGTTGTAGGAGTTACATGAAAACACTTGTTGCATTATACCTGTCCTTGTCCAGATATCGTACTTAATCCTATATTAGGTTTAGGCACGTGTCAATGCTTAGCACTGCTTAGTACGGTAGAAGTCGGGTGATTTCCGGTCATCCGCGAGATGTAGGAAGGAGTCACGAGTGGCTTGATGGCTATCGTGGATGGAACCATGCTTAAAAATGAAATTGAGACCGGGCGGGAGTTCGATAGTACAGCCGCAAGACACTTCACGTCTTGGGTGTGGAGCTATGCCCGTCTGAGTCGTTTAAGGACCGATTCGCTGTACGTCCTTGAGTCATGTTGAACGCAGTCTAACACTTAGTTGGCCGGATAAGCCGTTCCGACCGCGAAGCCGAGTAATGTGATTCAGGCCGGGAATCGAATGGTAGGTTGCTTCTTGGAGGAGAGAAAGGATGTGCTTGGGGACATTGGCGTGAGACCAAGGGGGGGGTTAGAGTCCCTATCACCTGGCAGAGTGTCGCCCTTGGGGTCGTGACATTATTCGGACCCGCGATTCCTGAATCATATGAAACGGTGGCCTGTGCGACCCTGGCAGGGGTCTGCACGGTGAGTGTTAGAAATACCCCTCCAGCTGGATAGGAATTCGATTCGAATCGCCGTCGCTCCCGGTTAGTGAGCACTTGACTTGAGCAGCGGCAATGTAGATCTCATTAAATGAACCGGTGGTTAAGGGAATGATACAATGTTGCCACAATTCATACCTGCTCTGGATATAATGATGATAATTGTTTGATTATAATCAAGTGCATGTTTAGTACAGGTGCTAAGATAGATGACAGGTAAATGCTAAAAATCACTGCTAGTACAGGCTATAAGAGTCTCAATTACTTATGCCTTTATGCAAAAATGTGATGTCAGCTAGCCTCTTGTGAAAGCCTTGCATAATCCTTGGTGTCATCTTATTTCTGGTTTTCGACGGGTAAGTCTAGCTGAGTACATTCCAGTACTCAGGGTTTATTCCCTCCTGTTGCAGATGATATGCTCTACCAAGGCTTCTGCAAAATTTGTCTCCACCCTGCGGGTGACGAAGACTAGATCACTTGGGCGTGATCATCTTTTATGTACTTTCCTGATGCTTTTGTGGGTTGTTGATCATCAAGACTGGCAGTAGTTAAACAACTGGTGTGTGTTCGCTTCCGCTACTTTATAAACTTGGTTTGTAATATTTGCGACTCCGTGTGTGTAAACTTATTTCGGAACTACTTGCGAAATGTAACGTATGATGTTGTATGTTGAATGATGCGATCTTGGTTGTAAGCAAGTTGGTTTGAAATCCTTCGTGGTTTCGATTGACTACCGGGATTATATGGGCTCAAGTTCGAAAATTTGAGCGCATCGGTGCTTGTTTTTGTACTTGTGCTCTTATAATTTGGTCGGTTCTGTTACAGCTGGTACCGGAGCATAATTCAACATTAAACACATCGTACGAGTATTTAAAAACAAAAGTATTTGATTATGAAAAAGGGTTAAAACACTAAAAATTATTTTTAGGTATGCCAGTGATCACATCCCTTAGCCCAAATAACGGAGGCGGTCACCGTTACACAAACACTTAAGGCAACCGCCTCAAAAAATTCTCTATTTTCGGAAGCGGTTATCTTAAAACAACCGTCTCCGTAAATCAATTTCTGGATGTAATGCCCAGGGGCACATGCCGCCCGTCGTACGGCTAGGATGGAATACGGAACGGTTCCATAATCTGAGTACACCACGCACACTTTTACTGTATATATCCGCGTGGGCACCACATCCGCATTCATGCGTGGGAGGCATCGGTCTACTGATTCTCGTGGTAGCCACCCATAAATGTGTCGCTCTCCTCTTGCAATGGAGGAGGCGTCCGGCATCACGTGAAAGTGCGGAAGAAGACGATAGGGCCACGGTTGCCAAGGAGGCTACGTCGCCGCAAAGATGGGCAAATATTCCCGTGGCCCAGCGCACATGTGTCCTCCCTATAAATTCCTGAGCCAACGGCAGCTCTGGCGTCGCTAGATTCATCATCTGCTGATCTAGCAGTGGCTCTGGCACCGTCGAAGCCAGCAGCAGCTCTGGCGGCGCACGACCGTCGAAAACGCTGGCAAACAGCATGACGCATGCTACCGCCATGGCGACGACTGCTGCAACTCTCATGGTGAAAGGCGGGGACTGGGGGTGGGGTTGCTTAGGCTTAAAGCTTGCTTTGTGGCTTACGAAGTTGCGTTTCAGCGCTGGTGTTGTACTCGTTTGTTAGTACTGTACTATTTTACAGGTAGGATGATGGCAAATACTAAGAATTGACGCCCATAAGGCGCAAGAGGTCACGCCATTGACAAGCACGCAACCCTATCGCTTTCCCAGTCGAGTGGGCGCGATTGGCCGAATCGTTTCTTGATCTGGTGACATACGTGAGAGTGCGTGATGCACGCCGGGCTCTATTACTTTTATTCATTTTTCACCTTAATCACAAAAGGATAAAATTTGGATGTTTCCCTTAGAGTTTATTACTTGCACCGGTCACTTCTCCAAACACATGTCATTGTCAAAGTGACGTCAACAACAACAAAATGGTCCTGATGTCTTTAATTGATCATAACGGTCTCATCAAGCATCCGTTTGCACCATTACGTTACTTGCGACTAGATGTAGAAAACAAGATCCATATTTGAATGGTTTCAAGATTGTTTTATGCAAATGACAATTTATTTGGGATGTATAATAGTAATTTAATTGCAAACTACATAGCAAATTTGCATATTACAACTTTGTATCCTTTGTCAACCTACAAAAGCAAAAGGCTGTCAATTAGGGGCCAAACTGGCGTCCGCTTTGTTCTCTATAACAAGGTCTACAGAACACCTATATTCGAATGATAAAATATGTTAAATTACCATATATTTTTTGAAAGAGTTGGCATAAATTAATTAATACAGAAACTAAGAAGCGACTTAGATAGTAATTTTCATAATACAAGTTACCTTACCATAAAATTGGGGAAGGTATGAATATGTTGCAAACTTGGGGGAGGGGGCATGTTGAAAACTCGTGGACAAACAACAATCATGACCTAGCCTAGCTCATACTCCATCCATTCCAAATTATAAGTCATTCCAAGAATTTTGGAGAGTCAAAACATATTAAGTTTGACCAAAATTATAGAAAAAATTACAAGGAAAAAAACATCAAATAGGTACACTATGAAAATATAATTGATGAAGAATCTAATGATACTTAGTTGGTATCATAAGTATTGTTATCTTATCATATAAATTTGGTCAAACTTGATATCCTTTGACTCTCCAAGATTCCTAAAATGACTTATAATTTAGGATGGAGGGAGTAATTTATTCATGCCCAATGAAAACCAGTTCTCGAGGAAGGACACATCGACACCTTGCCCCAGCCCAGGAGCCTCTCTGAAAAAGAACAAGACGAAGTTAGGTAAAAACACACTTGAAAAAGCACATGATCTGTATTATCAGAAACACCAGAAAGTATGCAGTTATTGTTTCCTTTCGGATTTTTCCTCTGTAAGGTTACCCCTACTTGTATTCTGTTGTGTAGAACTGGATGCATGAACAGTTTTAGATTTCATGTTCTGCTGTTCTGTTCTGTTGAGTATATGAAACTGAAAAATTGGAGCCTTTCTTTCAGGGGGAGATGGTTACATGAAGACATGTAGTGCCAGTTTAGGAGACTTCATGACATTGTTTTTCGGAATGACATTAACTCTGTTAAAGACCATCCTAAGTGGGATTGGAAAAAATCTGGCTTATTTTCTGTCAAATCAACTTACAAATTCCTCTGTAGGTATGACTATGGTCTGTTTGGTTGAAAACCGAACTTAAATAAAATAATTGTAATGCAAGGGAGACACATGCACACATTCGAGAACCACATATTTCATTAATTCTTTCTTGAATATACAAAATACATGATCAATGAAAAAAACGACTTCTTCCGTCTTCAGCGTCATGCTTAAGGAGAAGTCTGACTTGTAGGAAAATTGCTTAGTTCGCCGATTCCCGGGGCCTGTTGGGCGCGTGTAAGGTCCAAAAA
This sequence comes from Saccharum hybrid cultivar R570, assembly GCA_038087645.1. Lineage (NCBI taxonomy): Eukaryota > Viridiplantae > Streptophyta > Magnoliopsida > Poales > Poaceae > Saccharum > Saccharum hybrid cultivar. Next base: position 34,234,284 of record JAQSUU010000012.1, on the reverse strand, counting down.
CGCTAGAGGAGGGGGGTGAATAGCCTAATTAAAACTTCTACAAGAATTACTTAACCACACGTTAGTACGAAAGGTGGCGAAGCAAATGCACTAGCTCTAACTAATTAAGAAGCCACCTACACAAGTCTAGAACAAGACTATTCACTAAACACAACAACAACTACAAGCTAGATAGAAGAAGTAATGCGAGAGAAGAGTTTCGAGTCATTATACCGCCGTGTAGAGATGAGAAATACCAATCAATCAATCATACAATAGAAAACCTCGGGAAGAGAATGACACAAGAATTTATCCCGAGGTTCACTTGCTTCCCGGCAAGCTACTCCCCATTGTGGCGATACACCCACTTGTCGGTTCGCGAGCTAATCGACTATCAAGAGTCGAGCCCTCGGCGGGCGCCGCACAACCGCACACAAGATGGGGATCCTCCAAGCCACGAGCTCCACTAGAGTATCCAATTTGTGAACTCCCGCGGGGAAGGATCAAGAACCCCTTACAACACTTGGTGAGGGCTCCAACAATCTCCAATTGCGAGCTCAATCACCTCCGCTGCTCCAAGCCATCTACCGTGTCGGGAAACACGGAAGAGTAACAAGAAATCCACAGCAACTCGAAGATCAAGTGCCTCTAGAATGCAACTATCAAGCAATGCACTTGAATCTCACTCAATCTCACTCAAGATGTGCAACCAAGCAAAGAGATGAGTGGAGAGGTTGTTCTCTAGCTCAAAGGATGTCTCTAGGTCTCAAAATGTGCAAGAGTTACCCTCAAACCCCGGACATCCTCTATTTATAGCGAAGGGGTACGCACCTAGCCGTTACCGGACGACGTAGTGAAAAACGTACTGACCGGACGTACCGGTCAGGGTGACCAGACGCGTCCGGTCACTACAGGACAAGCGTGAACAGTGCGCATCAGAAGTTACCGTTGCTGTGACCGGACGCGCTGCACCTGGCGTCCGGTCGGAGTCCAGTAAGCTCCCGCCGTGACCGGACGCGTCCGATCGCACGTGACCGGACGCGCTGCGCGTCCGATCAGCACTCCGCTGTGCTCTTCCCCTCTGGACGCTTGACCGGACACTCTGGTTCCGTGTGGGACCAGACACGCCGGTCACGCGCTCTACTTCTGCGCACAGGTGAACTGACCGGATGCGCTAGTCAGGCCAGACCAGCGTCCGGTCAAAAACCCTAACACCCGCGTGCCTGACAACTGCTAAGAACTAACCGGACGCGTCCGGTCAAACCGCGACCGCGTCCGGTGCAGCGTCCGGTCAGCACAGTGACCGCCGTTCGCCTCTGTTTCTTTTCCGACTTCCGATGCAGTAGAAAATAGGCATTTCACTTCCCCAAAAAGCGTCAAATCCCACCTCGCAAGCTCGGCGGGAGGGAGAGAGGAACCCAAACCTCTCTCAACCGCTTAAACTTCACTGCCTTCGCAAATGTGCTAACACCACCAAGTGTACACCACCATGTGCATGTGTGTTAGCATTTCACAAACACTTTCCAAGGCGTTATGTTAGCTCTCAACTAGATCCTAATGCATATGCTCAAGACATTGATTTAGTAGCACTTGATTTCCGAGCTAACCGTGATTGCCCCTCTTGATAGTCGGCTATGTATCCTAAACCCGGTCAATCACTTCTCTACTCATCTTAGACCGGCAAAAGGAAAACTCCTATGGTTATACCTTTGCCTTGCGCTCTTAGATCCTTCTCCTCCACTTGATCATCATGTCCTTTATTTTATGTGTATCTCCACCATGATCATCATTTCATGTCCATGCACCATCTCTTTGTGATCTTGTGGCCACCACTCCTTGCCACATACACCTTTATCACATGTGTTGCGTATGCCTAACTCAAAACACTGAACGCATGGCATTAGCAACTTGGTGTCATTAATTACCAAAACAAAACTTGGGCTTTCAGCGTGTCCAGTTAATTACATCCGCAAGACGAGCATGCAGAAAACCTATGATTAAGCTGCGCTTCATGGTCATCGAGTATTGATTTGATCGTCGTCAACCATATGAGGTATATGGCATAGTAACAATGGGTGGCTTTATGTCGCTGAAGCTCGATCATGACATCGCCATCGCCATCGCCATGTCGGAGTAAAAACGGAATATATTGTTGATGAAGGGGATGAATTTTGCCTCGTCGGTGCCCAGTCATGTACGCCGGTCTTCATTAACACGAACGTGTGTGAGTTGCCTTTGCCTCGTCGGTCCCCAGCAACGATGTGTCCAATCCCGTAATTAGGACATGTCGGTGGAGTAGTGACCTCACCTCATCGGCACATGGCCAGAGTTCCGTCTAGCCTCGTCAGCACTAGACGTAGATGAATATATAGTAGAAAATCTGCAACAAATTAGTGGTATGAGTATTGTTCGGATGATGCTTTCTCATGGGATCAAATCGACAGCCTCCCGGCGTCCGCATTTTATAATGAAATGAGGCATTCTCGTCTCGTGCATCTCGACTTTTTTGTTATCACGACGAGCGAGGATTTCCCATCTCGCATCTTGCCTTTTATCATCACGATGAGTGGGAGTTTCCCATCTCGTGCGCTGCGGCGAGCGGGGCATTCCCATCTCGCACATCTTGTCTTTTGTTATCGCGATGAGCGGGAGTATGGCAGAACCTCCTAAATTATATGGCCCACATGTACTTAATATTGTCTTACAGACCTCTAACAACATACATGTGTACCACAGAACTTAAGAAGTCTGTCGGGTGTCCTCGGAAAACCCGAATCATCCACAATCTTTCGAGCAGGATCACATTTCACAGGCACCACAATATTACAATATTTTGTATAATAAATTACATCAGAGTAAAAGTACGTAAGTCTTACATAACATAAGTTTACAAACTCTTCGTTCCAAACTTACAAACTTTAAGTTTAGTTATTACAACCATAGTAGTGGAGTAGCATTAGTAACTTTATTACAAACACCAAAACGTGGCGCTCTGCCCAAGAGCCAAACAAACTACTCGTCGTCGCTTACTGCAAAGATGGTCATGCAGCAGGGTCCAAAATAAACCTGCTCATGAGACGCACCTGCAACAGGGGTTCAACAAATCCTGAGTACAAAAGTACTCCACAAGACTTAACCGACCAAACAGGGTAGAGTAGACTCAGAAATGCAGGCTCAGGGAATCAAGGTAGGGTTCCAGCGATATTCAAGGTTCTTTTGCATAAAAGCTACTAAGAGTGAATCCTTAAAATCAATGTTTTATTTCATCGTTAGTTATTACAGAATGTAAGTGATCCTAATCTAGATCAGACAATTCATATCACTTCTTTTTTATTCTCCGACCAATGATTCACTTATTAACTACGATGTAGGTTAGGCGATCGAGTCTCCTTAACCGAGGAGCAACGACGATTCAAATCGATTATACCCAGCTAGGGATCTCTAACCACACGACATATGTAGAACTCTAACCGACATATATCAACCTTCACTCGGATCCTCTAACGCGTGACCGAGTCCAGCGCCACCCGAGAGTATAGTACATGTAACGGAACCGTCCAAATTATAAGAGCACAAGTTCAAAAACAATCGCCGAAACGATCAAATTCTCAAACTTGAGCCCATATAACTCCGGTAGTCCACGAAATCGCGAGGGATTTCAAACCAAACCGAGAGCAATCGGATCGTAATGATTCAACATAACACAACACTTGTTACAACAGTTCAAAAGTAATCTCATACATCGGAGTACAATTATTTTTATTACAAAACCAAAGTAAAGATTAGCGGAAGCAACATAATTTCTAAAACCAATTGAAGTCAATTACTGCCAGTACATAGTCACATCCTGCAAAAGCATACCAGAAGAGATACTACAGAGACCATGCCCATATGGTCTAGTCTTCACGCCCACATGGCGAAGATAACACTTGCAGCAACAAGTACGAATCTGCTACCTGCAATAGGTGGGAATAAACCCTGAGTACGAGAAGGTACTCAGCTAGACTTACCCGTCAAAAACCAGAAACAACGGTGACACCAAGGATTATGCAAGGCTTTATAAAGTGGGCTAGCTTGACTCGTTTGCAGAAAAGCTTATTACAAATAAGTAATCATTAATGCTTAAGCATCAAGTTAATCATCATTAACCTGTCATCTAGATTAGCACCTGTCCTAGAGCACTCACTTTATTAGGAGCAAACAATATTAACCATAGCAGGTATAATAAGGCCATCATCATCATTATCATCAAATCCGAACCATCATTAATAATTAGTGTATCTACGCTGGAGATAACCAGTCAAGTTTCTCACTATCCGGGAGAGACGGCGACTCGAATCGATTCCAACTCAGCTGAGGGGGTATTCCTGACACTCACCCGGCAAACCCCGCTAAAGGCAGCCGTAGATAACCTTTGGTACAACTCAGGGTGGGCCCGAACAGCGCCACGTTCTCGGGGATACCAGTGGCCAGGATGCTCAGGACTTTTAACTCACCTGCCCTTGGACCCTCTGGCTCCCTTCCGAGGCGACTTTCACTTTTCGACTTCGCAGCCTGAGTTGAGCTACTAGGCTTCGCGGTCAGCAACCTCAGGCCGGCCAACTAAATGTCAGGCATGCGTTCAAAATGACATAGAAGGCTCCAGGTCTCGGTCCTTAATCGACACAGACGGGGATAGATCCACACCCAAGGCCTCCATGCCTTGCTGTTTCACTATCATCATCCCGCCCGGTCTCATTTCATTTTATTACACATGGTTCACTTCCACGATAGCAAATATAGCCAACCGTGACCTGATCAAGCCCTATATCTCGCAGGTGACAGGAAATCACCCGACTTCTACCGGTCTAATTTAGCAGGGCTAAGCATAGATACGATCCTGTCTACTTAGGATTCAAGGTTCGAATTGCTGGACAAGGAGTGTTATCAATGCAGCAAGGGTTTTCAACCAACTCCTATCACGTAATGCAACAATACATATAACATGTATATAAAGATAATTGCTTTAAAAGTAGGAGGCTTATAATGCTCCGGGGCTTGCCTTAACCGAAAGAAGAGAGATCGAGGTTCGGCTTCAAGAACGATTCCCACGTCTTCTCCGGCTTCGTCGGACTGGACCTCCAGTTCTCGAACGGACTTCAACCTCGGGTTCCATGCCCAGCGGAACTTCGCTTGTAACACGATTCTCGGCACACCTATTGCATGTATATGCATCCAATGAATTTCATGTATGCATCCAAAAATGACATGATGATTTATGGACGTGCATGAATGATGTGAAGATGAATGCAATGACATTGCAACGTTGTAAGCACGAAACCAAGTTATGTGGTGCTCTAATCAAATCACTTCAAGCTTAGGTGCAAATTTCCTCTCTGGTATTAACACGTTTGAACACCTCTAAGAAACCACTAAGTGCCACAAGGTTAAGACTACACACCCATAAAAAGATTTCAGCAATTTAGTATTTACAATATATTATCAACAGTAGCTAAGAAAACTCACAACTGGAGTTCTACCAATCCGAATGACCTGAAAGAGGACATTCTGGAAATCTTATGAATTTGTCTACATTTCATTTATAAACATCTAAGCATGATTCTATCATTTACCAAGTTGAAATAGCACATGTACCAAATCTGTTCTAAAAGAACAAAGAGCAAAACAATTCTGACTCGAACTTTGAACAGCTGCCATTTCTAAACCATAAGTCCAAATGCTACCAAAATTTTCTAGCAACTAGTTCATGAAATTATCAACAACTTTGCTATAAATCACCAAGCATGAAAACATCATTATCATAGGTTAATTTTCTTAACTAGCAAATCTGTCCAGAAATGGCAGATTCACTAAATTAAATAATTAATGACGATTCAAAAGCACAATTGGACCAAACCAAGTTTACCAACTTGTTGTGCATATCAAAGGAACATCAGAAAGTATAGTGCCAACTTCTAAATAAATTATTTAATATTCTTTTATAATTTATTTAGTTAATTAGGTGATTAAAGCAACATATAGTAAAACTATATATAAAAATCTACAAAAATTACAGTAGCCACCTCATGCTTCACATAGGCTACCATAAAAATTTCACTTCATTTTGACAAGCAGATATGGAGATATCAAAAATAATAGATGGCAGGTCTATTTCTATCATAAATAGGAAGCTCTATTGAAAAGTATCAAACAACAGATTTCATATTTTTCCTAGCATCCTTATAATATAAGAACAACATTCACCAAGTTTCACCCTTACTGGATCTATAGAAAAATTATGAAAATTCACCCAAGATCCATTCAAGCAACCAAGATAATTATATAACTCCACCAAACTACATCCAAATTGCATGAACATTTAACCATAAGCTAATCATGGTATGAGACGTTCACTATAAAAATTTCATGTCATTTGGAGCTTCACATAAAGAGATATCATTTTCTCCTTTTTCCACATGAATAAAAGAGATAAATAATAACTATTTAATTAATCACAAAACATGGTACACATTATATTTTTATAATAAACTAGACCTCTCATAGAGAACAACACATTTTGAACCAGATCATTTGGATCTCTAAAACAAGATATATGAATTTCCAAAGCTTGCATTCAAATTCTGGAAAAAGAATAAAACAACATCAATATTTCTTGGCCTACTCGGTTACTAGGCCGGCCCGAAAGCCTAGCTCGGCCCACAGCGGCCCAGCCAAACAACACAGGGAAGACCCCGCGCCGACAGACGGGGCCCGCCCGTCATACACACAGGGAGCAGGGGAGGAGCTCCGGCGAGGGATTCCTCGCCGCCGGCGGCTCCTCCGGTGGAACCAAGCGCTCCTACGTACTCTCCACGTCACCCCGCACCTAGACCTACCCTCTCCCCAACCTCTACTGCACCGAGGCGTGATTGCCAACGGCGATGGCGGACATCGGTGCTGGGCCGACGGCGGCGACCGACGGAAAGACTCCCGCACGGCAACTAAGGGCAGCTACACCTTCGACGTGATGCAGGCAACGAGAAACGAGAGGTGCCGGCCCATGCCAAGCTCTACAGAGCACCGGCCATGGTGGACCGAGAGCACGGCGGTGTTCCAGTCGCGGTGACAGCGGTGGCGACGGTCGAATCCTGCTCACCTTGCGGTCACGCGCTCCGAAAAGGTGCACCGGGTGAAGAGAAGTGGGTGGCGCGGTTGTGGGCGAGGTGGATTGGAAGATGGAGGCGCGGTGGTGGCGTGCGGGTCAGTGGCTTGCTGCGGTGGCCATGCGTGTGCCCGAGAGCGGAGATGAGAAAAGGAGCACGAAGGCGAGCGGGAGGGGATGCTTCCAGGGTGTCGTGGCGACCATGTAGAACACCGTGGCCCGGCCGGTTGACACGCGCCGGTGAACGGCTTGCCAAGTGGCGAGCGTGACCTGGCGCTGTCGACCACCAAGCCCAGGCCGAGATGGCCATCAGGTTTCCCCTAGCCGACTGACAGCCCAACTTTGCCCCCTAACAATTCCTAAACCCGCTCGATTTAGCGACATGTTACATTAGCAAACTTGTAGACCTACATGAGATCTCCAATTGTGTCAATATGGACTTGAGCTAGTTCGGTCTGAATTGGAAGATAAAAGGTCCCAAAGGGAGGCACCTTGAAACTGAAACCGAGATTCAGTCAACCCACCCGAGTGAAACCTGATTTTCAAAGCACTCTAGCTCCTAAACCCTTAAGAACTAGGTGATGGTGTTATTGACAATATTGTAGAGCTAAGTGAGTGCTACAAAAGTGTCAATATGGGCTAGAGCTAGTTCAGCACAGTTTGAGATTTACAATGCTCCAAAGGTGGGCACATGAAACTGAAATGTCACCTTTTTACTTAGAAAATTTGCTAAGTGTTGAAACAACATGGAAACCTGACTTGTGGGCCCTGTTTGAGGATGTTCTAGCCATTTTCATGAGATGGTCATATTGAGACTTTTGTTCCTTGATAAATTGGCTACAACTTTGGTAAAGGGTGCACATCCATGCAAGATCTCTAGGTACCACTTTTAAATTGGTCAAAGCAGATCAATGCTATGGTCAAACTGGAGTCAAACCTAGTCAAATTTGGATTTTGGTCAAAACATGAATATAGACCCTAGCTCATTTTGCTCCACTAACATATCAAAGATGTTTTCAAGCCCCCAAGTCACACAATAGCATCACATATGTCATCTATACAAAAACCCTAGCAACATATAAAGGAAGCACATAGAAACCACAATGTTGCAAAGTTACAAGGTCATGTTTCAAACAAGGATGCACATGAAATGACGATGCTTATGGTAATGTCATGCCATGATCATGCATTATGAATGCATTATGAGGCTAACTAACACCATGGTGTTACAACCCTCCCCCCTTATAAAAATCTCGTCCTGAGATTTGAAAGTCGTACCATTTTTCATAGAAAGTGGAATAGTTGTCCTTTAAATAATCCTCTTTTTCCCAAGTTGCATCACGTTCACCGTGATTACTCCAAACCACCTTGTATAATTTGACTACTCGATTCCGAGTTACCCTTTCCAGAGTACCCAGAACATATATCGGTTTCTCCTCGTACGAAAGATCGGATTGCAATTTGATGCGTCTTACTTCTATTCTTTCCTCAGGAAGACGGAGACATTTCTTCAGTTGAGATACATGGAATACCGGAAAGATAGCTCCCAACTCACGAGGTAAACTAAGCTTATAAGCTACTCTTCCACTTTTCTCGATGATCCGATAGGGTCCAACGTATCGAGGCTCAAGCTTCCTTTTGATCCCCAAACGCTTTACTCCTCTCATAGGGGACACCTTCAGATAGACATGGTCACCTACTTCAAACTCAATAGGTTTCCTCCTCTTATCTGCGTAGCTCTTTTGTCTAGCCTGAGCAGCTGCTATATTTTTCTGTATAGCACGAACTTGCTCCTCGGCTTCTTTTACAAAGTCAATACCATAGAGCCTTCTTTCTCCTGGTTCCACCCAGTTCAAAGGAGTTCTACACTTGCGACCATATAAAGCTTCAAAAGGAGCCATTTGGATACTCTCTTGATAACTGTTGTTGTAAGCGAATTCAGCGAGAGGCAACCATTTCTCCCAGGAGCCATTACAAGAGATGATGGAAGCTCTAAGCATGTCTTCAAGAATCTGATTCCCACGCTCAGTCTGCCCCGACGTCTGTGGATGATAAGCAGAACTACAGACCAAATTAGTTCCAAGATTCTGATGTAGGCGCTCCCAGAAACGAGCAGTAAATTGTGGCCCTCTGTCAGAGACAATAAACTTAGGCACTCCATGAAGGCGTACGACTTCTTGGAAGTAAATGTCAGCATATTGGTGTGGGTGATAGTTACTCTTCACAGGGATAAAATGAGCATATTTTGTCAAACGATCAACTATAACCCAAATAGAATCAAAACCTTTTTGGGTGGTTGGTAATCCGACGATAAAGTCCATAACAATGTCGTCCCACTTCCAACCTGGAACAGACAAAGGCTGGAGTAAACCAGGCTTCATGTGAATGGCCTTAACTCTACAACAATTATCACACTTAGCGACATAGGCTGCAATTTCCTTCTTCATCTTGGTCCACCAATAGTACGGCTTGAGGTCCTGATACATTTTACTACTACCAGGATGGATGGACAATTTAGAAGAATGGGCTTTAGCCATGATTTGGTTTCTAAGTTCCTTGTCCTTGGGCACAACAAGTCTATCGTTAAACCAGAGAATTCCCTTCTCATCGATTCGAAAATGCTTAGTTTCTTGCTCTTTCATCTTTCTCTTGATGTGAAATACACCAGCATCAGTCTTTTGTAACTCAATGATTCTACTTCTCAAAGAACAATCTACAGTGATATGATGGATTACAATAGGATGTAAGAGGTGGGACAAATGAAAATCTTCTTCTATCAGAGAGTTGCAATGAGATTTTCTACTTAAGGCATTGGCAACCACATTTGCCTTACCAGGATGATAGTGCACTTGAAGGTTATAATCTTTGATCAACTCTAACCATCTTCTCTGGCGCATATTTAACTCAGGTTGAGTAAATATGTACTTGAGACTCTTATGATCTGTATAAACATTGCATATATTTCCAAGCAAGTAGTGTCTCCAGATTTTCAGAGCATGCACTACAGCAGCTAACTCCAAGTCATGAGTCGGATAGTTAACTTCATGTTTTCTTAACTGACGTGAAGCATACGCAATAACTCGGCCTCCCTGCATCAGTACGCCACCTAAACCAGCACCTGATGCATCACAATACACATCAAACGATTTCTCAATGTCAGGTTGCGCTAATACAGGAGCTGATGTCAACAAGGTCCGTAGAGTGCGGAAAGTCTGTTCACACTCCGGAGTCCAATCAAACTTTCTATCCTTCTCAAGTAGTCGAGTCATAGGCTTAGCTATCTTAGAGAAATCCGGGATAAAACGACGATAGTAGCCAGCCAATCCAAGAAAACTCCGAACTTCATGGACTGTAGTTGGTGCCTTCCAATCCAAAACTTCCTGTATCTTAGTCGGGTCTACTGAGATTCCCTCATCAGACAATACATGACCGAGGAAAGGTACCTTCTTTAACCAGAATTCACATTTACTGAACTTGGCGTAAAGCTTATGTTCACGTAATCTGGATAAAACAATTCTCAAATGTTCGGCATGTTCTTTTTCATTTTCAGAATAGATGAGAATATCATCAATAAATATCACCACAAACTTGTCCAGCTCTGGCATGAATACTGAATTCATCAGGTACATGAAATGTGCAGGAGCATTGGTCAGACCAAAAGACATGACAAGATATTCATATAACCCGTATCTGGTAGAGAAAGTGGTCTTTGGTATGTCTTCCGAACGGATTTTAATTTGGTGATAACCAGATCTCAGATCAATCTTCGAGAATACCTTTGCTTTAGACAACTGATCAAACAAGATATCAATACGAGGCAACGGATACTTGTTCTTGATAGTGACTGCATTGAGTGGTCGATAGTCTACACACATACATAGAGACTGGTCCTTCTTCTTCACAAAGATAGCAGGACAACCCCATGGAGAAGAACTAGGACGGATCAGCCCTTTTAATAAAAGGTCACTAAGTTGGGTCTTGAGTTCAGCTAACTCATTCGGCGGCATTCTATACGGTCTTTTGGAAATTGGTGTGGTACCTGGAATTAACTCAATCTTGAATTCTACCTCACGATCTGGAGGTAATCCTGGCAAATCATCAGGAAAACATCTGGAAATTCACACACTACAGGAACTGTTGTAATCTCTTTTGCTTTTGCTATCATAGCGTTAACTGTAGTCTGAGGACTAACATCTCGAGGAAGTTGCACTAGAAAAGCTTGTTGATCTTTTGGATCCCTCAACATAACCACTCTTGTAGAGGTATCGATCAGAACACCGTTTCCACTCATCCACTTCATACCTAAGATTACATCTAAACCCAAACCAGGTAATACCACGAGATCCAGATCATACATACGTCCTTCTATCTCGATCTTTGCTCCTAAGACCAACTGGTTGGTTGAAATATTATTCCCGGCAGCACTAATATTATAACCACTATTATCCAAAGTAACGACCTTCATACCATGCTTGGCTGCAAACGTTGAACTGATAAAAGAGTGGGAAGCACCTGAATCGAACAGCACAATTGCAGGGTGTTGATTTACTAAAAATGCACCGGCAGTGATAATCTCACCCGTCGGAATGGATTCCACCGTGGTGTAACGAACATAACCTTTACACACATCTACATTATTATCATTTGATTTCTTCTGAGGAAGAGGACAATCTCTAGCCCAATGACCTGACATCTTGCAATTCCAACATGGCCGGTTACTTGGCGGTGCCTTAGGCTTTCCTTTCTTAATACTGCTCCTCTTGACCAGATCCTGTTTCTGATATGGGTGATATCTAGTAGATATGTCAGGCGAATAATACTGAGGTGTAATCACCACCAGAGTATGGGTCATAGGTGCATTAGATTCATGAGATTTCTCTTGGCTCTTAGAAGCAGCATACACAGCATTACAGTTCTCTTGAAGGATAGTATCACTGACAAACTCGTTGAAAGTTGCACACTTGCTATTGCACATGGCCTTCATCAATTTAGAACACAACCCTCTTTTGAAACTTGCAATCTTCTTAATTTCCGTATTAACAAATTCTGGAGCATATCTTGACAAGTTGATGAAAGCATGTAGATATTCTGTTACGCTTTTGTCTCCTTGGGTGAGCTTTATAAACTCGGTGTGCTTGATTGCCATGAGGCCCGCAGGAATGTAATGTCCCCGAAATGCTTCCTTGAACTGATCCCAAACTACTTCCATATTCTCAGGCAGGGTATTCCGATGGTGACACCACCAAACACCAGCAGGTCCTTGCAACTGTTGCGAAGCATATTCTGTTTTCACATCATCTGCCACCTTGAGCACACGAAACTTCTGTTCGATAGTGTTCAACCATTCGTCTGCTTGAAGTGGTTCTTCTGCTTCTCGAAAAATAGGAGGCTCAGTATCTAAGAAATCTTTATAGCTACTGTACTAGGCAGGCTCAGGTTCCTGATGGATATGGTTTCTGACACTCTCATCCAAGGCTCGCTGACTTTTGGCAAGCATTTGCAGCAACTCAGCAGAGGTAGGTTGCGGAGGAGACGATGGCGGTTCTGTATTGCCACGACTCCGACTGCTAGAGCGAAGCTGACGAGACATCTGTAAGTAGGCGAAACTAGTAAGCATTGATGACGTCGGAAGGCTGCTGACGAATTATATAAGCATGCAGAAGAGATTGTATCCAACTATCCAATTTCCAATCTCAAAAGAGGGAAATTTCTTGGTTTGAGGTACGGATCTTCTGACAAGATAGGGAATGACATCCAAGGAAAAGGTTCACAAGAAGATAACACATTGGTGTAGCTCCATAATGGATCATGACTAGCAATCCTTGATACCTGCGCGTGCCGAGCAGCACAACCTTGTGTCGCGCGCCACAGGAGGCTCCCGATTTCGTCGTGGCACCATGGAGTACTAATCGCAACACCATTACCGAACACACACCCATGAGGAATCCTCACGTTTTAGGAATTAGGCAAGAAGGGTAGCAAACAAGGATGGATACAAGGGTAGAAGCAATGGAGAGGCGAATTGCAGATCAAAACACATCTCAACTCGAGTAGATACATCATGAACCTGTGTCTTGCTTTCTTCCACGGGCCCGGAATGAATTGGGTTTTTAAGGCTGACCTACTGATCACTCCACTAGGTTGGTTGACCACCCCAATTCTTCATGAAAGAATGCAACTATTTATGGGACAACCGTTTGGAGGGAAGAAAATTTTGAAAGAATGGGATAAGCAATTTATAAGGGAGGAAGTAATGCAGAATGCAATGTATGATGCGAACATGATGCATGCACGAACCGTACGTCCTCACAAACCTAGGAAGAATTTCAAAATTCTAGCGTATATTTCGGTGGCATACACACGTTCTCTCAATAACGATAACTAGTCGTTCTACAGGAAATGTTGTTAGTGTACCTGCAGAAAATTGCATTTCAGCCCAACAAATCCCAATAAAGCACAGAAGAAAGTAGTAAACTAAATACTTTCTATACATACATCCCCCGATGTATATACTTCAGCATCAAAGCTACCCGACAGATATACCCACAATTAAGTACTCGCATAATCACATGATTAAACATGTAAGTATGCTAGTAACCACAACTACTCTCCCCTAGACCGACGGTTGGACGGTCATGCTCTCACAACTCCCACTTACCAGGGCGTAGAGGTATTTTGATCCATACATTACCACCCAAGCGGATGGCATCCATACAATAGCACGCCGTATGGACAACGAAACAGAAAACAAGCAAGAACCCCCAAGTTAGTACCTTAGTAAGCCACCTAATAATCCTTATTTGGGCATATAGGATATGACCACTGGCACTCTTTAGATTAGAATTAAGATTTTTCACAAAAGCATTTATTTAAATACACAAATGAAGTGTTTACTGTTGAATCTTGCTCCGATACCAGCTGTAACGGAACCGTCCAAATTATAAGAGCACAAGTTCAAAAACAATCACCGAAACGATCAAATTCTCAAACTTGAGCCCATATAACTCCGGTAGTCCACGAAATCGCGAGGGATTTCAAACCAAACCGAGAGCAATCGGATCGTAATGATTCAACATAACACAACACTTGTTACAACAGTTCAAAAGTAATCTCATACATCAGAGTACAATTATTTTTATTACAAAACCAAAGTAAAGATTAGCGGAAGCAATATAATTTCTGAAACCAATTGAAGTCAATTACTGCCAGTACATAGTCACATCCTGCAAAAGCATACCAGAAGAGATACTACAGAGACCATGCCCATATGGTCTAGTCTTCACGCCCACATGGTGAAGATAACACTTGCAGCAACAAGTACGAATCTGCTACCTGCAACAGGTGAGAATAAACCCTGAGTACGAGAAGGTACTCAGCTAGACTTACCCGTCAAAAACCAGAAACAACGGTGACACCAAGGATTATGCAAGGCTTTATAAAGTGGGCTAGCTTGACTCGTTTGCAGAAAAGCTTATTACAGATAAGTAATCATTAATGCTTAAGCATCAAGTTAATCATCATTAACCTGTCATCTAGATTAGCACCTGTACTAGAGCACTCACTTTATTAGGAGCAAACAATATTAACCATAGCAGGTATAATAAGGCCATCATCATCATTATCATCAAATCCGAACCATCATTAATAATTAGTGTATCTACGCTGGAGATAACCAGTCAAGTTTCTCACTATCCGGGAGAGACGGCGACTCGAATCGATTCCAACTCAGCTGAGGGGGTATTCCTGACACTCACCCGGCAAACCCCACTAAAGGCAGCCGTAGATAACCTTTGGTACAACTCAGGGTGGGCCAGAACAGCGCCGCGTTCTCGGGGATACCAGTGGCCAGGATGCTCAGCACTTTTAACTCACCTGCCCTTCGACCCTCTGGCTCCCTTCCGAGGCGACTTTCACTTTTCGACTTCGCAGCCTGAGTTGAGCTACTAGGCTTCGCGGTCGGCAACCTCAGGCCGGCCAACTAAATGTCAGGCATGCGTTCAAAATGACATA
Organism: Saccharum hybrid cultivar R570; assembly: GCA_038087645.1. Taxonomy (NCBI): domain Eukaryota; kingdom Viridiplantae; phylum Streptophyta; class Magnoliopsida; order Poales; family Poaceae; genus Saccharum; species Saccharum hybrid cultivar. The sequence continues at coordinate 34,219,154 of JAQSUU010000012.1, read as the reverse complement.
GAAGGCTCTAGGTCTCGGTCCTTAATCGACACAGACGGGGATAGATCCACACCCAAGGCCTCCATGCCTTGCTGTTTCACTATCATCATCCCGCCCAGTCTCATTTCATTTTATTACACATGGTTCACTTCCACGATAGCAAATATAGCCAACCGTGACCTGATCAAGCCCTATATCTCGCAGGTGACAGGAAATCACCCGACTTCTACCGGTCTAATTTAGCAGGGCTAAGCATAGATACGATCCTGTCTACTTAGGATTCAAGGTTCGAATTGCTGGACAAGGAGTGTTATCAATGCAGCAAGGGTTTTCAACCAACTCCTATCACGTAATGCAACAATACATATAACACGTATATAAAGATAATTGCTTTAAAAGTAGGAGGCTTATAATGCTCCGGGGCTTGCCTTAACCGAAAGAAGAGAGATCGAGGTTCGGCTTCAAGAACGACTCCCACGTCTTCTCCAGCTTCGTCGGACTGGACCTCCAGTTCTCGAACGGACTTCAACCTCGGGTTCCATGCCCAGCGGAACTTCGCTTGTAACACGATTCTCGGCACACCTATTGCATGTATATGCATCCAATGAATTTCATGTATGCATCCAAAAATGACATGATGATTTATGGACGTGCATGAATGATGTGAAGATGAATGCAATGACATTGCAACGTTGTAAGCACGAAACCAAGTTATGTGGTGCTCTAATCAAATCACTTCAAGCTTAGGTGCAAATTTCCTCTCTGGTATTAACACGTTTGAACACCTCTAAGAAACCACTAAGTGCCACAAGGTTAAGACTACACACCCATAAAAAGATTTCAGCAATTTAGTATTTACAATATATTATCAACAGTAGCTAAGAAAACTCACAACTGGAGTTCTACCAATCCGAATGACCTGAAAGAGGACATTATGGAAAGCTTATGAATTTGTCTACATTTCATTTATAAACATCTAAGCATGATTTCATCATTTACCAAGTTGAAATAGCACATGTACCAAATCTGTTCTAAAAGAACAGAGAGCAAAACAATTCTGACTCGAACTTTGAACAGCTGTCATTTCTAAACTATAAGTCCAAATGCTACCAAAATTTTCCAGCAACTAGTTAATGAAATTATCAACAACTTTGCTATAAATCACCAAGCATGAAAACATCATTATCATAGGTTAATTTTCTTAACTAGCAAATCTGTCCAGAAATGGCAGATTCACTAAATTAAATAATTAATGACGATTCAAAAGCACAATTGGACCAAACCAAGTTTACCAACTTGTTGTGCATATCAAAGGAACATCAGAAAGTATAGTGCCAACTTCTAAATAAATTATTTAATATTCTTTTATAATTTATTTAGTTAATTAGGTGATTAAAGCAACATATAGTAAAACTATATATAAAAATCTACAAAAATTACAGTAGCCACCTCATGCTTCACATAGGCTACCATAAAAATTTCACTTCATTTTGACAAGCAGATATGGAGATATCAAAAATAACAGATGGCAGGTCTATTTCTATCATAAATAGGAAGCTCTATTGAAAGTATCAAACAACAGATTTCATATTTTTCCTAGCATCCTTATAATATAAGAACAACATTCACCAAGTTTCACCCTTACTGGATCTATAGAAAAATTATGAAAATTCACCCAAGATCCATTCAAGCAACCAAGATAATTATATAACTCCACCAAACTACATCCAAATTGCATGAAAATTTAACCATAAGCTATTCATGGTATGAGACGTTCACTATAAAAATTTCATGTCATTTGGAGCTTCACATAAAGAGATATCATTTTCTCCTTTTTCCACATGAATAAAAGAGATAAATAATAACTATTTAATTAATCACAAAACATGGTACACATTATATTTTTATAATAAACTAGACCTCTCATAGAGAACAACACATTTTGAACCAGATCATTTGGATCTCTAAAACAAGATATATGAATTTCCAAAGCTTGCATTCAAATTCTGGAAAAAGAATAAAACAACATCAATATTTCTTGGCCTACTCGGTTACTAGGCCGGCCCGAAAGCCTAGCTCGGCCCACGGCGGCCCAGCCAAACAACACAGGGAAGACCCCGCGCCGACAGACGGGGCCCGCCCGTCATACACACAGGGAGCAGGGGAGGAGCTCCGGCGAGGGATTCCTCGCCGCCGGCGGCTCCTCCGGTGGAACCAAGCGCTCCTACGTACTCTCCACGTCACCCCGCACCTAGACCTACCCTCTCCCCAACCTCTACTGCACCGGGGTGTGATTGCCGACGGCGATGGCGGACATCGGTGCTGGACCGACGGCGGCGACCGACGGAAAGACTCCCGCATGGCAACTAAGGGCGGCTACACCTTCGACGTGATGCAGGCAACGAGAAACGAGAGGTGCCGGCCCATGCCAAGCTCTACAGAGCGCCGGCCACGGTGGACCGAGAGCACGGCGGCGTTCCGATCGCGGTGACAGCGGTGGCGACGGTCGAATCCTGCTCACCTTGCGGTCACGCGCTCCGAAAAGGTGCACCGGGTGAAGAGAAGTGGGTGGCGCAGTTGTGGGCGAGGTGGATTGGAAGATGGAGGCGCGGTGGTGGCGTGCGGGTCAGTGGCTTGCCGCGGTGGCCATGCGCGTGCCCGAGAGCGGAGATGAGAAAAGGAGCACGAAGGCGAGCGGGAGGGGATGCTTCCAGGGCGTCGTGGCGACCATGTAGAACACCGTGGCCCGGCCGGTTGACACGCGCCGGTGAACGGCTTGCCAAGTGGCGAGCGTGACCTGGCGCTGTCGGCCACCAAGCCTAGGCCGAGATGGCCATCAGGTTTCCCCTAGCCGACTGACAGCCCAACTTTGCCCCCTAACAATTCCTAAACCCGCTCGATTTAGCGACAGGTTACATTAGCAAACTTGTAGACCTACATGAGATCTCCAATTGTGTCAATATGGACTTGAGCTAGTTCGGTCTGAATTGGAAGATAAAAGGTCCCAAAGGGAGGCACCTTAAAACTGAAACCGAGATTCAGTCAACCCACCCGAGTGAAACCTGATTTTCAAAGCACTCTAGCTCCTAAACCCTTAAGAACTAGGTGATGGTGTTATTGACAATATTGTAGAGCTAAGTGAGTGCTACAAAAGTGTCAATATGGGTTAGAGCTAGTTCAGCACAGTTTGAGATTTACAATGCTCCAAAGGTGGGCACATGAAACTGAAATGTCACCTTTTTACTTAGAAAATTTGCTAAGTGTTGAAACAACATGAAAACCTGAGGATGTTCTAGCCATTTTCATGAGATGGTCATATTGAGACTTTTGTTCCTTGATAAATTGGCTACAACTTTGGTAAAGGGTGCACATCCATGCAAGATCTCTAGGTACCACTTTTAAATTGGTCAAAGCAGATCAATGCTATGGTCAAACTGGAGTCAAACCTAGTCAAATTTGGATTTTGGTCAAAACATGAATATAGACCCTAGCTCATTTTGCTCCACTAACATATCAAAGATGTTTTCAAGCCCCCAAGTCACACAATAGCATCACATATGTCATCTATACAAAAACCCTAGCAACATATAAAGGAAGCACATAGAAACCACAATGTTGCAAAGTTACAAGGTCATGTTTCAAACAAGGATGCACATGAAATGACGATGGTTATGGTAATGTCATGCCATGATCATGCATTATGAATGCATTATGAGGCTAACTAACACCAGGGTGTTACAGTACACCTCCAATCTGGCCCTTGGCCATGAGGGTATACACTACTCTCGCCATCTCTCCACTCCCAGTGTGCGGTTGGCCGTTCACATGATAGCATCATCGAGGTCTTACACTTACCGAAGCATGTGATCAGTTACAAAGTCTCGAAACACAGGCGGGCCTACAACGGTACGGTCCTTAACCGACACAATCAGAGACACTACATTGGGACTCCTTTCCCGATGCAAGTCCACCGATCGATCTCAAATTATCATTATAATTCATTCATTCAGTTGTTTCACAACAACCCTTCAAACTTTGCTAAACATTTTCAAAGTTTTCTCAATAAGCATGGCTAAGCATACTAAGCAATTTCAAATAAAACAGTAATAAGGATAATATTGAAGTATCAAGAATGGTGATGCAATAATTAGGGTATCACTCAACTCCTATTACCGAATGCAACCAAACATTAACAAAGTGAAGTAAAGCTTTTCAAAACACAAGAAAGGTTTAAATGCATTCGGGGCTTGCCTTGGTCGACGAGGATTTTAGGTTCGGGGTCAGTCCCACATATGTCAAATCCCACCTCCACGGACGTTGGCTCTTCTTCGGGGACGGATTCAACTTCGGTAACCTCCTCGTTCACGGGGACTACACGCGATGATAACATATGCTTAATATGATGAAGCACGAAACATGATGCTTGGTGGATGCAGAACATGATTACACAGTTGAGTACAACTTTCCTTTACGGTACCATTGTAAACAATAACACTAACCTAATATGAAAGTAGAGTTTCATTAGTTTAACTACCTCGCTAACGACTTTTGTTAATCACACGAAATAATACCAATTAAGCCCTAACAATAAGATTACGAAAGCTCAAATAATCAATTAAAGGTGCTAAAGGTCATTAAGTATTAACGACCTAAAGTCAACACTCAATTACAAAGTCAAACAAATCCTAAGTCATTAAGTTCTAATTACATGTTTAACTAATTAATTAATAAGGCATAAATTAAGAATAAAATCAAAGTTGTCCAATTAAGCTCAAAATTTTAATTTAGGAAGCTTACATCATAAATAAGTGGCAAAACAATTTTTATAATTTTCAAACAATTAATTAAGCCTTGAAAAATTATGGAAAAGTCATTTATTAATTAATTAAGCTAATTAAATAACTTACAAAAAGTTATCAAAATTAGCATTTCATATTTTTCCTAAAGATTACACAGTACACAGAGGCATCACCAAATTTTTCAATATTTTTGGAGCTTTACAAAAATTCCACTGAAATAAACAAAAACTAATACTATTTCACATTTTGAAAAAGGAAAAACAAAAATCGGCAACACGGGCCGCTTCCCCTCTTCTCTCCCGCTCTCGGCCCAGCCAGACACGCGGCCTAGCCACGCACGTGCTCATGCTCGCGGCCTAGTCAAGCCCGGCCAGCCCAGCTCCCCTTCTTCCCCCTCTTCTTCTCCGCGCCCCGGGGTCTGGCCATTGCGGCACGATGGCCGGCCAGTGGCCACGACCCCGACGACGAAGCTCCGACCAAGCTACCCTGAGCATCACGACCTACACAACCTACCACACCCCCTCGGACACACCACCTGCCTGCAGATGCCATGGAGGGAGCCCTACCTGACCATGGCGGCACGGTGGCCGCGGCGCACGGCGCTCCGACGATACAAGCCGGTAACGACTAAATTGAGGGAACCAAAAGCAAGAGTAGCTCACCGCAAACGTAACGGTGCAACTGGAGATGCGGAGAGGCAACGGGGGTGGCTGGCCACAGTGAGGCGGCACGGTGACCGTGCTCACCGGAGAAGAGGAAGGAGATGACCACGCGGGCGCTCCGGGCGGAATTGGCGGGTGCAAGGGGGCCAATGAGATGCGTGGAAGGGAGGCGAACGGTTTGACATGGTCACTTTAGCCGAAGGCGGCAGCAGCGAGCGACGGAGCTAGGCGGTGACCGACAGTGAGGGCAGCGGAAAGGGAGAGGGGGACGGCGTCGACTCGGTCTTATAGGGCGGCCGAGGAACGAGCGGGTGACATGCAACAGCTTGCCGCAAGACGTGGAAGCAGGAGGTGGCCACGGGACGCGCCTGGAAGATGGCCAAAGGCCACAACGGCTCGCCGGCGCCCATGCCGCGTGCTGTCGGGCTCTGATTCGTCAGTCACTGTAGCACCCCCAAATCTTTAGATTTCAAAACTGTTTTTCAAAATTACTTCCAAAAACATGTAGCAACTTGAAAAATTCCCAAGATATAAAATGTTTAGAATTTCAAGCCCTACAAGTTTCATGTTGAAAACTTTCTCAAATTCAGCCTGGATTTTGAAATTTGAATTTGAAATCAAAAGGGGACATTTTTTTAGAATTTAGTAATTTCAAAATTACTTTAAATTTTATATTGAAACTTTAAAAACTCAAAATACCAAAGATGTACATCTAACCATTTTCAAATTTTGCTTCTATTTTGAAATTTGAGTTTGAGGAAGAAAAGGGGTCAAATTTGAAATTTGCTTCTTTAAAAAAAAACTCAAAACACCAAACTTGTAGCCCTTGAAAAGATCTACAAACTTGGTTTTAAACTTTTTCCCAAATTTTGCTTAGATTTTGAATTAATCAAAAAGGGGTAAAATCAAGATTTTGAATTTTAGGGTTTTCGGAAGAATTTCAAATTGAAACTTGTTGCTACATTAATTGGTGAGTATTTAGTGATCACACCATCACCCAAGGGCATCATTGAGTCAAGCATCACATGTTTAACCAAATGCAACTCTTGGTTGACCAGGTTGACTTCGAAAAATCTTTTAATAATTCCTCAAATTCGAATCAAATTCGAATAAGAAAACTTGCAACAAGTTTTTGATTCCAAATTCAAACTCAAACTTGAAGCTTAATTTTAAGAGTTGTACTTGAGCTGATATCCTACACTTGACACTAGTGTATAACACAGTCGTACACTTCAAATTACGTAGGGCGCAAACTAAGTATTTGTGATGACATTCGAAATTAGGGGTTTTGGATTCGAGTCACACAACATAGAAACACATTCAATCTATGAAATGTACTTATTTAGTTGATGCCCATCATGGTTAACTTAATCATGAATGCTTTGCGGTGCATATGATGACATGGCAAACTTTTAGTTACTATAACACCAGGGGTGTTACAACGAGTTTCCCGTCTCGTGCGTTGCAACGAGCGGGGCGTTCCTGTCTCGCGCATCTTGATTTTTATATGGCTTGGCTTCATCATCAGCAACTCGACTATGACCTCGCACGGCGAGGGATCTAATGTCATCAAGTCACTGGCCTTCTCATAGTAGTAGATCAAAAGAGCTGATGACGCTTACCATATTATAATATTCACACCTAGATTGATTGCTCACTAGGAAACATGACAGCCGGCATGGATGACATAATCAGAGTTGAGAACTTGGTGAAGGTGGACAACAACAGGGCCTTTGAAATGGGCTTTCAGCAGATGTATCGGCATGCAGCAGGTGTCGCCGGCATGCGCGTGAATGCGTGGCGATGTGGGGTTGGTGTCTGGCCGAGGCTGCTCTACGTGCGGCTTCTCGGCGAGATGGGCAGCAGGGCGTCGGCGTGTATGCATAGAACCAAAGGGGCCTCCCTATTGTAAGGTCCAAATGGCTAGAGGGAGGGGCAAATAGCTTATTTAAATTTTCTACAAGCTTTACTAAACAACAAGTTAGTAAATAAGATGGCGAAGCTCTTCTAGCACTAGCACAACTAATCTATGCAAGCCGCCTACACAATACTAGTAAACAACAAGGCTATGAACTTTAGCTCACACCAACAACCTAAGTTACTAGGCTAATTACTCCTATGAGATAAGCTATTCTACTCAAGCTAATCAAGGCAAAGAACAATAAGTAAAGAAGAGAGCTTGAATAGATATACCAACATTGATGAGAAGAGATATGTCCAATGTACCAATCAATGTGATCACATACACAAATGAAATTCTTGGCAATAAGATGACGCAAGATTTTTTACCGAGGTTCACTTGCTTCCTGGCAAGCTACTCCTCGTTGTGGTGATGCACCCACTTGATGGATCGCGAGCTAATCAACTATCAAGAGTTGAACCCTTAGTGGGTGCCACACATCCACTCACAAGATGGGGATCCTCCAAGCCACGAGCTCCACTAGAGTAGCCAATTCATGAACTCCCATGGGGAAGGCTCAAGAATCCCTCACAATCGCTTGGTGAGGCTCAAAACAATCTCTAATCACGAGCTCAACACCACTGTTGCTCCAAGCCATCTAGGGTGTCGGGAAACACCCAAGAGTAACAAGCAATCCGCAACAAACTCAAGAATCAAGTGCCACTAGATGCAACTCTCAATGCAATGCACTTGAATCTCACTCAATCTCTCTAGAGTATGCGACCAAGCAAGGAGATGAGTGGAGAGGAAGTTCTCTAGCTCAAAGTATGCCTCAATATCTTAAATGTGCAAGAGAGAACCCCCAAGGGTCGGCCACCTCTTATTTATAGTGAATGGAAAAGCCACTAGCCGTTATACCCCTATCGAGGGCGACAGACACGGCCACGCCAAGGCGACAGACGCTGTAGTGCCACGCCCGTCGCACCTTTGTGCGCCACGTGTCCCCGTGCGCTCAAAGCCAACGGTCGAATTTTCCTTCGATAGACGCGTCCATCGCGCCCGAGACCCAGCGTCTGTCGCATCGACAGACACGGTCTAGAGAGCCCCGCAACGCGCGTGACTCAACATACGTGTCTAACGCGCCAACACCAGATCCGGCCAGCGTCTGTCACGCATAGCTCGCTTCCGCTCGCTCCTGCGCCTGGCTGACGCCACTAACGACGAATGCTGACGTCGTGCGTCCATCGCGCGACCACCACCGTGTCTGTCGTGCCACCACAGTGAAAGGTCCAAATAGGCTAGAGGGGGGGTGAATAGCCTAATTAAAACTTCTACAAGAATTACTTAACCGCACGTTAGTACAAAAGGTGGCGAAGCAAAAGCACTAGCTCTAATTATTTAAGCAAGCCACCTACACAAGTCTATAACAAAGCTATTCACTAAACACAACAACAACTACAAGATAGAAACAAGAAGTAATACAAGAGAAGAGCTTTGAGTGATTATACCGCCGTGTAGAGATGAGAAGTACCAATCAAACAATCACACAAGAGAAATCCTCGGGAAGAGAATGACACAAGATTTTATCCCGAGGTTCACTTGCTTCCCGGCAAGCTACTCCTCGTTGTGGCGATGCACCCACTTGTCGGTTCGCGAGCTAATCAACTATCAAGAGTTGAGCCCTCGGCGGGCGCCGCACAACCGCACACAAGATGGGGATCCTCCAAGCCACGAGCTCCACTAGAGTATCCAATTTGCAAACTCCCGCGGGGAAGGATCAAGAACCCCTTACAACACTTGGTGAAGGCTCCAACAATCTCCAATTGCGAGCTCAATCACCTCCGCTGCTTCAAGCCGTCTACCGTGTCGGGAAACATGGAAGAGTAACGAGAAATCCGCAGCAACTCGAAGATCAAGTGCCTCTAGAATGCAACTCTCAAGCAATGCACTTGAATCTCACTCAATCTCACTCAAGATATGCAACTAATCAAAGAGATGAGTGGAGGGGTTGTTCTCTAGCTCAAAGTATGTCTCTATATCTCAAAATGTGCAAGAGTTGCCCTCAAACCCCGGCCAACGTCTATTTATAACGAAGGGGTACGCAGCTAGCCGTTACAGACGACGCAGCGAAAAACGCGCTGACCGGACGCTCCGGTCAGGATGACCGGACGCGTCCGGTCACTACGCGACAGCAAGAACCAGTGCGCGTCAGAACTATCCGTTGCCCTGACCGGACGCGCTCAACCGAGTGACCGGACGCGACAGTGCCAGCGTCCGGTCGCGTTCCAGTAAGCTCCCGTTGAGACCGGACGCGTCCGATCGTACGTGACCGGACGCGCCGCGCGTCCGATCGTCACACCGCTTTGCTCTGCCTCTCTGGACGCATGACCGGACGCTCCGGTCCCGTGAAGGACCGGACGCGCCGGTCGCGCGCTCTCCTTTTTCGCCCAGTTGAACTGACCGGACGCGCTGGTCAGGCCAGACCCGCGTCCGGTACCAAACCCTAGCGCTCGCGCCGCGATGAACTGACCGGACGCGCTGGTGAAACCGTGACCGCGTCCGGTGCAGCGTCCGGTGCAGCGTCCGGTGCAGCGTCCGGTGCACACAGTGACCTCCGCTCGCCTCCGTTTCTTTTCCGACTTTCGGCGCAGTGTAAAATAGGCTTTTCACTTCTCCAAAAAGCGCCGAATCCCGCCTCGCAAGCTCGGCGGGAGGGAGAGAGGAACTCAAACCCCTCTCTACCGCTTAAACTCCACCGCCTTCGCAAATGTGCTAACACCACCAAGTGTAAACCACCATGTTCATGTGTGTTAGCATTTCACAAACATTTCTCAAGGCGTTATGTTAGCTCTTTTACTAGATCCTAATGCATATGCTCAAGACAATGATCTAGTGGCACTTGATTCCTAAGCTAACCGTGATTGCCCCTCTTGATAGTCGGCTATGTATCCTAAACCCGGTCAATCACTTCTCTACTCATCTTAGACCGGCAAAAGGAAAACCCTATGGTTATACCTTTGCCTTGCGCTCTTAGATCCTTCTCTTCCACTTGAACATCATGTCCATTATATTATGTGCATCTCCACCATGATCATCCTTTCATGTCCATGCACCATCTCTTTGTGATCTTGTGGCCACCACTCCTTGCCACGTACACTTTCATCACATGTGTTGCTTATGCCTAACTCAAAACACTTAACACATGGCATTAGCAACTTGGTGTCATTAATTACCAAAACCAAACTTGGGCTTTCACACAGCAGGCCATCGCCAGGGTAAGCTGACAGACGCTGAGGGCAGCGTCTATTGCTCTCAAGGACAGCGTCTGTTGCTTGTAAAACAGCGATGACCACCACCGTGACTTTGCCTCCGGTTCTCGCATCCGGCGCAATGGAAAATAGGCATTTCATTTTTCCAAAAACGCCTGAATCCCAAAGCCCTCTCTACCGCTCAAACTCCGCCGCCTTCGCTAATGTGCCAACACCATCATGTGTATATCACTATGTACATGTGTGTTAGCATTTTCACAATCATTTTCTCGAAGGAGTTATGTTAGCTCTCTTTACTAGATCCTAATGCATATGCTAAAGATGATGACCTAGTAGCACTTGATTCACGAGCTAACCATGATTGCCCCTCTTGATAGTCAGCTATCAATCCTAAACCCAGTCAATCACTTCTCTACTCATCTTAGACCGGCAAAAGTGAACCCTACGATTATACCATTGCCTTGATCACTTTGATCATCATTTTATGTGCATCTCCACCTCTTGTGATTTTGTGCATGCCACATGCTCCTTCATCACGTATGTTGCTTATGCCTAACTCATTCCACTTGATACAATAGCATTAGCAACTTGGTGTCATTAATTACCAAATCCAAACTTGGGCTTTCACCTATTGGATAGGGTCGGTTTATATAGGGCCAGAAAATAGGAGCCGGATCAACTCCTTGGCCAAGCAAAGGACGTACGCAGATTGGAATGAATATGCTTAACAAATATCTCCCAAATCCATTAATAAACTAGCTAACATACACACATATCCGTATCTCGGCCAGCATGCGTGCACTTGAGTCACGTACTGAATCATGGGCCTGATCCTTGATTTCCGAAACCTTCCTCTCTCTGGAAACTTTCTTATTAGATATCCAAATTTGTTTAGTATTCCATGCAACTAACTAACTAGCTAGAAGTAATATCATGCGGATAGAGATCACAAAGTTTTCCTGGGCATAATTATTTTGATAATTATCAATATCAATATCTCAGAATTCCAAAAGTATGTTCCAACAACTTTAAGCTCAAATATTCAACTTGTTTTGATCTCCTAGACTGAAATATCCGAGCAATGGGGCCCATATAAATCATAAGCTAAACCATGGTGTCAGTGTTCGGACCCGGGAGGGCCCTAAGCTGATGGGTGAATTTGTGCTGCGTGCTCCCTAATACGGATGGTGATGCAAAGAAAATACACGGGGATTTATTCTGGTTTGGGCAAAGAAGGCCCTACGTCCAGCGGGGGGGGAGAGTATTGTATTTTCTTGCACCGAAGTGCTTGTGTAGGGGTTACAAGCTATGAGAGAGGGACCCGATCCCAAGTCTCAAGAAAAAAGGAAGATGGAGTATTGCTTGAGATGTTTTTTCTCTTCTCATAGGGAGACCCCTCTGCCTCCCCTTTTATAGACTCAAGTGGAGGCTGAGGCGTACAAAAAAACCCTAGGGTGGTGCCTTGGAGGAGAAGGCACGATGGGCGCTGTTGAGGTTGCTGTAGCGACGTGCCCCAGTGAAGGCCGGCCATCCCTGGGGTGTCGTGGTGATGTTGATGACGGGACGGTGAAAAGCCCTAGGCCTTGTGGCAGGTGTGTGATCTCCTGCAGTCGACGTGCAGGCGTTGTTCCTTTATTGACCGGTGGTGCTCGAGGCCTGGTCGAGACAAAGCCGAGGGGGTCGACAAGGAACAGATAAGGCCGAACCCCAGAAAACCCGAGGTATGATGGTCGTCGTATTGTGCCTCGAGGGGACATTGGAGGTAGAACAGTGCCCGACGTGGTGAGTATAGTAGCAGCCTTTAACGTCCATCCCGGGATGGGCAGTAAAAGGTAAGATTAGACGTTGGTACTGCTCCCACGTTGGTAGTGTTGTAGCCATGTAGGCGGAAGTGGTTGCATTGAATGCCTTGTCTTTGAGTAGGTGGATGAGGAGGGGTCGACGGACCCGACCCCGGGTCGTGCGAGTCAGAGATTTTCTGGGGTCGAGGCCTCCCTCGAGCGAGCCTCGTGCGAGTCAAAATTTAGTCAAGGGCGGGCCGATATCGCCATTCATACGCGGGCCGAGCTCGGCGTAGCCGTGAAGGGGAGCCTTGGTTCGACTTTTGTAAGGGATTTTAGGGCACGAATTCCTCTGAAGTTTGCTTCTTTTAATCATTGGTTTCGGGTACCCCTAATCTAGGTATCCGATAGTAGCCCCCGAGCCTTTGCGCGAGTGTGGACACTATCGCGGAGGCTCAGCGAGTTATTAACTGGAGTCGTAGCATCGTTGTTCTCCGGTGGGTGCGTTCGAACGCACCCACCGGGTGTAGCCCCCGAGGCCTCGGAGGAGTGTGTGACTCCTCCGAGGGCTTTAGTATGTTATGTCGAAGGATTGGTCCCCTCTCGTCGAGGCTAGTTTGTTGTGGGCAAGCCCCCAAGCCTCGCACGCGTGAGGTCGGTCAGGGTCCTGTTCGGCTTAACCGTACGACCGCTACGCATCCTTTAGCTAAGGAGGAGGGGCAGGAATGGCATACTACCCTCGATGGGTGAGTTTCGTCGATCCCTGGTGAGTTGCTAGCAAGAAATTCAAGTGGGAGTCCGTGCCCTGTTCGATAGGGGTCAGCTGGCGGCCACGGAGGCGCTCCCCAAAAGTGCCAAAGGGTTGTCGTGTGGGTCTCGGCTCCGTTCGATAGGATCTGAGGGCTCGATGCCTCCCTCCGAGGGGATTCCACCGCCGACCTCTCTTTTGGCCTTGAATATGTTTGACGGCGTCTCGAGAAGGTGGCTCGAGCCTTGGCCTTGGATGGGCCCACCCTCAGTCATCCCTAACTTTGTTTACTCGAGGGCAGCTATCGAACCCTGGTCGAGGGCCAGCTTTTGAACCCTCGAGGTTTAAAACGGGCTCTGAGCCCGTGTTCCTTCGCCTAGAAGAGTCTGTCCGTGGGCCTCCTTTCTCACCTGTTGGGGCGTGTCTTTTTAGGACGGAAGTGGAAACAACGCGGAAGTGGGCGGAGTGGTGAATGGTTGGCGAGCGTGTGGCTGACATGTGCCTGTGCGGGCAGGTTTCGAGGGAGCAGTTAGGTGAGGGCATTAAATGCGAAGATTTACTTGCCTCTTCGTCAGATCTGCCTGTTGGCCTAACACCGGGTTATAAATACAAAGCTTGGGGCTTTTGTTCATCTCTTCCCAGCCCTTGTGATTGCCTTCTCCTTCCTAGTTGCTGTCGCCATCGATTCCCTGTTGCCACCATCCTCGAAACCCTGCATCCATGGCGGGAAAGAGCCCAATCCTCCCTGCAGACGCGTGGGTTTGCTCCTTGGTGATGGAGAAGAAATTGCTCAAGCTCATGTGTGACGATCTCCTTCGTCTGAGGACCAGTCGAGACTTGCCGGAGTGGAGGGCACCGTTGGCCAACCATCGGGAATCGGCGCCGCCGAAGGGCTGGTGAGCTTTGTTGCTTTCCACGAGAGGGGCTTCGGGGTACCGCCGAGTCGGTTCATGCCGGCCATCCCCACTATTATGGGGTGGAGCTTCACCACTTCGCCCCCAACTCCATCTCATAGGCGGCCATTTTTGCAACCGTCTGCGAGGGGTACCTGGGGATCGAGCCCCACTGGAAGCTATTGCTCCACCTCTTCAATGCGGAGCATTTTGCCAAGAAGACGGGTGAGAAAAGGGTGCGGCGAGTGGTGCACGCTGGGAGCTGCACGATCCAGGTGCATCCGGGTTGAGGCGAGCTGTACATCCCGACGCAGATCATCTCGATGAACAGCGGGTGGCACGATGATTGGTTCTACCTGCGCAATGATGACGGCCAGTTGCCTCGCTTCTCCGGCCAGGTGCTGATGTCTTGGAAGGAGAACTAGGCGTATGGCGTCATTGAGGAAGATCAGCCAAAGCTACAGCCACTCCTCAATGTGCTAAGGAGGCTCTGTCTGCGCAGGCTGACTATGGGCATGGTGGTGGCCTCATTCCACCACCGGAGGGTCCTGCTCCTGATGCAGCGTCGGCTGCGGATGGACCAGATGGAGTCGGGTGCCTCATTGGAGGGGAGTCAGATGTCGCACAAGACCCTCCCCCTCGACGAGGTCGTCCGGTGAGCCCGGTGGGTGATGGGTGGCTTCAAGTAGGAGGACATTGATAGGGGCCTGATGCGACCCAACCATGGATTCGAGCCTATGGTAAGTACTGTCTTGCTAGTCTCATGCTCCCTTTTCCCTTAGTTTTCTTGATTTAGCCCATCGTGGTTTTCGTGCAGGATCTGACAGCGGTTAAGTACTCGCCACCACCGGTCCTGGAGGATCATGTGGCTCAATAGGTGAGAGGCTTCTCCATGGCTCAAGAGAAAAAAGAGAAAGATGCCGCAAAGAAGCGATGCAATAGGAAGATCCTCGAGCGCGAGGCGTTGCTAAAGCACCGTCGGTAGCAAAGGCTCGAGGGTCTTCCTGAGGAGGAGTCCCCGTCTAAGATGGACTCAAAGGAAGAGGATGATGGTGATGATGATGTCGAGTCATGGTACGACACCGCGACTACACTTGTCCATCTCCTTAACATGCGGTTCCTGCAGGAGCCCATCGGCGGGGGTCGACTTCTTAGGCATCGAGGGTAGCCTCAGCGCCTATCGAGGGGGAGGTGGAGCGGACAAAAAGGAGGGGCCCTGAGGGGCCTTCGGAAAGGGGATCCGATGAGCCGGTGGTCCTACCATCGTCGTTAGTGGCGCTGCATACGTGTGGCCGGTCGCCTCGGACCTCGTCAGTGGGCAAGTCTACGGTGCCGCCGCCTAAGACCAAAACGTCATCGTCGGGCGTGAGGACCCAAGGCTAGACAACCTCAACGGCAAAGAGGACCCCAGAGGCCTCGTCAGCCAAGGCTCAGAGGAGCCCTAGGCTGGTTAAAGGCTCGGCGGAGGGCCGTCACAGAAGCCCTCGAGTGGTTAGAGGAAGTCGGGGTGAAGCCCATAATCCCTATGTCTAGGTTAGTGCTTGACTTCATTTTTCTGATAGGCTTATCTCGCTTTTTGTTCTGACGCAGTCGTTCGTTGTGCAGCCGTAAGCGCAAGGCAGAGCCGACGGCCATGACACCCGCTAAGGCGCTCAAGGCTGGCGCTGCTCTAATAATGCGGACGCCGGCCGACGCCGCCGCCTGGGTCGCAAGGTGCCAGGCTGCCACGGAGCGGCTCAAGGAGAAAGACGCCGCCGCCAAGGCAGGTGCGAGCGCTTAGGAGGGCATCGAAGTCAAAGATGCCACCTAGGAGCCGAAGCGGGTTGAGATAGCCCCGAGCGCTACTAGGCTCGACGGGTCTAGAAATGATGGGCAAGAGCCGTGGTCAACCAAGGATACCCCAGAGGCCATCAAGGCTGAAACATCCGCTCATGATGTAGGGCAGGCGGATGTGAAAGAAACAAATAATGTGGTGGAGACCCCGCAAGACGTGGGGAAGGAGGAGGAGCAGCCGGAGCTACAAGCGGAGAGGAAGGAGCCACGACAAGAGCGACAACAGCAGCAGGAGGAGCAGCCATCACAGCCACAGCTGGAAGCGGAGTAGCGTGAGTTAGGCCAGGCGGAGAAGCTGGTGGCCGAGATGAAGTGGGAGGTGGCCATGCCACCGCCCAATGTGTAGGCGGATGCACCGGTGGGCGGGAGGCCACCTCCACCCAAAGGGCCGATGCCGACCATGATTGACCTTACTTCTGATGATACCCCATCTGATAAGGGGAAGTAGAAGACAGACGTTGAGATGGTCGATGTCTCGGATCAGCTCGGGACCTCCGCAGTGCCAGATGATGACACGGTGGAGGCGTCCACTCGGTGTCCCAACTTCGCAGAGCTGGAGCTTATGCGGGCGGAGGAGGAACTCCCATGCTAGGGTCGCTCGCACCTCGAGTTCAGGGACGTGGCCAATCCTGACACCGAACCCTTCTTTGTCTTGGATGACAAGGATGAGGTGAAGTACTAGGAGTATGTTGAGGGGCTCCGCAAGCACTCCGTGTAGTCACTGTGTATGGTCGTGGATACCCTGGTCTGGCACATGTCAGGGGCCTTTGAGGTAGGTTGCATTTGTCTTGATATTTTATTTGGCTCGTCCCCCTTTCCCCCTTTGTTCTGATTTTGGTTTCGATCGTGACTAGGAGCTTAAGGAGCGGTCACGCCACAAGTCGTTATTCATTAGCCATGAGAGCGGTGTGTGGGCGGCGCTTTCTCACCAACGGGCTCTGGTCGAGGATGCCAACAAGCGGTTGTCCAAGAAGAGCGCTGAGGCAGATGAGTTTTGCGTCGTCCACATAGCGCTTAAGGAAGAGGCGGCGTAGGCTCAGGACGTTGTGGCCAAGGCCCATGAAGACGTGACCAAGGCTCAAGAGGAGGCGGCCAAAGCCCGTGAGGACCTTGCGTCGCTATTGGCGCGGGTGAAGGAGCTCGAGGAGGACGTTGCTCTTGTGAGCGGCCAGCGTGATGCCCTCAACGTGTAGATCGGGTTGGCGTCCGCCCGCGTTGGGATCTTAACCAAGGAGGTTGAGACACGGAAGGAGACCATTCAAAAGAGGGATGAGGCTTTCTCGGCCATCAGCTAGGAGATCGAGACGCTGAGGGCGACTGTCCATGATAAGGACGAGGCTCTTCGGGCGGCCAAGAAGGCGCACGGCGAGCTGCGCGATCAGATTGTGGGCTAGCAGACCCATGCTGAGGGTTAGTTTTTGCTGAACTCTGACCTCGACTTTGGACTCCTGTGTTTTAGCTGGCTCGATCTCGTGTTTTAAAGCTGGAGAAGCAGCAGCGCGAGGCCCATGTGAACACCACCTCGTTTGAAGCCCTCCTTGAGGCCGAGGTCAGGTGGAACCAGATGCTCTAGGGCGCCATCACCACGGTGTGCGATAACCTAGGGGTCGAGCCCGACGCTAACACCGAGAAGGACGCGCCGGGTGTAACATACAGTCCCGGCATACATGGCCCAGGCCCACTCTACTGAGGAGTGGTCCCACTTGCGTAGCAACCCGCTTGAGCTTTCATCCTCGCTTCGCTCAAAACGGTTAACCAAAGGTTACTACACATCCCTGGCTCTGGTATTTAAGCTGGTCTATCTCTCTCAGGATTAATAGTATGGTACTAAACACCAGTTTCACAGTGTTCCGCGATGCTACAGTCCTGAGCTATAGTAAACCGAATTCGGCATGGCCTAGTTCGGTGCTAAAGTGTCGGTGCTACAGCGTCTGAACTGCAGTACCACGCTGCTATAGTCGAAAGTCCAGATGTAAAGTACCCTACGCTACAGTATCTGGCCCCGCTGCCCAGTCTACAGTACCATCAGCCCATTCCGTGAATTGGGCCCACTTGGCCGATTTTGGGGCTGTTACACTAGGGAACTCCTTTGTGCGCCAGATGACGGTGTTGGGCAACCTCGTACGCGAGAAGGTGTGGGGTGCGCTGCACCATGGCGTGAAGAGGGCCCTGGCAGTCATTCGCTCCGGCTTCGAGTACGATATGGGCCTCATCGCTGACAGCTTCACCTCTGACCCAAGCAAGACCGAGGAGGAAAATGAAGCAGCCTGCCTAGGGCTGATTGAGGCTGCGAAAGAGCCTGGGGGTCGACTCGCGAGGCTGTTTGAGGATGAGGTGCTCCTGCATGCTGTCGGTGCCGACGATGAGGGACTGTGAGCCAAAACTAGGCATGAAGGCCCATGTAATAAGTTAGTTACTGTTCATGACTTATGTTATCATGGCCCTGGGGCCTTAAAATATTTGGATGTAAATGTGCACTAAATGTCTCTTTTCGTTTGAATCTTTGATTCTCTTTTCGTTCAAATTGTGTTCTTTCGCGATCTTCTTTGCGCACGGTTGCACCCCTTGGCGTGGGGTGCGAGTAGAGGTACCATTGCCTAGAGGCGTAGGCGGTCTCACGGCTCGATGACCCCTTGTCTTTAGGATGCCTTTGTGGCCTCGTCGACTACGTAAGAACTCGCATTGAAGTGTGTAGGAACGTCAGACGTCATCTTTTTGAAATCGTGAACTTTTACTAAGTCTTCTTAGCACACAGTCGCACCCCTTGGCATGGGGGAATGAGCGGAGGTACCATTGTCTGGAGGCGTAGGTGATCTCACGGCTGGACAACCCTTGAGCCTTAGGGTGCCCTCGTGGCCTTGCTGACTATGAAAGTTTTTTAAAAAAAAATGCTAGTTTTTTAGGGACACAGGGGGTTCCCCCTTTCTGGCCCCCGAGAGAGGTTCGACTCTATGAAAGTAGGGTCGATCCTACCTGCTTTTCATGAAGGAATGCTTTGAACACGAATGTACTTTTTATTCATTCATGAAATAGAAACAAGTACAAAGCCTCGAGGCTCTAGGGGTAAAAGCGACGTAGCTGTTCAATGTTCCATGCGTTGGTGAAGGTCTCACCCTTGTCGTTTGATAGCTTGTAATTCCTGGGCTTCAACACCTCTACAACGATGTAGGGACCTTCCCATGGTGGGGCGAGCTTGTGTCATCCCTTGTTGTTCTAGCTTCGCCGAAGCACCAAGTCACCAACATGGAGGTCTCGATTGCAAACGTGCTTGTCGTGGTAGCATCAGAGGTTCTGCTGGTATCTTGCAAAGTGCAGTAAAGCTATATCTCGAGCCTCCTCGAGCTAGTCTAGAGCATTCTCTCTTGCGGCATCATTGCTTTGTTCGTTGTAGGCTTTTAGCCTCGGGGATCCATATTCTAAGTCGATTAGAAGTATAGCCTTGGACCCATAAACCAAGAAAAATGGAGTGGACCCCGTGGCTCGACTCGACGTTATTCTTAGGCTCCATAGGACCGAGGGGAGCTCGGCGGCCCATTTCTTGCCATGTTTGTTCAATTTGTTGAAGATTCTCGGCTTTAGGCCTTGTAAAACCATGCTATTGGCACAATCTACTTGGCCATTTGTCTTTGGATGAGCTACGGCTGACCAGAGCACACGAATGTGATGGTTGTCGCAGAAATCCAAGAACCTCTTGCTGGTGAACTGGGTGTCGTTGTCCATGATGATGCAGTTGGGAACCCCAAAGCGATGGATGATGTCAGTGAAGGACAGCGCGGCTTGCTCTGACCAGATGTTGGTGATGGGTCTGGCCTCGATCCACTTGGAAAATTTGTCGACGGCGACGAGCAAGTGGGTGAAGCCCTCGGTTGTTTTCTTTAAGGGTCTGACCAAGTAGAGCCCTCAGACAATGAATGGCCATGTGATGGGGATGGTTTGTAGGGCATGAGGCGGGAGATGGGTCTGCCTTGCATAATACTGGCATCCTTTGCAGGAGCGTACCAGCTCAATGGCATTGGAGATCGCGGTTGGCCAATAGAAGCCTTGCTGGAACGTGTTTCTGATGAGGGTTCGAGGCGCCGCGTGATGCCCGTAAGCCCCCGAGTGTAGATCTCTGAGTAGATTCCTGCCTTCCTCGACTGTGATACAACGCTGTAGAATACCCGTGGGGCTGCGTCAATAAAGCTCCTTATCATTGCTGTATGTCACAAAGGTCTTGGCACGACGAGTGATTCATCGAGCCTCGGTCTTATCCAAAGGGACCTCCCCTCGAATGATACGGTCGAGGTACAAAATGCGCCAGTCGGGTTCAAGGTCGGCTGGTGGTAGGGATACTTCCGTCTGCATGACGTCAGCCTCGGTCGAGGGGGCTTCTGCCTCAGATGGGGGGTCGAGTGACAGACCGTCGACCCCCTCTATCATTTCGAGGTTGACGAAAGGTTTATGAAGGACCCTTGAGAAAATGTCAGGCGGAACCGTGGTTTGACCAAACGTGATTTTCGCGAGTTCGTCGACAGCCTCATTGTATCTCCGCGCGATGTGGTTGAGCTCGAGGCTGTGGAATTAGTCCTCCAGGCGCCGTACCTCCTTGTAGTAGGCTTCCATCTTAGGATCGTGGCAGCTTTACTCCTTCATGACCTGATCGATCACGAGCTGGGAATCACCACGAACGTCGAGGTGTCAAACTTCAAGCTCTATGGTGATGTGCAAGTCGTTAATGAGGGCCTCGTACTCAGCTACATTGTTGGAGGCGGCGAAGTGGAGTCAGATCACGTAGCGTATGTGAACTCTGAGGGTGAAAGTCCCTAGTTTGGTTTTGGCTAATTGATGAAACCTAGGACTCACCTTTGTATCTAAGTGGATGATTTAGATAAAGGTGGTCATTGAATATGAGACACGACATTAACTCATGTGACCAAGATGATGAAGACCGAAGTGATGCTTGGCTCGATGGACCGGTTGTGAGGGTGAAGGGCAAGTCGAGGCTTCGAAGTGAGGGACCATGCGATGGTGAAGCTTGAGCAAGACTTGGCGCCGACGGACCGATACAACGATGAAGAGCAAGTAAAGTCAAGGTCGATGGATCAAGACGGTCATGTGATGATATGAAGTGGATCATATCATTTGGAGAAACAAAATGGGCTCAAGGCAAAGGTATAACCATAGGGCCATTTTGTTTTGCACTCAAGACACCATAGAGGGTGTGAGTGGTTTAGGATCGATAGCTGAACTATTAAGAGGGGAAGTCTTATCGGTTATTCGATGCATGGGTGCCACTAGGTGAATTCATGAAGTGCATTGCATGTAGGGCCTAGTGAGCTAACTGGAAAACCTTAGAAAATGATTGTAAAAATGTTAACACACGTACACAAGGTGGTGATCACTTGTTGGTGTTAGCACATTTACGAAGGTGTTGGAGTTTGGGTGGTAGAGAGGGTTTGGGACTCTCTCTCCCTCCCGCCGAGTTTGCGAGCGCGGGATTCAGGCGATTTCGGGGAAATGAAATGCCTATTTTCCACTACGCCGGAAGTCGGAAAAGAAACGGAGGCGAACGGAGGTCACAGAGGTGACCGGACACTGCACCGAACGCGGTCATGGAATGACCGGACGCGTCCGGTCAGCTGTCAGGCGCGCGGGCTAGGGTTTGCAACCGGCGCGTCCAGTCACTCGCGGGACCGGAGCGTCCGGTCATGCGCCCAGAAGGAACTGAGGTTCGTAGAGGACGATCGGACGCGAGGCGTGTCCGGTCACACACGATCGGACGCGTCCGATCGTTAAAGGAGCTTACTGGACTCACACCGGACGCGGGCACTGTCGCGTCCGGTCGTCGCAAGGGGCGCGTCCGGTCGTTGTTTCGCGGGCGCGGGTGCTGTGCGGATCAGCGCGTCCGGTCGTCGCGAGGGGCGCGTCCGGTCGTTGTTTCGCGGGCGCGGGTGCTGTGCGGATCGGCACGTCCGGTCGTTCGAAGCAGCGCGTCCGGTCGTTTGACAGGCGCGTCCGGTCGTTGCCTAGGGCGCGTCCGGTCGTTGGTTTGACCGTTGAGGGTCAGTGACCGTTGGAGGATCGGACGCGGTTGAGCGCGTCCGGTCGTTTTGAGAGGCGCGTCCGGTCATGGGGTTTGACCGTTGGTGCAGTGACCGTTGGAGGATCGGACGCGGTTGAGCGCGTCCGGTCAGTTATGACCGGAGCGTCCGGTCATCCCGACAAAACCCAGTGAAGGGGTATAACGGCTCTATTTGGATGGGATGCTTATAAATACTCATTGGCCGGCCCTTGGGGAGGCAACTTGGCATTTCTAACACTCTTGTGCATCCTTTGAGCTAGAACATCTCCTCCCACTCATCTCTCTTGAGTGATTGCAAATCATAAGTGAGATTGAGTGATCCCAAAGTGCATTGCATTGCTTGAGGGCATCTAGTGGCACTTGTGGGTGGTTTAGCCGGTGGATTTCTTGTTACTCTTGGAGAGTACCGCTCCTAGCTGGCTTGGAGATTGTTGGAGGCGTTGGCAAGAGAAGGTGATTGTTCTTGGCCACCTCCGGTTGATTGTAAGAGGTTCTTGTGCTTTCCTCGGCGGGACGCCAAAAGCAACTCTATTGGATTGCGCGTGTCATTGAGTTACCTCACTTGAGAGTGGTGTCTTGCGGTGCCTTGCGGGGAGTGCCTTGAGGGGCAAGTGACTTGAGGGTCGCACCGAGGAACCATCTAAGTGTTGGTCGACACAACCAGTGACGTAGCTTGTCGGTGCACAAGTGAACACCGGGTGAACAAAATATTGTGTCTCTTGTCTCCCGGTGATTGGTCTTCATATTATGTTGTTGTCAATATTGATTGATTGTATATCATCTTGGTGATTGGCAACATCTTCACTCCACCATCGGTATAAGATTCACAATCCTATCTCTCGCATTTACTTTTACTAGATTATCTTGTGTAACTCTAGTAGTAGACTTCTCTAGTAGTTGTTAGCTTGCTCACTAGTGTAAGTTAGTGACTTAGCACTTGTGTGAACTAGAGATCATAATCTACTAGACTTGTGGATAGGAGGCTTGCATCACAACCTTTGGCTAAGCAAAACTCGCTTTACGCCGTTTGTTATTCTAACAAAGTTGCTTAGTGGTGCTTGTAGAATTTTTATATAGGCTATTCACCCCCCCTCTAGCCATCTAGGACCTTACAGAGGGGTGAGATGAAGAGCAAGCCCGTGTCCGCTCCAGTTTTCATAAATGACCTGTCGAAGTATAGAGTCCACAGCTCGATCTGAATCTGAGCCGGAGGCAGTTGGGTATGAGTCCACTCCGCTAAAAAATCTGCCAGCACTTGGGATTTGATTGCTTTGCGTGGCGCATAAGAGAGGGTCTCACCCATGAGCTTGACCGCCCGCTTAGCTATCCTTCTCGAGGCCTCCTGATTCTGGACTACCTCCCCCAGAGGAAAGGAAGAGACCATGGTCACCGGGTGGCCCTCCAAGTAGTGTCAGAGCTTGCGTAGCGTCAATACGAGGGCGTATAACAACTTCTAGATTTGCGGATAGCGAACCTTGGTCTCGGAGACTACCTCGCTGATGAAGTAGACTGGCCTCTGAACAGGTAGGGTGTGCCCATCCTCCGTCCTCTCGATGACTACGGCCGTGCTGACCACTTGTGTCGTTGCGGCAACGTAGAGTAAGAGAGGTTCTCCCATGGCCAGAGGGACGAGGATCGGAGGGTTGGACAGCCTTGCCTTGAGCTTAACAAGAGCCTCTTCAGCCTCGAGGGTCCACGAGAAGTGTTCTAATTTCTTCAAGAGATGATACAGAGGGAGCGCTTTCTCGCCGAGGCGCGAGATGAAGCGACTGAGGGCCGCAAGGCAGCCTGTGACCTTCTATATGCCCTTCAAATCTCGAATGGAGCCCATTTTGGTGATCGGAGAGATTTTCTCTGGGTTGGCCTCGATGCCACACTCGAAAATGATAAACCCTAAGAGCATCCCTAGAGGAACGCCGAAGACACACTCCTCGGGGTTGAGCTTGATATTCTTCGCTTTAAGGCTATTGAACGCGATATCGACGTCGTTAACTAGGTCGCTGACCTTCTTGGATTTGACCACCATGTCATCAACATAGGCCTTGACGGTTGGCCCGATGTGTGTCTTGAAAATGTGTTGCATGCATCGCTGGTACGTAGCCCCGTGTTTCGGAGACCGAAGGGCATAGTAACGTAGCAATACATGCTAAATGGGGTGATGAAAGAAGTCGCGAGTTGGTCAGACTCTTTCATTTTAATCTGGTGCTAGCCGAAATATGCATCTAGAAATGATAGAGTTTCACATCCCGCAGTGGAATCAATGATTTGATCAATGCATGGCAAAGGAAAGGGAACTTTCAGACATGCTTTATTCAAACTAGTATAATCTACATACATCCTCCACTTCCCACTCTTTTTCTTAACTAATACAGGATTAGCTAGCCACTCGGGATCGTGAACCTCCTTGATGAATCTGGCCTCCAAAACCTTGTGAACCTCCTCACCGATGACCCTATGCTTCTCCTCGTCGAAGCGGCGCAAGCGTTGCTTTACCGGCTTGGAGCCGGCCCGGATCTCCAAGGCGTGCTCGGTGACTTCCCTGAGTATGTCCGGCATATCCGAGGGACTTCACGCGAATATGTCAGCATTCACGCAGAGAAAGTCGACGAGCACTACTTCCTATTTAGGGTCGAGGGTGGCGCTGACTTTCAATGCCTTTCCATCCAAGCTAGTGGAGTCGAGGGATACGAGCTTGACGTCCTTCGCGGGCTCAAAATTGCCAGCATGGCACTTGGGGTCGGGGATTTCCTTGGCGAGACCATCGTGGTCTGCAGCCATGGTTGCCAACTCCAAGATGGCCTCTCTGTGCTCGATGCACTCCACGTCGCATTCGTAGGCGTGCTCGTAGGAGGGCCCAACGATGATGACACCCTTAGGGCCCGGTATCTTGAGATTGAGGTAGGTGTAGTTGGGGACTGCCATAAACTTGGCATAGCAGGAACGTCTGAGGATGGCGTGGTAGGTCCCGTGAACCTAACCACCTCGAAAGTGAGGGTTTCCTTCCTAAAGTTCAAGGGGGTGCCAAAGCAGACGGGCAGGTCAATCTGCCCGATGGGCTCTTGTAAGGTCCTAGATGGCTAGAGGGGGGGTGAATAGCCTATAAAAAATTCTACAAGAACCACTAAGCAAACTTGTTAGAATAACAAACGGCGTAAAGCGAGTTTTGCTTAGCCTACGGTTGTGATGCAAGCCTCCTATCCACAAGTCTAGTAGACTATGATCTCTAGTTCACACAAGGGCTAAGTTACTAAACTTACACTAGTGAGCAAGCTAGCAACTACTAGCAAAGCTACTACTAGAGCTACACAAGATAAACTAGTAAAGTAAATGCGAGAGAGAGGATTGTGAATCTTATACCGACGGTGGAGTGAAGATGTTGCCAATCACCAAGATGATGTACAATCAATCAATATTAACAACAACACAATATGAAGACCAATCACCGGGAGACAAGTGACACAATATTTTTGTTCACCCGGTGTTCACTTGTGCACCGACAAGCTACGTCACCGGTTGTGTCGACCAACACTTAGATGGTTCCTCGGTGTGACCCTCAAGTCACTTGCCCATCAAGGCATGCCCCGCAAGGCACCACAAGACACCACTCTCAAGTGAGGTAACTCAATGACACGCGCAATCCACTAGAGTTGCTTTTGGCGCTCCACCGAGGAAAGCACAAGAACCTCTTACAATTAACCGGAGGTGGCCAAGAATAATCTCCTTCTCTTGCCAACACCTGCAGCAATCTTCAAGCCGGCTAGGAGCGGTACTCTCCAAGAGTAACAAGAAATCCACCGGCTATACCACCCACAAGTGCCACTAGATGCCCTCAAGCTATGCAATGCACTTTGGGATCACTCAATCTCACTTTTGATTTGCAATAAAGCAAGAGAGAAGAGTGGGAGGAGAAGCTCTAGCTCAAAGGATGCACAAGAATATTAGAAATCACGAGAGACCTCCCCAAGAGCCGGCCAACAAGTATTTATAAGCATCCCATCCGAATAGAGCCGTTATACCCCTTCACTGGGTCTTTTTTGGGATGACCGGACGCGCCGGTCGAAACTGACCGGACGCGCTCAACCGCGTCCGATCCTCCAATGGTCACTGAACCCCAACGGTCAAACAAATGACCAGACACGCCCCAGGCAATGATCGGACGCGCCTGTCAAACGACCGGACGCGCCGCTCAAACGACCGGACGCGCCGATCACATAGTACCGCGCGGCCGCGAAGCAACGACCGGACGCGCTCCAGGCAACGACCGGACACGACAGTGTCAGCGTCCGGTTGGAGTCCAGTAAGCTCCCTCAACAATCGGATGCGTCCGATCATATGTGACCGTACGCGCCACGCGTCCGATCATCCTTGCGAACCTCAGTTCCCTCTGGACACCTGACCGGACGCGCCGGTCCCGCGAGTGACCGGACGCGCCGGTTGCAAACCCTAGCACCCGCGCGCCTGACTGCTGCGATGTACTGACCGGACACGTCCGGTCATACCATGATCACGTCCGGTCACCTCTGTGACCTCCGTTCACCTCCGTTTCTTTTCCGACTTCCGGCGTAGTGGAAAATAGGCATTTCAACTCCTCGAAAACGCCTGAATCCCGCGCTTGCAAGCTCAGCGGGAGGGAGAGAGACCCAAACCCTCTCTACTGCTCAAACTCCAATGCCTTCGCAAATGTGCCAACATCAACAAGTGATCACCACCTTGTGCACATGTGTTAGCATTTTCATAAACATTTTCAAAGGTTTTCCAGTTAGCTCACTAGGCCCTACATGCAATGCACTTCATGAATTCACCTAGTGGCACCCATGCGTCGAATAACCAATAAGACTTCCCCTCTTAATAGTTCGGCTATCGATCCTAAACCACTCACACCCTCTATGGTGTCTTGAGTGCAAAATAAAATGGCCCTATGGTTATACCTTTGCCTTGAGCCCATTTTGTTTTTTCTAAAAGATATGATCCACTTCATATCATCACATGACCGTCTCGATCCATCGACCTTGACTTCACTTGCTCTTCACCGTTGCATCGGTCCGTCGACGCCAAGTCTTGCTCAAGCTTCACCATCGCATGGTCCTTTGCTTCGAAGCCTCGACTTGCCCTTCACCTTCACAACCGGTCCATCGAGCCAAGCATCATCTTGGTCTTCATCATCTTGGTCACATGAGTCAATGTCATGTCTCATATTCAATGACCACCTTTATCTAAATCATCCACTTAGATACAAAGGTTAGTCCTAGGTTTCACCAATTAGCCAAAACCAAACTAGGGACTTTCAATCTCCCCCTTTTTGGTAATTGATGACAACCCTCACAAAGACGATTTTGATAATAAAAGTTTTGAACTTGTCATACTTGTCCAATCATTTTGCTCATGAGTAAAGTTTGGACAATTATCACAAGCTCGGTTTTGGTAGCATTAGCTCTCCCTTCATATGTGCATTGAGTTTGGATGAAAGCTTTGCACATATGGATAGAAGTGTTGAGAGAGTAATTCTACCAAAATGATGCTAAGGTGTAAGAAATAGACCTTTGAAGCGTGATACCAATCGGAGTTGCATTTTACACCATCCTTAGCATCATGAAGTAACTGGACAAGCATCACAACTCAAGAACCCCGTGAGATCAACATTATAGTAAAGGTTCTTGGACCACTTGTAAAGTTTTAAGCATGTCTAGATACCACATGTAAACTATTCCTATGCATGCTAGTAGATCATTTCATCATTCAAGTTCTATACTAGCATTGCACCACACAAGCATGTATATTGAATTTAAATACATATGCAATGAGCAAGTCATATGAGAATGCACAAACAAATGCAACAACTTTGTTTATGAGCTTGCTCCCCCTACTTGTGTGCATCAAAATTTTATTTACCCCTTTATCATGTTGAATCATCTTTTTCTCTCCCCCTTTGTCAATAACTTACCCAAAAATAGGATCAAATTGTGGAGAGAAAAACAATGTTTGATGGAGTAGGTTAAAAATTTATCAAATTTGGTTCAACCTAGAACACTTGCCAAAGATATTTAATTCGATTTGAACCAAAGACAAGCTTCTTCACACCTCATAATAAGGGTTATCTTGCCTATGTTGAATTAAACACGTATAGCAAATCTTCTAGATTCAACACTAGGTTTACAAGCTCACAAACATGTCATATGCCACCACTAGATCAAAAATAAGCATAGAAGCAATAGTGGTAACATATATCCATCAAATTCATTTGATTTATCATGAATGCTCATGCATACCACTTATTATGTCTACATGCTCTATCAAGTCCTTAGCATAGGATGAATGATATGTCAATCAACTTTACCTTGCAATGTCAAAGGAGAGGCATGTCAATAAGTGGGTGGGGTGCATTCAACTCATGTTTGAGAAATCAAGAATGTTCAACTCATTCCTTAGCTTGCAAAACCTCTTTTCATCAAGTGGCTTGGTGAGAATATCGGCAAGTTGATCATCGGTGACAACACTTTCAATGGCAATATCTCCCTTTTGTTGATGATCTCTAATGAAATGATGCCTTATGTCAATATGCTTTGTTCTTCCATGTTGAACCGGGTTTTGTGTCATCTTGATTGCACTTTCATTATCACATAGCAATGGCACATTCTTGAAGTTGAGTCCATAATCCTTCAAAGTTGATTTCATCCATAGCAATTGTGCACAACAACTCCCCGCACTCACATATTCGGCTTCGGCGGTAGAGATTGCCACACTATTTTATTTCTTTGAGGACCATGACACAAGTGATCTTCCAAGTAATTGACATGTGCCACTTGTGCTCTTTCTATTGATCTTGCAACCCCCATAGTCAGAGTCCGAATATCCAATCAATTCAAACTTTGACCCCTTGGGATACCATAGTCCAACATCTCTTGTTTGCTTCAAGTACCTTAATATTCTCTTTGCGGCCATGAGATGACTCTCTCTAGGTGAGGCTTGATATCTAGCACACATACAAACACTAAACATGACATCCGGCCTTGATGCGGTGACATAGAGTAGACTTCCAATCAAAGACCGATATTCCTTTTGATTCACCATTTTGCCATCAAAATCACTATCTAGATTGCCATTTGTACTCATTGGAGTTGAAATTGGCTTTACATCTTGCATTCCAAACTTCTTCAACATGTCCCTTATGTATTTCCCTTGACTCACAAATGTCTCATTCTTCAATTGCTTGACTTGGAAACCAAGGAAGTAGCTAAGTTCACCAATCATAGATATTTCAAACTCTTTGGCCATCATAGCACCAAATTCTTCACAATAAGCTTGATCGGTTGATCCAAAGATGATGTCATCAACATATATTTGCACTATGAATAGATCATTCTCAATCTTCTTGGTGAATAAAGTTGTATCAACCTTGCCCATCTTGAATCTCTTAGAGAGAAGAAAATCCCTTAGCCTCTCATACCATGCTCTAGGTGCTTGCTTTAAGCCATATAAAGCCTTCTTCAACTTGTATACATGGTTGGGTTTCTTGTCATCTTCAAATCTGGGAGGTTGATCAACAAAGACTAACTCATTGATAATCCCATTGAAAAATGCACTTTTGACATCTATTTGATATAGTTTGATGTTGTGTGCACAAGCATAAGCCAATAGAATCCTTATTGCCTCCAATCTTACCACGGGAGCATATGTCTCATCATAGTCAAGACCTTCTACTTGAGTGTAACCTTGAGCAACTAGTCTTGCTTTGTTTCTCACCACAATGCCATCTTGATCTTGCTTGTTTTTGAACACCCATTTGGTTCCAATCACATTGTAGTCATTTGGCCTTTCTACCAATTCCCAAACATCATTTCTTGTGAAATTGTTATGCTCTTCTTGCATAGCCATAATCCAATCGGCATCCCTCAAAGCTTCTTCTATTTTCTTTGGTTCTGTGGTTGACACAAATGATGCATGCTCACAAAACATAGCCAATCTTGATCTTGTTTGCACACCACTTTTAATATCACCAATAACACTATCAATGGGGTGATCTCTTGCAACATGTTGTGGTTGGAGTACTTGCACTTGATTGCTTGCGCTTGGTTGATCACTTGATGTATCTTGATGAGATGAACTAGCACCATGATCTTGCACTTGAGAGTCACTAGCTAGCTTGAATGGAGAATTGAGCACTTGATCTTTATCATCATCTTGAATATCAATTACTTGCTTTGCTCTAATGTCCTCAATGTCCATGTTCTTCATTGCTTCCACCAATAGAGTTCCACCAACATCATCTAGATTCTCTTCTTCATCTTGTGACCCATTAGTTTCATCAAATTGCACATCATGGACTTCTTCTAGAATGCCACTTGAATTGTTCCAAACTCTATAAGCTTTGCTTGTAGTTGAATAACCAAGTAGGAATACCTCATCACATCTCTTGTCAAACTTTTCCAATCTAGTGCCCTTCTTCAAGATATAACATTTGCAACCAAACACCCTAAAGTAAGAAATATTTGGCTTTCTTCCATGAAGTAGCTCATATGGGGTCTTCTCTAGCAATGGATGACAATATAGTCTATTTATGTAGTAGCAAGCGGTATTGATTGCTTCATCCCAAAATGATTGACTCACATTGTACTCATGAAGCATTGATCTAGCCATATCAAGCAATGTTCTATTCTTTCTCTCAACTAGGCCATTTAATTGTGGAGTGTACTTGGCCGAGAATTGATGTCCAATGCCATAGTGATCACACAGTTCTTCAATTCTTGTATTCTTGAACTCACTTCCATTGTCACTTCTCACTTTCTTGATTCTAATCTCAAACTCATTGTGAACTCTAGTGAGAAAGGTCTTGAAGGTGTCAAACACTTCACTTTTGTCACTAAGAAAGAATACCCATGTGAATCTTGTGAAGTCATCCACTATGACAAAACCATACTTATTACCACCTATGCTTGAGTATGTTGTTGGGCCAAATAGATCCATGTGCATCAAATCAAATGCTTTGCATGTGCTCATTGTACTCTTCTTTGGATGTGAGCTTCCAACTTTCTTCCCGGCTTGGCATGCACTACAAAGCTTATTCTTCTCAAATTCAACATCTTTCAAACCATTAACAAGATTGTGAGTTGTAAGCTTCTTCAATTGTTTCATGCCAACATGACCAAGCCTTCTATGCCAAAGCCAACCCATGCTTGATTTGGAGATTAAGAAAGTTGTCAAAGAAGTTTCTCTAGCATTGAAGTCAACTAGGTAGAGATTCTCATATCTAAAGCCCTTAAATGCCACATTTAAACCATCCATACTAATGACTTCCACATCATCAACCCCAAAGATACATTTGTAACCAAGATCACATATTTGTGCCACAGATAAAAGATTGAAATCCAAGCTTTCAACTAGCAACACATTGGAGATACTCAAGTCATTTGATATTGCAATCTTGCCCAAGCCAATAACCTTTTCTTTCTTGTTATTGCCAAATGTGATAGAATCAACACCACTATCATTATCATTGATTGAGTCGAACATTCTTGATGTACCGGTCATGTGTTGAGTGCACCCACTATCAATAATCCAATGCCTTCCTCCGGCTTTGTAATTGACCTACAAGCAAATCAATGAAGCTTAGGTACCCATTTTTACTTGGGTCCTCGTAGGTTAGTAACTAAGCTCTTTGGTACCTAAATAGCCTTCTTCTTTGGGCCAACAATGGGTGTACCAATAAACTTAGCTTTGACACCCTTCACACCTTTGGTAAGCACATAGAAAGAATCAAAAGGTATAGCATTAACAAGGTTCTTGCTTTGGTTCTTTTTATTGCAATTATGCTCTAGGTACCCAACTTGCTTGCATCTATTACAAAACCGACCATTGCCCTTCACAAAGCTAGGCTTTAGAGTTGCAAAGGCCGACTTGTCTTTCTTGGGGGTGTAGCCCAATCCCTCTTTGTTAAGAGAGAACCTTTGGCTACCCAAGCACTTAAGCAAGCGGACCTCACCACCATAGGCCTTGACTAGGGCGTGAGTGAGCTCATCCACTAAGAAGAGTTATATCACATGATGATATAGCAATGACAGGTTTATAAGAGGATGAAAAGCTACAAGAAGAGTTAGCATTTGACATGATGATAGGTTCAAAAGAGGATTCATCAATTATATCACATGATACAACAACCTCCTTCTTTGCTTGTTGCTCAAGTAGCAATGAGTGAGCTTTTTCAAGCTTGGAATGAGCCTTACCAAGATCCTCATGGTCTTCCACTAGACTCTCATGAGTGGTCTTAAGCTCACTAAGAACTTTCTCAAGTATTGCAACTTTCATTGAAAGCTTCTTACATTCCTTGTTCTTGGCAATAGCTATGTCTCTAGTTTGTTGCATCAAGTCATATAGTTGTTCTTTAGTTGGTTCATCATCATCATTTTCATTATCATTATCATTATCATTATCACTATCATGAGCATATTCCATTTCACTTTTATCATCACTCTCATCATATAATACCTTAGCTTCTTTGGCCATAAAGCATGAAGAGGATGAATCAAATAGTGATGACTTCTTATTGATAGCAAAGGAAGCAAAAGCCTTGTTGGATTCTTCTTCTTCTTCTTCTTCTTCGTCATCACTTTCCCAAGTGGCCACATAGACTCCATTCTTGCCCTTCTTGAAAGTTATCTTGGCTTCTCTCTTTTTCTTCTCAAACTTGCCCCTCTTGTTCTTCTTCTTCTTGTCATAGGGACATTCGGCTTGAAGATGTTCGGTGCTATCACAATTGAAGCACTTCCTTTGTTGATCATTGCTCTTGAAATTGTCATTTCTCTTCTTAAAGCCTCTTCTCTTAATGAACATATGACCCATTTTCTTAACTACAAGAGCAAATGCCTCATCATCAATTTCAAAATCTTCATCTTCATTATTGTCTTCTTCTTCTTCAATGATGGTAGCTTTGCCCTTGGAGGAGGTGGCCTTGAATGCCACGGTCTTCTTCTTCTTTTCTTCCTCCTTCTCCTTCTCATCAACATCTTGATCATACTTGTCAAAGGTCAATACCTCTCCAAGCAAATCATTGGGCTTCATTGCATCAAGCCCATGTCTTTGTAGCATCATGATCAACATTTTGAATCTTTTTGGTAAGCTCAACAAGAACTTGTGGCAAAAGTCTTGATCTTGTATCTTGTGCCCTAAGCTCTTGAGATCATTCACAATGACTTGCAATCTATGAAATATTTCTAAGATTGTTTCTTCTTCTTTCATCTTGAAGTTCTCAAACTCACTCTTGAGCCCATATAGCTTGGCACTCTTCACAACCTTAGTGCCCTCATATATTTCACTCAACCTTGTCCATACTTAATTTGCCAATTCTAAATCCTTGATGCCCTCAAAAATTTTTGTGTCAATACCATTGTAAAGTGTATTGAGTGTCATTCTATTACATGTTCTATTTGCTCTATCTTCATCGGTGAGATGATCGGGATCAATGATAGCAAAATCATTCTCGGTGACTTGCAATACTCTCTCATGAATAGAACCAAGGTACATTGTTATTTTTCTCTTCCAATGAACAAAAGAACTAACACCATCAAAGAACGGTGGCTTGCCCCCAACATGATTGAACACAATTTGAGCCATTTTTCACACCGAAGTATGTTAAGCCTTGATTAAAACAATGACCACGGCTCTGATACCACTTGTAAGGTCCTAGATGGATAGAGGGGGGTGAATAGCCTATAAAAAATTCTACAAGAACCACTAAGCAAACTTGTTAGAATAACAAACGGCGTAAAGCGAGTTTTGCTTAGCCTACGGTTGTGATGCAAGCCTCCTATCCACAAGTCTAGTAGACTATGATCTCTAGTTCACACAAGGGCTAAGTTACTAAACTTACACTAGTGAGCAAACTAGCAACTACTAGCAAAGCTACTACTAGAGCTACACAAGATAAACTAGTAAAGTAAATGTGAGAGAGAGGATTGTGAATCTTATATCGACAGTGGAGTGAAGATGTTGCCAATCACCAAGATGATGTACAATCAATCAATATTGACAACAACACAATATGAAGACCAATCACCGGGAGACAAGTGACACAATATTTTTGTTCACCCGGTGTTCACTTGTGCACCGACAAGCTACGTCACCGGTTGTGTCGACCAACACTTAGATGGTTCCTCGGTGTGACCCTCAAGTCACTTGCCCCTCAAGGCACGCCCTGCAAGGCACCACAAGACACCACTCTCAAGTGAGGTAACTCAATGACACGCGCAATCCACTAGAGTTGCTTTTGGCGCTCCGCCGAGGAAAGCACAAGAACCTCTTACAATCAACCGGAGGTGGCCAAGAACAATTTCCTTCTCTTGCCAACGCCTCCAACAATCTCCAAGCCAGCTAGGAGCGGTACTCTCCAAGAGTAACAAGAAATCCACCGGCTATACCACCCATAAGTGCCACTAGATGCCCTCAAGCTATGCAATGCACTTTAGGATCACTCAATCTCACTTTTGATTTGCAATCAAGCAAGAGAGAAGAGTGGGAGGAGAAGCTCTAGCTCAAAGGATGCACAAGAATGTTAGAAATCACGAGAGACCTCCCCAAGGGCCAGCCAACAAGTATTTATAAGCATCCCATCCGAATAGAGCCGTTATACCCCTTCATTGGGTCTTTTTCGGGATGACCGGACGCGCCGGTCAAAACTGACCGGACGCGCTCAACCGCGTCCGATCCTTCAACGGTCATTGAACCCCAAAGGTCAAACCAACGACCGGACGCGCCCCAGGCAATGACCGGACGCGCCTGTCAAATGACCGGATGCGCCGCTCAAACGACCGGACGCGCCGATCGCACAGTACCGCGCGCCCGCGAAGCAACGACCGGACACGCTCCAGGCAATGACCGGACGCGACAGTGCCAGCATCTGGTTGGAATCCAGTAAGCTCCCTTAACGATCGGACGCGTCCGATCGTATGTGACCGGACGCGCCACGCGTCCGATCGTCCTTGCGAACCTCAGTTCCCTCTGGACACCTGATCGGACGTGCCGGTCCCGCGAGTGACCGGACGCGCCGGTTGCAAACCCTAGCACCCGCGCGCCTGACTGCTGCGATGTACTGACCAGACGCGTCCGGTCATACCATGATCGTGTCCGGTGCAGCGTCCGGTCATCTCTGTGACCTCCGTTCGCCTCTGTTTCTTTTCCGACTTCCGGCGTAGTGGAAAAATAGGCATTTCAACTCCTCGAAAACGCCTGAATCCCGCGCTTGCAAGCTCAGCGGGAGGGAGAGAGAGACCCAAACCCTCTCTACCGCTCAAACTCCAACGCCTTCGCAAATGTGCCAACACCAACAAGTGATCACCACCTTGTGCACGTGTGTTAGCATTTTCATAAACATTTTCGAAGGTTTTCCAGTTAGCTCACTAGGCCCTACATGCAATGCACTTCATGAATTCACCTAGTGGCACCCATGCGTCGAATAACCGATAAGACTTCCCCTCTTAATAGTTCGGCTATCGATCCTAAACCACTCACACCCTCTATGGTGTCTTGAGTGCAAAACAAAATGGCCCTATGGTTATACCTTTGCCTTGAGCCCATTTTGTTTTTTTCTAAAAGATATGATCCACTTCATATCATCATATGACCGTCTCGATCCATCGACCTTGACTTCACTTGCTCTTCACCATTGCATCGGTCCGTCGGCGCCAAGTCTTGCTCAAGCTTCACCATCGCATGGTCCTTCGCTTCGAAGCCTCGACTTGCCCTTCACCTTCACAACTGGTCCATCGAGCCAAGCATCATCTTGGTCTTCATCATCTTGGTCACATGAGTCAATGTCATGTCTCATATTCAATGACCACCTTTATCTAAATCATCCACTTAGATACAAAGGTTAGTCCTAGGTTTCACCAATTAGCCAAAACCAAACTAGGGACTTTTAGCTCTGCCCGTTTCCCTAGCACAACATTGTGGAAGCCCCCGACACTGGGTCAGAGCTATGTCCTCCTGATCCCTAGAAGGTCGAGGGTCTAGGTGTATATAATGTTGAGGCTGATGTCTCCGTCCATGAGCACCTTGGTGAGGCGCGTATTGGCAATGATGGGATCAACGACGAGCGGGTAGACCCTAGGATTGGGGACGTAGTCCGGATGGTCATCACAGTCGAACGTGATGGGGTTCTTGGACCAGTCGAGGAAGAGGGGGTTGCGAGTTGCACGGAGAAGATCTCTCAATGCTCGTGCTTTCGTTGGCACGTGGAGAGGCGCATCGAGGGTCCCCCGTAGATCATAAAGCAGTCATGGATCTCGGGAAACCCCTCGTCCTTGTTGTTGTCTTTCTCCTTGGGTCCTCCTTCTTGTCGTCTTTCTTGATGCCCAGGCTTTCGAAGTATCTTCGGAGCATGTGACAATCTTTGAGGTTATGGTTTGTGGGTCCCTTGTGGTAGGGACATGGTTTCTTGAGCATCTTGTCGAAGATACCCCTGCCGAGGGGCCTCAAAGCTTCTTGCGGTCAGCGGCGGTGATAAGATCATCTGCCAGGGCTTCATGCTTGCCCTGCTAGTTCTTCTTCTTCTTCCTGTTGTTCCTCATGGCACCCTAGTTGGAGCTCTTAGGATCCTCATCCTTGCGCTTCCCCTTGTCCTGGTCGCCACCAAAGATGGCACCATCCGCCTCCTCACCGGCGGCATAGTTGGTGACGACGTTCATCGGCTCATTGGCAGTGGTGGGGGTGTTGTGGCCCAACTCTCGAACCAGCTCCTTGCAGGTAGTTCTAGAAAGAAAAGCCATGATGACATCGGAGTCGGTGATGTTGGGAAGCTCGGTGCGTTGTTTAGAGAAACACCGAATATAGTCACGGAGGGACTCACCCGGCTTCTGTTTATAGCTCCTGAGGTCCCAAGAGTTGCCAGCGTGTACATAGGTCCCCTTGAAGTTCCCTTCAAACACCTTTTCCAAATTGTTCCAGTTGTGGATCTGTCGAGGTGAGAGGTCCTCGAGCCATGCTCAAGCGGTATCCGATAGGAACAGAGGAAGTTGTCAGATGATGACTCGGTCGTCGGTGGCCTCGCCTAACTGACAAGCCAAACAAAAGTCAGAGAGCCACAGCTCGGGTTTGGTCTCACCGTTATACTTGATGAGAGCCATCGGGGGGCCAAACCGAATCGGAAGCTAGGTCCTACGAATGGTCCTGCTAAAGACTCGAGGGCTCGGTGGCTCGAGAGAAGGACTGTGATCCTTCGTACTATCGTAATGCCCGCCCCTATGCTCATGGTAGCCTCGAGACATGCCATCACCGCTTCTGCGCCTGCGACGCTCGTTGATGTCATCGCGGGCGTCCCGGGGCTCACGGTTGTCGACGACGCGCTCATGGACAGGGGCTGCCCTATTCCCTTGCGGTGCGGGCTCGGGATGAACCGAGGCCTCTTTCTCGTGTCAAGAGGGCTCCACAGGCTGCTCGGAGGCAAGCCCACGGTGCCTCGAGGCGGAACTCTCGGCCTACTGCATGGCCACGGTCTGGAGGAGACCTTGAATCTCGCCCGCCCGGTCCTCGATGATGCGACGATTGATGTCACGAGCTCTCTCTCATGCTCCTCCACCACATGCACGCGCCACGCGCTCCCGCTCGAGGGTCTACTGAAGTGGACGCAAGCGCTCTCTTTCCTCATCGAGCTTGGTTTGCAGCTCTTGAATCTGCACGAGTTGTGCCCCTAGTCTGCTTCGAGGAGTTGGGCTTCGTCCCATGCACCAGAGTGCGTGGCGTGAGGTGGTGTGATGTTCCCCCCTCTAATAGCCACCTCCGCTTCTGAGTCTGATGTGATGGTCCCATCAATATGGAAGCACTCGCGAGTCGGATCGTAGCAATCATCGGCAGAGTTGGAATCGGGGCGCCGAAGTAATAGTACGACAGATGCATGTGGGGTCGTCGATTCACAGAGTCATAACGACAGGAGGCGTTCATGTTGAGCTCTGAACTAGGGGTCTCCGTAGAGTTGAGATACTCGAAAGCCGGCGTGGATGCTACGAGGTCGAGGGTGGAACGTAAATGGTGCCCAAGGAGCTCCTCGTAAATGCTCATGTTGGTGCTTATGGAGGAGGCATACCCTTGGGTGGCCGTGTTCAGCCCGTATGGGAATGTCCACGGTAGCATTGTCCCCGCCGTTGGGGGATTCGATCCTGATCCGGCTGGATGCGGTGCTGCACCGAATAGTGGGGCGTCGGGATGCCTTGCCGACATTGTGTTCACAGCCAAGCTCATCCTACGCATGCCCTTGTTGAGAGACTCTGCATCGGCGGCCAGCTGAGGAATGCCAGAGCGGGGCACACCGTCACCCCTTACGAGGTGATGGTGGTAGCTACGCTGGCCACGCCGTCGCCTGACTGTGTGAGCCCGGCGAGAATGGTGGTACCGGCGCGGCGCTCCCCCGACTTGGAGAGGTCATGGTCACGGTCGGTTGGGTGCCTAGGCGGGAGGAGGACCATGTCGTAGCCATAGCTAAGGGACATGAACTCCAAGCTCCCAAACCAGATCACGTGGCCAACGAAAGTGGATGCTCGGGGTCAGCCATCGGGAAGAATGGTGGGAAAGCGATGCTGGCATGCAGCGTTCCCCTACTTGGCGCGCCAACTGTCGGTGTTCGAATCCGGGAGGGCCCTAAGCCGATGAGTGAATTTGTGTTGCATGCTCCCTAATCTGGATGGTTATGCAAAGAGAATACATGAGAATTTATCCTGGTTCGGGTAAAGAAGACCCTACGTCCAGCGGGGGGGAGTATTGTATTTCCTTACACCGAAGTGCTTGTGTAGGGGTTACAAGCTGTGAGAGAGGGAGCCGATCCCAAGTCTCAAAAAAGGAAGATGGAGTATTGCTTGAGATGTTTTTTTCTCCTCTCATTGGGAGACCCATCTGCCTCCCCTTTTATAGACTCAAGTGGAGGCCGAGGGGTAAAAAAACCCTTAGGGTGGTGCCTTGGAGGAGAAGGCACGATGGGCGATGTTGAGGTTGCTGTAGCGACGTGTCCTGGTGAAGGCCGACCATCCCTGTGGTGTCGTGGTGATGTTGATGACGGGACGGTGAAAAGCCCTGGGTCCTGTGGCGGGCGGGCAATCTCCTGTAGTCGACGTGCGGGCGTTGTTCCTTTATTGACTGGCGGTGCTCGAGGTCTGGTCGGTACATAGCTGAGGGGGTTGATGAGGAACGAATAAGGCCAAACCCCAGAAAACCCAGGGTATGATGGCAGCCTTTTACCGTCCATTCCGGGATAGGCAGTAAAAGGTAAGATTAGACATTGGTACTGCTCCCACGTTGGTGGTGTTGTAGCCATGTAGGCAGAAGTGGTTGCATTGAATGCCTTGTCTATGAGTAGGTGGATGAGGAGGGGTCGACAGGCCCGACCCCGGGTCGTGTGAGTCAGAGATTTTCTGGGGTCGAGGCCTCCCTTGAGCGAGCCTCGTGCGAGTCGGAACTCAGTCGAGGGCGGGCTGATATCGCCATTCGTACGCGGGCCGAGCTCGGCGTAGTCGTGCAGGGGGAGCCTTTGGTTTGACTTTTGTAAGGGGTTTCAGGGCACGAATTCCTCGGGGGTTTGCTTCTTTTAATCGTTGGTTTTGGGTACCCCTAATCCAGGTATCTGACACATGGTAATTCTCGTACACCTATAAACGTGTCAATAATATGCGTCGAATAAGTACATCTTCATATTCATCTTGTCACACATGATTATTTTTATTAAAAAAATAATCATCAAACATGGTCATAACTCAAAGAGAATCTGGAAGGCTAAGATTTCATTAAAAATTAAGATTTTCTTGTGACTTGTTGAGCAAAATGCTATTATTACTAAAGATAACTTGTTCAAACGAAAATGGAAGGGTAATAGTTCTTGTACGTTTTGTACTAAAATGAGACTGATAATCACTTATTTTTCGAATGCCCCACGCCCAAATATGTATGGAGTCTACTGGCTTATGCTCTGGGCTCTGATTGTAGACCAGGTAACATGAATCAATTTTGGCTCTGGATTCACAACATTCTTCCTCAGGCCCCCAATGTCCATGCTGTTGGGTTGGCGACTGTTATCTAGGCCATTTGGCGCACACGAAATGCAGTGTGCTTTGATAATAAAAGGGTCAAATCTCCTGCAGAGATTGTCTGTTTAATTTGCTCCTTTCTGACGTATTGGATAGGTTTGCTAGAGGAGGATTTGAAGGATCAAGTCATCTAGGGAGCGGAGGTGGTGAAAGCGTCGGTGCTCTTCTTTCACAAGCAAGACCTACAGGCGCACTCGCTAGAGGAACGTCAGATAATGCCATTCGCGGGCCAAAGTGCAAGTCTTATGTGATGATTGATAGCCTCCTTTGTTGCTGGGATTTGTGTTGTCTTGGAGTAGCTGGATGTACTCTTATGTTCTATGATGGCGATACCCAGTACTATGGTTAGTGGATGTGCATTCAACATATGGTCCCTGTGTGATCGTATGTTTGAATGGTCTATATGTCGTTTACGTTTCTGGTGTGACTCTGATCGATAACTCTTGTAATTTCGTTGCCTTGGTAATGAATTCGGTTTTACCGGTGTGGAAAAAAAGATTTCATGTTCTGCTAGATCTTTTGCAATCTTCTATCTTTTTTAACACCCCTAAAAGAAAGCATTTTGTACATGGACTTGGTTGTGTACCATTAGCATCTGAATCTTTCAAGTACTCAGTGTACTTAATCTTGGTTTGAATTCAGTTGCGCTGTGTTCCAGTAAACCCAGCTTGTGAGTTCCCTTTGCCCAAACGCTCTTGGATGTTGATGGTATGTTCCTCTCTGTCCCACCAGTCAGCTACCGCTACTCTTTGCTCTTCACAGCCGACTAATGAACATTGTAGCTGCAGCCACAGTAGCGGCTTTTTTGCGCAATGGAACACCCCCAACCTTGTAGGGGCGACTCCTGCCCTAGTGTCATCGCCACCGCCGCTCCCGCTGTCCTACCACCGCTGGTCCCCCTCCCTTCTCCTCCGGCATCTCGCCGGGGGCTGAAGGGAGTGGGGATCCATTGTTTTTAATAAGTTTACCCTAATAGATCGAGTCATTAGGGTTAGTCTCTCCATGCCAAATTTCTTGGTATTGGAGTTTTGTCTCTTTCTCCTCTCTGACGACGGTGAAGGGGAAGGGTGGAATCGTTTTCTCCATGGCGGCTCCGTTGAAGATGAGGGCAACAACGTCGGCATCAGCATCTTCATCGACATGACGACATGGAGACTTTTGTTTCCGGACGGCAGCATCAAGGCGGAGATGATGTCGCCGCCATGGAATAATTTTCTCTAGTCTCTTCTTCGTTTTGTTGTGGTTAGATCTGGCTACGATGAAGGACTAGGGAGAATAATTTTCAGATTAGCCTTCCTCACTCTTCGGTGGCAGAAAGAAGAAGAAGGAAGACACCAGAAAGAAGTTCCTCAATTCCGCCTACAGGAATGTTGGTCGTCATTCATTAGGCATTTGTGCTTAGGCCATTTGCCGAGTGTTGGTTTGTGCGGTCATCCATACTGCAAAGCATATTAACAGGTTAGGTTTTGAGTTGTGCTATTCACAGCATTGGTACTATTTTGTAATCCAGAGTGCTTGTAACGTGTTGATGTACCCAGCTATCATATAATATAATTCTTCTTTCCTCGCAAAAAGACCCAAGATATAAAATCTAGAAATAACATCTTAAGAGACACTTTCTGTAATCCAAATGTCACCCCAAAGGAGTGTATTTGGCCAATTCAAGGTAATAAATAGCGGTGGCAGCGGCCGCAATTGCACCCGCAATAGCGGTAGCGGTCCATTGCCGTTACCGCTATGAGGTAGCGTTCTGAACTTTGCATCCTAGAACTTTTCGGCCGCAATTCTGAATAACGTGTTGATATAGCATGGAAGCAAATACTCACGCATCGGTTGTGGAACTTAAAATTATTCATGATATATGCACTTAAAAATATTTATACCTATTATTCATGATATATGTACTTAAAATTATATGGGATTATCGGATGCCACTGTTGGAACTTATCGTCCGCAATATCGCCCGCTATCCGCAATCCGCTACCTTGACACCAATCCGCTATCAACCCATTGTGCGCTATTTATTAGCTTGGACCAATTGTTTCAGGCCGACCCAGAACTGAGACACTGAGATCCCCCTTTACCCGAGCAAGTTGGCAAATTTGTGTTCTTCAGGTACGTTCTCTTTAACAAAGAACAAACTGGATCCTCTTCAACACTATAGTTCAATATCGATACCCATTTCAGTAACAAGGCTGTGTCCATCAGCCTTTTGTTTAGTAAACTCAGTGTCCCATAGTCTTTGGGAATGCAAAGTTCCTTTCTTTTAATAACCTGCCTCTATTGCCTCGTACTATGGAATTAGCTACTCCCATCATTTCAAATTATATGCCACTTTAACTTTGTTTTAAATCAAATTTCTCTAACTTTAAATAAATATTTAGAAAACTATATTATTATTCACAAGTTCAACTGAATGTACTATCAATCCGTATTTTATAGTCTTTTTGATGAAACCAATTTGATGTTGTAGATGTGGTGTCTCTTTCTAAAAATTTGGCCGGAGCTAGTAAAGTTTGAATCAAGGAAAAATTAACATGACGTATTAAATGGATGTGGTATTCTCTTAAGTTTTAACCGCTGCCATGTTCTCTCTTGTATGAACCTTTTCGGGCAGCAAACACCAAACAAGCAACAGCACAAAAGCCAGGAGGCCAGGGCCAGCGAGAAGCTAAGCAGCGGCAACGGCTTAAAAATTGTGAAGCGGACAGGCAAGCTCTGTTATCGTACTGCCACTCTTGCGAGCAAGTGTAGGATATGTCCATCTGAAATAAGAAGTGACGCAGTCGGTGAACAAGCGTAGAAGCATTTTCGGAAGCTACTTTGGGATCCAGACAGTACGTGGCAAGTCGGTGCAATTATCCACACTCCCTAATCCGGCCCGCGGCGACGGAGAGGAAGGTCGTCGGTGAGGCCCGGATGCGGAGCTGCGGCCCGCGGGGGTGCCGTCCGAGTCGGCCGACGCGCGGCAAGCTGTTTTCTGATCCTGCAA
This sequence comes from Saccharum hybrid cultivar R570, assembly GCA_038087645.1. NCBI lineage: Eukaryota > Viridiplantae > Streptophyta > Magnoliopsida > Poales > Poaceae > Saccharum > Saccharum hybrid cultivar. Next base: position 34,176,184 of record JAQSUU010000012.1, on the reverse strand, counting down.
CGTTGATAGGCGCCACTCTGCAGCCACCAAGGGCACGGTAGTGGAGCACGCAAGTACGCAACGCACTTCCCCGGCCCCACCGCGACCAGCATCCACTACGCGAACGGGACGGCCGACGGCAGAAGCCAGAAGCAACTACTCCTACTCAGCATCGCAGGCAAGTGGAGACACGATGACGGCTCGACCCACTCGCTCGTGCCAACAACTTCTCCCAGCGCCATTTCCTTTTTCCCCCACATGGCCACATGCCGCTACTGCGACCTGCCACCCGCACTAGCCAGAGCAGGAGAGCACCAGCAGCTGACAACCACCCCCGCGTCTCCGCAGCACACACACTCGCACGCACGAGCAGGCCGGAGAGGCGGCGCACCCGGCGAGGTAAGCCAAGCGATCCCTCCCAGGCTCCGTCCGACCCAGGACAACAGGCCCCGCGCGACCCGATCCCGCCGATCGCCATGGCGGACCGGCCGGAGGCGGCGGTGGACGCGCGCAGCGGCTACTGCGCCGCGACGCGCACCTTCCGCAGCAAGCGCGCGGACGTCCCGCTCCCCGCCGACGCGGACCTGGACGTCGTCCGGTTCCTCGCGTCCCGCCGCCACGCGGGCGTCGTCGCGCTCGTCGACGCCGCCACGGGCCGCCGGGTCACGTTCCGGGACCTCTGGCGCGCGGTGGAGGGGGCGGCCACCGCGCTCGCAGCGCCGCCGCTGTCGCTCTGCAAGGGCCAGGTCGCGCTCATCCTCTCCCCGAACTCCGTCCACTTCCCCGTCGCCGCGCTCGCCGCCATGTCCCTCGGCGCCGTCCTCACCACCGCCAACCCGCTCAACACGCCCGCCGAGATCGCCAAGCAGGTCGCCGACGCGCGCCCCGTCCTCGCCTTCACCACCCGCGACCTCCTCCCCAAGCTCCCTCTCGGCGCCGCCGGCCTCCGCGTCGTGCTCCTCGAGCCCGACCGCCTCCCCTCCGACCCTAGCTCCGTCGTCGCCACCATCGGGGAGATCTCCGCCACGCCGCCCGACCCCGCGCGCCGCGGGGACCGCCGCGTCACGCAGGACGACCCGGCCACGCTGCTCTACTCCTCGGGCACCACGGGGCCCAGCAAGGGCGTCGTCGCCACGCACCGGAGCCTCATCTCCATGGTGCAGATCATCATGACGCGCTTCCGCCTCGAGGGCTCCGACAAGACCGAGACCTTCCTCTGCACGGTGCCCATGTTCCACGTCTACGGCCTCGTCGCCTTCGCCACGGGGCTGCTCGGCTGCGGCGCCACCATCGTCGTGCTCTCCAAGTACGAGCTCCCCGAGATGCTGCGCTCCATCAACGAATACGGGGTCACCTACCTCCCGCTCGTGCCGCCCATCCTCGTCGCCATGCTGGCGCACCCCAAGCCGCTGCCGCTCGGGAACCTGCGCAAGGTGCTCTCCGGCGGAGCGCCGCTGAGCAAGGAGCTCATCGAGGGGTTCAAGGAGAGGTACCCGCAGGTGGAGATCCTGCAGGGGTACGGGCTCACGGAGAGCACGGCTATTGGCGCGTCCACGGACTCTGCCGAGGAGAGCCGTCGGTACGGCACGGCTGGGCTGCTGTCACCCAACACTGAGGCTAAGATCGTCGATCCGGAGACCGGCGAGGCGCTGCCGGTGAACCGCACCGGCGAGCTCTGGATCCGGGGGCCATACGTCATGAAAGGTAACAAAGCTCGGGAATCACGTATGTGGATTGTTTAGATTTTATTTCGGATCAGATGACTAGACATATGCCTTCAGCCACGAATGTCTTTGATCAGGGTGTGGGTTTAAAATAATAAGCGTACTAAACGTGTTCTAAATTGCAAAACGAATTAATTTAGAGATAACCATGTGCTGATAATACTTGCATAGCACATACTAGTAGCTTGCAAGAAAACAAATCAGTGTTACCAAGGAACCAAGATGTATCTTTGTAGATCTCGATGCTGGGGTCCAACTTCCTGTATTTAATAACAAGTAGTACCGTACTAACAATCATGTGCCGACATGAACGATGTCTGTTGAACGTGTGTGAGATTAGCCTCTATTTTAAGATACTAAAGTTACTGCTGCAGCTTGTTTCATGTCAGCAATCTAATTGCAATTTGATGCTCACCAATATGTCAGTAATCTGTGTTAGGCCATGTCTAGATCAAGGCTAAAGTTGAAATTTTTTCACTCTCTCTCCATCACATCGAATCTTTAGACGCATGCATGGAGCACTAAATGTAGGTAAAAGAAAATAACTAATTGCACAGTTTGTCTGTAATTTGCGAGACAAATCTTTTGAGCCTAATTAATCTATCATTAGACACTAACTACCAAATACAAACGAAAGTGCTACAGTAGTAAAAATTCAAAAAACTAGCCATCTAAACAAGGCCTTGGCTGTGCTGAACTGTGATGGCATATTGGTGTCACCTGGAACTTGAAGCCTTTTAAACAGTCTCACTTTTTCAAGCCTAGTTCAGGAATTGGCTCCCAACACTTTTCAGTAGAATGCTAGCACACAATATGCTCAGGTCAGAAAGTAAGGGCTTCCCCAACGCACACAGCTGGCGTGCTGCTCCAGTTTGCCATGTCACCGTCGCGCGTCCATGTCACATCGTTGGTGGCTCCGCAGGGCTCCAGAGCAGCCTGCAGAAGCAGCGTAGGCTTCGTCTGACAAAAGCTCCAAGCAGCAACTGAGGCACGCGATGTGGGCTGTGGTCAGTTCCTCAAAAAAATCACTGTGCAAACAAAAGATTCCTCGTCACATCAAACTTGCGATACATGCATGCAGTACTAAATGTAGATGAAATCAAAAACTAATTGTACAGCTTGGTTGTACTTTGCGAGACGAACGTTTTGAACCTAATTAGTCAACGATTGGACACTATTTACCAAATAAAGCCAAAACATGCTACAGTACTTTTTTTACACCTTTTCGCGGAACTAAACACACCCGTGGAGAAAAGAGGCTAGCCTGACGTCTGCTTGCTTCAAGAAGATGGAGGAAAAGCACATGCATGATGGGACCGGCAATAAAGGAGAGCAGTTAGCCCCTGTTGCGATACAAACAGCCTCAGCTGCATCCTCATCGACGTGGAGCAAGAGCTTTGGTTGAGGCTAACAACCCTGTTAGCTTGCGTTGGCCCTGCCCTAATGGAATGTGCTAACACACTGTCGCGGAAAAAAAAAGAGAAAGTAATGGAGTTGCCTGCCATCAGTATGCTCATTTTGTTCGAGACCACTAAATATGTATCTCAGGTGGTCCTCGTCTCACAAATACAGTCAGTTTATGTTAGAATGAGTTTCAGAGAATGTACCCATAGCATCTAATGCCACCTTTCAAGCCTAGCAATGCTCGGGAAAAGTGCGTGCCTCATTTTTTATATTATTTATTCTGCTTAATCACAGACTTCAATTTTTCTGGTAAATATATCTTGATCTTGAACAAGTACTCACCAGGATCTGCCCTTCTGAAAACGTAGAAGTATAAGCATAAGCAGACAACAAGCTTAACTGAAATGTTTATACACTGTGCATTGACGGTCAACCACACTACTTGTAAGGTTTCAAGTGTTGATTCTGTTCTGTCCCGAAACATGCATTAGATTGAGCATGTATGAGATTTGCTTCTACCGCCACCTCATTTGTTTCAAGTCAGCAATCTAATGCAGTTTGATGTTCTCCATTATGTCAGTAGCTGGATTAACTGTGCTGAACTGTGGTCGCAACTCACGATTTGTGCCCAGGGGCGAAGCTAGACCTTGGTGCACCATTTTAACACAAAAAATTCTCATGTAATTTGACAAATGTACGAATTTTTTGTTGTTTTCATGTCTAATTTTGGATTTTCCTCTAATGACGTGTACAAAATAAAAAAATCACAAAATTTTAGTCTAATTAATCCAGAATAAAAATTTTACCAATTTTTTCAATAACCACAAGACCATTTGCACTAAAGCATTATTATATGGCTAATCAAGAATGTGCTACCCTTGGCATTGGTGGCTACCCAAGGGTGATGGCATGGTGGCCAAGACGATCAGCGACCGTGTGATGGCAAAGCACGAGTAGGAATGCGATAGACAAGCAAAGAGCCAGAGAAGGGTCATTGAGGTATGGCCGTGGCGAAATCTCGGTTGGGAGGCAACGTGCGTGCAAGAACAGATTTTTTACATATGTAGAAGTCTTACTTGATGGGCTGCGCATTGCTCGTTAATGGGCTAGCTATGGCCTTTAGCCGTTGCATACAACTGCCTTGCCGGTCGAGTTGCGAGTATCCCTGGTACACAATCATGAGCCAAGGGAGTGCACAAAGAGGAGAAAAGTTGCTAGTAGTAATAGGAAATTATTTTTTACCCTGGTGCCGGTGCACCAGGCTAGCCCTACGTGGCTTCGCCCCTGTTTGTGCCCCCTGGAAGATTTTTGCACAGTCCCACCCTTTAAGCGTAGTTCAGGAATGGATTCCAATTCCAACCATTTATAGAGTAGGACATAACATGCACAGCTCAGAAAGTAGCAGAATTGCTGCCTTCAGTGTTTAGACAACGCAGTTCCAATGAATTTTGCATGAATATCACGGTATGCTCATTTTGTTCGAGATCGCTAAATATTATGTACTCACGTGAACACATCTCACAAAATAGAGTAATAGACAATCAGCTTATAAACACTGATTAATGAATATCAGAAGGCTTGATCTGAATTGATCACCTGTTTTTTGGCCTTAGTTGGTTTCTGTAGCTTGGTGATTCAACTGTTCAGTTCTTCTTTAGCTTTTTCTCTTCCTTGTAAGCTGGTAACCCCAGCAGGAGTGTGGTGTGTGGTCTCTAAAGCTGTTGTTACCTTTGTTGCTTTCTATAAAAGCAGGGTATCACCTCCTCAAAAAAAAAAGGCAATCAGTTTATACAGTTAGGATGAGTTTCAGGTAATTTGCCCCTCAAATGTACCAGCAGCATCTAATGTCACCTGTCTAACAACGCTCAGGATAAGAGCATCATTTTATATGTTTTATTATACTTAATCACTGATAACAACTTTGCTGGTTAATTTCGTTTGAAAAAAAAAGAAATAGTTTTAAAAAACCTTTGCTGGTTAAATATATTTTGATATTGAACAAGTACTCAGGGTTGGCTTTCTGAAAAAGCAGAAGCATAAGCGGGCAACAAGGCACGTACAAAACAGCTGTATTATCTGAAATGTTCATACGCTCTGGATTGACTGTCACCCCACACTGGGTTGCAGGAAGCAGTGTTGATTCTGTTCTGTCCCGAACATGTATAAGAATGTTCAGAAATTCGGGTCATCAACACTTGATGTTACTTTATGTTGATTCAGTAACCAGAATATAGTTTCATTTTCATTTTTTAACCGAAACGGGAAGTGTAGCATGGGTACCACAAACACTTACAGATAAGTAACTGGCCTCTGGTAACATTGGTAACATGAATTCTGTAGTACAAGTTGGTAGATTTCATGTTACTACTTTTAGAACAGGTTGGTCAGTACCTTATGAACATGCAACTTTGATCTTCCCAGGGTATTTCAAGAACACGGAGGCAACACAGTCAACATTGACACCTGATGGATGGCTCAAGACTGGGGATCTCTGCTACATAGACGAGGATGGGTATCTCTTTGTAGTGGATCGTCTGAAGGAGTTGATCAAATACAAAGGGTATCAGGTAAACAACGCTGATGACATTCTGATATCTTGCCTTCAAATGCCTCTCTAACAGTTGTCGCCTTGTTGGGCAAGGCCTGGCTGAACCTCTGCTGTAAACACTAAAACTCTGAACACTTGGTCCTGCTGCAATCCCATAGCAACCGCGTTTCCGTCCCTAGAATTAGAAGAAAAAAACAGATAAAAAATGCTTCTTCTGTAGTCTGAACCACTATTTTTTGGAGAATAGTAGTCTGAACTGAACCATTAAGTGTTCCTTGGCATCTGAAATATAACTTGTATATGGACAGGTGCCTCCGGCAGAGTTGGAAGCTCTTTTGCTAACACACCCAGAAATCCAAGATGTCGCCGTTATACCGTGAGTGTCAGTAAAACTCCTTATGGCATCTTAACTGTACCAGGTCTGTTTTAATAAATGAGTAAATGTGCTGGTTCTTTCGGCAGGTTTCCTGATCGGGAGGTCGGCCAGTTCCCAATGGCCTACGTAGTGAGGAAGAAGGGGAGCAATTTGTCAGAGCGCGAGGTGATGGAGTTTGTGGCGAAACAGGTACGTGTTCTCATGACTGAATGAACAGATGATCCCCACAAAAACCAAAAAAAGAAAAACCGAAACATCACGTTCACTGTATATACATGCATGCATTCGTCTCCTATGGTTTCTGCAATCTCTCTGACCTGCTGCGGTGCACGTATTGTTCACAGGTAGCGCCTTATAAGAAGGTTAGAAAGGTGGCGTTTGTGACAGAAATTCCCAAGAACGCGTCTGGCAAGATACTGAGGAAGGATCTCATCAAGCTCGCCACATCCAAATCCAAACTATGAAAATGTCCGAGTTTACTGTTGTCATCCACGAGCAGGGAGCCATTCTCTGCGCTGCCCCAGTACTATTGTAGAATGCTTGTAATTGAAGATCCCATCGGCTGTGTTCCTGTATAGACTGTTCTCATACTTGGAGGGAATGATAGTGTGCGTCTGTACCTTCTTTTTAAGAGAACGGAGTTTCCTCTGCTTTTAAGAAAGCTGTAAAGTTTACCAGTGCGTCTGTACCTAGGCTTGAATAATCAGCATAGGAAACAATTTCCGATAATTTTCAGTGTTGTACCACAAGAATTTTTATTTTCATGCACGGATCATCACAGGTCATTGCCCTAGCTCCTGCTCTGATCCTTTTACCTCACCCAAACACCCTGCCTGTGTGTTGAGGCAGTGCTGAGCATCTTTTTGCTTTTTTTTTTTATTTTAGGAAAAGCATCTTTTTGCTTGATGGAGTGAGTCTGCCGTCTAGTGGGCCGCGGGCCACAGAGTGCCCATCTCCGAAACGTGTATGACATGTAGAATGCACTGCTGCTTTTCAGCCAAGCAAACGTGAGAAATGAACATAAAGAACCCAACGAGCAGCCTCGTTCCTTTGGGGGTAAAATGGTGAATACAGACATACAGTACTTATAGCAACATCTCTGTCACTGCCAGCCCGGTGATTCGTGCTAAGGGTTCGTGCGATCTGTCTATGCGATGACCCTGCCGTGACACGAACAACTTCATGGGGTTCACTCGCAGTCGCAGCAGCCCGTTCGGTCAGTCCACCAGTGAGATCCGCCCTTGGAAAAGCATGCGAGGTGATGGTGGGCTCGTGGCAGGCAGGCGGGTGCGTGCGTCTGGTTCGGCATCCACGAATCCCCAACCCAAGTGACAAGTCTCGCACCGTGACCTAAGCATGGCCGCCGCACCGCTCCTACCCGCCCGCACGGCGTTACGTGTGGAAGCAAACGGTCCCGATTCTTTGCTGCAAACACGCAAGTCCCACTGCGCGGCCCAAGTATCCTGGACGGAGTGGACGCCGCCACCCGCCGAGACGGTCTCGCGCTCGGCTCGGCGCGGCGCAGGATCAGGATGGCACGCACGCCTGGCCGGCTGCGGCTTTTGGAGCTTTTTCTCCGATGCGATCTCCGACAGAATAAAGGAGAAACCGACCGATGGAAGGCGGTTACAAACGTCCTATACATAGCTCGCTGCACGACGTCGACGACCGCGAATGGATTTGGAGAAAAAAAGGATCGGGGAGCAAAGAAAATGAGAACGACTCGCGCGAAAGCAGAGGAAGAACCGGGAAGCCAGACGGATTCGACGGAGAATCGGAGACACGAGACAAGCGAAATGCGCCTTGGCAAGCAATGCCTGTCAGTCGTATGACTAATACCGCGTACCGTTTCAGCAAACTAACCGTTTTTCTCTCACAGTTCGGTGTCCGTGCGTGGGGTCCGACGCAGCGTCTGCAAGTCCAGAGGACAGCTACCACGGAGCTGCTGCCCTAACGATGGAACGAGAGCAAGCCGAAGACGGCACTGGCAGTGGCAACTGCAAGACGCTCGCAGAGCAAGGCCAAGGCGACGGCCGACGGGCCGTTTCTCGGCCGGCCTGCCGGCGACTCCGGACGTCTAGATCAGTGTGGTCGCGCGAGTCAATGCAGCACTGCGCGATCCGTCGCCCTGAATCGACGACTGATGCCACCACGCGCAGGACGACGTGCCGCGCGGCGCGGCGTGAACAGAACGGGACAACGCGGCAGCACCGGGCCGTGCAGGCATAGCACTGCGCGGAGTTGAGTAGAGCCGCCTTCGGGTCGCCGTTGGCCGACCTGGTCACCGCCTGGCGGGGCGGCCCTTTGTTTGTTCCGTTGCGTCACGGGCAGGAGGAGGAGGAGGAGGAGGAGGCGGGAGACACCGGCGCGTCCTGTCACGAATCGACAGCCTAGCCGCTCGGTGGAGTGGTTAGGCTCTTGTCAACTGCAACTCAAATGCATGCCTGCCACCCCGGCGGTTTCAGTGTCATCCCACCATGGCTCAGGCCTCAGGGTCACCAGATACTAGAAAACAAGCAATCGCTATAACACCCAAACAAAGACTGGAGAATAATTCTTCCATAGGCTTTGCATTGGGAAGAACTTTCAAGAGTTTCAGAAATTCCATTTCCATCGTGATCCGTGCACCGTACCACTTTCTAGGTCTGTACAGTCTGCTGGAACGGAGACTGCTACTGCATTTAAGAAATTAACACAATGCAGTGCAAAAGAAGATACTCTCTGTCCCCCAACTTTTAACTAGATTTGTAAAAAATAGGAGCACCATTTGTATCTCTAAATAAATTTATTAAAAAACCAGATTTAAATATCTATCTAATGATATCAACTATGCATCATAAATATTAATATTTTTTATAAAAAATTATTTAAAGTTATTTTTTGGGAAGCGAGAAAGACCGATATTTAGGGACGGTGGGAGTATATACTAGTAGTACGTGATGCACTGATGCTGAGGCATCATCACTAAACAAAACGTTGCATCCTTTGTCTGCGCTCTTTCGATTATGTGGCCTACGCCGCAATAAAATACAGTACGTGATAAAAACCGAACGCGTTCCCATGCTTTTCCCCTTGCTACAGTTGTCCAAGACGAAAAAAGTGTGAACCGCGCTTCCGCCGGCTCTCTTCCTCTCCGATGGCCAGCGAAGCGTCGTAGAGGGAGGTGGGCCGGGGAATCGCCGTGCGGATGTATATAGAGTAGGTAGTAGTCTACCTAGGTCTAGGGTTTACCCGTCGTCAGCTGATGGCGAGGTTAGGATTTGCCAGGAGGTAGTTCCTCTGCGGCATGCTTTTTTGGGCGACGTCGGCGAGGCGAAGGCGTCGGCGACGCTGGGGAATAATCTTTCTCCACCCCTCCTTCGTCCCGGTGGCGTTCCGCTCCGGCGCCGACGGCGGGGTCCGGGAGATCTACGCGAGAGTCCGGGGTCAGCGAACCTTCGTCTTCACCTGGTGATGTTGCTGCTGGCCTGTTTTTGTTTGGATGCGGTTATGTTCGTGGGTGCTGTGGTTGGTGGCTGGCCGAATCTGGCTCTTTCTTCCCTCGACGGCAAGCATAGATCCGGGAGCTGGAGGAGCTGGGGGTGGCCTCAGTCGATGGGCTATCGCTGACGGCTTCATCTCGTTTTCTCGACGGGTGTCAATTTCGACTCCACTTCAAAGCCAGCATGCGATGGGACTACTCTAGCCCACGGTGGTGATCGTCTTCTTCTTCGGTAGCGGCGGCCGACGATTAGATGGACGATCAGAGAGGGTTGGTGAAGGATCCAGGGGCATCGTTGTAATATTTTTCGTTTCTAGGGTCCTTTGTGTACAACGGTTGGAACAGTTGTATCCGTATCCTATATGTACATGTCTGTATCAGTACGTCTGTGTGTACATTTTCCTTATCTAGAAATACAGATACGTTTTATTAAAAAAAAAGCTACGTGATGCATTGCATGCATGTCATGACATTATCCTCTTTTATCAGTACTATTTTTTGTTCGAAAGGACATTATCCAAAATTTATGTCCCCATATTGGAGGGACACAATAATGTACACCCATATCATCCTATATTCAAGGGTGTGTTTAGTTCCCCTGAAAAAGGGTGAAAAAAGTACTGTAGCACGTTTTGGCTTTATTTGACAAATAGTGTTCAACCGTTGACTAATTATGTTCAAAATGTTCGTCTCGTAAAGTACATCCAAACTGTATAATTAGTTTTTTATTTCATTTACATTTAGTACTTCATGTATGTATCGCAAGTTTGATGTGACGGAGAATCTTTTTTTAGAATATTACTTTTTTTTGGAACTAAACACAGCCGAACATCGACGAATTTGCTCTTCTTTTGTGTGTGGCCGTGTGGCGTGGCAGCACAGGCCACTGAGGGTCTTGCCTCTGCAGGTCCCATGCGTGTGAGAAGCATGCCTTACAGGATAAAGCCTGATTCCGCTCCGGGCTGCTGCCCTTGCTTTCACTCCACATCATGCAAGCAAAGGCGGCCACTTCCGTTTTGCGCCGCCTCCATTTCAGTCTTATCCCCTCGCAATCATCCCCACTCAGCTTCCGTACCTGAAGACCCGTCCACCATCCGCCGTTCTATTCGACTCTCCGCTCCCTTCCACGGCACGCCCCATTTCCTAGTGCTTGCTACTTTTCCTCTAGATTAATAATAACAAGAGCATATGTATGTATAGACCACAACTTTATTGGCATATTCCCTCCGTATCAGATTTAGAAGTCGTTTAGGACAGCGACACGATCTTCAAAACACAACTTTAACCTCTTATTTTTATAAAAAAATATTTATAGAAAAGTGATATATGTATACTTTTATGAAAGTATTTTTTTAAAAAAATCTATTCATATAATTTTTACATTTACAAACTCAACAACTTAAAAGTTATTGATGATTTATATTATCAATGTTTGATCCAAACCTTGCCCAAAACAACTTCTAAATCCGATACGGAGGGAGTATATACCTATCATACTGAAAGGCACCAATACGGTACGCATACAAAATTGGCACTAGGTTAGGCAATCTTGCTTGCTTCCTTGGTGCGTGCATGCGCGTATCTGATAGTCTATATGTACACTGCAATATGTTTCTTTCTTTCTTTTTTTAATTTTAAAAAAAGAGAAAGAAACTATACTGCAGTAGTACTGTGATGGTTGGTGGTACATACATGTGTGCAAACGTGCATGTGACTCAGCTGATGATGTGCATATTGATATGGCACGCCATCGTGGTTTTGTTTCAGGGAGAATTTGATGCTGATATTTATAAGCATAATTATATAGATATTATATATAGAGCTAATTGTATAGTACTTGACAGGAGTCTAGCAGTATATGTTTTGGTTTGTACATACATATATACAAACAAAGAAGCCTATTGCTAAAAAAGGACAAGGGGTCATGAAACCGAAATATAGAGAAGAAGCTTACACTGGCTAATACTACGTTGGGTCAGACAAAGAAGCCTATTGCTAATGTTGCCTTATTTCACAAAGAGAAGCTTACCAATCCAGCAGACATCTTTCTCGAAAAGCACACACTGCCAACGTCTTTCTCGATAAGGGAACCTACAGCAAGCGTGCTAAGAAGAATTTAGAAAGAGGTAATGCTTCATGTAGAGCATAGTAAATTACCTTTTATGCTAAAAAATTCCAATTCAAGTAATGCATGCGGCCGGTAAAACCAACAGCAACAGGGAAAAGTGGATGAAGCAAATTTAAGTAGAAACAAAGGAAAATATAGTAGAAAACGCAGAATATATACTGACCTCCAAATTGTACTGACAAGCAGGAACAATGCAGCCTAAGCTTAAATGTATTAGTTGATGGACCAGGGAAACAATACCAAAACATATAAGGAGAAAAACAGAGAGGGCATATGTATACGAAACTGAAACAGAGGCACCCATTGCAGCCACCCAACTATGAATCGTGCTGAGTAAATACATCATTGGCAATGGGGTGTGCTCAATACTGTAACAACCATCAAATTATGTGAATCGTAGACATCATTGACAATAGACTTATGCTCAGTAAAAAAATTCAGAAAATGTAGCAACCAATAAACACAAAACAACAAATGGCAATCAGAATTGGTAAGCATAATGGCATTGAGAGAGAGGGAGAGAGAGAGGGGAAAGGAGAGGCAAGACAATTTTTTTATCTAGAGCGTATTCACTTTATGACCATCGCTTGAATGTTGTTTGACCTTTGTTTAAAGCTTTCTCGAAAACCACACATTGTCAACCTCTTTCTCAATAAGGGAACCTACAGTAAGGGTGCTAAGAAGAATTTAGAAAGAGGTAATGCTTCATGTAGAGCATAGTGAATTGCTTTTTATGCTAAAAAATTCCAATTCAAGTAATGCATGCGGCCGGTAAAACCAACAGCAGTAGGGAGAAGTGGATGAAGCAAATTTAAGTAGAAATAAAGGAAAATGTAGTAGAAAATGCAGAATATATACTGACCTCCAAATTGTACTGACAAGCAGGGACAATGCTGCCTAAGCTTAAATGTATTAGTTGATGGACCAGAAAAACAGCACCAAAACATATAAGGAGAAAAACAGAGAGGGCATATGTATACGAAGCTGAAACAGAGGCACCCATTGCAGCCACCCAACTATGATTTGTGCTGAGTAAATACATCATTGGCAATAGGGTGTGCTCAATACTGTAACAACCATCAAATTATGTAAATCGAAGATATCATTGACAATGGACTTATGCTCAGTTAAAAAATTCAGAAAATGTAGCAACCAATAAACACAAAACAACAAATGTCAATCAGAATTGGTAAACATAATGGCATTGAGAGAGAGGGAGAGAGAGGGGGGGAAGGAGAGACAAGAGGAGGGGAGGAGAAGCACCTGCAAGCTGGAACCGAGTCATGTATATATATTTGTTTCTCCGAATCCTGACGAGAAGCCAAGGGAAGGCGCTTCTTGCAGAAGGGAGGAAGTAGAACCTGAACAGTAGAATCTTGCAGGAGGAATCAAAGTCGGCAATTTTGTGGATCCAATGGACGGGGAAAATTACGGCGACACGGATACAGCTTCTATCTCAGGAGCTAATGCGTTTTGTGGGGTTACTGTAAGAAGAAAATCGATTGGAAATACCAATAATCATGGAAGAATGAAATAACTAATCATCATTGCACAACTCCATTGTCTTAGTCTTAAAAAGGTTCATCATTGCACAACTCCCAAAACCTTAGTAGATAACATGAAGATTGACACAAATAATCATGACTGTCATATTTAAAAATAAGAGAGCAGCCTATCTCTTTTTTGCCGTATATGTATGTAATGTGTATAAGCATATGAAAACCTGCAAATTCTCTGTCTGAATTACCTTTTCCATCCTTTTCTAGCCTGCACTCTTGACTGTAGAGGATAAAAATTTGTAGAAAGAGCATAAACCGAATAGCATAGCAAGAATCAGGGAAGAACAACATTGCTTCAATGTAAAAAAGGGTTCATCATTGCACAATTCGCAAAACCTTAGTATATAACATTAAGATTGAAACGGCTAATCATCACTGTCACATTTTAAAAGAAGAGGACAGTGTATTCTTAAAAACATGCAAATTCACTTTCTGAATTAGCTTTCCATCCTTTTTTAGCTTGCACTCTTAACTGTGCAGGTTTAAAATTCGTAGGAGCATAAACCCAATAGGAAAAGGTTACATAGGTAATACACTGATTCTTGTGTTAGTTGAACAATGATCTAAGAAGAAGGCTTGTTTATAAAGCAAATAGAAGTAAGTAAAACACTGTTTTTTAGTGATTACAAAACACAAACATGTGCATGGTTTGTGTTGGGGCGGATTTATATATCAGAAGAGCACTTTTTTAAAGGCAATCAAATTTGAGCAAAGATTGCACAGCGAAATCCGAAGATTGTGCAAGAATATGAGTTGCACTGGCTGCAAAGAAACCATAATGATCTAATCTGGAATTGGATGCACCAAAAATTATTTAAGGAAAATCGACCACAGTGTAAAGGGATTGCAAGAAAAGGAACATATTTTTGCATATCCAAATGAGTAAGGCCACCCGTTTTTCAGTGTCAGTAAACTGATATGTTTTTTTAGTTAAGTAACATGACCACTAATAGGTAAATGTCAGGGAAGGTATGACATCACAGGAACCAATATGTTTCAAGCAACAATTCAGAGGGAATGTGCTAAATTTGTCCCCAAACAAGAAAAGGCATTAACAAGAACAAAATATAAAATTACGAATTTCAGTCAGTAAACGAATACATCAACACGTGTCTTTCTTTTATTGGTGTCATCAGTGCATGCAAGGTAGTTACCTTTTTGTAGGCCAGATTATCAGCTTCCAAATTTGTCATTGTTTGGCCTATTATTCTCTCACAAATTTGAAGCACACATTTTGAGCTGGCTTGCGACTATGGTAAATCCATTAGTGGGGATTCAGTTTATATAAGAGGGAAAAGGAAAATCGGCTTGTTATAAGTATAGAGCGCACATATAAGAAGCAGCCCAACATTTTGCAGCAATGCTATAGTGAACTGCTTCGCTCACAGAAGTAACGATGGATGCTAAAATCAAATAGGTAAAATGATTTTAAAACATGTATTGTCGTAGCAAATGTTTAAGTATAACATCTATTGGGACGAACGTAAATATGAGGCTGCACCATGATTGCCTCACAAAAAAAAATATTTTTTTAGAATCATCCTGAAGAAATTAGGTATTATCTGTAACCTGAACAAAGAGCACTCGCCTCTGAAACGAGAACCAATTCAAAAAAAACTACATACATGTCTACTGAAAGGATCAAGATGCCTAAGAGAGGGGTGAATTGGGCTTTTCTAAAAATTAATTGCAAGAATTAAATCCTACAAGCCAAACTTCACCCCTAGTGCCTACTAGTGTTCCTTGTGATTCTACCGATAAAAGTTTTGCACCCTAAGTTCCAATCCTAGTCTAGCATGGTAATTCTAGGAAAGTAAACAAGCAATGAAAGTAATGCACGAAAGTAAATGCTTGAAAGTAAGGGTTAGGAACACGGCGATGTTTTCCCGAGGTATCGGAGAGTCGCCACTCCCCACTAGTCCTCGTTGGAGCACCCGCGCAAGGGTGTAGCTCCCCCTTGATCCGCGCAAGGATCAAGTGCTCTCTACGGGTTGATTCTTCGATACTCCGTCGTGGTGAATCTCCCAAAACCGCTCATAAGATGAGTTGGGTCATCCACAAGCTCTCCGGATGATCACCAAACTCCCAATCACCACCAAACCGTCTAGGTGATGGCGATCACCAAGAGTAACAAGCTAGAACTCTCACTTGCTACTCCCTAGTCACTAATAAGGAATCTCAAACTTTGATTCTCAAATCACTATCCTCACTAGGGCTCTTGCACTCCCTTGCACTTCAAAGGTGTTTCTCAGCTGAACAAAAGAGCAAGAGACCTCTAAAAGAGGTGGAGGGAATGTATTTATACACCCCTCAGACAAATCCAACCGTTACCTACCAAATCAGTAAAACACGTACTGACCGGACGCGCTGGTCGTCATGACCGGACGCGCCGGTCGAGTGTAACGGTCGAAAACTGAAAGTCAGCGCTGAGTGACCGGACGCGCCGGTCAGGGGTGATCGGACGCGTCCGATCGTGCAAGAACTTTACTGGACTTTGACTTGATGCTCGACCGCGTCCGATCATAGATGACCGGACGCGTCTGGTCAGCTAAGGACCTTACTCGAACGTGACCGGACGCGTCCGATCACTTCACAGTCACGTCCGATTAGACTGTTACCCTCTGAAACTCGTGTCAGACTGATCACCGCGTCTGGTCCCCTCAGGGACCGCGTCCGGTCAACCAGTTAACGACGCAGTGACTTGTTTGTACTGACCGGATGCGTCCGGTCGTGTCAGAAACCGTGTCCGGTCAAGGGTAAACTGCTCAAACGACTTAGAAATGCGACGCAACTTGAACCAAGTTGCTTCCAACTGAACTTTGAGCTTTACCAGAGCTACCTAGTGCTAAGTTTGACAAGTGTGCACCACACCTAAACACAAGACTCACCTAGGTCAAGCTACTCGCTCATGCCCCCCTTTATAGTACGGTCAAAGGAAGAAACAAATATCCTAACGACTATTCCGGATGTAACCCAACACCTTGACATCCGGAACTAACCGTCCTTAATCTTGTCGTTGATCCTTTGAAAACCGAAACGATTTCCATCAAGGGACATGAATACCATAGTGCTCAAAGCAGTTATCAACTCCATGACCTAACTTATCAAAGTTTCTGCAAAACACACATTAGTCATGGTAATAATGCATTGTCATCAATTGCCGAAACCAACTCTGGGGCCTAGATGCTTTCATCTACGAAGAACATTCAGGCATGAATTTGAAAGGATGAAAATAACATCATCTGCTGTAGTAACCAATGAGCTGTCCAAATTTTCTTAACTTGTTTAAAACATTAGTCTAAAATGTGAAAATATAATACTGAGGAACATACATGAATAAATTAAAATGGTTTGTACAGGCATGGGCATTCACGGGGAACATTGTGAGTGATTGAAAGGAGATGGTCTTGTGGAAACAGATTTTCATCACTTATGTACCAGAAATCTAGGGAAAATGTCACCAAAATTTGGTAACTGCAACAACAATTTGGGGCTCCTGCCACCCCAACATCCAGTAAAAGGAGGCCAAGAGAGAGGGAGAGGATGGGAGCCTACCTCGACGCCCACGTAGCCTAGCAGCTGCCGCTGCTGTCGCTGGCGAGCGCGTCCACAGTGGAGAAGGGCACCACCGCTAGGGGTTGGGTCGAAGCCGGACCGCCGCGACCCCTAGCACAGGCTTCTAGGGTTTTTTGTAGCAGCTGCATCACATGAACACACATGGAGCAGAGGCAGGAGGCAGCGCCGGGAGCAATCGACGCCGGCGGCCACCGGCGAGGCCCAGTCACGAGGGGAAAGGAGGAGGAGGAGGGCGCCTGCAGCAGCCGCGACCGCCTGTGGCAGCCGTCGTTGCCCTGTCCGCATCGGGAGAGAGAGAGAGGGAGAGAGCGATGGGAAGAGAGAGAGGAGGTCAGCGGGGGGCAGGCCGCGGCCGGGCGGCGCCGCCACGGACTGCCACTCGCCGGCCGGGGGACGATGTCGCCCCATCCGGAGAGATCGAGAGAGATGGGGAGAGGTGCATGTTTTTCTTTGGAGCAGAAACTGTGTGTTTATATTCGTTTCCTTAGATTCGGAGCAAAAGCCGGAGGAGGTAGGAAGAAGCTGCGGAGAAGCCGGTTAAGCGGACGAGAAGCAGGAGGAGCCGGTCCCAGGGGATTCGGCTTCAAGAGATCTGAGCCACACGAGACAAGATCGGACGGTTGGAAAATTTTTAGACGACGTGGACAGTGGTTCCGCTCAAGGAGCATGTCCGGCTTGTCTGGGTTAATGTCACAGAAGCAAGCCAGCCTCTTTGAATTCTCATGTTTGGTTTGAACATGTTATTGTTGCTAGTCCAAAAACATTGCGCAAAAAGGTTTTCCTTCATGCGGTTGAGTGAAGGTTCAAGCAGTAATCAGTCGTCGGTAAGCTGTTACTGCCCATCAGCCCATGTGAACGTCCAGTCGGCCCGTCAATATATGCACCGAAACCTGTCAAATCTGCGTCAAAACTCCAACTGATGATGCACGGTGATCGCTACCCCGGTAAAAATCTTGTGCCTCAAGCGTCTCCGGTGTTTCCGACGGCCGACGCCGTGCTGCACCCCGAGTGTGAAGTCACCGGCCGGAGCTTTGGATGCGTGCGTCACGCCTAGTCCACTGGTCGGAGTTGGGTACTTGGGTTGGGGAAAAGGGAGGCGCGGCGGCTCCGACGAGCACCGCCCGGGGCATGAAAATAGTTTCTCTTCGACAAAGCTAACAGAGCGATGGAGACCATCCGATCCGGCTACACCAACCCCCAGTACCGCCGGTTTTTTTTTCTTTTCAATTAAAAAATGCGGCGATTGTGCATGAACGCCAACACCATACGCCACTGCTGCCTCCTCATCTTGATAATCCTGCTCTTTTATTATCTTTTTTTTTGTGAAGCTGGTTCTTGATTACTCCGGTTTATCAGTGGTCGTTTAACTAATGATGAAAAGGACAAATGATGTGAATAATGGAGTGGACAATGGGTGGACCAGAAGTGGAATGAATCCAACGCTCAGCAACAAGGGAAGCTCACCAGCCAGCACAAGCTTGGCAACCCACCTGCTGATGATCATTGCTCACTGACAATATTGCATCCCATTTTTCTTTTGTTATCAGATACTGCATTTTTCGGATTATTACCACATATATCTGTACGAATTAATTATTCAAGGTTTGATATTATTCTGATACACAGGTACTACTATTTTAGAAACGCTATCATTGGTTTCATTCTCATATTATTTTGAGATTCGCCTACGAACAAATCCATTACAAGGCATTGATATCCTATTGGGGGGAGGCGCTTCCCAAATGCCGCCCCGCCTGACCTTTGGCCGTTTACGAACCTCCGATGTCTCGTTTTTGCAGGAACGACGATCGGGGGAAGGGGATGAAAAGATGCCAGGGGGATGGACCGGACCGGGATCCGGTTCACCCTCGGAGGGCCTGCGCCGCGAAGGTAGCTATTGGCGGGGGATGAGGCGAGGGTGTCTAAAGAGCAAGAGCCGATGGCCCCTAGCTCGGAGCAGTTGACAGGGAAGGAAGAAGTTACCACTATGCCCCGGCTATTTGTATGGCACTAGGGGTAATCGTCGGACTCCTTTGTAATTTCACCTCACCCCCGGGTATTGTCTATAAATACCCGGTGGGTGGAATGGTTCCGGACACGACTTTTAGTAATTTAATGGGCATAATTCCGCAATTGATTCCACTCCAAGCGTCGCTCACACTTGTCCATTTCTCCACCTCATCGATCCGCTCCCTATGGGAAACCCTCGTCCTCCCCCCGCCTAGCCTCTAGCGAGGGCTGTTACTCCCATGTATTAATGGTATCCTTTGAAAGTAAATGATTTTGAATTGTACAATGCAATATTTGACTAACTATATTTGTTTAAACATTTAGTGCACTATATAAATAAGAATAATATCCAGCATGTTTTATAAAAAAAAGTAAAACAAGAAAAATATTTGTTAACATTTAGTTCACTATATTCTCACGAGAACATTTAGTTCTCTCGCATCCTATCTTGTTACTACTAGTTAGAGGACCTAAGGAGTTTTCATATTAATTCTCAAGAGGTGCATTCGAATATAATCCTAGAAAACTCAAACAACAATCAGAAACATATAGCCTTCAATTTTTGCAGATTGTAGTTATCCTTACAAAAAAATAGTCGTTGGATCTACTATGTTTTATAAATAAACACCCCTGCCGTTGTCCATAAAAATAATCCCAAAGTTTACATCTAAACTACCCACCTCTAACATTATGAAAGATAACTTGAAGTATCCCATAAATTTATATCTAAATTACCTCTGCCACTATCAAAAGCTAATATAAAATAATCCTTGAATTTTGTATATGAATAATCCACCTTAGTTATAGCCAGTACAAAAGATAATGGAAAATAACTCCTTAGTTTGCAAATTACTTTTTCGTGCGACTCCTAAATCCTAATAATATGTCTATTCTATGAGAAATAAATAAAGTGAGAAAATACATAAATTAATAATACGTCTCCTAGTAACACGTAATGCTTATATTTTTCTCCTAGTATACGTAATTTTTTTTGGCACTCGTCAATTCCATTACTGGCGTGCGCGAGCGCACGACTGATGGAGTAGTCATCTCTAAAACGCGTGTAGGAGTTGTAGACTAGTCGTACTGATCAGTGCCATCAAGCGGTGTACGACAAGATACGGAAGGAGGAGGACACGTCCTTGAAAATAACAATCACCGAATAAGCGCCAGATAAAAAAAAGCAACCATTTTGATTTAATAACTTTGCAGAAGCCGTGCCGTGACCACGCACAATGGCCCCATTGGCCCCCGCCGTGTGCCGTCCCACGGCGAAAAAAGAGCAAGAGGGAGAGCGTGCCAGAACACGCTGGCTGGCTGGAGTAGGAAACAAGTGCAGTGCAGCATTCTATCTCCAAATCTTGGTCCAAGGCCTTGTTTAGATGCACTCTAAAAGTTGAAATTTTTTCACTCTCCATCATATCAATCTTTGGACCTATGCATGAAGTAGTAAATGTAGGTAAAAAAATAACTAATTATATAGTTTAGTTAAAAATCACGAGATGAATTTTTTGAGCCTAATTGGTCTATGATTGGACAATATTTGTCAAATAATTTCATCGGGCTGAAATTTTTTCAGCATCTAGCATCTAAACGTGGCCCAAAACGGAAGTCTCTGCAGGATCTGCAAAAGCTGTGGCCTTTGGCCCTCACCATTCATCAGAATTTATACTAGTCTGTGTGTCTGTACTTGCCACGGGAGAGGGGGAAAAAAGAAGGAAAGGAAGTCCACGCACGTTTGATGCCCCGGCGTGCAAGCGGCCGAAGGGGCCCCGTCCGGCGCAGTGCTCCGCTCCGCTGACGCCTTTCCACCACCGCCCGTGCCGCGCTGTTGCACGGGCGGCCGGCCTGGCCTTTGGGCGGAGCCGCGGAGGTGGAGTCGGTGGCCCTCCCCCCTTCCCCTTCCGTTTTGTCTTGGCTCCGAGCAGAGCCGGCGAGCCCCTTGTTCGCACGCGACTGGCATGATGCACACCTCGCTCCTACTACTCGCCCGTCGACGACGTGCGAATGATACACACACGTCACGTAGTATCCCGTCCCTGTCACTCTCATCTACTAGTGTGGCGGCAACTGGCAAGGCTAGTCAGTCAGTTGTACGGGCTGTTCGTTCCGTCCGTTCGGGCACCCACACCACGCCACGCCACACCTAGTGGCTAGTTACGGTTACGGCGGCGGGTAGCTCAGCGAGTGGAGCGTGGGGAGGACTTGGCTGTTCTAGTTCTAGGCACCGTTTGGATGCTAAATTTTTTTTTTGGCAAAACGCTACTGTAGCGTTTTCGTTGTTATTTGGTAAATATTGTCCAATCATGGTCTAATTAGGCTTAAAAGATTCGTCTCGTCCATTTCGTCTAAACTATGTAATTAGTTTTATTTTTTATCTATATTTAATGCTCCATACATGTGTCCAAAGATTCGATGTGACGGAGAATCTGAAAAATTTTGCAAAATTTCTTGGAACTAAACAGCCCCCTGGTGACTGTGGCCGCACCCGCACTAGGTGAGCTTTGGGTCGTGGTGGTGTATAAAAGCAGTCGTCAAGCACAAGCTTCCCCCCTCTCTCCTTCGTCTCGCCTGAGCCAAGGGCCAAGCAACCAACCATCAAGTCATCCATCCACCGGCCGAGACACACGATGGCCGTCCCTGCCGGCCTCGCCGCCGTCTCCACCGCGCTCCAGCTGCTGCTCCTCGTCTGGTGGCTCCCGCTCCTCGCGTCCGCCTGCGACCGCTGCGTGCGCCACTCCAAGGCCGCCTCCTACACCTCCTCGCTCACCCTCGCCGGTACCTAACGACGGCTTCCTCTGCTTCTTCTTCTCTACCAATTCATTCATTTATTCATCATGGATTCGAATTGCTGTGTTGGCATGCATCCAGGCGACTCCTGCGGGTACGGCACCGACGCCGCCTCCTTCAGCGCCGGCTTCCTCGCCGCCGCCAGCCCCGCGCTGTACCGCGCCGGCGTCGGCTGCGGCGCCTGCTTCCAGGTACGGTACCTGCCACTGCTACCTTCACCAACCAATCACCACCTGGCCCGGGCGGGCCGGCGCCGATCGCGCTCTCGATTCCCAATCAGTCTTCTATATTTATTACCTGTGCTGTTCGTGTCCCCTGATTCGGCGTGCCCCCACTCCGCGCAGGTGCGGTGCAAGGACAAGAAGCTCTGCGCCGCGGCAGGCGCCAGGGTTGTGGTCACCGACCGCGCCAGGACCAACCGCACCGACCTCGTGCTCAGCAGCACCGCGTTCGCGGCTATGGCGCGCCCCGGCATGGCCAAACGCCTCGCCGGCCTCCGCACCGTCGACGTCGAGTACAAGAGGTAAACAGGAAAGAAATTAAAACCAACCACACCTGTTTTTTCACCAACCGTGCCATGCCTTTCATTCGTACGGAGTATTCTTCTATTCGTAGTAGGAGCAGCATAGAATAGGACAGGAGGAAGAACAGTTGGGCGGTTGGCTGCCGCCCCGCCATAAACTCTCTCTCCCTTGAATGGATTGCGAATGGGAAACACATCAAACACCCAACCGGGACCGGACGATGATGGCTGAGTTTTGTCAGCGCCGTGCATGTGCAGGGTGCCGTGCGAGTACAAGCACAGGAACCTGTCGGTGAGGGTGGAGGACAAGAGCCGCGCGCCGGGAGACCTCGCCATCAGGTTCCTCTACCAGGGCGGCCAGACCGACATCGTCGCCGTCGACGTCGCGCAGGTACGGTACACAGCCGTTCTCTGGATGGATTCGAGACGTGCTTGGAAAGGAAATTCGGGGTTTGGATTGGATTGAAATAACGGAGCCTTTTTTTTTGAGAAAAATAACGGAGCTTGGACTGCAGGTGGGTTCGTCCAACTGGAAGTTCATGACGCGCGACAACGGGCCGGCGTGGAGCACGAGCCAGGCGCCGCCGGGGCCGCTCCAGCTCAGGGTGGTGGTGACGGGCGGCTACGACGGCAAGTGGGTGTGGGCCGACCGTGAGGTGCTGCCGCGGCGGTGGCGCGCCGGTGAGGTCTACGACACGGGCGTCCAGATCACTGACATCGCCCAGGAGGGCTGCTTCCCCTGCGACACGCACGAGTGGGAGTGAACGGCACAAGCAGAAGCTGGAAAAGGAATTGGGCCTCTGGCTGGCCCTGAACTCGACTGTAGAATTGCTCTAGCTCCTCCGTGCCACTGCCTTTTTGGCTGGGCTCTGGTCACCGGAGCCCGGAGGACTAGAGAAAGAGAGACGACTAACAGACGCTGACAGAGTGACACGCGAGAGGAGAGTCCGAGTCGCCACTCCCTCCCCTGTACATGAGCTGCTGATGTGTCGGATAAGTAGTAGCAGTAGTAGCGTCCCGGCGGAGGCCGGAAAGAATAATGAAACGAACGAAAAGAACGGCCGCCTTGAGCGAGCGTGAAGCAACAAGCAACTTCGCCGCCGGCCATGGCCGATTTTCAACCGGATCACATGCCTCGTCTCGTCGTCGTTGCTTCTGCCAACGTACTTCTCGCCTGTCTGTCTCCTGCCTCGTTTGAGCTGTCTGTAATGTACATAACAGAGCGCTTTGGTGGACAAGATCACAATACAGTTGGGACACACGTAGCGCTGTGTCGGATACCTAAATTAGGGGTCTCCAAAACCAACGACTAAAAGGAGAAAAACCCCGAGGAATTCGCGCCCTGAAACCACCCTAAAACATCGAATTAAAGCTTCACCAATACGGAAACACCGATCCAAGCCGCATGCGTATGAGGACGGGGCACCCTCGACCGCGTTCCGACTTGTACGAGGTCCGCTCGACGGGAAGCCTCGGCTCCGGAAATGCTCCGACTCGCACGACCCAGGGTCGACCCTCCTCACCCACCTACCCACCGACAAAGCATTCAATGCAACCACAGCGCCACCGACGTGGAAGCAGCATCCGCGTCTAATCCTACATTTTACTGTCCATCCCAGGATGGGCGATGAAAAGTAACCACTATTCTCGCCATGACTAGCACTGGCCGACCGTCATGTCCCGAGATTTCTGGGGCTCGGCCTTATCCGTTTCCCGTTGACCCCCCTCAGCTACGCCCCGACCCGGCCTCGACCGCCATCAGTCGAGCAAACAGACCACGACCCGTACGTCGACCACAGGGAATCGCACGTCCTCTACAGCGCCCAGGATGTCTTGCCGTCCCATCATCACCACGACACCCCAGGGATGGCCCGTACGTCGACCACAGGGAATCGCACGTCGCCACAGCAGCGCCCACGGTGCTCATCCCGCCTTCTTCTCCAAGACACCCCGTAGGGTTTTGTTGTAAACCTAGGCCCTCCCCTTATATCTATAAAAGGGGAGGGCTAGGAGCTCTCAAGAGAAGGAGGAGAAAAACACAAAGACCGGTGTTCTCCCCACTTTAGCGATCAACATCTCAAGCAACACTCCGCCTTTCTCTTCTCTTGAGACTTGGGTCCAGTTCTCTCTCTCACAGCTTGTAACCCCTACGCAAGCGCTTTGGTGCAAGGATATACAATACTCTTCTACCCCGTTGGACGTAGAGCCTTCTTTGCCCGAATCAGGATAAACTCCCGTGTATTCTTCTTGCATCACCATCCGGATTAGGGAGCACACGGCATAAATTTACTCGTCGGTCTAGGGCCCTCCCGGTACCGAACACCGACAGTATGCGCGCCAGGTAGGGGAAGCTTGAAAGTCCCTAGTTTAGTTTTGGCTAATTGATGAAACCTAGGACTAACCTTTGTATCTAAGTGGATGATTTAGATAAAGGTGGTCATTGCATATGAGACATGACATTGACTCATATGACCAAGATGGTGAAGACCAAGATGAGGCTTGGCTCGATGGACCGGTTGTGAAGGTGAAGGGCAAGTCGAGGCTTCGAAGCGAAGGACCATGCGATGGTGAAGCTTGAGCAAGACTTAGCGCCGACGGACCGATGCAACGGTGAAGAGCAAGTGAAGTCAAGGTCGATGGATCGAGACGGTCATGTGATGATATGAAGTGGATCATATCATTTGGAGAAACAAAATGGGCTCAAGGCAAAGGTATAACCATAGGGCCATTTTGTTTTACACTCAAGACACCATAGAGGGTGTGAGTGGTTTAGGATCGATAGCCGAACTATTAAGAGGGGAAGTCTTATCGGTTATTCGATGCACGGGTGCCACTAGGTGAATTCATGAAGTGCATTGCATGTAGGGCCTAGTGAGCTAATTGGAAAACCTTTGAAAATGATTGAGAAAAAGCTAACACACAAGCACATGGAGATGTACACTTGATGGTGTTGGCACATTTGCAAAGGTGGCGTTGGTCGCACTGTGGTTTGCGGGTAGAGAGGGGTTTGGGTTCCTCTCTCCCTCCCGCCGAGCGTGTGAGCGCGGGATTCAGGCGATTTCGGGGAAATGAAATGCCTATTTTCCACTACGCCGAAAGTCGGAAAAGAAACGGAGGCGAACGGGGTCACTGAGGTGACCGGACGCTGCACCGGACGCTGTCACGGTGTGACCGGACGCGTCCGGTCAGTACAGCGCGGTTTCGGGCGCGCGGGCTAGGGTTTGCAACCGGCGCGTCCGGTCACTCGCGGGACCGGTGCGTCCGGTCAAGTGGCCAGAAGGAACTGCGGTTCGCAAGGACGATCGGACGCGGGGCGCGTCCGATCACACGCGATCGGACGCGTCCGGTCGTCGAGGGAGCTTACTAGACTCCGACCGGACGCTGGCTCTGTCGCGTCCGGTCGTTGCGAGGAGCGCGTCCGGTCGTTGCTTCGGGCGTGCGGCACTGTGCGACCGGCGCGTCCGGTCAATTGAGCAGCGCGTCCGGTCATAGCGTTTGACCGTTGGCGCGCAGTGACCGTTGGAGGATCTAACGGTCGCATTTGAATTCGAGGGACACGTGGACGTCGCAGGGCGACCGGACGCGGTTGAGCGCGTCCGGTCAGTTTCGACCGGCGCGTCCGGTCGTCCCGAGAAAAACGGTCAGTGGAGTGGCAACGGCTCTATTTGGATGGGATGCTTATAAATACTCGTTGGCCGGCCCTTGGGGAGGCCTCTTGGCATTTCTAACACTCTTGTGCATCCTTTGAGCTAGAGCTACTCCTCCCACTCATCTCTCTTGCTTGATTGCAAATCAAAAGTGAGATTGAGTGATCCCAAAGTGCATTGCATAGCTTGAGGGCATCTAGTGGCACTTGTGGGTGGTTTAGCCGGTGGATTTCTTGTTACTCTTGGAGAGTACCGCTCCTAGCCGGCTTGGAGATTGTTGGAGGCGTTGGCAAGAGAAGGTGATTGTTCTTGGCCACCTCCGGTTGTTTGTAAGAGGTTCTTGTGCTTTCCTCGGCGGGACGCCAAAAGCAACTCTATTGGATTGCGCGTGTCATTGAGTTACCTCACTTGAGAGTGGTGTCTTGCGATGCCTTGCGGGGCGTGCCTTGAGGGGCAAGTGACTTGAGGGTCACACCGAGGAACCATCTAAGTGTTGGTCGACACAACCGGTGACGTAGCTTGTCGGTGCACAAGTGAACACCGGGTGAACAAAAATATTGTGTCTCTTATCTCCCGGTGATTGGTCTACATATTGTGTTGTTGTCAATATTAATTGATTGTATATCATCTTGGTGATTGGCAACATCTTCACTCCACCGTCGGTATAAGATTCACAATCCTCTCTCTCGCATTTACTTTTACTAGATTATCTTGTGTAGCTCTAGTGGTAGCCTTTTTCTAGTAGTTGTTAGCTTGCTCACTAGTGTAAGTTAGTGACTTAGCTCTTGTGTGAACTAGAGATCATAATCTACTAGACTTGTGGATAGGAGGCTTGCATCACAACCTTTGGCTAAGCAAAACTCGCTTTACGCCGTTTGTTATTCTAACAAGTTTGCTTAGTGGTGCTTGTAGAATTTTTTATAGGCTATTCACCCCCCCTCTAGCCATCTAGGACCGTACAAGTGGTATCGGAGCCGTGGTCACCGTTTTAATCAAGGCTTAACATCCTTCGGTGTGAAAAAAATGGCTCAAATTGTGTTCAATCATGTTGGGGGCAAGCCACCGTTCTTTGATGGTGTTAGTTCTTTTGCTCATTGGAAGAGAAAGATGACAATGTACCTTGGTTCTATTCATGAGAGAGTATTGCAAGTCACCGAGAATGATTTTGCTATCATTGATCCCAATCATCTCACCGATGAAGATAGAGCAAATAGAACATGCAATAGAATGACTCTCAATACACTCTACAATGGTATTGACACAAAAGTGTTTGAAGGCATCAAAGATTTAGAATTGGCTAGTGAAGTATGGACAAGGTTGAGTGAGACATATGAAGGCACTAAGGTTGTGAAGAGTGCCAAGCTATATGGGCTCAAGAGTGAGTTTGAGAACTTCAAGAAAAAGGATGATGAAACAATCATTGAAATGTTTCATAGATTGCAAGTGATAGTCAATGATCTCAAGAGCTTAGGGCACAAAACTCAAGATCAAGATTTTTGTCACAAGTTCTTATTGAGCTTACCTAGAAGATTCAAGATGTTGATCATGATGTTGCAAAGAGATGGGCTTGAAACAATGAAGCCTAATGATTTGCTTGGTGAAGTATTGACCTATGACAAATATGATCAAGATGTTGATGACAAGGAAAAGGTGGAAGATGAGAAGAAGAAGACCGTGGCATTCAAGGCCACCTCCTCCAAGGGCAAAGCTACCATCATTAAAGAAGAAGAAGACAACAATGAAGATGGGGAATTTGAAATTGATGATGAGGCACTTGCTCTTGTAGTCAAGAAGATGGGTCACATGTTCATCAAGAGAAGAGGCTTTAAGAAAAGAAATGATCAACAAAGAAAGTGCTTCAATTGTGATAGCACCGAGCACCTTCAAGCGGAATGTCCCTATGATAAGAAGAAGAACAAAAAGGACAAGTTTGAAAAGAAGAAGAGAGAGGCCAAGATGACATTCAAGAAAGGCAAAAATGGTGCCTATGTGATCACTTGGGAAAGTGATGATAATGGAGAAGAAGAAGAATCATCCAACAAGGCTTTTGCTTCCATTGCTATCAACAAGAAGCCATCACTATTTGATTCATCCTCTTCATGCTTCATGGCTAAAGAAGCTAAGGTATTATATGATGAGAGTGATGATGAAAGTGAAATGGAATATGCACATGATAGTGATAATGATAATAATAATGAAAATAATGATGATGAACCAACTAAAGAACAACTATATGACTTGATGCAACAAACTAGAGACATAGCTATTGCCAAGAACAAAGAGTGTAAGAAGCTTTCAATAAAAGTAGCAATACTTGAGAAAGTTCTTAGTGAGCTTAAGACCACTCATGAGAGTCTAGTGGAAGACCATGAGGATCTTGGTAAGGCTCATTTCAAGCTTGAAAAGGCTCACTCATTGCTACTTGAGCAACAAGAAAAGAAGGAGGTTGTTGTATCATGTGATATAGGTATTACATGTGATATAATTGATGAATCCTTTAATGAACCTATCATCATGTCAAATGCTAACCCTTCTTGTAGCTCTTCATCCACCACCACCAACTCTACCTCTACTACTAGTGATGGTTTTACTTGTGATGCCTCACTAATGGTTGAGAATGAGACTCTCAAGAGAGAGGTGGATGAGCTCACTCACGCCCTAGGCAAGGCCTATGGTGGTGAGGCCCGCTTGCTTAAGTGCTTGGGTAGCCAAAGGTTCTCTCTTAACAAAGAGGGATTGGGCTACACCCCCAAGAAAGGCAAGTCGACCTTTGCAACTCCAAAGCCTAGCTTTGTGAAGGGCAATGGTCGGTTTTGCAATAGATGCAAGCAAGTTGGGCACCTAGAGCATAATTGCAATAAAAAGAACCAAAGCAAGAACCTTGTTAATTCTATACCTTTTGATTCTTGCTATGTGCTTACCAAGGGTGTGAAGGGTGTGCAAGCTAAGTTTGTTGGTACACCAATTGTGGGCCCAAAGAAGAAGGCTATTTGGGTACCAAAGAGCTTAGTTACTAACCTACAAGGACCCAAGCAAAAATGGGTACCTAAGCTTCATTGATTTGCTTGTAGGTCAATTACAAAGCCGGAGGAAGGCATTGGATTATTGATAGTGGGTGCACTCAACACATGACCGGTACATCAAGAATGTTTGATTCATTCAATGACAATGATAGTGGTGTTGATTCTATCACATTTGGCAATAACAAGAAAGGCAAGGTTATTGGCTTGGGCAAGATTGCAATATCAAATGATATGAGTATCTCCAATGTGTTGCTAGTTGAAAGTTTGGATTTCAATCTTCTATCCGTGGCACAAATATATGATCTAGGCTACAAATGCATCTTTGGGGTTGATGATGTGGAAGTTATTAGTGTGGATGGTTCAAATGTGGCATTCAAGGGCTTTAGATATGGGAATCTCTACCTAGTTGACTTCAATGCTAGAGAAACTTCTTTGACAACTTGCTTAGTCTCCAAATCAAGCATGGGTTGGCTTTGGCATAGAAGGCTTGGTCATGTTGGCATGAAACAATTGAAGAAGCTTACAACTCACAATCTTGTCAATGGTTTGAAAGATGTTGAATTTGAGAAGAATAAGCTTTGTAGTGCATGTCAAGCCAGGAAGCAAGTTGGAAGCTCACATCCAAAGAAGAGTACAATGAGCACATGCAAAGCATTTGAGTTGATGCACATGGATCTATTTGGACCAACAACATATACAAGCATAGGCGGCAACAAGTATGGCTTTGTCATAGTGGATGACTTCACAAGATTCACATGGGTATTCTTTCTTAGTGACAAAAGTGAAGTGTTTGACACCTTCAAGACATTTCTCACTAGAGTTCACAATGAGTTTGAGATTAGAATCAAGAAAGTGAGAAGTGACAATGGAAGTGAGTTCAAGAATACAAGAATTGAAGAACTTTGTGATCATTATGGTATTGGACATCAATTCTCGGCCAAGTACACACCACAATCAAATGGCCTAGTTGAGAGGAAGAATAGAACATTGCTTGATATGGCTAGATCAATGCTTCATGAGTACAATGTGAGTCAATCATTTTGGGATGAAGCAATCAATACTGCTTGCTACTACATCAATAGACTATATTGTCATCCATTTCTA
The DNA here is from genome assembly GCA_038087645.1 of Saccharum hybrid cultivar R570. NCBI lineage: Eukaryota > Viridiplantae > Streptophyta > Magnoliopsida > Poales > Poaceae > Saccharum > Saccharum hybrid cultivar. The sequence continues at coordinate 34,146,312 of JAQSUU010000012.1, read as the reverse complement.
GAGAAGACTCCATATGAGTTACTTCATGGAAGAAAGCCCAATATTTCTTACTTTAGGGTGTTTGGTTGCAAATGCTATATCTTGAAGAAGGGCACTAGATTTGGGAAGTTTGACAAAAGATGTGATGAGGGGTTCCTACTTGGTTACACACCGAGCTTCCCAATATCACCGACTCAGACGTCATCATGGCTTTTCTCTTAGGCACCACCTGCAAAGAGTTGGTCCGGGAGTTGGGCCACAATACCTCCATCACTGCCAACGAATTAATGGACATCGTCACCAACTACGTCGCCGGCGAGGAGGCAGTTGGTGCCATCTTTGGTGGTGACCAGGGTAAGGGGAAGCGCAAGTACGAAGAACCCGAGGGCTCCAATCGGGGCGCCAAGAGGAACAACCGGAAGAAGAAGAAGAACCAGCAGGGCAAGCGCGAAGCCATGGCTGACGACCTTGTCGCTGCCGCTGACCGCAAGAAGCCTCAAGGACCCCCCCGATGGGCATTTTCGATAAAATACTCAAAGAACTGTGTCCTTACCATAAGAGACCCACGAACCACAACCTCGAGGACTGCCACATGTTGCGCAGATACTTTGAAAGCTTAGGCATCAAGAAGGACGACAATAAAGAGGACCCCAAGGAGAAAGATGATGACAAAGACAAGGGGTTTCCTGAGATCCATAACTGCTTCATGATTTACGGGGGACCCTCGACACATCTCTCTGCACGCCAGCGCAAGCGAGAGCGTCGAGAGGTTTTCTTCGTACAGCTGGCGACCCCCTCTTCCTCGACTAGTCCGGAACGGCTATCACTTTCGACCGTGATGACCATCCGGACCACGTCCCTAACCCTAGAGTCTATCCGCTCGTCGTCGATCCCATCATCACCAATACGTGCCTCACTAAAGTGCTCATGGACGATGGCAGCAGCCTCAACATTATCTACGCCCAGACCCTCAACCTCCTGGGAATCAGGAGGACGCAGCTCTGACCCAGCGTCGGGGGCTTTCATGGAGTTGTGCCGGAGAAACGAGCAGAGCCCATCGGGCGGATCGACCTGCCCGTCTACTTCGTCACCCCCTCCAACTTCAAGAAGGAGACCCTAACTTTTGAGGTAGTTGGGTTTCACGGTACCTACCATGCCATCCTTAGGCGCCCTTGCTACGCCAAATTCATGGTGGTTCCCAACTACACCTACCTTAAGCTCAAAATGCTGGGCCCCAAGGGAGTTATCACCGTCGGACCCTCCTATGAACACGCCTATGAGTGCGACGTAGAGTGCATTGAGCATGGAGAAGCCATTTTAGAGTCGGTGGCCTTGGTGGCAGACCTCGACGGTTTGGCCAAGGAGATCCCCGATCCCAAACGCCATGCCAGCAATTTCGAGGCCGCAGAAGATGTCAAGCTCATACCCCTTGACCCCGCCAACTCGGACGGGAGGGCGTTGAAAGTCAGCGCCACCCTCGATCCCAAATAGGAAGCAGTTCTCATCAACTTTCTCCGCGCAAATGTCAACATATTCGCGTGGAGTCCCTCGGATATGTCGGGCATACCTAGGGAAGTCACCGAGCATGCCTTGGAGATCTGAGCCGGCTCCAAACCGGTGAAGCAACGCTTGCGCCGCTTCGACGAGGAGAAGCACAAGGTCATCGGCGAGGAGATCCGCAAGCTTTTGGAGGTCGGATTCATCAAGGAGGTTCATCATCCTGAGTGGTTAGCTAATCCCGTATTAGTTAAGAAAAAGAGTGGAAAATAGAGGACGTGTGTAGACTATACTAGTTTGAATAAAGCATATCCAAAAGTCCCTTCTCCTTTACCACGTATTGATCAAATCATCGATTCTACTGCGGGATGTGAAACTCTATCGTTCCTAAATGCATATTCCGGCTACCATCAGATTAAAATGAAGGAGTCTGACCAGCTTGCGACTTCATTCGTCACCCCGTTCAGCATGTATTGCTACGTTACTATGCCCTTCGGTCTCTGGAACACAGGGGCTATGTACCAGCGATGCATGCAACACGTTTTCGGGGAACACATCGGGCCAACCATAGAGGCCTACATCGACAACATCGTAGTCAAATCCAAAAAGGTCAACAATATGGTTGATGACCTCAGTATCATGTTCGAATGCCTCAAGGCGAAAAACATGAAGCTCAACCCCGAGAAGTGTGTCTTTGGCGTTCCTTGAGGCATGCTCTTGGGGTTCATCGTTTCTGAGCGTGGCATCGAGGCCAACCCGGAAAAAATCGCTGCAATCACCAAGATGGGCCCTATCTAAGGTTTGAAGGGCGTGCAGAAGGTCACGGGCTGCCTTGCGGCTCTCAATCGCTTCAACTCGCGCCACGGCAAGAAGGCGCTCCCTCTATATCGTCTCCTAAAGAAATCAGAACACTTTTCGTGGACCCATGAGGCTGAAGAAGCTCTTACTAGGCTCAAGGCAACATTGTCCAAACCTCCGATACTCGTCCCCCTAGCTACAGGAGAATCTCTCTTGCTCTATGTCACCGCGACAACACAGGTGGTTAGCGTGGCCATAGTTGTCAAGAGGGCGGAGGAGGGTTACACGTTGCTCGTTCAGAGACCAGTGTACTTCATCAGTGAAGTGCTCTCGGACACCAAGGTGCGCTACCCGCAAATGCAGAAGCTGTTGTACGCCATCGTGTTGACACGACGCAAGCTCCGGCACTACTTCGAGGGCCACCCGGTGACCGTGGTCTCTTCTTTCTCTCTGGAGGAGATAGTCCAGAACCGGGAAACCTTGAGAAGGATAGCTAAGTGGACGCTCGAGCTCATGGGCGAAACCCTCTCTTATATGCCGCGTAAGGCAATCAAATCCTAGGTGCTGGCAGATTTTCAAGCAGAATGGACCGACACCCAACTGCCTCTCGTTCAGATTAAGATCGAGTTGTGGACCATGTACTTTGATGGTTTGTTGATGAAGACAGGAGCAGGGGTGGGCTTGCTCTTCATCTCACCTCTCGGAATTCACCTGGCCGGAGAATCTCGGCAGGCGACCGTCGTCGTTGCGCAGGTAAACCAACCGTCGTGCCACCCACTGTTCGACGAGATGAGTTGGGCCGAGATGTAGAGATCGCCCAACCCACGCACACTTGGAGGGTGCAGCTTCCGACGTGCACCACCCGCCGTACTCCTCGCTCGCCCGCCTTCTTGGTGAAGTGCTCCACCTTGAAGAGGTGGAGCCACAACTTCTAGTGGGGCTCCACACCCAAGTACCCCTCGCAGACGGCCACAAAAATGGTGGCCTACGAAATGGAGTTGGGGGTGAGGTGATGGAGCTCCACCCCATACTAGTGCAGGATCGCTCGCATGAACCGGCTCAGTGGCATCCCAAGCCCCTCTCGTGGAAGGCGACGAAGCTCACCACGTATCCCTCTGGGGGCACCATGGCCCCCTCTCGTGGTTGGTCGGCGGCACTCTCCACTTTGGTAGGTCTCGGCTTGTCCTCGGTCGTAGGAGACCGTCACGCACCAGTTCCTCTAGCCTCCTCTCTGTCACCGAGGAACAGATCCACACGTCCGCAGGGAGGACCTGGCTCTTTCCCGCCATGGACGCTGAGGTTGAAGTATGGTGGCGGCGAGGAAAGGATGACGGCAGCGGCTGATGGAGGCAAAGGGGAAAAATACAATCGCAAAGGGCTAGGAAGGAACACATGAAGCCCTGAGCCCTGAATTTATACCCTGATGGAAGACCAACGGGCGGGTCCGATAAAGAGGCAAGTACAGTTTCCACATTCAATTCCCTTACCTAACCGCTCCCTCGAAATCCACGCATGCAAGCACGTGTCGACCGTTCGCTCGATAACCGCCTGCCACGCCACCCACTATCGTGCCATTCTCGATTCCCTCCTTAAAAGACGCACCCCAACGGGTGAAAGGTCTTGATGGCTAGAGGGGGGGTGAATAGCCTATTAAAATTTTCTACAAAGACAAGCTAAACAAGTTTATCAATAAAACAAATAGCGAGATGCGAGTTTTGCTTAGCCTACGGGGTGTTTGCAAGCCACCTAACCAATTCACAATTCTAGTAATTGCACTCAACCGCACAAGTCAAACCGAGAAGGAAACTACAACTAGCAAGCTACACAAAGAAGCTACTCTAGCAAAGCTAACTAGCTAGCAAAGATAACTAAGAAAGTAATGTGGAGTTGAGTTAGGAGGGTATCACCGAGGGGCGAAGTATTGAGCCAACCAATATGATCAACAATGAATACCAAGATAACCGAACACCGGGATCAATCAATCACAATATGAAAGTGATGACACAAAGATTTATCCCGAGGTTCACGTGCTTGCCGGCACGCTAGTCCCCGTTGTGTCCCTCTTCACCACGTGGTTCGGTGGCTAATCGGTCACACACCGAGCCTCTCAAAAGGCGCCACAAGAACCTACCAAATGGCAAAAGGTTGCAATGACACGAGCAATATACTAATGTTGCCTTTGGCGCTTCGCCGAGGTAGGCACAAACCCCTCACAATCACCGGAGGTGGCCAAGAACAAACACCAACTCTTGCCAACGCCTCCAAGCTGCTCCAAACCGTCTAGGTGGCGGCAACCACCAAGAGAAACAAGAATCCCGCAGCAAATCAACCACCAAGTGCCAACTAGATGCTATCTCACAATGCAAATGCACTTGGATCACTCAATCTCACTTCAAATATGCAAAGAAGCAAGAGAGATGAGTGGGAGGGGAGTTGCTTAGCTCAAAGTGCTCACAAGTATGTCAAATGTTCGAGAGGGGGAGCCTTGAGCCGGCCAACGAGTATTTATAGACGTACCCCTTCGAATATAGCCATTAGAAACTTAAACAACCGAAATCGGGCTGACCGGACGCGCTGGTCCAACTGACCGGACGCGCCGGTCGCCCAACGGCTAACTCGTGAAGCAACGACCGGACGCGCTGGTCCAACTGACCGGACGCGCCGGGAACGACCGGACACGCTGGTCCCATGAAGGACCGGACGCGCTGGTCGCTTGAGGAGCGCTCAACGAAGCAGTGACCGGACGCGCTGAAGAAAATGACCGGACGCGACAGTGACAGCGTCCGGTTAGAGTCCAGTAAGCTCCCTGAATGACCGGACGCGTCCGATCATCAGTGACCGGACGCGCCTCGCGTCCGATCATCGAACTGAAAACGCGCAGACACTGAACACTGACCGGACGCGTCCGGTCATGCAAGGACCGCGTCCGGTTCAGCGTCCGGTCACCTCTGTGACCTCCGTTCGCCTCCGTTTCTTTTCCAAACTTTCGGCGTAGTGGAAAATAGTCGTTTCAACTTCTCGAAAACGCCTGAATCCCGCCTCGCAAGCTCGGCGGGAGGGAGAGAGGAACCCAAACCCTCTCTACCACTCAAACTCCACTGCCGTCGCAAACGTGCTAACACCACCAAGTGATCTCGTCATGTGTGAGTGTGTTAGCATTTTCACAATCATTTTTCGAGGCGATATTAGTTCTATCCAAATGCATATGATCATGAAATGCACATCTAGAGGCACTTAGGAGTTCAATAGCCGCGTCATTCCCCTCTTTATAGTACGGCTATCTATCCTATAATGTAACCACACCCACTAGGTGTCTTGGTTACTAAAATACAACCCTTAAGCATATACCTTTGCCTTGATTATGTAGGGTTGCGTCCAAATCCAAGTGTGGCCATCATGATCACCATGTCCATCTTGCCACCAACCTTGGAATGTACTAATCCTCATATGCTACATACAACTTAGGCATAGGATTAGTACTTAGGCATTGTCACTAATTACCAACACCAAACATAGGACTTTCAACGGGCGAGAAGGGAGGTTTACTAACGGACACTTCCATGTGAAGGAACCGCGGGCTTTGAACCCGCCATAAACCTTGAGGGTTCGAAAGCTGGCCCTCGACCAGGGTTCGATAGCTGCCCTCGAGTAAACAGAGTAAGGGATGTCTGAGAGCAGACCCGTACAAGGCCAAGGCTCGAGCCATTTTCTCAAGATGCCCTCAGACATATTCGAGGCTAAAGAAGAGGTCGACCGTGGAATCCCCTCAGGGGGAGGCATCGATCCATCGGATCCTACCGAACTGACCCGAGATCCATACAACAACTCTTTGGCGCTTTTGGAGAGCGCCTCCGCGGCTGCTAGCTGACCCCTATCGAACGGGGCACGGGCTCCCACTCGAGATACCTGCTAGCAGCTCACTAGAGATCGTCGGAACTCGCCCGTCGAGGGTAGTACGGCATTCCGACCCCTCCTCCTTGCCTAAAGGATGCATGAGGGTCGAACGATTAAAAACGAGCGGGACCTCGACCGACCTCATGCACACGAGGCTCAGGGGCTTGCCCGCAGTAGGCTAGCTCCGACAAAAGAGGATCAAACGCATCTCCGGGCATAACAAAAACAATGTTCCACGATGCATCGTACTAAAGCCCTCAAAGGAGTCACTCACTCCTCCGAGGCCTCAGGGGCTACACACGGCAGGTGCACTCGCACGCACCCCCCGGAAAGCAACGACGCTACAACTCTAGTTCACGACTCGCTCAAGCGTCTATGAGAGTGCCCACACTCACGCAAAGGCTCGGGGGGCTACTGTCGGATACCTGAATCAGGGGTACCCAAAACCAATGACTAAAAGGAGAAAACCCACGAGGAATTCACACCCTGAAACCACCCTAAAAGATCGAATTAAAGCTTCACCAACACAAAAACACTGATCCAAGCCGCATGCGTATGAGGACGGGGCACCCTCGACCGTGTTCCGACTCGTACGAGGTCCGCTCGACAGGAAGCCTCGACCCCGGAAATGCTCTGAATCGCACGACCTAGGGTCGATCCCGGTCGACCCCCCTCACCCACCTACTCACCGACAAAGCATTCAATGCAACCATAGCGCCACTGACGTGGAAGCAGCGTTTGCATCTAATCCTACTTTTTACTGCCCATCCCAGGATGGGCGATGAAAAGTAGCCACTATTCCCCTATGACTAGCACTGTCCAACTGTTATGTCCTGGGATTTCTAGGGCTCGGCCTTATCTATTTCCCGTTGACCCCCCCCCTCAGCTACGCCCCGACCCGGCCTCGATCACCATCAGTCGAGCAAACAGACCACGACTCGTACGTCGACCATAGGAAATCGCACGTCCTCTATAGCGCCCAGGATGTCTTGCTGTCCCATCATCACCACGACACCCCGGGGACGGGCCATACGTCGACCACAGAGAATCGCACGTTGCCACAGCAGCGCCCACGGTGCCCATCCCGCCTTCCTCTCCAAGACACCCCTAGGGTTTTGTTGTAAACCTAGGCCCTCCCCTTATATTTATAAAAGGGGAGGGCTAAGAGCTCTTAGGAGAAGGAGGAGGAGAACACAAAGACCAGCGTTCTCCCCACTTTAGCGATCAACATCTCAAGCAACACTCCACCTTTCTCTTCTCTTGAGACTTGGGTCCAGTTCCCTCTCTCACAGCTTGTAACCCCTACGCAAGCGCTTCGGTGCAAGGATATACAATACTCTTCTATCCCGTTGGACATAGGACCTTCTTTGCCCAAACCAGGATAAACCCTAGTGTATTATCCTTACATCACCATTCGGATTAGGGAGCACACGACACAGATTTACTCGTCGGTCTAGGGCCCTCCTGGTACCGAACACCGATAGGTTGTTTCCACTTGCTTTGCTTACGGTGCTTTCCATTACATTACTTGGCTAGCTTAGCTCCTTTTAAATCAAATGGGTTGGTGCCTCGGTGGTCACTGGTCAATCAGAATTGGTGGAGTGTGGACGGTGTCAGTCATCAATCATGCACGACAATACCACATGCAATGCAAACGATCGAACGAAAACATGCGTAGAGCACATCGACGAACGGACAGGATTTTGCTCCTCCATGAACTTGTAGGGGGCTGGACACAGTTAAGGACATGGGTGTTTTGCAATAAATAAAATCGAGGTTACTAGACACAACACGATTCGATCAGATCCAAAAACAAGTAGTCAGATAGCTAGCTTAGCTACGGTTTGGGTGCTCGGTTTCCACAACAGGAAGGCAAGACAAACCTAATGTGTGCTCATCGCTAGCAAAGGCCCAGGCGAATACATGGACACCATGCGTAGGGCGAAGGCGGCGGTAGCCCAGTCGTCGCCGCGAGAGAGTTTGTGAGAAAGGGAAAGCCTGTGGCATGAGCAGCGGCGGCGGTAGACCAGTCTTGTTCGCCTGATGGGTGATGATGGGGTAGCACATGTGCACGGAGCTTCTCTTGGGCTGATCCTTTTTCACGCAAAATTCTTTTGTAGATTTTTTCTAAGTACAGTACCAGCAGCAAGTACAACATTAGCGCTGCAACGAAACTACGAAGCCACCAGAGCAACCACATAAGCCACTAGAGCAGGCCTTAAACCCAAGCAACCTGCCCCGGCCACCGCCACGAGAGTTATCTACCCCACTCCTGGTCCCTGCCATCAGAGTTACACCAGTAGCGGCTACGCCAGCTGCATGTGTTGTGTTGTTTTCCAGCGTTGTCGACGGTCGTGCGCTGCCAAAGTTGCTGCTAGATCAGCAGATGGTGGCGCCATCACTTCTCTCTGGGGCGGGAGTGCTCCTCCCTCCTCGCCGGCGCTAAATGCCCCCCCAATCTTTGGGGCGAGAGCCTTTAGAAGGGGGCGGGAGTGCTCTTCCCTCCTTGGTGGCAACAACACTTCTTTCTGGGATAGGAGTGCTCCTCCCTCCTCGCTGACACTGAATGACCCCCAATCTTTGGGGTGGGAGCCTTTGGAAAGGGGCACCCGTATGCTTTTGGGAAGGTACGCAACACCCCGCGTCCACAGGCTAAAGAGAACCTTTGGAAGGGGATCACATATGCTTTTGGGAAGCTAAAGTCAAGTCGGCAATGGGTATCATGAACGAGGAAAGTCAGCAATGGGTATCATGAACGAGGAAAGGAAGGCTCTTTGCTCCATTGGGTGACGATTCAATGGTTCTATTCATCCTATTCCTAGGTCGATCCGTTAACTTGTGGCACTCATGCTCGTGTGTGTGTGTGTGTCCTATAATGTTGGCTGGTTATTCACAGTGCCACTTAGCAACACACGAATGTGGTGCCACGGGGCACATGTGCCCCCCTCCCGATCGAATGGTCAGAATGGAATATGACCTTTGGAGTCACTACGTGCTTGCGACGAGTATTGCTAGTACTGAAAACTATAAAAACGCTGCAATCACGTGCTGCCCCTGACATGTGGTGCATGCCGATCACTGTACTGTACCTGGTGCCGTGCGTAGATGAGTCCAGAGGTAGCACTGCAGAATGCATATACTTCGGTTAGTGGAGGCTTACGAGTAGCAAGGTGGTGTTGAGGGAGGGCCAATTTCTTTTTGCTTTGGCAATCGCTTAAAGTATAGACATGCTTGATGCTGTAATATCTCCAAAGGTATGCTGAGACATGAAAACATTTGTGTTCTTTTTCCATTTTAAAGCATAAATAAAGAGTCACAACCTCGCTATGTTTAAAATGAAAACTTCTTTCTGAATACTATTACAAGTCAAACATTTCGAAATTGTTAGGTTCATTATCATTTTCTCATAACCTCGAGCTAAACACCAAACCAAATTGCAGCATCAAATTGATTACTCACTAAATCGACAAGTACAATAATTCCTTTATAATAAACCCTAAACCCTAAAACCTAAACTCTATAACATAAAAACTAAACTCTAAACCCTAAAATTATAAACCATAAACCCTAAACTCCAATTTGTTTAGATACCAAGATATGTCAAACACAATGTCTTGAGCATGCATCATGGTCCACGTCTATCTCTTACACACTGTTCCACTATCAGTCCGTCACGTACTCCCTCAGTCTCAAAATAAGGGTATACCTCGTTTATTGTGGGCTCAAACTCTTTTAAGTTTAACCAAATAGTTACATAAGAATACAAATATTCATGATGTGTAATAAATATCATATATACTAGATCAGAGAATGTACTTTTATAATAAACTTATTTGAAGTTATAAATATTGATACTATTTTTCACTGAAAACAGTTTAATCCCTCAAAAAGCGTGATTGGTTTTATTTTGTGACGGAGGTAGCATTGTTCTGCGACACACATGATAGTAGTATTACCATACATCTGAGCGTCCGGCTCCCTCCCTCATATCGAACGGACGCGGACGACCCAACCGAGCCGCGCGCCTCGTGTTATCCGCGCCCACTCGACGCCCTCCCCATTCTCCATCCTGTGTGTTTCACTTCACTTCGCTGCTCGTGCCTCTCTTCCTCGCTCTCCTCCACTCTCTGCTTTGCTCGCGCGCCATCGCCCCTTCCTCCATCCTCGACCCCGACGCTGTGACAACGGCGGCTTCTGGCGAGCGCGCCCTCCCTCCCTTCCTCCCTCCCTCCATCCATCTGTGCCCCTTGCGACCTCCATGCCACCGAGAGAGGAGGGCGATGGTGGAGGCTTTCCGGCAAGCCTTCCTCCCTCCCTCGCTCTACGACCTCCATGCCACCGGGGAGGTGCGCGAAGGCGGCGGCTTCCGGCGAGGTAGGTGGGTTCTTTTCTGGATCTGAGCCCTCCTTCCTCCTCCTCCTCTAGATTTGAGCCCTCCTCCTCCTCCTCCCTTTGGATCTAAGGAATTGCGGCGGTGGCTAGGGTTCCAGCGAGCTCTCGGGGGTCAGATCTCGCCGTGTTGCAACGGTTTATTTAGATGTTGCAGTACGTTTCAGTTGATGTTGTAGTAGTACTGTTTTTTATGTTGCAGTATGTTTCAGTTGCTTCAATCTCATGATACAGTAGTTGTTCCATATTGTTGTAGCAGTTTGTTCGGTGTTGTTGCAATAATATGTTCATGGTGTTTCAGCTGCTTCAGTCTAATGTTTCAGTTGTTGTTTTTTGCTGTTACAATAATATGTTCATGGTGTTTCAACTTCTTTATCCCCAATGTTGCAGCTGTTGTCCTTTTTTGTTGTTGCAATATATATGTTCATGGTGTTTCAACTGCTCCAGCCTATTTGTTGTAGCAGTTTGTTCGGTGTTGTTGCAATAATACGATCATGGTGTTTCAGCTGCTTCAGCTTAATGTTTCAGTTGTTGTTCTTTTGTTGTTGCCACAATATGTTCATAATGTTTCAACTGTTTCAGCATAATATTGCATATGTTTGTTCCATGTTGTTACAATATATATATGCTCATGGTGTTTCAGCTGGGGACGTGCGGTCTTGCGCGGCATAGAGGCTAGTGGGGCTCTTTGTAGGCAACACGGGTTCATCGGTGTTAGCGGGGCTCTTCATTCGACGAAGACGTAGCAGCGACGATTCGCACAGGGGCGCGATCTGAGGACGACGACATCGGTGCGTCCACAGGCAGTGGCTGGGGGCTAGGGGTCAAGTGGTGAAGAAGAAGTGAAGCGCAGTTGGGGCGGGCGGATTTTGCAGGCGGGTTTGGCTCGGTGCGACGCGCCCCGCGACACCGTCCGATGGATCAGTTTTCATCGGATGTCCGGACATCAGCAACGCCGTTACCGCACTGCCGGAATGGTACAAACACGACAAGCTCAACCAAGCAATCTCTATTGCGAGCATGCATGCATACGACGCAGGACGGACGCTAGAGGCGACGATTCGCGCCACCGATCCGATGGCCCTTATTCTGAACCGTGACGGCATGGCCAGCGAACTGCTCCACTTGCACGGTGTCCCTCCCCTCTCTGTACAGGTAGCGCGCGCGCAGGCGCGCAGCGCAGGCCGGCTACATGCGTGCGTGCGTTCGTGGCGGCCGCCCGGTCCGCTCGCGTTCGAAATGGGGGTTGGTGCCTCGGTGGTCAGTCAGAAATCAGAATTGGTGGACGGTGCGTCGGTGCCTGTGCCAGTCGTCGATCGCTCCAGGATTCAGTGAGCGAAGACTGATCACCACATGTAATGCAACGATCGAACGAAAACATGCGGATGACGCCGGTGGAACTCGCGCACCGGCAAATTACAATACAAGTGGCATCGCGCCGTGCAATGCTCCGCCCGGTAGGTGCCGCGGATCTCCCAACCACACCGTGCCTGCCTGACTGCCTCTCTGTTTCGGGGGCACGGACGCACAGCATAGTCACGCTCACGCCTTTCATTCCCAAAAACAGGACATGAATGGTTTCAAAAAAAGAAACAGGACATGAACACAGGGTGCAGTGCAAAGGGATCAAATGTTTAGTGCGTTTTGCTGAAGGCCAGATCAATCAGATAGATATCTGAGCATCTTAATAGATCGAATGGTTAGGTACCCCGCCGTACATCAAGCGTGCAGCATCAATCAATCGATGATCAGCGCCCTGATTACAATACAATGTGACGGATGATCTTATATATATTTTTTCTGACGCGGACTAGAAACTCTGCCGGACAGAACAAGCGGTGCCGGCCCCGCGGCACAATTCGCTGTCCATCTCTGCCTGCATTAGGAAATCGGGCAGCAAGCGTACACTTGGCCTTTTGCTGCCGCGCGCGTAATCACACGGGTTGACCCATACGAAAAGGAGACTCGAATCTAGTAGTTGTTGGGAGCCATCCAAAACGAACAATTTCAATTTTTTTTAATATGTACTGCTGTTCTGTTCCGAAGGCTAATTTGGATGTTTTTTAAAAAAAAAATCACTTGCACCACTACCCTGTGTCTTCTCCTTGTTCCTACACGATGACATCATCAGCCAGCCCTGAGCTACCTGCTGATCTGATGTAGTCGTGCAGCTATGGTTAGGTCATCTGAATGGTTGCAGTGGGGAAACCAAGCGCAGGTCTTTGTGCTTTCTTTCTGTCTGTTCTGAAAATTTTGGTCCTATGATGATCATCCGTTCGTGTCAGAACTAGCACAGGGACTGATCGTCTCCGTGTTAGGTTCAGTGTAACAGAACTGGCATCTGATTACTATTCTCATCCTCACAATCAGTAGCTAAGGTCACAGTCAGTAGTACTGATGTAACACTATGCATATCTCTCCTCCGTTTGGTTCTTATCCTAAACCTTGAGCAGGTTGCAAGATCTGATGTAGTCGTGTATTCATGCGTTCATCTGTTTGGGTTGGGTTGGGGGACACGGATTGGTAGCTTGAATCTTGTGTCCAGATTGGTCACCAACCGTAACGGTCTCGCCGTTGTGAAATTCATATTTGCACCGTACTACCTTTCTGACAGTTATTAGGTGACTGATTGATTGCCTTGTATTCAAAAGAACAGTTATTAGGTGACTCTGTTTCTTAGGTCACCCTTAATTAGCAATCAGATATAACTACTCCTACTATAAAGGTCAGTAACAGAAATTCAGACAATCATTTCTGAACTTTTTTCGGACGAACGAATTACAGAGTTATTTTTATCTGATGATAAAGTGGACTTCGGACATTGGGTGACACAGCAGGGAATGCGACGTTATCTTTGATAATTCCTGAGATGCTGCTGCAGAGAAATGGCTGATGTTACTTTCAGAAGGATCGGGCGTCACGCTTGAGTCACTGTTCTGGCTACTGCATTGGCAGACCCTACTGAGAGAATCGAAATATAATCTAGTGATTGGAGAAAGAAATCACAACTTGGCAAGTACATACAATTCCTAGTAGTAGGAAGCAAAAGCAAACAAGCATCGCTGCATATGCCCGAGCCATGTGGCGTTCTAGGTAGTGGTCGCCGACTGAATGAATGCCGGTAAGCACGTTGGGAGAAGTTTCAATCCGTTCAGACGATTTTCAAGGTAAACCCCTTTTCCTGGAGGCGACACATGTGATCTGGTGGTGAAATTCATCAAATTGTCAGACATCCCTCTAGTCTAGTCAAATACTCAAACGGCATATTTTTTAGTATGTAAAATCGTACAAAAGTAGCTTTAGCCTTTAGGTGTGCGATGATATGTACTAATAGATAGAGAGTATATTGTGACGAATCATCACCTATCCACCATACGTGTACTGCAGATGACGTTAGCACATCATGGTCACACGTGTCATCTTCATGCATCAACTTGCAGGCGAGCTCGTTCGCGGCAAGCCGCTAACCCGCATGGATTGCCGTAAAGTTTATTAGCGGGCTTACGGCCAAGACCAGCGTTCCGCGGACATAACAAACTTATCTGCAAAACCCGTATGACCCACAAGACCTCTACGCAAATACGCTCTCAAATGCCACCGGCCAGCAGTTCGACCTCGTCGCTCTCTGCGTTGCTCGATACGGTTGTCGCTGATGGTATAGGAATACGCATCCCTCACTGTCTTGCTCACGTGGACCAGGGTGGCATGCCCCGCGCCGCGCGAGGACGCTGGCCGGCACGGAGGCACTCGTGGCGCTGCTAAAGGCGCAGGCCGCGGCAGGCAGGGCATACGATGCCTTTAGCGCCGCCTCGGCGCAGGTGCTGGAGCCGCACGGCCTCCAGCCTGTTCGTTTCGCTGGTTTATTATGCTGAAAGCACTGTTCGCTGGTTTGTTGTGAGAGAAAAACACACGGCCTCGTCGCGGGCAGGTAGGTGACGACGTGAACGTGCCCCGCCTGCAAGTTCTATTCATGCAGATGCAGGCAAGCAAGAAAGACTTGTGCCGTGCCACCATCCATCGGCACGCAAGTGAGGTGCCCGGTTGTTTTCCTATACTGCTGCAGCTGGTCAGCTGCTGCTTTGAGAGCGGCCGTGTTGCAGTAGCACGTCGGCAGCCAGTACCTGACTATCTGGGCCTCCACTCGGCCTCTGAGAAACGAGTGGGCTAAGCTGGTTGTTCACTTCGAGTCGCAGGAACAAAGAGGACAAGAGAGAGAGGCTCGCTTCCGGAAACGGGCCCAATCCGATTGTGTCTAGACTCTGGGGCCTGGGCTCTGGAGTCTGGTTCAAGTCGGCCGGTCGGCCCGGTTTAAGTCGGTTCATAAAACGTGGGCGCAGGCGAGACCGAGACAGCCGGCGCCTTGCGATTGCGATCCCCTCTCCAATCCATACAGCACCACCGCGTCACCCAATTCGATTTCAATCTCGCCCACCCTCGCTCGCAATAACCCAGAGATGACGGGCAAGGAGGATCCGACGGAGGATTCCTGCGCGGGCACGCCGGCGGACAAGGACAATAAGGCCGCTGCCGGCAACGTCGGTGAGCTGGTGGAGATGCCGGAGGACTACCTCCGCTGGCTCCTGGCGCAGACGAGGGAGACCGACCCCGTCTCCAGCCTAGCGATGGACCTAGGATTTTACTATAGGTATGCCGCAATTTTTTTATACGATTCAGTATACCATATTCTAATTCAGTAAAACCACGTAACACGATAAGCCTTAGATTTAAAGATTAAGCTAGAAACGACAACAAATATTGATATAATCAGTTGGAATGAAATAAAAATAGTTAGAAATATAACCATAGAAGAGACTCGCAAGTCACAGGATATGAAGGTTGATGGATTGACGCTAATTATTAGTGTGTTGAACGAACTCTTGAACTGAAATACAAACAAATCATTAATAAATAAAAGTATGTAGAAATGTAGGTACACAAGCTTTTTGCAAATAAGAAAATCAATCTTAATTCTTAAACCTGCAACTCGAAGCAACTGGCCGGAAGCCGTCTGGCGTCTGCCCTCTGCCGTGGCGGCATGGCCTTCGTCGGGCACTCGGGCCTAGCGGCTAGCGCCCCAGCAGTCTAGCTCGTCGCGGAGCCGCGGCATGGAGCGGCCGGTCCGCTAGGCCGCAGTCGACGCCGCGATCGACGCGAGCGCCAGGGACCCCCCGCCGTCGTAGCAGCGAAGCTCCGTGTCTCCGTGAGGTGAGGGACCACGAGTTGGTGGCCAGGCCGGCGTGCCGCGTGGGGTAGGGTTCATGTTCGTTCTTGACGACTGGACTTCGTTGGACTTGGATTAGACGTCGCGTGCGCGAACCGAGAGGCGGACGTCGGTCGTCTTTTTTTTTTACATAGAAAATTTCTGATATGGGTCACTGACTGCTGGACCCTAGGGTATGCCGTGGCCCACCCGGCATACCCTATGGGTCCGCAGCCTGCCCCAGCCTCGACGACTACAACACCCACGACCCCGTGAAGTTGAAGCGCCTACGGGAGGAGATCGAGTGGTTGCAGGACGAGTTCTTCCAGTTCCAAGCTTGGGCCCACGACAAGTTAGACAAGCATGGCCACGTCATGGTTCCTGCGGACGAGGTTAGCCCTGAACAGTTTTAGGAACCATTAACGAATATTGATTGGTTTGGTCTGCTTGAGGAGTATGACAATGCTGATTCCAAAACTGAGGTTGAGGCTGCCGTGCAATCCAACTCAAGTCCACAAGGATTCCATACGCTCCGCATGGTTATCAGTGTTGTCCATATAGCTCATGCTCCATCTGTCCTTAATTCATGGACGGAGGCGGGTAGTAGCTCTATTTATGGTAGTTTTTTAGGAAGATTTTCCCTTAGTTTAGGGTCTGTTTGGATCCTACGGATTGAAATCAATATCTAGAAAGTGTTGTCTATTTTGTTGTTAGATTACTTTTTAATTACTCTGTCAGTAGCCTGAAAGGGTCAAGGATGTCACCGATCCTGCAGCAGATCCGCCAGCGGACTCGCCTACGGCGTCCCCCGCCAGCCGGCCCAAGGGGAACCGAAGGCCCAACCAGCGCTATGCAGGCTCAGCTTGGATTGTTTGATGTCTATAGGTAAGAGAGCGTGAGAACGAGAGATGAACTATGAAAGAACATGCATGATGTATCCAAATATTCTATCTGAATGAAGATTTCCACTGAATCCCCATCTACGTGTGTTCTTCTTCTTCCCCAAGACTCCTTCCCCTCACGTACTCTCAATTCCTATAAACCAAACATAGCCTCAGAGAAGATTTTGCCGCCCTATGGCATAGAGTTTAGAGTTCCAGCGTTTATTTTAGGCCAAAGGCTTTTAGCCCAACTTGTATTGAAAGCCTAAAGGTAGTATTGATGGGGTTACCAGCGTACATAACAACACCAAAACAAACCAACACTTGTACAACAACACACCACCACCAACAAACGTGAAACAAGAACGCAACCCAACGTCAAGAAAGTTCAAAAGGAGCTGCCTCCTAACTACTTTGCTGTAGTGATTTGTGTTTTGTAGAAGAAATTTTTATAGTCTATTCATCCCATCTAGCCATTTAGATCCTTACACTGGCTCAATAAATGGTGGCTCCAATGCCACCCGAGGTGCCGCTAGCTCATCAGGACCGCAGTCGCCTCTTGTGCCACCCACCTCCAGCAAGCGCCTGAGCCCACTAGAGGGGGCGCTTCTCTCTTGGACAAGACATTAGGAGATGGTGGAGGTGCCTGGGCGATCAAGTCTGCTGCCCATCTCATCGCGCCGGCGGGCCGGCGACGTCGTGGCCATGGACAAGGCAGAGACTGAGGCCGCCACGACCGCTGTCTAGGCCGCCGCCGACTTTATGAAGGCAACAGCCTCGGGGCACATGCCCCCTCCCCCGATCGAAAGGCCAGGATGGAATGCACATAAATATTGATTTGTAGCAATGAGTCTGTTGAAGGATATGTGAGTGCTAACGGCTAGTAATGGGCATGGAGGCATGTTTTCCTAGAGCCCCGAGCATGTATTTCATTATTTGTGTTTATAAATTTTAGTTAGTTAAATGTCTTCGTACATAATAAATTAAGATTTTTTTACGTTTTCTATAAAATGCCAAATGAAATATCTTCTGCTATATCCGGATATAGCTTAGTTTTTTAAAGAAACCACGTGATTTAAAATATTGTTATCTATATAGAGATCTTTGCCATGTAAACGAGGATTTGGTTTTTTCCTTGCATAACTGATGAATGAAAAATATCTTAGAGGTATGCATCTTTTAAATGCACGATTATATAGGTCACACTGATGTAAGGACTTTGAAAAATGAAGAAGAAATCTAATGACTTGAAATATTTGTGGGCTGCCCTGTGAAGGCACATGTTATTGCATCGTCGCTACAACCAACTACAATATGTGTTGACATAAATTTGTTGAACCTACGTTATTTTTTCGTGGAAGTTAAGGACCACGGAGCCATCAAATAAATGCTACGAAGACCTGAAGCAATGCAAATATAAAATGTAATGTTCGTTAATTTTTTTGTAATTTATCATTTGAGATGTGTTTAGTTTGAACAAATTATGTTTTTATTTATGGTACAATGAACTTTAGCATATCTTCATTGGGAAAATGACTTAAGAGATGGCAATATCCAACTCTCACATCCTAGGACGTCACTGCCTTAAATCTAAGAAATTTTCAGTTGTCTTAAATCAAAGAATCGTAGTTTGACAAAAGTAGAAAAAGAATAACAATATTTTGCGATACCAAATAAGGTTCATCAGATACATTCTGAAACATATATTTTGTTAATCTATCTCTTTGATATGGTAGATATTAATACTCATCTCTACAAGCTTGAAAGAACTCTTATGTTTCAAGACGGGGAGAGTATCTATCTCCATTTGTTAGAACTGAGAAGTAGTTGGTTACAAACCTCTGCAATAGTCTAAATGCAACCGGTTTCTAAATTCAGCCTCTCTATCTCTCTGTCATATATATATATATATATATATATACACACACACAGTTGTGAGTGCAAGCTTACAACCAAGAACCTATGTAACTCTGATCAGAGTCGTGTAACCTTTGATGTGGCAAAAATTAGCAAGATTTGGCTATAAACCAAACATCACCATTTCTTCCAGAGGTGTGTATGTATGTACACTGTATTAAACGCTGCGACGGTCTAAATGTAGCATCCTCCTCGAAGAATCAACATGCTAATGCCAATTTTGAACTCCTTTCTTTCTTTGTTTCTCTCTCTCTTGCAGATCCGTTTTTAGAAAGTACGTACTTCGCCGTCGTCCCTATTGCAAAAGGCATAGTAGGGCCTAGTAGCAGCCGGCCTGGCGCTGCACATGGTTACACTCACCGTTAGGCCATGTTTAGTTGCCCCAATTCTCCTCCAAATTCCACTATGTAAAAAGAAGATTTCCCGTCACATCAAAATGTCGGTAAATGCATGAAGTACTAAATGTTGATGAAATCAAAAACTAATTGCACAGTTTTGTTGTACTTTACGAGACGAACATTTTAAGCTTAGTTAGTCAAAATTTGAATAATTTTTACCAAATACAAATGAAATGTTACAGAAATTCTGATACAATGTTTTTCTCCCCTATTCTGTGAACTAAACGAGAGCTTAGATGTAGGATTTTCTACGAGCTTAACATGGTCGCAGCATATTGAACTTGTAGAAAACGGATTCCGCGCGCCATGCTCAAGTTGTTAGCCGGCCAAATCGGCGGCCGGTGGCATTCGACACGTAAGGGCTCTCACAATGCAAGACTCTATTATAGAGTTTAAGACTATTTATTACATCTTATTTATAGTATTTTGCTCATATGGCAACATATTTATTGAAGAAAGAGAGAGAAAAAACAAGAGTCCAAATTTTATTTAGACTCTAAGTCCACAATATTCGATATAATAAATAGGTTTAAACTCTATAATAAAACCTGTATCGTGAGTGCCCAAACGGGCACATGACATGGAATCACATCCCAGAGACTCTTACCAGTAGCTGGACCTCGGTAAACCACCAGGGATAGATCCGCCTTGGAATTCGGTCCCCGATGACGTGCTCATTTCATGTAGGAGTACGTAAGCCCTCGTTGAGTTCCTCTAATTCTCCCTTAAATTTCACTATGCAAAAAGAATATTCTCTATCACATTAAAATGTCGGCAAATGCATGGAGTACTAAATGTTGATGAAATCAAAAACTAATTGCACAATTTTGTTGTACTTTGCGAGATGAACATTTTAAGCCTAGTTAGTCAAAATTTGGATAATTTTTACCAAATACAAACGAAATGCTACATAAATTCTGATACGGTGTTTTTCTCCCCAATTCACCGAACTAAACGAGGCCTAAATAAAAACCTTCAATTCATTCTGAAGTCTTTGCATGCACGTATGTACGAGTCCGATCAGAGCCAAATCTGATCCAGAGTACTACGTTCATGCACGAAACCTGAGCAGTCGATTGAAGATTTTTTCAACCTGATGAATAGTATCACTTTCGTCTTATTTGACAAATATTGTCCAATCGTAGACCAACTAGGCTCAAAAGATTCATCTCGTGATTTTGAACTAAACTGTGTAATTAGATATTTTTTTTACCTACATTTAGTACTCTATGCAAGCGGCTAAAAATTGATGTGATGGAGAGAGAGTGAAAAAACTTGGAATTTTGAGGTGATCTAAACATGGGCCAGGTCAATTTGGCATCGCTGCAACCGAGAGCGGAATTGTTAAATGGCCTACGCCTCCAGACTTAGGCCCAGTTTAGATACAGAAAATTTTGCAAAAGAACAGTAGATTCTTCGTCACATCGAATCTTTGGACGCATGCATGAAGCATTAAATATAGATAAAAAATAAAACTAATTACACAGTTTAGACGAAATGGACGAGACGAATCTTTTAAGCCTAATTAGACCATAATTAGACACTAATTACCAAATAACAACGAAAATACTACAGTTGCATTTTACCAAAAAATTTGGCAACTAGACAAGGCCTTAGGTGCAGACAGCAGGCGCAAAAATATTGGCGTGGCTATAGCGCTCGGGCCGTGTTTAGTTCTCCAAATTGGGGAAGACCAAATTAGTGTTCGGTACTGTAGCATTTTTGTTTTTATTTGGTAATAATTGTCCAAACATTGATTAATTAGGTTCAAAATGTTCATCTCGCAAAGTAAAATAAAACTGTGCAATTAGTTTTTAATTTCATCTACATTTAGTACTCCATACATGTGCCGGCATTTTGATGTGACGGGGAATCTTCTTTTTGCATAGTGAAATTTAGGGAAATATTTAGCATACAGTACGCTACAGCGTAGAACAGTGTTTCCGCCGTCACCGAATCGGTGCATCTAAACACGGGGCAGGGCCTCGGACGCCGGACACCTGCGCCTGCCCCGCCTGTTGCTGTGTCTGTCCGCGCCCTGAAGTGGAGCCAGAAGCTAAGCCTGGGCAATCTTCATTGGCTGTGTTCAGTTCCTAAAAAAAAAAAGTACTATGCGAAAAAAAATTCCCGTCATATCAAACTTGTGATACATGCATGAAGTACTAAATATAGATGAAATCAAAAACTAATTGTACAGCTTGGTTGTACTTTGCGAGACGAACGTTTTGAACCTAATTAGTCAACGGTTGGACACTATTTGCCAAATAAAGCCAAAACGTGATACAGTACTTTTTTTTACCCCTTTTCAAGGATCTAAACACAGCCATTATTCAAAACGTATTTAGCTAGTAAGTTACAGTACTCTTCTTTTATATAAAGAAAATTTTCTTTTAAAAATCGCCGACGAGCCCGGGTGGCCGGGCAGTGGCTCTGCCGCTGTCCGCGCCAGCTGTGCTTCCCGCCCGCCCAGCGTCTACTACTGCTACGTCTACCCGATGTTTGTGCGCTCGTCAGGTAGGGTTTTCTCACCGAGCTCGAACTGCCACGGCGAGATGGAGGGAAGGAAAGGGGAGGGGAGGGGAAAGGAAAGGCCAAGGCGCGCCGCGCGAGGCAGGAGCCGAAGCCCTATGGCAAGCCGCTGTCCGCCAGCCACCGGTGCCATTGCAACATGTGCAACACTAGATCTACTTTTGAAACATCCAGATAAAATATTTGCAACATAAATCTGAAACAGTTGAAATATGCTCTTGAAACATGCGCGTGTAGCCATTGCAACATGTGCATCACCAAGATCTACTTTTGAAACATCCAGATGAAACATTTGCAACATATGTCAGAAACACCTAAAATACTTGAAACATAAAATTGCAACATGCGTATTTTGTTACAAATATGTAACATCGCAGATATACAGATGAAATACTTGAAGCAAAAGTCTAAAACGCCTGAAACATAAGCTTGGAACATGCGTATTTTGTCAGTGGATCACGTTCAGCTTCAAAGTTCAGTTATATGCAGTGCCGCCTAGCAGATGATTTGAGAAGCAGATCACGTCAACATGCGGAGAGGTATTACGCGAGTGGCTCTAATGGCTATACAGTGCGTTGAACGCATGGGCGGAGCTATATTACTCGCTATGGGTGCGGCCGCACTGAAAGGTCCTAATATAGCTAGAGGGGGTGAATAGTCTATTAAAAATTCTACAAGCTCACTAGAGCAAAAGGTTAGTATAACAAATGGCGAAATAGCTCTAGCTCTACAAGGGTTGCAAGCCACCTATCTAACAACTCTAGTAACTATGATCACTATAACAAACAAACGCTAAGTCACTACGAGCTCTCACAAGCTAGCTACACTAAAGAGCTCAACTAGGAGGCAAGCTCACTAGCAAAGAAAATACAAGCTCTCAAAACTAATTACACTAAAGAGCTGGTTACAACTAGTTTATGAAATGTAAAAGAGAGGTAAGTGATCTTTATACCGCCACATCGAGGGATGGACCAATCACAACAATATGAAGACCGATCACCGGGAGAAATCCAAGAAATCAAACACAAAGGTGACACGCAATTTTTCTCCCGAGGTTCACGTGCTTGCCGGCACGCTACGTCCCCGTTGTGTCGACCACCACTTCGTGGTTCGGCGGCTAATTGGCAATCCAAAGCCAAGCTCTCCAAGAGCACCACAAGAATCTACCGCAAGTGAGGTAACCAATGACATAAGCAATTTACTAGAGTTGCCTTTGGCGCTCCGCCGGGGAAGGCACAACACCCCTCACAAATCACCGGAAGGTGGCCAAGAACAAGCACCACTCTTGCCACAACTCCTCCGCTGCCTCCAAGCCACCTAGATGGCGGCAACCACCAAGAGTAACAAGAATCCCGCAGCCAATGCTCACCCAAGTGCCAACTAGATGCAAACTAACAAGTAAATGCACTTGAGATCACTCAAACTCACTTTGATTTGTCAATCAAGCAAGAGAGATGAGTGGGAGGGGATGTGCTCGGCTCAAGAGGATGTTAGAGAGTCAAAATGTCCAAGAGCACCCTCTAGGAGCCGGCCAACAAGTATTTATAAGCAGCCCTAAAGAATAGAGCCGTTAGGAACAAGTTGCCGCTGCCTGCGCACTAACCAGACGCGCCGGTCAAACTGACCGGATGCGGTCGCAGCGTCCCGTCGCCGCTGATTCGCATTGCTGACCACACGACCGGACGGGCCGCTTGAACTGAACGGACGCCACAGTGCCAGCGTCCGGTCGATTCCAGCAAGCACCCACACACGACCGGACGCGTCCGGTCGATCGTGACCAGACGCGCCACCGTGTCCGATCGACCTCGCGTGTTTAGCAACTTCTGTGGAGCTTGACCGGACGCGCTCTCCCGTGACCGTCCGGACGCGCCGGTGCGCGCGCTGCCTCTGCACGCAGGATGAGCTGACCGGACGTGCTAGCCGCGTCCGATCCGGCGTCCGGTCGCACGTTCGGTCACCCCAGTGACTCCCTTTCGCCTCCGTTTCTTCGCGTATGGCGCATTGGAAAATAGGCGTTTCATTTCCACAAAAGCGCCGAATCCCGCCGAGCAAGCTCGGCGGGAGGGAGAGAGGAACCTAAACCCCTCTCTACCGCTCAAACACCACCGCCTTCGCAAAATGTGCTAACATCACCAAGTGTGCATCACCATGTGCATGTGTGTTAGCATTTTCACGATCATTTTCGAGACGATAAGTTAGCCTCCACTAGATCTAAATACATATGCAAATGAAACTTCATCTAGTGGCACTTAAGTGATCAATAGCCCTAGAAATTCCCCTCTTTATATTACGGCTATCGAACCTAAGTGTGATCACACCCTCTATGGTGTCTTGATCACCAAAAGCAAATCCTATCTATACGTTTGCCTTGAGCTCCATAGAATTGCACTCCATCTCCTCTTCTTCTCCAAGCATGGCACCAAGTCATCATGATCAACATGCATCTTGTCATAACTTAGGAGTGTACCAATCACCTTTTGCTATCAACACTTAAACACATGTGATTAGTACTTATGTTTCATCAATTAGCCAAAACCAAACTAGGGACTTTCACGCACCCACGCAAAATTTAAAAGATAGTGGAAATAGTCGAATTTTCATCATATTTGCACCCACAATTCATAGATCCTTGCACCCGCGCATCCCCTCGGATTTGCTCTAGCTCCACCCCTGCTTGAACGCGGGAGCACTTTATAGTGGTATCTGTGCAATTTACCAACAACATTATTGATTCATCCTACATTTGCCACCTTTGTGGGGGCAGTGGTTACAAACCTTTGCAATAGTCTAAATGCAATCTCTCTCTCATATACTATACAGTTGTGGCGAGAAGGCTACAACCAATTAAGATCCTAAGTAACTGGATCAAACTCGTTTAAACCTTAGATGTCGCAAAACTTTGCGAGATTTGGCTATAATCTAAACATTACCACTTCTCCATGTGTGTATACGACTTTATTAAACACTGCAATGGTCTAAATGTAGTATCATCCTCAAAGAATCAACATGCTAATTAGTGTACATCTTATTTATCCCTTTTTCGTAGATCAGTTTTCAGAAAATACTTCGCCGGCGTCCCTATTATACAAGGTAGTAGTAGTAGGGCCTATAGTAGCAGCCGCACATGCTTACACTCATCGTTAGATTTTCCACGACCTGAACATGCTCGCACCATACTCACTTGTAGAAAATGAATTTCGCGCGCCATGCTCAAGTTAGCCGACCAAATCGGTGGCCGGTGGCATTCAAATAATGGGCACACACGCTCTCAGGGCACTCCCAATGGTTACAGCTAGTTATTAGCTCTAATCTAACTTCATAAATAGTATTAACTTTTAGCAAATAGCTTTTAACATTAATAGCCTTAAATGACATTCTCATGTAACTTTGAAATATGTGTGAGAGCTAACTATCTCTCTCTTCTATTAAAATATGATATATGAGAAAAATGTTTAGACCTAGCTTAAAAGTCGATTGTTGGAGCTGCCCTTACAATAACTGGACCTCGTTAACCCAGAGGGATCTGCCTCGGAATTCAATCCATTGATGTGTTGTTTTCATTAAAGTAAATAGTATAAATAAAAATCATCAATTCATTAGTATTATTTTTTCGTGAACTATTCGTTTCACACGTGTTTCATTAATGAGAAATAGGACACTTCGAAATACAGCTTAGAGGTACAATGCCCCAGATGCAAGAGGCGATGACCACACGACGCACCCAGCGCCATAACTAAATATCTCAAACGGTCACGACTTAACAAGGTCTACAAAAAAAAAGAACAACAATATTTAGTTATTTATCTCTTTACAATACCAAATAAGGTTTATTAGATATATTATGAAATATATTTTTTGCTAATCTATCTCTTTAATATGGTACTCCACTCATCTCTACAAGCTTGAAAACCCTTTATATTTTAAGATGGAGAGAATATATGCATCTTCGCTTATCAGAATTGAGAAGTTGATGGTTACGAACCTATGCAATAGTCTTTTTTTTAGGGAATAGGAGGGGCTTGCGCCTCTACTAGAATTTATTAAAAAGGAAATAAAAAAACAGTACAGTACAAAAACAGAACAGAACAACAAGGCTAAGAGTTCAGGAGGCCCAGAAAGAAAGGAAAAAAAATGAGATAGATTACAAACTTTGCTCTAGCCATAAAGTAATGCTTGTGAGATATTTCTTCTTCGCGCGTAGAATAACTAGGCTGAAGATGTTCTTGAAAAAGAACCTACATCTTCCACTTGTGGCTGCCTCATTTCTGAAGATGAGATTATTTCTCAAAGTTCATATACTCCAGCAACCTATGCAATAGTCTAAATGCAATATATCTCATATACACAGTTGTCACTATTGAGCCTGCAATCCAGAACCTACTCCCTTTGTTATGTAATGCAATATATTCATAAACTATAATACAACTTAAGTGAATACTCAAAACCTAATTAAAGAGTTTTTCTTCAAATTATGGTTTCATTTTTAAACAAAACTTACCTAAATCTCGGCATAGACACCACATAGAATCTTTATATTTTAGTACAAATTTTAGAAGTCATATTACACTATATTACATAACTCTTTGAGTGAGTAACTGCTAGACTCGTGTAACCTTATATCTGGCAAAATTAATTTAGCAAGATTTGACTACAAACCAAACATCACCACCTTTTCACAGGTATGTATACGACTGTATTAAGCGCTGCAATTGTCTAATTGCGGTATCCTCCTCAAAGAATCATTTCTTAACTCCTGTCTTCTTTGTCCTTTTGCAGACCAGCTTTTAGAAAAGTACTTCGCCCAAAAAAAAATACAAGGTCGCAGTGGTCGTTAGATTTTCAACGAGCTGAACATGCTCGAACCATACTCAACTTGTAGAAAACAGATTCCACGTGCGATGCTAGCCGACGGAATCGGCGGCCGGTGGCACTGGACTGGAGACAAAAGAATGGACACACATTGTTAGATCTATAGGATCTTACTAGATGTAGATCGGTGGGTAGGTTTTTCTCTTTTAGTATGAACAAGTGACAGTTTACAAATCCAGAGAGAGAGAGAGGAGAAGCAGTAGGAGTGCCTAACCATCGGAGGAGCTCCCTGTCTTTGCTGGTTCATCGATGAAGATCTGCGTATGGCAGCGACGGTCGGAGTAGCGGTGGAGACCGACGGTGGTGGAGGTAGTGGCGCGGTGAAGTCTGGTGGCGGCTTCCCGTCGCTTACAGCACTCCCCTCTAGATCGGCTAGGGTTAGGACGGTGGGTGGCGGCAGTGGCAGTGAACCTCGTAACCCTAACCACTGGCCCCCACCTCCTATTTATAGCACTGCGCGACGGGGGCCCACCAGCCACGTCATTGGGCTGGGCGTCCCCGATTAGGACACGAGATTAAGGCCCAGACATGGCCGTTGGGCCAAGTCCAGTGGAGATCAAACTAACATTCTCCCCCTTGATCTCTCATCACTTTCTCTGTTCTTCAATTTCTTATTCAAATTTTCAATTCATATTTTTCTTCCTTCTTTCCTATTTCATCACAGATTAGTGCATAGAACTGTCCCATCGTCACAGCAATTAGTGCCGCTAGACTAACAGCCACAATACACTTCTCCATTTTGAAATGATACTTTCTTTGGGCCCTTTATTGTCCAGAAATCATAGACTATACCATAAACCCATGTCGACTGTGCGTTCTCTGAACACACTGGGTGGTAAGCCTTTATAAGCAGATCTGCAAGTACTTACTTTTACTTATACATTCGAAAGCTTTTAAAAGATTCCGGACTTTCTCCTTCACAACGTCTAACTTCATGTCAATGTGTTTGGCAGCACACTTGACCCGTTGTCATAGGAGTCAATCACTTTAAATGGTAATTGTTGTTGTATACCATTACCAATTCCGGGTATAAGTTAATCGTTTCGCCTGTCCTATAAGCCTCATAATAAGTTGTACTATAGATATGCATCATTGATGACACCACAACTGTTTCTTTGGAGCTTTTCCACAATAAAACTTCAACTGCGAGTGTTAGCTACTATGTGGGTTTCACTAAACATCTCGCCGAAATTCAACATTCTTGTACCCACAGCCATTTGAAGGTACTTGTTCTTTCTTAGTCATCATGAGGCTTATTAAATCTTTGCACAATTGCAAGATATTCTTAACTCCATTCCAGTGATCTATATCTGGACTGGACTTTCTGCCAAAACATCCCGGATAAATGAACTATGTTAGGGTAATATCATACTTGTGCACTCATTAAACTGTAATATCATAGTTGTGCACTCATCAAGCTTCCAACAGCTGAAGCATATGGATCCATATTCATTTGATCTATCTCATGTCGGTTCTTGTAACACTAAGATTCTCAAAATTATTACCCTTGACTATATGAACAGGCGTAGGTTCACTTGCATGCATACTTTGTTTCTTTACAATCTTTTCTAAGCATGCCTTTGTGATAATCCTAATACCCCTTTCATCTGTCTCAGTGAATTTCAATTCTTATAACGAGAGTCATTTCACCGAGAACATTCTTATTGAGTCTCGAGGACAAGAACTTCTTCACATATAGTAGATTGACATTATTACTAGCAAGTAAGGTGTCATCCACATATACAGGATTAGGAAATAAATTTCTCATTCTATAACTTTGTACAGATGCGATTGTCCTCTTATTCTCTTTAACCCAAAATTTCTAGTTGACCTTTTAACTTGAAATGCCACTATTTAGAGACTTGCTCTAATTCATAAAAGATTTCTACAAGTGGCATCCCTTTCGTTATTTCTTTCCACAACAAAACCTTTAGGTTGTGCCATGTAATTATTTTCATACAAATCCCATTAGGGAATATTGTCTTTACTTTCATCTGATGTAACTTAGATCATGATGTGCCACTAGCATTCATTGTAATCTATTCATTCTCTTTGTGTAAAATCTTTCAATTTAAGTCGTGCTTTATATCTTATGTTCCCTTTGTAGTCACATTTCGTCTTGTAGACCCTTTATAGCCTACTGTTTTGGCTCCATTAGGTACTGCTTCTGTTTCTCAAACTTCGTTGGTATTCATCGATTTCATTTTAATTTCCTTAGCTTCTTGCCATTTAGACGTGTTAACGTCTCTCATGGTTTCTTCAAATGAGGTGGGATCACCCTCCATTTAAATTTCTTCATTAATATATAATTTATAGTCATCAGAAATATCTGATTCTCTTATTCTTTGAGACCTTCAGGTCTTTAGCTAATGTCACTTCTTTCACATGGGGTTGTTGTTGCTCTTTCATCGTCAATCGATTCTATAGGGTCCTATAGAACTAGATCCTTGTTTTCTTATTCATCTTCTTGAAGGGCTAACAACATGTGTTGTATGAGTCATACAACATCAACATGGTGTTAAGCATTTATCGATCTTGAGTCATTGGAGTAGACACTGGTCCCACTTCTCTTCAAGTCATAGATCTTTTCATATCATTCTCCCCCAGATTACTCTATCTTCTGTAAGGATAGTGTATCTTCAATCTTTCTTATTTTGGGTTTATTCTGTTAAAATCTATCTCATTTGGTGTTTTAAGCATCGTCTTAATATTTCTTAGTCTCATTGCTATCTTCCTGTCGAACTGTAGAAGGTTCAGGAATTTAGCCATTTCTGTACTTAGGGGCATCTTTATTATGACCGTTGTACTCCCTCAACGATCACCTTCATCTTTCTATAGATCACTTTTTCTCTAAATGCAAAGCATACAATGGGGAATATCTTTCAATTATCTTTCTGAGTTTCCTTCAATTGTCTTTCTATCTTTCTCAATTGTCTTTCTATCTTTCTCAATTACCAATCCTCCCCCTTGAAATGTGGCACAAACTTTTCTGCCACAATTTCGAAACATTCATAACTCTTGTGAATGAGGATACTTTGATTACTTCATCCACATGATTACATCATGGAAGATAAAATTATTTCTTAATTCGTATGAGAGTATGTATTCTTTTTCCTTATTTCACTTCAAGAACTCAACAGAGCCTTTTTCATCAGTACTTCTGCAAGTCATGCTTGCATGTCATTCTTATCATGAGGTTCGTTTTCAACTTCTTTTGTTCTTAAACTCATACTAGGATAGCACAAAAGCTACCCTAAACTTCTCTCCCTATGCGGGATACATATCGTCATCTCACTTTCTCCTGCCGTGCAGGATAAGTACTATACCAACTTCATCCCGCAACGCGGGTATTTTCTTAAAATTTATGCCACCATGCGAGATAATTCTCTTGAAGGGACATAAATGTCAGGATTGGCTCATATTCAATCATCAAATTCAGGAATAAATTCGATATTCTTTAATACACATGCTTAATCCGACGTTGGTCAAATTAAACATGCATACCATTCATTACAATTCATATCATAATGATAAAATAGAAAATTATTATTATTATTATTTTATAGAGAGTACAAAAAAGACATTTGTCAAACTAAACTCTTATTGTTCTATTTCTTTCTTGGATCAATATCTTTGAAATCTTTGACAATTATTTCTTTTCAAGCCACTCTCAAAGAGGACACAATCTCTTATGCAATGGCCTACTTTCATATACACAATTTGTGCTTAGGCTTTTCATCATCTGAGCCACAAGAAACCCAATGCTTTTCTTTTCTCTTTCTTTTCTGCCTTCAAGAACGAAAGCATGAAAATCTTTGTCTGAAAATTATTCAACAATAGTTATCAACATTAAACTCTGATTTCTTTATGTTCTATTCTATATCACCGTTGGGCAGATATAGAACAAAACAACTTTCTTCTACATTAATTCTATATCACTGTTGGGCAGATATAGAATAAATGCATAAAACTCATAGATAAAACTCATAAAGTTCTCTATTAATCACTTTTGCTAAAATTAGCAACATTATGAATACAATATTCTTGTACATTAATTCCACATCACCGTTGGGCATAAATGGAATTAACATATGGAACAACTCAATTATCATTAACCCTCTTTAAAATTAAATTCTCCCGTTGGTTCGAATTTAATTAGAAGATCATCATCATTGCAGCGGAAACATCTTTATATTTCATGAGCATTTCTTGATCTTTATTTATTCTCTGAAAAATTGGTCACTTTGATGCATAATTTATCAGAGATTTAAATTTTAACTTCAAACTCATAAATAAGCTTATAATATTGTTATCATCAACGTTGGTCAGAAAATAACAATATCATAATTTCACTTAAATCATAATGTGAATATCCCTCTAATTAAAATGTTCTCGTTTGTTCCAATTTTAATTAGAGGATAAACTTTTCATCATTTTCTGAATAACTGTAACTGCTTTTCAAATTAAATCCTCCCGTTGGTTCGGATTTAATGAGAAGACAATATTCTTTTTCTTTTCAGCGAAAACATTAATCAAAATTCTTAAAATAATTCTTATTCAGAAGCATCGTTTTGTACATATCCATTCTCTAAGCAATTATCCCGTTAGTTCAAATTGGATAGAGATGGAAAACGAAACAAAATTCTTCAAAATTTGCTTCTGAAAATAATAAACTCAATGCTTTACTGTGCATTCTGTAAACTGAGGCCCGCGACCCAGCTAACTTGGCCCAGCAGGGCTCTCCTTCTATGGCCCGTCAGCAAGAGCAGCCAGCGGCCCAGCCACTCGTGCAGCTTCCCACCCCGCGCCCAGGCCACAACCTGGGCCTGGGCCAGGAATTCAATCTACCGCCTGGGCTCAAAGAAGCCCGAGTGCCCCTGACCGTCCATCTCATCGGACGGCTCAACGCTCACATCGGGGAATCAAAACCCCAGGCGACGGTCTCACACCTAAACCCTAATTTCATTTCGTTCTTTCCTCTTTCCCATTCTCATCGCTTCGCTTCACCGCAGTGCCCGAAAGCGACAGCAGCGGCGGCCCATGGTGGCCGTGAGGTCACCGCCGGACCAAGTCCGGTCGGCCCCTTCCTCACCCCATTCCTTTCTTTCTCACACGTCTCTCTCTCTCTCTCAGCAGCGCGACGCATCTCGAGCGACAGCGAGCCACGCCGGAGGAGACGACGAAGACGGCGCCACCACGGGCCCTCTTGCCGGCGAGCGCGCTCCCCATCGGGAGAGCGCGCCACCGTCAAGCGGCTCCGTGTCGGTGCCCTGAACCCGTACCCACGCGGATGCACCTCGGCGACGAACATCGGCACGGTCCGGTCTATCCCGCACGACGGCGGAGACGGCAGCGGTGAGGTAAGCCACCGGCCTTGCTTTTCTTTTTCCCCTTCTGCGTTTTTCTTTTTCTACTCGGATCTGATTCGTTTTGGGGACGGGGATTGGAATTAGGGTTAGGGTTTCTGCAAGTTAGGGTTAGGGCCGATTCGATTCACTGTTCTTGTACCTTTCTTTGTCTAGATCCGAACGGATCTAAACCGTTCTTATCTCTTCTGCACTTTTGATTCTCTTCCCGCGTGAGGCGGTAGTGACAGCGGCGGGGAAGCCCTGGTAAGACTTCCCCTTGGACCGTCCAATTTCTTTAGGGTTAGGGTTCTTTAGGGTAATCCGAATCGAATTCGAATCCCCTTCTTCCTTTTCTTTCTATCACCCGATTAGGGTTTAGGGTTCGATGAACCCTCTGTATTTCTTTTCTTTCGATCCGAACCGGATCTAACTCATCTCTTCTTTTCTAATCGGTTTCTTGTCCCTGACAAGATCCACGCCTAGGGAAACCCGCTCCGATACCAATGTTAGATCTATAGGATCTTACTAGGTGTAGATCGGTGGGTAGGTTTTTCTCTTTTAGTATGAACAAGTGACAGTTCACAAATCTAGAGAGGGAGAGAGAGAGAGAGGAGAAGCAGTAGGAGTGCCTAACCATCGGAGGAGCTCCCTGCCTTTGCTGGTTCATCGATGAAGATCTGCGCATGGCAGCGACGGTCGGAGTAGCAGTGGAGACCGGCGGTGGTGGAGGTAGTGGCGCGGTGAAGTCTGGTGGCGGCTTCCCGTCGCTTACAACACTCCCATCTAGATCGGCTAGGGTTAGGATGGTGGGTGGCGGCAGTGGCAGTGAACCTCGTAACCCTAACCACTGGCCCCACCTTCTATTTATAGCACTGCGCGACGGGGGCCCACCAGCCACGTCATTGGGCTGGGCGTCCCCGATTAGGACGCGAGATTAAGGCCCAGACATGGCCGTTGGGCCAAATCCGGTGGAGATCAAACTAACACACATGACATGGAATCATCCCAGACGCTCTTATTACAGTAGTTAAACACTTGGAGTCTTGGAGCTCGTTAAACCACCATGGATTCGCCTCGGAATTCGGTCCCCGATGACGTGCTCGTTTTCATGTAGAGTACATGTGGCCATGTTTAGATTGCAAAATTTTTTTAGAAAAATTCATGTAGCACTTCCGTGGTTATTCGGTAAAATTTATCCAATCATGGACTAACTAGGTTCAAAAGATTCGTCTCGACATTTACAGACAAACTGTACAATTAGTTATTTTTTTACCTATATTTAATGCTCCATGCATGCGTCCAAAAATTCGATGTGACGGCTACTGTAGTACTTTTTGGGAAAGTTTTTGGAACTAAAGAAAGGCGTAAACAAAAACCTTCAAATCATTCTGAAGTCTTCCCATGTATACGTACGAGACCGTTCAGAGCCGATTCCAGACTAGTATGGTAGTGTTTAGATGGTGTAAAAGTTGGTGTAAAATTTATGTAGCATTTTTCGTTGTTATTTGGTAAAATTTATCTAATTATGGACTAACTAGGCTCAAAAGATTCGTCTCGACATTTACAGACAAACTGTGCAATTAATTATTTTTTTTACCCACATTTAATACTCCATGCATACGTCTAAAAATTCGATGTGACGGAAAATCTTGTAAAATTTTTGGAAGTTTGAAGGGATCTAAACACTGCCTGTTCATGCACGAAACCTGAGCAGGTCAATTTGGCATCACTGCAACCGAGAGCAGGTATGGATACGAATACGACTGGATTTCATGCTGACTGCTTCGAGTTGTTAAATGGCCTACGCCTCCGAACTCGTAGGTTCAGACAGGCATAAAAATATTCACCACCGTTCCGTTGCAGTAACTGAGCTGCAACCATGCACACGCCTGTTTGGATCTTCGTCGTCGTCGTCCAGCTAGGCTACGAATTCGTATGCCACATCACAACCACAAGTCCACAACACACAGACTGTTAGCGCACGTAAACATGGTGGTCAAGTTCGCTTGCTCGCTCGTATTGACCACAGCGCGTGCCGTGCCTCCGATGACGCCACAGGATGCGACCCTGTCACCGTTGCAGTGACAAGGACGGGTGCTGCTGCTGGAAGAAACAGAGCCCTGCGTTGCTCTGTCGGCTTCGTACGTGTAACGTGTACGTACGCCAGAGAAGGAGCCGGGGCCACTCGCCAGTCGGGAACTCGGAACGGAACAGCTCGAGATCGACAATGAGATGTCTTTATGGATAGTGGTACTTATCTTTAATCAGAGTACAGTTGTCCTCCATTAAACTGTGGCCACATACACTGCATCTGATCTGACTGTGCGCCGCGGTATATGCCCTTGATTTCTTTACTCGCACGCATCGATGTGGATCGATCGGGAGGAGTCTCTTATAGGAATCCATAAACAGATTACTGGAGGCTCATGAGGAGTAGCACGTATTACATTGTCAGATGTAGCCGTGCCTATTTTATGCCTGATCCATACAGATTACCCAGGTGGCCGTTGAAAGGTTAAGTCATAGTAGCAGTATTTCACATGGCCTGCAGATACAAATAGCATGCGTGCGTCACACATGCGGCGCACTGCTGGTCTTGTGGATTGTGTTTCCGCGCTCTCGTGCAGTTTTTGGGATGTTTTCCATAATGAGCACAAAAGCCATGCCGGTAGACTGCACGTCAAGAATCAAGAATGCAAAGGCAAACGAGAGGCGTATCCGAAAGTCAGGCAAAGACGGAGACACGGCAACAAGCGACGCAGTGTCGGAGCAGAGGACAAAACCCAACCTACCCAAGCACGGTCAGCTACACGATCCGAAATCTGATGAAACCGGACCAAACAAACAAGAGCACAGTACGATCGGTTCAGAAATGGGCACCACGAGCGCACGACGCCAGCCAATGATTCATCAGGCTTCCGGGCCGAAACAAACCCCACCACAATTCATCCAAGGTATGGAGTCGCGCGCAGAGCAGGCTGGCATGGCGATGGCGATCTCAGCAAGGCCGCCGCAATGATTCGCGCGAAACCGATCTCGATCCTACCGTACGGATCCCCACCCCTGACCCCCCGCTTGGAGACGAGACTGATGGACGACGCGCAGCATTAACCTCGCGAGATGCGGCGATGGATGCAGGCTCATCCCTCGCTCGCTCGGTGGCGTGTCCCGTCCCGATCGCACGAGGGCTCCCCAGCCTGGCACTGGCAGCCGGCTCGCTACCCGTCTCGATGCGACGCAGCACAAGAAGCTGTCCTACACCCGCGTCCGCTGCAACAGCCTGCCGGGGCGCTTCCACCCGGTGGTGGCGAGCCTGCACGAGCCTGCCGCGGCCAGCGAGTCCTCCGGGCCCGGTGCGAAAGAGCAGGTGCCTCTCCATGCGGAGTGCTGCAGCGAGGAGGAGGAGGAGAGGCAGGCGGCCATGGAACGCCTGCGGAGCTTGGAGGACTGCGTCGTGGCGGCGGAGAACGGCTGCGAGCAGGTGTACCGGATGCTCGTTAACGCGAGGGTGTCGCTACTCAACGTGCTCACGCCGTGCTTTTGATCTGCCCGTCTTTTTGGAGGGAAAAATGGCTTCAAATTCAAAATTAGCAGCGCACAGGGCGTCGGTGTTCAGTAGAGTGATGCTAGCAATTCTGCATTGGTAGATGTAGATCGTGTACAAAGTGTACATGATGTATAGCAATCGTTTCGGGATGTAATGGAAAATGTAATTAGGTGAAATGCTCAGTAATATCTTGCTCTTAATTGCAACCACATTCTCTTCAAAAAAAGGTACTCGATGAATCAAGCTGATCACGCTATGGCTCTGTTCAGAACTGAAAATACCCCGTTTCAAACATGCTGCTCTGTTTCCTTTCCTCAAGAACTCCATGTAGAATCCAGACTCTATAAAACTTGGTTATGAATGGCATGGCAATGAGTTAAACATCGCGCGGAGTTCACCGGGTCTTCTGTTAGCTCTTTGGCCACGGTGGACGTAGCAAGTACACAGTACATTGTACAAACATGAACTTCCTTCTTCGAGAAAAAAAAAGAAAAACCACAAGCAACCTTGAGGGCTTGAGGTAAGGTATGGGCCAGATCCGAATAGAGACCATAATGTGCCCATAAAGTCTGGCAGTTCGAGGCAGCTGTATTTGAATGACAGGTTATCCTGATTCAGATTTCTAGCTTTTTTTTTAGAACAAAGGTTTCCCCTGCTTTATATTTCAAAAACAACAACATTCCAGTTCAGCGTTTTTAGGCGCGCCCGCGTTACATAAAAGCCTCACGGCATGATAGAGTTAACTCTCGCAACATCAGAACAGACATTCAGATTTCTAGTTTCAGCTCCAGCCGTCCAATGATGCAGCGCAGTGCTGGGTTCGCGATGAAACTGACGAAGTGTGCCGTTACATTGAGCATGTGCATGTGCTCCCTCTCGTTGTTTATACACACGCATTTTCAATCGCAAAATGAATCTATCGTGTTTAGATCCATTGAAAAGTGCACTATGCAAAAAAAATTCTCCGTCACATCAAACTTGCGATACATGTCTGGAGTACTAAATGTGGATAAAATCAAAAACAAATTGTACAGTTTGGTTATACTTTGCGAGACGAACGTTTTGAGCCTAATTAGTCAACGGTTGGACAATTATTACGAAATACAAACGAAATGCTACAGTAAATTTTGACACCTCAAATTCAGGAACTAAACATAGCTCGTTGGGCCGGGCCGGCGTCACATGGATTTTCCATCATCGAGTCAATGTGTCACATTGGAACCAGGCCAACGAACTTCGATTCTCTTTGTTGACGTTTAGCGTCTTGGATCCAGCCTTCGCTCTTTCTCTGACCATCTTTGTACTTTACTAGGACTAGGAGTATAGTTATATTTCAATGCGCATTAATTAATATATTGGTGTGCATTGAGTTTTTAAATAAAGATTAGAGCATGCCATCATCTCGAGAATAGATTGGCAGTTTGTCAGGAGCATCAGCAGAATGAATGTTCAGTAAATTTGCGACGATGCATTAGAGATTCAGAAGTACCAGCACTGAGAGTTCATCCTGCAGCTAAATTACCTGCAACCATCGCCGCATTGCTTACAATCATCAGGAGGATCGTGACAAACAGATAGGGCTTGTTTGCAGTTGTCGAGCAAGATTAATTGCTAAGCAAGAAAAGCTGCACATTTAGTAAGACAGGATAGGATAGGATGGAGCTTCCCTTTCTCAACAATGAACCGGTACAGTGTACATCAGTTTTGCACGCTCGCCAAGTCGCGATCAGAATCCAAAAGCAGCTCATCATAGATCTAGATGGAGGGTTGCAATCGAGGGCAGATGCAGCAAATGATTTCTGAAATGATATCGATCGGCTTCATTTGTACTGCAAGTTGGTTAGTGGTGCTACATTGTCAGCTATAGCAAATGCTGGGCACCGTTTGCATGATCAGGTCTTCATTACGAATTAAGGCACTGGTGGTTCCAAATCCAAACGGACATGTTAACAAATCGAATGTTGATTGAAGTAGCAGCCGAGAAATAAAGGAACGGAGAATCGCTTGTTGCGGCCCCTCGTGTAGCCTGTTGGTTCCTTGTGTTTGTTTGTTTTTTTAGCAGAATGTTGGTTCCTTGTGTTGATACTACTTTGTTAGGCCCAAGTGAGTTGGGCCTAGAGCCCCACCAACAATGGGGGCCTTGCCGTCACGGGCCCAGAGGCACCGAGTCCTCGCGGCTCAGCGTTGGGCCGTTGGCTCGAGCTCGAGAGATGCTTGCTACGACACTGACGGACGCGACCACTTGACGTGGGACGCAAACACGACGGCGGGTGGCGCGGCTCTGAATCAGGCCACACGTACAGTACAATTGTCGGTGAATAATTGCATCAGGGCAAGGACAGCTAAAGTACTGACTTTGGGGCGGCTCTTTCCTGCATGTCGTCCTGCCTGTTGCTCCGTTGTGTTAGAAATGGTGGATCGTCTAGCGGCAGATCCAGTGGATACTTTGATTCAGGATAAACACTAGAGAACCACTTAGAGAGGGAGAGTAGCAAAAGGTACGGACCATACCTTCGGGCTTGAGGGTGAAACAGCTCGTCGCGGTCGGTGGTGAGATTGTAGTGGCGTCGCCGGCGTGGAGTAGAGACGGCGGTGGACTTCCCGTCGCTGGCAGCGCCGCCCTGTAGATCGGCTAGGGTTCGGAGTGGGTGACGGCTGGGCGAACCTCGTGGCTTGAGCCCGTGGCCCCCCACTCCCTCTTATTATGGCACTGTGCGACGGAGGCCCACCAACCTCGTTGGATTGGATGCCCCCGATCAGGGCGTGGTCAAAGGGTCCGAGTTGGCCGTTGGGCCAATTCGGTTGAGATCTATTCTAACATTCTCCCCCTTGATCTGAACTTATCATTTAACTTTAAACTTTGACTTTAATTGTTTTTACTTTTATTTGTTCCATCACAAATCAGTGTATAGAGCATGCCTCATCGTCACGGTCAGTTGCCGATAGATTTAACAGCTACAATACACATCTCTGATCTGAAACAGATTCTTTAACTTTGGGTCCTTTATTGTCCGGAAATCATAGGCTATACTATAAACCCATGTCGACTGTTTGTTATCTGAACACACTGGGTGGTAAGCCTTTAGTAAGCGGATCCGCAAGCATTTGCTCGTTACTTTTACGTTCGATACTTTTAGTATGATTCCAGACTTTCTCCTTTACAACGTATAACTTTAATGTCAATGTGTTTGGCAGCACACTTGACTCGTTGTTATACGAGTAAACTAATTAAATGGTTATTGCTATTGACAACTATTATCAATTCCGGGTAAAGTTCTTTAACCATTTTGTCTGTCCCTCAGCCTCATATCATGCTATATGATAACTTTGCATCACTGATGATACTAAAACTGTTTCTTTGGAGCTTTTCCATAATAAAACTCCAACTGCGAGTGTTAGTTACTATGTGGGTTTCACTAAACATCTCACTAAAATTTAACATTTGTACCCACAACTACTTGAGAGTACTTGTTCTTTCTTTCTTAGCATGAGGCCGACATTCTTAACTCCATTCCAGTGATCTATATCTGGACTGGACTTTTGCCAAAATAACCCGGATATTTGAACTATGTCAAGGTAAGGTCTTATCTTTGTACTCATTAAGCTTCCAACAGCTGAAGCATATAGGACGTCCATCTATAACAATCTCACATTGTCTTTCGGAACACTAAAGTTCTCAAAACTATTACCCTTGGCCATGGGAACAGACGTAGGTTTACCTGCATAGGTACTTTATTTCTTTAAAAAAATTTCTTAGCATGTCTATGTGATAGTCCTAATACCCCTTTTCTTCTATCTCGGTGAGTTTCAATCCTTATAACGAGAGACATTTCACCGAGAACTTTCTTATTGAACCTTGAGGACAAGAGCTTGTTCTTCTCATGCAGTAGATTGACATCACTACTAATAAGTAAGATGTCATCCACATATACATGATTAGAAAATAAATTTCCCATTCTATAACTTTGTACAAATGCAATTGTCCTCTCATTCTCTTTAACCCAAAATTTTCAATTGACTCTTCAACTTTAAATGCCATTGTCTAGAGATTAACTCTAGTCCATAAGAAATTCCTACAGGTGGCATCCCTTACGTTCTTTTATTTCCATGACAAAACCTCTAGGTTGTGCCACGTAATCATTTTCATACAAATTCCGTTTGGGAAATATCATCTTTACTTTCATCTGATGTAACTCAGATCATAATGTGCCACTAGCACTCATTGTAATCTATTCATTCGGTTTGCGCAAAACCTTTGATTCAAGTTGCGCTCTACATCTTTACATGTTCCCTTTGAAGTCACATTTAGTCTTGTAGACCCATTATAACCTACTGTTTTGGCTCCTTAAGAATTTATTCTGAATCCTAAAATATTATTGGTATCATCAATTTTATTTTATCTTTCTTTGCTTTTTGCCACTTGGACGAGTGAACGTCTCTCATGGCTTCTTCAAATGAGGTGGGATTACCCTCCATTTGAATTTCACTAACATAGACTTTATAGTCATCAGAAATATCTGATTAACTTATTCTTTGAGACTTTCTAGAGCCTTAGCAACTAGCATTTCTTGATCTTTATTGCCAAAAGATAATTGATTCTACAAGGTCCTGTGTAACAAGATCCTTGTTTATATTATTCATCCTCCTTGTGGAGTTAGGTCTCTTTGTACCATGCTCCCCCAGATTGTCACATCTTTAAACTTTATTATTTTGGGTTTAATCTGCTGAAACTCATATGGCGCGTTTAGCACCGTCTTAATAACTCTGAATGCGTCCAGTATAAATACTGACCGACTATGCTATCTTTATATTAAAACTGTAAAAAGTCCATGAATTTAGCTATTTCTTTACTTTAGGGGTATCGATATTATGACCGTCTTACTCCCCCGACGATCACATTCATCTTTTATAGATCATTTTAGTATGCATCGCATTGTCTGAATTATGGGGAAGTATCTTTCTTAATTGTCTTTCTTAATTGATCTCACCTTTCTCCCCCTCGAAATGTGGTACGAACTTTTCTACCACAATTTCGAAAACTATTCAGAACTCTTGTGAATGAGGAAACTTTGATTACTTACTTCACCCACATGATTACATCATGCAAATGAAATTATTTCTTAATTCGTATGGGAGTACTTTTCCTCATTTCACTTCAAAAACTCAACAGAGTCTTTTATCATTAATACTTTCACAAGTCACACTTGCATGTCATTCTTATCTCGAGGTTCGTCTATAACTTTATGTTCTCCTTAAATTCATTGAGTGCTTAATTACTATGACACAATAGAAGAGCACTGTCAAGCACATGAGTCATCACAACTTTCTCCTGCCGTGCAGGATAAGTACTATGTCAAACTTCTCCCGCCATGCAGGATTAATTAATACATGTACTATGCCATCTACACCCCGCCATGCGGGTATTTTCTCAAACTTTTCCCGTCATGCGGGTACTATCATAAACTTTTTTCCGCCATGCGAGATAATTTTTTTGAAGGGACATAAATGTCAATATTGGCTCAGATTCAATCATCAAATTTAGAAATAAATCCAAATACTCTTTAACACACATGCTTAATTCGACGTTGGTCAAATTAAACATGCATGTCACTTATTACATTTCATATCACGATGATAAAAACTAATTTTTTTAAGAGTACATAAAATGCATCTTTTAAAATAAATTCTTAATGTTCTCTTTCTTGAATCAATATACTATAATTCTTTTCTTTTGAAGTCATTCTTTAAAGAGAACGAAGTCCCTTATACAATGGCATTCTTTCTGCAAAAAATTAAACTTTTCATGAGTCACAAGTACCCAGCTTATTTCCTTTTCATCCTTCAAGAATAAAGACATGAAGTTCTTTGTTTGAAAAACATTAATCAATAATTATCAATAATAATGAGCATGAAATTAACCCTACATTGGTCTGGTTAAAACCATGCGCATTAAGCTTTAAAATCTTTCATTTCTATTCTATATCACCGTTGGGCAGAAATAGAATAAAATATCATTCTTCTATATTAATTCCACATCACCGTTGGACAGAAATAGAATTAACATATAAAAACTCAATTATCTTATAACCATCTTCAAAATTAAATTCTCTCGTTGGTTCGAATTTAATTTTGAAGATCATCATCATCATTGCAGCGGAAACATGAAAATACATTACATTTTGCTCGCTCTGGAGCATCTCTTGTTTCTTATCCATTCTCTGAAAATTGGTCACTTTGATGCAAAATTCATCAGAGATTTAAACTTTAAACATAAAACTCATAGAATTATAATATTGTTATCATCAACGTTGGTCAGAAAATAACAATATCATAATTAACTTTAAACTCAAAATCATAAATAACCTTATAATATTGTTATCATCAACGTTGGTCAGAAAATAACGATATTATAATTTATCTTATGCTATGAACCGACTATTCCTCCAATTTAAAATTTTTCCATCGGTTTCAACATTAACTGGAGCATAAACTTTTCATCATTCATTGAATAACTGTAACTGCTCTTCAAATTAAATCCTCCCGTTGGTTCGAATTTAATGAGAAGACAATGATCTTTAACTTTGCAGCGGAAACATCAAAAAATATTCTTAAATTATTACATATTCAGAAGCACTTTACTTTACTCATCTACTCTCTTGAGTAGAGATAAAACATTTAAACTTAACTTTATTCATTTAAAATAGCTTCTGAAAAAAATAAACTTAAAAGACTTTTCTTTCTTCATTATGGCCCGGCCAGGAAAAGGAGGCCTGTGGCCCAACTCCATTCGCGCACGCATGCCAGTCCGAGCGAGCGGCCTAAGGCCCAACCGCGCGCCAACACTCTCGGATATGCGCATGGCCCATGGCCCATTCACGCGCGTGCACGACGGCTTCTCGCGCCCAGGCCGTAACTTGGGCCTGGGTCGGGAATTGTCAACCCTGCCTGGGCCTTATTCAGCCCCCGAGTGTTTTGAGCCGCACATCTCGATCGGACGGCTCCCCTTGATCCTCGCGGGAACAAAACCGGAGCCAGCGCCGCTTCCCCGAACCCTAAGGCGCATTCTTCTCCTCCCCTTCTCTGTCTGAGCGACGCAGCCGCGGGAGAAGAACGCCGCCGGAGTAGTCCGGCTGCTCCCCTTCTTGTTTCTCATTCCTCTTGCTCTCGTCCGCTAGCAGCTAGCCACCGCACTAGCCCGATGCCGGAGACGAGAGGTGGCGCTGCTGCGGCACCGCTCGCCGGAGCGCGCGTGCGGCCGGAGCCGCGCGCGGCGCCGTCGAGCGGCACCACAGTGGTGCCCTTTGCGGCCCGAGCCTTCCTTACCGCACGCCGGCGAGGCGACAACGCGGCTTCGGCTTTTCTTTTCTCGCGCGCCGGCGAACGGCGGCGCTGGTTTTCGTCTCGCGCGGCATCGGGATCCTCCCCGCACGACGGTGGTGTTGGTGGCGGGGAAAAGGATCCAGATAGGTCCCCTTCCCCTCCATCCCTTTCTGCTCCCTTCATCTTTAGGGTTAGGATTAGGATTCCTTGACCGATTCAAAATCGGTTTCACTGTTCTTTACCTTTTTTTCTTACTAGGGTTTGATAGATCCGAAACGAATCCTTTTCTTCTTTCCCGACCTAGATCCACTCAATAGGTAGGCTCTGATACCATTGTTAGAAACTGTGGATCGTCTAGTAGTGGATCCAGTGGGTACTTTTCTTTGATTCGGGATAAACACTAGAGAAACACTTTAGAGAGGGAGAGTAGCAAAAGGTACGGACCATACCTTCGGGCTTTGAGGGTGGAACAACTCGTCGCGGTCGGTGGTGAGATTGTCTTGGCGTCGCCGGTGTGGAGTAGAGACGGCGGTAGACTTCCTGTCGCTGGCAGCGTCGCCCTCTAGATCGGCTAGGGTTCGGAGTGGGTGGCGGCT
Organism: Saccharum hybrid cultivar R570; assembly: GCA_038087645.1. Lineage (NCBI taxonomy): Eukaryota > Viridiplantae > Streptophyta > Magnoliopsida > Poales > Poaceae > Saccharum > Saccharum hybrid cultivar. Next base: position 34,103,150 of record JAQSUU010000012.1, on the reverse strand, counting down.
GGGCGAACCTCGTGGCTTGAGCCCGTGGCCCCCCACTCCCTCTTATTATGGCACTGTGCGACGGGGGCCCACCAACCTCGTTGGATTGGATGCCCCCGATCAGGGCGTGGTCAAAGGGTCCGAGTTGGCTGTTGGGCCAATTCGGTTGAGATCTATTCTAACACGTTGTACTAGCACTTTCCAGAGTTGCATCCGCGCCACTAGGACCCTGATAAAGCGCACACCACCGACATTTGCTGAGGACACAGTTCCAGCCCGTAAGACTAGGGGGGTCTCATTTTCTGAGTAGTTTTTGGGCCTCATTTGGTACTGGTACCACGCTAGTACACGAACGAAGGCAGTGGGCCGGGAACAGGGAGAAAAGCGAGCTGAGGTGAGCAGTGAACACGAGGGCAGGAGCAGGAGGCAGCAGACGCGACGCCCGAGAGGGCGAGAGGACAGCGCTAGTGGTACTGCTTGCACAACACGGCACACATTTGCTAGCCGTGCATCGAAGCCCGTGCGCTGCCCCTGCAGCACTGCTGGTCTGCCTGCTGCGGTCCTCCTAGTCCGTACGCCCAGCGGACCCAGGCGGCCAGGCGAGCCTCCCCCGCTTCTGCAGCTCACGCGAGCCTCGGCCGCAGCCTCCTCCTGCCGCGGCGGACGGAAACGCATGGCGCAAGGCGCGTCGTGCGTGTGCGTATGCGTATGCGTGCGTCTCCGCCGGGACCGGGACCGGGACCGGGACCGGGATGCCGAAATGCAGGAAAAGGAAAGCGCAAAGTGGGCGGCCTTTGTCACCGAATCCCGCGTAGACGGACGGAGCCGTTAACCTTTTCAAACGCTCTTCCGGGGAATGGCTTGGCATGCTACGTACATTGGCAGTTTGGCACCAGTGAACCCGGCCACGTTGAGCTACAGTACAAGCGACAAGCGGTGTATGCGTTTGGTGACAGTCATGTTTTCGAATTATTCGACCAATGTCAGAAAAAGATGCTACTCCCATCGTCTCACCACGAAAATCAACTTACTCCTCCGTATGGGCCGGCCATTGAACTGAATGACATTACGCGGAAGTCAGTAGCAGCGTATAATTCCCCATTTCCATTTTGGCACACCGACGGCGACTCAAAGCAGGCAAAAAAAAATTCAGAAAAATCAGGCGAATTATTGTTTTAGTAACTACTAGTACTCTTATTTTTTTAATATAAAGAAACAAGTCGACGAAAGAGATCGAGGACACAACCGCATTTTGTTTATTTGGCGATGGAATGTAGGAGCATGGTTGATGGTTGGGTACATGTCGCTGTCCTCTTATCTGAGGGATATTTCCCCTTCTCTTCTCTTTTGCTTAATCATTGACCTGGATTAGGTGCTTAACCGCGTTTTTTTCCTGGTGGTGAGTAATAATCATAAATCATTCAGCGAGGAGTGCATGCTTTAGTTAGGGAGTGCCTTTTGAATTTTTTGAAAAAGAAAAAAAAGAAAGAAAAGCTTCTGGAATCTCAGCTTGTCTCTTGCACTAGCTCGCTGCTCGCACGGGCACCCAGTGGCGGGCAGAGGCCGCGGCAATGGCGAGGTCTGGTTCATCCGTCTTATAATCCGTATTTTTCAGCTTATTTTTTAGCTGGAACTATATTTTTCTCTCACAACAAATCAGTAAATAGTGTATTTCAGTCGGCTTATCAACACCGTTGAGCGGGGCCTCCGTGTATATCCAACTGCGAGACCGGTGAGCGTCCATGTCGAGGTGATGCAATGGATGATGGGATGCACTGGTAATTGTGCTGACGATGAATGTGTGGAATTGCTATCGAATTTAAGCTCGCGTTGGTTACTTGCCCTGTTTGGTTTGCTTGGCTAAAGTTTAGCTACTAAACTTTAGTCACTTTATTAGCTATTAAATTGCCAAACAAACTGATTAAAAATAGACTAAAGTAGTTTAGTCACGTTAGTACCTTAAGGATGTGCTAAAGTGGGCTAAAGTGCCCGGTAGACGAGGGCTGCCCTTCATTATTGCTGGCCCTCACCCTAATTTGTGCATTCAGTAGGGTTAGTTTGGTCTTTATTGAACTGTTTTAATGACCTTTAGTCACTAAAACCAAACATGGATGACTAAAGTTTAGTCATTGGTTTTAGTAGCTAAATTTTAGTCGTGAGAAACCCCTAATCTCACCACTCTTTACCTTCTAAATCTAATCACATTTAATCATTTTTTACCTAAACACTTTAACTAAATGGGATTAAAAGGGCTTACATCGTCACGTACCATCACTCCATCAGGAGCGAGGACGTGTGTGGTGTGTACTGTACGTCCTAGATGCAGTGTGTGGCCTTGTTACCGTCGGAACCACCCGTACCTCATTATTGTTAGTCCTCCACCCTGATTTGTGCATTCAGTAGAGTTAGTTTGGTCTTTGTTAAACTGTTTTAATGGCCTTTAGTCACTAAAATCAAACATGGGTGACTAAAGTTTAGTTATTAATTTTAGTAGCTAAATTTTAGTCATGGAAAACCAAATAGGGCCTAATCTCACCACTCCTCACCTTCTAAATCTAGTTACATTTAATCATTTTTTACCTAAACACTTTGACTAAATAGGATTAAAAGGGCTTACATCGACACGTACCATCACTCCATCAGGAGCGAGGACGTGTGTGGTGTGCACTGTACGTCCTAGGTGCAGTGTGGGCCTTGTTACTGTCGGAACCACTTTGGTCAATCGTTAATCTTTCTCTCGTCAGCAGCAGCCACCCATCACGTAGACACGTCATTAGCTAAGCTAGCTAGCCGCCCACCTGTGTGGAAATTCTGGGATGGATCCCTGGCCCCGATGAATAGTACCACTTTCGTCTTATTTGGCAAATATTGTCCAATCGTAGACCAACTAGGCTCAAAAGATTCATCTCGTGATTTCCAACTAAACTGTGTAATTAGTTATTTTTTTACCTACATTTAATACTCCATGCAAGCGGTTAAAAATTGATGTGATGGAGAGAGTGAAAAAACTTGGAACTTTGAGGCAAACTAAACAAGGCGCTGATCAGATTTTAGATATCAATGTCGTGTCCGGTGTATTTCGCACGTTCCCCTTCGATTTTCTGTGGAGGCAGTAGTACTAGGCAGGACGGTATATAAAAAGACAAGACACGCGGCGCGGGATGCAGATCGAGTCGTAGCACCTAGCCATCCATGGAAATGCTTGTTTGCATTGGCAGCCCGCAGCCTTTGGTTGCATTGGCCACCTTCTTCTGGCGAGGTCGATCCAGTGGTCCGCCTTCCGTGTCTGGCTGTCCGGCGGCAGACGCAGACCGGCAGTGGAGACAGTAGGTAGGCGGAGGAGTTGCAGCATGGCAGGCAACGAAGCAAGCGCTGCTCTCAGAGCATGTTTGGATCGTGCCATGGTAGCTCGTTTGGCAGACAACAATCTACTAAATCCTAGCTAGGTGATCGGAAATTCAGAATCAAATGTTTTTTTTGAGCTCACTCATATACACGAGCGCATACTCACCCATATGAACGCACACGCCCACACTCTACCCCTATAAGCACCTTCAAGAACTGAGTTGGACCAGCAAATCTTGAGATTGATGAAGTCACCACCTATTAGCACCTCCGAAGAACTGAGTTGGACCAGCAAATCTTGAGATTGATGAAATCACCACAGACGTCTTGCTGCTGATGGACACGTCGTGTACCACTAAAAGTATAGCGCCGTTAAATTCTAGAATAAATCCAGAAAAATATAAAAACTCGTGTCAAGTCGGGGACTTGAACCGGGTGACAGGTTCTACCACAAGAACCCAACTTGCTGAGCTAAGCTCAATTTGCGGAATCAGATGTATTCGAGTCTCATGTTTGACCAGCTAGCTCTTCGTGGGACACAAAACCAAACAGGTTTTGTCTCACTCTTCAATAGGCTAGCGTGGAGTTGGGGAGGCGGCGATTGCTAGAAATGGGGGAACAACATTGAGAATTTCGATGGTGACATACTTAGGCTACGTTGGGTTAGCCCAGAATCCATCTAGAAATTATTCTAGCCGATCAAAAGCTATATAAATTAGCTAAGCAATCGGGTTAGGATTTTTTTTCTAGAACACGACTTCACGTGTATTTCATTAAGAAGAGCGATCGGGCTAGGAATCGTTACAAGGACGATTCCTCACGAACCAAATGAGCCCTTAGACGAAAGAAAGAATGAAGATGCATATAGTAAACGAAGATCTTGATCTAACATATACAGAAAACAAATTCAAATCCTTGGATTGAATGATCAGTTCCTTTTTGTAAAACATAGTTCATCTTTAGCTAGTTAAAGGCTACTTCGTTGTAATAATGAATGGTTGGGTGCAAAACTCTTGCAGAGGCCGGAAATATAACTTATTCCTTTTTCTAAAAAGTTCTTCTTTAGCTAGTGTGTTTCTATGTAACAACATTTTTAAAACTCGCATGTATATATAGTGGTTGCTCCTACTGATTCACTAAAAAAAGTTTCTAGTACAGAGATGCCCCCTGTCACCTTTGGTTTAGGTAAGCCCAATATTAATCATAGCCCTTCACGTACATGATACAACTTACCACAAAACAGGAGACCAATCCATACATAATGATCATTACCTAATACTCCCTCCGTCCAAGAATATATGCAATTCTAGGGTCCAACGCATGTTCAGGAAAGAATGTAATTATAGAATAGATATACAAAGAGTAGCATCTGAGTTGTGTACGGTTCATCAGTTCGTGGCACCCAGCAGGTATAAAAATATCCACCGCTCCACTCTCCTGCCTGATCAATGCTGGGTGGTTACGCCCAGACCGAGGCAAAGTCTTGGATCTTCGTGACGTATACGTGTGGGAGAAGAATGAAATAGGGGTAGACAAGTAATTTGGTTAGACCACTAATTTTGCCTCAGGATGCTAGGGCTTCGTTTAGATTGAAAAAAAGAACCTGATAAATAGTACCACTTTCGCCTTATTTGGTAAATATTGTCCAATCGTGGACCAACTAGGCTCAAAAGATTCATCTCGTGATTTTCAACTAAACTGTGTAATTAATTATTATTTTTATCTATATTTACTACTTCATGCATGGGTCTAAAGATTGATATGATGGAGAGAGAGTGAAAAAACTAAACAAGGCCTAGGATTGTATTTTTTCTCGCACGCAGCAGGCATTCCCCTGTACTCAACGCTAGTCAACCACGAACGGTTCTGAAACTCTGAATCCCAAACACCCATCTTCTTACTGTGATGGTAGGCTGTTAGCAATTAAACTACGAACCACTTGGGAGCCATCGCCCAACCTTTTGTGCGCTCCCTGCAGTCCCGCTGTATAATCTTCTTCAACTTGAGGTTAATCAATCTTAACGGGGACTGTCAGTGCACGTGAGCACAAGTAGAATTCATCTATCCGCTCGAGGAAACCTTTTGGTGGCTCTAGGGGCCTGGTGAGTTCCAAAAATTTTCCCAAAAATTTTCAGATTCTCTGTCACATCAATCTTTGGACACATGCATTAAGCATTAAATGTAGATAAAAAATAAAACTAATTACACAGTTTAGCTGTAAATCACGGGACGAATCTTTTAAGCCTAGTTAGTTCATAATTGGACGCTAATTATCAAATAACAACGAAAATGCTACAGTCATCCACAGTGATTTTTTGCAAAAAAATTTTCGACTAAACATGCCCTAGGTCTAGCTAGGGTCACCAGCACCAGGAGATCGCCAGGACGTCCGGACGAGACTAGCTGGCGCCGCAGCCGATGATGAATTTCTTAATCGAGTTCGTGCGTGCTAATCTAAAGTTCTAACTTCCGAGGGCATGTTTAGTTTCCAAAAATTTATCCCGTCACATCGAATCTTTAGATGCATGTATGAAGCATTAAATATAGATAAAAAAATAAAACTAATTACACAGTTTAGATAAAATTCACGAGATGAATCTTTTAAGCATAATTAAACCATAATTAGACACTATTTGTTAAATAACAACAAAAATATCACAGTACCATTTTCAAAAAATTTCGCGAACTAAACCAGGCGTAAACACTCGTCTCGTTGCTGTTGTACCTGTACCCAGGACAGTGATAGCAGCAACGCCAGGGCGCAGCTGCCAGTAACAAAAGCTGCTTCCTCGCTAAAATAAACGCATCCGTATGGCTAGTGGCTTGGTGGAGTGCAGCGCAGGAGTACAGTAGGTGACACGGCGACATGTGTGTTACTGTACGTGACACGGCAACGCATCCGTTGGGAGGTGAAAAGTTTTTTTTTACGTCAGATATTTTATGAAACGTCGGAAGAGGTTTCGGATACTAATGAAAAAAAACTAATTACATAACTCGTTAAAAACGGCGAGACGAATTTATTAAGCCTAATTGAGCCGTCATTAGCACATGCGTGTTACTGTATCACTTAAGGCTAATCATGGATTAATTAAGCTTAAAAGATTCGTCTCGTAGTTTCTCATCAAACTGTGTAATTAGTTTTTTTTCGTTTGTATTTAGTACTCCATGTATGTGTCTAAACATTCAATGTGATAGGGAGAAAAAATTTTGGGTCGAACTTTGGAGGAGTTAAAGTTTAACAAACATTGTAGCACTTTCGTCTTATTTGACAAAAAGTTTCCAATCTGGGACTAATTAGGCTTAATAGATTCGTTTCGTAAATTACTCCTAATCTATGCCGACATGCATGCAATTAGTCTACGTTTAGTATTCCATGTATTTGAGTAAACATTGATGTGATAGGAGTTAAACTTTAACATACTCAAACCAAACGGACCCTAAAGGGGTGTTTGTTAGAGGAGTTAAAGTTTAACAATACTGTAGCACTTTCGTCTTATTTGATAAAAAATTTCCAATCTTAGACTAATTAGGCTTAATAGATTCGTCTCGTAAATTACTTCTAATATGTGCCGACATGCATGCAATTAGTTTACATTTGATACTCCATATATTTAAGGGAACATTAATGTTAACATACTTAACCCAAACGGGGCAAGTTGCCGTCCGTGTGCGTGCCAGATCAGCTGCGCAACATTGGAAATTGGGCCGAGCTGTCCTGCATCTGCATCAGCGAATGGTGCCTGAACCTTTTTGTACTCGTACAGTCGTACTGCTTCTGCTTGCCATTCTTTTAAACTTGAAAACTGACGCGGTTTTATTTTTTTCGACTCACTGAACAGACCCATCTCTAAACGCACACGCACACACTCCATACTATCCATAGACATATCTAACTGCCTGAGCTCGATTTACTAGTTTAGTAGTCGTCTCTGGTGTGCTTCGAATTGCTTTTGTGAAAATAATGTGATTGTAGTTTTGTTTCTAGTTATGTTATTTGAAGTTTGACTAATAAGTCTATAAAATAGAGTAGCGATATTTATAACAATAAATAAGTGTATTAAAAATATATTTTTTATGCCAAATCTAACTATACTCATTTGGCTTCATCATAAACAAAGATTTTTTTAATACAAATTTAATTAAACTTAAAACAATAGACAATACTATGCCATTATTTTTTAGAACCGGCCCCGGGGGAGTAGCTTGAACCACCGAGCTAGTGACCTAGTAGAAAAGGTGTCAGTCTCTGTGCCAGCTGAATTCAGGCCTTATTTCGACGTCACATCGAATATTTTATGAAATATTGGAAGGGGTGTTCGGATATTAATAAAAAAACTAATTACATAACTCGCCTAAAACCGCGAGACGAATTTATTAGGCCTAATTAATCCATCATTAGCACATGAGTGTTACTGTAGCCATTATGACTAATCATGGACTAATTAGGCTTAAAAGATTTGTCTCGCAGTTTCCATACAAGTTGTGCAATTAGTTTTTTATCTACATTTAATACTTTATACATATGTCAAACATTCGATGTGACGAGACAAAAATTTTTGGTGGGAAGTAACCGGGGCCTCACTCTCCCGTTACCCGCCAGAGTCCGCAAATGTGAAAACTGAAACCCCAGACCCGGTCATCACTCGCTTTGGTCTAGTACATGTACACAAAAACGTTGAGACCGAAATACGGTGGTGGATCCACCATCGTCGTAGCAGCAGTAGCAGACCGACGAGGCGACGACTGACCTGACTTGGTCAGCAGGTCAAGCGAGGTCATCCGGGAGACTTGAAACGTTCTCATCAGACATTTGATTGACTCGTTAAACAAACAGACCAACACTATCACTCCTGCGAGAGTGTGAATCTCAATTAGAATAGCTATAGACACATTAAACAAAACGAACTGTCCTTTCTGCGTGTGTGACTCGTGGAAGAGAGAGTTCGAAAGTCTACTGGGCCCTCGTTTAGTTCACAGAATATGGGAGAAAAACACTGTATCAGAATTCCTGTAGCATTTCGTTTGTATTTGGTAAAAATTATCCAAATTTTGACTAACTAAGCTTAAAATGTTCGTCTCGCAAAGTACAACAAAACTGTGCAATTAGTTTTTGATTTCATCAACATTTAGTACTTCATGCATTTGCCGACATTTTGATGTGACGGTGAATCTTCTTTTTGCATAGTGGAATTTGGGGAGAATTGGGGGAACTAAACAAGGCCTTAGAATAGCTATAGACACATTAAACAAAACGAACTGTCCTTTCTGCGTGTGTGACTCGTGGAAGAGAGAGTTCGAAAGTCTACTGGTTCAAATGCAGGTGTTTCCATACCTTGGGGTCAGGGTAATTGAGACTCAGGTTGAGACCCTTTCCTCGGACCAGTTCTTGCTGTTTTGTACGGCTCCTTTCACCCCTTTTTTCCCAAAGAAAAAAAAACACTGGCCATATTTAGGGGGTATTTTGTTCAGCTAGTAGCTCCTAAATCTAGTCATATTTAGTCACTTTGTTACCAACTATGACTAAATGTGACTAAAAGGGTTTTAATCCTCTCTAGTAACTCTGAAGTGGCTAAAAGTAACTAAACCATTTAGGAGGGACTAAATTTAGGAGGTGTGAACCAAACACCCCTATTTAACTCCTGTAATTATAGCAGAGAAAAGTCATTGCTCTTCCGACTTCAGTTGCAGCAGCGGCCATTTGCAGAAAATCAAGCTTGCTTTATCAACAGCTTTTTACTACAAGTGCTTCTTTTGTGCACGTCCGTTGCGAAAAAAAAACCGACAGCAACCGCTCGTTTTATATACCCGGAAGAAAAGGGCCACAACAGTATGGGAATTGGACGCGCCCTCCCTCGTCTTTCGTCTCGTCTCACCTGCCAGAAATGAAATGCCGCGGCGCGCGCTACCAGACGCCGAGCAGACGTCAGTTTCATGCCGGGTAGGGGCGGCCGTGTCCACGCTACCGTTCAGGCGGTGGATGCCCGCGTGTCGCCGAAAAGTTGCGCGGAGACCTGGCACCGCGGCGGGGCTCTGCCTCTCTGCCTGCTGACGGCGGCGGTTCCCGATCCGTTCCGCCTCCATCCCGGGACGCGGTGCGCACGGCATCCAGCCAGCCATCCAGGGCCCGGGCGGACCGACGGGTTACACGGGCGGACGGTTCTGTGTGGCGCGCTCGGCTGTACCACCGCCCGGTCCGCGGCGTCCCCAGCGTACAGGCGGCCTGGCCTTTTTCCTCGTCGCGAACCCATGGACGAGACGACCCGTTGACTCCACTCCAGCAGGGCTCAGGTTGATGGCAACCAGGGTTTTTTTTTACCGACCGGTCACCCCAAACCGCCGGCCTCCGGTTCCGGTTTACCGGTAACCGGCCGAATTTGAATTTGAATTCAAACGCGCCTTCGGTTCGGTTTGTCACCGGTTTACCGGGCGGTTTGGAGCGGTAACCGCTCGGTTTGAGCGGTTTACCGCTCGGTTTGAGTTTGGAATTTTCTTTTTTCTTTTTTTTTTTCAAACTTCTATACGTATAAATAAATACTAAACGAACTCGAATTTAAAAATTTTTTACACCATTGGCTTCTATAAATCATGAACTATTTTTAGGAATTTTTTCAGCATTTTTTGTTTTTTTTTCAAATTTTAAATTTGAATTTGGGGGCCTTAACGGGGCAGGACCGGGATTTTTTCTTTTTTTTTTTCAAACTTCTATACGTATAAATAAATACTAAACGAACTCGAATTTGAAAAATTTTTACACCATTGGCTTCTATAAATCATGAACTATTTTTAGGAATTTTTTCAGCATTTTTTTTTTTCAAATTTTAAATTTGAATTTGGAGAATACCTAACCGACCGGACCGGAACCGGTCCGGCCCGGTTAGGCCGGTAACCGCGGTAAACCGTGGTTTACCAAGCGGTTTTTTTAACCCTGATGGCAACACGGTCCTTGGCCTGAATGACAGCCACAAGAGGAAGAATAATGCGCGCTCGGGCGGAACCTTTGGAAAGGCGAAAGGCATTTCGAGCGGCGTCCCTGGAAATAATAAAGCCTTATTTTACAACAATGGTGATAAATAAAGTTTGAAGCCGTATTCTGCGGTAGAAGCCAAATCACGGCTGCTACGTACTCCCTCCTTCCCTTTCCCTTTGAGTCCGTTTCTCAACAGGTTCATTAGTCATTCCATGAACGTGAGCACACGGAGGGCCAGATGTACGTTAGACCGTAAGAATGCAGACGTTTAAAATGCTACTCCCGACGACAGTTCAGTGCGGGACAGAGGGAGTAGGTGAAGTACTCACAATAGCCCTGATAAATAAAGAGACCCTTAGATTAAGCTATCTACGTTGTCTATGTACCACGTGATCTGTAAGTTTACATATTGTTCGCCCCATCGGTCCTGTAACGATTGTCACGTGGTTTGGATCTAAGTTAGAAACTGTAAGGCACTCGTGTGGCTATCATTCGTACAAATATTCTCTCTTATCGCTAGTACTTTTTATTCACTTGCGTGATCACGGAAACCTTACTGATTCATTAATTTGAACAATGATAAATACAGGAGGAAGAATACTGCACGAAAATGCACTCTGGCGAGAGAGAACCTTGAGAAAGGTAGAGATTTCGTGCATCATCAGTGAAAAATAAGTTCGGTTTCAACTTATGCCATTTAGGACTTGATCCTCTGGTCCCATGCTTGCCACATGGTTTGTAGTAATTATGATAACGTAAGCCACTCATGTGGCTACCGTATCGTGCATATATTCTCCGTTGCCTGCCGCTATTATTTTTGTCCACCCATGCAATCTAACTTTATTCGTTATTGCTAGAACTTTTTGGTCATTAATTTGAAGAAGGAACATTGACCGTTACATAACCACGTGTCGGTTAACCGTGATAATATAAATTTAAGGGTAACCCATTCATCAGTACTGTAGTGCTTTGTCATATGACTTTGATTAAACCAGTGTTGCGTCGCTGGCGCAATACAATCTTTTATACTACTAGTATATAGTATCAAGGATGAACACCATTGTTCGTTGAGCCATGGAAACCTTGACCCCCCTCTCTCTCTCTCTCACGAGAGTAGGATCGTCGTAGCTAGGCTTAAGAATTAAGATAGCGACGCACCCGACCCGACGCACGCACGCACGGGCACGGCGGCTTACGCTTCAACCGCCCGCGGCAGCCAAGAACGGGACGAAACCGTCCTCTCATACAAAGGCAGAGGCGCACACAGCCAAAAGCAACCAACCCTCCCCGAAGGCTTCCTTCCTCTTGCTCTTGCTCTCTCTCCCCTTCTCCCCTGCTCGGCTACTCTCGCCAAGCCAGGGGAACCCGGCCCAGCCCCGCACGCACAGCGGCACAGGGTCGCCCACGCCACGCATACGCAGCCGCGGCGGAGGGCCATCCGATGGGCTGCTGCGGCTCCTCGCTGCGGGCGGGGACGCACCCGGAGAAGAAGCCGCCGGGGGCGCTCCCCCCGCACCGCTCCTCCTACTCGCTGAACCAGCACCAGGCGCCGGCGCCCTCCGCGGCTCGCGCGGGCGCCGGCGGGCGCCAGGTGCCGCCGCTCAAGGAGTTCTCGCTCGCGGAGCTGCGCGCCGCCACTGGCGGCTTCGCGGCGGAGAACATCGTGTCCGAGAGCGGCGAAAAGGCGCCGAATTTCGTGTACAAGGGCCGCCTCGAGGCCAGCCGCCGCGCGATCGCCGTCAAGAAGTTCACCAAGATGGCGTGGCCCGATCCCAAGCAGTTCGCGGTACGCCACTACGCCCGATAGCAGGACGGCCTCGGGGTTGTTCGACTGTCGCCCCCCACGCGCGCGCGCCCCCTGATTCGGGATGGAATTCGCTGCGCTGAAAGCTTTGCTTCTTCTTTGGCTCGCAGGAGGAGGCCAAGGGGGTCGGGAAGCTGCGCCACTGCCGCCTGGCCAACCTGATCGGCTACTGCTGCGACGGAGACGAGCGGCTGCTCGTCGCCGAGTTCATGCCCAACGACACGCTCGCCAAGCACCTCTTCCACTGTACGTTTGCTCTTGCCGATCCTTTACCCATTGGTCCATTTCTGATAAAGTCGCTTTCTGGATTTCTGGTTGGCTGCGAGATATATCTCGCTGACCATTTTCGGTAAATACAGCCTGCAAAGATTTTGTCCTTGTCGGATTCGATCCCTGATTAGTGCGGAAGTTGGCCAAAAAAAAAAAAGACGAATCCGTGTGCTCTGAGCAACTGCTGACGCTTAGCAGCCTCCCGCATTTGGTGTACCGAACAAATGATTGATGATTGGTCTAGGCTTTGTTATATGCAATTCCTTATCTGGCTGCTGTTGGCAATTGGCATGGTCGTTGTGTGAATCCATAGAATTAGATTATGGCGGCTGCATTGAACACATGGTATAATTTTAATGCATCACTGTTTTGTGTTCACAAGTTCTGTTCATTGTTTTGGATGGGTGGATGACTAGAATTCACTCAGACGATTTCAATGTTGCCGAATCTTCTCACTGTGAAACTTAGGAAATTGCTATGTGTTCTAGAATGCCTATTGGAATTAAGCAATTCATTTATATGAACTAAATGTTTGGATATGTATAATTTGTTTCCGATGAACATCCTGACCCTAGGGTGCATTGGCAAGTTTGGGTTTGTTGGTAACGATAGCCACGATTGATAAATGGTGCTTGATTTCTTTGTGAATATTAGGGCATGTCATTACTTCTTTTGTTAATCTAGACTGCATCGACCTTTTATGGGATGATGATTTGGTAAAAATAAGCAAGTAACTGCGGTGTATGTAGGTCAGTTCACTGTTGATACTGCTTTTACTCTTATTCAGGGGAAAACCAGACAATTGAATGGGCTATGCGCCTGAGAGTTGCATACTACATCGCTGAAGCACTCGAGTATTGTAGCACTGAGGGAAGGCCTTTGTATCATGACCTCAATGCATATAGGGTCCTCTTTGATGAGGTAACTATTACTTTGATTTTCTTTTTTTCTTACGGGCAATGGAGTTATATGGAGAACTGCCAATAGACTATAGTATCATAAAGCTGAGGAAATGTGGATAATATTGTTTTCGCTACAAATATCTCTTGTGCAACTGCCAAGTATTGCTGTGTTCCTCTGACAAGAGCAGCTTTTGATTCCATTTGCTTTTACCATCAGCGTGGATGTTTTCTCTGCCTCATCTGAAATTGGAAGTGGAGGGGTCTGTTGCCACCTGTTTTCCACCTGTGGTGGTTGGAAGGACAAATGTATTAAAATAGAATGTCAGCTCTTTTTCATGAAAATTTCGCTAAAAATGGTATATTCAGCCCTAAAGGCAGGTCTTCAGATAGTAATGCCGTATTAGCAAACATGTTCTTTTTCGAAAAATGATTAGCATCCTTATGAGGAATGCTCTTTGCGATGACATCAATTGCATGTTACAGCACTTTGTATGTTTCTCAAATTCTACTAATCGTGTGTGGGCTGAACAAACAATATAATTTCTTTTTGCAGAATGGTGATCCTCGTCTTTCATGCTTTGGCCTGATGAAAAACAGCAGGGACGGGAAAAGTTATAGCACAAATCTTGCATATACACCTCCAGAATATTTGAGAAATGGTAACATATGATTTATCTATTTGAGAAATCTTCTTTGAATTGCTTAGTTAGGGTATTTAGAAGTGATATAAATAACAGTACATGCTATTTACTGAAAATAGAATGGCTAACATTTTCATAATGATGGGATTTCCATGGCAACCTTTGCTGCTCCAGGAAGAGTAACATCAGAAAGTGTCATATTCAGCTTTGGCACTATATTGCTGGACCTCCTAAGTGGAAAGCGTATACCTCCTTCCCGTGTAAGTTTTTCTTACTAGTAACTATTTCTTTCCAAGTTCCCGTGTGATACAGAAGTACAGAACCCCTTTCACAAAATACCTTTGTATTTAATACTATTCTGTGCATATCTGCTTTGCGCAAGTGCCACCAAATGTGTGATACTAATCATCTTTGAGAGGACATATTTTTCTTGTGAATGTGACTTGGTAGCAGAATTGTTCGGTGAAACTACTTAATCATTAACAATTAGATTCGTTTCGCTCAGGCTCTTGATATGATAAAAGGCAACAATATCCAAGTACTGATGGATTCACATTTGGAGGGAAACTACTCAACAGATGAGGCAACCACATTGGTTGACCTTGCCTCTCAGTGCTTACAGTATGAACCTAGGGACCGGCCCAACACTAAAAAGCTGGTTTCCATACTTGAGCCCTTGCAAATAAAATCAGAGGTAACAGTTACATTTTTATCCTTCTCAATTAAAAATCCTTTTGTGCTCTGGCATTGATTGTTTATCGTGATGTGATTCATGGCTTCCATACAACTGTTACCTTTTGGTAACAAGGCAATTTTTTGTTTTTACTTATGTCTGGTACATTTCCATCTTTAAATGACAAACAGGTACCGTCCTATGAGATGCTTGGCATTCCAAAGTATGAAGAAGAAGCACCTCCCCCTCCACAACCACAACACCCTCTTTCTCCCATGGGTGAAGCCTGTTCTAGGATGGATTTGACAGCTATCCATCAGATTCTAGTGAATACACATTACAGGGATGATGAAGGGAGTAATGAGGTAAAGATCAGAGCATTTCTGTTGCTGTCTGCTGACTTTTCGACAGGATATTATCTAAGAAAAATGGCGTCTTTATTGCAGCTATCGTTCCAGGAATGGACACAGCAGATGAGGGACATGTTGGAAGCTAGGAAACGTGGAGACTTTGCTTTTCGTGATAAAGATTTCAAGGCAGCCATAGATTGCTACACACAGGTACCTCATCTTAGTTATATCTGGAACACTCAGATATTCTCGAAAACTGCTAGAATGCAGCCAATTCACTTTGCAACCTCTTCATATTGCAGTTTGTTGATGTGGGGACTATGGTATCACCAACAGTGTACGCAAGGCGGAGTTTGTGCCACCTCATGTGTGACCAACCTGATGCCGCCCTCCGCGACGCAATGCAAGCCCAATGCGTGTACCCAGATTGGCCAACTGCATTCTACATGCAAGCTGTTGCGCTCTCAAAGCTGAATATGCAGAGCGATGCTACGGACATGTTGAACGAGGCGTCGCAGCTCGAAGAGAAGCGGCAGAAGAACACAAAACCTTGAAACGGTTCCTTTTGCGGCTCAAAAAGGTTTATGTTGAGACATGCTGCTCGGTCCTTCCTAAACATTGTGGTTAGTTCCTGGTCCAGGGGTTGGGAATGTATCTGGGGGGTGTGCTGTAGAGTCCTGTTGTTGTAACTACCTGGTTTGGCATTTCTGTGATGCATTTTTTGGGCCCGTGTACATGTTACATTGACAAAAGTCGAAACAGGCGGAATGCAAGGGAATTTTACTTCTGGTTGTCAAAATCTGAGCTTGTTTATTCATTGAGCTCCAGAGTCTGTGTCTGGCTAACGGGCCGTGTGCTGCTTGTACTGACATGGGAAGCACATCCTTTTACGGCTCAGTCATGGTTTCAGTCTGTACTATACATCTGAATCCCTGCCGCAATTATCGGTGATGGAAAACCTTTAGCCTGCTGGGTTTGGTCTCTCTGACTGCTGAATTGCACATACAAGATGCCCAGTGAGCAGTGCTATAGCCACATGGCAAGTGCTGAGGAGACGGGTTCCTTCTGCACGGCTGTCATGTTCTGCAGCAACCAATGCATAGATTTGGAGTTTGGAGGCTCCGGTGCAATCAATTTCATGGCACCCCCGCCTGTCGTTGACAATGAGTTCCCTGGCCCTCAGGGTTACGGCTCGCCGCCGATCTGGCGATCTCCCTACCGTTAGCCGAGCAGATGGCGGGACGGCCAATGGTTTTTCTCTCGGTGAACCAAACCACCGGCCCTGTCGTCGGCCTTGGCCTTCCGGATGACGCCGAAGCCGTCGTCTGAACAGTGCACGCCATGATCGACGACCGGCGAACTGGACGCAGTTGGCTGCGGATCGCGGGCTGCACCAGCACTGCGAAGCTGGGCCTTGTTTAGTTCCACCAAATTCACCCCAAATCCACTATGCAAAAAAAGATTCCCCATCACATCAAAATGTTGGCACATGCATGGAGTACTAAATGTAGATGAAATCAAAAACTAATTGCACAGTTTTGTTGTACTTTACGAGACGAATATTTTGAGCCTAATTAATCAATGTTTGGATAATTATTACCAAATAAAAACAAAAGTGCTACAGTGTAGAACAGTAAATCGGGCACCCGATTTGGGCATCTAAACGAGGCCTGGGTTTGGTCCCGCGTGAGTTCGTGACAGGGTTTTTTTTTTTTTGACAAGGGAGTTCGTGACAGGTTGACCACCGACACCACCATCAACGGCGGTGGGCTATTGGGCTCCAGATCTGGAGTGGCCCAGATATAAAGGTCACATTAGCCGAATTGGTCCGTTTCAAGGTTAGTCAGCCGGTCGGCACTCGGCAACCAGTAGCTGGGCCTGCACTCGGCGTCTGAGAAACAGCTGGGCCAAGCTGGCTGTTCACTTCCAGTACACCCAAGGCTTGGAACTGGGCCCAGTTATAAGGGCCTGACAGAATGTGGCCTGTCGTTGAGGCCGCCGATCGTATACTTCTCGTGGGCCATGGTAAATGTTGACAGCTCAATACCGATGCCACTTTACGTGCCTCTGTGAGAGCGGGCCAAGAGTTTGGCCCCCGTAATAACAGATCCATTCAGGCAAACTTCTCAACTTATAGCTTATGCTCCAATCATCTAATTTATAAAAAGCCATAATTACTCTATTGGCTTAGTTGGTTATGTTTTTTTGGGTGAAACCTGTCTATTTAGGTTTGAGTCGGCTAATTATTCTTTCACATATAGACGACATACAATCGACAACTACACACATGTGATGGCTTCGTCAACCACAAGATACGCCACCTAAATATCCTAGAAGTGTGAGCTAGAGTGCGTGCGTGTTCATATTAGTAAGTGCACTCATGTACTTGAGTGTACAATTTTTTTTTGTTTCAAAATGTAGACAACAATCCCGGTTTGTTTTTCTTTGTTTCCCTACCTAACAGCATGTTGCCGCAACAAACTCTGAACTCTAATCCATTGAGAATTAGTAACTAGCTAGGGCCAGCGGCTAGCATAGGGAAGAATATCTTCGACAATTATTAGTATATGACCTCTAACGTGAGCCTTAGCTGCTCCTTCGAAAAAGAAAGAGCAAAATTTACCGTCGCTCCCTAATCTTAGCCGACGGTATCATCCAGGTCCCTGAACTTCTAAAGTGATATTAGTGGATCCCTAAACCAGTGGTGGAGGCGGCTATGTGGCGAGCCTTAACGGCCGCCATACCTAAAAAAAACTAAATATATATACTATATATCTGAAATACATACACATACGTATGTATATGCCTATATGGTCATACATACACTACGGAGGGAAGCTAATAGGCCTGATGGGCTGAGGGCTCCGCCTCCTCTCCATGAGTTGGGCCGTCGGCCTCGTGGCGTGATGGCGGTCGATTACACTACCAGAACTCCAGAAAGACATGGAGGGAAAGGGAATCGTCTACTCGCGTCTCTTGCTCTTTGTATTCTGATCTCATCGATCAACGCGCGGCGCGGTGGTTGCTCGACCGTGGACGGCAGACGGTGGCACCGGCGAGAAGCCGAGAGGCGAGAACTCAACGCAGTGGTCGGCGGACGGCGGCGCGAGTTCGACGTGGCCACTCCGCCAGACCGCCACTCCTGCAAGTCTGCAACTACTTCAACAGTTCAACTGCACGATGGCACCAAAGAAGAGATATGTGATGAAAGGTATTTTTTAATTCAGAAACTAGAATTCTAAACACTCTATCTGTGAGTTGAGTACTATTTAATTTGATAATATTATTTGTCTTTTTTGTCTCATGACTTTTTATACAGATTTGAAGAGTATGTTTGCCAAAGCATGTATATCTAGCAGCTCCAACCCAGCTCCTGTGGATGGCGTTGCAGTTGCTGGACAACAAGATTTATTTAGTGAGGTATTTTACGTGTCAATGCTTTACTTTTGGATTTTTATTATATTTGTTGATCACATAGTAATATACATATTTAGATAATGTTTTAGTGCGTCCTTTCATAATTGATAGTTATATTACACATGTTCGACCTTTATAAGTCCGCCACACCTAGAAAATATTCCTGCCTCCGCCACTGCCCTAAACTTAGCAGACGGTGTCATCCAGGTCCCTAAACTTTTAAGGTGATCACCGTAGGTCCCTAAACTTGTCTGGCTGTGTCATCTCGGTTCCTAAACTTTCAAGGTGATCACTGCAGATCCCTAAACTTGGCAAGCAGTGTCATTCCTGTCCAAATGTAATAATATTAAAACTTACCTATAGTATTAAAAGTTTTCTCTATTAAAAGTTACTTCTAATTTTAGTATTATTTTAAAAGTTTTAATAGTAGTATTATAGAAGTAACTTTTCTCTGTTATTAATACTATAACATTATTATTAAAACTTTTAGTACTATAATACTATTATTATTAAAAGTTCTAATACTATAATACTACTATTAAAAGTAATAGTATAATAGTATTAATAAAAGAGAAAAGTTACTTCTATAATACTACTATTAAAACTTTTAAAATAATACTAAAATTAGAAGTAACTTTTAATAGAGAAAACTTTTAATACTATAAGAATTTTAATATTATTTTAATACTATTAATGATACATAAATACTAAATTAATTTTAGTATATTTCTATTTTAGTTTAAACCTAATATATTTGTTGTTGTAAATTATTTTAATAATTTAATTATTTTTTGCTGATGTTAATTATTTAATATAATTTATATTTTTATGATAAATATTATATAAATAATGATTGATTAATAATTGACACATATTGGATCCACGTCTGACGTACAGTCAGCGTGCTATGTCAGCTTATAGAGTAGCTTAGATCACATTTAGACATGGATAATACCGCTTGCCAAGTTTAGGGACCTTCGGTGATCACCTTGAAAGTTCAGGGACCGGGATGACACCGTCGGGCAAGTTCAGGGACTTGAGCTGATCACCCTAGAAGTTTAGGCACTTGGATGACACCGTCTGTCAAGTTTAGAGACTTACACCTATCATTTTAGAAGTTCAGAGACCTAGATGACACCGTCAATGAAGTTCATATACTGACGGTGAATTTTGCTCCAAAAGAAAACAGTCTGAAGAGAGCTTAGCTGCTCATGACCAAGGCCTTGTTTAGTTGCCAAAATTTTTTGCAAAATGCAACTGTAGCATTTTCGTTGTTATTTAGCAATTAGTGCCCAATCATGGTCTAATTAGGCTTAAAAGATTCGTCTTGTCCATTTCGTCTAAACTGTGTAATTAGTTTTATTTTTTATCTATATTTAATGCTTCATGCATACGTCCAAAGATTCGATCTGACGGGGAATCTACTGTTCTTTTGCAAAATTTCCTGCAACTAAACCGGCCCCAAGTGGGAGGACTTTTAATAACAGCGTGTTGAGCACGAGTCAACGTAACGCCGGCCGTACGTCTGGACATGCCATGGCCTCACGGTAACCCTTACGTACCATCGCCATTACTGCGTGGAAGCTCAGTGCACTACTGGTAGCCGGGCCGGCTGGACGACGGTGACTACCAGCCAATGTATGCCTCGCTGCTTGATAGCTCGCTTGGCCTTACAAGAGCCTGGCCGGGTTCTCTCCGGCTCCTGCTTTGACACTGTGGTGCACTGTTGTAAAGTGTAGCGCGGTGCCGGAGGAGCCTTGGAAAAGGCAGAGCCGGCTGGCTCCGTTGGTTTCACAGGCAAAACGATGACCCGGAGCCAGTGCTTGCTAGGCTATAGGAACCTACAGTGCCATATAGGCTGGGTTTAGATCCATTGAAAATTGCACTACGCAAAAAAAAAATTCTTGTCACATCAAATTTGCGATACATGTATGGAGTACTAAATGTGGATAAAATCAAAAACTAATTGCACAGTTTGGTTGTACTTTGCGAGACGAACGTTTTGAGCCTAATTAGTCAACGGTTAAACAATTATTACCAAATACAAACGAAATGATATAGTAAATTTTGTCACCCCAAATTCAGGAACTAAACACAGTGATAGTACATGCAGAGCTAGAGCCTCTCGGGCAGGAGCCATGCCAAAGACGGCCTAAATAAAAGCCGTGTCCAAAATGGCAATGGCACTCCGATCCACCATTCTTCCACATCCACCATTATTGGTTTTGAATGACGCCGCAGGGGTCGAAGCCGTCGTGCCACGCCGTGATAACTGATAGCCAATGGCTGGACGCCCAACGACAACTACCACGGCGCCGGGAGGCACTGGCAGAGCCAGGGGGGCAGGCAGGGGCCATGGCCCCCCAACATCACACCAAAAAATTTTTAGGTAGTATATAATTCACTAATCCATATTAGAAAGATATAATAAAAGCTTTGTCATATATTTTTTGATGACTTCTGGACAATAAAATCATACAAATTTGTATTTTATCTTTGGATGAGCCCATCCATAGTATAAAAATTCAAACAAATAAGCTACACTTAGTTATTTTATGGTTGAAATTCTTCGACCGGCCCCCTATCCATAGTTTCTGGCTCCGCCACTGCCGGGAGGGTCCCCGGGTACGACATGCTCAACAACATGGTCAACGACAGGAAAGAGTGCGGCCAGCAGGGCCAGCAAACGGAAGGCGACACGAACCGGGTCGGCTACTACCAGAGGTACCACCAGTGCGGCAGCGCCAGATGCTTGGAGTGACAGGTGATGACAACTTATCCTGCGAGAATCAGAAGCCCACCCTCCCTCTTTTCCCCTCTCTCGAACTCTCTTGTTTGCTACAGTTGCGAGAGGCGAAAAGGGAGGAGAGCGTCTCCGCCGACGGAGCCGGTGGTCTCCTCCGCCTCCGATGGCCTGTGAGGCGTAGGGTTGAAAACGGACGGAATTTTTCCCGTACCGTCCCGTTCCGTTTTCTATATTTTTTCGTCCGTTTCCGTATTTGCGAGATCCCGTTTTCGTATTTGCGGAAGTAGAAAATGGTGTTTTCCGTCCGTTTCCGAGTAATCCCGTTTTAATATGGAATAGACCCGTATTTATTCCGTTTTTATCCCGTTTTCAATCTATGCTCAACATGTTCAACAATTACATGTCCTTATGTTATGTTAATATAACTACGAATCACCAAATATGCATGTTATGTTCACGTACATAACATGTAAATGAATATTAAACTTTGTATATATTATTACATGACTTTATATATGTATACTTTGATAATATTATATTATGTGATCTTAATTTAATTTTCCAGCTCTCCGTCCGTATTTGTTCATTTCCGTATGTCCGCATATTCCGATTCCGTTTCCGAACCCGTATTTTCCGAACCCGATTCCGTTTCCGCCAAAATAAATATAGAAACGGAAGTAGAAATAGGGTTTTTCCGTCCGTTTCCGTCCGTTTTCATCGCTAGTGAGGCGTCACGAGGTGGCGGAGACCGTTGGTCTCTTGCCGGCTGGGGCTGTAGGGTGTAGGTTAGGTCCTAGCTTGTCTAGGGTTTCGTGTCCGAGCGGTGTTGGCGGGTCGTCGGCGGCGGCGGCGCGATGGAATAAGTCCTCCTGGGCTCTTCCCCGTCCTGTCGGTGCTCTGCTCCGGCATTGATGGCGAGCCTATGGAGGAGGGTCTCCATGTCTGGAGCCCTTGTACATGAGTCGGTCGGTGGCGGTGCGTCGTCTTTGGTGGTGGCGGCCGAAGCCGGTCAAGTGTCTCAAGGATGCGGAGGTGGCTGTGGATGCCAGGAGGACGGATCGAGCTCGATGTCCCCGTGTCGGCGGTTTCCGTCGGTGGCGAGCTTGGATCCAGGGCCGAGAGAGCTTGGGGTGCGGCCCCGACCGATGCGTGTTCAACATTGCTTCCTACCCATCCCTGGCGGTGAGTGTCTTTTGCGGTCCGTTTCAAAGCCTGTGTGCGATGGAGTTCCCTTCGGCTTCGGGTTCGACGGCGGCGGCCGGAGCTGGCGTGTTTCGGCGGCCACAGCGGGGATTTCTGGAATCTTCCGCCCGCAAAGGGTCCAGGGACCTTGTTGTAATTTTCACTTTTCCAAGGGCCTTTTGTGAAAGTAGGGTAGGGCAGCTGTCCTCTGTATTCCTGTACGGCATACTTGTACGTGTACGCGTCCTGTACGTTTTCCTTAACTATTAAGGCAGGTATGCTTGATAAAAAAAGGGCGCACAACATAGCAACGGGAGGAGTAGTACAGTAGCAATAATAAACAGCCAAAAAAAAAGAAGATGTTTGCAGTTTGCTGCATATATATGTTCTTTTTTTTGGAAAGGGGCTGGATATGCTCTCCCATAATAATTAAGTTTGTAAGGTTTACTAGAATTTACCCATAAAAAATTAGCGTTCTACATAAACATGGAATATTGTCTCCTAATGCAGAAACTAATTACGGATGTATGCATTGCCAAATTCAAGAGATATCCTCTAGAGAGAGAAAAAAAAGATGAGAGTACATCCATCTTTTGCCAACGCTCTTAATCTGTCCAAAAATTTTAGAAACTTATTTATTATGGGATAATGGGAATATATGTTACTAGCACTTGAGACACGCTCCACATCCAACGTACGCCCCGGTGCCGATTTGTATTGTTTACTAGAGTTTCAATTTCAGCTAAAACTGCTCGCCCTAGGTTTTTTAGATAATGGATAGTTCATATCCGACTTCATCTATCAACAGATAGAATCAGGTCAATTATTACAAAGATTCACCCGAGGGCACACACGCGGACTGCAGGTAAAGGTTTACAACCAACCATATAGACAACCGAAACAAAATAAAGTTTCGACTAAACATGACCAATATGTCTTGTAGATAACCATCCATTGGAACTGAAAAATTGCAGAGCTGAAGTCTCTAAATGCTGTCCAGCGAGAGTCAGCTGCTCCCGCATATCATCACGCCGCTGCAATCTTGCCCATTCCCGAAGCCAATACGTTCCCCTGAAAAGAACCTGCAAAAACGATTTTGGTCTACATTTATCAAAAACCACCTCATTCCTAGTTATCCAAATTGCCCAACAAAGCGTTGATGCTGCTGTTAATAACAATAAATTATACCTTTTGGTTGCTACTTTTGACCACCTAATGAAAAGATCATTCATGTCTCGGGGTGGCGAAATTCCAAAAAGCATATGTACAGCGCGCCACAGGAATTTGGCATAAGCACAATCTAAAAAGAGATGTTGTATGGATTCTGGAGAATGACAGAAGCAACATTTCTTATCACCACGCCTTTCGGCAGTTCGAAAAAAGACATCATGAACATTGGTAAACTTGACAGCACCGAGTTTATCAAAACTAGTCGCCCCCCACTGAAAGCATTTTGCCCTTCCAGCCACTAAGTCTCTTTTCGATCCTATCCTCAATTGCTTTCTAGTCTTTGTTGTTTAGTTTCCTAGTATTCATGGGTAGACCAATGTATCGAAAGGGATATTTACCAATCACACACCCGAATAATTGTGAATAAAACATTTCATGTTCTTTTGCTTTGCCAAAATAAAAGATTTCACTTTTGTGAAAGTTTATTTTAAGCCTCGATAGTTGTTCAAAGGTGCTGAGCAATAATTTCATATTTACAGCTTTTTCAACATCATGGCTCATGAATATTACTGTGTCATCTGCATACTGAAGGATAGACAACCCATCTTGAATTAGATTAGGAATAACCCTTTCAACCTGCCCTGCTTCCTTTGCTCTGGCAATCAGTATAGCCAACATGTCAGCCACTATATTAAATAGTATGGGCGACATTGGATCACCTTGTCGTAAGCCTTTTCTTGTTTGGAAATAGGAGCCTAATTGATCATTCACTTTGATGTTAACATTACCCCCTTGTGTGAATTTTTCCACCCATTCACACCATTTTTGTGAGAACCCTTTCATCCTTAACGTTTGTTGTAGAAAACTCCATTTTACCTTATCATATGCCTTTTCAAAGTCAATTTTGAAAATGACCCGTCCTTTTTTTTAGTGAAGTTCGTGTATCGTTTCATGAAGTATTACTGCGCCCTCCATGATGTTTCTTCCTAGCAGAAAAGCTGTCTGGGTTGGTCTAATTATCTTCTGGGCAATGGTAGATAGTCTGTTGGTTGCGACTTTAGTGAAGATTTTGAAAGACACATTCAGCAAACAAATAGGCCTGTATTGCTTGATTACTTTCGCATCCTTCTTTTTAGGTAGGAGAATTATAGTTCCAAAATTGAGGCGATTAAGTGGAAGGACTCCTTGATGGAAATTCGTGAATAGAGCCATCAGATCATCTTTTATAAGATTCCAGAAGACCTGATAAAACTCTGGAGGGAAACCATCCGGTCTAGGTGCCTTATTATGTTCCATTTGGAAAATCGCAGCCCTCACCTCCTCTTGAGAGAAAGTATCTGTCAAGTACTCATTTTCCAGCTGAGAGACCTGAGGGATGTCATCACTTTGTGACTTGTCCAACATGATTTGCGAGTCAGGTGATGGCCCAAACAGGTTCTTATAATAGCTAGTGATATGCTCTTTGAGTTGAACATCACCACTTATTATATTGTTACCATCCTCGAGCTGAAAAATACGAGTTTTCCTGTGTCTACCATTAGCTAACAAGTGATAATATTTTGTATTTGCATCATCTTCTAAAAGGTGTTTGACTTTAGCCCTTTGGTACCATTTGAGTTCCTCTTCCCGAAGTAACTCCGCCAACCTCTCATTTAGCACATGTTTTAAACCTAGTCTTTTGGTGGAACAGATTTATTTAGCCCTAGCCAGTTTTTTTACATGAACGTTTGGTAAACACAACTTCTCCTACATGTAGATAAAAAGATGAAATATACGTATTGTTGTTCTTATCTTTTATTTTTACATGAACGTTTGGTAAACACAACTTCTCCTAGCACATTGCAAGATATTTGCATTGTGGCCGCTTCACATGCGCACAGCATACCAGCCCCAGCCTAGGCTAGAACCCGATCGAATGGATGCAATGGACGACATATCATCGAATGCAGACAACATATCATCGACAACTAAATGCTTGTGATGACTTCGTCAACCACAAGATACACCACCTCAATATCCTAGGAGTGTGAGCTAGAGTGCGTGTGTGCGTTTATATTATTAGTCAGTGTGCACTCATGTACTTGAGTGTCAAGGCCGTTAACAAAGTTGCAATTTTTTGCTTCTTCAAAATATAGACAAAACTTCCCGGGTTTTTTCCCCCTACCTGACAGCATGTTGCCGTAACAAACTCTGAACTCCAATCCACTGACTGAGAATTAACTAGCAGGGCCAGCAGCACAAGGAAGAATATATCTTCGACAATTAGGATGACCTCTAACATGAGCCTTAGCTGCTCCTTCTAAAAAGAAAACAGTCTGAGGAGAGCTTAGCAGCTCATGACCAAGTGGAGGACTTCATAAGCGTGTTGAGCACGAGTCAACGTAACGCAAGTCGCACGTCTGACATGCCACGGCCTCACGGCAACCCTTACCATCGCCATTACTGCGCGGAAACTGCCACAGGGTGTGGGTGACTACTGGTAGCCGGGCCGGCTGGACGACGGTGACCACCAGCCAATGTATGCCTCGCTTGATAGCTCGCTCGGCCTTATAAATAAAAGCCGTGCCCAAATGGCAATGGCACAGCAGTAAACCATGAGGAAGGTTTTCGCGCCGCTGCTGGCCGTCGCCGCCAGCGCTGCACTGCTCGCCGCAGCCCGCGTCGTCGTCAGCGCACAGCAGGGCGTGGGGGCCATCATCACGGCGTCTATGTTCCAGAGCATGCTGAGCCACCGCGGCGACAGCGGCTGCCAGGGCGCGTTCTACACCTACGACGCGTTCATCAAGGCCGCCAGCAAGTTCGCCGGCTTCGGCACCACCGGCGACGACCAGACGCGCAGGCGGGAGCTCGCCGCCTTCTTCGGCCAGACGTCCCACGAAACCACCGGTATGATGTCTCTTGGCTAGTGTTTTTGTGTGGTTCTAAAATCTAAACTCTAGAGAGATGGAGACTCTTCTATCGATCTTCTAAGCTTGCCATGCCAATCATGCATGCAGGTGGATGGGCAACTGCTCCGGGTGGACAGTTTGCCTGGGGATACTGCCGGGTGAAGGAACAGAAGCCCACGGACCCACCCTACTATGGAAGAGGACCCATACAGCTAACTCAGTAAGATCAGCACATACACTTTATTATGTAGTTTCAGCATGCATGTGTATGTTAACAACCTGTTGATCCTGCTGGCACGGGTTCGCAGCGAGTACAACTACAGGCTAGCTGGGCAAGCGCTGAACCTGGACCTGGTGGGCAACCCGGACCTGGTGTCGAGCGACCCCGTGGTGGCCTTCAAGACGGCCATCTGGTTCTGGATGACGCCGCAGTCGCCCAAGCCGTCGTGCCACGCCGTCATGACCGGCGGCTGGACGCCCTCCGCCGACGACCGCGCCGCGGGGAGGCTCCCCGGGTATGGCGTGACCACCAACATCATCAACGGCGGGATGGAGTGCGGCAAGGGCCAGTCCACCGACGGCGCCAAGGACCGGGTCGGCTACTACAAGAGGTACTGCGATATGCTCGGAGTGGGGTACGGGGACAACATGTCCTGCAAGGACCAGAAGCCTTACGGAGGCTGACAACAATGGAGCGAAGAGTGATGATCGCACTAGCTGGCTGATCTATGGTTGCTGCAAGCCTTCACGTGTGTTTGCCTCTCTAGCTATAACTAGTAGTAAGAATAGATCAAGCTAGCAAACAACGGCAACCTAGCTTCGGCGTGCGTCTACTTATCATAGTACTATATCTTCAGAGATGATATACTGTCACATCACACTCTGCATGCATGGTAACGAATATAATAATGATGTAATTAACGATGGCGCCGGCCAATCGATGGTTAGATATTATTTGCGTCATGTTTCCGCCATTCAATCGAGTCTAGCTCAGCACACATGCGCCATAGAGACCCCACGCGTAACCATCACAAGTCGCCTTTCTCCTTGTTTTATCCTCGTTGAAATGAATATTAGGATTCTAAACGAATTTAAATAAAAATATACTCAACTACAAAGTTGTATAACTTTCTGAGATTACAGATTAACAAGCTGCTTTAGCCCAACGAATACATAAAAGCACCATCTGAGCGTGTTCATTCGTGCCTTGACGAGTTAAAAGTTATGCACAGTGCACGATCGGGTCTTCGCTAAACCCTAAGAAAACCTCCGGACGGCGACGATGCAGCGCTGGTCCTCGCGCACGGACACCAAGAAGAGCATGGCCTCGGCCTTCCCCTGCACGTCCACGAAGTGGTGCCGCGTGCCGGTGCTCGCGTCCAAGTAGCTCTGGCTGCGCCCCTCGTCACCAAGGCCACCTCGTTGCCCTCTGTCACCGTGAACACCACGCCCTCGCACTTGACGCGGCCACCGGTGGCCTGCTTCCTCTCGCAGTCGCAGTGCGCGAAGTCGTCGTCGGCGGCGGAGCCCATGGTGCGGTGTCAATCTGTCTTGGGGTCGCCGGGACACCGTACACCGTAGTACCTACTAGGAGAACAGGAGATCGATCGTTTGGTGCCCTTTTGTAGACTGCGATTCGTTCCGAGTCCGATACATGTGCGTGGATTCGTATCCCGGTCGAATCGGGACGCCAAAACCGGCTGGCTTGGATTGGTTACCTTGTTATTCATTCATTCATGGCGCTTCGGACAAGCAAGTTAGCTTCTTTTTCTTCTCAGCAGCTTTGTGATCATCGTGGTGGCTGTTGGTAGAGCCGTGACTAATTCGAAAAAAAGTCCAAACTATCCCCCACACCTCAAGATCAGGGTTTTTTTTATCGGCCGAAAGTCGTCGATATTTTTGAAATTTCCTTTTTATCCCCGGGGTCCGATAAAATTTGATATCAGCCAAATTTTTCCTATCTTTCCTGTTTCTACACAGACAATCCAAAATCAGCCACGCGACGATCCAACACTTATAATGATTTATTCTTGTTTTGATTTGTGAACAAGTAATGTTTAATATCTTAGGAATAGTTTGAAGTCAAATTCTACAAATTTTTTTTAAAAAAAAATTATTTTTTTTGAATTTGGTCCGATATTTCCGATATATCTTGTTTATCCTCTTTATCCATGACGTCCGATAAATTTTAATTTCCGATAATGAAAACCTTGCTCAAGATTGGCCAAGAGCTAGCATAGTCGAAAAACTAACCACAATCCGTGTGGAGTTTCTGGGCCATCCATTTTTACCTGAACAAGTGTACGCAATGCGGATCGGAGCTACATCATGACATGCACGTACAGCGCATGAATCCAACTTTTGCTGCTGGGTGCTAGTAGCTCACTAGCTTGTACATGTTGGAAGCTGGAACAAACTACAGCGGACAATTGGAGAGGCAATATGTAATAATCTAATTAAAATGTAATGCAAAGTGGTGATGGGGAGATGCTAAAGAAGCAGCAAAGTTCGAGATGCAAATACCTAGGGTCATTGCCATAATGTCTTTAGGCTACATGATTTATCACGGGAATATTTTCACTATAATGATGAAAGACTAAGGACATCGGCGTATGAAAATTAGAGTACAATATTAACAAAAATATCTTCCAGGAATATGTAATCATTGATCATTCGAAATATAAAATTTTAAACAAATTACTGCATACATAGAGGATATCATATTTGCGTCTCCACGGGTTTAAAATTTTAAGCAAGCAATGAAGCGAGTGCAAAAAAGGAGTGCTGGCACAACACTAACATATAGCGTTTTTTTTTGGAAAAATTAGAGGGCACAGACATTCCAATTTATATTTATCTATTTAAAAAAGAAGCTTTTTTACTACCTTGAATAATACACTTTGTATTTTTTACTCTCTAGACAAAACTAGGCCTAATTACTTCCAAAAGTTGAATTTTGAATTCAAATTTTATGGGTGCAGTAGAGTACATAATGTCTTGTATGATTCAGCTTGTAGATACATGATTTGGAGGGAGGCTAGACGAAAAAGCTAAGCCAAAGATAAGAGCATCTCCAAGAGCCTTTCAAAATCACATTCTCTATATCATTATTTGCAGAGTCATTTGCATAAAAAACGCTTTCTATATCTTTTCACTCTCCAACAGTTTTTCTATATATTATGCGTGTTCTAGAGAGCCATTCTTGTCTTCTATTTTTGGCTAGCGAAAAATCCGAAATGAAATATAGCTATATTTGGATAATCATTTAGAGAAGCTGTTGGAGGGTAGTTTTTCACCAAAATCTCTATTCATAGCATTTATGAGAGATATAGATAATCTCGTGGAGATGCTTTAAAGGTGGGTTGGGCTTGGGCTGCTAAAGCTGCCCTCACGCGTGTGCATACTAAAGGGCAATGGGCAGCAACAGGGAAATTTCCCCTGCTGGTAATAAAACAGCTAGACGTACGTTTTCAGCTAGCTAACACAGACATGCATGTATGTACGATTGAAATGTGAGTCGCATTTACCGGCACTTGGCCGTGAAAGTTCCATGCCATGACATGGCCAAAAACCAGACTGACATCTGAATTGTCAGTTGGTCACTGATGAATTGATCGATCAATATATTTTTGATACACTTATTTGAAGATATAAATATTATTAATATTTTCAGTAAATATAATCAAACTTAAGAAAGATTGACTTAAACGAAAATCTAAACTGACACTTGAAAAGAGACGGAGGAAGCACATCTGGAGCCTTCAGCAAAAATCTGGTAAAGATGACGATGAGGCAACTTTTGGTGCATCGAATGAGCCATTCATCCTCTGCCTAGTCTAGGGTGTGCGCGGAACGAGAGGCCAGCTCAACAAGCTGGACGTGGATGGTACTTGCCCAGTCTCTCTCCTCTGCCTGCCTTTGCCACTCCCGCCTCTTGCACAAGTGAAAGTGTGAAACTACTTGATCATTGGTGTACAGTTGTAGCCTAACTGAGGCTGTGAAAGTATTTTTTGTTCAGAAAATCAAATATAATTAAGGAACCTTATTCTACTGGACATTTGATAATTCATAATTGTAGATACTATGATGTTTTAGCTGATCCATAATCTTAATTGTTGTGGAAGAGGTATTTCATTCAGCTGCTCCTACATTTGAAGGGAGCATGTTGTGATTAAACAGCTTTTTTCTTAATCACTTGATCCTTTGTCATGATTAAGACTCCATTGCTATTGCCCATTGATTGATTCTTTGTTTTTAGAATGTCTTACAATAGCCAGATGCTAATAGAAACTTCTGACACTTTACTTTTCTCATCTTGTATAGAGGAAACACACTGAATATTTGAACTATCATTATAGGGTGCGTTATAGCTCTCTAAAATGGAGAATAAGTATTTGAGATTTGTCAAACAAACCAAATTATAGCAAGATCAGTTTTCAAGTGACAAGACAGTCTCGCTGGTGCATAAATCTCAATGGCATTCCTGAATCAAAGCGTTTCAAAAAGAGGCAAAGACAAAATAATAATCTCAGTGCCATTCCTGAATAAGTATCCTGAGCTACATGCCTACCCATCTGTTTCCAACACATGTGAATTTTAGAATTTGGCACATAAAACCCCCACTAAGTCTAGCCTAAGGTAAGTATATTGAAATGGAGAGAGTACATCAGTTACAGATCATCGACAATTTACATTCGACTGCTATGATCAACATTCAAGTATTCTATTTCTGTAACACCATTGCAAGATCAGGACACTATCATCAAGCACTCCCAAGCCCCAACATTGAACAAAATGAGGTTTGCAAGAGCCAGAGTAATTGTGACAGTGATCCAATAGCAGAGAAATTTGGACCTGATAAAACTTGCTATTTTCCATCACTACCACATTTCAACAAAAGTGAGGTTTGCTACAAGTTTGAATAGATGCAGATTGCACACCGGCATAACTGCTAGCAACTGAGCACACTGTCAGACAAAACAACAGTAGTAGCATTGCAATTCATTCCTAGCAAGATCTATACAGCAGCAGGGATCAGGGCCTATACTTGCACATATTCAGGGAATAACTCAAAGAATAACAAGCATCATTTCGGACACCCTTTCCAGTTTTAAGATTAACCAAAAATTTCCATGTCATATACATAGTAATGTCAAAAGGAAAGAAGAAAACAATTCAACTTCCAAAATACTGATTTTGGACAACAGGTTTAGCTAGAAAGCCCAAAAACATAAGTGTTCAAAGCAAAGCATAGCTATAGAGGATGCCATCAGATTTTTGACATTCATACTTCAGAAAAATACTGAACTTAAGCCGCAGAAGACAAGTCCCAGAGTGGACTATGCCTACTCCCAGCCTTGGGCAGTCGGCTGAGGTGCTTGGTCCCAACCAGTAGGAGCAATCACTGAAGGTACGGTACTGTCCACAGGTACAGGGGCCCCAGCTTGATCCCAACCATCACCTGTAGGAACCGGAGCTGCAACAGAAAATGGGAATTGTCATGTTAGGAGAACAGTAACTCGGTACAGAGTAAAACTATCTGGGTTATAGTTTTCATGTGAACACAACATGCATGGATGAAGAAGTCTAATACCAAAGATGAGGAGATTCTAAAAAAGGCAGGTAACAGTATATACCTGGAGCAGCACCCCAATCAGCACCAGTAGGAGCAACAGGCGGCACAGCCACATCAGAGGTCCACTGGTCACGACCCCACTGATCAGCTCCTTGGTAATCAGTGATTGCGGCAAACTCAGGGGCCGCGGCAGCTTCCTCCTCCTGCTCCTTTGCTTCCTCTGGGTCTCTGTAGAAGAACAGATCAACCTGCAAACAAATTATCATATAAGAATGCAAAAAGTTACCAAAAAAACCTGGACCCATTACATCTCCAATGTCATTTTGAACAGCATCATAAGCTAGCATACCATGACTTCCCACTTGTGCCCAGGGAGGATAGTGCCCCTCATCTGCAGAACCATCCTGGCCAAAAGCCAGAACAGGCATCCAATGCTGTTCCTCCCCTTGTTGTTCGCTGGGATGCCGATATCGACATACCGCATGGGAGAGTCAGTGTCACAGAAGGCAATGGTCGGGATGTTCCCCAGAGCAGACTCCTTGATTGGCTGCAAACAATTACCAGCATAACAATTAGTTCACCACCACATTGCAGGGTCCACTCATTAAATATTTCAGAACTTTGAAACTGAAATTCTTTTCACCTGATGGTCAGTCCTTGGGTCAGTAAGGATGAGCAGGCGAGGCTCGCTGAAGGAGGTCTGGAGCTGATTAGTGAAGGTACCAGGGGTGTGCCTCCCAGCGATGGCATGGGCGCCAGTGTACTGAGCGAACTTGAGGACAGCACGCTGGCCATAGGGGCGGGCGGACTGGACGATTATGTCCTTTGGGTTCTCGATGGCAACAATAACCCTCGCTGCAAGCTGGAGTTTCTCCCATGTCTTGCCAAGGTTGATGATGTAGATGCCTGATAAAAACAGTAGCCGGAATGCATATCACACCCAACAATTCATCTTGAAGATGAAGCGCTATTAAGCTGCTACAGTGCTCCACAGATCACAGCTAATTACTAGATCCCCATAAAAGCCTCACGCCGCCGTAGCACTAGCCTTCCGCAAGTTGAATGACTAAGAACTTCTATCTCTGATTATTACTGCGAAAAATCTAAAGCTCATAGTACACTACAAATACGACGACACAAGTTCACAGCACAACTACGCTGGATATTCACGCCCGGGCTGTAGCACTGGAGCACCAGAGGTTCCTTTGCTGTCTACATCTACATGGATTGGCATGCGCAGGAAAAAAAGGCACGGATGCGGGAGTGAAGGTACATGTACATACCGTCGGTGCGGCGCTTAAAGACATAGCGCTCCATCTGGAAATCGCAGTTCTTGGTGCCGAGGTGGACGTCGGCGGCGAGCATCATCTGAATGTCCTGCTCCTTCTGGGAAAGCGCACGCACTGCGCCTCCGCCTGCTGCCGCCGCCATGGTTGACGGGGATGCAAGTGATTGGGGCTGGCAGAGCGAAGGGAAGGGGAAGAGAGGGATCGCCGGATCGGGGTCGAGCAGTCGGGCTTGGTGTCTGGGAGTGGCGGCGCTCAGGGGGGAATGTATTTAGGGGATCTCTTGTCTGCGACGCGTCAAAAACCCTAGGAAAGCTTCTGCAAAGACGTGTTGGGCCGTTGCAAAATATGGGCTTCCCATCTACTCCGTACTATATTTTGGTCCATTAGTGATGCACAGGCAGCCTGTACCACCAATTGGTGATTTAACCCTTGCATCAAAAAAAAATTGGTGATTTACCCATTTAAATTTAAACTTCACGATGCGAAGGTTGTGCCTAAGTAACACCTTAGGTCTTCGACTGGCAATGAGTTTTGTATGATTCAACGGTGTTATGCTTATAGAGATAGGTGACGTTACCTTTTCTAATGGATGACCGAAACTCCTTATTGGTATTGATGCCCCTAACGCCTTTTTTTTTGTTGGAGTTCCCCGTTACCGTCTAGAGGTTAGTGGAAATTGGACGTGTTCTTTTGTCGAGGCTCCCTCGCGGACGACCGATACTCCTTGTTGGTGTTGTTGCCCCTAACACCTTTTTTTTGTCGGGGCTCCCCATTACCGCCTAGATGTTTGTGGAAATTAGATCTCTAACCAAAATTTTCATACGTGAGAATAGTGGGAGATATGCAAAGGAGCTTTTGTTTTGGAGGTTGTGGCTCTCGGTTATGGTGTCGGGATGGCTGGGCACGGTGCGACTGGCACTGACGAGATAATGGGAGATAAGCAATTAGAATAGTGGGATGTCAGGCAACGGAAATTTTGTTTCGAAGGTTTTAGGAACATAGGTTGCCGAGATGGTCGGGTCACAACAAGCTATCGCAGTTCGGCGTATATATATATTTGGAACCAATAAAATGAAGTGTTTGTGGAGCGTGTTTTTTCATACACAATAATTTAGGCTTTGTTTGAATGTCCATGTATCCACCTTAATCCATGGATATGGATACATGGACATTCAAACAAGGTCTTATTAAAAAAGGTTGCAAAACCAGATTTTTGGATTCTCTAGTTTGGTTTTGAAGCTAGTGTGCTCATTTGGTTTGGGTAAGATGTTGGAGTGAATCGGTTTT
The DNA here is from genome assembly GCA_038087645.1 of Saccharum hybrid cultivar R570. NCBI lineage: Eukaryota > Viridiplantae > Streptophyta > Magnoliopsida > Poales > Poaceae > Saccharum > Saccharum hybrid cultivar. Next base: position 34,068,665 of record JAQSUU010000012.1, on the reverse strand, counting down.
GGTCCCATAATGGACTCAAAGGCCTCAAACTGTGTTGCAACAACTGGCGTGGTGCTGGTGCGAGCCAAATCTAGTAGTCAACCCATTGATTCCATCCCCAAATTTGTCTGTTATCTATTTAGAGTTATTTATTTAGGACTTATTTATTTTTATTTCTACTGCTTTATTGCTCCTAGTCTTATTATCTGTTTAAAACAAATAATATCCAAATAACTGTAAATAGAACAGTAACACGTAGAAAATCGGTACTAGTTTCATCTTTTTATAATTTAAAATAAATTAGTATGGATTTTTAGAGATCAAATCATATTTTTATTTTGTTAGAAAGTAGAAAACCACCTTTGAAACTAATTAGAAAAAAAAATTATCCGTTTTTGACAAGTGCAGAATCATTTGTACCTCGTCATAGTAGAAAATAAACTTTTAACTAGGCCTCGTTTAGTTCGGTGAATTGGGGAGAAAAACATTGTATCCAGAATTCCTGTAGCATTTCGTTTGTATTTGGTAAAAATTATCCAAATTTTGACTAACTAGGCTTAAAATGTTCATCTCGCAAAGTACAACAAAACTGTGCAATTAGTTTTTGATTTCATCAACATTTAGTACTCCATGCATTTGCCAACATTTTGATGTGACAGGGAATCTTCTTTTTGCATAGTGAAATTTGGGGAGAATTGGGGAACTAAACAAGGGCCTAGTTTATTATGACTTTCATCTCAAAGGTCCCCTACCAAACGCATAAACAAAAAGAGCGTGTACGAATACTCTTCTACATAGTACGAGTAGGAGTAGTATGTAGAACCGAATTCACATCTAAGCTAGCAGTGCGGCTCGCCATTTGCAAAGCTGGACCAGCATTTTGGTGACAGGACTAGACCAGCACGGACACGGTTCACTTTCCTCCTGACTTCAGTAGAGCAGGTGGGCTAAGGGAGAGAAGAAAAGCTGGTCCTGCCACGGGCTGCGCAGCTGAAACGGGTCCTGCATCTGCGTCCAGTCCGCCACTCCGAGGTTGTTCGTCGGCACCTGCAGGGTGGGCAGGTCAGCGTGCCTCACTGCAGCCATGCTCGACGTCGACGCCACCGTGATCGCCATGGCGTCCGCGGCTTCCGTCTTGGCCTCCCTGGGCGCGGGCGAGGACGAGGACGGGAGCTGCAGGAAGCTGCTGTCGTGGGCGTCGTCCGACGACACCGACAGGTAGTCGTCGCCGGCGGAGCCTGCGGCCTGGACCAGGGATGCTGCTCTGGCCGCGCTGCTGCGCCTCTGCATCTCCTCCATGGCAGAGGCCCTCTGTTCCAGCTCCTTCAGTGGAGTGGCCTTCCTGTAGATCTTGCAGAGCACCATGTCCTCCTGCAGAAGCACACGACGACCGTCAGGCATTTGTGTCAATCCGTCTACCCTCTGCCCTGACTGCATGAAGAATTTCCGTTCAACTCCTAAGTCAACCACGTCAATTCTCACGTCTACTCTTGCGTTCATGGATGTCTACATCACTGTTACCAAAACTGACCAACATATATACTCCGTAAACGAGAGAGATATCGCGAACAAGAAGCCGATCAGCAATTTGCCTCCCCCGGTTAACCGCACACCGATTTGGCAATTTCATACCAAACCAGCTAAACTAATATACAGTTAAATACATACTGTAATAACTAATAATCAGTAAACGTTTCACACTAGCTAGTGCTTGATATGATTTTGGTGTCAGCTGAGTTCTAGGACAGCGAAACTCATAGGCAAGAACTGCAACAGAATGGGCGATTGCTGGATTACCTTGGGAGGCGGTGGCGCGGCGCGGCCGGCGGCGGCGTGGTCGGGGAGGCGGTACTCGTTCATGACCCAGTCCGTCTTGGTGCCGCGCGGGGCGCGCCCCTGGTAGAAGACGAGCGTCTTCTTGAGCCCGATCACCCGCTTGGCGTCGGCGGAGCTCCGGACGGCCCTGTCCGACCCCGTGGCCTTCCAGAACCCACGCTCCGTCGTCCGGTTCGGCCGCCCGCCGCTGCCGGCCTTGCGGTCGCGCGGCACGAAGAAGTACCACTCCCGCTCCCCGATCTTCGCCATCGCTGCAAAACCATGTGTCTCGCTCGACCGGTCAGCCACTGCGCTCGATCGCTCGTCACAACAAGAACACACATGTACGCAAGCTGTTTGCTGGATGATGCATCCTGGCGGACGTATCGACGACGACGTACCAGGAAGGTCCCAGGGGTCGTGGCGGTAGATGTTGAGGGTGCCGATGATGTCGAAGTGGAGCTGCTTGCCGTGGACGACGCGGGAGAGGTAGAAGCCGAGGAGCTCCTCCTCGGTGGGGTGGAACCGGAAGCCCGGGAGGTCCTGCTCCACCTCCATGGACGGCGCCCCGGCCATGATTGGTGCTCGTTCGACGATCTCTGCTCTCGTGAATCTTCTTCTCGGACGCTCGGTTGCTCTGCTCTGCTCTGCTCTGCTTGCTTGCTGCACTGGAGCACGATCGGCGAAGAGGGCGTGGTGGTGTTTCGCGGGCTCGCTCGCTTATATAGACCGGTTCAAGTCACGCGGTTTCTAGGAGACCAGCAGTCACAACGCTGAAAACGACAAGTACTTTGATTGTGCCGTGTTTACTTCCCAAATTCAACCCCAAATTTCACTATGCAAAAAGAAGATTCCCCGTCACATCGAAATATCGGTAAATGCATGGAGTACTAAATGTAGATGAAATTAAAAACTAATTACACAGTTTTGTTGTACTTTGCGAGATGAACATTTTGAGCCTAATTAGTCAAAGTATGGATAATTTTACCAAATAAAAACAAAAGTTGCTACAGTACAATGTGACGGCTACTGTTTCAAGTTGGGTCACCCAACTTGGATCTAAACACGGGCTGTGATGAGATGAGTGGGCCCCTCGGCCCGGCGGCGCAACAACAATAAAAATTTTGCCGACAGTTATTTTTTTTATTTCATTTGGAGGGTGTATTTGGACTCTGGAGACTCTAGTTAAGTCACACATTTTTTTACCCTTTTCTATACATCTAAAAAACAGGTAACCTTCTGGTTGTGTTTGAATAATGGCAGTGACTATCCAACTTCGAACACCTAACGGCCGAATGCCGTATTAGAAGGTTCTATTACTCTTTTAAGACGAATTCCATTTTCATGATCCATGAGGATTCATCAATTAATAAGAGGAACTCAAGCACTAAATATAATAACCATCCATGTGTCCTATATATTCTATGGTTTGCCCATTAGCGGTTCAGGACTACCGAAAAGCACTGAAGCCCATTACTTGTTAATGCTGTATTGGAAGATGACTTTCTTGCATAGCAGTTATAGCTTTAATGTCTAGCTGTTTTAAACAAAAAAACCAGGCTTGGTTCATTGACGAGTAAAACGATTTAGTTTGTGGTTCACGGATGTATTTTCCACCCCTAGGTTAGTAAGCATTTCCTCTCTATCTTTTGCTTGCTAAGGTTGTGCTGTTTTTTTTTTCTAGGTTCGAAAATGGAGTTGTTCTTGGATTGTCGGTCAATCAGCATATTTAAAAAGGAAGATTGTGCTTTCACTGCTATGAAAATACCTATCCCTGCTCGTTCTAAACTGATAGTAACACTTCAAAAAATAAAGTTAAATGTGTGTTTCTTCGGAATCCAACCAACGACTCAGGCTTCACGCATATCATCTCAGGTACATAATAACTTGTGGCTTTATAGCTAATACTAAACTACAAAGTTATAGATCGCATTGCGTACTACAACTTTAGTGTTGATTTTGTCTCCATCTAAAACAGTTTAATAGGTCTAAGAACTTATGTTGAATATTTGGGCTCTCGAATGAAAAGGTCTTTAACTAGTATAAAGTTTTAGATCATGTTGAGCTCTACAACTTTGATATAAAGTTTGTTTTTATCCGACTTTATAAAATTCATGCAAACTAATGGCTTTTGCGTGTTGGTCATGTATATAAATCGACAATGATATATCACTCTCACTACCGGTTGGTGACAATAGCTGGCAGTGAAAATCTAGGTTGTTCCTACGAACCAGCAATGATAGTGCTAGCGGTGATATGTGTTCTGGAATAGTGTTTACTAAGATTATGCCATTGAACTTTGCTAAGATGTGTCTTTCCCCTAAGACTATGTACCTGAACTTTGCTAGCATTTTCTATTTATCGTTAGTATTTCGCTACTTGGTACCATTGCAAAAATCGTGGCTCCCATAGGAAACCAGATCCATTGTTGGAGTATTTTCTTTGATTTGTTTTAGGTAAGAGGGTATTTTTTATGGATAAGTTATTTTGTCCTTGGGGTTTGCACGTGGTAGTATTTTTAGCTTGTCCAGACACTGTAGCTGTAGCCTAGCTATTTCCAATAAAGAAAATTCGATGACGTAATAGCCATTTTCAAATGAACAATTTTGGTGTATTTCAGTAGCAAAATGCAAGTGCCTTGTATGGATGGACTACCCATGAAGAATTATATTCCTCCAGCTCTAGCTCGACAGGTAAAAGTCTCCATTATGACGGCTCATCAACCTGTAAAGTGACGAGAGTGATGAATTAAGCATGTATTGAAGGTTTTGGCTAGATTGCTAGCTAACACCGGGTGATTGCTTTGGTACTTCTCCCAGTAAGCCCATGAATGTATGCAACATTTTCTGGTTGAATTAAGCAATTGAATTCCACATTGTTCAACGTCTCGAAACGTATGACTGGACTTTAGAACTTTATGTGAAGTCCACATCAACGGAATATTAGACTTAGTATAAGCTCGTTGGATTGAGATGGCGACTATTTTCAATTGTGAAGATGTCGATGTCAAGTAGCTAGGTGTCACTACTTTGAATATAATGAGAAAGTGTTATGTGGATGCATGCTTCTTTTGTTTTTCCCTCTTTTGAGCTTCAAGTCTGTATACGAAACATTCTTTTACTGTGCTTTGTTTTAAAGGCGGCGGTATATGTAATTTTTTTGTCCTGTGTGCTAGGTTTATTAATTTGGTTACTAAAACGTGGGCACTGGAGGAATTCGGGAACTACTGGTGTGATTCAGCCGTCTAGAAAAACAGCTTGAACCATGCTTATTTTAGGCTCAAAGAGTGACTTTACGTGACTTGTTTTATCTCTTCATCATCAGGTATAGTCCTGGCTGGAGCTTAATCCACCATGAGTATAAGTTGGACAGCGGTAGTTACCATTAAATTACTATCAGTCTATCACCATATATATATGACCATAATAAGACCAATATATACATTTGTACTACTGCTGGTCTTATTGATATTTCAATATATTTATATATCAGTCCTAGTCCATATTAACCTACGATTTTGACGTCTAGATCGAATACTATTCGCCGGGACGACCCAAAGCGGCCACACTGAGATTATCTGCTGAACAGGTTACCCAATTTGAATTTGAACTATAACGAGCGGTGTGCAGTACCTCTGGTTGGTTCTTGGAGTTTACCTATGACTGGACAGTCTTACTCTTACCACATCCAATGATCGATGTCAACCTTAAATTCGGGTGCCCTTTAAATGCAGGGAATTTGCGGAAACTTTGCGGAGTTATACTGTTTCCTGGTTCATAATAAGCTGAAATCGAACTGGGGCCTTCTTCACTCCCCATCCCAACCCAAAATATTTCATCTTCCACCTATCACATCAAATCTTTCGACACATGCATGAAGCATTAAATGTAGGTAAAAAAGATAACTAATTGCATAGTTTGTCTGTAAACGTCGGGACGAATCTTTTAAGCCTAGTTAGTTCATGATTGGACAAATTTTACCAAATAACAACGAAAGATGCTACAGTAACTTTTCACCTGCTTTTCGCGAAGTGAACACACCCTGGGCAAAAGTCTCTCCTTCACACTGCTGTTTCAGTGCTTGAATTTTCTACAGTGAAGTCAGAAGTCTCTTTTCACACTCCCTTCTGCTCCGGCCAGTGTTATCTCTGTAGCCTTCTTTGCAATGCAGTGAACGACTTCAGCCCGAAGAAAAGGGAAGAAAACTATACATTACCATGCAATGCATACAGTCATTTGCGTTGTCAAGGGTCAGGCTGTCCGCACCGCTCGGCGCCTGCCGGTACGCTACCGGTAGCGTGCGCGGGGTGCGCACCGCGTCCGGCCCGGTAGCGTACCGGCTGCACAGCAGACCGCGCGGAAGAGCAGCCCGCTAAAACACTGTAGTATCACTGTAGCAACGAGAGAGAAAGAGAGAGAAAGAGAGAGGGAGAGAAATAAAATATGGAATAGTTGGTATAGAGTATGTGATAGAGATAACATGGATGCAGAAGAAATAAGTATAGAGTAAAAAATCTTGATGACTAGAATAGAATATTTATTTTTAGAGATGAAAATAGAGGTCGACAAGTGCGGAAAGCCTCATAGCTTGCATGAAAATCCACATGCTGCTACTACCATGCACAGTTTTTTTTTCCTTCCAGGGCCTCGTCTAGTTCGGCGAATAGGGAAGAAAAACACTGTATCAGAATTCCTGTAGCATTTCGTTTGTATTTGGTAAAAATTATCCAAATTTTGACTAACTAGGCTTAAAATGTTCGTCTCGCAAAGTACAATAAAACTGTGCAATTAGTTTTTAATTTCATCAACATTTAGTACTCCATGCATTTGCCGACATTTTGATGTAACGGGGAATCTTCTTTTTCATAATAGAATTTGGGGAGAATTGTGAGAACTAAATCAGGCCCAGAAGAGAGTACTAGTTCGTACTAGCTAGTAGCTAGCATATAATAGGTGTGTGGGTGTGGCTGCGCCTGGAAAGTTTGGTCATCTTGAGTTCTTGACCGACTTTGAACGCGGACTGACTTTGTACCTGAGGAGACCGCTCTGACGTACTGAAGAATCTCTGGATGTCGTCCACCCTATATCATCATGAATCGACGGACACCAAACCACAGTGTGTGTGTGTGAACGCTAGCTTGTGTGAACACAGTACCATTTTTTTTTGGGGTAGGTTCAGAGTTCAGACGCGGCGCAAGCAGCAACCTGCGAGTGAGTTAGGCGAACGAATAATTGCATACTATAGATGACCGAGCAAGTCAGGGTGTCCGAAGCAAAACCAACCAAACATTCGTTCTTGCCATAGTTCATCAGCCATGCAAGCATGGCAGAATTGAAACTGCTAACTGCCTTTTCCTGTCGTTTTGAATTCAAACGCAGTTCCTTGGCTGGGCGTGCAGACAGATCGGTTGGTCGTGAGCGATCGATTTACGAGACCAAACAACGCAGGCAGAATACCATAGCGCGCGGATGTTGAACCGTTCTCGAATATCGATCAAGAAAGCGAGCGCCGAGCGGCCCGGCTTCCTTCTTTTCTGCGGTTTGGCATGGAAAATATGGCGCCTGCTCTGCCTCTCCTTTGACAGACAGATCGGTTGCCCTCTCTTTTCCTTTTATGTGTTGAAAAACTTTTGGAGCGGAGCAGTGTTTCGTCCCCATCCAGCCGAACACAGTGACAGTGCGACGCTGTTTCGTCTCCAGGACTCGTTCAACTGCACCCTATACTCGCTCCTGTGTCCTGTCCTGTATTGCTTGCTTGCAAGGCCATGTTTAGTTTCTAAATTTTTTTAAGATTTTTCGTCACATCGAATATGTGGACACATGAGTATTAAATGTAGATGAAAAAAAAACTAATTACATAGTTTAGTAGAAAATCACGAGACGAATCTTTTGAGCCTAATTAGTCCATGATTGGACACTAATTGATAAATACAAACGAAGTGCTACAGTAACTAAAGCTAAAAAAATCGCGGCCTAAACACACCCTAAACCAACAAATAGTACGTGTGTCTGAATTTCCTTCCGTCCACGCAACGGGACAGCCCGATCGGTCTCTCTCGGTGTGTACCAGCATTATATTCAGACCAGTTCTTCAGAAACATACATACACAGAGCACACGCCTCACGGACACGCGTCCATAAGACCATGAGACGAGTCCATGCATGACCATATGATGGCGAATTGCCGAATTAGGAGTTGACTAGTATAATGGCCGTGGTACGCCATGGCTTCATTTCACGGTGTACTTAAAAAGAACCAAACAACCATATTTTTCAATAGTTTAAGTCACACTCAATTGTATATAACCGTGTATATCTGAAAAATACTAATGCATAACAAGACATAATAAAGTAATATATCGCATACTACAGCTAATTTATTTGTTGAAGTAGATTTGGAGTTCTCCAGGGATATTGGCCTTGTTCGGCTAGTTATAAAAGCGGTCGATGCTGATTTGTTGTGAGAGAAAAACACTGCTGAATGATTGATTGATTCTGGCTGATAAATTCAAGCGAACAAGGCGATTATCTATACATTCATTTGCGCTACTCTTCAAAATGTTCACTATAAATTCCGTCCTCAGTGAACGTAACCTCTGTGAATGTCAGACAATAAGTTAACTTATTTATTTGCTATATATACTACAAAACTTAAAGATGAAATCTGATGTATCTCTGGTGGAGCGAGCGATGTGCTGTGCGTGAAGGGAAGAGGCCAAGAAGTTGTCACACAGGTAGCACAAATGACCAGACTGAAGAATGTTCAGTGTTTGAAAAATTCAGATCAGATCCTGTTCCTCGTTCGACAAGACCGAAACGGAGTAAACCACCAGAAAGCTTTGCTAAACTTAATAGTATATTGCCCGTGCTAACGCTACGGTGACATATAGAAAAAAATAAATCATAAAACTACATTTAGACAGCAAGTCAGATATTCAGCTCCATGTTGCTTCTAAATACTAGCATCATAGTAATATTATTACTATGGTACTAATACTTCCAAAAGAAAACTATTGCCTAGAGCAAGAATCTGTAAAGATTTGAAAGCAACCAGCAAACACTAACTCCTTCATATTCAAACCATGTACAGGAATGAGCCCCTTCACAAGCTTGTCACACACACATTGTTTTCCATACATTAACAAAATTGATGATTATTCTTCTGTAGAGCAGGAAAAATCAGCATAGCATCCACGTTTGTGGAGTCATCTATATACAAGTTTTTTAAGAACTTAATGTTGATTCCAGATGAAGCAAGAAGAGAATACTCACACAGATTTAGAGAACAACCTGATAGCTCTCAACTTGCAAATTTAGGGGCCAGCCTGATAGCTCTCTTTTGCTGTTTGTTTTCGATGTGACTCCATAGAAGCAGAAACTGATCCTGAGTTGTGCTGAATCTCTTTGGAATCCGCAGGATCAAAATCTGGCTCGTCCTCACACCTGTCAATAGTGCAAATGAAATGAAATTAAATTAAATAAAAGAAAAAGGACGAAGGACAAAAAATAAAATTTTTGAGTAAGTATACCCACCGTTATCAATAATTTAGGACGTCTTTATAAACAATATTCTTGGTGGTGTTCCTTGTGGAGTCCAATTCCTGATTTGGTTTAGCCAAAACTCTGGTTGTTGATCTTGACATACCCCTCGACAATGCAACGTAGAGTTGTCCATGTGAGAACACAACCTCTAGAAGATAGATCCCAACATTTGGGATGGTTTGCCCTTGCGCTTTATTGACGGTCATTGCAAAACTCAACCGAATTGGAAATTGTTTCCTCTTTAACTTGAAAAGGAGCGAGATATCATCTAATGGAGATATAGGGATCCTAGTTATGAACACCCTCTTTCCTTGATGTTGGCCACCAACGATTTCTACGTCAATTGTATTGTCTTAGAAGGCTCTAACTGTTAGTCTTGTTTCATTACACAAGCCATTTCAAAGAGCGCCTAGCAGTAGTGTGTCAGTGTGTGTGCGCACGCGGCTAGCTGTTCGGCCTTTTCCCGGCTCGTTCTGGGCTGAGAAAGACGACCGACCGGAGACCTCAGCGTGGACTAGTCCGCGTGGGGCGCCACAAATCACGCTTTGCTCCGTATGGTTTTCTTTCCATTCCCTCTGCATGGTGCATGGTGTGCATGGACTACGGCCGCCCTCCGTGCTGGGGAACAGACAATGGCCATAGACTTGGTGGTGGTCAAGTCAACACAGGACTCCCGGGTCGTGTCCAGTCGAGTCGTCCACCCGGAAGACCTCCGACCCCACCGACGATAATCCGTAGCGTACTAGAATAGCCCGTATCCTATCGCAAAAACTCGACAGCATGTTCGGCTGTCCGCCATACTGCTCTGTCCTAAAAATGGAGTCACCGTGAAGCGTGTTGGTCAAACTTTTTTAATTTTGACTATGTTTATAGAAAATACGTGTAATATTTATATCTCTAAATAAATTTATTATAAAAGTATATTTAAAGATCTATCTAATGATTACGTACAGTACATCGGAGTGGCGCGCTGCTCTGGTGCGGAGGATCCGTTTCGTTTGGCTGGCAAGTGGCAACGTCTAGCGCAGGTTCATCGTAGGCCGCGTTCACTTGCCATGCATACCTAAAATATTTTCTCTTTTATCCGTCACATCGAATCTTTAGACGCATGCATGAAGCATTAAATGTAGGTAAAAAAAATAACTAATTGCATAGTTTGTCTGTAAAGTTCGAAACGAATCTTTTGAATCTAATTAATCCATGGTTAGACAAATTTTACCAAACAACAATGAAAAGTGCTACAGTAACTTTTCACCCAAATTTTCTCAACTAAACACAGCCGTAGTTTCGTCCGTCTGAACATTCTGCAGGGGCAAGGACGGTACTACACGGTACGACGTGACTCAGGCCTGGTTTAGACCGTGAAAAGTTAGAATTTTTCTGTAGCATTTTTATTTGTATTTAATAAATATTATTTAATTATGAGCTAATTAGGTTTAAAAGATTCATCTCGTGATTTTATAACTAATCTGTGTAATTAGTTATTTATTTTATTAACATTTAATGTTCTATATATACGTTCAAAAATTAATGTGATCGAGAGAAAGGGAAAATACTTAGAATTTAGAACAAGGCCCAAGCAATGCATGCAATGGGGACTCATCACTCGATCTGGGAATCGGCTCTCGGGCTCTCAGCAAAAGGCAAGCCAGTGAGTGCACTGCAGCTGACAGTGAGCTTGACTACCAGTGAGCTGACAGTGTTTAGTTGCATTGGAAAGTGTACTATACAAAAAAAAAATCCATTATATCAAACTTACGATACATGTATGAAGTACTAAATGTTGATAAAATAAAAAACTAATTGCACAGTTTGGTTGTACTTTGTGAGATGAACGTTTTGAGCCTAATTAGTCAACGGTTGGACAATTATTACCAAATACGAACGAAATGTTACAGTGTCGCTACAGTGAATGTTGGCACTCCAAAATTAGCTACGACTGTAGCTTAGTTACCTGAAAAAAGCACTGCATAAAAAAAAGATTTCCCGTCACATTAAACTTGCGATACATGTATGTAGTACTAAATGTAGATAAAATCAAAAACTAATTGTACTGCTTAGTTGTACTTTGCGAGACGAACATTTTAAAGCTAATTAGTCAACGGTTGAATACTATTTATCAAATAAAACCAAAACATGCTACATTATACTTTTCACCCTTTTCCAGCCAACTAAACACGGCCTCCGGCGCAATCGCATGGCCTGATCTCGGGGCCAGTGGCTCAGGCCTTGTTCACTTCCCCATCCCAACCTAAAATATTTCCTCTGTCATCCGTCACATCAAATCTTTGGACGAATCTCGGAGCATTAAATGTAGATAAAAAAGATAACTAATTGCATAGTTTGTCTGTAAATGTTGGGACGAATCTTTTGAGCCTAGTTAGTCCATGATTGAATAAATTTTGCTAAATAACAACGAAAGATGCTAGAGTAACTTTTCACCTACTTTTCGCGAAGTGAACACACCCTCAGTGGCCCAGTGCGGCACGGCTGCACGTGTCGCCATGCCTGTCCTGGGTCATCGGTGTGTGGGAATCGAATCGGAAGGTGCAGTTTCGGGTGCGGATTGGGCGATTGCGGCTGTGTTTAGACGGGTGAAAAGTTTTTGGAAAAATAGTCATATTAATGTTTTGTGTAATATTGAAAGGAGTTTTTAAATACTAATAAAAAACTAATTACATAGCTTGTCTGGAAACTGCGAGACGAATTTATTAAGCCTAATTAATCCATCATTAACATATTTGTTACTGTAGCATTTTAATATCAAATCATGGACTAATTATGCTCAAAACGTTTGTCTCATGATTTCTAACCAAACTATGTAATTAGGTTTTTCGTTTATATTTAATGTTTCATACATGTACCGCAAGATTCGTTACTGTAGTTTTTCGTGAAAAGTCACCCTGCGTTCAACCGCGCGGAGCCGGCCAGCACTACGATGTTGAGAAATCCGGTTGCTATAATGACGTGCTTCGAGCCGGGCAGTTGTGCCTCGGGTTGCATGAAAAATCTATACTGTTGATAGACACACTAGTTTACTGACAGTTGAAAATTTGAAAGGCACACCTAGAGCATGTGACACAGCGAAATTCTCTTATTTTTATTTTAATGTTTATTAATTATTAATCCAGCTATGGTCCACACAAACCCACATAATAGATAGAGAGATGTGCAATTGCTGAATTGCTCACTCAGCCGAGATCTTTGCCTAACCCTTAGAGCTTCTATTCACACATCAGTATCAGTTGCTTCCCTCTCAAACTGGAAACCAATTGGGTGCAGTCTCCCTGCACCAGCATCTCCGTGAAGGACCACTCAGATGGAAGCCACATATCCCACAAAATACAACATAGGGCTAGGCGTGGTGCAGTTCCTCTGATGGCTCAAGCGTGGTGTGACTCCTTAGGATAATCTAAAAATAGACAATTGAAAACTCCATCACGTGATCGTGGGATGTATTTCCTAGGACAGGTGGCTTCCATCCGAGTGGTCCTGCACAGAGACGTCGGTGCAGGGAGGCTGCACTCAATTTTTCCCGTAAAACTTGAAGTTCCTTGCCGCGCTGGCTGCGCGATCTGCCAGGTTGGCGGTGGTGCCAAATCCCTAGGTTGCGCAGTTGGCTGTTGCATGCATCGCTTCTCTGATAGCAGCCTCGGGATCGGCGAAGCTGGCTGCGGTCGCGGAACCGGCAGCTAGCGCCCTGGATACCAGGATTGATCTCCAGCAGTGAAGCACGTAGGCCACCAGCTCAAAGGCCAAGTAGATGATGAAGTCGCATGCGCTTACCCTAGCAAGCGATAGTATCGCAACCTAGACAAGACTCAGCATGGTACTCCTTTTACCGTCGTGAGGCTGGACAGGGCTAGTGGGAGCAGGAGGGAGGCCGTGAGCGTGCCCCGCGGGTCCGCCACCGAAGTCTGTCGTCCCGCGTCCGTTGTCGTGCCGTGGACAATGTCTCGCGTGAGGGAGGCCGTGAGCGTGCCTCGCGGGTCCACCGTCCTGCATCCGTCAGGACCTTGACCGAAACAATATGTCCCCACGCATCCCCGTGTGCATCAAATTGTGATGCACATGGGGGCATATGCCTCGTATCGTGTCACATGTGCCTCAAGAGCGCTAAGGCGCCACGTGTGCCCCGCCTCATCCCGCAAGTGCTGACTGGGGATTGGGCGATTGCGTTCAACCGCGCGGAGCCAGCCAGCACTACGATGTTGAGGAATCCGGCTCCTAAAATGTACGTACATGAACAGTCCATCACATTATTGAGTTGCCCAACACAACATGCATAGTAGCATGATCGAATGGAAAAAACGGTTCATCATTCATGCATCGAAAGTTATAGATGACCAAATAATGGACACCACGTGACATGGCAAGGACCAACAGTTAGACCCGATCGGGCATGGCGCGAGTGGAGGAGCACAAGGCGTCGCCAGATCCGGCCATGGAGAAAATAGTGCGGCCAACTTCGTTGGAGGAGAACGCATAATGGGATGGGATCCGAGTCTCTGGCGGTGGAGCCATCGTCAAACAGCCAAAGTCATAGCAGGGGTCGGGAACTAAACAGTCCTCGTCATTGTGGAGATTGAAATGGGGCCAAGATGGAGTGCAGCGAGACTTTACTTTCTTTTGTCGATTTGAATGTCCAGTGAAGCGGTTTTTTTAGCTTTATAGGTGGTGCTGAGAATGGGGAAAGTAGAAGATAGAAGAAGCGCGGAGTCATGTGGATGAGAAGAAGCCACATCTCTAATAAAAAGAAGAGCAATGGTGTCGGTGTTTGGTCACGTGAGGGTCCTAAGCCAACGAGTGAATTTGTGCTGCGTGTCCCTAATCTGGATGGTGATGCAAAGAGAATACATGGGGGTTTATCCTGATTCGGGCGAAAAAAGGTCCTACGTCCAGCGGGGGGGGAGAAGTATTGTATTTCCTTGCACCTAAGTGCTTGCGTAGGGGTTACAAGCTGTGAGAGAGGGAGCCAATCCCAGGTCTCAGAGAGAGAGAGAGAGAGTACAAAGGGGATTGGTTGAGATGTTGATCTTCTACGGTGGGGTGATGACTTGCTTTGCCTTGTTCGTCCCCCTTCGTAGAGTCCCCTGCCTTCCCTTTTATAGGGTCAAGAGGAGGTAGAGACGCCGGGGGATGCCTTAGAAGTGAAGTTTTGTCGAGTGCTGTGGAAGTCGCTGTAGCGACATGCTCCGAGAATGGCCGGCCATCCCAGACACCATGGTGACGTAGAGGATGAGACGGTGAAAAGACCCTGGATCCTGTGGCATCCAGGCCTTGCTTCTTTGTTGACCGGTGGTTGGTCGAGGCCGGGTCGAGGTGGGTCTAGGTGGGTCGACGGGGAATGGATAAGGCCGAGCCCCAGAAATTTTGGGGTACGACACTCGTCGTATTCTACCTCGAGGGGGATTAGTGGCGGAACAGTGCCCGACATGGCATGTATAGTGACAGGTTTTCACCGCCCATTCTGGGATGGGTAGTAAAAAGTGGGATTCGACACTGGTACTGCTTCCATGCTGGTATCGCTGTAGCCATGGGGGTAGAAAGTGGTTGGCGGTTGCATTAAATGCTTTGACTTTTGTCTGAGAGTTGGTGAGTGAGGCAGGTCAACCGGCTCGACCCAGGGTCGTATGAGTCGGAGATTTCCCGGTGGTCGAGGCATCCCGTCGAGCAAGCTTCGTGTGAGTCAGAACGTGGTCGAGGCGTTCTGTGCGTGGTTTTGGCTCATTCTGTCTTTGTGGGTGGAGCCTTTGGCGTGGTTTTCTTAGGGGTTTTTCTTTCTTAATCATTGAGTGTGGGTACCCCTTGTTTAGGTACCCGATAGTAGCCTTCGAGCCTTTGGGTGAGTGTGATCACTCTTGTAGAGGTTCAGTGAGTCATGAACTGGAGTCGTAGTGTCGTAGCTTTTCTGGTGGGTGCGTGCGAGCGCACCTGCCGGGTGTAGCCCCTGAGGCCTCGGTGGAGTGTTTTGACTCCTCCGAGGTCTTTAGTGCATTATACCGAGGAGTGCTCCCGCGTTCGAGCCATCGTGGCGTGTTTGGTCCTCTTTCGTTTGAGGTTTAGCTTTTTGCGGTTGAGCCCCCGAGCCTCGTGCGCATGAGGTCGATCAGGGTCTTGCCTGTCTTCATCGTATGACCCTCACGCTCCTTTTAGGAAAGGAGGAGGGGTGGGGAACATCATACTACCCTCGACAAAGAGATGACACAAGATTTTTTACCGAGGTTCACTTGCTTCCCGGCAAGCTACTCCTCGTTGTGGTGATGCACCCACTTGATGGATCACGAGCTAATCAACTATCAAGAGTTGAACTCTCAGTGGGTGCCGCACATCCACTCGCAAGATGGGGATCCTCCAAGCCACGAGCTCCACTAGAGTAGCCAATTCGCGAACTCCCACGGGAAAGGCTCAAGAACCCCTCACAATCAACTTGGCGAGGCTCGAAACAATCTCCAAGGTCGAGCTCAACACCACCACTGCTCCAAGCCATCTAGGGTGTCGAGAAACACCCAAGAGTAACAAGCAATCCGCAGCAAACATGAAGATCAAGTGCCACTAGATGCAACTCTTAATGCAATGCACTTGAATCTCACTCAATCTCTCTAGAGTATGCAACCAAGCAAGGAGATAAGTGGAGGGGAAGTTCTCTAGCTCAAAGTGTGCCTCAATATCTCAAATGTGCAAGAGAGAACTCCCTAAACCTGGCCACCATCTATTTATAGCGAAGGGGTAAGCAACTAGCCGTTACCAAACGACGCAGTGAAAAACGTGATGACCGGACGCACCGGTCAGGGTGACCAGACACGTCCGGTCACTACAGGACAAGTAGCAACAGTGCGTGTCAGAGAGAGACATTGCTATGACCGGACACGCTTCACCAAATGACCGGACGTGCTGCTCCCGGCGTCCGATCGGAGTCCAGAGAGCTCCCTGCACGATCGGTCACGTCCGATCGCATGTGACCGGACGCGCCACACGTTCGATCAGCTCCTCGCCATGCTCTGCTCCTCTAGGTGCCTGACCAGACGCTCTGGTTCCATGAGGGACCGGACGCACCGGTTGCAAACCCTAGTGCCCGCGCCATGTTGAACTGACCGGACGCGTTCGGTCAAACCAGGACCACGTCCGGTTCAGCGTCCGGTGGGAGTTCTTTTAGGGATAAACACTCCAAACTTACATCTCCGTTTTCTCGCCTCTGGCACAATGGAAAATAGGCATTTCAATTCCACATAAAAACGCCAAACCCCTCTCTACCGTTCAAACTCCACCGCATTCGCAAATGTGCTAACATCACCAAGTGTACACCATCATGTGCATGTGTGTTAGCATTTTCACAATCATTTTTAAAGGGTTATATTAGCTCTCATGATCTTGCTCATCATTTCATGCACCAAATCATGTGGTCTTATGGCCATCTCTCTTTGCCATTTTCACCTCCATCACATGTTGCTTATGCCCAGCTTAATCACACTTGATCACATAACATTAGCAACTTTGGTGTCACTCAATTTTGAAAACCAAACTTGGGCTTTCAGGGGAAAGAAGAAACCATGGTCACCGGGTGGCCTTCAAAGTAGTTGAAAGGATCAAGATGCCCAAGAGGGGGGTGAATTGGGCTTTTCTAAAAATTAATTGCAAGAATTAAATCCTACAAGCCAAAGTTCACCCCTAGTGCCTACTAGTGTTCCTTGTGATTCTACCGGTAAAAGTTTTGCACCCTAAGTTCCAATCCTAGTCTAGCATGGCAATTATAGGAAAGTAAAACAAGCAATGAAGGTAATACACGAAAGTAAATACTTAAAAGTAAGGGTTAGGAACACGGCGATGTTTTCCCGAGGTATCGGAGAGTCGCCACTCCCCACTAGTCCTCGTTGGAGCACCCGCGCAAGGGTGTAGCTCCCCCTTGATCCGCGCAAGGATCAAGTGCTCTCTATGGGCTGATTCTTTGACACTCCGTCGTGGTGAATCGCCCAAAACCGCTCACAAGATGAGTTGGGTCATCCACAAGCTCGCCGGATGATCACCAAACTCCTAATCACCACCAAACCGTCTAGGTGATGGCGATCACCAAGAGTAACAAGCTAGAACTCTCACTTGACCACAATAAGCCTAATGAGAAGATAGATGCACACTTGCTACTCTCTAGTCACTAATGAGGGATCTCAAACTTTGATTCTCAAATCACTATCCTCACTAGGGCTCTTGCACTCCCTTGCACTTGAAAGGTGTTTCTCAGCTAAACAAATGAGCAAGAGACCTCTAAAAGAGGTAGAGGGGATGTATTTATACACCTCACAGACAAATCCAACCGTTATCTGCCAACTCAGCAAAACACGCACTGACTGGACGTGCCGGTCGATGTGACCGGACACGCCGGTCGAGTGTAACGGTCGAAAACCAGAACGATACCACTGAGTGACCGGACGCGTTCGATCGTGCAAGAACCTTACTGTACTTTGACTTGATGCTCGATCGCGTCTGATCAGTGATGACCGGACGCGTCCGGTCAGCTAAGTACCTTACTGGAACATGACCGGACGTGTCCGATCATTTTCTAGTCGCGTCCGATTATACTTTTACCCTCTGAAACACGTGTCAGACTGATCAACGCGTCTGGTCCTCGCAAGGACCACGTCCGGTCAACCAGTTTGAAAATGCAGTGACTATTAGTACTGACCGAACGTGTCCGGTCGTGACAGAGACCGCGTCCGATCAAGGGTAAACGGCTCAAACGACTTCGAAACGCGACGCAACTTGAACCAAGTTGCTTCCAACTGAACTTTGAGCTTTTATTGAGCTACCTAGTGTTACGTTTGACAAGTGTGCACCACACCTAAACAAAAGACTTACCTAGGTCAAGCTACTCGCTCATGCCCCCTTTATAGTACGGCCAAAGGAAAAAGCAAAGATCCTAACGACTATCCCAGATGTAACTCAACACCTTGACATCCGGAACTAACCGTCCTTAATCTTGTCGTTGATCCTTTGAAAACCAAAACGATTTCCATCAAGGGGCATGAATACCATAGTGCCCAAAACAGTTATCAACCCCATAACCTAACTTAACAAAGTTTATGCAAAACACACGTTAGTCATGGTAATAATACGTTGTCATCAATTGCCAAAACCAACTTTCGGGTGCATCAAACACCAGAAAACAAAACCCTCTATCAACACTCCCCCTGAATCTACTCTCTCTCCCCCTTTGGCATCAAACACCAAAAAACAAAACTAAGGATCCGACGGGGGAACATAAGCTGTCATGTCGGGTGCTGAGGAGCGCGGAGTGATCACAAACTGTGAAGTATCCTCCTTAGACTCTGAACTGTTAGGCTGACCCTCTATAGATAGACGTGGCAGTGAAGCAGTCTAGGTCTGTAGAGCAGGTGCAGGAGTTGAAGACGTAGTAGCAACAATAGGAGCAGTCTCTGTCACCTGAGCCTGAAAAACACCAAGTGTGGGAGGATCTATCGAGGCAACTGACGATGGCACTGTCTCTATAGTCCTGACCCCTAACACTGGAAGAGCCACAGTCTCAGAAGCTGACATCCCTGAAAAGGTCACAACGGTGGTGTGCGAGCGTGTCGGCTGACCAGTCAGCTCGCTATAGGAGGCACTCAAGTCAGTGAAAGGAGTGCCCGAGAGAAGGTGAGGTCTGGGCTGAGCTGGTGGAGTGAACCCCGTCTGAATAGGAGTGTAGCTCGGGGACTGCTGCTGGGGAGAGGTAAACTGAAAGCTCGGCTATCCCTGATTCTGATGTCCACTGGACTGTAGTGCTGGAGTAAGGACAGAAGGTGGTGGAGGTACCCCAACAGTGACGAGGTGTCGCAGGAGCTCAAGATACTACTGCTGGGTGGCTGCCTGCTGCCTCTGCATCTAAAACGGCTGCCTCTGAAACTCCAGCTGCTGCCTTTGGAACTCGTCCTGACGAGCCTAAATCTGAGCAAATGCAGCAACTGTGTCCTGAGCCTGTCGCTGCATCTAAACCTCCTGTCTCTCCTGTAACAGAACCGTCCAAATTATAAGAGCACAATTATAAAAACAATCACCGAAGTGATCAAATTCTCACACTTGAGCCCATATAACTCTGGTAGTCCAATGAAATCACGAGGGATTTCAAACCAACCAACATACAAGCCAAGATCATAGTGATTCAACATAACAAGTCACATGTTACAACCATTTTACAAGTAATTCAATATACATCGGAGTTTAACATAGTTATTACAACTTAGTTTGAAAAGTAGCGGAAGCAAAGTAATTTGAAACTAACATTTATATTATTTCAAATACATGCCAGTACCACGGTCGACTTCCAACAAAAGCATTAGAGATAAGATAAATAAGAAGGATCATGCCCATGATCACACTCTGCCACAAGGCAGGAGCCAACCAACTCTTGCAGCCGCCATGATACATCACAACTTGCAACAAGTGGGGATAAAACCCTGAGTACGACAAAGTACTCAGCTGGACTTACCCGTCAGAAACCAAAAATAAAGTGACACCAAGGACCATACAAGGCTAATATAAGGTGGGCTAGCTTGACAACATTTTGCATAAAAGCTTATTATGGATAAGTAATCATTAATGCTTAAGCATCAAGTTAATTATCATTAGCCTGTCATCTCTATTGGAACCTGTACTAGAGCACTCACTTTATTAGGAGCAAACAATATTAACCATAGCAAGTATAAATTGAGGCAACCTTTCCATCGTGATCCAATTAACCATCCGTTCAATTTAATGGAATCTACGTTGCCGCTGCTCAAGTCAAGTGCTCACTAACCGGGAGTGACGGCGATTCGAATCGAATTCCTATCCAGCTGGAGGGGTATTTCTAACACTCACCGTGCAGACCCCTGCCAGGGTCGCATAGGCCACCTTTTCATATGATTCAGGAATCGTGGGTCCGAATGATGTCGCGACCCCAAGGGCGACACTCTGCCAGGTGATAGGGACTCTAACCCCCCCTTGGTCTCACACCAATGTCCCCAAGCACATCCTTTCTCTCCTCCAAGAAGCAACCTACCATTCGATTCCCGGCCTGAATCACATTACTCGGCTTCGCGGTCGAAACGACTTATCCGGCCAACTAAGTGTTAGACTGCGTTCAACATGACTCAAGGACGTACAGCGAATCGGTCCTTAAACGACTCAGACGGGGATAGATTCACACCCAAGACCTCCATGCCTTGTCGCTTCACTATCATCATCCCGCCCGGTCTCATTTCATTTTATTAACACATGGTTCCTTTTCACGATAGCAAATATAGCCAACCGTGCCATATATGAATATCCCTATATCTCGCAGGTGACAGGAAATCACCTGACTTCTACCGCTTAAAGCAGGGCTAAGCATCTACTCGATCCTAATCTATGTAGGATTCAAGGATTCATATATCTGGACAAGGAATGATATAATGCAGCAAGGGTTTCCAACCAACTCCTATCACTTAATGCAATAATACTTATAACATATATAGAATTAATTGCTTTAAAGATAGGAGGCTTATAATGCTCCGGAGCTTGCCTGGGATCCGACTCAAGTTAGAGTATGTCAGATGAATTCACTTGGCGAGCATCCTCCCATCTAGCACTTGCCTGATCCTTCTATCTTCGGGATGGATCCACCAAACACCGTCTTCGGGTTTGGCTCCAACGCCACATCCTTCACACGTTTCTGCTAGCGTACCTTTATGAGATGCAACCATGCACATGTGTGAATGCATAGAAGTGCAATAACTAAAGCAATCAAGCAAGCATATCTAAGTTCTAATAAACACCTAGAGCTAATTACTTAACTACCCTCAAAGGCATAAGTCAAACTTAACAAAATACAAGCAAACAACTATAATTGGAATTTATCAATTTCTGGACAAGCAAACAGTAGCTTCACAAATCAATCATATCTGGAGATATACAAATCCAAATGACTTGCAAGAAGACATTATGGAAACCTTATGAAATTGTCTACATTTCATTTAATATCATCATAGCATGATTCCAAAGTTTAACATGTCGAATTTACACAAATACAGAAACTGGTCTAACAAGACAGAGAGCAAGCAATTCTGTACCCCAACTTTAAACAGCTATAACTCCTAAACCACATGACCAAATGCCACCAAATTTTAACAGCAGCTAGATACATAAATTATCTACAACTTTTGTATAAATAAGTTTCACAACAAAGTACATTATCATGAAGAACTGTGCTAAGTTTCTAGATCTGTCTAGAAACCTCATTTGCAAGAAATAATTATTAACTTATGTTGAAAACATATAATTAGACAAAACCAACTTTACCAACATGTCACACATGACTAATGAACACCAGAAAACATAGTGTACATTCCTAAATAATTTCTTTTAATGCATTTTCTTAATTTATTTAGATAATTTGGTGGAATTATGAACACATATCAAAGGTGCATAATAAATTCTACCAAAATTATAGAGGCCTACACATGCTCCCAATAGTTTACTGTACAAATGTCAGACCATTTGGACATATGGATAAAAATTCGATTCGAATCGCCGTCGCTCCCGGTTAGTGAGCACTTGACTTGAGCAGCGGCAACGTAGATTCCATTAAATTGAACGGATGGTTAATTGGATCACGATGGAAAGGTTGCCTCAATTTATACCTGCTATGGTTAATATTGTTTGCTCCTAATAAAGTGAGTGCTCTAGTACAGGTGCTAATATAGATGACAGGCTAATGATAATTAACTTGATGCTTAAGCATTAATGATTACTTATCCATAATAAGCTTTTATGCAAAATGTTGTCAAGCTAGCCCACCTTATATCAGCCTTGCATGATCCTTGGTGTCACTTTATTTCTGGTTTCTGATGGGTAAGTCTAGCTGAGTACTTTGTCGTACTCAGGGTTTTATCCCCACTTGTTGCAGGTCGTGATGTATCATGGCGGCTGCAAGAGTTGGTTGGCTCCTGCCTTGTGGCAGAGTGTGATCATGGGCATGATCCTTCTTATTTACCTTATCTCTAATGCTTTTGTTGGAAGTCGACTGTGGTACTGGCATGTATTTGAAATAATATAAATGTTAGTTTCAAATTACTTTGCTTCCGCTACTTTTCAAACTAAGTTGTAATAACTATGTTAAACTCCGATGTATATTGAATTACTTGTGAAATGGTTGTAACATGTGACTTGTTATGTTGAATCACTACGATCTTGACTTGTATGTTGGTTGGTTTGAAATCCCTCGTGATTTCATTGGACTACCGGAGTTATATGGGCTCAAGTGTGAGAATTTGATCACTTCGGTGATTGTTTTTATACTTGTGCTCTTATAATTTGGACGGTTCTGTTACAGCTGGCATCGAAGCAAGATTCAACATTAAACTTGTCATATGTGTATTTAAAACAAAGGTTTTGTTTTATAAAATTAGTTTTATCAACTTATAGCTATATATAGGTTTGTCAAATCTAAATTTTAAACCTAAGTATGCCAGTGGTCAATTTCCTTATGCCCATATAAGGATTATTAGGTGGCTTATATAAGTACTAACTTGGGGGTTTTTCATTTATACATCTACATCCAGCCCAAGGTATGTATGTGTGATAACTCTCCCATACTATGCTACCCGGTGTGTCAGATTAGAGGTAGCCTTCATATATGAAATAGTCATATATGTTGCTAGTTTACTTTTATGCAACGTCGCACCTACGCTCAGGTAAGTGTGAGTTGTGAGAGCATGACCGTATAACCCGCGGTCTAGGGGAGAGCTAGTTTTGGTTACTGGATTATTTACATGTTACACACATGTATATATGAAGGTACTTAATTGTGGGTGATTGATGATTCGGGTAGTTTTGGTGCTACATGTATATATACGGGGGTATATGTATGTGGGAGTACTTAGAATTTTACTTTCCTGTTTTTATTGTGTGCAATATATTGGGGAATTGTTGGGCTGCAATGAAAATTTTCTGCAGGTACGCTAACCACGAATTCGTAAGTCGAATGTAGCTGACGACTAGCTATATATCGAGAGAGTGCGTGTTATGCCACCGACATAGAACGTGATCGCCACCTTAGGTTGGCAATCTTGTGAGGACGAATAGGACGAAACATGCATCTTCATGATTGTTGCTTTATACATGGCTATGTTTCTCTCACCCTTGTTCAAATGATAAGTAACTTGTAATCAATGTAGTACACTATCTTTCTTGTGTGAAGCTAAACAAAAATGTCTTACTCTATGTTGCTCACCCAAGCGTTTGCCAATGCTTTAGACCTCACTTAAATAATTATGGATTCTCATAAATGAATTAAATTGGTGTTGGTCTAAGGTAATAATGTTTAGAGCTGCTAGAATAATATGTTTGTGTGCTCTCTTGTTAAGTAGAACAAAGGCAAACTTTGTTTTGCTTATTAAACGTTGGCTGCTAGAGTGGTTTCTGTTGTAGTGATGCTTTCATGATCATAATGGTGTTTTCTGTAGTTATAGAGAATACCAAAGATGTAGCTAACTTACTTATCTAGCTTGTCCTAAAAATTCATGACCCTAGGTCTTAAAGTTTGAGAGTTATGAAATTTAGAAGTTTATTGTCAGGTTTTGCTTATGCTCTGAATAGATCTAAATGTTTGTTTGTTTGACCTATGTGCATAGGGAATCATGTCTTGGAGATAATAGAATAAGTGTAGTACTTTTTCTAAGGTTTCCAAAATGTCCTATAGCACCAATTGTGGTGGTCTAAATCTCTAGTTATGAGCTTGCAAAATGGAATGACAGAATCTGTCTAAATCTGGGCAGAGATGTCTTCCTTGTCTTGTTTGGCCTTGTTAGCTATAGAATCATCTTAATATGATAATAATAAAGTTATAGACAACTTAATAAGCTTTACATAAAGATAAGGCTCAGCCTGGTTGTGTCCCTATAACTCTAATTATGCATTTTTGAAGTTCTTGTCAATTTTCTGTCTATATTGGTACTGATCTGAAACAGTAGCATTTCTGGTCATGTAAATCTATGAATTAGCTTTTGGTATGAGTAACTAAAGTGTAGTCATCTTCCTAAGCTATCTAGAAAGTCTAGGATCACCTTTATAGAATGTCTACAACCTCAGTTATGGTTGAAACAAGTAACCATTGTGCTGTTGTCTAGATTCTATGCACATGTTAAGTTAGTCACCTTAGCTAGCGTTTGTTTTGAGCTAAACTTGTAGTTAGTTCGTGCTTGAGATGAATGCTTAGTTTAGGTGAGCCTTGTGCCTTGTATTGGTTGCTTAAGCCCATTCATTTGAATTTTCTCAAATGACTGCTTGATTGTGATGTTGTTTGTATGCTTGTTATCTAGGTAGGCCATAGTTGTCACCTCGTTTGTCCTCGGTGAGCATACGAGGGTCACATAGCTTTATCCTATAACAAAGTTTACATACGTAATTGTATGGTTGTTATCTTCCATTAGGTTCTCTATCTTAGGAGCCTGAGCCTGTAGACTTAGTGGTTAGTCTTTGAATGTTTGTATCCCTGCCGTTGCTTGACCAAAAGCCTAAAGTTGAGTTCTCCTATATGTTTGTATAAGCCGTGGATGTTTTCCAACCCTTTTTCTGAAGACCCTTATCAACTGACCAACCAAGTTAACTTTCATCAATGCTAAGTGTGAGTGGAATCAAGCAAAAATCTCATGCTTAGTCACCTGCGGCAATTGAGCTATGTTCTCTTGTGAGGTGTTTTGATCTACGGATCTCCTCCTCATTGATTTTAAACCTTGTGACTACCTTTACTTGCTATCCCTCCTTGTATAATGCTTGTTTTTACCACCCAAATTGTGTCACTTGAAATTTCACCTTGGTGGTGTGATCGGTAATGGTGTTATGAGTAGCAACTAACGGTGCCGCGACGAAACCGAGAGCCTCCTGTGGGCGGCCAACACAAGGTTGTGCTGCTCGGCACGCGCTGGTATCGTGGTTTCTAGTCATGATCCATTGCGGAACAACATCAACGTGTTATTCTTATGTGAACTTTTCCTTGGTTATCTTCCCATATCGCATCGTAAGATCCATATCTTAGACCAAAAGTAGTAGAGCTTCCTCCTGAAGTTGCTAAGAGGATAACCTTTGAAGAATAGGCCACCGACATAAACTTTAACAGACTACAATAGGTGGTAGACAAGTGACTTTGCTTAGTTGTCCCTGTATTGACAGCCACCATCTAGTGAGTAAAGTATCACATCTCTGTTGGATAAAAGGACACACAACATTTAATGTTGGACAAGTCATCTGTTGGATAAGAATCGATTGTCACATTACGCAAGTCTTAACCTTTGTATGCATAATGACCATACCATTGAGATCAACCATCTCTGGTGAGACTCCGTATCTGCTGACTTCGATGGCAACCATCTGATTTGTATCAACCACAATTATTGTGATCAAGAATAAAGATTTAGAACTTTTTAGTGTTGAGAGACAACTAATTAGTTACCAATAGGAAGGTTAATCTCTAGCTAGGTAATGATTCTTTGGTAGCTACGAAGGCTAGGTCTTACAGAGCAATAACCAACAAGAAGTTAATCAACTAGCCAATAACTGGAGTGATACTCTGTCGTCTAGAGTCATTGCGACCAAGTCAATTCCATCTTGGACAATCACACAGATAGTGCAAGGTGTTCTATCAGCTAAAGTGAAGAAGTAGAGAAAGCATGCCCTAGTTTCCATTAGCATCCTTGTGTCCTTAGGTGCCACGAACGGTTTGTTCATAACTCTATTGGATGAAGTATTGAGGACTATTCAGAAGCAGTTCCTTATCCTTGTAGAAATGTTCTCCAGGCAGAGTATGCGTTTTGCCCTGTAAAAGTAACCTGCAAGTTCAAAGCGTGTGCATCCTCGGATTGGTATGAAAATTAATAGTCGAGATCTGCTATTGGATGGCCCTTTTTGAGGTCTCACAGATACTAGTTTACACTCTTTCATTTGCTTTTGCTTTCTCGTATCTCCAATGTACGAGCAGCCTTGGTGTTCTGCAAATCAATTTATACCATCGCAGGTCAAAAGCAATTTGAAAAGTGTCAAACAACAAATTTTCCATCTTCGAGCTGCTGTTTGATCCTAAAAAGGAAGCCTCAAGGTGAAAGTTGGCCTGACAAAGTTGTTATGCTGCAAGTCAACTCAACTTGCAGTACAACTAAGTCACCCAGGAAAATTTTACTCAATCGTTTGGTGGTAGACTACTTTCCGCGGTTTAGTAAATATTACAACTTTTGTTGTCCTTAAGGCCTCACTACATTTTGCTTTGGTACTAATTTTCCAATGATGACATACCTTAGTACCTTATAAATGTTTTTACCCAAGAGGTTGCATCTGCTTCAACTCAGATAACTATGGTCTTTGGATAAAAGAATCTTTTAGATAGCTGTTGGTAGAAATATGAAGCCGACAGAGTCAGCTATCACATTCACTAACCCCTCGATAGACTCAGATAATACAGTGTTGTCATTAGAGAAAGAGAACTGCACACATGGAACCTTAAGTAGTTTTCCATTAGTTGATATCGGAAGGATTGAACATTTCCGACCAACATAGACCTTGTCTATTGGTTAGTCAGTATCCTATAGCCTCAGAGTATGTTTGTCATCTATGATCTCACCAGTTTGGAAGGTTGTACTCAAGCCATTTTGGTAGAGAACTGTTTTTCAAAACCGTGTGAACATAGAGTCATTTCAACGAGCATACTTTTGAATATTTCGGTCTAGTGTCAAGTTCATACGGACTATGTTGTGTTCACTAAAGAATCAGATACTTGTTAGTGGTTAGCTCATGGACCCAAGGATCTCTGTACATTGAGAATGAAGTACTGCGTTGTCTTGGATTCCTCCCAAAGTAACAATGCTTCATGGGAGTCAATGAAGAAAATTCTTTAGACAAAGTTTACCATGAAGAGTAAGTATTAGAAAGCGCCTTTGGCCAAATTGTTCACCGATGTTGAAGCCTTGTAGCTGAATGCTATAACAAATGTTGGGAACTAGATAACGTGCCTCTCTTCCTTAAAAAGGTCTTCCATTCCGAATCTCAGGACGCGATTCTTTTAAAGGGGGAGGGCTGTAACACCCTAGGTGTTTGTCACTCATTAAGCAGTGGGTTTGAGCTCAAATATGACAGATTAAGTAGAGATGGCAATATCAAGGTCAACCTATGGAGGGGAGCCTAACCTAAAGTTGGATGTTGCATCATTGCTTTACATATAGGCCCCTTTTCAAATTATATGCTTGGGTGGTGTTATGGCAATATATTCATGTGTCTCACCTTAGTACCTATCTATATTGATCCCTGGAAAAGTTTCATGAAGTTTGGAATAAAAAAGTCACATGAAATGATAAGTTATATGCTTGTTTGGATTATAACTGAAACATACTTCTGAAACAAGGAAACATGTTTTACATTCCATGTGAACTGGTGCTTATGCATCATACAAGTGCAACATGTGCAACACATCTAGGAAATATGTGGAACAACCTAGTGAAACATGTGTAGCATGTACCTTGCAACAACATTATGAAACAAGTGAAACGGAGCTTTGAAACAAGCATTGCAATTATAGTAATTTTTATGTTTCAGTGCATGTGAGGCCTACACTTTTGTGCAACCTATGCACGGTGTGTATGTTTAGCCTCTACAATACCTTAACTATGCTTAGGACACTTAATGGAGCAATGTTCATGTTGACCATGTTGACTAATTAAGTCTCTAAGTGATAGTTGACCTTGATTTGACCTTGTTTGACCTAGAGAGCATAGTTGCTTGACTGTTTTAAAAGGGTAGCTAAAAGTGTTTTCCTGTATCTACACCCTTAAACAAAGTTGTAGAAAATTTGTTATGGAACAAAAGTTGTTTAATGATCATCTCATGAAAATAACCAGAACAATCTCAAAGGTAGCCCACAAGCCAGGAATAGGGGCTGATTGGCACTTGGAAAATTTGGCTAAGTCCTTATGCTGTTTTAGTGCTAAGTGCCTTAGTTGGAGCTTTATATCTTGCAACACAAGCTGATTCAAACATTGATCCTTAAATAATAATTTTAGTTTGGTTTGAGTACAACAAACTTTGTCTAATGAGCAAGAGCCGATTTTGTTCCTAGCTTGGTCAAATAGGGTTCGCAAAATCGAATCTTGTGCTGTTTTCAGGGACGAAAAATTGGTTAAGTCTGGGATGACGGAATTCCAGGATTTCATTTTCGTGTACCTATCTTTGGCGAATATTAGTTTGCAAACCATGTCGATTTTGGCCAAACATATTTAAGAAAAGTTGTCGACCTCATATAGCTCTACAACACCATGGAATTGGTTTAGCATTTCCTTACTAGGTATGGGAGATGGAGATGGACGAACAAGGCAGTTTCAGCTAGTTTCAAACTGAACTGCAGGGTTTAATTTTGGGTACCCTACTTTGGAGCCTTGTAACTTGAGAACCATGGTGATCAATACCAAACTTGTATAAGTAAAGTTGGAGTACTCTTGTAGGTCTATGCAAAGGTACAATCGGTTGAGTAAATAATAAATTGGTTTGAGATTTATGAAGAGACGAAAATAGTGTTTCAGGTGCATTTTTGAGGTAGAATTGGCTACCCCTCGTCACGTTTTGAATCGGCTCGTGCTCGGCGTGGCCGACCGGCCGCAGCATTTGACTGCCGCGTAGCCTCGCGTGCTCGTCGCATGTGCGCCACCTTGCCCAGCTCGCTGGACGTGGAAAGCCGGCGCCATCTCTATTTTCTCTCGCTCTTTCATTTTCTCTTGCTCGCTCTCGTCTTGGCTCTCGCTCGCCATGGAGGTCGAGCACGAGCAAAGCCGCACGCCGCTGCAGCCTTGCCTCCCTAGGCTAGCTCACCTAACCCGCTCCATGGCCACTGCCTCTGCGCTAGCCAACCTCGTCGCTCCGTCCTCGTTTCGCGCTGCTCCGCGGCCGTGTCGTCGTTCTTTGCCGCCGCCTGCTGCCGCGGCCGAGCAGCTGCAGGCTGCAGCTAGCCGAGCCAGGGCTAGGGGTAGGCGCGGCCACGACTAGCCACAGCCAGGGCCCGGCCATCCCCTTCCTTCCAACGGTCGGGATCCCGAAGCCACGGCCACCGGAGCACCAGCCGCCACCGTCGCCGCCGTTGTGCGTGCCGCCGCACACATGGCCAGGTGGCTGCGAGCCATCTCCGGCCAAGCCGTCGCTGCCCACGGGAGCGCGCGGACCCCCTTGTGCTCTCCGCCACTCCACCACCGCCGGCGAGCACCACGGCGGCCGGAACCGCCGTTTCCCTGAACCTCCTCTGCTTTGGTTCACGTGGAGGGCTTCGCGCAGCAATTAGGAGAAATGGAGGGTCCTAACTGCAATGTCATAGACTCATATGAATAGTACCTAAAGGACCTAGTTGTGGTAGTTTTTGCTGATTTTTGGAAATTCATAGTAAATCATAGAAAATTCGTAAAATAGCAAATGATGACTTTTTGGAATCCTTGTGAAATTATCTATGCAGTAGATCTATAATATGGCTTGTTTTAGTTTAATGTTTTTGCTGTAAAAATGGATTTTTCAGATTAGGTTTTTAATACTAGTTGTATTTGTTATTTTCATAACTGCAAATGTAGGGATCTAAATGAAGTGAAATTTTTGTGGCATGCTACTCATGTGATGTTTGATGTGTGGTAAAAATTTCATGAATTTTAGTTGTAGTATGAGTGAGTTATTGATTCATCTTGCTCTCACATGAATTCTTGCATTAGCCATTTGTCTTTTTCATAGAGGTTGATATATATGTCCAAATGGTCTGACATTTGTACAGTAAACTATTGGGAGCATGTGTAGGCCTCTGTAATTTTGGTAGAATTTATTATGCACTTTTGATATGTGTTCATAATTCCACCAAATTATCTAAATAAATTAAGAAAATGCATTAAAAGAAATTATTTAGGAATGGACACTATGTTTTCTGGTGTTCATTAGTCATGTGTGACATGTTGGTAAAGTTGGTTTTGTCTAATTATATGTTTGCAACATAAGTTAATAATTATTTCTTGCAAATGAGGTTTCTGGACAGATCTGGAAACTTAGCAAAGTTCTTCATGATAATGTGCTTTGTTGTGAAACTTATTTATACAAAAGTTGTAGATAATTTATGTATCTAGCTGCTGTTAAAATTTGGTGGCATTTGGTCATGTGGTTTAGGAGTTATAGCTGTTTAAAGTTGGGGTACAGAATTGCTTGCTCTCTGTCTTGTTATACCAGTTTCTGTATTTGTGTAAATTCTACATGTTAAACTTTGGAATCATGCTGTGATGATATTAAATGAAATGTAGAAAATTTCATAAGGTTTCCATAATGTCTTCTTGCAAGTCATTTGGATTTGTATATCTCCAGATATGATTGATTTGTGAAGCTACTGTTTGCTTGTCCAGAAATTGATAAATTCCAATTATAGTTGTTTGCTTGTATTTTGTTAAGTTTGACTTATGCCTTTGAGGGTAGTTAAGTAATTACTTCTAGGTGTTTATTAGAACTTGGGTATGCTTGCTTGATTGCTTTAGTTAATGCACTTCTATGCATTCACACATGTGCATGGTTGCATCTCATATAGGTACGCTAGCAGAAACGTGTGAAGGATGTGGCGTTGGAGCCAAACCCGAAGACGGTGTTTGGTGGATCCATCCCAAAGATAGAAGGATCGGGCAAGTGCTAGATGGGAGGATGCTCACCAAGTGAATTCATCTGACATACTCTAACTTGAGTCGGATCCCAGGCAAGCCCCGGAGCATTATAAGCCTCCTATCTTTAAAGCAATTAATTCTATATATGTTATAAGTATTGTTGCATTAAGTGATAGGAGTTGGTTGGAAACCCTTGCTGTATTATATCATTCCTTGTCCAGATATATGAATCCTTGAATCCTACATAGATTAGAATCGAGTAGATGCTTAGCCCTGCTTTAAGCGGTAGAAGTCAGGTGATTTCCTGTCACCTGCGAGATATAGGGATATTCATATATGGCACGGTTGGCTATATTTGCTATCGTGTAAAGGAACCATGTGTTAATAAAATGAAATGAGACCGGACGGGATGATGATAGTGAAGCGACAAGGCATGGAGGTCTTGGGTGTGAATCTATCCCCGTCTGAGTCGTTTAAGGACCGATTCGCTGTACGTCCTTTAGTCATGTTGAACGCAGTCTAACACTTAGTTGGCCGGATAAGTCGTTCTGACCACGAAGCCGAGTAATGTGATTTAGGCCAGGAATCGAATGGTAGGTTGCTTCTTGGAGGAGAGAAAGGATGTGCTTGGGGACATTGGCGTGAGACCAAGGGGGGGTTAGAGTCCCTATCACCTGGCAGAGTGTCGCCCTTGGGGTCGCGACATCATTCGGACCCGTGATTCCTGAATCATATGAAAAGGTGGCCTGTGCGACCCTGGCAGGGGTCTGCACGGTGAGTGTTAGAAATACCCCTCCAGCTGGATAGGAATTCGATTCGAATCGCCGTCACTCCCGGTTAGTGAGCACTTGACTTGAGCAGCGGCAACGTAGATTCCATTAAATTGAACGGATGGTTAATTGGATCACGATGGAAAGGTTGCCTCAATTTATACCTGCTATGGTTAATATTGTTTGCTCCTAATAAAGTGAGTGCTCTAGTACAGGTGCTAATATATATGACAGGCTAATGATAATTAACTTGATGCTTAAGCATTAATGATTACTTATCCATAATAAGCTTTTATGCAAAATATTGTCAAGCTAGCCCACCTTATATCAGCCTTGCATGATCCTTGGTGTCACTTTATTTCTGGTTTCTGACGGGTAAGTCTAGCTGAGTACTTTGTCGTACTCAGGGTTTTATCCCCACTTGTTGCAGGTTGTGATGTATCATGGCGGCTGCAAGAGTTGGTTGGCTCCTGCCTTGTGGCAGAGTGTGATCATGGGCATGATCCTTCTTATTTACCTTATCTCTAATGCTTTTGTTGGAAGTTGACTGTGGTACTGGCATGTATTTGAAATAATATAAATGTTAGTTTCAAATTACTTTGCTTCCGCTACTTTTCAAACTAAGTTGTAATAACTATGTTAAACTCCGATGTATATTGAATTACTTATGAAATGGTTGTAACATGTGACTTGTTATGTTGAATCACTACGATCTTGGCTTGTATGTTGGTTGGTTTGAAATCCCTCATGATTTCATTGGACTACCGGAGTTATATGGGCTCAAGTGTGAGAATTTGATCATTTCGGTGATTGTTTTTATACTTGTGCTCTTATAATTTGGACGGTTCTGTTACATCTCCTGGGCCTGGGTCAGCGTCTCAAGTATAGCCACCATGGCTGGGTCTGAGCAGGAGGCTGATCCTGAACCACTGGCCTCATGGTTGTGAGACCGAGGAGAGCGGTACCGGGGGATGGGCTGGTAATCCTCGTCCGTGCTGGCAGTGGCAACATCCTCAACTGGATCAGCTGGCTGAGTATCAAGATCTGCATGCTTGGCCTCAGCAAGACCCTCAACGGTCTTGTCCTGCTCAGCTGTTGTCTCTGGAACCTCTGGCCTCTGACGTTGTCCTGGCCCAGGTGCCTGCTCTCTAGTCACTGAAGCCCACAACTGTTAAATATCATACTCTAGGAATGCAGTAGTGGTATCAGATATCTCAGCTCTAATCTCTGCAGGCAGGTCACATGCAGATCGAATGATGAAGCAAATCCAATGTGCATAAGGTAGCTGCCGGTGGCCCTTGAAGCCCTCTGCTAAAGTATCCTCCATCTCACATAGCATCAAATCCCAAATATCAAACGGTGTCTGTGAGATGAGGTGATGAACAACCCAGAGCTGCATCCGTGTCAGGCCCTCTCTGTATCCTAGCCTTGGTAGAAGAGTCCGCCTCACAATAGCATCTAGCACTCTAGCAAGGGGTGTCAAGCTAGCAGGTGTACGTCTGGACCCCTCGCCAAATGGCTCACAGAAGCAAGGTCTGATCATATCTGTGGGTGGTACTGTACCTCCGTGAGGACGTCTCGGTGGTGAAGTCTATCCAAAACACAGCTGGTGAATCTTTGTCTCTGAAGAAGGGAGTCTGAGAGTCTCTCGTACCCTGGTGCTGTACAATCTACGGTCACAGCCTCAGAATGCAAAGTGCATGAACTCGTGAGCAGGGTCAATCCAAAGCGAGGAGTAGAACTCTCTGACCCAAGTCCCGCAGTAAGCTCTAGTCCATCCTAGAAAGTCTGACAGACTAGGTAGAAAGGACAAGTGTGGACGGAGCTCCTCACCAACCACCTCAACTAAAGCCTCAAGTCGACAGACTCTCTGAGGTCTGAATGCAATCCTATTGTCAACGTAGGCTCTGTAGAAATCCTCGTGCAGAGGTGTGTAGAAGCCCTCTGAAGCTCGGGGATCCCGCCGAGGTGGGAACCACTGACTAACCTCAACAAACCTGAGAGCCTGTACCTGGCGTGCTGTAGCTCCCCTGAGGTCAAAGTGCTCGACTGGGGGGTGACCTCGAGCCCTGGGAGGTGGACGACCTCCATGACGCTGGCCCTCTGGCCTAGGAGTCACCTGAGCACGCGTACGTCCTGAGCGACAACGCGGTGGAGTCTGAGTGGTATGCTCCTCTGTCTCCTCTAGGTCCTCTGTGGGCTACTCTACAGGCGGGTCCTCTGTTCCCTCTGTGGCCTTAGTACCGAGCTGTCGACCTTCAAGATGAAAGCGATGCTCGCCAATGTGAATCCCACTGCCTCTGCCACCCCTCTCTGCACGCTCTGCTGCATCAGCGATGACCTGTGCAATCTCTGCCTCAGTGGGTG
Source organism: Saccharum hybrid cultivar R570 (assembly GCA_038087645.1). NCBI lineage: Eukaryota > Viridiplantae > Streptophyta > Magnoliopsida > Poales > Poaceae > Saccharum > Saccharum hybrid cultivar. Next base: position 34,034,540 of record JAQSUU010000012.1, on the reverse strand, counting down.
TCCTCTTTCTCTTCTTGATGGCTAACTTCTTGCGCTTGCCACGGGCTACCTCTGTCACCCTGGGAGGACTTTCGTCCCCGTCACTCGGTCCACCACCAACATTCTTGCAGGGAACCATACTGATAAAACTCTGTAACTGAGAAAACCCTGAAAGTGCAAGATGGTGTACTGACACTCGTGAGGCTTGGCCTCAATCCGTATCCGCAGGCTTGGCCTCGGATTCACATCTGATCACCTGACACACACAGAGCACCGACAAGACCCTCTATAAAGATGGAATAGATAGAGCTACTATTAAGCATTATATTTTAACTACCAGACGAGCAAGGTCCTTATGAAAGCAAGCATATGAGATAAGAAAAGAATATATCGCGATAGCTACCTCAGATGAGCGAAACTCTGATGAGAAAAATAAGAGACCTTGACGCGCTAGGGTTCCCTAGAAATGACGGACAAACACTAGAGTGCTGATAAGATCAAAGGATGCATTAGAATTTCATCGGGAATCCATCGACAAACCCTAATTGAAAGGATCAAGGCAATAAAATCACCTTGCAGAGTCAAACTCGTGCGAAAGACCTTTCACGGAGAGAGTCAAAGACGTCGCGACTGTTAGGGTTAGGTCGTAGGGTGCGACGATCAGAGGCACAGCTGCGGTTGCCGGAGACGATGGACGAGCGCGGGGAGAAGCGACGGCACGGCTGAGGAGCTCAGGCGGCTGCGGCGGCGCAGCTGCGCGGGACGACTGCGGCGGCGCACCGCGCGGGACAGCTGCGGCGGCACGGTTGCACGGGCGCGAGACGGCGAGGAGGCGTGGCTGCGCGGGCACGAGACGGCGGGAGGCGCGGCTGTGCGAGACAGCTGCGGTGGCGCGGCTGCACGGGCGCGAGACGGCGAGAAGGCATGCTAGGGTTCGAGGCACTGCAGTGATGGAGGATGAAAAGAAAAAATGGAGACGGATGTACGGTTAAAAAGGCTTAGATCCGCTTTTCACGCGATGACCGGACGCGGTGGTCGACTGACCGGACGTGGTGGAGCAGCGTCCGTTCAGAGTCTAGTAAGCTCCTGGCGCGATCGGACACGTTCGGTTAGGGATGATCGGACGCTGATAGAGTCCGGTCAGAGTTTATCCGGGAACCCAACACGCATGACCGGACGCGGTGGTGGTGGCCGGGACCGGACGCGGTGGTCACAACGTCACGTCCGGTGCAGCGTCCGGTCACAGATCCTTGAGATGGTCTTCGGGATGACCAGACACGTTGGTGGTCGCCGGGACCGCTCGCAGTGATGAAGCAGCATCGCGTCCGGTCCATCGTCCGGTCGCTGTAAAGCACCTTTCTTCAATCCGATCTTTGACGCGACTTCTCCCAATTAAGTTCCAATTCAAAGAGACTCAAATAAACACCAATTGAAACCTGATATGAGGGATCTCTCTCAAACCCTCGAGTTTTTTCAAAATATTTTGCCTTAGGCTAGTATTATTTTTAAGAAAATATGCAATAAACACCCGAGGAGCAATGTATGGCCATGCAATAGAGTTTATGAACCCTTGGGAGCGTCAAATGCTCTCTCTATTCATGGATGAACACAGAGGTTGCTCAAAGCAAAACTGAAAAGAAACGACAAAGCAACAACCATGCATATGCAATGCGAAGCTAGAAAGGAAGACTAGGTTGCTTGTCAAGTTTGATCCATGATTAGACTTCTTCACTCCTCTAAAGGAGGGTTATCGTAACCGTGTTAGACAAGTTCTAGATGCATTGCGGAAATTTAAACATGACATATGATACAATGCAATGCAAGGGACAACACAAGCTCATTTTTTTTAAAAGTTACTAGAATCAAGCACATTTAGTTCACTTCTCAACCTACAAAAGGTAGCCTCATCCAAAGGTTTAGTGAAGATATCCGCTAATTGATTTTCACTTCTTACACCTTCTAGTGATATATCGTTTTTAGCAACACAATCTCTTAGAAAGTGGTGACGGATATCAATGTGCTTGGTGCGTGAGTGTTGTACCGGATTATTAGCAATTTTAACGGCACTTTCATTGTCACATAAAAGTGGCACCTTATCAAGAACAACTCCATAGTCTAGGAGGGTTTGTTTCATGTATAAGATTTGTGCACAACAAGCCCCCGCGGCAATGTATTCCGCCACGGCGGTGGACAAAGCCACACTATTTTGCTTTTTAGATGACCAAGATACTAAAGACCTCCCAAGCAAATGGCACCCTCCGGATGTGCTTTTTCTATCAATTTTGCAACCGGCGTAATCCGAATCGGAATAGCCAACTAGTTGGAATCTAGCTCCTTTAGGGTACCAAAGACCAATGCTTGGGGTGTGCTTAAGATATTTTAAGATTCTTTTTACGGCACTTAGGTGAGGTTCTTTAGGGCATGCTTGAAAGCGAGCACACATGCACACACTAAACATAATATCGGGCCTAGATGTGGTAAGGTACAACAAGCTACCAATCATAGAATGGTAGAGAGTTTGATCAATTGGTTTACCTCCCTCATCTAGGTCGAGATGTCCATTAGATGGCATTAGGATTTTGATTGGCTTACACTCTTCCATCTTGAATCTCTTGAGAAGATCCTTGGTATACTTTTCTTGAGAGATGAAAATCCCTTCTCTCATTTGCTTGACTTGAAAACCAAGAATGTTAGCTCACCAATCATAGACATCTCGAACTCCTTCGACATCAATTCACCAAATTCCTTGCAATAATCTTCATTTGTTGATCCGAAGATGATATCATCAACATAGACTTGACAAATGAAGATCTCCCCATTAAGCTTCTTGGTGAATAGTGTGGTGTCGACCTTCCCAATAGTGAAGCCCTTCTCAATGAGGAAGTCCCGGAGGCGCTCATACCACGCTCTAGGGGCTTGCTTGAGCGCATATAGCACCTTGGACAACCTATAAACATGATTAGGATATCTAGGGTCTTCAAACCCGAGAGGTTGTTCAACATAGACTAGTTCATTTATGAAGCCATTTAAAAATGCACTTTTCACATCCATTTGATATAGTTTCATTTCATGATGTGATGCATATGCAAGAAGGATACGAATGGCTTCAAGTCTTGCAACGGGTGCAAAGGTCTCTCCAAAATCAAGACCTTTAACTTGAGAGAACCCCTTTGCAACTAATCTTGCCTTGTTCCTCACTACCACGCCTTGGTCATCTTGTTTGTTGCGGAACACCCACTTGGTTCCAATGACTCTTGCACCTTTTGGATGCTCTTCAAGTGTCCAAACTTGATTGCGGGTGAAGTTGTTCAATTCTTCGTGCATAGCATTCACCCAATCCGGATCTCGAAGAGCTTCTTCTATATTCTTAGGTTCAAGACAAGAGACAAAAGAATGATGTTCAACAAATGAAGCTAGCTTTTAAGATCGAATCATTACACCCTTTGTATGACTTCCTATGATGAGATCTTGTGGATATGCTTGAAGTAGAGGTGAGTTTCTTCTATCAACCACTTGAGGAGATGGTTGGAAAGCATCAACATCTTGAGCTTGTGCCTCGGCTTGTTCATGAGAGACATGAGTATCTTCATTTTTAGCTCTCTCATTCTTATCATCATCTTGAGGCACATGTGATAAAGATGTTGGATTGACAATTTGTACATCGTCTTCATCATCTTTAGGCTTGATGTCTCCCACCGGCATGTTCTTCATTGCCTCCCTCAATGGTTCATCACCTACATCATCACAATTCTCAATTGCTCCTTAGGAGCCGTTAGATTCATCAAATTCCACATCATATGTTTCTTCAACCAAACCGGTGGCATGGTTAAATACTCTATATGCTTTGGACTTTGATGCGTAACCAATAAGAAAGTCAATATCACAACGTGTTTAAAACTTCTCTAGGTGTTGACGCTTTTTGTAGATGTAGCATTTGCAACCAAACACCCGGAAGAATGAGACGTCCAGCTTCTTTCCATTTAGCAACTCATAGGGAGTCTTGCCAAGAAACTTTTGTAGGAAGAGGCGATTTGAAGCATAGCATGCGGTGTTGATTGCCTCGGCCCACAATTTTTCCAGTGTATTGTACTCATTTAGCATTGTTCTTGCAAGGGTGATCAAAGTCCGGTTCTTTCTCTCAACTACACCATTTTGTTGAGGAGTGTAGGTTGATAAAACTTCATGCTTGATTCCAATCTCATCACAATAAGCTTCAATGTTTGTGTTGTCAAACTCTTTGCCATTGTCACTTCTAATTTTCTTTATCTTGACTTCAAATTCATTTTGAGCTCTCTTTGCAAACTTCTTGAAGCAATTGGCCACTTCAGATTTGTCATGAAGAAAGAAGGTCCAAGTGTATCTTGTGTAGTCATCCACAATCACAAGACAATAGAGATTTCCACCCAAGCTCTTGTAAGTTGTAGGACCAAACAAATCCATGTGTAGAAGTTCTAACACTCTTGATGTTGACATGTAAGCTTTAGTTGGATGAGTATTTGCAACTTGTTTGCCAGCTTGACATGCACTACAAGGTTTATCCTTCTCAAACTTGACATCCTTCAAGCCTCTTACTAGTTCTTTCTTCAATAGCTTGTTGAGAGTGTTCATTCCAACATGAGCAAGCCTCCTATGCTAAAGCCATCCAAGTGTAGTTTTGGTGAACAAACATGTCATTAAGTTTGCATCTTCGGAGGTGAAGTCAATAAGATAGAGATTGTTGTATCTAAAGCCTTTGAAAATCATTTGTTTGTCAACTATCTTTGTAACTACCACTTCATTTTGAGTGAATAAGCATTGGTAGCCAAGGTCACAAAGTTGCCCAACGGATAGTAAGTTGAAACTCAATGAAGCAACATAGAGCACATTTGAAAGAGAGTGATCATTTGATATTGCAATCTTGCCTATACCCTTGACTTTGCTCTTTGAATTGTCCCCAAATGTGATCTTCTCTTGACATACCCCATTCTCTTCAAGTGAGGTAAACATATGAGGGTCACCGGTCATATGTTGAGTGCAACCACTATCAATAACCCAATGAGATCCACCAGTCTTGTAGTTCACCTACACACAAGAGATCAAGCTTTTTATTTAGGGACCCAAACTTGAGAGGGACCCTTGACTTTCTCAACTAGTGACTTGGCAACCTATATTTTCTTAGGCCTATTCTTGTTGGGGGACCCAAGAACATAACTTTTATCTTTCCACTTGAATCTTTTCTAAGCATGTAATGAGCATTGAAAGCAAAGGGTCTAGCATGCTTGGACAAGAGTTGTGGTGGTGGAGTTTTGCACTCATGAGCAAAATTACCTTCTTATCCACACTCAACACATCTCTTTGGCTTGAGCTTTGACTTGCTTTGTTGTTGTTGAGCTTTAGCCTTCTTCTCTTGATTTGCTAAGTAACCAATGCCACTTCTATCCATCTTCATGATGGTGTTCATGAGTAGCTCACTTTACAAATGTTGGCCTCTTGTGAACTTGCTTAGGCCGGTCTTGAGATGCTCTTTTTCTTGCTTGAGCTTTTTGTTCTCTTCAATAAGTGACTCATTTGATGTTTGCTTTTCAAGAGCCATCAACTTCTTATTCTCATTTCTAAGCATCTCATTTTCACTCTTGAGCTTGACATAATCATCATAGTTGTCGGACTCAACCACATTCTTGCCTTTGCCACTAGAGCCTTGCTCAATGTTCTCAATAATCAAGTCATCACATGATGTAGCTATATCAATCTTAACAACTTGGTTAGTAGCATCATGTGTCTCAAGAGCAAGCTCATTAGCAACAATAAGACTATCATAATTGATTTTCAATGTGGTATATTTGTCTTTTAGCAAGTTGAGCCTAGTGATGAGTTCATCATGCTTCTTTTCAAGTTTATCATGTTTATCTCTAAGCTCTTTGTTAGAAGTTTTGAGCTCCTTGAGAGTAGAAGCATAATTTCATTTTGATCTTTGAGCTCATCACTAGTCTTATGTGCATTCTTAAGCTTGGATGAGAGTGAGTCATTTTCATTTTGGAGCTCATCATTTTCATTTCTAGTTCTTCTTATGATTTTAGAGTATTTGTTCAATAATTTTACAAGTTCATCATAAGAAGGTGCATCACATTCATCATCACTATCACTATCATCATCATCATCACTCTCATTGTTTTGTACCTTTCGTTCACCCTTGGCCATAAGGCATAGGTGAGAAGTGAACGATGATGGTGAAGGTGGCGGTGAAGGTGGTGATGAAGATGTCGGTGAAGATGATGATGGCCCAATCACAAATGCGGTGACCTTCTCTTTCTCATTGTCGCTCTCATCGCCGGAGGACTCACATGATGACTTAATATCGGTGAGCCAATCACCAATAATGTAAGCTTTGCCTCCCTTCTTCTTCTTGTAAAACTCTTTTCTCTTGCCATCCTTCTTTTTGTATGGCTTGTTCTTCTTCTTCTCATCTTCTTCATCACTTGAATAATTTTTCTTGCCCTTGTTCTTGTTCTTGTACTTGTCTTTTGGAGGCTTAGGGCATTGATGAGCTAAGTGGCCAAGTTCACCACAATTGTAGCAATCCATCTCGAATATGGACTTCCTTTTGCTACTTGTGAAGAACTTCTTATTGCCATCGAACTTGATGCCACTCTTGTTTAGCTTCTTTAGCATCTTGGTGGTCTTTCTCACCATGAGTGCAAGTGATGCGTCATCAATATCACTTTGCTTTCTTGCACCATTATGGCTTGGCCCATCTTCTTTTTCTTATCATGGCTAGCTTTGAAGGCCAAGTCCTTCTTCTTGGAAGATGATGAGCCCTCTTCCGGAGTAATGTGCATGTACATCTCATGTGCATTGATCTTTCCCAATACTTGTGTCGGTGTTGCGGTGGAGAGATCACTTTGGTGAAGCACGGTGACAATGTGACCATACTTCTCAATGGGAAGAACGCTCAAGATCCTCCTTGCAATATCCGATTGACTCATTTGAGTGAGCCCAAGAGCATTGAGATCCTCTACAAGAACATTCAATCGAGTGTACATTTCATTAGCACTTTCTTTGGGAAGCATTTCAAAAGAATTAATTTTCTTTAAAGCAATGTGATAGCGTTCCTCACGTTCACTCTTATTTCCCTCTTGGAGAGCACAAAGGTTTTCCCATAATTCATGAGCATTTTTGGCATTACGCACACGATTGAAGATATCCTTGCCTAGGTCCCGGTAGAGTACATTTTTTGCCTTTGTATTCCATCGGTCGTACTTCTCCTCGTCACAACTTGGGTTGGCGGGATCCTTGATAGCGGGAAGCCCTTCGGTTGTGGCTCTAAGACACCCAACATCTATGGCTTCGAGGTATGCCTCCAAACGAATTTTCAATATAGAAAATTGTCTCCCTCAAAGGTGGGAGGTGGTCCTTCCCCATTAGACATCTTGCTCTAGGCGGTGAAGCCTAAATAAAGAGCAACTCGGCTCCGATACCAATTGAAAGGATCAAGATGCCCAAGAGGGGGGGTGAATTGGGCTTTTCTAAAAATTAATTGCAAGAATTAAATCCTACAAGCCAAAGTTCACCCCTAGTGCCTACTAGTGTTCCTTGTGATTCTACCGGTAAAAGTTTTGCACCCTAAGTTCCAATCCTAGTCTAGCATGGCAATTCTAGGAAAGTAAAACAAGCAATGAAGGTAATACACGAAAGTAAATACTTGAAAGTAAGGGTTAGGAACACGACGATGTTTTCCCGATGTATCAGCGAGTCGCCACTCCCCACTAGTCCTCGTTGGAGCACCCGCGCAAGGGTGTAGCTCCCCCTTGATCCGCGTAAGGATCAAGTGCTCTCTACAGGCTGATTCTTTGATACTCCGTCACGGTGAATCACCCAAAACTGCTCACAAGATGAGTTGGGTCATCCACAAGCTCGCCGGATGATCACCAAACTCCCAATCACCACCAAACCGTCTAGGTGATGGCGATCACCAAGAGTAACAATCTAGAACTCTCACTTGACCACAACAAGCCTAATGAGAAGATGGATGTGCACTTGCTACTCTCTAGTCACTAATGAGGGATCTCAAACTTTGATTCTCAAATCACTATCCTCACTAGGGCTCTTGCACTCCCTTGCACTTGAAAGGTGTTTCTCAGCTGAACAAATGAGCAAGAGACCTCTAAAAGAGGTAGAGGGGATGTATTTATACACCTCATAGACAAATCCAACCGTTACCTGCCAACTCAGCAAAACACGCACTGACCGGACGTGCCGGTAGATGTGACCGGACGCGCCGGTCGAGTGTAACGGTCAAAAACCAGAACGATACCGCTGAGTGACTGGACACACCAATCAGGGGTGACCGGATGCATCTGATCGTGCAAGAACCTTACTGTACTTTGACCTGACGCTCGATCATGTCCGATCAGTGATGACCGGACGTGTCAGGTCAGCTAAGTACCTTACTGGAACGTGACCGGACGCGTCTGATCATTTTCTAGTCGCGTCCGATTATACTTTTACCCTCTGAAACACGTGTCAGACTGATCAACACGTCTGGTCCTCGCAAGGACCACGTCCGGTCAACCAGGTTGAAAATGCAATGACTGTTAGTACTGATCGGACGCGTCCGGTCATCACAGAGACCGCGTCTAGTCAAGGGTAAACGGCTCAAACGACTTCAAAACGCGACGCAACTTGAACCAAGTTGCTTTCAACTAAACTTTGAGCTTTTCCTGAGCTACCTAGTGCTACGTTTGACAAGTGTGCACCACACATAAACAAAAGACTTACCTAGGTCAAGCTACTCGCTCATGCCCCCCTTTATAGTATGGCTAAAGGAAAAAGCAAAGATCCTAACGACTATCCCGGATGTAACTCAACACCTTGACTTCCGGAACTAACCGTCCTTAATCTTGTCGTTGATCCTTTGAAAACCAAAACGATTTCCATCAAGGGGCATGAATACCATCATGCCCAAAGCAGTTATCAACCCCATGACCTAACTTAACAAAGTTTCTGCAAAACACATGTTAGTCATGGTAATAATGCGTTGTCATCAATTATCGAAACCAACTTCTGGGGCCTAGAAGCTTTCAGTAGTGACGAAGTTTGCGTCACGTCAAGACAATGGCGTATAGCAGCTTCTGGATTTGCGGGTAGCGAACCTTGGTCTCCGAGAGTACCTCGCTAATGAAGTAGACTTGCCTCTGAACGAGCAAGGTATGTCCTTCACTGTCCTCTCGACAACTAAGACCACGCTGACCACTTGTGTCGTTGTGGCGACATAAAGCAAGAGGGGGTCCCCTGTGGCCGGAGGAACAAGGATCGGAGAGTTAGACAACGTAGCTTTGAGCTTCGTAAGGGCTTCTTCTGCCTTGAGGGTCTATGAAAAGTGTTCCGATTTCTTTAGGAGACGATACAGTGGGAGCGCCTTTTCGCCGAGGCGCAAAATGAAGCGACTAAGGGCCGCGAGGCAGCCCGTGACCCTCTGTACACCCTTTAGATCACGGATAGGGCCCATTTTGGTTATTGCAACGATTTTTTCTGGGTTGGCTTCGATGCCACGTTTGGAAATGATGAACCCTAAGAGCATGCCTCGAGGGACACCAAAGACGCACTTCTCGGGGTTGAGCTTAATGTTTTTTGCCTTAAGGCACTTGAACGCAACATCGAGGTCGTTAACCAAATTGTTGACCCTCTTGGTTTTGACAACGATGTCGTCAACGTAAGCCTCGACGGTGGGTCCGATGTGCTCCCCAAAAACGTGTTGCATGCATCGCTGGTATGTAGTCACCTGCGTTTCGTAGACCGAAGGGCATAGTAACATAGCAATACATGCCGAAGGGGGTGATGAATGAAGTCGCGAGCTGGTCGGACTCCTTTATTTTGATCTGGTGGTAGCCGGAATATGCATCCAGGAACGACAGAGTTTCACATCCCGCAGTAGAATCAATGATTTGACCAATGCGTGGTAAAGGAAAAGGAACTTTCGGACATGCTTTATTCAAACTAGTATAGTCTACACACATCCTCCATTTTCCATTCTTTTTCTTAACTAATATAGGATTAGCCAACCACTCGGGATGATGAACCTCCTTGATGAATTCGGCCTTCAACAGCTTGCAGACCTCCTCACTGATGACCTTGCGCTTCTCCTCGTCGAAGCGGTGCAAGCATTGTTTCACCGGTCTGGAGCCGACTCGGATCTCCAAGGCATGCTCGGCGACTTCCCTGGGTATGCCCGGCATATCGGAGGGACTCCACGAAAAGATGTCGATGTTTGTGCGGAGAAAGTTGACGAGCACTGCTTCCTATTTGGGATCGAGGGTGGTGCTGATGCTCAATGCCTTTCCGTTCGGGTCGGTGGGATCGAGGGGTACAAGCTTGACATCTTCCACAGGCTCGAAGTTGCCGACACGGCGCTTGGGGTCAGGGATCTCTTTGGCTAAACCGTCGAGGTTTGCTGCCAAGGTCGCTGATTCCAGAATGACTTCCCCATGCTCGACGCATTCCACGTCGCACTCGTAGGCGTGCTCATAGGAGGGCCCGACGGTGATGACACCGTTAGGGCCTGACATTTTGAGCTTGAGGTAAGTGTAGTTGGGAACCGCCATGAATCGGGCATAGTAGGGGCACCCAAGAATGGCGTGGTATGTCCCATAGAATCCAACCACCTCAAAAGTGAGAGTTTTCTTCCTAAAGTTGGTGGAAGTACCGAAACAGATAGGCAGGTCGACCCGCCCAACGGGCTCTGCTTGTTTTTCTGGCACGACTCCATGGAAGCCCTCGACGTTGGGTCAGAGGTGCATCCTCGTGATTCCTAGAAGGTCGAGGGTCTAGGCATAAATGATATCGAGACTGCTGCCTCCGTCCATGAGCACCTTGGTGAGGCGTGTGTTGGCGATGATGGGATCGACGACGAGTGGGTAGACTCTAGGATTGGGAACATAGTCTAGGTGGTCATCACGGTCGAAAGTGATGGCCACCTCAGACCAATCAAGGAAGAGGGGGTCACGAGTTGGACGGAGAAGACCTCTCGACGTTCTCACTTGCGCTGCCGTGTTGAGAGGCGCGTCGAGGGTCCTCCGTATATCATGAAACAGTCATGAATCTCGGGAAACCCCTCGTCCTTTTTGTCTCCCTTAGGATCCTCCTTGTTGTCTTTCTTGATGCCTAGGCTTTCAAACTATCTCTGGAGCATGTGGCAGTCCTCGAGGTTGTGGTTCATGGGCCCTTTGTGGTAGGGACACGGTTCTTTGAGCATTTTGTCAAAAATGCCCTCACCAGGGGGTTCTCGAGGTTTCTTACGATCTGCAGCGGCGATAAGGTCGTCGGTCGGGGCCTCTTGTTTGCCCTGCTGATTCTTCTTCTTCTTTTTCTTGTTCCTCTTTGAGCCCTGGCTGGAGCTCGCGGGATCCTCTTCCTTGCATTTCCCTTTGTCCTGGTCGCTGCCAAAGATGGCACCAACCGCCTCCTCGCCGGCGGCGAAGTTGGTGATGATGTCTATCAAGCCGTTGGTAGTGATGGGGGTGCTGTGACCCAACTCTCGGACCAGCTCTTTGCAGGTGGTACCAGAGAGGAAGGCCATGATGACATCAGAGTCGGTGATGTTGGGAAGCTCGGTGCGCTGTTTAGAGAAACGTCGGATGTAGTCCTAGAGGGATTTGCCCGGCTTTTGTTTACAGCTTCAGAGGTCCCATGAGTTACCAGGGCGCATGTAGGTCCCCTTGAAGTTTCCCTCGAACACTCTCACTAGGTCGCTCTAGTCATGGATCTGTCGAGGTGGGAGGTCCTCGAGCCAGGCTCGAGCAGTGTCCGATAGGAACAGGGAAAGTTATCGAATGATGACCCGATCATCGGTAGCCCCATCCAGCTGGCAAGCCAAACGAAAGTCAGTGAGCCAAAGTTTGAGTTTGGTTTCGCTGTTATACTTGGTAATGGTTGTGGGAGGGCAGAACCGAGCTGGAAGTAGTGTTTTGCGAATGGCTTTACTGAAGACCCAAGGGCCTAGTGGCTCGGGTGAAGGGCTTCGATCCTCTGAGCTATCGTAGCGCCCGCCCCTGTGCTCGTGGTAGTCTCGAGCTGCACCGTCACCACTCTTATGCCTTCGGCGCTCGTTGATGTTGTCACGGGCATCTCGAGGTTCGCGGTTATCGATGATGCATTCACGGACAGAGGCCGCCTTGTTCCGTTGGGGGTGGGCTCGGGATGAACCGAGGCCTCTCTCTCCTGTCGGGAGGGCTCCGCAGGTTGCTCCGAGGCAAGCTCGCGTCGCCTTGAGGCAGAACTCTTGGCTTGCTGCATGGCAGCGGCCTCGAGGAGTCCTTGGATTTCATTGCGGGCCCAACGGGCCTCGGGGTTCGATGGCTCGGGCATGTTACGAAGAAACATGGCGGTCGCGACAACATTCTGGCTGGCTCGGCCGAAGACCAGGGGTTCGCCCATTCGATCCTCGACGATGCGACGATTGACGTCGCGAGCTCTTTCTCGAGCTCCTCTGCCGTGTGCGCGTGCCGCGCGCTCGTGCTCGAGGGTTTGTTGAAGTAGGCGCATATTTTCTCGTTCCTCGTCAAGCCTGTCCTGTAATTCACGGATTTGCTCGAGTTGCATTCCTTGGTCCGCAAGGAATTGAGCTTCATCCCATGCAGCAGGGGCTCGACCTGAGGTGGTGTGGCGTTCCTTCCTCCAACGGCTGCCTCATCCTCCGAATCCGACGCGATAGTCCCATCGATATTGAAGCATTCGCGAGTCGGGTCATAGGTGTCATCGGCAGAGTCGGAGTCCGGAGTGCCAAAATAGTAGTATAACAGGTGCATGTGAGGTCGTGCGTCTCTGAGGTTGTGACGATGAAAGGCAGTCGCACTGAGCTCCACATCTGGGGTCTCCGTGGAGTCCAGGTACTCAGAAGCTGGCGTGGACGTGACGAGGTCGAGGGTGGAACGTAGATGGTGTCCACGGAGTTCCTCGTAAGCGCTCATGCTAGTGCTTATAGAAGAAGCATACATCCGGGCAACCGGGTCCAGTCCATATGGGAATGCCGGTGAGGGCATGGTTCTCGGTACTGGAGCAATCGAACTAGCTGGTGGTGACGCCGTGCCGGGCGGTGGAACGACGGGACACCCCATCGGCATCTTACCCTCATCCAAGCTCATCCTACACAGATCCTCAGTGAGGAAATCCGTGTCGACGTCCGGCTGAGGGGCGCCGGATCGGGGGACACCGTCACCCTCCACGAGGCGATGATGGCGGTTGTGCTGGGCACACCGTTGCCTGGCGGCACGTGCCTGACAAGAGCGACAGTACTAGCACAGCGCTCCCCCAGGCTGGGAGAGCTCATGGTCGCCGTCGGTTGGGTGCCTGGGCAGGAGGAGGACCATGTCGTAGCCGTGGCCAAGAGATATGAACTCCAAGCTCCCGAACCAGATCACCGTGGCCAATGGAAGTGGACGTTTGGGGTCATCCATCCAGAAGAATGACGGGAAAATGATGTTGGCACACAACGTCCCCTACCTGGCGCGCCAACTGTCGGTGTTTGGTCCTGTGAGGGTCCTAAGCCAACGAGTGAATTTGTGTTGCGTGTCCCTAATCTGGATGGTGATGCAAAGAGAATACACGGGGGTTTATCCTGGTTCGGGTGAAAGAAGGCCCTACGTCCAGCGGGGGGGAGAAGTATTGTATTTCCTTGCACCTAAGTGCTTGCGTAGGGGTTACATGTGGCAGAACCGCCTGAATTAACACACTTTTAGAGGCGCTGTCTTCCACTAGACACTAAGCACCCCAAAAGTGAGCCAAGTCAAGTAGTTCTGTCGAGCACACCCAACGAGAGAACTCGAAACGTTCCACAATTTTACACCCAGGATCCAATAATGAGTACAAGCTTACAATACTTAATCCATTTCATACAACAAGTGTCTTAGAAAATCTTTATTATAGTACCAAAGTTCAGAGTGTAGTAAAATAAACAGTGGAAATAAACAACATCTAGCGGAGCGGTATAAGAATCCGTCTGTGCCCACCAGAAGAATCCTCCACACAACAGCTAGCTTCTCAAGCAGCACCTGCAACAAGGGTAAATAACCCTGAGTACACAATGTACTCGCAAGACTTACCCGACTGGGAATATAATTCCTGACTCTCAAAGATTATGATAGGCTTATGGCTTGCGGTTCTTGTTTGCGGAAAGCAATACTAAGAGTGAGTCCTTATTTCATTAGATTATTAGCAGCTATGTTAAATTTATTTTCCCACCTGCTATGTAAGCACCTGTTCTATTATCAAACAAGGGTGGAGCAATCAGAATCATTTTTCCATCTTTCATATGTCAGTTCTTACTACGGTGCCAGATCGTAGTCAAGCCGTACCGTCACGTAGAAACGGCGATTCGCGAATCAATGTGCCCAGCTGGGTACCCCGAAAAACACACGCCTCGCTTGCACCCCAGGCAAAAATGAGACCAACCTGTTCCACTCCTGTCACGGGTTCTAGGTCCCCGTCCAAACTTGGACTCCAAGCTCCCACACTTGAGGCCCGGCCTCAAAGTGGTGCTTAGACCTCCACCTATCCCCGCCTCCAATCAGTCGGTCCGGAAAGAGCTAGAACTCATGACAAGAGAGTAACAAGTCTTTCCGCTCTCATAAGCAAGTATGTGCTTGAGATAATAAATCTGTGACTTGACCAGGGTCTATGCAACGGACAGTCCTTAATCGACACGGACAGGAAAATAGTACAACCAAGCTATGCCCCGTGGCCGCGGGACACAACCTGTTACACCCACCAATACCCATACCATATCCCTGCCTGGTCACCATTTCCTTTTCCATCATTTCATTATGAATGTAATAATAATAATAATAATAATAATAATAACCATCTATTGTGAGTAACGACAGGTTACTCACGCTACCGATATACCTAAGCAAAGTAGCTACACGATCCTGTACTAGTAAGACTCATGGGTAGATATAGATATATGCATGTGAGTATCATAAAATTCCTGTAACGTAAATGCATATATATATATATATATATATATATATATATATATATATATATATATATATATATATATATATATATATATATATATATATATATATATATATATATATATATATATATATATATATATATATATATATATATATATATATATATATGGGTTATGCATCGGGGCTTGCCTTGGGCAGGCGAGGTGTCAGTGAAGTCAGTCAGTGATGGCTCCGAGATCTCCTCTGGCACGAGAATCTCCTCCTCGTACTCCTCGACGATCTCCTCGTACTCCTGATCTCCTGCGGTGACGAACTCCACCAACTCGTTCTCTACATGCATGCGATGATGATGATGCAACAATTTAGTATTTAGGCAACAGCAACTCTTACAATTAGAACACATAAACTACACTAACAAGATAGCACTAATGGCCAAGCTATTAACTATCTATCACCCTTGTCAAACTAAGATTAAGCTTACCACCAAGCGTTTTATTTATAAATCACTACTATGTTCTCATTTCTTTTAATTGTTAATATATATATATATAGCTACATACCTAACAGTCTTGTTTAGGGCTATAAAATTTATAGCAAGTACATAATAGCTCTAAGAACCTACTATAAAATTCTCAAGGTCACCGCTATCATGGTTTTACCACAAAAATTCTTACAAATACTACCTTCGTAAAATTAAGCATTCTTGATTAATTTGATGGTTCCTAAAGTCAACATATATATAAGCACAACTAATTATACCGACAATTAGAGCCTAATTCCAGGAGTCTAACAAAATTTATTTCATGATTTTAGGACACCTACATGATTTATTATAACACACCAAATATAATGTCAAAACCAATTTAGAAAACATTTCTTAATTTGCTAGAAAAGGAAAACAACTTTCCCCGACGCGGCCCACCAGCGCAACTCCCCCGGCCCAAAGCGCTGCTCGGCCTTCCCACGCGCGTGCGCGACAGGCGGCCCACACACGGCCCATGCAGGAAAGCCGCAGGCGCGCTGGCACTCTTGCAAAAGAGTCCTCGTACTTCAGCAAAAACTCACGACTCCTATACGCCCTATTCCCGCAGTCAGCCACTATGCACAAAAACCCTCGTACAAACTCGTCTTCACAACCGGTCGGTCCCCGATGCCCCAAGCTTGCCAGAGCAGCACCGCCCGGCATTGCCCGGACACGCCAGCCACCTCGGGTTCCCACCGGCCCAGATAACGGGCCGACCAGCATCTGCGGCCTAAGCGCCTACCCTAGGCGGAGGCACAGGAGCAGCAGAGCTCGTGGGACCGGTGACCACGATGAGCGGCCATGGGCGGCGGTGGCGCGACCGTTCCGGCCACCCAAGTCCACCGCGAAACCAAATGGCTAGCGCTAGAGTATCTATGGCATACCTAGGACCTGGCCGCAGCGCTCGTTGAAGCTGTAGAGCGACGGAGGAGGCTGGCCACGTGCGACCTGAGAGTTGCAGCAGCGCACCGTGGCGGCACAATCGCGTCAGCCGCGCCCAAGTGGTGGTAGCGATCCGGTAAGGGTGCGCGGGGTGAAGGTAAAGTTGGGGTGATGCTTGCGGTGCAGCCAATTGAACGCGAGCGGAATGGGATGGTCGGCTGCTCTCGACTCAAGCCGATGCGGCTTTATTGGCCCAACGGCGAGCAACGCCAAAATTTGTGCTCGGCCAGCCACCAGTCAAGGTGGTGCGGGGCCGGAAGGCTAGATGACCTGCAGGCGGAGCCCTAGACGGGTCGACGCGGACGATGGAGCCTTCTCCACGCCAAATTGATGGCGCGGCTCCGGTGGTCAAAATGGCAGAGGAAAAGGCGAGTTCGGTTAGGTACGTCCCTGCCCCGAGCGAGACGTGGTTGACGGTCTAGACCGCGTGCTCGACGGGCGTAGAGTACACGGAACAGCGGGTAGCGACGCAGGGCGCGGACGCGGTGGCAGCGGCAAAGGCTGCGTCGTGGCGTGTGGCAGGGACAGCGCTCGCGGTAGGCAGCGCGGCAGCGCGCAGGCAGGTGACTGCGACGCTCAGCTGCGCGAGTAGAAGCAGCGGCCCCTCGTGACCTGTCCCGAGGTGGTCAAGCAAAGCGGGCGTGGTCGGCCCGATGCGGCAGCGCGCGCTCAGAGCGACCGACGTGGTGACCGCGAACACCGACCTGACAGTCCAAGTCGATTTCTATGCACGAATTTTAAAGCACGCCCACAAACCAACCTAACTCGACCTGAGACTAACCGTCTTGACCAAGCCCAAGAGGATACCTTAGACTACCTAAAGGAGCCAAAACTCAACACCACTTCTGAACTAGATTTCTCAAAATCAAATCGTGAACTTGATGTTGTCAAACTGTTTTTGAATTGAAAATCCTCTTAAGTCTTTGACTGCTTTTGTTTTCAAGTTTGATTTCTAAGCCAATAACAAAATAAGCTAGCATCCTTACTTTGCTAAGACCAAAGGTGCACCATCTTCTACAAAATCCGTACTTCAAACTTTATTAAGGCGCCAACGGTATGTTCTATAGCATTTTCGTTTAGTAAAAATTGGTTTACACCCGCACTTGATATAAAACGCAATATCATAAGCTTTCATTTTAACAATTCATTGAGTGCTTTAAGTTGCGAGACCTTATTTACACCAATGATTTCATGCAATAACACTTTAAACATGACGCTCATGAAATGTTTAGTGACTTGCTAACGCGGTAACACCGAGGGTGTTACATTACAAGCTGTGAGAGAGGGAGCCGATCCCAGGTCTTAGAGAGAGAGAGTACAAAGGGGATTGCTTGAGATGTTGATCTTCTATGGTGGGGTGATGACTTGCTTTGCCTTGTTCGTCCCCCTTCGTAGAGTCCCCTGCCTTCCCTTTTATAGGGTCAAGAGGAGGCACAGACACCGGGGGATGCCTTAGAAGTAAAGTTTTGTCGAGCGCTGTGGAAGCCGCTACAGCGACGTGCTCCGAGAATGGCCGGCCATCCCCGGACACCATGGTGACATAGAGGATGAGATGGTGAAAAGACCCCGGATCCTGTGGCATGCAAGCCTTGCTTCTTTGTTGACCGGCGATTGGTCGAGGCCGGGTCGAGGTGGGTCGACGGGAAATGGATAAGGCCGAGCCCCGGAAATTTTGGGGTACGACACTCGTCGTATTCTGCCTCGAGGGGGATCAGTGGCGGAACAGTGCCCGACATGGCGTGTGCAGTGACAGGTTTTCATCACCCATTCCGGGATGGGCAGTAAAAAGTGGGATTCGACACTAGTACTGCTTCCATGCTGGTATCGCTATAGTCATGGGGGTAGGAAGTGGTTGGCGGTTGCATTAAATGCTTTGACTTTTGTCTGAGAGTTGGTGAGTGAGGCGGGTCGACCGGCTCGACCCAGGGTCGTACGAGTCGGAGATTTCCCGGTGGTCGAGGCGTCCCATCGAGCAAGCTTCGTGCGAGTCGAAATGTGGTCGAGGCGTTCCGTGCGTGGTTTTGGCTCGTTCTGCCTTCGTGGGCGGAGCCTTTGGCGTGGTTTTCTCAGGGGTTTGTCTTTCTTAATCGTTGAGTGTGGGTACCCCTTGTTTAGGTACCCGACAAATGGGTGCGGACACGTGGGCCTCCCGTAGGGACATCTTAAATAGAGAAAACTAATCCACTGTAACCAGTGCTCCTATATATATATGACCTACCCCTTTTCCAAAATAAAGAATTTTTGAAAATTTTCGAATAGATTAAGGATGGTGGCAAAATATGCATATACTCGCATCTCATATTCTTTCCAGGAGGTTATCTCTCCTAGATTTGGCAGTTATTATTTGTATACGCACCCGTAATTATCTTCCACATTACAATATGCTAAAGCACGCAATCATTATCGGAGCATCACTCTCGAGTATGCTAGAGCCGCACAAAGCCGTAGGTCACTGGCTCCGACGCAAACTGGAAGCACGCCTCCTTGAGCTTCTGGAAGCCGTGCCGATGGGCCATCGCCAGTGTAGCCGCCGCGGTGTCGACGTCGACGCACTGGCAAAGGACGCGCTCGCAGATCGCCGACAGCCTCCGCATGCCGTACCTCTTTGCAGCGAGCAGCAGGTGCCGGAACATGTCCCTATAGCCGTACCCGCTCAGGCCGTCCACGATGGGCAGGCTGCCGTTGTAGGCAAACTGCAGGAGCGCCTCTACGGCCAGCCGCGGCATGTCGTCGATGTTCACCCGCATAGGAGTAGCAGTATGGATGTCCGTCACCGCCGCCGCCGTCGTCGTCTTGGGCCTCCGGCGCCTGCCGAGGTTGTGCTTCTTCAAGAAGCGAGGGGCGTACGCTTCTAGCACAGAGCTATGGGCGGGGATGGGGTCGGCCGCGCCGACGTGTATGAACACGTCGGCGCCCACCTCCGAGCCGAACCTGCCGATGGCCGCCACGTCCCGCGGCGTGAACTTGGGTGCCGACGGGTCCCGAAAGGCGAGGCCGAAGTGGCAGATGTCGATGACGCACTCGATCCGGAGGCAGTCGCGGCGGAGGTAGCGGCGTGACCCCCGGAGGTCTTTCCTCCACGAGGCGAGCTTGTCGGTGCCCCAGTTGCGGCAGTCGTCGTTCCTGGCGTCGAACAGCACCGGGTCCTCGTTGGAGAAGAAAGCGTCGGCGGCGCACCCGGTGGCCCAGTCGACCAACCCGAGGCTGACGTGCGCCCACACCGCGACGCCCTCCGTGACGAGCTCCAGGAAGGCGGCCATGTATCCCTGCTCGTCGCCCACCCCACCGGGGTGGCAGTAAATCATCCAGTCGAGGCCATCGACGGTGAAGGTTTCCGAGCAGACGTAGCCTGTGTCGCCTCGGTGCTTCTTTCGGAGCTTGCTGAAGTCGCGGACCTCGACGACGTGCGTGGCAAAGCCCGTCGCCGTCACGCGCAACGGTTGGGTCCTCCGCAACGTCGACGCCATTGCATGCGCTCTTAGTCTTGATCTTGGAATGACGTTACGTGATTGATCAATGCGGTGCGTTCATGTATATATTGGGTTGGGTTGATGGCACCGTGCCGGCCATTGTCGTCTGATTCGAAGGAGGATCGGATTACGACTCCGATCCGGCTGGCTAGATCGAGTATGAATCGGAGACGAACATGTTTCGTGTGGAGGAAAACTGAATCGGACAGAGCTCGATAGAACAGCTCATCATCTCACGGTAGATAAAAGGTTGAAATAACGCAAATACCTTTCTCTCTCTTCTTCTCTCTTTTTTCTTTTTTCTTTTTTTTTATTTTTCTCCATCCCCTCGCGTCGTCTCCCACGGAGGCGACTTGAGGGCGCTCGCCCAACCGGCCTAGCGCCTCACCTTCTCTCGCCGGCTCGGTCGACGCCGCCGCGGCACCTCGCCTCCTCGTCAAGGGTGGCGGCAGCCAGGGGGAGCAGCTCAAAAAGGTTTTTTTTTTCGTTCTTCCTCCCTCTCTATCCTCTGCACATGCCCTCCCCGAACCCCAAAATCCCTCGATCCGTGCATGTTTCTGCTAGATCCACACTACTAGGTGTTGGATCCATGCGGAGAGGGACTAGATCCGTGCAGCTGTTGTAGGCATTGGGCGTGGGCTTGGCCACGGAAGCCACGCGGGCCTTGGCGCAGGAAGCCGCAGTTGCGCTCGGGGGCCATGCAGGGCCGCTTGAGGCGCCGGCCGTGGGGGGCTTGAGTGCGACGCCTCGGCCGTGCGGGCATCTGCGCAAGAGCCGCTGAGGCATATGGGTGCCGCAAGGGGCCGCCTACCGCTTCCTGCGAGGTGCGCGGAGGTCGCGCATGTGGCAGTGCGACGCAATCTGTGAGGCCGCGCGGGCTGAGGTCGTCGCGGCGCTTTCTCCATCGATCTGCTTCGGGTGCGGGTCTGGATGCCGACGCGAGGGCCGGAGCCGCATTCTCCGGGGTGGGCATAGCCTCCAACCGGCGATGTCCCTGCTGCCGTGCCCCCGGCAGGGTAGTGCGGGGTCACCAGCCGCGGACTCGCCTACCTTCCGTGGGGGTCGTCGTTTGTAGCACGAAGGTGGGTCGATTGGAATTTGGGTGAAAGCCCTGCCTGGCCTCTACTCTGGGCCGGCGACGATGTCGTAGTTTGCGTCACCTACCTCCCTAGAGGCGTCGTCGAAAATTACATTCTACCGTCCGCTCGCTCGCCGGCAATGGACAACGATGGTGACGTCCGTGGATTTCATTCCCCTTCTTGAAGGCATCATTGTCTGCACCTACCACATTACTTCACTCCATCCCTTGTTCCTCTCGTCGAATCTGTCCCTTTGTTGTTTCTGTGTATGCTTCATGTTTTTCACAAAGGTATGTCCTACTGGAGTGTTTGGCCTAGTCATCGTCATTTATCGTTTGGTCTCTGGCGGATGCTTTACCGTCGTTGTCCTTGCTCCCCTTTGTGGTAGATACCTGTTGTCGAGTGTTTGTGAGCCTCTCACCTTGCGGATGCTTTGCCGCCAAGGTTGCTCGGGTGGATGCTTGGCCGCCGTTGTTGTTGTCCTCTCGGCCGGATGCTTTGCAGCCGTTGTCGCCGGTTCTTTGACCTCTCTTGGTGGATGCTTTGCCACCGTGGTCTGGTGAAAGCCTAAGTTTGGTTTTGGTAATTAATGACACCAAGTTGCTAATGCCATGTGTTAAGTGTTTTGAGTTAGGCATAAGCAACACATGTGATGAAGGTGTGTGTGGCAAGGAGTGGTAGCCACAAGATCACAAAGAGATGGTGCATGGACATGAAATGATGATCATGGTGGAGATGCACATAATATGATGGACATGATGATCAAGTGGAAGAGAAGGATCTAAGAGCGCAAGGCAAAGGTATAACCATAGGGTTTTCCTTTTGCCGGTCTAAGATGAGTAGAGAAGTGATTGACCGGGTTTAGGATACATAGCCGACTATCAAGAGGGGCAATCATGGTTAGCTCGGGAATCAAGTGCCACTAGATCATTATCTTGAGCATATGCATTAGGATCTAGTAAAAGAGCTAACATAACGCCTTGAGAAATGATTGTGAAATGCTAACACACATGCACATAATATGATCTCACCGCCTTCGCAAATGTGTTAACACCACCAAGTGTACATCACCATGTGCATGTGTGTTAGCATTTCACAATCATTTCTCAAGGCGTTATGTTAGCTCTTTTACTAGATCCTAATGCATATGCTCAAGACAATGATCTAGTGGCACTTGATTCCCGAGCTAACTGTGATTTCCCCTCTTGATAGTCGGCTATGTATCCTAAACCCGGTCAATCACTTCTCTACTTATCTTAGACCGGCAAAAGGAAAACCCTATGGTTATACCTTTGCCTTGCGCTCTTAGATCCATCTCTTTCACTTGATCATCATGTCTATCATATTATGTGCATCTCCACCATGATCATCCTTTCATGTCCATGCACCATCTCTTTCTGATCTTGTGGCTACCACTCCTTGCCACATACACCTTCATCACATGTGTTGCTTATGCCTAACTCAAAACACTTAACACATGGCATTAGCAACTTGGTGTCATTAATTACCAAAACCAAACTTGGGCTTTCAATCTCCCCCTTTTTGGTAATTGATGACAACCATCACAAAGATATGAAATGAAATTGATTTTCAATTTCGATAGAATTAGCTCCCCCTACATATGTGCTTTTGATGAGTTTGGTTCAATTGTGCACATATGTATGGATTTGAATTTTGGGAGAGTTGCTACTATCAAATTGATGCTAAGGTATATAGAATGGACCTTTGAAGCATGATACCAATCGGAGTTGCCTTTATATACCATCTTTAGCATCGATGTAGCTAGACACCACTTGTAATACATCACTTGTAAAGATCACAAACACTAAAGTACTTCGTGAGATCAATATTAAAAGCAAAGGTGTCTAGATACCACATGTAAAGCTACTCTTAACAAGTCATCATTCAAGTTCTACACCAAACAATCATGAATATCGAAATTAAACTTTGCAATGCAACATTTCATCATGTTAATGCACATACAAATGCAACAAATAATCCATGAGCTTGCTCCCCCTACTTATGTGCTCAAATTTAATTTCTCTCCTCCTCACTATATCTTTTCTCTCCCCCTTACTATATCTTTCTCCCTCTTTGTGACTTTTCTATCTTTGTGCTTTCTCTCCCCCTTTTTATATCTTTCTTGCTCTTTGCAATATCTTTGTGACTTTTCTCTCCCCCTTTGTCAACAATCACCAAAAAGGTGCCAATTTTAGTGAGAGTTAAGTCAATCAATATGAGGGAGTCCAAATTATGGTTCAATCTAGATTACTTGCCTAGAATATGTAATTCGGTTTGATCCAAGCACAAGCTTCTTCACACCTCATAAAGTATAAGGGTTATCTTGAGCATGTTGAATTACACATCATGAGCTCATTTTCTAGATTTAACACTAGGTTTACAAGCTCACAAACATGTCATATGCTACCACTAGATCAATCAAACATAGAAGCAATAGTGGTACCATATATACATTAAAATCATTTGATTTTTATGAATAAGCTTATTTGTCATGCAAATATGTCTATATGTTCTAACCATGTCCTTAGCAAAGTATGAATGATATGCCAAACAACTTTACCTTGCTATGTTGGAGGAGAGGCATGTCATTTAAGAATGTGGGGGGTGCACTCATTTCAAGTTGGAGAAGTCAAGTATGTTCAATTCATTCTTCAACTTGTAAAATCTCTTTTCATCAAGTGGCTTTGTAAAGATGTCGGCTAGTTGATCTTCGGTGCCAATGCTCTCAATGCTAATATCACCCTTTTGTTGATGGTCTCTTATGAAGTGATGCCTTATGTCAATGTGCTTCGTTCTTGAATGTTGAACCAGATTTTGCGTCATCTTGATAGCACTTTCATTGTCACAAAACAATGGCACATTCTTGAACTTGATTCCAAAATCATTCAAGGTGGCCTTCATCCAAAGCAATTGTGCACAATAACTACCGACACTAATATATTCGGCCTCGGCGGTAGATAGTGCAACACTATTTTGTTTCTTTGATGACCATGATACAAGAGACATTCCAAGCAATTGACAAGTGCCACTTGTGCTCATTCTATCAATCTTGCAACCACCATAGTCGGAGTCCGAATATCCAATCAACTCAAAGTTAGACCCCTTTGGAAACCATAATCCAACATCATGAGTGCCCTTAAGATATCTCAATATCCTCTTGGTTGCTTTCAAGTGACTTTCTCTAGGTGAAGCTTGATATCTTGCACACTTGCACACACTAAACATCACATCCGGCCTAGAGGCGGTGACATATAGCAAACTTCTAATCATAGACCGGTATAGCTTTTGATCTACCATGTTTCCACTATCATCAATACCCAATTGATTATTAGTGCCCATTGGTGTACTCATTTGCTTAGCATCTTGCAATCCAAACTTTTTGATCATTTCCTTGATGTACTTGCCTTGACTTACAAAAGTGTCATTCTTCATTTGCTTGATTTGAAGTCTAAGGAAGTAACTAAGCTCTCCAATCATAGACATCTCAAACTCATTAGCCATCATATTTCCAAATTCTTCACAAAAGTCTTGGTTAGTTGATCCAAAGATAATATCATCCACATAGATTTGCAACACAAACAAGTCATTTCCAAGCTTCTTGGTGAAGAGAGTGGTGTCAACCTTTCCCATCTTGAACCCTTTAGAGAGGAGAAAGTCCCTCAACCTCTCATACCATGCTCTAGGTGCTTGCTTCAAACCATATAATGCCTTCTTTAGCTTGTAAATATGGTCGGGCTTCTTATCATCTTTAAAACCGGGAGGTTGCTCAACATAAACTTCTTCATTGATGTAGCCATTGAGAAATGCACTCTTGACATCCATTTAATAGAGCTTGATGTTGTGTGCACAAGCATATGCTAATAAGATTCTAATAGCCTCCAATCTTGCAACGGGTGCATATGTCTCTCCAAAGTCAAGACCCTCAACTTGAGTGTATCCTTGTGCTACTAATCTTGCTTTGTTCCTCACAACCATGCCATCTTGATCTTGCTTGTTTCTAAAGACCCACTTAGTGCCAATCACATTGTAGTTCTTTGGCCTCTCAACAAGTTTCCAAACTTGATTTCTAGCAAAGTTGTTTAGTTCTTCATGCATGGCATTTACCCACTCGGAATCTTTCAATGCATCTTCTATCTTCTTTGGTTCTTCTAATGAGACAAATGAGTAATGCTCACAAAATGATGCTAATCTTGATCTAGTTTGAACACCACTTTGAATTCCACCAATGATTTAGTCCAATGGATGATCTCTTGCAATACTAGTAGGTTGGAGTATTGGGAGTTGATTGCTTCCACTTGTTTGACCTTGAACTTGGGCTTCATCATGAGTACCACTAGAGCTTGCTTGATTTATATCAATTTGCACACTTTAGTTGATCACATGAATATCATCATCATCAACTTGCATCGGCCTTATATCACCAATGTCCATGTTCTTCATTGCATTTGACAATTGATCTCCTCTCACATCATCAAGGTTTTGAGCTTCATTTTGAGATCCTTGGGTTTCATCAAACTCAACATTATGAACTTCTTCCAAGATGCCATTAGTGAGATTCCAAACTCTATATGCCTTGCTTGTGGTAGAATAACTAAGTAAGAACCCTTCATCACATTTCTTTTCAAACTTGCTCAATCTAGTGCCATTCTTGAGAATATAGCATTTGCAACCAAACACTCTAAAGTAAGCAATGTTGGGCTTTCTTCCATTCAATAGCTCATATGGTGTCTTCCCAAGCTTTCCATGGCAATAGAGACGGTTGCTACAATAGCAAGCCATGTTGATGGCTTCACTCCAAAATGAACGACTCACATTGTATTCACTAAGCATTGATCTAGCCATGTCAATCAAAGTTGTATTCTTTCTTTCAACTACACCATTGGATTGAGGAGTGTATGTTGGTGAGAATTGATGTCCAATACCAAGATCATCACACAAATCTTCAATTCTTGTGTTCTTAAACTCACTACCATTGTCACTTCTAATCTTCTTGATGGTGATTTCAAACTCATTTTGCACCCTCTTGATAAAAGACTTGAATAGATCATAAACATCACTCTTGTCATAGAGAAAGAACACCCAAGTATATCTAGTGTAGTCATCAACAATCACAAAACCATACTTGTTGCCACCAATACTAGTGTATGTTGTTGGCCCAAACAAATCCATGTGCAATAACTCAAATGCCTTTGATGTGCTCATTTCACTTTTACTAGGATGTGTATTTCCAACTTGTTTGCCGGCTTGACAAGCACTACATAGTTTATCCTTTTCAAAAGTGACATCTTTCAAGCCTCTAACTAAGTCATGCCTCAAAAGTTTATTCAATTGTTTCATTCTAACATGACCAAGCCTTCTATGCCACAACCAACCCATACTAGATTTACTAAGCAAGCTTGATGTCAATTGTGTCTCACTATCATTGAAGTCAACCAAGTATAAGCTACCATGTCTAAATCCTTTGAATATCAAATTTGATCCATCAACACTTATGACTTCAACATCATCACTACCAAATATGCACTTGAAGCCAAGATCACAAAGTTGTGCCACCGATAAAAGATTGAAATCCAAGCTCTCAACTAGCAACACATTAGATATGCTCATGTCATTTGAGATAGCAATTTTACCAAGCCCCTTGACCTTGCCTTTCTTGTTGTTGCCAAAAGTGATAGCATCAAAACCACCATTTTGACTTGTATCAATTGAATTAAACATACAAGAGTCTCCGGTCATGTGTTGAGTGCACCCACTATCAAGCACCCAATGCCTTCCTCCGGCTTTGTAATTGACCTACAAGACAAGATCAATTCCTTTTAGGTACCCAAACTTGTTTGGGTCCTCCAAGGTTAGAGACTAAGCTCTTTGGTACCCAAATGGCTTTCTTCTTTAAGCCCATCCATGGTGCACCAATGAACTTAGCATGAACACCATTTGTACCCTTGGTAAGCATATAGAAAGAATCAAACTTAATTGAGGATACATTAGCATTTGATTTCTTGTTCATGCATTGTTGCTCTATATGACCAACTTGCTTGCAACTTTTGCAATAGCTACCATTGTTCTTCACAAAACGAGTCTTGTGAGGAGCAAAAGCGGCCTTGCCTTTCTTGGGGTTATAGCCTAATCCCTCTTTGTAGAGAGAAGCTCTTTGGCTACCCAAGCACATAAGCAAGCGGTCCTCACCACCATAAGCCTTAGCTAATATGTGATTGAGCTCTTTTACCTCCTTCTTGAGATTTTCATTCTTAACTATAAGTGTGGAGTCACAAGTGAAACCATCACTACTATATGAGGATGATGTAGATGTGCTACATGAAGAGTTTGTGGGAGCAACAACAATAGGCTTATGAAAGGATTCATCAATTATATCACATGATATGCCTATGTTACAAGTTTTAGCTTTCTCAACATTAGTTGGCATGTTTTCATATTTTTCAACTAGAGAGGAATGAGCTTCTTCAAGCTTAGTGTGAGACTTTTGAAGCTTCTTATGGTCTACCTTTAGACTCTCATAAGATGCCCTAAGCTCATCGAGTTCTTGCATAAGGTTTTTCTTTTCTTTAAGCAAGCCCTTGCACTCCTTTCTAGATTCTTTAAAATATTGAGTGCAATCTTCTAGCATAGTGATTAGTTCATCTTTAGTGAATTCTTCTTCATCACTATCACTATCACTATCATTATTATGATCACTCTCATTATCGGATGATACCTTAGCGGCCTTAGCCATGAAGCACGATGGAGTGTCGAAGAGAGAGACCTTCTCTTGGATGGCAATGCTAGCATGTCTCTTCTTCTTACTTTTGTTGTCATCCTCATCATCACTTGAGGAATCATCACTATCCCATGTAGCAACATGAGAATCATTCTTCTTCTTATAAGAGCTTTCTTTCTTCTCTAGCTTCTTCTTTTGCTTCTTCCTCTCCTTCTTGATAGCATCTTCATCATCACTATCATAAGGACATTTTGCAATGAGATGGTCCTTGCTATGGCATCTAAAGCATCTCATGGTATGCTCATTCTTCTTAGATGAGTTCTTCCTCCTTCTTGCACGAAAGCCTTTCTTCTTCATGAATTTTCCAAATTGCTTGACAAAGAGAGCCATCTTCTCATCAATGTCATCACTATCACAAGAGCTTGAGTCTTCATCACTTGATGATTCAATCTTAGATTTGCCCTTGGATGTGGTGGCTTTGAATGCCACACTCTTCTTCTTTTCATCATCTTTCTTCTCATTTTCTTTCTTCTTCTTCTTGACCAACTCATCCTTCTCATCATCTTCTCTATATGAATCATCGGTCATCACTTCTTGAAATATTTGTTGAGGAGTTGAATCCTTCAATGTAGTCCTCACTAGCACGGTGATCAATGTATCAAATCTCTTGGGTAGACTTCTCAAGAACTTCATAGAGAATTGACTATCCTTGACCTCCTCACCAAGTGCCTTGAGCTCATTGACAATGACTTGCAACCTATGAAACATCTCTGGTACACTCTCATCATCTTGCATCTTGAAGCTTGAAAATTTTTCTTGCAAGATATATACTTTAGCGGTCTTTGTGCCTTCGGTGCCCTCAAATGTTTCTTCTAGCTTGGCCCAAGCATCATGAGCAATCTCTATGTTCTTCACTTGCTCAAATGTCTTGTCATCTAATGCCTCATGAAGAGCACTAATGGCAATGTCATTGCATTGGAGCTTCTTTTCTTCTACCGGTGTAGGTGCTTCCGGATTAGCAACCTCAAATTTTGTTTCGGTGACCTTCCACACTTCTCTATTGATTGACTTTAGGTGTGCGGTCATCTTAACCTTCCAATATGCATAATTTGTGCTATCAAAGTGAGGTGCCTTCTTGGTGTTGTTGATGTGTAAGCTTAATTGAGTCATTTCTTTTTCACCGTAGGTTGTTAAGCCTCAAAGAAAAACGGTGCCTCGGCTTCGATACCACTTGTAAGGTCCAAATAGGCTAGAGGGGGGGTGAATAGCCTAATTAAAACTTCTACAAGAATTACTTAACCACAAGTTAGTAAGAAAGGTGGCAAAGCAAAAGCACTAGCTCTAACTAATTAAGCAAGCCACCTACACAAGTCTAGTACAAGGCTATCCACTAAACACAACAACAACTACAAGCTAGAAACAAGAAGTAATACGAGAGAAGAGCTTCAAGAGATTATACCGCCATGTAGAGATGAGAAGTACCGATCAATCAATAACACAAGAGAAATCCTCGGGAAGAGAATGACACAAGAATTTAGCCCGAGGTTCACTTGCTTCCCGGCAAGCTACTCCCCGTTGTGGCGATACACCCACTTGTCGGTTCACGAGCTAATCGACTATCAAGAGTCGAACCCTCGGCGGGCGCCGCACAACCGCACATAAGATGGGGATCCTCCAAGCCACAAGCTCCACTAGAGTATCCAATTTACGAACTCCCGCGGGGAAGGATTAAGAACCCCTTACAACACTTGGTGAAGGCTCCAACAATCTTCAATTGTGAGCTCAATCACTTCCGCTGCTCCAAGCCGTCTACCGTGTCGGGAAACACGGAAGAGTAACAAGAAGTCCACAGCAACTCGAAGATCAAGTGCCTCTAGAATGCAACTCTCAAGCAATGCACTTGAATCTCACTCAATCTCACTCAAGATGTCCAACTATGCAAAGAGATGAGTGGAGGGGTTGTTCTCTAGCTCAAAGTATGTCTCTAGTTCTCAAAGTGTGCAAGAGTTACCCTCAAACCCTGGCCAACCTCTATTTATAGCGTACCCCTTCGAATATAGCCGTTAGGAACTTTAGCCAGCCAAAGTCGCGCTGACCGGACGCGCCGGTCGCGCAACGGCTAACTGCGAGGCAACGACCGGACGCGCTGCAGCGAATGACCAGACGCGCTGGTCAAACTGACCGGACGCGCCGGTCGCGCAACACCGCGAGCCCTCAAAGCAACGACCGGACGCGCCCTAGCGAATGACCGGACGCGACAGTACCAGCGTCCGGTTTGAGTCACTTCGCTGCTCTCTGCCCCTCTGGATGCCTGACCGGACGCGCGGTCCCGTGAAGGACCGAACGCGCCGGTCGCGCGCTCTGCTTTTGTGCACCGGTGAACTGACCGGATGCGCTGGTCAGGCCAGACCAGCGTCCGGTCACTAACCCTAGGCGCAGTGATCGAATGAACTGACCGGACGTGCTGGTCAAACCGTGACCGCGTCCGGTGCAGCGTCCGGTCACCACAGTGACCTCTGTTCGCCTCTGTTTCTTTTCCGACTTCCGGCGCAATAGAAAATAGGCGTTTCACTTCCTCAAAAAGCGCCGAATCCTGCCTCGCAAGCTCGGCGGGAGGGAGAGAGGAACCCAAACCCCTCTCTACCACTTAAACTCCATCGCCTTCGCAAATGTGCTAACACCACCAAGTGTACACCACCATGTGCATGTGTGTTAGCATTTCACAATTATTTCTCAAGGCGTTATGTTAGCTCTTTTACTAGATCCTAATGCATATGCTCAAGACAATGATCTAGTGGCACTTGATTCCCGAGCTAACTGTGATTTCCCCTCTTGATAGTCGGTTATGTATCCTAAACCCGGTCAATCACTTCTCTACTCATCTTAGACCGGCAAAAGGAAAATCCTATGGTTATACCTTTGCCTTGCGCTCTTAGATCCATCTCTTTCACTTGATCATCATGTCTATCATATTATGTGCATCTCCACCATGATCATCCTTTCATGTCCATGCACCATCTCTTTGTGATCTTGTGGCTACCACTCCTTGCCACATACACCTTCATCACATGTGTTGCTTATGCCTAACTCAAAACACTTAACACATGGCATTAGCAACTTGGTGTCATTAATTACCAAAACCAAACTTGGGCTTTCATCCGGTTAGTTCACCTGTGCGCAGAAGCATAGCACGCGACCGGCGCGTCCGGTCCTTCACGGGACCGGTGCGTCCGGTCAGACGTCCAGAGGGGCAGAGAGCGCAGGAGTGATGATCGGACGCGGGGCGTGTCCGGTCATTCGCTAGGGCGCGTCTGGTCATACGCTAGAGCGCGTCCGGTCATAGCAACGGTAACCTCTGACGCGCACTGTTCATGCTTGTCCTGTAGTGACCGGACGCGTCCGATCACCCTGACCGGTGCGTCCGGTCATCCAGTTTTGAACTGTGTCGTCCGTAACGGCTAGCTGCGTATCCCTTCGTTATAAATAGACGTTGGCCGGGGTTTGAGGGTAACTCTTGCACATTTTGAGACCTAGAGACATACTTTGAGCTAGAGAACAACCCCTCCACTCATCTCTTTGCATAGTTGCACATCTTGAGTGAGATTGAGTGAGATTCAAGTGCATTGCTTAAGAGTTGCATTCTAGAGGCACTTGATCTTCGAGTTGCTGTGGATTTCTTGTTACTCTTCCGTGTTTCCCGATACGGTAGACGGCTTGGAGCAGCGGAGGTGATTGAGCTCGCAATTGGAGATTGTTGGAGCCCTCACCAAGTGTTGTAAGGGGTTCTTGATCCTTCCCCATGGGAGTTCGCAAATTAGATACTCTAGTGGAGCTCGTGGCTTGGAGGATCCTCATCTTGTGTGTGGTTGTGCGGCGCCCGCCGAGGGCTCGACTCTTGATAGTCGATTAGCTCGCGAACCGACAAGTGGGTGTATCGCCACAACGGGGAGTAGCTTGCCGGGAAGCAAGTGAACCTCGGGATAAATTCTTGTATCATTCTCTTCCCGAGGATTTCTCTTGTGTGATTGATTTATTGGTACTTCTCATCTCTACACAGCGGTATAATCTCTCGAAGCTCTTCTCTCGTATTACTTCTTGTTTCTAGCTTGTAGTTGTTGTTGTGTTTAGTGGATAGCCTTGTACTAGACTTGTGTAGGTGGCTTGCTTAATTAGTTAGAGCTAGTGCTTTTGCTTCGCCACCTTTCTTACTAACTTGTGGTTAAGTAATTCTTGTAGAAGTTTTAATTAGGCTATTCACCCCCCTCTAGCCTATTTGGACCTTACAAGTGGTATCAGAGCCGAGGCACCATTTATTTGAGGCTTAACAACCTACGGTGAAAAAGAAATAGTTCAATTAAGCTTGTACATCAACAACACCAAGAAGGCACCTTACTTCGATGGCACAAATTATGCATATTGGAAGGTTAAGATGACCGCACACCTCAAGTCAATCAATAGAGAAGTGTGGAAGGTCACCAAAACAAAATTTGAGGTTGCTAATCCGGAAGCACCTACACCGGTGGAAGAGAAGAAGCTCCAATGCAATGACATTGCCATTAGTGCTCTTCATGAGGCATTAGATGACAAGACCTTTGAGCAAGTAAAGAACATTGAGATTGCTCATGATACTTGGGCCAAGCTAGAAGAAACATTTGAGGGCACCGAAGGCACAAAGACCGCTAAAGCATATATCTTGTAAGAAAAATTTTCAAGCTTCAAGATGCAAGATGATGAGAGTGTACCGGAGATGTTTCATAGGTTGCAAGTAATTGTCAATGAGCTTAAGGCACTTAGTGAGGAGGTCAAAGACAATCAATTCTCTATGAAGTTCTTGAGAAGTCTACCCAAGAGATTTGATACATTGATCACCATGCTAGGGAGGACTACATTAAAGGATTCAACTCCTCAACAAATATTCCAAGAAGTGATGACCGATGATTCATATAGAGAAGATGATGAGAAGGATGAGTTGGTCAAGAAGAAGAAAAAGGAAAATGAGAAGAAAGATGATAAAAAGAAGAAGAGTGTGGCATTCAAAGCCACCACATCCAAGGGCAAATCCAAGATTGAATCATCAAGTGATGAAGACTCAAGCTCTTATGATAGTGATGACATTGATGATAAGATGGCTCTCTTTGTCAAGCAATTTGGCAAATTCATGAAGAAGAAAGGCTATCGTGCAAGAAGGAGGAAGAACTCATCCAAGAAGAGTGAGCATACCATGAGATGCTTTAGATGCCATAGCAAGGATCATCTCATTGCAAAGTGTCCTTATGATAGTGATGATGAAGATTCTATCAAGAAGGAGAGGAAGAAGCAAAAGAAGAAGCTAGAGAAGAAGGAGAGCTCTTATAAGAAGAAGAATGATTCTCATGTTGCTACATAGGATAGTGATGATTCCTCAAGTGATGATGAGGATGACAACAAGAGCAAGAAGAAGAGACATGCTAGCATTGCCATCTAAGAGAAGGTCTCCCTCTTCGACACTCCATCGTGCTTCATAGCTAAGGCCGCTAAGGTATCATCCGACGATGAGAGTGATCATGATAATGCTAGTGATAGTGATAGTGATAGTGATGAAGAAGAATTCACTAAAGATGAACTAATCACTATGCTAGAAGATTACACTCAACACTTTAAAGAATCTAGAAAGGAGTGCAAGGGCTTGCTTCAGGAAAAAGAAAAACCTTATGCAAGAACTTGATGAGCTTAGGGCATCTTATAAGAGTCTAAAGGTAGACCATAAGAAACTTCAAAAGTCTCACACCAAGCTTGAAGAAGCTCATTCCTCTCTAGTTGAAAAATGTGAAAATATGCCAACTAATGTTGAGAAAGCTAAAACTTGCAACATAGGCATATCATGTGATATAATTGATGAAACTTTTCATAAGCCTATTGTTGTTGCTCCCACTAACCCTTCGTGTAGCGCATCTACATCATCCTCATCTAGTAGTGACTGTTTCACTTGTGATTCCACACTAATAGTTGAGAATGAAAATCTCAAGAAGGAGGTAAAAGAGCTCAATCACACCTTAGCTAAGGCTTATGGTGGTGAGGACCGCTTGCTTATGTGCTTAGGTAGCCAAAGAGCTTCTCTCTACAAAGAGGGATTGGGATATAACCCCAAGAAAGGCAAGGCCGCTTTTGCTCCTTACAAGACTCGTTTTGTGAAGAACAATGGTAGCTATTGCAAAAGTTGCAAGCAAGTTGGTCACATAGAGCAACATTGCATGAACAAGAAATCTAATGCTAATGTATCCTCAATCAAGTTTGATTCTTTCTATATGCTTACAAAGGGTACAAATGGTGTTCATGCTAAGTTCATTGGTGCACCATGGATGGGCTCAAAGAAGAAAGCTATTTGGGTATCAAAGAGCTTAGTCTCTAACCTTGAAGGACCCAAACAAGTTTGGGTACCTAAAAAGAATTGATCTTGTCTTATAGGTCAATTACAAAGCCGGAGGAAGGCATTGGGTGCTTGATAGTGGGTGCACTCAACATATGACCGGAGACTCTTGTATGTTCAATTCAATTGATACAAGTCAAAATGGTAGTTTTGATGCTATCACTTTCGGCAACAACAAGAAAGGCAAGGTCAAGGGGCTTGGTAAAATTGCTATCTCAAATGACATGAGCATATCTAATGTGTTGCTAGTTGAGAGCTTGGATTTCAATCTTTTATCGGTGACACAACTTTGTGATCTTGGCTTCAAGTACATATTTGGTAGTGATGATATTGAAGTCATAAGTGTTGATGGATCAAATTTGATATTCAAAGGATTTAGACATGGTAGCTTATACTTGGTTGACTTCAATGATAGTGAGACACAATTGACATCATGCTTGCTTAGCAAATCTAGTATGGGATGGTTGTGGCATAGAAGGCTTGGTCATGTTGGAATGAAACAATTGAATAAACTTTTGAAGCATGACTTAGTTAGAGGCTTGAAGGATGTCACCTTTGAGAAGGATAAACCATGTAGTGCTTGTCAAGCCGGCAAACAAGTTGGAAATACACATCCTAGTAAGAGTGAAATAAGCACATCAATGGCATTTGAGCTATTGCACATGGACTTGTTTGGGCCAACAACATACACTAGCATTGGTGGCAACAAGTATGGTTTTGTGATTGTGGATGACTACACTAGATACACTTGGGTGTTCTTTCTCTATGACAAGAGTGATATTTATGATCTATTCAAGTCTTTTGTCAAGAGGGTGCAAAATGAGTTTGAGACTACCATCAAGAAGATTAGAAGTGACAATGGTAGTGAGTTCAAGAACACAAGAATTGAAGATTTGTGTGATGATTTTGGTATTGGACATCAATTCTCACCAACATACACTCCTCAATCCAATGGTGTAGTTGTAAGGAAAAATAGAACCTTGATTGATATGGCTAGATCAATGCTTAGTGAATACAATGTGAGTCATTCATTTTGGAGTGAAGCTATCAACACGGCTTGCTATTGTAGCAATCGTCTCTATTGCCATGAAAAGCTTGGAAAGACACCATATGAGCTATTGAATGGAAGAAAGCCCAATATTGCATACTTTAGAGTGTTTGGTTGCAAATGCTATATTCTCAAGAAAGGCACTAGATTGAGCAAGTTTGAAAAGAAATGTGATGAAGGGTTCTTACTTGGTTATTCTACCACAAGCAAAGCATATAGAGTTTGGAATCTCACAAATGGCACCTTGGAAGAAGTTCATGATGTTGAGTTTGATGAAACCCAAGGATCTCAAAATGAAGCTCAAAACCTTGATGATGTGAGAGGAGATCAATTGTCAAATGCAATGAAGAACATGGACATTGGTGATATAAGGCCGATACAAGTTGATGATGATGA
This sequence comes from Saccharum hybrid cultivar R570, assembly GCA_038087645.1. Taxonomy (NCBI): domain Eukaryota; kingdom Viridiplantae; phylum Streptophyta; class Magnoliopsida; order Poales; family Poaceae; genus Saccharum; species Saccharum hybrid cultivar. The sequence goes on along the minus strand of JAQSUU010000012.1, from coordinate 33,999,010 downwards.
TATTCATGTGATCAACCAAAGTGTGCAAATTGATACAAATCAAGCAAGCTCTAGTGGTTCTCATGATGAAGCTCAAGTTCAAGGTCAAACAAGTGAAAGCAATCAACTCCCAATACTCCAACCTACTAGTATTGCAAGAGATCATCCGTTAGATCAAATCATTGGTGGAATTCAAAGTGGTGTTCAAACTCGATCAAGGCTAGCATCCTTTTGTGAGCATTACTCATTTGTCTCATTAGAAGAACCAAAGAAGATAGAAGATGCATTGAAAGATTCCGAGTGGGTAAATGCCATGCATGAAGAACTAAACAACTTTGCTAGAAATCAAGTTTGGAAACTTGTTGAGAGGCCAAAGAACTACAATGTGATTGGCACTAAGTGGGTCTTTAGAAACAAGCAAGATCAAGATGGCATGGTTGTGAGGAACAAAGCAAGATTAGTAGCACAAGGATACACTCAAGTTGAGGGTCTTGACTTTGGAGAGACATATGCACCCGTTGCAAGATTGGAGGCTATTAGAATCTTATTAGCATATGCTTGTGCACACAACATCAAGCTCTATCAAATGGATGTCAAGAGTGCATTTCTCAATGGCTACATCAATGAAGAAGTTTATGTTGAGCAACCTCTCGGTTTTAAAGATGATAAGAAGCCTGACCATGTTTATAAGCTAAAGAAGGCATTGTATGGTTTGAAGCAAGCACCTAGAGCATGGTATGAGAGATTGAGGGACTTTTTTCTCTCTAAAGGGTTCAAGATGGGAAAGGTTGACACCACTCTCTTCACCAAGAAGCTTGAAAATGACTTGTTTGTGTTGCAAATCTATGTGGATGACATTATCTTTGGATCAACTAACCAAGACTTTTGTGAAGAGTTTGGAAATATGATGGCTAATGAGTTTGAGATGTCTATGATTGGAGAGCTTAGTTACTTCCTTGGACTTCAAATCAAGCAAATGAAGAATGGCACTTTTATAAGTTAAGGAAAGTACATCAAGGACATGATCAAGAAATTTTGATTGCAAGATGCTAAACCAATGAGTACACCAATGGGCACAAATGATCAATTGGGTGTTGATGCTAGTAGCAATATGGTAGATCAAAAGCTATACCAGTCTATGATTGGAAGTTTGCTCTATGTCACCGCTTCTAGGCCAGATGTGATGTTTAGTGTGTGCAAGTGTGCAAGACATCAAGCTTCACCTAGAGAAAGTCACTTGAAAGCAACCAAGAGGATATTGAGATATCTTAAGGGCACTCATGATGTTAGATTATGGTTTCCAAAGGGGTCTAACTTTGAGTTGATTGGATATTCGGACTCCGACTATGGTGGTTGCAAGATTGATAGAATAAGCACAAGTGGTACTTGTCAATTGCTTGGAATGTCTCTTATTTCATGGTCATCAAAGAAACAAAATAGTGTTGCACTATCTACCGCCGAGGCCGAATACATTAGTGCCGGTAGTTGTTGTGCACAATTGCTTTAGATGAAGGCCACCTTGAATGATTTTGGAATCAAGTTCAAGAATGTACCATTGTTTTGTGACAATAAAAGTGCTATCAAGATGACTCAAAATCCGGTTCAACATTCAAGAACCAAGCACATTGACATAAGGCACCACTTCATAAGAGACCATCAATAAAAGGGTGATATTAGCATTGAAAGCATTAGCACCGAAGATCAATTAGCCGACATCTTTACAAAGCTACTTGATGAAAAGAGATTTTACAAGTTGAAGAATGAATTGAACATACTTGACTTCTCCAACTTGAGATGAGTGCACCCCCACATTCTTATATGACATGCCTCTCCTCCAACATAGCAAGGTAAAGTTGTTTGGCATATCATTCATACTTTGCTAAGGATATGGTTAGAACATATAGACATATTTGCATAACAAATAAGCTCATTCATGAAAATCAAATGATTTTGATGTATATATGATACCACTATTGCTTCAATGTTTGTTTAATCTAGTGGTAGCATATGACATGTTTGTGGGCTTGCAAACCTAGTGTTAAATCTAGTAAATGAGCTCATGATGTGTAATTCAACATGGTCAAGATAACCCTTATACTTTATGAGGTGTGAAAAAACTTGTCCTTGGATCAAACCGAATTACATATTCTAAGCAAGTGATCTAGATTGAACCATAATTTGGACTCCCTCATATTGATTGACTTATCTCTCACTAAAATTGGCACCTTTTTTGTGATTGTTGACAAAGGGGGAGAGAAAAGTCACAAAGATATTGCAAAGAAAAGAAGATATAATGAGGGGGAGAGAAAAGTCATAAAGATAAAAAGTTAAGTCCCAAAGGAGGAGAAAGGGATCAATTAAAATTGAGCACACAAGTAGGGGGAGCAAGCTCATGAATTATTTGCTGCATTTGTATGTGCACTAACATGATGATGTGTTGCATTGCAAGCTTAAATTCATATTCATGATTGTATGGTGATTGCTAGAAATAGAACTTGAATGATGATTTATTGAGAGTAGCTTTACAAGCGGTATCTAGACACCTTTGCTTATAATGTTGATCTCACGGGGTACTTTAGTGTTTGTGATCTTTACAAGTGATGTATTACAAGTGGTGTCTAGCTACATCGATGCTAAGGGTGGTATATAAAGGCAACTCCGATTGGTATCACGCTTCAAAGGTCCATTCTATATACCTTAGCATCAATTTGATAGTAGTAACTCTCCTAAAATTCAAATCCATACATACGTGCACAATTGAACCAAACTCATGGAAGCACATATGTAGGGGGAGCTAATACTATTGAAATTGAAAATTGATTTTATTTCATATCTTTGTGATGGTTGTCATCAATTACCAAAAAGGGGGAGATTGAAAGCCCAAGTTTGGTTTTGGTAATTAATGACACCAAGTTGCTAATGACATGTGTTAAGTGTTTTGAGTTAGGCATAAGCAACACATGTGATGAAGGTGTGTGTGGCAAGGAGTGGTGGCCACAAGATCACAAAGAGATGGTGCATGGACATAAAATGATGATCATGGTGGAGATGTACATAATATGATGGACATGATGATCAAGTGGAAGAGAAGGATCTAAGAGCGCAAGGCAAAGGTATAACCATAGGGTTTTCCTTTTACCGGTCTAAGATGAGTAGAGAAGTGATTGACCGGGTTTAGGATACATAGCCGACTATCAAGAGGGGCAATCATGGTTAGCTCAGGAATCAAGTGCCACTAGATCATTGTCTTGAGCATATGCATTAGGATCTAGTAAAAGAGCTAACATAACGCCTTGAGAAATGATTGTGAAATGCTAACACACATGCACATGTGGTGTTAGCACATTTGTGAAGGCGGTGGAGTTTGAGCGGTAGAGAGGGGTTTGGGTTCTTCTCTCCCTCCCGCCGAGCTTGCGAGGCAGGATTCAACGCTTTTTGGAGAAGTGAAACGCCTATTTTCTACTGCGCAGGAAGTCAGAATAGAAACAAAGGCGAACGGAGGTCACTGTGGTGACCGGACGTTGCACCGGACGCGGTCACGGCTTGACCAGCGCGTCCGGTCAGTTCATTCGGTCAGCGTGCCTAGTGTGAGTGACCGGACGCTGGTCTGGCCTGACCAGCGCGTCCGGTCAGTTCACCTATGCGCAGAAGCATAGCGCGCGACCGGCGCGTCCGGTCCTTCACGGGACCGGCGCGTCCGGTCAGACGTCCAGAGGGGCAGAGAGCGCAGGAGTGATGATCGGACGTGGGGCGCGTCCGATCATGTATGATCGGACGCGTCCGGTCGTGATGGGAGCTTACTGGACTCTGACCGGATGCCAGGTAGGGCGTGTCCGGTCATTCGCTAGGGCGCGTCCGGTCATAGCAACGGTAACCTTTGACGCGCACTGTTCACGCTTGTCCTGTAGTGACCGGACGCGTCCGGTCACCCTGACCGGTGCGTCCGGTCATCCCGTTTTGAACTACGTCGTCCGTAACGGCTAGCTACGTACCCCTTCATTATAAATAGACGTTGGCCGGGGTTTGAGGGTAACTCTTGCACATTTTGAGACCTAGTGACATACTTTGAGCTAGAGAACAACCCCTCCACTCATCTCTTTGCATAGTTACACATCTTGAGTGAGATTGAGTGAGATTCAAGTGCATTACTTGAGAGTTGCATTCTAGAGACACTTGATCTTCGAGTTGTTGTGGATTTCTTGTTACTCTTCCGTGTTTCCCGACACGGTAGACGGCTTGGAGCAGCGGAGGTGATTGAGCTCGCAATTTGAGATTGTTGGAGCCCTTACCAAGTGTTGTAAGGGGTTCTTGATCCTTCCCCGCGGGAGTTCGTAAATTGGATACTCTAGTGGAGCTCGTGGCTTGGAGGATTCTCATCTTATGTGCGGTTGTGCGGCGCCCGCAGAGGGCTCGACTCTTGATAGTCGATTAGCTCGCGAACCGACAAGTGGGTGTATCGCCACAACGGGGAGTAGCTTGCTGGGAAGCAAGTGAACATCGGGATAAATTCTTGTGTCATTCTCTTCCCGAGGATTTCTCTTATGTGATTGATTTATTGGTACTTCTCATCTCTACACGGCGGTATAATCTCTCGAAGCTCTTCTCTCGTATTACTTCTTGTTTCTAGCTTGTAGTTGTTATTGTGTTTAGTGGATAGCCTTGTACTAGACTTATGTAGGTGGCTTGCTTAATTAGTTAGAGCTAGTGCTTTTGCTTCGTCACCTTTCTTACTAACTTGTGGTTAAGTAATTCTTGTAGAAGTTTTAATTAGGCTATTCACCCCCCTTCTAGCCTATTTGGACCTTACATCTGGTCCACTCCGTAGGTAGTTTTTTGCGTGTTGTATCTTCTCGCAGGTTATGGCTAGTAGGGTTTTGGAGTTGTGGGTTCTTCCTCTTCGCTGCTCTTTCTCTCTTTTTATGTGTTCGGTAATCTCTGGATTACCTAGGTTGGTTGTAACTGGTTAAACTCTGCTTCCTCTTAATGAAAAACGTGTCACGAAGACACGATCGAGAATTTTTTTCTACCTTTTATTTTATTTCCTCTCCTTATCTCTCATTTCTCTCTCCTCCAGGGAAAAAAATGTCTCTTTATTTTTCTTTTCTATACTATTTTATTTTATTTTATTTTATTTTATTTTCCTTTCCTTATCTCGTTTATCTCTTCAACAGCAACAAAATCTCGTTTACGTGTGCTAGTCCATTTCCCTGCACTCTATTCCCCGCGTCTGCTCGTTTCGCGTGCCCACGTAGGGCCCGCGCCACCTGACCGTGTGTGAGGACCATCTGCCTGCTAGGCAGCGGCCGAGCAACTGCAGTAAGCGGCTGCCGCAGGTGCGTCCCATTTAACTTGTGAAACATTCAATCTACTTTTACAACATTCGGACGGAACACATAAAACCCAAAACATCTGAAACACTGGATACATACGTCTGAAATACTTGCAAAATACTAGAAAAAACTTAAAAACACGCATGTATCCATTGCAAAAATGCAACATCCAGATAAAAAACATTTGCAACATACGTATTAAAACACTTGCATATATATGCAATATCCAGATCTATTTTTGCAACATCTAGATGTAACACTTACAATATACATCTGAAACAGATGAAATATTTAGACCATACACTTGAAACATACGTGTATATCCATTTCAACATGGCAATGTCTCGATCTACTTTTGCAACATCGATATAAAACACTTACGACATACCTCTGAAGAATATAAAACACTTGAAATATACGTTTGCAACATACGCTTTTAACGTAATGTCATCTCGCTGCCCGGACGAATGGAGGTTCGTCGTTGCGGAGCTCACCGCCGGCGCGGAGGTGACCCATTGACAGGTCCCTTCTCGTAGGACTCTAATCCTTTATCCTTTATATATATATATAGTTTCTCCATTTTGCTTTATTCCAGAGATGACCCAAAGACAGGTCCCTTCTCATCTCGTCGCATGACGCTACTCCGTAGGTAAGCGCCTAAGCGGTTTCGGCTCTAAAACGCCGCCGGCGCCGGCGGCGTTTCGGCATGGTGACGTCCACGAGTCACGCCCAGCGACATCCGAGGCACCGACCAACCCCAGGTGTCCCAATCGCCCCCACGCGGCTATGCAGCATTGCAGCCTCTGCCGCACGCGCGTCCCCGCCGCTACACGTGTGCCCAGCACTGAGAATCTGAGATCTCACGCGAGGGAGGCTGCCTCTCCCGTCCCGATCCCATCCACCACGCAGCTATAAAAGAAAGCCAGTGGGCGCACTGCCATTTCTGTAGTCTGTACCCGTGTCGAACACCCAACCCAAGCAATGGCGGAGGGGCTGGTGCCGAGCACGAAGAAGGCGATGGAGCACCGGGAGGAGAAGCCCAAGGTGCCGTCGAGCGACCCGGACCCTGACCTGGTGACGCTGGTGGCGGGGCAGCAGCCGCGGACCAGCCGCCCAACATCTCGGAGATGAAGCCGCTCACGCGGGAGGCGTACGGCGGCGGGATGTACGGGACCGAGGAGGGCGGCCGGAGGGACCCCGCGCGGCCGCGCGCCAGCGCCACGCAGAGCGCCGACGGGCCGGAGGAGCAGCGTGCGCCACGGAGGCCCAGCCACCCGCCGCCACCGTCCACCGGCGACCGCGACCTCGACGTCACTGGACAGTCTTACATCCAGTAGTAGCCGCCTTTGCGGCTGTGCCGAGCGCCGCGCTTGGCGCGTGTACATTTTGGTGTTTCTTTTTGGTGCCGCTAGTATACTTGGTTCTGTACGTACATGCCAAGTTGTACACGTCGCCTTGTTACGATGTACAGTATAAGCTTAGGTAAAGTTACCAACGAATAAAGGTGTGGGCTTGGGCTTCCAGAAAGCCCCAAGAAAAATTAGAGTCATCAACCAACCCAGCCCAGCCCAGTGGCTCTTGCTGCCGTCGTCAAAGTCGGACCATTTGTTCCGTTCCGTTGGCTTGCAGAATTCGACAAAGAAATGTTTTGAACTTTTTAATCTCGCACGCCCCTTCTTTCTAAAAAAAAGAGAAAAGACGAAACGAATGCAAATGACGAAGACAAAATGGAACGGAACTCTGCGATGCGACGGTGCCACGGCCGAGATCGGTCTGGAAATCTCCAGCCAAATCCAAAGCCACATCACTCCCACTGTTCCACACGGACGGCTCCACGCGTATTTTCCCCGAGCGCTGGTACGTTCCAAAACCCAAGCACCCCGTCAATGCTTATCCGCTTTGCCGAGCCTGCGACATGCCTAGCAGGGGGAAGCAGAAAGAGGAAAACATGCTACATCCACGGCCGCCGGTCCCTCCCTCCGAGTCACCGACCCCGAAGCCAGATCCCGATCAGCAATTTTATCCGCTCGCGCGGTCGGCGTCGGGCGAAAAGGTGCGGCGGCCCCGGCGGCAACGGGCCAAACCGCCACGCCACGCCGGGGGAGGATAGTCCTCGTCGCCCTGGGCGACGCTGAGCCACGAGTTACCTCAACGACAACACCTGGGCGCGCCTTGTCTGCCACGTGTGAACCGGTCCCCCCGTGCTCCCGTCGGCGTGGAGGATCCGTGGCCGCGAGAGCTGGCGCTTTTCCACGAGACTATCGCACTCATGCACCTCTATATTTATCCTCTATACGTCATAGTCAGCAAGATTCTCTCCTCTATACTTAATTCTCCCGCACTCATCCATCCTCTATATCATCCTCTATCCACTCTATCCACTGTGGGACCCACTTGTCACTTTATTTAAATATATTCATGTGTGACCTAGTTTTGAAGGATTTATTGAGACGAATTTAATGGTGCAATCAAAATTTAATTTGAATTTTTAGTTTGTGAGTTATAGCATTTTTTCTTTGTTTAGCTAGTGGGGCCTGTCACTATTGAGTACTACCACTCTAAATATAGAGTAAGAGAAAGGATAAAGTATCATTTTAGAGTACCTAATGCAGCAGTTTTTACTCTATATTCATACTCTAAAGCTTTATAGTATCGTTTTAGAGCATCCACTGCGGGTATTCTGATCCTGATCCGGTTTCGCCCGCCACGTTGGCCCAGGGCGGGCTGTCCACATGTTCTGGGTCGCGTGGAGCCACGTCGGACGTGACACCCCGAAGTACTTGGAACGTTTGAAGTAGCAGTACCTTTGTACTGGCATGTCGGCCGGCAAGGTGGCGTAGGCGTAAAGAATCATTTTGAAATGTTGCCGGTGCACTTTACGATAACCAGAAGAACTTACAGGAATTGCGAGTGAAATTATACTATTTATATTTATTAATATTAATAAATAAATATTATAATATATGTTAGTGGTTGATTTTTAGCATTCTGAGATGGATAACTAAATATATGTTAGTAAATGATATGATTTGCTAATGCAAATAGCTTGAATGAGGATATAATGGTACGTGTTAGTTAGATGTGTTAGTAGATATTGATTTGGATATTTTATATGGCGAGATAGGTAAATGTGCTAGAGAGATGGATGCTGATGTAAACACTTTGTATAGCCAGATAAATTGTTAAGGGGTTTATCTTTATAAGAGACATACAGGAACGCGATATATTACTCGGCCATTTGGCCTTGCTGGTATTGTGCGTCCTCGGGAGGAAAACCTGTAGCGTGCGTGAGACACAAGCCCCGTAAGACAAGGTGCGAGGTTCTATGATAATCGTGTCACGTTGAAATGCCCGCATGGTGATGGCGCCCCATAAACTAGGCGCTCATTTTCTTACTCACCATGGTGAGCCAAAAATCCAAAATGACATTCCATCTATTCAGAGCTCACTTCATATGAGTGGTCAGTGGTCACGTGCTTACTTCTTCTTCCTCACACTTTTCCCGTTTTATTTTCAATTTTCTCCTTCTCCCAATCCATCGCTATGTATTCTATAGCCACTCATATGTTATTGTAGCACCAAGTGTCCAGCAAAGTAAGTCGCAACAACCGTGATACACAACGGAACAGACCCGATATAGTTAGATTTATAATAAATACATCATCAATAATAATATAGTAATAAACAAACGGATAATCAGTAGTAGAGAAAAATGTAGGACGAAAGACGGCTTCGATTTCCCTCGAACTTTTATTGTTGTGACATTTGAATAATGTTCATCATTTGAGCATATACTCTACAAATAATATTGTTTTTTAATGTAACCACTGCCCAAATCATTACCCTCCCCAATTTGGCAGCCCAGCCACGGTTGCATCCGTGACATGGTCCCACGGCACATTCTCCCCTGACACACAACCAGGCCGGTCTGAAACTCTGAATCTTCTGCCACCGACAAGTGGGTCCGGCCACCCCAGCTTCTCCCTTCTTCGTCTCAGGTCTCTCCCAGCCCCATATCACGGGGGAGGGGGACGCCCCCTCTCGCCATTCTCCGTCCCAACAATCTTCATCAAAGAAACTTCTCTCGTTTCTCTCTCCTCGGCCCCGCGGGAGCGAACCCTTATCAGTCGCTCTCGTCGGCTCGGAGCAGCGATGCGCACCGCCTGCCTCCGCCCCACCATTCGTATAAAACCCTCCCCTCCGCCTCCCTCCTTCCGCCACTGCTAGGCCCATCCACACACCAACCCGCCTCGGCCGCCGCCGCCGCCGCCGCCCCCCACGGTCCCGCCTCGCCGTGGCATGAGAAGATGGCCGCGTGCTCCAGGGGCCTCGCGTGGCCGCCGTTCGATCTGACCACGGCGAGGGGGGCGGCGTCCTGGCCGCGCCGGCGTGCCGCGATCCGGTGCTGCTGCGCCGGGGCTGACCCGGAGAAGCGGAGGCGACTCTCGAGGGCGGCCGCAGTCGCGCCCGAGCGCGCCGAGGAGTGGCGCATCGATGGGAACAAGCCATCGGCCGCGGCACCGGGCCGGCGGCGCGCCAGCCTCACCGCTATGCCCCCGCTCCCCTTCCCTGCACCTCGGTACGTGGGAGGGCGGCTGGCCACGTCGCATTTAGGGATTTTTTTAGTTCTATAAGGACTTGTAGAGTGTGCCCGACCTCGCATTTTACAGTTATCAGGGCGTGTTTAGATCCAAAAATTTTTGGAGAAAAGTTCCTGTAGCACTTTTCGTTGTTATTTGGTAAAATTTGTCCAATCATGAACTAACTAGGCTTAAAAGATTCATCTCGACATTTACAGATAAACTATGCAATTAGTTATTTTTTTATCTACATTTAATGTTCCATGCATATGTCCTAAGATTCGATGTGACAGTTACTGCGCAAAAATTTTTGGGCCTTTTTGGCCATCTAAACGCGGCCTCAGTCGATTGCATCATTCCGACATTTGTTTTTTTGTGCTAATTTAGATTGCGCAATGACAGGTTATCGTGCCAATGCTTTTATCAGAAGCCTCACATACTGTACTAGTTCAATGCACATTGTATAGGGAATGGAATTCTGACACTCATTTTTTTGTTTACTAGTATAGTTCTAGAAGGCCGTTCAAGCAACAGGACTTCTACCCGCGGTGCACCCCGAGGGGGCCGGCTCCTCAATCCCGTGATACCCCACCCAAGAGAGGTTCGTCCCTTGCTGACATTGTCAATTCCAAAGAACATTCCCACAGGAATGTCGGTTTACTGCGAAACAGAGACGGAACCAGCGATTCTGACTAGGGGGGGCAAACAAATATGATCATATTTTTTTAGTGTGCTAAAATATATGTAATTATATGATTCAACAACTTTTTAAATATTTTACACTATTTATAACCAGAATCATAATATTTGAATAAAAAATAGGTGAAAATTAATATTTTTTAGCTGTAAATTCATATATTTATGTAGGTATTAAAATGAACTTACTGTGCTTGGGGGGGGGGGCACGGCCCCTGCTAGCCCCCCCCCCCCCCCCCCCCTGGTTCCGTCACTGCTGCGAAATGAAATGATCCCACTTGTAGAGTCCCAATTTTAACTTTCTGTTTTGCTAAGGAAATGCATGTGTTTTTTTTTTGTCACCTGCCTTATAGACACTGGTATTGCTAGTGAGAAGGAATGGGGAATCAACTTGCCGGATGAAGCAGTCAAGGAGTCTGGAATAAATGAAGATGGAAGCACTTGGTACAGGGAGAGTGGAGAAGATATTGGCGAGAACGGGTACCGCTGCCGCTGGACAAGAATGGGAGGACAGAACCATGATGGTTCGACCGAATGGAAAGAGACTGTATGTTTTTGGCTCTTTACATTCAGTTCAGTTGCCTTTACAACATGCTTTCAGCTTTAAATAATTGGTGCGGGGCTTCTGCCTTCTGCATTTAATCTTACTTTTATTTACTTGATGTGCTTGAGTAGGAATTCAACTTTAAGCACAATATACAAGTTCCTACTACCATTTTATAACTATGATGTGTCTGCCAGTATGACTTCTAGTGTTTGGGTTTGCTTTGATTTTCTTGATGCTAAATTTTGAACATTTGTAGCATTACCTTTTGAATTAAGTAATTCCATAGTCATGAAAATTATTGAATCACTCGAAAACTCTAGCATGCACACTGGAGCATGCAAGCTTTCATCTGGCTTCAACTTCACTGTACTCAATCCGGCTTAGAGGTTTGAGACTGTAAGGCCCCAAAGCTAAACACTCAACTACATTGAAAATTACAAAATACTGGTCTAAGAACCATTCTTTTTCATCAAAGGACCTACTGACGTTTGCAAGTTCAGTAATCTTGTTGTTTAGTTTACTTCAAATCTTAACAACATCGTGTAACATTATTCTGTGTGGCAGTGGTGGGAGAAAAGTGACTGGACTGGATATAAGGAGTTAGGTATGCAAATTATTGTTTTATAATGGAGGCTCTTCCTCTTTGAGCATGATTCTTGTGCATGAGCATGCAAATTTCGTTCGTAGCTATGTTCAATGCCTCTGCTTTTTGTTCTTTAAATGTATGCTTATTGCTTGCATCTGTCACAAACTCATGACTGACTTTTCAATGTAATAATTATAAAAAATTAGGTGCGGAGAAATCTGGGAGGAATGCTGAAGGTGATTCTTGGTGGGAGAAATGGAAAGAAGTTCTGTACCAAGATGAATGGAGGTAAATTAGCTAAATTGTAGATTCAGATATTTTAAGTATACCTGTCCTGCTCTTGTGCACAAGGTTTAGTCTCAACTGCAAGCTTAACTCACCTTTTTTGTAACATAGAGTTGTATACAGACTTTCTTTTAGCCTTATTTTTTAAGGCTACTTTGAAATCAATGGTAATTCCGTTGCTCTGCTGAGAACTTAAGATTAGTTTTCACTTGTTTGCAGCTTATAACATTGTTTAATAGTTATACACATCCATGCTATTTAGATCATTAGATCCGAAATGTAGAGTGCTGCTATTGCACGGACAGGATTCCAATACAATCTGCAAACAAATGATCAGCTATGTCATTGTTGTTGATACCTGTTTGGAGATCCAGCCCATCCATTGGTCAGTATGTGTCGGACTTCTAGCCCAACCTTTTGCTTAAACTATACCTGCCATATGTGTCAGTTTCTTCTTTGATGTCCATCCAAAGTTAGAACTTAGAACAATTTCACTTGAGAGACACTGACATGGTTTACCTTGTCCAATACAGCAATCTTGCAAGAATAGAGAGAAGTGCTGAAAAACAAGCAAAATCAGGTGCAGAAAATGCTGGGTGGTATGAGAAATGGTGAGAAACAGATCATATTTTTGCCTGGTTCTGGTTGAAGGTCTTCTGTAAAGTTATTTTTATCCACCAATGTTCTATAACAGGTGGGAGAAATATGATGCCAAAGGTTGGACAGAAAAAGGTGCTCACAAATATGGAAGGTTGAATGAGCAGTCCTGGTGGGAGAGATGGGGTGAACATTATGATGGCCGTGGATTTGTTTTGAAATGGTGAGCCTCTTAGGCCCCGTTTGGATCCTTGGAATTGAATTCATTTTAATAATCATAATTTAGACACGTATTAATTAAGCTAATATGGTTGGATTATATTTGTATATTATTGTTGGCTATATGAGATAGATACTTATGTATTGCATTTCTACCGTAGGGGAGTGAGTTGAAGAGTGTGTTATAAGTTGCAAAGTAGAAACATATGATGATAATCTATAGAATCAGTTTCCACCTCCCACCCTATGAATTTGAGATAGGCTTATATGTGAACTTTGGAAAGTGGTGGAATGTCAACTTCCAAGCCAAATAGCCTAATTTAATAAGTAGATTTCAATTCCTCCAAATGAAAGGATCCAAACGGCCCCTTAATGTTTTTAGCACTAGTTATATGGTCGTAGAAGAAAATCCTTGTACAGCTGGTGTTGTACTTAATCTTCAATGTTTGTTGCCTCAATCTCCATTTCCATATTCGTGTGTTCTTCATTACAGCAGTGAATTTTGTTGTTTATTAGTATGTGGATTCGCATGTCAGTTGGTTGGTTAATTGCTCTAAGATATGCGTCTAACACTGGCATATAGTTTGTAGTGATACTGTGATAGGGAGTTATTCTTCTGAGGGATAACTTGATGCCCTCTATTTCAATTTTGCATCGACATTTCAGACATTGGAAAGCTGTTTTGGTTTGCATATACTTTGTCTGCTCGACTGCCAGTGTGGTTGATAACACCTGCATTGCATGAATGTTCTTAACAGGACAGATAAATGGGCAGAGACAGATTTAGGCACCAAATGGGGGGACAAGTGGGAGGAGAAATTCTTTGCAGGAATTGGTTCTCGACAAGGGGAGACATGGCATGTATCTCCTGGCGGTGAACGTAAGATCCATCAGCACTAAATACTGTATGTGCACCACATTTTTCTCCTATGTATGCAAGTAACTAAGATATGCTACTCCCTCCAATTGCAAAACATAACGTGTTTTTAGAATACGCTAATCATTTCTAAGTATGACCATCATGACAGAAAACATTTAGGTTTGCCACTTGATGTTTTTTATGCTAGTTGCATTTTATGCGAAATTGGTTGCTTGAAGATCATGCCAATGTCCAAAGATGTTTTGAAATCTGGGCGAGTATATCAGTGTACCTTTATATCATGTATACTTTTGAAATGGGCTACAGCCTTTTATCATTCCATTCATCAATTGTGATGGTGCTGGACTCACTACTTTATGATGGAGATATAAAGTACCATCTTTTCTGTTGTCAAAAAAAAAAAAGGTACCATATTTTGGTTGGAATAATATGTAGGCTGATACTTCACTTGTGTTGAAACTTCCAGGCTGGTCAAGAACTTGGGGAGAAGAACACTTTGGTAATGGGTACGTGGCATAATAATGTTTTGGTCTAGCATTGTACGTATCATTTGACTGGAATTTGGACTTCATTTAGACTACAGACTTTTCAAACATCTTATTAGTATTTTATACTGCAGAATTTTCCCAACATATTATTAGCATGCAAATGATTACTATTTAGATAGTAAATCGTTCTGAAGCTGACTATTCTGTTGCTAGTTTGCTACAAAAGGATCACAAATAAGCCATGTTTGTCTTGGATTTCAGAAAAGTCCATAAGTATGGAAAGAGCACAACTGGCGAGAGCTGGGATTTGGTAGTCGATGAGGAGACATACTATGAGTAAGACTTTTATTCCGCTGATGCTGTGAAACATCTCCTCGGCGCTAATTTGTCCAAGGGTTGGTCACATTTGAATCTCATCGGATCGGACTGCAAACATTTGAACAGGGCGGAGCCCCATTATGGATGGGCCGATGTCGTCGGAGACTCGACACAGCTGCTGTCCATACAACCTATGGAGAGGCCACCCGGAGTGTTCCCGGCCATCGACTTCAGCTCCGCGCCCCCACCAAAGGACGCTCCGCCGGGCATGCCTCCTTCTTCCCCTCTGGATGGAGTGGATTAGATCTGCCAGCACGAACGAATTTTTCTTTCTACTACTAGGCTCCAAATTTTGCCTGTAAGGGAAACATTCTTTGTAGGAAGTTGATGGACCCCGTTTCCTGCGTCCGTTCGTTCATTGGTTGGTTCATTCTTTGCTACGCTTTCCTTTCCTCCCAAGCATGGCCTAGCGTTCCTCTGATTGGGATATTTTTTTCTTAGGAACCAGGTGAATGAAATAATCAAACGGCCCCCCATGGTTGTGTTGCCCTGTGTTCGTCTCAAGGCAGTGGACAAAGCTTTCCACAGCACGAACGCGCTTAAGCTCAGTGCGCGTCCGTGTGATGTCGACACAGGTGTACCTCAGGTCGCTGGAAACTCGGCCATTTTCCTCGCGTCCAAGGTCCAGCCAGGCTGTCACGGTCGCCGGTCGACGCCCCCAGGCCATCACCGATAGCGACCAGGCCACTCGGCCCACCAGAAAGCCCTCGCATTTTCCCTGTGCCGGCCAGATTTCCACGAGCTCGACCTCCGGAGCATGAATTTTGCAGAAAAGTACAGCTCCTCCATTTTTCATTCAGGGCAACCAAACGGAGAGGGGTCCACACCGCGAGCATTTAAGCCACTCGACTCGAGCCCGTCAAACAAGCACTCAAACCTCCCTCCCTCCCAAGCCTATCCCTATTTGGCTATTTCCCATTTCCCCTCGCCGCGGCGCAGGCAGCAGCATGACGCCGTTCGCCGCCCGCCTGGCCGCCTTGGCCGCGCTGCTCCTCTTCCTGCTCGCGGCGCCGGCCTCGGCCACCAACTTCACCTGCGAGACGGCGGGCAAGACGTGCCAGTCAGCCATCGGCTACGCGGTGCCGAACGCCACCACCTACGGCGAGCTGGTCACCCGGTTCAACACCACCACGACGCTCGCGGAGCTCCTGGGCGCCAACGGCCTCCCCGCGTCCACGCCGGCCTCGACGCCGCTGGCGGCAAAGACCACGGTCCGCGTCCCGTTCCGGTGCCGGTGCGGGAGCAACGGCGTGGGGCAGTCGGAGGGGGGCCCCATCTACGTGGTGTACCCGCTGGACGGGCTGGACCACATCGCGCGGGACGTGTTCGACGCCTTCGTCACCTACCAGGAGATCGCCACCGCCAACAACATCACCAACGTCAACCTCATCCAGGTCGGGCAGAAGCTCAGGATCCCGCTGCCCTGCACCTGCGACCAGGTGGACGGCGCCGACGTGATGCACTTCGCGTACAGCGTCGCCAAGGGCGACGACCCGTCCGGCATCGCCGCCAAGTTCGGGGTGACCGAGAGCACGCTGCTGAGTGTGAATAAGATCACCGACCCCAAGAGCCTGATACAGGGGCAGATACTGGATGTCCCTCTCCCTGGTAAGCGTGTTTTCTCTTCATCTTACTACGCTGCTGGGTACACATGTTGCTTCCAGTCTGATGCATCCAAACCTATTTGTGAATTGTGAGGACGATGGAGTCAAAAATGCTAGTAGTTCTGCTTAAGACGTACGTAGGAGACGTAAGAAGTGGTGAATTTTCATGACTGGGAAGCACAGGGACCAGTTGTTTCGCTTTCATAAATTCCTCCTAGGTAACATAGGTCTGCTAAATGCCTCAAGCAAATGCAGGGTTCCAAGGGCGTCCCCAACAGCTTGCTATTTGGCTAGCTATTCTGACGTGAAGAGAGAAAAAGTAGAAGAGAGAGTAGCCACTAGCGATGAACAAATAGTTGACCTTTCACATAGTCCAAGAATCCGTGAGAGAAACAGAATGTATAAAATAGTTTTTGCTTTTATCTCTCACCTCCACGTAAGCCAGCTACGTAGCTAACACCATTGCGGGCGCCCTAATAGTAGTATATTGTTTAGACAATTGGATTCAACAATGGTTCCCTTGGGCTCACCAAGTCGTCAAAATAACTTATTCTATAGCCACTTTGAGTTACGATAATTGCTATGCCAATTTACGAAACTATAGTAACTCCTTACTATGTGATTTACTATAACATTATAATAAATATTCCTATGTGTTATAGTAATTCCACTATCATAAATATATACTGATATTGTCGTAAATTAGTATATAAAATTATCGTAAATAGAGGTGGCTACAAAATAAGTTATTTTGTAGCTAGCTATAGAGTATACTCTCCCTATATATATATATATATATATATATATATATATATATATATATATATATATATATATATATATATATATATATATATATATATATATATATATATATATATATATATATATATATATAGAGGTGAGCTGGACAAGGTTGTTGCACATGCATGCTTCCGTTGTTATATATATATATATAGGTGAGCTGGACAAGGTTGTTGCACATGCATGCTTCCGTTGTTCATACTAGAGCCCGAGACCTCAGACCACCGTTATGGACGGCATGGAGCATTTAGACAAGTGGCTATTGGTTCATCCTGTGTACCAGGACAAGTCCACCTATTTGATTGAATATTCAAGAAACTGCAACTCAGAATTCGTTTAAGAGATCAACTTTTTGTTCATATAAGGGGGTGTTTAGTTCCTCCTCCTAAACTTTAGTCGTTGTCCTATCGGATGTTTGGACACATGCATGAAATGTAGACTAATTACGAAACTAAATACACAGTTTGAAACTGTTTTGCAAGACGAATTTTGTAAGCCTAATTAATCTATGATTTGACAATGTGGTGCTACAGTAAACATATACTAATGATAGATTAATTATGCTTAATAAATTCGTCTTGTGGATTACTGATGGATTCTGCAATTTATTTTTTTATTAGTATCCAAACACCTCATGTGACACCTCTATGTGACAGCTCCTAAATTTTAGTCGCTGGATCTAAACACCTCCTAAATTCATCTCGCGGATATTGTTTAGACAACTGGATTCAACAATGGTTCCCTTGGGTGTAGATTCTTTTTTCTCAGACCCGTTTAGATGCTTCAAAGTTCCAAAAATTTTACAAGATTCCCCGTCATATCGAATCTTTGGACGCATGCATGAAGTATTAAATATAGATAAAAAATAACTAATTACACAGTTTGGTTGTAAATCACGAGACGAATCTTTCAAACCTAATTAGGCCATGATTAGACACTAATTGCCAAATAAAAACAAAAGAGTTATTATACTTCCAAAAATTTTACACCCCCCATCTAGACACACCCTCAGCTGAGCCCACCATTATGGACGGCATGGAGCATTTAGACAAGTCGCTATTGGTTCATCCTGTGTGGCAGGACAAGTCCACCTATTTGAATATTCAAGAAACCACAACTCAGAATTCGTTTAAGATATCAACTTTTTATCCATATATAAGTTGTTATACGTTGCTATCACCGGATAAACTGTCTGACTTCGTGTCTGAACATGCGACTAGAACAGAAAGCTAACTCTGACTGCTCACAAGTCACAATTGTCAAAGATATTTGGACACATCCTTTTGACTACTACTCAATATCTCCCTTTTTTGTTTCATGATAACAAAAGGGATTTCGCAACCCGGTCAGTACTAACTGTTCATGGAATTTCTGTGCTCGCAGTTTGCCAGTCATCGATCAGCACCACGTCGGCTGATTACAACCTGCTCGTCCCGAATGGCACCTACGTGCTCACCGCCGACGACTGCATCAAGTGCAGCTGCAGTGCAAGCAACTACGAACAGTAAGCTCCGGTTTTCTGTTTGCCGTCCCTCGATCAGCGACCATGACAACTTACAATTGTTTCCCATGTGATTACCAGCCTAGACTGCAGTCCAGTGCAAGGCAGAAGGTGCCCGGCAGTGCCGCCATGCAGTGGAGGACTGACGCTCGGGCAGGCCAACGGCACCGATTGCGCGTCCAGGATGTGTGCTTACAGCGGTTATACCAACACCACGTCTCTCACCTTACATACCAGCCTTGTGTCTGCAAATGAGACTGCGTGCCAGAGTAAGTAACAGCCTGCAACTCTGCAGCCGTTTACATTGTGTGCCTGAATTGTGATAGGTTTCTGATGGTTTGGTACTTTGGTCTTTCAGAGGGAGGAGCTGCGAGATCGGAGTTTGCAGGGTCCATGTGGAGGACGGCCGTCATCGCCTTCCACATGGCGCTGATCATGATCTGCTTCCTTTGATGGTTAGAGCTGTAGTGCAGATGGTATATGATGTGCCACTGTCAGATACTCGGATTGCTGTTGTAACTTAGGAGTGATGTTTACGTTGTTCTGGTTTATCCAGATTTTGTTGGCGATTGGTCTAGCTGTTTGAATAAAGCAAACATAAGTTTGCATGTGGGAGTGAATATTTATTAAAATTGGATGATCCAATAAAGCATCCCATGAACATGAATAGCCAAGTCCTGGAATATCATTTCACCATAGAAGTTCATGTGGAACATGGTGGTTGCGAAAGCATAAGTCACTACTAAACAAACCCCCGTTTAACAACGGATACCCACCAACGTTTAATTTATGTATCCGTATCAATGTTCCAGCCGTAGCCTCTGCTCGCAGTGTGTTCTATTATTTGTTATTTCCCGCACCAGCTACTGTTACTTTTTTTTTTATTTTTTGTTCCCCTCCACCAGCTACGCTACTGGCGCAACAGCAAAAAAGTTCTGGTTTCAACAAGAATCGAACGGCAGACGTCTTACAAGATTCCTACCCGCACTGACCAACTGAGCTCAAATCTGTTTTGTACAAATTTGATTCACTAAATATTGTTATTTACTACGAACTGGTGCGATTTCTTAAAAACCCGCCTTGTGAAGGTATAAGATTGAAATGAAATGTCTACAGGTGCACCACAGCTTAGGTGTGATTTCTAAAAAGCAAAAAAAACACCTTTCAAGATGTGATTTCTAAAAAACAAAAAAACAGCTTTCATCATGTGATTTCTAAAAAACAAAAAAAACATCTTTCAAGATGTGTGATTTCTAAAAACAAGATGTGATTTCTAAAAAACAAAAAACAGCTTTCATTAAGTGATTTCTAAAAAACAAAAAAACGTCTTTCAAGATGTGTGATTTCTAAAAAAACAAAAAAAAGCTTCCATCATGATGATTTGAACCCATGACCCCCAATCTCAACAAACTAAACACATCTCTACCATTAGACTACGCATGCATTTGTGTGCATATATGTATATATTTTATCAATATTTCATAACCTTGTGATAGGTTGCACGAAAAACTTCGTAAGTTTCTCATATGATGTCCGATGAAGACAAACTTTATACCAAAGTTGTAGTATTTTTCGAGGTCTATAACTTTGTAGTTTAAACTTTTTTGATTTGAGATAGTTTGGATATTCAAATATGTATCATAATATTTATAGAGTTAATATCAAAGGAGTCCATATGCTCTAAAATGACAAGTGAGTGTGCAGTGGTCGAAAAGGATCTCAGATGGAGAAAAACCAAAAATAAAAGTTGGAGATCTCCAAAAGTTATAAAACTTTGTAGTTCATAAGTTTTTTATTTAAAGTTGTTTTGATGCTAAGTATTTGTTTCACCAGATTTAATAGAAGTTAACACCAAAGGAATCCATATGCTCTATGGTCATAAGTGAGTGTGTAGTTATAGATAAGGATCTCAGATGGGGAAGCGACCAAAGCAAAAGTTGTAAATCTCGAAAAGTTATGCAATACTGTAGTTGACAACTT
Source organism: Saccharum hybrid cultivar R570 (assembly GCA_038087645.1). Classification (NCBI taxonomy): domain Eukaryota; kingdom Viridiplantae; phylum Streptophyta; class Magnoliopsida; order Poales; family Poaceae; genus Saccharum; species Saccharum hybrid cultivar. Next base: position 33,978,556 of record JAQSUU010000012.1, on the reverse strand, counting down.
TTTCGTTGGAAATCATTTATCCAACGAAGATTACATTTGAATTCTCACATTTCAAATTCAAAATTTTCAAACAACCTCGGATGGAGAAATGATCAAAACAAATGTTGTAAGTCTCAAAAAGTTATGCAACTTTGTAGTTCACAACTTTTTCATATGAAATCATTTATCCAAGAAAAATTATAGCCGAATTTCCTCACATTTAAAATTCAATTTTTTTCATACGACCTCGGATGGAGAATCGACCAAAACCAAAGTCGTAGATCTTGAAAAGTTATAAAACTCTATAGTTGACAATTTTTTTTATTTGAATTTGTTTACAGTCCCAAATACTCATTTAATTTGGATATAACACTATTAACCATATTTTAATTTGGATTTGATTTGTTTGATAGAAAGTATCAATTTAGTTTAATTTAATTTGTTAGGCCCGATTAAATGCATGCATTAATTGGTAATTTTCTGATGTCCTACTTTATTAGCTATCATATTTAAATACTAACACTAAACTAATAATAATTTAAATTCTGCGATCTCCTTTTTTTCCTTTTTTTCTCCCGCCATTCTTTTCCTAGACTTATATAATTTAAATTTGGCTTAGTAACTTTTTGTCATCTTTAGCTCCCTCCATTTTTTATTTTGTACCTTCTTTCCTCCCGCACACTTAATCTGATTTCTCCCACAGCCCAGGCTAATTGCTGAGAAGCCTAATTGTGGCCCCGCCCTTCATAGAGACTAGCTAAAGAGCACCGTGTGAAAACTGCATGGGAACCGCCCCCTGATTATGGATCTAGTCAGTTATCCCAGCTGAATCATGGCCCTTTTCTATTTGTTTCCATCGCACTCGCATAAGCACAACTCCATACCTCTCATCTCCTGCTGCAAACAGGCATCGTACCTCAGGCCACTACGCCACCACCGGCGCAGCAGTGGCGCTGCATCCCCGCACCAGCGCCAGTGGCTGCACCACGGCGCCGTAGGACAACACCCACGTGCCCCCGCACCCTCGCCGGTCCCTGTCGTCGCCTCAAGAGGTCACCGTCCCTGGTGAAAGCCCAAGTTTGGTTTTGGTAATTAATGACACCAAGTTGCTAATGTTATGTGTTAAGTGTTTTGAGTTAGGCATAAGCAACACATGTGATGAAGGTGTATGTGGCAAGGAATGGTGGCCACAAGATCACAAAGAGATGGTGCATGGACATGAAATGATGATCATGGTGGAGATACACATAATATGATGGACATGATGATCAAGTGAAAGAGAAGATCTAAGAGCGCAAGGCAAAGGTATAACCATAAGGTTTTCCTTTTGTCGGTCTAAGATGAGTAGAGAAGTGATTGACCGGGTTTAGGATACATAGCCGACTATCAAGAGGGGCAATCACGGTTAGCTCGGGAATCAAGTGCCACTAGATCAATGTCTTGAGCATATGCATTAGGATCTAGTAGAGAGCTAACATAACGCCTTAAAAGTGTTTGTGAAATGCTAACACACATGCACATGGTGGTGTACACTTGGTGGTGTTAGCACAGTTTGCGAAGGCGGTGGAGTTTAAGCAATAAAGAGGGGTTTGGGTTCCTCTCTCCCTCCCGCCGAGCTTGCGAGGCTAGATTTAGTGCTTTTTGGGGAAGTGAAACGCCTATTTTCCACTACGCCGGAAGTCGGAAAAGAAATGGAGGCGAACGGCGGTCACTGTGGTGACCGGACGCTGCACCGGACGCGGTCACGGTTTGACCGGACGCGTCCGGTCAGTTCAACTCGGTGCTGCTAGGGTTTCTGACCGGACACTGGTCTGGCCTGACTAGCGCGTCCGATCAGTTCTCCTGTGCGCAGAAGAAGAGCGCGCGACCGGTGCGTCCGGTCCCTCACGGAATCGGAGTGTCCAGTCAGGCGTCCAGAGGGGCAGAGCGCAGCGGAGTGCTGATCGGATGCGCGGCGCGTCTGGTCACGTGCGACCGGACGCGTCCGGTCGCGGTGGGAGCTTATTGGACTCCGACCGGACGCCAGGTGTAGCGCGTCCGGTCAAACGCTAGAGCGCGTCCGGTCACGGCAATGGTAACTTCTGACGCGTACTGTTCACGCTTGTCCTGTAGTGACCGGACGCGTCCGGTCACCCTGACCGGTGCGTCCGGTTAGTATGATTTTCACTGCGTCGTCCGGTAACGGCTAGTTGCGTACCCCTTCGCTATAAATAGAAGATGTTCGGGGTTTGAAGGTAACCTTCGCACATTTTGAGACCTAGAGACATCCTTTGAGCTAGAGAACAACCCCTCCACTCATCTCTTTGCTTAGTTGCACATCTTGAGTGAGATTGAGTGAGATTCAAGTGCATTGCTTGAGAGTTGCATTCTAGAGGCACTTGATCTTCGAGTTGCTGATGATTTCTTGTTACTCTTTCGTGTTTCCCGACACGGTAGACGGCTTGAAGCAGCGGAGGTGATTGAGCTCACAATTGAAGATTGTTGGAGCCCTCACCAAGTGTTGTAAGGGGTTCTTGATCCTTCCCCGTGGGAGTTCGCAAATTGGATACTCTAGTGGAGCTCGTGGCTCAGAGGATCCCATCTTGTGTGCGGTTGTGCGGCGCCCATCGAGGGCTCGACTCTTGATAGTCGATTAGCTCGCGAACCGACAAGTGGGTGTATCGCCATAACGAGGAGTAGCTTGCCAGGAAGCAAGTGGACCTCGGTAAAAATCTTGTGTCATCTCTTTGCCGAGGATTTCTCTTGTGATTGATTCTTCGAGTGCATTACTTCTCTACATCGTTGGTATAAGAATCAAGTCACTTGCTCTTTACTTTCTTGTACTAATCTTAGTGTAGCTTTTATCACATAGGAGTAAGTAGCTTAGTGACTTAGTCTTGTTGGTGTATATTAGATATCATAGTCTTGCTTCTCTAGAATTGTATAGGTGGCTTGCATAGTGTAGTTGAGCTAGTGTTAGAATTAGCTTAGCCATCTTTTATACTAACGTGGTTGTTTAGTGAAGCTTGTATATTTTTAAATAGGCTATTCACCCCCCTCTAGCCATTTGGACCTTACAGCTGGTCCATGTTGCCATCTCAAGAGAACGGCGTTGGATTGATCCCTTCTTCCGTGCAGCACGATGGTGATTTAGAGGTCACTTCTTGGCCGCAGGTTCGTAGCAGTTGTTCCTTCATGGAAGTTCGTATCTGCAGGGCTAAGTTAGATATGGAAGCGATACAAAGTATAATTGATTTATTTTCCTTTATGGATTGCATTGGATTGGATTTATTTGAACATGGATAATACCTACTTTGAAAATCCATAAATTATTTGGACTGCTCAGCTGCTGTCGGACCTGGAACCTGCAAAATCCAGTCCATCTGTGGTGTAAATTTCGTGGAAACTTAAACTGAAATAAGAAATGGATAAGGGATAAAAGTTGTTTCAGTTCTTTTTCAATATCTTTGCTCGAACCTGATCAGTTGTAGGGAATAGATGAATTAATATATGGTTGAACTGCAAGCTCAGATCCTTCCAGATCAAGCAATTCCATACAAAATGAGGGCAAATCACTAATTATTTTCACTTTATGCTTCATTCATCAGTAATACAACCATCCAGTAGAGTAGAGAGTAGAAATTATAATCAGACTTTCATAAAATTCATGTTTATACACTTGTAATTAATTCACATGTCAATTTACTATGTCCTTGATGATGTTGTGCAGCCAACATGGTGACTACAAGAAAGCGCACAATTCAAAGTAATGATGAATATATGTTAGAGCAAGATACTAGGCAAGAGATCCCTCAACAAAATGTTGCAGCATCTGAAGTTCATACTAGTGCTGGAGGAGACCAGATTGACAGTGAGGTTAATGTCCAAGGTAACTCATATCATAACCTACAATTCTTAATTAACATAAATTGATTTCCTGCAATTTTTCTCAGTGAATATTTATTTTTGCAATGTACCATTGGCTAGATGAAACTGAAGGTAGAGTTAAGCGTGGGAGGACCAAACTGAAAGATATTTGGAACCTTCCTAAAGGTCATAGAATTGTGGTTGCGTGTAATGAACTTGATCAGCCAATTGGAGTAGAAGCTGGATTTCTAGGAAAATTTCTTGGCACGGTGGCTAGAAATGGGTGCTTGTGTAGCTTAAGCTACAAGGACTGGAGACTTCTAATAGGAAAGAAAGAAAGAAAGAAACACGAATGAAGAAAAAAATAAGAAGGATATGCTTAAGCAAGTAAAGGTATGCAATTTTGGTGGTCATTTGATAATACTATTTGCTAAATTTTAATACCTAACTTATAATTTTAACCATATGCTTTCTGCTATTGGTGTGCAGATGACATTTCTTTACCCTTTACGCATGGAAAAATGGATACTGCGAACCCTCGGAGAGAGATGGAGGCAACACAAGTCAAATCTAAAATCAATTTATTTTGATGTGCACAAGAGCATGGAAGCTAATTGCAACAATGTGCCACCCGGTGTAATTGCTGACCAGTGGGTTGCACTTGTCAATAACTGGATGACCCAGAAATCACAGGTTCCTATATATTGTTGGATTTGTGTGGTTCTCAATGCATACTAAATTTTCTAAAAATTCTACATAACTTAAATGCTTTTCTTTGTATTTTGTTATTTTGGGATAGGATATAAGTGAGGCAAATAGGATAAACTGTACAAAGAAGAAGTCAATCCATACCGCTGGAACAAAGAGTTTTGCTCGAAATAGAGAGGAGTGGGTAATATTCTTACCATTCTAATTGTGTGTACACCTCTGGCTGCATTCATAATTATCATGTCCTTGATATTAATTTTCATGTTCAACATAAGGAAAAAGATCCTGAAAAGAAATACCCACACGGGGCTATTTTGTATATTCATATACACAAGACTAAAAGCGAGAAGGACACGAATGCACATGTGGTAATTTAATTATGAATGCTCAATTTTTTTTTATTCTACTACCTTTACAAATTTATTTGATTCATAGTATGGCTATGTATAGGGTGATTTGAAGAAACTCATAGGACATCAACTAGATTTAGCAGACACTAGTAAAAAAAGGTTACATGGAGAGGAGATGCACTAAATAGGGTACTTGGAGAAGAGAAGCCTGGTCATGTGCATGGTTTGGGACTTGTTCCAAATCCTAATCAAGTTTTTGACCTGTCAACTTCAAAGCGCCTTAAGAATATAAATATGACTTCGTTGGATGACAAATGGAGTGAAGATGTTGTATCTCTAAGACTTCAAATTGAAAAATTTGGACGTCGTGTCCAAAATCAGGATGCTACAAAACTAGAATTACAGCAGAAGACAAAAATCTTGGAACAAAGACATATCCAATAGGTAAATTTACATAACCTCTACAGTAATCATTTTTTTGGTACTAAAATTTTGATTTCTTGTCATAGGAATGTTTAGATGATCCATTGCAAGATGATTTTTCTACTGATGTGCCAAATTCGAAACGAAAAGTTTGTGTCTCTATGGAGCATTAACAGAACATAATCTTTTCTATAAAATTATTTTTGAATAATTAGTTCTGATGCATTATCTTCTGTCTCTCAATAGCGAGTATATAGCGACCCTCGAAGTGAAGAATTTAGAATGGTTGATCAACTGAATTGTATAACGGTATGATTGGGTGGACATGATTTTCCAATCAAATTTGTGTAAAGAAATTTAGTTATTCTTTTCCATTACAGAGGGAGCAAACTACTAATGTTGAGCGGCCACACTACAAATATTATTCTACTGAAGATAAGGTTAGTGCACATAACTTAACATGGATGAAAAGCAATTCATTGTGTTTGTATTTGTGGATACCAATGCTACATCTATTGCTTTCAAATCTCTTGATTTATGGTCATTCTAGAAAAAGAGATTTTAGTACATCTTGACATCATATAACATGCAAATTCATTTATACTAGATTTATGGTTTAATAATTTTATTTTATTTTGTTACTATTGTATAGTACTGAAAGTCACCTATTCTGATTGTTTGTTGTATCTAACTGTAGAGCAAGGAAGCTAATGCCCATCATGAAAAAATAGTACAAACCAATAAAGTTTCTGCTGCATATAAGGTTAATTCATATACTTATTTCTATTCGAGAAAAAAATTCATATACTTATTTCTAGCAGTCCATACTTTGCGGAGATTGACTACTATTTATGATTTTATCATATGCCAAATCAAACCAAAATGATATAAGATTGGACAAAACAAGTATACTACAACCAAGGTGATCAGTGTCATTTATTTTGTTATATGAATTTTATTAAATTGATGACCAGAGTGTTATAATGAAACTAGCATATATTACAGATTGTGGACCAGGAAATATCTTCCAATTGCTCAAATCATGAAGCATCTTATTTCCAGGTAAATAATCTCTTAGCAATATATTGATGCTATATGCAAATTTCAAATTATTAGCTAACCTGCTGTGACTTTTTATCTGCTCCAGAATAAGAAGATGTCAACGGGAGCTAGTGCAGTTGTACTTGCCATTGTATAAGACACATCTTGAAAAAAGAATTTCTATTTTCTATTTCCTAACAATTCATGTAACTACAAACTAATATTACACTAATATAATTTTGTAGAAATATCAGCATGGTAATAAAATTTCGCCAGCTGCCAATTCATTGAAGGTATGAGTATCTAATTAATGTTTGTACTATGTTTCCATTGTGTTCTTATTTATTCACATAATTTTATATGTGAACTAGGTTGGCACAAAAGTATTCTTAAAGATCATAAAAAACCAAAGCAAGGATGTTGCCTTTGCAACAGTAGTAAGTTGTGATCCAACATAGAAAATTGAGGGTGTCCAGCTAGGCAAAGAATTTTTGATGGTGCATGTTAGTATTGCATTGGCACAAGATGAACCATTGGTACGACCATACAAGAATTACAAAGCTATTGGAGATGTAACTGGAGCATCTATAGCATGGCCTTCAACATTTGTACGGTGTTATCCTGTTGCCCCATTAAATTTTATTTATCCTAAATGTCACATTAACATAATACTCCCATTTTTATTGTAGCTCGAGAAGATAAATGGATGAGATACACTGAACTGAGAATGGAGGGATGGACATGAGAATGGAGGGCTGGACAGTTGGTGGCATTCTATAGGACTTCTTTGTGTTTTATATTTTATTTCGATATGTGAATATGTGTTCTGAACAAAAAAGTATTCCATGGATTACGTGGATGGTACTTATTGTAATGCAACAATTGTTTTTAATATATGGCTTACTGTTGTTATTTCTCATATGTGAGATGGTCTCTAATTTCCCAATTGATGTGAATGATCTCTTTATTTGGCCCCAAATTGAAATAATTTCCAATATTGTTTATTGTTGGTTTATTCCTAGCTACGCATATAGGCGTTGCAGCAATCCAAGTCTATATGTTGCTGCGAACTATAGAAGTCATTCGTCCGCGATTGGTACAAACACATATAAGCGTTGCCATATCTCATAAATATCCGTTGCAAGTTTGCAACGGTTATTCCTAGGTGTTACCAACGCATATATAAGTGTTACAACAAACCCTTGCAACACCATTTCTGGCAACGCATAATTAATGTGTTGGTATAGACCCCACCAACGCATATATGGACTTTTAGCAACACATATATGCGTTGCAAAAGGGGGTGTCATATTGTAGTGAGTGCACGACTGAATGCCCGACTGCTCTAATCAATGGTGGCTAAGCAGAGTTGACCAAGATAAACTATCAACAGGTTGCCACACATATAATGGCCTATTCCCAGAAACAAGTCAACCAGCGCCTACGTGGAGCAGATACTTGTTTGCCATAAGCCCATCCCCGGTTCCATTCACCCTTTGCCCTTGTGAGGAGAATTTGGGCCTACAACAACAACACAACCGACCCTGTTGGGGAGAATAGGCGATCGATCTCCCCTAGCTGGCGCAGTGGTGCTCCAAATGTAGTGGTCATTCGCGGATCTCCAGATGCTATTGCTTTCTTCTCCTTGCAGACTGATCATAGCTTCCCTATATATGACAAAGCATTTTGCCGCTAGTATAAGCTGATTCATTGTCCCGAGTTAGCAAAATCCTACTGCTGAAATTCCGTTGGCACTTGCATTAGGCAACTTTTGTGTTTTGAACCTTGTATACGAGATTCTCAGCATGAAAATGCTAAGCATTTTGCCTGCGCTAGTATAAGCTGATTCATTGTCCTGAGTTAGCGAAATTCTACTGCTTAAATTCCGTTGGCACTTGCATTAGGCAACTTTTGTGTTTTGAACCTTGTATACAAGATTCTCAGCATGAAAATGCTAAGCATTTTGCCTGCGCTAGTATAAGCTGATTCATTGTCCCGAGTTAGCGAAATCCTACTGCTTAAATTTCGTTGGCACTTGCATTAAGCAACTTTTGTGTTTTGAACCTTGTATACGAGATTCTCAGCATGAAAATGCTACATATTGTGATTGAGGGGAGGATCTCAACAGCACAGAAGAATATGGCCCTGTTCAAATTTCAATAGCGCAAGAGTGAACCGGATGTAAGAAATCGTTTACGCTTTCTGTCAAATGAACTTTTGGCAGATTGATTTTTTATGCCTGATCTTTCTATGAACCTTTAAACCACTGTTTTTTAAACATCTTTAAACCACTGTTAGGAAGGTATGACTTTTGTCGGTTGTGAGTTGAGTTAGGCCACGTTTAGTTGGCCAAAAATTTTGGCAAAAGGCAAAAACCGAAAAGCAGCTGTAGCTCACCAAAAATCTGACACCCAAAATTTTTTGGTCTGGCTGTTTAGTTGCCAAAATTTTTGGCAAACCAGCAGCATTGAATGCCAAATTTGTGCAGCAATGAATGGTTTGCATGCAAACTGCATGCACATGCAACGCATGCAAACACATGCATGCTGTTGCTACTGCCATGCACACGTGCATGCCCTTTGTCCATCATATCACAATCACAAATAACTTGTATTAAACCTATTTAGAAGCATTATTCATCGACATACAATCATCAAACATGCACAACAATTATTCATGCACTATACAACCGCAAACTGACCTCAACCATTCACAACAGCCGCAGCAGGAACCGCACATTTATAGTGCACATACATGTCCTCAAACACACACATCTGTCAAGAACGGTTTAGCAAACCATAAGCAAGCGTATCACGAAATTCATTCATCAGATCAGACTCATCATCAACCTCCTCGGGGTCAGGCTGATTCTCAGACGCTTGGCGTGACACATAGTTAACATCACGGTCACATCTTGCAAAGTGTGCATCCCATATGCCACTTGTCCTAATGAAATTATGTAGAGCACAACAAACAACTATGATTTTGCTTTGTTTATGAGGTGCATAAGAAGGGATGTGCTGCAAGATGCGCCACTTCATTTTCAAAACTCCAAATGACCTTTTAATGACATTCCTAAGACATGAATGTGCATAATTGAAGGTCTCCTCTTTACCTTGTGGTTCTAGGCCGTCTCGATACTCCTGCAGATGGTACTTCGTTCCCTTGTAGGGAGCAAGGTAACCTAGCCGGTTAGGATACCCGGAGTTCACAAGGCAATATTTCCCTATAGTACACACAAATATTTTCCAGTCAAGTATTTCAACAACAACGAACCAAATGTACTATCAAATAGCTGTGTACCTGCAGGTGGATGTGGAAAGATATGGTTGTATGTTGTTGTTCCATCATTGAATACTCTCATGTCATGTACAGACCCAGGCCAGCCAGCAAGCACAAATGTAAATCTCATGTCAAAGTCACAGATAGCCATGGCATTTTGTGTAGTCATGCCCTTGCGGCACAAGTGCTGCACAAACTTATCACTGGGCACCACACAAGGTATATGAGTCCCATCTATATCCCCTATGCAATCCTTGAAGTCGGGATAGAACCTAGGGTTTCTCAGTCTAGGATGCATTGTGCTGAAATGTGGGTCGACAGGCTTAATGATATCAGCAGCAAGCTTGACCATGCACTTTAACACTTTGTTAAACAAGTTGGAGACAGTCTCCAGTGACCTCTCAAATCTGTCCTCAGCTTGCCTAACACATTGTGGGGCCCCAACCATCCAAAGAAACATCCCTAGAGCCTCAATCGAGGTGGACTTAGAACTAGATTTCAGGGCATATGATTGTACTAAAAGATCATGTAGACTATGAAACATAGTTGGGCTCATTCTAAACATGGTATAACAGGCCTTGCTATCCCCTAGCTTGCTCTGTACCCATTCCAAACCAGTCATGACAGGTTGCCTATACTCAGCCCTATTCAAATGCTTGTTAATGTGCAGTGCATACTGGTACATACCATAGAAAAAAGCATCATCATCTTCTGCATCCTCCAACTCAACCATGATTATGTCTTTGAGATCATCATTTCTAGGGTGCACATAATGTCTTGCTGCTATTGATACCACACCAGTCTGTCAAAACAAATAAGTAGTAAATTAGTCATGAGTCATAATACAAATCAATGTCATGCATCACTGCCTTTACTGACATATGCCAGTCACTCTCACACATTGACATATGCCTGTCACTCTCACACATGCATGACATAGTTCAAATGGTCACCATACTTGAAGTTTAACAAGCCTTACTACATTTAAGTTGTTCACATAACAAACATCACAAACATAGTTCAAACACACATTCAGACACTTGAGACTTAGTTCAAATGACATACGACATGACTGACATAGTTTGAAGCACACCATTACTACATGAACTACAATTCATAGACAAAATAAGATAGATGGTCTATGGGTCAACCGGGGCAGCTTGCTCGATGATCATCATCCTTTCTTCAGGCCCACAAGTAAGGAAGAAGTCCATTTCACTTTCATTGAGGATGACGTTGTGGAGGCCCCTGAACAATGTTGGGGTCTATGCACCTATACCCATCTCTCTTGCTAGCTGGGTGACCATTTCTATCTTCTGCTTCTTGATGTCCAACATGTTCTCCAGCAAGCAGAGCCTACGGTTGGCAATTTTATTGTGCGTCCTCATGGTGTTGTCTAGGGACCTCACTGCTGGGCTCTTTGACCTCTTGTTTGGGCTAGAGGCAGTGGTGCTAGTGCTGCTGGACCGCTTGTTGCCAACGCTAAGTGGGGTTAGCAGGTCAGGTTGCTCATTTGTAGCCGCTTCATCTGAACTAGCACCATCCAAGTTAATAGTATCACTGTCACTAGCAACAAAGGAGGTGGAACTATCAACTGTGTTTCCAATAAACATTTTGTCCATTAGATCTAAGTAGTTAGGCAAACCTTTCCTGAACTTCATCAAATCAGATTGCCCCTGCAAAATGAAATCATTTGTTATGTATTGTTTCACTTACTAAGTGCTAAAACCTTGATGAGACAGAAACACCATTTACATTGGTATTTTGTTTCCACCATTCATCACTGGCATCCACAGTTCCATCTTCCTTACGGCCTAAGCCAGAGCCATAGCGGAGCTTGTTATAGAATGTCCATTGGTGCTTGAGCTGCCTTAACCTACCAGCCATCTGCTCCCTGTCATGGACCAAACCTGTTGCTGCTTGGTACCTCCGTAAGAGGTCCCTCCAACCAGTCTTGCTCATGACTCCCTTGATACAATTGCCAATGGAAATTTCATGACACCATATCTCACAGAAAGTAAGAGTGTTCGGTACACTCCAAGTTGCCTTGTGTTTGATAGCCTAAACGATGCATAACAATAGCAAGAATTATGGGAAAAATGCAAGATAGGTTAATCACCCTACACTATGTACAACTGATGTAGCTTAAATTTGTACGTCCCCACAACACACAGATAGCACCCTGAACTATACATATAGCACCCTACACATGTAGATGTAGTACAAGTAAACAAAAGAGCAAGAATACAGGGACTATCAATGTGTTCCATGTACCGGTGTCATCAAGCTTTGAATCCAACAGCAAATTTCGGTTTCTTTTATCAAGTCCCTCGATATCAGAAAGAATGGAATTCTAATTTAGTTGAAATCAAACAAGTTTAACTTCCAAATTAAATATGTTTACAGTAAAAAAGACAATACATAGCGAATCCAACTATACATATTTAGTATTTTGAATATCAAGAGCTTCTTATAAAACTATTCTAACATTACATTCCAACTAGAGGAAGACTATGGCTGCTGGCCTTCTGTACAATTATTACATCATAGGCATTATCCAAAGTTTAGAAAATGGTATATTCATATGCAACAAAGACTTGAAATCACATAACTAACCTTAGACCCAAACCAAATCAAACTTCAACACAAAAATTGATAGTGAACACTAAAACTCAAAATTGCCAAGGGCAATTTCATGACACCATATCTCACATCACACACTTAGCACCATCAACTATACATATACCAACCTACGCATGCAGATGTACTAGAAGTAAACAATAGAGCAAGAAGAAAGGGACTGACATTTGTACCGGGACTCACAGGGCTTGGTTGTTGTAGTCCGGATTGAAGTTATCATCTTCAATGGCTGGCCCCGGCCCGCGTACACGCGCACTACGGCCCCTGCGATGGCCAGATGCGCCTGAGGACCCTCCTCATGGACAAGTTGGAGGAGGGACGAAGCCTCCTTGAACTGATGTGCCGCCTGTGCCTGCTCTTCGTCCTTCACCGGCGATTCCAGCGTCCAACCCGAGGTTGCGCGCAACGTTGTGGGAACGAACACAGACGGGAGGGGGTGTCATGGGGGGGACCTCATTGTCTCCCCGAATGTAGCCCACGTAGATGTGCACCTGACTCCAGTCCTCACCGGTGTTGAGGTCTAGTGACCCTAACCCCAGCCGGGAGTGGTTGAAGGAGCTCGAACCAGAGAAGGTTTGCGTCACGTCGGGGAAGAGGCCGCTACCGCCACCATGGGGCCAGCGATTAGCGGGCGCGAGGAAATCCCTAGTTTGTGGGTCATTGACGTGGCCGGTGCCATTGAAGCTGTGGTCGCCATTGTAGTCGACGCCGTTGTTGTCGCTGTCGTTGCCTTCCATCACCGAACGCGCGAAGGTGCTTCTCGATCCGGACTCCGACGGCGTGGATCTAGCACCGGAGCTCGTGGATCTGCGCGGCGGCGATGGGATGGGGGGAGACCGCTGACCAAAGGATGGACAGACTATGGCAGTGGAGGGAGGAAGAGGACGAGAGCGGCGCGTCTAGGGTTGGTCGGGTGCGGTAGTGGACGAGAGTGAACGAGAGCGCCGCGGTGAATGGATGAGGGATCGGGTGCGGGAGTGGACGGGATTGAAACACGTCTTGCACGCAGCCCAAGCTCACAGTTGCCGGCCAATTTCTGGTGAACAGTTCCAGGCCAAAAAAAAATGGAACCGTTTAGTTCCATAATGCGAAAACCCAAAAAATCTTGGGTTCGGCCCAAAATTTTGGGAAACTAAACGGGTCCTTAGTTTGGTCCAGGTGAGAGTTGGGTTTGCACCAAAATGATACTCCCTCTGTCCCTAAATGTTTGTCTCTAGAAAACCGTGTTTCCCTCACAGACACGTTTTCCAGACGACTAACATTAAGGGACGGAGTAGTACGTTGCCACTGGCGGCTGGCCATGGCCAGTTGGCCACCCTGGCTGTGTTTAGTTCCTTGAAAAAAGCACTATATAAAAAAAGATTTTCCGTCACATCAAACTTGCGATACATATACGGAGCATTAAATATAGATAAAAAATAACTAATTTCACAATTAGGTGCAAAATCGTGAGACAAATCTTTCAAACCAAAGTAGGTCGTGATTGGACACTATTTGTCAAATAAAGCCAAAACGTGGTACAATACACTTTTTGGTAATTTCAGGATAAACACAACCTCTGTGAGATACTCCTATCTGTGACCTCTTGTGCCTACTGATGGCGACCGGCGACCTTGCTGGCTGCTTGGCTTGCCTATCTACTTCCGTCTTAAAAACCGTCAAACACAACCCAAGTGTAGGTGATCTCATGGCGGCGGCGTTGCATTGACGATGTGTGACATTTGGGAGGAATTTCGGGTGGTGCTCTGCATATCCGGGGGAAACCGCCGCCCGCCCCCATCCCTTCCTCCCCCGGATCTCACCGGCCACGGTGACGAAGGTGGCGGCGGTGGCGAGGATGAGGAGGACCGCCTCAGCGCACTACCCGATGACGTCCTCCTCTTCATCCTCAGCCTCCTCTAGTCCGCCGCCGCCGCCGCTCGGACCAGCGTTCTCTCCCGCCGCTGGCGCCGCCTGTGGGCGCAGCTCCCGGTGCTGTGGTTCCCGCTCCCGGCCGAAACGGCCCGCGCGCTTCCCTCGCCTGCTACCACCGCGCAGACCAGGGTCCGCTCCCATAGCTGGCGCCGCCTCTTGGTGCACCTCCCGGTGCTGCGGTTCCGGCTATCCGCCGAACCGGCCCGCGCGCTGCCCACGCCTATCTCCGCACGCGTGGCGCTCGCCCAACACTCGGCCCCCTCGCTGTGGATGCTAAGCATCGTCGCCAACGACACCGACCCGGGGGACACGGCCGGGGTACTCCGCCTCGCCGCGCCCCGCCTCACCAACGTGCTCTTTTTGCACAACGTGGTACCTAAGGATCGGAAGAAGGCCGTGGTAAGGGAAGTCATTGAGCTGCCCTGCTTCGATAGGACCATACAGCTTTTCCTCCACTTAGGTTACCTTCGCCTCGCACTTCCACCGTCAGGCGTGTTCACGAAGCTTACTACGCTAGTTCTGAGCCACGTCCGGTTCCAAGGCGCCTTGGACATCGGTGACACCTTGTCGTCTGCTCGCTTTCCTTCGCTGCGACTACTTTATCTCTTTGACGCTCGAGGGGTGTCCAATCTAATATCTATTTAGAGTCTCTCATCCACATGTTTTTGCATAACCTGAAAGGGTTACAACAGCTCACCGTTGTGTCGCCAATGCTGAGAGATCTGCATATCTTTAATTGCTTCTTCAAGAGGCAACCAGTTGTAACACCCTAGGTGTTTGCCACCAGTTAAGCAGTGGGTTTGAGCTCAAATATGGCATATTAAGTGATGATGAAGATGTCAAGGTCAAACCTATAGAAACGAGCCCCAACCTAAACTTGGATATTGCACCTTTGCTCGCCTATAGACCCTTTTTTTCAAGATATATGCTTGGGTGGTGTTATTGTAATATCTTCATGTGTCTTACATCAATACCCATCTATATGGATCACTGGAAAAGTTTCATGAAGTTTGGAATCAAAAAGTCACATGAAATGATAAGTTTATCCTTATTGGAATGACTTTACTAAGTGCTTGAATTGCACTATTAAGTGAATGGAAATGTAGGTCATCCACCAAACCTTGCCACCTTGCTCCAACAACTCTAATTGAACCCTACAACAAAAGTTATGAAGGGTTCGTGTTGAGAAAAGATGGAGAAAATATCCGAAAATCATGGAAACCCAAGATTCAATAGCAAAAAGGGCTTTGCGTTGACCGAGAAATAAAGTTGACTTCTGAACCAGATATGAGGGTTGACCAAAAATGAAAGTTGAATAAAAGTTTGATTATAACAAACTTTGTTTTTGGACGAAGAGCTAGATCATCTTGGAAGTAAGTCAAATCGAGGTCACAAGATCGAAATTGCTACTGATTTCAGGACTTAGAAATATTCTAAGTCTGGAATTTCGCTAAGCAACGACGTTGGCATTCCGCGTTCTCCAAAATTCGTTAAGCAACTTGAGTTGGTCCAAAAATAAAAGTTGAAGGTTATATTATGGAGAAGAGCATGCAAAAAAGTTGCACTGAGTTTGACCGAGTTTTGACCTCTGAAGGCGAGTTCCCGTGACCGTTATCAAGGCGCTGACACTGACAGTTTGTGGCCTAATTACCCGCTGTTGAAGAGCTCTAATGACCTTGGTCTCTAAATGAAAAATGTAGAGCAGCTCGCAGGCTTCAAACTTTGTTTTTGGCCCATGTCCTGATTCGGCCCAGATCTAGCCCAAAAGTGCCGCCCACCATGCCCCGTTCGTCACTCGCCACGTGCTCGACGATTCGCCCACGCGGTCGCCATGCTCGCCGCCGCTGCTCCACGCGTCGTGGGCACCCCGCTGAAGCCGCCTGCCCCTGCCTGCGTAAATGGGGAGCACCAGAGCGCCCTCATTCGCCTCTCTGCTCGCCCTGCTCTCCTCCTCCCTCGCCCTCTACGCTGCCCGCGCGTGCCAGAGCACGCCCACCATGAATGCCGCCGCCGAGCTCGCTGCCGCTGCTACTGCCTCCACTTCATCCCTCCTCCGTCCGAACCAAGCGCGGCATCACCTTCTCCGTCGTGCGTCGCCCCTCCTGCGCCTCTTCCCTGGCTCCGACCGTCGCCGGAGCACCGCTGCCGCCATGCCGCCGCCGCCGCCGCTGCCGTGGCCGCACCGCCACGGACCGCCTCACGCCGAGCTGGGTAGTCCAGCGGGTGCGCACGGGCCTCCCGGTGCTCCTCCGCCCCTCAGCCGCCGACGACGTGCCTTCTCCGGCCGGCGACGACAAGCTCCGGCCATCCTCTGCTCTGTTTTTCCGACCAGGGACCTCGCGCAGCAATTCGACTAAAGGGAGAGGTGTAACTGCGAAGTCAGTGACTCAGGTGAATAGTGCCATAAGGACTGGTTTGTAATTATTTTGCAGGAACTTTGGAAATTCATAGTAAATCGTAGAAAATTCGTAATATAGTAAATGAAGACTTTTTGGAATCCTTGTGAAATTCTCTATGCATTAGATCTATAATATAGCATGTTTTAGTTTAAAGTTTTCTCTGTAAAAATATATTTGTGCAGCTAGGTTTTTAATGCTAGTTGTATTTGTCATTTTCATAACTATAGATCTAGGGCTCCAAATGAAGTGAAATTTTTGTGGCATGCTACTCATGTGATGATTGATGTGTGGTAACAATTTCATGAATTTTGGTTGCCATTTGAGTGAGTTATTAGTGTATCTTGCTCTCATATGAATTCTTGCAATAGCAATTTGTCTTTTTTATAGATGTTGATATACATGTCCAAATGGCTTGAAATTTGTACAGTAGACTATTGGGTGTATATAAGAGTTACTGTAATTT
This sequence comes from Saccharum hybrid cultivar R570, assembly GCA_038087645.1. Lineage (NCBI taxonomy): Eukaryota > Viridiplantae > Streptophyta > Magnoliopsida > Poales > Poaceae > Saccharum > Saccharum hybrid cultivar. The sequence continues at coordinate 33,961,511 of JAQSUU010000012.1, read as the reverse complement.
TTATAGATTTTATTATGGACTTTTGGTATATGTTTATTATTTCACCTTGCAATTTAAATAAATTAAGAAATGCTTTAAAAGAAATTATTTAATGATAAGCACTATGCTTTTTGGTAATCATTTAACATGCACTTTATGATGGTTACATTGGTTGTGGCCAAATGTATGTTTGGAATGTAAGTTAATATTTATTCTTGCAATTGATGCTTTCCTGGACAGTTTCTGGGACTTTGGTAATTGCACCATGAAAATGATGTTTGCTGAGAAACATGCTTATAACAAAGTTGTAGATAACTCATTAATCTAGTTTGTGTTAAATTTTGGTGGCATTTGGCATTATAGTTTGTGAGTAATGACTGTTTCAAGTTGGGTTCCAGAAATAGTTGTTCTCTGGAATCTCTGGACCAGATTCTGTAATTATGCATGTTTGACTTGGTTAACTTGAGAATCATGCTAAGATGATTAAAGATGAATCATAGACAATTTCATAAGCTTTCCAGAATGTCTTATTTCATGGATATTGGATTTGTATAACTCCAGTTATGATCCAAACATGTAGATGTTATTTGCAGTTTAGAAATTATCAGATGCTAGTTATGGTTGTTTACTCCATGTGTTGCTAACTGTGGCTTATACCCTTGATGATGGTCAAGTTAAGATACTTGTGATCTTGTTAAACTTGTGTTATGCTTAATGTGCTTGCCCTCTTTAATTGATTATGTGATGCATCTTGTGTTACCATTCATCATATTCATACGCATGCATCTTGCATCTCATTTAGGTTCGCTAGATGCACCACGTGAAGGATGAGTTGTTGAAGCCAAACCCGAAGACGGTGTTTGGTGGAACTATCCCGAAGATGGAAGTACTCAGCGAGTGTCATCTGACAACTACTGACTTGTGTCGGATCCCAGGCAAGCCCCGGAGCATTCTAAGCCTCCTACTTTACAAAAGCAATTGAGTATATATATATGTTATATATGTATTATTGCATTAAGTTATAGGAGTTGATTGAAAACACTTGCTGCATATATATCCTTTCCTTGTCCCATAAATATGCCTGAAATCCTATTTTAGTTTAGGATCGAAAATATTGCTTAGCCCTGCTTAGATCGGTAGAGATCGGTGATTTCCTGTCACCTGAAATTATAGGTGGTTACGGGAATACTTTAGCTATGGAATGGATGTTATCCTGGAAATAACCAAGTGTTGATGAATAATTGGAGACCGGGCAGAATAAGTATGGGGCAACCAGACAGGGTTCTGGGGTGCTTGTAGTTTCCGCCTGTGTCGATTAAGGACCGTCCGTTGTTGTCCCTCGGGTCATATTGAACGCATGCCTCACATTTAGCTAGCCGAATAAGGTACCTTTCGACCGCGAAGCTGGGAGATTATTCGGGCCGAGTGGATTGCCCGCAACACACTATACCGGAGCAGTAGTGGCAGGATACGGGGGCGCGATGATAAGGCCAAAGAGCAGTCGGGCGGCCCCCGGGTACAAGTGGTTTCTAGCAAGCTCGCGACTTTACCTGAATGGTTGACTCGGTGACCAACACCTCATTTTAGCGGGTGAGTGAGGTTTGTGTGAGGAATAAATCTCCAGCTGAATAGGAATTCGATTCGAATCGCCGTCGCTCCCGGTTAGTGAGCACTTGACTCGAGCTACTGCATCGTAGTAATGATTATGGAACATGGATGGTTATGTGGATGATGATTGGAAATGCTAAACCTGAAATGGTAACCTTTGCTGTTAATGGTTAATCAAGTGATTGCTTTAGCATAGGTGCTTACCTAGATTGAATAGGTTATAATAAAGCTGATGCAAAAATACTTAAATTAGTTTATTCATGATAACTTATGCTTTTCGCAAATGAGTCAAGCTAGCCCACTGAAAGAAAGCCTTGCATACTCCTTGGTGTCATTATTTCTGGTTTATGATAGGTAAGTCTAGCTGAGTAACTTCTCGTACTCAGGGTTTATTCCCACTTGTTGCAGGTTGTGGTATAACATAGCTACTATAAGAATTAGAAGACTCCGGCTGTAGTGGCGGAGTGTGATCATGGGCATGATCCGTCTGAGTTATCTTGTCTCTCATGCTTTTATGGGAATTTGACCTTGGTACTGGCATGTATTTGAATTAAGGTGATATTAGTTTTCAAACTACTTTGCTTTCGCTACTTTTGAACTTGAGTTGTAATAACTCTACCGAACTCCGATATATGTTGAATTACTTATGAAATGGATGTAACATATGACCTGTTATGTTGGACCACTACGATCTTGGCTTGTATGTTGGTTGGTTTGAAATCCCTCGTGATTTTATTGGACTACCGGAGTTATAGGAGCTTAAGTACGGGAATTTAATTGCTCCGGCGATTGTTTTTGTACTTTTGTTCTTATAATTTGGGTGGTTCCGTGACAGCTGGCATCGGAGCAAGGTTCAACACTAAACATGTCATATGTGTATTGAAAAACAAAGGTTTTGTTTGCAAAAATTAGTTTTTGACAACTTATAGCTACTACATATTTAGGTTTGTTCAAATCTGAATTTTAAATCTAAGTATGCTAGTGGTCATTTCCTTTATGCCCAATTAAGGACCCTTAGGTGGCTTAATTAAGTACTAACTTGGGGGTTTTAAATTTTTGCATCTACGCCCAAGCCAAGGTATGTATGAGTGATAACTTGATCGCACCGTTACCCTGTGGTCGAATGGTAGTGGTAACCTTCATATATGAAATAGCCATATATGTCTCTAGAGTTACATTCTTGCAACGTCGCACCTACGCCAAGGTAAGTGTGAGTTGGGAAAGCATGACCGTTCAACCATCGGTCTAGGGGAGAGTTAGCTATGGTTACTGGCATAATTACATGTTTAACCATGTATTTATGAAAGTACTTAATTGTGGGTACATTTGTTGGGTAGCTATGATACCGAAGTATATGCATCAAGGGATGTATGTATGGAGAGTATTTAGTTTACTGCTTTCATTGTGTGCTATATTGGGAATGGTTGGGCTGCAATTAAATTTTCTGTAGGTACGCTAACCACGAATGCGTAAGTTGAATGTAGTTGACGACTAGCTATATATCAAGAGAATGCGTGTTATGCCACCGACATAGAACGTGATTGCCACCTTAGGCTGGCAATCTTGTGAGGACGAATAGGATGAAGCATGCATCATCATGATTGTTGCTTTGTGCATATAACTATGCTCCTCCCACCTTTGTCCTAATAAATAAGTAACTTGTGATTGATGTTTATGCACTAAGTTGATTACTTTAGCATGCTTTTGTTTTAGCTAAACTTGTAGTTAGTTCTTGTTGGATAAATTCTTGTTAGGTGTGAGCCTTCTGCTTAGTATCGAGTGCTTAAGTTAACCTGACTAATTATCTCAAGTGTCCGCTTAAAACTGTGATGTTGTGTAGATGCTTGTTATCTAGGTAGTTCATAGTTGACCTCTCTTTTGTCCTCGGTAAGCATGTGAGTGTTGAAGATGCTTTATCCTAGAACAACGCTCATGTTATGTAATCGCATGGTCGTCGTCTCTAATTAGATTCTCTCGTAGGAGCCAGAGCCTGTAGACGTGGTTGCTAGCCCTTGAATGTTTGTGTATCTGTGCCTTGCTTGAACCATAGGCCCTAGCGTAGTCCTCTTATATGTTTGCTTAGGCCTTGGACATCCGCTACCTTTTGGAGAATGCCCTTATCGATTGACCAAGTTAAGTCCTAACGAACGTCAATCTTAACCACAGTTGTTGCTTGCCAAGTTTTGGAGACCATACCCAATTCCATGTTGGACCTCCCGATTGTCTCTCCTACAGATGATTCGAGCAACGCTAATCTCTTGTTGTTTGATCTAGAAATTTTTGCTTGCGAAATCAGGTGGCTATCTTATCAACCCAATCTCTGATCGGTGTATCATTTTGTTCTAGAAGTCTGCTAAGTCCATCTTAACTTCTGAAGTCTCTCAACATTATTAATCTTGATCTCATGTTGCTGTCCAATGTGACCGGAACCTTTCGTCTGGTAATCACCTTGGGGGACGCAAGGCGTGCGTGGAATTAACCGAGAACCCTTGCTCAGTTGTCTTCGACAATTAAGCTATGTTCCCTTTGCGCTGTGTTTTAATCTTCAAATCACCTCCTTGTTGACTCTAAACCTTGTAACTACCCTTGCTTGCTACTCCTCCCTTGTCTGGTGCTTGTTCTTACCACCCAATTGGTGCCACTTGAAATTCCACTTTGTTTGTGCATTTAATAATGGTGTTACGATTAGCATTCTATGGTGTCGCGACGAAACCGAGAGCCTCCTGTGGGCGCGCACATAAGGTTGTGCTGCTCGGCACGCGCTGGTATCAGGGTTGCTATTCGTGATCCATTATGAAACGACAACCGATGTGTTATTTCTCGTGACCGTTTTCCTTGGTTCTCTCCCTATATCTTATCTAAAGATTCATATCTTAGACCTTATGTAGTAGATATCCCTTGAAGTTGCTAAGAAGATGACCTTTGAAGAACAGTCACCGGCATAAGCATTAACAGACTGCAAGAGGTGGTAGACAAGTGACTCTCCCTATGTGCCCTTGTACGACGTCGGTCATCGATTGAGTAATGTATGCCATCCCTATTGAATCGAATGGGCACCTAACACTAAATGATTGGACAAGTTATCCGTGGGATAAGAATTTATCGTCACATTGTGCATTTGACCTAGTTATCAAAGTCTTGATCCTTGTGTGTATGATGGTCATACAGTTAAAATCAACCATCTCTGGTGTAACTCCTTATCTGCAAGCTTCGATGATGACCATCCATTTGTGCCTCAACTGCAATTATTGTTGTGGTCAAGAGTAAAGGTTGGAACTTTGAGAATTGAGAGACAACTAATTAATTACCAGTAAGAAGGTTAATCTCCAGTCAAGTAACGATTCCTCGATAACTATGATGGTTATGTCCCAACGAACAATAGTAAGCAAAGAAGCCATGAAGCCGGTCAGCAACGCAAGTGCTACTTCTTCTCCAAATGTGCTATCAAGTCAATTCCATCTTGGACGATCATGTATATAGTGCAAGATGTTGTACTAGCCATGTGAAGAACTAGAGAAAGGCTTCTGCTACCATGAGAAAGATGAGAGAGTGCAAAACACACACCTCAACATGTGAAGCAAAAGAAAAGGAAGAACACAAAATCGGTCCAGAATTTTGTGGCACTACACCGGTTATCTTCAAGTCAATGGTTAGTGACTCAAACGAAGTTGGATTGACCCAAACTTGGTAACCTCATTCCTTGCTTAGGACCCTTCAATGTCTTAAGTGGGTATGAGCATTAGTTGAGTAAAACATAGGATTTGAGAGATGTCACGTCAGCTTGGGTTGCTGCCATTTCAGAACAGAGCTATTTTGGTGGATGGGTTGTTGGATTGTCAAACGATATCCGTTTGAGCTCAATTTTGGCGAGTGGTTAGAAGACCCATGGATCTATATGCCCACCAATATTTGTGCATATTGGAGCAGTAGTTTATGTGATATGAACAGAAAACAACAGGGTACAAAATCGATGATTTCTCTGTTGACAGCGATCATCCTTTGCATTGGAAGGTTATGTTTGTAATGCATGCCAAGAACTTACAATTGATACGTATCTTGCTGTTAGACAACCCTCAGTACCCTTGGAAAGACTAATTGCACCCCTATGTGCCTTTGTATAAGAGAATCTTCTTAGGTAACATTTGGCAGAAATCCAGTGCCGACAGAGTCAGCTATTACTTTCACTGTTCCCTTAACAAACTCAGATAATACAGTGTTGGCATCAGAGAAAGAGAACTGCACACGTGGAACAATATGTAGTTTCCATCATTTGGCATCTAAGTGAGTGAGTCATCTATGACCGGTATAGACCTTGTCTATTGGTTAGACGGTTTCTGATAGCCTCAAAGAATGATTACCTCGTATAGGGATCCAACCTTTATCGGAAGTTGTACATGCTATGCCACTAGAAAAGTAAATGCTATGAGTAGTTAGTCCATGCTTGTAGTACTCTTCGTACACCGTGAACAAAGTACCGTATTGTCTTGGCTTCCTCCCAAAGTAACAATGCCTCATGGAAGTCAGTGAAGGAAATTATCCAGACCAAAGTTTCTACTTAGAGCGAGTATCAGAAAGTTGTCTTCCAAATTAGCCTCTCTGATGCTTGAAGCTAAGTAGCCTGATGCGCTTGCAGATGTTGGAATTGGATAACATGCTTCTCTTCCCTTAGAAAGTTCTTCGCACCGAATCTCGGGACGCGATTCTTTTAAGGGGGGAGGGCTGTAACACCCCAGGTGTTTGCCACCAGTTAAGCAGTGGATTTGAGCTCAAACATGGCATATTAAGTGATGATGAAGATGTCAAGGTCAAACCTATAGAAACGAGCCCCAACCTAAACTTGGATATTGCACCTTTGCTCGCCTATAGACCCTTTTTTCAAGATATATGCTTGGGTGGTGTTATTGTAATATCTTCATGTGTCTTATATCAATACCCATCTATATGGATCACTGGAAAAGTTTCATGAAGTTTGGAATCAAAAAGTCACATGAAATGATAAGTTATATCCTTATTAGAATGATTTTACTAAGTGCTTGAATTGCACTATTAAGTGAATGGAAATGTAGGTCATCCACCAAACCTTGCCACCTTGCTCCAACAACTCTAATTGAACTCTACAACAAAAGTTATGAAGGGTTCGTGTTGAGCAAAGATGGAGAAAATATCTAAAAATCATGGAAACCCAAGATTCTATAGCAAAAAGGGCTTTGCGTTGACCGAGAAATAAAGTTGACTTTTGAACCAGATATGAGGGTTGACCAAAAATGAAAGTTGAATAAAAGTTTGATTATAACAAACTTTGTTTTTGGACAAAGAGCTAGATCATCTTGGAAGTAAGTCAAATCGAGGTCACAAGATCGAAATTGCTACTGATTTCAGGACTTAGAAATATTCTAAGTCTGGAATTTCGCTAAGCAACGACGTTGGCATTCCGCGTTCTCCAAAATTCGTTAAGCAACTTGAGTTGGTCCAAAAATAAAAGTTGAAGGTTATATTATGGAGAAGAGCATGCAAAAAAGTTGCACTGAGTTTGACCGAGTTTTGACCTCTGAAGGCAAGTTCCCGTGACCGTTATCAAGGCGCTGACACTGACAGTTTGTGGCCTAATTACCCGCTGTTGAAGAGCTCTAATGACCTTGGTCTCTAAATGAAAAATGTAGAGCAGCTCGCAGGCTTCAAACTTTGTTTTTGGCCCATGTCCTGATTCGGCCCAGATCTAGCCCAAAAGTGCCGCCCACCATGCCCCGTTCGTCACTCGCCACGTGCTCGACGATTCGCCCACGCGGTCGCCATGCTCGCCGCCGCTGCTCCACGCGTCGTGGGCACCCCGCTGAAGCCGCCTGCCCCTGCCTGCGTAAATGGGGAGCACCAGAGCGCCCTCATTCGCCTCTCTGCTCGCCCTGCTCTCCTCCTTCCTCGCCCTCTACGCTGCCCGTGCGTGCCAGAGCACGCCCACCATGAATGCCGCCGCCGAGCTCGCTGCCGCTGCTACTGCCTCCACTCCATCCCTCCTCCGTCCGAACCAAGCGCGGCATCACCTTCTCCGTCGTGCGTCGCCCCTCCTGCGCCTCTTCCCTGGCTCCGACCGTCGCCGGAGCGCCGCTGCCGCCATGCCGCCGCCGCCGCTGCCGTGGCCGCACCGCCACGGACCGCCTCACGCCGAGCTGGGTAGTCCAGCGGGTGCGCACGGGCCTCCCGGTGCTCCCCCGCCCCTCAGCCGCCGACGACGTGCCTTCTCCGGCCAGCGACGACAAGCTCCGGCCATCCTCTGCTCTGTTTTTCCGACCAGGGACCTCGCGCAGCAATTCGACTAAAGGGAGGGGTGTAACTGCGAAGTCAGTGACTCAGGTGAATAGTGCCATAAGGACTGGTTTGTAATTATTTTGCAGGAACTTTGGAAATTCATAGTAAATCGTAGAAAATTCATAAAATAGTAAATGAATACTTTTTGGAATCCTTGTGAAATTCTTTATGCATTAGATCTATAATATAGCATGTTTTAGTTTAAAGTTTTCTCTGTAAAAATAGATTTGTGCAGCTAGGTTTTTAATGCTAGTTGTATTTGTCATTTTCATAACTGTAGATCTAGGGCTCCAAATGAAGTGAAATTTTTGTGGCATGCTACTCATATGATGATTGATGTGTGGTAAAAATTTCATGAATTTTGGTTGCCATTTGAGTGAGTTATTAGTGTATCTTGCTCTCATATGAATTCTTGCAATAGCAATTTGTCTTTTTTATAGATGTTGATATACATGTCCAAATGGCTTAAAATTTGTACAGTAGACTATTGGGTGTATATAAGAGTTACTGTAAGTTTTATAGATTTTATTATGGACTTTTGGTATATGTTTATTATTTCACCTTGCTATTTAAATAAATTAAGAAATGCTTTAAAAGAAATTATTTAATGATAAGCACTATGCTTTTTGGTAATCATTTAACATGCACTTTATGATGGTTACATTGGTTGTGGCCAAATGTATGTTTGGAATATAAGTTAATATTTATTCTTGCAATTGATGCTTTCCTAGATAGTTTCTGGGACTTTGGTAATTGCACCATGAAAATGATGTTTGCTGAGAAACATGCTTATAACAAAGTTGTAGATAACTCATTAATCTAGTTTGTGTTAAATTTTGGTGGAATTTGGCATTATAGTTTGTGAGTAATGACTGTTTCAAGTTGGGTTCCAGAAATAGTTGTTCTCTGGAATCTCTGGACCAGATTCTGTAATTATGCATGTTTGACTTGGTTAACTTGAGAATCATGCTAAGATGATTAAAGATGAATCATAGAAAATTTCATAAGATTTCCAGAATGTCTTGTTGCATGGCTATTGGATTTGTATAACTCCAGTTATGATCCAAACATGTAGATGTTGTTTGCAGTTTAGAAATTATCAGATGCTAGTTATGGTTGTTTACTCCATGTGTTGCTAAGTGTGGCTTATATCCTTGATGATGGTCAAGTTAAGATACTTGTGATCTTGTTAAACTTGTGTTATGCTTAATGTGCTTGCCCTCTTTAATTGATTATGTGATGCATCTTGTGTTACCATTCATCATATTCATACGCATGCATCTTGCATCTCATTTAGGTTCGCTAGATGCACCACGTGAAGGATGAGTTGTTGAAGCCAAACCCGAAGACGGTGTTTGGTGGAACTATCCCGAAGATGGAAGTACTCAGCGAGTGTCATCTGACAACTACTGACTTGTGTCGGATCCCAGGCAAGCCCCGGAGCATTCTAAGCCTCCTACTTTACAAAAGCAATTGAGTATATATATATATGTTATATATGTATTGTTGCATTAAGTTATAGGAGTTGATTGAAAACACTTGCTGCATATATATCCTTTCCTTGTCCCATAAATATGCCTGAAATCCTATTTTAGTTTAGGATCGAAAATATTGCTTAGCCCTGCTTAGACCGGTAGAGATTGGTGATTTCCTATCACCTGAAATTATAGGTGGTTACGGGAATACTTTAGCTATGGAATGGATGTTATCCTGGAAATAACCAAGTGTTGATGAGTAATTGGAGACCGGGCGGAATAAGTATGGGGCAACCAGACAGGGTTCTGGGGTGCTTGTAGTTTCCGCCTGTGTCGATTAAGGACCGTCCGTTGTTGTCCCTCGGGTCATGTTGAACGCATGCCTCACATTTAGCTGGCCGAATAAGGTACCTTTCGACCGCGAAGCTGGGAGATTATTCGGGCTGAGTGGATTGCCCGCAACACACTGTACCGGAGCAGTAGTGGCAGGATACGGGGGCGCGATGATAAGGCCAAAGAGCAGTCGGGCGGCCCCCGGGTACAAGTGGTTTCTGGCAAGCTCGCGACTTTACCTGAATGGTTGACTCGGTGACCAACACCTCACTTTAGCGGGTGAGTGAGCTTTGTGTGAGGAATAAATCTCCAGCTGGATAGGAATTCGATTCGAATCGCCGTCGCTCCCGGTTAGTGAGCACTTGACTCGAGCTACTGCATCGTAGTAATGATTATGGAACATGGATGGTTATGTGGATGATGATTGGAAATGCTAAACCTGAAATGGTAACTTTTGATGTTAATGGTTAATCAAGTGATTGCTTTAGCATAGGTGCTTACCTAGATTGAATAGGTTATAATAAAGCTGATGCAAAAATACTTAAATTAGTTTATTCATGATAACTTATGCTTTTCGCAAATGAGTCAAGCTAGCCCACTGAAAGAAAGCCTTGCATACTCCTTGGTGTCATTATTTCTGGTTTATGACGGGTAAGTCTAGCTGAGTAACTTCTCATACTCAGGGTTTATTCCCACTTGTTGTAGGTTATGGTATAACATAGCTACTGCAAGAATTAGAAGACTCCGGCTGTAGTGGCGGAGTGTGATCATGGGCATGATCCGTCTGAGTTATCTTGTCTCTCATGCTTTTATGGGAATTTGACCTTGGTACTAGCATGTATTTGAATTAAGGTGATATTAGTTTTCAAACTACTTTGCTTCCGCTACTTTTGAACTTGAGTTGTAATAACTCTACCGAACTCCGATATATGTTGAATTACTTATGAAATGGATGTAACATATGACCTATTATGTTGGACCACTACGATCTTGGCTTGTATGTTGGTTGGTTTGAAATCCCTCGTGATTTTATTGGACTACCGGAGTTATAGGAGCTTAAGTACGGGAATTTAATTGCTCCGGCGATTGTTTTTGTACTTTTGTTCTTATAATTTGGGCGGTTCCGTGACACTAGTGGCTCACATCACTGCTCCGGTTCTGCAAAGGTTCAGGTGGCTTGATGAATATGATCCGAGGTGGGTCAAGCTAGGTGAGCTGGTGCATCTATAGGTATTGGCGACCTCCTTCTTTGCAGGTGCATGGTATGGATTGGCTGAACATCAGTACAATCAGCGCGCTGTGAAGTTACTGCAATGCTTTAAGAAGATCCCTACCCTTCACATTACGATCTTCTATCCAATTGTGAGTATTTTTCCTGTTATCATGGATTTCAAACTTTTCTTTACTTAAATATTGCTGAGTACAATCTTCCAATAACTGCAAGTTTGTAACACAAACTACTTTGTGGTAGCAGCGATTGCTAAATCTTAATGTACCGAAGCAACTGACTAATGAATAAAATGACTAGTGAAAGCACCTTCAGTTGTAGGTACAATTGAACAAACATAACTTGTATTGTTATGCTCACTATTGTAACACTTGCATTTAACTAATTGATCTGGCAAACAAATGAATTGGGATTTTTGGATCCCACCTCAAGCCAAATGGACTGAATCTGCAAGACATTACATTCTTTAGCTAATTTATAGTCCATCAGTCCCAAAAAGAATGCAATTCTCACTTTCCAAGGAGTCAAAAGATGATAAGTTTGACTAAATCTATACAAAAAATACAAATATTTATGATACCAAATAAGTATCGTTAGATTAATAATTGATAAAATCTATTTTCATAGTAAACCTATTTGAAGACATAAATGTTGATACTATTTTCTATAAACATGGTCAAACTTAAGACAGTTTGACCTGTGCCAAACCTAGAATTGCGTTCTTTATGGGATGGAGTGAATGGAATAGAAAAAATGTATAACTCCTCTGTCCTGTCAATAAATATAAAGTCTTTATCAGGAATTCAGGATCAGTAGTTGAGAAGATTGTTGAATTACTCTTATATATTGTCTTAAACATAATCAATAGTTGAGAAGATTGTATTGATGTTGGTACCATCCATGATGATGTTACAGCACGTCAATGATTGAAAATCATGCTAGATGACAATGCTGCCATATTTTCCCATGAATGTTTTGTTTTGGTAATTGAAATAAGTTTCCTTATCAAATGGGGAATGGGTTGAATGGAAATGAGTTCAGTAGGATATTAAGTTATCAGCATGGGTAGATACAACACCAACAAAGCCTTTTAGTTCGAAGTAGTTGAGGTGTGCTAGAGATAAAACCCAATAAATGTCCAACCATTAAAGAATAATAATAAGGTGTAAGTAATAGTAATTATTGAGTTGCATGCACCGACTAGTTCAACCGAAAAAGCTTAAGCTAATGGGGAGAGGTGGGCAATTCACTTATGGCCCTGTTCGGCTGATAGTTTCTGTGGTTGATGCTGATGCTGATTTATTGTGAGAGAAAAACACTGCTGAATGGCTGGCTGATTCTAGCTGTTAGGGAATGAGAATCTATTGATTTGGGCTAACCCTAGAAGGGTAGCTATATAGGTAGTCATACATGGGCCTCATGGGCTTAGCCTCATGGGCCTAATACACATATATTTCAACACCCCCCCGCAGTCTGAACTACCAGCGCAGCGGAGTTCCAGGCTGAACAAGAAGAAGAAAGAACACACACATATCCCCCCACAGACGCAACTAGCCACTGGTGATGTTGAGGCCAGAGCGAAACTCGGTGAAGGTCGAGGACGGGAGGCCTTTGGTGAAGATGTCCGCGAACTGGGAGGTGGTCGGAACATGAAGTACCCGCACCTCACCCATTGCCACACGATCACGAACAAAGTGTAGGTCGATCTCCACGTGCTTCGTCCGCTGGTGTTGGATGGGATTGGTGGAGAGGTAGACCGCACTGACATTATCACAGTAGATCAGTGTGCTCCGGGAGGGCGGAGTGTGCAGCTCAGCCAGAAGCTGCCGGAGCCAGGAGGCCTCAGCCACGCTATTAGCGACAGCGTGGTACTCCACCTCGGCACTGGACCGGGAGACCATAGGTTGGCGCTTAGATGACCAGGACACCAGGTTGCCACCCAAGAAGACAGCGTAGCTGGAGGTGGAGCGCCTAGTGTCCGGACACCCTACCTAGTCAGCGTCAGTGTAGATGACAAGGTCGGCGGAGGAGGACCGGTGAAGGAGGAGGCCGTAGTCGATCGTGCCCCGGAGGTAGCGGAGGAGGCGCTTGAGAGCCGTGAGGTGGGGCTCCCGGGGATCATGCATGTGAAGACAGATCTGCTGAACTGCATAGGTGATGTCCGGCCGGGTGAAGGTGAGGTACTGAAGGGCACTAGCAAGACTCCTGTATGCAGTGGGATCAGAAACTAGGGGGCTCTCAGCCTCTGACAGCTTGCCCTGAGTATCAACCGGAGTGGAGCAGGGATTGCAGTCAGTCATCCCAGCCCGCTCCAGGATATCCCGAGTATACTGCCGCTGGTGAAGAAGTAACCCGGCAGGACGAGGCTCAACAGTGACCCCGAGGAAATGGTGGAGCACACCCAGATCCTTCATAGCAAACTCCTGCTGAAGAGTGGCAATGATCCGGCGGAGAAAGGGCTCACTAGAGGCTGTGAGGGCAATGTCATCAACATAGAGCAGCAAGTATGCAGTGTCAGCTCCATGGTGATAGATAAACAGAGATGTATCCGACTTGGCCTTCACAAACCCCAGAGTCAATAGGAAAGCAGCAAACTGATGGTTCCACGCCCGGGGTGCCTGCTTGAGGCCGTAGAGAGACCTGTTTAGCCGGTAGACCATGTCAGGACGGGAGGAATCAACGAACCCCGCCGGCTGACTGCAGTACACTGTCTCGGTGAGAAGGCTGTGCAGAAAGGCATTCTTGACGTCCAACTAATGGACGGGCCATGACCGAGCAAGCGCCAACGAGAGCACGGTGCGGACAATGGCAGGCTTGACCACCGGGCTGAAAGTCTCATCATAGTCGACCCCAGGGCGCTGAGTGAAACCCTGCAGAACCCAGCGAGCCTTGTAGCGCTCGAGAGTGCCATCAGCCCGACGCTTGTGGGTCCAGATCCACTTGCCGGTGACGACGTTGGAGCCCGGCGGCCGGGGCACCAACTCCCACGTCTGGTTGGCGAGGAGTGTGGCGTACTCCTCTTCCATCGCGCGACGCCAGTGAGGATCCAACAGGGTGTCACGGACGGAAGAGGGTACCAGAGAGACCGGCGCGTTACCGGTCGATGCCGCAAGGGCCCGGGGTGGCAGAGTGCCAGCCGCGTACCATGTCACCATCGGGTGAACATGCCACGGGTGTCGGTGAAGAAGCGGCGGGTGGTAGACCGGCGGTGCGTCACGGGCTGGCGGTGACTGAGGTGGTGGTGTCGGTGTCCCCGGCGGAGAAGGTACCGTGAGTGGCGGCGGCCGCGGCCTACGCTGGTACACCCGTACCGGCGCTGCGTACCACGAAGGAGGTGCCGGGGTAGCACCGGGCGACGGTGACCGGCACAGCCCCCCCCCCGGGCCATATCGGGGAGCGAGGTTCCCGGATCGGCGCCAAACGAAGAGGTCGGGGCCGCACCAGAGGACGACGGGCCCGGACCCACCGAGGAGCCAGGGCAGGTGCCCGGCAAGGAGCGCGACGAAGTAGTACCTGCAGGAGACCATGGAAAAGGTGGCTAGACCACCGTGTCAGCGGGAAAGAGGGAGGAGGGATTAGGAACAGGAGTGGTGGTGGATGTGATGGAGAAGGGAAAAACGGACTCATCGAACACCACATGGCGAGAGATGAGTACCCGCCGGGAGGTAAGGTCAAAGCACCGGTACCCCTTGTGATCCGGGGAGTACTCGAGGAAGACACAGAGAGTGGAGCGGGGTTCGAGCTTGTGAGAAGAAGTGGCAGCGGTGTTGGGGTAACACGCACACCCAAAGACGCGAAGGTGATCGTACCGCGGAGGGGTACCGAACAGGGCGTGGTGTGGTGTAGGAGCAGGACAGGCAGTGGAAGGAAGGCGGTTGAGGAGGTAGGTGGAGGTGTGCAAGCTCTCAGCCCAGAAGCGAGCAGGGAAAGAGACCTGAAACAGAAGGGTGCACATGATGTCGTTGATGGTGCGAATCATGCGTTCAGCTTTGCCATTCTGTGAGGAGGTATATGGGCAAGACATGCGCAACTGAACACCGTGAGAGAGAAAGAAAGCCCGGGAGGTGGAGTTATCAAACTCACGACCATTGTCACACTGGACAGCCTTGATGGTAAGGCCAAACTATGTGGACACCCAAGTGAAGAAGTGAAGGAGCATGGAAAACGTATCAGACTTCGCACGCAAGGGAAAAGTCCACGAATAATGTGAAAAATCATCGACAACCACAAGATAGTACTTATAGCCAGAAATACTGATAACAGGAGATGTCCATAGGTCGCAATGTACAAGATCAAAAATGTGGGCCGCATGTGAAGAACTATGAAAAGGAAGATGAACATGTCGGCCCAATTGGCACGCATGACACAAATGCTCAGTGTGAGCCCAAATACACGGAATGTCGGAGCTACGACTGAGCTGCATCAGGGCATCACGTCCAGGATGGCCGAGGCGCCGGTGCCAAGTAGTAGAGGAGGTAGAGGCGGCGAAGGCGGCTAACAAAACGGACGGCGAAGAAGATGAAGTAGCTGTCGGGAAGCAAAGAATGTAAAGGGGCCCCGTGCTGTCACATCGGAGTAGAGGACGCCGGGAAGCCAAATCCTTTACAGTAAGACCAGAAGAGTCAAATTCCACAGAATAAGAATTGTCAGCTGTAAAACGACGAATAGAAAGGAGGTTGTGAACCATAGAAGGAGCGACAAGAACATCAGGAAGACGAAAGGAGCCATGAGCACCGGCGGTACCCACAGACGTGACAGGAAGACACGAACCATTTGCGACCATAATGGATGAAGGGAGAGAGGAAGAGGGAGAGTGGACTGAAGAGAGTATACCAGGGTCAGGGGTGGTGTGGTAGGTGGCACCTGAGTCGGCGATCCACTCCGGTCCGACAGGAGGTGTCAGGCTCATGGTGCTGAACGAGCGAGCCAAGGCCGCCTGGTCTCATCCCACAACCCTAGGAGGGGTGTCGGAGGGTTCAGCCCACGGAGGCGTAGTGGAGACGCCAGGAGGTGGAGCACCAGTGAACATGGCCATCGGCGGAGGCGCACCTCCAGGAGCGTGGAAATGCCACATAGAGATGCGCCCTGACCACGGGTTGTGGAACGAAGGCCATGGTGTCCCCCCCCCGCGGTCCAACCAGTGCCTGCCCACCAGCCAGAGCCTGGGCAACACCACCGCGGCCGCCCCCCGCGACCCCCACCACGGCGACGGTGACCGCCACGACCCCCCCACCCCCGCTCGACCCAGAGGGAGGGGACCTAGGAGAGACGACGGTGGTGTAGCGGACAAACGTGGTGGAGCAGAGGGACGCGGCGGAGTACCAGCCAGAGCCGTCGAGGAAGACAAGGACCCCAAAGAAGTGACAGACCTCGGCTGGATGCCCTGAGTGAGCTCCTCCATGACCAGGTCGTCACGGACCTGAAGGAAGGTGGGGAAGGACCGCTGACGAGTGATCCACGTCATGAGGTGGGCGTAGCGGTCACTAAGCCCACGGAGAACGTTGAGGACCAAGATGCGATCCTCCACGGGCCAGCCGAGGTCACCAAGAGAGTCCGCCATGCTCTTCATCCGATGACAGAACTCGCCAACGGAGAAGTCGCCCTGAACGAAAGTGCAGAAGCTCGCGTCGAGACGCAGAGCCCGGGCCTCGGCGTTGCCTAGGAACTGCCCCTCAAGGGCAAGCCACGCCCGGCGCGTGTCAGGGGAGTTGCGGACGAGGTCGTGGAGGTCCAGGGAGATCGTCCCCAGGATCTAGGAGAAGACGATGCTGTCGAGACGGAGCCAGGACGGTGTCTGAACGACGACCGAGGCGTCAACAAGGACGTGGTCGTCAAGGGCGTAGCGACGGAGAGTGAGAAGCACCAGATCCCTCCAGCGGGCGTAGGAGGGCGACACCGGCTCGAGGACGATCGGAACGAGGAGCCGAATGTTCTGGACCCCCCGACCTGGTAGTGCAGCTGAGTCACGAGCAGGTCGGTCGGGTCATGCCAGAGGACGGCAGTGTGGGACACGCGATGTCCCAACGAGGCGGAGGAGGTTGCCACAGCGTCCTGGGAGGCAGGAGAGGCGAGGAGCTGCTCCGCCTCGGCGATCTGGCAGGCCAGGGCGTCGGCCGTGTCGCGCTCACATTCCCACATGAGGGCAGCCGCGCGCACATGAGCCTGCCCCTCCGCTGCGGCAGCCCGGGCAGCGACGAGAGCGGCGGCGAGGGCGGAGTCCGGACCCGGTGGAGGTGCAGTTGGAAGAGCCCCCGCGGCAGCACCAGGAGTAGCGTCGAGACTTGCTGCGGGAAGCAGAGTCCCCCCACTGAGCGGCAGTCCCGGCAGCAGAGGAGTCCGGCCGCCTGGGCGGACTGGAGCGTCCACTTCGGTAGCAGTAGCTACGAAATCGGTGGCTCCAGCGGCAGATGGTGGTTGGTGGAGATCTAGGCGGACACCAGGCAGCGGTGGCGGCGGCTGGCAGGGTGCGACAGTGGGCGGCGGGTGGAAGCCAGCTGGGTGAGGGTGAGCAGCAGCCGCCCGAGCCCCATCCCCAGCCATCCGTACCGGGGCAGGTGGTGGAGGAGTCGCGCCGCTGCCCTGGGAAAGCGCCGGAGTCACGGCCAGCGCGCCTGCTGCATCCGCGCCAGCGATGGCAGGTGGGGAAGAGGCAGGTGGGGATGCCACCTGGGCCCAGGATGGGGAGGGAAGGGTAGGGAAGTAGGTATAGGAGGATGGGGGAGGAGTTGGGGGCCAGCCATGGCGCCGGCGGTGGCTAGCCGGCCGGCGGCCTAGGCGGCGGCTGGGAGCGGGTGCTGGAGAGGAGAGGAGAAGCAAAACCCTAGGCTGCTGATACCATGTTAGGGAATAAGAATCTATTGATTTGGGCTAACCCTAGAAGGGTAGCTATATAGGTAGTCATACATGGGCCTCATGGGCTTAGCCTCATGGGCCTAATACACATATATTCCAACACTAGCTGATAAGCTCAAGCGAACGAGGCATATTCCAACACTTCCCCTCACATGGAGGCTCTCTCAAGCCTCAGACGTGGAATAGGAGCGAGCAACAATTTTATTTAATTGCGCTAACCTGGATTCGAACTCGAGACCTCCTGGCTTTAATACCATACTGAGTTGCATGCTCTGACCAGTTCAACCCAAAAGCTTAAGCTGATGGCGCGAGGTGGGCAATTCACTTATATTCCAACAGTAATAATGGTAAAATTTCCATGTGTTCCTATATATAGATAATCTTTTAGGGATATTCTGTCAAGTATCTCTTTGCAAAGTCTTCTGATGTTAGATATTGATAGAGGTTGAAGCCTGGCTCTTTACATTATTTTTGGCACGCCGTAGTATTCTTCTTTGTGATTGTAGTTTGTGGGAAATGTCCATGCCATTTCAACGATGGACAATGTTTTCTTCAATTGTTGCAATCCCTACAAACTTATATCATCATTTCAAACATAATCCTCTTGTATGATCACAAATTACAACTTTTAGGCACACCCCATTTCTTATATAAAATTCTTGTTCGATTTGTTTTTCTGAAGTCTCACATTCGTAGGGTAGTTGAGGTTATTCATTTAAATCAAATCCTATTGATGGATCATGTTTAATCTTCCTTTTTCATAAAGTTTAATGTACGTTGTACCTTATCATATGATTGCATTACTTCAGCCTTCTTTTGTCAGTTGTTCGCGTTGATATGCTGGTATAGTTGTAATATTTGGTCAAGGACTTGAATTCAAGAGTGGAGGGTAGTGGGCATATTCAACTCAGTTAAGGCTCAAACGGGGTGAGTGTGTAGTTCTCAAGTTTGTGACCCTTTACTAGCTTTATTAATGTAAGTCTGCTTGGGAAGTTTGCTGAGCCAGCTGAACCCTGTGTGTTCAGAGGCTTTTCCTAAGTTTCTCTGTGTCACTCTAGTCTCTCAAACCTAACACTTGTAATTTCATTGCTTCGCGGTAATGAAATTTGGTGATGCTGTTGTGAAAAAAAAATTGTGATTCTTTACTGGAGAGATAGTCTGTGCCATTACCCAGCAGAACAAATCTGAAGTAGTTCTGCAGCATTTATAACGTTTATCCCTTGTGAGAAAATCAGTTATTCTGGAAAGTTGCTTTATTTCTTGCTGCATATGAAATTTTCCTGTGGCCTTTTATGAATTTGCAGAAGATGGTTTACTTCCCGTACTGCATGGAAGGCCTGACCTCGCTGCTGGTTGAGAAATTACACCTGATCCTAGTAACACATGGACATGCTATTGGCTCTTGTGTGTTCCATCTCCTTAAGATTTCTACTAGTATAAGAAGTCTATTTCTGGATATACGTGAAGCCATTAAGGTATTCTTCACTTTATTCAGCTATCGAATACTTTGGTTGCTTGGAAAGTGGTGGGATATTTTTATTTGGTGCACTAATGCTTGACCAATGGTGATACTTCTGGAGTTAGGTTTTCTAATTTGCTTCATTTTTATTTCTAGATGATATAGTGTATGCATATACTCTAGCAGCTATGTGTTACTCCAAAACGTACAATGAAAAGTTGTAGGAGTACTTTGGGTCCAAATTTAGATGGTGCAGATTTTGCTCGTTGGCATCTGGTGATAAACTTATGGTATGCTTTACACAGGGTTAGTACTAAAGTTGATGGTACTTGTTACGGTGCCACACTAAAGGCTCTGTTGAAACCCTAAGAAGCTAAATTCATCGATTATACACTATTTGTGATTGGCATAATTTTATAGATTTTTTTTCTCTGCAACTCTCTCTACACAGTACAAACTCATTGCTGCAATTGGCTAACACCAAAAGGAAATCCCGTTTCCTTTTCAAAGAACACAACTTTGGAGTACATTATTAAGTCTACAAGATTGATAGGCAGCATAATTCCTCAGCTCGCTCTTTAGCTTACCATGCAAAGAATGGTACATGTACTTTGCCTTCGTTCTGCTCTCATCCACTTCATTTCTCTGAATGTCCAGTATAGAGAGCTTTGTCGTCTGTATCTTGGGGTACTTTGGACCTCATCCATGTACGATGTTCATAGTCTGTATCAATGGAGTTCCTTTTTTTTAAGAAAAAAAAGGAAACAAAGAAAGAAACCGTGTTCATCAGCAAATTTTCCTTCTACTCCCTCCATTCTAAATTATAAGATGTTTTGGCTTTTCTAGATACATTGCTTTTACTATGAATCTAGACATAGTATATATCTAAGTGCATAGCAAAAAATATGTATCAAAAAAAGCCAAAACGTCTTATAATTTGGAGTGGAGGGAGTACTATCTTAATTATTTCCTCTTTCTAATGCTGTTTGCTGTTTCTATTGTCAGTAGCCATTGTAAAGTTTATTGAGCAGTTTGCCGAGCTTATGTTTATGCTCCTCATCTCAGGAGCGAGCTGCTTGCTCACCAGATTGTTTTTGTCATGAGGAGCAAGTCTGGGAAACCGAGGAGCTTTTCTTGAATTCTCTCCAGGAATTGTACATTTGTGGATATATAGCGGATCAGATTATGATTTCACATTTGTGGAATGTCTACTGGGATGGACGAGGGTGCTCAAATCAGTTACTATAAATTTTGATCCTAAAGCCACTGTCAATGAGGAGGTTTGTAAGGAGCTACTGGGCCTCGCTGAACCAGAGACTTGCATGAAGATTTACCTATATCGCAATGGGGCAAAGGTGATGTATACACCGGTAGACTAGGGCAGCTTTAAGGGCCGTCTCTTGCTCAGTAGTACTAGTAGTCATATATGGCTGTAGCATAGTGTGTAATTGTGTATCCAACTGCTTGTTTCTATTCTCAATTGTGGTTCGTGACCACTACTGCCCAATCTTATGCATGTATGAAGATACAAAACTTCCATTTGACATACATTTTGTTTGTTACTAGAATAAGCTGATTCAACTGCTGCATTCCCTAATTGCTACTGCCCTGGTGTGCCTTGTGTAGGCTGTGATTGCATTTGCTAATTTAGCCTCTATCTTTAATGTAATCAGGGATTAGATTCTGTTTGAGAGCTAGGCGGGCTTGGCTGTTTGTGTGGTGTGGATACTGCGTTGCACTGAAGAGTTGTGCTATTAAAGTTATCAGACATTCGTGAGAAGATGATTCCAGCTCCTCCACGGTACTGTGCCCATGTACGTTCACGTTGCGCATTTGCATCTTTTGGATACAGTACTACTAGTCTTTCAGAGGGAGGAGCTGCGGGATCGGAGTTTACCGGGTCCATTTGGAGAACGTCCGTCGTCGCCTTCCACATGGCGCTGATCCTGATCTGCATCCTTTGATGCTCAGATTGCTGTTGTAACTTCGGAGTGATCTTTATGTTGGTCCGGTTTATCCAGATTTTGTTGGCGATTGGTCTAGGTGTTTGAATAAAGCAAACATAAGTTTGCATCTGGGGCTGAATCTCTATCTCTATAATACGAAAGCAGGGCCGAGCTCTGGCACCAGAGCGTGCCACGTTGCCGGCGGCCAGGATCGGGGCGAATCCCAGACATTTTGTAAAAAAGTCCTCGAACTTTGTTGAAATCAATCCGCAGTCCGGCTTTCTCTCATAGAAAATTTTATGAAAAAAAACCTTGGACTTTACAATAATCAACCCGCAGTCCATACTTTTCAATGGGCCAAAAACGGCCCGCGAACCTCTTTGTCCTATTTAATGGTTTTATCTTTTCTTCAAAAACCATATCTCTCTCAAAAACATATAAAACCAAACAAAAGAACATAAAAATGCAAAATCAGTCTTGTTGACTTTATTATGAACAGATGTATGCATTAAACTTAAAATATCATATGCTTTACTGTATTCTATTCGGTACAGTAGCAATTCTATATTTTTTCGTGAATGATTAATTTGTAGTTTCCACCACATGTGAACTAAAAATATCTCCACTACCTTAAATCCAATATCATATACCATTTCTCATGATCTTTGGTGGCCAATTAATTTAACGCCAACCCGAAATATAAATTCTACCGTACATACTTATACACAAAAAAAATATACATATGGTATATAATATTCCGTACATTCTCATATACAAGCACATCATGTCTCATACATAAAAACTTGAAATGAATACACACAAAAAACAATATACTTCAACTATACATGGTACACATAGCCTATAGACAATGACCGAGACCTACAGTACCTGAACCCTCACATTATACATCAATCATTCACAAAAAAAACAACGAACAGATCGTGGCAACATAAACGAATTACCAAACTGACTCAAAATGGTAGGCACTCCACGTGCGCACGCGGCAACGCCGCGCGTTGCTTTCTAGTATTTACTAGAATTGGATGATCCAATAAAGCATCCCATGAAATGAAAAGCCAAGTCTTGGAATATCATTTCACCATGGAAGTTCATGTGCAACATGGAGGTTGTGAAAGCCCGGCTGCCCTGATCGATGATGGCTAAGCATAGTTGACCAAGATAAACTATCAGCAGACTACCAGGAATATAATGGCCTGTTCCCAGAAACAAGTCAACTAGAGCCTGCTTCGATCTGGCTTGCGCAGGCTTCCCATGGCCCTCGCCTTCTCCCGGAGCAGATACTTCTGCGTCTTACCGGTGGAAGTCTTGGGGAGGTCGCTGAACACCACCGTCCTGGGCGCCATGTAGTGCGGCAGCCGTGCCCGGCAGAAGCCGATCATGTCATCCGCGGTGGGCGTCGCCCCGTCCTTGAGCGTGACGAACGCGCACGGCGTCTCGCCCCAGTGGTCGTCGGGCCGCGCGACCACCGCGGCGTCGAGCACCGCGGGGTGCCCGAACAGCACCGACTCCACCTCGATGGAGCTGATGTTCTCGCCGCCCGAGATGATGATGTCCTTGGACCGGTCCTTGAGCTGGATGTACCCGTCCGGGTGGCGCACGTCGAGGTCCCCCGTGCGCAGCCACCCGCCGCGCATGGCCTCCTCCGTGGCGGCCTTGTCCTTGTAGTACCCGCTCATGACCGTGTTCCCGCGGAGCATGACCTCGCCGACGGCGCGCCCGTCGGAGGGCAAGGTCTCCATGGTCACCGGGTCCTTGATGGCGACCTCCTGGAGCATGGTGTGGGCGACGCCCTGCAGCGCCCTGATCCGGGCGCGCTCCGCGGGCGGCAGCGCGTTCCACTCGAGCTTCCACACGCACACCGTCGCCGGCCCGTACGTCTCGGTGAGGCCGTACCCGTGCACGACGTCGAAGCCGAGCTCGTCCATCTTGGCCAGCACCTGCGGAGGCGGCGGCGCGCCGCCCGTGGAGATGCGCACCCTCCTCGGCAGCGGCTTCCGCTCCGCCGCCGGCGCGTTCACGATCATGTTGAGCACCGTGGGCGCGCTGCCCATGTTGGTCACGCCGTGGCGCACGATGTGGTCGAAGATCACCCTGGGGATCACGCTCCCGATGCAGACGCTCGTGCCGCCCTGCGCCGCGGTGCCCCACACCATGCACCACCCGTTGCAGTGGAACATGGGCACGGTCCAGAGGTAGACGGGCATGGTCGTCATCTCGTTGACCAGCACCGTGGCTAGCGAGTTCAGGAACGCGCCGCGGTGGCTGTAGATGACGCCCTTGGGCCTCGACGTGGTCCCCGACGTGTAGTTCAGCGATATCGGGTCGCGCTCGTCGGCCGGCCACCGGATGTCGAAGCCGCGCGGCGCGCTACGCAGAAGCGCCTCGTACTCCATGACGCTGCCGTCGTTGCTGCTGCTGCTGCTGGAGGCGGGGTCAGAGATCGTGATGACGAGAGGAAGCTTGTCTTTGGCGTCGGCGAGGAGCCTGAGCGCGTCACGGGCCACGGCCAGGAACGGCGACTCGACGAGGAAGACCTTGGCTTCCGAGTGTTTGAGCAGGACGGACACCATGGCCGCGTCGTGGCGGGTGTTGAGCGTGCACAGGACGCCGCCGGTCATGGGCGCGCTGAAATGGAGCTCGTACATCGCCGGAACGTTAGAGGCGATGACCGCGACCTGATCCGCAGCACAGCACAGCACACGGTAAAGTAGAGATCACCAGCCGTTCCTCATCACACGGAAAAGCAAACAGCTCGTCATCCTCCAGTGGTTTACCACGTCTCGGCGGCCGACGCCGAGATGCGCGAGCGCGGACGCCCCGGCGAGGCACCGCTCCCGCGTCTCGCGCCACGAGAACCGCCGGTCGCCGCAGACGACGGCCGTGCGGTCGCCGTACACGACCGCGGCGCGCTCCAGGAAGCTGAGCGGCGTCAGAGGCACGTAGTTTGAACCGCACCACATGGACCCATCCATGGCAGAGCGTGTGTGTCAGTGTGTGAGATGGGAGAGCTGGTCCTTGGATTGGATCAATGGCAACGCGACCCAACGTGGATAACGAGATGATTAACAAGATTATAGAACACTTTTATAAACGAGATGACGAGCGAGTCATCTTTGGACTGGACGCATAGGAGGCCGGTTGGATCAGTCACATTTCGTGTGCATTTGTTAAGTGCATGTGCGACATTATACTATTGTACTCATCACTGAGCCTGATCGAGGCAAAAACAAACGGAATATTGTAGTACGAACCTAACATCATGGGCACGGCATGGCGCCAGGCTGTGAGTTGACAGGTTAGAAACAATTTTCTTTTCTCGAGCACGCCGAAATTGTTTGTGAACTTGAAATAGATTCCTCCCCGTTTGGTGTATTTTTTAGACGCTATATTGGATTTTTTTTTTTGTCATCAATAAGTCGATGGAAAGACTGCAGTAAATCGATGTAGGAAGTGTGTGAGGAACTGACCACGAAATAGTATTCATGTGGAAATTAAGAAGACGAGGAGAGAAGGGACAGAAAGCACCGGTTAACTTGTGCATCAGGAGAACAAAACAATTTTTTATTTGATTGGCCCAAAGGAAGAGTCGACTGACCACTGCAGATTACTTTACTATCGGTCCTTAAACTTGTGTCACTGTATCATTCCGGCCCCTAAACTCTCAGAATGCTTAAACATTGTTCGGGTCATTCTGGTCCCAAATGTCATGAACTAGCTAGCAGGATCAACGTGCTCCGGGCAGTGGCCACCCACGCTCGGCCTCGGCCCGAGCTGCCGCAGTACGTGCCAACCACGGCCGGCGTGTGGGTCTGCGGACTCGAACACGACAGCCATGCCGACACCGAACGCCGCCTCCTCTTCGGCAGCGACATCCGCCGCGTTGTCGAAGAGGAGCCGGTGGGAGTGGATCTCGGCACGACAGCGACATCCGCCTCGTTGTCGCACACCATAGCGCTGTCGACGCCTCTGACGCCACGGAGAGGCTGCCAGAGCAGTCTTGCTGCGCGGAGGAGGCTGTGAAGCAGGACTAGACGAAATCGAGGACGATGGAGACTATGGTCCCGTCGCCTGCCTGCGGCTGCGCGGTGCGGGTGAACTGCTTTCTTGGGTTCTTGCTGGACAGCCATGACGACTGGGTGAGGTGATCTCGATCGAAGCTCGCCGGTGGAAGCGACGTCTTGGTCATTCGGCCAATACGGCATAAGCGCAATAGCACATGCATCACCACCGCAACATCACTTGGATTATGCTCCAGGAGTAGTATGCTATCCAAACCAAATGCATGTGCGTGTACAGGACCGTGAGCCAGGTCACGGCCCTGCTGTGGCCTGCGCCAAGTCCGACGCCGCAGGCGAGCAAGGCAGCAATTGTCTCCGTGCTCGAGCGGTCGCCGCCCCCTCTCACCCATGACACGACTCCGCGGACAGTAGTACGCGCGCACCGTGGTGTGGCCTAGGCAAAAGCCGGCGGCGGCAAGAGGTGGCGAGCGTAGCCTCAAGCCACCGCTTGTGGCCGCCCTACACCGCATCACGAACCGACCCGAGCGCGGGGGCTGCTAGGCTCCGCCCATCGGACTGAAAACATCCGTCCGACCGGTCTCCCGCCGAACGCGCCAAAAAAAATTCGCTGTGGCAGAGGAAGCTCGCGAGCGTTGCTGCCATGCAGCCCAGGCTGGCTCACGCCCACCTCACCCACGTCAGCACGCATGCAAATGACTTTTAACCAACTTAAAAAAAGTAATAATCGCTAAACCAAATATCCAAATTAAATTCTGATTGCACCGGCTTTCTCGCAATGAATCATTCAAAATAAGATCTCATATAAATATATTTAGATAAAATTTTATTAACGGATATTTATCTTATAAGGATAGAACATTTTGTTCTACTGAATAGATATGATGTTCTAGGTTCGCAGAACAATGTTCCATCTCCATAAGAAAAATATTCTCGTTTCAGAAGAATAATATTTTAGTTTTAGGTTCATGAAATTAGTACTATAATATACATAAAAATAAATAAAGAAATATATAACATAAATAAATAATAATAAAATTTAGAGCAAAGAATAAGAAAAAAAAAATAAAAACACGTAATAGAGGAAAAATTTAAAAGAACATCACATGGATACTTTTTGAACATCATAAAATATACTACAGAACAACACACGTATACTGAGCGAACATAACTAAATACGACATGGAACATCACTAAACTAGTAGGATTGTCCCGCGCGTTGCTGCGGGTCTGAAGTAGAAATATAAAGAAGTTAGACTAAAGATCAGAAGATGTATATGTATAGATGCATTAGCACAATTATGTAGATTCTATCGATTGACATATAGGTTTCATCAGAAGATTTTGTGTTACTTTTCAAAAAAAAAATACTTGTTGCTACTATAGCACATTGTTTTTTTTCATTCTCTTAGCTTTTGCTTAACTTGTCCTTGCAAGATTTGTGATTCTCTTGTTAGACTTTGGACCTGTCCACAAATCAAATATAGATCGTTCAAATCTCATCCACGTGAACCTCTCACTCCTATACCTGAGGTTCATCCCCCGTCCCAAAAGTTTTAGGAGTTTTCCTTCGCAAAATCATACATGTTTCGGAGGATCACATGTAATCCATATGATTTGCAGTTTTGCTAGTTTTTTTTGTTTAGAAACGGCAGTTTTGTTAGGCTTTGCTTAAAAGCGATTTAAATGTTTGCAGAAAAGTTATCGAAATATATCCATGTGAAATCTTGCTTTGAAGAGTTTATTGCGAGGAACATCATGGTGTAATTGGATTTTAATTACGATACTTGGTTTAGGTGCTATGACTTTTTTTCTATTTTAAAAGAAATAGCCAGTGGGAAGATAAATGGGGCTTAGTGGGCACATGATGTTACTTAGTGGGTGGATGACATCACTTTTCAGGATTAGACCAATGAGAAGCTAGAGAATACGCTAGTGGGAGTTTGCTTTATTAGAAGTATAGATACACTATAGAACATTATATATATTATGTGAACATCACTAAATGCATCATAGAACACCATAGAACATCGCTAAATACATTATAGAACATCGTATATATATTACGTGAAACATCACTAAATACAACATAGAACATCGCTAAATACATTATAGAACATCGCATATATATTACGTGAAACATCACTAAACACAGCATATACCATCGCTAAATACATTATAAAACATCGCATATATATTACGTGAAACATCACTAAACACAGCATAGAACATCACACGTATACTAAGTGAACATCATTAAATACACCATAGAACATCGCTAAATACATTAAAGAACATCGTATATATATTACGTGAAACATCACTAAATACAACATAGAACATCGCCAAATACATTATAGAACATCGCATATATATATTACGTGAAACATCACTAAACACAGCATAGAACATCGCTAAATACATTATAAAACATCGCATATATATTACGTGAAACATTACTAAATACAAGCATAGAACATCACACGTATACTAAGTGAACATCACTAAATACACCATACAACATTGTTAAATATATTATAGAATATCGCATATATATTACGTGAACATCACTAAATACACCATAGAACATCACATGCACACTATGTGAACATCACCAAAAAAAACAACATAGAACATCACACGTATATTACGCGAACATCGTAAAATACATCGTAGAACATTACATGTATACCACGTGAACATAAAAAAGTATCACATGTATAACACATGAACATAAAAAAACATAAAACATAAAATACAACGTATAACATCATAAAAATAATAGAAAAAAAGAAAAAAATAGAAACAAAAGAAAGGTAAAAAGTATAAAGAAATGTAAAAAATGAAAATAATAATAAACATGTAAAACAGAAAAATAAAAAATGAATGATGCATGAAAAGGAAAAAGAAAAAGAAAAAAATATCATAATTATTCAATATGGTCTTGCACTGTTTCCTGTTCACAAGAAAAAGAAAAGAAAAGATGAACTACATATCTACTCCCTCTGTCCCAGTAAAAGAGTCGTCCGCGCGTTCAAACCGTGTCCCAGAAAATGAGTCGCTTTAGGTGCTGGGCCCATGCCCAGGTAGCCCGCAGACCTATCTCTTCCCATCTTTCTTTCGCTGTGGTGCTCATCCGGTCATCCCTTCCCACCTTCCGTCCGAGACGGAGCACGAGGCGACTCAGCGGCGGAGACGGAGCAGCCAGCGCGTGAGCCGCGAGGTTGGGCGCGACCCCTTGTCTTCTCCTCCGCTGGCACCCCAGCTCTCATGCCGCCTCTCATCTTCTCCTCCGAGCACCCCAGCATCTCGCTCCATCCCCTCCTCCGCGCGACCACCGGCGCCCCTTCGCTCCTCCACTAGCAGCGTCTCTCTCCTCCACCGGCGCGTAGGCGGAGGTGAGCCCGCCGAGATCCGGTCGCTGACTCTGCCGTGCAGCCAAGATCCAGCCGCGGACTCCACCACACGGTGGAGATCTGGCCGCATACTCTGTCGTGCAGCCATGATCCGGTCGCGGACTCCACTGTCGTGGGGCTGGCGCGGGCCTCAGCGACGACGAGCGCGGGGTTTGGCGTGGACAGGCGCGGCGCTCGGCGAGGCGACCACGGCGGGCGCACCGGCGGCCACGCTGGTTTCGGTGGGGGAACGACAGAACAGAGGAGAACAGGAGAGAGGATAGGGGCATTGTGGTCATTTTGCTTTCGTCTTGGTACGAGTGCCCCGAGTCGGAACGACTTTATTTTTGGGACGGAGGGAGTAGTGTATATACGTATCACCACATTGAATTTCTAATGCTACAAGTTCGTTAGCAACAATAATAGCAAGCTCATCATCCTGCAATCATGTAACTTTAATGACTATAGAGCCATGAAAACGCCACATTTTACATGAGTATGTTTAGTGGGATGGTACAACTCTGAATCAGAATGTTTTAAGAGAAATAATACAAATATGATTAACAAATAATATATATATATATATATAGAACAAATAAAATAAATGAATAACTTAAATAAGATGGAAAAATGAATAGAAAGAAATAATAAAATAAGAATGAAAAAAACATAGAAAACTTAAAAAGAAAAGAAAAAAGAAAAATAAATAGAAGCAATGAAAAAAATAAAAAGAAATCAAAAGAAAAAAGTAAAAATAAATAAGAAAATGAAAAGAAATAAAATAAGAATGAAAACATAGAAAACTAAAAAAAAGAAAAAAAAAAAGAAAGATAAATAGAAGCATGGAAATAAAACAATAAAAATAAAACAAAAGAAAAAAAGGAAAGAAAATTAAATAAGAAAAGAATAAAGAAACATTCCGTACCTACTGCTGGAGCCCACGCACTGTACCGGCACACCTTTTTCCAACGTGTACTGCTGCAGCACCGCACTGTTTCCGCACGCCTTTTCCCGCGCACCATTCGGCGCAGGTCTCTGGTCCGGCCGTTCGGACCGGATGATTTCCGCCTGAGCGCCACCAGGTGAGGCCGCCCCAGCGCCACCGTGCGAGTGGGCCCAAGTGCTGCTGGGCGATGGTGCCCTGGGTGAGCGCGCTTCCCTGCCGTGGATGTCAGGCATGCGAAGAGTTTTGCCGTGCCTAGGCGGCGCAGTGGGCACTGGGCAGTCCGGGAGGAGGAGACAGGGTCACGGTTAGCGGGTTCAGACCCGTTTGCATGGGCAATGAGACCCAAACAATGTTTAGGTATTTAGATGAACGTTTTATAAGTTTAAGGACCGGGATGACATAGTGGTATAAATTTAAGGACCGGTACTGAACTTTACTCATAACGATACATAAAGTTTTGAAGCGATTTTTTACATAAAAGTTATTTGTTATTGTAGATATGCTTAATGTATGAAAGCTATGAGCATTTCATGTGGGGCCCACGAAAGGATCAAGATGCCCAAGAGGAGGGTGAATTGGGCTAATTCTAAATTTTTTACAATAATTGAGCCCTACACATATATTTCGCCATTTGGCCCGAGCACTATGGGCCGGCACGGGCCCGACCGGAAAAAGCACGACACTAGCACGGCACGGGCACAAGACTCATAGTGCCAGTGCCGGCACGGGCACGATCCCGGGCCGTGCCTAGGCCGCAGGTCCGACCCGTAGTGCCGGCACGGTGAAAGTCCTATGTTTGGTGTTGGTAATTAGTGACAATGCCTAAGTACTAATCCTATGCCTAAGTTGTATGTAGCATATGAGGATTAGTACATTCCAAGGTTGGTGGCAAGATGGACATGGTGATCATGATGGCCACACTTGGATTTGGACGCAACCCTACGTGATCAAGGCAATGGTATATGCTTAAGGGTTGTGTTTTAGTAACCAAGACACCTAGTGGGTGTGGTTACATTATAGGATAGATAGCCGTACTATAAAGAGGGGAATGACGCGGCTATTGAACTCCTAAGTGCCTCTAGATGTGCATTTCATGATCATATGCATTTGGATAGAACTAATATCGCCACGAAAAATGTTTGTTGAAAAGGCTAACACACTCACACATGATAAGATCACTTGGTGGTGTTAGCACATTTGCGATGGCGATGGAGTTTGAGCGGTAGAGAGGGTTTGGGATACTCTCTCCCTCCCGCCGAGCTTGCGAGGCGGGATTCAGGCGTTTTTGAGAAGTTGAAATGCCCATTTAACACTACGCCGGAAGTTCGGAAAAGAAACGGAGGCGAACGGAGGTCACAGAGGTGACCGGACGCTGCACCGGACGCGGTCATGGAATGACCGGACGCGTCCGGTGAGTGTTCGGTGTCTGCGCGTATTTCAGTTTGATGATCGGACGCGAGGCGCGTCCGGTCACTGATGATCGGACGCGTCCGGTGGTTCAGGGAGCTTACTGGACTCTCACCGGACGCTGTCACTGTCGCGTCTGGTCATGTTCTTCAGCACGTCCGGTCCTTGTTTCATTGAGCGCTGCTCAGGCGACCAGCGCGTCCGGTCCTTCACGGGACCAGCGCGTCCGGTCGTTCCCGGCGCGTCCGGTCAGTTGGACCAGCGCGTCCGGTCGTTGTTTCGCAGTTAGCCGTTGGGCGACCAGCGCGTCCGGTCAGTTGGACCAGCGCGTCCGGTCGTTGTTTCGCAGTTAGCCGTTGGGCGACCGGCGCGTCCGGTCAGTTGGACCAGCGCGTTCGGTCAGCCCGATTTCGGCTGTTTAAGATTCTAACGGCTATATTCGAAGGGGTACGTCTATAAATATTCGTTGGCCGGCTCAAGGCTCCCTCTCTCGGATACTCTCGAACATTTGACATACTTGTGAGCACTTTGAGCTAAGCAACTCCCCTCCCACTCATCTCTCTTGCTTCTTTGCATATTCGAAGTGAGATTGAGTGATCCAAGTGCATTTGCATTGTGAGATTGCATCTAGTTGGCACTTGGTGGTTGACTTGCTGCGGGGTTCTTGTTTCTCTTGGTGGTTGCCGCCACCTAGACGGCTTGGAGCAGCTTGGAGGCGTTGGCAAGAGTTGGTGTTTGTTCTTGGCCACCTCCGGTGATTGTGAGGGGTTTGTGCCTACCTCGGCGAAGCGCCAAAGGCAACGTTAGTATATTGCTCGTGTCATTGCAACCTTTTGCCATTTGGTAGGTTCTTGTGGTGCCTTTTGAGAGGCTCGGTGTGAGACCGATTAGCCACCGAACCACGTGGTGAAGAGGGACACAACGGGGACTAGCGTGCCGGCAAGCACGTGAACCTCGGGATAAATCTTCGTGTCATCACTTTCATATTGTGATTGATTGATCCCGGTGTTTGGTTATCTTGGTATTCATTGTTGATCATATTGGTTGGCTCAATACTTCGCCCCTCGGTGATACCCTCCTATCTCTCTTGTATTAATTACTTAGTTATCTTTGCTAGCTAGTTAGCTTAGCTAGAGTAGTTCTCTTGTGTAGCTTGCTAGTTGTAGTTGTACTTACCTTCTCGGTTTGACTTGTGCGGTTGTGTGCAATTACTAGAATTGTGAATTGGTTAGGTGGCTTGCAAACACCCCTTAGGCTAAGCAAAACTCGCATCTCGCTATTTGTTTTATTGATAAACTTGTTTAGCTTGTCTTTGTAGAAAATTTTAATAGGCTATTCACCCCCCCCTCTAGCCATCAAGACCTTTCAAGTGGTATCGGAGCCGTGGTCACCGTTTATAAGGCTTAACAACCTCGGTGTAAGATGGCTCAAGTTATGTTCAATCATGTTAATGGCAAGCCTCCATTCTTTGATGGCGTCTCTTCCTTTGATCATTGGAAAAGGAAGATGAAGCAATATCTAGGCAATATACATGAGAAGGTTTGGGATGTGACCAAAGAAGGATACGTCATTCTTGATGAGGAAAACCTCACTCCCAATGACCGCATCAACAAACAATGCAATACGGCGGCACTTGACACAATCTATCGTGCCATTGATGATAAAGTATTTGAGCAAATCAAAGATCTTGAAAAGGCAAATGAGCTTTGGATAAGACTTGAAGAAACATATGAAGGCACTTCAACGGTAAAAAGTGCCAAACTATATATGCTCAAGGACAAGTTCTCCACATTCAAGATGAAGGATGATGAATCCATCCCAGAGATGTTCTATAGGCTCCAAGTCATTGTCAATGATCTCAAGGGGCTTGGGGAGAAGGTTGAGGACAAGGACTTCTCACACAAGTTCTTGATGTGCTTACCCAAGAAGTTTGCCACCTTGAGAAGAATGATCTTTAGAGAGGGATTGGACAAGGTCAAACCAACCAATGTGCTTGGAGATATAATGACCGATGCCCAATACAATGATGATGAAGATGAGGTAGAAGAGAAAAAGGAAACCAAGGTCAAGCAAGAGAAGCCCATTGCATTCAAGGCTTCATCCTCTAAGGGCAAGAGCAAGGTTGATGATGATGATGATCCATTTGATGATGAGATCATGGCCCTTCTAGTGCAAAAGATGGGTCGGTTCATGAAGAAGAGAGGCTATGGTGCAAGAAAGAGAAGGGACTTCATGAAGGCAAAGGAGGTGCTTTGCTACAATTGCAATAGCCCCGATCATGTAGTGGCAAAGTGCCCCTATGAAGACAAAAGATATCATGATGGGGAGTTGAAGTTAAAAAAGAACAAGAAGGAGAAGAAAGCAAAGAAGAGCTTCACATTCAACAAGAAGAAGAAGGGTGGTGGTTATGTAGTCACTTGGGATAGTGACAACTCTGATAGTGATGATGATGCAAGCTCTAGTGATGATGAAAGGACCACTCGGCGAGCCATTGCAAACATCGCCCTCTCCAACAAGCCATCCATCTTCGACACTACATCAACATGCCTTATGGCCAAGCCTACCAAGGTAAAATATAATGATAGTGATGATGATTCTTGTGCTAGTGATGATTGTAGGAGTAATGATGAGGAGGATGAGGACTACTCCAAGGATGATCTATTAGGCATAATAGATCAAATGAGCAAGGGCTACAAGAGGACAACCAAGAAATACAAAATCTTGGAACAAGAGCTCATTGCCAAGAGCAATGAAAATGATGCCTTGATGGAGGAGCTTGTTGCTCTCAAAAAGAGTAAGGAGTGCAAAGGAATTGAACAAGAGCTCAAAGCTCTTAGGAAATCCTTTGATGAGCTAGAGGCTTCTCGTGAGTGTCTAAAGGAAGACCACGAGGATCTTGAAATTGCTCACACTAGGCTTAAGGAAGCCCACTCCACTCTACTTGAGCTCATCAAGGAAAAGGACCTTAAGTTGGAGAAGTTCATGAAGGAAGCTAAGGAGGAGCAAGTGATTGTCACTTGTGATATTGGACTAACATGTGATATTATTGATGATTCTTTATTTGTTAGTCCTACTAATGCTTCATGTAGCTCATCATCATCCACCACAACCAACTCTACCTCTACTACTAGTGATTCATCACTTGTGGTTGAGACTCTCAAGAGAGAGGTGGATGATCTCACCCGCGCATTAGGCAATGCCTATGGTGGGGATGCCCGCTTGCTAAAATGCTTGGGTAGCCAAAGGTTCTCTCTTAACAAAGAGGGATTAGGCTATACTCCCAAGAAGGGCAAGGCGGCCTTTGCTACTCCAAAGCCTCGCTTTGTGAAGGGCAATGGTCGTTATTGCAATAGATGCAAGCAAGTTGGGCATCTAGAGATTAATTGCAATAAAATGAACAAGAACAAGAAAAATGCTAATGTACCTTACATTCCTTTTGATTCTTGTTATGTGCTTACCAAGGGTGAGAAAGGTGTGCATGCTAGGTTTGTTGGTACACCAATTGTGGGCCCAAAGAAGAAGGCCATTTGGGTACCAAAGAGCTTAGTGACTAATCTCCAAGGACCCAAACAAGTATGGGTACCTAAGAAACATTAATTTGTTTTGTAGGTTAATTACAAGGCCGGGGGAAGGCATTGGGTGCTTGATAGTGGGTGCTCTCAACATATGACCGGTGATTCAAGAATGTTCAACTCTCTCAAATCAAATGATAGTGGCATTGATAGTATCACATTTGGTGACAATAGCAAGGGTGATGTAAAGGCTCTTGGAAGGATTGCAATCTCAAATGATCATAGCATTTCCAATGTGCTCTTAGTCGAAAAGTTGAACTTCAATCTTCTCTCGGTTGCTCAATTGTGTGATCTCGGTTTCAAGTGCATATTTGGTGTTGATGATGTGGAGATAGTTAGTGTTGATGGCTCTAACTTGATCTTCAAAGGCTTTAGATATGAGAATCTATACTTGGTTGATTTCAATGCTAGTGACACTCAACTTTCAACATGCTTGCTCACCAAATCAAGTATGGGTTGGTTATGGCATAGAAGACTTGGTCATGTTGGCATGAAGCAATTGAACAAGTTAGTAAAGCATGACTTAGTTAGAGGCTTGAAGGATGTCACATTTGAGAAGGATAAGCTATGTAGTGCATGTCAAGCCGGAAAGCAAGTAGGCAACACTCATCCATTGAAGAGCATTATGAGTACTTCCAAGGCATTTGAGTTGTTGCACATGGATCTATTTGGGCCAACTACATACACAAGCATTGGTGGCAACAAGTATGGTTTTGTGATTATGGATGATTTCACTAGATACACATGGGTATTCTTTCTTGTGGACAAGAGTGATGTATTTGACATATTCAAGAAGTTCATCAAGAGAGTGCAAAATGAGTTTGAGACCACAATCAAGAAAGTAAGAAGTGACAATGGAAGTGAGTTTAGAAACACAAGAGTTGATGAGCTATGTGAGGAGCTTGGAATCAAGCATCAATTCTCGGCCAAGTATACACCTCAATCAAATGGCCTAGTTGAAAGGAAGAATAGAACCTTAATTGATATGGCAAGATCAATGTTGAATGAATATAATGTGAGTCATTCATTTTGGGCCGAAGCAATCAACACGGCTTGCTTCTATAGCAACCGCCTCTATTGCCACAAGTTCTTAGAGAAGACACCTTATGAGATCTTAAATGGAAGAAAGCCCAACATTGCATACTTTCGGGTATTTGGTTGCAAATGCTACATCTTGAAGAAGGGCACTAGATTGAGCAAGTTTGAGAAGAAATGTGATGAAGGATTTCTACTTGGTTACTCAACTACTAGCAAAGCTTATAGAGTTTGGAATTTGGCTAGTGGTCAACTTGAAGAAGTGCATGATGTTGAATTTGATGAAACAAATGGCTCTCAAGATGAGGAAGATAACTTGGATGATGTGAGAGGAACTCAATTGACAAATGCTTTGAAAGAAATGGATATTGGTGATATTAGGCCAAAGCAAGTGATTGATGTGGATGACAACAAAGATCAAGTGCTTCAAAGTCCAATCACTCAAGCTAGTGGTTCTCTAATGCAAAATCAAGCTAGTACATCATCTCAAGTGCAACAAGATCAACAAGTGGCTAGTTCATCATCTCCAACTCATGATCAACATCAACATCCAAGCAATCAAGTCCAAGTGCTTCAACCAACTAACATTGCAAGAGACCATCCATTGGATTCCATTATTGGTGACATACAAAGAGGAGTTCAAACTAGATCAAGATTGACATCATTTTGTGGTCACTCTTCTTTTGTGTCAATGGAAGAACCCGAGAACATTGATAGAGCATTGAGAGATCCGGATTGGGTAAATGCAATGCATGAAGAGCTCAACAATTTCAAGAGAAATGAAGTATGGGAATTAGTTGAGAGGCCTAAGGATCATAATGTCATTGGAACAAGATGGGTCTTTCGTAACAAGCAAGATCAAGATGGGATAGTAGTAAGGAACAAAGCAAGACTAGTGGCTCAAGGTTACACACAAATAGAGGGTCTTGACTTTGGTGAAACTTATGCCCCGGTTGCAAGATTGGAAGCAATTAGGATCTTACTTGCCTATGCTTGTGCTCACAATATCAAGTTATATCAAATGGATGTAAAGAGTGCATTTCTCAATGGGTACATTCAAGAGGAGGTATATGTGAAGCAACCTCCCGGTTTTGAAGATGACAAGAAACCCAATCATGTATACAAATTGAGAAAAGCTTTGTATGGATTAAAGCAAGCACCTAGAGCATGGTATGAAAGATTGAGGGACTTCTTGCTATCCAAAGGATTTGTTATGGGCAAAGTTGATACAACACTATTCACCAAGAAGATTGGGAAAGACTTATTTGTATTGCAAATATATGTTGATGATATCATATTCGGTTCAACCAATCAAGATTATTGTGATGAGTTTGGGAAAATGATGTCAAAGGAATTTGAAATGTCAATGATTGGTGAACTTAGTTTCTTTCTTGGACTTCAAATCAAACAAATGAAGGAAGGAACATTTGTAAGCCAAACCAAGTACATCAAAGATATGCTCAAGAAGTTTGGAATGGAAGATGCAAAGAGTATTACAACCCCAATGGGCACTAGTGGAAGTTTGGATAGTGACAAGAGTGGCAACATGGTGGATCAAAAGCTATATAGATCAATGATTGGTAGTCTACTCTATGTGACGGCATCAAGGCCCGATGTGATGTTTAGTGTATGCATGTGTGCAAGATTTCAAGCCTCACCAAGAGAAAGTCATTTGAAGGCAACAAAGAGAATATTAAGGTACTTAAAGCATACACAAGATGTTGGATTGTGGTATCCCAAAGGTGCAAGCTTTGAGCTAGTTGGATATTCGGATTCCGACTATGCCGGTGATAAAGTGGAGAGAAAGAGCACTTCCGGGACATGTCAATTGTTGGGAAGATCACTTGTCTCATGGTCATCCAAGAAGCAAAATAGTATTGCACTATCTACCGCCGAGGCCGAATACATCGCCGCGGGTAGTTGTTGTGCACAAATCTTGTGGATGAAGGCAACATTGAAGGATTTTGGAATCAATTTCAAGAATGTGCCATTGCTATGTGACAATGAAAGTGCCGTGAAGCTAACCAACAATCCGGTTCAACATCAAAGAACAAAGCATATTGATGTTCGTCATCATTTCATTAGAGATCATCAACAAAAGGGTGACATTGCTATTGAGAGTGTGGGCACCGAAGATCAATTAGCCGATCTATTCACCAAGCCACTTGATGAGAAGAGATTTCACAAGCTAAAGAATGAGTTGAACATACTTGATTTCTCCAACATGAGTTGATGCACTCCCATGATATGACATGCCTCTCCTTCGAGCCTCAAGGTACAATTGGTTGACATGTCATACATTCTATACTAAGGACTTGTTTAGTGCATCTAGTCATATTTTACATGTTCTAGGCTCATTCATGAAAATCAAATGAATTTGAAGTTTATATGGTGCCACTATTGTTTCCATGACTTGTATGATCCAGTGGTAGCATATAACTTGTTTAAGTAGCTTGTGATCCTAAGTATTTAATCTAGAAAACTTGTCTAAATATTTGCTTCAACATGGTGCTTGATAACCCTTTTAGTGAGGTGTGAAGAAGCTTGCCCTTGGATCAAACCGAAGTATTTTATTTATGCAAGCAATCTAGGTTGAATCATAAACTTGATCCTCACCCCATATTTCAACATGATAATCTATCTAAAGTTTGCTCCTTGTGGTCAATTGGTGCCAAAGGGGGAGAAAATATTGTTCACAAAGATAGAACTCAAAGGGGAAGAAAATGTTGTGGGGGAGAAAATGTTGTTCACAAAGATAGATCCTAAAGGGAGAGAATTGATAAAAGAAGGGGATCAACTAAAATTTTGAGCACACAAGTAGGGGGAGCAAGCTCTTAAGCATGAATGTTGCATTTACATGTGCACGTCATTTGTATGGTGCATAGTTATGCATTCCGTTTTCTCCGATACTTTGCTTGTGTGGTGACTTGCTAGTATAATTTGAATGATGAATTGAAGTACTAGCATGAATAGGAAGTAGTTAGATTTCTCGTGCTTCATGTTTTTTTTTTCAAAGTGGTACTAGAGCCTTGCTTATAATGTTGATCTCACGAGGTTTCTAGTTATGTTTGTGTTTTTTTTTTCCAAGTGAAATCTAACTACACAAGGTGCTAAGATGGTGTTTATCGCTACTCCGATGGTATCACGCTTCAAAGGTCTATAATCTTAAACACTTAGCACCTATTGGTAGACAATGCTCCTAATCTTTCCTATCTAACATGTATGCTTCCAAAATCCAAACATATAGCATACATGTAAGGGGAGCCATTGCTATCAATTTGAATTCATGATCACATGTCCATAATTCTTACACATGGTAATATACTTGGACAATGTGACATGGGTTCAATCAAAATTTTATCATAATATCTTTGTGAAAGGTTTGTCACCAATTACCAACAAGGGGGAGATTGAAAGTCCTATGTTTGGTGTTGGTAATTAGTGACAATGCCTAAGTACTAATCCTATGCCTAAGTTGTATGTAGCATATGAGGATTAGTACATTCCAAGGTTGGTGGCAAGATGGACATGGTGATCATGATGGCCACACTTGGATTTGGACGCAACCCTACGTGATCAAGGCAATGGTATATGCTTAAGGGTTGTGTTTTAGTAACCAAGACACCTAGTGGGTGTGGTTACATTATAGGATAGATAGCCGTACTATAAAGAGGGGAATGACGCGGCTATTGAACTCCTAAGTGCCTCTAGATGTGCATTTCATGATCATATGCATTTGGATAGAACTAATATCGCCACGAAAAATGTTTGTTGAAAAGGCTAACACACTCACACATGATAAGATCACTTGGTGGTGTTAGCACATTTGCGATGGCGATGGAGTTTGAGCGGTAGAGAGGGTTTGGGATACTCTCTCCCTCCTGCCGAGCTTGCGAGGCGGGATTCAGGCGTTTTTGAGAAGTTGAAATGCCCATTTAACACTACGCCGGAAGTTCGGAAAAGAAACGGAGGCGAACGGAGGTCACAGAGGTGACCGGACGCTGCACCGGACGCGGTCATGGAATGACCGGACGCGTCCGGTGAGTGTTCGGTGTCTGCGCGTATTTCAGTTTGATGATCGGACGCGAGGCGCGTCCGGTCACTGATGATCGGACGCGTCCGGTGGTTCAGGGAGCTTACTGGACTCTCACCGGACGCTGTCACTGTCGCGTCTGGTCATGTTCTTCAGCACGTCCGGTCCTTGTTTCATTGAGCGCTGCTCAGGCGACCAGCGCGTCCGGTCCTTCACGGGACCAGCGCGTCCGGTCGTTCCCGGCGCGTCCGGTCAGTTGGACCAGCGCGTCCGGTCGTTGTTTCGCAGTTAGCCGTTGGGCGACCAGCGCGTCCGGTCAGTTGGACCAGCGCGTCCGGTCGTTGTTTCGCAGTTAGCCGTTGGGCGACCGGCGCGTCCGGTCAGTTGGACCAGCGCGTCCGGTCAGCCCGATTTCGGCTGTTTAAGATTCTAACGGCTATATTCGAAGGGGTACGTCTATAAATATTCGTTGGCCGGCTCAAGGCTCCCTCTCTCGGATACTCTCGAACATTTGACATACTTGTGAGCACTTTGAGCTAAGCAACTCCCCTCCCACTCATCTCTCTTGCTTCTTTGCATATTCGAAGTGAGATTGAGTGATCCAAGTGCATTTGCATTTGTGAGATTGCATCTAGTTGGCACTTGGTGGTTGACTTGCTGCGGGGTTCTTGTTTCTCTTGGTGGTTGCCGCCACCTAGACGGCTTGGAGCAGCTTGGAGGCGTTGGCAAGAGTTGGTGTTTGTTCTTGGCCACCTCCGGTGATTGTGAGGGGTTTGTGCCTACCTCGGCGAAGCGCCAAAGGCAACGTTAGTATATTGCTCGTGTCATTGCAACCTTTTGCCATTTGGTAGGTTCTTGTGGTGCCTTTTGAGAGGCTCGGTGTGAGACCGATTAGCCACCGAACCACGTGGTGAAGAGGGACACAACGGGGACTAGCGTGCCAGCAAGCACGTGAACCTCGGGATAAATCTTCGTGTCATCACTTTCATATTGTGATTGATTGATCCCGGTGTTTGGTTATCTTGGTATTCATTGTTGATCATATTGGTTGGCTCAATACTTCGCCCCTCGGTGATACCCTCCTATCTCTCTTGTATTAATTACTTAGTTATCTTTGCTAGCTAGTTAGCTTAGCTAGAGTAGTTCTCTTGTGTAGCTTGCTAGTTGTAGTTGTACTTACCTTCTCGGTTTGACTTGTGCGGTTGTGTGCAATTACTAGAATTGTGAATTGGTTAGGTGGCTTGCAAACACCCCTTAGGCTAAGCAAAACTCGCATCTCGCTATTTGTTTTATTGATAAACTTGTTTAGCTTGTCTTTGTAGAAAATTTTAATAGGCTATTCACCCCCCCTCTAGCCATCAAGACCTTTCACACGGGCACGGCACGGTTAATGGGCCAGCACGATGGTGCCCCGATTATTTTGGATTGTTAGATTGATTTGCGTCATTTCTTGTCCTTGGATTGACTTGCAACATCTCTAACCTAGGTATAAAAGCAAATCCCTCCTCATTCTCTGTCATTTCTCCCTCTCCCAGCCGCCGTTTCTTTTCTCGTTGCTCCTCCCGGCTCCTCTCGTCCTCGTCCGAAGTGCTAACCGCAGAAGCCACTTTCTCATCCACTCGTCTTCTCCTCAATGCCACTCCTTGCCCCACTCGTCTTCTCCTTAAGGCACGGCGGCGGCGTGAGACACAACTTCGGCGGCTCGACGGCGTTCGCGCGGCTGCGACGACGCCG
Organism: Saccharum hybrid cultivar R570; assembly: GCA_038087645.1. Taxonomy (NCBI): domain Eukaryota; kingdom Viridiplantae; phylum Streptophyta; class Magnoliopsida; order Poales; family Poaceae; genus Saccharum; species Saccharum hybrid cultivar. The sequence goes on along the minus strand of JAQSUU010000012.1, from coordinate 33,920,169 downwards.
ACGCAGCGGCGCAGCGATGCGATGGCGCGGCGCGCTCGGTGATGCGACGATGAGAGACAATGTCCACGCGGCGGTGGCGCGACGGCCTAGAGCGCGAGGTCTGTGGCGTCGCGTTCGCGGCGGGCGAGGGCGCACGGTGGCATCGCGGGCGAGGGTGCATGGCGTGGCACGATGACGGTGCACGGCGGCGTGGCGGGCGGGCCGGCACGAGCACTGTGGGCTGCCGTGCCTAGAGGCACGGCACGACACGGCTAACCTCCCATAGCGCCATGCCTGGGCCAGGATGCCGGCATGGCGGCACTACGCGGCATGGCACGGCAGTGCCACCGTGCCCCGTCGTGCCGTGCCTAGGCGTGCCAGTGCCGTGCCGTGCCTAGGCGGCCCGTTTGGCCAAAGATACCTACACTTAGCCCATTTCACCTCTTTGTACTTAAGAGTGTTTCTATTGATCTACAGCACAAAAGTTTTGCACAGTGGTTCTAATCTTACTCTAGCATGGCAATTCTAAGAATGTAAAGACATGAATTGAATGACTCAAATGTAAATGCTTAAAGTAAAGAGAGGGAGAGGAACGCGGCTATATTTTTTCGAGGTATCGGAGAGTCGCCACTCTCCACTGGTCCTCGTTGGAGCACCCGCGCAAGGATGTAGCTCCCCCTTGATCCGCGCAAGGATCAAGTGCTCTCTACTGGCTGATTCTTCAACAGTCCGTCACAATGAATCATCCACAACTGCTCACACCATGGCTTGGGTCATCCACAAGCTCCACCGAATTATCACCAAGCTTTCGATCACCATCGAGCCGTCTAGGTGATGGCGATCACCAAGAGTAACAAGCACAAACTCTTACTTGACCAAGACAAGTCTAATGAGAAAGGTAGATGCACACTTGCTCCTCCCTATACACTAATGAGGTACTTAATCTTCGATTCTCAAATCTCAATCACCCTATTAGGCTCTTGCTCTCTCTTGCACTCTAAAGTGTTTCATAAGCTGAACAAATGGGCAATAGAGCTGAATTGGACGAGCAGAAAATGTATTTATACACCCCCGTTCAAAACAAGACCGTTAGGGTCCAACTTAGCATTTCTCGAAGTGACCGGATGTGACTGGACGCGTCCGATCAGTTCTCTATAGCTACAATACACAGGGATGTTGGAGTGGAGATTTTTTATTTTTAATCCTTTTTATTTAATATTTTAATAATAATCGCTCCTAATTTTTTTTTCGGATTTGACTCTTTTGGTTGCGCTAGTAGCGTTGGCGCGACCAAATAACGTTGTCGCGTCACATGCATTGGTGCAGCAACATTCACCACATTAGACGGCATTTCTGATGTGAAAAAATGCTGTCACGCCACTGTCGCTGGCGTGACAGTATTATTCTGTCGTGCCACCAGGAGTGGCGTGACAACACAAAATATTTGAAAAATCATAACTCAAATGTAAAGACGAATCTTTTAAGCCTAATTAGTCCATGATTAGACACTAATTATCAAATACAAACGAAAGTGCCACAGTAGGCCAGATTCAAATTTCTAACCATCTAAACAAGATCGGACTCGTAGACGGTGGCAACTGTAGCAGCGAGGTGTCAGGGCAGACAGATGACCGGACGCAGGAAAGGAATGTGACCGGACTCGTGCATTGCCGCGTCCGGTCATCGGAGAGCATCCACAGAGGAAATTTAAGGACCTGTGGTGGACCAGACTTTACAGCGCGTCAGGTCACTCCAACGGTCTACTCTGACATGAAAATTTTTATTTTTTATTTTTTTTATTTAATATTTCAATAATAATCGCTTTTAAATGTTTTTTTTGCGGATTTGACTCTTTTGGTCGTGCCAGTGCGGCTGGCGCAACCAAATAATGGAGTCGTTCGGCTGTGCTGATAAGCCGGCTGAAAAATACTGTTGGCTGATTTGTTGTGAGAGAAAAATATTGTTTCGGCTGGAAAAACAAGCTGAAAAAGACGGATTATAAGCCGAATGAACAGGGCCAATGTTATCGCGCCACATGCATTGGCGCGGTAACATCCACCATGTTAGACGGTGTTTCTGACGTGAAAAACGTTGGCGTGACAGTACTGTTCTGTCGCACCACCGGGAGTAGCGTGACAAGACCGAAACTTTGAAAATCATAACTCTTTTATACGATGTCGGATGAAGATGAAATTTATATCAAAATTATAGCTCTCGATGAGATCTACAACTTTATAGTTTTGAGTTTTTTCATTTGAGGACGCTAAGATGCTCAAAAAATATTGATATATAATTTCAGGAGCATAATAACCGCGTATAATTGCTCGTCGTATTAGAAAAATAATATCGTTTTTGTATGGTGTCAAATGAAGATACTTCTTAAATGAAAGTTGTAGCTCTCAATGATATCTACAACTTTGTAGTTTTGAATTTTTGCATTTGATATCGTTAAAATGCACGAAAAAATATAAAATTTCAGCAGCATAATAATTGTGTATTAGCGTTTGTCGCGTTATAAAAATAATATTATTTTCGTATAGCGTCAAATAAAGATATATTTTATATAAAAGTTATAGTTCTTAGTGGGATCTACAAGTTTATAGTTTTAAGTTTTCACATTTAAAGTCATTAAGACGCTGAACCACCGTCCGGGCGTCAGCGGCACGTAGTTTGCACCGCACCACATGGACCCATCCATGGCAGAGCATGTGTGTCAGTGTGTGAGATGGGAGAGCTGGTCCTTGGATCAATCACAACGCGACCCAACGTGGATAACGAGATGATTAACAAGATCAGAACACTTTTATAAACGAGATGACGAGCGAGTATTTCAAGTTCTGTTGAATTTCCGCTTCGCGCGCGGCCCGCTCGCTTTACCTCGTTTTCGCTCGAAAGCGACGGGTCGCTTGCGCGCAGGGGGCCCGCAGGCGGCATGATCCGGGGAACATGCGGCGTCGAGCCGAGCCAACGGGACGGGGGGGTGGCAACTGGCAACTGCTCGCTCGCCCGCTGCTAGCACTCTAGCAGGTGCATGCGCGAGCGCGGCCTGTGGCCTGTGGGAGCGATCGGACGTCGGACGCCTGTGCGTGGCGTGGTGGCGCCGCCGTTCTGTTGTCGTCTGGGTGACCTATCGGCCTTCCACAGGCCGATTGGCCCTATCGGCCCTCCAGAAGCCGACATGTCCCTGTCGGCAATGAGAGGCTATTTTGTCGGCCTTCCACGGGCCGACTGGCCCCTGTCGGCAGCTGCCCCAACAGGTCCCCATTGGTGACGCCAGGTTATTTCGGCTGACACGTGTGGGACACGTAAGTATATCGGCTATTGAGCAGCCGACAGGTGTTCTATCGAGGCCGACAACCTGCTATATGTCAGGGGTTGGTGGTGGCAACTGCTCGCCGCCCGCTGCTGCTAGCTAGCAGGTGCATGCACGAGCGCAACGCCTGTGGGAGGGATTGGACGCCCGTTTCGTGGTGGCGCCGCCCTTCCGTTTCCCGTTCCGTTCTATTGAATTTCAAGTATTCAGTTTCACCAATAAGATACGGAGCCTTGCTTCACATTTAGAATTGATCGACCACAATTCGACAAACCATATATATATATATATCCTTTTTAATGAAAAAAATAAAAATATACATTATATGGACTCTCTATTCCTTCCGAATAAGCTATGGACTCTTTATTTAGAAAATTGTTCCACAATTCGTATGGAAAACTACTAATTTTGATAGCATGCAACCGGTTTAATTTTTTTATCGTATCTATCATGTATTCTTTCATCATTCTAGACCACTCGTTCATCATAAAATCTAATGGTGTAGATTTTTTTTATTAATCTAGTGTATTCTTTGTTTTAATCTAAGCTGTTAAATTATCATAAAATACAACTATTGATATTATTTTTTTGATTAATGCCATAATTTGTGACCTTTTCGACGATCGTGGAGGCTCCTTTTGATTGTGTTGTATTAATATAATAGATGTAGTCTCTTTAGGCTGTTTTTTATTTAGTTTATGGAAAGTGTTTCCGCTGCAAAAATGTCAACTAAACGGGAATCTGAAACTGCCTTTTCAGAAGCAGCTACTTTAACGTATTTCAATTTTCATAGCACCTTTGACCCTGATTTTCACTTTCATCTTTTAACCTTTTCAAATAGGTGGAAACCGGAGGAGGTTTTATAGTTGTTTCCAAGACAGGTAGAGAGATATGTTTCATAGTTTTTTCAACTAAACAACTTATAGTTTTTTCACAGCAAATAGCTCTTAACAACTTTTTTCACAAGCAAATAGCTCACAACAAGTAGCTCACAACAGTTTTTTCATAACTCACAATTGAACAAAACATACTATGCAACTTGCTGTAGCATAGCCTGTTGGTGTGATTCCACTTTCATAATTCAAAATCACTACTTTTGCTTTCACAAATTAGTACCCGTTGATGGTTCTTTACTTCTTTGCGCTTGGGTGTGATAAATCTTCACTTCTTGCACAACCTTGAACTAAAAATTCTCAGGCTGTTCAGCGGTGACGACAATGGTAAGAACTCATCGGCCGCACAAGAATTTCAGAATATGCTTCAGTTCCAATCCAAGAAGACGCAGGACACAGGGCAGTGCTCTAAAAAATGGCCACCGTTTAATTCCAGGAATAAAAAATCGCAAGAGCTTGGTCATCATACAACTACAATAATACCACGATTTCCTCATATACTAAATAATAAAATAAGCAGCGCAATCATACAAGAGAAATTGTCTGAATCAGTTGAACAGTGATCTCACACTTTGCCACTGTCAGTCTTTGTCAGGCTGCCCATAGCCCGAGCTTTCTCGCGGAGGACAAACTTCTGCGTCTTCCCCGTCGGTGTCTTGGGCAAATCCTCAAACACCACCGTCCTGGGCGCCATGTAACGAGGCAGCCTCTCCCGGCAGAAGCTTATGATCTCGGCTTCCGTGGCAGTGGCGCTGTCCTTCCGCTTGACGAACGCGCATGGCGTCTCGCCCCAGTGCTCGTCTGGCCTCGCCACGACGGCCACCTCGAGAACGGCCGGGTGACTGGACAGCAGAGTCTCCACCTCGATCGAGCTGACGTTCTCGCCGCCAGAAATGATGATGTCCTTGGCCCGGTCCTTGACCTGGATGCTCCCATCGGGATGCCGCACAGCGAGGTCCCCTGTGTGCAGCCACCCGCCGGCCATGACTTTCTTGGTCGCGTCGAGGTCCCTGTAGTACCCGCTCATCATCGTGTTGCCCCGGAACATCACCTCGCCCATCGTCCGGCCGTCGCGCGGCACGCTCTCCATCGTGGTCGGGTCCTTGACGTCCGCGTCCTGCACCGCGAAGTGGTGGCACCCCTGGCGCGCCTTGAGCCGCGCTCGCTCCTCGGCGCGGAGCGCGTCCCACTCCGGCGTCCACGCGCACACGGTCGCCACCCCGCACGTCTCCGTCAGGCCGTAGACGTGGTACAGGACGAAGCTGAGCCTCTCCATCTCCACCAGGACGTGGGGCAGCGGCGGCGCGCCGCCCGTGATGACGCGCACCGTCCCGGGCAGAGGCTTCCGGTCCGCGGCAGGCGTGTTCACGATCATGCTGAGCACCGTGGGCGCGCCGCCCATGTGCGTCACCTTCCACCGCGCGATGCCGTCGAAGATGTCCTTCGCTGCAAAGCGGCGGAGGCAGACGTTGGTGCCTCCTTGCATGGCGAGCCCCCACGTCAGGTTCCAGCCGTTGCCGTGGAACATGGGCACAGTCCACAGGTACGTGGGCGCGGTGCCGACGTCGTAGGTGAGCACCGTGGCGACAGTGTTGAGGTACGCGCCGCGGTGGCTGTAGACCACGCCCTTGGGCCGCGACGTCGTGCCGGACGTGTAGTTCAGAGAGATCGGGTCCAGCTCGCTCACCGGCCACCGGATGTCGAACTGTGAAGGGGAGTTTTCTATGAGGTCCTCGTAGTCGGTACACGTGCGGCCCGAGGCGGCGCCGGGTTCGCCGTCGTCGTCTGTAATGGTTAGAAGAACCGGAAGCGTGGCGGCGCTAGACTCGTCGAGGATCTTCAGCGCGGCTCTCCCAACGTCGAGGAGGTGAGACTCGACGAAGAACACCTTGGCGCCGGAGTGCTTTAGTAGAACGGACACCATGGCTGCGTCATGTCTGGTGTTGAGCGTGCAGAGGACCGCGCCGGCCATGGGCACGGCGAAGTGCAGCTCGTACATCGCCGGCACGTTGGGGCTGAGGACAGCAACCTGAATAAGCATACATATAGCCGAATGTGTTGTGGTTAGTCAAAGCTGAAGGACGGCGAAAAGGTGCTCCCTCCTTTCGAAATTACGAAGTTTATAGCATTTTACCCCCTAAAAGCAAAAGGTGCTCTCCCTCCTTTCGAAATTACAAAGTTTATACCATTTGGCTATAAGAACTTTATTTTAGTTGGTTAGGACAAGTCTTGATTTCATTAATACTCCACGCATAAGAGGTTGAAAAAGACAGCTTGCCATCAACTATATCACAAATGGCATTTCATAGGATCTTTCTCATGCCATCACATCTGAAAAGAAGGAAAAAGGCAGCGACAACTAACATTAGCGTACAATCATGGAGATAGAACGAATGCATGTGAGACGACAAGGTCTGCAAACAAACAAACAAGGGTATACGTTGAATTGCTTGAGGAATTGTCTATGCAGGGAGTATGTGTCAATTTTTCCACCTATTTTTTTTTATCAAAATGTGTTACCACAAAATCGTACAACTATCTTCTTCATTTTTTTTATCCACTCGTTGCCATTTCCACCCTCGGATGCGACCGCACCTCCCACTTTCGCCACCACCTCTAGCCGCCTAGTCATCGATGAAAATGGTTAAAAGGGGACATGACTGCTTGTCCCCTCTTGTATTGTACCACCTCTTTTGGTGAATTATTTATGTTGGATTTATTTAGATTTAGTTATTTTTAATCATAATTGAATAAAAACAAATTTTAAAATCAGTAATACTCCTACATGGCGTATATGCTACCCACTGCACTCATCATGTTGCAAAGGACACTGCAATTCAAACACTCTCTTAAAGCATCTCCAACGAATTATCTATCCTTCATCTTCTTAGAGTCTACATAGTATCTATCCTTCGTTTCCTAAAAATATATGTAGGTCATCTTCTATTATTACTTATTGGTAGTGCAGTTTTTTTTTCTTTTCCTCTAAAAATTTACCAATACCTTTAAAGTATATAGGGGAGATGGAGTGGATCTTCTACATTTGAGAGAGATGGTAAATTTTAAGTGATTACTTAAAACTTTTAGATATGGTGATATGATAAGTAATCTGTGGAAGCAACAATAATGCTTCATATTACGTTTTTTTTTAAGTATTGGAGATGGAAATAATTAATCTGTTGGAAGTGCTCTAAGCTCGATGGCCTTAAGTAAGCCCATAATCCAAGTCGTTGAGTCTCAATGCAATGGTGAGGATCGGAAAAAGAAAAAGGTTGGAGATACAAGATATCGCTCGCTCGAAGAGTTGAAGCGTTGATTCCTCAAAAAAGAGTTAAAGCGTTTAACCATCGGATGGATCCATTTCGGAAAAAAAAAAACCAACGTCCTGTGAGGCTGTGACCTCTCTTCTACCTCAAGGCTTCAAGCCAACGATATCACGAGACGACGCGAGCGAGGAGTGTGAGAGAGTGTCAGATTTTCACTTACCACATCGCCGCGCGCCACGCCGAAGCGGGTGACGAGCGCGGCCGCGACGCGGACGCACCGGTCCCGCACCTCGCTCCACGTGCGCCGCCGCTCCCCGTACACCACAGCGGGGCGGCCACCGTACACTGCCGCGGCGCGCTCGACGAAGCTGATCGGCGTCAGCGGCGCGTGGTTGGCCGCGCACCGCACCGTGCCGGCCTCCGGGTCTAGCACCACCTCTCCGCCTCCGTGCCGCGCCTCCTCCCCTCCCGCGAGGCTGGAGAACAGTAGAGACGACGCCACGGCCGCGGCCGGCGGGTGGTATGGCGCCGAGAAAGTAACGAGCGCGCGAGCTCGGGCGAGGTGATCCGAGTGCCGACTCGCGTAGCGGCGGGGCTGGTTCTGTAGGTGTGGCCCGATGCCACTGCTGCCCTGGTGGCCTGGTGCAATTGTCTACGGAAGAACGCAAGGGCTGCCGCGGCTCTCATGGCTCTAGCTACACTGCTGAAGCTCTTGCTCAGGCAGCTCGGTTGCTCGGACTCGGAGAAGACGAGTGATCGCGCGGATAATGAAGCTGCGAGAGCGGAATTGGTCAATGCGAGGAGTGCACGAGAACCAAACGGGGAGTAGAATATGTGCAGGCTGATCCGCTGATGCTGGAGCTGTGATATGATCGGTGATCCGAGGCTAAGCTATACTATTCTATTAGCAGCTGATCTGTACCATTCCATTTGCAGCTCATCTGTACTATTCTATTAGCAGCTCATCTGTACCTACCTATCCTCGGAGTTTTAATTTGAGCATTTCTACGCTTGACAAAATTTGTACTAGTTTTTGCATTACACATATGCTTTGAGTCGAAAGAAGTGCTTGCCTGTTTAACCACCAGCAAAAATTCATTAATTGGACGAGATCGAGATGTCCAAACAGAATAATTAATGTATAGTTGAGTCGATCATACGACAATACAAGAGACAATGTTCCAACCAGGCGAACGACGTTACATTTTGCTATGGGCAATCTTTGTGAGGCTGCCCATGGCGCGAGCCTTGTCACGGAGAACAAACTTCTGCGTCTTCCCCGTTGAAGTTTTGGGCAAATCCTTGAACACCACCGTCTTGGGCGCCATGTAGTGGGGCAGCCTCTCCCGGCAGAAGCTTATGATCTCCGCTTCCGTGGCGCTGGCGCCGTCCTTGAGCTTGACGAACGCGCACGGCGTCTCGCCCCAGTGGTCGTCTGGCCTCGCCACGACCGCCGCCTCAAGGACAGCAGGGTGGCTGAAGATCACTGACTCCACCTCGATGGAGCTGATGTTCTCGCCGCCCGAGATGATGATGTCCTTGGCCCGGTCCTTGAGCTCGATGTACCCGTCGGGGTGCCGCACGGCGAGGTCCCCGGTGTGCAGCCACCCGCCGGCCATCGACTCCATGGTCGCCCTGAGGTCCTTGTAGTAGCCGCTCATCACGGTGTTGCCTCGGAACATCACCTCGCCCACCGTCTCACCGTCGTGCGGCACGCTCTCCATCGTTGTTGGGTTCTTGACGTCCGCGTCCTGCATCGCGATGTGGTGGAACCCCTGCCGCGCCTTGAGCCGCGCGCGGTCCTCCGCCGGCAGCGCGTCCCACTCGGGCATCCACGTGCACACGGTCGCCGGGCCGTACGTCTCCGTGAGGCCGTAGATGTGGTACACCACGAAGCCGAGCTCCTCCACCGCGAACAGGACGCGGGGCGGCGGCGGCGCGCCGCCCGTCATGACGCGCACGGGGCCCGGCAGCGGCCTCCGCTCCGGGGCCGGCGCGTTGGCGATCATGTTCAGCACCGTGGGCGCGCCGCCCATGTGCGTCACGCCGTGCCGCGCGATGCTGTCGAAGATGACCCCGGCGGTGAAGTGGCGGAGGCACACGTTGGTGCCGCCCTGCATGGCGACGCCCCACGGCAGGTTCCAGCCGTTGCAGTGGAACATGGGCACGGTCCACAGGTACGTCGGCATGGCGGTGATGTCGTACGCGAGCACCGTGGCGATGGTGTTGAGGTACGCGCCGCGGTGGCTATACACCACGCCCTTGGGCCGCGACGTCGTGCCGGACGTGTAGTTGAGCGTGATCGGGTCCAGCTCGTCCGCCGGCCACCGGATGTCGAACCGGTCCGGGGCATTCCTGACGAGATCCTCGTAGTCGTCGGAGTCGGTGTCGTCTGAGATGGTGAGCAGGACCGGAAGGGCGGCAGCGGCGGCGGCATCGGAGTTGGACTCGCCGAGGCGCTTCAATGCGGCTCTCCCGATGTCGAGGAGGTTTGACTCGACGAGGAACACCTTGGCGCCGGAGTGCTTCAGCAGCAACGACACCATGGCCGCGTCGTGCCGCGTGTTGAACGTGCAGAGCACCGCTCCGGTCATGGGCACGGCGAAGTGCAGCTCGTACATCGCCGGCACGTTGGGGCTGAGGACAGCGACCTGAATACGATCAGATCGATCACCGAACACAGATGGTGAGTTTTAGCCATTTTTTTGTTTAAAGAGAATTCTTCGCCATTTGTCTGGGTTGAGCCCACAGCTACGAATTTCTCAAATGGACCAGATGTAATTAGGTCCATCGGAGTTATGGCCTTTAGAGCCCACAGGCCGTGCTGTTTGGTAGTCGGCCAAACAAAAAAACAAGCAAAAATCCACATTACTTCCTTCAACTTTCGTGAAAGTTCGCTACTCCAAAATCAGTCAAAACACCTTCCTTAACTCTTAAAATCATTCATCTTACCTCCCTGGCTCTGTTGTAAATAGTTTTGAAGGCGATTTTATCTTTTTCTTTTTATTTATTTCGGCTAAATCTTTGAAAAAACATAGTAAATCATTAAAAAAATCATAAAATAGAAAATCTAATTTCGTTGGACTCTACATGAGTATATCTACACAATGAATATATAATATGGTATGCTTTAATACAAAGTTTTTGCTGTAATTTTAGATTTATACTTTTCTGTAATTAAATGGAACAATTCATAGCTGTAGTTTCTATGTTTCAATTGTGGTGAAATTTTTATGCTGGGTTAATTATTATATTCTTAAATTGTAGTAAAAATTTTATACTCATTGGATCATGTATAACTTAGTTATAGATTTTATTTAATCTATAACTAAGTTATACATGATCCAATGAGTATGAAATTTTTACTACAGTTCGATCATGCAATAATTAGCCCACAATAAAAATTTCATCACAGTTGGACCATAGAAACTGCACCTACGAATTATTCCAATTAATTACAGAAAATAATAGATCTAAAGCCACAGCAAAAACTTTGTACCAAAGTATACCATATTCTATGTTCACTGTGTAGATCTACTCACGTGGAGTCCAACAAAATTGAATTTTCCATTTTATGATTTTTTGTGATTTACTATGATTTTTGAAAGATTTAGCCGAAATAAATAAAAAAGAAAAAAAAACAAAACCGCCTTCAAAACTGCTTATAACAGGGCCAGAGAGGTAAGATGGATGATTTTAAAAGTTGATGGAGGTGTTTTGCCCGGTTTTGGAGTTCTGAGAGGAAAAACGAACTTTCGTGAAAGTTAAGGGAGATAACTTCGTGAAAGTTAAAGGAGGTAACATGAATTTTTTTTTAAAAAAAAACAAACCCAAACAAAATCGATCGTGGACCGTCGAGCATCCCAATGTGGCCCGAGCTAAAAACTATAAACAAAATCGATTGTGGACCGTCGAGCATCCCAAAACTAAAATCTCGATCTCATTGGGAAAAAAAAAGTCCACTAGAATGCTGAATGATCGAATTTTATATTTAGCACGCATCTCTATCTACTCAATCATATCCCCATTTTGACACGCAGAAGTCCACATGGACCTTAGAAATGACAACGATTACATGATTGGACATTTTCTATTTTCTACAAGAACCTTGCCAAATGGGTCCATGTTCCATTTGATCGCTTTAGATCGCCTAAGTTTCTCTAAAGAAAGTACTCTTTCGTTTCAAATTATAAATTGCTTTAAACTTTTTTCGGTACATTCATTTTACTATACATCTAGATATAATAATATTTCTAGATACATAACAAAATGGATGAAAAAAATCAAAACGACTTATAATTTGGAATGGAGAAAGTATAAAAAAATATGGGCTCTATTATTATAGAAAAAAGAAACAACTACCTTATTATTATTACAGTTTATACAGAGATACAAATTGTTTGAGGACTTATTTAGATGCACTTATATTCAAATCAATCAATGTGTGCTTGGAATGAATTAAGGTACTATACCTCTGTCCCCAAAATAATGCAATAGCACAATGTCACTTTTTTAGTACCTTAAGTTTGACCAGTTATAGATAAAAAAATATCGATGTTTATGATACCAAATAAATATCGTCAAATTAATTATGAAAATATTTTCATAATAAATTAATGTAAAGCCATAAATGTGAATATTATTTACTAAAAACTTGGTCAAACGTAAACTACTTTTCGTGGCACGCAAGCCATAGTTGTATTCTTTTCAGGACAGAGATAGTAGAAATTAGTTAATATAACTTTTTTTTATCATATTATAACTTTGTTTTGACATTGTAGTTCAGAATTGACCAGAATTAATGTCTAGAGCACATGACTTCTTTGAGTCAGCAAATTATCCTCGTGTTTTCTATCCACGTCAGGTTTTATTTGGATTTTGTCGGATTCACCTTTGTCCACGTGTTGAGGTGAATTGAGATGGAATTTAGTGAAGTTTCACCCCATTCCACCCACACCTATGAATTGATGTGAATCCGACTACATACAAATAAGACATGAGTTGTCAAATCTATACACTCCTCCATCCATGTAAATTGAAATAGACTGATAGAAATTAGTTGATTTTCCACTATTGACTGATACGAGCGCGTTCATACGACATGAGAAACAACTATTCCAACACAAGCTTCGCTATCTAGGGCCTCGTTTAGATGAAGGCTAGAGTTAAAAAAATTTCACTCTCTCTCCATCACATCAATCTTTACACGTATACATGAAACATAAAAATATAAATAAAAAATAACTAATTGCACAGTTTAGTTATAAATCACGAGACGAATTTTTTAAGGCTAGTTAGTCCATGATTGACACTAATTATGAAATACAAACAAAAAAAATGCTACAGTTAAAAATACTAACTTTTCGCGATGTAAACAAGATCTAGCCCCTCGACCCCGCCCTGCTTGCCTTCTAACGGAAAGCTGTGATAAGACAGGTACACTAACGGCAATGGATGGAGTGGAAAGACAACGGTCTGTTCGTTTCGCTGGTTCGTTGTGGCTGACTGTTTGCTTCGTTACTGTTTGCTGATTTATTATGAGAGAAAAATACTGCTAGTCGCCGACATCCGCGATCAATCACGACAGAGGGGAGCAGGAGAGGTTAGCAAGCCAAGCGGAGCGGAGCACTCACCACATCACCGCGCGCGACGCCGAAGCGTGTGGCGAGCGCGGCCGCCACGCGGAGGCAGCGACCCCGGACCTCCGCCCACGTGTGGCGCCGGTCCCCGTACACCACCGCGGGGCGGGGCCCGTAGACGGCGGCGGCGCGCTCGATGAAGCTGATCGGGGACAGCGGCGCGTGGTTGGCCGCGCACCGCACCGTGCCGGCGTCCATGTCCAGCACCACCGCCTCCTCCTCCTCCTCTGTTCCCGAGAGGCTGGAGAAGAACAGCAGAGACGCCACGGCTGGAGTAGGAGGGGGAGAAAGCGACGCCGACGACCCCCGCGGGTGGCATGGCGAGAAATTAAGCAGCGCGCGAGGTCGCGCGAGACGATTAGAGTAATCCCAGTGGGGATTAAAGTAGTAGCGGGACTGATTCTGTGAGTGCCAGTGCAACCCGCCGCTGCCGCTGATGCTGATGCTGCAGCGGGTGAATAGCCTGCGGATCGCAGAGGCCGCCGCGGCTCTCATGGTTCTTTATGCCACTGGTGGTTGCAGCAGGTGCCGGCTGCGGCTGCGTGTGGCAGTCTGGTTTGTCGGAACAGGGGCTCGTGTGAGCGCAGGCCGCGCAACACTCGCCCGGGACGATAAGGCCTTCCCTAGCGTGGAAGTGATGGCCAAATGAAATGGATTCCACACCAAGAAAAATAGGCATCACTGGTACTAGGGCTTAGTTGCCAAAATTTTTAGCAAAATGTAACTGTAGCATTTTTGTTGTTATTTGATAATTAGTGTCCAATCATGGTCTAATTAGGTTTAAAAGATTCGTCTCGTCTATTTCGTCTAAACTGTGTAATTAGTTTTATTTTTTATCTATATTTAATGCTTCATACATGCGTTCAAAGATTCGATATGACGAGGAATCTACTGTTCTTTTGCAAAATTTTATGGATCTAAACTGGGCCTAAGCTGCAGGGTGTGAAAAAGCATGGCTGCTATCTTTCATGCTGAGGGCCCAAGGAAATAGAAAAGTACTGATCTCATCTTCTCTTCCACCACGTGCCGTGTTACTCATCTAATCTTTTGCTTGAAAATTATATCTTTTGTTGAAGTCTCCACTAATTTTGATAACTTTGAGGTGGCCGAAAAGTTTCGAATCCCAAATTGAAAATCTTGATGAGTAAGACTATCTATGGAATAAGTGAAAACGATGCTAAGATATGAAAGATGACATTGCATATTGATGCTGAGTTGCCGACTTAAAAAGAGCAGCTTGAGAATCAAGTAGATGCCTAGTTGAAGAACTTCTCCAAGAGTCTTTTTTTAACTCATTCTCTAAAGCCTCATTTAAAGAGCCATTTGAATAGAAATCTTGTACAAATTTTGGGTAGCGATTCCTGCTCTTTATCTTTGTCTAGTAAATATCTAGATTAGAGAGGTCTTTTTTTTAAACCAAATTATGTATCCCTATTAATACTGAAGCTTATAAAGAAACTCTTGGAGTTGCTCTAGCCAAAAAAAAAAAGTGATTTCACAGCCGGTCGTTGGAAGAAGTCACAAAGGCAGTGGTGTTCTGACAAGTTGGTCCCACTTGCACTTGGGCATCTTGCTGGGTGCTGTGTTTTTCAGCATCGAGTACACTGTAGGCACTCCAAAGATGTCTAAAAATTCATTTCATCAATGTTTTAGCGTCTCCTTCGGTAAAACAGAGTGTACGACCGATTGCTTGGCTCTTCTTGACAAGCCATCCTTTTCCCACGCCTCTTCACTTTTGTACTAAATAGTCGGACAATCAATGCAAAATACAAATTTTTTTTACTGTCCCTTTCTTTTGCATCACAAATTCACAATTATATTTAGAGGCTGTTTGGTTGAACCCAAGCAGCTTTGCCTGGCCGCAATCCAAACACGTCGTTAGTTACTTAGTTTGGAGGGCGCTAAGATCATGTGAACAAGTTCTCCTGGGCAGACTGAACTCCTGTACAGCTCGAGAAACGTAAACGTCTGTATGGATAGAGAATTTCACATGATAAGTTGCCCCAGTTTCTGGGAGGACTGCCCGTCAAAGAAAAAGACTGGTTCGGCGATAACTCCTGGCAATCCAAAATTTGTCAACTTATTTGAAAGAAGACCACTGAAGAAAGCTTCTCTGTTTCTACCACAAACACTTGATATAACTTATTAGCTTCATGAAAGTTAGTCAGCAGTCCAGGTCTCGATGTCTATACCGCATTGCTGCTGTAAACTGCTGTATATGAATGATTTGGAAATCTCTACATACTCTGAAAAATAAACCGTTCCTACTTCCTAGTACCCTACCACATTTGTTAACACAATGTTTTGTGTTATTACAGCAGATTTAACGGAACAAAACTATAACTGGCAGATTTGGAGCCCTGGGTGACCCTTTTTCCATCTTCATTAGGTTGCTTGGGCAGAAAGAGGAACACAAATGAAGCTCATCGACTCTCCAGCCTTGTGCCTGTGACGAAATGTCCAGAATGGCATTGGTATGCGTTTCGTCAAACTTTTTTTTTACTGCACAATGTTTCCTGCGAATAAGACGATGAAACCTTTTTTTTTAACTCCACAAAACCTCTTGCCAATGAAACGGTGAAACCTTTTTTTTACTCTATAACATTCCTGCAAATAAGACAGGTTCATTTAGGGCAGCAGCAACCTTCGACATTCATGCATCAACCATTTCTTTACAAGTGCATTTGCTATATCTATAAATTGGAGACTACCTACCTAAAAAATGAACTGTTCTAGGAACATCGGTACTAGGGCTAAAACGATAAGCTCACCACAGACGAATAGAAAGAGACTCATCATTAGCTGTATCAATCATCTGAATCTGACAGAAGCATGCTCAAAATAATCTCTCCTTGCATCTGCATCCAATCAAAAAAATAGTAAAAAAAAAGTAAGCATCCTAGCATTGTAGATCATGTAACCCAAAAGTCCGAGCTTGTAAAAATCTCTGAACATGCTTACCATGTTTCATAGTTAAAGAAGGATCTTCTTTCTCTGTATAACCAACTATCTTTGCAGGATTACCTACAGCCATACTTTGAAACAAAAGGAAAACAACAATGTAAAAATCAATGATTAAGTTGAGGTACATATAACATAAATACATAATATACATGGTCAAAGACCACTCAGTCATAGCAGAAATGATGACCAAATCGTTAACAAATTAATTATTGCACTAACAAAATGCATATTAATGTAATCATAGGCTGTAGGCGAACCTGGCTACTGGTTCAACTTGCTCTGTAAGTTTCACTGGACACTTATTAAAAGTACAGATCTCCATTTTAACACCACTAAGGACACCTTTACACAAAAGAAAAGTACGGACTTTTCTGGTACTACCAGCTAATGTCCAATTGGAGGGGGGAGGAAAGGATCCATGGGCCCATACTGGCTAAGGTTCCCACCAGCACTTTGGATGGACTGTCTTATATAGATTCTTTACTGATAGCCAGCAAAGTCAGGTCCGAATTAACTGGAGGTAGATCAATCAATAGGACATTGAAGTGCTGAAAGATCAAATGCTTATATTTTTAGATAGAGAATGAATCCCAGAAAATCCAGGAAAATCGCATATCCTATATTCCCTCTGTCCCAGATTATAGGTCGCTTGGCTTTCTATGTGCATAGCTTTTGGTGTACACCTAGACATACAGTATGTCTAGATACATAGTAAAAATCTATGTATGTAAAAAACTATGTATCTAGCCAATACGACCTATAATTTGAAATTGAGGGAGTAGTTAGCAAGACTAGATCTAGGGCCTTTAGACACATGATGTAGGTGTCATACTGCTGCCAGGCTATTTGTTGGCAATGTAGTACATCAAGTTTCCGACCAAAACTCTGCTCTGTTTTTTTTAACCCTGCAAGTTACATAGTTAATTTTGGATACTGCATAAAGTGAGCATAGGTGCAGCCTCTAGCAACTCAATCATTTTTTTTAAAGAAAACGCTCAATCAGTCAATATATGAATAACATGCGCTGGACACTGGACAGTACCATTTTAATCATTTTCTTCTTAATGTTTGCTTTCTTTACAAGGACTATCCATACTGCAGGAACATTAGAACATCCAAGTTCAGATCTGTTCCTTAAAGTTTTCACCTGCGGTGTTATCATGTAAGATTGTAATACAGTAGTCTAGTTTCTAACCTGTGGGGAGGTACATCCTTTAAAACAAGGGAGCCAGCAGCAATCATGGCACCTTCGCCTACATTGATATTGCCAAGGATAGTAGCACCAGCTCCAATAAGAGCTCCCTGACCGATCTTGGGGTGCCTGTCTCCATGTTCCTTGCCTGTACCTCCAAGTGTAACACCCTGTACCAAAGGTCAGACTCATAAGATGGTGAACTTTCGTTCTTTTTACGACTTTCCCTAAGAAAGCTTTGGAATCTTAATAGAGTTTAACTATGAAAAAAAAGGAAGCTGAGCTTAGCTCAGTTGGTCAAGGGTGTGCATGTATACCCAGACCATCGAGGTTCAAGACCATCGAGGTTCAAGTCCTCGTCCAGGCGAATTTGGGTGCCTCTATTCTTAAAATGAAATGCCACCTAGTTCCTCCTAGGTTGGTCTAGTTTCTTTTTTTAACTATGAAAAAAGGAACCGGCATGAAAATATATAGAAATAGGGCAATCAGGGCATACTTATAGGATACAGATGTGAATCTAGCCAAGCGAGGACTAAGTTCATTTAAGATTTACGAAAAACTGAAGGGAAAATAGTAATGCAATACTGCAAAGCAAGCATACGTATGCCCCTAACGTTTCCCCACCTTTTTCCCATTTTACTTGTATATATATGCACACATCAAAAGATTTCTCATGCCTCTAGAATCTAGACAAAAATGAAAAAAAACTTCTGAACTTAATTGAATGGGTCGCAATTACACACACAAAAAAAAATATTTATTGAATAAATACAAATGTGTGCATAGAAATCATTTAAGAAACAAACATAATCTAACAAGTCTACTTAATTTGGCATATTACAGTCTGAAGTTTATATCTAGTTCGTACAATGTATCATCATAGAATAATACTGCATAGGCTTGCCAAGTTTGCCTATTCACACATGGCTGTCAAAATAGTTATCGAAGGAAGATCCGTAGTTTCAGTTGACGAAAACCTGGACATCTTTGCCTGCTGCCTGCTTTAGTTCTATAACTGATTAGCTCAAGCTGTTAAGGATGCAACTTGCTATATTAAAAGGAACAACAGATGAATGGAGGATAACCAAACTATTTTAATTGTTTACACATGATTTTACCTGGGACTAAAGGATTTGTGGTTTAACCTACCTGTCTTTTTAATTGTTTGAAACAGCATCAAATTTGCTATACATGGAAGCAAATTTGATGCTATTGGGCCAACAGCTGGACGGTTCTGGAGTCTCACCGATCTGATGTGGATCACCGACTTACAGGGGGCCTTGAACGTCAGTGTCCTTGCTGAATTCCTTGATCACATTTGGCATCAGCACCTTCGAAGGAATATTCAGCAAGGTCAGCTTATGATGGTTTCCTCCAAGGATCAGTTTCTTTTGGCCCTCGAGCATTTGGAAGAGTTGGGCTTCTTCATGTGGTTGGTTAACCATAACAAATGTTGGACGGTTGACCGCTGGCTCACCGGGGTTTGCAATATCCCCCTCGCTGCCCATTGTGTGACCAGGAAGGTGAAACAATTAATTACCTTTTGGTGGCATGTGTTTACTCTCGGCAGTTTTGGTTTGGGCTGCTACAAAGGGTGGGGCTCCTGAACCCCTCCCCTCAATCAAGAGTCTTCCTTAGATGGCTGGTAGAATCAATGAAGGGGTGGTCGGACAGGTTCGGCAAGGTATAAATTATATTATAATTCTTGGAACTTGGACCATCGTAACTACTGTGTTTTTTATGGGGCTTAATCAAATCTTGAGAGCATCACGTTGTATTATGGGGGTTTGGCAGGGGCTAAGGGCATTGCTTATCTAGATGCCTTGTCTCGTGAGGGGACTTAAAGACGTTTTTCTCCTGGTTGTGGTAGTGTTTTGTGGTGTATCATGAGCGATATAGTTGTTTGGGAGTGGTAGGGTGTTAGGTGTGTGTTTTGTAAGGGTTTCTCTACCCGGTTTTTCCTTAATATAATGATACGCAGCTGTCCTATGTGTCCGAGAAAAAAAAAACATCAAATTTGCTAAGGTGATAGCTACCAACAACACCATCAATTCTATGTCTGCATATGCACTACTTTTGTGAATAAGTATGAGTCGATGCTCAAGATAGATATCAAACACTGAGTCGATGGGATAGAAGTATGTAACCTGCAAAACAATTTTTGTAGCACACCAGCTTGACTTACATATAAAGAACAACCAATGGTTAAAAACACATGCTTCATAAAATAACAACTACTTTGTTTTCCATTCTTCATAACAATACAAGAAAGTAACAACCAAAAAGGATCTTGGAAAGCTAAGGACCGTACTTCAACAAACCACTCAGCATTTAATATGGACTTCAAGAATGAAACAATATCTCAAACAAGAAAGGAACATGTCAAATTGTGTAATAAAAATCATACTGCAAAAATTGTGCTGTTTCTTTATGGAAAAAAGAGGGGTTGATTTATGCATTCACCTGCATTAATGAAACCCAATTTCCAACTACAGCAGTTTCACCAATGACTAGGCCTGTTCCATGATCCAACAATATTCCCTCGCCAATTTTGACAGCTGCATGTTAAAAATAAAAAACACTGAAGACCTAAAAAAATAATGTATCAAAGCATACAACCTAAAAACAAATAAATAACCAAGCATTTGTATTTAACAGCTGAAAACTTAGAAAGGTGTAAGCACCTATTGTAGAGTCGTGCTACTTATTTTCTAGCCTGAAGAACAAACCAACAAAGCACTTGCAGAATGGCAATAGATATAGCTACATAAGTATTAAGTACAGAACTTCTATGATGACCCCAGAACTTTATTAAGATCAAACAGCACAAACTGTTAGTCGCTGGATTCTCACTCTTGGTAGCAGTAGAATCCTTACTCTCATCGAGAGAGGATGACACTAGGAGTTGGGGCAATTTTCTGGTTTATTTCTCACACAAACTCATACAATACCATGCCAACCTGAGGGGTTAGGGTTACATATTTATAGGCTGCTAGCCAGCCAAGCATATGCCAATATGCTAGTCTAAGATGCTAGTCTAAGATGCTAAAGTGCTGTCCTAGATAAGATGCTGTCCTCTAGTCTAAGATGTTGTCCTCTAAAAACAGAAAAACAGCCACAAGGACCATGTGAGCAGCGCAGCCCCACAAAGACCAACAACACATGAGACTTATCCATCATTCTCCCCCTAAGTCTTGTGCGTCGTCTTGTGGGAGAGTTGAACCATCCCGGTCCTGGAGCAGAGCTCAAGGAACTTGATCCTCCCAAGGGGCTTGGTGAGCAGGTCCGCAAGCTGGTCCTTGGTGTTGATGTAGCTAGCCTTGATGCTCCCTTCCTCCAAACAGCCTCGGATGAAGTGATACCTCACCCGGATGTGCTTGCTGCGTTCGTGGAACACGGGGTTATTTGCTAGGGCCAGAGCGGACTTGCTGTCCACCCTGAGCTCCACCGCTCTAGTGTCTCTGCCAAGGAGATCACCAAGCAGTCGAGCGAGCCAGAGCGCCTGAGTCGAAGCGGTGGAGGCCGCTATGTACTCGGCCTCGCAGCTGGACAGGGCCACCATCTGCTGCTTGACCGACTGCCATCTAACGAGGCACTTGCCGAGGAAGAAGAGGATCCCGCTCGTGCTCTTGCTGGTGTCGATGTCGCCGGCGTGGTCGCTGTCGCTGTACCCGACGAAGTGTGCCGCCCCAGGGCACCTCGGGTAGTAGAGGCCGTGGTCGAGAGTCCCCGCAACGTAGCGGATGATCCTCTTCACAGCCTGCTGGTGCTCCGTCGTCGGTCGCTGCATGAACCGACTAACGTAGCCGACGGAGAATGCCAAGTCCGGCCGTGTGTGGGCGAGGTAGCGAAGGCTCCCCACAAGACGCCGGTACTGCGTAGCGTCCACCTCCTCCGTCGTGCTGTCGCGGCTCAGCTTCAGCCTCTCCTCCATCGGAGTGAGGGCTGGGTTGCAGTCGGTGAGCCCAGCTAGCTCAACGATGCGCTTGGCGTAGGCGGTCTGTCGAAGCGTGATCCCGGAGTCATCCTGGTGCACCTCGATTCCCAGGTAGGAGAGAGACCCCAGATCACTCATCTGGAAGATGGCCTTCATCTCTTCCTTGAATGCCGCCACCTCCGCATCCTTGGTGCCGGTGATCACCAAGTCGTCGACGTAGACACCCACCAGCAGGGCCTTTCCTCCGCTGCCTCGCCGGTAGATGGCCGCCTCGTGCGGGCTTTGCTCGAAACCCATCCCCTTCAGCGTGGAATCCAGCTTGGCATTCCACGTCCTCGGTGCCTGCCGCAAGCCATAGAGGGCCTTGCGCAGGCGAAGCACCTTGCCCTCCTTGCCGGGAATCGCAAATCCCGGCGGCTGATGCACGTAGACCTCCTCCTTCAAGTCGCCGTTAAGGAACGCCGACTTGACATCCATGTGATGGACGCGCCAGCCCTCCTGGGCAGCTAGCGCAAGGAGTCGCACAGACTCCATCCGTGCAACGGGCGCGAAGGCGTCGTTAAAGTCGATTCCTTCTTGCTGGACGAAGCCGCGCGCCACCAGACGCGCCTTGTGCTTGATCACCTCTCCGGTCTCGTCCTTCTTGAGCTTGAAGACCCACTTAAGAGAGATGGCGTGGTGGCCGGCTGGAAGATCGGCCAGCTCCCACGTCTTGTTCCGCTTGACGGCGTCCATCTCCATCTGCATCGCGGCACGCCATGCCGCGTCCCTCTCCGCCTCGGCGAAGGAACGAGGCTCGCCATCGTCCTGTGCGAGGTGCAGCTCCGCCTCAAAGTCGTGCTGCGCCAGTCCAGGGACCGGCTGCTCGCCGAGGAGGTTGTCCACGGTACAGTAGCGCAGAAGCTCGCCGCCGTGGTAGGCGTCGATGCGATCCTCGTCGTTGGACAGCGGAGTGGCGAACTCCACTGTGCGCTGCTCGTCGTGGGCCGAAGCTGCCGGTGCCGAGCCTGAAGGGGTAGGGTCCGGTGTAGGAGAGCGAGGCGTGGCCGGCGGTGCTGGTGGACTCGCCGGAGCCTGTGGACTTGCCGGAGCTGGTGGTGGCGGTGGTGAAGGACTCGCCGGAGGTGGTGGCGAACGAGGTGGTGGGGTAGGCGAGCTCGGTGAGGACGAGCTACTAGCTCCCCCGCCTCCTTGAAGTGGACGTAGTCGACGACGAAATCGCTGGTCGTCGGAGTCGAGCCGTCATCCACCATCTTGCCCCACGTCCAGCTTCGCCCCTCGTCGAACACGACGTCACGCGTGATGCGCACGCGCCGTGTCGCAGGGTCAAGGACGCGGTAGGCCTTGGCGCCCTCCGCGTAGCCGATGAAGACCCCTGACGTGCTCCGGTCGTCGAGCTTGCCGACGTGGTTGAGCTCCTTGACGAAGGCCAGGCAGCCGAAGACACGAAGGTGGCTCACCACGGGCTTGCGCCCGTGCCAGGCCTCGTATGACGTCTTGCCGTCGAGGGCCTTGGTGGGGGAGCGGTTGAGCAAGTGGACGGCAGTCATCACCGCCTCACCCCAGTAGATCGCCGGCATCCCTCTCTGCTTGAGGAGGGCACGGGCGGTGGCCACCACCGTCTGGTTGCGGCGCTCGACGACGCCGTTCTGCTGCGGAGTGTACGACGCGGAGAAGTGGCGGTGGATCCCCTCATCGGCGCAGTACGCCGCGAACTCGGCCGCCGTTGTCCGTGCGTAGGACCCGAAGCTTGCGGCCGCACTCCGCCTCCGCAGCAGCTTGAAGACGCTTGATGGCGTCCGCCGCGGCTGTCTTGGCGTCGAGCAGGACAGCCCACATGTAGCGGGACATGTCGTCGACGAGGAGGAGGAAGTAGCGCCGGCCTCCAGGTGTAGCCGGTGTCACGGGGCCACAGAGGTCACCGTGTACGAGCTCCAGCTTCTCCTTGGCGCGGAAGCTTGCCTGGCGAGGGAAAGGGAGCCGCCGCAGCTTGGTGAGGACGCAGGTGTCGCAGAACTGCTCCACGTAGTCGACGTGCGGCATGCCCCGCACCATCTCCTTGCTGCCGAGCTGCCTTAGGGCCTCAAAGTTGAGGTGCCCAAAGCGCTCGTGCCACCTCCAAGCGTCGTCGTCGCAGCGGGCTGCAAGACAAAGAGGTTGCGCCACCTGTGCGTGAAGGACGTAGAGGCGGTTGCTCCTGTTGACCTTGACCAGGAGCCGGTGTCGATGATCCCAGATGCGCAGCACCCCGTGCTCGATCTCCACGCGCGATCCGCTCTCATCCAGCTGTCCCAAGCTGATGATAGAGTTCCTCAACGCGGGGATGTAGTAGACACCGGTGAGCAGCCTGTGCTCGCCAGTCTTGGCGACGAAGACGACAGAGCCGACGCCCTTGATCTCCACAGCGGAGGCGTCGCCGAACTTGACGGTGCCTCGAACGTCTGAGTCGAGCTCGGAGAAGAACTCCCGCCGCCCGATCATGTGGTGGGTGGCGCCGGTGTCAAGGCACCACCCGTCGGTCTTGTCGTTGCCGGAGCTGTCGTCGAGGAGGGCGTGTGCTTTTGGATCGTCAAAGTGGAGGAGAGCCGTTGCGGCCGGTGCCGCTGGAGGTAGTTCGATGCTCGCATGAGCAATGAACAGAGCCGGCTGCTCCTCCTCCGCCTGCGCGACGTGGGCCTGGCCGCGTCGTGGCTGTCGACAATCCTTGGCCCAATGACCAAGCTTGCCGCAGTTGTAGCAAGGTTCGTCTCGTGCTGGCTTTTGCTTGCCAGCGGCGCCACCCTGGGCGCCTCCACGATCATCACCCTCGGCACGTCTTCGCGCCCCTGCCTAGGCGTCTTTGCGTGGCTTGCCACGCTTGCCACGCTTGCGGCCGCCTGTCGTGGAAGAAGGCTCCCCCTTCTTCCTGTCACCTTGGCCGGCAGCCCACTGCTCCCGAGTGAGGAGGAGCTTCCCGCCAATGGTGACGGGTCCCGAGAGGCACTGTGGCTCATCGCTGTCAACGACCTTGAGACGGCCCAACGCCTCCTCGATCGTCATCGTGGAGAGGTCTAGCAGAGACTCGATTGAGCGAGTCATCTGCTTGTACTTCTCGGGGACGCAGCGGAAGAGCTTCTCAACAGCTCTCTCCTCGCCGTAGGTGTCGTCGCCGAACTGCACCAACTTCTGCAACAGAGTGTTGAGACGGAGAGCAAAGTCATCAACGTCCTCACCTGGCTTGAAGGCCAGGTTCTCCCACTCCTTGCGAAGTGCCTGCAGTGTGGACTTGCGGGCGCGGTCGCTGCCGATGCGTGCCGCAGCGATGGCGTCCCAGGCCTCCTTGGCAGTCCGCTTGCTGGTAAGCGAAAACTGCATCTCGGGCGGGACTGCAGCAATGAGAGCATCCAATGCCCGTCGATCTTGGTCGTAGTCGACGTCGCCGTACCGGACTGCATCCCATATATGCCGCACCTGGAGCCTTACCCTCATCACCGCCGCCCACTCAACGTAGTTGGTCTTGGTGAGAGTAGGCCACCCGCCGCCGGGGCCGACGTCCCTGACGACAGCCTGGTACTCGTGGTGACCACGGTACCGAACCGGGGAGAGAGAGCCGCGCTGCCTGTGAAGGCCGCGCTCTCCGTCGACCCGTCCGCCGCCGCCATGCGCGCCTCCTCCAGGAGCGCCACCGCCGTGCGCGCCTCCTTCAGGAGCGCCGCCGGCGTGTCTGCGCCTGTCTGGGCTGCCGCCGCGCTTGTGGGCGTGCGCGGCTGCCCACTGCGCCGCTCGCCCTCGCGATGCCTCCCTCTCCAGCAGCTCGAGGTCCGCGTCGGCGCTGTCATCAGCAGCGATGGAGCTGCTGTTGCTGCCGCGTAGAACCTCGACCTCCGCTGCTGCTGCACGCG
Source organism: Saccharum hybrid cultivar R570 (assembly GCA_038087645.1). Lineage (NCBI taxonomy): Eukaryota > Viridiplantae > Streptophyta > Magnoliopsida > Poales > Poaceae > Saccharum > Saccharum hybrid cultivar. The sequence continues at coordinate 33,895,105 of JAQSUU010000012.1, read as the reverse complement.
CTGCATCCGCCGCCGCTGCTGCTTCCACCTCCGCTCTAGCTGCTGCCAGCTCCGCTGCTGCCAGCCTCGATGCCCTTGCTGCTGCTGCAGCGGCGTCTGCTGCCACTCGCTCGCGCTTCTCTGCCGCGGCGAGGTCGGCCTCCTGCCGACGCCGCGTGCTCGAGGCGACCGAGCCCTGAGACTGTCCTGCGGACATGGCGCGTTATTGAGGGGGCTGCTGTGTGGAGAGCAGGGGCAGCCGGAGCTGCTGCTACCGGCTGGGGCTGCTGCGAGGCCGAGGAAGGAGAAGAGCAGGAGATGCTCAGGCTACAGGATAGTACGGCTCCGATACCACTTGTTAGTCGCTGGATTCTCACTCTTGGTAGCAGTAGAATCCTTACTCTCATCGAGAGAGGATGACACTAGGAGTTGGGGCAATTTTCTGGTTTATTTCTCACACAAACTCATACAATGTCATGCCAACCTGAGGGGTTGGAGTTACATATTTATAGGTTGCTAGCCAGCCAAGCATATGCCAATATGCTAGTCTAAGATGCTAGTCTAAGATGCTAAAGTGTTGTCCTAGCTAAGATGCTGTCCTCTAGTCTAAGATGTTGTCTTCTAAAAACAGAAAAACAGCCACAAGGACCATGTGAGCAGCGCAGCCCCACAAAGACCAACAACACATGAGACTTATCCATCACCGACCAACTGATAAAACGAATGGTAATAAAGCGACTACTAAGTAGATTGACCTATCAAGGCCCACTGTGTATTAACACCTTATTTACTTCGTAGTGATTTTCTAGTGTTCTGAGTTGCATGTGTTAATTTGATATTATTATATTACAGAAATTTAGTCTTCTAAATTCATAGATGAAATACCTGGATGTATATCCACAGCAAAGACCTGCGAGCAATAATGATAGCAAATGTTACTCAAAGAGGAAAGCCATATGGCTACAATAGAAATCTATCTGCTGACTAAGAAATCATGCTTCACCTCACTAATACGGCTTTGCAGTGCCAATGCCAAAACTTTACGTCCCTGGTTCCATAATACATTAGCTATTCTGTATGATTGCAACGATTGGTAACCCTGAAAACAGCGTACAAGCAGCATGACAAGACACTAGACATCAGGGTCGTATATGTTTGTAAGAATTAGATGATAAACCAATGTCAGAAACATGTAACAAGGTACAGACGGGTGCCAGAGGCAATTCAACCCTATCCTACACAGTAAAACGAGCAACCAAATTCTCCCTACTCAGACAGCATCCTGGAATGGATATCATAAATACGCACCTTTAGGTATAACAGTGCCCAACTATATTGGGAACAAGCTGGATCTCTGTCTTTGAAGGCCTGAATTAGCAAAGCAGTTCCCATAGTTATCAATTCATTAACAGGATGGTGTAGAAGAATTAATACGTAAACATAAAACAAAATGAGTTAGCAGAATAATAGTGACTCACCTGAGCATCAAGGCGAATGGAACGGCATATATCTTTGTTATTCAGAACGACATTGTTAAAAATATCGATTAGCTGAGTAGCAAGCAATGTTGGATCTTCAAGCCTGTTTGCAAGGACGAAGCTCAACGCTCGCTCCAGACAGTCATGGGACAACACACTGGCGTACAAGAAGCTACTCAAAATAGGTTCCTTTTCTGCCTGTGGAAAATGAGCATCGCACTGTTGGCCATCAGGTAACCAATATAACAGTAAAATCATGACAAACACAACCATGCATAAAGAGGTGAGAGCATAACGTTAGAATAGTATAAGAGTGAAAAAACATCAACATGGTTTTTTATTCCATTTTCTACAGGATTTGTTATTTCAGTTATTACATAGACATAAAGCTCTTCTGTAGATTGTAGTCATGCTTAATGTTAGTTGCAACAACAACAACAACAACAACAACAACATAGCCTTTTGTCCCAAGCAAGTTGGGGTAGGCTAGAGATGAAACCCAAAAGAGACGAGAAACAGGGAGACACATAAAGGGACATAAAGGGCACAAGATAAAAAGAGGTCACGGTTCAGGCACGTTGATTGCCAGTCTCCAAGCGCTCCTGTCCATAGCTAAATCCTTGCCTTTTAAGCTTATAACTGAGCAGAACTTAGCTTCCCTACATAATAAATGCAAGAAATATGCATCTTCACATGACTTTTTGGCAGAAACAGATCACAGCATCATCAAAATTGAGTTGCCAGCAATGTTTCCTTTTTATCTAGGGTTGCTTGCGCAACATATAAAGTTATAAACACAATGGCATGGGGACATATATAGTTAGAAAATAATTCACATAGTTTGAAATCGAATCCATTGGCCTTTTGATTTCCTTGGCTAAGCTGAAACTGTAACTATTACAAACTCGCAAAAAAAATCAGAACTGCCAATAATTTTAAAGGCAGTTCCTTTTGTCACATGAACTAAGCTTAGCCAATAAATTATCTTGGCCAATCCACTCTACCGTTGAAGTAAAGAAGGAAAAAAGATGTGGTCTTGCGCACTCTGCGCAAAAGGAGATAACGGCTCCATTAAATCCAAGAACTACAAAAGCTGGTTACAGAGAAAATCAAGAGTACTAGCGTGTTGCCACCAGAAACTAAAATATAGTCAAACGGATTCTTAGGCCTTGTTTAGTCAATTAGATTTAAAAGATTCGTCTCATAAATTTCGTCTAAACTGTGTAATTAGTTTTATTTTTTATCTATATTTAATGTTTCATGCATGCGTCCGAAAGATTCGATGTGACAAGTAATCTTAAAAAATTTTGCAAAATTTTAGGAACTAAACATGCCCTTAAATAAGATGCCCAAAACCAAAAGCCATGAAAGCTGATAGCAATCGAGCGCCAACCATAAACGTAGCTTTAATTCGTCATCTGCGTGGCACAAACAAAAGCGCAAGCTGCGATCCATTCCAACCAATCGAGGTCCGGAAGCATACTCACCTCAGACTTGGCCTCCGCCTTGACGGCCACCCATATGGGGTCCTCGGGGGAGTCGACGATGCCGCGCGCCGCCGCCACGGTGCTCCCCCGCGAGCTCCCCATCACGTAGATGGGGAAGATGGCCTCGGACCGGCCCCGCCAGTCCCCGGCGCACGAGCCGCACCCGGCGCCCGGCGCGGCCTTCACCCTCGCCTTCGCCGCCGCGTCGCCCTCCACCTTCTCGAGCACCAGGCACCCGCAGGACGTCATGGAGGGTCGAGCAGCGATGCCCGGAGCCTCCCTGGTCCTAGGGTTTCGTTCGCCGCTGCGGCGAGCCGAGCGCGTGCGCTTGCGGCCAGGCAGGCGGGTCGGGCGGACGGGCAGGTAGGGAAGTACGCAAAGCGGCAAAGGCGGACAGAGGGGAGTAGAAAAAAGAGCGGTTGGGAGCAAACCGAATCGCCTAGACGGCCACTGACGGCGGGGAGGCGCCGTACGGGGATGCGTGCTCGGGGAGGGCGGTGACGGTGAGAGGGTTTTGGCGGCTTGCGTCTTTTGCTGTCTGGTGACAGCTTTTCGCGGGGATTTTGCGGCGGTCGGTGGGGGACCAGGCCGGGCGGCGGGGGGGCGTGCGGCGTGAATGGACTGCAACGGCAGCCACGGCTTTGCCCTCTGCTGCGCCTTTCGTCCGGGCCCCGGGCACGGACGGTGGCGCGAGTCGGTGGACGGGGCACGGGGCGTGCGGGTGTGGTGCGCGGAAACGTTGCGCGCTCGTGGCCCGTGGTCCGTGGACGTGGATGCTGCCATGAGCTGGAACGCGCGCGCCGCGCGGGGCCTGGGCTGCGTGTTTCATGCCGTCTGGCGATGGTGGGGAATTCTGAGCAGGAAAGGAAATTCCGGCTGCCAGACACGGTCGCTAGCTAGGTTGCCCGGAGAAGGAGAAAACAAAGACGCAACTAGTAGCATGTGGACATGTGGGGTGCCCGAAGTTGTCGATTTTCCAAATTCCATTTTCACCGTTCACTCGTTTCCAATCCAACGAACGATCCGACCGGACAAACCCTATCCATCACGTGTCCACGCCGCGCGTTGTTCCTTCTCCTGGAAAACTTCTGTTGTTCTCTGTCTCTCCCTTGCCTCTTTCTGTAATGCGTACCGGAGACTACCGAGTTGTTCGAGTCTGACGCGCGTAAGTGCTCGCACGTTAACCGTAGTCCGCAATAGCGATGCATGGGTTTCCAAGAACAAAGATGGTTGGGGGTCTATTCTTTGTGGATGGACCAGTAAAAAGACCAGCTTAATGCCAAGAGGCAGGATGAAGATGAATACGCTCTACAAAACTTTTACAACAAATATCAGCAATTAAAACAATTAAATAGTGCACAGTGCCAAACCCGGCTCAACCAGTTTTGCTTGGCTGACAATCAACGGTGACCAAACCCGGGGTGACCAGGTCCCTATACTGTGGCTTAGCTGGTTTATGCAGAAAATTGTCAGAGCCTCCTCATCTCTTTTCACGTCGATGCAAACTTGGTGTGTGACTTCTCTAGAGTATGTTCATAGGTTCACACGCCCCTGCAAATCATAAACAAGCGCACTCAAGTAGACATAAGCGGAAGCACAATAAATATAAGCAATGAACAAATATGAGGCTAACCAAGTGAGACGTGAGGATTTGTTTCCCGAAGTTCAGATCCCCTCTAGATCCTACCTCCCTGTTGCGGGAGTCGAGCGATCCACAAAGGTCTATTATAGCCGAGTTTCTTTTAACCACTTTCCACACTTCCACTGAGCGATCTTTTTTCTTTTTCAGAGGCTGGTCAGCCCTCACAAACTTACGTAGTAGCCTACAACCTTGGGTGCTTGCCGGTACACAACTCCACGAGTAGCACAAACACAAATAATTGAATTTCTTGACTTTTCTCAAGTGTTCAATGTGATTGATAGCTCACACAAAGTCTCTCGAGCTCTCTAATGCCACTAAGGCTTCTCACAAAGCAAGGCGCACTTCCCAAACTTAGGATTATTTCACTTCTCTAGTCACTTTCACCCACGAAGAGAGGTTTGGGAGTAGTCAAGGACTTTTGGTCGTGCTGTATGAATGGGGAGCAACAACACCAGCCAAAGGAGAAGAGGGAGAGGTATTTATGGAGCCCACTCACAAACTAGCTGTTAGGGCCTGGACAATTTTGCTACAGGGACCAGACAAAAGCTCTCTCTCTCTCTCATCCACTCTTTGTCTCTCGGTCTCAACTTCCTCACATGGGTTAACTTGAGTACTTTCACTTATCTTAAACTCAGTGATGCATCCCTCGTAATTATTGAGTAGAGACTCAAGAATTAAGGATAGCAACCTTTAAACTACCACTTGAGCCTCCTTCGTACCTTTGCTTGCCACATTGATCATGCATACTCGAGGTTCTTCATCACTTCACACTTTGAGCATGTCAACCTTGAGTATGTGACTTGAACCAATTCAACCTTGGCTCGGGTCAGGCTTGGCATGGCCCTGCATGATAGACGGGTCGTGCCTGGGATGCTACTCTGGCACGGCGTGCCAGTGCAGCCATGCACGATTACTGGTCCGCCCGAAACGGCCCGCTAACTTCTAACATATAACTATTGAGTCCTAACTCCTCAACCCCTACCTTCTGGCCACATCACCATGTCCTCCTAGCGCCCGCCACGTCGCGATTCGTCTCCCCCGGCCAAATCCTGTGTCGCCTCTCCCATGCCCCTCCTCCCCTTTCATGATCACGCATCACCTTTCCCATGTCCCTCGATGCATGCAGCCTACGCAGGGGCATTCCTTCTCTCTCAGTTCCTCTTCTTAGCAACGGCCACCGAGCGGTGGCCTCCTCTCCAATTTGCACAAGGGTGGCGCGGCGGTTTCTCCGATCCGCGCAGGAGCATTTATATACCATAACACATAGGCGTAGGTGTGGACAAGAAGATCACTGCAGAATCGACCGGTACATACTCTCGTCGCGAGTCCGGTTGGACCTCGATCGACCCCATTGACGGGCGGGCATATATAGACACGATAGGTTCGACGCCGACGCCAGTATGACACACTTCACATAATCTTCGTTCGATAGCAGCTTTGTGATTTGTACACTTCTTGCGGATAACTTGTACTCACGGTCACACTATATGATACATAGGCAATTAAGTTGAAACCCTGAACCAAATACTGAACTGAGCTGAGCTGGTATGCACAGTCCTCACCAGCTGCTTATTCACAGTTTACTAACAGAACGCTGCTTAGGGTCACTGCTACACATTGCACAATGGGGTGTCATGGCTTTCGGCAGGTAGTACTTCATTCACACGCCGCTCCTCGGGCGCACGCGGACCTCCAGCGGCACTGCCATCTCGCAGGACAGACGGAGCACCTCCGAGAGGTCGACGCCGGCGCCTGTGTCCGACGCCGGCAGCCACTCGAACTCGTGCAGCAGCGTGGCCATCCAGGCGGTCACGGTGGTCATAGCCAGGGACTTGCCGGGGCAGCTCCTCCTGCCGGACCCGAACGGCACGAGGCGGCCGTCGGCGCCGAGCACGGACACGTCCTGGCCCTCACCGCCGGGGAGGAACCGCTCGGGCCGGAACTCGAGCGGCGCGTCCCACACCTCGGGGTCGCGGCTGATGGCCCACTGGTTCACCATGGCCGTGGCGCCCGCCGGGACGAGGTGCCCGTCGACGTACGTGTCGGATATCGCCCTGTGGCGCCACGACAGGAGGGGGCCCGGCGGGTGCATCCGGAGGGCCTCCTTCAGCAACGCCTGCAGGTAATGCAGCGACGGCGCCGCCGACTCGGTGACGGCCTGGCTGTTCCCGCCGACGACCTCGTCGAGCTCACGGTGCGCCTTGGCTTGGACGTCGCGGTGGAGGACGAGACGAGCTAGCGTCCACTCCATGAGCACGGCCATGGCGTCCGTTCCTCTGAAGATCATCTCCTGATGAATACAAGGGCAGCTTGCTTACTTTAGTTTCTACTAGTGCTTAGTGATGCATGCAGCTAGCCATCCGTTGATGGGATTCTTTCTATAGATAAACAAATTTAAAGATTAGAAAGAAAGACGAAAAGTTGGTAGAATTTTTGCACGCACGCACTGTTTTAAATTCTAAAGCTTTCGCTACTCTTTTTTCGGATACGATCTGAGCAAAAGCATTTTTGCATGATTTGGCACGCTCTTCAGCAAAACTTGTTTGTTTATACTGATTGAACCCTTCGCATAATTTTGGTGTAGGAGTAGTAGCTAGATGTGTTTATTCATTGTGTTAAGTTGGCAGTCTAGCTACCTACTATCTCTAGTTAAGTGCATGAGTTCTTACCCAGAGCACAGCGGCTATGTCGTCGTCCGCGAGCCTCTCGCTCTCCTGCAGGGAGAGCAAGATGTCAACGAAGTCACGCGCGTCTTCTCCGGCGATCGCCTTGGCACGGTGCCCCTGGATGATGCCGTGCACGAACCGGTTCACCCGTGGCATGAGCTCGGCGCACCGTGCACCTACTCCCTGTGGGTCGAGGGCGGCGAGCCCCGGGAAGTAGTCGCACCAGTTCTCCATGCCCAGGAGCTCGTACCCCTCGTGCACCATCTCGAGCAGCTCCTCCACCTCCTCCTTCCCGGACGCCGGCACCACGCGCGACACGTCGTACTCCTTGCCGAACACGAACCGCATGATGTAGTACAGCGACGCTCGGCGCAGGAGGCCGCGCACCTGGACGACGCCGCCGGAGCCTCCGCGTAGGGCCGCGACGATCCCTTCCCCGACGGCCGCCCGATACGGCGCGAAGGCCTCGACCTGCCTCGGGCCGAACAGGTGGCCCGCGGCGACGCGCCGGAGCGCGCGCCAGTAGGGGCCGTGCTCGGCGAAGCCGATGGAGCGGTGGAACATGAGGCCGTACGCCGCGTGGTTAAGGGGGCGGTCGGCGAACGCCGGGTTGTCGAGGATCTCCTTGGCCACGTCCGGGTGGGACGTGACGACCGCGCGGACGGGGCCGAGCGACAGCGCCATGAGCCTCTTGGCCCCCGGCCGGCGCGACGCCTCGTTGGCCAGCGGGCAGTGCGCCAGCCCCGACATGAGGCCGAGGCTGCCGACAACCGGGAGCCCCTTGGGCCCCGGGATCGTCGATGACGGCTTCCCCCTAGCCCTCCAGTACTTGCCCCACGCAGGGCCGCCTGGGTGAGCCCAGTAGAGCAGGGACGCGCCTGCCCATGCAAGGCATGCGAAGATGGCGAGGTAGGCGAAGCTAGTGGCTATGGTGGCCATGTTCTCGTGCTGCTCGCCGGAGATGGCCGGGATCAAGGTCATGGGAAGCACCCACCAGCTCTCAACTGAGCTCTCCATTGCGACTCAGGTTGCTGCTAGCTGGTGCGTTGCGTTTGTGCTGTGGTGTGAGCTGCAGCAGGGGGAGCCGTATTTATAGGAGTTTCCGGGGGAGAGAAGATTCGCGCGCACGGTGCTTGCAAAGATGACTCAATCATTGGGAAGCAAAGATTTGAAAATGCATCGCTGGGCCCTATACCTTTTCCTCTTGCAATTTTCATCTACTACAAGAAAATTTTAAAAATCTCGGAGAAGCTTTACAGAAATAACAGCATTTCCTAAATAAATTTTATTGAGTTAAATAGTGCACTAGAGTACTAGACCACATTATATATTGTGCCTAAACAATGCACAAACCACATGCAGAATATTTGAATAGAAGCAAATAAGGTCCAACTTCTAGGGAAAATGTATAAGTTCCGAAAAGAAAAGCACACATCAGTTGGTATGGGAACAAAATGATGGGTTAGGCTCATCTCATGATATATATATATATATATATATATATATATATATATATATATATATATATATATATATATATATATATATATATATATATATATATATATATACTAGTCTTTTCTGCATAAGTTGTATAACTTGATCGCATCATCACTAGATGTAGATGATGAGTCAGCGTACTGATGATGGAGCAGTTGTGCTGAAACTAGTATACAATCTTTACATCGACCAAGTTTCTTCGTTCAAAAGAACATTGCATCGGCCAAATGATTGAACTGAAAAGTTGTTATTCGGAGCTAGCCAATACCAATTCTAAATTTTGAGACTGAATATCTACATCCAAATAAGATGTCAAGATATCCAGACATATGCAAAAGTACTTTGTGCTAAAAAATACCCAGCTAGAGATCAGCTGTACTGGCTTGAACAAGTATAGATGGCAATTTGTGCTTTCAATTTTATGCTGACGAAGCAAGTCCAATCATTTGGTCTATTTAATTGCGACAAAATGATTGGTTTTTAACAAAAAGATATTATAATCTTATTTTTAGGAACAGCATAATGAATACGATACGATAGATCGAGGTTAAAGCGGGCAAGCCCTATCATGGAGCCATTAGCAATGGAGATGTTTGCTAAACATGGGTGGTGGCCGTCTTCTAACAGCCAGGGGCGGAGACAAGGGGGGGCGGGCAGGCCCCCCCTAATCGTGCACAATTTTCATTAGGATCTCTCATTAGTTCTTACATATCACTAGAAATTAAATAAACAAGCCATCTTAGTCAATTCTAAAATGTCTTTTCAAATAAATCTCTTAATTGTCTAATGTCAAGTGTCTAAATATAGTAAATATGATGGTATCGTTGACCTATGAACAACCTTTTTATTTTCAATTTAGACATTTAGCATTTTTCTAAATAAAAAGATTAATAGCATCTCTATGAATTTGGTATACTTGCAAAACTAATAGATCTAGCAAGTTAATAGAAGAAATAGAAACCTTAAATTTTGTCCTTCTCCAACAGTCTCCTATAATAGTTTCTAAACGATTTTGCATGGGAATCCCAGACTATTTTTTACAAACTAAACCCCTTTTTAATAGTTTTTTTTGTCTCTTACCGCTTTCTCATGCGTCCAATTTACGTCGATCTCCAGAGAAAAATGCTGAACAGGGAGCGAATACGGAGTTTCACTTGACTACAGAAACTTACACGTTGTAGAGGATATTTAGTAACTTTTTATTTTTAAGGAGCCCTTTTACCGAACAGTTGAAGGGCACCTTTTTTCTTTTTCTAAAAATCCAAAATGAGAGTTATTTTACAAAACTTCTGGATATGCTCTAAAGACAATTTATTATAATTTTTTAAGCCAACATCAAAATGATAATTTTTAAACTAACATCAAAATTTGATAGTTTTCTGTGGACATTCGATGACCCGGTCCCCCTATTTCTAAATCCTGGCTCCGCCCCTGCTAATAGCCTTATTCAAATTGTTGCCACTCTCACTCTCTCTTTTACATCGCGGGAGCTTTTAAAGAGATCATTTTTGCAAACCGAAGGCTGGAACTGTAAAAGAGATTGATCATGTGCATAACTCATGCAATGGCCAGAATAAAACTTTCATTTTCAAAAATAAGACATCAGCAGCACCTAATCCATGCATCATGCATGGGTAGGACCAAAGTGGTATTTTAAGGAGAGGAAAGTTTGCTTTCATTGGTGACCCGCGCGTTAGTTGCTCCCGCCGGTTTTCCTAACGCAAACATCACTTTCCAAGGACAAGCGGCACGCCGAAACACACCTGTGCAGGGCATGGACGGACGCGCCGGGAAGCTCACAGCAACCACCAAGAAATCCCGGGGCGTCTCTGCTCCTGTTGTTGGGGGAGATCGAGCCTGAAGGCGGCCATTTATGCCCTTTTGGCGCACAGGACACCATCCCATATTTTTTCCCCTCCTCTCCCTGTCTCCCACCATCCGCAGCAGCAGACATCGTCGTCATCTGAAAGCTGAAAGAGACGACGTACGACCTGGCTGGCAAGCTCGACGCACACACACCACTGTCGCCTGAGGCCCCGTTTATGTTAAAGTTTAACTCCCATCACATCAATGTTCCCTCAAATGCATGGCCTAAATGTAGACTAATTGCATGTATGTAATTTACGAGACGAATCTATTAAGCCTAATTAGTCTAAGATTAAAAACTTTTTGTCAAATAAAACGAAAGTGCTACAGTGTTTATTAAACTTTAACTCCAACCAAACACCCCCTGACTCCTTCGGACGCACGCGGGGACAGGCAGGCCCGACGTACGTGTCGTCCCGCCGAACGCCGGCGACCCGCAGCGAAATATCTCGGCTAGTCGCCGGATCCATCGGAATTCTCCCGCTCCAAAGGCGGCATGGCATCCCCAGCTGTGCTCTGGGGGCTCGGCCGGGCTAGAGCGTGCCTGCGAGCTAGGGGCCAAGCACGCTGACTCCAGCCGCTGTCAAACGAGCTGGAGGCTGGCTGGATCGCTAGACGTTAGGGGAAGGCACGCATTTGTGCAGGCAAATCCGCCGAACTCACCGGAGATCGCCATGGACGAGCTACGAGTAGCTAGCCGGCCCGTTGCGGTCGCGAGGTTGGCGCGCGCCGTGCGTCCCCGTCCCCAAATCTCACCACGGTTATTCACGCGACGGAGGAAAACAAAACCAGGCCCGTTCACTTCCCAAAATATTTCCTTTGCCATCACATCGAATCTTTGGACGCATGTATGGAGCATTAAATGTAGGTAAAAAAAACTAATTGTACAGTTTGTCTGTAAAGGTCGAGATGAATCTTTTGAGCCTAATTAATTCATGATTGTATAAATTTTGTCAAATAACAATGAAAGTGCTACAGGAATATTTCCCCCAAATATTCCGGATCTGAACACAGCCCAAGTGTGTTTTCTGGTCGGCCTTGCTGTTTGGGAAACTGATGAGATGTCAGCACCGGCGCAGCTCGGCCAGAGTCTAGAGATCCTCACAGTACGTACAATTGCTACGAATCATATATGCCATTAATTATTTTTTCAAACTAAACTGAGTCTACCTCTGCTTGCTGGCGTCCGGACATCCGGACGCCCGCGCGCTGCATTCCGTTTCTCACTCCACGAGGGGCCTGTGCCGCCCGAGTGATAGGAGAGGAAGGGCGTGGGGCGCCTCCGATTCGGAAGGACCTAGCCGCGATGTCCTACTGGCACCGGACGAGATGATGCAGCAGAAGGTGGGGAGGAGAGATGCAACACCCGATCTACTTTTGAAACATCAATATACAACAGTTGCAACATAAATCTGAAGGCAAATGAAACACTTAAAAAAACATCAGAAAATACTTGAAACCCATTGCAACCATACACAACATCCAAATAAAATACATGCAACGTATGTGTGAAACATATGCAACATCCAGATAAACACACTTGTAACATGTGTCCGGAAATCCAGATGAACACACTTGTAACATGTGTCCGGAAACACAGATGAAGCATACCTCTAAAACATCTTAAACACTCGAAACATACGCTTGCAACATGCCTCTAAAACAATTATAACATATGCAACATGTGTAATATTCCCCGATCTACTTTTGCAATATCCATATGAAACAATTGCAACATACATCTCAAACACTTGAAACATACATATGCAACATAGAGGAGTGGAAGGTTGGGCCGGTTGATTCTGGTTGCCGGGGTGAGAGAGGATGCCGCCGGGGGTTGGGGGAGAGAGCTGCCCACTCTCCTACAACACCGCCGTGCCACCTCCATGGATCTCGCCGGGGTGGGAGAGAGGGCCACCAGATCCATGGGTGTTGGGGACTCCCGGTGGGTAAGGACGCTGGGTGGGGGGAGGGGCCGCCAGGGTGGGGGAGGACGCCGAGGTGGGGAGCGTGCACACCGGGGTGGGGGAGCGCGCCGCCACCGGCCAGGGAAGCAACCATGGCTGCGTCGTCGGGTTGGGGCGGGAGCGCAAGCGCGGAAGGGATAAGAATGGGGAGGGGTGCAAGCACGTGCGGGAGTGAGCGGTGGGATGCATCCGTCTGGACGTCTTAATCGTATCATTATCGTTTCTAGATCAATGTTAGGATTTAATGATGTTAGTGTTGTATTTTTTCTATATTTACTCCAGAATTTTTATTTGAAAGCTGAAACTCTCCCGAAAGATAAAGATTTTTGCTTTGTATCTTGAGCTGTAAATACTTTGCCTATGATTTTCACCAGAAATAGTACATTCTTCTTTTTTTATTTACTACCTGATTTGCTGGAATTTTTTTTGTAAATTTTGTCCCCCCTAAAAAACAGAGTATAGAGAAAAATGAGTGCCTTTTTGCAGCTCTGGACATATAGTACGTTTAATTTGGCGCCTGCGAATGATATACTGTATGAGCGTGCTGCATGCATCCATATAGTGCACACATAATTGTGTTCTAAACTAATGAAATAAAGAAATATGAATAGTTGTTGCTGGGTAGTTGTGACAGTGTATTTGATTCACATGGTGCACACGCACGCACGGGTGCGTTGACGAACAGTAGCATCTCTGATCATTCTGCAGGCTAGCGGCAGATAGCGAGAGAGCCTTTGGAGCCTAAGATTACCCGCACCATGGACCTCTATATTCATCCTCTATACGTCCTTATCAGCAAGATTCTCTCCTCTATACTTAATTCTTCCGCACCCATCCATCCTCTATATCATCCTCTATCCACTCTATCCACTATAGAACCCACTTGTCACTTTATCTAAATATATTCATGTGTAATATAGTTTTGAAGGATTTATTGAGACGAATTTAATGGTGAAATCGAAATTTAATTTGGATTTTTGGTTTGTGAGTTATAGCATTTTTTCCTTTGTTTAGCTAGTGGGGCCCGCCATTATAGAGTATAGAGTAAGCATAGTATCACTCTAAATATAGAGTGAGAGTAAGGATAGAATATCGTTTTAGAGTAACCAGTGCAACAGTTTTTACTCTATATTCATACTCTAAAGCTTTAGAGTATCGTTTTAGAGTACCTACTGCGGGTAGTCTGATAAGCTAATTTTCTGAGTCATCAGCTTCGGCGCGCTATAGCGATTATAATTCCTGCGATTTGTTTGATGGAAGTTGTGTGGCTGCATTGATGTGTATATGCAGCGGTAAAAATGGTACGAATATTTTTCAACCATATTCGAGAACGAATCCGTTTAGAGGGGTTTAGATCTGTCTGTATCTGAGTCTGGATATTCAACATCTGATACCGTATCCGTATCCGAATACTCAAATCGTATATTTATGATGTCGATATCTAATCGTATCCTATCCAGCATGGTTGACATTATCCGTATTCAAATCCGAATCCGAACAGAAATATGAAAACAAATGTGATTTCAGTAATATTCGTTTGTACCCGATCCGTTTTCATCCCTAGTCATATGTGATCCCCTCCCTATCAATTTCTTTATTTGGATGCTTTATTGCATGATTAGCTAAACAAGAAAACACCTCAATTTCACGGATAGTGAGATGACACTTTTCCTTTCCCATACACAAATCTTCGCTAATGTTATACTACTCCACCGCCCCACCCCCCGCGAGAAGACAAACAATCTAAATTAAAGTTTAACTAGATTTATAGCATAATATCCACATTTATATCTTTAAATAAATTTATTTATCAAGATACATTCCATATTTATTCTAGTGATTATACTTATCATGCATTATAAATATTACTTGTTTTTTAATATATTTAGTTAAATTTAAATTATTAGGCATATGGGAAAGCGAGACTTTCATTCTTTTTGCTAGAGGCAAAGTTAGAACAAAATAAAAGGGGGATGCAATGTGTTTTTGTGGGTGCATGGATTTGGGACATATAGTGTCCACATATGGTGAAAATTTAAACTTTCATTACCGATTTTTTTGGGGGGGGGGAGTGGGGGGCGGGGCATATGCACCCTTAGCTACAAACGCGGCTTTGTTCCGCTGTGTTTTGAACGAAGGAAATACATCACATATATGATAGGAAGCACACCTATCGCACATCCCACATATCTAGCTGCAACGGAGGTGGTGGAGCGTTGCCAAAGTAGAAACTGTCGACGTTGTAGCCAGTGCAGCGACATTACCAGAAAAAGTAGTTGTGGTGCCGGTATTCTTATAAACACACTGGTGATTGATGAATGCTATAAATACGTAAATCTAGCATTCTTAGATGGTTTGCCTTTGATTGGAAGAGGAAATTTTCTTATTAATATGGTTTTTTATGAAATTGAATCAATTCTTATAATAAATTTATAAAATTCCTACATTCCAAACTATCCTCTTGCTTGCCTTCGTATCTATAGTTGAGTCTCCACTTCTGGTCTTCACCGTAGCCTGGCACAGCCATTTTTTTTGACAACATCTAGAACTTTGACTGATGATGTAAAAAAGACTATATATATATATATGTGTGTGTTTTTATTTTCATAAATAAAAGGGGAACATTTTCTAAAAAGAATAGCTTCTACGAGATTTCTTGCTCCCTCTCCATTTCCATGCGGTCAAAATTCGGAAGGAATTGGTTCGATCAAAGCTGTGAGCATACCAAAAAAAACAAAACAAATCTCTGATCGTGCAAGTAAGGGTGTGTTTGGTTCGCGAAACTTTTTGGCTTTGACTACTGTAGTACTTTTGTTTGTATTTATCGATTAGTGTTCAATCATGGACTAATTAGACTCAAAAGATTCGTCTCGTGGTTTTCTACCAAACTATGTAATTAGTTTTTTTATCTATATTTAATGCTTTATGCATGTGTCCAAACATTCGATGTGACGGGAAATCTTGAAATTTTTTGGAACTAAACCTGACCTAAGTGCACGGCCATCGCGCCGTGACATTTATGGTTAAAATTTTGCCCCTACTCTTAGCTTCCTGTCACCCCGATCCGTTGTTCAGTCGTCCATGCCAGGACCGGATGCGCAACTAACTGATCTGATCGATGATTTTGTCCTCAGCAGCATGCAAGAAAGTGCAACCAACGAGATATCCATTAGCCAGTGGAGAACCCTAACCGCGAAAAAGCCGCGCGCGAGCACGAAAAAGAGGCGATCGAGCATATGATTCCGGCACACACGGCTTTTTTCAAAAATTTAAAAACGACTCAAAATCCGAAAGCAAATTCTTTTGGGCGACCAAGTTGCGCATATATACTTGCAGGGCTAGCCTGATTCGATCTTGTGTAGTCTTTCGTGGCCGAATAGAACTTTCCTGTTTCTGCTCACTTGCAGCAGGACCGCTAGCAAATTTAAATTAAATTCATAGCTAGCCCACTTCTTGTGCATATAAAATGTTGTACTATAATATTGTGCATATAAAATGTTGTACTATAATGTAAACCTAACTATTTAATCGGCCAATTTTTTTTTGACGTTAAACAGGAGGGGCTCGCCCCTACTGGTAATTTATTGAAAGTATGATAAAAAGGTCAAAGGAACAAACAGGGAAGGGGAGGGAGACATAGAAATTCAAGAAACAAAAAAGAAAATGAAAAAAATAAGCCTCACTAAGAAGATTAAACAAGGTTGTACGCATAAAGGCTGGAATCCTTTCTCTGAGATTTTGAAACCAAGACAAGCCAATGCGTAGGTGACTGCTGCTCCACTCCAATGGGTTTAAACAGATGGTGGTGCTCTTACACACAACACCTCTTCTAATTTTTATCCATTTTTCCTCCAAAAAAAGCCGTCTTGTTGCATGGCTTTCGAGCTAATGATCACGGAATAAGGCTTTTGTTGAGGCAGGTATAAAAGGTACGATTTTTTTTGGATTGAAGCAAATATAACTAGCTAGCTTATAGTAGTACCTAATTAAGCCTCCTATTCATCAGCTATGCCTACAATATATGATATATATATCATCATGCCAGCCCATTCGCTTGCTCAAAGTACAAATTCATCATGATCCTGTCATTAGCTGATAGGCTCACGTATAATACTTGTAGAGGGCAATCATGCTTGATCCTGACGACTGAGCTTCAAGATATCTGAGAATCCAGGGCGAAAGATTCTTTTCTGTTGTTTTATCATCTCCCTTTTGCCTAAGCTCTATTTACATAGTGGACCAAGGACCCAAGTCACCCAATACACATTCTTCTTCTCAACTCAATCCTATCTTCGAAGTGTTATAGATATGCCCAAACTGCCCTGTTGCTACTTTGAATGTAATTATTTCACATATATAGGGAGAGCCAATACATATTTTGGTTAAAAAAAATTACTCCCTTCCGTCACAGATAATTAGCGTTATGGAGTCGTCTATAGTCAACTATTTAAATTTTGATTACTAATTTATGTGTATATACACGTAAAATATAGCAAATGCCTATTTTCATAAAAAAATATTTTTCCTGACAAACTCCTCATATCACTCCAAACATTCCAACTGACTGCACATGTAAAAGCAACCTGTAGTCAAAGTTTGTACTGACTGATTTCATACAATTCCAAAACGCCACTTCTATGTGACAAAAGTTGCAATCTTGTGATACTCGTCTATGGGACAAAAGTTTACATTATTTATCCAATAATTGAAGTAGCGATCTTGTGATACTCGTCTAGTGCTGCAAACTGATAATAACTGAAGTACTGGACTAGAGAAAAGTGGAAACCCAAAGACTTATGGCCTGTTTCGATCTATTAGCTGCTAATAGGTCACGGCTAGTATTAGCTGTTATAAGTTAGTTTGGTCCAACTAGTTAAACAATTATTAGTTGAGTATTCATCTACTTACCTAAACTGTTAACCTGTTTGGATACAAGGAGCTGATTACTACTCCTTGGATATAAATAGAGGCCCCGTTCGGCTGTGCTGATAAGCCGGCTGAAAACACTGTTGGCTGATTTGTTGTGAGAGGAAAACACTGTTTCGACTGAAAAAACAAGCTAAAAAAACGGATTATAAGCCGGATGAACGGGGCCAGAGCCTTACATGATCCGGTAAATACTTTGCACATAGAAAGTTGCTCATATTAGTCATTAATGACTAGTTATTCCAGAGCAAATCATTACCCAATTTGAATTATCGCAAACACATTCCTTGGTGATCTTTTGTGGCTAGATGCAACTATGACCACCTCTGACGGATGAACTCTAACCAAGTCGAGAGTATGCAACTCTCATTAACGAGAACGGGCTCTAGCTCGGTTGGCAAGCGTCGCCGGTGTGCATGCTGCCCGTCAGCATTCGAATCTTAGGTTTGGATTTATTCCCATAATAACATTTCAATGCAATCTCTCAACGTGTGGAGTGACAAAGGGACTGTGACGCATCCATCGTCTACAGAATCTTGTTGTTTTTTTCGCGATCGTGTCGTGGCACGTTTTTCATCAAGCAGAAATAGAGTTTGTTACATCCTAAGATAGCCACGGCAATCCAGTGATTACCGAGACCAACGACCGAACAACACACACGTTGAGAGATCTGTGTCTCTGGTGATCTCTCTAAAGACGTGTCTTCATATTTGTGTCTAGTTGTAGGTCTGATTTTGTACAAGTGATGTGAGTAATGTGTGCGTGTGTGTTTGTATGTGCACAGATACTACAACTGTATCGAGATGAGAGGTGTTAGAAAAACTCTCGTTAACTCAAGCAGATGTAACTCCGACCTATTCGAGAGTAACTTTGACCAACTGGCAAGGCGCCAACACATGCCGTGGACAAACTAGCGATCCATGTATGAGGTTGTGTTGTGTAGCCGCAGAAGTTTACAAAGAAAAAAAAATATCAGATAGTACAACGAGTATGCTCAAAATACACTCTATTTAACGTTAAGTCAACATGACATGTGAGTCTAAACCTGGTTATAGTTAGTGTATGGGCGCTTTTAAATTAACATTGCTGAAACTGAGGTGAAATTCAGTGGATGTAGTGTGCCTAGGTCTTTTTGCACTATTTCCAAGTGCGCACTAGCCAGCGTAGGGCTACAAACGTCATTGCTGAAATTCACGACAATCACTACTTCCTTCGTTCCAAAATAACCATTGTTCTTGCTTCCGAAATAACTTTAACTAATTCTATATTAAAAATATTAATATTTATGGTACATAATTAACATCATTAGATAGATGGTTTAATCTATTTTTATAATAAATATTTTAAAGATACAAATGTCGTACGTATTTTCTATAAATTTTGCCAAACTTATGGAAAAAAAACCTAGAAAATTTGGGACGGAGGGAGCACTTTCTGGCTAGCACCGGCTACACTAGTGTCAAAACCGTTGGGTGCGGGTCCGAGTACAGTCCTTAGCGCATCTCCGGGAAAAATGCTGATTCGATTCAGAAATTGCGCCAAAGGGCCACGGCACGTTCACAGCCGCGCATACCCCGGGGGTGACTCGTGCAACGAGCAGCTTCGGTCCGGGATGCGCACAATGTTGTGTTGGGTCGCTTTCCTTGTCGGTCTGCTGGGCCGCGGTCAAACGAATTCTACTATTCTGGCGTTCGTGCGGTCCAGCCCAACTCTTGTTTTCGTCTCTTCTGATTTTGTCGCTTGACTTGACTTCACCTGTTGCTTTCTCTTAGTTTTGCTGATCCGAGGATCAACTTCAATTATTTTTCGCAAAAAAAGGATCGAGTTCACTTACTTGTCACATATGCATGCATGGCATCAAGCTACTAATTTTATTTGAAACTTTTCAGATTGAATTTAGCTAGTTGCTAGTTATAACTTATATGGACTATTTATTTAGGCATTATTTCTTCTCAATTCATTTGGAGATCGAACCATATTAAGTGTCGATAGCATTTATTCAGAATTTGTCTTCGGCAATTGTGTTACATGGACTCTATTTAAGTTTTTTTTCCCGATTCATATATTTTTTTTCAGATCTACTATTTATTAATTACTAGCAAACATGTCCGTGCGTTGCAACGGGAGAAAATTAAAACTTATATCTCTACTTAGTTACTAAAAATATGTATATTTTGCATTTAATTCATTGGCAGTGAAGCAATAATTACATTAGAACATTGACCGTATATAAAAGTGCAAATTGGAATAATGCCGACCAAATTAGTAATTTTCTTATATCGTGCAAAATAAGTAGAAATATGCAAACATTTATTGTTTTTTAATCAAATATGTAAACATATTTAATTATCCATGAAAGAACGAAAAAGTTCAGCGGAAAAGAGGAATCCCTGCAGGCAGCCCACCTCGTTCGCTAGCGTCTGCTACCTCGCCGGCGTCTACCACCTCCTCCCCACCCCCTTCTCCTTCTCCGCTCGCCTCCCCACCCCCAACACGTCGTTGTGGCCGTCTCGCCGCCTAGCCGCCACCGCCTCCCGCGGAGGCCACATCTGCTGGCAGTGCAACCCCAGTTGTCGCTTCCCGGTTAAATTGGATAATAAACTGCCTAAGATTTCTATTCATGATTTAATTAATTAGACCATTAACTGATCTAGTTTATAATAAAAATAATTTTTATTCTTAATCAAATTACATCAATAATTTAGTAGTAGGAATATTTGATTATTAAGGATTAGGGAAGAACGAAGGATTAGCGGGACAGTTTGTTGTCCAAATTACTCTTTTTTTCAATCTGTGCATGATTTGTTTTGTTGCCGTATTTTTTTTATCAGAAACGTTTTTTGGGAAACATTTTTTTCCATATGTTGACGAAGTGGAAGGTTTTTTTTTAAATGTTTTGGTTTTGGTTTTTTTTCCTTTTTTCAGAAAAGGATTTGTTTCGGAAATTTTTTTTGGGAAACGTTTTTTCCCGGCTGAACGTTTTTTTTTGCCCGTGCAAGAGTTTGTTTTGAAACGGTTTTTTTTTTGCCATATATTTTTTTCGTATGCGACGGCGTCGCACCTTGCTCCCGTGCGATAGCCTGTACGCAGCTGCCGCGTGTCCACCTGTGTATACGTGAATACGTGATCCACCGCTCGAACTCCTCTCCATGGCAAACAAGCGAGCGACTGAAGGACGCCTATACATGAATACGTGGAAAGACGGAACGGCCAACGAACTACGGGGACACATGGCAGTCGGGCGACGCGGAAGCCAGATTATATAAGCTGGGCAGAGCGATTAACTTCCTCATCCGACGATAACGTTAGTAATTTTTTAGGTGTAATAGAAGACGTACTGGATTTTTTTTGGAAACGGGTGTTTTTTATGGTGTTTAGAAGACGTACATGATTTTTTTGGAAACGGGGTGTTTTTTATGGTGTTTTGAGTTTGTTTCGTAAACAGGTTTTTTTTTGTTGTATATCTTTTTCTTTCCGGAAAAAGGTTTTTTTTTGCCGTAGAAGAAACGGGGATGGTGGTTTTGATTTTTATCGGAAACTGAACGGTGTTTTTTTTGTAAACAGGTTTATTTTGCCGTATATCTTTTTCTTTCCGGAAAAGGTTTTTTTTTGCCGTAGAAGAAACGGGACGGTGGTTTTGATTTTTTTCGGAAACTGGACGGTGTTTTTTTTTGCCGTAAATGTTTTTTTAATGGTGCGGGTCAATATAGAGGTCGTACTTGACTCATGTTTCTAAAATAGACGTATTTGAGATTTAATCTTGGTTTAGGAGGAGTCTTACATCTTACCTGTAGCTGAAAAAAAAATATTGGCGGATTGGTTCATTTGTATCTTTGTGATGTCTTGAGAAACTAAACATCTACTGCAAAACTCAATTACAAAATCCAACAACTAAAAACAGAAAAAACAGCTTTTCCAGCCAAAAGAAAAAGTAGAAACTTGGACCGAAACAACGGACCCTAAAGCCCGAATCCGTGAATGGACCTTGCCGTTCTATACGCAAAAGAATTTGACGAAACGAAGTGAATGGACCTCTTGTGAATTAGGCTAACGTTTGTCCGATGGCCTGGATCGGTTGCATCCCCCAACCCGGGCCGAAGCTCTGTCCCGTGTTGCTCCACGTGGGATAGCCTCCGTCCCAGTATAGCATTCTGGTTTGAGAGCGGTTGTAATCGAGAGAAAGAGAATGAATAAACTGCACTTTTCCATTGAATGATCGTGGTATTTATGCAAGTTGGAAGGAGAAGGACGCCATGGGAGTAGGGAACGTCGGTTCGGGAACGCAGAAAGGCGGTCGCGAACGGATATCCCTCCCGGCGATGTCGGTTCCTAGGAGTAGAAGGGGGAGACGCCCATTGGGGAATGGACCGTAATTTCAAGGAGATTTTACATTGATCGTAGGATTAGGTCTAAGGCTAGTACTTAATCCATGTCACTAATCTGTGGGTTAGGATCCGTGTAGATATGATCACTCTAATCCTATTAGTTCATCTCCTGAGGCAACATATTGCTTCTTAACACCCCCCCTGGACCGCATCCAGTCTTAGATCAATCAATAGCTTCAGAACCTCCAAAAAAAACCTTGTAGAAAAAATATGAGGTGGTAATGTCGATGATACGTCATTAAACTCCTCAAAAATTCAGTGGAAAAAATCAGGAGAAATGATATGATATATTTTTTAGATTATTGTCCATTGTAAACTTATATGGGAAAACCTTTATAGGAAAAGCCCATAATTTAGTTTAGAACAATATTATGGTATATGGGCCATAATTAGTATAACCTCCCCCAAAACCACGTGGGAAAATATGAGGAAAAATGTCTTTGATATGTGGCAGAACCGTCTAATATAATGCTCTCCTAAGAGTACTTGTCTTCCATTAGACACTAAGTACCCAAGAGAGAGCACCAACTATGCGATTCTGTCGAGCACACCGGAGAGAGAATTCAAAAATCCACATTTTTATATCAGGATCATAAATGGGAGATAAAGCTTACAACATTCTTAGGTATTTCTTACATGACTTTTAATATAACATCAGAGTCATCATCGTTTGAATTTAACAGCGGAATGTAAATGTTATCAGAGTTTCAGCGAAAATAATAATTGGTTGATGACAAGTTAAACATTAAATTTATATACATGATGTCAGTGTTCGGACCCGGGAGGGCCCTAAGCCGACGAGTGAATTTGTGTTGCGTGCTCCCTAATTCGGATGGTGATGCAAAGAGAATACACGGGGGTTTATCCTGGTTCGGGCAAAGAAGGCCCTACGCCAGCTGGGGGGACAATATTGTATTTCCTTGCACCGAAGTGCTTGTGTAGGGGTTACAAGCTGTGAGAGAGGGAGCCGGTCTCAAGTCTCAAGAAAAGAGAAAAATAGAGTATTGCTTGAGATGTTGATCTCAGAAGTGAAGAAAATCTCTGTCCTGTTTCCTGGAGAACCCTCTGCCTTCTATTTTATAGAGTCAAGGGGAGGCCGAAGTGTC
Organism: Saccharum hybrid cultivar R570; assembly: GCA_038087645.1. Lineage (NCBI taxonomy): Eukaryota > Viridiplantae > Streptophyta > Magnoliopsida > Poales > Poaceae > Saccharum > Saccharum hybrid cultivar. The sequence continues at coordinate 33,872,103 of JAQSUU010000012.1, read as the reverse complement.
CTAAAAACCCTAAGGCGGTGCCTTGGAGGTGAAGGCGCGGTGGACGCTGTAGAGGTTGCTGTAGCGACGTGCATCTGTGAATGCCGGCCATCATTGGGGGTGTCGTGGTGACATCGGTGACGGGACAGTGAAATACCCTGGGTCCTATGGCGAGCGTGCGATCCCCTGTGGTTGACGTGCGGGCGTTGTTCCTTTGTTGACCGGCGGTGTTCGTGGCCTAGTCGGGACGTGGCTGAGGGGGTCGACGAGGAATGGATAATACTGAGCCCCAGAAAACCCCGGCGCGGTGGTTGTTGTCTTATGCCTCGAGGGGGCGTCGACGATAGAATAGTGCTCGATGTGGTGTGAATAGTGGCAGCTTTTTTATCATCCATCCCAGGATGGGCAGTAAAAAGTAGGATTAGACATAGGTGTTGCTCCCACGCCGGCGATGCTGTAGCCACGTAGGTGGAGGTGGTCGCATTGAATGCCTTGTCAGTGAGTAGGTGGGTGAGGGGGGGTTGACCGACCTGACCTCAGGTCATGCGAGTCGAAGATTTTCTAGGGTCGAGAACTCCCGTCGAGCGGGCCTCGTGCGAATCGGAACGCAGTCGAGGGTGCCCGACATCTTCACACGTATGCGGGCCGAGCTCGGTGTATCCGTGTAGGTGGAGCCTTGATACAATTTTTTAGGGGGTTTCAGGGCCTGGATTTCTCGGGGGTTTGCTCCTTTTAATCATTGGTTTTGGATACCCCTAATTTAGGTACCCGACAGTAGCCCCCGAGCCTTTATGTGAGTGTGGACACTCTCGCAGAGGCTCAGCGAATTATGAACTGGAGCCGTAGCGTCGTCGCTCTCTGGTGGGTGCGTGCGAGCGCACCCGCCGGGTGTAGCCCCCGAGGCCTCGAAGGAGTGGGTGACTCCTTCGAGGGCTTTTAGTATGTTATGTTGAAGGACGCTTCTGTGTTCGAGACCTCGTGGCGTGTTTGGTCCTCTTTCTTCGAGGCTAGCTTGTTGCGGGCAAGCCCTCGTGCCTCGCGCGCATGAGGTTGATCAGGGTCCTGCCCGACCCTTATGCATTCTTCAGGTAAGGAGGAGGGACGAGAACGCCGTACTACCCCTGATGGGTGAGTTCCGACGATCTCTGGTGAGCTGCTAGCGAGAAATTCAAGTGGGAGCCCGTGCCCCGTTCGATAGGGGTCGGCTAGCGGCCGTGGAGGCGCTCTCCAAAAGTGCCAAAGAGTGGTCGTGTGGGTCTCGGCTCCGTTCGATAGGATTCGAGGGCTCGACGTCTCCCTTCGAGGGGATTCCACCGCTGACTTCTTCTTTAGCCTCGAATATGTCCGAGGGCGTCTCGAGAAAGCGGCTCAAGTCCTAGCCCCGTACAGGCCCACCCTCAGTCATCCCTAACTCTGTTTACTCAAGGGCAGCTATCGAACCCTGGTCGAGGGCTAGCTTTCGAACACTCAAGGTTTGAAGTGGGCTCGGAGCCCGTGGTTCCTTCGCCTGGAAGTGTCCGTCTGTGAGCCTCCTTTCCCGCCCATTGGGGCGCGTCTTTTTAGGAGGGAAGCGGAAACAGCACGAAAGTGGGCGGCACATCGAGTGGTTAGCGAGCGAGCGGCTGACACGTGCCTATGCGTGCAGGTTTCGAGGGAGCGGTTAGGTATGGGCATTAAATACGGAAAATTTACTTGCCTCTTCGTGAGATCCGCCCGTTGGCCTTATGCCGGGGTATAAATACAGAGCCTAGGACTTTATTCATTCCTTCCTAGCCTTTTGCAACTGCCCTCTCCTTCCTTTGCCACCGTCATCCATTTCCTATCGCCGCCGTCATCCATTCCTTGCATCCATGGCGGGAAAGAGCCCAGTCCTCCCTACGGATCCGTGGATTCATTCCTCGGTGATGGAGAAGAAGCTACAGGAGCTCGTGCATGACGGTCTCCTCCATCCGAGGACCAGCCGAGATCTGCCGGAGTGGAGGGTGCCACTGACCAACCACCGGGAACCGCGCGCCACCGGAGGGCTACGTGGTCAACGTCGTCGCCTTCCACGAGAGGGGGCTCGTGGTGCTGTCAAGCCGATTCATGCGGGCCATCCCACATTATTACGGGGTGGAGCTCCATCATCTCGCCCCTAATTCCATCTCGTAGGCTACCATTTTTGCGGCCGTCTATGAGGGGTACTTGGGGGTCGAGCCCCACTGGAAGCTATGGCTCCACCTCTTTAAGGCGGAGCATTTCGCGAAGAAGGCGGGTGAGAAGGGAGTGTGGCGGGCGGTACATGCTAGAAGCTACACTATCCAGGTGCGGGCGGGTCGAGGTGAGCTATACATCCCGGCCCAGCTCATCTTGTCGAACAGCGGGTGGCACGACGGCTGGTTCTACCTGCGCAACGACGACGACCAGTTGCCTCGCTTCTCCGGCCAGGTCCTTATGTCTCGGAGGGAGAACTGGGCGTACGACATCATCAAGGAGGATCAGCCAAAGCTGCAGCCACTCCTCGACGCACTGAGGAAGCTTCATCTGCGCAGGCTGACCACGGGCATGGTGGCTGCAGCGTTCCACCATCAAAGGGTCCTACCATTTGATGCAGCGTTGACTGTGAATGGACCAGATGGAGCTAGATGTCTCGTTGGAGGGGAGCCGAATGTCAACGAGACCCTCCCCTTGACGAGGTCGTCCGACACACTCGGTGGGTGATGGGCGGCTTCAAGCAGGACATAGACAGGGTCCCGATGCGACCCAACCAGGGATTCGAGCCTCTAGTAAGTATTGTCTTGCTAGTCTCGTGTACTTTTTCTCCCTAGTTTTCTTGATTTAGCCCGTCGAGGTTTTCGTGCGGGATCTGACAGCGGTTAAGGACTTGCCGCCATCGGTCTCGGAGGATCGCGCGGCTCGATAGGTGAGACGCTTCTCTACAGCCCAAGAGAAAAAGGAGAAAGATGCCGTGAAGAAGCGGTGTAACAGGAAGATCCTCGAGCGCGAAGCGTTGATAAAGCGCTGTCACAAGCAAAGGCTCGAGGGTCTCTCTGAGGAGGAGTCCCCCTCTGAGACAGCCTCGGAGGAGGAGGGCGATGACGACGACAACGACGATGATGCCAAGTCACGGTACAACACCGCAACTACCCTTGCCCACCTTCCTGATGTGCGGTCCCTGTAGGAGCCTGTCGCCGGGGGGTCAACCTCACAGGCGTCGAGGGCAGCCTCGGTGCCCGTCGAGGGGGAGGAGGAATGAGCGGAAGGGAGGGCCCCTATGGGGCCCTCGGGAAGGGGATCCACCGATCCAGTGGTCCCACTGTCATCGTCGGTGGCGCTGCACTCGTGTGCCCGGTCACCTCAGACCTCGTTGGTAGGCAAGTCCACGCCGCCGTCGCCTGAGACCAGGGTGCCGTCATCAGGCGTGAGGACTCGAGGTTAGATGGCCTTGACAGTGAAGAGGACCCCAGAGGCCTCGTTAGCCAAGGCTCCGAGGAGCCCCGAGCTGACCAAAGGCTCGATGGAGGGGCCATCGCAGAAGCCCTCGAGTGGTTCGGGGAAGCCAGGGGCAAAGCCCCTAATCCCCGTGTTTGGGTAAGTGCTTTGCTTTATCTTTCTGACAAGCTTATTTCGCTTCTCGTTCTGACGTACTCGTTCGTTGTGCAGCCGTAAGCGTAAGGCAGAGCCGGCGGCCATGACACCCGCCAAGGCGCTCAAGGCTAGCGCTGCTCTGATGATGCGGACGCCGACCAACGATGCCGCCTGGATCGCAAGGTGCCATGCTGCCATAGAGCGGCTCAAGGTGAAAGAGGCCGTCGCCAAGGCAGGTGTGAGCGCTCAGGAGGTTGTCGAAGTTGGAGACGCCGCTCAGGAGTCGGAGCGGGTTGAGACAGCTGAAAGCCCAAGTTTGGTTTTGGTAATTAATGACACCAAGTTGCTAATGTCATGTGTTAAGTGGTTTAAGTTAGACATAAGCAACACATGTGATGAAGGTGCATGTGGCATGAAGTGATGTCCACAAGATCATAAAGAGATGGTGCATGGACATGAAATGATGGTCATGGTGATCAAGCATGAGGAGATGGACATGGAACAAAGTGATCAAGGCAAAGGTATAATCATAGGGTTTGTTTTTGCCGGTGTAAGATGAGTAGAGAAGTGATTGACCGGGTTTAGGATTGATAGCCGACTATCAAGAGGGGCAATCACGGTTAGCCGACTATCAAGAGGAGCAATCATGGTTAGCTCGGGGAAATGAAATGCCTATTTTCCATTGCGCCGGAGGTTGAAAAAGTGGTGAAAGCACGGAGGTGTTTCATGAGCTAAAACATGTGCTTTAGTGATACACATATGGAGAGTAGCTCATAAGTGAAAGGGCGGATCAAGCGGAACGAGTTTTTGACGAAGCATCACGAAGAAACAAGCGATAGACGCTCGGCTTGCTGGCGACAGACACGGGGTGTGGCGTCTAACGCCAAACCCTAGCTCGGCCAGCAGAGGAGTCAAGGTGGCAATGGGGAATTCCCCGTCGGGGGTTGGCAGCCCATCCCCGTCCCCGCGGGGAGAAAATTTCCCCATCCTCGTCCCCGTCAACACTCACGGGGGGAATTTTCGTCCCATCCCCGTCCCCGCGCGGGGATTAAATCCCCACGGGGATCCCATCCCCGTAACAAAACGTGCTCCTTTGGAGCAGAAAGGGCATAAGAAAATCAATCTGTAGTCTCACAAAATGCAAAGAAAGAACAATCGCTACTTCTCATATGTCAGAATAGAAACATTGCTAGTCCTCTTCTCTTAGATCCAAAGAAAATACATGGCAAAAAGAAAAAAGACTAATTCTTGTGTCAAGATCCAAATAAAGTACATGGTAAAAAGAAAGAAGACGAGGCTATCAGTGGAATTAATCTACCGTGATTCCTTCCACTTCCTGCCGTTCTCAGCTACACTACAGTTCTCGGCACCTTGACCACCGACAACAACGTCCATATTTCACCCACTCTCTTGTGTATTTGGAAGGAGACCATGACAGAGATTTAAGAAGCGAGCAGCTTGTAGGATAGGACCGCAGAGTGTGTGGCCGGGCGGGCGGGCAGCTCACGCCGTCTCGCGCACCTGTGATTCCAGCATGCCCGTGTGGCGGCGTGGCCACATGGGTATGCGGACAGGGGCGAGCCTGGTGGGAGTCGCTGGTTGCAGGTGAGAGTCGGAGGCTGGTGGAGAGCGAAGATACATAGTTGCGGCTGGGGAGAGGAATTGAGGAGCGATAGGGTTAGGGTTACACAACTCATAGTATTTATATTCTTGGCTGGTTACTGGGCCTTTAGATGGGCCTTCTGCTTCGGTAGTTTGATCAGGAGCACTTGTACACGGGGCGAGGTAGCGAGGAACGGGGACAGGGACTACGTAACCATCCCCGCCCCGCCATCCCTGACGGGGAGAAGTTTTCTACCGTATAGATCCCCGTGGGGATTAGTTTTGTCCCATCCCCATCCCCTAATAGGGGAATTCCCCGTGGGGAATCGGGGAACAGGGCCCTGTTGCCATCTTTATAGAGGAGGAGGCAACGAACGCACGGGCGTTCGCGCGACAGACGCTGACGTCAGTGTCTGTCGGCTTCGCGCTGAGAAGGCAAGCTGCTTTGCGCTGCGTCAGACGCTGCAGGCGCGTCCGACGCCTAACCGACTGACGCATTCAACGAGCACGAGCGAAAACTGGCTCACTAGACCGCGTCTGTCGTGGTTGGTCCAGGTCTATCGCTGAGGCAATGGACGCGTCTGTCGCGTTCGAGCGTGGCGCGGAGCGTACTGGACCACGTCTATTGGTGCGACAGACACGCGCCCACGAAGCGTCGGACGCGTTTGTTGCTGCGGAAGTCGACCGTTGGATTTTGGTCGCTGGGACACGAGGCACGCGTTGGAGCGACGGACGCTACTATGCAGCATCTGTCACCCCCAAAAATCATCCAGTGAAGTTGATAACGGCTAGCTCTTGAGTGAAATATTATAAATAAGAGGTGGCCGGCCCTTGGGGGTTCTCTCTTGCACATTTGAGATATTGAGGCACACTTTGAGCTAGAGAACACTCCCTCCACTCATCTCCTTGCTTGGTTGCATACTCTAGTAAGATTGAGTGAGATTCAAGTGCATTGCATTGAGAGTTGCATCTAGTGGCACTTGATCTTCGTGTTTGCTACGGATTGCTTGTTACTCTTAGGTATTTCCTGACACCCTAGACGGCTTGGAGCAGCGGTGGTGTTGAGCTCGACCTTGGAGATTGTTTCGAGCCTCACCAAGTTGATTGTGAGGGGTTCTTGAGCCTTCCCCGCGGGAGTTCGTGAATTGGCTACTCTAGTGAAGCATGTGGCTTGGAGAATCCCCATCTTGTGAGTGGATATGCAGCACCCATTGAGGGTTCAACTCTTGATAGTTGATTAGCTATTGATCCATCAAGTGGGTGCATCACCACAACGAGGAGTAGCTTACCGGGAAGAAAGTGAACCTCGGTAAAAAAATCTTGTGTCATCTCTTTGCCGATGATTTCTCTTGTGATTGCTCATTGTGATTGATTCTTCAAGTGCATTGCTTCTCTACATCGTTGGTATAAGAATCAAGTCACTTGCTCTTTACTTTATTGTACTAGTTCTTATGTAGTTTGCTTAGTGTAGCCTTTATCACATAGGAGTAAGTAGCTTAGTGACTTAGCATTGTTGGTGTGTATTAAAGATCATAGCCTTACTTCACTAAAATTGTATAGGTGGCTTGCATAGTGTAGTTGAGCTAGTGCTAGAATTAGCTTAGTCATATTTTATACTAACGTGGTTGTTTAGTGAAGTTTGTAGATTTTTAAATAGGCTATTCACCCCCTTCTAGCCATTTGGACCTTACAACAGCCTCGGGCGCTATCAGGCTCGACGGGTCTGGAAGTGGTGGGCAAGAGCCAGGGTCGACCAAGGGGACCCCAGAGGCCATTGAGGACAGCAAGGCCGAAACATCCGCCCATGATGCAGGGCAGGCGGATGTGAAAGAGACAAAAGAGGTGGTGGAGGGCCCGCAAGATGCGGGGAAGGAGGAGGATGAGGAGCGGCCAGAGCTGCAAACGGAGAGGAAGAAGCCACGACAGGAGCGGCAGTAGCAGCAGCAAGAGCAACCATCGTAGCTGCAGCCGAAGGCGGAGCAGCGTGAGCTGGGTCGGCCGGAGAAGCCGGTGGCAGAGGCGGAGGCGGAGCGGGAGGTGGCCATGCCGCTGTTTACACCTCTGATGCCACCTAAGCTAGGTTGTCATCCCCAGCATGACACCAAAGGTGCTGGTACTAAAATATGCAAATGCTCCTCTGAAATAAATATGAAATCCGCAAGCGCACAGATAATACCAATGTAGCATTTTATCCAGGAGTAATCCAAGTATCATTATTTATATTTTTACCACTATGAAGGGATGCTAAGGATAATGAGCAATGAGCATCACTGCATGTGCTAATGGAGAGCATAACCATGTCTTTATCTATCTTCTCATACAGGGTAAGTGTCACAAGATAAATAATATATATATATATATATATATATATATATATATATATATATATATATATATATATATATATATATATATATATATATATATATATATATATATATATGAATAATAATAATAATAAAGGATAACTGGTAAGCACATAGCCATATAATGATAAACATCTCAATAGACTACTCTAGATATATAGCACTAGCATGGATTAGGACGAACTATCGAGATAATCCTAAGTTATTCTAACTATAAGGTCAAAGCATACGATGATTAGTGCAATTACACTTGGCAATCATGGCAATTAAAGGTTATATCTACGCATAGTGATATTACTAAGGAAGATATGAAACATAGCCGTCACTTCCCTGTAATAGTTGTGCTCTGCCTGCCCTATACTCGGGAGGTGGACTACAGAGGACTCAACAGGACTGTCACTCCCGCGATCTACCACACGATCCGGAATATAGGGTGCAATCGCAGGTAAATACGGTATAGGCACCACACCTACACAATGTTTACCACTCACCCATGATATCAATGAGTAAGCGCTATACGATCCTATACTTGAATATAAGTCTGATCGAACTATGCCAAGCATATAATCAAAGTAGACTAAGAATGATATAATTGAGAACATAATCAAATAGAGCAAAGTCATATCCAATATGATAGAATAGACTAAAGTCATATTCATATAAATGATGAACTAGATAAATAATATAAGAACAAATATAAAAGTAGGAGAGAATTACTAAGTATTCTCTAATAGATCCGGAAATCAAGCAATGCTTGGCTCCTTCTAGTTCTAATCATATGTAGCTATGCTAAACTAGGGATCTAATTGAGATGGTGGCTCTAGGGCTTCTCTGAATGAGATGAATGAATTGAATTGAATTGAATTGAATTAGGGTTTCTCCTGGGGCTAGGGGCCTTGCTTATATAGCCCTCTAGGAAGCACCACAGCCCTTAGATCAAACCGACCTTGATGAACAATTATTATTGATCCTCAAAGGCGGTGAAGGCATGATCCATGAGGTGGCACCTGATTGGCTCCATGGGTGAGGCGGGCGCCTAGGCCCAGGGGCGGCCCCCCTATTGCCTGGCCTTTGGGCCCTCCCCTTCGGGGGAATATCTTCTCGAGTCTTCTAGAGTATTCTTTTTCAAAGTATGGTCGATTTCTCTCTATGTAAATCTAACATGTGGTCCTTCTTTGGTTCTTTCCTAATAACCCCCTGCAAAAATAGATATTCACCAAAACTAGTGGAATTCTGTCAGTGTAACCCCTATATCTAGATAGTATTTGTATTTAGATCATTTCTCATGCTATGTTGACGGTTAAAAATGATACTTATCTACCGTCAACAGCCGCCGCCCAACGCGCAGGCGGAGGCACCGGCGGGGGGGGCCACTTCCGCCCCAAGGGTCGACGCCGACCGTGATCGACCTCACTTCTGATGATACCCCATCTGATAAGGGGAAACAGAAGGCGGACGTCGAGATGGTCGACGCCTCGGATCAGCCCGGGACCTCCGTGGCGCCAGATGATGACATGGTGGAGGCGTCCGCTAGGTGGCCCAACTTCACGGAGCTGGCGCTCATGCGGGCGGAGGAAGAACTCCCACTCTAGGGTCACTCGCCCCTCAAGTTCAGGGACACGGCCAATCCTGACGCCGAGCCCTTCTTCGTCCTGGACGACAAGGACAAGGTGAAGTACTGGGAGTATGCCGAGGGGCTCCGCAAGCACTTCGTGCAGTCTCTGTGGATGGTCGTAGATACCCTAGTCCGAAACATGTCGGGGGCCTTCGGGGTAGGTTGCGTTTGTCTCGATATTTTATTTGGCTCGACCCCCTTTTCCCCTTAGTTCTGATTTTGGTTTTGACCGTGACTAGGAGATCAAGGAGCGGTCACGCCGCAAGTTGTTATTTATCCGCCACGAGAGCGGTGTGTGGGCGGCGCTTCCTCGCCAACGGGCTCTAGTCGAGGACGCCAATAAGCGGTTGTCTGAGAAGAGCGCCGAGGCGGATGAGCTTCGTGTCGTCCACGCAGCGCTTAAGGAAGAGGCGGCGCAGGCTCAGGACGCTGCGGCCAAGGCCCATGAACACGTGACCAAGGCTTGAGAGGAGGCAGCCAAAGCTCGTGAGGTCCTTGCACCGCTATTGGCGTGAGTGAAGGAGCTCGAGGTGGACGTTGCTCTCGTCAGCGGCCAGCGCGATGCCCTCAACGTGCAGATCAGGCTGGCGTTCGCCTGTGTCGGGACCTTGACCAAGGAGGTCAAGATGTTGAAGGAGACCGTCCGAGAGAGGGACGAGGCTCTCTCAGGCACCGGTCGAGAGATCGATACGCTAAGGACGACCTTCCACGATAAGGACGAGGCTCTTCGGGCGGCTGAGAAGGCGCACGGCGAGCTGCGCGATCAGATTATGGGCTGGCAGACCCATGCTGAGGGTAAGTTTTTGCTAAACTCTAACCTTGAGTTTGGACTCCCGTGTTTTTGTTGACTCGATCTCATGTTTTAGAGCTAGAGAAGCAGCAGCGCGAGGCCCAGCCGAACGCCGCCTCGTTTCAAGCCCTCCTTGAGGCCGAGCAGGCGAAACCAGCTGCTCTAGGGCGCCATCACCATGGTGTGCGACAACCTAGGGGTCGAGCCCGACACTGACACCGAGGAGGACGTGCTGAGGAACTCCTTTGTGTGCCGGATGACGGCGCTGGGCAACCTCATACGCAAGAAGGTGCGGGGCGCGCTGCACCATAGCGTGAAGAGGGCCCTAGCGGTCGTCCGCTCTGGCTTCGAGTACGACATGGGCCTCGTTGCTGACGGCTTGACCTCCGACCCGAGCAAGACTGATGAGGCGAACGAGGCGGCCTGCATGGGGCTGATCGAGGTTGTGGAAGAGCCTAGGGGTCGACTCACGAGACTGTTTTGAGTTTTTACATTTGAGGTCGTTAAGATGCTCAAGAAAATAATATAAAGCTTCAAAAGCATATTCGTGCTGAAACTTTATATTATTTTCTCGAGCATCATAACAACCTCAAATGTAAAAACTCAAAACTACAAAGTTGTAGATCTCATTGAGAGCTACAACTTTGATATAAATGGTATCTTCATTTGAATCCATACAAAAAAATATATTATTTTTTTAATGCGACAAGCGCTAATACGCGATCATTTTGGTGTTGAAACTTTATATAATTTTTTAGCATCTTAACGTTGTCAAACGAAAAAAACTCAAAACTAGAAAGTTGTAGATCTCGTCGAGATCTATAATTTTCTATAAAAACCATCTTCATCCAATGTCGTATTGAAGAGTTATGATTTTTCGAAAGTTCAGTCTCGTCACGCCACTCTCAGTGGTGCGACAAGACAATATTGTCACGTCAGCGGGAATAGCGCGGCAAGCTTTTTCACGTCGAAAACGACGTTGAATGTGCTGTATTTTGTTGTGCTAACGCATGTGGTACGATTATGTTATTTGGTCATGTCAGCGGGACTGGCGCGACCAAAGGGGCTATCTGATTCAAAATATTTTTCTAGAGCGGTTAATATTAAAATATTTGTTAAAAAATGATTAAATTATAAAAATTCTCCCCTATATGACGGGGGGGCATGAAAAGGCTGAACAATACCAAACAGCAGTCGAAGCCCAGAGGAAAAAAAAGAGAAACGAAAAAGAAAAGGCAAACAGTAGCTGGACGAGGGAAAAAGAAAATGAACAGTGCTAGAAGCAAGTAATGAAAAGGGAAAAAAGGAAATAGAAAAGGGGAAAGAAAGAAAAAAACAAACCGTTGTTAGAAATTAGCCTCCCACAGCGACAAACTATCTGCTAATCTCCACACGCAGAAGCGTCGATTGAATCTACCGAAACAAACATGCAAGATCACATACGACATCAAAGGCACGATATTTGTTAACGAGGTTCAGTCGAAGCCTAGTCCCTGGGGCACGATTACGGGCTCTCCTCCCCAATACCAGCCATACCGGCCGCTCCAGGGTCCCAACAACGTGCCACCGCCCTCCTGCGAACCTGTCGCTACGTCGTGATGGTTACTAGCCCTGGGCGTTCGGTAATACCAGACTGATCGGTTCGGTTCTTCGGTACCTATGCAAATTCGGTTCCACAAGAAACCGGTACCGATCGGTTTTTAAAATAACTCGGTACCGAGGAGATTCGGTATCGGTACTTACAGTTTGGTTCCGGTATTTACCAAAAGAACCAAACAGATTATAACAACATGTAACATCAAGTTCGATAGCCAATTTTGATAGAAATTCAACATGATTTCATATAGAATAGCAGTGCCTAAATCATACAAATAAAAAGCCACAATACTACAGGACAAATACATAATATAGCTGTCCACAATAGACCCATCAAATCATCAATAATATTACATATTACTCAGTAAATTCGGTACTAGTCAGAACCAAATATACCTCGGTAAATTCGGTTCCTGAGAAAACCGAATATTTCGGTTTCGGTACTTTCGGTTCGGTTCTCGGTTCTCGATATTTCGTGCCCAGGATGAATGGTTACAACAGTAGCCCTCCTCTCATATTTATGAGGAGACTAAGTTACAGAGTCCAACACAACTCTAACCTATACTGCCAAATACAACTCAGAGTCTTAGCGTATCCAAACTCGTATATAATATTCGACACGTATTCTAGGGATTCCCGGACGGTTAAAAGAGGGGAAGGAAAGAAGGGGGGAAAAAACGAACAGAGCCAGAAGCAAGGAGGAGGCAGGGATTCCCGGGCGGTCAAAAGAGTAGTTATATATCCCTTTTGTTAAAAAAGAACTTATATGATATCCCTTCCAAGTTCCATCCGGCCACGTTCTCAATTCTCATCGTTGTTGACACGTATAATAAACTATACTCAAATTCAAAGTTGTCATCCAATCACACGCGCAAACTTCGTCACAAATTTATAAAAACAGCCTACCGACATCACAATCGCAAACTTACAGGCGCGCACATTGCTCGTTTCCACTCCCATTTATGCTACACCACCTCGCTCGCCGACCAGCCGGCCATCGCCACAAGCCGTAGCCGTCGACGCGCGCACAGCTGCACCGAAACCTGCCATGGCGACAGCTAGGGGCTTGTTCTGCCTCGTGTCGCCGGTCCGCGGCGAGCCCTCCGACCGCTGCCGCCGCCGCCGCAGCAGCAGCAGCAGCAGCGCCGCGTGCATATGCTGCGTCGGCCCTCACCACAAGCCGTCGTCCGGCGCTCCCGACGCCGACCTGAGCGTGAGGCTGCCGCTCATCAGCTGCTGCAGCGGCGGGGACGTCCGCGGCCGCAGCAGCGGCGCCGCGCGCACGCCGCGCACCCCGAGGACGCCGTGCACGCCCACCGCCAGGCACCTCTGCGGCGTGCGCTCACGCACGCCGCGCCGCGGGCAGGTCTGCTGCTTCCCCGTCGCGTCGGCAGGGCCGGGGCCCGCCGACGTCGCGAGGACGCCGCGAACCCATGGCACGCAGCAGGGCCCTGGTAGCGCCAAGCTGGGAAGGCGGCGCCGCTGGTTCCGCTCCGCTCGCCAGGCGGGGGCGCAGACGACGCCGCGCTTTCGGGGTGCCGGCCGCGACACCGCCCACGCTGGCAACAGCAACAACAAAAGCCGCGCGGAGGTGGAGACGGCAGCGGCGGCTGCCGACGAGGAGACGTGCTCCAACGACGAGTACGCGCTGCTCTGCAGGGAGGGATTCTCCCGGGAGGACATGGCCGCGGTCACCATCCAGGCCTACTTCCGAGGCCACCTGGTGCGCGCCTAGTTACTGTTACATCAAGGCCGGGCCCTCGCTTTGCTCCGGCGACGGCGTGTACTGTACTAAAGAGTGGCTCGTGTTTGCATGCAGGCGCGGCGGGCGTTCAGGGCGCTCAAGAGCCTGGTGAGGATTCAGGCGGTGGCGCGGGGCGCGTTCGTGCGGCGGCAGGCGGAGGTGGCCATCCACTGCATGCAGGCGATGGCGCGGCTGCAGGCACGCGTGCGCGCCCGGCGGATGCTGGCCGTGGCCAAACCCGAACCCCAGGAGGAGCAGCTCTTGCAGAGCTGACCGGAGGCTGCATGCTCGGTCGGCAACAAGAGTCCGAGATGATCCATTGCACGAATAAGGTACAGGCTATTTGGAATATGCTGTTTGTGTGAGACATTTGCTCTTTCGATTGATGAACTTTGCCTGGGTCTCAAATCTGTAGTGTCCCTGTAATTGGCCTTCATTTTCTTTTCTTTTCTTTTCGTTTTTGGCTGTGGCAATATGTCTATGTGTAACTGCTGCATTTTGTAACGTTGGTTTGAGACTTTCGATCATGGAAAACAGTAAGATCAAAATTCATACACATGAGTACGTTTCACACGACACTGAAAATTGAATTTCATTCAAAAGTGGGGTGGGGAGCTTACATCTTATTACACGACGAACAAAAACACATGCTGTGGTGAATCAGCAAAAGGCGTAATTGAACTCGTAGACCCCTGCACCCGGGAATGGAACGGAACTTGAAAAGCAGCAGACAAGTACGACGTATGAAAGCGACACGAACAGCTAGAGGAAGACGGCGGCGGCCGCGCAGGTGGTTCATTCATCGGCGGGAAGGGACGGTGACGGCTAGAAGTGCCGCTCGTTCTGGACCTGCTGGTGGCTCTTCACGCCGTGACCGTCGGTGGATCCCGGCAGGTGCTGCTGCTGCTGGCCGTTCTTGGCGCTGGCGTCGGTGGACGTGGACGGTGGGCGCTGCAGGCTCTTGACGTACTGCCAGGTGTCGCGGCTGGAGACGTCGTGCCACCATCTGCTGACGTTCTTGCGGGACTCGAACATGCGGCGGGAGCGCGGGTCGGAGACGAGGCGGTCGGCGTTGGGCAGGTGCGACAGGTCGGCGATGGTGAAGTTGTCGCCGGCCAGGTACTTGGCCTCCTCCAGGCGCTGCTCGTAGATGTCCAGCAGCTTCTCCAGGTCCTTCTTCCTCTGCTCGAACAGCTTTAGCATCTCCTCCTCCTTCTGCGGGCTCACCTGGCTCTGGCTCGCCGCCGGCTGCTGCGACCCGGCCACACCGCGCTTGCCGCTGGACGCGTCGGCGTTGCTGCCCACGGCGACGTCCCTGGCGTTGAACCCGCTGCCGGTGCCGGTGCCGTTGTTGTCGTTCTGCTGCCTGGGCAGGGTGGGCGGCAGGATGGCGAGGCTGTAGACCATCTCGGCGCTGGGCGAGTCGAAGCTCTGCGCCTCCGTCTGCAGCCACTGCTCGATGGACGCGCGCTCCAGAGCGCCCGTGCCGATCAGGTCCGGGTTGCCCTGCTTCGCGTACTTGTGGGAGACGTGGCGCAGGATCCCCCTCGAATCTGCAGCAAGGCAAGGTTCACCGGCCGGTGCATGTCAGCGCCATTGCTGCACCAAGCAACGCATTGCAGTGGGTTGTTGCTACTTGCTAGCAATGCGCTTACCGGAGAGGGTGAGGCTGTCGTCCTCGAAGGTGAGCGCCTCGCCGTGCGGCTGCAGCTTGAGGTACTGAGGCATGCGCTTGGTGCCGCGGTAGGCGTCGACGCGGATCAGCTGGAACTCCACCTCCTTCTCGAACAGGCACATGAGCACGCGGGCGACCTCCGACGAGGTGGGCGACCCGAAAACCTTCACGCTCGCCATCTCACTCAGTCAGAGCACACTACTGAACTGAAGGGTGAAATGCAATGCAAGTGTGGCTGTGTGCTGCCATTGGATTGCTTGGGCGTGCTTATATAGTCGCCAAAGCGAGTAGCACAAAATGCCTTGCTTGGCCGGAGGTAAATCTAAAGATAGAAGACGAATCAAAGGGAAAGACAAAGGAGATAAAGAGCAAAGCGTTTTGATGCCAGTTAAAGAGAAAGACAAGGCTCATCTCTGCTGGAAGATTGTCTTGTGTGGCATAAACATGAAGCCATTATGGCAACCACTGGATACCAGGGTAGGGTGTTCATCAAAGAACAGCACAAATGAATGCTTTCAAAAGAGTGAGAATTGATCAAGATCTGAAGATTTAACTATTATTTATGTCAGGAAAGGGGAGGAAAAAGAAGAGTGCAGAAAATAGGTACTAGGCTTGTAGCTGATTTGGCTGTTTGATTTGTTCATAAATCATAAGTTGTTATTTGCTAGGGCAATGCCATGTTCGATTGAGCTTATGAGCCAAAATCAACCAGTCATTCAGCAGTATTTTTCTCTTACAACAAATCAGCAGCAACCGCAGAAACCATCGGCCGAACAGGACTGTTATTTCTGTTCTACGCAGCAAGCACAAACGGCAAAAGCTTTCTCTTTCAATAATGCTACCATATGGGGCTAGTTTAACATGCTCAAATATACTAATAAGTACTAGATCACATGCATGAAATGTCGCATCAGAACAAAAATCATGACATGAGCTGCTTACAGATCTCAGTAATGTAAAATCAAAGCAAAAGGAGATTAACCAGCCTCGTACATATAGACCATCCTTTATCCTCTTTGCACTTTTTTTTGTTTTTTTATAGACTATACAACAGAGCGCCAAGTAACACTTAAAAATATAGTCAACAGTAACACTTTAAAAAAACTGAAGACACTCTGCACTGTGGTCACGTTTTGCTAGTGGTGCAGCAATTCACTCAGAACAATGGGGGTAATCGTGTTTTACAGGCTCATTTGCACCGAAGGACCTGATAGCAAAAACATATATATATATTTTTAAAAAGGTATTGATGGTTGACGACAGTAACAGAACAGGCAAAAGATAAATAAAGTTTTTCTTGTTAAATTCTCACATTTATATTAAAGAAAAAAAACCCTAACCTAAAGGAACTAGTTAATTTTTTATTAAGAAAAATAGACACCTAGATTTAAATTAAAGAGAACTTGAACCGAGGTACTTTGGATACATTACCACAGCTCTCATCCTAAGAAATTGAGTTAGGCTCACTTACTACAAGATCATGCAAATATGTCTATATCCACGAAAATAAGAGGATAAGACCATGTACCTTATATATCTTTTTAAAACCACCAGCAGGTATATGGGTTCCCACGACTTGCCTGCATGTGTTGAGTATCTCAGGATATTAGAAGCTAGGGTACATTAGTCTATACTTGATCCACCTCTCAAGTGCATAAAGATCACATCCAAGGCTAGGATAGACCTTATTGTTTATTTTTGTGAAGGTTGGCCCTTAGTGTTGTAATACCCTAGGTGTTAAGCTTGCATATTGCACTTGCATTGCATGAACATAAGCATCATTCATTCATTCATGAGCATGAGCATGTGAATTGCATTTATTTACTCTATGTTATCCCATGAAATGCTTAATTTATCTATGTATGCTTGATGATCATGCTTGGTAATGCAAGTGAATGTTGTTTGATCACCTAAACAACTTAGAACAACTCAAGATAAAAAAATCAAGTAGAGTTTATATTCATGTTTTTGCTGAAATCTGCTTCTATGTGTTGGTCTGCTAGAAAATGCCTTTTTCATGATGCTTGTTTGACTCCAGTTTATTAGTGGTTTAGAGTGCTTGCATGGAGTTGAACCTTAAATAAAAGTTGTAGTTCAGATTGTGTAGAGAAAACTTTGTTTAATGATCTTGACCTAGATCAGTGCCTAACCTCGCCTAACAAAGCTTCCAAAGCTGAACCTGCTGTTGTTTCAGGTTCCCAAAAATTCGGCTAAGTCCGGATTGCTGAAAGTTCAGTTTTCAGTTTTGATGTAGCCTTCTTTGGGAATTTTTATATTGCAAACCAGCTCGAATCTGACCAAGATCCTTTAAGTAATGTTGTAGTACTCGAGTAGCTCTACAATTGTTTAGGAGTTACGGAGGGAGGAAGTTTGGTGTTTCAGTCGTATTTTTTAGGTAGTATTAGTCAGCTCCTTATCAAGTTTTTGGATCTGAATCGTACTGAGCCTGGCCGCCGCGTGGCGAACGAGTGCCACAGCGCCCGTGTGTGCGCGTTGGGGAGGCGAAACCGAGCGCCGCGTCTGCTGCCTCCCTCTCCCATTCGCTTGCCTGCTCTCCCTCTAGCTGTTCTTTTCCGCCAGGAACGACGAGCCGAGCAGCAGCCGCCGCCGCAAAAATCCGCCGCAGCCACCGCACTTCGCTCCAATCCATCGTAGCCACAACACCAAGGTACTAAATAGCGTATTGCGGGTTGGTAGCGGATTGACGTCGAGGTAGCGGATTGCGGATGGCGGGCGATATTGCGGACGATAAGTTCTAATAGCGGCACCCAAATAGTCTCATATAATTTTAAGCACATATATCATGAATAACGAGTATAAATAATTTTAAGTGCATATATCATGAATAATTTTAAGTTCCACAGCCGATGCGTGAGTTTTGAATTTAGGGTGTGAGTCATAGTGGGCTGGACTAATTAGGGATATTTGCTTCCATGCTATTGCGGCCTGCTACGCGCAATTGCGGCCGCAATATCGGCCCGCTATTCAAAATTACGGCCGCAAAGTTCCAAGATGCAAAGTTCAGAACGCTACCTCATAGCGGTAGCGGCAATAGACCGCTACCGCTATTGCGGGTGCAATTGCGGCCGCTACCACCGCTATTTATTACCTTGCACAACACCACTATGGCCTTTGCTACATCCCCGACCTAGCTTCGTCGTCGTTTGAGCCAAGGTGAGGACCCTAGGGCCACAGCCGCTGCCATGGCCGCCATTGCCGCCGCCGAGCTCGAGCTCGACGTGGCCGAGCCGTCTCTCCTTGTGCTTGCTGTGAGTCCGCAATAGTATGTAGAAGCTCTGCTGAGGTCTCACCCGCGCCATCGTGGCCAGCAGCGGCGAGCACGCCGCCGTGCAGTGCCGTCAAGCCATCCCTTCCGCCACCGCGTGCGTAGAAGTTGAAAAATCATTCGCTAACATATGCTGATAGATGCGTCTCGACGAGAGGAGTCTAATGGTGTAGTCCCGTCGCCGGAAAGTTCGCCCCTACCTCTGTGCCTGTGACATGTGGGGTCAAGTTGACCATGGGTCCCAGCAGTCAGCCTCTTGGGTTGCACTGAGCTGTGTGCATGTAGCATATGTTAGGGTTGAGTTGTTTTTCGTTTTAATCTTTTTCAGATTACTGTGATGAACTTGTAAAATCTATATCTAGAGCCAGGGCCGTCTCAACAATTTCTAGGGTCCTTGGGCAAGCAAGAAGTAAGGGCCTAGCAACCTAATATTTTAACATGACGGTTGAATTATATAGTAGTAATAAGAATTAACTTGCAACATATACTTAGTTCAAAAAATAGCCATAATACAGCAAAGAAACTAAACAATGGTGAAATAACTATATTATAAGTCGCTGAGAATATACGGACGCAAACGACCACAACATATGACACTCATGCCGTCATGAAAACTCACGAATACAAACCACGAGTGCATATGAAGGTTTGCAGACAGGCATGCACGGAGCTGGGGACTAGTTATCGAACGCCCCGCATACTAGAGTGAACCTAAACGAGTGAACTATGAGCCAAATACTGAAATACATATACTATAGATACATATACTCATGGCCCCAATCGACATGGGCCATCGGACATCGCACCGGCTGCCCCTACCCCTAAGACGGGCCTGTCTAGAGCTATAGAGGTCCAATTTGAGTGAAACCAGTTTTTTTAGTTTTGTTATGAAATGCTCTATCAAATGGAATCACTAAACTTGCTCTTTGGTGATGTTTTGCATGTTGTATTGATTAATCTTGTTAGGTGTTATGTAACTTGTAAAATGCTAAATAGGAGTTAGAAGCATCTAAAAATCATGGTTCCAGTTTTGTTGGCTTCATCTTGTCATGCTCTAGCACCGAAAAATATTGAACCTAGTGTATGGATGCTTTTACTTTGCTGTTATGATTTATTCTTGTTAAATGCTTGTTTTATTACAAAAATGGGTATGGCTAAAATTTGTATCTTCTGTGTATGAAAATTTTATTATGGCTTTCTGGTGACTGGTAGAAGCTAAGAAAAATATGGAATCTGTTGTTTGACACTTTTCACTACGATGAACTTATTTAAGTTGTTATAAGCCTGTTTTGCCTGTCATTTTTGTAGAGGATGCTATACTTGTTAAAAAGGCATGAAATTTATACAGTAGACTCTTGGAAGCATGTTTTGGCTGCTGTAATTTTCCTAGATTTTACTGTGCATAGGAAGCAATAGTTTCCTATTTTACCATGCTTAATGAGTAAATTGATAAATGCATGTAAACAATTTATTTGGGGTGAAACAATAACTTTTATAGCATGTTTAGAATGTATCTTAGCTACTGTAATTTTTGTGAGCTTGCAGGATTCCATTTTGATGTAGTTCCTCTTTTTGCTTGCTATTCAAGTGTTGCTAGTGTAACTCTAAGTTTTCTGTGAGAAGCTTAATATATATGCATGACCCTTGTGCTCATCTTTTTCTTATGACTAAGCTAAAATTGTTGTTGAGCTAGAGTAATCATGATTGAAGCTATTACAATAACTTATGTGTGTGCTATCTTGTTTAACTAAACAAGTGGTGCACCTTTTATTATGTGCTGAAAATGGCTGCATGTATAGTCTCTATTGCCATGGTGTTTTCATGGTGAAAATGAGGTTTATTGTAAATCTTAATAATAAAAAGTTGTAGATAACCTGCTTGAAAGAATCAAGATGCCCAAGAGGGGGGGTGAATTGGGCTTTTCTAAAAATTTATTGCGAGAATTTAATCCTACTAAGCCATAATTCACCCCTAGTGCCTACAAGTGTTCCTAGTGATTCTATCGATAAAAGTTTTGCACCCTAAGTTCTAATCCTAGTCTAGCATGGCAATTCTAGGAAAGTAAACCAAGCAACAAAAGTAATACGTGAAAGTAAATTGCTTGAAAGTAAAGGGTTAGAAACACGGCGATGTTTTTTCGAGGTATCGGAGAGTCGCCACTCCCCACTAGTCCTCGTTGGAGCACCCGCGCAAGGGTGTAGCTTCCCCTTGATCCACGCGAGGATCAAGTGCTCTCTACGGACTGATTCTTTGACACTCCGTCGTGGTGAATCGCCCACAACCGCTCACAAGATGAGTTGGGTCATACACAAGCTCCGCCGGATGATCACCAAACTCTCAATCACCAACAAGCCATCTAGGTGATGGTGATCACCAAGAGTAACAAGCAAGAACTCTCACTTGACCACAACAAGCCTAATGAGAAGGTGGATGCACACTTGCTACTCCCTAGTCACTAATAAGGGATCTTGATCTTGGATTCTCAAATCTCAACCCTCATTAGAGCTCTTGCACTTTCTTGCATATGAAAGGTGTTTCTCAGCTGAACAAATGAGCAAGAGACCTCACATAGAGGTGTAGGGGATGTATTTATACTCCCCACAGTCAATTCCAACCGTTATGTGCCAACTCAGCATTTTTCGTACTGACCGAACGTGCCGGTCGACGTGACCGGACGCGTCCAGTCGGTGGCAACGATCGAATTAAAAACCGAATACGCTGAGTGACCGGACGCACAGTGAGTCCGATTAGGAGTGACCGGATGCGTCCGGTTGCGCAAGAACCTTTCTGTACTTTGATTGAACGCACGAACGAGTCTGATTGGTGATGACCAGACGTGTCCGGTCAGCGAAGTACCTCTCTGGAATTGGACCGGACGCACTGTAGATGCGTTCGATCGATTTCCTAGCCGCGTCCGATCACAGCACTTACCCTTTCTGACACTGGTCAACATGATCTCCGCGTCCGATCCATGGGTGAACCGTGTCCGGTCGATCAAATTGAACCTACGGTGACTGCCAGTACTGACCGGACGCGTCCGGTCAAGGCAGAGACCGCGTCCGGTCAAGAATAAATGGCTCAAACGACTTTGAATCGCAACGTAACTTGAACCGAGTTTCTTCCAACTAACCTTTGGGCTTCACCTGAGCTACCTAGTGCTAAGTTTGACAAGTGTGCACCACACCTAAACAAAAGACTCTCCTAGGTCAAGCTACTCGCTCATGCCCCCCTTTATAGTACGGCCAAAGGAGAAAAGCGAAGATCCTAACGACTATTCCGAACGTAACTCAACTCCTCGACGTCCGAAACTAACCATCCTTAATCTTAACGTTAAACCTTTGAAAACCGAAATGATTTCCATCATGGAGCATGAAACCATAGTGCCCAAAATAGTCACCATTCCCATGACCTAACTTGCCAAAGTTTCTGCAAAACACACGTTAGTCATGGTAATGTTGTGTTGTCATCAATTGCCGAAACCAACTCTAGGGGCCTAGATGCTTTCAATCTCCTCCTTTTTTGTGATTGATGACAACACCTTGATTAAGTAGATTTAAGAGTTGAGGTTTTCGAACATGTTTGGTTCACATAAGCAAAAGGCAATAAGAACAAAGGGTTTAGGAATTGCTTATGTGCTCCAAGCTAACAGGGTGTACTCATAAGATGAAACAAGAAGAGTTAGTACACAAAAACATAGCTCATATAAAATTAGAGTAAGGCACGAAAGCAAAACCTTATGAGCTAGAACCAATCAAGTGACATGATATAATAGAGACAAGATAATCAACATATTACTCAAATATCTCACAAGCACACATGAAAAGTAATGCAAGTACAGGAATATAAACATGATGCATGAATGTAGCACACAAAGAGACTGAAACCCTCTCTCACAACTCCCCCTGAATCTACTCTCTCTTCCCCTTTGGCATCAAGAGCCAAAAAGCTAAGGGTCTGAAGGAGGAACAGAAGCAGTCGAGTCGGGTGCAGAGGAGCGTGGAGTGATCAAGAACTAAGAAGTGTCCTCCTCTGACTCTGAGCTATCATGCTGACCCTCTGTAGATACACGTGGAAGTGAAGCGGTCTGGGTCTGTAACTCAAGAGCAGGGGCTGATGAAGTAGTAGCAACAAGAGCCGTAGTCTCTGTCACCTGAGCCTGAAGAGTACCAACCGTGGGAGGATCAGTTGAAGCAACTGACAAAGGAACTGTCTCTGTAGTCTCGATCCCTATCACTAGAGGAGCCACTGTCTCTAAAGCTGACATCTCTGAAGTAGTCAGAACTATGGTCTGGGAGGGTGTCGGCTGACCGGTCAACTCACTGTAGGATGCACTCAAATTAGTAGAGAATGGAGTGCCAGTCAGAAGGTGAGGCCTGAGCTGAACCGGTAGAGTAAATCTCGTCTGAATAGGAGTGTATCCTGGGGACTGAAATGTCTAAGGCACCTGCTGCTGAGGTGAGGTAAACTGAAAGCTTGGCTGTCCCTGACTCTAAAGTCCACTGGACTGTAAGGCTGGAGTAAGGACTGACGGAGGTGGAGGGACCCCAACAGTAACAAGGTTTCTCAAGAGCTTAAGGTACTGCTGCTGGGTAGCTGTCTGCTGCCTCTGTATCTCTAGCTGCTGCCTCTGAAACTCGTCCTGACGAGCCTAAATCTGTGCAAATGTAGTTGTGTTATCCTGAGCCTGTCGCTGTAGCTGAATCTCCTGCCTCTTCTGAGTCTGAGTCAGCCTCTCAAGAATAGCCACCATGATTGGGTCTGAGCGTGAGGCTGAACCAGAACCACCGGCCTCATGGTCGTGAGAGCAAGGAGAACGGTACCGAGGAAGTGGCTGATAATCATCATCAGTGCTGTCAGTAGCGTCATCCTCGTCTAGATCAGCTGGCTGAGCATCTAAGTTGGCAAGCTCTACCTCTGCAAGGCCCTCAATAGTCTGGTCCTGCTCAGCTACAGTCTCAGGTACCTCTGCTCTCTGACGCTGACCCTGTCTAGGTGCCTGCTCATGGGTGATAGAGGCCCTTGTCGTATATCATACTCAGAGAAAGCTATCATGATGTCAGAAATCTCCGCTCGAATCTCAGCAGGTAGGTCGCAAGCAAACTGAATCAGAAAGCAAATCCAATGGGCATAGGGTAGCTGACGGTGACCCTTGAAGCCCTCTGCCAAAGTATCCTCCATCTCACAGAGCATCAAATCCCAAATGTCAAACGGAATCTGAGAGATAAGATGATGAACTACCCAAAGCTGCATACGTGTCAAACCCTCTTGGTAGCCCAACCTCAGAAGCAGTGTCCTCCTCACGATAGCATCAAGCACTCTGGCAATAGGAGTCAAGCTAGCTAGTGTACGTCTGGACCCTTCACCAAATGGCTCATGAAAGCATGGTCTAATCAAGTCTTTAGGTGGCACAGTGCCTCCGTGTGGACACCTCGGTGGTGATGTCTGACCAAAACACAACTGGTGGATCTTCGTCTCTGAAGCTGGGAGCCTAAGAATCTCCCATACCCTGGTGTTGTATAGCCTGCGGTCATGACCTCTGAATGCAAAGTGAATGAACTCGTGAGCGGGGTCTATCCAAAGTGAAGAGTAGAACTCCCTTACCCATGTACCGCAATATGCTCCTGTCTGACCTAGAAGATCTAACAATCCTGGTAGGAAAGAAATATGAGGACAGAGCTGCTCACCAACAACTGCAACTAGTGCCTCAAGTTGACAAACTCTCTGTGGTCTGAAGGCAATTCCACTGTCAACATAAGCTCTGTAAAAATCCTCGTGCAGAGGTGTGTAGAATCCCTTTGAAGCTCTAGTGTCCCGCTAAGGTGAGAACCACCGACCAACCTCGATGAATCGGAGAGCCTAAACCTGTTGTGCTGTAGCTCCCCTCAGGTCAAAATGCTCAACTGGGGGCTGACCACGAGCTCTAGGAGGTGGACGACCTCCACGTCGCTGACCCTCTGGCCTAGGAGTCATCTGAGCACGCGTGCGTCCTGAGCGACGACACGGTGGAGTCTGCACTGTCTGCTCCTATGTCTCCTATGTCTCCTCTGCAGGCTGCTCCTCTGTCTGCTCTGTAGGCTGGTCCTTTGTCTCCTCGGTGGCCTCTGTATTGAGCTGTCATCCTTCAAGGTGAAAGCGACGCTCGCCAATGTGAATACCACTACCTCTGCCTCCTCTCTCTGCTAGATCAGCAGTGTCAGCCACTGCCTGTGCTATCTCTGCCTCTGTGAGCGTCCTCTTTCTTTTCTTGGTGGCGATCTTCTTGTGCTTGCCATGGGCAACCTCTATCAAACATGGAGGACTTCCGTCCCCATCACTTGGTGCTCCACCAACATTCTTGCAGCGGGCCATGCTGACACAGAAAAGATGAACTGCCAATCAAGAAATTCCCCTGAACCAACTCACGACTGCAAGATGATGAACTGATTCTCGTGAGGCTTGGCCTCAATCCGTATCCGCAGGCTTGGTCTCAGATTCAATACTGACAAAAGTGCTAACTACCACACACAAAGCACCGACAAGACTCACTGCAAAGATGGAATAGATCGAGCTACTTGTAAGCAATATATTTCAACTAATAGATGAGCGATGTCCTTATGAGAGCAAGCAAAAGAGATAAGAAAACAATAGAACATGACATGCTACCTCAGAAGAACGAGACTCCAGTGAAAGAGGTGAGAAACCTTGACGCGTGGGGGTTCCACAGGAATGACGGACGAACACTAGAACGCCAAGACAAACATAAAGGTGAATCAGCACAATGCGAGATGTCACGACAAAACAAGTCTAAGTCAAGGTAACGATGAAGAAACCTCATGGAGATTGAAGCCACGCAGAGATGGCCGGAGTTCCAGGACAATGATGGCGCAGAGGGACCCTCTCGGCCGAGAACCAAGGGCAGCACGGAGGAGGGCTGCCTGGCCTTCGCGGTTGGCGGCCAGAGAGGAGAGGGACAACATTTGAGGATGCCGAATCTTCATCAGTCGAGGATGCCGAGCCTTCGCTGTTGGCCGGAGAGGAGCAGTGCACGGGTGCGGATGAGGAGGAGAAAGAGCGGCGGTGCACGGGCTACGGTGGAGGAGGAGCTTGACGGTGCGCGGTGGTACGGGCGAAGAGCAGGGCGGCGCTAGGGTTAGGAGAGCGGTGATGCGCGATGAGGAGGAAGGAAAAAAGGAAACCGCCGATGGAACGGTGAAAAGGACTTAGATCCGCTTTTTAAGGGTTGACCGGACGCGCTCCTCGACTGACCGAACGTGCTGCAGAGGCATCCGGTCAGAGTCTAGTAAGCTCCTGGCACGACTGGACGCGTTCGGTTAGAGGTGACCGGACACAGACAGAGTCCGGTCAGAGGTCCACCTGAGAACCCACTACGCGCGACCAGACGCGCAGATGAAGTCCGGGACCGGACGCAGTGGTCGCAGCGTCACGTCCGGTCCAGCGTCCGGTCAGAGGTCCACGAGAACCGCCTTCGCGCGACCGGACGCGCTGGTGATGGCCGGAACCGGACGCAGTGGTCGAGCAGCGTCACGTCCGGTCCAGCGTCCGATCGCTGTTATTCACCTTTTCTCTTTCCGATCTTCGATGCGACTTCTCCCAATCAAGTTCCAATACAAAAAGACACAAATAAACACCAATTGGAACCTGATATGAGTGACCTCCCTCAAACCCTCAAATTTTTCAAAATATTTCACCTTAGGCTAGTATTATTTTTAAGAAAATATGCGATGAACACCCGAGGAGCAACGTATGGCCATGCAATAGAGTTTATAAACCCTTGGGAGCGTCAAATGCTCTCTCTATCCATGGACGAACACAAAGGTTGCTCAAAGCAAAACCGAAAAGAAACAACAAAGCAACAACCATGCATATGCAATGAAAAGCAAGAAGGTAAAACTAGGTTGCTTGTCAAGTTTGATCCATGGTTAGACTTCTTCACTCCTCCAAAAGAGGGTTATCGTAACCATGTTAGACAAGTCCTAGATGCATTATGAAAGTTTAAACATGACATATATTACAATGCAATGCAAGGGACGACACAAGCTCATTTTTTAAAGTTACTAGAATCAAGCACATTTAGCTCACTTCTCAACCTACAAAAGGTGGCCTCATCCAAAGGTTTAGTGAAGATATCCGCTAATTGATTTTCACTTCTTACATCTTCTAGTGATATATCATTTTTAGCAACATGATCCCTTAGAAAGTGATGGTGGATATCAATGTGCTTGGTGCGTGAGTGTTGTACCGAATTATTGGCAATTTTAACGGCACTTTCATTATCACATAAAAGTGGCACCTTTTCAAGAACAACACCATAGTCTAGAAGGGTTTGCTTCATATATAAGATTTGTGCACAACAAGCCCCCGCGGCAATGTATTCCGCCTCGGCGGTGGACAAGGCCACACTATTTTGCTTTTTAGATGACCAAGATACAAGTGACCTCCCAAGCAAATGGCACCCTCCGGATATGCTTTTTCTATCAATTTTGCAACCGGCATAATCCGAGTCGGAATAGCCAACTAGTTGGAATCTAGCTCCTTTGGGACACCAAAGGCCAATGCTTAGGGTGTGCTTAAGATATCTTAAGATTCTTTTCATGGCACATAGGTGAGGTTCTTTAGTACACACTTGAAAACGAGCATACATGCACACACTAAACATGATATCGGGCCTAGATGTGGTAAGGTACAACAAGCTACCAATTATAGAACAGTAGAGAGTTTGATCAACCGGTTTACCTCTCTCATCTAGGTCGAGATGCCCATTAGATGGCATTGGGGTTTTGATTGGCTTACAATCCTCCATCTTGAACCTCTTGAGAAGATCCTTGGTATATTTTTCTTGAGAGATAAATATCCCTTCTTTCATTTGCTTGACTTGAAAACCAAGGAAAAATGTAAGTTCACCAATCATGGACATCTCGAACTCCTTCAACATCAATTCACCAAATTCCTTGCAATAATCTTCATTTGTTGATCCAAAGATAATATCATCAACATAGACTTGACAAATGAAGATCTCCCCATTAAGCTTCTTGGTGAATAGTGTAGTGTCGACCTTCCTAATAGTGAAGCGCTTCTCGATGAGGAAGTCCCGGAGGCGCTCATACCACGCTCTAGGGGCTTGCTTGAGCTCATATAGCGCCTTGGACAACCTTTAAACATGATTAGGATATCTAGGGTCTTCAAACCCGGGAGGTTGATCAACATAGACTAATTCATTTATGAAGCCATTTAAAAAAGCATTTTTCACATCCATTTGATATAATTTCATTTCATGATGCGATGCATATGCAAGAAGGATACAGATGGCTTTTGTAACGAAACCGTCCAAATTATAAGAGCACAAGTACAAAAACAATCACCGAAGTGATCAAATTCTCGCACTTGAGCCCATATAACTCCGGTAGTCCAGTGAAATCACGAGGGATTTCACACCAACCAACATACAAGCCAAGATCATAGTGATTCAACATAACAAGTCACATGTCATAACCATTTCACAAGTAAATCAATTTACATCGGAGTTCAACATAGTTATTACAACTTAAGTTCAAAAGTAGCGGAAGCAAATTAATTTAAAACTAACATAAATCTTATTTCAAATACATGCCAGTACCACGGTCGTCTTCCAACAAAAACATTAGAGATAAGGTAGCTCAGAAGGATCATGCCCATGATCACACTCCGCCTCTACGGCAGGAGCCAACCATCTCTTGCAGTAGCCATGATACTTCATAACCTGCAACAAGTGGGGATAAAACCCTGAGTACAAGAAGGTACTCAGCTAGACTTACCCGTCAGAAACCAGAAATAAGGTGACACCAAGGATCATGCAAGTCTGATATAAAGTGGGGCTAGCTTGACAACATTTGGCATAAAAGCTTAATATAGATGATCAATCATTAATGCTTAAGCATCAAGTTAATTATCATTAACCTATCATCTATATTAGAACCTGTACTAGAGCACTCACTTTATTAGGAGCAAACAATATTAACCATAGCAGGTATAAATTGAGGCAACCTTTCCATCGTGATCCAATTAACCATCAGTTCAATTTAATTGAATCTACGTTGCCGCTGCTCAAGTCAAGTGCTCACTAACCGGGAGCGACGGCGATTCGAATCGAATTCCTATCCAGCTGGAGGGGTATTTCTAACACTCACCGTGCAGACCCCTGCCAGGGTCGCACAGGCCACCTTTTCATATGATTCAGGAATCACGGGTCCGAATGATGTCGCGACCCCAAGGGCGACACTCTGCCAGGTGATAGGGACTCTAACCCCCCTTGGTCTCACACCAATGTCCCCAAGCACATCCTTTCTCTCCTCCAAGAAGCAACCTACCATTCGATTCCCGGCCTGAATCACATTACTCGGCTTCGCGGTCGGAACGACTTATCCGGCCAACTAAGTGTTAGACTGCGTTCAACATGACTCAAGGATGTATAGCGAATCGGTCCTTAAACGACTCAGACGGGGATAGATTCACACCCAAGACCTCCATGCCTTGTTGCTTCACTATCGTCATCCCGCCCGGTCTCATTTCATTTTATTAACACATGGTTCCATTCCACGATAGCAAATATAGCCAACCGTGCCATATATGAATATCCCTACATCTCGCAGGTGACAGGAAATCACCTGACTTCTACCGCTTAAAGCAGGGCTAAGCATCTACTCGATCCTAGTCTATGTAGGATTCAGGGATTCATATATCTGGACAAGGAATGATATAATGCAGCAAGGTTTTCAACCAACTCCTACCACTTAATGCAACAATACTTATAACATATATATAATTAATTGCTTTGAAGATAGGAGGCTTATAATGCTCCGGGGCTTGCCTAGGATCCGACTCAAGTTAGAGTATGTCAGATGAGTTCACTTGGCGAGCATCTTCCAATCTACCACTTGTCCGGTCCTTCGATCTTCGGGATGGATCCACCAACTCCATCTTCGGGTTTGGCTCCACCTTAGATCCTTCACGCGTTTCTGCTAGCGTACCTAAATGAGGTGCAACAATGCATATGTATGAATGCATAGAAGTGCAATAAACAAAGTAATCAAACAAGCATACCAACGTTCTCCTAAACACCTAGAGCTAATTAACTTAATCCTCACTACGGCATAACATAGAAGATTGCAAACACATAAATCAAGACACAAGTCTTATAAGATCCTAAGGTACCAACCCAAGTACTTTCAAAGGTATGAGTCACACTTCAACACATTAGCATGGCAAAGTTAATCAAAGTACTAGAACTAGAAATTGCTACCTTCTAGACATCAGAACAGTAGCTAAGTAATTTAATCGTAACTGGAGATCTACAACTCCAAATGACTGGCAAGAAGACATTATGAAAATCTTATGAAATTATCTATATTTCATTTATAATCATCACAGCATGATTCCAAAGTTTAACATGTTGAATTTACACAAACACAGAAACTGGTCTAACAAGACAGAGAGCAAGCAATTCTGTAACCCAAATTTCAACAGCTATAACTCCTAAATCACATGGTAAAATGCCACCACATTTTAACAGCATCTAGATACATAAATTATCTACAACTTTTGTATAAACAAGTACTACAGCAAAGCACATTATCATGAAGAACTTTGCCAAGTTTCCAGATCTGCCCAGAAACTTCATTTGCAAGAAATAATTATTAACTTCCGTTGCAAACATATAATTAGGCAAAACCCACTTTACCAACATTTCACTCATGACTAAAGAACATCAGAAAATATAGTGTAAATTACTAAATAAATTCTTTTAAAACATTTTCTTAATTTATTTAGATCATTAGGTGGAATTATGACCACATTATAAGGATACTCAGTAAATTCTACCAAAATTACAGGGGTCTACAAATGCTCTCAAAAGTCTACTGTCCAAATTTTAGACCATTTGGACAAGTATATCAACCTCTATGAAAAAGACAAATAGCTATTTTAATAAATCATGTGAGAGCAAGATGAATCAATAACTCATTCATACTACCACAAAAATTCATGAAATTTTTACCACACATCAAACATAATAGGATTAGCATGCCACAAAAATTTCATTTCATTTGGAGCCCTACAACTACAGTTATCAAAAAGACAAATACTACTAGTATTAAAAACCTAATCTGAAAAATCCATTTTTACAGCAAAATCATTAAACTAAAACATGACATCTTATGGATCCAATGCGTAGACAATTTCTCAAGGATTCCAAAAAGCCCACATTTTCTATTTTATGATTTTTCTACTATTTTCTATGAATTTACAAAGTTCAACAAATATTTATCACATATCAGAAAAGATAAAATTTGAAACCTGAACAGGCCGAAGCCACTCGGCCCGCGAAGGCCATGGGACCAACCAGGCCAGCCGGCCCACTCGAGGCCCAGCTAAGGAACAGAGGGGAGGGGCCAGCGCTGACACGGGGACCCCGCCCGTCAGGGGCTCAGAGGCAGGGGAGGAGGTCCGGCCGGCGCTAGCTCGCCGCCGGTGACTCCTCCGGTGAAGCCGACGGCATGGCTGTGTTCCCCACCTCGACCCGCATCTCGGTAAACCATTTTCCCTATCTCTACCGCACCGGGCCATGCACGACGCCGACGAGGGCGGATGGCGGCGGGCGGTGCTCATCGACGGCGGCACAAACGGCCATCGCAAGGCAAGGCAAGCCCAACTAAGGTTTTCGGGCAACATGGCAAAGCCAATGAACCAACTAGCGCGGCACGATATCGACCGTAGCATCGCGGCTACGAGCGGCGCTCTCGCGGCGACCATGGGAGCTCACCGGAGTGGCGGCGTTGCTCGCTGCCGAGGCAAAATCGTGCGGTGACATCTAGACCCACCCATCTACTAACTGAGGGGATCCCGGAATGCTACCCGAAGGGAATGGGAGAGCATCCAGATGCGTTGGCCACGGCGAGGCAGAGAGCTAGGCGGCGCTCTGGCAATGTCAAGGTGGCGGAAGGCGAAATACGGCCGCGCCTTGCTCCCTCCAGCCACGCAGAGCAGTGCACGGGCAAGCGGATGTGTCAGCGAAGCTCTGCGCAAGATGGAGCAAGCAGGGGCCAGGTGGTGGCGGTGCAGTGCACGGCAATGTGAGCGACAGCCATGCCGACGCGACGGAGCCACGTGGAGCGAGGCAGGCGAGAGGAGGGAATGAGCGAGCGAGCGAGGGCGACTGCGGTGTGTGGCGTCTATAGCAACACAAACGCAGGCCGGCGTCGACACGTCGTGACCACGCGTCAATGATCCTCTGCGTGTGTCGGCCACGATCGAAATTCCAGTTTGTGAAACCTGAACTCAGAGTGAAACACTGAGTTTCAGTTAACGAGACGCCTGACAGAGCTACTTGAGGGCTTAGTATCTCCCAAACCAATCCAAGTTAGCTGATTGTGAAATAGACTTAATTATAGAGCTACGTGAGGTCTTGTTACTAATCTACTAGCTTTTGAACTAATTCATGACGGTTAGAGAGATATAAGGGTCCAAAGAGGTGTACCTCGAAACTAAAACTGAGTTTCAGTTAAAATCCGACTGAAAACCCGGTTTTCTACGCCGTCAATCACATTAACCAGTGAGAACTAGATGATTGTGCTATTGACAATATCATAAAGCTATATGAGTACTACAAAGATGTCAATATGGGTTAGGGCTGGTTAGGTCTAGTTAGTAAGATACAGGGTCCTAAACAAGGGCACTTGGAAACTGAAAGTCAGTTGTGACTTAGCCAAAAAGGCTAAGTGCTGAAATCAGCACTCCTAGCTGCCTTGTGGGCCATGTTAGAGCAAGTTCTAGGCATTTTCATGAGATGCCCCCAAAACAACTTTTGTTCCTCATGAAATTTGGCACAAACTTTGTTAAGGTGACCCAGCCATGCAAGCAACCTAAGCTGTACTTTTGGTTAGGTCAAACTAGGAAGGTTCTAGGGTCACCCATGGTCAACCATCACTTAGAGACACAATTAGTCAACATGGTCAACATGAACCTTGTTCCATTAAGTGTCCTAAGTGTAGGTAAGGTGTTGTAAAGGCTAAACATATATACCATGTCTAGGTTGCACAAGAATATAGGCCTCACATGCCTTGAAACATAGAAGTTACTATCATTGTGGTGCTTGTTTCAAAGCCATGTTTCAATTGCCCTAAGTTGTTCCACATGTTGCAAAGGTTTGTTGCACATGTTGCACTTGTATGTTGCATGAGCTCTAGTTCTCATCGAATGAAAGGCATGTTTCAGTTCAACTCCAAACAAGCATGTAACTTATCATTTCATGTGACTTTTTGATTCCAAACTTTATGAAACTTTTCTAGGGCTTAATATAGATAGTTATTGAGGTGAGACATGTGAAGATACTTTGATAGCAACACCCAAGCATATATCTTTTAATTGAGCCTATATGTAAGCAAGGGTGCAATATCCAAGTTTAGGTTAGGCTCATCTCCACTTAATCTGTCATGTTTGAGCTCAAACCCACTACTTAGTGAGTGACAAACACCTGGGGTGTTACAGCCCTCCCCCCTTAAAAGAATCGCGTCCCGAGATTCGGAATGGAAGATCTTTTAAGGAAGAGAGACACGTTATCTAGTTCCCAACATCTGCTATAGCATTCAACTATAAAGCTTCAACATCGGCGAACAATTTGGTCAAAGGCACTTTCTGATACTTACCCTTCATGGTAAAATTTGGCTGAAGAATTTCCTTCATTGACTTCCATGAAGCATTGTTACATTGGGAGGAATCCAAAACAACACAATACTTTCTTCTCAGTGTACGAAGATCATTTGGTCCACGAGTTAACCATGCACAAGTGGCTTTCCTTCTCTAGGGAATCATAGCATAGACCATGTGAACTTTACACTAGACCAAAATCTTCAGAAGTACTCATTGAATGACCCCATGTTCATAAAGTCCGAAAAGCAGTCCTCTACCATAGTGGCTTGAGCACAGCTCTCCAAATAAGTGAAGCACAGATGACAAACATCCCTAGAGAGGATAGAACAATCGACTAACCATCAGACTAGGTCGGTGTTGGTTATGAATACATAATCAGTCAGACACCAACCGATAGAAAACTACATATGGTTCCATGTGTGCAGTTCTCTTTCTCTGATGACAACACTGTATTATCTGAGTCTATCGATGGGTTAGTGAATGTGATAGCTGACTCTGTTGGCTTCATATTTCTACCAACCGATATCTAAAAGATTCTTTATCCAAAGACAACAATTATCTGGGTTGACGCAGATGCAACTCTTGGGTAAAAACATTTATAAGGTACTAAAGTATGTTATCATTGGAAACTTAGTACCAAAGCAAAATGTAGTGAGGCCTTAAGGACAACAAAAATTGTAATATTTACTAAACCACGGGGAGTAGTCTACCACCAAGCGGTCGAGTAAAATTTTCCTTTGTGACTTAGTTGCACTGTAAGTTGAGTTGACTTGCAGTGTAGCAACTTTGTCAGGCCAACCTTTCACCTTGAGGCTTCCTTTTTAGGATCAAACAGCAGCTCTAAGATGGAAATATGTGGTTTGACACTTTTCAAATTGCTTTTGATTCGTGATGGTATAAATTGATTTGCAGAAACCAAGGCTGCTCGTACATTAGGGATACGAGAAAGAAAAAGCAAATGAAAGAGTGTAAACTAGTATCTGCGAGACCTCAAAAGGGCCATCCAACAGCAGATCTCGACTATAATTTACATATCAATTCGAGGATGTACACGCTTTGAACTTGCAGGTTACTTTTGCAAGGCAAAACACATACTTTCTCTACTTCTTCACCTTAGCTGATAGAACACCTTGCACTATCTGTGTGATTGTCCAAGATGGAATTGACTTGATCACAATGGCTCTGGAAGATAGAGTATCGCTCAAGTTGTTGACTAGTTGATTAACTTCTTGTTGGTTATTGCTATGTAAGACATAGCCTTCGCAGCCACCAAAGAGTCATTACCTAGTTAGAGATTAACCTTCCTATTGGTAACTAATTAGTTGTCTCTCAACACTAAAAAGTTCTAATCTTCATTCTTGATCACAATAATTGTGGTTGAGACAAAGCAGATGGTTGCCATCGAAGTCAGCAGATACGGAGTCTCACCAGAGATGGCTGAGCTCAATGGTAAGGTCATTATGCATACAAAGGTTAAGACTTGCGTAATGTGACAATCGATTCTTATCCAACAGATGACTTGTCCAACATTAAATATTGTGTGTCCTTTTTATCCAACAAAGATGAGATACTTTACTCACTAGATGACGTTTGTCAATACTAGGACAACTAAGTAGAGTCACTTGTCTACCACCTATTGCAGTCTGTTAATGTTTATGTCGGTGACATGTTCTTCAAAGGTTATCCTCTTAGCAACTTCAGGAGGAAGCTCTACTACTTCTGGTCTAAGATATGGATCTTATGATACGATATGGAGAGATAACCAAGGAAAACGGTCACATGAAAATCACATCAGTGTTGTTCTGCAATGGATTACGATTAGAAACCATGATACCAGCGCGTGCCGAGCAGCACAACCTTGTGTGTGCACCCACAGGAGGCTCTCGGTTTCGTCGCGGCACCATTAGTTGCTACTTATAACACCATTACTGAACATACACCCGATGAGGAATTTCAAATGGCACAGATTGGGTTGATAAGGTAGATGCATGAATTTGCAAGCATACGATTTAGAGGCCATAATAGAGAGACGTTGCGTCACACTGGCTAACCTTTGAGAGAGGTAACCGGAAGGTCCAACATGGATTTGGGTACGGTCTCCACAACTGGCAACGTACGAACCATGGTCAAAGGCTAGCATTGATAAAAGTTAACTTGGTTGGTCAGTCGATAAAGGTCTTCACAAAAAGGGTTGCAAAACATCCATGGCTTATGCAAACATATAGGAGAACTAAACTTTGGGCTTTCGGTCAAGCAAAGGCATGGATACAAACATTCAAGGGCTAACCACCAAGTCTACAGGCTCAGGCTCCTAAGATAGAGAACCTAATGGAAGACAACAACCATACAATTACATACGTGAACATTGTTTTAGGATAAAGTTATGTGGCCCTCGTATGCTCACCGAGGACAAACGAGGTGACAACTAGGGCACTACCTAGATAACAAGCATACATACAACATCATAGTCAAGCAGACATTGGAGAAAATTCAAATGAATGGGCTTAAGCAACCAATACAAGGCACAAGGCTCACCCAAAAATAAGCATTCATCTCAAGCATGAACTAACTACAAGTTTAGCTCTAAACAAACACTAGCTAAGGGAGCCAACTTAGCATGTGCACAGAATCTAGACAGCAGCACAATAGTTACTTATTTCAACCATAACTAAGGTTGTAGACATCCTACAAAGGTGATCCTAGACTTTCTAGAAAGCTTAGGAAGATGGCTACACTTTAGTTATTCATACCAAAAGCTAATTCATAGATTAACATGACAAAAAATGCTAATGTTTCAGATCTATACCAATATGGACAGAAAACTAACAAGAACTTCAAAAATACAAAACTGGAGTTCTAGGGACACAACAAGGCTGAGCCTTAACTTTATGTAAAGCTTATTAAGTTGTCTATAACTTTCTCATTATCATATTAAGATGATTCTACAGCTAACAAGGTTAATCAACACAAAGAAGACATTTCTGCCCAGATTTGGACAGATTCTGTCATTCAATTTCACAAGCTCATAACTAG
The DNA here is from genome assembly GCA_038087645.1 of Saccharum hybrid cultivar R570. Lineage (NCBI taxonomy): Eukaryota > Viridiplantae > Streptophyta > Magnoliopsida > Poales > Poaceae > Saccharum > Saccharum hybrid cultivar. The sequence goes on along the minus strand of JAQSUU010000012.1, from coordinate 33,836,171 downwards.
AGATTTAGACCACCACAATTGGTGCTATAGGACATTTTGGAAAGCTTAGAAAAAGTACTATACTTCTTCTATTATCTCCAAGACATGATTCCCTATACACACAGGTCAAACAAACAAACATTCAGATCTATTCAGAGCATAAGCAAAACCTGACAATAAACTTCTAAATTTCGTAACTCTCAAACTTTAAGACCTAGGGTCATGAATTTTTAGGAAAAACTAGATAAGTAAGTTAGCTACATCTTTGGTATTCTCTATAACTACAGAAAACACCATTATGATCATGAAAGCATCACTACAACAGAAATCGCTCTAGCAGCCAACGTTTAATAAGCAAAACAAAGTTTGCATTTGTTCTACTTAACAAGAGAGCACACAAACTTATTATTCTAGCAGCTCTAAACATTATTACCTTAGACCAACACCAATTTAATTCATTCATGAGAATCCATAATTATTTAAGTGAGGTCTAAAGCACACACTTTTATCAAGCATTTCCTATTCAAGCAACATGGAACAAGGCATTCTTGTTTGACTCCACACACGGAAGATAGTGTCACGTCAATCACATGTTACTTGCTATAGAATAAGGGTGAGAGGAGCAGAGCTATGCATAAAGCAACAATTAAGATGATGCATGTGTTGCCCTATTCATCCTCACAAGATTGCCAACCTAAGGTGGCAATCACGTTTTATGTCGGTGGCATAACACGCACTCTCTCGATATATAGCTAGTCGGCAACTACATTCGACTTACGTGTTCGTGGTTAGTGTACCTGCAGAAAAGTTTCATTGCAGCCCAACATTTCCCCAAATATAGCACACAATGAAATAGGAAGGTAAAAGCACTCTCATATACATATACCCCTGTATACGTACATGTAGCACCAAAACTACCCGAATCATTCGATCACCCACAATTAAGTACCTTCATATATACATGTGTGTAACATGTAGATAATCCAGTAACCAAAACTAGCTCTCCCCTAGACCGCAGTTTGTACGGTCATGCTCTCACAACTCACACTTACCTGAGCGTAGGTGCGACGTTGCATAAAAGTAGACTAGCGACATATATGGCTATTTCATATATGAAGGCTACCCCTAATCTGACACACTGGGTAGCATAGTGTGGGAGAGTTATCACACATACATACCTTGGCCTGGGCGTAGATGCATAAATGAAAAACCCCCAAGTTAGTACTTATATAAGCCACCTAATAATCCTTATATGGGCATAAGAAAATTGACCACTGGCATACTTATATTTAAAATTTAGATTTTACAAACCTATATATAACTATAAGATGATAAAACTGGTTTTAGAAAACAAAACCTTTGTTTTAAATACACATATGACAAGTTTAATGTTGAATCTTGCTCCGATACCAGCTGTAATGGAACCGTCCAAATTATAAGAGCACAAGTACAAAAACAATCACCGAAGTGATCAAATTCTCGCACTTGAGCCCATATAACTCCGGTAGTCCAGTGAAATCACGAGGGATTTCACACCAACCAACATACAAGCCAAGATCGTAGTGATTCAACATAACAAGTCACATGTCATAACCATTTCACAAGTAAATCAATTTACATCGGAGTTCAACATAGTTATTACAACTTAAGTTCAAAAGTAGCGGAAGCAAAGTAATTTAAAACTAACATAAATCTTATTTCAAATACATGCCAGTACCACGGTCGTCTTCCAACAAAAGCATTAGAGATAAGGTAGCTCAGAAGGATCATGCCCATGATCACACTCCGCCTCTACGGCAGGAGCCAACCATCTCTTGCAGTAGCCATGATACTTCATAACCTGCAACAAGTGGGGATAAAACCCTGAGTACAAGAAGGTACTCAGCTAGACTTACCCGTCAGAAACCAGAAATAAGGTGACACCAAGGATCATGCAAGGCTGATATAAAGTGGGGCTAGCTTGACAACATTTGGCATAAAAGCTTAATATAGATGATCAATCATTAATGCTTAAGCATCAAGTTAATTATCATTAACCTATCATCTATATTAGAACATGTACTAGAGCACTAACTTTATTAGGAGCAAACAATATTAACCATAGCAGGTATAAATTGAGGCAACCTTTCCATCGTGATCCAATTAACCATCAGTTCAATTTAATTGAATCTACGTTGCCGCTCCTCAAGTCAAGTGCTCACTAACCGGGAGCGACGACGATTCGAATCGAATTCCTATCCAGCTGGAGGGGTATTTCTAACACTCACCGTGCAGACCCCTGCCAGGGTCGCACATGCCACCTTTTCATATGATTCAGGAATCATGGGTTCGAATGATGTCGTGACCCCAAGGGCGACACTCTGCCAGGTGATAGGGACTCTAACCCCCCTTGGTCTCACGCCAATGTCCCCAAGCACATCCTTTCTCTCCTCCAAGAAGCAACCTACCATTCGATTCCCGGCCTGAATCACATTACTCGGCTTCGCGGTCGGAACGACTTATCCGGCCAACTAAGTGTTAGACTGCGTTCAACATGACTCAAGGACGTACAGCGAATCGGTCCTTAAACGACTCAGACGGGGATAGATTCACACCCAAGACCTCCATGCCTTGTTGCTTCACTATCATCATCCCGCTCGGTCTCATTTCATTTTATTAACACATGGTTCCATTCCACGATAGCAAATATAGCCAACCGTGCCATATATGAATATCCCTACATCTCGCAGGTGACAGGAAATCACCTGACTTCTACCGCTTAAAGCAGGGCTAAGCATCTACTCGATCCTAGTCTATGTAGGATTCAGGGATTCATATATCTGGACAAGGAATGATATAATGCAGCAATGTTTTCAACCAACTCCTACCACTTAATGCAACAATACTTATAACATATATATAATTAATTGCTTTGAAGATAGGAGGATTATAATGCTCCGGGGCTTGCCTAGGATCCGACTCAAGTTAGAGTATGTCAGATGAGTTCGCTTGGCGAGCATCTTCCAATCTACCACTTGTCCGGTCCTTCGATCTTCGGGATGGATCCACCAACTCCATCTTCGGGTTTGGCTCCACCTTAGATCCTTCACGCGTTTCTGTTAGCGTACCTAAATGAGGTGCAACAATGCATATGTATGAATGCATAGAAGTGCAATAAACAAAGTAATCAAACAAGCATACCAATGTTCTCCTAAACACCTAGAGCTAATTAACTTAATCCTCACTACGGCATAACATAGAAGATTGCAAACACATAAATCAAGACACAAGTCTTATAAGATCCTAAGGTACCAACCCAAGTACTTTCAAAGGTATGAGTCACACTTCAACACATTAGCATGGCAAAGTTAATCAAAGTACTAGAACTAGAAATTGCTACCTTCTAGACATCAGAACAGTAGCTAAGTAATTTAATCGTAACTGGAGATCTACAACTCCAAATGACTGGCAAGAAGACATTATGAAAATCTTATGAAATTATCTATATTTCATTTATAATCATCACAGCATGATTCCAAAGTTTAACATGTCGAATTTACACAAACACAGAAACTGGTCTAACAAGACAGAGAGCAAGCAATTCTGTAACCCAACTTTCAACAGCTATAACTCCTAAACCACATGGTAAAATGCCACCACATTTTAACAGCAGCTAGATACATAAATTATCTACAACTTTTGTATAAACAAGTACTACAGCAAAGCACATTATCATGAAGAACTTTGCCAAGTTTTCAGATCTGCCCAGAAACTTCATTTGCAAGAAATAATTATTAACTTCCGTTGCAAACATATAATTGGGCAAAACCAACTTTACCAACATTTGACTCATGACTAAAGAACATCAGAAAATATAGTGTAAATTACTAAATAAATTCTTTTAAAACATTTTCTTAATTTATTTAGATCATTAGGTGGAATTATGACCACATTATAAGGATACTCAATAAATTCTACCAAAATTACAGGGGTCTACAAATGCTCTCAAAAGTCTACTGTCCAAATTTTAGACCATTTGGACAAGTATATCAACCTCTATGAAAAAGACAAATAGCTATTTTAATAAATCATGTGAGAGCAAGATGAATCAATAACTCATTCATACTACCACAAAAATTCATGAAATTTTTACCACACATCAAACATAATAGGATTAGCATGCCACAAAAATTTCATTTCATTTGGAGCCCTACAACTACAGTTATCAAAAAGACAAATACTACTAGTATTAAAAACCTAATCTGAAAAATCCATTTTTACAGCAAAATCATTAAACTAAAACATGACATCTTATGGATCCAATGCGTAGACAATTTCTCAAGGATTCCAAAAAGCCCACATTTTCTATTTTATGATTTTTCTACTATTTTCTATGAATTTACAAAGTTCAACAAATATTTATCACATATCAGAAAAGATAAAATTTGAAACCTGAACAGGCCGAAGCCACTCGGCCCGCGAAGGCCATGGGACCAACCAGGCCAGCCGGCCCACTCGAGGCCCAGCTAAGGAACAGAGGGGAGGGGCCAGCGCTGACACGGGGACCCCGCCCGTCAGGGGCTCAGAGGCAGGGGAGGTGGTCCGGCCGGCGCTAGCTCGCCGCCGGTGACTCCTTCGGTGAAGCCGACGGCATGGCTGTGTTCCCCACCTCGACCCGCATCTCGGCAAACCATTTTCCCTGTCTCTACCGCACCGAGCCATGCACGATGCCGACGAGGGCGGATGGCGACAGGCGGTGCTCGTCGACGGCGGCACAAACGTCCATCGCAAGGCAAGGCAAGCCTAACTAAGGTTTTCGGGCAACATGGCAAAGCCAATGAACCAACTAGCGCGGCACGATATCGACCGTAGCATCGTGGCTACGAGCGGCGCTCTCGCGGCGACGACGGGAGCTCGCCGGAGTGGCGGCGTTGCTCGCTGCCGAGGCAAAATCGTGCGGTGACATCTAGACCCACCCATCTACTAACTGAGGGGATCCCGGAATGCTACCCGAAGGGAATGGGAGAGCATCCAGATGCGTTGGCCACGGCGAGGCAGAGAGCTAGGCGGCGCTCCAGCAATGTCGAGGTGGTGGAAGGCAAAATACGGCCGCGCCTTGCTCCCTCCAGCCACGCAGAGCAGTGCACGGGCAAGCGGATGTGTCAGCGAAGCTCTGCGCAAGATGGAGCAAGCAGGGGCCAGGTGGTGGCGGTGCAGTGCACGGCAATGCGAGCGACAGCCATGCCGACGCGACGGAGCCGCGTGGAGCGAGGCAGGCGAGAGGAGGGAATGAGCGGGCGAGCAAGGGCGACTGCGGTGTGTGGCATCTATAGCAACGCAAACGCAGGCCGGCATCGACACGTCGTGACCACGCGTCGATGATCCTCTGCGTGTGTCGGCCACGATTGAAATTCCAGTTTGTGAAACCTGAACTCGGAGTGAAACACTGAGTTTCAGTTAACGAGACGCCTGACAGAGCTACTTGAGGGCTTAGTATCTCCCAAACCAATCCAAGTTAGCCGATTATGAAATAGACTTAATTATAGAGCTACGTGAGGTCTTGTTACTAATCTACTAGCTCTTGAGCTAATTCATGACGGTTAGAGAGATATAAGGGTCCAAAGAGGTGTACCTCGAAACTGAAACTGAGTTTCAGTTAAAATCCGACTGAAAACCCGGTTTTCTATGCCGTCAATCACATTAACCAGTGAGAACTAGATGATTGTGCTATTGACAATATCATAAAGCTATATGAGTACTACAAAGATGTCAATATGGGTTAGGGCTGGTTAGGTCTAGTTAGTAAGATACAGGGTCCTAAACAAGGGCACTTGGAAACTGAAAGTCAGTTGTGACTTAGCCAAAAAGGCTAAGTGCTGAAATCAGCACTCCTAGCTGCCTTGTGGGCCATGTTAGAGCAAGTTCTAGGCATTTTCATGAGATGCCCCCAAAACAACTTTTGTTCCTCATGAAATTTGGCACAAACTTTGTTAAGGTGACCCAGCCATGCAAGCAACCTAAGCTGTACTTTTGGTTAGGTCAAACTAGGAAGGTTCTAGGGTCACCCATGGTCAACCATCACTTAGAGACACAATTAGTCAACATGGTCAACATGAACCTTGTTCCATTAAGTGTCCTAAGTGTAGGTAAGGTGTTGTAAAGGCTAAACATATATACCATGTCTAGGTTGCACAAGAATATAGGCCTCACATGCCTTGAAACATAGAAGTTACTATCATTGTGGTGCTTGTTTCAAAGCCATGTTTCAATTGCCCTAAGTTGTTCCACATGTTGCAAAGGTTTGTTGCACATGTTGCACTTGTATGTTGCATGAGCTCTAGTTCTCATCGAATGAAAGGCATGTTTCAGTTCAACTCCAAACAAGCATGTAACTTATCATTTCATGTGACTTTTTGATTCCAAACTTTATGAAACTTTTCTAGGGCTTAATATAGATAGTTATTGAGGTGAGACATGTGAAGATACTTTGATAGCAACACCCAAGCATATATCTTTTAATTGAGCCTATATGTAAGCAAGGGTGCAATATCCAAGTTTAGGTTAGGCTCATCTCCACTTAATCTGTCATGTTTGAGCTCAAACCCACTACTTAGTGAGTGACAAACACCTGGGGTGTTACAGCTTTAAGTCTTGCAACGGGTGCAAAGGTCTCTCCAAAATCAAGGCCTTTAACTTGAGAGAACCTCTTTGCAACTAGTCTTGCCTTGTTCCTCATAACTATGCCTTGGTCATCTTGCTTGTTGCGGAACACCCACTTGGTTCCTATGACTCTTGTACCTTTTGGATGCTCCTCAAGTGTCCAAACTTGATTGCGGGTGAAGTTATTCAATTCTTCGTGTATTACATTCACCCAATCTGGATCTTGGAGAGTTTCTTCTACATTCTTAGGTTCAAGACAAGAGACAAAGGAGTAGGGATGAAAATGGTACGGATATTTTCTGACCGTATTCGAGACCAAATTCGTTTAGAGGGGTTTTAATCCGTCCGTATCCGAGTCCGGATATTTAACATCCGATACCATATTCGTATCCGAATATTTAAATCACATATTTATGATGTCGATATCCAATCATATTCTATCCGATATTTTTTATACTATCCGTATTCGAATCCGAATCCGGACATAAATATGAAAACAAATACGATATCAGTGATATCCGTCCGTATCCGATCCGTTTTCATCCCTACAAAAGAGTGATGTTCAACAAAAGAAGCAAGTTTTTGAGATCGAGTCATTACACCCTTTGTAGGACTCCCTATGATGAGATCTTGTGGATGTGCTTAAAGTAGAGGTGAGTGTCTTCTATCAACCACTTGAGGAGGAGGTTGGGGAGCATCAACATCTTGAGCTTGTGCTTCGGCTTGTTCATGAGTGATATGAGTGTCTTTATTTTTAACTCTCTCATTCTTGTCATCATCTTGAGGCACATATGATGAAGATGGTGGATTGACCATGAAAGGATCAAGATGCCCAAGAGGGGGGGGGGTGAATTGGGCTTTTCTAAAATTTATTGTAAGAATTAAATCCTACTAAGCCATAATTCACCCCTAGTGCCTATAAGTGTTCCTTGTGATTCTATCGATAAAAGTTTTGCACCCTAAGTTCCAATCCTAGTCTAGCATGGCAATTCTGGGAAAGTAAATCAAGCAACAAAAGTAATATGAGAAAGTAATTGCCTGAAAGTAAAGGGTTAGGAACACGGTGATGTTTTCCCGAGGTATCAGAGAGTCGCCACTCCCCACTAGTCCTCATTGGAGCACCCACGCAAGGGTGTAGCTCCCCCTTGATCCACTCAAGGATCAAGTGCTCTCTACGGGCTGATTCTTTGACACTCCATCATGGTGAATCATCCACAACCGCTCACAAGATGAGTTGGGTCATCCACAAACTCCGCCAGATGATCACCAAACTCCCAATCACCACCAAGCCGTCTAGGTGATGGCGATCACTAAGAGTAACAAGCAAGAACTCTCACTTGACCAAGACAAGCCTAATGAGAAGGTGGATGCACACTTGCTACTCCCTAGTCACTAATGAGGGATTTCAAACTTGGATTCTCAAATCACAATCCTCACTAGAGCTCTTGCACTTCCTTGCACTTGAAAGGTGTTTCTCCGCTGATCAAATGAGCAAGAGGCCTCAAATAGAGGTGTAGGGGATGTATTTATATACCCCACAGTCAATTTCAACCATTATGTGCCAACTCAGCAATTTATGTACTGACCGGACGCGCCGGTCGACGTGACCGGACACGTCCGGTCGGTGGCAACGGTCGAATTTGAAACCAACAGCGCTGAGTGACTGGACGCACAGCGAGTCCGATCAGGACTGACCGGATGCGTCTGGTCGTGCAAGAACCTTACTGTACTTTAATCGGACGCTCGGTCGAGTCCGATCGGTGATGACCGGACACGTCCGGTCAGCGAAGTACCTTACTGGAACTGGACCGGACGCACTGTAGACGCGTCCGATCATTTTCCCAGTCGCGTCCGATCAGATCACTTATCCTCTCTGACTCTGGTCAACCCGATCACCGCATCCGGTCTAGGAGAGGACCACGTTTGGTCGACCGAGTTGAAACGCAGTGACTGCCAGCACTGACCGGACGCGTTTGGTCAAGGCAGGGACCGCATCTGGTCAAGAGAAAAAGGCTCAAACGACTTTGAATCGCGACGCAACTTGAACCGAGTTTTTTCCAACTGAACTTTGGGCTTCACCTGAGCTACCTAGTGCTAAATTTGACAAGTGTGCACCACACCTAAACAAAAACTCACCTAGGTCAAGCTACTCGCTCATGCCCCCTTTATAGTACGGCCAAAGGAGAAAAGTGAAGATCCTAACGACTATTCCGAACGTAACTCAACTCCTCGACGTCTGGAACTAACCGTCCTTAATCTTAACATTAATCAATGTCCGGTTCTTTCTCTTAACTACACCATTTCGTTGAGGAGTGTAGGTTGATAAAACTTCATGCTTGATTCTAATCTCATCACAATAAGCTTCAATGTTTGTGCTGTCAAACTCTTTGCCATTGTCACTTCTTATCTTCTTTATCTTGACTTCAAATTCATTTTGAGCTCTCTTTGCAAACTTCTTGAAATAATTGGCCACTTCAGATTTATCATGGAGAAAGAATGTCCAAGTGTATCTTGAGTAGTCATCCACAATCACAAGGCAATAAAGATTTCCACCCAAGCTCTTGTAAGTTATAGGACCAAACAAATCCATGTGTAGAAGCTCTAACACTCTTAATGTTGACATGTAAGCTTTTGTTGGATGAGTATTTACAACTTGTTTGCCGGCTTGACATGCACTACAAGGTTTGTCCTTCTTAAACTTGACATCTTTCAAGCCTCTCACTAACTCTTTCTTCAATAATTTGTTGAGAGTGTTCATTCCAACATGAGCAAGCCTCCTATGCCAAAGCCACCTAAGTAAAGTTTTGGTGAACAGGCATGTCATCAAGTTTGCATCTTCGGAGGTGAAATCAACAAGATATAGATTGTTGTATCTAAAGCCTTTGAAAATCATTTGCTTGTCATCTATCTTTGAAACTACCACTTCATTTGGTGTGAATAAGCATTGATAGCCAAGGTCACAAAGTTGCCCAACGGATAGTAGATTGAAACTCAAGGAAGGAACATAGAGCATATTTGAAAGAGAGTGATCATTTGATATTGCAATCTTGCCTATACCCTTGACTTTGCTCTTTGAATTGTCCCCAAATGTGATATTCTCTTGACATTCCCCATTCTCTTCAAGTGAGGTGAACATACGAAGGTCATCGGTCATATGTTGAGTGCAACCACTATCAATAACCCAATGAGATCCACCGGTCTTGTAGTTCACCTACACACAAGAGATCAAGCTTTTTGTTTAGGGACCCAAACTTGAGAGGGACCCTTGACTTTCTCAACTAGTGACTTGGCAACCCAAATTTTCTTAGGCCTATTCTTGTTTGGGGGACCCAAGAACATGACTTTCATCTTTCCACTAGAATCTTTTCTAAGCATGTAGTGAGCATTGAAGGCAAAGGGTCTAGCATGCTTGGGCAAGGGTTGTGGTGGTGGATTTTTACACTCATGAGCAAAGTGGCCCTCTTATCCACACTCAACACATCTCTTTGGCTTGGGTTTTGACTTACTTTGTTGTTGTTGAGCTTTAGCCTTCTTCTCTTGATTTGCTAAGTAACCAATGCCACTTCTATCCATCTCCATGACGGTGTTCATGAGTAGCTCACTTTGCAAGTATTGACCTCTTGTGAACTTGCTTAAGCCGGTCTTGAGATGCTCTTTCTCTTGCTTGAGCTTTTTGTTCTCCTCAATGAGTGACTCATTTGATGTTTGCTTTTCAAGAGCCATCAACCCTTTTAGCTTCTTGTTCTCATCTCTAAGCATTTCATATTTACTCTTGAGCTTGACATAATCATCATGATTATCGGACTCAACCACTTTCTTGCCTTTGCCACTAGAGCCTTGCTCAATGCTCTCAATAATCAAGTCATCACATGATGTGGCTATATCAATCTTAACAACTTGGTTAGTAGCATCATGTGTCTCAAGAGAAAGCTCATTAGCAACAACAAGACTATCATAATTAATTTTCAATGAAGTGTATTTGTCTTTTAGCAAGTTGTGCCTAGTGTTGAGCTCATCATGCTTCTTCTCAAGTTTATCATGTTCATCTCTAAGCTCTCTGTTGAAAGTTTTGAGCTCCTTGAGAGTAGAAGTCATAATTTCATTTTGATCTTTAAGCTCATCACTAGTCTTTTGTGCAATCTCAAGCTTTGACAAAAGTGATTCATTTTCATTTTGAAGCTCATTATTATCATTTCTAGTCTTTCTTATGACTTTAGAATATTTATTTAGCAATTTTACAAGTTCATCATAAGAAGGTGCATCATATTCATCATCACTATCACTATCATCATCATCACTCTCATTATTTGTACCTTTCGTTCACCCTTGGCCATGAGGCATAGGTGAGTAGTGGATGATGACGGTGAAGATGGCGGTGAAGATGTCGATGAAGATGATGATGGCCCAATCACAAACGCGGTGACCTTCTCTTTCTCATCATCGCTTTCATCACTGGAGGACTCACATGATGACTCAATGTCGGTGAGCCAATCACCAACAATATAAGCTTTGCCTCACTTCTTCTTTTTATGAAATTCTTTCTTCTTGCCATCCTTCTTCTTGTATGGCTTGTTCTTCTTCTTCTCATCTTCCTCATCACTAGATTCATTTTTCTTTCCCTTGTTCTTGTTCTTGTACTTGTACTTGTCTTTTGGAGGTTTAGGGCATTGATGAGCTAGATGACCAAGTTCACCACAATTGTAGCAATCCATTTTGGATATAGGCTTTCTTTTGCTACTTGTGAAGAACTTCTTCTTCTTGCCATCGAACTTGATGCCACTCTTGTTAAGCTTCTTTAGTATCTTGGTGGTCTTTCTCACCATGAGGGCAAGTGATGCATCATCAATATCACTCTCACTTGAGCTTTCATGCACGATCATGGCTTGGCTCTTCTTCTTTTTCTTGTCATGGCTAGCTTTGAAGGCCAAGTCCTTCTTCTTGGAAGATGATGAGCCATCTTCCGGAGTGATATGCATGTACATCTCATGAGCATTGATCTTTCCCAATACTTGTGTCGGTGTTGCGGTGGAGAGATCACTTTGGTGAAGTACGATGATAATGTGGCCATACTTCTCAACGGAAAGAACACTCAAGATCCTCCTTGCAACATCCGATGGACTCATTTGAGTGAGCCCGAGAGCATTGAGATCCTCTACAAGAACATTCAAGCGAGTATACATGTCATTAGCACTTTCCTTGGGAAGCATCTCAAAGGAATTAATCTTTTTCAAAGCAATGTGATAGCGTTCCTCACGCTCACTCTTAGTTCCCTCATGGAGAGCACAAAGGTTTTCCCATAATTCATGAGTGTTTTTTGCATTACGCACACAATTGAAGATATCCTTACCAAGGCCCTGGTAGAGTGCATTTTTTGTCTTTGCATTCCACCGGTCGTACTTCTCGTCACCAATGGGGTTAGCGGGATCCTTGATTTCGGAAAGCCCTTCGATGGCGGCTCTAAGACACCCGACATCTATGGCTTCGAGGTACGCCTCCATGTGGATTTTCCAATATGGAAAATCATCTCCCTCAATGATGGAAGGTGGTCCTTCCCCATTAGACATCTTGCTCTAGGCGGTAAAGCCTAATTTAGGAGCAACTCGGCTCCGATACTAATTGAAAGGATCAAGATGTCCAAGAGGGGGTGAATTGGGCTTTTCTAAAAATTTATTGCTAGAATTTAATCCTACTAAGCCATAATTCAGCTCTAGTGTCTACAAGTGTTCCTAGTGATTCTATCGATAAAAGTTTTGCACCCTAAGTTCCAATCCTAGTCTAGCATGACAATTCTAGAAAAGTAAACCAAGCAACAAAAGTAATACGTGAAAGTAAATTGCTTGAAAGTAAAGAGTTAGGAACATGGCGATATTTTCCCGAGGTATCGGAGAGTCGCCACTCCCCACTAGTCCTCGTTGGAGCACCCGCGCAAGGGTGTAGCTCCCCCTTGATCCACGCGAGGATCAAGTGCTCTCTACGGGCTGATTCTTTGACACTCCGTCGCGGTGAATCGCCCACAACTGCTCACAAGATGAGTTGGGTCATCCACAAGCTCCGCCGGATGATCACCAAACTCCTAATCACCAACAAGCCATCTAGGTGATGGCGATCACCAAGAGTAACAAGCAAGAACTCTCACTTGACCACAACAAGCCTAATGAGAAGGTGGATGCACACTTGCTACTCCCTAGTCACTAATGAGGGATCTTGATCTTGGATTCTCAAATCTCAACCCTCACTAGAGCTCTTGCACTTCCTTGCATATGAAAGGTGTTTCTCGGCTGAAAAAATGAGCAAGAGACCTCAAATAGAGGTGTAGGGGATGTATTTATACTCTCCACAGTCAATTCCAACCGTTATATGCCAACTCAGCATTTTACGTACTGACCGGACGCGCCGGTCAACATGACCGGACGCGTCTGGTCGGTGGCAATGGTCGAATTGAAAACCGAATACGCTGAGTGACCGGACGCACAGTGAGTCCGATTAGGAGTGACCGGATGCGTCCGCTCGTGCAAGAACCTTTCTGTACTTTGACCAGACGCACGGACGAGTCCGATCGGTGATGATCGGACGCGTCCGGTCAGCGAAGTACCTCTCTGGAAGTGGACTAGACGCATTATAGACGCGTCCGATCGATTTTCTAGCCGCGTCCGATAACAGCACTTACCCTTTCTGACACTGGTCAACATGATCTCCACGTTTGGTCCATGGGTGAACCATGTCCAGTCGATCGAATTGAACCTACGGTGACTGCTAGTACTGATCGGACGCGTTCGGTCAAGGAAGAGACCGCGTCCGGTCAAGAATAAATGGCTTAAACGACTTCGAATCGCGACACAACTTGAACCGAGTTTCTTCCAACTGACCTTTGGGCTTCACCTGAGCTACCTAGTGCTAAGTTTGACAAGTGTGCACCACACCTAAACAAAAGACTCACCTAGGTCAAGCTACTCGCTCATGCGCCCTTTATAGTACGGCCAAAGGAGAAAAGCGAAGATCCTAACAACTATTCCGAACGTAACTCAACTCCTCGACGTCCAGAACTAACCATCCTTAATCTTGACGTTAAACCTTTGAAAACCGAAACAATTTCCATCAAGGGGCATGAAACCATAGTGCCCAAAACAGTCACCATTCCCATGACCTAACTTGCCAAAGTTTCTGCAAAACACACGTTAGTCATGGTAATGTTGCGATGTCATCAATTGCTAAAACCAACTCTAGGGGCCTAGATGCTTTCACTACTCATCTGTCTTATCCTAAAATTTTATGATTTTAGACCAGCAGGTTTGGGAGTTATAGATTTTATAAATTACCTGTCATGTTCTGATTGTGTTCTGTGCAGTTCTGAAACATGGTATTTTTTGACCTTGTTAACTGTTGAATCATCTTAAGATGATAATAAGAAAGTTTTAGACAATTTCATAAGCTTTTCAGAAAGTTAAAGAACATGTTAGTTGGATGCTTAAAACTCCAGATATAGTTAAAACAAGTGACTGTTGTATTGAAGTTCAGAAAAATGCTTAAACTAAGTTTGTGACTTGTTTCTTTACGAGTTGCCAAACTAAACATGCTTATGTTAGTAGTTTGTTGTTGTTATAACATGTTAGGTCCAGCCATGTGTTTGCATCATATCATACATGTCATCCTCTATGCATTCATTTTATTTATAATTGTATCCATGCATACATAGGATCACCGGAAGGAAGAGTGACGTTGTTGGAGCTCGAGACGGTGGGAGAGGAGGTTCCACTGGAGGTCCAGGAGGGTCCAGAAGGGGAAGGACTGGTCCAAGAGCTACCGAAGTGTCTAGAGCACGTCCCCACTAGCTTTATCAAAGGCAAGCCCCGGAGCATATTAAGTCTCCCATGATTTATTAAAAATAACTTGAGTTCTTTATATTTGATGCATTAAGTTATAGGAGTTGTTTGGAACCGTTGATGCCTACTTTTCCTTGTCCAGAAATATATCTTGGTTACCCTTTTTAGGTTTAAGATCGAAATATATGCTTAGCCAAGCTTAGACCAGTAAAAGTCGGTTGATTTCCTGTCACCTGCGAGCTATAGGTGGATACTTGGTCACGGTTGACTATATTTGCTATCGTGGAAATAACCATGTGATGTTATATAAATGGAGACTAGGCGGGATCTTATATGCAAATGGTGATAGGTTTGGCTATGTTGATCCCATTTGTATCGGTTAAGGACCGTATCGTCGTTGGACCTTCTATCGAGATTAAACGTACATTTCGCATAATGGCCGGATAACTCGTTCCGACTATGAAGCCGAGTCCCTTGAATTCGGGCTAGGTTTTGAACTGAGATGGGCATCATTGGATGAGAGTAATGATGTGTGGTGGGACAGGATGGTCCATGGGCAGGCTAGGCCTGAGCTTCCTGGCCTCCGGCAGCCCCCTGGGTGATGCGGCCAGTTCAGTCCCACAGGATCTCGAATATGAGTAAAAGGTTACCTAAGACGACTAATGATCTGGTATGCCTGGATGTGTGTTATGGATTTCTGCCTTGCTGGTTGCAATCAATTTGAATCACCGTCTCTCCCAGACAATGAGAAACTTAACTAGCTTCAACATCGTAGTAAGCTGATGGAATATGATGGCTATGATGATGAAATTGCTAAACATGATATGGTTACTATTGATTGCTTAATCTTAATCAAGTGATTGCTCTAGTACAGGTGCCAACTTAGATATAATTAATTTTATAATTATAACCGGCTGCTAGAAAGATTAAAATTATTAAAGGCTTGCACTAATTCAGCTTTTATGCAAAAATGTTGTCAAGCCAGCTACTCGATATATAGCCTTGCATACTCCTTAGTGTCATTTTTTTTGTTTATGATGGGTAAGTCTAGCTAAGTATATTCTCATACTCAGGGTTTATTCCCCCTTGTTGCAGATAGTAACGTGTATCATGACTACTGTAAGAATTGCTTCTCTCTAGTTGTGGACGAGGAGTGAGGCCGCAGGCAAGGCCTTCTTTAGTATCTTATCTATGTTGCTTTTGTTGGACTTGATCATGGAACTGGCATGTATTTGAACTAAGTGCGTGCGTATACTATTTTAAAACTATGTTGCTCCCGCTACTAAATTTGAACCTCATGTTGTAATAATTATATTTAAACTCTGATGTATGTCGACTATTTGTGAACTTTATGTAACATGTGATGTGTGTATGCTGAATCATGTACGATCTTAGTTGTATGCGGCTTGTATTTCGAGACCCTTCATGGTACTCGATGAACTACCATATTTATATGTCAAGTGTGAGAGTACGACTGCCTCGCTAGCTGCCATTGCACTTGTGCTCTTATAAATTGGACAGTTCTATGATGGCGTTTGAATGATTGGGTTATTGTGCCCTTGTAACCTTGGCGTGAGTGAGCGCACTTGAGTTATTTGTGACATTCACGCGGACATCAACCCATGGGTGGCATGACAACTTGGTATGTGGGGGACGAGAAGACTTCTTCCTTGATCAAAAAGCTCTATAATGGACAACAACTCAGTGACCAAAGAGAATCATGCGACAAGTGGTGAGCCTTAGGGCCTGTTTGGTTCCGCGCCGGCGACACGTTTGAGCAGAGAACGTAGAAAAATCCCACTGAACAGTATGTGTTGCTTTCGTGTTGGACGACCGCGCATGACGTGAAACGTGGAAAAGTGAACTGCATGCTCGGGAATCGCGAATGCCGCGTCCGAGCCGCATTCGCTTATCGTGGTCACACGGTGGGCTATCGCGGAACCAAACAGGACGTTAGTGGCTTACGAGACTTGTCTTGGTTGGCGGTGGGGCTTTGTGGCTTGCCCAACACGATGATCCGCGTAAGGCTTGGTGACCTAGAGGATATCATTTGTGGAGATCCAACATCGACAAAAGGGTTTCCATTTGGTAACTAATACCATGTGACAAATCTTCATTTCCAGCTATTTGCCCTCACTTGACTTGCTCTTTACCTTACACATTTAAACGTTCGCATCGTGTTTGACTTATGTGACCTTTACTTTTATAAATTAGCATAGCCAAGTTGATAGAATGGCTCTAGGTTGCAAACTCTTTATGAGTAGGTAAGTTAAAGCACACTAGAAAAAACTAAGGTGTCCATTGTGTTAAGTAGTTTATGATTTTCTAGTGTAGATCAAGCTGAATCTAGTTTTAAGTTTTAAGTGTCCCAATTCATCTCCTCTTGGGCTCGTGATGTGGTCCCTATAACATGACCCTTGAGAAATGATAGAGATCAAGTATGCCAAGGCCCCTAATAAACTCAGTCGATGGTCGCATTTCCATGTCAAATTACATTTCGATAATGATAGGATAAGAAAGTCTAGACGGATGGACGGACTGCGACCCACGCCACGCCTATACCTTTACCCCACCCACGCCTGTACCTAGACCCAGCCTGCCCGCGCCTTTACCCCGACCCTAACACGCCTATGCTCGCATGCGTGCCTTATGAGCCACCGCACCTCTCTCTCTCTCTCTCATGCCTCTAACGCTACTCCCTTCCTCTCTCTTTCTCTCTCTACGGTGCGGGTGAGCGTCTCGGCACGGTAGCACAATGGCCTTGGCGTGAGCAGCGGCCTCGGTGTGAGCGGCCCACGACGAGGAGGCTCGAGCGGCCCTCGATATGGCGGCGCAACAGCGCCGACGGCCCGGTCACGGGTGGACCAACACGACAGGGCCGGCATGAGTGGCTCCCTAGCGGATCTAGCTTCCTCTCCTAGTCGTGCGAGTGTTGCCTCCTTGCCGCGTCGCGTAGCCGCTGCCTTCGATGAACTCCACACACCAACGAGCCTCCATTCTCTCAAGTAGCATGGAGATGTTGCGCTACGTTGAAAGCACGCATGTTGCAAGTGTACGTTTTATGTATTTAAGATGTTTCAGAGGTATGTTGCAAGTTCTTCATATGGATGTTGCAAAAGTAGATCGGGATGTTGCACATATTGCAAGTGTTTCAGATGAATGTTACAAGCGTTTGTTCAAAATATTTCATCTCTTTCAAATGTATATATGTTTGCAAGCGTTTTGATCTGAATGTTGCATATATTTCACGCATATGTTGCAAGATTATGTTCCAAATGTTTCAGTCTTATGTTGCAACAAGTATTTTCATGTTGCAGTTGTAAGTGTTTATCTAGAAGTTGCATATGTTGTAATGGCTATACATGTATGTTGCAAGTGTATGTTTCAAATATTTCAACTGTTTTTAGAAGTATGTTGCAAGTGTTTTATCTAGATGTTACATATGTTGCACTGGCTATAAACATATGTTGCACGCGTATGTTTCTAAATGTTTTATCTGTTTCAGACGTATGTTGTAGGAAGTGCTTCAAGTTGCAAGTGTTTTTATTAGCAGGCACGGGAAGAGGGCACATGTAGAGGAGGTCCCCGCGTGCATGCCCAGCAGCATGGCATGTGTAGGCACACAGCAGCAGCAGACGCATGCGGGCAGTGTAGCAAGAGCATGTGGACGTGTGTAGCGGGAGCTAGCAGGAGCATGCGGGCGCATGCATAGGCACGCAGCAACAGCAGGCGCATGTGGGCGTGTGCAGCAGCAGGTGGAGCAGGCAGCCGCATGCGCATCAGGCGTAGACAGGAGCGGGCGTCCGGATGGGGCTATTGTCCGAACGTCCGGGCGTTAGTCAGGCGGTTTACATTTTTCACCAATAAGCCGCCTTTGAGAACTATGTGAAAGTAGATCGATTGTGAGGAGACAACCGATTTGAGAAAGAGTATTGTGGCTAGCATTAAACACCAGACAACAAATTGTAACTCTCTTTTTTGAAATGGAAAATATTTGGTCTCTTCAATCGCACGTAGCCAATTCTTACAAGTTTTTCAGCTCAAATGTTGAAGTGCACTCGGATAGTCGGATATATATAGAGAGAGAAATAATGGAAAGTCTATCTGGAATAACTAAATAAAGAACTTCTTTGATTTGACGTGCATATAGCCGTTTGGGTCATATGATTCAAAATTTCTAATGTCACTGGATTAAGAAGTTAGACACATCAATTTTTTAATGTACAAGAGAGTTGTATATCATTAAATTAAAGTATAAATAGTCTATTACACGACATGGCATGCTGAAACAAAGGGCGAAACTAGAGAGAACTATTCTCTCGGGGTTTTGCGCTTGTTTCAGTTCATGTTCTGTCGAGCATTTCCACCATTGTCACCGTGCCGAAAGTTTCTTTTCGGCAATGTTGGTCACAACTCACAAGCAAATATCTTATACAAGTAGAAAAGCACGTGTGGAAGTGAAATAAATATCAGACCCTGAATAGATTATATATGCGAGACGTTGTGCTATTTCCAGTTTGATGATCTTGAGAAGCCAAATAAATGTAGTGCGAACGAGCAAAAACGCCCGGACACATTTTTATTGAATTGACCAATATTGCAAAAGGGTTGATGATAAATACATCACAATACAATACCCAGAAAAGACACTGCGTATATATGCAGCGAAAGGAAGACACGAGACACTGTAGGCAGGCAGGCAGGCTTCACGTTATTTTAGCCCACAGGACGTACGATACGACGAACTCGACAACCACATCACGGTATGAAGCCTGACGACGAAGAAGCCGCCGGTGTCCGGCGGCAAGGAAAGCACACGCCGCGGCGCATGCCGCATGCGCCACCACGCCGGCCGGCCGATCACTCGAAGGTGCCGGGGTGCTCCCTCTGCATCTTGATGACCTGCCTCCACGAGTCGCGGGTAGAGATCTTGTCGTACCACCTGGCGACGTGCTTCCTGGCAGTGAAGAGCTTCCTGCCCCTGTCGGAGGAGTTGACGATGTAGTGGGAGTTTGGCAGGTGGGAGAGGTCGGCCAGGGTGAATTCGTCGCCGGCGAGGTACTCGTTCTTGGAGAGGATGTCGTCGTAGACGCCCAGCATGTTGTGCAGCTTCTTCTCGTTCTCCACGACGCGGGCCCCGTCGGGCCGAACGTCCTTGAGGTGCGGCGCGAACGCCAGGTGGAACACCAGCTCCGAGCTCGGCGCGTCGAAGCTCTGCGCCTCCGCCTGCAACCACTGCTCGATGGACGCCCGCTCCAGCGACCCCGTCCCGTACAGCTTCTTGTACCCGTCGTCGGGGAACTGCGTGCACAGGTACCGGCAAATCGCCCTGGAATCTGCCATATATGCGTATGTGTCAGAATCTGAATGCCATGCATTTCATTTCTTAGTTGTTCTGAGTTCTTACCAACGATTGTTTTGTCACCGTGCTTGAAAGTCACCTGCCCAGTAGGATCCTGCAGAACCACACGCACAGCAGCAGCTTATTAGTTTTTTTTTTCCCTTGCACCTGACCTAGTGATCTGATCTCCAAGAACCGAGAGAGAGGAGAGAAACTGAATGCACAAGACCATGACAATGACATACCCTGAGCTTGATGAACTCGGGGAGCTTGTGCGACTTCTTGAAGGTGTCGGTGCGGACGAGCTCGAACTCGAGGTTCTTCTCGAAGAGGCAGGTCAGCACCCTCGCCACGTCGGTGGACGCCGGCTGTCCGAACACCTGTAGCCCTGCCGCCATTGCTGCTGATCGATGTGTTGGATTGGACGACCTGCACCAGCGATCGAGAGCAATGTGCTGGATGACCGACCTGCTGCAGATGTGAGGTGAGTCAGACACTGATGAGATGCCTGGATGAAGATGACGCCGACTCATCGGCGTCTATTTATGCAGGTGGATAATATGCTTGCCTTGCCGCCGAGGATTACAGCACGGCAGCGAAAAGAGAAAGCTCCCCCGATCCGCCTCAAAGGTAAAGAGCGTCAGGACTCAGGATTCTTGCTTGATCGAGCAACCATGCACGCACGCACGCACGCTGTCTCCGTCTCCAGGAAGCCAATTAAATTAAAAAGATCGCGCGGAAACGATAGATCGCACAAGCTCGCCCATGCGTTCATGATGCATGCGATCCTTTAGCAACGGGGTGCGCAACACGAAAGATCCATCTATGGCAGTGTCGGAGGAATTGAATACTGCAAAGAAGGGATCGCCTACGTTGGATTTCGTACGGAATTGGTGCCAAATTAAAGATGAAGCAGGTGGCTTATGTCGGTACAAGAATATAACTCGCTATGAATGTTGGGCTTTATTTCATCAAACTAAAGCTAGGTTCTGGATGCAAATTCCAGTGAGACACGGGACTAGGAATTCGATCGATCTGGTTTAGCCGGCCTAGCGAGAAACTTTTTTTTTCTTCAGCTGTACGTCCAGGTGCCTTTGCGTGTTAACAGGTAAAGCTATCGGCAGCATAAAAGATAACGATGGTAGATCTGATCGAGTTGCAGTAAGGATATGTCCCAAAAAAAGCCATGTTCGCTTGAAGTTATCGGCCTGACTTATCAGCCATGGTATAGTGTTTTTCTTTCACAACAAATCAGTGAATAGTACTGTCGGGTACCTGAATTAGGGGTACCTAAAACAAACGATTAAAGGGAGCAAACCCCCGAGGAATCCGCGCCCTGAAAACCCCCTAAAAATTGAATTAAGGCTCCACCGACACGGATGCGCCGATCCAAGCCGCATACGTGTGAAGACGGGGCACCCTCGACCACATTCCGACTCGCACGAGGTCCACTCGACGGGAAGACTCGACCCCAGAAAACTTCTGACTCGTACGACCTGGGGTCAGGTCGATCGACCCCCTCTCATCCACCTACTTACTGACAAGGCATTCAATGCAACCACTTTCACCAACGTGGCTACAGCACCACCGGCGTGGGAACATCACCTGTGTCTAATCCTACTTTTTACTGCCTATCCCGGGATGGCAGTGAAAAAGCTGCCACTATTCACACCACGTCGAGCACTGTTCTACAATCAACGACCTCTCGACGCGCAAGACGACAACCACCGCACCCGGGTTTTCTGGGGCTCGGTATTATCCATTCCTCATCGACCCCCTCAGTCACGTCCCGACCAGGCCTCGAGCGCCGTCGGTCAACAGAGGAACGACGCCCGTACGTCGACCATAGCGCCCACCGCACCTTCGCTTCCAAGGCATCGCCTTAGGGTTTTAGGGACCCCTCGACTTTCACTTGACTCTATAAAAGAGAGGGCAGAGGGTTCTCCAGTCATGGGACAATGAAGATAGACATTTTCTTCACTTCTGAGATCAACATCTCAAGCAACACTCCATTTTACTCTTTTCTTGAGACTTGGGACCGATTTCCTCTCTCACAGCTTGTAACCCCTACACAAGCACTTAGGTGCAAGAAAATACAATACTCCCCCCCACTGGACGTAGGGCCTTCTTTGCCCGAACCAGGATAAACCTCCGTGTATTCTCTTTGCATCACCATCCGGATCAGGGAGCACGCAGCACAAATTCACTCATCAATCTAGGGCCCTCTCGGGTCCGAACACCGACAGTTGACGCGTCAGGTAGGGGTCCGCTGCGTGCCAACATCGCTTTCCCATCATTTTTCCTGATGGCTGACCCCGAACGTCCACTTTCGTTGGCCATGGTGATCTGGTTTGAGAGTTTGGAGTTCATGACCCTCGGCTACGGCTACGACATGGTCCTCCTCCCGCCCCGACACCCAACTGACCACGACCATGAGCTCTCCCAGCCTGGGAGAACGCTGCGCCGGTACCACTGTTCACGCCGGGCTCGCATGGCCAGGCAGTGGCATGCCCAGTGTAGCTATCACCATCGCCTCATGGAGGGTCACGATGTGCCCTATTCCAACGCCCCTCAGCCAGACGCTGGCACAGAGTCTCTCGGTGAGGACCTGTGTAGGATGAGCTTGGCTGCGGGTAAGATGCCAACAGGGCATCCCGTCACCCCACCGTCCGGTGTGGCGCCTCTAGCCGGATCAGGATCGGTTTCCCCGGCGGCGGGGACAATGCCACCGTGGACATTCCCGTATGGGCTGAACACGGCTGCCTAGAGGTATGCTTCCTCCGTAAGCACCAACATGGGCGCTTACGAGGAGCTCCCTGGACACCATCTACGTTCCGCTCTCGATCTCGTGGCATCCACGCCAGCTTTCGAGTACCTGGACTCTACGGAGACCCCTGGTATGGAGCTCCGTGTGATCGCCTCCCACCACTACGACTCCATGGATCAACGACCCCACATGAATCCGTCATACTATTACTTTGGCGCCCCCGACTCTGACTCTGCCGATGATAGCTACGATCCGACTCACGAATGCTTCCATATGGGGTCATCGCGTCAGATTTGGAAGCAGAGGCGGCCGCCGAAGGAGGGAACGCCACACCATCTCACGCTGCGCACCTTGGTGCGCGGGACGAAGCCCAACTTCTTGAAGCAGACAAGGGAGCGCAACTTGTGCAGATTTAAGAACTGCAGGCCAAGCTCGACGAGGAGCGAGAACGCCTGCGCCTACTTTAGTAGACCCTCGAGCAAGAGCGCGCGGTGCATCCACGTGGCGGAGGAGCTCGAGAGAGAGCTCGCGACGTCAATCATCGCATCATCGAGGACCGGGTGGGCGAACCCCTAGTCTTCAACCGAGCCAGCCAGAACATTGTCGCCACTGCCATGCTTCTCCGCAACATGCCTGAGCCATCTATGCCCGAGGCCTGATGGGCCCGCGATGAGATTCGAGGTCTCCTCGAGACTGCGGCCATGCAGCAAGCCAAGAGTTCCGCTTAAGGCGCCGCGGGCTTGCCTCGGAGCAACCTGCGGAGCCCTCTCGGCAGGAGAAAGAGGCCTCGGTTCATCTCGAGCCCGCACCGCAAAGGAACAAGGCAGCCTCTGTCCGTGAGCGCGTCGTCGACAACCGTGAGCCCCGAGACGCCCGTGACGACATCAACGAACACCGCAAGCGTAGAAGCGGTGACGGTGCATCTTGAGGCTACCATGAGCACAGGGGCGGGCGTTACGATAGCTCGGATGATCGTAGTCCATCCCCCGAGCCACCGGGCCCTCGAGTCTTTAGCAAGACCATTCGTAGGACCCAGCTTCCGGTCCGGTTTCGCCCCCCGACGACTCTCACCAAGTATAATGGCGAGACCAAACCCGAACTTTGGCTCGCTGATTTTCGCTTGGCTTGTCAGTTGGGCGGGGCCACCGATGACCGAGTCATCATCCGCCTGCTTCCCCTGTTCCTGTCTGCACCGCTCAAGCATGGCTCGAGGACCTCCCACCTTGACAGATCCACAACTAGAACGACTTGGAGAGGGTGTTAGAAGGGAACTTAAAGGGGACAGACGTGCGCCTCGGTAACTCTTGTGACCTCAGGAGTTGCAAACAGAAGCCGGGCGAGTCCCTCCATGACTATATCCGGTGTTTCTCCAAACAACGCACTGAGCTACCCAACATCACCGACTCCGACGTCAACATGGCCTTTCTCTCAGGAACCACCTGCAAGGAGCTGGTCCGAGAGTTGGGCCGCAACACCCCCACCACTGCCAACGAGCTGATGGATATCGTCACCAACTACGCTGCCAGCAAGGAGGCGGTTGGTGCCATCTTTGGTGGCGACCAGGATAAGGGGAAGCGCAAGGACGAGGAACCCGAGGGCTCCAACCGGGGTGCTAAAAGGAACAATAGGAGGAAGAAGAAGAACCAGCAGGGCAAGCACGAAGCCACGGCAGACGACCTTGTCACTGCTGCTGACCGCAAGAAGCCTCGAGGGCCCCGACGGGGTTATTTTTGACAAAATGCTCAAGGAACCGTGTCCCTATCACAAGGGGCTCACAAACCACAACCTCGAGGACTGCCACATGCACCGAAAATACTTCAAAAGACTGAGCATCAAGAAAGACGACAAAAAGGACGACCCCAAGGAAAAGAACGGTGACAAGGACGAGGGGTTTTCTGAGATCCACGATTGCTTTATGATCTACGGGGGACCCTCGATGCGCCTCTCCACGCGCCAGCAAAAGTGTGAGAGTCGAGAGATCTTCTCCGTACAACTCGTGACTCCCCTCTTCCTTGACTGGTCTAAGACTACCATCACGTTCGATCGTGATGACTACCCGGACTACGTTCCCAATCCTAGGGTCTACCCGCTCGTCGTCGATCCCATCATCGCCAATACGTGCCTCACCAAGGTGCTCATGGACGGAGGCAGTATCCTCAACATCATCTACGCCTAGACCCTCGACCTCCTAGGGATCAAGAGGATGCAGCTCCGACCTAGCGTCGGGGGGCTTCCATAGAGTTGTGCCAGGGAGACGAGCAGAGCCCGTCGGGTGGATCGACCTTCCCATCTGCTTTGGCACCCCTCTAACTTCAGGAATGAGACCCTCACTTTCGAGGTGGTTGGGTTCCATGGGACCTATCACGCCATCCTTGGGCGTCCCTGCTACGCCAAATTCATGGCGGTTCCAACTACACCTACCTCAAGCTCAGGATGACTGGCCCTAAGGGTGTCATAACCATCGGGCCCTCTTACGAGCACGTCTACGAGTGCGATGTGGAGTGTGTCAAGCACGGAGAGGCCATCTTGAAGTCGGCAACCTTGGCTGTAGACCTCGACGGTTTGTCCAAGGAGATCCCTGACCCCAAACGTCACGTCGGCAATTTCGAGCCTGCAGAAGACGTCAAGCCCGTACCCCTTGACCCTACCAGCTCGGACGAGAAGGCATTAAAAGTCAGCGCCACCCTCGATCCTAAATAGGAAGCAGTGCTCGTCGACTTTCTCCGCGCGAATACCGACATATTCGTGTGGAGTCCCTCGGATATGCCGGGCATACCTAGGGAAGTCGTCGAGCACGCCTTGGAGATCCGGGCCGGCTCCAAACCGATGAAGCAACGCTTGTTCCACTTCGACGAGGAGAAATGCAAGGTCATCGGTGAGGAAATTCACAAGCTTTTGGAGGCCAGATTCATCAAGGAGGTTCACCATCCCGAGTGGCTAGCTAATCCTGTACTAGTTAAGAAAAAGAGTCAGAAATGGAGGATGTGTGTAGACTATACTAGTTTAAATAAAGCATGTCCAAAAGTTCCCTTTCCTTTACCACGCATTGACCAAATCATCGATTCTACTATGGGATGTGAAACTCCATCGTTTCTAGATGTATATTCCGGTTACCACCAGATTAAAATGAAGGAGTCCGATCAGCTCGCGACTTCATTCATCACCCCGTTTGGCATGTATTGCTACATTACTATACCCTTTGGTCTCTAAAACGCAGGGGCTACGTACCAGCGATGCATGCAACACGTTTTCGGAAAACACATCGGGCCAACCATCGAGGCCTACGTTGATGACATCGTGGTCAAATCTAAGAGGGTCAACAACCTGGTTGACGACCTTGACATTGTGTTTAAGTGCCTCAAGGAGAAAAACATCAAGCTCAATCCCGAGATATGTGTCTTCGATGTTCCTCGAGGCATGCTCTTATTGTTCATCATTTCCGAGCGTGGCATCGAAGCAAACCTAGAAAAAAATCTCCACGGTCACCAAAATGAGCCCCATCCGAGACCTAAAGGGTGTACAGAAGGTCACAGGCTGCCTTGCTGTCCTCAGTCGCTTCATCTCGTGCCTCGGCGAGAAAGCGCTCCCTCTGTATCGTCTCCTGAAGAAATTCGAACACTTCTCGTGGACCCTCGAGGCTGAAGAAGCTCTTTCCAAGCTCAAGGCAATGTTGTCCAACCCTCCTGTCCTCGTCCCTCCGGCCACAGGGGAACCCCTGTTGCTCTACGTTGCCGCGACAACACAAGTGGTCAGCACGGCCGTAGTCATTGAGAGGGCAGAGGAAGGACACGCCTTACCCGTTTAGAGGCCGGTCTACTTCATCAGTGAAGAACTCTCAGAAACCAAGATTCGCTACCCACAAATCCAGAAGCTGCTATACGCTATTGTGTTGACGCAGCGCAAGCTCCGACACTACTTCAAGAGCCACCCGGTGACCGTGGTCTCTTCTTTCCCTCTGAGGGAGATAGTCCAGAACCGGGAAGCCACGGGAAGGATAGCTAAGTGGGTGGTCGAGCTCATGGGTGAGACCCTCTCTATGCACCGCGCAAAGCAATCAAATCTCAGGTGCTCTCAGATTCAAGCCGAGCTATGGACCATGTACTTCAACAGGTCATTGATGAAAACAGGAGCGGGTGTGGGCTTGCTATTCATCTTGCCCCTCAGAATTCACATGTGCTACGTGATCCGACTCCACTTTGTTGCCTCCAACAATGTAGCTAAGTATGAGGCCCTCATTAACGGCTTGCACATTGCTATTGAGCTCGGGGTTTGACACCTCGACGTTCGTGGTGATTCGCAGCTCGTGATTGACCAAGTTATGAAGGACTCAAGCTACCATGATCCTAAGATGGAAGCCTACTGCAAGGAGGTATGGCGCCTTGAGGACCAGTTCCATGGCCTCGAGCTCAACCACATCACGCGTAGATACAATGAGGCTGCCGATGAACTCGCAAAAATTGCGTCTAGTCGAACCACGGTTCCACCTGACGTTTTCTCGAGGGATATTCATGAACCTTCCGTCAACCTCAGAGTGACAGAGGGGGTCGACGGTCTGTCACTCGACCCCCCACCTGAGGTAGAGGCCTCCTCGACTAGGGTTGACGTCATGCAGATGGAAGGCTTGACTCCACTAGCCGATCTTAAGCCCGACTGGCGTGTTCCATACCTCGACTATCTCACTCGAGGGGAGCTTCCTCCAGATAAGACCGAGGCTCGACGGATCGATCGTCGGGACAAAACCTTTGTGATATACAGCAATGACAAGGAGCTTTATCGATGCAGCCCCACGGGCATCTTACAGTGTTGTATCACAGTCGAGGAAGGCAGAAATCTACTCAGAGATCTACACTTGGGGGCTTGCGGTCATCACGCGGCGCCTTGAACCCTTGTCGGAAACGCTTTTCGACAAGGCTTCTATTGGCCAACCGCGGTCTCTAACGCCATTAAGCTGGTATGCTCCTGCAAAGGATACCAGTAATACACAAGACAGACTCATCTCCCGGCTCATGCCCTGCAAACCATCCCCATCACATGGCCATTCGCCGTTTGGGGGCTTGACTTGGTCGGACCCCTAAAGAGAACAACCGAGGGCTTCACCCACTTGCTCGTCACCGTCGATAAATTTTCCAAGTAGATTGAGGCCCGTCCCATCACCAACGTTAGGTCAGAGCAAGCCGTGTTGTTCTTCACTGACATCATCCATCGCTTCGGGGTTTCCAACTGCATCATCACAGATAACGACACCTAGTTCACCGGCAAAAGGTTCTTAGAATTCTGCGATGACCATCACATCCATGTGCTCTGGTCGGCCATGGCTCATCCAAAGACAAATGGCCAAGTAGAGCGTGCCAATGGCATGGTTTTACAAGGCCTAAAGCCGAGAATCTTCAACAAATTGAACAAACATGGCAAGAAATGGGCCGCCGAGCTCCCCTCGGTCCTATGGAGCCTAAGAACAACACCGAGTCGAGCCACGGGGTTCACTCTATTTTTGTTGGTTTATGGGTCCGAGGCTGTACTTCCAACCAACTTAGAATATGGATCCCCGAGGCTGAAAGCCTACAACGAGCAAAACAATGATGCCACAAGAGAGAATGCCCTCGACCAGCTCGAGGAGGCTCGAGATATAGCTTTACTACACTCCGCAAGATACCAGTAGAAATTTTGATGCTACCACGACAAGCACGTGCGCAGTCGAGACCTCCATGTTGGTGACTTGGTCTTCGGCGAAGCCAGAGCAACAAGGGACGACACAAGCTCACCACACCGTGGGAAGGACCTTACATCATCGTAGAGGTGTCGAAGCCTGGGACTTACAAGCTTTCAAACGAAAAGGGCAAGATCTTCACCAATGCATGGAACATTGAACAACTACGTCGCTTTTACCCCTAGAGCCTCGAGGCTTTGTACCTTTTTTCTCAGCTACATGAATGAATAAAAAGTACATCCATGTTCAAAGCGTTCTTTCATAAAAGCAGGTAGGCTCGACCCTGTTTTCACAGAGTCAAACCTCCCTCGGGGGCTGGAAAGGGGGAAACCCCCCGTGCCCCTAAAAACTTGGATCTTTTCAAAAAAAACTTTTACATGGTCAACAAAGCAGCAAGAGCACCCTAAGGCTCAAGGGCTGTCGAGCCATGAGATCACCTATGCGTTCGTGCTAACGGTACATCCACTCACTCCCCCACGCCAAGGGGTGCAATCGCGCGCTAAGAAGACCTAGTAAAAGCGTACAATTTTGAAAAGTCGACGTCTAACGTTCCTATATGTTTCGATGCGAGTTCTTACATAGTCGACGAGGCTGCAAGGCTACCCTAAGGACAAGGGGCTATTAAGCCATGAGACCGCCTATGTCTCCGGACTATGGTATCTCCACTCGCACCCCACACCAAGGGGTGTAACCGCGCGCCAAGAAGACTACGCAAGAACACGATTCGAACGAAAAAGGAATGAAGGACTCGAACGAAAAAAGACATTTAGTACATATTTACACCTAAATGTTTTAAGGCCCCTAGGGCCATGACAGTACGAGTCATGAATGAAAACTAACTTATTACATGGGCCTTCATGCCCAGATTTGGCTCATAGGCCCTCATCGTCAGCAGGCGGGAGCACCTCGTCCTCGAATAGCCTTACGAGTAGACCCTCAGGTTCTTCCGTAGCCTTAATCAACCCTAGGCAGGCCACCTTGTTCTCCTCCTCAGTCTTGCTTGAGTCGGAGGTGAAGCCATCAGCGACGAGACCCATGTCATACTCAAACCCGGAGCGGACGACCGCTATGGCCCTCTTCATGCCATGGTGCAGCGTGCCCCGCACCTTCTCACGTACGAGGCTACCTAGCGCCGTCATCCGGTGCACGAAGGAGTTCTCTGATGTGTCCTCCTCGTTGTCAGCATCGGGCTCGACCCCCATGCTATCACACACCGTAGTAATAGCACCCTAGAGCAGCTGGTTCCGCCCGACCTCGGCCTCAAGGAGGGCATGAAACGAGGTAGCCGTCACCTGGGCCTCACGCTACTGCTTCTCCAGCTCTGAATCATGAGATCAAGTCAGCAAAAACACAAGAGTCCAAAGTTGGGGTCAGAGTTAGGCAAAAGCTTACCCTCAGCATGGGTTTGCTAGCCCATGATCTGATTGCGCAGCTCGCCGTGCGCCTTCTCGGCCGCTCGAAGAGCCTCGTCCCTATCGTGGACGGTCACCCTCAACGTCTCAATCTCTCGACCGGTGCCCGAGAGAGCCTCGTCCCTCTCTCAGATGGTCTCCTTCAACGTCGCAACCTCCTTGTTCAAGGTCCTGACATGGGCGGACGCTAGCCCGATCTGCACGTTGAGGGCATCACGCTGGCCGCTAACGAGAGCAACGTCCTCCTCGAGCTCCTTCACTCACGCTTGTAAGTGCAATCAAGCCCTAATTGTGGGTTTTGGTGATAATGACCACATGATTAGAGGACTAATGAGATTTATCAAGATGACAAGTAGGTAAAATAAGAATGAGGTTAATACTTGAGATGGTGGAGCCCGAGTTACAAAACAACACCGTGATGGACTCAAAAGTGTTTAAATTCTTTGATATTTGATTTTGGGTCTAGGCATGCCGTACTATAAAGGGGGATGCAAATCTAGGTGGTTTGAGGAAGATAGAGTGCTCAAGCATAAATCTAAAATCAAAAGAGAGACACTAAATCACCTCACGAAAACTTAGTTGCACTTTGCAGACTTTTGCCTGCCGGAAGTTCTAGGAATTGCTGGAAGTTCTGGCTCGCAAAGTTGCTGGAAGTTCCAGCAATAGCTGGAAGTTCTGGCTCCCAAAGTTGCTAGAAGTTCCGGCAATAGCTAGAAGTTCTGGCTCGCAAAGTTGCTAGAAGTTCCGGCAACTGCTAGAAGTTCTGGCCCGCAAAGCTGCCGGAAGTTTCGGCAAATGCTGAAAGTTCCGACTCCCTTTGTGAGCAAGCCTCATAGACTTTCTTTGTGAACAGTGTTTTAGTGTAGAGCCAGAAGTTCCGGTGATCTGCGTCAGAAGTTCCGGCTCAGATCTGAACGGTTGGATTTCTCTTTAGGTATAAATAGCTCTCCCCTCTCTTCCAACCGTTAACCCTTCGATTCACTGCTCATATCCCTTCTCCCAAAAGCGCCCAAGCACTCAAGAGCTCTCTCTCCTCTCCTCTTTGCTCCCAACTTTGATTCTCCACGGATTTGAGTGATAGGAGAGTGGATTGAGCGAGAAAATCACCTTGGCAAGCTTGAGCACTTGATTTCTTCATCAAGCCGGTTGGATTTGTGTCTATTACTGTTGGGTTCTTGGAACCCTAGCCGGCTAGGCGTCGCCCAAGAGCTTCCATCCTGTGGAAGAGCCTTGGGAAGTTTGTATTACCCTTGTTTTCTAGTGAAAAACTCAAGTTTACCTTTGTGGTTGCTTGAGTCAGGCAAGGAGGTGAAAGAGACTCCGACCTTAGTGGTCACCTCAACAACGAGGACGTAGACAAGCCTTAGTGGTGAGTTGAACCTCGGGATAAATCCTTGTGTCTCGCGTGCTTGTTGTTGTTGGAAATTTGTTCTTGCATATTTGTTTTATTGTCTCTCCTCCTCTCCAAAGCTCCTCTTAGGGTTTGGAATCGATCTACCGAGTGGTGACCTTTCGGCGTCAAAAGACCAACCCAACGCTTCATCTTACCACTAGCAAGTTGGGTCATAAGTTTTCATTAGCTCAAAGTTCATATTCTAGGTTGTAGTGGTGCCGGAAGTTCTGGCCCAAACTGCCGGAACTTCCGGCTATCACTGACATTTGCCTTTGAGTTTGTGTAGAAATTTTTAGATACAACTATTCACCCCCCCTCTAGGCTCATCAGGGATCCTTACAGCGCTAATAGCGGTGCAAGGTCCTCACGAGCTTTGGCCACCTCCTCTTGAGCCTTGGTCGCGTCTTCATGGGCCTTGGCCGCAGCGTCCCGAGCCTCCGTCGCCTCTTCCTTAAGCACTGCGTGGACGACGTGAAGCTCGTCTGCCTTGGCGCTCTTCTTGGACAACCGTTTGTTGGCGTCCTCGACCAGAGCCCGTTGACAAGGAAGCGCCGCACACACACCGCTCTCGTGGCGGACAAATAGCGATTTGCGGCAAGACCGCTCCTTGAGCTCCTAGTCACGATCAAACCCAAAATTAGAACCAAGGGGAAAAGGGGGGTCAAGCCAAAGAAAACAAATGCAATTTACCTCGAAGGCCCCCAACATATGCCATACCAGGGTATCCGCGACCATCCGCAGTGACTGCACGAAGTGCTTGTGGAGCCCCTCGACGTACTCCCAGTACTTCACCTCGTCCTTGTCGTCGAGGACGAAGAAGGGCTCAGCGTCGGGATTGGCCGCGTCCCTGAACTCAAGGGGTGAGCGACCCTAGCATGGGAGTTCCTCCTCCGCCCGCACGAGCGCCAGCTCTGTGAAGTTGGGCCACCCAGCGGACGCTTCCACCATGTCATCGTTTGGCGCCGCAGAGGTCCCGGGCCGATCCGAGGCATCGACCATCTCGACATTCGCCTTCTGTTTCCCCTTGTCAAATGGGGGATCGTCGAACGTGAGGTCGATCACGGTCGGCGTCGGCCTTGGGGCGGAAGTAGCCCCCCGCTAGCCAGCGCCTCCGCCTGAGCGTTGGGCGGTGGCGCGACCACCTCTCGCTCCGCCTCTGCCACCGGCCTCTCCGGCTGGCTCAGCTCACGCTGCTCCACTTCCAGCTGCGGCTACGATGGCCGCTCTTGCCGCTGTTGGTGTTGCGGCTGCTGTTGCGGCTCCTCCCACTCCGTCTGCAGTCCCGGCAGCTTCTCCTCCTTCCCCTCATCTTGCGGGGTCTCCACCACATCCTTTGTCTCTTCCACATCCGCCTGCCTAGCGTCACAGGCGGATGTTGTGGCCTTGCCGGCCTCGACGGTCTCTGGGGTTCTCGTGGTCAACCCTGGCTCTTGTCCGTCACCTCCAGACCGGTCGAGCCCGGTAGCGCCCAGGGCTGCCTCAACCCGCTCCGGCTGCTGAGCGGCGTCCCCAGCTCTAGTGCCCTCCTGAGCACTAGCACCAGCCTTGATGGCGGCTTCTTTCGCCTTAAGCCGCTCTGTCACCGCCTAGCACCTTACGACCCAGGCGGCGTCGTCAGTCGGTGTCCGCATCATTAGAGCGGCACTAGCCTTGAGCGCCTTGGCAGGTGTCATGGCCGTCGGCTCTGCCTTGCGCTTGTGGCTGCACAATGAACAAGAACGTGAGAACGAGAAGCGAAACTAACTTGTCAAAAAGACAACGCAAAACACTTACCCGGACATGGGGATCAGGGGCTTTGCCCCCGGCTTCCCTAAACCACCTAGGGGCTTTTGCGACAGCCCCTCCGTCGAGCCTCTGGTCGGCCCGAAACTCCTTGGAGCCTGGGCTGACGAGGCCTCTGGGGTCCTCTGCGTCGTTGAGGCCTTCTGGCCTTGGGTCCTCAAGCCTGACGACGATGCCCTGGTCTCGGGCGTCGACATCACTGACCCACCCGCTGACGAGGTCCGAGGCGACCAGGCATGAGGGCGCGGTGCCACCGACGTCGTCAGAAGGACCCCAGGCTCAGCGGATCCCCTTTCTGAAGGCCCCTCATGGGCCCTCCCTTCCGCTCGCTCCTCCCCCTCGACGGGCGCCGAGGCTACCCTCGACGCCTAGGAAGTCGACCCCCCGCCGACGGGCCCCTGCAGGGACCATACATCAGGGAGGTGCGCAAGGAAAGTCGCGGTATCATACCGCGACCTAGCGTCGTTATCGTCACTGTCATCCTCCTCCTCTAAGGCCGTCTCAGAGAGGGACTCCTCCTCAGGGAGACCCTCGAGCCTTTGCTGGCGATGACGTTTTATAAATTCCTCGCGCTCAAGGATCTTCCTGTTGCACCGCTTCTTCGTAGCATCTTTCTCCTTTTTCTCCTGAGCCACGGAGAAGCGTCTCACCTGCCGAGCGGCGTGATCCTCCGGGACAAGTGGCGGCGAGTCCTTAACCGCTGATAGATCCTACACCAAAAACTCGACGGGCTAAATCAACGAGACCTAGAAGAAAGGGGAGAGCTCGAGACCAGCAAGACAACACTTACCAGGGCTTGAATCCTTGGCTGGGCCGCATCGAGACCTTGTCGATGTCCTCTTGCTTGAAGCCACCCACCACCCACCGAGCACGCCAGATGACCTCGTCGAGGGGGAGGGTCTCGTGTGACATCCGACTCCCCTCCAACAAGACACCCGGCTTCATCTCGTCCAGTCGCAGCCGACGCTGCATCAAGGGCAGGACCCTCTGGTGGTGGAACGAGGCAGCCACCATGCCCACTGTCAGTCCACGCAGGCGAAGTCTCCTCAGTGCAACGAGGAGCGGCTGCAGCTTCGGCTGGTCTTCCTCGATGACATTGTACGACTAGTTGTCCTTCCAGGACATCAGCACCTGTCCGGTGAAGCAGGGCAGGCGGTCGTCGTTGTGCAAGTAGAACCAGCCGTCGTGCCACCTGCTGTTCGACGAGATAAGCTAGGCTGGGATGTAGAGATCGCCTCGACCTGCCCGCACTTGGATAGTGCAGCTTCCGGCATGCACCGCTCGTCGAACTCCCTTCTCGCCCGCCTTCTTGGCAAAGTGCTCCGCCTTGAAGAGGTGGAGCCACAACTTCTAGTGGGGCTCGATCCCCAAGTACCCCTCGTAGACGGCCACACAAATGGCGGCCTGTGAAATGGAGTTGGGGCAAAATGATGGAGCTCCACCCCGTAATAATGCGAGATGGCCCGCATAAAATGGCTTGGCGGTACCCCGAGCCCCTCTCATGGAAAACGATGAAGCTGACCACGTATCCCTCCGGTGGCGTCGGCTCCCGGTGGTTGGTCGGCGGCACCCTCTACTCCGGCAGGTCCTGGCTTGTCCTCGGATGCAGGAGACCATCGTGCACGAGCTCATGCAGCTTCTTCTCTATCACCAAGGAGCGAATCCACAGATCCGCAGGGAGGACTGGGCTCTTTCCCGCCATGGGTGCAGGGATTGGAATACGGCAGCGACAGGAAAGGGATGACGGTGGCAGTAGAGAATGGCTAATGGAGGCAAAGGAAAGAGGAGATAGTTGCAAAAGGCTAGGAGGGAACAAACGAAACCCCGGGCTCCGTATTTATACCCCGACAGAAGGCCAATGGGCGGATCCGGCGAAGAGGCAAGTAAAGTTTCCGCATTTAATGCCCTTACCTAACTGCTCCCTTGAAACCCGCATGCATAGGCACGTGTCAGCCGTTCGCTCGCCAACCGCCTGCCACGCCGCCCACTACCACACTGTTTCCACTTCCTCCCTAAAAAGATGCACCCCAACAGGCGGGGAGGAAAACTCACAGATGGACACTTCTAGGCGAAGGAACCACGGGCTCCGAGCCCACTACAAACCTCGAGGGTTCAAAAGCTGGCCCTCGACCGGGGTTCGACAGCTGTCCACGAGTAAACAGAGTTAGGGATGACTAAGAGCGGGCCCGTACAAGGCCAGGGCTCGAGCCGCTTTCTCGAGACGCCCTTAGACATATTCGAGGCTAAAGGAGAGGTCGGCGGTGGAATCCCCTCGGAGGGAGGCATCGAGCCCTCGGATCCCATCGAACAGAACCGAGATCCACACGATAACTCTTTGGCACTTTTGGAGAGCACCTCCGCGGCCGCTAGCCGACCCCTATCGAACGGGGCACGGGCTCCCACTCGAATTTCCCGCTAGCAGCTCACCAGAGATCGTCAGAACTCACCTATCAGGGGTAGTACGGCATTCACGTCACTCCTCCTTACTTAAAGGATGCGTGAGGGTCGTATGATTAAAGACGGGCAGGACCCTGATCGACCTCGCGCAGACGAGGCTCGGGGGCTTGCCCGCAATAAGTTAGCCTCGACAAAAGAGGACCAAATGCGCCACGGGGGCTCGAGCACGGGAGCGTTCCTCAACATAACATACTGAAAGCCCTCGAAGGAGTGCACTCACACGCACCCACCGGAAGAGCGACGACGCTGCGACTCCAGTTCATAACTCGCTGAGCCTCTGCGAGAGTGTCCACACTCACGCAAACGCTCGGGGGCTACTGTCGGGTACCTGAATTAGGGGTACCCAAAACCAACGATTAAAGGGAGCAAACCCCCGAGGAATCCGCGCCCTAAAAACCCCCTAAAAATTGAATTAAGGCTCCACCGACACGGATGCGCCGATCCAAGCCGCATACGTGTGAAGACGGGGCACCCTCGACCGCGTTCCGACTCGCACGAGGTCCACTCGACGGGAAGACTCGATCTCGGAAAACTTCCGACTCGTACGACCTGGGGTCAAGTCGATCGACCCCCTCTCATCCACCTACTTACTGACAAGGCATTCAATGCAACCACTTTCACCAACGTGGCTACAGCACCACCGGTGTGGGAACATCACCCATGTCTAATCCTACTTTTTACTGCCTATCCCGGGATGGCAGTGAAAAAGCTGCCACTATTCACACCACGTCGAGCACTGTTCTACCATCAACGACCCCTCGACGCGCAAGACGACAACCACCGTACCCGGGTTTTCTGGGGCTTGGTATTATCCGTTCCTCATCGACCCCCCTCAGTCACGTCCCGACCAGGCCTCAAGCGCCGTCTGTCAACAGAGGAACGATGCCTGTACGTCGACCACAGGGGATCGCACGCTCGCCACAGGACCCAGGGCCTTTCACCGTCCCATCATCAACGTCAGCACGGTACCCCGGGGATGGCCGGCCATTACTGGGGCACGTCGCTACAACAAACTCCACAGTGCCCACCACGCCTTCGCTTCTAAGGCACCACCTTAAGGTTTTAGGGACCCCTCGGCCTTCACTTGACTCTATAAAAGAGAGGGCAGAGGGTTCTCCAGACAGGGGACAACGAAGATAGACATTGTCTCCACTTCTGAGATCAACATCTTAAGTAACACTCCATTTTACTCTTTTCTTAAGACTTGGGACCGGTTCCCTCTCTCACAGCTTGTAACCCCCTACGCAAGCACTTATGTGTGAGAAAATACAATACTCCCCCCCGCTGGACGTAGGGTCTTCTTTGCCCGAACCAGGATAAACCCCCGTGTATTCTCTTTGTATCACCATCCAGATTAGGGGCCACACAACACAAATTCACTCGTCGGTGTAGGGCCCACCCGGGTCCGAACACCGACAAGTACTTATCCCCCTGTGTTGTTTTCATGTTAGTACTAGCCGATCGTTCAATAGTTACTCCATCCGTCCTAAAATATGAGAAATCCAAATCTGTTCTAAGTCAAACTATATTAAGTTTGACCAAATTTAAAGAGAAAAATATTAACATCTATTGCATCATGAGGTATATTAGAAACATAGGGCCTGTTTGGTTCTCTTCTCACCCAGGCTGCATCGCATCTAGAGAGACAGGCCAGCCACAGCCTGGTCTGCACCTGTGCTTGTTTGGTTTTGCTCTGCGTTTTGAGCCAGTCCAGCCAGGTCCGGAAAGATGTTGTTTGGTTGGTCTCTGTCTTGGCACCAACGCTCTCTCACGCGTGCAGGCACGCGCTCGCTTTTGGCTCCGCGTAGCCAGGCCGGCTAAAAACGGATTTAGAATTTGTTTCCCACGAGCCAGGCTGAGAGGGGTTGAATGCATGCGTTGGGCCAGGCCCTGGTAGCAGTTCAGGTATCCAAACATGTCAAGCCTGCATCCTAAGGGCCAGGCCAGTCTAAAACCAGGCAACCAATCAGGCCCATATATTTCATAATGTATCCAACTAAGCTAATTTGAAGCTCTATGTATTTTTATTTTTTTTATATAAACTTGGTCTAAGTTACTACAGTTTAACTTAAGACAAATTAGATCCTTTGTATTTCACGACAGAGGGAGTACATGTGAGAATTCTGAGGATGCATGGCAACCAATTGCTTTCTTATTTCGGTGCATTTCGTTGTCCGTTCTGGAAACTTGTCCGCTGTACAAGTGCATAGATTGTTTTTTTTCAAATTCGCTAAAGAAAGGGGGATCTAACCTAGAAGGAACTAGGTGGTTTGGTTTTTCATTAATCATTAAGAAGAGAAATAGACACCCAAATTCAGTCCAAGAGAGGACTTAAATCTGGGTGGTTGGGTGTATGACCATACCTCCCACCCAACCAGTTGAGCTAGGCTCACTTTCTCCAAAATCAGTCCAAATTCTCGTTGATGTTGACACTGGCGACGTTTTTGGTAATGTATCTCACATTCTCACTAATGCATTGTGGTGAGGACTTCCTCTTCCCTAACCCGGGGGCTTCACTAAAACCCTAGTGTTGGGTTTTAGGCCAGCGTTGGTGGCACATGTGGATGTACAGAGACATCACTGTGGGGAATCCCCTCCACCTGGTAGATGTTGTTGTGGTGTGCAGAGTTGCTCTTGGCGACGAATGTGGTGGGCTTCAGCTAGGTTTTCTTTGTTATGATGGTTGTCATGTAGGTGTGTGATGGTATGTTGGCATTCCTGTTTGTCTGCATTTCACCTTCTTTATTAGTTTGCGTTTGGCAGCGGGAATGTAGTTTTTGCTATCATTTTGGGACACAAATAAAGCTTTTGCTATCATTTCGGGGAAAAAAAGATAAGACATGCCAGAACATCCGGTTCCTAGAATTTTGAGGATGTAAGCCAATTTATTCTTCTTTGTGCATAGGAATGTCAAGTTAAGCCTTTTTTTCTGGGTCAGTGGGTCCGATCTAAAACTCATTTAAATGAACTAATCTGGATTTAAAAAATAGAATAAAAACAAACTAGATAACTGCCCCACTGGTACCCATTACTGCACAATGATTTTTCAGATCCATTAACGTTTTTATTTTTAAAAAAATGGATTTGTCCATGAAAAATTTCAGGCGCACTATCAAACAACTATGGTTCAGTACTTCTGTTTCAAGAATTGGCTTGGCAGTCAGCAGGATTCTTAGTAAATGAGCTGCAGACACACCCAACAAGGCTGCGAGTTTCGGTGATTTGGACGCTTCAAAGTCCCGCTAACATCAGCAAAAGCTAACTGATGGCCTTTAGTCAAGCAGACACTATGGGCTTTCTGTAGTCTGTACTTTGATATCTTACAAGTACATTCGAGTTCAAAATTGTTCATGTACTTTGAATCACCAAAAGGCGTCAAATCTTGACTTTATGGCATACAATTAATCAAAGGCACATCAAACTAGGCATTTGATTTATCCAAACAGAAGGAATCAACCGACAGTTAGAACAGACTTTCTACTATATTTCTCGATAACATCAGTAAAATTATGAAGTATTGAGCATACATGACAAGGTAAATGATTGAGCTTATACGTGATGATAAATTGGCCCATAGAAGAAATAGGCAATAATTAATTCACAAGAATGTAGGTGAAGGGGACAATTTTATTCATCAGAGACCCTTGAATACATGGAGACAAATGCGTTTGAGAACAAAAAGATAATGCATCACAGTAGGGCTTCACATTATTTTGGTTGACACGACAACCATGATGGGTGAAACAATGGATCACTAACAACACTGCAGAGCCAAACTGACACAAACGATGAAGCCATTCAAGATAAACTCGTAACCCACCAAGTTAAGCAATTACTCAAATGCGCCAGGATGTTCCTTCTGCATCTTGACGACCTGCTTCCATGTCTCGAGCTTGGAGAGTTTGTCATACCATTTTGCCACATTCTTCTTGTTAGTGAAGAGCTTTCTTCCTCTTTCAGTATTTACGATGTAGTGCGAGTTTGGAAGGTGAGAAAGGTCAGCCAGGGTGAATTCATCACCAGCCAGGTACTCATTCTTGGAGAGTATTTCATCATAAACATCAAGGACTTGCTTCAGTTTATCCTCATTTTCAGCAATAACAGCAGGGTCCTGTCGAATGCCCAAATGACTGAGATGAGGAACGAATGCCAGCTGAAAGACAAGTGCAGAGCTTGGAGGACCAAAGTTTTGAGCTTCTGCCTGAAGCCACTGTTCTATTGATGCCCGTTCTAGAGCACCAGATCCATAGAGGGTCTTGTTTCCATCATTTGGAAACTGGTTACAAACGTACCGGCATATATCCCTTGAATCTGCACAGAATTAAGGTTTGTGTTTCAATACTCTATAGGAAATGAAACCAAGAATATTTTGTGCTCAATGTTTATTCATATAAGCCAATGTAATACTCGTAACTCACCGACAAGAGTTTTGTCGCCATGCTTGAAGGTCACTTGGCCATTCGGATCCTGTAAATAGCAAACGGGATAAGTGCAACTTTGTCGAAACAAAGCACAAAAAGGAAAAGAAAAAACTGATGCAAGTGCCATACCCGCAGCCTAATGAACTCAGGAAGCTTGTGATGTGTCTTAAATGTATCAATGCGGACAAGCTCAAATTCCGAGTTCTTCTCAAACAGGCATGTCAGAACCCTGGCAACATCAGTAGATGCTGGCTGGCCAAACACTTGCAAGCCTGCTGCCATGCTTCCCTTTGATTTCTTTGATCTCTAGCTCAAGCTGTGAAATGACAATGAGGGATGATGCCAACATGGCTCACTACCAGGTATTTAAAGAAACAAGAAAGACAAAATGCTTGCCTTGCTACCTGACACCATGCAAATGGAAAAGGGAAAGTGTAAAGACAAAGGGGAAGGTATGGATTCTTGCTTGCAACAATCATATTGTCTCTACCAGCAAAACAATGCATATAAAACAGTCTTATTTATTTTCACTTCTGCACTGTAATGAAACATACAATATACATAACAGAAGTTTGGAAGACTGCACAATGCATAGAAGGTTTATGACCATATGTCATGAGAATTGGTTTCAGATAAAAAAGAATATGGCATCAACTAACATCAGAAAAGAGGATCTTGTAGCTTCTGTCAGGGTACAAGAATAAGGTTTAGGGCAAAAGCAGTGTCCCTGGTATGGAGTCAGATAGAATCCAAATGTTAAATGGGTGCAAGTTAAGAACAAAGGACATGTCTACATGTGCTTAGGCTTTAAAAAGAATAAAGAGCATGCCAGAGTGTTCTTACGCTTTAAATCAGGTATTTCAGATATCAGAAGTTCTACATGTCTACATGTACTTAGGTTTAACCAAAAGAAGAGTTACAAGAACAAAGTTGATTTGTCAGGACTAATGCCAGTAAAAAAATATGAAATGGCATACTGAGCTGTTTTCTTTCTTCAGCATGATACTACAGATAATGGTATCAGGTGGGATAATAAATGAAGTGGGAAAATCCATTTTCTTCATCTTTATCCTGTAGCGGTAGCAACTTACAGTATCAGTAAATTCTTTAAAAACCTCTTAATGCACTGCTCCAGAGCCATTGCCCAATAACCATGCCTTCAGTTTGCCATGAATAACTATACAGTCCTTTGCTCATAGAGTTGCTCCAGTCATCATAATTTTACGGTTTTATTTCACCAGTGCAATGTAAACAGGTACTACAATAACCCACTCCATATTTGGGTAATCCATAGATATAGAATATGTTGATCAAGTAGTTGCACGTTCGAGAGATAAGGTAGATTACACTCTAAGCATTCTGAACCAAGCTCTTGAATCAGTGCATTTGCAACGGTATCAGGCTACTTCATTATCTGGATGGTAAACCATATGAATAATTGTAGGTACATGGATAAACTAACGGACCAGAAGAACAGATTCAACCATACATAGATCAACAGTTAAGAACGATAAGAGAACATGAAACGGTACAAACAAGGACTTGATGACAAAACAAGGAGTGCCATCAGAAGCTGCTCAAAGAAACAAAGAAGGCTCTAAGAGGGCCTCGGTGCGCTCTGCATCTCAGTAACCTTTTTCCATGCAGGACGAGCTGAGACATCATCCCACCATCTAGCCAGATTCTTTCTCTCGGTGATCAAGCCAGCCTTGTTGGTCCTGTTCACAAGGAAATCTGCATTGGGCAAGTGCACAAGGTCGGCCAGGGAGAAATCATCACCAGCAAAGTACTGGCTCTCCCCCAGCCGTTGGTCATACACATCAAGCACCTTAGCGAGATTGGCTTCATTCTGCTCAACCACAGCCAGGTCAGTGGCCCGGCCCATCATCGGTGCAAATGCAAGCTGGAAGATAATAGCCAGGCTCGGTGGGTTAAAGCTCTG
Source organism: Saccharum hybrid cultivar R570 (assembly GCA_038087645.1). Classification (NCBI taxonomy): domain Eukaryota; kingdom Viridiplantae; phylum Streptophyta; class Magnoliopsida; order Poales; family Poaceae; genus Saccharum; species Saccharum hybrid cultivar. The sequence goes on along the minus strand of JAQSUU010000012.1, from coordinate 33,794,511 downwards.
TCCTTCAGACTCTATCCATTGTTCAATGGTAGCGCGGCCAACCGCACCACCTTCTTTCTTCCCAAAGAGGACCTGGTTACCACGGTCCGCATACTGGTCGCATATGTAACGGCAAATAGCCCTTGACTCTGCCAAAGATGAACCATACACAGAGTAAAGAAATTGGCTATCTAAGATCTCTTAGGTTTTCTTTTACCAGCTAGGCAAGCATATGCACAGGTAACTCCTAGAATATATCCTAATGCTTCATCAATTTTGCATTTTGCAAAAGGGAAATATGCATTTCTGCTTGAAAACGTAACTGCAGATATGTATTCTTATTGCATCTTTGATGACGAAACACGAAAGGAAGTTAGAAGAAAAAATGTGAAATTTGCAGGTGTTCTTGCCATGAAGCATTACATAAATAAAACCCAAAAGATACTACTGGAGATGCAATAGAACCGGGAGAGGGAGGTACCAAAGACGGTTGTGAGGTGGTCCTTGAAGGCAGGGACCTGGCCGAAGGGCTGGAGCTTGAGGAAGGACGGCGACTTGTGCTCGCCCTTGGACATGTCCACCGGCTCGATCTGGAACGGCACGTCCTTCTCCAGGAGGCAGGCCGCCACGCGGGCCACCGCTGGTGAGATCACCGGCCCGTACACGGTCACAGGCGCCGCCATCGCCTCGCCGCCGCTGGGGACCTAAGCTGAAGACTGAGGAGCGGGTTGATAGGATGGAGAGGGTGGAATCCTAGAGTGCTAGGAGCTAGCACCCCACACTGGTTTGAGACTCGGCGAACAGTCGGATAAGGATGCCGTCATGACAATAACATGCGTTGCCCTCTTTTTGCGTCATCGTTAAATCGTATAGGAAAAGAAAAAAAAACTGCGAAAGAAATATTTTGAGATATATTTTGAGGTTTTTTTGCTGGATGCATGCAAAAACCATGCGCCGGAGAAGAACAGAGATTTTGTGCTGGTGATAAAGGGCACCACCCATGGAGCTAAGACTCCCGGTGGTTTTAGTACAAATAAAGTGATCTATATAGACTACGAAATATTGAGGCTACTATTTATATAATGCAAATTATCACTATTTATGGTTTGTAAAGAAACTTTTTTTTTCATCATATCTCATGTTTATTTCTTCTCTCTTTTCTTTATTAGCATGGACCACCTTCTCTTTCCCAAAACATATGTAGCTCCTGCAAGCCATTATAACAAGTATAGAATATCTATTTTTTTATCTGATCCTACGTGGCACTTGAGCCTATATGTAAAAAGGGAGCGTTGAGGAAGCCTAAGGACACCGGTAGCCGCCAACTTGGGCCTGGTTTAGTTCCCAAAAAATTTTGGGTTCACTCATCACATCGAATATTTGAACACATGAATAGAGTACTAAATGTAGACGAAAAAAAACTAATTACACAGTTTAGTTGAAAATCGTGAGACGGATCTTTTAAGCCTAATTAGTCCATGATTAGCCTTAAGTGCTACTGTAACCCACATGTGCTAATGACAGATTAATTAGGCTTAATAAATTCGTCTCACAGTTTCTAGGCGAGTTATGTAATTAGTTTTTTTTATTAGTATCCGAAAACTTCTTTCGACATCCTGTAAAATATTCCATGCGACTAACTAACCACAGCCTTGGTTTTGGTCGCGGAGTTGCTGTCTTAATAAGGATGTGACAAGACTCTCGTGCCTGGCGGGAGATGCTGTCTAGTGCCACTGGAAGGTGGCGCCATTGCTCCTGTAAAACAGGAATTAACAATGATGTTTCCTCAAAAAAAAAAGGAATTAACAATGATTAGATTAGCCAAAGGAAGCAAAAGCACTACTACCTCTGTTCTAATAAAATATAGTAGATTTAAGTTTGTGCCAAGTCAAATCATTCCAAGAGCACGCTTAGTACAGATCCAAATCCTGTAGAAACATTTTGGATTTTAGTTTCTTCCTAAAACTGTTTCTCTAGTGAATCGAAATCACTTTCTCAACTCTTTTTGGGATATATATTTTGAGTACTGTTTCATCCATCAATGTATTTTTAAATAAAATTTAAGTACGCCTTCATATTTTATCCATCTGTTTTAAGTCTTTATAAGTAATATATTTTTTATGTTTAATTTCTCTTGCAATATATACAGATGCAAAAAAAATTCTTTTGAAAATGAATAGATTTATGTTTTACATAAATAGGTACTCTCTTTGTCTCAATATAACTATATATCTTGTTTTAGGATGGATATATCTCCTAATGTATTCCAATATTTGACTATTTGTATAAAATATTATCAATGTTTATATCTCTTAATATATTTATTAAGAAAATGTGTTCTAATATTGATCTAATGGTATTTATTATGCATCATAACTATTAGTTTTTTTATATATTTAGGTAAACTTAGAAAAACTGACTCCTCCAAACGAGTACAATTATTTTAGGACGGATGAAGTATATAAAGATTTGAAAGTATGACTTTGAAAACCAACTATGCTTTACATTGATAGAGAGAGTAAATACGCAGTTTCCTGCATTACAGGAGTGTTTAAATAAGACGCTGGATGCCTTTGCCCTTTAGGCTAAGCTTGCCATGTGACAATCCATCCAAAGGCATCATCAGATCTTCGGAATTCAAACGACGGAGTGAGCAAAAGTGAGGACCTCTCCATTATCAGATTAATATGTGTAACCATGTGACTGAATTTCAATAACACCAGAAAGCATAGATACCATACATATGAGCACCGATTTGAAATAGTTTGCTAAGTATGAGTGGAAATATCAATATGATAAAACAGCAAACTAGTTTCACGCCTGGAATAATCAGCACGACTCCCGCATGTGTCAGGGTCACACGAGAACTGGACAAGGGCAAAAACTGCAGAGCAGATACCTGGCAACCAAGTTAAGAATTCAATACAAAGAAAAATTATGTGTGTCCATATGCAACGTCCAGAATCTGAATCGAACATACATAACATGGTTGCCATATGCACACGGAATGGCAACCCAAGGAATGGTACATATGAGAATATCTTCACTACTAGTACAACAGATCAATACATAGCTGATTCGAGCTTGGTGATATCATATTTGGTTAAGCAACTATGGCACATGACAACAGCTTACCAAACAGTTTCCTCATTCTTCCATGATGGTGTCATCATCTGAAACCGGTTCACCCTCCAAGAGCCACTGTTCAAGCTCATCAAGATCGTCGTCATTATGTCGATTCCAGTCAGAGGAGGTGTCCCAGAGCATAGTCCCTAATTCTTCACCACGACAAGCCACATGTAAGAAAGGCCGGCTTCGAGACAGTGCATCCACCATAACCCTATTCAAGCTACCTGTAATTCCCAGCCACCGCAATCTAGGGAAGTAAGGTTTCTTAAACCAACGAGTTGCAAGGGGTGTAATCCCACCACAGTCAAAAAGATCCAGCAGCTGCAAGCTGCTGCCATAAGTTCCACCATCCAATTGCATGGAAGCAAGAGCCATCACAGAGGCATCCCCGATTTTCGGATTTTCTCGCATTCGGAGCTCAATAAGAGGAGTTCTGCTCCTTGCTAACAGCATGATACCATCATCTGTGATACTTGGAATTCTGGAGAGATCTAACGCCTGTAGGCTCTGCTTCACAGGGCCAGCAAATAACAAGGTGATACAATCATTTGTAAGCTTCCGGCAACCCCTCAGAGACAAGGAAGTTAGAGGACATGTTCCAAGTCCCAGATATTTCAATGATTGATCGCTAATATCAGTGCCATCCAACGTCAAAGTCTGCAACTTGGGAAGGAAGCTCAGAGCCCTAACAGCTTCATCACCCAAACTGCGGCAGTCCCTGAGATCCAGTACATTGAGATCCTTGTTGCATGATAATCTCTCTATCCCAACATTAGTTAGTAGTTTGCACCACCTCAGACTTACATGCGTTAGGCAAAGAGAAGTGGCTATAATGTCATGGAAAACCAGATCAGTTAGGTGGCTTCCATGGGACACCCGAAGCTTGTGAAGACCGGAACAAGAATGAATGATTGCCCTGAAACCAGTGTCAGTAACACGGGAGAAACCACCTAGACATACACTCTCAAGATTTGAACACCTGTCAGCCATCAACAGGATTCCGAGATCATTCACTCGGCGGAAGGAAGTTACTAAGAATTCCTGGCTGCGCATGAGAGAAATATGCTTCAGTTTACCATGTGGATTGATTTGCTGAAGACCAGCATTGGTGAGATCTGATGATGAATTAGGCTCCACAATTGGTGCATCTTGCAGGTCCAGATGTGTCAATGATGGAAGTGCGACTGATATGGAACCAATCAGATGGTCAGTTATGAAATCCACAGCCAGGCATAACTTTTGAAGGCTAGGAAAGAAAACTGGTGCCTTAACATAATCCATGCATTGTTGTGCTTCCGTAACTGCTGCCAGAAGTTCAAGTAACATTGTCATAGGAATATAACCGATCTCAAGAGATGATAGGCTTTCAGAAGCAGATGCCCACACATGACCAAAGTTGGGGTCATCAAAAGTTGAGAAATCAAGTGTCAATCTCAGACTCTGAAAAGGTTGGAACAATGTCAGGCCAATTCAAAATCAGTAAGGTATGCACTAGTAGAAGTGTACAGTCTGATCATAGTGGCTCATGAATGACTCACATACAAATCATGAGGATGGCACTACCAAGAACTAATAACATATAATATAAAGCAAGATACAGATCATGGTATGTATACCACAAGCTTTCTATATCAGTTGACTTCAGTTTATTAATTGGACAGTTATAAACACTAGGAGTTGACCAGCATGCTTTCCTCGATTCATGTAATAAAGAAACCAAATGACTGTGCCAATCTGTCGGCACACTAGTGATCAGAGAATGAAATCGAACCATTTGTAAGTTGTAACCTACCTCTAGCTGAGAACATCCATTAAGCAATTCTTGTAGATCAGAGAAATTTACCACCAGTCCCCTACGTGCACCAAGAGAGCTGAGAGAAAGCACCCTGCGTCCGTAGGAAAACGTGCATTCAATATCATAATAGCATACCGTACGACTGAAGTACCAATTCAAACAGAGCGGATGCTATACAAGCAAACAGTGAAGACATTGCAATTGACACAAGCAAGCCTCAGACGGCACACAGATCCATGTCATATGTGCCATGCCATTGTTTGCATCAGAAGCGGCTCCGATCGGGCGTACAGGTGCCGCGCAGGCGACCCAGTCTAAGAGAGAATGTATACAGTACGTACCTGAGATCTCTGCAGGTGGTGCCGAGCTCGCAGAGCAGGCGGCCGCTGATGTTGTCGCAGTTGAGGAGGAGGAGCTCGTGCAGGCCGGGGCGCGCGAGGCAGGCCATGGCGGCGTCCTCGAGGCGAGTGCAGTCGAGGCGCAGGCTCCGCAGGCTCGGGTTCGGCGGCAGCAGCGGGCGCAGCAGCTCGTGCGTCAGGGCCACCTCCTTCAACAGTCACCCAAAAAAGCAAACGGAAACGAGGAGCGCGTCAGTCTCATGGGGACGAAAACGGGGGAGAGCGAGGAGAGAGAGAGGGCGTGTGAGCTACGTACGAGGAGGTGGAAGGAGGGGAGGAAGGCGAGCGCATGGGAGGCGCAGGCGCGGAGGCCTCGGCAGGCGGCGGCGGCGAGGAGGAGGGAGCGGACGTCGAGGCGGGAGAGGATGGTGGCGACGACGGCGGCGGGCAGCGCCGCGTCCATCGCCGGCGCCGGCGCGCACGGCTCGATCGGATCTGGCGGGAGAGGCGGGGGCATGGTGGGATTGCTGCGTCGTGGCGTTGGTGGAGAAGATGTGTGGCGAGGTGGGGCGGTGGGGGGGGGGGGGGGGGGGGGGAGAGAGAGAGAGATGGCGGTTTTTGAGGAGGCAGAGCCGTTGCTGCTTCGCGGAAGCTTCGTCTCTCGGTGTCTCGGTCTCTCGGATCGGATCACGGGGCCCACGTCCGCCGCACCGCATGGTAGCGACGGCCGAACGGGTTGGTTGCGGCGCAGGCCGTGCGGGCTGAGGCCCATTCTGAAATTTCTGTAGCTGATGGTGGCCTACTGACGTTGCTGCTCGTCTACGGGAAGTCTTCTTCTTTCCTTTCTCTCGCTTGGCTTGGTTATTGTCAGCAGTATATACTACTCCCTCCATCCCTGAGTCATTCCTTCGGAGGGTGAAAGGCATCTTAAGTTTAACAAAATTTGTATAATACAAAATAATAATATTTATGATACTAAATAAGTATCATTACATTATTCATTATTTTTTCATATTATATCTGTTTAATGTAATAAATCTTTGTAATTCTCACTAGTAAAAAATTGAGATGTTTTGACTCTCTGAGAAAATTGGAGTGACTTATAATTTGGAATGGAGGAGTACTTCAGTCCTAAAAAGATGTAATTTTAAATATAGTCAAAGTTGAACAATCTTAATTCTTTATAGAGAATATTATTAATGTGTATGACTCTAAATAAATATATAATAAAAATATATTTCATGACCAATCTGACTATACTTATTTAATATGAAAAATATAATATTTTCTATACAAATTTAATTAAATTACAAGCTAGTTCATTTAGTACTAGTATTCTGTAATTGTTTCCTTTTTGTACGGCGGGGTATGTTTGAAGGGGGAATTGGGAGTGTTAGAGATAAAAATTATGTTATACGTACATGTGAACTCTGCTTTTAAAAAAAATATGTACATGTAAACTACTTGCAGAATCTGTACGCTAGGTCTCTGCCGCTCTGTGACTGCTTCTACACATTCTTTGTGTAGGCCAGGAGTAAAGTAAACACGGCTAAGTACCAGCTATTGGTATTGGAGTAGCTTTTAGAGCAAGTTTGCAACACAACAACAAAGTCTGAGAGGTGAAAGCGACGTGGATAAATTCTTCAATCTGGATCCAAATTTAATCTCCTAAGAAGAGTTTTAATATCCATGTTGACATGGATATTCAGAATCTGATTGTATAAGGATACAAGATAGGACATGGATTATTCATAAATTTTATGTAGATTATCCTACGTTTAAAATAAGGTATCCGATATTTCTCTCCCTAAATTAAAAACCAAAAGAATTAAAGATAAAGAAAACTTGCTAACGGAGAGCGCTTATTTTGTGATGTGATTGTTTTATGTGCTAAGTTTTGAGGGTGTGTTCACTTCGCGAAAAGTAGGTGAAAAGTTACTGTAGCATCTTTCGTTGTTATTTGGTAAAATTTGTCCAATCATGGACTAACTAGGCTCAAAAGATTCGTCCCGACATTTACAGACAAACTATGCAATTAGTTATCTTTTTTACCTACATTTAATGCTCCATGCATGCGTCGAAAGATTTGATATGATGTGTGGAAGAGGAAATATTTTGGGTTGGGATGAGAAGTGAACACACCCTGAATTGAGAATTTGCTGGATGTTGTTGCTTATTAGCAATTTCAAGATTATTGAAGCCTTTGCAGTGACATTTCACGTAAAAAATGTAAAGTACCTTTAGATGCCTACACGGATTGCTGAATGCCTACTACAAGAAAACGCCAAGTCAAAAGGCAATTTTATAAAACGGTAACGAGCTTACCGCTAATTGAACTGGCACAGTGTTTTATCCGCTGCACACGACATGTGTGGTATGGTGAACCATCTTACCGCAATTTCAACAGCCGGCGATAGGCTAGTTTTGCCAAATACCTCTGCCGGGATTTCTTCCTTTTTTGTAAGAACAAAAAAGAAAATAGAAAAATCCCACACAACACAACAAACTTATTGACAGCCTACATCAGTCCAATGCTACAAAGTTGCCGAGGCACTGACAGCGTCAGTGCTAACACCGACTCCTCCGCCCGACGCTGACCGTGGCTGGTGCGGTGGCCGCGCCCTCAGTCAGCACTTGCGGGATGAGGCGGGGCACACGTGGCGCCTTAGCGCCCTCGAGACACATGTGAGACGCATGTGTGTGATGCACATGGGGTGCGTGGGGACATATTGTTTGGGTCAAGGTCCTGACGGACGCGGGGCGCGGCGGACTCCGGCGGTGGACCTGTGGGGCACGCTCACGGCCTCCCTGACGCGGGACATCATCCACGGCACAGCGGCGGACCCGCGAGGCGCGCTCACGGCCTCCCTCCCACTCCCACCAGCCCCATCCAGCCCCGTGACGGTAAAATGAGTACCAAGTTGAGTCCTATCTAGGTTGCGATACTGTCGCTTGTTGGGGTAAGCGCCTGCATCTTCACCGTCTACTTGGTCTTTAAGCTGGTGGCCTACGTGCTTCGCTGCTGGAGATCAATCCTGGTATCCAAGGCGGTAGTAGCCGCCGGTTCTGCAGCCGTGGCCAGCTCCGCGGATCCCGAGGCTGCTGTCAAAGAAGCGGTATAGGCAATAGCCAACTGCGCAGCCTCGGGATTTGGCACCGCCGCCAACTTGGCAAATCGCGCAGCCACAGTGGCAAGGAACTTCAAGTTTTAGGGAAAAAATTGAGTGCAATCTCCCTACACCGACGTCTCCGTGCAGGACCACTCGGATGGAAGCCACCTGTCCCAGGAAATACATCCCACGGTCACGAGGTGGAGTTTTCAATTGTCTATTTTTAAATTATCATGAGGAGTCACACCACGATTGAGCTATCACATGAACTGCACCACGCCTAGCCATAGGATGTATTTTCTGGGACACGTGGCTTCCATCTGAGTGGTCCTACATGGAGACGCTGGTGCAGGGAGACTACACCCAATTTTTTCCAGTTTTAGAGGGAAGCGGTTGTTACTGATGTGTGAGTAGAACCTCTAAGGGTTAGGCAAAGATCTCGGCTGTGTGAGCAATTCAGCAATTGCGCATCTCTCTGTCTATTGTGTGGGTTTGTGTGGACCATAGTTGGATTATTAATAAGTATTAAAATAAAAATAAGGGAATTTCGCTGCATCGAACGCTCTGGGCGTGCATTTCAAATTTTTAACTGTCAGTAAATTGGTGTGTCTACCAGGCACAGGCAGATTGCTAGTCTTCACTCTTCAGAGAGCTCCAATCCTCTTTAACTTATTAGTTCCATCACTCTTCAAAGAGCTCCAATCCTCTTTAACTTAATGGTTCCATTAGAATAGGCCTAACAGTTATCTGCTCTCCTCCTTTCTCAAACCCTCTCCCTTGATACAGTTGAGAGAGGCGAAAGGGAGGCGACTCGTGCTCCCGCCGGTGAGGTCGCCATTTCCCTCCGCCTATGGTGGCTTTCGGGCCCTTGGATGTGTGGGGAATCGGTGGCTCTCCGTCCAGCGGTGTAGATTAGGTCCTAGGTTTTCTAAGGATTGGTTTCCGGCGGCGCGTTCGTGGCGGTGGTGGCAGCGACGCCATGGAATAAAGCCCTCAGCTCTTCCCCATCTCGGTGGTGCTCTGCTCAGACGCCATCGACGAGCTTGGGGCCTGTATAGGAGTTTGTGTGGTCTGCCATCATGTCGTCTCGGAGAGGTGGCGGTGCCGAGGACGCGCTTCATCAAGTCGACGATGGTGCGGCGTTTGGGATGCAGTGGTGGTGGGTACGTGTTGGAAGGTATGTGGATTTGGCCTCTCCTTCCGTCGTCTTCCGACGACGAGCTCAGATCCAAGACCAAGACAGAGTGGGGTGCGTCCCCGGCCGTTGTGATTCCTTGGTGGTTTGGCTCCCCTTTATGGCGAACTTCCTTTGCTACTCTATTCAAAGCCTTGGTGCCATTGCGCTTGTCTTGGCCTACGGCGGCCAGCTATCTTCATGGGCTTCCTCCGGCGACTTTAGTTGTGGCGGAATCCGACGTTGGATGGCGGTTCAGGAGGACGCAGAGACCTCAAAGGACTTGTATGTTGTTTCCAAGTTTTGTAGGGGCCTCTGTGTCAGTTGGTTGTCATCCCTGTATCCTTGCTGTATGCGTCGGTCTATGTACGTGTATCTGTATGTTTTTCCTTACAATCTAATATAGATACACGTATTATCAAAAAAAAGAATAGGCCTAACAGTTCAGTGTATTCCATGGTTTGCAAATTCAGAGTATCCTTTTCCTGTCCATAGGCTCCCGTGTCATAATAGCTTTTTTGTGCGTTTATGTTGAAGCTCCTTTTGTGCGTTTATGTTTTTCAACGAGTAGCATGAATTCGGTTAGAAGAAATTGTCTAATCTTAACAAGGTTGAAATGGAGCACTGATTTGCATCATTTATCATATCTAGTACCCCTTAACTCAATTGTTCATTGATCTCCATTCTACACACCCATGGGAGCATACACAAAAGTTCACGGTAATCAATCTCTGTATTGGATTTTTTTTAGCAAATCATTTGTATTGGATTGTTTGCTGTTGCAGAATAGCATATATATTTTAGGTAGCCTTTGTGATTTTGCTCATTGGTCAGCTGGATGTATTAAATGGTTCTCTTTGTTGACAATTGAATATGGGTCTGATTGGTTGCCTGCATACTCCTTATCCAATTTCCATAATACAAATTGATATTGTTTGGTTGCCGGCACAAAGCTTAATGCAGCACATCACTATCCTAAAAGCACCCAGAACTTGTATCCCCCTATTCGCTCGAAATTGGCGTATCCAGCTATATGCAAACCAGCAGCGCACGCGCTATGCAGGTCGCGGTGTGTTTCTTGCATCCACTCTACAACACCCGATGCAGGCGGGGCTTGAGGGGTCATGTTGTGCTTACTTCCCTCTCCCATTTGCTCTCCTGCTCATCTCTGCAATTTTTGCTCCCATCATGTCCGTGTTTGGTGGCGATGAGGCGGAAGCCTGTTGAGCAGCGGGATGGATTATGGCAGTGCTCGTGGCAGTGCGGCGCACACTCCGTGCCACGCGTGGATGAGTCCCGCTCGCTGGGCCACGTGCTGGCCCGTGGGGGGCATCTCGTGGAGATCCAGGCGGCACTCCTTATTCGCACGCTCTGAGCCAAGCTCACCGCCACCGGGCCCCATACCTACCACGTTGTGGGCCTTGCCGCGACCTCGACAGTGGGCTCCTGGACGCCGTCCTTGATGTCCTCGAGGCAGAGTTCAGCCGCCTCCTCACTGGTGAAAGTCCCTAGTTTGGTTTTGGCTAATTGATGAAACTTAGGACTAACCTTTGTATCTAAGTGGATGATTTAGATAAAGGTGGTCATTGAATATGAGACATGACATTGACTCATGTGACTAAGATGATGAAGACCAAGATGATGCTTGGCTCGATGGATCGGTTGTGAAGGTGAAGGGCAAGTCGAGGCTTCGAAGCAAAGGACCATGCGATGGTGAAGCTTGAGCAAGACTTGGCGCCGACGGACCGATGCAACGGTGAAGAGCAAGTGAAGTCAAGGTCGATGGATCGAGACGGTCATGTGATGATATGAAGTGGATCATATCTTTTGGAAAAACAAAATGGGCTCAAGGCAAAGGTATAACTATAGGACCATTTTGTTTTGCACTCAAGACACCATAGAGGGTGTGAGTGGTTTAGGATCGATAGCCGAACTATTAAGAGGGGAAGTCTTATCGGTTATTCGACGCACGGGTGCCACTAGGTGAATTCATGAAGTGCATTGCATGTAGGGCCTAGTGAGCTAACTGGAAAACCTTCGAAAATGTTTATGAAATTGCTAACACACGTGAACAAGGTGGTGATCACTTGTTGGTGTTGGCACATTTGCGAAGGCGTTGGAGTTTGAGCGGTAGAGAGGGTTTGGGTCTTTCTCTCCCTCCCGCCGAGCTTGCGAGCGCGGGATTCAGGCGTTTTTGAGGAGTTGAAATGCCTATTTTCCACTACGCCGGAAGTCGGAAAAGAAACGGAGGCAAACGGAGGTCACAGAGGTGACCGGACGCTGCACCGGACGCGGTCATGGTATGACCGGACGTGTCCGGTCAGTTCAACGCAGCAGTCAGGCACACGGGTGTTAGGGTTTGCAACCGGCGCGTCCGGTCACTCGCGGGACCGGCGTGTCCGGTCAAGCGCCCAGAGGGAACTGGAGTTCGCAAGGTCGATCGGACGCGCGGCGCGTCCGGTCACACGCGATCAGACACGTCCGGTCGTTGAGGGAGCTTACTGGACTCCAACCGGACGCTGGCACTGTCGCGTCCGGTCGTTGTCTAGGGCGCGTCTGGTCGTTGCTTCGCGGGCTCGCGGTACTGTGCGATCGGCGCGTCCGGTCGGTTGAGCGGCGCGTCTGGTCGTTGCATTTGACCGTTGGCATAGTGACCGTTGGAGGATCGGACGCGGTTGAGCGCGTCTGGTCAGTTTCGACCGACGCGTCCGGTCGTCCCGAAAAGGACCCAGTGAAGGGGTACAACGGCTCTATTCGTTTAGGGTGCTTATAAATACTTGTTGGCCGGCCCTTGGGGAGCTCTCTCGTGATTTTCTAACATTCTTGTGCATCCTTTGAGTTAGAGCTTCTCCCTCCCACTCATCTCTCTTGCTTGATTGCAAATCAAAAGTGAGATTGAGTGATCCCAAAGTGCATTGCATAGCTTGAGGGCATCTAGTAGCACTTGTGGGTGGTATAGCCGGTGGATTTCTTGTTACTCTTGGAGAGTACCGCTCCTAGCTGGCTTGGAGATTGTTGGAGGCGTTGGCAAGAGAAGGAGATTATTCTTGGCCACCTCCGGTTGATTGTAAGAGGTTCTTGTGCTTTCCTCGGCGGAGCGCCAAAAGCAACTCTAGTGGATTGCGCGTGTCATTGAGTTACCTCACTTGAGAGTGGTGCCTTGTGGTGCCTTGCGGGGCGTGCCTTGAGGGGCAAGTGACTTGAGGGTCACACCGAGGAACCATCTAAGTGTTGGTCGACACAACCGGTGACGTAGCTTGTCGGTGCACAAGTGAACACCAGGTGAACAAAAATATTGTGTCTCTTGTCTGCCGGTGATTGATCTTCATATTGTGTTGTTGTCAATATTGATTGATTGTATATCATTTTGGTGATTGGCAACATCTTCACTCCACCGTCGGTATAAGATTCACAATCCTCTCTCTCGCATTTACTTTTACTAGTTATCTTGTGTAGCTCTAGTGGTAGCCTTTGCTAGTAGTTGTTAGCTTGCTCACTAGTGTAAGTTTAGTGACATAGCACTTGTGTGAACTAGAGATCTTAATCTACTAGATTTGTAGATAGGAGGCTTGCATCACAACCTTTGGCTAAGCAAAACTCGCTTTACACCATTTATTATTCTAACAAGTTTGCTTAGTAGATTGTGTAGGTTTTTTTATAGGCTATTCACCCCCCCTCTAGCCATCTAGGACCTTACAACTGGCCACTCTGTACCGCTCGCGGTGTCGACAACTCTCTGCGCCGCTCGTCTAGAAGAGGATGAAGGGGAAGATTGGTGAGAGAGATGGGGGTAAACGGTGAGAAAGGGGATGGGCTCGGCATGGGCCCTTTCAAGGTGCTTGCAAAGAGTGTTCTTCGTTCTCTATGCGGACTCATCCTATTTAAACCTGAAATTCCTTTCTATATATGTTATAGGCTTACACAGCCCCAGGATACATCCGCTTCTGCGTATATGCCATAGGCATTTCAACTACGGCTGTGTTTAGTTGCCCTGAAAAGGGTGAAAAGTGTATTGTAGCACGTTTTGGTTTTATTTAGCAAATAGTGTCCAAACGTTGACTAATTATGTTCAAAACGTTCGTCTCGCAAAGTACAACCAAGCTGTACAGTTAGTTTTTGATTTCATCTACATTTAGTACTCCATACATGTATCGCAAGTTTAATATAAGAGGAAATCTTTTTTTACATAGTACTTTTTTCAGGTAACTAAACACAGCCAACCCTTTGCCTTGGTGACAAAATCTATTTGCGTGAAAAACTTCGATGACCAAGTCTAAAAAATTGCCTCTCCTTGCCTTTTCACCTACTCGCTCACAGTCCACAGTTTTAGTGATGGATTCGCGCAGAGCAGAGATACTGGGCCACGTTATTGAAAAAAATTTCAAACTGATGAATAGTAATAATTTCGTCTTATTTAATAAATATTATCCAATCGTGGACCAACTAGGCTCAAAAGATTCATCTCGTGATTTTCAACTAAATTATGTAATTAATTATTTTTTTACCTACATTTAATACTCCGTGCAAACGGCTAAAAATTGATGTGATGAAAAGAGAGTGAAAAATTCTAACTTTTAGGTGCACCTAAACGAGGCCCTGGTGTGGTCGTGATTGCAGAGACTTGCATGCTGGTTTGGTATGGTATACAAGTCCTCAGTCTACATGCGTCGCATCATGCATGAATGCACCAAAAAAAATAACCACACGCATGCTCGTACACGTTAATCGCATGCACCCACTACAAACTAGCCTGCTTTATTTTGTCGCTAGCTCGCTCCTGATGCTGCTATATACTCCATATCATAGGATCTATTATTGCTAATAGGTCACAGTTTCTTAGATAATAGGCTCTAAATTTCATCGAATGTATAAAGTATAGAAAATAAAAGGAATTGAAGTTTTTGTTATAAAAAACTCATCTAGCGAACCAAAATAAATACTACAAAATTGTCGATTCAGCTAGCGGCAACTAGAATCGTCGACACAATTGACGGTCTTAAGAAAATGCCAAGTCAAAAGGCAATCGAACACACTGTCATTTCATTATTCCATACGGCAGTAACGGGTTTACCGGCTACCGCTAATTGAACTGGCAGGCGTGGGTAGGATATGGCCAACCATCTTACCGCGTTTCGAACTGGCGGCGAGAGGCTTAGTTCCGCAAATGCCCAAATACCTCTGGCGCGATTTGTTTTCGGATCTAAATAAATAAATAAAAATACAGAAAAAATAAAATAAAAAATCCCACACGGCACAACAAACTCAACGTGGGCCTGCATGGGTCCAATGGTACCTAGGCCCAGGACTCGTCTAGCCATGCAAGTTCGGGCAGGCCCCAAACAACAAACGTAGGGAAACGAACTGGGCCGTGCTCTCGTAAATTTTATTTTTGCGGTTTCAACTCGGTTCAGCAGGCTTGTTTTGCTCAAAAAAAGAAAAAAAATAGTTTAGGAGGTTCGGCCAATCCGAGCGGTCCGCTACAGAACAGCATCACAATCACATCAGAGCAAGGATCATAGCAGACTGTAAGCTAACTAAATACTGAGGTAAAAAGGAGAGAGAAGAAGCGGGATGTAAGCTTAGACCAATCTCAATGAGCATTTTATATTCCAGTTTCTAATACATTCATATTTTGAAAACGGTGCAACCATAAAACTCTCTATGCTTCTATGAAACTCTTATCATCTCTCTCTTCATTAATACGATGCCACAACAGCATATTTAGGGGGGGTGTTTAGATGCTTTTGGAATGGCAAAACTTTTGCCCCTGATCTTTTGCTGTAAAACTTTTGCCATTCAAACTTTTGGCATTTGGTGTTTAAATGCGTGGCAAAACTTTAGCCATGCAGACACAGCACGCCCCCCCTCAAGACATAGGGTCTAGTTTTGGGTCTCTTGGGTCCCAAATGCCAAAAGTTTTGTAGCCTAAGTTTTGCTGTTTTTTTCTATGGTATTTAGATCCATTTTGCCAAAAGATGGGATAAAACAGCAAAAGTTTTGGCCAAAATGGGAAACTAAACAGGCCCTAATGCCTAAAAAACTCTGATGAAATTTCATTGAAACTGACTGGTGAGTTTCATTTTCCAGTTTCCAAGAATGCCACGTCAGCTCTGCAGGCTTGGATTAAGAAATGAAACCGACTCTTTCAATGAGGGATTTTATTTCACTATTTTCAAGACAAACTACAACAGTTAATGTATGCATGAGGTTATGATCCTATGTGCCATATAAACTATATAGCTATTTGAAAATATATCTAAACTAAACACAGTTACTCTAATAACTACGATATATTGCATGCTGACAAATAATCATGTAAAATAAAAAATACTAATTAATTCAATATTCATGAATGTATATGCATATATTAAAATGATTAGATATAATTTAAGATATATTTCGGTAACGTCCGAACTTATTCAAATATGTAGCACCAAATCTTTCTTCAGCCTGAGCCGAACGATGTCGAATGTCAGTCTTTTTCTAAAACTCTTTCACACGTACATGAAGGAAGCTTTCACGCTACATGCATCATTCGCACGACGTGCAAGCTAGAAGTATCATGCTCATACATGCATCAGGTTCATTCACGAACGTGACTCTAGGGAGAAGAATTCCTGCATACAAGCCGAGCCATCCCGTAAAGTACTGCTCCCTAGGACTTGGAGGGCCCTCTAACGAACTCATCGCGATTTCCCCTCTAGACCATGTATAAAATCTTATAATATATAGATGCTAATTTTACTTACAAAACAAAAGCAAATCCAATAATATATTTTTAATTAAACATGTGTGACAATTATTGAAGAACAATGTAAATTAAAAAGCAATATATTTGTACATGTCTGATAATTATCGAGGAACAATGTAGATTAAAAAAACAATATATTCGTTTTCTTTTCTTAGCCCCTGACAAATGTTTCTTAGGTAACATTATAAAATTCTAACACCTAAATTAAAAGAAAAACATACTATATGAGTACAAAGTGCTAGAAGTTTAGAATATTATACAAATAATTAATTTGGATTAAAAAATAAAAAGGAAAAAAAATACCTTGGGCCTAAACAACCTATCGACGATCGCAATTCGCAAGAAGCCAAGAATCAAGATGCCGTAGTCGCGGAGCCCTGCCTGGTCGCCGCTATCTTGCGTCGTGTACATGTCTCCGGCGGTCCAGCTCTTCGCAGCGGCATGGCTCGCCAGCTCCGCGCGTGTGCGTCGGCACGTCTCTGCCAGTTCTGTGTCTCTCTTCTCATTAGTTTACTAATGCCTAATGAACTATAGAGCCTGGGGGTTTGTATACTTAGGCTTGGGCCCTTCCCCCGCCTGGACCCTCGGCCGTTGCACCCTGTGCCCTCCCCCTAGGGCCGGCACTGCTCCCATGTCCAACTCAGATGCAAATTAGATACGCGACCAGGAACCGCCGCGTCGGAAATCAGATAGGTCGCAAGGGATCCGTGCGAGCACCATAGATTGAAAGTTGAAGCTCGTCACCCTCAATGCAGGGGCCGGTTTAGTTGCAAAAAATTTTGCAAAACGACACTGTAGCACGTTTCGTTGTTATTTGGTAATTAGTGTTCAATCATGGTCTAATTAGGCTTAAAAGATTCGTCTCGTCCATTTCGTCTAAACTGTGTAGTTAGTTTTATTTTTTATCTATATTTAATGCTTCATGCATGTGTTCAAAGATTCGATGTGACAGGGAATCTGAAAAATTTTGCAAAAATTTCTGGGAACTAAACAGGGCCTAGGTTTCATTGGGTTTCATCGCCTAAGTAACAGTGAGGACCAAGATTCATTTTGATGAAACTCTTTTCCTCTGTCTCCTAATAAATATCTCGTCACGTAAGCAGATTTGCTGATGTGTCGTGTCCTTTAATGAAAATGAAACCCCATTGAAACCTCCATTTGAGATTTACAGACGGCTTAGACACAAAAAAAAATTATGAGAGAAATAAATAGGTCATATATTAATAGTGAAGAGCTAACCGCTATATGGATAGGTGAGCTAAAGAAGCCTGCAAAGAAACCTTACTGCAAGGAGCCGGTGCTCTCACATCACTCCACTGTCGTACTCATGCAGCTTGCCGCAGCTGCAACGACGCCGGCCGGCCAATCACAGCCAGCAGCCTCGCTCGCCCCGCGGCACGGGACGGTGGCGCGGCCGGCCGGGCAGGCACGCCGGTTGCATTTACGCCGCTCCCGGGAGGAGTGGAGGACGGGGCCCCCAGCCCTGAGCGCGCGGCCGGTGCGTGGCAGGACGAGATTCCCGCGGCCGGCTTCGGCGCCTCGCATTAAACTCGCCCTCCCCCGCCCGCGTCCGGCCTGCAACCGCGAGCTGAAGAGGACCCTCCCTGCCTGCCTGCATGTGCACCGGGCACCGGTCGTATCCCGTGGCCGTATGCCTGTGCTCTCGCCTGCCTGCTTGCCTGGCGGTGCAGCCACCTGCCGTCGCCTTGTCTCTTTTTTTGTCTCGTTAACTGTTCGCGTTCGTCGTCTCTGTCCCGGCCGGCCGGCGCGGCGCCAATTCAAGACGCGCGCGCGGGTAGCTGCGCGCTACACCGCGTGAGCAGTGCAGCCGCCGCGACAAGCCCGAGCGGCTGATGCGATTACGACGACCAGTGGTCATGGTAGATCGATGCATCGATGGATCCACGATCCATCCTGCGGCAAGGTAATGTTGTTTTTGCCCTTAGGGGAGGCGCCCACTGCACGCACTACAGTGCCGGATGGCTTTCTTGGCCGCTGCTGCCGTGCGAGAAAGTGACTAGTCCCATGCTCCCATGTTTGTCGTGCAGGTCCAAGCACTAATCGCGTACAGTAGTTCGTTATAAAAGCCGATGCAAAACACGTACAGTAGTTCAGGAGGAGTACGTGAACAGGGACAGACTTTTAATTTTCGATGTTTCATCTTCGGCGACGGATTCCGGCATGAGCATGGCGTATAGTGTTTTTCTCTCCCAACAAATCAATCAACAATATTTTTAGTCAAGGCAGTACACGCTGCAGTACATACACAATGGGTCGATGTGAACATATGACCCCCTGAATAAAGTAGACTATCAAACATTTCAGCTCACGATATCGGCCTTGTTTAGTTCCCAAATTTCCCCCCAAATTTTACTATGCAAAAAGAAGATTCCCCATCACATCAAAATGCCGGCAAATGCATGGAGTACTAAATGTAGATGAAATCAAAAACTAATTGTACAGTTTTGTTGTACTTTACGAGACGAACATTTTGAGTCTAATTAATCAATTTTTGGACAATTTTTTGCACTAAAAAACAAAAGTTGCTACAGTGTCCCGACCCGGGCACTGTAGCTACAGTGCCCGAATCGGCCCCCGATTTGGGGAACTAAACACGGCCATCATAATGTTTGCCCTTGCAGAAAATACTGTTAGGATGAAGTGACTGAATGAAAACCCTCAGCGACGCTAGAGTATAATAGCCTCACGATACATGTGACGTTGCAACGATGCTATTCCGTGTGTCTATTATATTCATGGTACTTGCTGTTTATCCTTACCTGTTGGCTACTTTGAGCCTAACTTGTCTATCCTATATTTCTGTTCGAATTCTTTGTTTTGGTTTTTAAATGAAAACCCTCGAATTTCTTTTATCTGTTTTTGAATTTAGTGACGTTATTCTTTTCATGGTAAATGACGCGTTGCAAAATTAGACAATTCCATGATTAATCTGGTAACTTAAATCATGAGGAAGGCACATAATAGCATGTAATTTCCTAACATACTAGTAGATTAAACAATATCGTTAACAACATTAAATCGCAAGCAACATATATGATTAAATAGTAGGCGATTTTGTTGAGCACGTTGGCAAAGGCGGATCGAAGTAGCTAATGGCGGAGATGACAATAAGCAACACCACCTGATTTGGATGGAAGAGACAAGCCATCGTATAGATAGCGAGTAGTCGCACGAAGGTGCTTCCCAAAAATTTTAGTCACCCTCTTCCGATGCAGGATCGCAAGGATGAGCAGTTCTAGAGGCCCGCTCTCCCAATCCCTAGCGTACTCAGGTGTTCGAGGTGGAGAGACTATGACGGTGGCGCAATAGCGAAAAGAGACAAATCCCTAGCTACAATCGACGTGTTTTTGGCTATGGCGGATAGGTGAAAGCCCTAGTTTGGTTTTGGTAACTGAATGACAACTAGTGGACTAATGCTTTACTAAAGTTTGATAAGCTAGGTAAGTCTACAAGACAAGGTTGAGCAAGGCATGGAGATAGTGGAGAAGGAGATGACCACAACTTGCAAGTGTTGAAAGGAGTTGGAATCAAAGGCTCGTTCCTTTACTAATTTTGTTCTCTCTATGCGAACCCTCTCTCTTTCTTGTAAGAATGAGATATAGGTAGGGCTAAAAAAAGAATCAAATTGCACCATCTCTATAATAAGTAAATGCCCTTTTCTCCCCGGAGGTTGTCGGAATTATTTGCAATAAAATATTGGCTACAATCGAGGTCTTATCAATGAAATTTCCATTTATACGGGATCTAGACATCAAAGGCAATAGTGCATGGTTGCTATAGCACTATTGTAGTGCACTATTCCACCTACCTCGAGCATTGGTAAAAACACCCTCTCCTCACATCAACAAGGTCGTGGGATTCACCCATGACACATGTTGTACCACACTGCATGGTAGGAAAAGCCTCCCACGAAGGAACATGCAACAACAACACGCATCACCACTCCTCGGGACCCGCTCCACAAGGAAGTTTTCTCTCTCTCATGGTGCAACCCTGCTCCCTCGATAATATAAGGGAGAGCAAGGGCCTTTTCTTCCCTATGACTTGTAGAGATGCTAGTTTCTCAGCCGAACTCTCCCTCTCGATTTTAGACTCGATCTCCCTCTCTCTGTCCCCCTATTGGTAACCCCGATCATAAACATCGAGCCCTCGTGCTCCAAAACATGACCGAACACCACAAATTGGACATAGGGCATGTTGCTTGAACCAGTATAAATCCTGAGTCTCTAAGTGCTAGCCATCTAAGGCTTTACACGTGTGACTATAAATTTACTAGTCGACATGAGGTACCCCTGTTACGAAATGTCGATAGGAAAGTAAGCTCTCTTGAGACCCTCCCAATTGACTTGCACACATACAAGACCTCAAGAAACACCTCCACTCACATTTACTTAGTTGAGATTGCATTTAGGTGAGATTAGAGTTGATCTAGTGCATTTGCTTGGAGAGTTAGCATGTAGTGGCACTAGAGGATCTTGGTGACTGCTTCCACCTAGACGGCTTGGAAGCAGGGCGATTCTGTGAAGCACTCCTTTGAAGACCATGAGGTGCTCTAGAGGAGGATTTGTGAGGGGTTCTTGTCCTCATTCCCTGTCAGAGAGGCAAAGAGTAACTTTAGCTAGATACCGAGACTTGTGGACCTTGTGATCAAGTTGGCTCATAGACAAGCACTCACGTCAAAGCCTATGCCTTGAGGGGTAGATGAGTTTGTGGAGGAGCGGTAATCCTTGGACTCGCCTCAACCTGGACATATGTATTCGGCAAATCACTAAACCATAGGAATACATCATTTTGTCTCCTCTTTGTAGTTTGATCATTTCTGCTCTCTTGTGCATTTATTTTGTGTCTTTCATTTCTTAGAGTATAACTATTAAGCTTGTCACCTTAGGGAGCAAACCAAGCTCGTTTACAATTCCTAATGACTTAGCTTAGCTTAAGTTGTTGCTCACTAGGTTGTGTAGTTTGCTCACCCTAGGCTTGCTAAAATAAATTAGTTGAGTGCTTTCTAGGGGGCACCTTTGCTACTAACTTGTTTGCCTCAGTGTTGTTACCTTGTAAAAAATAGGCTATTCACCATCCTAGCCATCGATTGATCCTTTCACTCATCCCCTCAAAGAGACATTGGGAAAAAAGTCTGCTAGTTTTTCAACGCATCAGCAAATGACCCTAGATATCGCACTGTATCATCTCTCAGAGTGTATTCCTCAGTCGACCATTGAATCTTCACTCGTTGACACTAGGCCCTCTTCACTGGATGATCCGCCGCGCTTGTCCAGTGTTGTTCACCGTATCATCTAGTAGGGAATCATATTGTTGGTCTTGATCATTGCCTCGATCTGATCTTCATGAATGGTCCACTAAGTTGCTCACCGTACCGTATCATCCGGTGGCCATGATCTTCTAGGTCTTTTCTAGCTCTTTGATATGCATCGGATGATCTGTCAGATGATTCTTCTTTTCATTGTATATCATTTGGTGAGCACCAGTGGCGGAGCCAGGATTTCACAGCCGGGTATTCCACGTATAAAAAATTTCCAATGCATATATGCAATAGTAATAAGGGGCAAAACTGGTACAAAATTGATCCATTGCACAGCTCAAGTAGTATATATAATTTTCTTAAAATATATGCTAGGTAGAATATTTTTTTATCCTCGTAACAAGGCACCAAGCAAAGTGAACCTGGTGTCGCCCCTGGTATTAATCAAAATATAAGTTCTTTATCTACGTTACAAGAACACAATGCAACGGAAAAGTAGAAAATGAAACCTTCAATTCTTACTCTGAAGAATCGAGAATGGATCTAGGGTCTTTTTGTGTTCGCCTTGTTGTTGCTTCAAACCAGAGATGAGAGAAGTGCTGAGGGGGAGGTCCGGACACCCAGACGCCGGAGCCGAGAGGAGCCTGCAAACACCACTGATCGTCGCCGCTACCACAGGAGTGCCGGGTGCAAGGTGCTGGTTGTCGAGGGCCGAGGGGCGATGGCTGAAGGGCCGAGTGGGAGAGCCGACCTGCCGTGCCGCCGTCCGCCAGTGCAGCTGCCGCCCTTACGTTCGATGCGAGGACGGGAGCAGGAGATAGGGACGGGAATTCAGTCGATGGGGTTTCTATCTTTCTGGGTTCGTGGGCTGCTGCTAGTAGTTGTTCTACTGGGCTTATGTGCTATGTATTTGCAACATTCAACAAACTAACATGTTGTATCATTATACATGTAGAGATATATTTGTGTATGTCACAAAAATCATGGGTATTCCATGGAATACAGGGGCATACCCCTGGCGCCGCCCATGGTGAGCACTGTCATCCTTACCGACTTATTGGACTCCATTGTATGATTTGGCGGGACTCATCAAGTGATCCAGTGAAGGATCCAACAAGGAATCTTCACCTTTCTTCTTTGTTTTAACTCGGATCTTGATTAGACTTTAACATTGTATCCCTATGGCCTATTATAACAAATCTTTAGCGACTCTATTCGCTTGGCTGAAAAGCCATGGCTGAAAGTACTATTTGCTGATTTGTTGTGAAAGAAAAACAATGTTCGTTGGTTGAAAAAGTACGGCTTATAAGACAAGCGAACATGGTCATATCTCTAGGAGCATGTTAGTGCTGGACTTATGTTGCCATCACAACAAAAAAATGATCATGGGCACATGAGATTTACAATTAGTCATAGGACTAAGAGTCAAAACTACATACACATGATGAAAAAGCGTGTATTGAAAAGTTGTTTTGGAAACTGAAAACGCCAATAATTCTCATATCAGGATCAATTCAACCCTAGGAGTATCGAGGACATAAGTCTAATCGAAGTAGTTAATAGACAACCATTTTTCTTCTGCAAAGATGGCAGCAACATGACACGCAACAACTACCAAACCTCTTTGGACAACATTTAAGCATGATAGAACAAAAGACTCCGAAGAAGTCAAAGAGTGTACACGTCGTTTATATTGTTCCATGTAAATATAGGCTGGATTCACAATTCATTTTGGTAGCAAACACAACTCCTTTCAAAGAAGCAATCGTCATTCTCAAGTTCACGGTGGATATATAACCCCAAGATTGTACTTCCATCTCTTAAACATTTGTCTTTTCCTCACACACTATACATCTTCTTCAATTCATCTTCCTCAATTATAGGTTGTACCTAGTCACTCCATTAAAACAGAATAGTTCTCTTCTGTATCAATGAAATAAGCATCATAACCTTGTGCCCATCATTAAAAAAATGACCAAATATAGCCGGTTTGCTCATGGTCTGTCTGGGAGGGCTCTTCCTGGCTTTGGCTTTAGCTTCGGCTTCGGCTCCTCATGACAACATACTATGAGAAGAAACTCTTGAGAACTTGTCATTTTTTAAAAAAAAGAGAGAAGAAATAAGTCAAACTGCCCACCTTGATACAACCAGCGGATGACCAAAGCGCGCGTCTCGCCAAACTTGACCAAGAGCAGAAGGAAACCCTAGGCCGTGTTTAGATGGCCGAATCGGTGTGCCCCGAATCACTGTTGAATACTGTAGCAATTTTGTTTTTATTTGGTAATAATTGTCCAAACATTGATTAATTAGGCTTAAAATATTCGTCTCGTAAAGTACAACAAAACTGTATAATTAGTTTTTGATTTCAACTACATTTAGTACTCCATATATGTGTCGGCATTTTGATATGACGGGGAATCTTCTTTTTGCATAGTGGAATTTGGGATTAATTTAGGAAACTAAACAAGGCCCTAGTTTTCCTCCATGGCATATTGAAAGGATCAAGATGCCCAAGAGGGGAGGTGAATTGGGCTTCTCTAAAAATTAATTGCAAGAATTAAATCCTACAAGCCAAACTTCACCCCTAGTGCCTACTAGTGTTCCTTGTGATTCTACCGGTACAAGTTTGCACCCTAAGTTCTAATCCTAGTCTAGCATGGCAATTCTAGGAAAGTAAACAAGCAATGAAAGTAATACATGAAAGTAAATGCTTGAAAGTAAGGGTTAGGAACACGGCGATGTTTTTCTGAGGTATTGGAGAGTCACCACTCCCCACTAGTCCTCGTTGGAGCACCCGCGCAAGGGTGTAGCTCCCCCTTGATCCGCGCAAGAATCAAGTGCTCTCTACGGGCTGATTCTTTGATACTCCGTCGCGGTAAATCACCCAAAACCGCTCACAAGATGAGTTGGGTTATCCACAAGCTCGCTGGATGATCACCAAACTCCCAATCACCACCAAACCGTCTAGGTGATGGGGATCACCAAGAGTAACAAGCTAGAACTCTTACTTGACCACAACAAGCCTAAAGAGAAGATGGATGCACACTTGCTACTCTCTAGTCACTAATGAGGGATCTCAAGCTTTGATTCTCAAATCACTACCCTCACTAGGGCTCTTGCACTCCCTTGCACTTGAAAGGTGTTTCTCAGCTGAACAAATGAGCAAGAGAGACCTCTAAAAGAGGTAGAGGGGATGTATTTATACACCCCACAGATAAATCCAACCGTTACCAGTCAACTCAGCAAAACACGCACTAACCGGACACGCCGGTCAATGTGACCGGACGCGCCGGTCGAGTGTAACGGTCAAAAACCAGAACGATACTGCTGAGTGACCGGACGCACCGATCAGGGGTGACCGGACACGTCCGATCGTGCAAGAACCTTACTGTACTTTAACCTGACGCTTGACCACGTCCGATCAGTGATGACCGGACACGTCAGGTCAGCTAAGTACCTTACTGGAACATGACCGGACGCGTCCGATCATTTTCCAGTCGCGTCCGATTAAACTTTTACCCTCTGAAACATGTGTCAGACTGATCAACGCGTCCGGTCCTCGTAGGGACCGCGTCCAGTCAACCAGGTTGAAAATGCAGTGACTGTTAGTACTGACCGGACGTGTCTGGTCGTGACAGAGACCACGTCCGATCAAGGGTAAAAAGCTCAAACGACATCGAAACACAACGCAACTTGAACCAAATTGCTTCCAACTGAACTTTGAGCTTTTCCTGAGCTACCTAGTGCTAAGTTTGACAAGTGTGCACCACACCTAAACAAAAGACTCACCTAGGTCAAGCTACTCGCTCATGCCCCCCTTTATAGTACGGTCAAAGGAAAAAGGCGAAGATCCTAATGACTATTTCGGATGTAACTCAACGCCTTGACATCCGGAACTAACTGTCCTTAATCTTGTCGTTGATCCTTTGAAAACCGAAACAATTTCCATCAAGGGGCATGAATACCATAGTGCCCAAAGCAGTTATCAACCCCATGACCTAACTTATCAAAGTTTCTGCAAAACACACATTAGTCATGGTAATAATGCGTTGTCATCAATTGCCGAAACCAACTCCCGGGGCCTAGATGCTTTCAATCTCCCCCTTTTTAGTGATTGATGACAACACTTAGATTCAGAAGATTTAAGAGTTGAGGTTTTCGAACATGCTTGGTTCACATAAGCAAAAAACTATAAGCACAAGGGGATAGGAATTGCTTATGTGTTCTAAGCCAACTGAGTGTACTCACAAGATAAAACATGAAGAGTTAGTACATATAAAACATAGCTCATATGAAATCAGAGTAAGACACGGAAGCACAACCTTATGAGCTAAAACCAATTAAGTGACATGATATATAATAAAGTCTCGCAAGCACACTTGTCACAGAATGCAGGGTGAGAAATTAAACATGATGCATGAATGTAGCACATAAAGAAAACAAAACCCTCTATCAACACTCCCCCTGAATCTACTCTCTCTCTCCCCCTTTGGTATCAAACGCCAAAAACAAAACTAAGGATCCGACGGGGGAACAGAAGCAATCGTGTCGGGTGTCGAGGAGCGTGGAGTGATCACAAACTGCGAAGTATTCTCCTCAGACTTTGAACTGTCAGGTTAACTCTCTGTAGATATACGTGGCAGTGAAGCAGTCTGGGTCTGTAGAGCAGGTGCAGGAACTGAAGATGTAGTAGCAACAATAGGAGCAGTCACTATCGCCTGAGCCTAAAAAATACCAAGAATGGGAGGATCTGTGGAGGCAACTGACGACGGCACTGTCTATGTAGTACCGACCCCTAACACTGGAAGAGCCACAGTCTCAGAAGCTGACATCCCTGAAGAGATCACAACAGTGGTGTGCGAGGGTGTCGGCTGACCAGTCAGCTCGCTGTAGGAGGCACTCAAGTCAGTGAAAGGAGTGCTCGAGAGAAGGTGAGGTCTGGGCTGAGCTGGTGGAGTGAACCCCATCTAAATAGGAGTGTAGCTCGGGGACTAAAAAGTCTGAGGAACCTGCTGCTGGAGAGAGATAAACTAAAAACTCGGTTGTCCCTGACTCTGAAGTCCACTGACTGTAGTGCTGGAGTAAGTACAGACGGTAGTGGAGGAACCCCAACAGTGACGAGATGTCGCAGGAGCTCAAGATACTGCTGCTGGGTGGCTGCCTGCTACCTCTGCATCTCAAACTGCTATCTCTAAAACTCCAGCTGCTGTCTCTGGAACTCGTCCTGACGAGCCTGAATCTGAGCAAATGCGGCAGCTGTGTCCTGAGCCTGTCGCTGCATCTAAACCTCCTGTCTCTCCTGGGCCTAGGTCAGCCTCTCAAGAATGGCCACCATGGCTGGGTCTGAGCGGGAGGCTGATCCTGAACCACCGGCCTCATAGTCGTGAGACCGAGGAGAGCAGTATCGAGGGATGGGCTGGTAATCCTCGTCAGTGCTGTCAGTGGCAACATCCCCAACTGGATCAGCTGGCTGGGTATCAAGATCTGCAAGCTCGGCCTCAGTAAGATACTCAACGGTTTCATCCTGCTCAGCTACTGTCTCTGGAACCTCTGGCCTCTGACGCTGTCCTAGCCTAGGTGCCTGCTCTCTAGTCACTGAAGCCCACAACTGTCGAATATCATACTCTGAAAATGCAGTAGTGGTATTAGATATCTCAGCTCTAATCTCTACAGGCAAGTCACACGCAGATCAAATAATAAAACAGATCCAATGAGCATAAGGTAGCTGCCGGTGACCCTTGAAGCCCTCTGCTAAAGTGTCCTCCATCTCACATAGCATCAGATCCCAAATATCAAACGGTATCTATGAGATGAGGTGATGAACAACCCAGAGCTACATCCGTGTCAGGCCCTCTTTGTATCCTAGCCTCAGAAGAAGAGTCCGCCTCACAATAGCATCTAGCACTCTAGCGAGGGGTGTCAAGCTAGCAGGTGTACGTCTGGACCCCTCGCCAAACGGCTCACGGAAGCAAGGTCTGATCAAATCTATGGGTAGTACTATGCCTCCATGAGGACATCTCGGCGGTGAAGTCTGTCCAAAGCACAGCTGGTGAATCTTTGTCTCTGAAGCAGGGAGTCTGAGAATCTCCCATACCCTGGTGCTGTACAGTCTGCGGTCATGGCCTCGGAATGCAAAGTGTATGAACTCATGAGCAGGGTCAATCCAAAGTGAGGAGTAGAACTCTCTAACCCAAGTCCTGCAGTAAGCTCCAGTACGAACTAGAAAGTCTGACAGACCAGGTAGAAAGGACAGGTGTGGACGGAGCTACTCACCAACCACCTCAACTAAAGCCTCAAGTCGACGGACTCTCTGAGGTCTGGATGCAATCCCGCTGTCGACGTAGGCTCTATAGAAATCCTCATACAGAGGTGTGTAGAAGCCCTCTGAAGCTCAGGGATCCCGCTGAGGTGGGAACCACCGACTAACCTCGACAAACCTGACAGCCTGTACCTGTTGTGCTGTAGCTCCCCTGAGGTCAAAGTGCTCAACTAGGGGGTGACCTCGAGCCCTGGGAGGTGGACGACCTCCACGCCGCTAGCCCTCTAGCCTAGGAGTCACCTGAGCACGCGTATGTCCTGAGCGATGACGCGGTGGAGTCTGAGCGGTCTACTCCTTTGTCTCCTCTGTGTCATCTATGGGCTGCTCTGCAGGTGGGTCCTCTATGCCCTCTGTGGCCTCAGTACCGAGCTGTCGACCATCAAGATGAAAGTGATGCTCGCCAATGTGAATCCCACTGCCTCTGTCACCCCTCTCTGCACGCTCTGCAGCATCAGCGACGGCCTGTGCAATCTCTGCCTCAGTGGGTGTCCTCTTTCTCTTCTTAACGGCTAACTTCTTGCGTTTGCCACAGGCTACCTCTGTCACCCTGGGAGGACTTTTGTCCCTGTCACTTGGTCCACCACCAACATTCTTGCAGTGAACCATACTCATAGAACTCTGTAACTGAGAAAACCCTGAAAGGCAAGATGGTGTACTAACACTCGTGAGGCTTGGCCTCAGTCCGTATCCGCAGGCTTGGCCTCGGATTCACAGCTAATCACCTGACACACACAGAGCACCGACAAGACCCTCTGTAAAGATGGAATAGATAGAGCTACTATTAAGCATTATATTTTAACTACCAGACGAGCAAGATCCTTATGAAAACAAGCATACGAGATAAGAAAAGAATAGATCGCAATAGCTACCTCGGATGAGCGAAACTCCGATGAAAGGGTAAGAGACCTTGATGCGCTAGGGTTCCCCGAAAACGACGGACAAATGCTTGTGGAGTCAAACTTGTGCAAAAGACCTTTGCCAGAGAATGGCCGGAGAAAGTCGAAGACGTCGCGACCGTTAGGGTTAGGTCGTATGGTACGACGGTCGGAGACACGACTACGGCTGCCGAAGACGATGGACGGGCGTGGGGAGGCAAAGCGGTGCGCACAGCTGGTGGTGGTGTGGCTACGTGGAAGGACTGCGGCGGCACGGGAGAGCAGCGGCGGCGCAGCTGCGCGGAAGAACTACGGTGGCGCGGCTGCACGAGAGTGCTGCGGCGGCGCGCGGGACAGCTGGGAGGCGCGGCTGCACGGGCGCGAGATGGCGAGGAGGCACGGCTGTGGTGGTGGAGAAGGCACGGCGGCACTGGAGAAACCGGCTAGGGTTCGAGTTTGGCGGATGGAAAAGAAAACGGCGACGGATGTACGGTTAAAAGGCTTAGATCCGCTTTTCACGCGATGACCGGACGCGGTGGTCGACTGACCGAACGCGATGGAGCAGCGTCCAGTCAGAGTCCAGTAATCTCCTGGCATGACCGGACGTGTTCGGTTAGGGATGATCGGACGCTGACAGAGTCCGGTCAGAGTTTACCCGGGAACCCAACACGCATGACCGGACGCGGTGGTGGTGGCCAGGACCGGACGCGGTGGTCACAACATCGCGTCCGGTGCAGCGTCCGGTCATAGATCTTTGAGAAGTTCTTCGAGATAACCAGACGCGCTGGTTGTAACACCCCAGGTGTTTGTCATTCACTAAGTAGTGGGTTTGAGCTCAAACATGATAGATTAAGTGGAGGTGAGCCTAATCTCAACTTGGATGTTACTCCTTTGCTTTACATATAGGTCCCTTTTCAAACATATATGCTTGGATTGTGTTATGGCAATATCTTCATGTGTCTCACCTTAGTACCTATCTATATTGATCCCTGAAAAAGTTTCATGAAGTTTGGAATCAAAAAGTCACATGAAATGATAAGTTATATGCTTGTTTGGATTATAACTAAAACCTGCCTTACATCCTATGGGAACTAGTGTTGAGCAACATACAAATGCAATATGTGCAACACATCTTGGACACATGTGGAACACCCTAGTGGAACATGTGTAGCATGTATCTTGAAACAACCACATGAAATGACTATAGCATTTCACTTGAGTTCTATGTTTCAAGGCATGTGAGGCCTGCACTTTTGTGCAACCTATGCATGGTGGGTATGTTTGGCCCCTAAAACACCTTAACTACACTTAGGACACTTAATGGAACAATGTTCATGTTGATCATTTTGCCTAAATGTGCTTCTAAGTGATGGTTGACCATGTATGGACCCAGGAACACTTGTGTTTGACCATTTCAAAAGTGTGACCTAGAAGCTTTGCATGACTATGCACCCTTGGACAAAGTTGTATAGAATTTTATAAGGAACAAACTTTATTTAAGAGTCAAGTCATGAAAATGTGTGGAACATACTTAAACAGGGCTCACAAGTCAGTTTTAGGGCTGATTTCAGCACTTAGCCATTTTAAAGCCCCGATTTCAGTGTCTCCGACGTTGGCATCTCGCGTTCTCCAAATTTCGTTAAGTAAATTGAGTTGACCCAAGAATAGAAGTTGGAGTATATTCTTTGGAGAAGAGCAGGTGAAGTGATGGATGAAGTTCGACTCCGTTTTGGTCATCGATTTTGGGTTTATTTAACCGTTGTCAACGTGTTGACAGTGTCAACTTCGGACTTGATTATCCACTAATCCATAACCCTAATTGCAGTGCACCTTAAATAAAAATTGTAGCTCTTCATATGGGCTTCAAACTTCCTTTTGGGTCCAAGGTACAATTCGGCCCGTAAGATGCCCAAAACCAGCGTCCACTTTACCCACAGCGTTGCCCGCCACGCGCTCGGCGCAATGCCTCAACGGGAGACACCTGTCCTGTGCGTGGCAGCCATGCGCGAGCGAGCACCGCACCTCGCTGGACGCACGTCATGTGCCCTTGTGTCGATGTGGAGGTGCTCGAGCACTCGCCCCTCACTTCCCACACCTCCCTGGCCCTTTCCTCGCTCCTCAGCGCTCGCCTTCGCCTGTTGCTCGCGCGGAACGGCAGCCATGGCCGCCACCAAGCCGATCGTCCGCCACTGCTCTTCCCTTCGGTGTCTACCTCGCAGCGCTTCTCAGCCACCACGCGGGTGCCCGCGACCGCCGCCTATTTCCATGGCCAGCCACAGCCGCGCGGGGAGGACCTGTGGCCGCGCATGGCCAACCGCCATGGACGACGCCAACCAAGCTCCAGGGCCGCCGTCGTTCCATCGCCTCCGGCCTTCCTCCACCCGAACTGACCGCGCCATCACGTTCCTCATACCACGCCGCACCTCTAGAGCCCCTCGCCTCACCAGCTCCGCCCCCACAGTGGACCGCCACTAGAGCACCGGCCGGCAAGCCGCCTGCTGCCGTGGTCGGATCGTTGTGGTCCGCCTCGGGCTGCATGGAGCACACCAGCGGATGCGGGTCAGCCCCCTCATGCTCGCACGGCCCCGTCGTGGCCACTGTCGGCGACTCCATCGCCGGAGATCAGCCGCCCCTTCTCCTCTGTTCAGCCGAACATGAGAAAGAAGAAGGGCGCCTCGGGGTGAATAGTGATTTTTCCAGGGGGTTAAGTGCAGAAGTAGTACTTGGGTGAATAGTGCTGTGAGGACTCCCTTGCGAGATTTAATTAAAGTTCCTTCAGGGGCCAAAATGAATAACCTGTGACTCAGTTGACTAGTGCCTTGTACTGCGGGTTGATTCTAGAAAGTCCAGGGGCCTCGAGGCAAAAGTGCTTTCCTTTTTCCTTTTTTCTTTTATACAGATTTTGGCTAGATCTTTGAAAATTAATATCTCATGCTAGGAAGCTCCAAAAATAGCAAATAAGGACTTTTTGGAATCCTTGTGAAATTTTCTATGCAGTAGATCTATAATATAGCATGTTTTAGTTTAAAGTTTTATCTGCAAAAATCAATATATGCAACTAGGTTTTGAATTATAGTAGAATCTGTTATTTTTCATAACTACAGATATAGGGATCTAAATGAGGTGAAATTTTTGTGGCATGCTACTATTATGATGTGTGATGTCTGGTAAAAATTTCAGGATTTTAAGACTTATAGTTTAGGAGCTATAAAAATAACAAATGCCATATGCTGCTTTGCTTCTATTCTGGATAGTGCTGCATGTATGCATTGTTTGGCTCAGTTAAGTTATGAATCATGCCTTGTTGATAATAAATAAGTTGTAGTAATTTTAATAATCTTTTCAAAAAGCTAAAGATCACAATTTTTGGTTAAGTATATGTTTAGGTATAGTTGTTTAAAGTACTGTGGCAGTTCTGCCCAAGCCCAGACAGCATTGCTTTGTGTGCCATGTGTGACCTTGTTAGTGGCAGAATTAGTTCTAGATGTTTATAGAAAAGTTGTTCACAATTTGTTAAGCTTTCTAAAAAGTCTATAACCATAATTATTGGATTTATAAAACTCAAGTTATAGCGGTTTAAAGTGGCATATCAGATTCTGTCCATATTTTGGACAGATATGCAATTATTTAATTAATTGACCATGTTAACTGTAGAATCATCTTAAGATGATTACAAGAAAGTTGTAGGTAACTTTATAAGATTTCCATAAAGTTGAGAATCATGTTTGTGGGAGGTCTAGAACTCCATTTATGCTTCTCTGAAGTTTCTATCAGTTTTCTGTCTATAATTGTACCACTGCTGTTGGGCTGCATGTGTGGTGTTACTCGTGCAACTAGTTTCATGGTGTAAATGATGTTTACTTTGGTTTTGATAAATACAAAAGTTGTATATAATTATCTTATCTTGTTTGTGTTAAATTTTCATGATCCCAGGTCTGATAGTTTAAGAGTTGCATGCTTAATAAGTCTATTATCAGATTTTAATTACCTTCTGTATAGACTTTAAAGATTTGCATGTTTAGTCATGATAACTTGGGAATCTTGTTGAGATGATTAAAGATGAAATGTAGATAATTTTATAAGCTTTCCATAATGTCTTCTTGCAAGTCATTTGGATTTAGGGATCTCCAGTTATGATTGATTTATGAAGCTACTGTTTGCTAGTCCAGAAATTGGCATATTCCAGTTATCGTTGTTGCTTCACCTTGAGTTGCTTTGCATGTTGCTAAGTGTGATTCATGTCCTTAGTGATGAAGTTAGTACACCTGAAACTTGTGAAGATTATGCTTTACTTATTATGCATGGAATGGTTGGTGTGCTATAGTCAGTGAGTGGCTAGGAGGGCTTGTATCTTGTTTAAACATTGTGCTTGTCTTATGTGATGCATTCTTATTGCCATTCATCATGTTCATACACATGCATCGTCATATCTCATTTAGGTACGTTAGCTGAAGCATGTGAAGGACCTAAGGTGGAGCCAAACCCAAAGATGGAGTTGGTGGATCCATCCCGAAGATCGAAGGACCGGACAAGTGGTAGATTGGAAGATGCTCGCCAAGCGAACTCATCTGACATACTCTAACTTGAGTCAGATCCCAGGCAAGCCCCGGAGCATTATAAGCCTCCTACCTTCAAAGCAATTAATTCTATATATGTTATAAGTATTGTTGCATTAAGTGGTAGGAGTTGGTTGGAAACCCTTGCTGCATTATATCATTCCTTGTCCAGATATATGAATCCTTGAATCCTACATAGACTAGGATCGAGTAGATGCTTAGCCCTGCTTTAAGCGGTAGAAGTCAGGTGATTTCCTGTCACCTGCGAGATATAGGGATATTCATATATAGCACGGTTGGCTATATTTGCTTTCGTGGAAAGGAACCATGTGTTAATAAAATGAAATGAGACCGGGCGGGATGATGATAGTGAAGCGACAAGGCATGGAGGTCTTGGGTGTGAATCTATCCTCGTCTGAGTCGTTTAAGGACCGATTCGTTGTACGTCCTTGAGTCATGTTGAACGCAGTCTAACACTTAGTTGGCCGGATAAGCCGTTCCGACCGCGAAGCCGAGTAATGTGATTCAGGCCGGGAATCGAATGGTAGGTTGCTTCTTGGAGGAGAGAAAGGATGTGCTTGGGGATATTGGCGTGAGACCAAGGGGGGTTAGAGTCCCTATCACCTGGCAGAGTGTCGCCCTTGGGGTCACGACATCATTCGGACCCGCGATTCCTGAATCATATGAAAAGGTGGCCTGTGCGACCCTAGCAGGGGTCTGCACGGTGAGTGTTAGAAATACCCCTCCAGCTGGATAGGAATTCGATTCGAATCACCGTCGCTCCTAGTTAGTGAGCACTTGACTTGAGCAGCGGCAACGTAGATTCAATTAAATTGAACTGATGGTTAATTGAATCACGATGGAAAGGTTGCCTCAATTTATACCTGCTATGGTTAATATTGTTTGCTCCAAATAAAGTGAGTGCTCTAGTACAGGTGCTAATATAGATGACAGGTTAATGATGATTAACTTGATGCTTAAGCATTAATGATTACTTATCTATATTAAGCTTTTATGCAAAATGTTGTCAAGCCAGCCTACTTTATATCAGCCTTGCATGATCCTTGGTGTCACCTTATTTCTGGTTTCTGACGGGTAAGTCTAGCTGAGTACCTTCTTGTACTCAGGGTTTTATCCCCACTTGTTGCAGGTTGTGATGTATCATGGCGACTGCAAGAGTTGGTTGGCTCCTGCCATAGTGGCGGAGTATGATCATGGGCATGATCCTTCTTATTTATCTTGTCTCTAATGCTTTTGTTGGAAGTCGACCTTGGTACTGGCATGTATTTGAAATAAGAATAATGTTAGTTTCAAATTACTTTATTTCCGCTACTCTTCAATGTAAATTAATAACTATGTTGAACTCCGATGTATATTGAATTACTTGTGAAATGGTTGTAACATATAACTTGTTATGTTGAATCACTACGATCTTGGCTTGTATGTTGGTTGGTTTGAAATCCCTCATGATTTCATTGGACTACCGGAGTTATATGGGCTCAAGTATGAGAATTTGATCACTTCGGTGATTGTTTTTATACTTGTGCTCTTATAATTTGGACGGTTCTGTTACACTGGTGGTTGCCGGGACCGGACGCAGTGATGAAGCAGCATCACGTCCGGTCTAGTGTTTGGTCGCTGTAAAGCGCCTTCCTCCAATCCGATCTTCTACGCGACTCCTTCAATCAAGTTCCAATTCAAAGAGACTCAAAAACACTAATTGAAACCTGATAAGAGGGACCTCTCTCAAACCCTCAAGTTTTTCAAAATAATTTTGCCTTAGGCTAGTATTATTTTTAAGAAAATACACAATAAACACCCGAGGAGCAACGTATGGCCATGCAATAGAGTTTATGAACTCTTGGGAGCATCAAATGCTCTCTCTATTCATGGACGAACACAGAGGTTGCTCAAAGCAAAACCGAAAAGAAACGACAAAGCAACAACCATGCATATGCAATGCAAAGTGAGAAAGGAAGACTAGGTTGCTTGTCAAGTTTGATCCACGGTTTGGCTTCTTCACTCCTCCAAAGGAGGGTTATGGTAACCGTGTTAGACAAGTTCTAGATGCATTGCGGAAATTTAAATATGACATATGATACAATGCAATGCAAGGAACAACACAAGCTCATTTTTTAAAGTTACTAGAATCAAGCACATTTAGTTCACTTCTCAACCTACAAAAGGTAGCCTCATCCAAAGGGTTAGTGAAGATATCCGCTAATTGATTTTCACTTCTTACACCTTCTAGTGATATATTATTTTTAGCAACATGATCTCTTAGAAAGTGGTGGCGGATATCAATGTGCTTGGTGCATGAGTGTTGTACCGGATTATTAGCAATTTTAACGGTACTTTCATTGTCACATAAAAATGGCACCTTATCAAGAACAACTCCATAGTCTATGAGGGTTTGTTTCATGCATAAGATTTATGCACAACAAGCCCCCGCGGTAATGTATTCCGCCTCGGCGGTGGACAAAGCCACACTATTTTACTTTTTAGATGACTAAGATACTAAAGACCTTCCAAACAAATGGCACCCTCCGGATGTGCTTTTTCTATCAATTTTGCAACCGGCATAATCCGAATCGGAATAGCCAACTAGTTGGAATCTAGCTCCTTTGGGGTACCAAAGGCCAATGCTTGGGGTGTGCTTAAGATATCTTAAGATTCTTTTTACGGCACTTAGGTGAGGTTCTTTAGGGCACGCTTGAAAGTGAGCACACATGCACACACTAAACATTATATCGGGCCTAGATACGGTAAGGTACAACAAGCTACTAATCATAGAACGGTAGAGAGTTTGATCAATTGATTTACCTCCCTCATCTAGGTCGAGATGTCCATTAGATGGCATTGGGGTCTTGATTGGCTTACACTCTTCCATCTTGAATCTTTTGAGAAGATCCTTGGTATACTTTTCTTGAGAGATGAAAATCCCTTCTCTTATTTGCTTGACTTGAAAACCAAGGAAGAATGTTAGCTCACCAATCATTGACATCTCGAACTCCTTCAACATCAATTCACCAAATTCCTTACAATAATCTTCATTTGTTGATCTGAAGATGATATCATCAACATAGACTTGACAAATGAAGATCTTCCCATTAAGCTTCTTGGTGAATAGTGTGGTGTCGACCTTCCCAATAGTGAAGCCATTCTCGATGAGGAAGTCCCGGAGGCACTCATACCACGCTCTAGGGGCTTGCTTGAGCCCATATAGCGCCTTGGACAACCTATAAACATGATTAGGATATCTAGGGACTTCAAACCTGGGAGGTTGTTCAACATAGACTAGTTCATTTATGAAGCCATTTAAAAATGTACTTTTCACATACATTTGATATAGTTTCATTTCATGATGTGATGCATATGCAAGTAGGATACGAATGGCGTCAAGTCTTGCAACGGGTGCAAAGGTCTCTCCAAAATCAATACATTCAACTTGAGAGAACCCCTTTGCAACTAGTCTTGCCTTGTTCCTCACTACTACACCTTGATCATCTTGCTTGTTACGGAATACCCACTTGGTTCCAATGACTCTTGCACCTTTTGGATGCTCTTTAAGTGTCCAAACTTGATTGCGGGTGAAGTTGTTCAATTCTTCGTGCATAGCATTCACCCAATCCAGATCTCGAAGAGCTTCTTCTACATTCTTAGGTTCAAGGCAAGACACAAAAGAGTGATGTTCAACAAATGAAGCTAACTTTTGAGATCGAGTCATTACACCCTTTGTAGGACTTTCTATGATGAGATCTTGTGGATGTGCTTGAAGTAGAGGTGAGTTTCTTCTATCAACCACTTGAGGAGATGGTTGGGGAGCATCAACATCTTAAGCTTGTGCCTTGGCTTGTTCATGAGAGACATGAGTGTCTTCATTTTCAACTCTCTTATTCTTATCATTATCTTGAGGCACATGTGATGAAGATAGTGGATTGACAATTTATACATCGTCTTCATCATCCTTAGGCTTGATGTCTCCCATCGGCATATTCTTCATTGCCTCCCTCAATGGTTCATCACCTACATCATCACAATTCTCAATTGCTCCTTGGGAGCCGTTAGATTCATCAAATTCCACATCATATGTTTCTTCAACCAAACCGGTGGCATGGTTAAATACTCTATATGGTTTGGACTTTGATGAGTAACCAATAAGAAAACCAATATCACAACGTCTTTGAAACTTCCCTAGGTGTTGACGCTTTTTATAGATGTAGCATTTGCAATCAAACACCTAGAAGAATGAGACGTCCGGCTTCTTCCCATTTAGCAACTCATAGGGAGTCTTGCCAAGAAACTTTTATAGGAAGAGGCGATTTGAAGCATAGCATGCAGTGTTGATTGCCTCGGCCCACAATTTTTCCGGTGTATTGTACTCATCTAGCATTGTTCTTGCAAGGGTGATCAAAGTCCGGTTCTTTCTCTCAACTATACCATTTTGTTGAGGAGTGTAGGTTGATGAAACTTCATGCTTGATTCTAATCTCATTACAATAAGCTTCAATGTTTGTGTTGTCAAACTCTTTGCCATTGTCACTTCTAATTTTTGTTATCTTGACTTCAAATTCATTTTGAACTCTCTTTGCAAACTTTTTGAAGCAATTTGCCACTTCGGATTTGTCATGAAGAAAGAAGGTCCAAGTGTATCTTGAGTAGTCATCCACAATCACAAGACAATAGATATTTCCACCCAAGCTCTTGTAAGTTATAGGAACAAACAAATCCATGTGTAGAAGTTCTAACACTCTTGATGTTGACATGTAAGCTTTGGTTGGATGAGTATTTGCAACTTGTTTGCCGGCTCGACATGCACTACAAGGTTTGTCCTTCTCAAACTTGACATCCTTCAAGCCTCTTACTAGTTCTTTCTTTAATAGCTTGTTAATAGTGTTCATTCTAACATGAGCAAGCCTCGTATGCCAAAGCCATCCAAGTGTAGTTTTGGTGAACAAACATGTCATCAAGTTTGCATCTTCGGAGGTGAAGTCAACAAGATAGAGATTGTTGTATCTAAAACCTTTAAAAATCATTTGCTTGTCATCTATCTTTATAACTATCACTTCATTAGGAGTGAATAAGCATTGGTAGCCAAGGTCACAAAGTTGCCCAACGAATAGTAAGTTGAAACTCAATGAAGCAACATAGAGCACATTTGAAAGAGAGTGATCATTTAATATTGCAATCTTGCCTATACCCTTAACTTTGCTCTTTCAATTGTCCCCAAATGTGATCTTCTCTTGACATATCTCATTCTCTTCAAGTGAGGTGAACATACGAGGGTCACCGGTCATATGTTGAGTGCAACCACTATCAATAACCCAATGAGATCTACCAGTCTTGTAGTTCACCTACACATAAGAGATCAAGCTTTTTGTTTAGGGACCCAAACTTGAGAGGGACCCTTGAATTTCTCAACTAGTGACTTAGCAACCCATGTTTTCTTAGGCCTATTCTTGTTAGGAGGACCCAAGAACATGACTTTCATCTTTCCACTTGAATCTTTTCTAAGCATGTAATGAGCATTGAAAGCAAAGGGTCTAGCATGCTTGGGCAAGGATTGTGGTGGTGGAGTTTTGCACTCATGAGCAAAATGACCTTCTTGTCCACACTCAACACATCTCTTTGGCTTGGGCTTTGACTTGCTTTGTTGTTGTTGAGCTTTAGCCTTCTTCTCTTGATTTGCCAAGTAACCAATGCCACTTCTATCTATCTTCATGATGGTGTTCATGAGTAGCTCACTTTGCAAATGTTGGCCTCTTGTGAACTTGCTTAGGTCGGTCTTGAGATGCTCTTTCTCTTGCTTGAGTTTTTTATTCTCTTCAATAAGTAACTCATTTGATGTTTGCTTTTCAAGAGCCATCAATTTCTTGTTCTTATTTTTAAGCATCTCATTTTCACTCTTGAGCTTGACATAGTCATCATAGTTGTCGGACTCAACCACATTCTTGCCTTTGCCACTAGAGCCTTGCTCAATGTTCTCAATAATCAAGTCATCACATGATGTAGCTATATCAATCTTAACAACTTGATTAGTAGCATCATGTGTCTCAAGAGCAAGCTCATTAGCAATAATAAGACTATCATAATTGAATTTCAATGTAGTATATTTATCTTTTAGCAAGTTGAGCCTAGTGATGAGTTCATCATGCTTCTTCTCAAGTTTATCATGTTCATCTCTAAGATCTTTGTTAGAAGTTTTGAGCCCCTTGAGAGTAGAAGACATAATTTTATTTTTATCTTTGAGTTCATCACTAGTCTTATGTGCATTCTCAAGCTTAGATGAGAGTGAGTCATTTTTATTTTAGAGCTCATCATTTTCATTTCTAGTTCTTCTTATGATTTTAGAGTATTTATTCAACAATTTTACAAGTTCATCATAAGAAGGTGCATCATATTCATCATCACTATCACTATCATCATCATCACTCTCATTGTTTTGTACCTTTCGTTCATCCTTGGCCATAAGGCATAGGTGAGAAGTGGACGATGATGGTGAAGGTGGTGGTGAAGGTGGTGATGAAGATGTAGGTGAAGATGATGATGGCCCAATCACAAATGCGGCGACCTTCTCTTTCTCATCGTCGCTCTCATCGCCGGAGAACTCATATGATGACTCAATATCGGTGAGCCAATCACCAATAATGTAAGCTTTGCCTCTCTTCTTCTTCTTCTTGTAAAACTCTTTTCTCTTGCCATCTTTCTTTTTGTATGGCTTATTCTTCTTCTTCCCATCTTCTTCATCACTTGAATCATTTCTCTTGCCCTTGTTCTTGTTCTTATACTTGTCTTTTGGAGACTTAGGGTATTGATGAGCTAAGTGGCCAAGTTCACCATAATTATAGCAATCCATCTCAGATATTGGCTTCCTTTTGCTACTTTTGAAGAACTTCTTCTTCTTGCCATCGAACTTGATGCCACTCTTGTTGAGCTTCTTTAGCATCTTGGTGGTCTTTCTTACCATGAGTGCAAGTGATGCATCATCAATATCACTTTCACTTGAGCTTTCTTACACCATCATGGCTTGGCCCTTCTTCTTTTTCTTGTCATGGCTAGCTTTGAAGGCCAAGTCCTTCTTCTTGGAAGACGATGAGCCCTCTTTCGGAGTGATGTGCATGTACATCTCATACGCATTGATCTTTCATAATACTTGTGTCGGTGTTGCGGTGGAGAGATCACTTTGGTGAAGCACGGTGACAATGTGCCCATACTTCTCAACGGAAGAACACTCAAGATCCTCCTTGCAACATCCGATTGACTCATTTGAGTGAGTCCAAGAGCATTGAGATCCTCTACAAGAACATTCAATCGAGTGTACATTTCATTAGCACTTTCTTTGGGAAGCATCTCAAAAGAATTAATTTTTTTAAAGCTATGTGATAGCGTTCCTCACGCTCACTCTTAGTTCCCTCATGGAGAGCACAAAGGTTTTCCCACAATTCATGAGTATTTTTGGCATTACGCACACGATTGAAGATATCCTTGCCTAGGCCCCGGTAGAGTATATTTTTTGTCTTTACATTCCACCGGTCGTACTTCTCCTCGTCACCACTTGGGTTGGCGGGATCCTTGATAGCGGGAAGCTCTTCGGTTGCGGCTCTAAGGCACCCAACATCTATGGCTTCGAGGTACGCCTCCATACGAATTTTTCAATATGGAAAATCATCTCCCTCAAAAGTGGGAGGTGGTCCTTCTCCATTAGACATCTTGCTCTAGGCGGTGAAGCCTAAATAAGGAGCAACTCGGCTCCGATACCAATTAAAAGAATCAAGATGCCCAAGAGGGGGGTGAATTGGGCTTCTCTAAAAATTAATTACAAGAATTAAATCCTACAAGCTAAACTTCACCCCTAGTGACTACTAGTATTCCTTGTGATTCTACCGGTAAAAGTTTTGCACCCTAAGTTCCAATCCTAGTCTAGATGGCAATTCTAGGAAAGTAAACAAGCAATGAAAGTAATACACGAAAGTAAATGCTTGAAAGTAAGGGTTAGGAACACGATGATGTTTTTTTGAGGTATCGGAGAGTCACCACTCCCCACTAGTCCTCGTTGGAGCACCCGCGCAAGGGTGTAGCTCCCCCTTGATCCGTGCAAGGATCAAGGGCTCTCTACGGGCTGATTCTTTGATACTCCGTCGCGGTGAATCACCCAAAACCACTCACAAGATGAGTTGGGTCATCTACAAGCTCGCCGGATGATCACCAAACTCCCAATCACCATCAAACCGTTTAGGTGATGGCAATCACCAAGAGTAACAAGCTAGAACTCTCACTTGACCACAACAAGCCTAAAGAGAAGATGGATGCACACTTGCTACTCTCTAGTCACTAATGAGGGATCTCAAGCTTTGATTCTCAAATCACTACCCTCACTAGGGCTCTTGCACTCCCTTGCACTTGAAAGGTGTTTCTCAGCTGAACAAATGAGCAAGAGAGACCTCTAAAAGAGGTGGAGGGGATGTATTTATACACCCCCACAGACAAATCCAACCGTTACCAGCCAACTCAGCAAAACACGCACTGACCGGACGCGCCGGTCGACGTGACCGGACGCGCCGGTCGACGTGACCGGACGCGCCAGTCGAGTGTAACGGTCGAAAACCAGAACGATACCGCTGAGTGACCGGACGCACCGATCAGGGGTGACCGGACGCGTCCGATCGTGCAAGAACCTTACTGTACTTTAACCTGACGCTCGACCACGTCCGATCGGTGATGACCGGACGCGTCAGGTCAGCTAAGTACCTTACTGGACGCGTCCGGTCATTTTCCAGTCGCGTCCGATTAAACTTTTATCCTCTAAAACACGTGTCAGACTGATCAACGCGTCCGGTCCTCGCAGGGACCGCGTCTGGTCAACTAGGTTGAAAACGCAGTGACTATTAGTACTGACCGGACGCGTCCGGTCATGACAGAGACCGCATCCAATCAAGGGTAAATAACTCAAACGACTTCGAAACGCGACGCAACTTGAACCAAATTGCTTCCAACTGAACTTTGAGCTTTTCCTGAGCTACCTAGTCCTAAGTTTGACAAGTGTGCACCACACCTAAACAAAAGACTCACCTAGGTCAAGCTACTCGCTCATACCCCCCTTTATAGTACGGTCAAAGGAAAAAGGCGAAGATCCTAACGACTATTCCGGATGTAACTCAACGTCTTGACATCCGGAACTAACCGTCCTTAATCTTGTCGTTGATCCTTTAAAAACCGAAACGATTTCCATCAAGGGGCATGAATACCATAGTGCCCAAAGCAGTTATCAACCCCATGACCTAACTTATCAAAGTTTCTGCAAAACACACGTTAGTCATGGTAATAATGCG
Source organism: Saccharum hybrid cultivar R570 (assembly GCA_038087645.1). Lineage (NCBI taxonomy): Eukaryota > Viridiplantae > Streptophyta > Magnoliopsida > Poales > Poaceae > Saccharum > Saccharum hybrid cultivar. The sequence continues at coordinate 33,751,876 of JAQSUU010000012.1, read as the reverse complement.
TTGTCATCAATTGCCGAAACCAACTCCCGGGACCTAGATGCTTTCACATGCAAACCCTCTCCTCCGTCCATACAGTCCAAGGCCTTGCTTAGATCTAAAAACTTTTCCTCCAAAACTATCACATCGAATCTTGCGGCACATGCATGGAGTATTAAATATACATGAAATAAAAAACTAATTACACAGTTTGCGTGTAAATTGCGAGACGAACGTTTTGAGCCTAACTAATCCGTGATTTGACACTAAAGTACTACAATAACAAATGTGCTAATGACAGATTAATTGGGCTTAATAAATTCGTCTCACTGTTTCCAGACAAGCTATGTAATTAGTTTTTTTTATTAGTATCCGAAAATCTCTTCCGACATCGTACGGGATATCCAATGTGATATTTTCACCAAAAACTTTTAACATCTAAACGAGCCCAAGGCCTCGTTTAGTTTGCAAAAGAAATGAACCCGATGAATAGTACCATTTTCGTCTTATTTAATAAATATTGTCCATTCGTGGACCAATTAGGCTCAAAAGATTCATCTCGTGATTTCCAACTAAACTGTGTAATTAGTTATTTTTTTACCTACATTTACGGTTCAAAGATTGATGTAATAGAAAGAGGGTGAAAAAATTCTAACTTTTGATACATCTAAACAAGGCGCAAGTCCAGTTTCCTGGCCCTCCTTTTTCTTCTCCGGCGGCCCTCGTCTTCTGCGAAAGTTGTTGAAACAAAACCGTAGGAGTCGTAATTACCCGCGGCGTCACGCACCTTCGTAAATGCAGTAACCAACATCCATCCGTCCATATCTCAGCCAGCAGCTCCATCAAAGCTGAACGACTCAGAAACCGATGAGAGAAAAATGGCGGAAATTAAACGCTCCCGATCGCATCGCGTGATTCGCGTCCGTAGCTCATTTAACTCCCCCGCGCGCCCATAAATGGCAGGGCAGCTGTACTAGCTTGCACGTTCTTCACTTCACCACCGTCCTCAGAGGCTCAGAGCAGTGAGCACGTACCCACGTCGCCATGCACTGCACCTCCGTTCCGTTGCAAAGCCACCACCCACCATGGATGGATCTGTCCGGCCGGCGAGCTACGTAGCTAGTAGCTGCTATACCTGCTAGGGCGCGGCCTAGCTAGGGTTTGATTCTCACTAGCACCGCGGGGCAGACAGAGTCGCTGTTGCTGGCCACCCTCTCGCCTTGCATAGAGACCTTAGCTCAGAGCTGGAGACGACACGGACACATGCAGCCATGGCCGGGCTCACACTCGGCTCTCAGGCAGGATGATGCCGCATCGCAAGCCATGGCAAGCTCTCGGGTATCGGAGGGAGGGGTCAGATCGGGCAAGAAAGCTGGGTGTGGCCCGGGGAATCTCATTTATTTCGTTGCACCTACATATTGCATCACTCCATGGCTTGCGTTGCGGCATCACTCGGCTCCATCAGGGCCTGGTTTCTATTAATGCTGCAGCCTGTCTTACTCATTTGGTAGCCGGAGGGACTTGAATGCCCACCCACACCCCACCACCAGCGAGAGGTGCATAAAGTTGGAGCCCGGCCTCCCTCCATTCCTTCCACTGCACTGCACAGCCCCCATCCATCGCCTCCGATCCCTTCTTCTCCTCCTCCTCGCTCTCGCGTCTACTAGCTGCGCTTTCTTCTCCATCTGATCTGTTATCTTTCTTTCTCCACCTGATAGCTAAGCTACTGCTTGCTGTTCATCTTCTGCATGGCCATGGCTGTGCTTGCTTCCTCCATGCATGCATGCTTCCACTCTGCAGGGCCTTGAAAAGGAAATCAAGGAGGAACCGAGGAATAATGGAATAGTAGCTATGATGTTGGCTCGGCTCACTCAGACCACCTCTTTGTCCATTGCGCGCGAGATCATGTATGCCGCCGCTGGTGTTTCTGATTGAGCCGTGCCAATATCTTAGTACTCTTCCATACATCTATCGATCTGCGGCTCACACTCTCAACAATCTTCACTTGCGATCTCGAGGTATGCGTACACAATAGTCCTAGCTAGTATACGTCGGAGCTAGCATTCATGTATATATATATGCATCGATCTGGCGCTTAATATGTACACCTGCAGTCTCGTTCTTACCTGGTGTTTGCAGAAATCCACCGTTGTGATGTTCTCAACATGTGTACCGATTTATGAGCGCATGCTGGCCTTTGTTGTGACTTTGTGGTATGTATACTTCACCTTGCATCATCCTATAACTTGTTAATAGAGACTTCAGAACGATATCATGCATGCGTTTCTGGGTACGTATTTGAAATGCATATCACGTTGACTACTCTACTGATGTGATGTGCAAAAACTTGGAATAATTGCAGCTGCAGGATCGTCGTTTGAATACTTTGTCTGCCAATTATTATCTCGTTATTATATACTGTCGACTTGAAGAAATGCTCATGCTTTGCAACGTAGGTATTCAATTCAAAGTGTTGCATCTCGCCGAATGAAATATATATCGAGGATCGATGAACTAGCACAGGTCATTTGATCTCACGAAGATGGTTCCGACCGGAAGAAGGATTGCATGCACTCTATCGTGAAATAGTTACTGCCAAGCCGTCCAGCAAAGCAGTATACTATGTATGTCTAGATGTTCATGCATGCATGGCCTCACATTCTGTGATCGACCACTACTTGAGTCGAACACAGGGTCGGAGAGGAGAGCAAGACCTGTAGCTGTAAGAGGCAGTATAGTTACTGCCAAGGCCTCCAGGCATGTGGCCTTATAATTCTTCTTGATTCCTTGACAGGCTTCTAACGATGCTCTATTCAATCACATCTTAGGCCCCGTTTGTTTGGAGGAGTTAAAATTTAACTCCCATCACATCAATGTTCCCTTAAATGCATGGTCTACTAAATGTAGACTAATTGCATGTATGTCGGTACATATTAGGAGTAATTTACGAGACGAATCTATTAAGCCTAATTAGTCCAAAATTTAAAACTTTTTGTGAAATAAGACAAAAGTGCTACAGTGTTTATTAAACTTTAACATCCAAACCAAACGGAGCCTTAGGTATCGTGTGGTCTGAATTCTTTTAAGCCCTGTTCGTTTACGTCGGAACCGGCCAGGAACGGCACGGAACAGTTCCTGGCTAGTACAAATTTGCGAACCAATTGTGCGGCTAGGAATCATTCCCTTAAAAACGAACGGGGCCTAAGGGAAATGTTCGCTTGTTATGTTTTTAAAAAAAATGTTCGCTTGTTATACAAATCAGTTGTACTATGGTCCCATCTGTTACTTGTACTATTACCTCTATTCCACAATACTTTTGTTTTAGGATTAAAAATATTCAAGAACAATTGATGTTTTAGCTCTTCAGACTGCTAAACTCATACAGCCTCCATGTATTCATTTTAATTAGTGGGTTATTTTTAATTACCGTTAATCACTTGGATGCATGAGTAATTTCTACTGAACACTGACCTCTTTTAAGAAATCTAAAAACAGTAAGTATTTTAGGACCGAGGGAGTATATTTCAAACTAGCTACAATATCAAAGGGAATATTAATGGTTAAACCAGTAGCAATATTTTCCATGTGCACCGCGTAACATAAAATACTAATGCTTTTATAAATGTACACAATTTTAGTCTGGTTGGTTCAACCGTGAGCTGCGGAAAAACTGTTAGGTGCTGTATGTTGTGAAAAAAACACTATAAATTGTTTGGTTAAAACAATTATAAAATCTACCACCCTCTCTCTTTATCTCCTTCAAATAGTCGTAAAGCATCTTTTTATCTCTGCTCATTTGGAAAAGCTGAAATCCAAAACCAAGCGCCAAGGTGCTGTTAAAATTGTACTAATACGAAAGCAGTTGCTTTTAAAAAAAGTAGCTTTTGGTTTTACCAATTTGGTTGGCTTTCTGCTTTTTTAGAGCGAAAACATTTTCCAAAAGTTTGAATCAAACATAGCCATAAGCAGGTAGCCCACTCTTCAACAAAGGGACCTGATTCTAAAATATTTAAGCAGCTAGTCCTCAATAAGAGAGCGGGAGTATGTCATTATTAAATCCACTCTCATCAATTGGACCTGCCCTTCCACTCCCCCTTTTCAAAATTACGCTCCGCAGAGAATTCATAGGGGGTGTTTAGTTGGGGTTCAAGAAAATTTTTAGGCGTTACATCGAATGTGTCACGTCAGGAGGGTTTTCGGATATAAAAAAAATTACACCCGTCAGGAAACTGCGAGATAAATCTAATGATACTAATTAATCTGTTATTAGCGCATGTGGGTACTGTAGCACTTAAGGGTTTTAAAGATTCGTCTCGCGATTTTTCCGAGAACTGCGCAATTAGTTTTTTTTCGTCTACATTTAGTACTCCATGTCCATAGATACTCTTTTACTGTAGAAGACAAAAAAAATTTAGCAACTAAACACAGTCATAAGATCATTTAGCCACTCTTAACTTTTCTTCTGTATACAAGTACACAAAGAATAAAATATATTCAAGTGGTCACAAGACATATACCAGTCCAGTCCATCTTCCATGCTGCTGAAGAGGAGTACGAGTATCTCTGCGTATATTAATTACGGTCAGTACTGCGGTGCATGCAGCTTCCAAGCTCTACAAATTGCGTAAATGCTCCAGCCTCCCTCCCCCTCTGCCTCTTTTCTCAATTCCAAATCGAAGTTAGGCCTTGTTTAGATACCCAAATTCACCCCTAAATTCTACTATGCAAAAAGGAGATTCCCCGTCACATCAAAATGTCGGCAAATGTATGGAGTATTAAATGTAGATGAAATCATAAACTAATTTCACAGTTTTGTTGTACTTTACAAGACGAACATTTTGAGTCTAATTAATCAATTTTTGGACAATTTTTTACACTAAAAATAAAAGTTGCTACACAGCCGGGTTTAGATTCCCAATTTTGCCCACCAAATTTACTATGCAGAATTCCTATTCCCCGTCACATCAAAATGTCGGCACATATATGGAGTACTAAATGTAGATGAAATAAAAAACTAATTGCACAGTTTTGTTGTACTTTGCGAGACGAACATTTAGAGCCTAATTAATCAAGATTTGGACAATTATTACCAAATAAAAACAAAATTGCTACAGTGTGACGGAACCTTTACTATGCAAATTTTGCACCCAAACTTGGGTATCTAAACAAGGCCTAAACAAGGCCTTAATAATAAGTGGATCAGCACGAGGTCCAGCGTGCTCCAACTTTCTTATGCTCAGAACATGAATGAATACGGGCCGATCACAGTATATACGTTACGGCTGTGTTTAGTTCCTCCAAAAATGCACTATGCAAAAAAAGATTCCCTGCCACATTAAACTTGCGATACATGCATGGAGTACTAAATGTAGATGAAATCAAAACTAATTGTACAGCTTGGTTGTACTTTGCGAGACGAACGTTTTGAACCTAATTAGTCAACGGTTGGACACTATTTGCCTAATAAAGCCAAAACGTGCTACAGTACATTTTCACCCTTTTTAAGTTTTGAATATTGCACACCACAGCCATGTTTACTTCCCTTCCAAATTCCAAATTTTTACAATCTCTTTCCATCACATCAATCTCTAGACGCATGCATGAAACACTTAATGTAGGTAAAAGAAATAATTAATTGCACAATTTGGTTGTAAATCACGAAATGAATCTTTTGAGCCTAATTAGTCTATGATTGGATAATAATTGCCAAATACAAACGAAAGTATTACAGTAGCCAAATTCCAATTTTTTTTTCATCTAAACACCCCCCAATTCACAAGGTGTAACTGTGTCTGTTATCCTACTGACTGTACATGAACAGATATCATAACAAATGTCTTTGATCAGGTCAATATATATAGAGAGAGCCGTATATACATAATAAGGAGCTGATCATACTCCACTGTGCAGTACCACCTGTGACGAGCAGCAGCGCATATTTGAGGCAGTCACCAATTCACCGTAGTGAGGTTTTGTTTGGATGCGCATCAGACAAGAATGCCAAGAACACAGTGCTCAAATGCCATCATCGCCCTAAAAGACAAATGCCAGCAACCACACTTCACAGATCACGAGAAAAAGCTTCGGCCTTGTTTAGATCCCAAATTCTGGGTCTCCAAAATCGGTAGCTACTGTTCATTCCGAATTTGGCACTGTAGCAAAAATGAAGATCCCAAATCTGGACATCCCAAAATAATTCCCTGCATGCATGCCAATTCCCGCACGCATGTTCTGAATACATTTGATGAAAAAAATGGACAGTCAACATTTAATGGTACAAATTGAAATGTACTGAAAATTGTTTCAGTTTCAAACACAAATACTCTCAAATCGACCGCAATTTGGTACATGTACAATTCGAACGCAAATTGAATCACATCCTCACAAATTACATCCTCAGCAAGTACCGCAACAATAAAAGATCCGCACTCACGAATTACATCTATTGTACAAATGCTCAGCCAGCCGGTCTCGGAATGCATTCATGCTTTCCATATCGGCACTTTCTGGCGCAGGCTCTGTTTCTGGCTGATCTAGAGTAGCTTCAACAGGAATGTAGTTGACATTGCTGTCAACTACAAAAAAGTCACTATCAAATTGAGCATGCAACCTGATGAAGTTGTGCAACGCCATGCATGCACATATAATTTCCGTCTGTGTTTGTGGTGGATATGCGGGGATGTCCAGTAATATGCGCCACTTCATTTTCAACACTCCAAACGCCCTTTCTATCACATTTCTAAGAGACGAATGAGCATAGTTAAACGTCTCCTTCGTACCTTGTGGTGGTTCGGCGGCGTTTTGAAAGTCTTGGATGTGATACTTGGTCTGCCGGTAAGGCGACAAAAACCCGTGCCGGTTTGCATACCCCGAGTCCACAAGGTAGTACTTCCCTACAGCATGGAGTACCTGTAAGTTCACAGTGTCCAAATTAGGAAACAGTAACGACTTAGCAAAGTTTGTACCTCTAGGTGGCATCGGGAATTTGGAGGCCCATCGTGTCATTGCATCGTCAAACACTCTCATGTCATGCACCGAACCAGGCCACCCAGCAAGGACAAATGTAAAATACATATCAAAGTCACAAGCGGCCATTACATTTTGTGTTGTCTTGCTCTTTCGACACAAGTGCTGCTGGAACATATCCTCTGCCACTACCACAGGAATGTGAGTGCCATCTATTGCTCCTATGCATCTCTTGAATTCTGGGTAGAACCGGGGATTTTGTAGTCTCGGATGCATAGTGCTAAAAGCTGCGTCCCTAGGCTTAATTATGTCCGCAGATAGGGCCACAAGACATTTGAGGACTTTGTAAAAAAGATTATGCATAGTGCCTAGCGACCTCTCAAATCTGTCCTTTGCTTGTCTAACTGACTGTGGTGCGCCACAGATCCATAGGAAGATACCTAGCGCCTCCCTACAGCTAGACTTTGGTGATGGTCCTAGGCCATATTGGGTTGTCAACAAATCATGCAACCTATGAAACATTTCGGGACTCATTCTAAACTTGTCGTAGCATGCTGTTTCATCATCAAGCTTATCATTTACCCATTCCTCCCCACTATATGGTGGAGTCCTATAAGGTCGTCTACTGCAATACTTGTCGATATGCTGAGCATATTCATACGTACCAAAGATAAATGGTGCTTCATCATCGTCTTCAAGCACCAGGTTGCAGAATTCTTCCCACCAGTCGTCGTCGTCACCCTCATTGTCCACTGCACCATCAGGCTCAGCTATAATTTCCTGCCCATTCCAATAAAGAACATAATCAATAACCGAAATTTATGGCTTAATGAAATTTTCCCCATGCCCGCACACATCGAAACATATCAACACATACTAAGCATTACAACTGACTACAACAAACAAGCTTCAAATTAACGGCTCAAGCACATAGTTCATCACATCAACCAAATTAAAACACATAGTTCACATACGAAACAGGACAAGCATACACAAAAGCCAACTACAGCCACATGTAGGTGCAATGCATGCATGGAAGGGGCTGGTTCTACACCATATCAGCATAGGACTGAATCATCGGCAGCCTTGCTTCAAGCGGTGTACACAGGTAGATATGCCTCAGGCTGTCATTCATGCAGATTTTGACGACTCCAGTCCACAGCTTCGGCTCCATCTTGTGCACCCCTAGCTCTGTAGCTGATTCTACAACTTGTTTCTGTTCATGTTCTCTTTTTTTTCTCTGCCTCTTTCTTGGTGCTCACTTCCATTTCAACACTCTGGTTCTTGTGGGCATAGATGTTCTCAATCACATCAGTCCTACGATCATAACTGGAGTTGAACCTTGTCATGTTGGTATTCATGTTTCGGACTGCTGTGTTCCTGGCCTTCTTGCCAGGACTTGTTCCAGTGCTTTGCCAGCTGCTTGTTGTCCTCTTGCTACCACTGCTACCTGGGGTTCCACTGCTAGGGGGCCCAACATGGCCCTGAGGGGTCCCGAAGTCAGCTGTTTCTTCTTCCTCACCACTACTGATGAAGTTCAGTTGACGGCTAGCCCCAGGAACATATGCGGTTTCTCCCGTCACCGCAACTCCAGCAAACATCCGGTCCATTTCATCAATGTATTCTGGCCATCCGTCCTTGAGAGCCAACCACTCTTGCTTGCCCTGCAGTTCAATGAACAATTAACATGCTGTTAGTACCTAGGAAAACACAAACTGTGGGCACAAACAAGTGGACAAAGGTCATGCACCTTGTGCCGGGCGAGCATGTCCTCCCACCACTTGTCATTCATAACAACGGAACCATCTTCTCGGCGTCCTACGTCGGTGGACTTGTGACGAAGTTCCTCGATGAAAAGCCATTGTTTTTTCAACTCTCTGACCCTATTGCCGAACTGCTCACTGTCATGCAACTTACCAGTAGCATCTCGGAACCTCTTCTGGATATCTATCCATCCCCACTTGGTCATGTTCCCATTTTTGCAGTTACCCAAGTCAATTTGGATGCAGTAGATCTCACAGAACTTCTTTGTATCCTCTGGCGTCCAGTTGGCCCGTGACATCCGATTCTGTCGACATTATACAGGACAAGCAATGCATGAACAAGGAATGTATGAACGAGCATAATTGTTTGATGTTGGACTACAAGAACTGTGCATCAGTCAACACATATAGGTGCAATGCAAAGTAAGTGAAACTAATGAAGTCTATCACACCTACAACCTCTCTTGGCCCTCCTAACTCCTAAGACCATCTAACAGCACACATTTTTGTTCATTGTCTTTCTAAAATTGATGTGTTTGTTTTGTATCTTGAGTGAGAAATGTACTGCATCTTTGTATCAGCCCGCTGTAACTATCATTTTCTGTGGAGCAGAAGCAAGAGTGCTATTTTTGTAGTCACGACTAGCAGCTCTAGTTCACAAACTCTGACTGTAATATACTTATTCCCTTTAATTTGATGCCAACATTCTGATTTTTGAGTAGACTTAAATTGATGAAGGATGAGGGATCATCACAATTACAATTGTCAGACCATCTTACCGACATATAAGTTTCTTTTCCTGTACATTACGCACTGATAATGTATAGCATGCACAGCCTGACAGAGACCAATGAAAAACAAATTTATGTAAAAGGACACTCAGGCAACATGGACACAAAAAATGAACGAGGCAAGGGAGTAACGTGAAGCGAAAGGTACCGGGTCCGGAGGGTTCATGTTGGCGGCGGCCGGACCTGCGCCGGCAGCGTCACTGCGGGCACCGCGCGCCCTCGATGGCCTTCGGCGCTGACGAGGCAAGGGCGTCGCGTCGACAGCACCGGTGCCCGAAGAACCGCCGACGGGAGGGGGAGCCCGACGGCTTGGAGCTCCTCCGTCTTGGTCGCCGGAACGAAGGATCCCTTCGTACTCGTTGAGGTGGGGGTAACCGGCGCTTGCGTGGATGTTGAGGCCGGATAGTCCGAGCTGGCTTGGGGTCGACGATGACTGCGGGTGCGGAGCGGAGGCGTAGGGGTTGTACCCACCGGATCCGGCGGGGGGGGAGCCGTAGTGGCGGTACGCACCGGACCCCGATCCCGGCGGCGCCAGGGAGAAGAAGTCCCTCGTGCCTTGGTCGTCGTCGTACTCGGTGAAGCTGCCGAAGTGGAAGCCGGGCGGGTTGGCGGATCCGCCGGCGTTGAAGTCGGACCCGTCCCCCTGGCCGTGGTAGCCGTCCATGGCCGGCGACGCGGTGGATCCGACGGAGTAGCGGGTGGATCCGACGGAGTAGAGGGTGGATCCGGTCCCGGCGGCGGCGGCAAAGCACGGGAGAAGGCGGGGAAGTGCGGCGCAGGGGGGGGTGAGGAGTCGGCGACTGGGTCAAGCGATGTGGCAACGGAGGTGGTGGATCCGCCGGCCTAGGCCCTGGATCCGGTCCCGGAGGCGGCGGAAAAGACCACCGGAGGTGGCGGGGATGAGCGGCGAATGGAGGGAAGTAGGCGGTGAAGGCCGTGGATCCGGGCTAGAGGAGTTGCCAGATCCGACCGAGAAGGCCGTGGATCCGGTCCCGGACGCGGCGGCGAGAGGCGCGGAGGAGGAAGGGGACAGCGCCGCAGAGGGAGAAGGCGGCGGCGCGGCGGCAGAGATGCGTCGAGAGGAGTGGAGGAGCTTCTGGATGTGGGCGTCGGGGGGAGCGGACCGGAGCGCCGCGCTTTAGGGCGTCGGTGGGAGCCGGAAGGGGCCGTCGCGATTTTGGGCTGCCTGCACGCCGGATTCGGGATCCAATTTCGGGGCAGGCCGTTTAGATGCCAACTCCCGATTCGGGGCGGAATCACTGTGGGAACCCCGAATTTGGGCCCATTTTCGGGCATCTAAACAGGGCCTTCGTGTTTTGATGATCACTGTGGGTGAGCTGGTGATCGATCTGCTATTTGGCCGCACATCTTGTCCGGTACCCGTTGGTAGTAGACAGCCATAGTGTGGTAGTGGACAAATCCTGACGTGCACTTATTTACTACTCCATAGATGTTTGTGGAGTTTAAAAATTGTATACATACATCATCTCAGTTAGTATTAGGCCCAGTTTAGATCCAGAAAATTTTGCAAAAGAACAGTAGATTCCCCGTCACATCGAATCTTTGGACGCATGCATGAAGCATTAAATATAGATAAAAAATAAAACTAATTACACAGTTTAGACGAAATGGACGAGACAAATCTTTTAAGCCTAATTAGACCATGATTGGACACTAATTGCCAAATAACAACGAAAATGCTACAGTTGCATTTTGCCAAAAATTTTGATAACTAAACAAGGCCTTAGTCAGTAGAACATAGTAGGTCAAAAAATAACAATCCCTCCATTTCAAATTAGTTGTCATTCTAGCTCTGTCCTTAGTCAAACATTTTTATTTTGACCATCAAGTTGTGATTTATACATTTTGAAAGTATTTTTCATGGTGAATCTAAAAACATAAATCTTATGATGTTAAGCTATATGCATGTCTAGACATTGATGGAGAAAGATGGAAATAAACTGTTGGACAACGTGCGATTTATATATTTTGGAAGTATTTTTTTATAATGAATATAAAAACATAAATCTTATGATGTGAAGCTATATGAATGTCTAGACATTGATGGAGAAAGATGGAAATAATTGACTTTGGATGAGCTAAAGTGACAACAAAAATGAATCGGATGGAGTACTTCGTCTAAAGGTAGAAGGTAAACAGCTGAGCCGAGCAAATCAAGTGAGGTCCAAATTCTTCTTCAGCTACCAATTTCAGCTTGGCATGGACCCGAGGCGGAGCCGTGCCAAGGGTCCTTAGGCCAATCTCGGTGGAGGAGCCACATAATCAAATTTGATGACATGACACCAAGTTAAAAAGAGAGAGGGGATGAGTTTCATCTAGACGAAACTAGGTGTAGACACTTCCTAGAGGGGGCCTTAGACAAATCTCGACGGTGGTTTCATTCTCACAAATAGGGGTGCCACACAAGCAAATTTGATGACATGACACTAGGTTAGGAATAGAGAGAGGGGATGAATTTCATCTAGATGAAACTAGGTGTACACTCTTTCTAAGGGGGCCTTAGGCGAGTCTCGGAGGAGGTTTCTGTCGGTACCAACAGTACGGGGGTACCCGCACCTATCGCCAAAAAACTAACACGACCGAAACCGCAATAAAAGATAGCCCGCCTCGACCGCGTACCCAGTCAGTCTCGTACGAGGCCTGCTCGACGGGGCGCCTCGACCGCGCCCTGGCTCCGACTCGTACGAGGCCCGCTCGACGGGGCGCCTCGACCGCGCCCCGGCTTCGACTCGTACGAGGCCCGCTCGACGGGGCGCCTCGACCGCGCCCCATCCCGTGCCGCAAGGTACTTCGACAGCGCTCCGACCCGCGCGAGGCTCGACCGACCGCGGGGGAGAACTCCGACTCGCGTGAGCCCGGACCGAGCACCTCGACACCTTTTCTTTGCCTACCACAGGACAAAAGCCATAGCATTCAATGCGGTTACCTACTACCACCTACCGGCATGGCTACGGCCAGGATCGACGTGGGAACAATACCCGTGTCAGATCTCACTGTTTTATCGCCCATCCCGTGATGGGAGGTGAAACCCGTCACTATACCCACCTTACCGCGCACTGTTCACCCTCGAGGGAGGATAAGACAAGGCCCGTTCTCCGCGATATCGGGGGTTCGGCCTTATCCATCCGGCCTCGACCCGGCCTCGACCCAGCCCCGACGCTCGACTTAGTTCAAAGGACGGTATGGCATGGCGCTCTGGGTCATTTCGCCATCTTGTCTCCCACAACGTCAGGGTGTCCAGGGATGGCCGGCCATTCCCTAGGCACGTCGCTACAGTCAACTCAACAGGAATCGACAAAACATCACCTCAAGGCTCCCCGTCGTCTTGGCCTTCCCTCACCCTATAAAAGGGGAGGCCAGGGTTCAACGGAGGGGGAAAACGAAGACAGAACGAAAAACACAAAAGAGAAGATCGACATCTCAAGCAACCGCCTTTTCCCTCTTTTCTCTTTGAGACTTGGGCTCGACACCCTCTCTCGCATGCTTGTAACCCCTACACGAGCACCTCGGTGCAAGGAAATACAAACATCTCCCCCCCCCGCTGGACGTAGGGCCTTCTTTTGCCCGAACCAGGATAAACCCCCGTGTATTCTCCTTGCATCACCATCCAGGAAAGAGACACGCAGCATTTACTCGTTGGTTTAGGACCCCCTCGGGTCCGAACACCGACAGTTGGCGCGCCAGGTAGGGGATCGCTACGTGAAAACGTCGCTTTCTCGCCTTTCTTCCTGGATGGCTAACCCCGAACGCCCTATCCTGTTGGCCACGGTGATCTGGTTCGGGAGTTTGGAGTTCATGTCGCTTGGCTCTGGCTACGACATGGTCCTACTTCCGCCCAGGCACCCAACCGATGAGGACTACGAGCTCTCCCAACCCGGGGGAGCAATCCACCGGCACCGTCGCTCCAGGCGAGCGCGGGCTGCCCGACGACGATGAGCCCGGTACAGCCACCGTCTTCACCCCGCGGAGGGCGATGGGGTCCCCCGGTCCGGCACCCCCCAGCCAGGCGCCAGCCTAGACCTCCTTTTGGAAGGTTTGGGAAGGACGAGCTTGGCCGAGGGTGACATGCTGACGGAAAATCCCACCGCTCCCCCGTCCGGTGAGACACCACCGTCCAGAGCATCCATCTCAGCACGGGCAGCGACATCTTCATCACCATTCCCGTTTGGGCTAGACTCGGTTGCCCGGGTGTACGCATCCTCCATGAGCACTCGCATGAGTGCTTATGAGGAACTCCCCGGGCACCATCTACGCTCCGCTCTGGACCTCGTTGCATCCACACCGGCTTCTGATTATCGGGACTCTACGGAGACACCGGAAACAGAGCCCCGTGTGACTGCTTCTTTACGTCGCCGCCTCAGTGCCGATTGGCAACGGCCACACATTCCCCCATCATATTACTACTTTGGCGCTCCTGACTCCGACTCGGCTGACGACACCTATGATCCGACCCGCGAATGCTTCAACATCGACGTTGAAAGCACTTCGGAGTCAGAGGACGATGAGCCGGTCGAAGGAAGGCACACGCCACCTCATGTCGAGCCTCCTGCCGAGCGAGACGAGCCTCAGTTCCTTGCGGATCAAGGAGCGCAGCTCGAACAGATTCGCGAGTTGCAGGACAGGCTTGACGAGGAACGGGAAAACCTGGATCTACTCCAACAAACCCTCGAGCGTGAGCGTGTGGAACACGCACTTGGCGGGAGAGCTCACGAGAGAGCTCGCGACGTCAACCGTCTCATCGATGAGGACCGGGTGGTCGACCCCCCGGTTTTCGCCCGAGCCAGCCAAAACGTCGTCGCCGCCGCCATGCTCCTCCGCAACATGCCCGAGCCATCAAACCTCGACGCCCGTCGGGCTCGAGATGAAATCCGAGAACTCCTCGAGACCGCCGCCATGCAGCAGGCCGAGAGCTCTACCTCGAGGCGACGCGAGGCAGCCTCAGAGCGGATCCTCGAGCCTTCCCGACAGGAGAGAGAAGCCTCGGTTCACCCCGAGCCTGCCCGGCGAAACCGGGTAGCACCGGCCCCTGAGCCCACCGACAACGACTGCGAGCCTCGAGACACCCGTGGCAACATCGTCGAGCGCCGCACGCGCAAGCACGGTGACGGTGTGGCTCGAGGCTACCACGTCCACAGGGGCGGACGCTACGACAGCTCGGAAGATCGTAGCCCTTCACCCGAGCCCCCGGGTCCTCGGGTCTTTAGTAAGGCAATCCGTGAGACGGTGCCCCCGGCTCGGTTCCGCCCCCCACGACTCTCACCAAGTACAACGGCGAAACCAAACCCGAACTTTGGCTCGCCGATTTTCGCTTGGCGTGTCAGTTGGGCGGGGCCACCGACGACCGGGTCATCATTCGACAACTCCCCCTGTTCCTCTTCGACACCGCCCGAGCCTGGCTCGAGGATCTCCCCCCTCGGCAGATCCACGACTGGGACGATCTCGTGAGGGTGTTCGAGGGAAATTTCAAGGGACCTACATGCGCCCCGGCAACTCGTGGGACCTCCGGAGCTGCAAGCAGAAACCAGACGAATCCCTCCGAGACTACCTCCGACGCTTCTCCCGGCAGCGTACCGAGCTCCCCAACATCACCGACTCCGACGTAATTACGGCCTTTCTCTCCGGCACCACCTGTAAGGAGTTGGTCCGAGAATTGGGCCGTAACACCCCACTCACTGCCAACGGATTGATGGACATCGTCACCAACTTCGCCGCCGGCGAGGAGGCGGTTGGTGCAATCTTTGGCGGCGACTCGGAAAGGGGGGAGCAGAAGGTCGACGATCCCGCGAGTTCCACCCGAGGCCCCAAGAGAAACAACCGCAAGAAGAAGAAAGGCCAGCAGGGCAAGCTCGAGGCCCCGGCCGACGAGCTCGTCGCTGCTACCGAACACAAGAAACCTCGAGGCCCCCCGGCGGGGGCGTCTTCGACAAAATGCTCAAAGAGCCCTGTCCCTACCACAAGGGACTCACTAACCATAACCTCGAGGATTGTCACATGCTGCGCAGGTACTTCGGGGGTGCCGGTGCCAAGAAGGATGACAAGGAGGACCCTAAGGGTGACAACAAGGACGGGGAATTTCCCGAGATCCACGACTGCTTCATGATCTACGGAGGGCCCTCGACCTGCCTCTCTGCGCGCCAGCGCAAGCGAGAGCGGCGCGAGGTCTTCTCCGTACAATCGGCAGTGCCCCGCTTCCTTGATTGGTCCGTGGTGGCCATCACTTTCGACCGTGACGACCACCCAGACTACGTCCCCAACCCGAGGGTCTATCCGCTCGTTGTTGACCCCGTCATCGCCAACACACGCCTCACCAAGGTGCTCATGGACGGCGGAAGCAGCCTCAACATCATCTACTCCCAGACCCTCGACCTTCTGGGGGTCGAGAGAGCGTGCCTCCAACCTAGCGTCGGAGGCTTCCACGGAGTCGTGCCAGGGAAACGGGCGGAACCCCTCGGGCGGGTCGATCAGCTTGTTTGTTTTGGCACACCGGCCAACTTCAGAAAGGAGACTCTCACTTTTGAAGTGGTCGGATTCCGTGGAACGTACCACGCTATCCTGGGACGCCCATGCTACGCTCGGTTCATGGCGATCCCGAACTACACCTACCTCAAGCTCAAAATGCCGGGTCCAAACGGTGTCATCACTGTAGGGCCCTCGTATGAACATGCCTACGAGTGCGACGTCGAGTGCGTCGAACACGGTGAGGCTATTTTGGAGTCGGCGATCTTGGCTGCAGACCTCGACGGTCTTGCCAATGCTATTCCCGACCCAAAACGCCATGCCGGTAGCTTCGAGCCCGCCGAAGATGTCAAACTCGTACCCCTCGACCCCGCTGATCCCAAGGGAAAGGCACTGAGCATCAGTGCCACCCTCGATCCTAAATAGGAAGCAGTGCTCGTCGACTTTCTCCACGCAAACGTCGACATCTTTGCGTGGAGTCCCTCGGATATGCCAGGCATACCCAGGGAAGTCGCCGAGCATGCCATAGAGATCCGGGCCGGATCCAAACCGGTGAAGCAACGCCTGCGTCGCTTCGATGAGGAGAAGCGCAGGGTCATCGGTGAGGAGATACACAAACTGTTGGAGGCCGGGTTCATCAAGGAGGTTCATCATCCCGAGTGGCTAGCTAATCTTGTATTAGTTAGGAAAAAGAATGGGAAATGGAGGATGTGCGTAGACTATACTAGGTTTAAATAAAGCATGTCCGAAAGTTCCCTTTCCTTTGCCACGCATTGACCAAATCGTTGATTCCACTGCGGGATGCGAAACTCTCTCATTCTTAGATGCATACTCCGGCTACCACCAAATCAAAATGAAGGAGTCCGACCAGCTCGCGACTTCATTCATCACCCCATTCGGCATGTATTGCTACGTTACGATGCCCTTCGGTCTCCGAAATGCGGGGGCAACGTTCCAGCGATGCATGCAACATGTTTTCGGAAAGCACATTGGGTCGACCGTCGAAGCTTACGTCGACGACATCGTGGTCAAAACCCAACAAGCCGACAATCTGGTCAGCGACCTCGACGTTGCATTCAAGTGCCTCAGGGCAAAAAACATCAAACTCAATCCAGAGAAATGTGTCTTCGGCGTCCCACGAGGTATGCTTTTAGGGTTTATCGTATCCAAACGCGGCATCGAGGCCAACCCTGAAAAAATCTCTGCGATAACCAAGATGGGCCCCATCCGAGATCTAAAAGGCGTACAGAGGGTCACATGTTGCTTGGCGGCACTCAGCCGTTTCATTTCGCGCCTCGGCGAAAAAGCACTCCCTCTGTACCGTCTCTTGAAGAAATCGGACCATTTTTCCTAGAACCTTGAGGCTGAGGAGGCTCTCACGAAACTCAAAGCCACCCTCTCTAACTCACCGATCCTCGTCCCTCCAACCCCGGGGGAACCACTCCTACTCTATGTCGCCGCGACATCACAAGTAGTCAGTGCTGCCCTGGTTGTCGAGCGGGCCGAGGAGGCACGTACCTTGCTCGTCCAGAGGCCGGTCTATTTTGTTAGCGAGGTGCTCTCAGAAACAAAGTGTCGATACCCACAGATCCAGAAACTGCTATATGCTGTCATCTTGACGCGGCGCAAGCTCCGACACTACTTCGAGGGTCACCCGGTTACTGTGGTTTCTTCTTTCCCCTTGGGAGAGATAGCCCAGAACCGGGAAGCCTCGGGTAGGGTTGCCAAATGGGCGGTCGAACTCATGGGCGAGACATTGTCCTATGCGCCGCGAAAAGCTATCAAGTCACAGGTGTTAGCAGACTTTCTGGCTGAGTGGACTGACACGCAACTCCCCCCTGCACAGCTTCAGGCGGAGCTGTGGACCATGTACTTCGATGGGTCATTAATGAAAATGGGAGCAGGCGCGGGCTTGCTCTTCGTCTCACCCCTCGGGATTCACATGCGCTACGTCGTTCGGCTTCATTTCCCTGCGTCTAACAACGTCGCCGAGTACGAGGCACTCGTCACGGGGTTGAGAATCGCCGTCGAGCTCGGGGTCCGACACCTTGACGTCTGAGGCGACTCCCAACTCGTGATCGATCAGGTCATGAAGAGCTCGAGCTGCTGTGACCCCAAGATGGAAGCCTACTGCCAAGAAGTACGGTGCCTCGAGGACAAGTTTCACGGCCTCGAGCTCAACCACATCGCACGCAGGTATAATGAGGCCGCTGATGAACTGGCAAAAATCGCGTCCAGTCGAGCCACGGTTCCACCTGACGTCTTCACGAAAGACCTTCAGCACCCATCCATCGACCTAAGGCCAGACGAGGGGGTCGACGGGGCGTCGCTCGACCCTCCACCTGAGGCAGAAGCCCCCTCGACCGGGGCTGAAGCCATGCAGGTGGAAGACCTAACGCCACCGTCTGACCTCGAGCCTGACTGGCGCATCCCGTACCTCGACTACCTCGGCCAAGGGGACCTCTCCTCGAATAAGACTGAGGCTCGACGGATCGCACGCCGGGCCAAAACTTTTGTGATCGTGGGCGACAGCAGAGAGCTCTACTGTCGTAGCCCTACTGGTATCCTCCAACGTTGCATCACAAAAGAGCAAGGCAGGAATCTGCTCGGCGATCTTCACTCGGGGGCTTGCGGTCACCACGCAGCACCTCGAACCCTCGTCGGAAACGCCTTTCGACAAGGATTCTATTGGCCGACCGTGGTCTCCGACGCTGTCAAGCTAGTACGCTCCTGCGAGGGTTGTCAGTACTATGCGAGACAAACCCATCTTCCGGCACATGCCCTGCAAACTATCCCCATCACATGGCCGTTTGCCGTTTGGGGGCTCGACCTTGTCGGACCACTGAAAAGAACAACTGGCGGCTTCACTCACCTGCTCGTCGCCATCGACAAATTCTCCAAGTGGATCGAGGCCCGCCCTATCACCAGCATCAGGTCCGAGCAAGCTGTGCTCTTCTTCACTGACATTATTCATCGCTTTGGGGTCCCCAACTGTATCATCACAGACAATGGCACCCAGTTCACTGGCCGAAAGTTTTTGGATTTCTGCGACAACCACCACATCCGAGTGCTCTGGTCAGCCGTGGCTCATCCAAAAGCAAACGGTCAGGTGGAACGTGCCAACGGCATGGTCCTACAAGGCCTGAAGCCCAGAATCTTTGACAAATTAAACAAACATGGCAAAAGATGGGCTGTCGAGCTACCCTCGGTCCTGTGGAGCCTAAGAACAACGCCGAGTCGAGCCACGGGGTTCACTCCGTTCTTCTTAGTCTACAGGTCTGAGGCTATGCTACCAACCGATATAGAATACGGATCCCCAAGGTTGAAGGCATATAACGAAAGATATAACGACGCCACAAGACAGGACGCCCTTGACCAGCTCGAGGAAGCCCGAGATGTGGCTCTGTTGCATTCTGCCAGGTACCAGCAGGGTCTCCGACGCTACCACAACAGACACGTCCGCAAGCGTGACCTCAACGTCGGCGACTTGGTGCTACGGCGGAACCAGAACACCAAGGGACGGCACAAGCTCACACCACCATGGGAAGGGCCGTACATCATCACAGAAGTACTAAAGCCGGGCACCTACAAGCTATCCAACGAGAAGGGCGAAATCCTCACCAACGCTTGGAACATTGAACAGCTACGTCGTTTCTTTCCATAAAAAGCCTCGAGGCTCTGTATTTTCTTTTTCGTCAATAAAGAATACAACGATGTTCAAACTTTCGTTTCGTAATGAGGAAGGATCGACCCTACACTCCCAGAGTTGACCATCCCTCGGGGGCTGCAAGGGGGGAACCCCCGGTCCCCGAAAAAACTTATGTTCTTTTTTAAAATTTAAGAATCGCTTCTTAGATCGACTTCGCTGAAAGAGCACCCTAAGGTTCGAGAGGGCTCTCGAGTCTGGAGCATCACCTACGCCTCCGAGGCTACGGTACCTCCACTCACCCCTTACACCTTTTAGAGGTACGCCTTCACGATAGGAAGATCTAAACAACGGTTCCTAAATTTAAAAAAAGAACATACCCCCTGTCGCTTAGATCAGGCTCTCACACGATTTACAAGGCCGCAACATCACCCTGAAGCTCGAGGGCAGTTGAGCCGTGAGATCACTTACGCCTCTGAGGCTACGGTACCTCCACTCGCTCCCTTACGCCAAAGGGTGCAGCCGCGTGCTAAGTAAATCACGTGAGAACACGGTCCGAGCGATAAAGGGAAGAAAAGCTCGAGTAAAACTAAATCAACCATGAACCGGTTTATGTTTCGAGTTTTTAAGGCCTCCGCGGCCACCACGACCAAAATTCGAAATACTAACTCATTACATGGGCCTTCATGCCCAGATTTGGCTCACAGGCCCTCGTCGTCGGCAGGCAGAACCACCTCGGCTTCAAAAAGCGAGGCCAGACGGCTTCCAGGCTCTTCGGCGGCTTCGATCAGCTCCACGCAAGCATCCACGTTCTCCTCGTCTATCCGATCTGGGTCTGTGACGAAGCCCTCGGCGACGAGATTCATGTCAAACACAAACCCTGAACGGACGACGGCCAGCGCCCTCTTCACGCCGTGATGGAGGCCGTCCCGTATCTTCTCCCGGGCAAGGCGGCCCAGCGCCACCATCCGGCGGACGAAGGAGTTCCCCGGAACATCTTCCCCGGTGTCGGCGTCGGGCTCGACCCCCAGGTCGTCGCATACGGTGGTGATCGCGCCCTGGAGAAGTTGGGTCCTCCGGATCTCGGCTTCGAGGAGGCTCTGGAAGGAGTTGGCAGAAGATTGGGCCTCTTGATTCTCTCTCTCCAGCCCTGAAACACGACAAACAAATTAATACCCAACGCGGGGCCTTCAACGTCGTGGTCGTGACAATCACACTTACCCTCGATATGGGTCTGCAGGCCCACGACCTCGTCATGAAGCCCCCCGCACGTTCGCTCGAGCCCCAGGAAGGCGCTGTCCTTGTCGCTGATGGCTGCCTTTAGCGCCTTGATCTCCTGCCGAGCAGACTCGAGAGCTGCGTCCTTCTCTTGGACGGCTCCCTTCAGCGTCGTGACCTCGACGTTGAGGGTGTCGCGCTGAAGGCTAACCTGGGAGACATCCTCCTCGAGCTCCTTCACCCGCATGGACAGGGGCTCGAGATCCCTGCGGGCCTGGGCAACCTCCTCCCGAGCCTTGTCCATGCCAGTGCGCATCACGGCCTCGGCCGCCCGTGCCTGCGTCGCTTCTTCTTTCACCACCGCGTACGCGACGCACAGCTCAGCCATCCCGGCGTTTCGATCGGATAGCCGTTTCTGGGCCTCCTCGACCAGAACCCGTTGCTGGGACAGCGCGCCCCACACGCCACTCTCATCCCGAATGAAGAGCGACTTGCGGCGGGAGTACTCCTTCAGCTCCTGAACGCAATCCGAAAAGGTCACAAAGCCGAGGGAAAAAGACACCAAGAAAACTACGGAGAAAGCTGACGGGTCGATCATTCCTCGGTGGCATCTCCCATACTCCGCACGGCACCGGACGCCACTCGGAGCAACCGATCAAGATGCTGGCGGACGCCCTCGAGGTATTCCCATCGGTGCACCTCATCTTTGTCACTCAAGACAAAAATGGGCTCGGCGTCGGGGTTCGTAGCGTCCCTAAACTGAAGGGACGGCCCCCCCACCTCGGCATCTCTGTCTCTGCCCGCGCTATCGCCAGCGCGGCGATGTCGGGCCACAACGAGGACGACCCGGCCGGGGCGTCTCCCGGTCCCGCGGAAGGACCGGCCTCGTCCGCAGTGTTCACCTCTCCAACGGCCGTCGAGGCACCGGCCTGATCCGCAACCTCACCCCCCTCGACCCCCATCGCTTGTTTTCCTTTGCCCAGGGGGATGTCGTCGAGGGTAAGGTGAGGGCGGGCACCAACGACCGCCGGCGCCTCCGGAGCCGGCGCCTCGACCGACGATGGCTCCGGTACCCGCGCCTCGACCGTTGGCACCTCCGGAGCCGGCACCTCTTCTTCCGGTGCTCCGAATAGGGGCTCGACCGCCCCGCCCTGCACCATGCCCGCTGGCCCTGCCAACGGGTCTTATTGTGGCCACGACCCCCTCGCCAGGGCCGCCTCCTGTCCTGACGCCGACGCGACCTCCTCTATGGTCACGTCCGCACCCGCCCGCTCCGCGTCGTGGACGGGTGCCTCGCCCGTCGCGACCTCAACGGCAGCCTCGGCCATCGCCGACGACCTGGGCCCCGTCTCGACCGTATCGAGCACCGCTACCTCTGCCAGTTCGGACCCCTCGACAGCAGGCTCCGGGCCAAGCTTCCACATACCCTTCAGGGGGCACCGGTTCCCGGTGGGCAGGGGGTGGCGCCATCCACTCCGGCTGCGACCGGCTCGTCCTTGGCCGCAGCAGCCCGTCCTCGACCAACTCTTCCAACCTCCTCTCCGTCACCGAGGAGGCGGCCCAATCGTCGGCGGGGAGGATCTGGCTCTTCCCTGCCATCGGTGTTGTCGGAGGGGGGATGGATGGAAAGGATGCGGTGGCGGCGACGGCGCGGGCGGAGAACGCGATAAGGCAAAGATTGTCTGAGGTAGAAGATTGCAGGAACGCAAGGGACCGGTGGGGAACGTAGACCCCTAGGCCTTAACTTTATATGCCCAGGCGGAAGCCCAACGGCCGCACGAGAAGGTAGGAACAGTTTCCCGCATTAAATGCGCTCACCTAACCGTTTCCTTATATCTCGCAGGAGTCGGGCACGTGGCCGTCCCCCACGTCGTGACCACACGCCACGTCGCCCACTACCGCGCCGATCTCGCCTCCCCAAAAGACGCGCCCGGCTAACAAACGAGGGAGGGATCCGCGGACGAATATCCCCAGGTATGTGGAAAATGGGCCCGAAGCCCGCAATAAGTCTCGAGGGAGCGAAAGCTGGCCCTCGAACAGGGTTCGACAGCTGCCCTCGAGCAACAGAGTTTGGGACGACCCAGGGTGCGCCCGTACATGGCCAAGGGCTCGAGCCACGCTCTCGAGGCACCCCAGGACGTATTCGAGGCCGAAGGAGAAGGTCGTCGTAGGAATCCCTCCGGGGGAGGCATCGAGCCCTCGAATCCTGTCGAAGGGAATCGAGATCCACACGACCACTTCTTGGCATCTTTGAGGGCGCCTACGGGCCACTAGCCGACCTCCAACGAACGGGGCACGGGCTCTCACTCGAATTCCCCCGCTAGCAGCTCACCGGAGATCGTCGAAATTCGCGCCCAAACGAGGGTAGTACGGCGTTCTCCACCCCTCCTCCTTTTTTCAGAAAAGGAGCGTGAGGGTCGCAAAAGACGATCGGGACTTTGATCGACCTCGTGCGCGCGAGGCTCGGGGTCCCGACCGCAGAAACGGGCCCCGAGCCCCGGAATAAGTCTCGAGGGAGCGAAAGCTGGCCCTCGAACAGGGTTCGACAGCTGCCCTCGAGCAACAGAGTTAGGGACGACCCAGGGTGCGCCCGTACATGGCCAAGGGCTCGAGCCACGCTCTCGAGGCACCCCAGGATGTATTCGAGGCCGAAGGAGAAGGTCGTCGTAGGAATCCCTCCGGGGGAGGCATCGAGCCCTCGAATCCTGTCGAAGGGAATCAAGATCCACACGACCACTTCTTGGCATCTTTGAGGGCGCCTCCGGGCCACTAGCCGACCTCTAACGAACAAGGCACGGGCTCTCACTCGAATTCCCCCGCTAGCAGCTCACCGGAGATCGTCGGAACTCGCGCCCAAACGAGGGTAGTACGGCGTTCTCCACCCCTCCTTTTTTCGGAAAAGGAGCGTGAGGGTCGCGTAGCAAAAGACGGCCGGGACCCTGATCGACCTCGCGCGCGCGAGGCTCGGGGGCTTGACCGCAACGAATCGTTCCCCAATCAAATGCGTACAAGACCTCGGAGGAGTCTCAATACTCCACTGAGGCCTCGGGGGCTACACCCGGCGAGTGCGCTCGCGCGCCCCCGCCGGAAAAAATCACGGCGCTACGACTCCAATTCTGACCAACCTCTGGGAGAGTGATCACACACTCACCCAAAGGCTCGGGGGCTACTGTCGGTACCAACAGTACGGGGGTACCCGCACCTATCGCCAAAAAACTAACACGACCGAAATCGCAATAAAAGATAGCCCGCCTCGACCGCGTACCCAGTCAGTCTCGTACGAGGCCCGCTGAAAGGTCTTGATGGCTAGAGGGGGGTGAATGGCCTATTAAAACTTTCTACAACGACAAGCTAAACAAGTTTATCAATATAACAAATAGCGAGATGCGAGTTTTGCTTAGCCTATCGGTGTTTGCAAGCCACCTATCCAATTCACAATTCTAGTATTTGCACTCAACCGCACAAGTCAAACCGAGAAGGAAACTACAACTAGCAAGCTACACAAAAAAGCTACTCTAGCAAAGCTAACTAGCTAGCAAAGATAACTAAGAAAGTAATATGGAGTTGAGTTAGGAGGGTATCACCGAGGGGCGAAGTATTGAGCCAACCAATATGATCAACAATGAATACCAAGATAACCGAACACCGGGATCAATCAATCACAATATGAAAGTGATGACACGAAGATTTATCCCGAGGTTCACGTGCTTGCCGGCACGCTAGTCCCCGTTGTGTCCCTCTTCACCACGCGGTTCGGTGGCTAATCGGTCACACACCGAGCCTCTCAAAAGGCGCCACAAGAACCTACCAAATGGCAAAAGGTTGCAATGACACGAGCAATATACTAATGTTGCCTTTGGCGCTTCGCCGAGGTAGGCACAAACCCCTCACAATCACCGGAGGTGGCCAAGAACAATCACCAACTCTTGTCAACGCCTCCAAGCTGCTCCAAGCCGTCTAGGTGGCGGCAACCACCAAGAGAAACAAGAATCCCGCAGCAAATCAACCACCAAGTGCCAACTAGATGCAATCTCGTAATGCAAATGCACTTGGATCACTCAATCTCACTTCGAATATGCAAGAAAGCAAGAGAGATGAGTGGGAGGGGAGTTGCTTAGCTCAAAGTGCTCACAAGTATGTCAAATGTTCGAGAGATGGAGCCTTGAGCCGGCCAACGAGTATTTATAGACGTACCCCTTCAAATATAGCCGTTAGAAACTTAAACAACCGAAATTGGGCTGACCGGACGCGCTGGTCCAACTGACCGGACGCGCCGGTCGCCCAACGGCTAACTCGTGAAGTACTGACCGGACGCGCTGGTCCAAACGACCGGACGCGCTGGTCGCCCAACGGCTAACTGCGAAGCAACGACCGGACGCGCTGGTCCAACTGACCGGACGCACCGGGAACGACCGGACGCGCTGGTCCCGTGAAGGACCGGACGCGCTGGTCGCCTGAGCAGCGCTCAACAAAATAGTGACCGGACGCCCTGAAGAAAATGACCGGACGCGACAAAGACAGCGTCCGGTTAGAGTCCAGTAAGCTCCCTGAACGACCGGACGCGTCCGATCATCAGTGACCGGACGCGCCTCGCGTCCGATCATCGAACTGAAAAACACGCAGACACTGAACACTGACCGGACGCGTCCGGTCATGCAAGGACCGCGTCTGGTTCAGCGTCCGGTCACCTCTGTGACCTCTGTTCGCCTCCGTTTCTTTTCCGAACTTCCGGCGTAGTGGAAAATAATCGTTTCAACTTCTCGAAAACGCCTGAATCCCGCCTCGCAAGCTCGGCGGGAGGGAGAGAGGAACCCAAACCCTCTCTACCGCTCAAACTCCACTGCCGTCGCAAACGTGCTAACATCACCAAGTGATCTCGTCATGTGTGAGTGTGTTAGCATTTTCACAATCATTTTTCGAGGCGATATTAGTTCTATCCAAATGCATATGATCATGAAATGCACATCTAGAGGCACTTAGGAGTTCAATAGCCGCGTCATTCCCCTCTTTATAGTACGGCTATCTATCCTATAATGTAACCACACCCACTAGGTGTCTTGGTTACTAAAACACAACCCTTAAGCATATACCTTTGCCTTGATCACATAGGGTTGCGTCCAAATCCAAGTGTGGCCATCATGATCACCATGTCCATCTTGCCACCAACCTTGGAATGTACTAATCCTCATATGCTACATACAACTTAGGCATAGGATTAGTACTTAGGCATTGTCACTAATTACCAACACCAAACATAGGACTTTCACCCGCTCGACGAGGCGCCTCGACCGCGCCCTGGCTCCGACTCGTACGAGGCCCGCTCGACGGGGCGCCTCGACCGCGCCCCGGCTTCGACTCGTACGAGGCCCGCTCGACGGGGCGCCTCGACCGCGCCCCATCCCGTGCCGCAAGGTACTTCGACAGCGCTCCGACCCGCGCGAGGCTCGACCGACCGCGCGGGAGAACTCCGACTCGCGTGAGCCCGAACCGAGCACCTCGACACCTTTTCTTTGCCTACCCCAGGACAAAAGCCATAGCATTCAATGCGGTTACCTACTACCACCTACCGGCATGGCTGCGGCCAGGATCGACGTGGGAACAATACCCGTGTCAGATCTCACTGTTTTATCGCCCATCCCGTGATGGGAGGTGAAACCCGTCACTATACCCACCTTACCGCGCACTGTTCACCCTCGAGGGAGGATAAGACAAGGCCCGTTCTCCGCGATATCGGGGGTTCGGCCTTATCCATCCGGCCTCGACCCGGCCTCGACCCAGCCCCGACGCTCGACTTAGTTCAAAGGACGGTATGGCATGGCGCTCTGGGTCATTTCGCCATCTTGTCTCCCACAACATCAGGGTGTCCAGGGATGGCCGGCCATTCCCTAGGCACGTCGCTACAGTCAACTCAACAGGAATCGACAAAACATCACCTCAAGGCTCCCCGTCGTCTTGGCCTTCCCTCACCCTATAAAAGGGGAGGCCAGGGTTCAACGGAGGGGGAAAACGAAGACAGAACGAAAAACACAAAAGAGAAGATCGACATCTCAAGCAACCGCCTTTTCCCTCTTTTCTCTTTGAGACTTAGGCTCGACACCCTCCCTCGCATGCTTGTAACCCCTACACGAGCACATCGGTGCAAGGAAATACAAACATCTCCCCCCCGCTGGGCGTAGGGCCTTCTTTTGCCCGAACCAGGATAAACCCCCGTGTGTTCTCCTTGCATCACCATCCAGGAAAGAGACACGCAGCATTTACTCGTTGGTTTAGGACCCCCTCGGGTCCAAACACCGACAGTTTCATTCTCACAAAATGGAGGTGCCACACAAGCAAATTTGATGACACAACACTAAGTTAAGAAAAGAGAGAGGGGATGAGTTCCATCTAGATGAAAATAGGTCCACACTTTCTAAAACTTGAGAATTGTTCCACACTAGCATTGAGAGGCAAAAGCTTTATTTCATCTAACAATCGTACGTCCAATCAAACATTACATATTAAATGCCTTGAGTAGCCTATGAAACACCAAAATTGAAAATATGTGCCGAGAGAGATTGTTTCATTTCGTTATCACAAATGACTTTAGATGACATGAAACTGTAGGAAACATCAAAATAAAAAATTCAATTGAGAATGGCCATACTTCCACTTAAAATAGAAATTTCGATTGAGATTGGCCTTACTTCCAATTAACAATGGCATTCTTTAATCAGGGGATGTTTGATGCTAGCCACACTGACAAATTTTATTAAGTTAGCAAGTGTTTGGTTGACAACCAAAGTAGCCTGTTCGCTTGAGCTTTCATCCGCTTATTTTCAGCCAGTCAGCAGTATTTTTCTCTTACAGCAAATCAGTCAACCGTACTTTCAGCCGTTTATTTTCAGCCAAGCGAACGTGCCGGATTTTTTAGATTCCGCGTGTCAGAGTTCCTTTATACATGGTAAAGTGTGACTTCAAAATTTTTTTAGCTATATTTTTTTCTAGCTTGTCACACTGTAGCCGGCTATGGCTTATTTTATGTGCAGCCGAACATCCTGATTAGCCGGGTAGGTAGCTAGGGTGAGTAATGAGACGATCATAAATGAGATGGCAGGGAAAAGCATCAAAGGCGACAGCAGGTAGAGAATACTATGGGCTTTGGTCAGGCAGGCAGGGCCAGCATTTACACTACACGCATACCACTAGACACGGAGGAGCCAAGGAGCATGCACGGCACCGTCCGGCCGGCTGCCCGGACCTGGCCCTGCCCTTGCCATGCCGACTGCCGTGGCCACTGGCCTGGCCTCTATAGCGTCAGACAAAGATTCCCTCTCATTCACTTCTCCAACCCCCGCTCAGCTCAGCCCCATGCTACTGCTCCTGGCTGTAGCCTCCTAGCCGCTGCCTTCCTGCCCTCGCTAACTGTCACCTCCTCACCGCGTACTTGCTGTGCTGCTAGCCTTTCTTTCCCACGCCTCCAGTCCAGTACCCACGCCGATTCAATGCTTCGGCAGAGACAAGAGCCACTCTGCCACATGGATGGGGCGTTGCTGCTTGCCAGTCTGGTCCGGCTGGTCTGGTCTACTCACCTTGCTGTGACTCGGGCTTTATTTGGATGTCTTTTAAATTCTAAATTTTTACGCTCTTTCCTCGCATCGAATTTTTAAACATATACGTAGAGTATTAAATATAGATAAAAAAATAACTAATTATACAGTTTGGTTGTAAATCACTACACGAATCTTTTGAGCCTAATTAGGGTGTGTTCAGCTCGTGAAAATTTTTAGCTTTAGCTACTGTAGCACTTTTGTTTGTATTTGTCAATTAATGTCCAATTATGGACTAATTAGGCTTAAAAGATTCGTCTCGTGGTATTTTGCCAAACTGTGTAATTAGTTTTTTTTCATCTACGTTTAATGTTTCATGCATATGTCCAAACATTCGATGTGATGGGGAATCTTGAAAATTTTTGGAAACTAAAGGTATGTTTAGTTCGCGAATTTTTTTGGCTTTGCCTAATGCAGCACTTTCGTTTGTATTTATCAATTAGTGTCCAATTATGAACCAATTAGGCTCAAAAGATTTATCTCGTGATTTTCTACCAAACTATGTAATTAGTTTTGTTTTTCGTCTACATTTAATGCTCCATGCATGCTGTAACATCCTGGATGTTAAGAAACAATTAAAACGTGGTAATGAAGCATCATCAAGCATAAAACATCAAATGACATGCCATCAATGCATTCATGTTGCACCAGTTATTTTAGTTGTGTTGCATGTGTTGCATATGTTTCATAGGCCATGTGTTCACATGTTGTCTTGCGATGTTTTATATCAAATATGGCTATGTTTAAAAGTAACGCTTCATAGGTTTTGATAAATGTTTCGTATGTTTCATATACATGTTTCACATGTTTCAATAATGTTTTGATATGTTATTTTTATTAGTATGCTTAATATGTTAATAATGTCATATTGCTTGTCACATGAAATAATGTTTTATTAGTGTTAATAAATCCAATTTTCGTTGAATTAATAAATCAACTTTTATAAATAAAAGTTTTGTAATTCTTGCTCCATGTTTTGGTGTGATGAGCAAACTTTTATTTTGTGCTAATAATTGTGTTAACGGAACAATTTTTAGTCTCTAATTAATTACCAAATTAATGAAATAACAAAATAACTAGAGGATTAAAAAAACTAAATTCCCATGTATAGTTTTGTCCATTTTTGAATAACTCAAAATCTAAGCAAAATTTTGAGGTGAGTCCGAAAGCAAAGTCGTAGATCTTGTTGAGAGGTACAACTTTGGTGTTTTGAGTTTTCAAAGTTTCAATGCAAAATTTTGAATAAATTGAAAAGATGTCAATCCCAAATTTAAATTTCAAACTCAATTTCAAAAAGTAGGAGTAATTGGGTGATGGCCCAATTATGAAAGTTGTAGATCTTCAAAAGTTGCACATTTTCTATTTTTACAGATTTTCAAGTTTTATTCAAAAATTTAAAGTAATTTTGAATTTTCTGAAACCCTAAAAGTGCTCCCATTTGAATTTGATTTCAAATTTCAAAAACTATTCAAAATCTGAGTTGGGTCCAAAAAGCAAAGTTGGAGATCTCGAGAAGTTGAACAACTTTCGTTTTTTGAGGTTTTGAAGTTGCTATCCAAATTTGGGAGTAATTCAAAGAAAACAGAAAATGCAAGAACGAGGTGGTATTGCTGCTACAGTAACCGGAGCCGTCTCTGCTTTCTCCTCTTCCTCTGTTCACCGGCGGAAACCGAGGCCGTTCTCGGCGCTTCGCGCGCGCGCGGCAGTGCACTGCTGGCCGCGTGGGTGAGTCCGAGAAGACGCTGGCGACCTCGTCCACGTCGTTTTCGTCGAGATAAATCCCGAGCTGGACGCCGTCCCCTTCTTCTTCTCTCCTTGTTCACCGTCGGCACCTCTTCCTCGCCGGCGTCAATTTCGCCGTGCTCACTCCCTCTCAGCACAATTGCTCGCACCGTCAATCCCGCCACATCCTTGCGTCTCTTCCCAAGCCGTTCGTGTCCGCTGTAACCGCCGGAGACGATCGCACAGCGCCGTCGTCTCACCACTGAGCAGAGCGCCGCCGCATCCACCCTCGCCGACGGCAGCCTTCTCCGTTGTGCCTCTACTTCCACTGAGTAGCCTATATGGTCCGCAGTGAGCTGCTGAAGCTATTCCTCCTTTCAATTTCCGTTTCTACCAGCTCTTCATGCCTAGCACGCCGCCGCCGCTCCGTCGTAGTCGCCATGGCCGGCGCTGAACTCACCGCCTAATCCTAGCTGCTCCATTTTTCTTGGTAGATCGATGCGCCTGCTCGTGAGGGTTACGCCGGAGCCCTGGTCGCCACCGGTGATGTCGCCGCCGACGAGCTAGCTCGGCTGGACCATCCCGCCACCGTGCTCTGCCCGGAGGTCGGCAAGCCGAGCAGGTTCGGCTTCTTGGGCCGGCCCAGTTCGGGGTTGGAAGGTGGGCTGGGCGACTCAGGCCAGAAAAAAAAAAGAAGGAAGTGGGCCGGGGAAAGGGAGGATGCTGGGCCGAGGAAAGGAGAGAAGGGCAGCGGGCCTGAAGTAAAGTTTTTGTTTTTTTTTCTAAAAATATTAAATAGTACCAGATTTGTTTATTTCATTATGAATTATTTATAGCTCCAAGAATATTCAAAATTTTTTGCATAGCCTCCTGTGATGTGTACTATTTAGAAAAAAATTATGAAAAGCCAATTTTGATACTTTTTTTTAAAGTGATTTAATTAGCTCCATTAATTATTAAATGCAACTTCCATGAATTTTAGTAATTGAAATAAAAGTCCAAAAATCATGAAATTCATTTTGGGTAATGTTTTAGGGTAAGATTAATCTGTAGAAAAAGTTTGGGCTTAATTGGATAAAATTCATTTTATTCTTAATTTCTGTCTTAATTAATTAATTACTTAAACATGTGTTTAACTGGATAATTTAGGACTTGTGTGACTTTGAGATTTCTTGTTGACCTTGGATCATTAACATGTGATGATCCATGGCATCTTATTGAGTTGCTTGAGCTCACGATTAACTTGTTAACTATGATTTGTTAATGATAATTAATATGTTTAACATAGATTATTAATGGTTAATGATTTCTTGTGTAAGTAATTAGTGGTCTTGTGATAGACTTACTTGCTTATTAGATGTAACCTCTTGGGTAAGAAGTAAAGTTAAGTAGTCTTCTTAAAACATTTTAATATGATTGAAGTTGTTTAATAGTTCTGTTGGATTGCAACTGTACCGCGAAGGAAAGTTGTACTCAAGTAAATAACTAATGTTTATCCTTTCTAAATGTCTCTTGTATGCTATACTTTGTTCATCATCATGCATCATGACATGCATTCCATCATATTAAGTTTCGCATCATTTATATACGTGTAGTTTATACAAGTGTTTTGGATCATGTCGATCAAGCTGCGGAGAAGGTGATCCACCCGTGGTGTCGGTGTCAAATTTGACTTCTACGAGAACTAACCACTGCTGCAACGCAAGGCAAGCCCCGGTGCATTTAAACCCTTCCTTGAGTTTTACAAATCTTTATCACTGGTACTATGGTTTACTGCATTAAGTAATTAGGAGTTGAGTGATAACCCAATTGTTGCATTGTCATCCTTGATTTTTGCGATATCACCCTTGATACCTGTTTTACTGAAAATGCGTAGTATGCTTCGCTATGCTTATGAGTTAAGCTTTTAAATGAAATGTTTACATGGCCATGACGGCAAACTTAATGAATATTGAATTATGAGAATGAACTTGAAAGATCGGACGGGTGGTTTGGCCACTGCTAACTTGCATTGAGAAAGGAGTCTCAATGTAGTGTTTCTGTCTCGTCGACTAAGGACCGTTCTTTGTAAGCCCGCTTGTGTTTCGAGACTTTGCAACTAGCCTCATGCCTTGGGTAAGCCCAAGATATTAGTGATTCCGTTACGAGAACGTCTAACCTCGCACTGGGAGTGGAGAGATGGCGGGAGTAACGTGTACCCTCGGGGCTAGAATTGGACCGGGTTCGAGGAGTACTGTACTCTCGGGTGACGATGGACACGTTCCGGTTTTGGGAGATCTAAATGAGGGTTGACATATACAAGATTTGGTTCTACATATGTCGTGAGGTATAATCGGTTCGAATCATCGTTGCTCCTTGGTTATGGAGACTCGATCACCTGACTTACATCGTAGCTAATAAATGGAATTGAAAGAAAGAATAAGGAAAGAATCTTGTTGAGAATTACTTTGATCTAGATTAGGGTCACTTAGAATTGGTTAAGGAACCATCAATGGTAAAAGTAAAATATTAAAGGTAAGGACTTATTTTAGTAAGCTTTTCTGCAAAAGAAATTTTGATTCTTGAATATTCGTACCTGATTCCCTAAAGCTAGCATGCCCTTGGAATCTTTTCTTTAGTTGGGTAAGTCTTGTTGAGTACCCTCAAGTACTCAGGGTTTGTTAACCCCTATTGCAGGTGCTAACTGGTGCTGCTAATTAGATCATGTCGATGGGCTCGACATGATCTAATTGTCCTCTCCTAACTTAGGTGCTCTACCTAAGTTGCCTTCTGTAGTTCTACTCGACTTCCGCAATACAAGTTAAGTTTGTAAAAAGTTAACTTAATCCTGATTTATAAATTCATTATTGTTATTCTTCCGTACTCTAATATAAAGTTTTGTACAGATGTTGTAATGTTATAGTTACTCCTTTGTTGATCATGGTATGAGTTGTTAAACGTAGTTGAATCGGGGTCCTGCGAGGGCACCCGACAGATCTTCTTAGTTTATCTGGTGTACATGCATAGTCGTCAGAGGTCTTAGGGACAATGACAGGTGCATGTGGGCCATATAATTTAGGAGGTTCTGCTACACATGTGTCCAAACATTTGATGTGATGGGGAATCTTAAAATTTTTTAAAAACTAAACATGGCCTAAACGTGGCCTTAGTCCATGATTGGACACTAATTGCCAAATACAAACGAAAGTGCTACAGTAGCCAAATTTCAATTTTTTTTGCATCTAAACACCCCCTTGATTTGCTGCCCCATTTCACCCTAAGTGTCATGCAGAAACCATTTAAGGGGTGTTTGGTTTACACCTCTTAAATGTAATCCCTCCTAAATGGTTGAGTCACTTTTACCAACTCCAGAGTTAGGAGGTGTTTAGATCCAGTGACTAAAGTTCAGGAGGTGTCACATGGGGTATCGTATGAGGTGCTCGGATACTAATAAAAAAATAAATTACAGAATCCATCCGTAATCCGCGAGACGAATCTATTAAACCTAATTAATCCATCATTAGCACATGTTTACTGTAAGACCACATTGTCAAATCATGGACTAATTAGGCTTAAAAAATCATCTCGTAAAACAATTTCAATCTATGCATTTAGTTTCGTAATTAGTCTATATTTAATACTCCATGCATGTGTCAAACATCCGATGGGACAACGAAGTTTAGAAGAAGAAACCAAACACCCCCTTACTGGAGAGGACTAAAGCCCCTTTAGTCACATTTAGTCATAGTATTTGGCAACAAAGTGACTGAAAATGACTAAATATGACTAGATTTAGAAACTACTAGGTCAACCAAACATCGTCTAAGCGTTTTGCTGATGTGACAAGGTAGTTATTGAAAAGAGAGCAAAAATCATAGAAACTGGGTCTAAGGTAGAAACCATGTCTACACGAGAACAAAAACATGAAGGGATGTGATTGGTAGAGAATGGAGAGAGTGTACGTGATTGGATAAAAAAGTATTCTATAAAAACTATCCATTTGGACCATGATTTCTATACGTAGTATCTATATAAATTAATAGGTATAAAATCTACGTGTAGTTCCTAATATTGGGACTGTCCTTAGCACGACACTTCAAGTTCTAGCATGATCGATCGAAAAACAAAGCAAAGCTATAAGCCATCTTCATGGGTTGGTTTGAGCTGCCTATATAGTTTTCTTGGAACTGTCTTACTACCGCACTTTGATGATTTAGCCTTTGTTTAGTTCCCACCCCAAAGCTTTACACCTTATCACATCGGATGTTTGACACATGCATAGAGTATTAAATATAGACTAAAAATAACTAATTACACAGATTGCGTGTAATTTGCGAGACGAATCTTTTAAGCCTAATTAGCCATGATTTGATAATAAAGTGCTACAGTAACACATGTGCTAATGATGGATTAATTATGCTTAATAAATTTGTCTCGCGATTTACTGACGGATTCTGTAATTTGTTTTTTTATTAATATCCGAACACCCCATGCGAAACCTCCATGTGACATCCGATGTGACACCTCAAAACTTTACACCCTGGAACTAAGCAAGACATAATTTGAGCATACTGCTACTTCAGGTCTGTGCTCTGGAATGTTTAACGTGCAAACACAGGCCATTCAAGGCTACTCAGGGAGGACCATGGAGTGTGGAGAAAGCGAGGGTGAAGGAAGGTCGTTGTGGGTACGGCAGTAAGATCTTGGGCATTGGTTACTCAGAAGATCGGTAGAAATGGAATTTTGTTGGTGCGTATAATTGCCCATAAAGGCTGAGATGGGCACACCCAGGGACCGAAGAAAGAACGGTCCAGGAACGCTTAGTATAAGATAACAGAATTGGCATGGCTTAGCTTGCCAGATATGAGCCTAAAGGCAAAAGAAGTTGCATCGGGCACATGGAATCCTCGTCCTTGTTCGTTTATGATCAAGGTTTCCAAACATATCTGAGCTGAATTATCAGCAGCTGATAGGTTAGTGGAATAAGAATTAATAGCATATTAAGCTCGATTTTTAACGGGCCCTGTTTCCAGGTGACAACTGAAAAGTGCCAAAGTCAGCTACTCCAATCTATGAAACATGGACAATACCTAAACAGTATCAATCAAAAAAAGAATGCCGAACACAAAAACCATGCATGCAATATTTGATAATAGAGTTTCCCAATCCATCACAACAAATTATATAGAAAGAAGATAAGTACAACTCCTGGTTCTTTGCATATCTATGTGTAAGTATAAAAGGAACTGCTCACCTAATGGCCTGTTTGGGATGGTGCAATCCTGACCCATTGCGTTGGTGGGCCAGAAATTTAGTTCAAATTCCTAGCCCAGTCTAGTCCATGTGCCACATGGACTGGGCCAGGATCAATGGGCTCTCCCAAACACGGATTGAATGAGCCAAAAGGATAAGAGAGAGCAACTCTAATCTGACAACATATGCCTCACCTCTAATAATTGTAGAGCAGCAACCTAGGGAAAGGTTTCTTCATCCCATTCTCATGGCTTTGACTGTAACCTGGTATGCTCATTTGCTTCCAGTTCCAGGGTAAACTATTTCCTGCAACCAATTGACTCAATCACTTCAGGGTTCAGGACAATGAACTATCAGAATTGATACAGAAACAATGAAGTTGACCTCTGCCTATCTCGAATTCGGAGAAATTCCATGAATGGTACATTGAAAACTGGCCTCCCAGCAGGCCAAGATGTCATGAACCTCAACGACTCCAAGAGGGTCACACCCTCCAGTTGCTAAACTAAATCATGCTGCTTTTGTCTCTGGAAGCTTTTAAGTAGTCTGATAAGCTCATACGTCCGCACATCATGACCCAACCGAAGGCACAACTCCAACGGGGTCAATCCATCCTGAAAGGAGTTCACCAACAAATTATTCATTGTTTAGCAACAGAACACTTGTTCTCAGAAGAATACCAAACATAAGACTGCCATAATTGCATCCAAAAATGCTATCGAAAAACACAATGAGAATTGAGAAGAATGAATGACAACATGATATCATGTGATTATGAAAGGAATATTTCAAACCAAACCATTCAGTCAATCCATAGATGTGTTCTTATCGAATAATCCACAAATGCGTTCTTACTGAATCATTTGAGAACTTTTAGAAATATTCACTTTACTTACTTGGGTTTTAAGAGTTCTATCAGCGCCCTTTATTAAAAGTAGCTTCACAATGTCAGTCCTCTGTGTTTGTACAGCAAGATGCAAAGGTGTCCATCCATACTGCAACTCGATCGAGCTACGTGTTAAGTCCAACCAACAGAAGAGAAAATAAAGCAATGAAATTACAGCACTTAAACATACATCATCTGGACGGTTGATGTCAACATTGTACAGTAAAAGTGTCTTTATGGTCTGACTACATGCTGTTTGGACAGCATAATGCATTAGAGTTGCACCATCCTGTATCACCACAAGTCACAAGAAAAATAAATCTCTCACATATAATACTGCATCAAACTAGAGAATTCAGGAGCATGACACTTCATCACAGTAAAGATGATTAAATGAGGCAAATGCATTAGACTCTGTACAAACTGTTTACAAGGCACCAAGGAACCTAAAATAATGAAGACAGGCCCAGATAACATTGTTTGCGTTAGGCTCTGTACAAACTGTTTACAAGCATGCTAAACAAGGTTTGTACTCACTTGATCTTGGATGAATGGATTTGCTGAGTTCCTTAAAAGATAGTTGATAATAGCAGCCTTCTTTGAAAGAATTGCTTTGTGAATCGCTGGCAAGCCATCCTAAGGAAACCAGCAAAAGGTCCAATAAAAAATAATGATCTAAAAAACAAAGAAGCCATATAGCTATTTTATAGTCAGGCAGTGGCAATTACCTTATCAAGTGCATTTATGTCCACATTATGTTTTAAAAGACTGTCCAATAGATAGAAATCTCCAGATGCAGCAAGGGTGTGAAGCGGAAGCCATTTACTCTGCAAGGAATAGATACTCGCATTACACCGGAAACTAAACTTGAAATAACAAAGATCACCATAGACAAGTGAAGAGGCAGAATTTCCACACATCTTAGAAGGTTTGAGTAGAAAAATCTCTATGGTTCTCGTGCTTCAGAAAGTAGTTCCTACAGGAAGTTATTAATGACTCAACAACGACTGAATTGCTCTGAACACAGATTGCTTACAGAAGTAGCAGCTTCCAGATCAGGCACTCGCTTGTTCAGAAGAACCTTCTCCTCATTTGAGAACAACTTCTGACGGCCTGAAGTATAAAAGAAAATGTCATTATGCATAATAAAAAAATAAACAAAAGAATGATGCAAGATGAAGAACAAAGTCACTCTAAACTAAATTGCTATTTCATCCAACTGGCCAAACAGCAGTCCGTGCATTCTTTCATAAAAGCAACATTGTCTAACAATCAGTCATCCTTATGTAGCAAGAGAAGCTAACATGACTACCAAGTTTACCAAGGCAATAAAATGTGCACCCCATTATTGTTAATATCTGTTTGGGCATCGATTGCTGTAGTTTGGTCAAGGCCAGTTGGTGTTATATAATAAAACGTGGCGATAGGAGTAAAAGCACACATTCTACTTTGCATCACTGCTGATGGCACCCATAACATCGGCATTGTGTTTGACATAAACTCATGAACTGTCATGATTCATGTCTATTGCAGTGCCATTGGTAGATATAATGAGTTTTGAGTTTCGATATTATGACAATTATATAGGTTTGAACTAGTCCAATTGTTGTAAAATCTAAACACAAAAGTGCTGCAATGGCTACCCTTGGTTCGCACAGTCTCACTGTTCATGCAGAACAAATCTCCGAAACACACATGGACACAAACAAATCGTCCATTTCCAGAACATATGAGTAATCAACTACAGTCACTATTCTAACAAAAATGTAGTCACTGAAGCATTTCTTTTGTATGTAAAAAATAAGTCCAGAAGTCAGAACTCACCCTTGGGGCTCTTGCTGTCCTCCATCTCATCCTGAACATACTCCCGACTTCTAAAAAACTCATCAATGTCCTCAAGGCTGCCAACATCCATCCCCATCCTCGGATTCCTCGGGGCCACACGCGTCCCAGGCTCTGGCGGTGGAGGTTCCTCCACCTCCGGCGGATGAGCCCTCTCCAGCGGCCCGCGGTATACATGAGCAACATGGTCACGCTCCGCGCTCAGCATCCCCTTGCGGTACGCGCGGAATTCATCAGGGGCGGCAACGGCCGGGGGCGCCCGCCGCTCGAGGCGGCTCCCGAATCGTAGCCCGTGAGCGATGCGGCGCTTCTCCTTCTTCGTCAGGTTGATCTCCTCCTCGGCATCCCTCCACCTCTCCGGCACCAGGCTCTCGCCCTCGCCGGCCTCCGCCCTCCGGCCGTGGCGGGAGGCGCTAGCCCGCGGCAGCGGAGACGAGGGGAGGTCCAGGTCCGGTTCCTCGAAAGCGTCATCGTCGAACACGAGGCAATCCCCGACGACAACATCCTCGTCATCGCCAACGGCGGCGACAGCGAAGGTGGAGGAGATGACTGGCCGCGAGGATAGGGATAGGACTACAGGTTTTGGGAGTTGATGGTTGAGGCGACGGGACGAGATGGCGAATGGGTTTAGAATTTGGGTCGGGGAAGCGGAGGGGAGGGGGAGGGGGAGGGGGAGGGGGAGGAGGACGAGGAGGTGGTGGTGGTGAAAGATGGAGGGCGGCGTCATGGCGTCGTCCCGCGCCGGCGCGCCGTGCTCTCAGGCCGTGCCGCGTCGAGACTTGAGAGGAGGATTGGCCGGTGTAACCGACCCGTTCATGCCTGAGCCGGATATTCGGACCACGCAGTAGCGTGTTTTCTACATGGGCCAAGATTAGCATGTTGGGGCCCGAAAAGGAGGTCTGGGCTTAGAGCAGACGAGTTTTCCTTTTAAAAAAAAGAAAAAAAATCCACATTACCTCTCTCAACTTTTATGAAAGTCTGTTTTTCCTCCCTGAACTCTAAAATCGGGTAAATCGCATCCCTAAACTTTTAAAACCATTCGGTTATAAGCGGTTTTCAAAGACGGTTTTGTCTTTTTCATTTTTATATTATTTCGACTGAATCTTCGAAAAATCATAGAGAAAAATCATAAAATGTAAAATCCAATTTTGTTAGACTCCATATGAGTAGGTCTACACAATAAACATATAATATATTATGCATTAGTATAATTTATTTTGTTGTAGCTTCAGATCCATGCTTTTCATAAATTAATTCATAACTGCAGTTCCTATAGTCGAATTGTGGTGAAATTTTTATGGCGGACTAAATATTATATGTTTAAACTATAGTAAAAATATCGTACTCATTGGATCATGTAACTTAGTTCAAGGAGTATGAAATTATACATGATCCAATGAGTATGAAATTTTTACTATAGTTCAAGCATACAACAATTAGCTCACCTTAGAAATTTCACCATAATTGGACCATAGAAACTGCAGCTATGAATTAATTATAGAAAAACATATATCTAAAGCTACAGCAAACAATTTGTATTGAAGCATACAATATTATATGTTCACTCTATAGATCTACTCATGTGGAGTCCATCGAAATTGGATTTTACATTTTACGATTTTTTGTGATTTACTATAATTTTTCAAAGATTCAGCCGAAATAAATAAAAAAGAAAAAGACAAAATCGTCTTTGAAAACCGCTTATAACCGGTCAGGGAGGTAAAAAGAACGGTTTTAAAAGTTCGAAGATGTAATTTACCCGGTTTTAGAGTTCAGAGAGGAAAAACAGACTTTCACAAAAGTTGAGGAAGGTAATGTGGACTTTTTCCTCTAAAAAAGATCATGGCGTCTTCTCCCTCTCTTTTTCGTTCTTTTTTTTCCAAAAAATTCTGGGACACATCGCTGCTGAACAGTGAGGTTATACATGATCCAGTGGGTATAAAAATTTTACTGCAGTTCAAACATATAATAATTAGCCTACCATAAAATTTTCACCACAATTGGACCATAGAAACTGCATCTATGAATTAATTACACAAAAACATAAATCTAAAGCTACAGAAAAATTGTACTAAAGCATACCACGTTATATGTTCACCGGTAGATCTACTCATGTGGAGTCCAAAAAAAATAGATTTTTTATTTTATGATTTTTCCTATGATTTACTATGATTTTTCAAAGATTCAGCCAAAATAAATAAAAAAGGAAAAGACAAAACCGCCTTTGAAAATCGCTTATAACTGGTCAGGGAGATAAAACGAACGGTTTTAAAAGTTTAGGAAGGTGGCTTACCCGGTTTTAGAGTTCAGAGAGGAAAAGCAGACCTTCGCAAAAGTTAAGGGAGGTAATGTAGACTTTTTCCTTTCCTCTGAAGAAAAGATCGTGGCGTCTTCTCTCTCTCTTTTTGCCAAAAACCCCAGAAACAACATAAAGAGGGCTATTTGTATATTATTATTAATTAAAGCAACTGGGTCATTACTTTTGTAGGAGTTTAATATGCGTTCTTAAATTAAACTTATTATCCCTATCGTAGTTTTTTTTAATCAAGAAAAAGTATCACCATTTATATCTTCAAGTAGGTTTGCCATGAAAATATATCTCATAACTAATCTACTTGTATTTATTTGGTATTATTCATATATTTAGTATTTTTCATATAGATTTAGTTAAATATTAAATTGTTCGACTTTCGTGGAGAATTGCATTCTTTTTGGATGGAAGGAGGATATATGGTTAATTATCAGTCAATTTTACAGCTCTAATTCCTCCAAACGGAGAGCTAAATAGATGTATTGTTTCTTAGCCAGTGCTCTAACTAAGCATTAGCTCATTAGCTCTCTCTAACTTCAACTAATTTAAGATTCGGGAGCCACTGGCCCGAGCACCATCTATTGATAACTTGTATCTTTAAGCATATTGGTTTGGGTATACTATTTTTTCGAGAAGGGATTTACCGTGTCCGGCTTTTATCAATAAGGTTTGCTATACTGAGCTTGTGACGCAGTAATTAGTATATCATGTGTATTGTTAAAATTTACCTTTTCAAGGATAATCTATTTTAAATTTGGACCAGTGGAGTGTTTGAATTATTACAAGACGCTTAACATGTACTCCTAGGAATGTTGTTTTTACACAATATCTAGAAAAATAATCTCGATCAGTATTATCCGCACCTGATTCATCCCGTATTCTACGCATGTTACTCGTAACTGTAATCGAGAACATTTTTTTGTGATGGGGAATATAGCCCGTTTTCATTAAGAAGAAGAATTACACGACACAGCTACGAGAGAACGTAGCACAGATTACAAACTGTCAAGCTAGCAGTGAGTGACGACTTGGAATAAAACTTAATAACTACGGAAAAGAAGGAAAGAGAGCGACTACACTCAACACCTAAAACCTACCGCCTGCAGAAAATGATACAACAATGTAATGGTTGCCTACACAAAAGACAATGCCT
The DNA here is from genome assembly GCA_038087645.1 of Saccharum hybrid cultivar R570. Lineage (NCBI taxonomy): Eukaryota > Viridiplantae > Streptophyta > Magnoliopsida > Poales > Poaceae > Saccharum > Saccharum hybrid cultivar. The sequence goes on along the minus strand of JAQSUU010000012.1, from coordinate 33,710,307 downwards.
TTGTGGCAAAGTATCCACCCAGAGTAGACAAACAAACATCCAGCAGCACCGGCGGCAAAGCATCCACCAACATAGCCATGGTGGCAAAGCATCCGCCAGGAATTCCACCGGCATCCAAGCATCCGCCAGGGAAGAAGCAAACACGCCCACTACGGCAAAGCATCCGCAGCATGGAAGGGCCCTCACACTCTCGACAGCAACTACCAGAGAGGAAACCAACGACAGCGGTGGAAAAGTAACCGCCATAGAATCCAATGACGGCCAAGTATCCGCCAAGGGAGGAAACGATAGCGGCAAAGCATCCGCTACTAGAGCAAAACAATGACAAACCAGCGACGGAGGCTATGACAGACCATTGCGAGTAGAACAATAGGCTCACATAGGCGGTATTCATATTTGTATCTATCTATGTACGATCTGAATCTAAAAAAATTATGAAAACAAATATGATATATCCACGATATTCATCGATATCTAATCCGTTTGCATCTTTTGTTAATGTCCTAGCTTATACTTATTCAGATTTCTCTTTCATTTTGTGTGTCCGTTTAGATAGCCCGCTCAAGTTCCTGGACGACCTTTGCGATTTCATCTATCTTGCATCTTTTTGGGTTGCGTGACACACATGGCTTCGAGGAGTTTCAGCAGAAATTACACTTTAACATGGACGACATTATAATTTGGAGGCATCATGAGGTAATATCAAAATCAAATCACATAACTACTACACCCTCAACTCCAAAATGTAAGTAATTTTACCAAAGTTTAGCATTTTCTAATTTTGACCAAGTTTAATAAAAAATTGCACCAACATCTACAATATATTAAATTATTAGTTTAACTAAATTCACCTCAAATATGTGTTGATATATGCTTGATAGTATATATATATAGATGTTAATATATTTGTCTATATAAAAGAACTTGCATTTTAGAATGGAGCGCAAGAAGATATCCGGTTTTTGATACTTCTGGTATTTTTTTTGTACCTTCTACCATTACAAACTTCCATATATATAGTCTCCAGATTGGACATTAAAGCGATCAGGTACTCATATATAAGGAACAGTAGTTATCAGGAGAAAGCATATGGTAAATTTGGGCCATTGAGGCCCCTTGGGAACGCAGGAAATTTTCATGTTCCCTGCATTTTTTCTGTAAAATTTCCTGTAAAATTCCTATGGAATTCCTGCGGGAGCATGAAACTTGAAAGGCAAAATGAACTAAGGTCTTGTTTAGCTACCTTCCAAATTTCAAATTTTTACACTCTTTCTCCATCACATCAAATTTTTAGACGCATGCATGGAGCACTAAATGTAGGTAAAAGAAATAACTATTTGCACAGTTTGTCTGTAATTTACGAGAAGAATCTTTTGAGCCTAATTAGTCTATAATTAGACACTAATTACCAAATACAAACGAAAGTACCACAGTAACAAAAATTGAAAAAACTTGCCACCTAAACAAGGCCTAATATATGTGCTTTCGGAGTTTGAAAAAGGAATAATTCTCGTCGTACAGACTTGGCTCTGATCAATCGTACACATATTCTCATGCATAAATGTACTTTTCGTGGCTTTTAACGTTTAGATAGACCATGAAATAACGAGTCGTTCCGTAAGCAGCAGTGAGCGCACTAAAATGCATACATATACTATTACTGGCTCCTGCTCCTGTTCAGAGGCGTTGCATGCATGTCACTGATCGATCAGCTAACAGGGAACAAGATCGCCTTATTCTCCTTGTTCTTTACCCATTATTATGGTACGTACTTTTCGGGGCTTGCATCTCCCCCATACAATTGTTAGGCCACGATCAAAACCCACAAGCAAAGGGAATAAAACAATCATACACTACTGTTCCCTCCATATGAGAGTATATGGTAGCTCAAGCCTCAAGGACAAGTAAGAACTGTATGAACCGTTTCCTGGCATGCATGCAGGAAGAGAACAAAAATCACAGCTAGGCCTTGTTTAGATGCACCCCAAAAGTTAGAATTTTTTCACTTTCTCTCCATCACATCAATCTTTTAGACTCATGCATGAAGTAGTAAATGTAGGTAAAAAAATAACTAATTACACAGTTTAGTTGGAAATCACGAGATGAATCTTTTGAGCCTAGTTGGTCCACGATTGGATAATATTTGCCAAATAAGACGAAAATGGTACTATTCATCGGGTTGAAATTTTTTGCAATCTAAACGTGGCCCTAAACTCACAGAAGAAACAACCTGCTTCTTGAAATTTAACCCATGCATGCCGCGCGGTACACCACAATATATCAATCCGCATACACACCATGAATCCATGATCCAATGATACAAACCGCAATAAATGATCAACTTACAATACCTGAGCAACAAATTGTTAATTTGCTGCTGGGATATTCTTCAGATACCTCATACTACTACACACACTAGCTCTATATACTAATTCATGGAGCAAAGCCATGGAATAATATCAATGAAGAAAAGCATCAACAACAATAACAATAACAATCATGCAACTTACTAGCTTATATTTGCTGGATTGGTTTGGAGCTGCTTGCTAGCTCTAGAGGCACCTCCCTCCATAGCCAGCACTCCTAAACAATGCCTGCTTTATCTCGTCGGTGCTCAGAACTTGCCTCTTCCCGTCCTCCTACCACAAATTGGCAACAAATCCTTGTAATCCATATATACATGCAGAGATTACTAATAAGGACACTGAACAACTGCCTCTTTCACCAGAAGCTGTGGATGTACTTAGCTGTTTTATTTCATGTTCTTTCATGTTCTAACTGAACATTATCCATGGATTCCAACAATCTATATATCTATATATAAGAAATTAAAATAGTGGGTGTATATGTATTCCCCATCACATTAGGCATATATATTACCATCTCCCGGAAAATTTAAGATGGCATTGAACAATTTTCAGAGTCAAAGAATCGATCCCTTAATCACGTACTCACTTGCGAGCAAGAGGCCTGCATTCCAAAGTCGCTGAAGCAGCTCACGACGCACTGCTCGATCTCCAGGCCAAGCACCTCCAGCGCGCTTACCGTGGACAGCAGCACCCCGGGGTTTGTCGGGCAGCAGATCTCGATCCTCGTGCTCCCGTTGCCCCGCTTCTCGACGTCGAACTGCATGTGCCCACCCACATGCAAATGGGTCAAAATCACTAGCTGCTAGTTCATCGATCGATCAGCTGGTACTGCGTGCTGTGCCCTACAATTAAGCTAGTAGCTAGCCAGAGAGTAGTGAATGCTCGAGCTAGCGAGGAGGGGCGCGCGTACCTTGGTGGAGTTCCTCACCATCATCTCGTTGCTGTTGCTGGACGAATCTTTCAAGGTGTTGAGAAGGTCCAGGTCCTCCGGCGAGGCGCCCATCTCCTCTTCGAGGACTTTGATCCGCTCCGTCAGCTCCTTCACATAGTCAATGGTGTCCCCAAGAATGGATGTCCTGTCCATCTGATGATCGAGCCATGCATGAGCATGGCCGATCGGTTTTAGCAAAGCTCAGTCGATCACATATATATAGTAGGAGCACGCATATGCATAACCATACCTTGCTGATCTTGGGAACAATGGAGCGGAGCATGGAGAGGCGGTCGTTGAGGCGCTTCCTCCGCCGCCTCTCAGCCATGAGATTCTTGGACGGCGCGCCGTGGAGTTTGCTCCTGTGGTGGGGGTGGGGGCCGCCGACACCCCTGATGATGGGCATCACGGAGCTCTCGCCGGCGCCTCCGCCGAACACAAACGTTGGGGACCCGCCACCTCCACCTCCATAGTGCTGTCCCTGCAGGTCAAGGTCACCGCTCGTCTCCTCCTCCACCATGGCATCGTGGAGAGCAGCGAGCGCCTGTCCGGGTCCGGGCACCGCTGCGGCCTCGGCCCCCGGAACGCCGCCGCCGCCGCTCCTGTACGGGTTGCAGACCTCGCTCAGGCAGTCGAAGTTGAACTCCTCGTGCGGGTGCGGGGCCGCCGCGGGCGGCATGGGCGCCTGCAGCGGCTCCTGGTGGAACGGCGAGAGGTCCATGCTGGTGGCATCGGCGGCGGCGCCCTCCGTCGTCCCGCCGAAGAAGAGGAGGTCGCTCATCATCATGCCTCCGCCCGGGTAGGCACTACAGGGAGCAGCTTGTTGCCACGGCGCGGACGACGCCGCCTCCCGCCGCAGCGACATGAGCTCGTCCAAGAACGTCTCCTCGTCAAGCTCCATGCCGCCCGGCCCAACTCTCTCTAGCTTATCTCCCAGATCAGATGGGTGCCGCCACTCAAGAGTCAAGACAACTAGCTATAAACTCCTCCCGCTCGTCTAATATAAATGCTCACAAACCCTCGCGCTTATAACAAACCCAAGGCGTGCGGCCGTCGTCGTCGGCTGGTAGCTCACAGTCACAGCAGCAGCACATGCCCAACTTGGAAGCGCCAGTGGCCATGTGTGTGGGGAGCTATTACGGTGAGAGCACAGCAGTGGGGAGAAGCAGCCTGATGAGAATGAATTATCCTGGCGTGGTGGGCCGGGGCGAGCGTGTCCTGCGCAACCTGATGGAGCGACAATCATTCCTTGGCAATGACTGCCGTTGGTTCGGTGACGATGTGGTGTTGGGCATGGCCGGGGCCGCATGGCATGGGCGTGGCCTGGCCTGGCCGGCTGGGCGGGTGACTTGAGCGATCGAGGGTGTGTTTGGTTCGAGGGACCGGACTGGGCTATCCATGGATTTCAGAATATGGACGAGTCATTTTTGTGTTTGGTTGAATGGATGAGATTGATGGAACGAGAATACTTGACTAATTATATCTATTATTTAAAAATAATATCAACTAATTGTACACTAATAAATATACACCAACAGTGATCTTGTCATTATAATCACTAATTAAAAATAAATTATGTTAATTAGCACTACATGCGCTAATCAACCTGTGGATAAGCTCATCCGCTAGATTTATGAGGACCATGATATCTAGCATCTGCCCAAAATATTCTCTATTCTCTATTGTGAATATTCAGGTTTAACTTGTTCATCCAACCTAACACACTCTGTATCTGTGAATATACATGTCCCATCCATGAAAATCCACGACCCAAACGTGCCCCGAGGCTAGCTGGAAGCAGCAAAGCACGGCGGCCTACGAATGGAATGGAATCTCCGCATTTGTTTAATCCTCCTGGCGACATTCGGTTTTCAATTACGGACCCTGTCGTTTTCGACTGAAATCTGCAATCTCGCGGCCACGGGCCACGGCCCAATTTTTAAACACCTCCCGTCGCTGGCAGCGTTCGACCCTGGTCGTCTCGCTCTCGCCAATGGAATTTATAGGGGTCTGGGGTCTTGTCACGGCCACCTACAGGCAGCGCCACCGGACGTCAAAAAAGGGACGGACGGACGGGCTACACTACACTAGGCGCCGGCCGTTGTTTAATGCCGACGGATTGATCCCCCATGGCCGTCGTCTTGACGCGGGCATGCGAGAGCACGTACGGCGCGCGCCCGCACGGCGATCGGCGAGCTCCCTCCAGATCAGATGCCTTGCTTGGGGGCTTGCGCCTGCTGTAGGGTGATGGATCATCGACGTGGCGTGCTCGGGCGACCCGCCCGCGGCCCGCTTCGTTCGCTCTGGAGCCGCTTGGCGGGGGAGGGGACGGGGAGACGGGAGACTGGGAGAGGCGGAACCGGGGCATGCACCATGCAGGCAGGCCGGCAAAACGCAGCGGCCGCTGTCGCCCCGAGTCGGATCGGATCGGCTGTCGCCGACGACGACGTAGACGGACGCCGGGTGTGCTGGCGACGCGGCCATCGATTGGTACGACGTACACGAATGCGATTAATCATATACTCGATCCAGGGGATACCCCGCCCGGCGGCCGCGGGCCTGCTAGCTGCCTGATTAGCGTCTAGTGACGAAGACGATATACACCGTCGCATCGGTTGCGTACGTGTACTAGGATCGACGGGATGCGATGCATTTGCGCGTGCAGCGTGCTGCCCGCCCGGGAAGGGATCGGAAGAGGAAGACGAAGAATATGCTGCCGCTGCCGGTGCCGGTGCCGGATGCATTGATTGTGTGTTGTGCATGCGTGGTTTGCCGGGCCGGGCCTGGGCTCGTTATCTGGGAGGTTTGGTGGAGTGGCTAGTCTTGATTCGGGATGAGCTATCAGATCTGACGGATGCGTGGAGAATGCTATAACAATGCGCATGCAACAAAACCGCGGGGGAATTGTTTATCGTCTCCTTATTATATTAGACGATAACAACAGCAAAGAAAAAGCAATCAGGGGTGGTGGTGCTACCGATAAGTACGTCTAAGAGCAACTCAAAAGAACCCTCTAAATCCTCTCTAATCGCTACGAATAGAGACTTTGATGAAAAAAATACCCTACAACAACTTCTTTGCTACGTATTTGGTTAATTAATTTAGCCATCTTCTATTCCAAATTTTCGCTAGTCAAAGATAGAAAACTGAAATGACTCTCTAGCTAGAGTGCACACAAAATTTAGTAAAACTATCGTCTAAAAAAAGATTTAGAAAAACTGTTCGAAAGTGAAAAGATATAGAGATCTATTTTTATGCAAATGACTCTTCAAATGATGATTTAGAGGTTTATTAAAAAAAACTATTAGAGATGCATGCTCTAAGCTAGTAGCAGTAGCTTGTCTTTGCTTGGAGTTCGTATACCAGTACTACCAAAGTAACGTGGCGTCCTAGTTGCAGTATACTACTACTACTACTACTCCTGGTAGTATCGTTATGCGGCGCCAATAGACGACGCGATGGAGACGCGCGCAGGGAATTTCTCCGCGCTCCGATCCATCCCCTAGTTATACATACACCACACGCAACGCGATATGTAGGGCTAGGACTAGGAGAGCATGCTGCATGTACGCACGTCGGCGTCACAATGTGTTGGATCGCGTCGCGCGTAATGCATGACTCGGCACGACGTGGATCTCTACTCGATCGAGCGCTGATGATAGACCGATCGGCGCTAGCTGTGGTCCCTGACTGCAGTCCCAACTCCCGAGTAGGAGGATCGGAGTAGCAGTGTGCAGGGCGTACGAGGGAGGGACCGTGCGACGGCGATACCCTGTCCGAGTCCGCCTGCCATCACACCAGGGAACGAACGCCCCGTGCCACGCGCGAGGGTACCAGGTCGCCCGGCGCACAAGGCGCGACCGGGAACGAACAAACAGGCCGGCCCTAAAAGTAAAAGGTGAGTTCACATCACAGCGCACACAGGCAGGCACAGCACAGCACAGCCACAGCTAGCGGACCCGGTTCGTTCACGGGAGCGCGGCCGGCATCCGCGTGCGAGTTGCGACAGTCTTGAGGTGACAGGGCCTGCCCGCGCCCGATGCGGATCGAGGCACGGACGGAGTCCCGGCAGCCGGCAGGCGCGTCCGTCCGCGTAGCGGTCCACGGATCGACGGGGAGGGGAGGCTCCCTCGCTCGGCAGTCGGCAGTCGGCACGGTGCCGCCCCGCAAACAGCGGCGGTGTCCGCGGGTGGACTCGCGCGCATCCCACCTGCCTCGTCTCAGTCCGGCCTAGGCCCGCGCGCCGTGCTCGGCCATTTCGGCATGTGCACGGATCACTGGTGGTCCATTTTACCTCTGGATGAACGCCATACCATATGCATGCCTAGCCCAGGGGGCGCTTCAGATACACAACAGATGTCTGCCCTGCTTCTGTTCCTACAACTGACCGCCACGCGCAGAGCCACTCTACCAATCATGAACGCCAATCGGGGACGTCGAGCCGTGCGCGGATGCGCAACGCAAACTGCACACGACAAGTAACCAACCGACCCATTAAGTACACTCGCTTACCATGGTGCAAAGCCTAATAATCATTCTAGCGCGTGTGCTTGACCGAGGTTAAAAAGTCTCCTGACACACTCCCTGTTCCAAATTTTTTAGATCATTCTAGTTTTGTCCTAATTTAAACTCTCTAGTTTTGATCAAGTTTAGACAAAAAGTACATCAGCATCTGTAGCATCAAACTAGTTTCACTGGGTACACTGTCAGACATAATGGCGTAATATAATAGAGCAATGATAGATTCGAATGGATATTGAACAGTGATCGCCCATAGAAGAGCTCAGTACATGGACCAAACAACACAGCAAAGGCTAGGAGTGGCTATTTAGGTAGATTCAGATCGCGTTGTTCAGCAAACTGTATGCGTTTTGGCTTTTATTACGTACCTTAGACATAGTGTATATCTAAGTATCAAATGGTATGTCTTCGACAACTACACTAATATTGTTCAAAATGATACACATAAACACGCATACAGATCACAAACCACACAGACATGAATTTCGGATGTTAATGATAATAATTCGGGTTCCGGGAATCAGTACCACAACTACTTGAATTAAATTTGGGTACCTAGAGTTATTGTCCGAAATTATAATCGGGCATTTCAAGTACGTGTAGCTCAAGGGTCTGAATAGTTCGGGTTTGGATACCAGGTTTTATGCCGACCCCGGCGATCTCGCCATCCATCAGCGTCGTCGCTGTTGCTTTCACTAGTAGAAAACAGACCTTTGATCCTCGGCCAAAATGGGCTCTAGTCCCGGAATTTTTTGCCCCCGGGACTAGAAATACCTTTAGTCCCGGTTGGTGGCTCCAACCGGGACTAAAGGTCCCTGCCCAACGGCTACTGCGCCAGACAGAGGTGGCAGGGACCTTTAGTCCCGGTTGGAGCCACCAACCGGGACTAAAGGTATACTTTTACTCCCGGTTGGTGGCTCCAACCGGGAGTAAAGGTCTACTCCCGGGCCGTGGCTGCGCCCGGGGTTGGAAAGTTACCTTTAGTCCCGGTTGGATCTATCAACCGGGACTAAATGTTCTCCCTTTATAAATCGGCCGTCTCCTCCTTCCTCCCCGAGCCCGAGCTCAGCACATTTTGAAGCTCACTGGTGTTCTTGCTTCCTCCCTCCCTCCATTGTTCCTCCATCCATTCTTCGATTCCTCCGTCGATTCTTCAGTTGTAAAGGTTACCAATCTCATACTCTCATTTTTTACCATTTTCTTATGCCATTTTATTCACTATATATATTTATGGTTCTTTATTGTGGTTTTTTTTTTCATTTGTAAGCAATTTGAGCTCAAAATCACTTTAAGCTTGCATATTTACATGAAAGAAGGTTAAAAATATCATTGTTTAGAGATGTAGATAATTTTATAGTTTGTTAATTTTATTTGTTTATAAAAGAAGAAATTTATAGTGTATTAAAAAATGAGTATAGAGAGTAGATGGCAACTGCTTCCGGGTCCTCGGCCTCTCATGGGTTTCCAAAGCGACTTAGGCCGGGCCTTCCTCTCATTCCATGTGGCAAGTGTCGTGATGAGACGAAGATTGTGATGGAGTACCGAGTGAAGAAGGAGGGTCCCAACAAGGATCGTATCTTCTACAAGTGTCCGGATCGCAATGTGAGTTATTTTATCGTATTTAATGATTATGGTTAGTTTATACCTATTTTCATTAAGGTTGTGATTAAAGTTCTAATTTTTTGTTTTAATTTCAGTGGGATGGCAGTGGACGATGTTCAGGCTTCTACTGGGAGGAAGAGTATGTTGAACTCGTGCAAAAATATCTTGCACAACAGGCAGATACGGCGGCTAATGAGGCAGTGATCCAGCCGAAGAAGCCCAAAGATGTTGCACAATCGGGGGATCTGTCTGTTTTAGTTGAGATTGGTCGCGAAATCCTTGTGCTCCTGAAATGTATTTTAGCTTTAGTTCTTTTAGTGGTAGTTGAGATTGTCTACATTGTAGCGATGCTTTCATAAATTTGTATCTTTTGTGGTGGCACGCATGTTGTATAAATAATTAATTATGATCTAGGTTTTAATATGATATTTATGTCATGTAATGCAGATGAGCCGTCATTGGATGTATAATGCTGATCGCCGCTCACAAGAGTTCATTGACGGCGTGCATTCTTTATTACGTGCGGCCGAGACAAACAAACGCGACGGTTTCATGTGCTGCCCATGTGCCATATGTAAGAATACAGTGGAATATCCTTGCTCAAGGACTCTTCATTCACACTTGTTCAAGTCGGGTTTCATGCCAAACTATATTTGTTGGACAAAGCACGGAGAAACCGGTGTTGTAATGGAAGAAGATGAAGAAGAACAATGGGACGACAATGATATTATTCCTGATGGTGCGTGCCTCAATGATACTGCAATGGGAGAAGCTGAAGAAGAGGTAGCCGTAGAAGATGAGCCGGCTGATGATCTTTGTCAGGTCATTCGTGATGCACAAAGAGAATGTGAAAGTGAAAAGGAGAAGATCAAGTTCGAGCGGATGCTAGAAGATCACAAGAAATTGTTGTACCCAACTTGTGATGCAGGGCAGAAAAAGTTGGGAACCACACTAGAATTGCTGCAATGGAAGGCAAAGAATGGTGTATCTGACAAGGGATTTGGAGAGTTACTAAAAATCCAAAAGAAGATGCTTCCGAAGTACAATGAATTGCCCGCCACTACCTACGAAGCAAAACAAGTTATCTGTCCTATGGGGCTAGAAATAGAGAAGATACATGCATGTCCTAATGACTGCATCCTATACCATGGCAAAGAGTACGAGAAATTGGATGCATGCCCGGTATGCCATGCGTCGCGGTATAAGATCAGGCGAGATGACCCTGGTGATGTTGAGGGCGAACGTCCACGTAAGAAAATCCCTGCCAAGGTTATGTGGTATGCTCCTATAATACCACGCTTGAAACGTCTGTTCAGAAACAAAGAACATGCAAAATTGTTACGATGGCACAAAGAAGACCGTAAGGTAGACAATATGTTGAGACACCCTGCTGATGGGTCCCAGTGGAGAGCAATCGACAGAGAATTCCCGGAGTTTGCAAATGACGCAAGAAACTTAAGGTTTGCTTTAAGTACAGATGGTATCAATCCTTTTGGAGAGCAGAACAGTAGTCATAGCACTTGGCCTGTTACTCTAAGTATCTACAACATTCCTCCTTGGTTATGCATAAAGCGGAAGTTCATTATGATGCCTGTGCTCATCCAAGGCCCGAAGCAACCTGGCAATGACATCGATGTGTACCTGAGACCACTTATTGATGAACTTCTCATTTTGTGGAATAAAGAAGGTGTACGTGTGTGGGATGAGTACAAACAGGAACACTTTGATCTGCGAGCATTGTTGTTCGTAACAATCAATGATTGGCCTGCTCTAAGTAATCTTTCAGGACAGTCAAACAAGGGATATAATGCATGCACACACTGCTTCGGTGATATTAGAGGTGTATTCTTGAAAAAATGTCGAAAGGTCGTGTACCTTGGCCATCGTCGATTTCTTCCTGCAAATCACCCCGTAAGAAAGAAAGGTAAGCATTTTAAAGGGAAAGCAGACCACCTGACCAAGCCTCGCAACCGAACCGGTGAGGATGTACTCGATATGGTCAATGATGTGAAAGTCATCTTTGGAAAAGGACATGGAAGCCAACCTATTCCGAAAGACGCTAACGGTCACGCACCCATGTGGAAGAAAAAGTCCATATTTTGGGACCTACCCTATTGGCAAGTCCTGGAGGTCCGTAGCTCGATCGACGTGATGCACCTAACGAAGAATCTTTGTGTGAACCTGCTAGGCTTTATGGGTGTGTATGGAAAGCCTAAGGACACATTTGAAGCACGACAGGACCTACGTTGTTTGAGAGAAAGAGACAACCTGCATCCAGAGAAGACAGATGATGGACGCCATTACTTACGTCCTGCTAGCTACACTCTAAGCAAAGAGGAGAAGGAAATCATGTTTGAATGCTTAAACAACATCAAGGTACCATCTGGATTCTCCTCGAATATAAAGGGTATTATAAATGTGCCAGAGAAGAAATTCTGTAACTTAAAGTCCCATGACTGTCACGTTCTCATGACGCAATTACTTCCAGTTGCATTAAGAGGAATTCTACCTCCAAATGTACGTCTAGCCACCGTAAAGCTATGTGCATTCCTCAATGCAATTTCTCAGAAGGCAATTGATCCAAATGATCTAGCTAAACTACAGAATGATGTGGTTCAATGTCTCGTCAGCTTTGAGTTAGTGTTCCCTCCTTCCTTCTTTGATATTATGACACACCTCCTAGTTCACCTAGTCAAGGAGATTTTCACTCTCGGTCCTGTGTTCCTACACAACATGTTCCCCTTAGAGAGATTCATGGGAGTCCTGAAGAAATATGTTCACAACCGTGCTCGCCCAGAAGGAAGCATCGCCAAGGGCTATGGAACAGAAGAGGTCATTGAGTTCTGTGTTGACTTTATTTCCGACCTTGACTCGATTGGTGTTCCTGAATCGAGACATGAGGGGAGACTAAGCGGAAAGGGGACACTAGGGAGGAAAACATATATTGGTATGGATGATGATTATTTCAATAAAGCGCACTACACAGTTCTACAGAACTCCTCTTTGGTAGATCCGTATATTGAGACACACAAGGATCTCTTACGATCCGAGTTTCCAGGGAAGACTGAAGCTTGGATTACGCATAAGCACATGGAAACTTTCGGCGGTTGGTTGCGAAAAAAATGTCAAGGTGATGAGAGCATCCATGAGCAACTGTATTTATTGGCTATGCAACCATCATGGCATATCGTCACATACAAAGGGTACGAGATAAATGGGAACATATTCTACACAGTAGCCCAAGATAAAAGGAGTACCAACCAAAACAGTGGTGTCCGCATAGATGCCACAGACCCGAATGGGAATAAGCAGACATATTATGGACGCATAGATGAAATATGGGAACTAGAATATGCACCTACTTTGAAGATCCCATTGTTCAAGTGCCAATGGGTCAAGGTGACCGGAGGCGGGGTAACAGTAGACAACGAGTATGGAATGACAACAGTAGACCTTAGTAATATTGGGTACAAAGACGAACCATTCGTCCTTGCCAAGGATGTGAATCAGGTGTTCTATGTCAATGATATGTCTACCAAACCAAAAAGAGGGAAAAACGATAATGACTCAACCAAAGAGCCAAAGCGCCACATAGTTCTTTCAGGGAAAAGAGTCATCGTGGGAATTGAGGACAAGTCGGACATGTCAGAAGAATATGAAAAGGATGACCGAATTCCGCCCTTCAAAGTGAACAAAGACCCTAGCATCTTGGTAAATGATGAGGACACTCCATGGTTACGAAGCGATCATAACCAAGGGACATACGTAAAGAAGAAGTTCACTGCTGTGCCCACTTGATGATATAGTGATTTAATATAGTGTGTGTTTGAGATATTATGTAATAATTGTGAATTCAGATGTTTATTATGTCATGTTTCAAATTAAATCAATGTTTGATTTGGTTACTGAGTGATGAAATATTAAAATATTAACGTTAAAATGATGTGAAAACAAATTTCCTGTCCAAAACCAATAATTTTAATAATTTTAATTAAACAATACATTTTGCATTAACGAAATAATAAATATTAGTTACATTATGTTTTATAATTCTAACAAAAAATAAAAAAAGTTAGGTTATCGATTTTTCCTATGTGCAATAAACAAAAATAAAATTCATATTTTTAACAAAATAATTTTATGCCTTTTATTTAATTTACTATGTATTTAATAAAAACTATTGCATTTCTATTGTATTTAACAAGACTATTCCTTAAAACAGGCGGGAAACGAAACTGCAGGCCACCTTTACTCCCGGGTGGGAAGCCCACCCGGGAGTAAAGGTGGGCTGCAGTTTCGTGGCCCGCCAAAAAAAGCCTTTACTCCCGGTGCGTGTTACCAACCGGGAGTAAAGGTATACGCACCGGGAGTAAAGGTACCTTTACTCCCGGTTGGTAATACGCACCGGGAGTAAAGGGTTTTTACTCCCGGTTGATGGCTGGAACCGGGAGTAATTCTCCTCTGCTATATAACCTCCGGCGCCTGGCAGATCGATCCGCTCGTCTTCTTCCTCGTCGAACACCGCCGCCCTCTTCTCCTCGCACCGCGTCCGTTCGTCTTCCGTGACACCGGCGCCGCCGTCTTCTTCCTCGTGCGGCCTCCACCGCGCGCGCCCGTGCCCCTCCTCCGCGCCCGTGTCACGGAAGACCGCACCCTCCTCCGCGCCCGAGGCCCTCCACCGCGCCCTCCACCGCGCCCTCCTCCGCGCCCGAGGCCCTCCACCGCGCCCTCCTCCGCGCCCGAGGCCCTCCACCGCGCCCTCCTCCGCGCCCGAGGCCCTCCACCGAGGAAATAGATCAATGTTTGTTAACGAAATTTTATCCAAATATATTCATGTAGGGTTTTTTTTTGAAGGATTTGTTGTAGGATATATAATGGTCAAATATGAACTCAATTTTGATACCCAGTTTGTAAACTAAGCGTTTTTTTAGTTTATCAAAAATATCACATGTTTCTTCATTTGTGAACTTTGAATATACAGATATAATATATTAATGTTGCTAAAGTAATATGAGCATTACATATTTTTTTCCGGGAAGACTATCTTCAAATTTTATATCATAGCATCAGAGATCGCCTGTAGAAGAAGAAAATAAATTCTTATCATTTCAGAAATAGTAATGGCTATATGAGCAATAAGACACATATACTTACATTTCATAATGACTTATACTTATATTATTAACATAGACTTTTCTCATATGATGAATGACTACATGGTTGACGTACTATATATTGGTTTTGTTTTTTGAAGCTAGATGGCCGACCCGAGAAATATGGATGAGGAGGAGTTGATGATGAATTTGATCAACACTGGCACTCAAGTTGCCGGCGATGATGGTGCTAAAAATAACGTGCAAGAGGATGTAGATGACGGGAGTCAGTACTTAGCTCTTGAACAAAATGAGCAACAACATATTGGCCAAGTATATATTTTTTATTATTAGCTATATATATATATTATCATATGTCTTATGTGTGCTCATGACATTAAAAATAATGTTTATGTTTTGTAGCCCTCTGGATCGACATCAACAACTACAACGAAGAGTAAAAATGTTCGAGGTCCCAAAAAGCCATTGGAGGGTCGCTTCATCATCTCGGAGTTCAATGTGGATACAGGAGAACCGGGGGGGCCGAATAAAATGAAATTTGTGCACCACTGTGGTTACCTTGTACGGGACCGGCTCCCGATTAGTACCCGTGAATGGAAGAAGAAGACCAATGCTCCTCATATCAGTTTTGTCTCCGATCGTGACAAGGCGTTAATTTGGAATGATGTCTTGGTACATTTCACGCTCCAAACAGATGATTATGATGATATAATAGATGGTGATGAATTGAAGGAGCGAGTTAGGGATTGGGCAATGAAGAAGATGGCCACCCAGTTTCAGACTTGGAAGAAACACCTATACACGACGTATGTCAAGAAGAACATAGCACCAGATTTTACTGTCCCAGGCCCGATCTCAAAGCAGAGGCCCTATTGGGATGAGTTTGTACAGTACAAGACTTCGAAAGAGGGTGTGAGTCGAGTGATAAAGAACCAACGTAATACCCAACAGAAGACATACCACCATACCTTGGGATCAGGTGGCTACCCGACTGCCATTAAGAAGTGGAACAAAATGGAAGCAGACCTTCTTGCCAAGGGTATCAGACCAGAATCACTCGAGTGGGGAGAACGTGCAAAGAATTGGTTTTTCGCTCATGGGGGAACACTAGACCAGGAGACAGGGAAGTGCGTTTATGGCGCAAGACTGCAAGAAGCAGCAGAAAGATTGTTTTATGCTCAGAGAGCTACTGCTAGTGGTGCGTTCAGGCCCAACAGAGATAAGGATGAGCTGACATACGCCATCGGGACTATTGAACATGGTGGCCGAACTAGAGGCAAAGGAAGTGTCTCGTGGGAGCATGGATTCCCTCAGGACAGACCTTCCTACAGAAGTCGCCAGAGAAAGAAGGAAGAAGAGGCAC
Source organism: Saccharum hybrid cultivar R570 (assembly GCA_038087645.1). Lineage (NCBI taxonomy): Eukaryota > Viridiplantae > Streptophyta > Magnoliopsida > Poales > Poaceae > Saccharum > Saccharum hybrid cultivar. The sequence goes on along the minus strand of JAQSUU010000012.1, from coordinate 33,694,407 downwards.
AACGGCTCCAGAGGTTGGAGGAAGCGGTGCGTGAAGCACAGGAGCGGGAAAAAAACCTTGAAGCGAGAATGCAGGAGGAAATCAAAAGGCAAGTGCAAATAGCAGTGAGTGCAAGCAAGCAGGCATCAGAGCCAGGAATCAACATTAGCCAATCTGTTCAGTTGAAAAGCAGCTGCGCTTCCACGGAGATACCAAATCAAGGGGACACAGGACTGCACTTCCCTGTGGATGACGTCACTGAACCTTGTACAACGTGTGAGCTACACATTCCGAAGGAGAATTCCACAATCAAGGTGGCTATCGGTCTTGTTAATCCTATCGACCGAACCAAGACACCAAGGATTCATGGGAATATAATCCAAGAAGGATATGCCACCATCTCGGTAGATAAAGCTGAAAAAGGTTTTAGTGATTTGCCTCTTGATATTCCTGGAGGTGATGGTGAGAAGACTCTAGGAGAAGCGGAGAAGACATTCATTCTATGGCGCAAGCGCTACATCATCATTCCAGGGATGTCGGCTCCACCTCCTCCTGAACTACCTCACCATAGGTACGTGCGGATGAAAACACTACATCATTAATTTGTATTGGCTTAAATAATTAACAATCTGCTCATAATAATATGTCATTCCTTTTTTTGTAGCAGATCCTCCCCCAACCTAAATCCAATTGTTCAATCGCCAGATCATCATAGTGCTCTGTACGATGACATTATGTTGGAAGACAAGGCTGCATCCACACCCTCTACAAGGAGGTCTCCAACGCCGCAGCCGCCACCTCCAAGGAGGTCTCCAACGCCGCAGCCAACACCTCCAAGGAGGTCTCCAACGCCTCCCCCGCCCCCGCCTACCAAGAAGCCTAGCAAGAGGCCAGCCCCTCAAACGAAGAACCAGTCCCCGCCTGCAAAGAAAGCCACCGTGAAACCAAGGGCTATTCCCAAAATAATATCTGAAGAGAAGGAAGAAGGAACTGATGCATAAAAAAAAGACATGTCTAGATTCTATGACAAACTTAAAATGAATCAAGAAGCAAGGAGAAACCCAGAGAAACCGTACTTCTTCGTAGCTCCGGATATTTTAAGAAAAAAAGTGACTTCTTACCAGCATCAACAGTGGGAATCTCGTAAGCCGTCCAAATCAACGTTATCAGACTATGACCGCACTCTCACCAAGTCAATTGAGGCGGCACAGAAAAAGAAGCGGGCAGGGAAAGGAGTTGCCCAACTCGGACAACAAGCGCACCAATCAATCCCCCCGCTAGTTGTTGGTAATGAATATGGTTCGAATTTAGGATTAATGCATCAGGCAAACATACCTCCGGATGTCGATTTGGATCACCTTGGTGAATTTCTTGATGAGACTGGTCTCGACCTTTACCAGATGTTTGGTGATGGAAACATTGAGAGTGCGGCGGAGGTTGATATTTGGAAGAAAAAATTTGTACTAGGCCAGAGTCTATACAACCCTCAAGCCTTATCTGATCTGGGGACGCAAATGTACCTGCTAAACAAGTGGTACATGCAGGCGTCTACCAGTGGAGACTTCTGCGTTGGTGTCAGAATTAGAGACGAACATTGGTTTCGTGGCGATGATGTTATGTATGTTGACTTTGCAGAATTTCATCAACTATGCCACCTGACCTCTCTGGACAAAGTTATCATTAGCTGCTATTGCCTGTAAGTAATAATTCTTTCGATCTATTATTAAACTCATCATATGTGTGTATATGCATATAAATTATCCTAACAAGTACTATATATATGCAGATTTACAATGACAGAGCTCAGAAAGGAAGGATGCAATGAAATTGGTTTTGTTGATCCCCATATAGTATTCAAAGACCCAATTACTCCAATGACTAATTGGAAGTCTGAGTCAGAGAGTAACCTCATGAACTTCTTAGTGAACCAACGCCACAAGAAGGATATACTCTTTCCCTATAACTTCAAGTGAGTGTTAATCATGTCGATCATAGCCTTAATGGCTCATATGTTGATTCTAGTTAATTAATGAGTGTTATGCGTTATATCCTATAAACATATGCAGCAATCACTGGATATTGATGGACATCGATCTGGTGAAAAGTCACTTGATAATCTATGACTCGATGAGAAAACCACAACAAGACTACCAAGATATGATAGATATTATCCAGAGGTAATTTCGGGATCTCTAGCAACTATATATACACACAAACATGATGATTAACTATATCTGATGACGTGGCAAATTTTTTATTGGGCAGTGTTTGGAAAACCTTTATTGAGAAGCAACACATGGAAAAATGCAAAGCGCCACTGAATGTAATCCCATTGAAAGTAAGTCCCCTGAATCGCATCATCTTTATTAATTAAACATATAGCTTTCACCGGATCACCAGATTGGATGACAAATCTTTTTCTCATAAAGTGGTGTCTGAGGCAGGAACAGGGGAACAACTACTGTGGTTACTATGTTTGCAAGTTTATCAAGGTGGTCTCCCAAAGAACTCCTACAGAGAGACTCAAAGTACGTTAAAAATACACTATATATTCATTTAATTATTATTATTGATTGTGTTACTATGTCTTTATATATATATATGTACATATATTAATTTATTTTCCTTTAATTCAAACCTGTAGACTCGATGGTTGGAGGAAAAGGTCATACGGCAAGACCAAATCAAAGCAATTCAAGAGTCTATAGCCGGATTTTTTAATGAGCAGGTCATCGATTCCAAGGGCGAGTTCTACTTCGACCCAACACTGCCATTGAAGCCAAGCTAGAGGATGAGAAGAAACTTGTTATGTCACAACAACTATAATGCAATCTTTTGTAATATATGCACATGAAATAATATAATGTAAAATACACATATGCATGCATGCATGTAAATATATATATGATGCATGCATATATATATATATATATATTTCTATGCTTGAATTGTGTGATTTAATACGTTCATTGTGCTTGAACCGAAACATACTATATGCGCGTATAAATGTATAATTAGCAGCGTACAATACGACTTCGAAAACCTATTTTGAAAAGAAAACAAAAAAATGAAAAGAAAAGAAAAAAAAACCTTTAGTCCCGGTTCGTATTACCAACCGGGACTAAAGGTGCTGGCCATCGTGGCATGTCAGGAGGCACCTTTAGTCCCGGTTGGTGTTACCCACCGGGACTAAAGGTCCTCCTTTAGTCCCGGTTCCTCACCCGGGACTAAAGGACCCCCCTTTAGTCCCGGATGCTTGCTCCCGGGTGGGGAACCGGGACTAGAGGGGGTTCCCCACCGGGAGTAAAGCCCGTCTCTGTACTAGTGTTTTGGGCCACACCACTTTCTGTATTCTCCCGATGGTCATGCGAAGGCGCTCTCTCGGCTGCTCGCGATGCCTTCGAGGTAGCTAGGAATCCTACCAGGAGAACGACATCAGAACAACTCAAAAGCGCTACTACTTTCAGAGACTGACGTGGATTCTGCGAGGCCTTCTGCAGCCAACTCATTGCCTACGGAAGAATTCAACCTCGAAACTGACCTAGTATAAGAATCTTGTCCAGCCACATATTCCTTTCAGTTTTATACTGGAGACAATTTGATGCTGCAAAAGAAACCACCTTCTCAGTACTCTAATGGACTTAACAACACAAAATACAACATCCTATCTCCAAAAAAAGGGGGTACGAAAACAGCATAACATGCACGCTACTTACATATACAAGTAATATAAATCAGAAAATAGAGCACTAACTGCCAAGACCGAACCAAGGAACGGGACAAACCATATGAGGTAATGATGAACATGGCAGGTACAGTTTTGTGTAAAAAATAATGAAAGAAGAGGAAACGCTAGAGCTGGTATGTAACATGCTAAAGACATCTGGGGTTTCATATGAACTAATAGGAGATAAGCAGACTAGCAGAGTTTAGCAACTGCACTTGTGCCGTTGCCATGTAACAGTCATAAAATGTAGCTCAGTTCAGAACCTTGTCATCAGGCAAACACACCAAATATGCCACACGACATCACAAACAGTCCAAGTATCATCAAGCACTAGTTCCCCTCTTAATCACACAATTCTCTTGCGCGTTCTAAAATAAAGAATCGTCATTGCACCAGAAAAATCACTGTCAAATGTCAAACAAATGGAAGCAAGTGCACAAGTATGGGACATATATTACCATTCGAGAGGATACACTACATAGTTTCAACTTACAATTGTAGACACCTCTCATAGTCTACTAAAAAGAAGCATCATGTAGTAGAGTCCAGAAATTACCGCCACATAAATGAAAGCACAACAAATATTCCAACTTAGAGAATAAAAATACACGGTTTCAACTTACAATGAAGTGCCACAATATCAAGTTATCAACATATTAAAAAAAACTCAAACAACCCAGACGAACTAGATGGCACTGTAAATAAGAAGAAATAGGCATCCAAATTGAAGTCGACAAAGGACAAAGACCTGGGTGTGGGTGTACACCCACGCCTCCCATGGTCCCACCAACTGAGCCTAGCTCAATTCCTAATATCAACACTATCTTGTTCTTTGCAAATAAAAACAATAATCATGGAAGTCTACTGAAAGAACATAGGTAACTGATATCACAATTTGTCACTGTGAATCTCAGGTCAAGCTGATTCTGTCGTGATGCCATATAGGTTTAGGAAGCCTGGAGACTGGTGATTTATACAGACAACATTCAACAATAATAATGACAGGCCTTCTTTAAGAAACTGGCCTTCAGCTCCCTTCATGTAACTCTACTTGAAAAATAATTCCTGCAGAAACTACAGGCTAGGAGTGCCAGGCACAAAAGAAGCTGGAGGCCAAATATTCATACATTCCAAATGATCCAACACCACCACATCTAATTCTGTAAGAAGGCTGAACCAGATCTAAGAGTTGGCCATTAACCATCCATATTAACAGAAAGAGATCCAATCGACCAAGTTACAGCAAATCCAAACCCCATGCTTTAACTTCAATACTCGATGCCTAAAGCTTGGTCAAAAGGGTTCTCTAAACTTCCTAGGACGATACCAGGTGTTTGGTATGGTTTTCAAAACTTTTGGGGATAGATAAATTTTTGGCAAAGGTGAATTTGGGCACAAACCAAACACAGGTGTGACATGTACAAGGCCAGAGAAATCTAATGAGTAAAAGATCTTGCAAAGAAACTAGAGTCAGATAAACTCTGAGGGGACGTCGAGATCAATTTGCGTCACCTAATACATCAACCCCCAGATCTATTTCTCCTATGGCGTGATTAACTAGTTGTAAGTTGTAACTATTGGCTAACACTGAAAAGCTGGTTCCAGTGAAGGAAACCTGGAACCAAAAGCCATAAATCTAGATCTAGGTGTAGTGAAGGAAACATGGAGTGAAAATGTAAGTTTTGGATCAAAAGTTACACTCCAAGTGAACAACCTCACAGGAAACTAGACCAGAAATGTGTCATTGGTATCAATGACGACACTGAACTACAGACACCCACAGCAACGAGATGGTTTCAAGCTCACCAGTTTTCAATATATTATGGTACAGTACTAAAAAGATGCTGTCCTTATCTTATATTCAAGAACACATTCACAATTAGGGAAAATCTGTACGATCAAACTTCAAGAGTTACCCAGTCTATATGCACTGTGTAAGATTCAAGTTGTGAATTGACAAGCATTAAACAGAACATCCAGGAAAAGAACATAACATTGATATAGTAGGAAGTTTGTGAAATGAAGAGGCAGAGTCTGCAAAACTTCAACTGATAAATGATACATGCGTCAAAGGAGCACAATGCCATCTGATATGAAATGACAGACTGCAAGTCATGATGGAAGGAAGAATAAGAAGAGGTGGAAGGAGCAAGGAAGGGACTTGTGGTCCTACACACTACTCCATACAGCCATACAAACCTTACCTTAAAAGAAAATATAGAACCTCTTAAACAGGAAAGAAACTCATACGGTTAAAACTAGACATATAACCTCGGCAAATCACATGAATGTTATTCCTTGTGAACTGATCATAAAAATACTTGATCAAGTGTTGTTCACGAACCTTCTTATGTGTTAAACCAATGTGTTTGCTAATTCATGGATACAAAACTTGATCAGCGAAAACCTTATACTAACAAAATTTATATCATTAAACTCTATCCTACAGCTAGTGTGTCATGTGAGGCCGGACCTACACCAGACGCCGGCGCGCCCGTGATGTGCGGCGTGCTGCCGAGCGCGCAGAACGCATCGGGACGGCCCAGGACGAGCCAGCCATCAGTGGCTAGGAGTAAAGTTAGAATTAGTTACCTATTTCTATTCCCTAATCTTAGGAGCAGGTTGCTCTATTCGGTTGGGCATTAGGCCATATATTCTTGTAACCAGACGTTGGAAGAATTTAGGAAGATATTTGCCATCTAATCTCTCTCTCTCTCTTCTACAACCGAAGCTAGGAGCAGAGGGGTAAAACCTCGCCCTACGCCACGGATCAAGGCTACGAACTCCGTAGCCGTGGTCTAGCTACCCGAGGGTTTGAGGCCCTTGACAACCTGGTATCAGCCTCCAGGCGTTCCTCTTCGGCCACCTCCACTTCCAAATCCGCCACCTCCCAGCCACCACCCGCGCATCCTCCCACGTTCGGCGCGCGCGGTCCGCGGCTTCCTCGGCTTGGCGGGCTACTACCGCACATTCGTCCACGACTACGGCTCCATCGCTGCACCACTCACGACACTCACCAAGAAGGACGGGTTCCGCTGGACTGAGGAGGCAGTGGCTGCGTTCCAGGCGCTCAAGCACGCCGTCACCTCCGCCCCGGTCCTCGCCCTTCCAGACTTCGACAAGCCGTTCGTCGTTGAGTGCGACGCCTCCACGCACGGGTTCGGCGCAGTGCTCATCCAAGACAAGCACCCGCTGGCCTTCTTCAGTCGGCCCGTGGCCCGGCGACACCGTGCTCTCGCTGCCTACGAGCAGGAGTTGATCGGCCTAGTCCTCGCCATCCGTCATTGGCGGCCATATCTCTGGGGACGTCGCTTCGTGGTGCGCACCGACCACTACAGCCTCAAGTACCTCCTCGATCAGCGGCTCACCACGATTCCACAGCACCACTGGGTCGGCAAACTCCTCGGCTTCGACTTCACGGTGGAGTACAAACCGGGCGCAGCGAAAACGGTGGTCAACGCCCTATCACGCCGCGACACGGGGGCGGGGGCCGTGTTGGCCATCTCGGCGCCACGGTTCGACTTCATCGAGCGCCTCCGGCAAGCCCAGTCCACGGATCCCGCTCTCGTCGCCACGCGAGATGCGATCCTTGCTGGCTCCCGGGCGGCGCCGTGGGCCCTGTGCGACGGCATGGTGACGTTCGACTCCAAGCTCTATGTTCCGCCGTCGTCGCCGCTCCTCCAAGAGATCCTCACTGCCGTGCATGAGGACGGCCACGAGGGCATGCAGCGCACTCTGCACCAACTCCGCTGGGACTTCCACTTCCTCGACATGCGCCGAGTGGTCCAGGACTTCGTCCGCGCGTGCGACACGTGTCAGCGGTATAAGTCCAAGCACCTCCACCCAGCCAGACTGCTACTGCCTCTTCCGGTGCCGACGCTGGTCTGGCCTGACATTGGTCTTGACTTCGTGGAGGCCCTCCCCCGTGTGGGCGGGAAGTCGGTGATCCTAACGGTGGTGGATCGTTTCAGCAAGTATTGTCATTTCATCCCGTTGGCTCACCCCTATACTGCAGAGTGCGTGGCACAGGCCTTCTTCGCAGACATCGTGCGTCTCCACGGCGTACCTCTGTCCATGGTGTCGGACCAGGACCCCGTGTTCACCTCCACGTTTTGGCGAGAGCTCATGTGGCTCATGGGCACCAAGCTTCATATGACGACCGCCTTCCACCCCCAAGCCGATGGCCAGACAGAGGTGGCCAACCGCGTCATCGTCATGTACCTCCGATGCTTCACCGGAGATTGGCCGCGCCAGTGGGTCCGCTGGCTCCCATGGGCGGAGTACGTCTACAACACCGCTACCAGACATCGCTGCGTGAGACGCCTTTTAAGGTGGTGTACGGCTGCGACCCTCCCACCATACGGTCATACGAGCCGGGCGAAACTCGTGTGGCCGTCGTCGCTCGGAACATGGCTGACCGAGCAGAGTTCCTGGCGGATGTTCGCTACCGCTTGGAGCAGGCTCAGGCGGTCCAGAAGAAGCACTACGACAAGCTGCACCGCTCGGTCTCTTATGCAGTGGTGACTGGGTGCTCCTTCGTCTCCGCCATCGCGCTCCGGCCTCGCTGCCCCAAGTCACCAAAGGCAAGTTGAAGCCTCGCTTCTTCGGGCCGTACCGCGTCATCGAGCTCATCAACCCCGTCGCTGTGTGCCTCGATCTGCCCCCCCCCCCCGCGCGCGCGCCAAGCTCCATGATGTCTTCCACGTGGGGCTTCTCAAGAAGTTCGTCAGGCCTGTTCCAGACGCACCACCTCCACTGCCGGCCATACACCATGGTGCCGTCGACCCTGAGCCTGAACGCGCCGTGCGCACACGTACCGCCCGCGGCGTTCAGCAGGTTCTCGTCCACTGGAAGGGCGAGACAGCGGCTTCTGCTACTTGGGAGGACCTCGACGCTTTCCGGGAGCGTTATCCAGCTTTTCAGCTCGAGGACGAGCTGGCTCTCCAGGGGAGGAGAGATGTCATGTGGGGCCGGACCTACACCAGACGCCGGTGCGCCCATGATGTGCGGCGTGCTGCCGAGCGCGCAGAACGCGCGGGGACGGCCTAGGACGAGCCAGCCATCGGTGGCTAGGAGTAAAGTTAGGATTAGTTACCTATTTCTATTCCCTAATCTTAGGAGCAGGTTGCTCTATTCGGTTGGGCATTAGGCCATATATTCTTGTAACCAGACATTGGAAGAATTAAGGAAGATATTTGCCATCTAATCTCTCTCTCTCTCTCTCTTCTACAACCGAAGCTAGGAGCAGAGGGGTAAAACCTTGCCCTACGCCATGGATCAAGGCTACGAACTCCGTAGCCGCAGTCCAGCTACCCGAGGGTTTGAGGCCCTTGACATAGTGTGATACAACTAATGCATTTGCAAATTACTGAGAATCAGCCATTTTCTTTGAAGCTGTAAGTAGTAGTGTGAACATGTGATGCAACTAAGCGATTTAAACTCTTAAGGTCACTAGGGATCATTATTTTCCAGATGAAAGAAGTCAATTAAGCAAACTAGTTGGCACATGAGTGAGGTCAGTAGTGATCATTATTCAAACAACTTGTGCATGACACTCGAGAAAATGACCTACACCTTTGTACATTTAATGATTTGGCCAAGAATATCAGAAGATTTGGATGAACCACCTAATTGTTGAGGAAGTGTTGAGCACCTTTGCACGCTTAAGAAGATGAACTAAACTTGTAATCTCTTGGACCTGTAAGTACTAGTGTGAATGTGTGATGCAACTAAGCGATTTAAACTCTCAAGGTCACTAGGGATCATTATTTTCCAGATGAAAGAAGTCAATTAAGCAAACCAGTGGGCACATGACTAAAGTCAGTAGTGATCATTATTCAAACAACTTGTTCTTCACACTCAAGAAAATTCCTACACCTCTGTACATTGTGTAATGATTTGACCCAAGAATATCAGAAGAATTGGATGAGCCACCTAATTATTGAGAAAGTGGTGACATCTTTGCGCGCATGCCAAATAAGATGAACTAAACTTGTAATATTTTGAATAAACAGAATATCTCACTAAGCCATGCACATTGTTTTAGTTTCTTTAACTAGTGAGATAAACTACTTAGTTCTCAATTTCGTGCATAAAACACATCAAAGCTAAACTGACCATAGATCTCTGCTATAAGAGTGCATCACAACTAATGATGACAGACAAGCAAAAAAACATTCAAAAAAGACACCAATTTATCTGCAACAATACCATAAAGCAAAGCGTCCTGAGCCTGGGTATTTACTGCCATAACGAAATAAATCAGGCTCTACTCCTAGAAAGACACACAAATTGCATCCTCAGAAATGCGCCAGGAATTCTATTGCTTTCAGCACTACAACACGGCCATTGCACATTGCGCTAACGTTAACTGAACAGATACAAGTATAGTGACTAGTGAGTAACCTGCCACCTGGTGATTGTCTGGTGTTGCTTTATTCTCTTTTTCTGAAGCTGCGGTGTCACTTCATTCTCAAACAGCACTTCATTTCGTTCCTATGTAACATGGTGGCTGTTGTTGAGATTCGTTGTTCGTTGGTTCGTTAGATCGGGTACGAATAACAGTAGGAAGTGATCGAAACCGATTTACAGTAGGTGCACGAGATCTAAAACAACTACTACCACGACTTCTAGTAAGAGAAAAAGGGGACAGTGGAACAGAGAGAAGTAGGAATCGCAGACCATCGAGAGCCGGAGTCGTAGCAGTGGGGTTGGACGTCTCGTTCGCCGGCGGTGCCATCTGCGCGCCGGCAGCGACGGTCGGTGGAGATGAGAGTCGACGCAGTGACGATGGTGGCGCAGTGAAGACGGTGGCGGCTTCCCGTCACTGGCTGCGCCCCTTCTCAGATCGGGATCGGGAATATCGGTGGGGAGTGGCGGCTCAGGTGAACCTCGTCTCTAGAGCCGGCCGGCCCCCACCTCTATATATAGCGCAGTGTGACGGGGGCCCACCAACCATGTAGGGTTGGGCGCTCCCGATCAGGGCGCGAGAAGCAAGGCCCAAAAGGCCGTTGGGCCTAATGGTAGGAGATCAAAACCCAACATTCTCCCCCTTGATCTCTCATTATTTTCTTCGTTCTTTAATTTCATACTCAAACTTTCGATTCATATTTTTTTTGTTTCTATCCTATTCCATCGCAGATTAGTGTATTGAACTGTTTCATCGTCACAGCAATTAGTGCCGTTAGACTAACAGCCACAACACATTTCTCTGTTTGGAATGAAGTTTCTTCTGGGCCCTTCGTATGTTCGGGAATCATAGGCTTTCCCTTAAACCCATGCCGGCTACGTGTTCTCTGAACACGTTGGGTGGTAAGCCCTTTGTGAGCGGATCCGCGAGCATTTTCTCTGTACTTATATGCTCAAGATTTATAATATGATCCCGAACTTTATCTTTTACAACATAGTACTTTATGTCAATGTGTTTGGCAGCACCACTTGACCTATTGTTGTAAGCATATTGTACTGCTGGGTTGTTATCACAATACAACCTCATCGGTTCATTTATATCATCAATCACTTTCAATCCGGGTATGAATTTCTTTAGCAAATTCACCTGCCCCGTTGCCTCATAGCATGCTACAAACTCGGCATACATTGTCGAGGATGTAATTACGGTTTGTTTGGAGCTTTTCCACGATATAGCCCCTCCTGCGAGAGTAAATATATATCCTGACGTGGATTTTCTTTCTTCTCCCGCATAATCGGAATCTGAATACCCCTCTATCTTTAGGGAATCAGATCTTCTATACGTTAGCATGAGGCCTTTCGTACCCTGCAAATAACGCAGGACTTTCTTCACCAATTTCCAATGTTCTATTCCTGGATTCTTTTGATATCTGCCAAGTAACCCGATGACAAAAGCCAAGTCAGGGCGTGTACACACTTGAGCATATTGTAAACTTCCAACTGCTGAAGCATACGGTACCGCTTTTATTCGGTTAATCTCATATTCATTCTTGGGACATTGATGTTCCCCATATCTATCGCCCTTGACAATAGGAGCAGGTGAAGAACTGCACGCATGCATACTAAATTTCTTCAAAACCTTTTCTATGTATGCCTTCTGCGACAGTCCCAGTACCCCCTTTCTTCTATCTCGGTGAATCTCTATTCCTAAAACAAACGAGGCCTCACCGAGATCTTTCATATCGAAGTTTGAGGACAAGAATTTCTTCGTTTCCATTAGTAGACTGACATCACTGCTAGCAAGCAGGATATCATCCACATACAGAATTAGGAATATATACTTTCCATTCTTGAATTTTGCGTAAACGCAATTGTCCTCAACATTTTCCTTAAACCCAAAACCTTTTATCGTTCTATCAAATTTCAAATATCACTGTCTTGAGGCTTGTTTCAATCCGTAGATTGATTTCTTTAGACGACATCCCATGTTTTCTTTTCCTTTTACAACAAAACCTTTCGGTTGTGCCATATAAACATTTTCTTCCAAATCCCCGTTAAGGAACGCCGTTCTTACATCCATTTGATGTAACTCCAAATCATAGTGGGCCACAAGTGCCATTATAATTCTGAAGGAATCTTTACATGAGACTGGAGAAAACGTCTCATTGTAATCAATCCCTTCTCTTTGCGTAAAGCCTTTCGCCACAAGTCGCGCTTTAAATCTTTCTATGTTCCCTTGGGAGTCATATTTTGTTTTGTAAATCCATTTACAACCTACTGTTTTGGCTCCTTTAGGAATAATTTCCAAGTCCCAAACTTTGTTGGTACTCATTGATTTCATTTCATCTTCCATGGCCTTAAGCCACTTTGATGAGTGGTCGCTTCTCATGGCTTCTTCAAATGAGGTGGGATCATCCCCCATCTGAAATTCTTCTGTTTCATAAACTTCATAGTCATTAGAAATAGCTGACCTTCTTGTTCTTTGAGACCTTCTAGGTGCCTCTGGCACTTGTTCCACATTAGGTTGTTGCTGTTCTTCCTCATGCGCGACATTTGGTTCTATAGGTTCCTCAAGGACAGGTTCCTCAAGGATAGGTTCCTCATGTTCATTCATTGTCGCCACGGGAGAACTTGCAACAGGTGTTGGCACTATAGTGTCTTGCACTGTCGGCGCAACAGCAACAGGTAGCGTAAAGAATGGTTCTTCAACCATTGGAGTGGGTACATGTACCCGTTTCTCCTGTAGGCTTATTTCTCGTGCTACCATGCTCCCCCTGATCATGTTATCCTCCAAGAACACAGCGTGTCTTGTTTCTACAATTTTCGTATGTCTGTCAGGACAATAAAACCGATATCCTTTTGATCTTTCTGGATAGCCAATGAAATGGCAGCTGACTGTCTTAGAGTCTAACTTTCCTATGTTTGGGTTAAACACTTTTGCCTCAGCTGGACAGCCCCACACACGCAAATGGTTAAGTGAGGGTTCTCTTCCTGTCCATAATTCATACGGTGTTTTAGGCACCGATTTGCTTGGTACTCGATTAAGTATGTGAATGGCGGTTTTCAGTGCCTCCATCCATAAACTAATCGGCAAAGTGGAGTAACTTATCATGCTTCTTACCATATCCATTAGGGTACGGTTACGTCTTTCAGCCACTCCATTCTGCTGAGGCTCTCCCGGTGTGGAGTACTGAGCGACTATGCCATTTTCCTGTAGAAACTTTGCAAACGGTCCAGGAATTTGGCCATATGGGGTATGTCGCCCATAGTACTCTCCACCTCGGTCTGATCGTACTATCTTTATTTTCTTATCATGCTGATTTTCAACCTCAGCTTTAAATATTTTAAATTTATCCAATGCTTCCGATCTTTCTTTAATTGGATAAATATAGCCATAACGAGAGTAGTCGTCTGTGAATGTTATAAACGAATCATAACCATCCACGCTTTTCACAGGAAATGGACCACATATATCAGTGTGGATAATTTCTAAAGTTCCTGTGCTTCGTTTGGCATTTTTCTTAATTTTCTTGATATACTTTCCTTTGATGCAATCAACGCATTGTTCTAAATCTAAAAATTCTAAGTGCGGAAGAATTGATTCTTTAATTAGTCGTTCCATTCTCCCCCTCGAAATATGGCCCAAGCGACAGTGCCATAATTTCGAAGAGGCATCATCAATTCGCTTCCGCTTCTTAATTACATTCGCAGATGGGGAATCATTCATATTCTCATCGCATACATTGTTCGCATTTTCATCAAGAGATAACAAATAAAGTTTGTCTTGTCGGAAGGCAAGACCAACACATTTATTGTTAACGAGTATCTTACATTTGCCATCACCAAAATGGCAATCAATTCTGTCATCATCAAGTTTTGAAACACTTATCAAATTTCTTCGCAAAGAGGGAACATAAAGTACTTCTTTAAGTCTAAGTACAAAGCTGTTGTTCAATTCTAAAGATAAATCTCCAATCGCTTCAACGTCGGCTTGTACTCCATTTGCCACTTTAATCGTTCTTTCTCCTCTTTGCAAGGTTCTCGTCCCACTTAACCCCTGTAAGGAATTTGCAACATGAGTAGTTGCTCCTGAATCAATCCACCAAGTGGATTTAGCATAACATAAATACAGGGATTCATCTACAAATGTAATAAATTCATCACCTCTTTTCAGTAGAGATTTCAGGAAGTCAGGACAGTCTCTCTTGTAGTGTCCCTTCTTAAAGCAGTGCTTGCATTGATCCTTTTCAGCTCCACCATAGGAGTTGCTCTGCTGATTTTCAGGTTCCTGGGGTTTCTTTCCCTGTGAGTTTGAGGAAGAGGCCTTGTCCCACTTGGGTTTCCCTTGTGGTTTAGAATTCTTGCTATTAAAATTCTTTCTTTTATTATCCTTCACAAAATGAGCGGACTCACTCTGTGAGGATTTTATCCTCTCCTCTTCTTGAGCACACATTGAGATAAGTCTTTCTATGCCCCATCTTTCAGGTTGCATATTATAGTTCACAATAAAAGTATCATATTCTTTTGGCAAGGAAGCAAAAATCAAATGAATCAGGAAATCATCTTCCTTCAAATTCATTTCTTTTAGCTTAGATGTCGTGGTGTTCATCTTCAAAATATGCTCTCTGATGCTACCACCAGTATATTTTTCATTCACAAGCTTCTTTATCAGTGAACTTGCTGTGGCCTTGGTAGACCCAGTAAACTGACTCTTGATCTTATCAAGATATTATGTGGCAGTAGCACATTCAGGGATTGAGCCCCTTATCTGTTCTTCTATGGTGGCCTTAGCTACCAATAAGCACTTGCGGTTGGAGATGGTCCATTGCCTATGTTCAAGATCATATTTCATTCTTATCTCAGCATGATCACGCTTTCGAGCAGTGAAATCAGCGTCAGATTCATTGTCTTCTCTCACCGGATCCACAGGTTCAGTGGGACACGGTGAGATGATGGCATAATCGACCTCTCCCAATGCAAGTTCAAGTTCATATTTCTCCCGCCACACACGGTAATTTGTCCCGTTGAGTGTCGGGATGTTCGAGATGTTCACAATGCATTTGCCTCCTGAAACCACATCAGAGTAAGTGAGAAATATTTATACATGGAATCATATGCTTTAACTCAACGTTGGTCAAACTGAAACATATAATTCATCTATGCAATAATTTTACATCACCGTTGGGCAGAAATAAAATTAATGCACAATTTTCATGAATCAAAATTATAATATTGTTATTAACAACGTTGGTCAGAAAATAACAATACTACAATTCATCTTCAATTATTATTCATTTTCCAAAACCAAATTCTCCCGTTGGTTCGAATTTGATAATGAAAATAACTATATCAAGTACGCAGCGGAAACAATAAAATTCTCATAATGTTATTTTCCAGAAGCACTAAAAAAAATTTCATTATTTCTGAGCAAAATGTCGTTGGACAAATTTGCACGAAAATTCCTATCAAAATTCTATTCAAATTCATTCAAATATTCATCGAATTCATATAAATATTGCTTCTGAAAAAAAAATGAAATTTCTCCTTTCTCAGCCCAGCGGCCCAGCCAACCGTCGGCCTGGCCAAGAGGGCGCCCCGCGCTCGGCCCACTCAAGCAGTCGTCTCCTTCCCGGCCTGCCAGCCAAGCACGCGCGGCCCATTAGCGGCCCGCCAGCTGCTCGGCCCTAGGGTTTCAAAATGGCGGCTCAATCCTGGCCGTCCGTCTGATCCAGCGGCTGAGCTCATTTCTCGGTGGTATAAAACTTGCCCGGCCGGCCTTCCTTCTAACCCTAGTCTCTTTCTTCTTTCCTCCATTTCCAGCACGGCCGCCGGCCACCACCGGCCGGGTAGGAAGCCGCCGGAGCTTCTCCTCCCATTTTCCCTTCCTCTTGGTCTCCAGAGGCAATCGCCGAAGTTTCGGTTCTTGACGCCACACAGTGGCGCCGCTGCCGCCCCCCTCGCCGGCGCGCGAGCTCGCCCTGGGCTGAGCTCGCCGCCGTCGAGCGGGCTAGCAGACGGTGCCCACTTCACGCGCGCGCGCGGTGACGAGAAGGATCCAGCCGCCGGTTTTCTTCAGCCGCGTGTGGTTCTGTGGTTCATGCGCACGGCGTCGGAGAAGAAAACCGAGTCTCGGCCGATGGTTCCATTCATCTTCTTTCTTTCGATCTAGGGTTAGGGTTTCTTGGATTTAATTTTCTGATCCGTGAGAACGAATCGTGTTCAAGTTCATCACTGTACCCGATCTAGGGTTCTTGATTCATAACCACGGCTCCGGTACCATTGTTGAGATTCGTTGTTCGTTGGTTCGTTAGATCGGGTACGAATAACAGTAGGAAGTGATCGAAACCGATTTACAGTAGGTGCACAAGATCTAAAACAACTACTACCACGACTTCTAGTAAGAGAAAAAGGGGACAGTGGAACAGAGAGAAGTAGGAATCGCAGACCATCGAGAGCCGGAGTCGTAGCAGTGGGGTTGGACGTCTCGTTCGCCGGCGGTGCCATCTGCGCGCCGGCAGCGACGGTCGGTGGAGATGAGAGTCGACGCAGTGACGATGGTGGCGCAGTGAAGACGGTGGCGGCTTCCCGTCACTGGCTGCGCCCCTTCTCAGATCGGGATCGGGAATATCGGTGGGGAGTGGCGGCTCAGGTGAACCTCGTCTCTAGAGCCGGCCGGCCCCCACCTCTATATATAGCGCAGTGTGACGGGGGCCCACCAACCATGTAGGGTTGGGCGCCCCCGATCAGGGCGCGAGAAGCAAGGCCCAAAAGGCCGTTAGGCCTAATGGTAGGAGATCAAAACCCAACAGCTGTCCCACTGTCTGGTGTACCCTTTCTCTGGGATTGGTCTGAAATGCTGTTAACATGCTCTACATGTGTGCTGTAAACGTCTAGATATCTTTCCTGAATATGTGATTATGATGGACTGGGGTATCGTCCCCGTAACTGTAACAAAAAAAAACAAAGTATACAGCAGATAATAAGATTCGAAGAAGCACCTGTTAATTGTAATTGCAATGACGCCACAGCAAGGATTTTACCTACAAAGAGCCGGGTCCGCCTGACGCCTGTGCGTGGGCACAGAAATCGGAAATAGCCGCATACTGGAGAAGAACGGGACCACGGATGGTTCAAGGGGAGACCGCGAGCCACGGGAGGCGACCGGGGAAGAGGAAGGAAGTGGCGCCGGCGGCGGCGCGGCGGTGGGTTGCGTTGCGTCTTGCGTGTGCATGCCAGCAAAGATGGGCCATTACGCAGCAGCTAGCAGGACGGTGGTGTGTTTCAGTGGCAATGGGCGCACGATGGCCCGTCGCTCGTGGGCCAGAGGCAAATTACGGAAAATGCGTGTCAGGCCCAGAGTGAGGTGGGCGGACAGCTTCGCTCGCGATCGCCCGAGTGTTCAGCAGCCCGCGCGGCCGCAGCCTTTCTGGGATCACGCACGGGACGGTGCGAGAGCGGCGGGCCGGAAGGAAGCAGGCGATGGCACCCTCCGGGCTACAGACAGCATGGCTTCAGCCACTTTCGGCTACGGTTGCGGCAAAATTGCCAGCTACCTCTCCGTAACAGTTGCGGCAAAACTGCAGAATACTCTAGCACAGTGCTGCAGCAAAGCTGAGACGAGCGTGTGGTCGCGTCTAGATCCAAACAAAGAATCAACTGTCACCTTTAATTATTTTTTCACCATATATATTTTAGCTAAGAGTTATATAATGTCGCACCTTTCTCTATTTTATTAGTAATAATAACAACACTTTTCCTTCCTACTATGAGTACTGGTCGTGCACGGGAGGCCTAACGGACGACAATCGCGAAGTAGTAGCAGTGCGCGGTGGCATCGTCACGAGGCGAAAGAAACTTGGATGAGAAAGAACTTGAGGGTGCATGATAGGTGATTCCCGCCTAAAAAGATATACAGTAAAAAATATTCTCCTATTGAACGTTTTATGATGGCTTTCAAGAACTAGCAAGTAGCAATGGGAATGGAGGTGTGCGTGTGGGCGATAAAACGGGAGTTCCAGCTAGACTCGTTTTTGTCCCATACAAGAAAAAAAAAGGACTTGGGCTGACTATCTATGGCCAAATAGTTTTGAAAAAGAAAATTGGACTTGCCCCTTTAGAGCATCACCAAAAGATTAGCCAAATCGTCTTCTAAAGGTAAATTTAGCTATTATTGAAAGAAAAACGTATTCAACAGACTCTGTAAATGACTCTCCAAATTTAATAGCTCTTCATTCCATCTCAGCCGCTCTCTACTTTTGGATAGTCCACCTCACTAGCCATCCTATATAGTCTGTTGGAGTACTCTAATATTTTTTTGTCAAATCTATTTTAGAGAGTACCTAAATCAGTAAATTTGGCTATCCTTTTTTGGCTAATCAGAGCATTTCTAAATCTCACTATCTAAATCATCATTTGAAGATTCATTTGCATAAAAATCGCTTTCTATATCAATTTATCCTCCAACAGTTTTTGTTATGCGCACTTTAGAGAGTCATTCCCGTCTTCTATTTTTGGCTAGCGAAAAAATCAGAATAGAAGATGACTATATTTAGATTATCATTTATGGAAGCTGTCGGATGAGCTATTGGAGGGTAGTTTTTCTTCAAAATCTCTATTCCTAACATTTAGAAAAGATATGAAGAGTCTCCTAATAGAGATGCTCTTACCCTTCTATAAGAGCTAACTCCAACAGTTCGGCTATTCTTATTTTAGGGGCTACTTTAGAATTTATATAGCAAAAGGTAGGCTCCAACAGATATGCTATTTAGTTTTGTAAAATGAAAAAGCTGGTTATCCCTTATTTTAGTCACCATAGAATAGTACTTACGACTAATGCATTGAGCTCATTTCCGTTCACTATAAAGCGTGACTTAAATTTTCGGAAGCGAGATGGTGTCGAACAGCCGAAGGGTCGTCGAAGCAGGCCTACTGTAACATGGGTGCGCTGTGAGCCGGCAGTTCTTTTGCTAGGGCCACGTTTAGTTCACAGAATAGGGAAGAAAAACACTGTATCAGAATTCCTGTAGCATTTCGTTTGTATTTGGTAAAAATTATCCAAATTTTGACTAACTAGGCTTAAAATGTTCGTCTCGCAAAGTACAACAAAACTGTGCAATTAGTTTTTGATTTCATCAACATTTAGTATTCCATGCATTTACCGACATTTTGATGTGACGGGGAATCTTCTTTTTGCATAGTGGAATTTGAGGGAGAATTGGGGAAACTAAACAAGGGCCAGCTCGATCCCTATCATCACAGCACCAAGCCTTTGTTATCTCAATGCCCTTTCTCTTACCTTTGCCAGTTTCAACAAAGGTCTGGCGACGCTTTAATAAATCAGCAGTCAGCAAAGGCGCAAAAGCAACTTTCAGGGAGGACAAAATAAAGAAAATGGGAGAAAGGGAAGTGGGTCATGATATTAAACCGAAAGAAGCCCGTGGGCCTGCATTGTCTAGTATAAAAGTTGAAGTCCTCCATTGATCTCACTTGGAAAGGTGTTGTACTTGCAGTGTCATGTAAGCTCTCGACAATGGAAAAACAACTATTATGATTTATGATAATATGGAGGGTGTTCGCGAATAGACATATATTAGGATCATATTTTAGCCTTGCAGATGCTCGTGCTCCGGCATCTTCCCATTTTCCTCGCACGCTACTGCTCAACACTCTTCTGAGGACTCGTTCGGCTGTGCTGATAAGCCGGCTGAAAAATATTGTTGGCTAATTTGTTATGAGAGAAAAACACTGTTCCGGCTAAAAAAACAAGCTGAAATATACGGATTATAAGCCGAATGAACAGGGCCTAGTTGTGTCTACAACAACAACATAGCCTTTTGTCCCAAGCAAGTTGGGGTAGGCTAGAGATGAAACCCAAAAGAGACGAGAAACAGGGAGACACATAAAGGGACATAAATGGCACAAGACAAAAAGATGTCACGGTTCAGGCACATTGATCGCCAATCTCCAAGCGCTCCTGTCCATAGCTAAATCCTTGGAGATATTCCACTCCTTAAGATCTCTCTTAACGGACTCGTCCCAAGTTAGTTTAGGTCGACCTCTACTGCTCTTTACATTATCGGGCCGCTTTAGAACTCCACTACGCACCGGCGCCTCAGGAGGCCTCCGTTGGACATGTCCAAACCATCTCAACCGATGTTGAATCAATTTCTCCTCAATTGGTGCCACCCCAACCCTATCCCGAATATCGTCGTTCCGGACTCTATCCCTCCTTGTGTGCCCACAACACCAACGCGACATACGCATCTCTGCTACACTCAATTGCTGGACATGTCGCCTTTTTGTAGGCCAACACTCAGCACCGTATAACATCGCCGGACGAATCGCCGTCCTATAGAACTTACCTTTCAGCTTCTGAGGCACCCTTTTGTCACAGAGGACGCCAGAAGCTTGACGCCATTTCAGCCAGCCGGCTGAAATTCTATGCGTAACATCTTCATCAATGTCTCCATCCTTTTGTAGCATCGACCCTAAATACCGAAAAGTATCCTTCTTGGCCACCACTTGCCCATCGAGGCTAACGTCTCCCTCCTCGTGCCTAGTCGCGCTGAAATCGCACCTCATGTACTCGGTCTTAGCCCTACTAAGTCTGAACCCTTTCGACTCTAACGTGTGCCTCCATAGTTCTAACTTCCTATTAACCCCCGCCCTACTGTCGTCAACTAGCACCACATCATCAGCAAAGAGCATACACCAAGGGATATCACCTTGTATGTCCCTTGTGACCTCATCCATCACCAAAGCAAATAAATAAGGGCTCAAAGCTGACCCCTGATGCAGTCCTATTTTAATTGAAAAGTCACTGGTGTCGCCATCACATGTTCGGACAAACGTCACCACATCCCTGTACATATCCTTGATGAGGGTAACATACTTAGTTGGGACTTTGTGCTTTTCCAAGGCCCACCACATGACATTTCTCGGTACTTTGTCATATGCCTTCTCGAGGTCAATAAAGACTATGTGCAAGTCCTTCTTCTGCTCCCTATATCTCTCCATCAATTGTCGTAATAAGAAAATCGCCTCCATGGTCGACCTACCAGGCATGAACCCAAACTGATTTTGGGTCACATGTGTCACTCTCCTTAGGCGATGCTCGATAACCCTCTCCCAGAGCTTCATTGTATGGCTCATCAACTTAATCCCACGGTAGTTAGTACAACTTTGAACATCTCCCTTGTTCTTGAAGATAGGTACTAATATACTTCTCCTCCATTCTTCAGGCATCTTGTTAGACTGAAAAATAAGATTAAAAAGTTTAGTTAACCATACTATCGCTCTGGCGCCTAGGTATCTCCACACCTCAATGGGGATACCATCAGGGCCCATCGCTTTACCTCCCTTCATCCTCTTCAAAGCCTCTCCGATATCTGCCTCCTAAATTCTCCTCACAAAGCGTCTGTTGGTATCGTCAAATGAGTCATCCAACTCAAGGGCAGGACCCTCATTCTCCCCATTAAACAGCTTGTCGAAGTACTCTCTCCATCTGTTCTTGATCTCCTCATCCTTCACCAGAAGTCGATCTGTCCCATCCTTGATGCATTTTATTTGGTTGATGTCCCTTGTCTTCCTCTCGCGGATTCTAGCCATCCTATAAATGTCCTTCTCTCCTTCCATCGTGCCTAGCTGCTGATAAAGGCCATCATATGCCTGACCTTTTGCTACACTCACAGCTCGCTTTGCAACCCTCTTCGCTATTTTATAGCTCTCGATGTTGGCTACACTCTTGTCATGGTGGAGACGCTTGAAACACTCCTTCTTCTCCCTAATAGCCCTTTGCACCTCGTCATTCCACCACCATGTGTCTTTCGCTTCCCGTTTGCCTCCCCTACTCACGCCAAACACTTCTGAAGCCACCTTCCGGACACATGTTGCCATCTTTAGCCACATGTCATCGGCATCTTCTCCTTCTTCCCAAGGCCCCCCGTCTAGCATCCTCTCCTTAAACGTTTGCGCTGCTTCCCCTTTAAGCTTCCACCACTTCGTTCTCGCAATCTTGGTCCGTTTGTCCCAGTGGACACGTACCCGAAAGCGAAAGTCCGCCACCACAAGCTTATGTTGAGGGACAACACACTCCCCAGGTAACACCTTACAATCAAAGCAAGCACGTCTATCCTCCCTCCTTGCAAGGATAAAGTCGATCTGGCTCGAGTGTTGTCCACTACGAAAGGTTACTAGATGAGATTCCCTCTTCCTAAAGAGGGTGTTCGCTATCAACAAGTCATAGGCCAGCGCGAAGTTCAAAACATCCTCCCCCTCTTGATTCCTACTACCATACCCGAACCCCCCGTGCACCCGCTCGAAACCTACATTAGTCGTACCAACATGGCCGTTGAGGTCTCCTCCTATAAAGAGTTTCTCGCTGATAGGCACGGTACTAACCATGCTATCAAGATCTTCCCAAAATTGCCTCTTGGTGCCTGTAACACCCCTGGGTGTTAAGCATGCATTATCATTCAAAGCATAAGCATTCAGCATCATTGCATGATTAACATTATTTGAATTGTAGCTCTTTCAAATTTAATGTGAAAAACAAATAAATGGGAACCCTAATTTTGACATAAGTGTTAAAAAGATGGTGAACTTTTGAGAAGTAGCAATTTTAAATAATCTAGAATAAATCAACTTGATTATTGGAGCAAATTTTGAATTCAAGTTTTCCTCAAATTCTGTTTAAAAAAATATTCTAAATAAATGAGTTTTTGATTTTAAATTAGCTTTAAATCTCAAATTCAAAATCTATTGAGAATTTTGAAAAGTGCTCTATATGAAAGTTGTAGAGAATAAAATTTTGAACAACTTTTATTTTGGGCCAAATTTCTGAAAACCTCTTTTTTCATCTCCAAATTCAATTTTGAAACAAAGAATTAAATCTGGAAAATATTTTGAAAAAGAAAAATCAGATTTTCGCCTTAGTGGGCTTCGGCTTCCCTTTCGGCCCAGCTTCGCTGGCGGCCCGGCCCGCGCCCGCGTCGTCTCCCTCCCGCCCCCGCGCGCGCACGCCCGCGCGTGGCGTCGTGGCGCCGCGGCAGCGCTCGGTCGCCGCGTGGCCGCACGCCGTCGGAGCCGCGCGACACGCGCCCTGTGGCCCCCGCAGCGTCCGCGCCCGCTTACCCCCTCCGCGCGCTCGTCCTCCTCGGTTGCTTCCTCCATTCTCCCTCGCCCACCCGCACAGCAGCAGCAAACTCCGCCTCCGCCTCCGCCGTCGCGCGCCTCGCCGGAGTTGGAGTTTCCCGCCGCTAGAGCTCACCGCCAACTGCTACATCTTGCATAGGGCTCCGCCACGACTCCACGAATCCTGTGCTCGCCCTATCGCGCCGTGGTAAGGCCCCCATCGGTGGGAATGCCTCGCCGGAGTTGGTCGAGTTCACCGGCAGCGCACTGCCCCGTGAACTTCACCCCTCCGTCCCCCTTCTCGCTCTCTTCTCACGTGCACGAGCACCGCACTCACGTGGTGAAGCTCGCAGACCACCCCACACACCCCATCCCGGTCGGA
Source organism: Saccharum hybrid cultivar R570 (assembly GCA_038087645.1). Lineage (NCBI taxonomy): Eukaryota > Viridiplantae > Streptophyta > Magnoliopsida > Poales > Poaceae > Saccharum > Saccharum hybrid cultivar. The sequence continues at coordinate 33,670,780 of JAQSUU010000012.1, read as the reverse complement.
GTTGGCCGGCCGGCGGTGAGCCGAGCCACCGTGCCGCCATGGCCGCCGGTGAGCATGCTCCTGAGCTCCTTTGACCGCGCTAGCTGGCTCGCTAGGTTCGCGCGAAGACGGAGATCACGATGACAGTCACGGCCTGACTGGAGACCTCGCCGTCGGCGAGAGCTCGTCGGTCAGCGCCGCCTCTGGCCGACTGCGGCTGACGGGTGGGCCCGTCTGACCCATGGGTCCCTCCTGTCTGTCTCAGCGTTTCGGTTTCGGGTGTCACAGCGGGGTGCACGTAGCATTTAAAGCCGGTTTTGATTTTCGGTTTTAAAGAAATTGATTTCCAGAAAATCTGAAAAAGGCTTCTAAAAATTGTATCTCAAGATTTATAGCTCCAAAAATCATGAAACAAATTGTGAAATGTTCCTTTTGAATAGCTCTACAGTTTAAAAATATCTCATGTGATTTTTGTGACACTCTACTGTGCAAATTTATTTAATTGTTATATATGCTGTTATCTTAGAAAAAGTGTAGTAAATAAAATAATAAAGGGAAAAATGTGATTCTTTTGGCATTAATCTTTATTAGTGATGTACTTTCTAGGAAAAATGCCAGTGAAGCATGTTCTGTGGAAAAATGTTGAAGTGTAGTTCAAATGCTTTTAATTGGTAATATCTGTTATTTTTACTATAGAGCAAAATTTGTATACAACATACATCTGATAATTTTTGTAGTATGTTGGTTTACTGTTAGTAACCTAAGAAAATTGTGAAATCTGTTGTTTGATACTTTTTCTAGTATAAAATAAATTCATGCTCACAATTAGGCTATAACTTGTTTATTTTGTACAGGCAGTTTTACTTGTGCAATTCTCATGAAAATTTAGTGGTAGGTTAGTTAGGGTAAGAGTAGTCTACTGTAATTTTTGTAGATTTTTATCTACACCAGAGATAGGTGTTGTTGTGTAACCCTAGCTAAATAGGGAATAAAAGATTATTCTTTATGAGAAATTGAGAGAAATAAAATATGTTTGGTGTATCTTTGAAGCATCATGATGCCTTGCTGATGTTATGGATGAGTTAGGTTGATAAGCTTTGGTAGCTTAGGTTCACTTGTATGTGTAGATGGTAGGCTAACTAATAGAAGGATAAGGTGTATATTTTAGGTTACATGTTCTTGGATGACGTTGACTACCTTGTAGAAGAAATAATTATATTCAAACTGCTCATTCCATGTGCTCATCTGCATCTCATGTCATCAAAGCACTCCACCGCAATTCGATGCATTCTTCGCATGTTTCCTTATGCACTTGCATCATACAGGATCGCAGGAGGAGTCGCAGGCAGCAGTACCGGAGGAGCAGGCTTGGACGGATCAGCAGGAACCCCAGGCACAGGAGGTGCCCGAGGAGGAAGAATCAGGCGAGGAACTGCCAGAGTGCATCGATCACCACCCTAGTTCGTTCGAAAGAGGCAAGCCCCGGAGCATCTTAAGCCTCCTAAATTTATAAAAAGTTATTTCTTATTGCATGAGTTATAGTTATATATTGTTGCATTAAGTTATATGAGTTGAGTAAAACCGTTGTTGCATTATTACCTTGGCCACCGGATTATCTTTTACCCTGTTAGGTCAGGATCGAGTAAATTGCTTAGCCATGCTTAGACCGGTAGAAGTCGGGGGATTTCCTGTCACCTGCGAGTTATGGGTGGATACCAGGTTATGGTTAGCTGTAATTGTGATCATGAAAAGTAACCAAGTGTTGATGGATAAACGGAGACCGGGCGGAGTCTTATAGGGTTTTGGACTATAGTGATTCCGTCTGTGTCGGTTAAGGACCGATCGTTGCTCGTCCCTCTTGTCATGTTGAACGCATGCCTCACATTTAGCTGGCCGAATAAAGTACCTTTCGACCGCGAAGCTAGCGACACTTTTTGAGCCGGGATAAACTCGGGTTGGCAGACTGGTGTTGAAGGGGGTGTACGGGGACGCGAAGAGTGAGCCCAAGGTGCGTCCTGGCAGTCGGGCGGTCCCTGGGTAGTGCGATCCATGATTGTTATCCCGCGGCTTCTCGGAAAGTGTCATTGGTAATCTACGTGACCCTGACGGGGGAAACATGGTTTGTGTGAGGAATAAATCTCCAGCTGGATAGGAATTCGATTCGAATCGCCGTCGCTCCCGGTTAGTGAGCACTTGACTCGAGCTATGGCATCGTAGTAACAATGATGAAACACTGATGGTTAAGTGAATAATGTTGGAAATGCTAAACCTGAGATGGTAACCTTTGATGTTAGTGGTTAATCAAGTGATTGCTCTAGCATAGGTGCTTATCTAGATTGAATAGGTTATAATAAATATGATGTAAAAAGGACTTAAATTAGTTTACTCATAACAACTTGTGCTTTTCGCAAAGGAGTCAAGCCAATCCACTATGTAAAGCCTTGCATGCTCCTTGGTGTCATTTTATTTCTGGTTTTTGACGGGTAAGTCTAGCTGAGTACATTCTCGTACTCAGGGCGTTGTTCCCATTGTTGTTGCAGATGGTCAGATGTACTACGGGTACTGCTCCAACTGTCTGTATCCGGTGATGGGTGACAACTAGGACCTTGGGCAAGGGTCTTTCTGTTAGTCTTATCTACTGCTTTTGTGGACCATGACTATCGACTGGCACTGTAACTGAACCATGTGTGTGTGCGTAAAATTATTTGCTTCCGCTACTTTATGTTGAACTATGTTGTAATAACTTTTATTTCCGAACTCCGATGTATCTTACCTTTATGATCAGATTTATGTATCGTGTGAATTGTGGCTGCTAAATCAGTACGATCTTGGTTGTATGTTAGTGGTTTTGAAATCCTTCGTGATTTCACGGAATCTCGGGTTATACGGGCTTAAGTTTGTTAAATTAACCGCCTCGGTGGAAGATTTTCTTACTTAATTTCGTATAATTACGTTGATCCGTTACAGCTGGCATCGGAGCATGGTTTAGCATGCTACTGTTCACATGGGTATTTAAAAATAAAACTGTGTTTTCAAATAAGCTTTTGAACTTAAAAGTGTGTCAGTGGTCATATCCTTTATGCCCGATAAAGACTCTAGGTGGCTTAATTAAGTACTAACTTGGGGGTTTGCATCATATTTTAAATTTCGTCGCTCATACGGCGTGCTATGGTATGAGTGCCATTCACTTGAGTGGTAATGTATGGATCCTTTACCTCTACGCCTTGGTAAGTGAGAGTTGTGAGTGCATGGTCGGATACACTGCCGATCTAGGGGAGTGCTTATGTGATACCAAAATACTTACGTGCCCTGCGCATGTTCGTATGAGGGTATCCAAATTGTGGGGAATTCCGTCATGCAATGACGATGCCGTCAATAGGACGACGATTCGGGTAGTTGTTACCGTTATACTCGTATCTGGGGATGCGTGTAGAGCGAGTAACTTACTTTACTGCTTTCTGCATGTTTTCATACTGTGAGGTTTGGGCTGAAGTGATTTCCTTTCTGCAGGTACATAACAACGCTTTCGAGTAGTACGTGTTAGTTACGTTACAAGAGATCGTTGTATGCCACCGTTTATTCCGTTAGTAGTCATTAGTTTTCTAAGTTTGTGAGGACGTACTGAACGTGCATGCATCATGTGTGCATTTCATTCATGGCACTGTTCCTCCCCTTATAAGTTGATTATCTCATTTCGATAAAAATGCCAACTTAAAAATCTGTTCTCACCACGGCAATAAAATTTTTGCTACAGATGGCACGTACCAAGCAGACCGCTCGCAAGTCCACTGGCAGAGCTCCCCGTCATCAGCTTGCTCCGCGCACTCGCCAGCGTCACACTTTTCTTGGAGAGTTTGGGATGCCTACACTCTTGTGGAGAGTGCTCAGCTATGTAGGCTATCATGATGGGATGGAGCCCCGCTACTTTTGGTCAAATGAGCGGTTGGGTGAAGGACTTTTGGTGACTGTGGAAGCAGTAGTTCGTCCCCGAGGTGATGGTTCTGAGTGGACCGGTTGGCGTTTTGAGTCAACTGGCAGGACCCCTGAAGAAGCCGCTGAGAGGGCAGCCTTTGGAATCCTGAGAGATATCATGGATCGTTTTCCTCAGGAGTTGGCAGCCACTATAGTGGGAGTCTTTCCGAGGGGCAACCCCTCCACTGACTCATGGCAGCAAGCCAGGGGCAGATCTCTGGAGATTAGCGCAGCAGAGGCACAGAACAGTGATAACCCCGCTATGAGTGCCATGTTCGCAGTGATGAGGGCCTTCGATGGAGTGGAAGGTAGTCTGAGACGTGTTTCTAGTGCTCTTGGTCAGGCTCGCGATGACCGCCGTCAGCTTCAGAGAGATCACGACGCCGAGATTGAGAGGCTCACTGCTGAGATGGCTCAGTTGACTCGTCAGAGAGATCAGGCCACTCAGAGGACTGTGATTTTTGAGGGAGATGTACGTGCCCTGAGAGAGCAGCTTGGGCAACTGACCACCGCCCACAGGAATGCTGAGAGCATGTTGGCTCATGTGCTCCATCAGAGGAATGAAGCCTGGTCCGCAGAGAATGTGTTGAGAGCTAGGCAGTTTGAGCTCGAGCAGCGACTGGCTGATGCAGAAGAGTACAACGATAACTTGCATGAAGAGGTCCATCGGCTGAACAATCAGCTTAACCCTTATGACCTTCCTGGCGCAGCAGAGATGGATTTGGATGCAGACGAAGATCCTGAAGAGCCCGTGGCGCCAGCTGAGGAGCACGACGACGCTGCAGTTGGCGACAACGCCAACGTCTCTGACCTAGATAGCGACCACGATGAGTAGGCTAGTAGTTGTTGCACTAGCTACTAGGTTCCGTTTGCATGATCTTTTGCTTGTTGGCACTTTGGACATGTAATAATGAGTAGAAAGACTAAAGCTTGATGTAAGGTTGGAAAGTTTGGATGTGTTTGTGGCGGTATCCGAACGTCCAAAGTCCAGTGTATGTATGCTGGCAACTTGGTTGTAATGGACGCGATGTGTGTGCTTTAAGTAATATAATTAGTGATGTTGTGTTAATTGGAATGACTTATTGTGCCCCTGTTTTATTGTATGAATTTATTCTCTCCAGTGAATTCAGTTCGGCATGATTTTTCATTCGGTCGCGATTCCTACAACATCACCTAATAATTACTGTTGCTGAAACATGCAGATGCCGAACACTCGTCGTACCGTGTATGGTACCGCTGAGGCTGGTGGCAGTGCAGCTGCTAATGATGACCGAGATCCACCACCGCCTCCTCCACCTTACACTGCGGAACAGTTTTTCGCCCAATTCCTGGGAAGCCAACGAAACATGGAGAGCATGCAACAGAATATGGAAGCGGCGCTGCGCAGTATCGCAGATAATACCCGTCGGGGGATAAACCCGGGAGGTCACGAAGCAAATCCGTACAGCAGTTTCAAGGACTTCATGGATACTCGTCCACCGATCTTCAAGGAAGCCGCAGAACCTTTAGATGCAGAAGAGTGGATTAATACGATGGAAGATAAGTTTCGTGTCTTAAGAATGACTGAAGTGTTGAAGACTGAGTACGCAGCTCATCAGCTTCAAGGTCCGGCAGGAATGTGGTGGAAGCATCACCGCACCACTTTTCCTCCCCATGCCCATATCTCTTGGAGGGAGTTCACTGAAGCCTTCCGTGGAACATACATCCCACCTGGTCTGACCGAGATGAAGCTTGGGGAATTCCTGGCATTAAATCAAGGCACGAAGACTGTGACTCAATACCTGCATGCCTTTAATAACCTGAGCCGTTATGCTCCGGACATGGTGGATACTGATGCCAAGAAGATCGCTAGTTTCAAGAGAGGCCTGAGTCCCAAGATGATGAAACATGTGGGTACAAACATGAGGACTAGTTTCAATGACTTCGTTAGCGACTGTTTGAAGCAAGAGAAGAACAACCATGTGTATGCTGCTTCCAAGATCCGTAAGAGGGCTTTCGAGTCGGGTTCGTCTCAGTCCAGGACCCCAGTAGCCAATCGCCCAGCTTATCGATCGCCTGCCCCAGGTGCAAGGTTTAGGCCACCGCAAAGGAAGAATCAGAATGCTCAGCCACCCCAGAGGAACCAGAAGCCGTTCAAGATGGCATTGCCTCAAGCAAGGGCAGGACAAGGCAGTTCATCTGGAACTGTGGCTCAGGTGAAGGGACCGTGCTTCAACTGCAACCAACCTGGACACTTTGCAAAGTATTGTCCCTACCCTAAGAAACAGCAAACGCAGTATCAAGCTCGTGTGCACCACACCACTGTGGATGACATCCCTGAGGGAGAACCGGTGACAGCTGGTATGTTTTCTATCAACAATCATCCTGCAGTAGTTTTGTTTGATTCCGGATCATCTCATTCCTTTGTAAGTCAAGCATTCGTTAAGAGACATGAGCAAAAGATAGTTGAATTGGAATGTGCATATAAAATCAGTTCAGCTGGGGCTGATCTGTTGACTAATCAGATTGTTCAGGGAGTAACCCTAAACATATCGAACCGGCAATATAAGCTTAACCTGATAGTCATGCCAGGGTTAGTTTTGGATGTGATCATGGGTATGAACTGGATGAATCAAATGGGAGTTGTAATTGATGTTGGAGGAAGGAGTATCTCTCTTAAGGAACCCAGTGGGGAAGGCACATTTCGGGTGGTCCTACCTCGGAGGGTAGACCTAGCTAGCACATCTTGTGCGATACAAACTACTCTGCTAGTCCAGATTCCAGTGGTCTGTGAGTTTCCAGATGTGTTTCCAGAGGAGTTACCTGGACTTCCACCAGACCGAGAGGTTGAGTTTGCCATTGAGTTAATTCCAGGAACAGCACCGATTTCAAGAAGGCCTTATCGGATGCCTCCCAATGAGTTAGCAGAATTGAAAAAGCAACTTCAGGATTTGCTAAGGAAAGGGTTGATTCGTCCCAGCTCGTCCGAATGGGGATGCCCCGCTCTGTTTGTGAAAAAGAAGAAGGATAACTCCTTACGCATGTGCGTGGATTATCGGCCACTGAATGCAGTGACAATTAAAAACAAGTATCCTCTTCCTCGGATTGATATCTTGTTTGACCAATTGTCCAAAGCCAAAGTGTTCTCTAAAATAGATCTGAGATCAGGGTACCACCAGATAAAAATTAGGCCGCAAGATGTGCCTAAGACTGCGTTCTCTACCAGATATGGTTTGTACGAGTATCTTGTCATGTCCTTCGGATTGACAAATGCTCCTGCATACTTTATGTACCTGATGAATTCGGTTTTCATGCCCGAGTTGGACAAGTTTGTGATAGTGTTCATTGATGACATACTGATATACTCAGAAAATGAAGAAGAACATGCGGAACACCTCAGGATAGTCTTGACTAGACTCAGAGAACATCGACTGTATGCTAAGTTCAGCAAGTGTGAGTTCTGGCTTAGGACAGTTCCTTTTCTCGACCACATGTTGTCTGAAAATGGCATTTCTGTTGACCCCAGTAAGGTACAAGAGGTTATGAACTGGAAGTCACCAATTTCAGTTAACGAAGTTCGCAGTTTCCTTGGTTTAGCCGGTTACTACCGTCGCTTCATACCAGATTTCTCGAAGATTGCCAAACCAATGACAAGCCTGTTACAGAAGGATCATAAGTTTGTATGGACAGAGGAGTGTGAAGCAGCCTTCTGTACCTTGCGGAAGTTGTTGACCACTGCTCCTGTTCTGGCCCAACCAGATATAGAAAAGCCGTTTGATGTTTTCTGTGACGCATCCAAGAATGGGTTAGGATGCGTGCTAATGCAAAATGGAAAAGTCGTTGCTTACGCCTCACGGCAATTGAGGAAGCATGAAGTTAACTACCCTACACATGATTTAGAGCTTGCAGCAGTGGTGCATGCTCTAAAGATTTGGAGGCACTACCTGTTGGGTAATGTGTGTAATATCTTTACAGATCATAAGAGTCTCAAATACATCTTTACCCAATCTGAGTTGAACATGCGACAGAGGAGATGGTTAGAGTTGATAAAGGACTATAATCTGAACGTGCACTATCACCCTGGAAAGACTAATGTAGTAGCAGATGCACTGAGCAGAAAATCCCATGCTATTGATGTGCAACCGTTGTTTGAAGAAGGGTTCAATTTGTTACATCCTGCTGTGTTGCATAATATTCAGATCAGTTGTACTCTGGAAAGCCAGATCATTAATGGTCAGAAAACAGATAAGGGAATCTTTCATATTAAAGAAAGGATGAAGAGAGAACCTACCAAACACTTTCGATTGGATGACCAAGGAGTGTTATGGTTCAAGGATCGCCTGGTAGTACCTAAGGATAGAGAGCTTAAGAACAAGTTGATGGATGAGGCCCATCGTTCTAAGTTATCTATTCACCCTGGAAGTAGTAAAATGTACCAAGAGTTGCGACCCTGTTATTGGTGGACTAAGATAAAAAAGCAAATTGCAGCATACGTTGCTCGTTGCGACATGTGTTGTAGAGTTAAAGCTCTTCACATGAGACCTGCAGGACTTCTGCAACCTTTGTCGGTACCCGATTGGAAGTGGGATGATATAAGTATGGACTTTATCACTGGTCTCCCCACCACACAAAAGGGGCATGATTCTATTTGGGTAATAGTAGATCGTCTCACCAAGACAGCTCACTTTCTGCCCGTTAAGACGACATTCCGACCACCTCAATATGCAGAGAAGTACATTGCCGAGATTGTCCGATTGCACGGGATACCAAAAACGATTGTGTCCGATCGTGGTTCGCAGTTTACCTCTCACTTTTGGGAACATCTGCATCAAGGTTTGGGTACTAGTTTGATTCGTAGCACGGCTTATCACCCACAGACTGATGGACAAACAGAAAGAGTTAATGCGGTACTAGAAGATATGCTTAGAGCTTGTGTACTATCATCCAGAGGCTCATGGGAATCCTGGTTACCATTGGCAGAATTCGCTTACAACAACAGTTACCAAGAGAGTATCAAGATGGCACCTTTTGAAGCCTTGTATGGCAGGAAGTGCAGGACACCGTTAAATTGGGTAGAGCCTGGAGAAAGAAGGTTTTATGGAATTGATTTTGTCGATGAGGCAGAGAAAAAGGTCTGTGTTATCCAACAAAACATGCAAGCTGCACAGTCTCGTCAGAAGAGTTATGCAGACAAGAGAAGAAGAACATTGGAGTTCCAAGTAGGTGACTATGTCTATTTGAAGGTTACCCCAATGAAGAAGAAACGGTTCGGAATCAAGAAGAAACTGTCTGCAAGATATATAGGACCATACCAGATCGTAGAGAAAAAGGGTCCCGTGGCGTACAAGTTGCAGTTACCAGAAGAGATGAGTTCGATCTTTCCCGTTTTTCACGTATCCCAACTGAAGAAGTGTCTGCGTGTTCCAGAGGAGAGGATAGAACCTCAGGGTATTCGGATCAAGGCAGACTTGGAGTATCGCGAGCAACCGGTTCGAGTCCTGGATACTAAGGACCGAGTCACTCGAAATAAAGTGATCACAACCTACAAGATTCAATGGAGCCACCATGATGAGAGCGATGCTTCTTGGGAAACGGGAGAATATCTTCAAACCGCGTATAAAGCTTTTTACGATAAGTGGTTCGTAACTCAAAATCTCGGGACGAGATTCTTATAAGGGGGGAGGGCTGTAACACCCCTGGGTGTTAAGCATGCATTATCATTCAAAGCATAAGCATTCAGCATCATTGCATGATTAACATTATTTGAATTGTAGCTCTTTCAAATTTAATGTGAAAAACAAATAAATGGGAACCCTAATTTTGACATAAGTGTTAAAAAGATGGTGAACTTTTGAGAAGTAGCAATTTTAAATAATCTAGAATAAATCAACTTGATTATTGGAGCAAATTTTGAATTCAAGTTTTCCTCAAATTCTGTTTAAAAAAATATTCTAAATAAATGAGTTTTTGATTTTAAATTAGCTTTAAATCTCAAATTCAAAATCTATTGAGAATTTTGAAAAGTGCTCTATATGAAAGTTGTAGAGAATAAAATTTTGAACAACTTTTATTTTGGGCCAAATTTCTGAAAACCTCTTTTTTCATCTCCAAATTCAATTTTGAAACAAAGAATTAAATCTGGAAAATATTTTGAAAAAGAAAAATCAGATTTTCGCCTTAGTGGGCTTCGGCTTCCCTTTCGGCCCAGCTTCGCTGGCGGCCCGGCCCGCGCCCGCGTCGTCTCCCTCCCGCCCCCACGCGCGCACGCCCGCGCGTGGCGTCGTGGCGCCGCGGCAGCGCTCGGTCGCCGCGTGGCCGCACGCCGTCGGAGCCGCGCGACACGCGCCCTGTGGCCCCTGCAGCGTCCGCGCCCGCTTACCCCCTCCGCGCGCTCGTCCTCCTCGGTTGCTCCCTCCATTCTCCCTCGCCCGCCCGCACAGCAGCAGCAAACTCCGCCTCCGCCTCCGCCGTCGCGCGCCTCGCCGGAGTTGGAGTTTCCCGCCGCTAGAGCTCACCGCCAACTGCTACATCTTGCATAGGGCTCCGCCACGACTCCACGAATCCTGTGCTCGCCCTATCGCACCGTGGTAAGGCCCCCGTCGGCGGGAATGCCTCGCCGGAGTTGGTCGAGTTCACCGGCAGCGCACTGCCCCGTGAACTTCACCCCTCCGTCCCCCTTCTCGCTCTCTTCTCACGTGCACAAGCACCGCACTCACGTGGTGAAGCTCGCAGACCACCCCACACACCCCATCCTGGTCGGAGTTGGCCGGCCGGCGGTGAGCCGAGCCACCGTGCCGCCATGGCCGCCGGTGAGCATGCTCCTGAGCTCCTTTGACCGCGCTAGCTGGCTCGCTAGGTTCGCGCGAAGACGGAGATCACGATGACAGTCACGGCCTGACTGGAGACCTCGCCGTCGGCGAGAGCTCGTCGGTCAGCGCCGCCTCTGGCCGACTGCGGCTGACGGGTAGGCCCGTCTGACCCATGGGTCCCGCCTGTCTGTCTCAGCGTTTCGGTTTCGGGTGTCACAGCGGGGTGCACGTAGCATTTAAAGCCGGTTTTGATTTTCGGTTTTAAAGAAATTGATTTCCAGAAAATCTGAAAAAGGCTTCTAAAAATTGTATCTCAAGATTTATAGCTCCAAAAATCATGAAACAAATTGTGAAATGTTTCTTTTGAATAGCTCTACAGTTTAAAAATATCTCATGTGATTTTTGTGACACTCTACTGTGCAAATTTATTTAATTGTTATATATGCTGTTATCTTAGAAAAAGTGTAGTAAATAAAATAATAAAGGAAAAAATGTGATTCTTGTGGCATTAATCTTTATTAGTGATGTACTTTCTAGGAAAAATGCCAGTGAAGCATGTTCTGTGGAAAAATGTTGAAGTGTAGTTCAAATGCTTTTAATTGGTAATATCTGTTATTTTTACTATAGAGCAAAATTTGTATACAACATACATCTGATAATTTTTGTAGTATGTTGGTTTACTGTTAGTAACCTAAGAAAATTGTGAAATCTGTTGTTTGATACTTTTTCTAGTATAAAATAAATTCATGCTCACAATTAGGCTATAGCTTGTTTATTTTGTACAGGCAGTTTTACTTGTGCAATTCTCATGAAAATTTAGTGGTAGGTTAGTTAGGGTAAGAGTAGTCTACTGTAATTTTTGTAGATTTTTATCTACACCAGAGATAGGTGTTGTTGTGTAACCCTAGCTAAATAGGGAATAAAAGATTATTCTTTATGAGAAATTGAGAGAAATAAAATATGTTTGGTGTATCTTTGAAGCATCATGATGCCTTGCTGATGTTATGGATGAGTTAGGTTGGTAAGCTTTGGTAGCTTAGGTTCACTTGTATGTGTAGATGGTAGGCTAACTAATAGAAGGATAAGGTGTATGTTTTAGGTTACATGTTCTTGGATGACGTTGACTACCTTGTAGAAGAAATAATTATATTCAAACTGCTCATTCCATGTGCTCATCTGCATCTCATGTCATCAAAGCACTCCACCGCAATTCGATGCATTCTTCGCATGTTTCCTTATGCACTTGCATCATACAGGATCGCAGGAGGAGTCGCAGGCAGCAGTACCGGAGGAGCAGGCTTGGACGGATCAGCAGGAACCCCAGGCACAGGAGGTGCCCGAGGAGGAAGAATCAGGCGAGGAACTGCCAGAGTGCGTCGATCACCACCCTAGTTCGTTCGAAAGAGGCAAGCCCCGGAGCATCTTAAGCCTCCTAAATTTATAAAAAGTTATTTCTTATTGCATGAGTTATAGTTATATATTGTTGCATTAAGTTATAGGAGTTGAGTGAAACCGTTGTTGCATTATTACCTTGGCCACCGGATTATCTTTTACCCTGTTAGGTCAGGATCGAGTAAATTGCTTAGCCATGCTTAGACCGGTAGAAGTCGGGGGATTTCCTGTCACCTGCGAGTTATGGGTGGATACTATGTTATGGTTAGCTGTAATTGTGATCATGAAAAGTAACCAAGTGTTGATGGATAAACGGAGACCGGGCGGAGTCTTATAGGGTTTTGGACTATAGTGATTCCGTCTGTGTCGGTTAAGGACCGATCGTTGCTCGTCCCTCTTGTCATGTTGAACGCATGCCTCACATTTAGCTGGCCGAATAAAGTACCTTTCGACCGCGAAGCTAGCGACACTTTTTGAGCCGGGATAAACTCGGGTTGGCAGACTGGTGTTGAAGGGGGTGTACGGGGACGCGAAGAGTGAGCCCAAGGTGCGTCCTAGCAGTCGGGCGGTCCCTGGGTAGTGCGATCCATGATTGTTATCCCGCGGCTTCTCGGAAAGTGTCATTGGTAATCTACGTGACCCTGACGGGGGAAACATGGTTTGTGTGAGGAATAAATCTCCAGCTGGATAGGAATTCGATTCGAATCGCCGTCGCTCCCGGTTAGTGAGCACTTGACTCGAGCTATGGCATCGTAGTAACAATGATGAAACACTGATGGTTAAGTGAATAATGTTGGAAATGCTAAACCTGAGATGGTAACCTTTGATGTTAGTGGTTAATCAAGTGATTGCTCTAGCATAGGTGCTTATCTAGATTGAATAGGTTATAATAAATATGATGCAAAAAGGACTTAAATTAGTTTACTCATAACAACTTGTGCTTTTCGCAAAGGAGTCAAGCCAATCCACTATGTAAAGCCTTGCATGCTCCTTGGTGTCATTTTATTTCTGGTTTTTGACGGGTAAGTCTAGCTGAGTACATTCTCGTACTCAGGGCGTTGTTCCCATTGTTGTTGCAGATGGTCAGATGTACTACGGGTACTGCTCCAACTGTCTGTATCCGGCGATGGGTGACAACTAGGACCTTGGGCAAGGGTCTTTCTGTTAGTCTTATCTACTGCTTTTGTGGACCATGACTATCGACTGGCACTGTAACTGAACCATGTGTGTGTGCGTAAAATTATTTGCTTCCGCTACTTTATGTTGAACTATGTTGTAATAACTTTTATTTCCGAACTCCGATGTATCTTACCTTTATGATCAGATTTATGTATCGTGTGAATTGTGGCTGCTAAATCAGTACGATCTTGGTTGTATGTTAGTGGTTTTGAAATCCTTCGTGATTTCACGGAATCTCGGGTTATACGGGCTTAAGTTTGTTAAATTAACCGCCTCGGTGGAAGATTTTCTTACTTAATTTCGTATAATTACGTTGATCCGTTACAGTGCCCTCGCTAAGACCTACCTGAGGGGCATAGGCACTGATCACATTCAGAGCCGAATCTCCAACTACCAGCTTGACCAAGATAATCCGGTCGCCTTACCTCCTAACATCAACGACTCCATCCTTAAGGCTCCTATCGATCAAGATGCCTACACCATTCCTACCCGATGTTGTCCCCGTGTACCAAAGTTTAAAGCCAGTATCCTCCACCTCCTTCGCCTTCTGTCCCTTCCATTTAGTCTCCTGAACGCATAGAATATTTACACGCCTTCTAATTGCTGCATCGACTAGCTCTCTTAGCTTAGCCGTTAGGGACCCTACGTTCCAGCTACCTAGACGAATCCTAGTTGGCTCGGCTAGCTTCCTTACCCTTCGCACCCGTCGAGGGAAGTGCGAAGACCCTTGCTCATTTTTCACTACACCCGGGCGTAGATGTAGCGCGCCACTAAGGTTGCGACGGCCCGACCCTTGCTCATTTTTCATCGTACCCAGGTCACGATACGACGTGCCACTAAGGGGATGACGACCCGGCCCTTACCCATTTAACACCACACCCGGGTTCCGATGTAGCGCGTCGCTAAGAGGGTTACGCCCCAACGAATCTCTTGTGGGTTTTAAATCCATGAGAGTGGCTGTTTTTTATTGTTGGTTCGCCAGACCTTAACACACCCTCCTCCTTTACCCGGGCTTGGGACCGGCTATGTTGAGATGACTTAAGAAAGTCTTCCAGTCAACATAGACGGAGTTAGGGCCTAGTTGTGTCTCCTCTAAAAAATTTGGATGCTACATAATTTTAAATAATAAAGTCATTAATTACAAAGTTCTGAATCTCTTTGAGGCCTGTAACTTAAAGAGATTTATAGCTTTGATATAAACTTTGACTTGATCTCACACGGTTTAGAAAAGTTTGTGGTTCTTTTTTGAGCTACACCTATTTTAAAATGCGGGCCACATTTCCAAATGCCAGTGAAAATAGAGGCTATTTTTATGATAGGCTAGAAACATCAATCACCTCTGGAAATCTATCTCTAGAAAAAAAGGGTGCCATTGAATATCTTTTTGTAGCACCGGATGGATGAAGGGGCAGTATAGAGAGAGATGGAGGCAACTATAGTACTTGTGTTCACTAGTGGCTATCTAACTAAGCAAAATCAGGTTGCATAAGCACCATAGTTGGTTAGATACATGAGTTTTGGTAATTTAAGGTGCACACCGCTTGTTTTTTAGATGGGTGGTGAAGTAAATACGCTAGGATATGTGGGAGTTAAGCAAACTACATTTCGTGGAAGTATTGTTCATGTTCTAGTGCAAATCAGAAAATGCTGACAGTAATCATGTAGGGACTAGGGTGTGCTTGGTTCTGGCATATAGACTTGGTCAACCTTGTTATGACTTTAACTATCTACGATTGGACATAGGTAGTCAAGATTTGTATTAACGTGTTGATAAAAATATCGGGGCTTCATAAGATAAAATAAGAAATATAAAATTCTTATCCACCATATCTCGCAAAGACATCCAACATACAAGGTTTAATCAGGCTCATGAGATACATCATTAAAATGTTTGGTTGCCTGGGAGATAAATAATATATGGCCAAGAGGATCCCAATGGGGATTCTTGGTTTGGCTCTGTGGAAACGAAAATAAAATCAGTTTTATGTTGCTTTAGCTCACACAATGCTAATTGGCAGCTAAATTTTGGCTAGAACCAGGCAACCATACAACAAATGCATTCAACACCCAACCTGGCTTGAGGGAAACAAGCTGCTTGTATGCATATGGCTCGTGATGGCCCGCCTAATTCTTATGAGTCAAAGTGTGTTTGGTTGGCCTCCAGGTTGCCGCCAACCGTGCACTCACGCGTATCGCTGCCCCGGGCTGCAACCTGCCTAGGAGGTTTCAAACCTAACACGTCCTCAAACTCAGACATTTGCATCACTATAGTTTGGACTTCTAGTGTGCACCAACTCACGTGACCAGCCAACTATCCTTGTTTGTATATGACTATTTTGTAGAGAGACTGTGCTTATGCCCTGTAAATACTTCGTTATAACCATTCAAGAGGAAACAATTCGTAATACAATTCGCCTCATGAATGATGATCCGTTTATGTTGAGAATGCTCACCGAGAGTACTCACTTTGTAAAGACTTGGAAGACTCGCAAACTTGACATAAGAATATAAGACGCCTCATGATAAACTAGCATGATTCTTGTGCCTCATCGATTTTTTGGACGACAGGTGTGTGAAATAAAATGGCCAAAAGACGTTTTGTCCTCCTTAACCACGGGACACATAGTTGCACCGTGTATTAGCATCACCTGTTTGTGGAACGAGATCCTCTGAATTCACTATCGATGACAGCACTCGGCAGTCACTCGCTCGCGGCCGTCCGATGCCATCCAACGGAGCAGCTAAGCCCAAGCACTCAACCTCTTCGCACGATTCTGGCCCAATAACGGAGCCTGCAAAGATGGCCACCGCACAGAGCTCCCCACGGATAGGGAAAATTCGCCGTTGCCGTCTTCTTCCCTAGCGTCGCGCCGTCGCCGTATTCTACCTAAGCGACGCGCCATCTCCATCCCCACCCCCGCCTGCCTGCTCCCCGACGCCGGGGGCCCCAACGACGACCTGCCCCCACGCGGTGATAGCAAGCCGGGAGATGGCGCGCGATGGCCTCGCCCGCCACCTGCTCGCCACGCTCCTCCTCTTCCTCCTGCTCGCCGCGCCCCTCGTCGTCCGAGCTTCTACCGCCGCCGCCGCCGCCGCGGCCGAGGTAGAGGTGGACCTCGCGCAGGGCGTGTCCGAGGCGGCGGCGTTGGACGCAGACGCGGACGCGCAGCAGCACCTCCTGCCGCGGCCGCTCGTCATCGAGCTGCCGTCACCATCCCCTCGCCCATAGCCGCGCTGTCACCGTCCCTTCGCTGCGGTCCGCATCACCGCCGTTCCCAGGCTGAGCGTCTCTCCATCGCCGTCCCTTGGCGAGTGCCGTCGTCTTCCTAGACGCTGCCGGCCTGTAGCGTTTTCACCTTTGTCCAAGAGCTGCACAGGAGTACCGCTGCTGTCCAGGAGAGCTGCAGCACGCTGCTGTCCAGCATGTCGACTATCTGCAGCACGTTTGCTGTCCAGGAGGAGTTCTCTCAATCTCTAATTGCAATCTGTACACATAGATTGACATTTGTTGTAAATTTTCCTGGAATTGAATAAAAAGTCTTGCTGAGAGCTGCCCACGGGGCTTGTAATCTGATGTAATGTTGTAAATTGACTGTGAATGCCCATGTCTGATTCACTGGTTATGAAATGTTGTAAATTGATTTGGAATCCTACTGTGAATGCAATGCATAGAAGATGTCAATGGTGTTACTGCAAAACCATTGCATGATTACATTTGAACTTGATCTGGACTTCTACTGTGAATGGAATTGTCCTGAAATGATGCATGTTACTGCAAATTCAGAGATGCACAAAATAATCCGTTGCTCTCTGGCATCCAGTAGATGTATATGTTGTTCTCTGGCATCCAGTACATCTATATGACCTTACTGCTGGTCATATGACCTTTACAAAATTAACTCTATTTTATACTTCAACCACAGATGCAAAAGCCCAAAACAATCTATGTTTCAGGAAGCAAAAGGAATTCTTCCTACTGCAAATACCCATACTACTACTAGAATTCAGCAATGACATAATCTGTACTACTAGGCAAGCTCCATTGGGTCATTACACTTGAACCACAAAACCAAAAGTACTACTAGAACTATCCGTCATTGCCACCAATAACACTATCTGTCATTGCACCCTGAAAAATAGAAGAAAACTCATTGATGACTGTGTATGATTCAGAAATCTCTTGCTGAGGTAAAGATGGATGGCTCGAGCATGCATTTTGGAGTGTTGCGCCATCGTGGACTGACACTTCTGTGGTTTGCTGCTCTTGAACAGAAACAAGAGAACCAACTAGTTAAATACATTTGAAACTTTTTGTAGCGAATACAGTGACAGAGATTTGTGTTGTCAGATACCTTTGAACATTTTCCTTTTTTTGACACAAACCTTCGAACTTTGTTCTTTTTTCTTGTGACACACTTTTGTACTATTTTATTTGTTGTTACCTCCTTTTTTTTGTACACTTGCGCTTTTAGTCAAGCCAATTTCTTTTGCGCTTCGAGGTTTTTGTTTCCACCTCCTTTTTATTTAGGCTTGCTGTACTCAACAATTCATTAGGCAGAGTAACATTGGTGGGAGTGATGATGGGATCCATAGGGCTTGTAACACCGTTCAATTCTTCTTCAACTTGCTTGCTGAGCATGTCAAGTGTGCTGTTTGCTAATAAGGTGCATTTTGGATGGCTTGCAGCTCTATGTGCCAAATTGAGAAATTTATGAGCCATATCTTTGTAGCGAAGCATTTCATCTAATTTTGGATTCTCAATTATGTCTCTGCCTTTGTTGTCATGTACTGTTCCACTGCGTGCTTCTCGTGTCCATCTCTTCAGTACATAGTGTGTGGGTAGTGATTTGATATTCATCAAATCAAGGACTTTTAAAGCATGGCCACATAGTATTCCGATTCTATTTAATTGCCCACAACCACATGTACTCGTCTGTTCTAATGGATGACCAATAACTTTGTACTCCTTCTTAAAGGTAAAATTTTCATCTAGACTCCCAGTTGCTACAAGATATTCATTTGTGCCTTCCAATGTTGTGGTGCGTGCTACCATTGATCTCTCGTATTCACCTTAAAAAGTTTCAAAAATAGTTGGTATGTACAGCTTGCTAGCTTGGATTAACATAGGCGTCCTTATTTTGGTTGTGTTTAGATCCAAATTTTGGAGTGACAAAATACACTATAGCATTTCGTTTGTATTTGGTAATAATTGTCCAACCATTGACTAATTAGGCTCAAAACGTTCGTCTCGCAAAGTACAACCAAACTGTGCAATTAGTTTTTGATTTTATCCACATTTAGTACTCCATACATGTATCGCAAGTTTGATGTGACGAGAAATCTTTTTTTGCATAGTGCACTTTTCAATGATCTAAACACAGCCTTTGATTCTAGGTAACTTTTTCCTTGATTCAAATTCAGATTGTGGTTCCTTCTTTCTTTTATATTCCATAACCCTTTCAAAATACTTAAGAAATCTGATTATATCAAAATCAGATTTGAAATGCCGCTTCAGGTCGCTGTTCAAACTCTCACTGAGTTGTGTACATCTCATCCTTAATATGAACACATCCTTCATATAACATTCAGCCCATTTTTTCTTTACCTTATATATACTATCCAACAAAGTTTGTTTGCTTGTCTTTGACCTCATGATGTTAAATGCTTCTTCAAATGTTGCTTCATCTTCGTACTCGTACATGCACGCACTAAAATCTGAGAGAATACTCGGTTCTTTATTGTTGTCTTCTACTTCTTGATTGGGAGAAGCACCTGATTCTTCATCATCCACTTCGGGTAAATGCTTAATAGCATTTTGCGTAATGTGAAAAGTGCACAGACCATGCTATGCTTCTAAAAAGACTTCCTTAACTGTTTTTCCCATTGCATAATCTTGATCAGTATATATTGTTTTAGGTTTCTTGCCATTATAGGCTCTCAGGAAAGTCTTAAATAGCCACTTGAAGGATTCAAATGTCTCATCATACATGAGAACAGCATCAAAAACCACTGTTTCTCTGAAATGATTGAACCCAACAAATACGCCAAAAGGCCTACTCTCCTTGTTTGTACCAAAGGTAGTATCAAAACTGACAACATCGCAAAAATATGCATAGTCAGTGAGCATTTTAGCATCAACCTAGAATATGTTTGCTATCTGTTCTTCCCTATCCATCTGCAATGCATATTGAAATGATGGGTTCTCAGCAATTTTTTTCCTGAAAATACATGAGCATGCTTCCTGCTTGACCATATGCCATCTCCCGTTGTCGCTTGCCCCGTAAGTAGTTCTTGTGATCTTGAAGAGTGTAACTGGGATTAGCTGAGCCACCAACTTGGATGCAAGCCAACTCATGTGCAGCTTTGGGCATAATTCCTGCATCGTCAGCCGTCTCAATTTCAAAACTTTGTAACTGTGAAATTTTCCTTTGGGACGCCATCAAGTGTGAGGTTTGTGACAGATGAAGGCTATGATTGTGTTCCAAAATCAGACCACTCACTTTATAATTTTCCTTCTCCCGGTCCAGTATAAGACCTATGCGGACTGGACAATCAGTTTTAGTTTCAGCTCTTGGACACTTTTGTGAGGTGATCCCTTTTATCTGTCACTCTATGACCTTCATTTGCATAAACATATCTGCAAGATCTAACTTTTCCATCAGATTGCCTTTGTTTGCATTTTTTTTCTAACCTCAAAGCCTTTTTGACCTCCAAAGGTAACCCAAAACATCCAGGCCTCTTGTATGGTATTGAACTCCATGCCAACTTGAGGTAACAAACCAGAAATCAAACTCTCCCTACAACAGCAAAAAAATGGTGCTAAAATGAGCAACTAAAATGGAGACTCTGTATTTGAGAGGAGCAAATAAACAATCATAATTACACACCTATTTTTGGCCATCTGAAACATGCAGGGTTCCTTTGTATGCAGACAAAGAACTTCCTCCAATCCATTTCAACACATCTAGGGATGCCAACGCTGACTAGATTAGAAAACTGAAAAATCTAATCTTAGTAAAGAGGAAGATCTATATATAGTGCAGAATACTCCACCAAGTTATTGTATCAACGGCAGTAGCACGAGCAGTCGATGATCGCCGCCTCAGTCCTCCGCCTCCGGCCTTGGAAACGCGCCAAAAAAAGCCGCGTCCGCGCCAAAACCGCAAGATGCCGCACCAAAAAGAGGAACGCCGGTCGCTGCTTTTTACTCTAGACGGGCCGTGTTGTTGGGCCACCATACATGTGAACTGAGTTACAGGGCCTGGGCTAACGTGCTTCGTTGGATGGCAGCCAACGGCAGCGATCTTGTGACTGCCGACAACAGTCGTGGAGGCCGAATTCAGAGGATCTCATTTCCCTGTTTGTTTGGTTGTACTCCTCGAATTGATTTTTCACATCAACCCCTCAAAGCTTGTATGGATGGAGGTAAGTCAAAATGCACCCATTGTTGGGTTCCTCTCGAGTCTCGATCCTATCCCATTGCCGCCTGCAACAAACAAAGCTACAGGCAACACGCATACGGCGGCAGTTGTCACCAATCTTTTTTTCGCAAGGAAACATATTGGCCTCGTTTGGCTGGCTCGCTATCAGTCAGCCAGCAGTATTTTTCTCTCACATCATTTCAGTATCAGCCACCAACTATTAATCAGCCAGTAGTATTTTTCTCTTACAACAAATCAGCACCAGTCATCCGCCACCAGCCAGCCGAACGAGGCCATTATATCTCAACTCCGATACGACGAGGGAGATTTGAAATCGGCAAAGGGCCGGTTTAGTTCCCAGAAAATTTTACAAAATTTTTCGGATTCCCCGTCACATCGAATCTTTAGACACATGCATGAAGCATTAAATATAGATAAAAAATAAAACTAATTACATAATTTAGATGAAATGGACGAGACGAATCTTTTAAGCCTAATTAAATCATGATTGGACACTAATTGTTAAATAACAACGAAACGTGCTACAAGATCATTTTACATTTTTTTTTGCAACTGAACAAGCCGAAAGGCAACTATTTGCGCGTGTCACCGGGTGGGGACGCGGGGTTGACGAAAGGCCCAAGGCCCAGGCACATCAGCACACCCATGGCGGCATGGTTGCGGCCAGGGTTTTTTTACCGACCGGTCACCCCAAACCGCCGGCCTCCGGTTTCGGTTTACCGGTCCGGTTTACCGGTAACCGGTCGAATTTGAATTTGAATTCAAACGCGCCTTCGGTTCGGTTTGTCACCGGTTTACCGGGCGGTTTGGAGCGGTAACCGCTCGGTTTGAGTTTAGAATTTTCTTTTTTCTTTTTTTTTTCAAACTTCTATACGTATAAATAAATACTGAACGAACTCGAATTTGAAAAAATTTTACACCATTGGCTTCTATAAATCATGAACTATTTTTAGGAATTTTTTCAGCATTTTTTGTTTTTTTTCAAATTTTAAATTTGAATTTGGGGGCCTTAACGAGGCAGGACCGGGATTTTTTTTCTTTTTTTTCAAACTTCTATACGTATAAATAAATACTAAACGAACTCGAATTTGAAAAATTTTTACACCATTGGCTTCTATAAATCATGAACTATTTTTAGGAATTTATTCAGCATTTTTTTTCAAATTTTAAATTTGAATTTGGGAATACCTAACCGGACCGGATCGGAAAGGCCGCTAATCACGGTAAACCGCGGTTTACCGAGCGGTTTTTTTAACCCTGGTTGCGGCTGCCCATGCCAACCGGGCAGACTGCCAGCGCGAGGGGAGCGGCCGCCTCGTGCCCCCCGCCCCGTGCCGCAAGCAATCTGGCTGGCTGGAGCCCACCGCCCCCGATCTCTCTTCCCACCTCGCCGACGCACGGGGCAAAGCAGTTGGCGCTGGCACGGCACGGCCCGGCCCGGCCAAAAAAATCACGGCCTTCCCTCCGATAAAAAAAACTCGGCAGCCGCAACTGCTACCCGAACCCCGCGGGGGGGCGGCCCCTGACGCATCGGCTTCGGTCTCGGCGCAGCCGTCCGATCAGATCGCAGGCTCCAGCAGAGCCAGCCGCCCCCCCGGCCCCCACACCACACGCGCCGCGCTCAGCGCTGTACTGCAGCAAAAAATCGCCTTTGCTCACGCGCTCTTCTGCTGCCCCGCTTGCTATTATATCCTGAGCCCAGCCAAATCCCCTCGTCCTCCTGTTCATTTCCTCTCCTCTTCCCCTCCTCCTCGCCCCCCCCCTTCCTCGCCGCTCGCCGTTGAAGAGGGAGGCCCCTCGGGCCGGCGATAATGGAGGCGGCGACGATGGCGTGGACGGCGGCGGTGGTCGGGGTGGGGCTGGTGTACTGGTTCGTGTGGGTGATGGGCTCGGCGGAGGTGAAGGGCAAGCGGGCGGTGGATCTCAAGATGGGATCCATCACGCGGGACAAGGTGCAGGACAAGTACACGCAGTACTGGTCCTTCTTCCGCCGCCCCAAGGAGACGGCCACCACCGCGGCGTCGGCGGAGAAGGTGCCGGCCTTCGTCGACACCTTTTACAACCTCGTCACCGACATCTACGAGTGGGGCTGGGGCCAGTCCTTCCACTTCTCCCCGTCGCTCCCGGGCCGCTCCCACCGCGACGCCACGCGCGTCCACGAGGAGCGCGTCGCCGACCTCCTCGGCGCCAGGCCGGGCCACCGCCTCCTCGACGTCGGCTGCGGCGTCGGCGGGCCCATGCGCGCCATCGCCGCGCACTCGGGATCCAACGTCGTCGGCATCACCATCAACGAGTACCAGGTGAACCGCGCCCGCGCGCACAACCGCAAGGCCGGCCTCGACTCCCCGCGGTGCGAGGTCGTCTGCGGCAACTTCCTCTCCATGCCCTTCCCGGACGCCTCCTTCGACGGCGCCTACTCCATCGAGGCCACCTGCCACGCGCCCAGGCTGCAGGACGTCTACGGCGAGGTCTACCGCGTGCTCAAGCCGGGCGGGCTCTACGTCTCCTACGAGTGGGTCACCACCCCGCTGTACCGCGCCGATGACCCCGACCACGTCGAGTGCATCCACGGCATCGAGCGCGGCGACGCGCTCCCGGGGCTCCGCCGCCAGGACGAGATCGCGTCCATCGCCAAGGAGGCCGGCTTCGAGGTGGTCAAGGAGCAGGACCTGGCGCTGCCCCCGGCCCTGCCCTGGTGGACGCGCCTCAAGATGGGCCGCGTCGCCTACTGGCGCAACTCCCTCGTCGTTCGCGTGCTCACCATGCTCCGGATCGCACCCAAGGGCGTCTCCGAGGTGCACGAGATGCTGTACGAGACCGCGCAGCACCTCACCCGCGGCGGCGAGACCGGCATCTTCACGCCCATGCACATGGTGCTCCTCCGCAAGCCTGTCTCCACCGAGGAGGCGAAATAGTGTAAGATTACACATCCACGACATCACCACCCCATGAATTACTACTACTCACCCACCGCAAGAGGGAGAGGGAGGAAGGAAGAAGATGCAGGAGAAATAATCTATCTGGCAGAAGCAGCAGCAGAGGTAAGAAGAGCAGGCTACGCGGCGACTTCAAGAAGTAAAATTTAATCTGTTAGAGAAGAAGAAGATACTAGTAGGAACCTTGCTTCTCTCGTTTACTCTTTTTTCTCCTTGTTATTAGTAGCTTTCAATTTTAATTTTAGTTTTTTGGTGGAAGGATTATTCCGGGGGACAAGGTTGGGTTTTAAATTTATTTTCGCTTGCTTAGATCGGTGGCGATCCCCATCTATCATCTATCATCATCGTCAACCTGTTTTGTCTGCAACGATACATTGGAATTGAATTCCCTAATTGTTACTGCTGCTGGCCTGCTTGCTTTTATGCTCGGTGAGATCTGTTATCTGATTCGATTTCGACAGCGCGCCCGTTTCCTCTTTTCGTCCTTCGTGGCCGGCCACGCATCTTATCACTCGGGGCCCGGGGGGGATCGTTTGTTTACTCGCTCCGTTTTCCTCGCACGGCCCGTTGCCATCGTCGGTTCCGCGGGCGGGGGCGGCCGCGGTGAGAAGGGGGTGAAAAAGGTTAGAAACGACAAACATTCTCGCTGTTTCATATTCACCAAGGTGTTTTTACCGTGCTGCCACGACCACGAGAGCCGCGCGGAGCCCGGACGGCGGTGGTCCAAGTCCAGCTTGCGAGCTGCGTGTGTGTGGGTGTCACGAGCCGGGGGCCTACGATGTGGCAAGTGGGACCCGAGATCGGATCTGAAATGTTGTTTACCGTAGTTTGGGGGGCGGGGGATGGGGACAAGCCGGGCACGTGATCGCGTCACGGAGGCCGATGCGATGCGCGCCACCGTTTCTTTTCCTGCACCGCTGCGCGCTAGGAGATTAAGGCCTTCGCCTTGTTTGATACCAAATTCACCTCTAAATTTTATTATAAAAAAAGAAGATTTTCTATTATATCAAAATGTCGGCACATATATAGAGTACTAAATATAGATGAAATCAAAAACTAATTGCACAGTTTTATTGTACTTTGTGAGACGAATATTTTAAACCTAATTAATTAATGTTTGGACAATTATTACCAAATAAAAATAAAATTGCTACAGTATTTAACAGTGATTCGGGGCCGTCCGAATCGGCATCTAAACATGGCACTTGTTTAGTTCTTCAAATTCACCTTAAATTTCACTGTGCAAAAAGAAGATTCTCCGTCACATCAAAATATCGACATATATATGGAGTACTAAATGTAGATGAAATCAAAAACTAATTGCACAGTTTGGTTATACTTTACGAGACGAATATTTTGAGTCTAATTAATCAATATTTGAACAATTATTACTCAATAAAAACAAACTCAGTAATTCGGGAGGCCCAAATCGGTCACCTAAACACGGCCTATAAGCCGGCCGAGGGCCGGAAAAAGCTGACACCTGCCGCATGCCCGCCCGCCCGGGGGGCTTTGCTTTGCTTGGGGCTGTTTAGTTGGTAAATTTTTTGACGAAACGCTACTGTAGCAGTTTCGTTGTTATTTGGTAAATATTGTCTAATCATGGTTTAATTAGGCTTAAAAGATTTGTCTCGTCCATTTCGTCTAAACTATGTAATTAGTTTTATTTTTTATCTATATTTAATGCTTCATGCATGTGTTTAAAAATTCGATGTGACGGAGAATCTGATAATTTTGGCAAAATTTTTTAACATCTAAACGGTGCCTAATGCTTTCTCCGCGCGGTGGTGGGTCGTCGTGGCCCCTGGTGCGCGCGCCACTAGTCCAGTCCGGCTCCGGCTGAGGCCCAGGAGGACGGCAGGACAGGGAGGAGCGGAGCCAGCCGAGAAAATATCCGTTGGAGGGTTGGGGCAGGGCCAGCCGGCCAGGGCGTGCGCGTGCCAATGGATGGGGACGGTAGGGCCTGTATCGTGTCAGCGGCGTGCAGGATCGGTCGCTGTCAGAGGAGGGACAACCCTTTGGGCCTCGTTTAGCTCGGTGAATTGGAATGAAAAACACTGTATCAGAATTCCTGTAGCATTTTCGTTTGTATTTGGTAAAAATTATCCAAATTTTGACTAACTAGGCTTAAAATGTTCATCTCGCAAAGTACAACAAAACTGTGCAATTAGTTTTTGATTTCATCAACATTTAGTACTCCATGCATTTGCCGACATTTTGATATGACAGGGAATCTTCTTTTTACATAGTGAAATTTGGAGGAGAATCGAGGGAACTAAACAAGGCTTGTTTGCCTTTGGCGGTGGCATGTGCTGTTCCGCAGGAGAGCAAAAAGAATGGCTGTGTTGAGAGGTGAAAAGTATACTATAACAAGTTTTGACTTTATTTGATAAATAGTGTTCAACCGTTGACTAATTAGGTTTAAAACGTTCGTCTCGCAAAGTACAACTAAACTATACAATTAGTTTTTGATTTCATCTACATTTAGTACTCGTATCGCAAGTTTGATGTGACGGGAAATCTTTTTTATAGTGTATTTTTGGAGAAACTAAACACAGCCAATGGCGTTTGCAGGTTTTTGTCGATGCTATGCTTCACGACTTAGGACCTCTTTAGTTGCCCATGCAACCTAAAAAAGTTTGCACAGTACCTGTCACATCGAATCTTACGGCACATGCATGGAGTACTAAATGTAGACGAAAGAAAAAACTAATTACACAGTTTAGTTGTAAATCACGAGACAAATCTTTTGAGCCTAATTAGTCCATGATTGGACACAAATTGCCAAATAAAACGAAAAATGCTACAGTAGCCGAACTCAAACTTTTTCACCAACTAAACAACCCCTTAGGGCATGTTTAGTTCCAAAAAATTTTCTAAAAATTTTCAGATTCCCTGTCACATCAATCTTTAGACACATGCATGAAGTATTAAATGTAGATAAAAAATAAAACTAATTATACAGTTTAGCTGTAAATCACGAGACGAATCTTTTAAGCCTGGTTAGTCCAGGATTGGACACTAATTACCAAATAATAACAAAAATGCTACCGTCTGTCACAGTGATTTTTTTGCAAAAATTTTCTCGAGCTAAACAGGCCCTTAAAATACTACTAGAACCATAAGCGCGGCGTTGCCGCGCTCCTTTGGATCTGACCAGTGTTAATGTGTTATTGTCATTGTCTGGAATTCTAAGCTGATGACTCATCACATAACTTGCTTCCGTCATTGGTTGAGGAAAGCGTGTAGGGAAGTTATTGCCATGATTATGTAGATGGCCTAATCGTCAGCTCTTGCCTGCAAAATCAAACACTCAAATAACTATACACAATTAGTAACAAAATTATATGATAGAACATACATGCTCATGGGCTGAAATAGAAACTCCAATATTATCAGGGAGTCCTTTGGATAAGCATAAATTAGAATAGATAGAGTCATAGCTGATAATAATTTGACGAAAACTTTGGAAGTAATGACAGTATAGATACTAAAATTAACTACAAATATAATTAGGGGAAGCACACGGTGTATATCTAATCAGTCCATACATGACGGTTACTTAATTTGGAGGGTTCTTTATCATGACCCTGTTTGCTTGAACTTATCAGCCATGATATAATATTTTTCTCTCACAACAACTCAGTTTCAGCCGGCTTATCAGCCGCAGAAACCATCAGCCGCATGTCAGGAACATGGAATCCTTTGATCATGTAGTAGGTGAGCTCGAGAAGCTGTTAGTAAGTTCAGAGATGTTGGATGTTGGATGGTGAGCTACCGCGACATAAAAGAAAGGAAATTTAAGCTTATTATGGTACATATACTTGTCTTCAATTAATTCTAAGTATTAATTCCTTCTTAGTTGCATATGCTTAAGACACAAATATTAGGTGTTCACAAAAAAAAGGACACAAATATTACGAATTGTGATGCCATACATTTTAGATGTGGGCACCAAGAAGAGCACCAACCAAAAGCTGGCTCAGCCAATCTATGGATAACAGGAAACAGGGGATACATACAATAAGATCAGGCAACATCACACCAAGCAGTAAAGCGCTGTGATAAGCCAACTCAGGAATAGGTTACTATGATATTGGGGATCAGTATCATGGTGCAAAGTATCAAAGGCAAAGTAGATGAAACTAGGGCGAACCTTCAGTCGTCGTCGCCACCCGCTGCTCGAGAAGACCCAGGAGTGCAGCGAGTGTCGTGGCCAACCCAGCGCACAATCCCGCAACCTTGTCCCTGAGCTCAGTGAGCGGTGCGAGGATGCACACGGCGACGGCGATGACATCTCTGTTACTCGGTAACGATAGAGATATGGTATGTACAAATCATCTAGAAAAATTGAGAGGAAGAAATACAGAAAAAAGGGTACCTTGTTCCCATTTCATCGAACACATTGGCTTCATTATCCATGGAAGCGGCGATGCCAGCATTGAGTTCTTTGATCGCTAACGGCGAGCACACGGGAACACGAGGCAGCTGACGCTGTCCAGCTGTTGTCTTCACCATCGCTGGGCCGGGATCATTGCAGACTGGTGCCGCCGCCGCCGGTCAGTCTCGTGCGGGCGCCGCTGCCTCGGGTCTGGCGCGTGTGCGCTCTCAGCCACCACCGTGGCGGTAACGTGGCCCCCGGCGCGGGCTAGGCCGGCTTCCCAACACGGGTTGCAGCCGGTTCCACGACGCGTGTGCAGCCTGCCAACGGGCGCATGCTACTCCGGCGGCGCGAGCTTCGTGGGCTCTCGGCGTACAGCGGCTCCACCGGTGCGAGCGGCTGTTCCCCCGGCGCGGCGGCCACCAGGCATGACCTCGTAAGGGCTGCGCAGCTGCGGCGAGGAGGGGTCACAGGGGGAAGGAGTTGCTCGCACGGAGGAGCGCGAAGTACGACTGAGCAGTCCTGTGACTCCGGCACGGGTGGGGGTGCGGGAGCCGCGGTCCCAGCGACCCCGGCACGAATGGGGGTGCAGGCGTGGCGGCTGCGGCCACCCCGAAGCGGGCGCGGGGTGCGGGCACGGTGGCTGCGGCCACGCCGGCGCGGGCGTGGGGCTCGCAGAGGTCGCGGGGTCAGTAAAGGCTAGAGGGAGGCGGTGGCCCGGCGACGGCATGAGCTCGAGGCGAAGGCTCTGGAGACGCCACCTTCCGTGGCCGTTTCTGCACGCTCGATTAAAATCCGACGGCCGAGAAAAAGCAGGCTACGTGGCCGAATCAGGTGTTAGAGAGTCTGGTGCAACTTTCGTCCAGGAAATAAAAGATTTGAATTAACTAACGCCATGTACCTAAATTTTAGACCTAGACCTATGTCGGTGTTCGGACCCGAGGGGGTCCTAAACCAACGAGTAAATGCTGCGTGTCTCTTTCCTGGATGGTGATGCAAGGAGAATACACGGGGGTTTATCCTGGTTCGGGCAAAAGAAGGTCCTACGTCCAGCGGGGGGGAAGAAGTTTGTATTTCCTTGCACCGAAGTGCTCGTGTAGGGGTTACAAGCATGCGAGAGAGGGCGCCGAGCCCAAGTCTCAAAGAGAGGAAAAAAGAACAAGGGTGGTTGCTTGAGGTATCGATCTCTTGTTTTTCTTCGTTGTCTGTTGTTGTCCGGTCGGGTGCTTCGTTCCTCTCTCTTCGTAGAACCCTGGCCTGCCCTTTTATAGGGCGAGAGGAGGCCAGGACGACGGGGAGCCTTGAGGTGCTGTTTGGTCGATTCCTGTTGAGTTGACTGTAGCGACGTGCCCTGGGAATGGGCGGCCATCCCTGGACACCATGGCGTCGTGGGAGACGAGACGGCGAAATGACCCGGAGCGCCGTGCCATACCGTCCTTCCCTTGCCGTTGAACTGTGCCGAGCGTCGAGGTTGGGTCGAGGCCGGATCGAGACCGGATGGATAAGGCTGAATCCCCGAGATTGCGGAGAGCGGGCCTTGTCTTATCCTCCCTCGAGGGTGATCAATGGTAAACAGTGCGCGGTAAGGTGGGTATAGTGACGGGTTTCACCTTCCATCATGGGATGGGTGGTAAAACAGTGAGACCTAACACGGGCATTGTTCCCACGTCGATCCTGGTCGCGGCCATGCCGGTAGGTGATAGTAGGTAACCGCATTAAATGCTATGGCTTTTATCCTGGGGTAGGTAAAGAGAAGGAGTCGAGGCGCTCGACCAAGGCTCACGCGAGTCGGAGTTTTTCCCAGTGGGCGGACGAGCTTCGCGCGGGTCGGAGCGCCGTCGAGGTAGCTTGCCGTACGGGATGGGACGCGGTCGAGGCGCCCCGTCGAGCGGGCCTCGTATGAGTTGGAGCCGGAGCGCGGTCGAGGCGCCCCATCGAGCGGGCCTCGTACGAGGCGGACAGGATGCGTGGTCGAGGCGGGCTGCCTTTTATTGCGGTTTCAGTCGTTTTAGTTTTTTACTAGCGATGGGTGTGGGTACCCCCGTACTTTTGGTACCGACAGTAGCCCCCGAGCCTTTGGGTGAGTGTGTGATCACTCTCCCAGAGGTTTGTTCGAACTGGAGTCGTAGCGTCGTGATTTTTTCCGGTGGGGGCGCGCGAGCGCACCCGCCGGGTGTAGCCCCCGAGGCCTCGGTGGAGTGCTGGGACTCCTCCGAGGTCTTGTTTTCATTTTATTGGGGGATGATTCGTTGCGGCCGAGCCCCCGAGCCTCGCGCGCACGAGGACGATCAGAGTCCCGACCGTCTTTTGTGCGACCCTCACGCTCCTTTTCGAAAAAAGGAGGAGGGGTGGAGAACGCCGTACTACCCTCGTTTGGGCGCGAGTTCCGACGATCTCCGGTGAGCTGCTAGCGGGGGAATTTGAGTGAGAGCCCGTGCCCCGTTCATTAGGGGTCAGCTAGTGGCTCGGAGGCGCTCTCAAAGATGCCAAGGAGTGGTCGTGTGGATCTCGATTCCCTGCGACAGGATTCGAGGGCTCGATGCCTCCCCCGGGGGGATTCCTACAACGACCTCCTCTTTCGACCTCGAATACGTCCTGGGGTGCCTCGAGAGCGTGGCTCGAGCCCTTGGCCATGTACGGGCGCACCCTGGGTCGTCCCTAACTCTGTTGCTCGAGGGCAGCTGTCGAACCCTGGTCGAGGGCCAGCTTTCGTTCCCTCGAGGCTTAGGTTTCTGCGGTCGAGCCCCCGAGCCTCGCGCGTACGAGGTCGATCAGAGTCCCGACCGTCTTTTGTGCGACCCTCACGCTCCTTTTCAAAAAAAGGAGGAGGGGTGGAGAACGCCGTACTACCCTCGTTTGGGCCCGAGTTCCGACGATCTCCGGTGAGCTGCTAGCGGGGGAATTCGAGTGAGAGTCCGTGCCGCGTTCGTTATGGGTCGGCTAGTGGCCCGGAGGCGCTCTCAAAGATGCCAAGGAGTGGTCGTGTGGATCTCGATTCCCTGTGACAGGATTCGAGGGCTCGATGCCTCCCCCGGGGGGATTCCTACGACGACCTCCTCTTTTGGCCTCGAATACGTCCTGGGGTGCCTCGAGAGCGTGGCTCGAGCCCTTGGCCATGTACGGGCGCACCCTGGGTCGTCCCTAACTCTGTTGCTCAAGGGCAGCTGTCGAACCCTGGTCGAGGGTCAGCTTTCGTTCCCTCGAGGCTTAGGTTTTTGCGGTCGAGCCCCCGAGCCTCGCGCGCACAAGGTCGATCAGAGTCCCGACCGTCTTTTGTGCGACCCTCACGCTCCTTTTCAAAAAAAGGAGGAGGGGTGGAGAACGCCGTACTACCCTCGTTTGGGCACGAGTTCCGACGATATCTGGTAAGCTGCTAGCGGGGGAATTCGAGTGAGAGCCCGTGCCCCGTTCGTTAGGGGTCAGCTAGTGGCCCGGAGGCGCTCTCAAAGATGCCAAGGAGTGGTCATGTGGATCTCGATTCCCTGCGACAGGATTCGAGGGCTCGATGCCTCCCCCGGGGGGATTCCTACGACGACCTCCTCCTTCGGCCTCGAATACGTCCTGGGGTGCCTTGAGAGCGTGGCTCGAGCCCTTGGCCATGTACGGGTGCACCCTGGGTCGTCCCTAACTCTGTTGCTCGAGGGCAGCTGTCGAACCCTGGTCGAGGGCCAGCTTTCGTTCCCTCGAGGCTTAGGTTTCTGCGGTCGAGCCCCCGAGCCTCACACGCACGAGGTCGATCAGAGTCCCGACCGTCTTTTGTGCGACCCTCACGCTCCTTTTCGAAAAAAGGAGGAGGGGTGGAGAACGCCGTACTACCCTCGTTTGGGCGCGAGTTTCGACGATCTCCGGTGAGCTGCTAGCGGGGGAATTCGAGTGAGAGCCCGTGCCCCGTTCGTTAGGGGTCAGCTAGTGGCCCGGAGGTGCTCTCAAAGATGCCAAGGAGTGGTCGTGTGGATCTCGATTCCCTGCGACAGGATTCGAGGGCTTGATGCCTCCCCCGGGGGGATTCCTACGACGACCTCCTCCTTCGGCCTCGAATACGTCCTAGGGTGCCTCGAGAGCGTGGCTCGAGCCCTTGGCCATGTACGGGCGCACCCTGGGTCGTCCCTAACTCTGTTGCTCAAGGGCAGCTGTCGAACCCTGGTCGAGGGCCAGCTTTCGCTCGCTCAAGGCTTATACCGGGCTCGGGGCCCGTTTCCCAGATATCTGGGAATATCCGTCCGCGGATCCCTCCCCCGCCCGTTAGCCGGGGCGTCTTTTGGGGGAGGCGAGATCGGCGTGGTAGTGGGCGACGTGGCGTACGGTTACGACGTGGGGGACGGCCACGTGCCCGACTCCTGCGAGATGTAAGGAAACGGTTAGGTGGGCGCATTTAATGCGGGAAACTGTTCCTACCTTTTTGCTCGGCTGTTGGGCTTCCGCCTAGGCATATAAAATCAAGGCCTAGGGGTCTGCGTTCCCCTCCGTTCCCTTGCGCTCCTGCATTCTTCTGCCTCAGACAACCCTTGCCTTATCGCGCTCTGCGCCCACATCGCTGTCACCACCGCGTCCTCTTCGTCCACCCCCCCTTTCGACAACACCGATGGCAGGAAAGAGCCAGATCCTCCCCGCCGACGACTGGGCCGCCTCCTCGGTGACGGAGAGGAGGTTGGAAGAATTGGTCGAGGACGGGCTGCTGCGGCCGAGGACGAGCCGGTCACAACCGGAGTGGATCGCGCCGCCCCCTACCCACCGGGAGCCGGCGCCCCCGGAGGGGTACGTGGTGAGCTTCATCTGCTTCCACGAGCGGGGGTTTGGCGTGCCGGCGTCCGTCTTCATGCGTGCGCTCCTCCACTACTACCAGGTGGAGCTTCACCACCTTTCCCCCAACACCGTCGCGCAGGCCGCCATCTTCGCGGCGGTCTGCGAGGGCTACCTTGGGGTGGAGCCGCAGTGGAACCTGTGGCTTCACCTTTTCAAGGCCGAGCTCTTCGCCAAGAAGGCGGGGGAGAAGGGCGTCTTGTGCGTGGCCCGAGTAGGGAGCTGCGTCCTGCAGGTGAGGTCGAGCCGGGCGGATCTGTACATCCTGGCTCGCCTCATCTCTTCGAACAGTGGGTGGCACGAGGGTTGGTTCTACCTTCGCAACAATGAAAATCAGTTGCCGAGGTACACCGGTCGCGTGCTAACCGCTCGAGAGGATCGCTGGACATACGGAGTGCCGAAAGCTGAGAAGCCGCGCCTAGACCCGCTGCTGGCGGCGCTGCAGCAGCTTCGCCTTTGGGGCTTGACGGCTGCGGCGGTGGCCGCGGCCTTCCATCGCCGTAGGGTGATGCCGCTGTGCCGGCGTCGTCTCCGCCTCGACCAGATGACTCCGGAGGCATCGCTGGAGGGGACCCGGATGTCCCATGAATCGCTTTCCCTCGAGGAGGTCCTCCGGCGAGCGCGTCGGATGGTCGGGAACTTTAAGGTGGAGGAGGCTAACCGGGTCCCCATGAGACCTACCGAAGGGTTCGAGCCAGTGGTACGTATCTTAGTATTAGTAGGTGTGCCAGTTTCGTTTATTTTTGGATTTCGCTGATTTGGTCGAGGCCGGCGCGTAGGATTTGTTGGCGCTGCGAGAGACGTGTCCGCCAGTCCCAGAGGACCGGCCCGCCCGGGAGGCTCGACGCCAGCATGCTTCCAAGAAGAAGCAAACCAAGGAGACGACCAAGAAGTGGGCAATCTGCAAGGCCAAAGAGGCGGTGGCGTTGAAGAAGCTCCGGCGCCAGCAGACTATCGATGGGGTCCCCCTGGCGCCGTCGCCTTCCGAGACGATCTCAGGGGAGGACGACGACAGCAGCGGTGAGGACGATGACGCCCTGTCGCGGTATGAGACCGCGACCGGGCTAGGAGATCTTCCCGACGTTCGCCCCCTGGTGGAACCCATCAGGGGGGCGTCCTCCTCGGTCGTCGTGGTCGAGGAGTCCGAGGAGGAGGAAAAGACGGAGAAGGAGATGGGCCCCTCGACGGGAGGGGCCGCTTTACCCCGGACCCATTAAGAGGGGTCGACGGGGACGTCCGCACCAGCCCAGGCCCCACAAGCTCAGGCAGGGGCTGGGACGGCAGTACCGGCATCGTCATCGGTGGCGGCGTCGGCAGGCGTGAGAACCCGAGGCCAGCTGGCCTCGGAGGCACAAAAGGCGCAGGGCGGTGCGTCGGTCAGGACCCCCAGGAGTGCCCGGCCTGCTGGTGAGGCCGCTGCGAGGCCACAATCGGCCGTCCCGGGAGGCTCGGGTCGCACGCGGTCGAGGCCCTTGGTGCCAATTTCCGGGTAAGCGTCTCTGCTCGGTTGTCCTAGCTTTCTCGGGGTCCGTTGGCTGACGTTTCTTCACTTTGCAGGTTAAAGCGGAAGGCGGAGCCAATGGGGCTTACCCCCGTGAAGTCGCTGCGGGCCAGCGCCGTTGTCCTTAACCGGACGGCGGAGCAGGATGCGGCCTGGGTCCGGTAGGTCGAGGCCGCGAAGGGGCGCCTGCGACAACGGCAGGAACCAGCGAACGCCACGGTGGTTACTAGCACGGACCCTGCCGTGGAGGGGTCCAAACCGGCGGAGATGGTGGTGCCCAGCACGGTCGAGGCAGGGCCCAGGTCGTCAGCGTCGGCCGAGGCTGCCGTCGAGGTCGCGACGGGCGAGGCACCCGTCCGCGGCGCGGAGCGGGCGGGGGCTGACGTGACCATGGAGAAGGTCGCATTGGTGTCGGGGCAGGAGGCGGCCCTGGCGGGCGGGTCGCCGTCACAACAAGACCCGTTGGCCGAGCCAGCGGGTATGGTGGAGGGCGGGGCTGTCGAGCCCCTGACCGGAGCGTTGGAAGAAGAGGTGCCGGCTCCGGGGGCGCCTACGGTCGAGGCGCGGGTACCGGAGCCGTCTTCGGTCGAGGCGCCGGCGGTTGAGGCGCCAGTTCCCCTAGGGGGGTGGGCACCCATGGCCGTGGACCTTCCCCCCAACGACACCCCCTAGACAAAGGGAAACAAGTGATGGGGGTCGAGGGGGGCGAAGCCGCGGATCAGGCCGGTGCCTCGACGGCCGTCAGAGAGGCGGAAACTGCGGGCGAGGCCGGTCCTTCAGCGGGACCGGGAGACGCCCCGGCTGGGTCGTTGTCGTCATGGCCCGACATCACCGCGCTGGCGATAGCGCGGGCTGTAACGGATCAACGTAATTATACGAAATTAAGTAAGAAAATCTTCCACCGAGGCGGTTAATTTAACAAACTTAAGCCCGTATAACTCGAGATTCCGTGAAATCCCGAAGGATTTCCAAACCACTAACATACAACCAAGATCGTACTGATTTAGCAGCCACAGTTCACACAATACATAAATCTGATCAAACAGGTAGGATACATCGGAGTTCGGAAATAAAAGTTATTACAACATAGTTCAACATAAAGTAGCGGAAGCAAATAGTTTTACGCACACACACTTAGTTCAGTTACAGTGCCAGTCGATAGTCATGGTCCACAAAAGCAGTAGATAAGACAAACAGAAAGACCCTTGCCCAAGGTCCTAGTTGTCACCCATCGCCAGATACAGACAGTTGGAGCAGTACCCGTAGTACATCTGACCATCTGCAACAACAATGGGAACAACGCCCTGAGTACGAGAATGTACTCAGCTAGACTTACCCGTCATAAACCAGAAATAACATGACACCAAGGAGCATGCAAGGCTTTACATAGCGGATTGGCTTGACTCCTTTGCGAAAAGCACAAGTTATTATGAATGACTAAGGATAAGTATATTTAGCATCATTTTTAGGATAACCTATTCATGCTAAATAAGCACCTATGACGTAAAACGAACATTTGATTAACCATTAACATCAAAGATTACCATCTCAGGTTTAGCCTTTCCAACATTATCCACATAACCATCCGTTTTCCATCATTAAAACTACGATGCCATAGCTCGAGTCAAGTGCTCACTAACCGGGAGCGACGGCGATTCGAATCGAATTCCTATCCAGCTGGAGATTTATTCCTCACACAAACCATGCTTCCCCCGTCAGGGTCGCGTAGATCACCAATGACATTTTCCGAGAAGCCACGGGATAACAATCATGGATCGCACTACCCAGGGACCGCCCGACTGCCAGGACGCACCTTGGGCTCACTCTTCGCGTCCCCGTTACCCCCCTTTCCACACCAGTCTGCCAACCCGAGTTTATCCCGGCTCAGAAAGTGTCACTAGCTTCGCGGTCGAAAGGTACTTTATTCGGCCAGCTAAATGTGAGGCATGCGTTCAACATGACAAGAGGGACGAGCAACGATCGGTCCTTAACTGACACAGACGGAATCACTATAGTTCAAAACCCTATAAGACTCCACCCGGTCTCCGTTTATCCATCAACACTTGGTTACTTTTCATGATCACAATTACAGCTAACCATAACCCGGTATCCACCTATAACTCGCAGGTGACAGGAAATCACCCGACTTCTACCGGTCTAAGCATGGCTAAGCAATTTACTCGATCCTGACCTAACAGGGTAAAAGATAATCCGGTGGCCAAGGTAATAATGCAACAACGGTTTCACTCCACTCCTATAACTTAATGCAACAATATATAACTATGACTCATGTAATAAGGAATAACTTTTTATAAATTTAGGAGACTTAAAATGCTCCGGGGCTTGCCTTTTTCGAACGAGCTAGGATGGTGGTCAACGCACTCTGGCAGTTCCTCGCCTGACTCTTCCTCCTCGGGCACCTCCTATGCCTGGGGTTCCTGCTGATCCGTCCAAGCCTGCTCCTCCGGTACTGCTACCTGCGACTCCTCCTGCGATCCTGTATGATGCAAGTGCATAAGGAAACATGCGAAGAATGCATCGAATTGTGGTGGAGTGCTTTGATGACATGAGATGTAGAGGAGCACATGGAATGAGCAGTTTGAATATAATTATTTCTTCTACAAGGTAGTCAACGTCATCCAAGAACATGTAACCTAAAACATACACCTTATCCTTCTATTAGTTAGCCTACCATCTACACATACAAGTGAACCTAAGCTACCAAAGCTTACCAACCTAACTCATCCATAACATCAGCAAGACATAATGATGTTTCAAAGATACACCAAACATATTTTATTTCTCTCAATTTCTCATAAAGAATAATCTTTTATTCCCTATTTAGCTAAGGTTACACAACAACACCTATCTCTGGTGTAGATAAAAATCTACAAAAATTACAGTAGACTACTCTTACCCTAACTAACCTACCACTAAATTTTCATGAGAATTGCATAAGTAAAACTACCTGTACAAAATAAACAAGTTATAGCCTAATTGTGAGCATGCAATTATTTTATACTAGAAAAAGTATCAAACAACAGATTTCACAATTTTCTTAGGTTACTAACAGTAAACCAACATACTACAAAAATTATCAGATGTATGTTGTATACAAATTTTGCTCTCTACTAAAAATAACAGATATTACCAATTAAAAGCATTTGAACTACACTTCAAAAATTTCCCACAGAACATGCTTCACTGGCATTTTTCCTAGAAAGTACATCACTGATAAAGACTAATGTAACAAGAATCATATTTTTCCCTTTATTATTTTATTTACTACACTTTTTCTAAGATAACAGCATATATAACAATTAAATAAAATTGCACAGTAGAGTGTCACAAAAATAACATGAGATATTTTTAAACTGTAGATCTATTCAAAAGGAACATTTCAAAATTTGTTTCATGATTTTTGGAGCTATAAATCTTGAGATACAATTTTTGGAAGCCTTTTTCAGATTTTCTGGAAATCAATTTCTTTAAAACCGAAAATCAAAACCAGCCTTAAACGCTACGTGCACCCCGCTGTGACACCCGGAACCGAAACGCTGAGACAGACAGGCGGGACCCATGGGTCAGACGGGCCCACCCGTCAGCCGCAGTCGGCCAGAGGCGGTGTGGACCGCCGGGATCTCGCCGCCGGCGAGTCCTCCGACGACGGGGAGGGCACCAACGTGCTCCTCTCATCGACGCGAACCCAGTGGTGCCTAGTGGGTGGCCAGACGAGCTCGGCATCGAGCTCGTCGACGAGCATGGCAGCTCGGCGGCGCGGGACGCCGTCGGCCGGCCAGCTCCGACCGAGAGGAGCTGCGCGGTGAGGTCAGCAAGCTTCGCGGTGCAAGTGCGGTGCTCGTGCGCTCGAGAAGTGGGCGAGAAGTGGCGTGGAGGGGTGCGGCCCACGGAGCGGGTCACTCCGGTGAGCTCGGCCGAAACTCCGGCGAGCCATTACCGCGGGTGGAGGCCGAATCCTAGCGGGCTGTGGCGAGCACCGGATGCACCATGGAAAGGCGCAGCGAGGGCGAAGACGGAGGCGGAGGCGGTTAGCCGGAGCGGCGGCTAAGGCGGTTGCGGAGCTCGGGAGCCGGCGATGGCGAGGCGGAGCTCTGCTGCTGCTGCTGCGGGCGGGCGAGGGAGAATGGAGGGAGCAACCGAGGAGGACGAGCGCGTGGAGGGGGGGTAAGCGGGCGCGGACGCTGCGGGGGCCACAGGGCGCGTGTCGTGCGGCTCCGACGGCGTGCGGCCACGCGGCGGCCGAACGCTGCCGCGGCGCCACGACGCCACGCGCGGGCGCGCGCGCGGGAGCGGGAGGGAGACGACGCAGGCGCGGGCCGGGCCGCCAGCGACGCTGGGCCGAAAGGGAAGCCGAAGCCCACTAAGGCAAAAATCTGATTTTTCTTTTTCAAAATATTTTCAGAATTAATTCTTTGTTTCAAAATTGAATTTGGAGATGAAAAAGAGGTTTTCAGAAATTTGGCCCAAAATAAAAGTTGTTCAAAATTTTATTCTCTACAACTTTCATATAGAGCACTTTTCAAAATTCTCAAGAGATTTTGAATTTGAGATTTAAAGCTAATTTAAAATCAAAAACTCATTTATTTAGAATATTTTTAAAACAGAATTTGAGGAAAACTTGAATTTAAAATTTGCTCCAATAATCAAATTGATTTATTCTAGATTATTTAAAATTGCTACTTCTCAAAAGTTCACCAACTTTTTAACACTTATATCAAACTTAGGGTTCCCATTTATTTGTTTTTCAGATTAAATTTGAAAGAGCTACAATTCAAATAACGCTAATCATGCAATGATGTTGAATGCTTATGCTTTGAATGATAATGCATGCTTAACACCCAGGGGTGTTACAGCCCTCCCCCCTTATAAGAATCTCGTCCCGAGATTTTAAGTTACGAACCACTTATCGTAAAAAGCTTTATACGCGGTTTGAAGATATTCTCCCGTTTCCCAAGAAGCATCGCTCTCATCATGGTGGCTCCATTGAATCTTGTAGGTTGTGACCACTTTATTTCGAGTGACTCGGTCCTTAGTATCCAGGACTCGAACCGGTTGCTCGCGATACTCCAAGTCTGCCTTGATCCGAATACCCTGAGGTTCTATCCTCTCCTCTGGAACACGCAGACACTTCTTCAGTTGGGATACGTGAAAAACGGGAAATATCGAACTCATCTCTTCTGGTAACTGCAACTTGTACGCCACGGGACCCTTTTTCTCTACGATCTGGTATGGTCCTATATATCTTGCAGACAGTTTCTTCTTGATTCCGAACCGTTTCTTCTTCATTGGGGTAACCTTCAAATAGACATAGTCACCTACTTGGAACTCCAATGTTCTTTTTCTCTTGTCTGCATAACTCTTCTGACGAGACTGTGCAGCTTGCATGTTTTGTTGGATAACACGGACCTTTTTCTCTGCCTCATCGACAAAATCAATTCCATAAAACCTTCTTTCTCCAGGCTCTACCCAATTTAACGGTGTCCTGCACTTCCTGCCATATAAAGCTTCAAAAGGTGTCATCTTGATACTCTCTTGGTAACTGTTGTTGTAAGCGAATTCTGCCAACGGTAACCAGGATTCCCATGAGCCTCTGGATGATAGTACACAAGCTCTAAGCATATCTTCTAGTACCGCATTAACTCTTTCTGTTTGTCCATCAGTCTGTGGGTGGTAAGCCATGCTACGAATCAAACTAGTACCCAAACCTTGATGCAGATGTTCCCAAAAGTGAGAGGTAAACTGCGAACCACGATCGGACACAATCGTTTTTGGTATCCCGTGCAATCGGACAATCTCGGCAATGTACTTCTCTGCATATTGAGGTGGTCGGAATGTCGTCTTAACGGGCAGAAAGTGAGCTGTCTTGGTGAGACGATCTACTATTACCCAAATAGAATCACGGCCCTTTTGTGTGGTGGGGAGACCAGTGATAAAGTCCATACTTATATCATCCCACTTCCAATCGGGTACCGACAAAGGTTGCAGAAGTCCTGCAGGTCTCATGTGAAGAGCTTTAACTCTACAACACATGTCGCAACGAGCAACGTATGCTGCAATTTCCTTTTTCATCTTAGTCCACCAATAACAGGGTCGCAAATCTCGGTACATTTTACTACTTCCGGGGTGAATAGATAACTTAGAACGATGGGCCTCATCCATCAACTTGTTCTTAAGCTCTCTATCCTTAGGTACTACCAGGCGATCCTTGAACCATAACACTCCTTGGCCATCTAATCAAAAGTGTTTGGTGGGTTCTCTCTTCATCTTTTCTTTGATATGAAAGATTCCCTTATCTGTTTTCTGACCATCAATGATCTGGCTTTCCAGAGTACAACTGACCTGAATATTATGCAACACAGCAGGATGTAACAAATTGAACCCTTCTTCAAACAACGGTTGCACATCAATAGCATGGGATTTTCTGCTCAGTGCATCTGCTACTACATTAGCCTTTCCAGGATGATAGTGCACGTTCAGATTATAGTCCTTTATCAACTCTAACCATCTCCTCTGTCGCATGTTCAACTCAGATTGGATAAAGATGTATTTGAGACTCTTATGATCTGTGAAGATATTACACACATTACCCAACAGGTAGTGCCTCCAAATCTTTAGAGCATGCACCACTGCTGCAAGCTCTAAATCATGTGTAGGATAGTTAACTTCATGCTTCCTCAATTGCCGTGAGGCGTAAGCAATGACTTTTCCATTTTGCATTAGCACACATCCTAACCCATTCTTGGATGCGTCACAGAAAACATCAAACGGCTTTTCTATATCTGGTTGGGCCAGAACAGGAGCAGTGGTCAACAACTTCCGCAAGGTACAGAAGGCTGCTTCGCACTCCTCTGTCCATACAAACTTACGATCCTTCTGTAACAGGCTTGTCATTGGTTTGGCAATCTTCGAGAAATCTGGTATGAAGCGACGGTAGTAACCGGCTAAACCAAGGAAACTGCGAACTTCGTTAACTGAAATTGGTGACTTCCAGTTCATAACCTCTTGTACCTTACTGGGGTCGACAGAAATGCCTTTTTCAGACAACACGTGGCCGAGAAAAGGAACTGTCCTAAGACAGAACTCACACTTGCTGAACTTAGCATACAGTCGATGTTCTCTGAGTCTAGTCAAGACTATCCTGAGGTGTTCCGCATGTTCTTCTTCATTTTCTGAGTATATTAGTATGTCATCAATGAACACTATCACAAACTTGTCCAACTCGGGCATGAAAACTGAATTCATCAGGTACATAAAGTATGCAGGAGCATTTGTCAATCTGAAGGACATGACAAGATACTCGTACAAACCATATCTGGTAGAGAACGCAGTCTTAGGTACATCTTGCGGCCTAATTTTTATCTGGTGGTACCCTGATCTCAGATCTATTTTAGAGAACACTTTGGCTTTGGACAATTGGTCAAACAAGATATCAATCCGAGGAAGAGGATACTTGTTTTTAATTGTCACTGCATTCAGTGGCCGATAATCCACGCACATGCGTAAGGAATTATCCTTCTTCTTTTTCACAAACAGAGCGGGGCATCCCCATTCAGACGAGCTGGGACGAATGAACCCTTTCCTTAGCAAGTCCTGAAGTTGCTTTTTCAATTCTGCTAACTCATTGGGAGGCATCCGATAAGGCCTTCTTGAAATCGGTGCTGTTCCTGGAATTAACTCAATGGCAAACTCAACCTCTCGGTCTGGTGGAAGTCCAGGTAACTCCTCTGGAAACACATCTGGAAACTCACAGACCACTGGAATCTGGACTAGCAGATTAGTTTGTATCGCACAAGATGTGCTAGCTAGGTCTACTCTCCGAGGTAGGACCACCCGAAAGGTGCCTTCCCCACTAGGTTCCTTAAGAGAGATACTCCTTCCTCCAACATCAATTACAACTCCCATTTGATTCATCCAGTTCATACCCATGATCACATCCAAAACTAACCCTGGCATGACTATCAGGTTAAGCTTATATTGCCGGTTTGCTATGTTCAGGGTTACTCCCTGAACAATCTGATTAGTCAACAGATCAGCCCCAGCCGAACTGATTTTATATGCACATTCCAATTCAACTATCTTTTGCTCATGCCTCTTAACAAAAGCTTGACTTACAAAGGAATGAGATGATCCAGAATCAAACAAAACTACTGCAGGATGATTGTTGATAGAAAACATACCAGCTGTCACCGGTTCTCCCTCAGGGATGTCATCCACAGTGGTGTGGTGCACACGAGCTTGATACTGCGTTTGCTGTTTCTTAGGGTAGGGACAATACTTTGCAAAGTGTCCAGGTTGGTTGCAGTTGAAGCACGGTCCCTTCACCTGAGCCACAGTTCCAAATGAACTGCCTTGTCCTGTCTTTGCTTGAGGCAATGCCATCTTGAACGGCTTCTGGTTCCTCTAGGGTGGCTGAGCATTCTGATTCTTCCTTTGCGGTGGCCTAAACCTTGCACCTGGGGCAGGCGATCGATAAGCTGGGCGGTTGGCTACTGGGGTCCTGGACTGAGACGAACCCGACTCGAAAGCCCTCTTACGGATCTTGGAAGCAGCATACACATGGTTGTTCTTCTCTTGCTTCAAACAGTCGCTAACAAAGTCATTGAAACTAGTCCTCATGTTTGTACCCACATGTTTCATCATCTTGGGACTCAGGCCTCTCTTGAAACTAGCGATCTTCTTGGCATCAGTATCCACCATGTCCGGAGCATAATGGCTCAGGTTATTGAAGGCATGCAGATACTGAGTCACAGTCTTCGTGCCTTGATTTAATGCCAGGAATTCCCCAAGCTTCATCTCGGTCAGACCAGGTGGAATGTATGTTCCACGGAAGGCTTCAGTGAACTCCCTCCAAGAGATATGGGCGTGGGGAGGAAAAGTGGTGCGGTGATGCTTCCACCACATACCTGTCGGACCTTGAAGCTGATGAGCTGCGTACTCAGTCTTCAACACTTCAGTCATTCTTAAGACACGAAACTTATCTTCCATCGTATTAATCCACTCTTCTGCATCTAAAGGTTCTGCGGCTTCCTTAAAGATCGGTGGACGAGTATCCATGAAGTCCTTGAAACTGCTGTACGGATTTGCTTCGTGACCTCCCGGGTTTATCCCCCGACGGGTATTATCTGCGATACTGCGCAGCGCCGCTTCCATATTCTGTTGCATGCTCTCTATGTTTCGTTGGCTTCCCAGGAATTGGGCGAAAAACTGTTCCGCAGTGTAAGGTGGAGGAGGCGGTGGTGGATCCCGATCATCATTAGCAGCTGCACTGCCACCAGCCTCAGCGGTACCATACACGGTACGACGAGTG
Source organism: Saccharum hybrid cultivar R570 (assembly GCA_038087645.1). Taxonomy (NCBI): domain Eukaryota; kingdom Viridiplantae; phylum Streptophyta; class Magnoliopsida; order Poales; family Poaceae; genus Saccharum; species Saccharum hybrid cultivar. Next base: position 33,627,082 of record JAQSUU010000012.1, on the reverse strand, counting down.
TTCGGCATCTGCCTGTTTCAGCAACAATAATTATTAGGTGATGTTGTAGGAATTGCGACCGAATGAAAAATCATGCCGAACTGAATTCACTGGAGAGAATAAATTCATACAATAAAACAGGGGCACAATAAGTCATTCCAATTAACACAACATTACTAATTATATTACTTAAAGCACACACATCGCGTCCATTACAACCAAGTTGCCAGCATACATACACTGGACTTTTGACGTTCGGATACCGCCACAAACACATCCAAGCTTTCCAACCTTACATCAAGCTTTAGTCTTTCTACTCATTATTACATGTCCAAAGTGCCAACAAGCAAAAGATCATGCAAACGGAACCTAGTAGCTAGTGCAACAACTACTAGCCTACTCATCGTGATCGCTATCTAGGTCCGAGACGTTGGCGTTGTCGCCAACTGCAGCGTCGTCGTGCTCCTCACCTGGCGCCACGGGCTCTTCAGGATCTTCGTCTGCATCCAAATCCATCTCTGCTGCGCTAGGAAGGTCATAAGGGTTAAGCTGATTGTTCAGCCGATGGACCTCTTCATGCAAGTTATCGTTGTACTCTTCTGCATCAGCCAGCCGCTGCTCGAGATCAAACTGTCTAGCTCTCAACACATTCTCTGCGGACCAGGCTTCATTCCTCTGATGGAGCACATGAGCCAACATGCTCTCAGCATTCCTGTGGGCGGTGGTCAGTTGCCCAAGCTGCTCTCTCAGGGCACGTACATCTCCCTCAAAAATCACAGTCCTCTGAGTGGCCTGATCTCTCTGACGAGTCAACTGAGCCATCTCAGCAGTGAGCCTCTCAATCTCGGCGTCGTGATCTCTCTAAAGCTGACGTCGGTCATCGCGAGCCTGACCAAGAGCACTAGAAACACGTCTCAGACTACCTTCCACTCCATCGAAGGCCCTCATCACTGCGAACATGGCACTCATAGCGGGGTTGTCACTATTCTATGCCTCTGCTGCGCTAATCTCCAGAGATCTGCCCCTTGCTTGCTGCCACGAGTCAGTGGAGGGGTTGCCCCTCGGAAAGACTCCCACTATAGTTGCTGCCAACTCCTGAGGAAAGCGATCCATGATATCTCTCAGGATCCCAAAGGCTGCCCTCTCAGCGGCTTCTTCAGGGGTCCTGCCAGTTGACTCAAAACGCCAACCGGTCCACTCAGAACCATCACCTTGGGGACGAACTACTGCTTCCACAGTCACCAAAAGTCCTTCACCCAACCGCTCATTTGACCAAAAGTAGCGGGGCTCCATCCCATCATGATAGCCTACATAGCTGAGCACTCTCCACAAGAGTGTAGGCATCCCAAACTCTCCAAGAAAAGTGTGACGCTGGCGAGTGCGCGGAGCAAGCTGATGACGGGGAGCTCTGCCGGTGGACTTGCGAGTGGTCTGCTTGGTACGTGCCATCTGTAGCAAAAATTTTTATTACCGTGGTGACAACAGATTTTTAAGTTGGCATTTTTATCGAAATGAGATAATCAACTTATAAGGGGAGGAACAGTGCCATGAATGAAATGCACACATGATGCATGCACGTTCAGTACGTCCTCACAAACTTAGAAAACTAATGACTACTAACGGAATAAACGGTGGCATACAACGATCTCTTGTAACGTAACTAACACGTACTACTCGAAAGCGTTGTTATGTACCTGCAGAAAAAATCACTTCAGCCCAAACCTCACAGTATGAAAACATGCAGAAAGCAGTAAAGTAAGTTACTCACTCTACACGCATCCCCAGATACGAGTATAACGGTAACAACTACCCGAATCGTCGTCCTATTGACGGCATCGTCACTACATGACGGAATTCCCCACAATTTGGATACCCTCATACGAACATGCGCAGGGCACGTAAGTATTTCGGTATCACATAAGCACTCCCCTAGATCGGCAGTGTATCCGACCATGCACTCACAACTCTCACTTACCAAGGCGTAGAGGTAAAGGATCCATACATTACCACTCAAGTGAATGGCACTCATACCATAGCACGCCGTATGAGCGACGAAATTTAAAATATGATGCAAACCCCCAAGTTAGTACTTAATTAAGCCACCTAGAGTCCTTATCGGGCAAAAAGGATATGACCACTGGCACACTTTTAAGTTCAAAAGCTTATTTGAAAACACAGTTTTAGTTTTAAATACTCATGTGAACAGTAGCATGCTAAACCTGCTCCGATGCCAGCTGTAACGGATCAACGTAATTATACGAAATTAAGTAAGAAAATCTTCCACCGAGGCGGTTAATTTAACAAACTTAAGCCCGTATAACTCGAGATTCCGTGAAATCCCGAAGGATTTCCAAACCACTAACATACAACCAAGATCGTACTGATTTAGCAGCCACAGTTCACATAATACATAAATCTGATCAAACAGGTAGGATACATCGGAGTTCGGAAATAAAAGTTATTACAACATAGTTCAACATAAAGTAGCGGAAGCAAATAGTTTTACGCACACACACTTAGTTCAGTTACAGTGCCAGTCGATAGTCATGGTCCACAAAAGCAGTAGATAAGACAAACAGAAAGACCCTTGCCCAAGGTCCTAGTTGTCACCCATCGCCAGATACAGACAGTTGGAGCAGTACCCGTAGTACATCTGACCATCTGCAACAACAATGGGAACAACGCCCTGAGTACGAGAATGTACTCAGCTAGACTTACCCGTCATAAACCAGAAATAACATGACACCAAGGAGCATGCAAGGCTTTACATAGCGGATTGGCTTGACTCCTTTGCGAAAAGTACAAGTTATTATGAATGACTAAGGATAAGTATATTTAGCATCATTTTTAGGATAACCTATTCATGCTAAATAAGCACCTATGACGTAAAACAAACATTTGATTAACCATTAACATCAAAGATTACCATCTCAGGTTTAGCCTTTCCAACATTATCCACATAACCATCCGTTTTCCATCATTAAAACTACGATGCCATAGCTCGAGTCAAGTGCTCACTAACCGGGAGCGACGGCGATTTGAATCGAATTCCTATCCAGCTGGAGATTTATTCCTCACACAAACCATGCTTCCCCCGTCAGGGTCGCGTAGATCACCAATGACATTTTCCGAGAAGCCGCGGGATAACAATCATGGATCGCACTACCCAGGGACCGCCCGACTGCCAGGACGCACCTTGGGCTCACTCTTCGCGTCCCCGTTACCCCCCTTTCCACACCAGTCTGCCAACCCGAGTTTATCCCGGCTCAGAAAGTGTCACTAGCTTCGCGGTCGAAAGGTACTTTATTCGGCCAGCTAAATGTGAGGCATGCGTTCAACATGACAAGAGGGACGAGCAACGATCGGTCCTTAACTGACACAGACGGAATCACTATAGTTCAAAACCCTATAAGACTCCGCCCGGTCTCCGTTTATCCATCAACACTTGGTTACTTTTCATGATCACAATTACAGCTAACCATAACCCGGTATCCACCTATAACTCGCAGGTGACAGGAAATCACCCGACTTCTACCGGTCTAAGCATGGCTAAGTAATTTACTCGATCCTGACCTAACAGGGTAAAAGATAATCCGGTGGCCAAGGTAATAATGCAACAACGGTTTCACTCCACTCCTATAACTTAATGCAACAATATATAACTATGACTCATGTAATAAGGAATAACTTTTTATAAATTTAGGAGACTTAAAATGCTCCGGGGCTTGCCTTTTTCGAACGAGCTAGGATGGTGGTCAACACACTCTGGCAGTTCCTCGCCTGACTCTTCCTCCTCGGGCACCTCCTGTGCCTGGGGTTCCTGCTGATCCGTCCAAGCCTGCTCCTCCGGTACTGCTACCTGCGACTCCTCCTGCGATCCTGTATGATGCAAGTGCATAAGGAAACATGCGAAGAATGCATCGAATTGTGGTGGAGTGCTTTGATGACATGAGATGCAGAGGAGCATATGGAATGAGCAGTTTGAATATAATTATTTCTTCTACAAGGTAGTCAACGTCATCCAAGAACATGTAACCTAAAACATACACCTTATCCTTCTATTAGTTAGCCTACCATCTACACATACAAGTGAACCTAAGCTACCAAAATTTACCAACCTAACTCATCCATAACATCAGCAAGGCATAATGATGCTTCAAAGATACACCAAACATATTTTATTTCTCTCAATTTCTCATAAAGAATAATCTTTTATTCCCTATTTAGCTAAGGTTACACAACAACACCTATCTCTGGTGTAGATAAAAATCTACAAAAATTACAGTAGACTACTCTTACCCTAACTAACCTACCACTAAATTTTCATGAGAATTGCATAAGTAAAACTACCTGTACAAAATAAACAAGTTATAGCCTAATTGTGAGCATGCAATTATTTTATACTAGAAAAAGTATCAAACAACAGATTTCACAATTTTCTTAGGTTACTAACAGTAAACCAACATACTACAAAAATTATCAGATGTATGTTGTATACAAATTTTGCTCTCTACTAAAAATAACAGATATTACCAATTAAAAGCATTTGAACTACACTTCAAAAATTTCCCACAAAACATGCTTCACTGGCATTTTTCCTAGAAAGTACATCACTAATAAAGACTAATGTAACGAGAATCATATTTTTTCCCTTTATTATTTTATTTACTACACTTTTTCTAAGATAACAACATATATAACAATTAAATAAAATTGCACAGTAGAGTGTCACAAAAATAACATGAGATATTTTTAAACTGTAGATCTATTCAAAAGGAACATTTCAAAATTTGTTTCATGATTTTTGGAGCTATAAATCTTGAGATACAATTTTTGGAAGCTTTTTTCAGATTTTCTGGAAATCAATTTCTTTAAAACCGAAAATCAAAACCGGCCTTAAACGCTACGTGCACCCCGCTGTGACACCCGGAACCGAAACGCTGAGACAGACAGGCGGGACCCATGGGTCAGACGGGCCCACCCGTCAGTCGCAGTCGGCCAGAGGCGGTGTGGACCGCCGGGATCTCGCCGCCGGCGAGTCCTCCGATGACGGGGAGGGCACCAACGTGCTCCTCTCATCGACGCGAACCCAGTGGTGCCTAGTGGGTGGCCAGACGAGCTCGGCATCGAGCTCGTCGACGAGCATGGCGGCTCGGCGGCGCGGGACGCCGTCGGCCGGCCAGCTCCGACCGAGAGAAGCTGCGCGGTGAGGTCAGCAAGCTTCGCGGTGCAAGTGTGGTGCTCGTGCGCTCGAGAAGTGGGCGAGAAGTGGCGTGGAGGGGTGCGGCCCACGGAGCAGGTCACTCCGGTGAGCTCGGCCGAAACTCCGGCGAGCCATTACCGCGGGTGGAGGCCGAATCCTAGCGGGCTATGGCGAGCACCGGATGCACCATGGAAAGGCGCAGCGAGGGCGAAGACGGAGGCAGAGGCGGTGAGCCGGAGCGGCGGCTAAGGCGGTTGCGGAGCTCGGGAGCCGGCGATGGCGAGGCGGAGCTCTGCTGCTGCTGCTGCGGGCGGGCGAGGGAGAATGGAGGGAGCAACCGAGGAGGACAAGCGCGCGGAGGGGGAGGGTAAGCGGGCGCGGACGCTACGGGGGCCACAGGGCGCGTGTCGTGCGGCTCCGACGGCGTGCGGCCACGCGGCGGCCGAACGCTGCCGCGGCGCAACGACGCCACGCGCGGGCACGCGCGCGGGAGCGGGAGGGAGACGACGCAGGCGCGGGCCGGGCCGCCAGCGATGCTGGGCCGAAAGGGAAGCCGAAGACCACTAAGGCGAAAATCTGATTTTTCTTTTTCAAAATATTTTCAGATTTAATTCTTTGTTTCAAAATTAAATTTGGAGATGAAAAAGAGGTTTTCAGAAATTTGGCCCAAAATAAAAGTTGTTCAAAATTTTATTCTCTACAACTTTCATATAGAGCACTTTTCAAAATTCTCAAGAGATTTTGAATTTGAGATTTAAAGCTAATTTAAAATCAAAAACTCATTTATTTAGAATATTTTTAAAACAGAATTTGAGGAAAACTTGAATTTAAAATTTGCTCCAATAATCAAGTTGATTTATTCTAGATTATTTAAAATTGCTACTTCTCAAAAGTTCACCAACTTTTTAACACTTATATCAAACTTAGGGTTCCCATTTATTTGTTTTTCAAATTAAATTTGAAAGAGCTACAATTCAAATAACGCTAATCATGCAATGATGTTGAATGCTTATGCTTTGAATGATAATGCATGCTTAACACCCAGGGGTGTTACACGGGTAGAGGCGGAGATACCGAGGTGGGGGGGCCGTCGCTCCAGTTTAGGGACGCCGCGAACCCCGACGCCGAGCCCATCTTCGTCCTGAACGACAAAGATGAAGTGCACCGATGGGAGTACCTCGAGGGCGTCCGCCGGCACCTTGATCGGTTGCTCCGAGTGGCGTCTGGTGCCGTGCGGAGCATGGGGGATGCCACCGAGGTACGATCGACCCGTCGGCTTTTTCCGTGGTTTTCTTGGTGTCTTTTTCCCTCGGCTTTTTAACCTTTTTGGTTTTTTTCGGATAGCGTTCAGGAGCTGAAGGAGCACTCCCGCCGCAAGTCACTCTTCATCCGGGATGAGAGTGGCGTGTGGGCCGCGCTGTCTCAGCAACGGATCTTGGCTGAGGAGGCCTAGAAACGGCGTTCTGATCGGAACGCCGAAATGGCTGAGCTGCGCGTCGCCTACGCGGTGCTGAAAGAGGAAGCGATGCAGGCATGGGCGGCCGAGGCCGTGATGCGCACTGGCATGGACAAGGCTCGGGAGGAGGCTGCCCAGGCCCGCAGGGATCTCGAGCCCCTATCGAGACGGGTGAAGGAGCTCGAGGAGATTGTCTCGCAGGTTAGTCATCAATGCGACACCCTCAACGTCGAGGTCGAGCAGGCCACCGCTCGTTCTGATGCTCTGAAGGACGAGGTCACGACGCTGAAGGGAGCCGTCCAAGAGAAGGACGCAGCTCTCGAGTCTGCTCGGCAAGAGATCGAGGCGCTAAAGGCAATAATTGGTGACAAAGACAACGCCTTCCTTGGGCTCGAGCGGACTTGCGGGGGGCTTCGTGACGAGGTTGTGGGCCTGCAGACCCATATCGAGGGTAAGTGTGATTGTTACGGCCACGATGTGGAGGTCCTTGCGTTGGGTATTAATCTGTTCGTCGTGTTTTAGAGCTAGAGAGGGAGAACCGAGAGGCCCAATCCTCTGCCAACTCCTTCCAGAGCCTCCTCGAAGCCGAGATCCGGAGGACCCAACTGCTCCAGGGCGCGATCACCACCGTGTGTGAAGGCCTGGGGGTCGAGCCCGACGCCGACACCAGGGAAGATGTTCCGGGGAACTTCTTCGTCCGTCGGATGGTGGTGCTGGGCCGCCTTGCCTGGGAGAAGATACGGGACGACCTCCATCACGGCGTGAAGAGGGCGCTGGCCGTCGTCCATTCAGGGTTTGTGTTCGACATGAAGCTCGTCGCTGAGGGCTTTATCACAGACCCGGACCGAACAGACGAGGAGAACGAGGATGCCTGCGTGGAGCTGATTGAAGCCGCCGAAGAGCCTAGAAGCCGTCTGGCCTCGCTTTTTAAAGCCGAGGTGGTTCCGCCTAATGACGATGAGGGCCTGTGAGCCAAATCTGGGCATGAAGGCTCATGTAATAAGTTAGCATTTCGAATTTTGATCGTGGTGGCCTCGAAGGCCTAAAAACTCGAAACATAAACCGGTTCGTGGTTGATTTAGTTTTATTCGAGCTTTTCTTCCCTTTATCGCTTGGATCGTGTTCTCGCGTGACTTACTTAGCACGCAGCTGCATCCTTTGGCGTAAGGGAGCGAGTGGAGGTACCGTAGCCTCGGGGGCGTAAGTGATCTCACGGCTCGACCACCCTCGAGCTTCAGGGTGATGTTGCGGCCTTGTAAATCGTGTGAGAGCCTGATCTAAGCGACAGGGGATATGTTCTTTTTCAAAGTTAGGAACCGTTATTTAGATCTCCTTAGCGTGAAGTCGCACCTCTAAAAGGCGTAAGGGGTGAGTGGAGGTACCGTAGCCTCAGAGGCGTAGGTGATACTCTTGACTCGGGAGCCCTTTCGAACCTTAGGGTGCTCTTGCAGCGAAGTCGATCTAAGAAGCGGTTCTTAAATTTTAAAAAGAGCATAAGTTTTTTCGGGGACTGGGGGGTTCCCCCTTGTAGCCCCCGAGGGAGGGTCGATTCTGGGAGTGCAGAGTCAATCCTTCCTCACTGTAAAACGAAAGTTTGAACGTCGCTGTATTCTTTATTGACGAAAAAGAAAATACAGAGCCTCGAGGCTTTTTAAGGAAAGAAGCGACGTAGTTGTTCAATGTTCCAAGCGTTGGTGAGGATTTCGCCCTTCTCGTTGGATAGCTTGTAGGTGCCCGGCTTTAGTACTTCTGCGATGATGTACGGCCCTTCCCATGGTGGCGTGAGCTTGTGTCGTCCCTTGGTGTTCTGGTTCCGCCGTAGCACCAAGTCGCCGACGTTGAGGTCACGCTTGCGGACGTGTCTGTCATGGTAGCGTCGGAGATCCTGCTGGTACCTGGCAGAATGCAACAGAGCCACATCTCGGGCTTCCTCGAGCTGGTCAAGGGCGTCCCGTCTTATGGCGTCGTTATTTCTTTCGTTGTAGGCCTTCAACCTTGGGGATACGTATTCTATATCAGTTGGGAGCATAGCCTTAGACCCGTAGACTAAGAAGAATGGAGTGAACCCCGTGGCTCGACTCGGTGTTGTTCTTAGGCTCCACAGGACCGAGGGTAGCTCGACAGCCCATCTTTTGCCATGTTTATTTAGTTTGTCAAAGATTCTGGGTTTCAGGCCTTGTAGGACCATACCATTGGCACGTTCCACCTGACCGTTTGTTTTTGGATGGGCCACGGCTGACCAGAGCACTCGGATGTGGTGGTTGTCGCAGAAATCCAAAAACTTTTTGCCAGTGAACTGGGTGCCATTGTCTGTGATGATACAGTTAGGGACCCCGAAGCGATGAATAATGCCGGTGAAGAAGAGCACAGCTTGCTCGGACCTGATGCTGGTGATAGGGCGGGCCTCGATCCACTTGGAGAATTTGTCGATTGCGACGAGCAAGTGGGTAAAGCCGCCAGTTGCCCTTTTCAATGGTCCGACAAGGTCGAGCCCCCAAACGGTAAACGGCCATGTGATGGGGATAGTTTGCAGGGCATGTGCCGGAAGATGGGTTCGTCTCGCATAGTACTGACAACCCTTGCAGGAGCGTACTAGCTTGTCAGCGTCGGAGACCACGGTCGGCCAATAGAATCCTTGTCGAAAGGCGTTTCCGACGAGGGTTCGAGGTGCTGCGTGGTGACCGCAAGCCCCCGAGTGGAGATCACCGAGCAGGTTCCTGCCTTGCTCATTTGAGATGCATCGTTGGAGGATACCAGTAGGGCTACGGCGGTAGAGCTCTCCGCTGTCGCCCATGATCACAAAGGTTTTGGCCCGGCGCGCGATCCGTCGAGCCTCGGTCTTACCCGAGGGGAGGTCCCCTCGGATAAGGTAGTCGAGGTACGGGACGCGCCAGTCAGGCTCGAGGTCAGACGGCGGGGTCGAGTCTTCCACCTGCATGGCTTCTGCCCCGGTCGAGGGGGCTTCTGCCTCAGGTGGAGGGTCGAGTGACGTCCCACCAACCCCTCCGTCTGGCCCGAGGTCAACGGATGGCTGCTGAAGGTCTTTTGCGAAAACGTCTGGTGGAACGGTAGCTCGACTAGAAACAATTTTTGCCAGTTCATCGGCGGCCTCATTGTACCTGCGCGCGATGTGGTTGAGCTCGAGGCCGTGAAACTTGTCCTTGAGGCGCCGTACTTCTTGACAGTAGGCTTCCATCTTGGGGTCACGGCAGCTCGAGCTCTTCATGACCTGATCGATCATAAGTTGGGAGTCGCCTCGAACGTCAAGGTGTCGGACCCCGAGTTCGGCGGCGATTCTTAATCCCGTGACGAGCGCCTCGTATTCGGCGACGTTGTTAGACGCAGGAAAATGAAGCCGGATGACGTAGCGCATGTGAACCCCGAGGGGTGAGACGAAGAGCAAGCCCGCGCCTGCTCCTGTTTTCATCAGCGACCCATCGAAGTACATGGTCCACAGCTCCGCCTGAAGCTGTGCAGGGGAGAGTTGGGTGTTGGTCCACTCAGCCAGGAAATCTGCTAACACCTGTGATTTGATAGCTTTTCGCGGCGCATAGGACAAGGTCTCGCCCATAGTTCGACTGCCCATTTGGCAACCCTACCCGAGGCTTCCCGGTTCTGGGCTATCTCTCCCAAGGGGAAAGAAGAAACCACAGTAATCGGGTGACCCTCGAAGTAGTGTCGAAGCTTGCGCCGTGTCAGGATGACGGCATATAGCAGTTTCTGGATCTGTGGGTATCGACTCTTGGTTTCAGAGAGCACTTCGCTAATGAAATAGACCAGCCTCTGGACGAGCAAGGTATGTGCCTCCTCGGCCCGTTCGACAACCAGGGCAGCACTGACTACTTGTGATGTCGCGGCGACATAGAGTAGGAGTGGTTCACCCGGGGTCGGAGGGACGAGGATTGGTGAGTTAGAGAGTGTGGCCTTGAGTTTTGTGAGAGCCTCCTCAGCCTCAAGGGTCCAGGAAAAGTGCTCCGATTTTTTCAAGAGACGGTACAGAGGGAGTGCTTTTTCGCCGAGGCGCGAAATGAAACGGCTGAGTGCCGCCAAGCAACCTGTGACCCTCTGTACGCCCTTCAGATCTCGGATGGGGCCCATCTTGGTTATTGCAGAGATTTTTTCAGGGTTGGCCTCGATGCCACGTTTGGATACGATGAACCCTAAAAGCATACCTCGTGGGACGCCAAAGACGCATTTCTCTGGGTTGAGCCTGATGTTTTTGCCCAAAGGCATTTGAACGCGACGTCGAGGTCGCTGACCAGGTCGTCGGCTTGTTTGGTTTTGACAATGATGTCGTCGACATAAGCCTCGATGGTCGACCCGATGTGCTTTCCGAAAACATGCTGCATGCATCACTAGTACGTAGCCCCCGCGTTCCGGAGACCGAAGGGCATCGTAACGTAGCAATACATGCCGAATGGGGTGATGAATGAAGTTGCAAGCTGGTCGGACTCCTTCATTTTGATTTGGTTGTAGCCGGAGTATGCATCTAAGAATGAGAGAGTTTCACATCCCGCAGTGGAATCAATGATTTGGTCAATACGTGGCAAAGGAAAGGGAACTTTTGGACATGCTTTATTTAAACCGGTGTAGTCTACACACATCCTCCATTTCCCACTCTTTTTCCTAACTAATACGGGATTAGCTAGCCACTCGGGATGATGAACCTCCTTGATGAATCTGGCCTCCAACAGTTTGTGTATCTCCTCGCTGATGACCCTGCGCTTCTCCTCATCGAAGCGACGCAGGCGTTGCTTCACCGGTTTGGATCCGACCCGGATCTCTAAGGCGTGCTCGGCGACTTCCCTAGGTATGCCTGGCATATCCGAGGGACTCCACGCAAAGATATCGACGTTTGCGTGGAGAAAGTCGACGAGCACCGCTTCCTATTTAGGATCGAGGGTGGCACTGATGCTCAGTGCCTTTCCTTGGGATCAGCGGGGTCGAGGGGTACGAGTTTGACATCTTCGGCGGGCTCGAAGCTGCCGGCATGGTGTTTTGGGTCAGGAATCGCATTGGCAAGACCGTCGAGGTCTGGAGCCAAGATCGCCGACTCCAAAACAGCCTCGCCGTGCTCGACGCACTCAACGTCGCACTCGTAGGCATGTTCATACGAGGGCCCTACAGTGATGACACCGTTTGGACCCGGCATTTTGAGCTTGAGGTAGGTGTAGTTCGGGATCGCCATGAACCGGGCGTAGCATGGGCGTCCCAGGATAGCGTGGTATGTTCCACGGAATCCGACCACTTCAAAAGTGAGAGTCTCCTTTCGGAAGTTGGCCGGTGTGCCAAAACAAACGGGCAGATCGACCCGTCCGAGGGGTTCCGCCCGTTTCCCTGGCACGACTCCGTGGAAGCCCTCGACGCTAGGTTGGAGGCGCGCTCTCCCGACCCCCAGAAGGTCGAGGGTCTGGGAGTAGATGATGTTGAGGCTGCTTCCACCGTCCATGAGCACCTTGGTGAGGCGTGTGTTGGCGATGACGGGGTCAACAACGAGCGGATAGACTCCCGGGTTGGGGACGTGATCTGGGTGGTCGTCACAGTCGAAAGTGATGGCCACCGCAGACCAATCAAGGAAGCGGGGGACTACCGTTTGTACGGAGAAAACCTCGTGCCGTTCTCGCTTGCGCTGGCGCACCGAGAGGCGGGTCGAGGGCCCTCCGTAGATCATGAAGCAGTCGTGGATCTCGGGGAATTTCCCATCCTTGTCGTCGCTTTTAGGGTCCTCCTTCTTGTCGTCCTTCTTGACGCCGGCACCCCAAAAGTACCTGCGAAGCATATGACAGTCCTTGAGGTTATGGTTAGTAAGTCCCTTGTGGTAGGGACACGGTTCTTTAAGCATTTTGTCGAAGACGCCCCCGCCGGGGGGGCCTTGAGGCTTTTTGTGCTTGGTAGCAGCGACGAGCTCGTCGGCCGGGGCCTCGAGCTTGCCCTGCTGGCCTTTCTTCTTCTTGCGGTTGTTCCTCTTGGAGCCCCAGGTGGAGCTCGCGGGATCGTCGACCTTCTGCTCCCCCCTCTCCGGGTCGCCACCAAAGATTGCACCAACCGCCTCCTCGCCGGCGATGAAGTTGGTGACAATGTCCATTAACCTGTTGGCAGTGAGCAGAGTGTTACGGCCCAATTCTCGGACCAACTCTTTACAGGTGGTGCCAGAGAGGAAGACCATAATTACGTCGGAGTCAGTGACGTTGGGGAGTTCGGTACGCTGCCGGGAGAAGCGCCGGATGTAATCCCGGAGGGATTCACCTGGTTTCTGCTTGCAGCTCCGGAGGTCCCACGAGTTGCCGGGGCGCATGTAGGTCCCCTTGAAATTTCCCTCAAACATCCTCACGAGATCGTCCCAGTCGTGGATCTGTCGAGGTGGGAGATCCTCGAGCCAGGCTCGGGCGGTGTCAGAGAGGAACAGGGGGAGTTGTCGAATGATGACCCGGTCGTCGGTGGCCCCGCCCAGCTGACACGCCAAGCAGAAATCAGAGAGCCAAAGTTCGGGTTTGGTTTCACCGTTGTACTTGGTGAGAGTCGTGGGGGAGCGAAACCGAGCTGGGAGCACCGTCTCACGGATAGCCTTACTGAAGACCCGAGGACCCGGAGGCTCGGGTGAAGGGCTTCGATCTTCCGAACTGTCGTAGTGTCCGCCCCTGTGGACGTGGTAGCCTCGAGCCACGCCGTCACCGTGCTTGCGCGTGCGGCGCTCGACGATGTTGCCACAGGTGTCTCGAGGCTCGTGGTCGTTGCTGGTGAGCTCAGGGGCCGGAGCTACCCGGTTTCGCCGGGCAGGCTCGGGGTGAACCGAGGCCTCTCTCTCCTGTCGGGAGGGCTCGATGATCCGCTTCGAGGCTACCTCGCGTCGCCTCGAGGCGGAGCTCTCGGCCTGCTGCATGGCGGCGGTCTCGAGGAGTTCTCGGATTTCATCCCGAGCCCGACGGGCGTCGGGGTTTGACGGCTCGGGCATGTTGTGGAGAAGCATGGCGGCGGCGACGACGTTCTGGCTGGCTCGAGCGAAAACTGGGGGGTCGACCATACGGTCCTCGTCGATGCGACGGTTGACGTCGCGAGCTCTTTCGCGAGCTCTCCCGCCAAGTGCGCGTTCCGCACGCTCGCGCTCGAGGGTTTGTTGGAGTAGGTCCAGGTTTTCCCGTTCCTCGTCAAGCCTGTCCTGCAACTCGCGAATCTGCTCGAGCTGCGCTCCTTGATCCGCAAGGAATTGAGGATCATCTCGCTCAGCAGGAAGCTCGACATGGGGTGGCGTGTACCTTCCTTCGACTGGCTCTTCGTCCTCTGATTCCGAAGTGCTTTCAACATCGATGTTGAAGCATTCGTGGGTCAGATCATAGGTGTCGTCAGCCGAGTCGGAGTCAGGAGCGCCAAAGTAGTAGTATGACGGGAGAATGTGTGGCCGTTGCAAATCGTCACTGGGGTTGCAACGTTGAGAAGCAGTCACATGGGGCTCTGTGTCCGGTGTCTCCGTAGAGTCCAGATAATCAGAGGCCGGTGTGGATGCAACGAGATCCAGAGTGGAGCGTAGATGGTGCCCGGGGAGTTCCTCATAAGCACTGATGTGAGTGCTCACGAAAGATGCGTACACCCGGACAGCCGAGTCTAGCCCAAACGGGAATGGTGATGGAGATGTTGTTGTCCGTGCCAAAATGGATGCTCCGGACAGTGGTGTCTCACCGGACGGGGGAGCGGCGGGATTCCCCGCAGTCAAGCTCGTCCTTCCCAAACCTTCCACAAGGAGGTCTAGGCTGGCGCCTGGCTGGGGGGTGCCGGACCGGGAGACCCCATCGCCCTCCGCGAGGTGAAGACGGTGGTTGTGTCGGGCTCGTCGTCGTCGGGCGGCCCGCGCCCGCCTAGAGCGACGGTGCCGGCGGATTGCTCCCCCGGGCTGGGAGAGCTCGTAGTCCTCGTCGGATGGGTGCCTAGGGGGAAGTAGGACCATATCGTAGCCATGGCCAAGCGACATGAACTCCAAACTCCCGAACCAGATCACCGTGGCCAACGGAATAGGGCGTTCGGGGTCAGCCATCCAGGAAAAAAGGCAAGAAAGCGACGTTTGGCACGCAGCGATCCCCTACCTGGCGCGCCAACTGTCGGTGTTTGGACCCAAGGGGGTCCTAAACCAACGAGTAAATGCTGCGTGTCTCTTTCCTGGATGGTGATGCAAGGAGAACACACAGGGGTTTATCCTGGTTCGGGCAAAAGAAGGCCCTACGTCCAGTGGGGGGAAGAAATTTGTATTTCCTTGCACCGAAGTGCTCGTGTAGGGGGTTACAAGCATGCGAGAGAGGGCGCCGAGCCCAAGTCTCAAAGAGAGGAAAAAAGGACAAGGGTGGTTGCTTGAGGTATCGATCTCTTGTTTTTCTTCGTTGTCTGTTATTATCCGGTCGGGTGCTTCGTTCCTCTCTCTTTGTAGAACCCTGGCCTGCCCTTTTATAGGGCGAGAGGAGGCCAGGACGACGGGGAGCCTTGAGGTGATGTTTGGTCGATTCCTATTGAGTTGACTGTAGCGACGTGCCCTGGGAATGGCCGGCCATCCCTGGACACCATGGCGTCGTGGGAGACGAGACGGCGAAATGACCCAGAGCGCCGTGCCATACCGTCCTTCCCTTGCCGTTGAACTGTGCCGAGCGTCGAGGTTGGGTCGAGGCCGGGTCGAGACCGGATGGATAAGGCTGAATCCTCGAGATTGCGGAGAACGGGCCTTGTCTTATCCTCCCTCGAGGGTGATCGATGGTAAACAGTGCGCGGTAAGGTGGGTATAGTGATGGGTTTCACCTCCCATCATGGGATGGGT
Source organism: Saccharum hybrid cultivar R570 (assembly GCA_038087645.1). Classification (NCBI taxonomy): domain Eukaryota; kingdom Viridiplantae; phylum Streptophyta; class Magnoliopsida; order Poales; family Poaceae; genus Saccharum; species Saccharum hybrid cultivar. Next base: position 33,611,650 of record JAQSUU010000012.1, on the reverse strand, counting down.
GGTAAAACAGTGAGACCTGACACGGGCATTGTTCCCACGTCGATCCTGGTCGCAGCCATGCCGGTAGGTGATAGTAGGTAAGCGCATTAAATGCTATGGCTTTTGTCCTGGGGTAGGTAAAGAGAAGGAGTCGAGGCGCTCGACCCAGGCTCACGCGAGTCAGAGTTTTTCACAGTGGGCGGACGAGCTTCGCGCGGGTCGGAGCGCCGTCGAGGTAGCTTGCCGTACGGGATGGGGCGCGGTCGAGGCGCCCCGTCGAGCGGGCCTCGTACGAGTCGGAGCCGGAGCGTAGTCGAGGCGTCCCGTCGAGCGGGCCTCGTACGAGGCGGACAGGATGCGCGGTTGAGGCGGGCTGCCTTTTATTGCGGTTTCAGTCGTTTTAGTTTTTTACTAGCGATGGGTGTGGGTACCCCCGTACTTTTGATACCGACAACCTATATATCCAAAACAGATGAGATAAAAATGATGTAATTTTTAGTTCCCAACCAAACTACTATTACGTTCCAAATTCTTAGACGGTTTAGATTTTCTACATACATTGCTTTTACTATATACTTATATATACAATATGTTTAAATACATAATAAAAACAATATATTAAAAATAAAATATCTTATAATTTAGAACGGAAAGAATAGTCATTACTTCATTAGTCAGCAAGGTACACGTGAGTCTTTGTCTAAGAGAGCTACATGCTTTTAGTTCACTTTTAGGTCCTGCTTGATATCATGGACTAACTTTGGTCACCTAGACTTTAGCTTAGGCCTAGGGTATCCAAATAGATGAACTAAAAATAATTAACTTTTAGCCCCCAACTCAACTAACCATTGGTTTATTACTTGACAAACGTGAGTTAATATGGGCTAAAAAGTGTACATGAGACTTTGTCTATGAAAGCCTTTTTCCTTTTAAGCCTTGTTTGGATCCTTAAAACTAAAACCTACTCTAATAATCATAATTTAGGCACAAATCAACTAAGTTAATATGGTCATATGCGGAACGTACTTGTATGTTTCTGTTGATCACATTGGGGAGGTATCTATGTGCCACATTTTCTGCCGCAGGCGAGCGAGCCGAAGAGCAGGTCATAAGTTTTAGTGTAGAAATAGACCATAGGAATTGATGGAATCTATTTAATCTACCAACCCATGAATTTAAGATATGCTTATATCTAAACTTTGAAAAGTTATGAAATATCAAATTCTAAGCCAAATAGTCTCATGCATAAAGTAGATTCTAATTCCTGCAAAATAAAAGAATGAAAAGTAACCTTAGTTCATTATATATATATACTCTCTGTCCCAAAAAACTGCATGTCGGCGCATTTGAATTTTGTGTCCACGTTCATAGTGTCTCGCATGCACCGACCTGCTCTTCTGTCCAGGGCCTGGTTTAGATGGCTTCCAAATTCCAAATTTTTACACTCTCTCTCCATCCCATCGAATCTTTAGACACATGCATGAAACATTAAATATAGATAAAAAAACTAATTGCATAGTTTGGTTGTAAATCATGAGACAAATCTTTTGAGCCAAATTAATCTATAATTGGACACTAATTGGCAAATACAAACGAAAGTGCTACCGTAGCCAAATTCTATTTTTTTTTTCATCTAAACACCCCAGGTTCACTGAGAGTCTGACGTACCTTGTCATCAGCTAAAACGTCAAGCATAAGGAGACGGAGGGAATATGTATATGTATATGTATATGTATCCAAACAATACCGAATTAAACTTGAACTGTAAGTAATCCAAACAATCCTTAATCGAGCTTAAAGGCCTCTTATTTTAAGAAGAAAAGATAATGGATCTGTTTGGTAGGTCCCGCCGTCCCAGTCTTGTATAAAAAAATATATTGATCTTAACTCTATCATAGAAATCACAAATCCAACCTCCTCCTTCCTAGTATAAAATGCTCCGAGTCCTCGATAGTTTAGCTGCTGAAAGCGTTTTCTGCACTAGCGTTTGATATAACTTTTACAGAAGTCAGACCTAGAGCCGCTCATGGCTGCTACGGAGTCGAAGTCCCAAGGATCTTGACTACTAAACAAAACATTGGCTACTACGTAGTATATTAGTGGTTTTATTAAGGAGTAGGTAATGCTACGAGTCGATCTGGATCTCAGTCCAATCCAGGCATGCATTATGCATATGTATATGTATATGCATCCGTACCAGCTCGGAGTACTGGGTTGTACGTGAGCCCTGCTGATTCCAAACCTTGAAACCTGGAGTCTGGAGACACATGCAAATGACAAGTAGACTAATTTTCGTTTAAGCACTCAGCACTACTCCTTCTCTGAAAAGAAAGGGAAAAAAATGCAGCAGAAACAAGTAGGAGTAGGGATACATAAACATCCTGTAGCGCAGAGCAAGCTGGGGTGGCATGGCAGGGGGTCCAGCCACGGTTCCTGCGAATGCAGTGCTGCTGTCCATCAAACGGCGAGGGAGGCATTTTCGTGCGAAATGGCAATCCAGCGTTGAATTTGAATCACATGCCTGCCTGCCTGCCTGCCTGCCTGTCCAGAGCCTGCCCTGGATACCTGCGTTTCCTTTGCCTGTGTGGCGGCTGCCCGCCCGGCCGCCGTGGTGCCTGCCTGCCTTGGCGACGGAATATAATGATCTCCCCGATTTGGATTTGGACCTCGGATCGCATCAGATGCTTGCAGTTGCAGTCCCTCTCCCTCCCACGAACCAGATGGTCCACTCCAGCCAGCTGCTGTGCTCTGGACTGGATCTATTCTCGCCTGCCTGGCTGCCACTGCCTTGCCTTTTTCTTTCGGCACCTCGTCCTCGTCCTGCTGCCGCTGCCGAGCCTCGTTTGCTCCTCCAATAGTTTATCACTGCGCGCTTCCAATTATATACTGGCAATTAGTGACTTCAACTAGCTGGCGCCCAATCATCTTCGTGCCAGCTTTCGTTTGATATGATATGCTCCAATACATGTAATGTACTATGCATGCATCGCTCGCTTACAACTGATCAGATGCCGTTTTTCCTGATCAGATGCTTACAACTGGAGTTATGCAGGTTCTGGGTTGCTGTCTCGGCTCGAGATGGATGTGGCATGGCATGCATCGCTTGCGCTCGTTCGTCTCCCCTCCACACTCCACAGTCCACACCGCGCACCGTGTGTGCTGGGATCTGAAGCCCATCGAAAGGCCATACACCACTCTCCACCAGGGCGTGTGCCATGGAAGGTGCTTAGCAATAATGCAATGTTTCATACCATACCATTTTTTAGCATTTAAAAAAATGCTAATCAATGTTTTTAGGTGAGATTGTTTTGTCCCTATTTTCTGTTTGATTGAGCTGATTGAGGCACATTATATATCATCCAACATTAATAAGTGTGGTCCTTCATGCGTGAACATAGTCCCTCCTTTTTCATTTGTCTACATGAATGTTTTGACATTTTTCTCCTCCGGAGGTAGCCAACCAAAATGACTAGTATAATTGCCCGTGCTAACGCTACGGGGCATAATAAATCCAAAGTTAATTTTATCAAATTCTATCAATTTTGAAATACTTCGATAAGATTCAATCAAAAACATACTTTTGTGGCTCCAAAAAAATTTGAAGCGATGCACGTTTAAAAAGCAATGATGTAATTTTGTCACAAAAGTATGAAATCAATCACATTTAATAAAAATTTACACAAAACGACAAAAATCACTGAATTTATTATTCTCATATTTTTTAAAAAAATTGAAGGAATCCCAGCTATTAAACTAAAAGACACCTTTGGGATATGGATGCATCTCATATTCTTTTGAGCAATCGAAACACTGTTATTTATAAGTTCTCATGATTTGCACTTCATATTCCCTCGCCCACCCGCTTGTACAAAAGACATCGTCCATGTACATTGCAAATAAGATCAATATGTATGTACAACAACCCAATGTACCAATAACAACAATTTTAACCATGACACCGGACCACATGTATACGGAAGGTTCCATTAGTACACTCTTTATCCATCCTTAAACAAAGAATCTAGATGTTGCCTCTCAATCTCAGGTGTAAAACCAATGAACCAGACATGATCTCACAATGCTAACTACAGATCACATGATAAGACTACAATTATGATCATCGTCATATTCTATTGGCCCATGTTTCCAAGAAGTCACTCCCCTGTAGCATGAATATTTCCAGCAGTAGCGGCCAAGGCTCGGATGTTATCTTGTGTGTCAAAGAAACCCATTTCTTGGAGCTTCACTAATGGTGTCGCATACAGGTCTTCTAGCGGCACTGCAAATTTTGACATTACTTTGTTGATGAGAAGACTTCAAAAAAATTATCCAGAGAAAAGCTTGAGATCATACTTAGTGGAACTACAGGATTAATTTATCCATTAACAAAACAAACTATGTACTAACCATTAGAAGCATTTGGAACACATAGGCCGCCACCAGCACCAAACCCGCTGAACATGTTCATCAAGGTTTTGGTGTTGACATTGCCTAGGATTCGAGTGTTCCAAAAGTTATTAAATAAGCAAGGGCATATGTAAATCCACTTATAAAGGCAGTCAACTGTCTAAACAGGTTCCATAGTGTAGCAAGACCAGTGGCAGAGAAAGCTTAAACAATAAGTCAAATGATTAGGAATCAGGCCACCAACATCAACCATTCGAGTTGACTTTCAAGATTATCAAGCAAATATTTCCCAGCAAGTATATTGCAAGAGGAAAAGGAACGGCATTCCGGACCCGAGATATCTGTATGTCTGCAACTTGTCAGTTGTCAACTAACACAATTGAAGGTAGCGCATAAAGTCAGAATACCATCACTAATCCGTTGTCATTGTCTGAGGTTATCAAGTGGGCTCATCTGCAAAAGAAATGGCAACAGCAATCAGGAAATAGGTAGCAAAAGCCAAATTAAATTGGATTTGTTGCATCCAAACAGATGTACAGTCCTATAGATTGGACAGTAACTGAACCGATGTTGAAGCACGTGTCATTCTTTTTAGAAAAAAAAATATATGCTGAATTGCAAATTCACATTTCACAATATGTCAATCATCAATTTTAGGCATATAGAAACCTTCATCTCTAGTCTCTACTTTCTACCAACTACTCGTTAACGTTGCAGAATCAACCAATCGCCATCAAGCATGTGCAAACATATAGTTTACTATCTTAAACTCTCAAATACTCATTTAACTCACCAGAAATGCAGTCTTGCAGAGTAGGCGAGGAGCCGAGGAGCAGAGGCAGAGCAGGCACTGCGCAGGCAGCAGGGGTGTTGGCCGCCACCAGCCCAAGCGCCCAGCGGAGTTGCAGCCCGGCAGCCCGCGCAGGAGGACGAGGACAGCCGAACGCACATCTGAGATCAATATTATCTTGTGCAGTCTGATGAGCAACAAAAGAAAATTTGTCAAACTAATTATCTCGCCTGCAAGAACATTTACCCATCATCTAACTGATTCCTTCTAATATACCCGCAAGGACATTTAAATAAAAAATTATATATTAGTTGATGCCAAGATACAACCAATCCTAAACACTAAAATGTAACAACAAAAAATTGACCATAATTGGAACAGTATGATCTTAGATAAATAGTGGAAAATATCTGTAACAACAAAAATTCTCTATGACAAACCAAATAACTAAAATATTTGTAAGAAAATATTTGTTTGCCAATCAACAAAATTTTAAATAAAAACATACACAACAGAGGAAGTAAATTTAATAAATGATGATGACTAACTCTGTTTTCTTGATCTGCTTTATGATGGACCTGTCATCCATGGTCTGTGCAAAATAGGCCTTCCTCTTGTTGTTAACAAGGAATACAGATGATTGTTTCTTTCCTGTTTGAAGGGGTTTCACGCAGAGCTTGTACTTGCAGTATGGAATCTATGGTTAACTGCACAAGAAAATATCCAAGCATAAATACTTTCTTCAGAAAAAAGTATTGACATGAACAAGATATGTCTGCAAACAAAATGAAAACACAATGTTTAGAGAGGAAAACTAAATGGAGACACCAAACAAATAGAAGGTGTTATGAAAAAAACAAGCATTAATGATTGTAAGTTATATCTACCAGTGTAGAAATGAGCATTTGGGACATTGAGAACACAATTATAATAAATTCCCAGAGAGCTACAATAACCCTACACATGAGGCTACTACATGATCACGCAAAGCTATAATAACCCTACCACATGAGCGCTCCTATCTCCCACAGAACACATTGCTCATGAGTGTCAAAACCTAGATGCAACCGCACTTACATGTTCCTAAAAAATGATTCATTTCCAAATTCCAATTCCAATCTGCTTCTGATAATAGTATCCCAATAGCAAAGCTAGCATTCCAATGTTATCATAAACCTTATCTCACTGAAAACGTTGTAAAATATTACAGTAGAATCAGCAGTCCAACTTTATGCACAAATCATATTTTGGATTAGTAACTGTTAAGTAAACAGCCTGAACACTTCTAAAAAGCAAAAATGACAGTTTCCCGCTAGCTAAAAGCAAAATAACAAAAATCTCAAATCACTTCTAAAAACTAAACTAAACGCATCTCAGAGCTTGTGAACATCAGATATATACATACTTGACGAAAGCCACTTCCTTAGCATCAATATCGTCAGTAATCTTGTATTTCATGAAAAACTGTGTCATACTATACAGCCTCAGTGCTCCATCTAGCAAAAGCATGAAACACTAATCACGAGTTCGCGAACCTTTCTAAATAAATTGTAACAAAAAAGAACTGCATCCCGCAGTGCAAAGGCAGGAGTATTAACAGCACAGTAAGTGTCATCTTCTCTACACAACTTTTTAATATCCGTGCAGAACACTAACCTGTGCCAGATGGACAGAACTGCAACCTGCATCATCTTTTCAATACAAAATCTACATCAATTTGTAGATTTCATTTTCAAGAAGGCCATTGGTATATTTATTTATGTGTTCCTTGTTGGATCAGGTCTCAGTCCTAGTCAGAGCAAATAAAATGGTTTTCTTTGCTCTTTGTTTGTCCTTGAGAAGATCCTTCCAAATCCCAGTGCCAACAGGATCATATGTGCCAAGATGGCATCAGGGCACATGGAAATTGGCAAACCGTAGTGGCCGGCTAGCCGGCTCCATCATGCGAAAAATCTGCCATATGCTGCATGCGTAGCTCAAAGTCTGAAACAATTCACTCTCAGTTGAATTGAAAACAAAGAAAAGGAGCCAGCACAAGACTCACCGGCGACGGACGGGGAGCAGATCAAGCCGCAGCAGGTGCAGAAGGCAGAAGCAGCGGCTCCTTGGGACGGGAGGCCAGATTGCGGGAGCTGCCGAGGGCCCATGGAGGTGGCCAGGCCTGCCTCTCTTCATCTTCAACCTTGAGTCCTCGACTCCCCAAGATCGAGCGCCGCACGGATTGGGATCCGCCCTGAGGAGACTTCGCCCTATGGGTGGGTCCGCCCACACTGTTGCGTCGCCGTGCTTGGGGGCTTCTGGCGTCGTCGCGTGTGTTCCAGGTCCCGGCCACGGGCATCGCTCCCGCCTCCATCTCCGCCGCGATGCAGCGGCCTCGGACTCGGAACGCTAGGATGACTTTTCTCCATCTTGTAATCATCCGGGCAACCTGATGGGGCCGCCGCATGGCCTGGAGATGGGCGGCGAGCGGCACCGGCGGAGCGGCAGCGGTGAACCCTAGCCGCGGGGAGTCGGGAAGGTGAGCTCCTGCAGGTTTTAGAACGGTGTTTTTTTCCTTTCTTTTATTCGCAGATTCGCTGATGAATTCGCTGATTCGCTGATGATTAGCTCGGTGATGATTACAGGTCGCGAGGCGTGAGATGGTGGGTGCGGGGGTGAGAAGCCTGGCATCACACATCGAATCGTGGCCATCGAATTTGATTTGTGTGCCTTAGTAGCCTTTGATTTTAATAGAGATAGATTCTTGTGTGCATTTTACTGGGTGCACAATGGCTAGAGGCTCTCAGCGGGGGACGTTTTACTGGGGAGACCTAGTATAATTTTGACTGGTGCATTATAGTAGAGATACGAAGTCGTATGCTGACAAGGACCCCAGATATTTTATTTTGTCATCCGACATTAAATTATGGCCTTTGAGTTCAATTTTTGAATTAGAGTTGAGCCAAGCCCAAATAATAAATCCAACATTAACATAGACACATGGTGATCGAGCCTACTGTGTAACGCGACGCTGTGACGCAACGTGATCAACCGATCACCCAACGGGCAACCGGCGGCGGGTGGCCATCTCACTCTACGACTCCGACTGCTTGGTATGAACCCGGAAACCAGTTATGCGGTATGCCCTATGCAGCATATCCGTATAGTCCCCGAAAAGACAAAATCACCCCAACTTGAAAAGAAGCTTCCAACAGTGAAAAGAAAAAACAAGCACGAGCACATGAATTTGATCATCACAGAGATAGTGTACATAAGTTTTTTTAAGAATAATTCAAACGCCGCAAGAGATCCAAACAAGTTGATGATAGTTGTTGTCGAGGAACCAAAACGTACCATCATTAGTGACTTCGCGTCGAGGAACGCCAAAAAATTTTAAAAGTATTTTAATATGTATGAATTGTTTCTTATGAATATTATTGATTTTGTATATGTAGTTTAAGTGTTAACCATTAACATTTCTTATATATAAGCGTTTAGTTCATATGTATATATAAGGGCCTCTACATTTAGGTTTTACCCTGGGCCCCTAAAAACTCAGGATCGGTCCTGTCCGCCGGTTCCCAGTTCGCTGCACCCCGTCCCAGGTGCCCAGGCTGTGCACCCATAACTCACCGTGCCCCCGTGAAACACTTGCACATGAAACACTTGGATGCAACATACTTCTAATACAAATGAAACATTTGAAATATACTGTTACAACATATGTGTGAAACAAATGTAACATCCAAATAAAACACTTGCAACATATGTGTGAAACATATGCAACATTCAGATAAAACACTTGCAATAAGTGCGTGAAACATTTGCAACATCCAGATAAAACACTTGCTACAACATACGTCTGAAACAGATAAAACATTTTTTCAAAACGCTTGCAACATACATCTGAAAACACTTGTAAAATTTACAACATGTGCAACATTCTGATCTACTTTTGCAACATCCATATGTAACAATTGCAATATACTTCTGAAACACTTGAAACATGTATTTCAAACACAAGAGAGGGAAAGGCCGAGGCCAGTCGATTCCGGCCATTTGAGTGGGATCCGGCGGCGTGCGAGCACCACCACCACCACCACCAGCTTTGGCTCGGCTGGGCGGGCGGCGCATGCTACGAGAGAGAGCGGGCGGCGTGGCGTATGGTAGAAGCGAGGAGCGAGGTGCGGGTGGGGTGCGCAACCGGTGGGAGAGAGAAGCGAGGAGTGAGCGGCGCAGGTGGGGCGCGTGACGGGCGGGAGCAAGGAGTAAGCGAGCGAGCGACACAGGGTGGACGACGTGGTGGGAGGGCTGCAGCAGCCAGTGGAGCGAGGCGCGGCGTCGTGGCCAAGCATTACCGGTTTTTGTACCTTGTGTTTTCCAATTTCAGGCTCCAGATTTGTTCCTGTCGTCTTCCCCTTTTGCGCGCTGCAGCGCAGATCATGTCATGTGACATATATGTGGGTTGTTCATGTGCGCCATGCATGTCGTAAATTGGGAGGGGAAAGAAAAACATTTTTCTGCTACCGGTACTCTACACTCCGCAGCGTGATCATCTCAACTCCTGAATCCTGATCCTGAAGGTGACTAACCGCTGTCTGTTGGACGAGAACAAGGCTGTGTTTAGAAGGGGTTGTAAAATTTTTGGAAGTATAGTGACTCTTTCGTTTTTATTTGGTAATTAGTGTTCAATCATGGGCTAATTAGGTTCGAAATATTCGTCTCGTGATTTACAACCAAACTGTGTAATTAGTTATTTTTTTACCTATATTTAATGCTCCATGCATGTGTCCAAAGATCGATGTCACGGGAATCTCGTAAAATTTTTGGAACTTTAAAGCATCTAAACACCGTCTCAGTTCAGTCAAGGGCAGGATTTCGACGTTCGCAGGCTAGCTAGCTCATACTGGGAACTGGTGCTAGCTACTCCACACGTACAGTACTGGACTACGTAGAAATAGGATGGTCAGTCACTCGGGCCTGGTTTAGATACACAAATTCATCCCCAAATTCCACTATAAAAAAGAAGATTCTCCATCACATCAAAATGTCGGCAAATGCATGGAGTACTAAATATAGATAAAATTATAAACTAATTGCATAGTTTTGTTGTACTTTGCGAGACGAATATTTTAAGTCTAATTAATCAATTTTTGGACAATTTTTTATATTAAAAAACAAAAGTTGATACAGTATTTACTGTATCTACAGTACAGGCATCTAAACAAGGCATCGGTCTCAGTTGGTGGGACGTCACGTTACGGTTCAGAGAAATCTCTGTTGAAAAACTTAGGGCCTGTTTAGTTGCCCATGCAATCCAAAAAAGTTTGTATAGTACCTGTCACATCGAATCTTGCGATACATGCATGGAGTACTAAATGTAGACGAAAGAAAAAAAAACTAATTACACAGTTTAGTTGTAAATCACGAGACAAATCTTTTGAGCCTAATTAGTCCATGATTGGACATAAATTGCCAAATAAAACGAAAAGTGCTACAGGAGCCGAACCCAAACTTTTTCACCAACAAAACAACCCCTTATCGTGGAAATTGAACTGAAGCTCGTGGAAGGAAACATGTGTGGTTTACTGGTTTTATAGCTGCATCGCATCAAGTACCAACAGTTTGAGCCTTGTCTTGCAGGACACTGCGTTACTGTTTCAGTGCTCGGTGTCATAGTGGATCACAGTGGCTTCTCAACAACACGAGAGGGACCTAGGCACCTATACAGCTAAACTGGAACTGGAATCGCACGCAGAAATCACAAAAGAGCAGCTGGAACGACGTGAGAGGTGGTCCTCCTCCTACGCAAGGCAGCCAAGGCCCATACAAACGAAGTCACGGAATGGGCTACCACCCAATGGGCCTGGTGTCTCTTAACGCGGGGCGGTAGTAGTTCTTTCGGGAAGCAACTGGAGGCCCAGCAAACACTGAGCGGATATATATGCTGTGAAGTAGTAACCCTAAACCGAAGCCCCCGCCTCCCACACACCGGAATAACCTGCTGGGCTACCGCCGCCGCCGCCGCCGCCCTTAGCAGATATCATCGTCGGCGAAGAGCGCCCCAGGTATTCTCAATCCCCCTTCTCTTTCCTGTCCGCTGTGCAAAATCGAATTCTCGAACTCTTAACCTCAAGGTATTTGGCTATCGGTCCCTTTACTAGATCCGCCCCTGCTATGGAGTCCGCGGTGAACCCGAAGGCGTACCCGCTGGCTGATGCGCAGCTGACGATGGGTATCCTCGATATCATCCAGCAGGCCGCCAACTACAAGCAGCTTAAGAAGGGAGCTAACGAAGGTACCGGACCAATCCCTTGTGCACGTCTCCTGGTCTGTACTCTGCTAATTCTGGGGCTTTCTTATTCAATTTGTGTCTTTTGTGTTTGCGTGCAGCGACCAAGACCCTGAACAGGGGGATATCGGAGTTCGTAGTGATGGCGGCGGACACGGAGCCGCTAGAGATCCTGCTCCACCTCCCCTTGCTAGCTGAGGATAAGGTACTGATTATTTGCCTTTCCCCTTTTGTTTTCTTTCGCGTGCACTAGTGCATAAAAAATCATACATAATGGTAAACATGTCTTGAATTAGAACATATATAAATTAATAAGTCTATATCCATCTAATCATGGTATGCTCATAACCTCAACCAGGGCCAAGGTTAGGCCACTTAGGTTAAAAACTGAATTGAAGCGCATGGCACCATATTCACTATATTGACGCTGCACTATATGTTTCAATAGCCAAGTTGTTCACATGTGGAGGTAGGGGTCTTCTTGTACAGTTAGGTCCTTCAAATAAATGATACAGGAAAGTGTATTAGCCGGTTAGAACAGTACACAAAGAAATATGAGGAAATATCAAAACTAATTATCAATGCATTAGCTATTATTAGGTAAAAAGATCCAAACCAAGGAAAAATTGGTCTGCTAAATCAATGTAACAACTAAAGTCCACTGCCATATCATCTCAAAGAACCCTGGCCACCATGTAGCTTCTTTGTGATATTCAAGGAAACAAGTCAAGTGCAGAAAGGAACTGATTAGCAACCGGATCTAGGCATTCATATTGAGTACGTTTATTTACTACCAATTTGCTATTCTACTATTCTATAAAAATATTTGCTCATGCATTCCTAAAAAGTTTTACTTTAAGGAGTGGAAAAAAATTTGGTGGCCATTCTTTGATCTTAAGTGCACTTCAAATCAATTGTCCTTTTCTACCTCGTCGTTGAAATTTGTATTATTTAAAGCATAGCCAACTGGAACACCATAGGATCTTGTGTTACCAGCATCCACATCCTATAGTAGTTGAGGTAAATAACGATATGAACCCAAATAATCGGAGAAGCTATTTGAATGTCATCAGAAACACAAAGTGTCACAATATAACCCTGAAATCAATGATACAAAGATAGGCTGAGAGGAATAGCTGACCTTAATTTTGTTCTTTTCCAATTCTGAGTCCCTTCCCTCCTTTGGCAGTGCAGTCCTGAGCTTGCATTTAGTTAGTTCTACATGCTTCTTTGCGCTCCCTTTATCCTGCTTGTTTGATGACATGAACTACCTGTATACATCACTTATGGCAACATTCACCATTGGCTAATAAATTTGCCATATGCTATTTGCAGAATGTGCCATATGTATTTGTGCCATCAAAACAAGCTCTTGGCCGTGCTTGTGGCGTGACAAGGCCGGTCATTGCTTGCTCAGTGACCAGCAATGAGGGTAGCCAGCTGAAACAACAGATACAAGGTCTCAAGGTACTTAATATTCTGTCTTGTAGTAGTTGTTAATGCTTGATATTTTACTATTTATATATATGCATATTATGATTCTGTAATATTTATATGCTGTTAATAGTCTTTTCTTATCATGTTCTTGTATGCATATCTCTATAGATTAATCAAATTTAATGAATTGCAGGACTCTATTGAGAAGCTTCTCATCTGATTTACCGAAGACCTTTCAGTGTGATGGGCCTCGAGGACACATTTTTTAGAGGCTTGGACTGGTGATGGTGTCTTGTTTACTAGATTTTACGCTTTGCAAACTATGTTTGAACATTTTTAGGTCGACCCTACTTGAATTGTGCTGTGTCTTTATATTTGTGACTGTCATGTATTCTCAAGATGCCTCTGCATCCTGGTGGCTTGGTTTCTGTTGAGATTCTGACCATCATTGTAACGGTTGATTACGATGGGTTTGAGAATTGGGTCGATTGGATGGTTGCAACTTCCATGTGACCACTTGCAGCACAAATAAAATCGTTGTGATGTTCAGTTTGTCTCAAGTTTTCTGGGATACTACCTATTTGTGCATAGTTTCTGCCAATGCTGTATTAATTGTTTTCCCTTGTTCTAATACTTGGATTTTTTTGGTTAAAATGTTGTCCTTCTTTTGTGCCGCATGACCTCTTAGGCCAGTCTCAGTGGGGATTTCATGTCACTGACACATCCATATTTTGGAAACAGTGCAGAAGAGTTTCGTCCCCATGAAACTCTCTCTACTCCCATGAAACTCTAATCATCTCTCTTCATTAATATAGTGCTACATCAGCATAATTAATGCTCATGAAACTTTGATCCCTATTGAATCTAGCCTTACACAAATAGTGTAGATAAGTTTTGTTCTTATGAAACTTATTCCATCCTATGATACTTTTATCATCTCTATTGATATTATATCTAGTTCCTATGATACTTGTGGAAATTGAATTGAAGCTTGTGGAAACCTGTGTGGTTTGAGCTGCATTGCATCAAACCATCAACAGTAGTATGAGCCTTGTCTTGCAGTACACCGCGTTACTGTTTCAGTGCTCGGTGTGGTAGTGGATTACCCTGACTTCTCAACAGGATGAGAGGGACACCTAGCTGCACTGGAATAGCACACAGAAATCACAGCAGGAACAACGTGAGGTCCTCTCCTCCACCCATACAAACAAAGGTAGCCGCGAGTCACGGGTCTCTCAAAGTGGGGCGGTTGTAGTTCTTTCTGAGCGTAATCCCTCGCGTTCCTCAGGCGTATATAATCTTCTCTTTCTTTCTAAACTGCAGCCAAGCTCGCGCAAATCATTGGGCCACGTCGCCTGTTTTTTTATCAGCCGTCCGATTCCCGCGTCGACGTTGATCTAGCTGTTGATCCCGTCCGTCCAGCTCGTCTCTCCTGGCGCTTCGCGAATACTCCACTCCGCCGGTTGCTCGCGTCCTCCTCGCCGGAGTCGCCGGGACGCCGGGGTCCCCAGCCCAAGCTGAGGTGGCCGGGCCCCCCGCATGCGCCACGGGTGGCTCGGGCCGCTGCGCCGCGCCTCGCCTGCCCCTCCCCCTTCCCCCTCATCTGCCCGCTCTCGGCCTGGCTGCCCTCAGCAGTCAGCCCTCCTCCACCGCGCCTCCCGCTAGTGACGGAGGCACATGTCGCGACTATGAAAGGGAAGGAGGACGGCCGTAGTGGTGGCCCGTAAGGCCGTAACCCATCCTCGGCCGCGAGACACGCCCGACTCTCCCCATCGGATACGCATGTCGCCTCCAATGGCGCGGCCGTGTCTACTCTTGAGCGGTGACAGCGCCGTCCAGGGCTTGGCCGCACCACCACATCACGTGCTGCCGCCAGCAGCAGTCTAGGCGAAACCACGGAAGAGGGCGTGGAGGCTAGCCATGGTTGACCGCCGGGAGCCCAGAAGGGGACAGCGGTAAAGGCATTCCGGCCACCTACACTGGCGTCCCCTGACCGGCTAACCCGGAAGCACCCAGCCACCATCACACCTGACGGCTTATAATTCGTACTTTTCAGCTTGTTTTTTCAGTCAGAACAATATTTTTCTCTCGCATAAATTAGCCGGAACAGTATTTCAGCGCGTTTTTTCAACATAAGCGAACAGGACCTAAGAGACACTGCCTCTACTGCCTGCAACATGTTCGACAAAAATTCCAGCCGCATATCACATTAAGGTACACAGTCCTGTTCAACTACTGTGATGGCCCATTTGATATACTACCCACATAGCCTAATGGTATTGCAATTTGCAAGTGCCGAGTTCATTTAGAGTGTGCGCTTGAAGATTCATATATGCTGATGCTATCTGTTCACCATATTGCAAGTAGCAACCATATTGCAAGTAGCAAGATGACTATTTTAGAGTTAGCACCCCTTTTGTGTAGTGTTACCACGTTAAGAAAATTTTCTAGTACTAAATATATTGGTACTAATTAGAGAAGAAAGCAAGTATCGATTCATGTCTTCCTGTAAATTGAGTGGAAGCTCGTGTACATTTTGGCTTCACAGGAAGCTCCATGGTCCATAATCTTGCAGCAGGGATTATTGGTGGCTTCATTAAAGGAATGAAAGGCAAGGCTAAAGAAAATGCAAAAATGAGAGAAAGTTTGACACCGAACTCCCAGCGAACACTTGGAGTCAATTTTCTTGAAAGAACCATTTGCTGAACCTTCAATACCCAATCTTGATGATCCGATAGAAGAACTGTCAGTCAGTTCTTAAAGCACACATTTATCTTAAGTGCTCCCTTCCCTCTTAACCTAGGAGTATTGAATGCAGATGACATAGAGAATTAGAGATTGACGTTGAAGTACCCGTAGCCCCGGCAACAGCATCCTCCTTTACATCCCAAGGGAATAAGAGAACAACAGGTTGAAAACAAATACTATAAGAACTCCACAGGAAATTCTAAGCAAATATAAGTTTGGTGGGGTAACTCATGAACATTGCAAATGGTCATGGTTTTACTGTGTATGGGAGCATTGCAGGGTCAAGCTAAATGTAGGCCCATTGCAGGATGCAGCAACAGCTGCTGCTCATGCAAAAGGTAAGCTGATGCGGAGGCAGGAAAAACTTGAGGTGAAATAGTTGCTTCCAGACCATAGTTAATATTGCTTGTCTTCTTTGCAAGCCATTATTCAGAGAAATATCAAACATGTTATTTTGATTCAACTTCACCTTCAAATCTATATACTTGTTTTCACAGAAAGAAACATCCTTCCATATATTAGTAACCCAACACTAAAACAGTGTAACAACTCACAGAGACTGTAAAGTTTTATTCCCCTACGTTTAAATTATAGCTTGTTGCATAACTCTTAATTTTACCCTGCTGCTTGCCCATACCTAACCCATAATATGCATATCCTGGCATTATATTTGATAATACAGAGGGTTAAAATCTTGTGGTTCGGTTGCTTGGTTGTTACTGTAGTTCTCAAATTGTTGTATTGCTTCTTTGGCTACGATCACAAAAAAAAATATTATAATGACAGCTCATGTCAGAAGTCAGATACATATTTTTGACCTAGAAGTGTGGATAATGTCAAGTGCTACTTGAGGGCAGTCAGAGGTCCACTTTCCCTGAGCTTTTGACATGAGCTGTGGTAGTTTACTCATGGACACTCCATCAGCCACTATTGTCGTCTCTCAATGTTTGCACTTGCTTAAAGTTTCTTTTATAATGCACTGACACCTGCTAATTAACTCTCTTGCGCTTTCGTCCTCGCTTCGCGTAAAAGGATCGATCCGAAGTTAACAGTCTCCTAAGCTGAAGCTTTTAAGCTGGTTCAACTCCCTCTCAGGTTCCGATATGAGACTAAAGTTGTGTAGCTACAGTGTTCCGCGATGCTACAGTACCTGAGACACCTCTGTGTGGCAGTAATCTGGTCATTCGGCCTAGCCCAATCAGACCGGCCCAAATTGGCCCATTTAGCGGGGTCTCACATACACCCACCCTTGAAGACTCGACGTCCTCGTCGAGCTATCGAACCAGCTTACCCTTACGGGACAAATGTGTAGGATCGACTCTCTTGGCCACGTCTGTATTCCTAGCTCCCCGGTCTTACGGGACAAATGTCCAGGATCGACTCTCTTGGCCACGTCCGTATTCCTAGCTCCCTGACCCAAGTGCCATGCTCTTGCAGAGCTATGCGCAACATGTCCGAGCTCCCGAGCCATACGTCTGTGAAACCGTGAAAGTTGGCTCTGATATCATTTATAACGCCCCAACCCAGGATGACGGCTAAGACTCACTCTACACGTTGAATGAGCCACACCTGCTAATTAACTATCTTGCGCTTTCGTCCTCGCTTCGCGCAAAAAGATCAATTCAGAGTTAACAGTCTCCCATGCTGAAGCTTTTAAGCTGGTTCAACTCCCTCTCAGGTTCCGATATGGGACTAAAGTCGTGTAGCTATAGTGTTCCGTGATGCTATAGTACCCGAGACACCTCTGTGCTATAGTAATCTGGTCATTCGGCCCAGCCCAATCAGACCGGCCCAAATTGACCCATTTAGCGGGGTCTCACATATGCTACATGAAGTAATCGTCACTAGCTTTGGTCCTAACATGAAGATGTGGATGTATGTTCCATCAATGCGATTCTCTAGAATCCAACGAACAGTTGGAGGCAAGCGCCCATGTGTACTCTTTGTCGCCCATGTTTTCTCTATGTTAAACTTTGTTTTGTAAATTTTGTGAATCCAGAATTGCATATTGCCTTGTTCTATGAATCCAGAATAGTATTTACTTTGCCTAGCAGGTTGCCTAGGGAAAGCCAGTTTTAGGTTGTGTTGATCTTATAATTGAAATATTAAATGCTCATACTCAAACCAAAGGAGCAACCTGGGGAAAGCCAGTTTTAGATCGTGTCGATCTTATAATTGAAATATTCAATGCTCATACTCAAACCAAAGGAGCGATCTGGGGAAAGCCAGTTTTAGGTCGTGTCGATCTTGTAATTGAAATATTCAATGCTCATACTCAAACCAAAGGAGCTTGATTGGTCTCCATATAGACTCACCCATGGCCAGATGGCCCAATAGAGGCAAGCGCGCGACAACACCGCGCGTGGTTTCTAGTCATAATATGGAGCTAATCATACTCCCTACTCCACTCTAAAATAAACTTATTCTAGATTTTCCTAGTTCAAACTATATAAAGTAGTACATATATTTATCATGCCACTCTGCTCTTCATCTATATATCTATACTATGATTAGTGCAATAAATGTTGGTATTCCTTTTGCATAAACTTGTTGATTTTAATATAATTTGATTTAGGAACAAGTCCATATTACTTCCCTCAAGTTTGGTCTATGTCCAAATAACCCTCTAAACTAACATTTGGTTCAATTCACTCCCTCTAACTATTTAAGTTGGTCTAACCAACACCTTAAAGAGATTTTTATTTTTTTTTCTCTATGTACAAATTATATTTTAGTTTCAAATTTTGTGAGGTGATAGAGGACATTGTATTTTGTGTTAGAAAAATGCACTATGAATTTTTTATCATTATGTTTTATATGATATTGTATCTCTAGTGTTAATTTATTATTAAATTTCCTAAGCTATCAAAATAGTGGTAAAAAGTTAAGATATATTTTTCTAACATAACTTATGATGCTCTCTATCATATCACAAAAGTTAATATTAAGACTTAACTAATACGTGGAAAAAACAAAAATAACAAATCATGTTAAGGGGTAAACTAGACCAACTGAAATAGTTAGAGGGAGTAAATTGAATCAAATGTAAGTTTCGGGGGAAGGGGGTAATATGGACATATGTCAAACTTGAGGGGAGTAATTTGGACCTTTTCTTTTGATTTAAGACAAATCTAAATAATAACTTCCATTTTAGACCATGATTTCATATGAAAGTCGTATAAGGCTAGTCTCAATGGGGTTTCATTAGAGTTTCATGGATATTAATTATGCTGATGTTGCACTATATTAATGAAGAAAGGGATGATAAGAGTTTTATGGGAATAGAGAGAGTTTCATGAGAAGTTCCATGGGGATGAAACTCTTTTGCACTGTTTCCAACCTGAAATCCCCACTGAAACTGGTCTATCGGTGATGATACAACTTTGGCACGGAATCCAATAGTTAGAAACCGGCGCTGTGGTATTGGTGGTGATAATTATGATATAGTTTGTTTTTTTTAAATAATACTATAAGCTAGCTTTGCGTGCATTATTATAATATTATTACAGGCACACCACATATATACAACAATTAAGAGAAACAACACAAAGATACTATGAATTGGAAAACCAGTATGTATGGTTTTGTGTTCAAATATATGACATGGCACTAGCAGCTTTACATAAAAACGACATGATACAATGGATTAGGATAAAGACACTACGCAGGTGACCTGCTAGTGCCAACTGCCAAGCATTCAACTCACACATTTTAGAGTTCGTTTGCTTTGCTGAAAAGTCATGGCTGAAAGTACCGTTCACTGATTTGTCGTGAGAGGAAAACACTGTTCCAAATAAAAAAATAAGCAGAAAAGTACGAATTATAAGAGAAGCGGGCCTATCCCAGAGTAGATACGGCTACTGAAGTACCGAACTACTAGCTCAGACTCATCCTAACCAATCTAGCTAGAAGACTAGTCCTAAATCCTAATCCTGCGCGCGCGCGAATGCATCCAGCTGCCAGCGGAGATGGCGAATGGGCGGCCCTCCTCTTACGGCTCGGCGGCGCCCGGCTCGGTCTCGCGCGACATCTCCTCGAGCGACTTGCCCTTGGGCTCCGGCACCAGGAACGTGAGCAAGAACCCCAGGAGGCTGCACCCGGCGAGCAGCAGCAGTGAGTTGCGCACGCCGATGCCCGGCGGGTACCCGTGCGCCGTCTTGGCCGGGTCCTGGCTCTGCGCTAGGTACAGGAACCCGAAGGAGCCGATGATGGCGCCCACCTTGCCCGACGCCGCCGAGATGCCGTGGCACGTCGCGCGGAGCCGCGCCGGGTAGATCTCCGCGGGCACGATGAAGGTCGTGGCGTTGGGCCCGAAGTTGGCGAAGAAGAAGGTGAGTGCGTACATCACCACGAACCCCGTCTGGTTGCCGGGGCGCGTCCACTGGTGGTACGGGATGGCCAGCCCCAGCATGAAGGCCGCCATCATGAGGAAGCCCACCGCCTGGATCGCGAACCGCCCCACCACGTCGATGAACGCCACCGTGAACCAGTACCCGGGCACCGTGCCGCACAGCGCGATCAGCGTCTGCGCGCGCGCGATGTGGAACAGCTCGTTCAGCGCGCTCATCGTCTCCGCCGCCGGGATCCACCCCACCGCGCTACAGATGTCCTTCTGGAACAGGTTCTGCGAGTAGTAGGCGATGTCCAGGAGGAGCCACGTCGACGTCGTGCCCAGCAGGTGGAGCCCGTGCCGGTGATAGAACTCGTGGGAGAAGAGCCCAAACGGCGGCGGCCCCGTCGTCGTCGCTTCTTCTTCCGGCCCCTCCTTACTGCCGATGTCGACCTGGAGCACCCTGGACATGTCCGCCGCGGCGCGCTCCGCGTTCCGGGCCACCAGCGCCGTGTACCGCGCCGTCTCGGGCATCTTCATCCGCGAGTAGAAGGTGAGCGCCGCGGGCACGGCGCCGAACATGAGGATGATGCGCCACACCAGGTCCGCCTCCGCCGGCGTGGACGCCGCGGGGTCGACGTCGTAGGGCGGCGCGGGGAACCGGCTCCGGAACAGCGCGGTGACGCCGATGGCGACGGCACCGGCGGCCAGGATGCCGAACCCCTGCATGGCGAAGACGGCGGCGACGAACGCGCCCCGCGTCCGCTTGTTGGCGTACTCCGACATGATGGTCGCCGACAGCGGGTAGTCGCCGCCGATGCCGAACCCGAGCCAGAAGCGGAAGAAGCAGAGCGTGGCCATGACGCAGGCCGGCGAGTGCCCGAACGAGAGGCCCGACGCGACGGAGCAGACGATCATCGTCAGGAGCGTCATCCCGTACACGCTCTTCCGGCCCACCCGGTCGCCGAGCCAGCCGAAGAAGAGCTGCCCCGATAGTGTGCCCACGAACGCCACGCCGTTGACGGCCGCGGACACGTGCGGCGGCAGGCTGCCCGGCCTGGGCGAGCCGTCGACGGTGTAGTAGACGCGGCCGATGAGCTTGGTGACGAGGGAAATGCAGAAGAGGTCGTACGCGTCGGTGAAGAAGCCCATCCCCGCCACGACGATCGCCGTGAAGTGGTACCACTGCGTCTTGGCGCCGTCCAGCGCCGAGAGCACCTGCATGTTCTGCCCCTGCCCGCCCGCCATTATATTGCCGCGCCGGCCGCGATCGATCGATCGCTGCTGCTCCAATCCGCGGCCGGCCAACTATATGGTATTGTTGTCTTCTCTTATAATAAAACAAAAATAGTGAGTGGAGACTGGAGTACGCAGCCAATGTATAGTGAGGATATTCTCGGCGCCGAGTCCTTCATTCCATGGATGCCATCTTCTTCGGCCACAAACTCTCCCTGCTCAACGGCTTCTTCCATGTTCCATGCAAAGCTTTGACGGGCTCTACCGTCCTAGTTCCATGCGGCACGGGGAACTCGGAGAGCTCGGGCCCGGTTTAGTCCCAGAAAATTTTGCAAAATTTTTCAGATTCTCCGTCACATCGAATCTTTAGACACATGCATGAAGCATTAAATATAGATAAAAAAATAAAACTAATTACACAGTTTAGACGAAATGGACGAGACGAATCTTTTAAGCCTAATTAGACCATAATTGGACAATATTTATCAAATAACAACGAAAAAAGCTGCAGTGTCATTTTGCAAAAAAATTTGCATGTAAACGCAGCCTCGGTGTGGAGCAAATGGAGGTTCAATGGGCCTCGTTTTCGTGTAACAAGGGCCCCTTCCTTGGGACAGGGGCCGACTCTCGTATTTCCAGAAAAGGCCGGCCCGATGGCCCAACATAAACTTTGACCTTTGACCTCTGACCGAGCCACCACCATCAGAAACTTCTCCAGAGGCCAAAGCTCGCGCCGGCCGGTCCGGTCCAACGCGGCGACGCCAGAAATATTTGGCAGCGGCCGGCCAGCGGCTGCCGTCCCCGGTCCTCCTCCTCTTCCTCCCAAAGAAACCATCCATCCCCTTCGCCTCGCCAAACCACAGGAAGAAGCGAGCAGCCCACCCAGATCCCACCCTCTCGAGCGCCGGCGATGACGATGGCGCCGGCCGCGTCCTCGTCCTACGGGTGCGCGGCGTGCGGCGCGGACCTGAACCTGTCGGCGGCGCACCTGTACCCAGCGGACTTCTACTTCGAGGCCGGGAACAAGGGCACGCTGTCCTTCTCGTGGGTGGACGAGTCGCGCCTGCGGTTCGCGCCCGAGGACCGCATCCGCCCCTTCTTCGAGACCCTCAACTACTGGGGCATCCAGCGGAAGCGCACGCGCATCAGCTGTGACGCCTGCGGCCACCTCCTCGGCTACGTCTACGACGACGGGCCGCCGGTCATGCAGGGCACCGGGCAGCTCGGGATGGGGCCCAGCCAGGTCATCCCGCGCCGCCCCAGGTACCGCTTCAAGATCAAGGCCGTCGCCGCCAGCTCCTCGCCGCTTGCCGCCGCGTATGGAAAGTGATCCTCCGTAGAATTTCTGCGTCTCGTTTCTAGTCTGGTTGCGTGTCATGTCCGCTGTCCTTGATTCCTTTTCTGTAAATTATACGTACCTTCCTGTAATTCGTGTCATGCGTTGTTTTTCAACTTGTTACGATGGAAAGTAGGATTGGTACATTTGTGTGTAACCCGCAGATCCGCCTTGGACAATAGCGTCGTGACCTCGCGGACAACGGTGTCGAGGCAGCTCTGGCTCAGTGGCGAGGTACAGTGGTGGTCCAGAGGGGCCGGTGTAGACCTGCAGGGGCGACGGCTGTGGTGGGGCACATCCCGTCGCTTACAGCCCCTCCTCTAGATCGGTCTAGGAAAAGAGGTGGGACAGTTACTGTGGCGTCAAACCTCGTTATACGAGCCCCTGCCCCCACCTCCTCTTTATTGTGCTGCGCGACGGGGGCCCACTAGCCGAGTCGTTGGGCTGGGCGTCCCCGATCAGGACGCGGTCAAAGGGTCCGTCTCGACCGTTGGGTCAAGACGGATGAGATCAATTCTAACATTCTCCTCTTTGATCTCATCTTATACTTTAACTCTAAACTTTGATTTTAATTGCTTTCACTTTTATTTGTTCCATCACAAATCAGTGTATAGAGCATGCCTCATCGTCACGGTCAGTCGCCGATAGATTTAACAGCTACAATACACATCTCTGATCTGAAACAGATTCTTTAACTTTCGGGCCCTTTATTGTTCGGAAATCATAGGCTATACCATAAACCCATGTCGACTGTGTGTTCTCCGAACACACTAGGTGGTAAGCCTTGGTAAGCGGATCCGCAAGCACTTTCTTGTCACTTATATGTTTAATACCCTTTGATATGATTCCGGACTTTCTCCTTAACAACGTATAATTTTAATGTCAATGTGTTTGACAGCATACTTGACTCGTTGTCATAGGAGCAAAACTACTTAAATGGTTATTGCTGTTGACAACCATTATCAATTCCGGGTACAAGTTTCTCAACCATTTTGCCTGTCCCTCAGCCTCATATCATGCTATACTATAACTTTGTATCACTGATGATACTAAAATTGTTTCTTTTGGAGCTTTTCCACAATAAAACTCCAACTGCGAGCTCAGTGTTAGCTACTATATGGGTTTCACTAAACATCTCGGCAAAATATAATATTTGTACCCACAACTACTTGAGAGTACCTGTTCTTTCCTTTTAGCATGAGGCCAACATTTTTAACTCCATTCCAGTGATCTATATCTGGACTGGACTTTTGCCAAAACAACCCGGATATATGAACTATGTCAGGGCAATATCTTATCTATGTACTCATTAAGCTTTCAACAGCTAGAGCATATATGACGTCCTTCTATAACAATCTCACATTGCTTCTTGGAACATAAAGTTCTCAAAAATATTACCCTTGATCATAGGAACAGGCGTATGTTTGCCCGCATAGGTACTTTATTTCTTTAGAAACTTTTCTTAGCATGCCTATGCGATATTTCTAATACCTCTTTTCTTCTATCTCGGTGAGTTTCAATCCTTATAACGAGAGACATTTTACCGAGAACTTTCTTATTGAACCTTGAGGACAAGAGCTTCTTTTTCTCATGCAGTAGATTGACATCACTACTAACAAGTAAGATGTCATCCATATATACATATTAGAAAATAAATTTTCCATTCTATAACTTTATATAAATGCAATTGTCCTCTCATTCTCTTTAACCCAAAATTTCTAATTGACTCTTCAACTTTAAATGTCACTGTCTAGAGATTTACTCTAGTCCATAAGGGATTTCTACAGGTGGTATCCCTTACGTTCTTTTCTTTTCATGACAAAACCTCTGGGTTATGCCACGTAATCATTTTTATACAAATCCCATTAGGAAATATCATCTTTACTTTCATCTGATGTAAGTCAGATCATGATGTGCCATTAGCACTCATTGTAATCTATTCATTCGCTTTGCGCAAAACACTTTTGATTCAAGTCGCGCTCTACATCTTTACACATTCCCTTTGGAGTCACATTTTGTCTTGCAGACCCATCACAGCCTACTGTCTTGGCTCTTTAGGAATTTATTCTAGATCCCAAAATATTATTGGTATTATCGATTTCATTTCATCTTCCTTTACTTCTTGCCACTTGGACGAGTGAACGTCTCTCATGACTTCTTCAAATTAGGTGGGATTACCCTCCATTTGAATTTCACTAATATAGACTTTATAATCGTCAGAAATATCTGATTTTCTTATTCTTTGAGACTTTCTGGGACCTTAATTACTAGCATTTCTTGACATTTATTGCCAAAAGACAATTGATTCTATAAGGTCCTGTGTAACAAGATCCTTGTTTACATTATTCATCCTCCTTGCAGAGTCAGGTTTCTTTATACCACGCTCCCCCAGATTGTCCCATCTTTAATTTTCTTATTTTGGGTTCAATCTGCTAAAACTCATATGGTGCATTTAGCACCGCCTTTAAAACTCTGAACACGTCCAGTATGAATACTGGCTGACTATACTATCTTTCTGTTGGAACTGTAAAAGGTCCATGAATTTAGCTATATCTTTACTTTAGGGGTATCGATATTATGACCGTCTTACTCCCCCGACGATCACATTCATCTTTTATAGATCACTTTAGTATGCATCGC
The DNA here is from genome assembly GCA_038087645.1 of Saccharum hybrid cultivar R570. NCBI lineage: Eukaryota > Viridiplantae > Streptophyta > Magnoliopsida > Poales > Poaceae > Saccharum > Saccharum hybrid cultivar. The sequence goes on along the minus strand of JAQSUU010000012.1, from coordinate 33,586,476 downwards.
ATTGTCTGAATAATGGGGAAGTATCTTTCTTAATTGTCTTTCTTAATTGATCTCACCTTTCTCCCCCTCGAAATGTGGTACGAACTTTTCTACCACAAATTCGAAAACTATTCAGAACTCTTGTGAATGAGGAAACTTTGATTACTTTCTTCATCCACATGATTACATCATGCAAATGAAATTATTTCTTAATTCGTTGGGAGTACTTTTCCCTCATTTCATTTCAAGAACTCAACAGAGTCTTTTATCATTGATACTTTCGCAAGTCACGCTTGCATGTCATTCTTATCTTGAGGTTCGTCTGTAACTTTCTGTTCTTCTTAAACTTATATTAGGATAACATAAGAGCTACCCTTAACTTTTCTCCCTGTGCGGAATACACTCAAAGCACATGAGTCATTACAATTTTCTCCTGCCATGCAGGATAAATACTATGTCAAATTTCTCCCGCCATGCAGGATTTATTAACATAAGTATTATGCCAACTTTACCCCGCCATGCGGGTATTTTCTCAAACTTTTTCCGTCATACGGGTACTATCACAAACTTTTTCCCGCCATGCGAGATAATTTTCTTGAAGGGATATAAATGTCAATATTGGCTCATATTCAATCAAATTTAGAAATAAATCAAATACTCTTTAACACACATGCTTAATCCGACGTTGGTCAAAATAAACATGCATGTCACTTATTGCATTTCAAATCAAGATGATTAAGTCTAAAATTATATTACTTATTACATCTTTTATCATGATGATAAAAACTAAAAATTAAATTCTTCTTTATAAGGAGTACATTAAAGCATCTTTTAAAATAAACTTTTAATGTTCTATTTCTTTCTTGGATCAATATCCTAGAATTCTTTTCTTTTGAAGCCATTCTTTAAAGAGACCGCATTCCCTTATACAATGACCTTCTATCTGCAAAAATTTTGCATTTTTCATCTTCTGAGTCACAAGTACCCAGCTCATTTTCTTTTCACCCTTCAAGAATAAAGGCATGAAGTTCTCTGTCTGAAAACATTAATCAAAAATCAATAATAATGCTCATTAAACTTTTAAAACTTTATGTTCTATTGAAGGGTCGAGATGGCGGACTAGAGGGAGGGTGAATAGTCCTTTCTAAAACTTAAGTGTGTTGGCTAACCAAAACAAATGCGGAATTAAACTTATCGATCTAGCCAAGACTTCACCCCTCTAACTAAGTTCACAAGCACCTCACAAAGATTTTAATTAAGCAACTAAGGTGCTTTCCTTAGCAAGAGCTCTCCTATTTAATTCTAGAGCAAGGTCACACAAACTTATGCACTAGTACTTTACAAGCAAGAGGGAGCTCCTACACAATTCTAGTAAGCAAAGCGCACAAAGCCTAAGCTCACTAGCAATGCTCAATAACAAGGCAACTAATGCCAAATTGGAGAGCGCAAAACACTTAGCTACACAAACTAAGCAATATGACTAACAAGGTTACACAAACCAAATTAGTCACGCAAAGGGAAGCTTCTAGCTACACAAGCAAGAAGACAACTAGCAAGCTACACAAGCACAACTAGAATAAGAGCAACTACACAAGCACAAGTATATATGAAAGTAAATACAAGCTTGTGTTGTACGAAAGCAAACCACCGAGAAGAGTAGACAATGTTGACACGGTGATTTTCTCCCGAGGTTCACTTGGTTGCCACCAAGCTATGTCCCCGTTGTGTCGACCAACACTTCGTGGTTCGGCGGCTAATCGGTCACACACCGAGCCTCTCAAAAGGCACCGCAAGAACCCACCATAAAGTGTGGTAGCTCAATGACATGCTCAACTAGAGTTGCTCTTCGCGATCCCCGCGGGGTGAGCACAATCCCCCTCACAAAGCTTCTCCGGAGCCTCGCACAATCTTCTTGCGAGCTTCGACGGAGCCACAAGCCACCAAGCCGTCTAGGAGGTGGCAACCTCCAAGAGTAACAAGCACCACTGGCTTGCAACACGATCACCTAGTGCCACACGATGCAATCTCTCAAAGCAACGCACTAGAATCGCTCTCTCACTCGATCCGATGAACACTATCAAGCATGAGTGAGTTAGATGGCTCCCAAGCACTACCACACAAGTCACAAAGACTATAGTGTGCTCAGCTGCCGGCCAAGACCGGCCAAGGCATCTATTTATAACCCCACGGTCAAATAGAGTCGTTACCCCTTCACTGGGCAGATTTCGGGACGACCGGACGCGCCGGTCAAAACTGACCGGACGCGCTCAACTGCGTCCGGTCGCCCTGCGACCAGTGATGGCAACGGGTACGTACCCGACGGGTAGTGCTCACCCGTACCCGTACCCGCACCCGCAAAATTTTACCCGTCGGGTTACCCGTACCCGCATGCGGGTAAAAAAATAGTTTCATACCCGTACCCGCCGGGTAATTCTCACCCGACGGGTAACCCATACCCGATAGCATACCCGAAAATTATCTAAAAATATCAAATAGTCACATGCAAAAATAAATCATTCTAAGTTTCCAACAAGTTACAAACATGCTACCAAATATTATTAGCATCATTACAACAAAGACAATCTACTAGAAATATAGTGGATGTCTCAATGAGCCAAATTAATGACTTATATGCGCTAAAATAACTGAGGTTGGCTAGTTATTTTTGCGGGTATGTCTTACCCGCGGGTATACGGGTATGGGTAGTATACACCCGCACCCGTACCCGCATACCCGATGGGTATATGATTTTGCCCAATAACATACCCACGGGTAGAAAATTCATTCCATACCCGCCTCTTTATCGGGTAATACCCATCGGATACTCGGGTTTCGGGTACCCGTTGCCATCTCTACCTGCGACGTCCACGTGTCCCTCAAATTTCAAATGCGACCGTTAGATCCTCCAACGGTCACTGCGCGCCAACGGTCAAACGCTATGACCGGACGCGCTGCTCAACCGACCGGACGCGCCGATCGCACTGACCCACACGCCCGCGACGCAACGACCGGACGCGCTCCTTGCGATGACCGGACACGACAGTGCCCACGTCCGGTTAGAGTCCTGTAAGCTCCTTCAATGATCGGACGCGTCCGATCATGTGTGACCGGACGCGCCTCGCGTCCGATCGTCCTTGCGAAACTCAGTTTTCTCTGGACACCTGACCGGACGTGCTGGTCCCGCGAGTGACCGGACGCGCTGGTTGCAAACCCTAGCACCCGCGTCTGCGCTGTACTGACCGGACGCGTCCGGTCATACCATGACCGCGTCCGGTGCAGCGTCCGGTCACCTCTGTGACCTCCGTTCGCCTCCGTTTCTTTTCCGGACTTCCGGCGTAGTGGAAAATAGGCATTTCAAGTTCCCAAAAACGTCTGAATCCCGCGCTCGCAAGCTCGGCGGGAGGGAGAGAGAAACCCAAACCCTCTCTACCGCTCAAACTTCATCGCCTTCGTAAATGTGCCAACACCAACAAGTGATCACCACCTTGTGCACGTGTGTTAGCATTTTCATAATCATTTTACCGAAGGAATTAGGCACTCAACTTGCCTCGCCACTCGATCCTAATACGTATGCACAGTTAGATCGCTCAAGTGGCACTAGATGACCAATATGCAAACAAGTTTGCCTCTCTTGATAGTACGGCCATCTATCCTAAACTCGGTCATAAACTTCTCTACACACCTATGACCGGTGAAATGGAAATGCCCTAGGTTATACCTTTGCCTTGCGCATTCCATTCCATCTCCATTGATGTTGATGCAACACATGCACCAACCAATCACCAAATGATATGATCCACTTCATATCATCACGTAACCATATTGGTTCATCGATCTTGACCTCACTTGCTCTTCACCGTTGCGTCGGTCCATCGGCGCCAAGTCATGCTCAAGCTTCACCGTCACACGTGGTCTCTCACTTCATAGCCTCTAACTTGCCCTTCACACTTGCAACCGGTCCGTCGAGTCAAGCCTCATCTTGATCTTCTCCACCTTGGTCATATGACTCCATGTCATGTCTCATATGCAATGAGCTCCTTCATGACACCATCACCTGTGGACTAATCTCCTGTGTATCTCACATAACCACATATTAGTCCATCTAAGTTGTCACTCAATTACCAAAACCAAACAAGGACCTTTCATCTATTCTATATCACCGTTGGGCAGAAATAGAATGAAAACAATATTATTCTATGTTAATTCCATATCACCGTTGGGCAGAAATAAAATTAACATATTTAAACTCAATTATCTTATAACCCTCTTCAAAATTAAATTCTTCCGTTGGTTCGAATTTAATTTTGAAGATCATTATCATCATTGCGGCGGAAACATGAAAATATATTACATTCTGCTCGCTCTGGAGCATCTATTGTCTCTTATCTATTCTCTGAAAATTGGTCACTTTGATGCAAAATTCATCAGAGATTTAAACTTTAAACATAAAACTTATAGAATTATAATATTGTTATCATCAACGTTGGTCAGAAAATAACAATATCATAATTTTCTTTAAACATAAACTCTTAAATAAATTTATAATATTGTTATCATCAACATTGGTCAGAAAATAACAATATTATAATTTATCTTAACTATAAACTGACTATTCCTCCAATTAAAATTTTCCCCGTTGGTTCCAATTTTAACTGGAGGGTAAACTTTTCTCTATTTACTGAATAATTATAACTGCTCTTCAAATTAAATCCTCTCGTTGGTTCGAATTTAATGAGAAGACAAAACTTTTTCTTTGCAGCGGAAACAAAAACAATTCTTTATCTACTTTTCGGAAGCACTTTCTTTAATTCATACAATTGTCCTCTGCACTAATTCTACATCACCGTTGGACAGAAATAGAATTAATGCATGACACACTCATAAACAACGTCATAACATTGTTATTAATCAACATTGGTCATGATAATAACAATATTACTTTACCATTAAAACCATACTTAAAATGACAATATCTAGAAGCACTTAATTACTGTTTGCTCAGATTTCAACGTTGGTGAAAAAAGAGCAAGATTTAGCATTATTTCAATGCTTCTGGAAAAGGAAAAACAAAAGAAAAAAATCATAAGCTTTACTTTGCAATTGGGCCGAAAACCTCCACGTGCACTGTGTTGTCGCAGCCCAGCTGAGCAAGCAGCCCGAGGCCCAGCCATATCCGCGTCCGTCCCCAGCCCAGTTCGCCCGAGCGCTTGCTTGCGGCCCACTCGACGAAAACGGCCCAAGGCCGAGCCGCGCGCCATGCGCTCCCGCGTCCCAGGCCGCAACCTGGGCCTAGGCCGGGATTTTTTTCGCCCGCCTGGGCTATATCTGGCCCGAGCGAACCCTGACCGTCCGTTTCAATCGGACGGCTCGCCTTGCTTCTCGGCCGATCACAAACCAGGCGCCGGTCAGCCCTTCCTTGGAAAACCCTAGCCATTTCATTTGCTCTGGCCCTCTCTCTCTTCGCAGCCGAGCACAACCGACCGAGCGAGCAGCGACCATGGCGCCGTCGCCGGCCCCCTCGCCGGCACGCATGCTCCCCAACGGGTGAGCACGCCGCCGTCGAGCGGCCTGGCCACGGCGCCCCCTTGCCGAGCCCGGAGAGCCAGCTCCCTGACTCGTCTTCTTCTCTCGCACCGGCGAAGGGCCAGCTCGGCTCTTCTTCTCCCGCGCCGGCAAAGGTGGGTCCGTTCCCCGTTTCCCTTCTTCCCCTTTTCTTTCTCCGATTTGGATTTTGTTCCTCTTTTCTGAACTGGAGGTGGGGATTAGGGTTAGGGTTAGTGTGCCGACCCCTGTTCTTTTCTTTCCTTCCTTTCTTTCTTTGATTTCTTCTCTTTTGGATTCAAGATCGAGATGGGGATACTTTCTAGGTACTGTTTCTCTTCCCCGTTGAAGGCTTTTACGGGTTTAGGGTTCGTGAACCCCTTCTGTGATCCGAATAGATCTTGTTCTATTTTCTTTCTTCTTTTACCCGGTTAGGGTTAGGGATACAGAGGCAACCTGGCTCCGATACCATTGATGGAAAGTAGGATTGGTACCTCTGTGTGTAACCCGCAGATCCGCCCTGGACAATAGCGTCGTGACCTCGCGGACAACGGTGTCGAGGCAGCTCCGGCTCAGTGGCGAGGTACAGTGGTGGTCCAGAGGGGCCGGTGTAGACCTGCAGGGGCGACGGCGGTGGTGGGGCACATCCCGTCGCTTACAGCCCCTCCTCTAGATCGGTCTAGGAAAAGAGATGGGACAGTTACTGTGGCGTCAAACCTCGTTATACGAGCCCCTGCCCCCACCTCCTCTTTATTATGCTGCGCGACGGGGGCCCACCAGCCGAGTCGTTGGGCTGGGCGTCCCCGATCAGGACGCGGTCAAAGGGTCCGTCTCGACCGTTGGGTCAAGACGGATGAGATCAATTCTAACAGGTGCCAATAATCTTAATCTTTTTTTATTTGTTTGCAATGTATTTGAATTTTGGAGAATGGATACATTGACAACTTCTAAGAACTCTTCGTAACGATTCTCATCAAAACACAGAAATAATTAAAAAAACACATGATTGGAATGACATGCGATTGAAATCTTTTGGGTATCTTAGAATGCGGTTAAGGGTATCTTAGAATGCGGTTAATTTACTAATGAAGCAGTTGGATGGTACACAAATGGAAAGGAAACATTAGGTTGTATTGTAATTTCAAAGAAATTCGTAAAATATTTTTTAAAAAATAAATTCATAATATTCAATCCTTTGTTCCAAAAACTCTCATCATAGGGAAAAAAATCAATAGGAATTCAAATCCCCAGAAATTCCTCCACTTTTCCTCTATGTCGTGTTCGTTTCGCTAAAATTTAGCTTATACTGAAATTTTGTGAGAGGAAAACACTGTTCGTTTGCTGAAAAGTTTGTCATGCGCTCAGTGAAATTGTCAGGTGGCAACACCTCTCACCCCAGGTGGAAAAAAACCCCAATCAAAGACAACTCAAGCATAACCATGCACATATGATCATCACATGAGCAAACTAGAGGAATCACTGCATTGCACCGCAGAGTGGATCGTTTAGTTCAGGACTTTTTGGGAGGAAGAAGTAAAGAATGGGACATACTGCTAGATATGCTTAAGCAGGTTCAGATGAACAATGACAAAGAGACAGTTATGTGGAAGCTTGAGAAATTAGGAAAATACACGATCAATGCGGAACTCTGGTTGCGCGCTCACTCCTTGCTAAGGCCAGCAGCAAATGAAATCTATGACCCAAGCAAGGAAACTAATAAAGAGGATGAACTAATCAAGAGGATGAACTAATCTGCATTCATGCAAGAAAAGAGATAGATAAGAAGCTGACATGCGACGAAACTACAAAATAAGAGATACTCATGATAGAGGATAATTCAATCAGTTATGCAAGGAAAGTAATCAATTGGAAGAGTCCGATAGAAACTGTACCTAGAGAACCTGAAGGGACGCAAAAGCGCCAAATAAAGAATATAAGATCAATGTATAGGATGGAAAATTTTAGGGGAATGGAAAGTAAAAGGAAAGAAAAACTCTGGAAACACAGGATGCCTCTGTAACTTAGTTTTTATTGGGCTAGTTACGCAGAACAGGCATCAAACATGTGTGCCTCTTTGGATAGTACAATATTTCTTCGGAAGTGGCAAGAGTTGTATTAAAAGCTTCTGATGGAGCCAAGTTGGACAACCTCTCAAGAACAGTGGCGCACTGGATGGACGATTTCACTACAAGGGGATGCAAACTCTCAAGACTTGATGCAGTTCTCCTTCGGCCGCTGAGGGTTGGGTCTTAGGCCTGTTGCTCCTGTTAGCCCTAGTGCTAGATGGTTCGTTTTGCTAGCTTGTGTTGGATGCTGTAAAACTCATTATTCGCTTTCTTATAAGCACGGTTATAACTACACACGCATTGGGAGTTTTGCACAAACCTGCTGCTGCATGCAGCAGGCTCTGTTGGACGATCAGAACGAAGCAAGTGTTTTTTCCTCTCTCGAATACGCAAGAGAATTGTGTATCATTGTATTAAGTAGGTAAAGGTTGCAAAAAAGTACAATATGTGCCGTTGCCGCCGGCCCTTGATCAGTTTGGGGCTACATGGTGAAAATAACATTGATAAGCAATATGTGCCGTTGCCGGCGCTTGATCAGTTTGGGGCTACATCGTGAAAATAACATGGAATTAAGCAAGTGTTAAACAAGCAAAGATTTCTTTGTTATTCAGTATAAAGGCATAATCATACATACAACAATTATCATTGATAAACTCTGTTAGAGCTGCAAAAGCATGGCATTACATCTGTTTTCTCCTAATCGACTGATCTACAGGACGAAAAACCACGAAACAATTCCAGCTCCATATATAGGAGCAGATCAGAAGCACATGACGCCGCCAGCGGCAGAAGCCGCGACGTTGTTGCCCTTGAAGCCGCCGCCTTCTTCCAGATCCACCTTCCTGAGCTTGGCGCCGTGATCGCCGTCGTCGGAGCCGCACCCCTCCACGCCGGCCCGCTTCTTGTTCCTGGCCGCCTCCGCTGCGGCATCCGCGGCCGCCATGTCGATCAGGTGACGCGCCAGCTCCACGGTGGCGGCCAGCCCCGGGACCTGCTCCTGGAGCAGCCTCAGGGCGTCGGGGCCGTGTCCCTCCAGCAGGCCCACAATCTCCCGCAGCTCCCGCGCCGACCGCGCCGCCAGGAACCGCGTGACGGAGTCCGGCGGTGGCGTCCCGGCGACGAGCGACGCGGCGTGGACGGCGTCCTCCAGGCCGACGAGCTCGTGCTCTCCCCGAGCGCCGGCGCCGGAGCCGCGGCGGCCTGCCCGGCCCGCGAGGCCGACGCGGAGCTCGCGGCCGCGCAGCTCGTGGCCGTGCAGGTTGCGGCACGCGCTGCGCGCCGTCTCGTCGTCGGGGTACTCCACGAAGGCGTAGCCCTTGCGCTTCCCCGTGCCCGCGTCGGCGGCGAGGCGCAGGGAGCGGACGGGGCTGATCAGCTCGCACGCGTCGCGGACCTCCTTCTCGGACGCGTGGAACGCGATGTTGCCCACGTACACCACGCGGCTGCACCGGCAGTTCGCGGCCGCCGCAGCAAGGGACATGGCGCCGCCGTCCATGCTCCCTCGGATGGAAGAGGAGGCTGCAGATGGGTAGCTGCCGCGGCGGCCATCCGCGGTTATATAGCCAGCAATTCGACGTGGAGTCGGAGTCGGTGTTCGTTTCGCGGTCGAATTCCTATGGCATTTTCTATTTTTCCTGTTGCTTACGGTAGATGACGTCAGCGACAGCCAAGCCCAGACCCTTGCACCCCCCTTCCCGACCCACCCGCGCAACCGCCCTAGCCCGCCCCAGATCGGATTCGGGCTCGACCCAAACAGAGAGGCCGGGAGCGGAGGACTATGGCAGTAGCCGGACGCGGCACCGCGCTCCTCCTGCGGACCCTCGCGGCGGCGAGGCCTTGGCCGTCCGCGGGGGCGGGGGCGGGCGCGGGCGCGCGGTGCATCCACGAGGGGCCGGACACCATCGAGGAGCTGCTGGACCGGCACCTCGTGAAGAAGTCCGCGGCGGGCCCGGACGAGGAGTCGGCGGAGGCGCGGCGGCGGCTGACGAGCTCCCGGCGGGAGGCGCTGGCCCTGTACCGGGACATCCTCCGGGCGGCGCGGCTCTTCGCGTGGCCCGACGACCGCGGCGTGCCGTGGCGGGAGGTGCTGCGCGCCAACGCCAGGCGCGAGTTCGAGGAGGCCCGCGGGGAGCGCGACCCGGAGGTGGTGGCGCGCCTCCTCATCGGCGGCCGCGACGCCGTGCAGCAGGCGCTCGACCGCCTCGCCGACGCCTCACGCCGCGCGATCGAGGCCGAGGAGGCCAAGCGCCGTGGCGGAGCGTAGATTTGGAGCTGGACATTCCAAACCTACGCGTCCTGTGGTAGCATTTGCTTAATCTTGTTGTACGCGACGATCTCTAATTCTTAATGTTTGTTATGCAAATGGCTTAAAGGATCAGGCTATCTCAAGCAATACTACTATGCATGTTTGATTTTTTACTTTACAAGAATCTGAGAGACCGAGAGAAACACTTCGGTTTCTAGCACTTGATCCGTGAATGATGTGTCGAGTGCCGTACAATGAATACAATCAGCTCAGCATTTTTACTTTGTATATAAAGGGAAAAAACAATTTTGTACATCATCCTACTTTCAGTTGCTACAAAAAGTGGCTTGGTTCTTGTCCAATGTGTGTAATCAGTTATGGGTTAGATTTCCCCCCAAATTGTCTGAAAACATGAAACAGAAGTTCCTTCCTGGAGCGTCTGCTAGAGTATCTGGGAATGGGTCTCTCCAGTATGTGTCCTCAACTGAATACATGCTGTAGTAGCCTGCAATCGTGCCTTGTGTCAGTTTTGTGAAAGCCCGGGTGCTATCAGAACACTCTGCATCCAGGTGTCCTGCTCTAGCAGAATCTCATTCAGTTCAGGCATTCCATCATCAATCTTAACTTGTTCACCAGTAGTCACCACAGCAACAAGAGCCATCTGAAAATATGTGGTATATCTTTGTGTCACCAACTACAATCTTCCGTCCCGAATATTTTGATATCAACTTCAGTGCATGATGGCAGTGGTTGCATACACGCACATTCTTCTTGACAAGAACAGGGGCCCCAGCCTCAGATGATATCAGACCAAAGGCAACAGCCAGCCTTACACTATGCTTATTGGGGAGTACTGTTTTCCCAGATGCAAAAGGATCTGAATCGCGGAGATTACTTGGGCTATCCAAATCTTCTCCAATATTTCTTGATAGGATATCAGACAATTCATGAATTTTCTTACTCTGAGGGTGAAACATGTCCCCATTGACAAAACTGCACTCTTTATCATTAAGCTCGACAAGGCTTCTTGCCTCTGTCCTTCGGAGCCCCTTCTCCTTCATCAGAGATCTTATCCTCTCCACATCCTCCCATCTCCCGGCATCAGCATACATAGAAGACAGAACAACATAACAGCCTGTGTTGTTGTGTTCCAGTTGGAATATCCTCTCTGCTGCATATTCTGCTATATCAATATCATTCTTATTTCTGCTTGCTGTCAGTAAGGAACCCCAAATCCTGGATGTTGGAGCAATTGGCATGTTTTCAATAAACCGCAGCACCTCCCTGAGGTCACCTGGCCGGCCCAGAAGGTCAGTCATGCATCCATAGTGCTCAATCTGTGGAATCATACCATACTCCTTTTGCATTGAGTTGAACTCCTTCCAGCCCTCAGCCTCCAGGCCTGAAACACTGCAAGCAGTCAACACAGAGACAAAGGTACTCTCATTTGGCTCCAAACCGTTACACTTCATCTCATTGAACATTTCCAATGCAGTCTTTCCCTGTCCATGAATTGCATATCCTATAATGATTGTATTCCAGGAGATCACATCCTTGCCCGGCATTCTGTCAAAGATTTCCCTTGAGGCCACAGTATCGCCGCACCTTGCATACATATGCATAACCGCGTTCATAATGAGAGTGCTGTCTCCATAGCCTAACTTGACAATGTAGCTGTGCATTTGCCTGCATTGTCTTAGTGAACCTAGCAAGACGAATGCTGGTACTACTGTTGTCATGGTGAAATAGTCAGGATAAAGAGGTTGATTCAGTAGCTCCAGGAACAATGCGATGGCTTCCTGGTACATTTCCACGTACATGTAGGCAGTAATCATATTATTCCATGATACCAGAGTTTTGTCTGTAATCTGACCAAATATCTTTTCAGATGATTCCACTTTGCCATCCTTGCCATACATCTCCAGAAGAGCAGTCTCAAGCACCACGTGGGGAAGAAAATGTCTCCGAACCACATAAGCATGAACACTCCTTCCATACAGTGAACTTTCAGTTTGAGCGCAGGCAGTAAGCAAATTGATAGCAGTGACCACTTCCACCTGGAACCCCTCCACTCTCATTAGCATGAAGAAATCAAATGCATCCACAGGCCGCTCATTCAGCGCATAACCACCTATCATACAATTCCATGTCACCACGGTCCTCAGCGGCATCTTTGCAAAGACATTCTCAGCAAAGAAAACATTGCCACATTTGCAGTACATGTCAACAAGAGAAGTTCCCACCTTGACATCCTGCTCGAGCCCGTGCCTGATGGCATAGCCGTGTATCTCCCGCCCCTGCGCCAGGGCCGACTCCAGGCAGCAGGCCGCGAGGGCGGCGATTACCCCGACGCTGTCGTGCCCCACCAGCAGCGCGTCGTTCATCTCCCGGAAGCACGCCAGCGCCAGCGCCCCCATCCCGTTGGACACGTACCCGTCCACCATCGTGTTCCACGAGACGATGTCCCGCGCCGGCATTCCGTCGAACACCAGCTCGGCGTCCCCGACGAGGCCGAGCTTGGCGTAGAGCGCGACGAGCGAGTTGGCGGTGTACACGTCGGCGCCGAGGCCGAGCTTGATCACGGCCGCGTGCGCGGCGCGGCCCTCGCCCAGCGCGCCGGCGCGCGCGCAGCACTTGACGACGACGGGGAAGGTGAAGCGGTCGGGGCGGGCGCCGGCGTCGAGCATGGCGCGGTACGCCGCGAGCGCGTCGAGCGGGAGGCCCGCATCCGCGAACCCGCGGATCATGACGTTGTGGAGGAACGTGTCGGGGCGACTGACGGCCGCGAAGGCGTCCGCGGCCTCGTCCATGCGGCCCGCCGCGACGTGGGAGAGGACGAGGGACTTGGGACGGGAGCCGGAGCTGGGGACTGGGCGGGGAGCCCCTCCCTCGCCGTGCTTCGGGCGAGTGCGGGGCGGAGGATCCTTGGAGGTGGCAGCGGTGAGGTGCTGGGAGGCGCAGGTGGTGGCGGCATGGGCTGCCCGGGAGGGTAGGAGGAGAGGCGTGGCCATGGGTGGGGGCGGGCGTGGCGGAGGGAAGCGAGATGGGGATATTTTTCTGCAACGGGTTTTTGCTTTCCCGGTTTATCCAATCAGGGAAGGGAGAGGAGGAGGAACGGAGTCTGCACTACCCACGGGCCAAGGTTGCATACATCAAAATCAATACAAACTGTAATAAAGTAGCAGACAGTCTAGGCGTATGTCCTTGATTCTGGCTCTTATGTGTTAATGAGTCAAATTCCTGAGTTTGTATCTGTACTGGTATCCAGCGATTTGCTTGGATGTGATGTGTAATTTATCTGAGTTTTCAAAAAAAAAAAATCACAACTACGAGACATCGCAGGCATTCAACTAGGAGTAAACAAACTGCAGCATGACACAATGCCATGAATAGTACAGTAGTACACGGTGTTAACAGAGTTGCATCCTGGAGATTGAGTCTCGATGGAACACAGTTAGCAAGACTGCCACGTCAGTTTTATTAGTTTTGTTTGATGAATAAAACATTCGCTCTCAATACACAGTTTCAATACACGGTTTCATAGACTAACTGTAACATTTAATTCTTGTATGATGTTACGATCAAACGTGCCATGTGAACTTTATAGCCATTTCATACGTGTTAGCTAGCATATATACATATAGTATACATATCAAACTATAAATATATTCTGAAACCACGTGATACAGAGCATATTCTGAAGGAACACAAAACAAGCACTTCTACTTTGGATGTAAATTCAGGTGACCGAGGAACTATTCTTTATATATTTTCCTTTCAATTTCTGTCATAGCAATCTCCATACCAAACGAATTATTCCAACCTACAGGATCTTGTCAGTTATGCATATGCATATCCATCACCTTGGATAGTTGGCCTGAACAAGTAAAGATGCAAGATTGAGAGGCGAGAGAGCCCTGGGACCCGACTTGCAGATGAACGGCGCCGCGCTCATGGAGAGAGTGGACGGCAGCGGCTGACCACATGAAAGGTCTCACCGTGCGCTTTGAGGCAGAGCAAGAGAGGCACCTGCGCGTGGCCGACCTGGTGTTGCCGCCGATTGGCTTCTCTTCGTCGCCGGAGTAGCCTTCCTGCACCTGCGGGCACCCGAGCTTGAGCTGCCAGATACCTGCACGCGGCTAAGCTATGAAAAGGAGGGAGATGGTACGGAGATGGCGGGAGAGGCGATGAGATGGCCGGTGCCGGGGGAGCCAGGAGGCACTGGTCGCTCGCCAATCGCCGCAGCAGATCAGAAGACCTAGGAGATGAAACGAGAGCACCTCAATGCAGGTTTCGTGCAGTTTCCGAAACGTTGGAAACGCCGCCCATACGTGTTGCGGTGACGAAACTACAGCCTTGTTTAGATTCAGACCAAATTCACTGTGCAAAATTCATATTTCCCGTCACATCAAAATACCGGCACATATATGGAGTACTAAATATAGATGAAATAAAAAACTAATAGCACAGTTTTATTGTACTTTGCGAGACGAACATTTTAAGTCTAATTAATCAATGTTTGGACAATTATTACCAAATAAAAAACAAAATTGCTACAGTGTGACGCGACACTTACTATGCAAAGTTTGGTTCCAAATTTTGAAATCTAAACATGGCCTACAATCTTCTCTCTCGTAAATACATTGTCATGTCACTGTATTTGCTGAAGTGACACCTCATTTAAGGGTTGTTTGGATTAGAGCCACACTTCGCCACGCCGCAGTTACGGCGGGCACAGGAATCGTAAGCTGTGTTTGGTTGGCGACGTATACGAGGTGGCCATGAAAAGATGCAGAGAAAATCCCGCCACAAACTGTGGCGACAAAAAACTTCTCCACACCTGTGGCCGCCACAGCCTGCGCGTGGCGTGCAGCGGCCGACATCCAAACATCCCATTAATGTCCATGAAGCTTCTACGAAATCTACATCAAGACTAGCCTAAAAGGAGGATGTGAACTTCAGCCTCTTAAGGGTAGGTACATTGCTACATGTCAGTCATCTCATAGACTGTCTCATACAGCGCCACATTGGATTTTGGATGATGTGGAAGAAAGATAAAGGAGAGAGAAAGTCAAGCGGTTGTCTCGTGAAACAACGAGCTCATGTCCGTCGTTTTTGCTGGATGAGACGACTCCTGCTCCATTGTACGCCGAAGTCATTGTTTCGCTGGATCCGCCCGCGCCAAATCCTCTGCCCGCGCGAAATTCTTCCTCGCTCCTACTTCTGGTGCCAAATTCTTGGTCCACGGTGCCAATATTCTTTGTCTTCGTATCTGCAGACTGCAACTTCCTCTTCCTAATTTCTCTGCTCCCAAAACTGAGTCATCCCTCTCCGACGGCGCTGCCCACGGCGACCGCACGCAGGAGTAGAGCATATGGCGCCCCTGCGCGCCGCCAAAAATGGTGGCCGTCCCCGGTGCCCGAGCCTGCCGCTCCTCGCCCCGTTGGCCCAGGCTACGAGCATGCCCCTTCCATCACCGTCACTGGCAGCGGCACCGGCGACAGCCGCGGCCCCAGCATCGCATGCCACTCCTGGTTCCTTCGACACTTACTCGACATGGCTACCGATGCCTCCTGTGTTTGTGTCCAACTATTCTGCCCCCATGGTCCAAAACTCAGATCTGAGTGCCTCGAGCTGTTCGATGCAAGAGGAAAGGTACGTATTCAATGTTTCCCCAGAAAATTACATGAATCACTACAAACTAGTTATGCTTGTCATATGGAAACCATCTATTGCTTGCGATTAACCTTTGGCATCTGTACTGATCGGAACGGAGGGAGTAATTTGGATGCATTTTGAGAGAAAGAATGAACAGATTGCTTAATTATTTTCGGTGAGGGTTCAGACTGCTTATTTAGGACCTTTATTAAAGTTGTTTGCTTTTCCGGTTTGCTTAATAATTTATTCGGATATCATATTGCAAGATTTTAGTGTCAACTGATACTGACATCTAATACATGATAGTCCTTTGTCTTTCCTTACTACAAGAAACTGAAAATCAGTTTCCAGATATTTGCTATGCTATGACTACTTGCACTTTAAGTTTTTTTTGGTAGCATAAATGCATAACATATTCATTATTTTTCTCCAGTGATATGAGTACCACCAGCAGTCCGTATAGGGAACAACATGTGCTTTTCTAGAGTACTACAAAGAAATGCTGCAATCCGTGATCGAGAGACACATACCCAACTTAGGAATGATTTAGTTGAACATATATGGCGTCGTCGTCTTCAGAATAGGGACAATAGCTGAACTTTGATTTATGTGATATTTTAGTGCTTTGCAATAAATATCGTCACATTTGATTAACTCTTGCATAATTTGCACGGTTATACCAGATTTGTAATGAATAGCATATTTTATATTCCTGTGCTAATGTCTACATGACTCAATGACATAAATAAGCTACATAGTTATGATTGTATACGATCCTATCATTCATTGGGTCCATGCATAATTTTAGGAATTATATGTTACTACCAGACAACTTAAAAGATGAACCATCGTATAGGTTTAGGTCGTCTCAAGATTACGTGGCAATTTATGAGACTGTCTATTAGACAGCACCAATGTACCTGCCCTAAAGGGTTCCAAGACCTGAGCAGTTGCTACCTAGAAAAATGAAGCATTGGAAATACTTCTAGAAGGTTGAGAGAATGAAAACTCCAAATTCCAGTTTGGTCATTTGCAGCAGAATTTTGAGAGAAAACAGAGATATCACAAAAAATCCTAGGTGTTGAGAGAATGAAAACTCCAAATTCCAGTTTGGTTGCTTGCAGCAGAATTTTGAGTTAACAGAGGCATCACAAAATATCCTAGAAACACCGTGAGGGGGTTATGTTCCCAATTTTCAGCAAAAGATGTGTTGCACCATGTCTTGGCAGGACATGCATGAAATTGTGGTTACGAACTATTCATACATACATGGTACAGTTTGTACAGTGACAAAAAATGATCTGCCGTTGCTATGATTCAGAGAACATTATCTGCGACAAGACTCGAACTAAACGAATGTGTAGTTCAGATTTCTGTAATTCGGCAACCATTTCGATCCTCAGATGTTTTCTGCTGTGTACCGAATCATGCATCAGAACAAAGCAATTAACCACATTGTTTCCTTTTCTGGGCCTGCAAAATGGAAAAGCATATATTAGTTTCATGTATTTGAGACATTTTACGTTATTTCCTATCATATAAAGCAAATACCAACAGAGGCACACTGCCAGTCACAACTTATAACTAATTACCTCTTGAAGTTTTCTGAACACCGATGCTTCCAAATCGCTAAATCCAGTTCCATCAATGTTGCTTGCCCTTGATTCATATGTTTGTGTTGACCTCGCTGGTATTCCACCCGATTCTTGAACAGGAGCAACATTTAATGGAAACAGAGAGAAATGGTTTTGTATTGCTAATAACTGTAAAAAGAGCAAAAGTATTGGTTTAAGTCATTGCACAATGCAAGTAATTCAATTCAAAGACAGGACATGTCATTCAGCAATGATCCCAAATATTTAGATTTTCTGTAACCAAACACAGAGGACCCTACTTTGGTCGTATAAATAAAAACAACAGCTTATGGACAACCAGGGAAAGAAATAATGTAGTGCAATCAACAAGAACCAGTTGCCTGGTAAGTTTCAAGAATTTGATTTGCTCTCTGGATAACGACTACAAACTTGTCATTGAACTCTCCATGCCATCAGGATAAAGATGTAGCCTTGTGCATTAAACTGGGAACATTCCCCTAAAATCCAATCTTACTATGAGTTTGAATTAAAAATTGCGTGTCACTTTCCTATGATAGTATGAGATGCATATTTGCCCCTACCAACCATGTAAGATTTGGATTAAAGTAACACTAACACAAAAGGCATAGCTCTGGTAACTGCCATAAGTCAAACTATTCTTAGTCAAACGTGTAATGCTCTCAAATGATAAAGGGTAGAGAAACTGGACTTACTGCAGCTTCTTTGGAGCCCATGACTACAATTGCTGAGCCCTTACTCCTTGATTTCCTTGTCTTGATAACAATGTCTTCAACTTTGCCAAATTTCTGGAAGAGCTCCTCCAACTTTGCCGCGTTATACAAATCAGCACCCCCATCCCATGAAACCTTCAAGATCTTGCCCTTGTCCGTTTTCACCCCATCCTGTGGGGTTCCACCCTTCTTATCTCCATGCGCCTGAACACATAACCAAATTGTAGAAGTTGTCAAAATGCAATTGTTAACTGATAAATATCCACGTCTCTGTTGAGCAGCCTCTTGCTTAGCCTTAGCACGGACTAGATAGGTACATCTACAAGTAATTTCCCCTCTGATCAAACTACTCACCAATAACCTCGAAGAAATGTGATGCTTCAGGTGAACCATAATGTAAATAAATGAGTCCCAGTTCAGGAAATTTCCCAACACCCAGGATACCAGAACATAGTAATTTCTCATCCAATGAAATGGAAAAACAATAGCATGACCAGGCTATGCCTCCTATCCAATTCCCAGCCTCTTGCACATCCTTACTCCTTAGTATGGACCAGATAGGTACAACTACAGCCAATTTCCCCTCTAATCACACACCTCACCAAGAATCTTCAAGAAATGTGATGCTTCACGTGAAACAATATGTTATATATGATAACAAACGAAACACATTAAAGGGCATTTCCTGATACCAAGGATCCAAACCAGTAATTTCTACAACTAAATGCAAAAAAAAAAGCATGACAAGTCGCTATGCATCCAGTTTTCCAGTGCACGGAAAATCCGAACGAGAAAACGTTCGAGACCCTTACCGAAGTCGATGCTGTGCCTGATGCGGAAGCCTGCTTGGCGGCGCGGAAAGCTGCGAGCTCGCGCTCAATGTCGGCGGCCATCCGCTTGGCCTCGCGCTTGGCGAGCTCCTCGGGGTCGGCGGGATGCCCCGCGGCGGCGGCGCGCTCGCGCTCCTCGAGGTCGGAGACAGCCTTCCGGCGCTTGACGCCCGCGGCAGCGGCGCGGGCGGCGGCCTCGCGGCGGCCGCGGAGGCGCGCGTCGAACTGGAGGCGGAGGGACTCGTCGCGGAGGAGCTTGTAGGAGCTGGAGAGGCGCTGGAAGTCGGCGGTGGCGTTGGGGTCGTCGGGGCGCTTGTCAGGGTGGCGCAGCCGCGACTGCGTCCGGTACGCCTTCTCGATCTGCTCGATGGTCAGCGACGCGCCTTCCTCCCCCGACGGGAGGCAGAGCACCTCGTAGTGGTCGATGTCATCCTCCTCCTGCCCCATCGCCGCCAAGGCGCCCGAAGAGAGATGCCGCGAGCCCTCGACTCTGCTTGGTGGGATGGATGCGTGGGGTGAGGGGTCGGCGCCGGGAGCAAGCGGAGGGCGGAGGCCGCTGGGCGCCCCTGCAGCCGCGGCCCAAACCCTAGCGCAGCCTTGGCGCGGGCGGACTGCTCTGCGGACTGCGGGTTGGGGCCTGCGGCGGGCTGCTGGTTCTGCGGCCGGCTGGTGGTGCAGCGGCGGGTGGGGGCCGACGGCGGCAGGTTCACCGGCGCCGGAGTTGCCGGGCCCCGGGCGGCGGCGTTCGAGCCTCTCCTCCCGTGGCCAGTCGCGCGGATCGCGACTCTGTTCGCCAAATCGCGAGTCCGAGCGAGAATGAGTCGAAATCCTTCTTTCCAAGGGAGGGGGGCAGTATGGTCTTTTCCCGTGACCTTAACAGTGAGAAGGATATATATTGAAATTAGCAAATGTGCTCGTACGGTGCAATGAGATCCAATATCATATCATTATTGGACGAGAGTGAGGTGTAGCACGGGTCATGAGTTCGAGTTAAAAATTAAATTAACTTAGTGGTAAAATTTTTCGTTTCTTCGACCGTCAAAGATTAAAATGGTTGTGGTCTATTATAAATTGTCTATTTTTACTCTTATTATGTTTATTAGAATATGAAAAAACCATGTAGAGAAAACCATAAAATACAATGAAAACAAAATCAGAAAAGTTGAGCTAGTGTCAAAAACAACGACGAGAAAAAAAAATCTAAATATACTTGAAGCCAAGTAGAAAACAGTGAAAGGATCTAAACAATGCCTAGAGGGGGTGAATAGACGTATCTAGAAATTTCTACACAAATCTCAAAGTTACTTGTCAGCAACTGTCGGAAGTCCCGGCAGTTTGGGTCAGCACTCCTGACGTGTTAGAAGTTCCGGCGCAAACTGTCAGCACTCCCGACACCTACGGGAAATGAACTACAAATGCTCAAATGAACTTTGTGAGACCGATAACTTACAACACCACTTCCTAGTGGTAAGATGAAGATGTTAGACCACTTCCTTGACGCTGAGAACTCTCCAAGTCGTAGATCAAGACCAAACCCTAAGAGAGAGGTTGAGAAAAAGACAAGCAAATACAAGTGATACCAAGCAAATCACAGCAACAACAACAAACACGCAGGACAAATGATTTATCCCGAGGTTCGGCAACCCCACAAAGGAGCGCCTATATCCTCGTTGTTGAGGTGACCACTTAGGTCGGAGTCTATTTCACCTCCTTACCTTTCTCAAAGCAACCACAAAGGTCACTTGAGTTCTCCACTAAGAAATCAAGGGTAATACAAACTTTCCAAAGCTCTACCACGAGATGAAAGCTCTTGGGCGACGCCTAGCCGGCTAGGGTTCCAAGAACCCAAGAGTAATAGACGCAAATCCAACCGGCTTGACGAAGAAATCAAGTGCTCAAGCTTGCAAGGATGATTTTCTCACTCAAACCACACTCCTATCACTCAAATCCATGGGGAATCGAAGTTAGGAGCAAAGGGGAGAGGAGAGAGAGCTCTTGAATGCTTGAGAGATGTTTTGGCCGTGAGTTAGTAAGCAAAGAATGAGTGAGTAACGGTTAGAAGTGAAGAGAGTGCTATTTATACTCGTAGTAGAAATCTAACCATTTAGATCTACGTCGGGACTGCTGACGTAGATCTCGGGACTGCTGACGTATATAGAAAACACTGTTCACGCAAGGTAAAGAAACACTGCGCGAAGGACAACGTCGGGACTTCCGACTTATGTCGGGACTGCTGACCGTCGGGACTCCCGACGCAGTAGTCAGTAGAGCGAGCCGATGGGCCTGGCGTCGGGACTCCTGGCGAGGGTCGGGACTCCTGACCGTCAGGACTCCCGACTCATGTCGGGACTTCCGACGTCCTTAGTCACCGTACAGGCTAAGTGACTGGACGTCAGAACTCCCGGCGCAAGTCAGCACTTCCGACCGTCGGGACTCCCGACATACGTCGGGACTTCCGACATCAAAAGTCACCAAAACTATTCTACGTGCTCGTGAAGTGCTAGAGTGTCTCTCTTTTGATTTTATTTTTATACTTGAGCACTCTATCTTCCTCAGACCAACTAGGTTTTGCATCCCTCTTTATAGTGCGGCATACCTAAACCCAAGAAGTGAAAAGATAAACTTTGAAGCTCCGCTTGAGTTTGATGCCTTTTTCAACATGACGAATTGAGGAATACCATTTCATCTTTATCAACTCTTTAATTCTTTCATGGGACTAATAGCTGCGACATATCTCATTAAGATCACATTAGTCCCTAATTGGGATGTCATCAATACACCAAAACCCACATAGGGGGCAAATGCACTTTCAATCTCTCCTTTTTGGTAATTGATGACAACCAACTTAGGCTTTTATAAGAATGTAAGAATTTAAAGCTTTTGAACCCCAAAATTTATGAAGAGCTCCCCCTTGATGTATGCATGAACTTGAATTTCAATAATGATCATTTATCCATCACTTGCATATATCAAGACAAAAGCTCCCCCTAAATTTTGTAATTTGTGGGGTGCAACACGTGTGTGTGAACAAGAATAAATCCGTGAAAAGAGATGCACTATGACAAGATATATTCACACAACAAGTGAAGAGAAAATGATGGCCAAGATTTCAATGTGAATCCTGAAACAGCACATGGCCATCAAAAATATCATACATCATCACAAGACAAACATAAGCTAATTGAGGTAGATAGATAACCATTACTTATCCTACAATCATCCATCACACACAAATATATAGTTGTCCATCACATAGTGCCAGCACACAACATAGTTCATACAAGCTAAAGGTTTTAAAGTCTCGAAGCTAGGCTACCAACAAACTATTACATGATAGATCAAAGCCTAACACTCCCCCTTTGTCAACAAGTGCCAAAAGGGGTAGGCCGCGTAAGAGAAGCAAGCTACTCATCGTCGTAGTCCTCGTCATCACCATCATCACCGTCATCTCCATCATCATCTTCCTGGATGTAGTCCTCACCCGCAGGAGGAGCAGTGCTCTTGCCATGACGGCGAGAAGAAGCCTCATCCGCATATGCCACACAAGCCTCATCATAAAGCTGCATAGGGTCACGGGGAGGCACAAACGGTGGCGGAGGAGAAGACACAATACCAGCCCGCTGCTCCATACGATAAAGCCTCTCTTACATGTCATGCTCCCGCTGAGCACTAGCGCAACACTGTCCAAACATGTAGTTCATGAGAAACTTGAACTTGCTAGGCTTCTTGCTCTTACCAAAGGAGAAAGAAGAGAAGGGCTCGGCACTAGTGGAGCGCGAAGGAGCAGCAAGAGGTGAAGTGGCAGCACGATGAGAATGAGAAGTCGAAGCGCCTTTGCCCTTGCCTCTAGCAACATCAGCTGCCCTCTTCAAATTTTTGGCAGCAGTAATAGAGATCTTGTTGGAGATCTTGAGAAGCTTGTGATTTGAACCATCTGAGAGAAAGCGGATGCTAGACACTTGCTCAATGACATGCATAAGGTAGGGAGCATAAGGAAGGCCTCTGACGGGATCCTTAGAAGTGTCATGAATCTTGTTCTAGATGTAGCGACTGATGAAGAACTTCTGAAAATCAGCACCAAAGCGATCAAGGACCTTCTGAGAGTCATCACGAAGATAGGTGGAATCACCAACCTTCGGATACAAGATCTGCCTCAGGATGTTGTTCAAGACATAGAAATAGGGCTTCAGGTACATGGTCTTGCCATCTGTAGGATATCCATCAAGATACATGTGCTGGTACTCCATCTCAACATCCTCATACTCAACGAGCTCTGTAGCACGACGATCATAACCATTGAAACCAAGCAAGTGAGAGAAAGTAATAAAGTCGACCTTATAATGCTTGTCCTCCGTGGTCCAATGGATGATGTTAGTAGCACCAGTCTTGTCCTTCTCATGATGATAGGAAGCATAAAACTGTAGGATAATCTCGTTATTCCAATGCTTCCAAAACTCCATCAGGCGAAACAGCCCCATGGAGTTCAAGTCCTTAACCATCTGTGGTAGCTCAGGAGGCTCGGTGAGCAAACCAAGGTCATACGAAAGAATATACTTCATCTGAACGATTGGCTCCTTCTTCTTGAGGACTTTGCTGTAAAGAATGGACTGGTAGTAATCAAAGTGAAAAGAGTGCCAGAACCGAGCCTCAAGCCGAAGATCCTTCTCTTCCTCAGCATATAAATTTCAAGCATGCTGCGACCGGATTTCATGAACATTGTGGTGGTAGTCAACAGGATGAGGAGGAGCCCAACCACCATAGTTTGGAGCAAGTTCGGGCTCCCGGATAAAAGGTGGAGGACCATCAAAAGGGACAAACTCATGGACGGGATGTGCCGGACCACGGGACGGTGATTGCAGTACTGGAACGCCAATAGTGCGGCCAGCACGCTCAAGGGCTTCCTCTTCTGCATCGACAACCGGATCCATCCCACCAAAAGCCTGGACCAGAGGCGGAGGAGGAGCAGCAGTAGACGAGCCCCGTCCACCACGGGCACGTGCAGCTGCCCGCCGGGAACCACCAGTATCGTCATGGAGATAGGCTGCCTTGGTGCGCCCAGACGACTTGGCAGTGGCGCAGTCTTGATTGTGCTTGGACCACTTCTCCGAACGGCATGAGGGATTGCCACCTTCCATAGCTGCAATGAAGCACGGAGCGAAACTAAGAGATGAAGAACAACGAAGCATGGGCGCGGCGATGTAAAGAAACATGCATGGGCAGACAATCACAGGGTCGGGATTGTTGGCATGAGCTAGGACTCCTGGCCGTCGGGACTGCTGGCTTACGTCGGGACTCCCGACGGTCAGGACTGCTGGCAGACGCCAGGAGTTCCGACGTATGAGAATGCCATCCGAGGCATGGGGCTCCACATCGGTGCACACACACAAACAAGGAAGATAGAGGAGCAGAGAGGGAAGAAGGAAAGAAGCAAAATCCAAGGTACATTGAAGTAGGGTTCGGGAGCCACAGTAGTACCTTAGGAAAGAGGGAAGAAGATGGGGAAGCGGCAAATCCAGGGCAGCACTGATGTCTAGGAGTAGATCCACGTGCAGCACGTCACAAGGAGCACCACCACACCAGAATCCCACCACTGGACAACGTCGAGCTTCAAATGTGGACAACCATGGTGGAGAGGGAGAAAAATGCGACGCGAGACTCCAGGGAAGAAGGGCCGGAGGTGGCTGCCGAAACCCCCGACGACGAGGATGGCCGGAGTTGCCGGGGCACAGGGACGACGGTGGCCGAACGATGGCGGCTGCGAGGGGAGTCGGGGTGCGGAGAGGGCGGGTGCGGGAGGGGAAAAGACTACGGTGAAAATGGGTTACTGGGCTTGGGCCACGGTTAAAACAAGGACGTGTGACCTAGATCCACGTCAGAAGTGCTGGCATGGTCGTCGGGACTGCTGGCAGCCAGGAGTGCCGGCGCAAGCCAGGACTGCTGGCCGTCGGGAGTCCTGACATACGCCAGGACTTCCGACGCAGAGAGACAGAAAACCTCTCAAACCAGAACTCACCAGGCTATGTGGGGCAAAAATATGATGGACACACTAATGTTTTCACAGGTGACTAGATTTCATTCAACCATCACAAAGCAATAGTCACTCATGAAAACTATAAAATAGATTTTGAAGATGTCACACAATATTTTTCTCAATCCTTTTCTCCTAACTAGATCAAACAAAAAATATGTGCAAGACATCAAGCCATGTTATGAGAATCAATGATATTTAGCTCACTCCTCAAAGCACAAAATCTTGACTCATCTAGGGGCTTTGTAAAGATATCGGCTAGTTGCTTTTTGGTGCTCACATGATGGATTGTGATATCTCCTTTGGCTTCGTGGTGTCTCAAAAAGTGATGCCAGATGTCTATGTGCTTTGTTCGAGAGTGGTTTATGGGATTGTTTGCTATTTTAACGGCACTCTCGTTGTCACACAAAAGGGGAATCTTGGTTAACTCACAACCGTAGTCCTTAAGGGTTTGCTTCATCCAAAGTAGTTGGGCACAGCATGCACCGGCCGCCACATACTCGGCTTCGACGGTGGACAAGGCAACAGAGTTTTGCTTTTTAGAGCTCCAAGACACCAAAGACCTACCAATAAATTGGTAAGTCCCGGTAGTACTCTTTTGATTTACTTTACAACCGGCATAATCCGAATCGGAATAGCCAAGTAACTCGAAAGTGGAGCCCTTGGGATACCACAAGCCAAGATTAGGAGTGTGCACTAAATACCAAAAAATTCTCTTAACAGCCATCAAATGACATTCTTTCGGATTAGCTTGAAATCTTGCACACATGCACACACTAAGCATAATATCAGGCCTAGATGCACAAAGGTAAAGGAGGGATCCAATCATGGAGCGATATACCTTTTGATCCACGTCCTTTCCTCCTTGATCAAGGTCAAGATGTCCATTGGTTGACATGGGTGTCTTGATGGGCTTGGCCTTGTCCATGTCAAACTTCTTCAACATGTCATTGGTGTACTTGGTTTGACTTATGAGCGTACCATCCTTGAGTTGCTTAATTTGAAATCCAAGAAAGAACTTTAACTCTCCCATCATGGACATCTCAAACCTATTCGTCATGATCCTACTAAATTCCTCACAAAAAGCCACATTAGTACTACCAAATATTATGTCATCGACATATATTTGGCAAACAAAGATATCATTATTAACTTTGCGAGTAAATAAAGTGGGATCGGCCTTTCCTAAATCAAACCCTTGTTTGAGTAGAAAGTCCTTTAAGTAATCGTACCAAGCTCTAGGGGCTTGTTTGAGCCCATAGAGTGCCTTGTCGAGCTTTGTAGACGTGGTTGGGATACTTGGGGTCTTCAAAGCCCGGTGGTTGCTCTATATACACCAACTCGGATAGGGGGCCATTGAGAAATACACTCTTCACGTCCATTTGATATAACTTGAAATCATGGTGAGCGGCATAGGCTAGAAGAATACGAATGGATTCTAGCCTCGCCACTGGTGTATAGGTCTCCCCAAAATCCAAGCCTTCAATTTGAGTTAATCCCTGAGCCACCAACCTAGCCTTGTTCCTTGTCACCACGCTATGCTCATCTTGCTTGTTGCGGAAGACCCACTTGGTTCCAATCACATTTTGCTTAGGCCTTTCCACCAAGGACCAGACTTCATTCTGAGTGAAGTTGTTCAACTCCTCTTGCATGGCTATTATCCAATCCTCATCTTCAAGTGCCTCTTCCACCTTGCTAGGTTCCAAAGGAGAAACAAACGAGTAATGTTTACAAAAATTTGCTAAACGAGAACGTGTAGTTACCCCTTGTCGAATGCTCCCCAATATATTATCAATGGGATGATCCCGTTAAATGGATTGATGCACTCTAGGATGTGGCACTTGAGTTGGTCTTTGAATGGGGCCATTATCTTCATCATCGTGGTCATGATCAAATGGAGAATCACAATCATGAGCTTGTGGAGGGTTGCCTTCACTTCTTTCTTCATTGTTGAGTTGAGATTGAGCTTGCACATTGTTGGCACCGTCTTGATGAGAATGACCTTGTGCATCATTTGATTTTCCATCTTGAATGTTTCTTGTTGCGGAAGCTTCACCATGCCCATTGGATGGAACATGATGAATGGTAGGATCATGATCAACATGTACAACATGGTCTTCATCTTCTTCTTCAACGGGTTTTATCTCACCAATGGCAAGCTTCTTGATGGCTTTATGCGGGGCTTCCTCATTACCTACAATCTCAACATTGACTTACTCTTTTTGAGAGTCGTCGGTTTCATCAAAGTCACGTCTACCGCGATTTCAATCAAACCGGTGGTTTTGTTGAAAACACGATATCCATGTTCATTAGTAGCATAACCAAGCATGAAACCTTCATCAACCTTTGGTACAAACTTTGAGCTTTTAGATTTCTTGTTAAGTATGAAACACTTAGATCCAAAAACTCTAAAGTAGTGCACCTTGGGTTTTTTACCGGTTAGAAGTTCGTAGGCGGTCTTGTCTCTCATCTTGTGAAGATATAGGCGGTTGATAGCATGACAAACCGTGTGAACCGCTTCCGCCCAATAGTTGACCGGAGTCTTGTATTCATCCAACATCGCTCTTGCGGCTTCTATGAGTGTTCGATTCTTCCTCTCCACAACACCATTTTGTTGTGGAGTGTATGGAACTGAAAACTCATGCTTAATTCCTTCCTCGTTAAGGAACTCTTCAATGTTGGTGTTCTTGAACTCCATCCCATTGTCACTTTTAACTCTCTTGATCTTGACATCAAACTCATTTTAGGCTCTTATTGCAAACTTCTTGAAGATGCCTTGTTCTTTACTCTTGTCACGCAAAAAGAATACCCAAGTGAAACGAGAATAGTCATCAACAATTACGAAACCATATTTGTTACCACCAATGCTTATGTAAGTGATGGGTCCAAATATGTCCATGTGAAGCAATTCTAATGGTCTTTCGGTTGACACCACATTCTTGACGGGATGTTTAGCTCCAACTTATTTTTCTGCTTGGCATGCGCTACAAATCCTATCTTTCTCAAAAGAAATATTTGTTAGTCTAAGGATGTGTTCACCCTTTTGAAGTTTGGCCAAGTTCCTCATCCTAACATGGGCAAGTCGGCGATGCCATAGCCATCCCATGCTAGATTTTGCCATTAAACAAGTCTCAGGATTAACTCTATTTGATGTGAAATCAACTAGATAGAGTTTCCCTTTTAAATGACCCGTAAATGCAATAGAGGAATCCTTCCTTCTATAGACTTCCACACCCTTATCCATAAAGAGACAATTGTAACTCATCTCACAAAGTTGCGAAACGGATAACAAATTGTATCTCAACGAATTCACAAGTAAAACATTAGAAATAGAGTTGTCATTTGAGATAGCAATTTTACCCAAACAAAGTACTTCTCCTTTTCCATTGTCACCAAACACAATGTTTCCACTTTCATCATTACTAGGTTGGAATGATGTGAACATGTTTTTCTCTCCGATCATATGATTGGTGCATCCACTATCTACCACCCAACTTGTTCCACCGGAGGAGTATTCCTACAAAGACAAATCAAGCTTGTGTTTTAGGTACCCAAAGAGATTTGGGTCCTAGGGGGTTAGTCACATAAAACTTCGGCACCCAAACACTCCTCATAATCTCCTTCCTCTTTTGGGCACCAACATACTTCACCACAATCTTGTCATCCTTGCCCCAACACACACACATGTAGTCACTAGCATAACACCGTGGAAGTGGTGCTTGTGGCTTGGGGACCTTGAATTGCTTCGTCTTATTGCTTGTAGGTTGGATCTTGGGAATGTAGACCTTGTTGTTGGCCTTGCATATAAGCTCATCAAGGGCAACACCCTTGTTGAACTTCACACAAGGCACACCATTGACCATGTTCCTTCCATTGGCCTTCCTATCATACCTATTATAGCCAAGACCTTCCTTGATAGATGGGTGTCTAAATGCCTTGTATATAGTCTTGTTGGATTGCTCTTGACACTTGCACCCATTCTTCAAGGCCATCTTCAACCTATTGATCTCCTTGTCTCTCTTCTCTAGCTCAACAAGGTTAGTAGTATATGCATTCACATCAATTTTATAGCATCTTTTACAACCATTGCTAGTGGAGACATTAGAGTCTTCGGTTGCCTTAGGAGAAGTTGAAGTGCTAGCCCAAAGTGCGCTATAGTTTTGCTCAAGATTTTGATATTTTTCTTCCAAGCGTGTAAGGCTTTCTTGAGCAATACTTTTTTCATTCTTGAGGCTAGCTATTTGATCATTAACCGAGGAATGTTCTTTAGTCAATTTTTTAATTGAGTCATTGGCTAAAGACAATTCAACGGTTAACTTCTCAACCTTCGACTTTTCCTCGACGATAAATGCTTCAAGAGCTTGGTTCTTTTCTCGCTCTTGAGTGATTATATCTCCTTGCATCTCCAAGCATCTATCTCTCTTCTCTAATTTTTTCATTAGCATTTTTATTTTAGTGTAGGCCTTTTTACCAAATTTCTTTATCATGGTTGCTTCAAGTTGTTCTATGTTCTCATCACAACTATCATACTCATCACTAGAGGAGTTGGATGGGGATTGTACCTTCTCCCCCTTGGCCATAAGGCAAGTTAGAGTGTAGTATTCGTTGTCGATGAGGTTGGAGAAAAGCCTCGGTGATGAATCCAAGTTGGGGAAGAGCTTTGGTGATGAAGCCGAGTCGGGGAGGATCATGGTTGGTGACGAAGAGTGATGGATGGCAATGTTCGCGACTCCTTTCTTCTTCTTCTTCTTCTCATCATCATCACTTGAGTCACTATCATCATTTGACTCCCATTCGTCACCAAGATGAGCTTCACATTTCTTCTTGCCTTTGTTCTTCTTATCATTATTCTTGTTGTTCTTGTCCTTGTTCTCTTTAGGACAATCGGCAATGAAGTGACTGGTTTTACCACACCTATAGCAAAACCTCTTCTTGTATCTCTTCTTACCATCGCCATAAGTATTGCGGTTGCTCTTCTTCTTCATAAATTTTTTAAGATTTCTAATCACAAATGCAACCTTCGCATCGGAATCTTCTTCTTCACTTGAGGAATCATCCTTCACTTTCTTCTTCTTTTCTTGACAACACCCATTACCATCATGAACGTGAGTTGCTTTTAGGGCTGCACCTCTTGTTGTATCCCATTGCACTAGGATTTTGACTATGAGCATTGATTGCATCTTGATCAAGGCATTCAAGATGCTTGAGCTTCGCGAGAACCTCTTGAGGTGTTATGTAATCATAGTCGGGCCTCTCCATGATCACGGATGCTAGCATGTTGTTCTTTGCCCTATATGTTCTCAAAATCTTTCTAGCAACCTTATTGTCATCCCATTCGGTGCTTCCAATAGATCTTATGCGGTTGACCAAAGTCATCATCCTATCAAGCATAGCTTGAGTTGTATCACCTTCTAAGAACACAAATCTCTCCAATTCACCATGAAGTAACTCGATGTTGCCTTTTCTCACACTCTTGTCTCCTTCAAATGAAGTCCTTAAGACTTCCCAAATGTCCTTAGCAATTTCTCTTCCATTGACCTTGTTGAACTCATCCGGAGCTAGACTTGAAACAAGCATGGCTACGGCTTGTGCATTTTGACGGAAGTTGTGTGCCTCTTCCGGAGTGATCTCTCTTTCTTCAGTGGGAAATGTCACACCAACATCAACCACTTCCCAAAGATTTGCGGCAATGAGGTGCATCTTCATTTTGTAAGCCCGATCAGGATATCTTGATCCATCAAAGTGAGGTGGCTTGCCAAGGTTGACGGATGGAGTATGATGAAGTGGGGCTTTAATGAGTTATGAATAATCAAAGTTCATGGTAGAGTATATTCTTTTTGGTTGACTATGCTCTCTGGCTCCAACATCACTTGCACCATCTTGACCGTTGTCATTTTTGCCACTAGTTGCTTCTTCAAATTTCTTGCCACTTATAGCATCATCGACCTTCTTACTCAACTCTTCTTTCAACTTGCTCATCTCATCTTGCATTTTCTTCATTTTATCTTGAAAAAGCTTTGCTTGAGCTGCCATCAACTCTTTGGCTATTTCTTTAGCCAACTCTTGTGTCTTGTCGGTCTCCGACATTGTTTCTTCTCACGTGGTGAAACGCTACGAGAAGACCTTGCTCTGATACCAATTGAAATGATCTAAACAATACCTAGAGGGGGTGAATAGGCGTATCTAAAAATTTCTACACAAATCTTAAAGTTACTTGTCAGCAACTGTCAAAAGTCCCGACAGTTTGGGTCAGCACTCCCGACGTGTTAGAAGTTCCGGCGCAAACTGTTAGCACTCCCGACACCTACGGGAAATGAACTACAAATGCTCAAATGAACTTTGTGAGACCGATAACTTACAACACCACTTCTTAGTGGTAAGATGAAGATGTTAGGCCACTTCCTTGACGTCGAGAAATCTACAAGTCGTAGATCAAGACCAAACCCTAAGAGGGAGGTTGACAGAAAGACAAGCAAATACAAGTGATACCAAGCAAATCATAGCAACAACAACAAACACGCAGGACAAAGGATTTATCCTGAGGTTCGGCAACCCCACAAAGGAGCGCCTACGTCCTCGTTGTTGAGGTGACCACTTAGGTTGGAGTCTATTTCACCTCCTTGCCTCTCTCAAAGCAACCACAAAGGTCACTTGAGTTCTCCACTAAGAAATCAAGGGTAATACAAACTTTCTAAGGCTCTATCACAAGATGGAAGCTCTTGGGCGACGCCTAGCCGGCTAGGGTTCCAAGAACCCAAGAGTAATAGACGCAAATCCAACCGACTTGATAAAGAAATCAAGTGCTCAAGCTTGCAAGGATGATTTTCTCACTCAAACCACACTCCTATCACTCAAATCCGTGGGGAATTGAAGTTAGGAGCAAAGGGAAGAGGAGAGAGAGCTCTTGAATGCTTGAGAGATGTTTTGGCCGTGAGTTAGTAAGCAAAGAATGAGTGAGTAACGGTTAGAAGTGAAGAGAGTGCTATTTATACTTGTAGTAGAAATCTAACCGTTCATATCTACGTCGGGACTGCTGACGTAGATCTCGGGACTGCTGACGTCTATAGAAAATATTGTTCACGCAAGGTAAAGAAACACTGCGCGAAGGACAATGTCGGGACTTCCGACTTATGTCGGGACTGCTGACCGTTGGGACTCCCGACGTACATCGAGACTCCCGACGCAGCAGTCAGCAGAGCAAGCCGATGGGCCTGGCATCGAGACTCCTTGCGAGGGTGGGGACTCCTGGCCGTCAGGACTCCCGACTCACGTCGGGACTTCCGACGTCCTCAGTCACCGCACAGGCTAAGTGACTGGATGTCAGCACTCCCGTCGCAAGTCAGCACTTCCGACCGTCGGGACTCCCGACATACATCGGGACTTCCGACACCAAAAGTCACCAAAACTATTCTACATGCTCGTGAAGTGCTAGAGTGTCTCTCTTTTGATTTTATTTTTGTACTTGAGCACTCTATCTTTCTCAGACCAACTAAGTTTTGCATCCCTCTTTATAGTGCGGCATACCTAAACCCAAGAAGCGAAAAGATAAACTTTGAAGCTCCGCTTGAGTTTGATGTCTTTTTCAACATGACGAATTGAGGGATACCATTTCATCTTTATCAACTCTTTAATTCCTTTATGGGACTAATAGCTGCGACATATCTGATTAAGATCACATTAGTCCCTAATTTGGATGTCATCCATACACCAAAACCCACATAGAGGGCAAATGCACTTTCAAACAGTCATGACAAAAACTGGAATATAATCTAGAAAATAACCATGGAAAAAATCAGAACATATTCACAACCAAACGAAAAGCTTCCAAATCAGAACTCAGAGTAAGTAAAAATGGACAAACTAGAAAAAGTGAAAAAAGAATAGAAAATAAACGAAACAAAGAAATTCTACCGTCTTTCCTCTTTATTAGATTTCTATTCTTATATTTTTGCATTTGGATTAAGATTCCTGTTCCGGTTACTCGGATTCAGAGAGATCTAATTAGATTAAGATTCATAGTCATCCATATTATTATATTTTTCCTATTTGAATTAAGATTCCTATTCAACTAAAATTAGAGAGATTTAATTGGATTAGGATTCCTAGTTATATAAAGAGAAGGACTATAGATGGTTTTTCACATTCACAAAGTTAGTTAAGGGATGGCCGGACCAAAAAAATAAGTGAAGAAAAATTTTGCCTCTTTAATATTAGGTATAGAAGAGGAAAAGAGAGAAATTCCTCGGATTGAAAGAATTTGTGTCCATAAAGTTATATTTTGAAATGAATTGAGTGTCAAATCCAGAGAGGCGCACGAACTCAAGGTCAAATATTAAAATTTCTCGCCGAGTTGGGGGCAGAACGAGAGGCGGCTAGGAGCCCCGAGCCCGGCGCGCGTCAAGCGCTCAGGCCTCATGGGTCGGGTCACGAACTCAGGATAGTTCCTGCTAAATTTCTCGTAATTAGACACATATTTGAATTTGAATTTGAATAAAGAAACCGTAATATAGTCAGTCTCAGTGAAAGATCAGAATTTATTTGTACTTAATAAGCTGCAACATAAGCGTTCTTTGATGATTTGACAACATTTAAAAAAAAGAGAGAATAAATTTATTTCTTGAGGATAAAACTCTTTTGACACGATTAACAATTTTCTGAGTCATGAAATTAAATGTCTATAAAACTATAGAATAAAATTTTTCATTAATAATGGATATTTTATCCATGTTTTATTTTATTTTACATGACATAACAGTCTCAGAAATAATGCTACAAAACTCATCACTGAAACTGACCTAATAAGCGGTGGAACACAAAATCACAAATCCTAGTATGACTGTTCTCGTGTAGATTCCGTCGTTTCCTATAATTTTCTTTGCTAAATTTACTTAGTTTTTTTTTATCGCAACAGCCTTTTTCTTTGACTCAGGTTACTCCGGAAGCACAAACTAGATAGAAACTTGACTAATTAAGGGACTATCTGGTTGAAGCCCTCCCAAATATCTCCAGTGTCCAAGAGTTCGAAATTTTACCAACAAGAAAGTGAGTCTTGACTTCATCTAAATTTGTATTAGTCCCTTTTTTAAGTTTTCTCGAATTAAAATTTTATTGTTCTCTTTCAAGTTTTCCCTAGAGCAATATCTAATTAGCTTATATATTTAACTTGGAAACATAAAAAATATACGCCTGCACAAGTACATAATTTTAAGCATTTATTGTAGATTTTTCAACCATTAGGAGTAGCACATTACTCCCTCTAGTCAAAATATGCATTCTTTCCTATGCATTCTCCTTCAAGTTGCTCTAGCTTCACTACAAGCTTTATTGCCAAGTATTTCCCTATTATCTTTATTTTTTTTCATAAGGAGCTGAGCTGCCCCAGATTTTGATCTGCATGACAGTTTTACACCCCTCAGTTGCTTCAGGGTCATTACCAGTCGCACATGACAACGTGGTAAGAGGCTTGGGAAAGAGATGACACTATACACCTACTGTATAACAAACAGCTTCCGTAACAATCATTTCAATATTGCTTCAAGCAAATGGAATAATGGTTTCACCTGCCAAAAGGTTCGTAATACAAATCTCAAACAAAATCTTGTTTGCAGTACTAATTTGAGTACCACCAGATAACAAGAACAGCTTTGACTGCATCAGTGTTAAGAACTAGTGTCATTTACAGCATGGGAAATCATCTGCCAAATGTATATTCAGATATTGCAGAAGTTAACATATTATTAACATAGCGTCTTAAAGAAGGCAAAAGGTTACTATCCCATCTCCATGGCGCTCCATTTCTGCAGAAGTGCAGCAGTTCACTAAAATTTAAGACAGCTCTACGTTCAAAAAAAAAATCAGACAGCTCACTCTGAGATACTCAGAGGTTATTAAAGTACTCCTCAAAAATGGGTTGTGCTAAACAAACCGTTTACACCATTTATGATTCATCACATCGCAATCATCTCAATGGTACAATCTATTGTTCCGCAATCTTTCTGGTGACATATGGTAGAATACCACCATGGTCGTAGTAAGCAAGCTCCACCTGGAGGTGATCAGTAACCGAAACATCAATAACCAGGATACATAGGCAGCACCAGCGAGTAATGAAAGGAAAAGAACAATCATACCTCAGTGTCGAATCTGAGTGTGCAAGTGAACGACTTCCCATTATCAGTTGTCACAGTAACATCTTGGCCAGGCTTGATCTCACTCACGTTGGTTGGAAGGTGGACAGTGTAGCGCTCATGGCCGGTTAGGCCCAGGGTGTCTGCATCCTCCCCTGCTTTAAAGCATAGAGGGATGATTCCCATCCCAGCAAGATTGCTGCGGTGAATCCTCTCAAAGCTCTTCGCTATCACAGCCTTCACTCCCTGAAGTCAAGTGAAAGTAATCCCGTTACCCATTAGTGAGACTCAGAAGGTTAGTTTAGGCTGAAGAAACTATTGTGGAAGCAACGTTACTTGCAGCATTGGGCCCTTTGCAGCCCAATCCCGAGAGCTTCCACTCCCGTACTCGGCACCAGCCAGGATAATAGTGTCATGCCCTTCATTCTTGTATTTCTGTGGCAAGCACCAAACAAAATTGGAGGAAATGGAAAATTAGATGTTACTAGTGAATAGATGTAGCTTGTATCACTGGAGTAGAAAATATGAGCTACAATTATATACCATAGCAGCATCAAAAACTGCAAGCTTCTCCCCGGATGGAACATGGATTGTCTTGGGTCCAACCTCACCCTTCAAGAACTTGTTCACAAGACGAATGTTGGCAAAGGTTCCCCTAGCCATGATCTCATCATTTCCTCTTCGGCTACCATATGAGTTGAAGTCCTTCCTTTCAACACCACGCTCCTTCAGATATTTTGCAGCTGGGCTGTCTGGGTGAATGTTTCCGGCAGGTGAGATGTGATCAGTTGTGATACTGTCACCAAAGTTCAGAAGGCAATATGCATCCTTCACTGGCCGCAGGCCAGGAGGAGTCATTGTCATATCCTTGAAGTAAGGAGGCTCATGGATGTATGTAGATGATGGATCCCAGGGGTAGAGAGTGCTTGTTGAGACTGACAGCTCATTCCACATAGGATTTCCTTTGGTGATGGACTCATATGTGCTCTTGAACATGTCAGGGAGCACACTTGATTTGACAACCTGGTAACAATTAAAAGCACAATTATAAAGCCTATTTTGACTATATAAAAGGCTGTTCTGACTATAAAAGGTTTTGCAGCACAGGTTAAAGGAAATATAGTCAAAGTTACAGTGTTGGGTGCAGACCTCGGCTATCTCTTCTGTGGATGGCCAAACATCCCGGAAGTAAACCTCTTTCCCATCTTTTGAGATGCCAATAGGTTCTTTCTCAAAATCAATATTAACCTAAGCAGAAGTTACAATTTACAAGTAAATGAAAAAAATAAGGAAAAAAGGAAACATGGAAGCTCAAACATTGACTTGGAAAGTAAAATATTTTTTTGATTAAAAAAAACTAAAACTAACTACGTGATGATGAATTATTGGAGCATAAAATAGTAGGTGCATATACAGCTTTAAAGTTCCATTGATTAGTCTGTTTCAACTACAGAAGTTGTATTTGTTAATTTTATTATAATAGCATTTCATTTAAAACCATGTAGGATAGTCAAAACAACAGTGAGCAAGATTCAGTAAATCAACATTTTTATTCAACAGAAACTACAACAACAACAACAACAACAACATAGCCTTTTGTCCCAAGCAAGTTGGGGTAGGCTAGAGATGAAACCCAAAAGAGACGAGAAACAGGGAGACACATAAAGGGACATAAAGGGCACAAGACAAAAGATGTCACGGTTCAGGCACGTTGATTGCTAATCT
Organism: Saccharum hybrid cultivar R570; assembly: GCA_038087645.1. Classification (NCBI taxonomy): domain Eukaryota; kingdom Viridiplantae; phylum Streptophyta; class Magnoliopsida; order Poales; family Poaceae; genus Saccharum; species Saccharum hybrid cultivar. The sequence continues at coordinate 33,549,951 of JAQSUU010000012.1, read as the reverse complement.
CCAAGCGCTCCTGTCCATAGCTAAATCCTTGGGGATATTCCACTCCTTAAGATCTCTCTTAACGGACTCGTCCCAAGTTAGTTTAGGTCGACCTCTACCGCTCTTTACATTATCGGCCCGACAAGAGAACAACATACATAAAGGACAATTGAACACTAGAACAAGGACAACATACCGTGCCAGCCAAGGCATAAGCCACAACTAGAGGAGGGGAAGCAAGGTAATTTGCTCTGGTTAAAGGATGCACACGTCCTTCAAAATTCCTGTTTCCGGACAATACAGCAGCAGCAACAATATCTAAACAAAGAAGAGGAACAATAAGCAATGTACTCTATTTCATAACTTTAAACTTGCACCATCCAATGATGTTAGAAATTACCATTCTCAGTAATTGCAGCAGACACGGATTCATCAAGCTCTCCGGAATTTCCAATGCAGGTTGTGCAACCATAGCCAACAATATGGAAGCCAAGCTGGTCGAGATATTTCTGCAAACCACTGCCAAAAACAAAACAAAGAAACAGTCACGAAGCCTAGCCTGGCAGCACAAGAAATGAATTAAATTCATGGAACCAAGATTTACCTCTTATCCAAGTACTTCTTCACAACACCGGAACCAGGTGCAAGGCTCGTCTTAATCCATGGCTTTACCTGATTGACACAAGCCAGTGTTATTAAAGGATGGTTTTCATATAAAACATAGAGCAAAAGCAGCAATGGTTTTTAAACTGTCTTGCCAGAAAATTTTAGCCACAGACCACCAAAAAGGAATATATCAAACCAACAAAGTAATTTAGTTGTGAACCAGTGTATCAATATTTTAGTCATGTTGGTCAAGACAATAAATATATAAAGAAAACAAGTTGGAAGATGAAGTCCAGAACCAAACCTCCAGGCCTAACTCACAAGCCTTCTTTGCAACCAAAGCAGCTCCCAGCATTACATTAGGATTTGATGTGTTTGTGCAACTGGTTATTGCTGCAATTACAACATCACCATGCTTTATCTTTGCAGGAGTCCCATGGAACGAAAATTCTGCAACTTTGCCCTGTGATTCTTTGGGGACAGCAAAACCCTGCAATATTGTTGCAGTGAGCATAGCAAAAGGAAACTGGGAAACAAAGTACAGAAAATATCGAGTATAAACTGATTGGATCTATATCCTGCTCCATCCGTTACAAATTATAGTTCACTTTGGCTGTCCTAAGTCAAGCATATCTAACTTTGACCGAGTGTTTAGAAAAAACATCAAAATATACAATATCAAATTAATTTCATAAAATTCTCCATAAAAAATGTCTTGATGGTGCATTTATTTTAACTCGTAGATGTCAATATATTTTTCTCAAATTTGGTCAAAGTTAGAGAAGTTTGACTCATAGAACAAAGCTAAAGTAAACTATAATTTGGAAAGGAGGGAGTGCTATTCAGTGCAATTGATTAACTTACAAGAGCAAGGCCGTGATTCAGTACATACAAAGTTGCAATCCATAGAGGAAAACCTTACCTTGAATCCTACATCGCTGTCCAAGCAAGAAAGCCAATCAGACTTCATATTCTTCAATGTCACTCGATCGTGAGGCCTGTCAATAAAGTTCATGAAATTTAATACTAGATGAGGATAAAGATATGCTGATAGCTGAATAGCGTGATTTAATCAAGAACATTACCGTTTTGGTCCCGATAGACATGGTTCTACCTCTTCCAGGTTAAGTTCTAGATAGGAAGAATATACTCTTTCAGCTTCAACCTACATCCAAGACAAACTTTAGGTAAAACAATATGCATATACTGAATTATCTGCTTCTGCTCAACATATCAAAGCCAAGCACCTGGCTGTGATCAACAAACATCTTATTCGCACGCAGGTAGGACTCAACCATGGCCACCTAAAAATTGAAACAGCAAAAAAAAAAAGAATTAAGTGCTTAAGACTCAAATTGAACATATATGCTCCAATTAGCTTACCGTATCATCACTTCGTCCAGTAAGCTTCAAATAATCCAGTGTCTTTCCATCAACTGGGAAGAAACCCATAGTTGCGCCATATTCCGGAGACATATTTGCGATGGTTGCCCGATCAGCAAGTGACAATTCACTCATGCCTTGCCCTAAAATATAGAAGTTCAGATATATAACACATTAGAGAAGCTCTTAATATAAGCTCTTAATAAAAGGTGTTAGTTGCAAAAGGTAAAAATTATGGTTACCATAAAACTCAACAAATTTCCCAACAACACCATGTTTCCGAAGCATTTGAGTTACTGTTAGAACCAAGTCTGTGGCTGTAACTCCATTCTTCAGCTTGCCTGATAATTTAAAGCCAACAACACCTGGCAAGACCATGCTCATTGGCTGCACAAAGAAACAAACAACAATCAATATGTACGTATGTAGGTTACTGAAGCAGATCAACCAAAAAAATAGGCCATATTATAGAGAACAGTACTTGTGCATAATAACTCTGAAGCTCAAGTTTGCATACATTTGCTCTTTTCATTAAAGATAAACAAAGATACAGAAAACAAATGCTCCAGTATCAGAACCAGACTCTTTAGATATCAAAATGTACTTCACCTGGCCAAGCATTGCAGCTTCCGCCTCTATACCACCAACTCCCCACCCAGCAACTCCAAGACCATCTATCATAGTTGTGTGAGAGTCAGTGCCTACGACGCTGTCAGGGTAAAGGATCCCACCATTGTTAAACACAACCCTGGCCAGATATTCAAGATTCACCTAACAAAGTGAAATGGAGGATTATAAGTTTTCGATAGATAAATAACCTTGACTGGATTAACAACAACAACAACAACAACAACAACAACAACAACAACAACAACAACAACAACATAGCCTTTTGTCCCAAGCAAGTTGGGGTAGGACAATGCCTTGACTGGATTAAGTTATTTAAAAAACAATCATATAATCAAAATACCTGGTGGACAATGCCAGATCCAGGTGGAACAACAAGCATGTTGCGGAATGCAGAGGACCCCCATTTCAAGAACCCAAACCGTTCCTTGTTACGATGGAACTCGAGCTCCATATTTGCCTGAGCAGCATTTGCTGATCTTGCCACATCGACTTGTACTGAATGATCAATAACAAGGTCTACAGGTACCTGCAACCAGATGCCATATAGTATCCATATCAACAAAAATACGCAGGTACACACTAACAATATCTATATGCATGAAAGCTATCTTAAGGGAATGAATGGAAAAGGCAACATTAGAGGCTAAGTTAACATGGTGGTAAATGGCTTCACAGAATTACTTTCAAAAGAAAACACTAATAATTTACAGGAGGGTTAAAAAGCTTCACAATCAAGACTTATCTCAATCAAGTGAATCAACTCAACATCCAGAGCCAGCCTTCATCATGGGGGAAGGCCCACGACAGGACGCGCAGGCAAATGTAAACACTGTGGGTGCATGGTCAAACCCTACTGAAAGCAAGACTAACATTTTTCTCGAGCATGCAGAAGAGCTGTGTGTATCATTGCATTGATAGAAGAAGAGAGTTCACACACACACACAAACACAAACACAAACACACAGAGTCTATGGACAGGAATCACATTTGTGTCTGAGCAACATAAGTAAAGGATAACCCGACCTAGAATTTATCTACTGAAGCTAGGGGCTGTAATGAAAGAGAGTCCCTTAGCACCTGCCATATTCCATAGCTGTGATTCCTCTCCAGCGAGAGATATGGCTGTGGATAGGCCCTAACTAACTAACATGACACAGCAAATTTGTTAGCTATACCAGACTCCAGGCCCACCATAATAAAGATGTAGGAGTAATATGTTTGGCACCAACCTAAAAGGATATCAAGAAAGGCTGGCCAATAAGTAAATGCATTAGAACTTTATCAAATCTTGTCTTATATTACAATGGTGACACCTATTGTCGGTAACTGCAATAATAATGACAAAAATTATTAAATAATACAAAGTATCATAAACAAGCAAGGTTCTTAGCAGTTCATACAGTCATGTTCATAGCAGTTCATGAAAAGGGTTTAGCAGTCTACATAACAGGAAGTGTCCACACTGAAATATCGATTATGCCATAAAGCAGAGATATGTATATCATAGTAATCAATGGCATATTGAGGGAAAAATGCAAAGCACGTCAACAATCAACACAGAAGAAGGAAACTAGGACAAGTGGCAATAAGGAAAATGACATGGATGGCTAAAGAAAATGACAGACCAAAACAAAGATAAGACTGTGAATATCAGCATTGCGCTTAACTTACCAGAGGATTAATTTTGTTTGGGTCACTGCCAAGTTTGCTCATAGCATCCCTCATGCACGCAAGATCAACGACAGCCGGGACACCAGTAAAATCCTACCATTTAGGAAAAGTGAGAAGACTGAGTCATCAGTCAACTAACCTCAGCGACAATATGATAATATTCCAGGAATTAGAACTGTATTCCCATCAATTACGACTAGACAAGAAGTAACGTCAGACTTACATAATCAACTCAACATTAAGAAATATATATGGGAATGCAATAATGCCACCTACAAACCTTCTGTTGTTGGCCACTATATATGTCATTAAACAAGTCAACAAATAGTACCAGTAAGGCACCCTAGAAGTGGTGCATGGACAAAAGATAAATCATGGGGAACTCCACTTTCTTGATAGGATAGAAAAGTGGAACTCCAATTGCAAGATTCCATCCATCAAAAGCCATTGACAGGAATATTGCCAGCTCACATTTATTCTATCCACAGAAGTTCGACAAAATGGAATAAGAAAAATTGAAGAGATGTTGCACGATCAGTACCTGGAGGAGGACACGGGCGGGCTTGAAGGGGATTTCAACTAGCTTTGGTGCACTTTTCTCCCAATCCAAGATCTTCTCAACATCGTTCCCGGTGACCTGGAAGTCATCGCAGTTCCTGATTGCCGACTCGAGAAGAATCCTTATAGAATATGGGAGCCGATCTGACAGAAGGAATGGCCAAATACACGGGTCAAATCATCAGTATTTTCAGCTAACTCAGACATACAAACCTACACAGCTATATGGGAAAAACAATGCACTCAACGGATACATCAACATCATCGTCTCAGACAATTCGCGCATCCCAACATTAATAGAGATCAGAGACTGTGGGCCTGTGACACGAACCCACCAATTCATCCACATTACACGCAACTGAGGCAGGAAAACAGATCGGAGGAGACAAACCTCACGAAATTTCAATTCAACAAAAAAAAAAGCATGATCAAACCACTCACTACTACCAATCAACAAAGTCACACCAAAATTGAGGACGGAAGCATAAAAAAAACATCCAAACTAACTCACCAATCCGCGGATCGGAGAGCGCAGGCAGGCTGTAGTACTTGCCGAACTCGTCTCCGCCTCCTGGCCTCTTGAGCCCCGTCAGGATTTCATCGTACGAGTTCCTGGTCGCTGCAGAGTGGGAAAAAAACAAGCCAAGACAGAGACGTCATCAGATGGCACGACCCAGACTCGATGTGATGATTTGACCAGCAATCCCGCCCAGGTCGTCGCAAACCATACCGGCTGAGGCGAACCGGCGCTCGAAGACGGCGGCCGCAGACGACGCGGAGCGGGCGGCGGCGCGGTGGCCACCGAAGAGGCGGCCCGCGAGGCCGGACGCGAAGGGCGACGCAGGGCTGGGGCGCAGCCTCGGGGTCGGGCGGGCAGGCGGGGACGACGAGGAAGGGGCGGCGTCCGCGGCGGGCCTGGAGATCGCTGCGGCCGCCGCCACGCCGCGGGCGGTGGAGCGGGAGAGGAGGGAGCTCGTGAGGGGAGGCATGGCCGCTGAGCCAAAAAGGGAGGAGGAGGGTGGGATGGCAAAAGTGGTGGGGGCGGGTCTTTATATATAGACGGCCGCGAATTTTGGGAGACGCGTGGTGGGAATGCGCGGCGCGGCGCGGCGCAAGGCGAGCGAACTCGCTCCCGGTAGGGTTGCTTCCCTTGCCGAGATGGGTTTCGTTTCGTCCTGGGCTCGCGCGGGTTGTGCGGGTCTTCAAGGCCCCGCCGCCGCCGCGGTGGACAGCCGAGCCGAAGCTTCGCTGCGATGTTTTCTTGGAGACGGGGCCAATCGCCGAATACGACGGTGCTCCAAAGTGGGCGAATCCCGTAGGCCCGCATGGCAGATGCCAGACGCTAGGGCGGGCCCGCTGGTGCATGGAATTGCCAAGGTCACCGCCAAACTTTTACCAGGCTATATGAGAACGATATATTAGTTGATCCAAAGAAAAAATCTGTTTGTAACTCAATTTTTGAGAAATGCTATACTAGGATCAGGTAAACTTTTTATAAGCTGCAAGGCCTGAATAGAGTCATACATTATTCTAACAGAGTGGTTGAATAGTTTAAAATGACATATAAGCTAGGTTGTTTGAGTCAGCTAGAGCATTTTTAGCAGCTAGCAACGTATTTTAATTGATCCACACATGGCCTATGTCACGGTGGAAATTTCCTCCCCTTGAACTCATTTTCATTTTGTTCCATCTCCTTTCTTTCTTGTCTCTGCAAGACTTCAACTCCGTCAAGGTTGGAGTTCAAAATTAGGAATCAAGTATTGGGATTGATATTTTTTTAAGGAGATGCAGATGCTTGCTTTAAAGGGTAGTTCATCACCAGTAGGGTGGGTACACGACAAAGCGGCGAGACGGCAATGATGGGCGATCGTCGGATGTGGATGAGGCTAGTTGGGTCGATAGTACCATGAATCGAGGTTAGCGTGGGGGTGGGTGATTCTACCATTTTTATGTGTTTTAAGAATAGGTGATTCTTCCATTTCACTCTAGGCAAGGGCAGAGCTCAGTAGAGGTGAAACTGGGCTTCGGCCCTGCTTGTCTGCGACAAACTTACAAAGGCTACGTAGCTCTGATAGTCTGATAGCACTAGCATGCATGTCGTCGATAAAGCCTGCCACTGGGAGAAGGAAAGCAAAGAGCTATTAGACGTATACTACTATGCTTTGTAGTCATGTCTACCTTTTTGTCTTCAATTCTAAAGTGTGACAGTTATGTCATCTTAATTGTTTTCCATAGATTTACAGTATTTAGGCTAAGACCTATACTGATGCTAGGAAAATCACATGTCGTAGTGCTTACATTAGAAATTGAGACAATAATGTTCATTGAATTAGCCCTCCTTGATGTTGGGTCACGCTCTACCACTGACTCTAGGGATTTTGGTGCACTCCCATCTTCCAGATAGGATGGCTATGTCCAGGATAATCTTTGATGGACTTGCCCAACATCTGGTATGTGTGTTTAAGAATGGGTGATTCTGCCATTCCACTCTAGGGCTTTAGGTGCACTCTCATCTTCCCAGGTAGAATGGCCGTGTCCAGGATAATCTTTGATGGATCTGCCCAACATCTGGAAAATATGAATGCAAAAGCAAACATCCACCTAAGCTTAGTGATAAATCACAGTTTATCTGGTGTAATAAAAATGGTGCAGATAGGAGATAAACGTGTGCAGCGGTGGTGTGGCTACCACTGCCACGTGAATTTCGCAAATGCGTGCTCCATGTTCTCTCGTTTGAGTTTGTTCCGATGCCCTTTTTCTATACCCATTTTTCTGGGAATCGTGTGCACGCGTCTTGCTCCTGCCTCCTGAGGCGCAATTAATTGACTTTTGGAGTTCACAATATAGCCGTGTCAAGTCAACGCCATACGGAAAAAAAACGTCACAAAAAAAATTCGCCTTTTGCACTCCGACCATTTTGTTTTAAAATGTTACAGCTGGAAATTAAATACCCTGGAGCACGCATCTAAAAATGTCACTGGTTTCTACCGAATGGCAGCTTAGCTGCAACTCAGATGATGCTGGCAGATCCAATGCTACAGTAGATCGGTTCTCGGTAGGGCCATTGAGAATATGTTCTGCTGACGATGGATGGTGAGGAAAGCAGGCCGCCAGGTCAATCCGTTGTCCCTGCAAGTTGCAACAGTAGAAAAATCAAGGCCATTTGATCGAATGATTTTTTAACACAAGTAGTACGTGCTTCACGATACGCCTTTTTCGTTCCTGCTTTTAAAATTCAATAGTATATATTGTATGGTTGCCAATAGGTTCCTGCATTTGCATTATTATTTTGTCGGTGCAGTGCAGGTGGAAGCCAAACGGCGATTCCCTCTCGCTAGAGAAGTTTCGGTTGCATAAGAAAACCGAGAGCAGAGGAGAACAAATTCTGTTTCGCTTACTCGATGTTCCAATTCCAATTCTAGAGGAGAGGGGACGCAGTGGACTCTATCTTGTGCTTCCGTTCGTTCCACTGAATTTCTGTATCCAATTCAAGTCCAAAAGGGGATGTAGACATGCAGTGGACTCTATCTATCTTCTGCTTGCAGGTGCCTGCGTTCGTTCCTCTGAATTTCTGGCTTCGAATTGTCAACGGTGAGTGAATTGCGAACTCTAACAAAAGACGTGCACTGCATCGTATTTGCCCCCCCCCCCCTTTTTTTTTTACTGGAGCTGGGAATAGTCTACTGAATGTTTTATACGTCGAGCTTTTCAGATCGAGTACTGTTGTTGCGGCAATTAGAGTTTCCCACGTCTCTCCCTTTCGATCTTCAGTCTGGAGCTGCACGCTCTTTTACTTGCGTAGCACATGCAAGCATTATTGGTCCCCGTAGCTGTCACAGACTCACGTACAGTGGGATGGATTCATGGATGACACTGACGTGTCCCTAAAATTGGTAACGCTCCTGGCTCTATCCTTAAACCTATGGAGTAATGGAGAGTCCATCTATCGTAGGCAAAAGGAGACACATGAGCATGAGCCTGCTAGACATGGAATGGCGATTGGCATGGAGCAGCAACTTTTTCCTTTCATGAACTCGTGTCACGAAAGGGTGTGTGTGCTGCAATAGGTGTGCAGCTCTCGCTAGTCGCTGCAGCACCGCGTAGTTCACGAGCATGCAGCTGTAGCTGTAGGGAACAAGCTCACAGGGAGCGTCCGGTTTCGAGCGGAAGACGTGTGTGGGACACTCAGAACCACATATTTGATTACCCGCTTAATTCTTCTAAAATATTCATTTTTAGTTTGTCATAAGTCAAATATCTTTTAATGGTTTTATCAAAGTTTATACAAAAATATATGAATATAAAATGCCAACTAACTTGGCACCATTGATATATTAATTGGTCCACTTTTTTATAAACTTATTCAGAATTGAAGGTTAACCTGTCGATCAAGTGCTCATCCATTAGTTCTTCGCTCTGTCGAGGGGGGGGGGAGGTGTTTAGTGAGATTGGAACCAAAAGTTTCGATTAAGGGGGTCCGGCAATACGATGACATCTCGTAACCATAATAAATATGTGTAGCAAATATATGTCTAATATCTTTTTAGCATTTTTACATATATATTTAGTACTCTTACCGAAAAACACAATATTTATTAAAAACAGTGAAATAATAACTTTTTTTTGCTATGCAACTTATTTTTTATGGATATTTAAAAGAACTCATTGTGCGGGGGTACTGCCCCCCCTGTTCCGCCGGTGACGAGACTACGCATACCCTTGACCCTTCCTCCATATTGCACGAACCCGTAGCATCACTGAACAACTTGTTGAACCATACTGCTAGGGATGATCTTTTCATTTTGTGTTACGTCTACTAGACTAGACGACGTGACAGGGACACAGGTTAGTATAGTCGTAGCTAGTTATAAATGCAGACCTTAGACCCTTTTTTTTTAAGAAACAGACCGTAGATTTAATGGTTGAAATCAATTGAATTATTTGAAGACTGTCAATGTGCAAGATCATCTTCATTTAGTTGTCCTGCTTGTCCTTTTGGTCAACCAATAGCCAGGTCAACTGTACTCCTCGGAGGTATAAATGTCCCTGCGGTCATCTTGGTGGGCCTTGTTTAGATCCTCCCTCTAAAGTTTAGTCCCTATTACATCGAATGTTTAGACACATATATAGAGTATTAAATATAGACTAAAAATAACTCATTATACAGATTGCAACTACTTTGCGAGATGAATTTTTTAAGCCTAATCAGTCCATGGTTAGGCAATGCGGTGCTACAGTAAAGCTACAGTAAGCATATGGTAGTGACAGATTAATTAGGCTTAGTAAATTCGTCTCACGGATTCCTGAGAACTTCTATAATTTGTTCCATTATTATTATTATCCGAACACTCCCACATGACACCCCATATGATATCCGATATGACACCTCTAAACTTTAACCCCTAAATTTAGACATTGTTTTTCCTTTCCACTTGCAAAGACCATACACGCACTTACAAAACGGCCGTCCCGTGCGTGCAGCACAAGCACAGCCTTTAGCTCCACGAAACTGTCCATGTACCTGGAACTTCACGGCCAACGATTCAGCCGCCTCCATTGACCGTTCTGCTGCAAAGAAAAAGGAACTCTCGGCCCATGTACTGCAGGCCTCAGCCCAGACACGTGAGACGGCGGCATTCATATGTTCTTGCCCCTGTTATTTTTTCTCCATTTTTTATCGTAAAAATCTAATACGCGACCTGTCACGCCGGAGTGCGACCGCATGACGGGGCCGGCCCACCGATCCTCCCCCACCCCACCCTCACAGCCGGCGTCGGAGGGGGACCTCGCCAACATTAGGGTTCCGGCATCTCTCGCTCCCACGCTCTCCCCCTCTTCTTCTCCATCTCCATCGGGCTTAGAAGGAAGTTTTGGAGGCGGCGGCCGCAACACGGCGGGGCGGTGCAGCGGGAGAAGCCGGATCTGATTGCCCTGAGATAACCCATGTGGACATATTAGATGTAAACGGCATGAATGAAGTGCACATATCATTTGATGGCCATTAGGCAAACTGATCTTATACACGACCCCGTAAGCTTTACTTGTAACCAAGTGCTTGTATGTGCTTTATGTACAAGAGCACCATAATTACATGGAGTACAGGTTAGCACATCCGTTATGTTATCTTACAACAGCACGAGCCCCCCACGTATGCATCAAATCCGCATCTGTTGGATACTCGTATCAGCAGCAAACAGCTCACTTGGACAATATAAAGCTCCCTCTTGAGCGAAATGCAGCATTGGAGGTTCCTTCCTGACCAACACAGCAAATTGTAGAAGCCCTAACATCCCCAGTTCTACATGATCGATGGAATCGAGTCATTCTTATCTGAGAAGAATGACAGGTTTCGAAATGCATCGAGGCTATTTGCCATCAGGCGGTTCCAACTATTTTGACTGTCCCCTATCAGCATGTCATCGGCTTGATATCTCACAGACGGTATGTCCAAGTCCAGTGGTCCGAGTGAATCAGGCTGCCAAGAAAAAAAAAAAAAAGGTAAGCTCAGCTAAGATAATGCCAGTACAAAAGAACATTATGATTTCTTCAAGTACCCAATACATGTCAGCTAAAGATTGATCCTTCAACTCATTAGTTTCATCATTTCGAGGTGGTGATTTAGCACACAACTCCTCTTCGTCTTTGGCATCATCATTATAAGGATTATCAGCATCATCCTCTCCAGTCAAGTCCTAATAAATAAGATAACACATAAATAACAAGGTCAAAAACTCAAACATATAAAGTTATTTTGCTTCTAGGAGAACCCAAAAGATGTTAGCAGACCTGAAGAAAACCTTGAAATCCTTCCGAATCTGAGGGATGAACTTCACTGTCAGTATCAGGAGAGCTGCTAGGAGTGTTTGAGCCTTCTTGCTTCCTGGAGGCTGACAAATTAAAGGTGAACTCATCACATGTTTCTTCTGCTCCCCATATGGTTGAATGGGGAGCATGGGCTGGCTGCTCGGATGCTTGATAACGAGAAGCATGAAGGGCAACAGCAGCATCAAACGAGTCATAGCTGCATGGATTCTCAAGAAATAAAGGATTCTTTACACTAGTCCCTATGCAATCCAAATGAGCGCCTTTGGATGCTTCTGTCAGTAAGTGCCCAACACTGATATCTGTAAGGGTGTCTGCCCACTCTATTTCAGATATTGCCACACAATTCATTCCCTGATCACCCTGAAGTATAAATGCATACTAAGTTATAATAAAAGAAAGGAAGATCGCCCATAAAAACATTTAGTTGTCACAAGGATGCAAGAGACAAAAAAATATAACCTCAACAGCTTGGGTTACAGGAACCTGCACTTGCTTTTGGCTGCCAAACTGAGATGGGGGCACATTAGCTGGCTGATCTGGAAGCTCAGAGTTCTTGCCTGTACTAGATGGTGTCATATGCAATAACATTGAACTACAAGGATATTGCTCATGAGTGAAATTACTGAGCAAAGCACCATCCTTTTGCACACAAGCCTTATCTCCTGATGGCGATTTGACTTGGATGACTTCTGGTATCATGTGGGTTAAAGATATTTCACTTACCCCTGCTCCAAGCTCAACAAGGGAAAACCAACCATACCTTAACAACAAAATGTTGACACAACAATTAGCAATCATTATGCACTACACGTGACCCATTAGGTTGACTTTCTATCAATCAGAGAAATTATATACCTTAAACGGAAAACAGAAGGGCTATTCACAGAAAGAAACACATCAGCTACTGCAACAGTATCTCTTGTTGTCCACCTCTGATATGTAGCCAAATCCTCTTGATTAGCACAATACGGAAAAAGAATAAGCTCTCCAGATGCGATGTTTGAGTTACCCCATTTTCGGTTTAGATGTTCTAGCACAGATGATATTTTCTTCCTAGAGCTTAATGTGAGCTCTAGATGAGGATTATGGTCATCCTGATAAGAGGAGAAAAAGCATCATGTAATGTTCAGATTGCTCAAAGATTGGAGAACTGAACAGAACAACTCAGACCCAGACCAAATATAAAGAAAAAAAGTTTGAGCAAAATGCAAAGGGACACTAATCAAGTTATCTATTCATCATCTTTCATCTATAACATGCATGAATTTGACAACAAGAACCTGAGTGCTTGGTCAATAATTCACCAGTAACAACTGACATGTTAAAAATACAGCGACTGAGGGAAATTGTGATTCATACGCAGTTTGCTAGTAGCAAGAAACCATGCTTTACCTTCTCCAATGCCTTCCGAGTAGCTTCATTTATTGGAAATAACTGAAGCTTCAGCTTCACAGGTGCTTGTGAATCTGCTTCCTTCATATGATTTGTGCTGATGCCTGCAAATGCAGAATAAAACATCAGGACAATAGACCCGTATCTGCTACTGTTAACTTCAACGAGTGTGTTGAACAAAGTTCAGCAAATACAAGAACTAAAATCCAGTTGCTAGAAGCCATACCATCAGCAGTAGAAAGTATGTCTGATGATGAAGTCAGTGTTCTTGCATCAACATTACATAAAATGCCCGGGTTAATTGTGTTGCGCTCGAGCTCCTCAGCTGCATCAGCAACTAAAGAAACACCAGCCATGGCCGCTCTCTCCCATTTTTTATATGCAGTAGATGCAACAGTGCCACCTAAAACACAGGTCACCAGCTATCCACATTAATGCAACAAAGGTTCACCACTAGAGAGATCCTCTACATGCTAGTTTTAATCATCAACAATTTCACCAAAAGTCAAATCACTCAGATTGTGTGACAAAAGATAAGCAAGGCTAGGTCATAACAAAGGAAAAGAGAAGATGCGCCCACCTGCCTTCCTTTTTTGTTTCACGGTTCTTGTAGCGGAGAGGTCCCCTTTAGTTGTTCCTGATTTGTTAGAAATTGGTTCAGCAACCCGCTTGAAAATTGTCCCTTTAGGAGATGCTACTCTGCTACCATTTTGAGCATCTACTGACAGGAACTTTACAGGAGGAGTCTCATTCCCAGGAGCCTTGCTAATAATTGGAGATGGAGAAGGTAGGCACATATCCACTCGTGAACGCTTTCTCCTGGATTTATTTCTGTCCTTTAGCAGTTGTTTTCCCTAGCAAACAAAAGGAGAGACACATAGCATGAGAAAGAAGAAACAAACGGATGACGTTTTTTAATGAGAAAAAAAACATGGGGACAAAGCAACTCACCAATGCTTCTACAAATGTTTTGAACCTCCGAGGCTTCAGATGCAGCTTTGATGCACTGCAGCTAAATTTCTCAAGCAGAGACCACCTGCATCAAAACCAGCTAATATTGAACTGCCAGCAGTCGAGCAAGCACATCCTTAAACGAAATTGTCATTATTTATTCGCTTTCTACAAAAGCTAAGTTACCTGTTTTCACAGATTATTAAGAAAAGAGATCTCTAAAGAAGGGAGGAGCTGTATGAGATGAAACCTCATGTACAGTTTGGAATGGTTTTTTTTTTTAAAAAATGAATGCACGGCCAAAATGGATGTTGGCTTAATCTAAAAGAAATAATGCACTAAACGACAAGAAATTGAATTTAGATCATGTATGTAACACAAGAGTAGAGATGGCAACGGGTACCCGAAACCCGAGTACCCGACGGGTATTACCTGATAAAGAGGCGGGTATGGAATGAATTTTCTACCCGTGGGTATGTTATTGGGCAAAATCCTATACCCATCGGGTATACGGGTACGGGTGCGGGTGTATACTACCCATACCCGCATACCCGTGGGTAAGACATACCCGCAAAAATAACTAGTCAACCTCAGTTATTTTAGCGCATATAAGTCATGAATTTGGCCCATTGAGACATCCACTATATTTCTAGTAGATTGTCTTTGTTGTAATGATGCTAATAATATTTGTTAGCATGTTTGTAACTTGTTGGAAGCTTAGAATTATTTATTTTTGCATGTGACTATTTGATATTTTTAGGTAATTTTCGGGTATGTTATCGGGTTCGGGTTACCCGTCGGGTGAGAATTACCCGGCGGGTACGGGTATGGAACTATTTTTTTACCCGCATGCGGGTACGGGTAATTGAAGGGCAGGCCTGGTGCAGTTGGTGAGTGCTAGCTCGCCGAGTCACCAGGTCTTGGGTTCGAAGCCGTCTCTCTGCAGAATTTCTGCGGGGGTAAGACTTTACTTCGGTTATTCCCTTCCCCAGACCCCACTCGTGTGGGAGCCTCTGACACTGGGTCTGTCTTTTTTATGCGGGTACGGGTAACCCGACGGGTAAAATTTTGCGGGTGCGGGTACGGATACGGGTGAGCACTACCCGTCGGGTACGTACCCGTTGCCATCTTGGCACAAGAGTAAGCCAATCATGTCAAAATCAGTAGAAAGGTCCACAACAGATCAATAAATATGACAAGATATCCACTACATAACGGAACTATAATGAGTGGTAGTCAGAGCCTTCAGATATCATAGATGGCTTCAATCTACCATCATGATCTGTAATAGAAAGACAAGATGTCCAAATTCCTATAAATATCATATGCCAAAGAGAGAACTCAGAAAATATTACAAAGTAACCACTAGTTGTTGCTCCTATGGTGTATAAATAAAATCAACAATGAACTATATTTTCAGGCAATTTACAGATGATAAGATATATTCAATTACCAGCGAAGCATAGCAGATATGGTATCCTTGGAGTTTTTTGCATCAAGTGAGAACCTAGGACCCAATAGCTTCTTCATGCGCCGAACAAGACGGTAATAGTAATGTCTGACCTGTATGGCACATAAAGCATTGAATCTTTTTACATTAGATTCATATACAACAGAATTGAACTTTTAATATAATAAGATAGGCTAATGTTGCAAGAAAAAAAATCTTTTACAGTAATAAAATATAAACTCTAATCATCATAGAAACAGGAACTCCTTAGGACAACTCATACATAACTAAAATCCACGGCCTAATGTGTATCCGTTTCACCTAAAACATCTTGGTTGAAAAATAAATACCTGATCCTTGTTTTTACTCTGAACACGGTGTGTAATCTTGTCGAAGTTCTGGCGAAAAATACGGGATTATCCATCAATCGATTATTATGTGCTACTGAGATTGCAAATAGCAGAAGAGCACTGCCTCCAGAATTTATGCCTCTTACTTTTCCTACTTGCCGCAGAGCATTGAAGAAATTCTCCTCCTCTTGGTGTGTCCACGCAGCCCATTGTCGAGTCTGCTTTTTCGCTATGAAAATCAGACACGGAGCACAAACTATGAGGCAAAACCCATAACTGTCATAAACAGGGAGTCTGGAAAAATTACAAAAATAGTTTACAAAAACGAACCAGGTTTCTTGTTGGGATCAGAAGGCTCAGGGGCGGACCCAGTGAAGGACATGGGTGTACACATGTACACCCAATAACTTCTGCGCAAAAAGAAAAATTGAATTTATTAGACATATATAAAAACTTGTAATCAGGGGCGGATCCAGTAAAGGGACATGGGTTAAATAGCTTTAGGTTAGGGTTTCGTTGCTCAGCTTGAAGGGAAAGGAAGAGAAGGGGTGGGAGTACCTGGTGGGTGCTCGTCGCCGGGAAGAAACCAACTACTGCCTCAGCACCTGGCTTATGGCGGCGGCCGCGGCGGCGGCCCACCAGTCGTCGGAGATCGAGAGGGGGCGAGAGAGGCAGACAGAACGCACGAGCAGGGATGCAGCGGACGGAAGGGGAATGCACGTTAGGCATCGAGAAGGAAAAAAAAGAAACACACCCGAATGGGCCTTCTTCTGGGACGTTTTCGTTTTCATTTCACAGTTTCTTTCTAAATTTCTGTTTTCTTTATTTTTCTTTCTCTCCCTTTTAATTTTTTTTTATTTTTGTTCATTTCATATGTCTTCTCGTTATGGGACACTATCAATGGCTAGTACAACATGTGTTTTAAATAATAACAGAAATAATATTGATATTTATGAGTATATAGTAAATTGTAAATAAGTAAATGGAACTTTTTATATTTTATCAAGGTTGAATATTGTTTCAAAGAAGCTAGAAGCCATTTCACATAATCACAAGAACATATAACAATTTCGCAACGGTTAAATGCACCAGCGGCTTCTGAAGTTGGAAGCATGTGTGATATAGGTCCATAAACTTTGGAAATGTATTTTGGTCTTTAAACTTGTTAAATGGTGCATCGCATGTCTATGCCAGCCATGTGAGCATTTCTCACTGATGCGGTATGCTAACGTGGCATGTATTTTTCATTTAACCTCTCCTATTTATATTCTCTTGAGAATTAGATCCTCCCTTCTCTTCTCCCCTCCCTCAACAGCACTGGGGCTACTCGACATTGTGTCAATGACAGAACCAATCGGCCGATATTGTATTGTACGCTGAAACCAGTGGAAGGACCTAGAGCAATTATCTGCCAGTTTGTTCGTCGATCGATCTAGCTAGGTGGTTTTTGTAGAGTAGCTGACTTCTAGAGTCCTGGAGTCAGCATAGCGGGTTTTTGCGGGCTTGAGCAATGCTGCTCGCCGGGCACCAGGGGAGTCAGCTTAGCCGACTGAGCCAGTCAGCTAAGCCGACTAAATGGGGGAGCCGGCTAGGCCAACTAGCTCTAGCTTGCCTCCTTCTCCGTGTGTTTTATTCGCTATTTTATTATGCCATTTAATCTCTAACATGTCTGAGACATTTATAACTTGTTGGAGATGCCCACGAACCACGTCGAGACATTTTTGAGTGTCAACATATCCCTATGCATAGAGCTTCTCTCACATGATTCTACATTTTGAAGTTCCTCTAAAACAAAATTTATAAAAGTCGGGTTATTCTGATTGTGGGAGATTACAAATGATCCCATGAGAGAAGCTGGTCTTGTCACTGTATGTCGTTTGCCTGTGGCACAATAGAAGCCTTGTTTCCTCTACCTAAAAGTTTAGCTATGTGACATCGAATCTTTAGATACTAATTAGCAGTATTAAACATAACCTAATTACAAAGCTAATGACATAGACTGAGGCTAATTTGCGTGACGAATCTATTAAGTCTAATTAGTTCATGATTTGACAGTGTAGTGCTATAGTAAATATTTACTAATGATAGATTAATTAGGTTTAATAGATTTAGTAGATTCGTCTCGCTAATTAGTCTACTCCTGTGCAATTAGTTTTTTTAATTAGCTCATGTTTAATCCTCCTAGTTAGCATCCAAATGTCCAATATGACACGGACTAAACTTTAGCCCTGGATCAAGCAGCCCTAAGAAGTCGGAGATACTTTGTGGCATACTTTTTAAGATTTGTTACATCCCAACGATCTGTATCATATGCTTTATGTACCATCTTTAAAAACCCACCTGTACTTGCTGCCATCGAGCTAGTAGCTTCTTTCTTATGTAGTTATGTTCTTTATTGGTATGGCCACGTTATTTGTTAGTATGGCCACGATAAGTTGCAATTTGATACATTCGGATTCCACAAACCTAAAACTCTGGTCCATGTTGCCTCTCGATCTGTTCAACAGATCGCTCTTGTGTATAGCAGCAGCGGAAGATGATGCCCGACGGAACAGAAGGCGAAACATCTAATCTAACTCCAAACAACCTGGTATTAGATGAGCAGATGGACTATGCACTATGTTCTGTCTCCTTTTTCTGAAACTAGTAGAAGTAGCCGAAACTGTCTGCACTAGGTTTTGTTTTTGGAAAAAGTCTAATTGATCCTGAACTTTGCAATACTGGTCAAATCACCCCCTCGAGCGGTTTTGGACGGTGGTTTTACTACAGTAACAACGGTTTTGCTACAGTAACGGTGGTTTTGTCCTTTTCTTTTTATTTATTTCATCTGAATCTTTGAAAAATCATAGTAAATCACAAAAAAATCATAAAATGAAAAATTCAATTTTGTTGGACTCCACATGAGTAGATCTACACAGTGAACATATAATATAGTATGCTTTAGTACAAAGTTTTTGCTGTAAATTTTGATCTATTTATTTCTGTAATTAATTTGAATAATTCATACAACAAAAATTTTGTACTAAAGCATACTATATTATATATTTACTGTGTAGATATACTCATGTGGAGTCCAACAAAATTAGATTTTCCATTTTATAATTTTTTTGTGATTTACTATGATTTTTCAAAGATTCAGATGAAATAAATAAAAAAAGAAAAGGGCAAAACCACTGTTATTGTAGCAAAACCGTTGTTACTGTAGCAAACCACCGTCCAAAACCGCTCAAGGGGGTGATTTGACCGGTTTTGCAAAGTTCAGGGGATAAATTAGACCGTTTCATAGTTGAGGGGGTAAACTAGACTACCCCTAATAGTTGGGGGTCAATTAAACTTTTTCCTTTTGGTTTTTGACAGCCTCAATCAAGTACGAAAATTTTGCCCACCACCCAGACGGATTCAGCCATGGGGGTTCTTAAAATTCGTTCCTGTCCACAGACTATCCATTGCATCCATGCGTCGCCGAGCATGGGACACAGGGCATGCATCTGCACTGTGGTACGCTATACCGCACTGCAGTAATAGAGGATGAAACAACTGGAGCCGGTACTCTATATGTAACGCTAAAATAGATGAGACCCTCTCGGTCCGCCATATTTGGTGTGGTACCGGACGTCCTTTACCGGATGCTCTGGCCCCACCACGCGCGCGGGAGAGAGAGGAGAGAGGTGAGAGACTGCAGCGGCGGGCTCCACTATTTGAAGTAACTAACAAATGTTATAACTCACAAACCAAAAAACCAAATTAAATTCCGATTACACCATTGAATTCGTTTCAATAAATCCTTCAAAACAAGATCTCACATGGATATATTTAGATAAAATTTATAGATGATGATAAGTGGGGCCGCTGTTGGTAGTTGATACAGAGTATGAGATATAGAGGATGATGGGTGCGGAAGAAATGTGTATAGAGAAAATAATCTCGCTGACCAGAACGGAATATTACTTTTAGAGGATGGATACAGAGGATGACGAGCGCGGACAGTCTCAGCGTGATCGATGACGGTAGCGATTAGCGAAGCAAAAAGCCGGTGAATCAGCTGCTGGCAGTATGGCACATATCACAGCGATCACCGATCGATCGGCGCGGCGGCAAGTAGGCAGAAATGTGCTTCGCGCCTCCCCACCCAGAGTCCCTGTCCCTACCCCGTAACCGCACAGCCGCACAGGGATGGTGCTTGGCATCGAATAGGAGATGTGGGAACGGAAAGGAGAGGAACGAACGACCCTATAATAGTTTGCTTGCTAGACTGTTCTGCTGCACACTTTAACAGTACTTTTTAGTGAATCAATAGTTTTTCTCTCGCTATATTTTAGTATAAGTATCAACATAAGCCAAATTTAACGAACGTGCATGCTTGTGTACAAGCTGTTGGGCGCCCGTCACCGATTTTGGTGTGCACATGTTAGGCAGGTACTAACCTCATTGTCCAACACCGCATCGAGTTGTGTGCAGTCCGAATGTTGTGAAACCATGGAGAGAGAGAGTGTTCAGCAGTGAGAAGAGTGCAAACAGCACGAACCTTAAAGCCCGTTTGAACGGTGCAGATAACACATACACGTAGCAACGCTTATTGGGCGCCCGCCGGGCTAGCTGCCTGCGCCTGGGCCTGCTACCGTGGCCTGTGGGGGGAGGACGGCGCGCGACGATTGCAACGCAGCTACTCCAGTATGCAGCCGTGTCAGTGTGTCACCCTCGAGCTGTACTTTTTTTTTTTTGAAACGAAGCCTCGAGCTGTACTCGTCCACAGACCAGTGAGCTATCACTCGAGTACTGTTTAGCTTTTCTGTAAAGATGACGCCCGCGACGCGGACGTACACGGGTACAGACCATTGACTCCACAGGCCCCAGGGCGCCCCGTCAAGCAACCCGTCAGCTTGGATCTTCTCCTTGCGGCAGGGCCGCAGAGGCACGCAGTGAAGTGGTCATGTGGCTCCATCTCAAGTCTCAATCTCTCCTACAAGTTGATGGGTTGACGATTTCAAAGTCTGAACCGAAATCATCAAGCTCAACCCCGGCCGCCCGCGCAGAGCAGATCTCGTCGCTACGTGAGTGTGCGTAGGAGTAGATAGGAGTGCGTACGTAACGCGCCGTGCCATGCACCAGCACCACCTACTGTACTTATCATCATTGGGTTCATCAGCCGGCCGGTACACGACAGGGAGGAAGACCGCCGGCAGGTTGCTACTCGACTCCCCCACACCGATCGCTTTTATACTGCGTGGGGTTCATCTTCATCAGCAGCATTATCTATCTCAGGCCTTGTATAGTTCTCCAATTTAGGGATGGCCAAATCACCGTGCAACTAGAAACTAAGCGCGCCGTTGCCGCGCAGCTGCCAGTGTTAGGCTACAACGAGATGCCAACGTGGAGTAGAAAGGACTGCATACGCATTAATGTATCTATTCAGTGATGCAAAATATAAAAAGAAGCATTCTTAGCATTCTTAGGGCCTGTTTGGCTTCAAGCAGTTAAAGTTTAACTCTCATCACATCAATGTTCTCTCAAATGCATGAAGCACTAGATGTAGACTAATTGCATGCATGTCGGCACAGATTAGGAGTAATTTACGAGACGAATCTATTAAGCCTAATTAGTCCAAAATTAGAAACTTTTTGTCAAATAAGACAAAAGTGCTACAGTGTTTGTTAAACTTTAACACCCAAACCAAACAGACCCTTAATCGCAAGACTAATAAATAACACGTATCTCTTATCTTTGAAAGTAGGAAGTGGGAAGACGTTTTCCCTCTGTCCTTGACAATTATAGCCATGTGCATATGTACGCCTACAATAATTACCCTGATAGAAAATATAGTTTTTTTGCATCATCATGTTACAGGCATAGTAAACTGTGGTACAAAAACTGAATGCGACTGCTTCAGACGTTTAGGTCTTTGCTAGTGGGGTCATATTCCAATGTTGCTTACAGAGCAGGATGTGCAAGTGAACAATTGGTATGCACTAAATATTGCAGAAACTAAAGTGCCTTCAATTGCACCTTGGGAATCGCCTAAATTCTCAACCTGAAAAGGTAATGGCATCATGTAAACTTCTTATAATGACCATCAGCATATATGAATATAGTTCTGTGTCTCTTGTAGGTTATTGCGGTTGTTTACCTCTTCCATTTTGTTCTTGATAGCATCTCCTGAACACTATGTTGAAGGAAGGATGATGAGTTGTACCATCTCCCTTGGCACTTGTAGGCACTCCATTGAGTATGCCGCAAAACAAAATTTATATTGAATTGCTATTTTAAAGGATGCAGTGCCATTAAACCTAAGAGAGTGATGTGAATTATTCAGTCAACAAATTATTAACAGGTCTGTAGGCGAAAAGCATGTGGTCAGACTTTATCTATGAAACCAAATGGGTGTAAGCTAAAGAAGAATCATGTAGTGCGCAGAGAGATACCTTAAGTTTCATGTACTCTAGACAATTTGGTCCGCCAGGACAAATAGGTGAACTGGTTAAGCATATAAATTCAATTCCGAAGGTACATTTTAGGTGGGCAGGTGATCAGTACATGCTGATTTTTTCTATTGTACAGTAAACTGAAATGTTTTCCTCCAATGTACTTGCAGGAAGTCTAAATGATAGAATCCGAAATGTTTTCTTTGAGTATACTTGCAGGAAGTCTAAATCATAGATTCTTGAGTTGTGGACGTAAATTATCCTTGCAGCAGAAAGTGATAGCAATAAAATGAAGGTCTGGTGGGTACCATTAAAAAGAATGAACCTATCACCTCCTAATCACCTGATGAGGTAATATGTTCTTATGGCATAGAAAATGGCTGTTACTTGTATTTCCTACTACATTGAGAAAATAGAAAACATTTTTGTATAGCATATTAGTTGGACTAAAAAGCAGGGCTAAAATAAGTTACAACTTACAACCAATTTTTTGGCACACTACTTGAGTTCTTGTAGATACATAACGACACAGGTGGTAACACATATAATACATCACAAATTGACAATAGGTGAACGCTTAGCTGACCTTTGAAATTATGTCTGTGCGCAGTTGTCATTTGGCGCTTCGAATTTACATTGGTGTCCTCATTGTTGAACAAACCTTGGAAAATCAATAGATTTTGTTGCTATCATAACCTGACAAAGGTGGCATTTGGGGAAAAAATAGTAGCATGTAGAGTATATATATACATTCTCAATCAAAGGAGTGCACGCGTTTCGAATTTACAGTGGTGTCCTCATTCTTCAACCAGCCTTGGAAAATCAGTAAATATTGTTGGTAGCATAACCTGGTAGCTCTCTAGATGACATGAAGCAGACCAAAAAATTGTTGAACGGAAATGCGGAAGGCTATGTAATTGATATTCAGATCTGATAGTTTACACATTCACAACTCCATATATAAAACTGAAAAAACATGCAAAATAGGAACGGAAGGCATAGCATACCTAAGTTTGATGGTCGGCAGGCCGATCTGCAACATGATGCAGAGTCCACGCATGGGAGATGACTGCAGGCAGGGGCAGTGTTGCTGCAGGGTCTGCTGCATTTGAACACTGCCAATTACCTTCGCTTTTAGTTAACCAAAATTTACGTGTTCAACACTATGACGATGTGGTGTCAGGTTTTTAAACATTTCGAAAAACAAATCACTGCCTTCACCATTTAATATCAAAAATTGTTGCATACTGTAGTAACCACGATGTACCCAACGATGAATCATAACTGGCATTTGTGGAGGTCACATAAAATCCTGACCCCTATAGAGCTCTGAAGTCTGAATTGGACCACAACTTAACTGGCTGTTGGATTTTCTTGCAGGAGCTTTGTGGCTTATGCATTTGTTTTGTACAAATTGCTGTTTAATTCTGAAACACAAATATTACCATTATAGAGGCCACTGGGAGACATAGGATGATGGAATTGGAGTACCTTGATGTGCAGACGATGTCGAGTGAGCGCATCGATGGGACTGAGAACTAAAGCATGGGTCGTTGAAACTAACATAAGGATGAAAACTGCATACGAAAAGGATGCAGGATGACTGTTTGCACATAGGTGAAAGGGAATTGCTAATTTATTAGAACTGAGGACTCCGAATCAAAAGTAGTTAAAAAAGGAAATTAAAAAGTGATGTCACCTGGCAGCCCAACGTACACTGAACTGAAGGACGGAGACATAGGCAGTGGAGGCCACAGCGGCGCTGCAGACAGTGGCAGAGGTGGGCGGCGCGTCTCGGAGGGTAGGCCGGTGTGCCTGCGAGGCGGCGGCGCGGAAGGCAGGCTAGGGCGCCGGAGGGGACTGGGCGTTGCCGGGTTTGGGGACGGCAGCAGCGAGGGTCGTAGAAGCTCCGGTCTGAGGATGGCGACTCCGGTGTGCTGCAGCTGCCGTGTCCGGCAGCCCCTCCGACGGCGGCAGGAGTAGCGTCGAGGCAACCCCAGGCGGGGGAAGACGCGCGGGTGTAGGAGGCGGCCGCATGGAGGGGAAGCTGCAGCAGCGGAGGGGATTAGGGTCGTGCGACCCGCTGCTGGCGCCTTTCGCTGCCTGGGGACGCCGCGCCGGGGTCGCCGTGGGAGAGGGCCCGCCGGGGCTGGCGCGCCCGAGCCCCACGCGCCGCGCCAGGGTAGCCGCAGCTGTCGTGCTCGCGCCCCCCGCCTGCTCCGAGGTGGCCGGAGCCGCCACGCGCCCACGCCCGCACCCCCGCTCGTGCTAAGGTCGCTGGGGCTGCCGGGGCCACCGCGCTCGCACCCCTGCCCGCGCCAGGGTCGCCGGGACCTTGGGCCGCCATCCGCGCCGGGAACGCCTCGCCCACACCCCGCCCGCGTCAGGAGGAGGAGGGAGGCGTGGGCGAGGGGAGCAGCAAAGGACCGGCTCGCGAAGGTTCGCGTTGGTTCGGGTCGACGATAGAGCGGGTACGAGACCCGACCGATCCGCAATCCGACGGACCAGATCGCTTGCTCGCTCCATCTGACGGCTCGTGGCTTAGCGGGCGACGTGGCCACGCTGCCCGGCCTTCTTTTGGGAGCAGATTCCTATGAAGAAGATACTGTAGTATTTTTGTTTTTATTTGATAATAATTGTTCAAACATTGATTAATTAGGCTTAAAATGTTCGTCTCGCAAAGTGCAACAAAACTGTGCAATTAATTTTTAATTTTATCTATATTTATTACTCTATGTATGTGTCAGCATTTTGATGTGACGGGAAATATTTTTTTATAGTAAAATTTGGCCTCAAAGTTGGAAAAGGCCTTAAAGGGTGTGTTTAGATGTGTAAAAAGGTGTAAAAAGGTGTAAAAAAAGTACTGTAGCACGTTTTGGCTTTATTTGGCAAATAGTGTCCAAACGTTGACTAATTAGGTTCAAAACGTTCGTCTCGCAAAGTAGAACCAAGTTGTACAATTAGTTTTTTATTTCATCTACATTTAGTACTCCATGCATATATCGCAAGTTTGATGTGACGAGGAATCTTTTTTCTGCACAGTGTTTTTTTTTGAACTAAACACAGCCAAAAGGAAGGAATGCTTCATGTCATGTGGCATGGACGACTGGGCCTGGACGGGCAGAGAAGCTAGAGACAAGAAGAGCAGTCAATCGGCCAAGGGCAAGTGGCAAAGTGAGCAGTTTCGGAAATGCGCGTGATCGCGAACAACGCTGCCACGCCCGGCCTCAACGGCCGGCTAAACTATTCGATCGCGCGCCCACTTGCATTGCGCCGTTGCTCGTGAATTGTTATACAACACTCGCATCGCGTGCGCCGTGACCAACGATTGTGATTAGAGGGCCAAACAAATATAAATATATTTTTTAGTGTGCTAAAATATACGTAATTATATGATTCAACAACTTTTTAAATATTTTACACTATTTATAACCAAAATCATAATATTTAAATAAAAAATAGGTGAAAATTAATATTTTTTATCTGTAAATTCATATCTCTGCGACTAAAAAGACTTAAATGTTATCGTCTCCGCAAAGCTAATCGTCCCGCTCCCCTAATCGCGCCCGAAAAAAAAAACGGAAGCCTCGCGCGGTTCCCACGCCTCCGCACGATTCCCACGCCTCCGCACGCTGAGCCGCCCCAGCGAGAAAAGAAAACCGAAGCCCTGTCCCGTCCGCTGCATGATGCCCTGTGCCTCCGCCATTTCCCCGTACATCCACTGCAGCTCTCTCCTCTCATCCCCTCCTGCTCCAACATCTGCCGCATTCTCGCTCTTCCCAACGCACGCGTGTCAACGGGGACCGGCAGCCGCGCAGCAGTCCGACCACAAGGCGAGATGTGCGACAGCGACGCCGCATCGCCTGCATCGGGGGCCGCCGCGCGCGACGTCAAGAAGAAGAGGGGTAAGAGGCGGTTGTTCGCCTTTGGGGTAGGGTCGGGGGTGATGTCTTTGGTTCGGTATCTGGAAGTTTGATTGCGCATGGTGCAGATTTGATCTGAGTTTTTTTTTCTGTTTTTTTATTGTGCATGGTGCTGATCTGATCTGATCTGAGTTTTTTTTTTCTGTTTTTTGTGTGTTCCTTTCAGGGGAACTGCTCGGCGGCGAATCCACCGCCGCGGGCAGTTTCTGTCAAGGAGGTAAGGTCTGATCTCATGTCTGGTCCGTACGATGCATTAATCTTAATCCGTGTTTTCTTTTCTTGTCAATCTGTGAAGATGAGTAAATAGTTTCACGATGCTCCGCCCAGATGAAAAATTTGCTGAGATCATCTCCAAAATTAGCTGCACTCCCTCCAAAATTAGTCACGCTTCCTTCCAAATTTCGAAGCTAAATTCTGTTGCCGCCTATGCTCCGCGATGGTCTATATAAGTCTCCATGGAAGTGAATCGTTGGCCGGCCCATCCAGCGAACTCTTTCCTCTCTCTTTATGTCTGATTCTTGTTGTAGTGGTTCATCAACAATGCCTGGACTAGGGATCGACTTAAACGAAGCACCACCTGAATCAGCACTAAACCATCCAATAGATTGGGATGAAATAGGCGATTGGGATGGCCCTGCCCATGAACTCGATTATGCCATGGTTTGGGATGATGGAAATCAAGGTGCAGATTTAATAATGATCCCTGATTTGTCATTTGTTTCTTCTGTTTGTCATCTCATCTTTTTGTGTGTTTCATGTCACATGTGACGAAGATGGAGAAGTACTGGCAGATGGAGGAACAGAAGGAGTGCTAGCATCTGGTACATCAGATGGAGATGGCCGAGGAGCAGGTGGAGATCAAGATGCTGCTGCAGCAGATGGCGTGCAAGCAGAGGGTCTGGTGACTTTCCATTTCTTGTATCAATCCTTTTAGATCAACTTCCTGTTTTTTTTGGCTGTTTATTCCTCCTACTGTGAATGATCTTCTTTTTTTGTCGTGCAGAGCTCCTCCTACTGTGAATGTTGGAGGAACAGAAGGTGTGCAAGCAGGTGCTGCCAATGGCCAGCAAGGCGTGCCAACAAATGGAGTTATGTCTCTGTTTAAGTTCAGAGAAGACAGTTTCAGTTAGTCCACTGATCTACATAGTTCAGTGATCTGCATAGTTGCATTGTCGAACTCTGAATAGTATGCGTATGCTGGTTAAATTCCAGTTTTAGTTTTGTCCAGTTTAAGTTTGATTTGTTAGTTGGATCACGTTCAGTTAGTTTAGTGATCTGCATAGTTCCATTGTCGGACGATGAATAGTATGCATATGTTAGTTTTCTTTATTGTCGGATAGATGTCAGGTTTAGTAATCACAGTACCTGCTTCCTGTTTTGGTTTTCATTACTCTTCAGTAATCACATTACATGCTTCTGGTTTTAGTAATCTTCAGTACATGTTGTCAAGTTCAGTTTCAGTAGTCTCCACTGATCACAGTACATGGTTCTGATTTACAGGTTCCAACAATAACAAAAGGAGGTTCTATCCAAATGAATTGAAGATCGCCATATACCTAGAGCTATTGACAAAAACTGATCCTCCTATTCTACGTCGTGGCTTTTCAAAGGGAATTGCACGAAAATTTGATGTGCCTCTAAGAGTTGTGCAGTCCATTTGGAAAAATGGACTGGAAGGTGGAATAAATGGTGTTGTGAACAAGTGGTCCAAGAATTGTGGTAGGAAAAGAATAGAAATACATTTGGATTCCATAAAAGACATTCCACTTAGGCAGCGCACCACTTTTAGGGATCTTGCTAATGCATTGGGTGTCAAGAAGAGCACACTTCATAACTGTTTCAAAGAAGGCTATTTTCGTTGGCACACTAATGACCTTAAGTTTAGCTTGACCGATGAAAACAAGAAGGCCCGCGTCAAGTATTGTTTCTCCATGTTGAATGCTCAGTCTCTGTCTTTCAAGCCAATGTATAGTGCTATGTACATTGATGAAAAGTGGTTCAATAGGACTTGTAGGAACCAAAAATATTACCTTGCAAATGATGAAGAAAGACCGCAATGAACCGTGAAAAGCAAAAATTTTATTGAGAAGGTGATGTTCCTAGCTGTGGTTACAAGGCCTGATTTGATGAGAATGGTCAGTGCATTTTTTATGGTAAGCTAGGTATGTTTCCCTTTGTCAAGGTGGAGCCAACAAAGAGATGGAGCCCAAATAGGGACGCTGGTATGGAAAACTGCAAGTTTTTTTCTTTTTTGCATATCATAGATGAATCATGAGTCTTGTTAGCAATGTTTGCATGTGTAGGTACCCTCGTAACAAAAGCCATGACGTCGGTAACAAAAGACGTTAGCCGTGATTTCCTTGTGAACAAGGTTCTACCTGCAATGTTTGGTTTGATGTAGCAGATAGAGTGTTCATGGGTCTCTTGTACAATTGCCATAATCTCATGGAATCGGGCAAGTGATGCTACATTTTTATGCTATACAACAAAAGAACCCCCATAAAGTTTAATAATTTCTTTTTGTTTTAATTGATTTTGTGTAGCATCAGTTGAATATATCACCATGTATATATATGAGCATAAGAGCATTCTCCCGTTGCAACGCACCTAGTATTTATATAGGTATTAAAGAAAACTTACTGTGCTTGGGGCCACGGCCCCGCCCCCTGGTTTCGTCTCTGCCCGTGCGGTGACGCGGCGGCGCCTTCCAGGAATGCCTTCCTCATCATCCGCGCGGGACGCATGGCCTGCCCTGATGGGATGGCCACTTGTGCGAGCTCGGCCTCCGGGCATGCCATGCATGATCGCCCGCTTGGCCGGACTCGAAACGAAACGAACAAGGCCACAGCGTTTGCTACGCGCCTAGTACGCACGCAGGCTGGTTGTTGTTGCCGCTGGCGACGCTGCGCAGCTGCGGCTGATACTTGCATTGGACTCATCTCTACTTCCCTGCGTATCCAAATGTACTACTAGTAGTCAAATGTGGCGTCCATAATTTTTTTTTAAATTGCTCTAGCAGTACTTCCTCCGTCCATAAAAACATGCAACTATGAGTTTGTGTCAGAAAAAGTAGTTCACGTTTAACCAAATTTATAGTAAATAGTATTCATATTTATGGCTCCAAATCAATTTATTATGAAAATATATTTCATAATTAATCTAATGATATTTATTTAATATCATAAATATTGATACTTTTTTATATATAAATGGTCAAAGTTAAGATACTAAAACATGATACTGTGCTAGAATTGCATGTTTTTCTGGACGGAGGGAGTAGTTGTCTAGTTAAATTCCGTTTCTTACAATAAATCCTTCAAAATAAGATCTCACATAGATATATTTAGTTAAAATTTTATTAAAGAACATTAATCTATATAAAAGTAGAATATTTTCTTTTATTAAGCAAAGACAATGTTCTAGGCTCAGAGAACAATGTTTCGTTTTCGTAAGAAAATGTTCTCGGTTTAAAAAAAATAGTACTCTAGTTTTAGATTCATGAAATTAGTATTATAATATACATATAAATAAATAAATAAATAAATAACGTAAATAAAAATAATAAAATCCAGAGCAAAACATAACTTAAAAATAAAAAAAAGTAACAGAGAAAAATTTAAAAGAACTTCACATGGATACTTTCCGAACATCATAAAATATACTATAGAACATCACACGTATACTAAGTGAACATAACCAACTACATCATAGAATATAACTAACTAAATACATTACAGAACATCACATATATATTACGTGATTATTAAATACATCATAGAACATCGTATATATATTATGTGAAACATCACTAAGTACATCA
The DNA here is from genome assembly GCA_038087645.1 of Saccharum hybrid cultivar R570. Classification (NCBI taxonomy): domain Eukaryota; kingdom Viridiplantae; phylum Streptophyta; class Magnoliopsida; order Poales; family Poaceae; genus Saccharum; species Saccharum hybrid cultivar. The sequence goes on along the minus strand of JAQSUU010000012.1, from coordinate 33,519,994 downwards.
TAGAACACCACATTATACTGTGTGAACATTATAAAATAGATCATAGAACATCACATTTATACTACATGAACATCACATGTATATTATGGCGACATCACAAAATGCATGTAGAACATCACATATATACTAAATGAACATCATAAAATTAAATCTAGAACATCACATTGAATTACGTAAACATCACAAAAATGCATCATAAACATCATGTATATACCACGTGAATATCATAAAATATGTCATAGAACACCACATATATACTACATAAACATCATAAAATATATCACAGGAACATCATAGAATATCACATGTATACCACGAGAACATTACATAATACATCATAGAACATCATAATATACTAGGCGAACATGACATCTCATAGAATATAGAAAATAAAAAATTAAACATGAAAAAATAATTAAGTAAGGTAAAATAGAAAATTAAAAATCTATAGAAAACATAAAGAGAAAAGAGAAAAGAAAAAAAGGAAAAATAATAAAATACAAAAATAAAATAAAATAAAACAAACATTTTAATTAATTATAGTAAAAACAAAAAAATAAATAATATAAATAAAAATATAAAAATGAAAAGAATAATGAAAAATCATATGAAACAAAAAAACCAAACAAAAATTAAAAAATAAATTGAAGAAAGTAAATAGAAAATAATAAGGAAAAGAAAGAAAACAAAAAAGAAATAAAATAAACATAAAAATGGAAAATGAAAAGAATAATAAAAATCACATAAAACAAATAAAGAAATATAAATAAAGAATGGAGCACAAAAAGAAAAAATAAAAAGAGAATAAAAGAAAAGAAAAGAAAAGAAAAAGGAAAGGAAAGGAAAGGAAAAGAAAAGAAAAAACATACGTTTGTATAATATAACGAAAGAAAGAAAACATATGTTTTTTTAGTAGAATGAAAGAAAACATATGTACTCCATCCGTCCTAAATTATAAGACGTTTGACTTTTTGACCCTAAGTTTGATCATTCATCTTATTCAAAAAAATTTGTGCAAATATAGTCAAATTTAAGTTATTCTTGAAGAACTTTTATTAATAAAGTAAGACACGATAAAAAATGATATTTTGTAAAAAAAATTTGAATAAGACAAGTGGTCAAATTTTGTGTAAAAAAAATCAAACATCTTGTAATGGACCTAGTACATACGTGGATGCTTCCTAGTCGGAAATCCTCCGTTTGCGCTCGCTCCATGGCTCGTGCACCGCGCTTGCGCTCGCTCCATCGCTCGTGCACGTGGGCCGTACGTGGGCCTCGCTGAAACGCCGTGCAGCAGCAACAGCGCGTCTGCACGTGGTATCACTTGCGCGGGAGAATTGGCACGCTCGCCCTTCGGCGCACGCATCCGGTCCGGCCGTTTGATTTCCGGACTGGGGGAGGGCTCGTCCGAGGAAGCTGGCCGCTGCAGTGAACAGTTGCAGCGAGCTGGCCGATTCCTATGATACTTTACTTTCTATCTCTGTCTATCTCCAATATTTTACTTGAGATTTAAGTCACGGCGCACTTTATTATTATGTGATTAACCCAGGAGACTGAATGCAATGGTTCATCGATCCACATTAGAGAGACGTTTTATAGGGGCGTCCATATGCATGCTACTGATGGAGTTAGTTATGATCTTTGAAATATGTCATAGTGGTTCCATAGTAGTTCAGAGTTTTCGTCTCCCCTAAAACCATTTTGTAAATTTATTTGTTTCGTCTAATAAAAATCCGGCAAACCTTTTACCGCATTTCTAAAAAAATCTTGAAATATGTCATGTGTCGCCAAAGCTTTTTTCTCGATTCGTTTGTCATCTGGACCTTAGCAGGGCAGGACAAACGTATGCTTGTTCCCTTGTTTTGATTCCTCGGCAGACTGGTGGAGCAAACCACTCCGATTATTCTCTTTCTTGAATCTAATTCTACTCCATAGATTGTTTTCCTTTCCATTCCATTCCTTTCCCCCCTTGTGTGTGTGACTGTGTGTATTTGAGCTCGTAGATGTCGGTCTGATTCTTGTCAGCAAGACCGTAAGAGATGGTTAGAACAGCCTGTTATCTGCATCCAATTTCCAGACTAATGTAGATAGATTGTTAAAAAAAACATGGGACAGATTATAAAAGGGATCATTGTTTCGGGAACTCTCCACACATGAACTCATCTTTTGAGTGGGATACCTCAGTATTAGTTTTCAAAACACAGTGCAGCACACGCCCTCACCCCTATGAATACAAACGCACACATTCAACTCTGTATATAAGCATCTTCAAATCGAAATTAATAAAGTCGTCCTCGATGGACATAAGTTTGGGGGAAAAATATGACCACTGCACACACATCTAGTTAAGAACTTGAATCCAAATAGGAAGACTTCACCATAATGAACCTATTTCAGTCTTGTGTGAGCTCCGGCGAACGCATATTATATATCTATACAAGTGTACAAAGAGGAATGAAAAAAAAAGAGGAGCCACAAACAGCGGTATGCCTTGGCATGCAAAACTCTAGCTAGGGTCCGATGGCTGTGTTGATTGATCCTCCAGCTTGCTGCTGCTTGCTTGTATGTGTAGATAGGCTGGGTGCGGAGTATGTAGATGCGGTAGCCCGAGCTGTTGACTTTCTGCAGCTTTATGATCAACATATGCAGATGGATAGGCATACATCGCGTATTATTCCCTATATATACACTTATCTAATCGTCAGATCTCACGAGGTCATCATATCAATATAATCCACATCTGCTCAGGGGATCGATCGGTCACGGTGTAATGCACATGTGGCGGATGTATCAGCAATGCGTGCAAGAAGGTGGGTTTATTTCTTTTTGATTCAGCAAGTGGCTTTATTTCTATATCGTGTATAAGCAGCGGGGGTTGACGAAGGCCCTGTCTAGATGTCCGATTCGGGCATCCCGAATTCACTGTGCATCACTGTGATGCACTGTAGCAATTTTGTTTTTATTTTGTAATAATTGTTCTAACATTGATTAATTAGGCTTAAAATGTTCGTCTCGCAAAGTACAATAAAATTGTGCAATTAGTTTTTGATTTCATCTACGTTTAGTACTCCATGCATGTGCCGATATTTTGATATGATGAAAAATTTTCTTTTTGCATAGTAAAATCTAGGGGTGAATTTGGAGACTAAACATGACCAAAGTATATATAGGAGCGACCGAGCGAGGCACACGTACTGACATACTAGGACGAGACGACGGAACGGAAAGCCTGTTCGCTTGGTCTGAAAAGAACTGCTGACTGATGGCTGAAAGTACTGCTAGCTGATTTGTTATGAGAGAAAAATATTGTTCTTGCTGGATTAAAGCTGGCTGATAAGTCCAGCGAACAGGCTGGGAACTTATTTTTACGTACGCCGGTAGTAATAAACTACAATACTTACTAGAGAAGAAAATGTCATGTAGCTGGAAAATGTATGGGCAGGGTCTACTTGCTGTTGCTGACTTGTTGGTGCAAACGAAATACATAATCGAGGCTCTGTTCGCTTCTCTTATAATTCGTAATTTTTAACTTGTTTTTTTTTCAGCCAGAACAATGTTTTTCTCTTCCAACAAATCTGCGAACAGTACTTTCAGCTATGACTTTTCAACGAAGTGAACGGGCTCCGACACCTATCAACTAGGTTCATATTGTATGTCATATACCAACGTTCTTAGGGTGTGTTTGGATTCAGTGACTAAAGTTTAGGAGGTGTCACATGGGGGTGTCGCATAGGTTGTTCGGATACTAATAAAAAAATGAATTACAGAATCCGTCAGTAATCCGCGAGACGAATTTATTAAGCCTAACTTGCAAAACAGTCTCAATATGTACATTTAGTTTCGTAGTTAGTCTATATTTAATACTCCATGCATGTGTTCAAACATCCAATGGAACAGTGACTAAAGTTTAGGAGGTGAATCCAAACACCCCCTTATATATGACCCCTGTATGCAGTATAGACACAGATGCTCATATACATGTATACACCCTCACCCTAATGAAGAAACACACATCCTACCCCGCTATAAGCATCTTTAAAATACTAAGTTGGCAGGTTTTAAGATTCATGAGTCACCATATGTGTCTCACTATCGACAGACACGGTCGCCTACCACAAGACGAATACTCACGTCAAATACTAAAATAAATTCAAGAAAATAGGAGCAGCTGCATCAAGAACCGACTCATGTGGTCAGTTTTCAAAAAAAAAAAACTAAATGGATGAGCTACATTCAATTCGTATATATCGAAACTTCTTTACCGTACCCCTACGGATGTACTGTAGCGTGAACTAGAACTAGTCCATGCTACAGTACCAAACAACCTTTCCAATGACATACAACTGAATTTCTGAGCAAAATGAAATAGTTTGCTTGTGTATTTTATAGGGTCGTATCCTCATGTTCAGCAACCACAACCACAGTAAATAAATCTACTTGGGCATACTGCATCCGGCGTGGTGGTCAACGAAACGCGATGTATGGGAGCGTCGTCGCACGTGCCTGCTCGCCGGTTTCATGTGTGGAAGAAATTAACGGTACGAGCGGCGGTGCCAGTGTCTCTTGCCGCCATGCATGGCGCCACTGCTCGTCGCCGAGCGTGGAACAGGGCATGCATCAGGTGATCAGGGCAGGGCGATCGATGACGACAGCGGTTAGCGAGGCAGGCCTGGTTTAGTTCTCGATTCCTCCTCAAATTCCACTATGTAAAAAGGAGATTCTCCGTCACATTAAAATACCGGCAAATACACGGAGCACTAAATGTAGATGAAATCAAAAACTAATTGCACAGTTTTGTTGTACTTTGCGAGACGAATATTTTAAATCTAATTAATCAATATTTGGATAATTTTGTGCACTAGAAAATAAAACGCGCTACTGATGAAGGCCGCAGCTGGTGAATCGGCTGCGCTGGCACATAGATCGATGACCATCACAGCGATCGGCGGCAAGTCGGCAGAGAAAAGCGCTCCGCCTCCGCGTCTCCCTATCTAGACACCCAGTACGACAAGGATGGATGGTGCTTGGCAACGAACAGGAGATGTCGGAAAGCAGAGGAACGAACGACCCTATAGCTTGCTTGCTTCTCATCCATCACATAGCTCAAGTCACAGCGTGCGTGCCCAATTGCCCATCCTGCAACTGACGTCCCGCTTTAATTCTGCTGTGCTGCCTGCTGCGCCTACGTGGGGGGTGGACGGCGCGCGACGGTTGCAACGCTGTACTCGTCGGCCCGGACGATGCAGCCAACGAAAGGGGAGCGAGCTGAGCAACGAGGGGGCTAGCTGGAGCGGGCCCAGTGGACTGGACGGACCACCACGGCCGGGCCGATCCATCATCGGTCGAGCACTCGAGGTGGTAGGCAGTAGCTAGGCACGGTGCTACTACGCACTCCTCATGGACTTCACAGTTCACACACACACACACTCGTACTCTAGTACTACAGTAGAGTGGCCGATGGACGGTGGCAGCAAGGACGACGTCACGTCATTGTCCGATTGTGTTTGCAAGCTGGTGCCCGGCGGTAGAGCACGCAGGCAGGCACGCATGACGCACCCACCGGTAGTACGCGCGCGCTGCCTGGGAGGCAGGCTTTCTCGGCGTCACCACCAGTCCACCAGCCTGGAAGCCCGGTCGGCCGGCTGGCCAAGCCCTCACTCAAGGCGCAAGCGCCCGCCCGACGGAGAAGATTCCCTCGCGAGTCGCGACCTGCTGTCTGTTTGTACTCGTGTGCCCGCGCAGCTAGGCAATGCCGCGTACTAGTACAGGCGCAACGATGCTGTACGCAGGTGCTAGCTACAATACCTTGGTTGGTATCGATCACATTCACATCGCGTACGTCGACCTTCCAGAAATAATAATAAGCCGGATTGACTCGTCGTATGTCTCCATATACGCTCGCACACATCTAAAAAGGCGGCGTTGTGCTCTGGCTCTGCTCTCTATTTACGAGGTGTGCCGTCGTCTCTGAATTCCTAAAATGTACTGTACAGTACGTAGTGTTCTCCACTGTCAGGGGTAAAATACGCATGCAGTATGGGCTTATCTATAAACTGTCTGTTGTACCAACTAGAGCCTAGAGGTCCGATTCTAGTATACTAGTAGTATTGAGCATTACAAACTCAGTATGCTAGCTCCATACGCGACGTACGGGGCCGGTCATGCTCATGCACATCGGGCTTGATGCATGGAGGAGCGCATGCCAACAAGCATGCAATTACTTTGTGTGGTTAGCATGGCGCGGAGACACCAAGTCCACGGATTAGCACAAAACGGACAGATTTAAGACTGCCCGTGCCGTGTATATGTTCTAGTCACGTGAGAAAAATGCTGCGTGCGGATCGGAAGTCCGCAATCCGATCCCCAGTTCCCCACCACACGTACCATACTGTACTCTAGTAGTATGCCAGAGCTGTCCGCACGGGAACAGTTTTGGCTGCTGGATGCTGGCGAAAACCACCTGCATCGCCTTCATTCCGGCGAGAGAAGGTTTGACGAGACGCAGACGCTCACCGGGGCATGCAGATGCTCCGGGCTCCTGCCAGTCAAAGCAAGCAATAATCCCGTCCCGCTCGCCGTCGTCGACGGAGACCGGCCACAATTGTCCAGTCATGCATACTACTCACCGCAAGTCCGAAACACTGTGCTGTGGCCTCTCCTCTCGATCTCCTGGACGTGCAATTTGGGTCGATTGCGTGCGGTGCGGTGCGGACCGCGGACTCGCCGCGCTGCCGGCCCGGTGCTGACCTCACGGACAACGTGGCGAGGCACCGTGCAATGGCCATGATGCTCATGCGCCTTTTTGGTACAGTAGCAGCGCAGCCAACACGATGCATTGCAGCCTTGCATTGCATTGCACCTCGGCCGGCGTCCCTCGCTAGAGGACAGTAGGACCCTTGCATCCGTCCATCTATGCCACTGGCAGCGTAGCGCGGCAAGGTGAACGTGTCATGTGTAGTGTAGGACACCTGCTGGCAACAAGTCACAGCGAGGCCACAGTCCACAGGGCAGCCACGCGTGGCTCAGGCTTGGGGCCGGGCCGGCCGGGTCCAGCGTCCGTGAGCGGCCGAGAAACCGGAGCAGCGCATGCGCCCCCCTGTCGCCGTGTCGCGCGATCGTCTCGTCTCCAGCGGACGAGAGAACAGTGTTAAATCCTTAGGACCTTTTTAGGTGTAGATCGAGAGGGTAGGTTCTTCTCTTTTAATATGAACAAGTGACAGTTCACAAATCCAGAGAGGAATAGAAAGGAGAGGGAGAGTTGAGGCACAGACCAGTGGGCTTGGAGGAGCTGGAGGCGTCCGACACGTTCGTCGATGGAGTCTGCACACAGGCAGCGGCGGTCGGTGAAGAGGATGGTTGCAGTGAGGCGCGATCCACCGATGGCGGTGGAGACCGGTGAGGCTTCCCGCCGCTGGCAGTGCACCCTCGGGATCGGATCTGGGTTAGGATAGTGGGTGGCGGCTGTGGCAGTTAACCTCGTTCCCCTAACCACTGGCCCCCACCTCCTATTTATAACACTGCGCGACGGGGGCCCACCAGCCACTTCATTGGGCTGGACGTCCCCGATCAGGACGCGAGATAAGGGCCCAGACAAGGCCGTTGGGCCAAGTCCAGTGGAGATCAAACTAACATTCTCCCCCTTGATCTCTCATCACTTTCTTCGTTCTTCAATTTCTTATTCAAAATTTCAATTCATATTTTTCTTCCTTCTTTCCTATTTCATCACAGATTAGTGCATAGAACTGTCCCATCGTCACAGCAATTAGTGCCACTAGACTAACAGCCACAATACACTTCTCTATTTTGAAATGATACTTTCTTTGGGCCCTTTGTTGTCCGGGAATCATAGGTTATACCATAAAACCCATGTCGACTGTGCGTTCTCTGAACACACTGGGTTGTAAGCCTTTATAAGCTGATCTGCAAGTACTTGCTTTTACTTATACATTCGAAAGCTTTTAAAAGATTCCGGACTTTCTCCTTCACAACGTCTAACTTCATGTCAATGTGTTTGGCAGCACACTTGACCCGTTGTCATAGGAGTCAATCATTTTAAATGGTAATTGCTGTTGTATACCATTACCAATTCCGGGTATAAGTTAACCATTTCGCCTGTCCTATAAGCCTCATAATTAGTTGTCATAGGTATGCATCATTGATGACACCACAACTGTTTCTTTGGAGTTTTTTCCACAATAAAACTCTAACTGCGAGAGTTAGCTACTATGTGGGTTTCACTAAACATCTCGCCGAAATTCATTATTCTTGTACCCACAACCATTTGAGAGTACTTGTTCTTTCTTAGTCATCATGAGGCTTATTAAATCTTTGCACAATTGCAAGACATTCTCAACTCCATTCCAGTGATCTATGTCTGGACTGGACTTTCTGCCAAAACATCCCGGATAAATGAACTATGCAGGGTAATATCATACTTGTGCACTCATTAACTGTAATATCATAGTTGTGCACTCATTAAGCTTCCAACAGCTGAAGCATATGGATCCATATTCATTTAATCAATCTCATTTCGGTTCTTGTAACGTTAGAATTCTCAAAATTATTACCCTTGACTATATGAACAGGCGTAGGTTCACTTGCATGCATACTTTGTTTCTTTACAATCTTTTCTAAGCATGCCTTCGTGATAATCCTAATACCCCTTTCATCTGTCTCGGTGAATTTCAATTCTTATAACGAGAGTCATTTCACCGAGAACATTCTTATTGAGTCTCGAGGACAAGAACTTCTTCACATATAGTAGATTGACATCACTACTAGCAAGTAAGATGTCATCCACATATACAGGATTGGAAAATATATTTCCCATTCTATAACTTTGTACAGATGTGATTGTCCTCTTATTCTCTTTAACCCAAGATTTCTAGTTGACCTTTCAACTTGAAATGCCACTATTTAGAGACTTGCTCTAGTTCATAAAAGATTTCTACAAGTGACATCCCTTTCGTTCTTTCTTTCCACAACAAAACCTTTAGGTTGTGTCATGTAATCATTTTCATACAAATCCCATTAGGAAATGTTACCTTTACCTTCATCTCAGATCATGATGTGCCACTAGCACTCATTGTAATCTATTCATTCTCTTTGTGTAAAATCTTTCGATTCAAGTTGAGCTTTATATCTTATGTTCCCTTTGGAGTCACATTTCGTCTTGTAGACCCTTTACAGCCTACTGTTTTGGCTCCATTAGGAACTGCTTCTGTTTCTCAAACTTCGTTGATATTCATCAATTTCATTTCAATTTCCTTAGCTTCTTGCCATTTAGACGTGTTAACGTCTCTCATGGTTTCTTCAAATGAGGTGGATCACCCTCCATTTGAATTTCTTCATTAATATATATAACTTATAGTTATCAATAATATCTTATTCTCTTATTCTTTGAGACCTTCAGGTCTGTAGCTAATGGCATGACACTTCTTTCACATTGGGTTGTTGTTGCTCTTTCATCGTCAATCGATTCTATAGGATAACCAGATCATTGTTTTCTTATTCATCTTCTTAAAGGGCTAACAACATGTGTTATATGAGTCATACAACATCAACATGGTGTTGAACCCTACCGATCTTGAGTCATTGGAGTAGGCACTGGTCCTACTTCTCTTCAAGTCGTAGATCTTTTCATACCATGCTCCCCCAGATTAATCCATCTGGTGTAAGGATAGCGTATCTTCAATTTTTCTTATTTTGGGTTTATTCTTTCTTAGTCTCATTGCTATCTTCCTGTTGAACTGTAAAATGTTCAGGAATTTAGCCATTTCTGTACTTAGGGGTATCTTTATTATGACCGTTGTACTCCCTCAACGATCACCTTCATCTTTTATAGATCACTTTTTCTCTAAATGCAAAGCATACAATGGGGAATTTCTTTCAATTATCTTTCTGAGTTTCTTTCAATTGTCTTTCTATCTTTCTCAATTCATAGTTATCAATCCTCCCCCTCGAAATGTGGCACAAACTTTTCTGCCACAATTTCGAAACATTCATAACTCTTGTGAATGAGGATACTTTGATTACTTCATCCACATGATTACATCATGGAAGATGAAATTATTTCTTAATTCGTATGGGAGTATGTATTCTTTTCCTCATTTCACTTCAAGAACTCAACAGAGTCTTTTTCATCAGTACTTCTGCAAGTCATGCTTGCATGTCATTCTTATCATGAGGTTCGTTTTCAACTTCCTTTTGTTCTTAAACTCATACTAGGATAGCATAAGAGCTACCCTAAACTTCTCTCCCTGTGCGGGATACACATGGTCATCTCACTTTCTCCTGCCATGCAGGACAAGTGTTATGCCAACTTTACCCCACAACGCGGGTATTTTCTTAAATTTTATGCTGCCACGCGAGGCAATTCCCTTGAAGGGACATAAATGCCAGGATTGGCTCATATTCAATCATTAAATTCAGGAATAAATCTGTTATTCTTTAACACACATGCTTAATCCGACGTTGGTCAAATTAAACATGCATGCCACTCATTACAATTCATATCATAATGATAAAACAGAAAATTAAATTATTTTTCATAGAGAGTACATTAAAGATATTTCTTAAACTAAACTCTTATTGTTCTATTTCTTTCTTGGATCAATATCCCTGAAATCTTTGAAAAACATTTCTTTTCAAGCCACTCTTAAAGAAGACACAGTCTCTTATGCAATGGCTTACTTTCATATACACAATTTGTGCTTAGGCTTTTCATCATCTGAGTCACAAGAACCCAGTGTTTTTTCTTTTCTCTTTCTTTTCTGCCTTCAAGAACGAAAGCAAGAAGATCTTTGTCTGAAAATTATTCAACAATAGTTATTAACATTAAATTCTGATTTCTTTATGTTCTATTCTATGTCACCGTTGGGCAAATATAGAACAAAACAACTTTCTTCTACATTAATTCTATATCACCGTTGGGCAGAAATAGAATAAATGCATAAAATTCATAGATAGAACTTATAAAATTTTCTATCAATAACTTTTGCTAAAATTAGCAACATCATGAATACAATGTTCTTGTACATTAATTCCACATCACCGTTGGGTATAAATGGAATTAACATATGGAACAACTCAATTATCATTAACTCTCTTCAAATTAAATTCTCCCGTTGGTTTGAATTTAATTAGAAGATCATCATCATTATCATCATTGCAGCGGAAACATCTTTCTATTTCATGAGCATTTCTTGATCTTTATCTATTCTCTGAAAATTGGTCACTTTGATGCATAATTTATCAGAGAATTAAATTTCAACCTCAAACTCATAAATAAGCTTATAATATTGTTATCATCAACGTTGGTCAGAAAATAACAATATCATAATTTCACTTAAATCATAATGTGAATATCCCTCTAATTAAAATTTTCTCGTTGGTTCCAATTTTAATTAGAGGATAAACTTTTCATCATTTTCTGAACAACTGTAATTGCTCTTCAAATTAAATCCTCCCGTTGGTTCGGATTTAATGAAAAAAAAAACAATATTCTTTTTCTTTGCAGCGGAAACATTAATCAAAATTCTTAACATAATTCTTATTCAGAAGCATTTTCTTTACTTGTTTACTCTCTAGACAATTTATCCCGTTGGTTCAAAATTGAATAGAGATGAAAACTGTACAAAATTCTTCAAAACAAACCTTCTGAAAAAGAATAAAACAAATTCTTACGCTTGACTTTTCGTTCGGCCTAAAGCTGGCCCGAAGGTCCGCTCGCGGCCCACGTTTTTCTTTTATTCGGCCCTGGGAAAAATGGCCAAAGACTCATTCGCGTGCAGTGCCGCGGCCCAGCAGTGGAGCAAGCCGGCCAAACCAGCCCATTTCGTCGCGGCCCAGCGGCATCAGCTACCTCAAGCAGCGCGCGCGCACGCGGCCCTCCCCCGTGCCCAGGCCGCAACCTGGGCCTGGGCCGGGATTCTCCTTCCCCGCCTGGGCCGAATTCGATCCGACGGATCCTAGCCGTCCATCTTGATCCGACGGCCGCCCGCCGAAGCCGCAGGAGCAAAAACCCCAGACGGCCGCTGAATCCCTTAACCCTAGCTCATTTGAGCCCCAGCCTTCTCTCTCTTCACCGCACCGCACGGAGTGGACGGCGGCGGCCATTACTCTGACGGCCGGCAGTGGCGAGAGGAAAAGGGCCGCCGGAACTCCCAGCCGGCTCCCCTTCTTCTTCCTTTACTCATGCTCCTCCTCCCTTCTCTCCACTGCGCCGCATCGGCAACAGCAGCAGGCGGTCGCCTATGGTGACCGGGGAGATGGAGGTCATGGCCTCGCCGAAGCTCTCGCTGGCAGTTCCTGGCCTCTTTCTTTCTCTTCTATTTCCTTTCTTTTCTTCTTCACCGCACGCCAGTGGAACATGGCATCAGCAGTGCCCATGGCATTCATGGCGGGAGTGGCAGCGCCGCCGCGAGGCCCCTCGCCGGCGCGCGCGCTCGCCCAAGGCTGAGCGCGCGGCCGTCGATTGGCCTTGCGGGTGGTGCCCTTATTCTGTTGTCCGCGCGTGCACATGGCGATGCGGCTCCCTTCTCACGCGCCGACGGAAACGGCAACGCGGGCTTCTTCCCGCACGACGGCGGTGATGACGGCGAGAAAAGAGACTCAGGTAGGTCCCCTTCCCTTCCGTCATGTCTATTCTGGTCTTCCCCTTCTAGGGTTTTCCTTCGGGTTAGGGTTTGCGAAAACTTCTGAATCAAAAAAAAAATTCGTACCATTTTCTTCTTTCTTTTGTTAAGGTTTTGATCCGAGTTACTCGAATCTTGCCTTCTATTCTCTATGCCAACCAGATCTACACGCTAGGTAAACCCGGCTCCGGTACCAATGTTAAATCCTTAGGACCTTTCTAGGTGTAGATCGAGAGGGTAGGTTCTTCTCTTTTAATATGAACAAGTGACAGTTCACAAATCCAGAGAGGAATAGAAAGGAGAGGGAGAGTTGAGGCACAGACCAGTGGGCTTGGAGGAGCTGGAGGCGTCCGACACGTTCGTCGATGGAGTCTGCACACAGGCAGCGGCGGTCGGTGAAGAGGATGGTTGCAGTGAGGCGCGATCCACCGATGGCGGTGGAGACCGGTGAGGCTTCCCGCCGCTGGCAGTGCACCCTCGGGATCGGATCTGGGTTAGGATAGTGGGTGGCGGCTGTGGCAGTTAACCTCGTTCCCCTAACCACTGGCCCCCACCTCCTATTTATAACACTGCGCGACGGGGGCCCACCAGCCACTTCATTGGGCTGGACGTCCCCGATCAGGACGCGAGATAAGGGCCCAGACAAGGCCGTTGGGCCAAGTCCAGTGGAGATCAAACTAACAAACAGGACAGGCGAGCCCTGCCCCTATACGTGAGTTATGACTGGTGGCCGGTAGCGGCGGCAGCCTAGGGCACCCGGGCATCGTCATCGATCGAGCAAGGGCCGGTCCCGGCGTCGACGGACGGCACCCCGTGCATGCAAATACGACACGGTGCCGGGTCCGTCGCGCGCTGCGCGGGGCAGGGAGGCTAGCTGGGGCGGCGCCAAAGGGAATGCCGGCAGGCAGAGGCACCTTGGCGCCCCGACCCCCACCCGGGCCAAAGGGAATGCCGCCAGCACCACCAAGTCGGCTAGTTGTGCGATTAGGCCAGTCGCCCGCCCAACCATCCGATGCCGTCGGTCCGTCTGGGCCCGGCATGCACGAGCACGAGGCGCGAGCGAGCTGGGTTGGACCAGCCGCACTGTCACGACCTAATCTGGTCGCTCTCGCCATCAAATCCCACGCATTTTCTTTTCCTCCCCGACGAAACCTTTCCATTCCACCCGCATTGACCCGGTGCGGGGGGGAGCGTGTCATCGCGGTGCTGACCGACGCACGCAACGCAACGCAACTCACCGTCGTGGCCGCGTCCATCCAGCGCTTTATAGTTTATACTATTACCTTTACTTTGCTGCTGCCTGCGTCGTCTAATCGTCGCGCCGATCGCCTGGGTGCCTCCACTTCCACTCCAGCCGGATTTCACGACGCAAGGCTGGTTTTTTACTTTGTGAATGTAGTGGGTGATACGTCGTCGTTCAGCGGACCTAAATTCTAGATAAGCTGGAGGCTTCATCCACTCAAACACAAGCTGCTGTCAATAAGACTCCAAGCCTCAAGAGGAAGAGGGGATCCTGTACCAGAGCTGCCAAAAACAAGTGTAAAGCAGCTTTCTCCATGACGACGCACGCCTTCAAGCAAATTTTCTGGGAAACATTAAAATAAACGTTCCAGGTACACGAACAATCACGCTGAATTGGTCTACTACTAATGTTTTGCGTTTTGATAATTGGTAGCAACTATTGATTTTAAACGTAGTCGGTTGGTAGCGATTGACTGTAATATGTAGCGTAGCGCGCATATGAAACTTGAAAAAAAAAACTACACTGCGCCCTTACGCTGATTTCAGTGGCTAAACGACAGACATGCAGTGCAATGGGGTCGCGCGCGCGCGCACACACACACACGCATCTGATTATTGTGACGCGCGCGTTGCCACCGAGAGCACACAGCTTGTTGTTTTCCGCAAATAATGGCGGCCATCTCGCTTCCAGACTTTTCTGCAAACACCATCATTCCATCTTTATAAGCAAGCCTTATAGTTGGAGGTAACAGAAAACATGTCACTGGCACATCACGATCCCCCAGATCTAAGGCCCTGTTTGGTTTGTTTTTTTAAAGCTTAACTCCCATCACATCAATGTTCCCTCAAATGTATGGAGTACTAAATGTAGACTAATTGTATGCATGTCGGCACAGATTAGGAGTAATTTACGAGACGAATCTATTAAGCCTAATTAGTCCCAGATTGGAAACTTTTTGTCAAATAAGACGAAAGTGCTGCAGTATTTGTTAAACTTTAACACCCCAAACTAAACACCCTCTCAGTCTAACAATGGCCGCTCCGGAAACGGAACGCCGCTCGTGCTTGCCTGGTGCTGCCCAAGTTTGCTCCTCCATCTAGGCATCTACCAACAAGATGGCGAATCGATTTCTTCTGTGTTCCCGAAACTAGTCTTGAGAAATGTATGTATCTGCAGTCTGCTACGTGCATCTGCAGCTACGACAACCAACAAAGAACTTGCTCTTTGGAACACTGCCGTGCACGATGGTAAAGCTGGCGAGGCATGCTACGGCCGGCTCTGGAAGTGGAATCTGGGCAGGGCAGGTCATCATGCAGGCCGCATGAAGCTGTGAACGCGGAGCGCTGTGCTACGACTACCGTGCTATCTAGTGAGTGCAGCCACTCACTCAGCTCAGCCCTGCTCGCGAATGGTTTTCGGGCTTGTTTTTCAGCGAGAAGTTTTTTTTCCAACAAACAACTCAGAACGGGTAGGGGTAGTAGTACAAAGGAATGCGATATATGGGTGTGTTCACTTCGCGAAAAGTAGGTGAAAAGTTACTGTAGCATCATTCGTTGTTATTTGGCAAAATTTGTCCAATCATGAATTAACTAGGCTCAAAAGATTTGTCCCGATATTTACAGACAAACTATGCAATTAGTTATCTTTTTTACCTACATTTAATGTTCCATGCATGCGTCGAAAGATTTGATGTGATGGGTGGAAGAGGAAATATTTTGGGTTGTGACGAGGAAGTGAACAAGGCCTATAGGGACCGCAGCGCAGGGCCTGTCCTGCTCCTGTCACGGAGCGAGTCACCATTGCGTACGCGCCCTTGTCATGTTGCTTGGCATCTCCCGGTTCATTCTTATCATTCCCATGCATTCCAATAATAATCCGATGCTTAATAACCATAGCCCGGCTAGCTAGCTCTCTTTTTACAGTCAGCGTGCCCTTCGGACATGTGTAAGGAAAGTTTTTTTCAAAAATAATCGATAGCATCGTACTATAGAAAAAGCAACCCTTTTGACCTAATGCTCGGAGAACCAACATATCATCTGAAGGTACTCTCAAGTTGTTTGTACCCTTATAAACAGTACTCCCTCTATCTCAAATTATAAGACGTTTTGGTATTTCTAGAATTATAACTTTTACGATGTAGGTAGACATATATATATCTAAATGCCTAGTAAACACTACGAATCTAGAAATGTCAAAACGTCTTATAATTTGGAACGGATTAAGTAGAACAAAAATATCTTAATGGTCTATTTAGATTTTTCTCTCTTTTTAAAGCTGCAATAGTTGCGGAGCTAGCTCATGAGCCTCCTTTTATATCTCTACTAGTGCTCGGATAGTTAATATATGTACCGTTTGCATCAGTTACAACTGTTTTTTGCTAACTTTATAAAAAGCCAGAAGGATCCAAAGTCCTGAGAAATGTGACAAGAGAAAGAAAGCTGACCGGATAACAATAACTCTCACTAAGACCCTTTTCTGGAATACAAGCTTACCTTGAACTATGTTGGAATGCATCTGATTTTCTGCAGTATTTGTTAAAAGAACCTATGAAATTGATAAGTTACCCCCGCATCTGTTTTTCTGCAATATCTGTTAAAAGAGGGGCCGTGAATGTAGGACTACTATTATGGCAGGGCAGAAATAATACTCCCACCACCATCAAAACAAGAAGGGCATTAAAAAAAGGTGCCTTTTTGCAGTGGGTGAATCAATCCAATGTGGAAACTGATTTTAGGGACCGAACAAAGGTAGAGCCCATCCCTGCGCCCTGCCTTGCTGGCTCTGACCTCTCCCTCCCCTCCCTCTCCTCTTGTTGCTCCCCCCTTCTTTTATTGGGGTTTTTTTGTCTTCTTGGATTTGCGCTTGTGCTCACCTGGGCGCATACTAGTCCCAGCATCAGAGCGGAGAGACCTCCGAGCTGGGGCTCTTCAACATATAAATTGGGCAGAGCTGCTTGCCGCCTGCCGGGAGAGAGTGAAAGAGAGAGAGCTCAAGGGGGGCAAAAGGAGAATTTTTTATCCAGCTTCTTAGCTTGATTCTCTTTGATCCCCGAGAGCAGCCCCCGGTCCAACTAATCCTTGCTGTTGGCGTGCCGGGGCTTTGATTGCTCTCCAGATCTGAGGCACCTGCTCGGTGGATTCCAGGAATCCGAGCACGAACTCGACAGGGGAGTTCTCAGGGAAAAGGTGAGCCCCTTTTTCTTCTCCCTCCTCATCCGCCCACCATTGCCAAACTGTCCGTCCACCACTGGAGTAATCGCGTAGTCTTAGCTCCGATTGTGAAGCTTCTGCTGCTGCCTATTGATCTGTTTCTGCCGCCTACACTGGACGACGCTTGATGCATACGAGATAATGAGTTGGTCGCAAGTTTCCTTTGATCCCGGCATACCATCCACTAGCTCACGCGCGCACAAAAATTATTGACTTTTTTTAACTCGCTTTGATTTGATTGCATCTGTTGTTTCGGTTGCGCAGGGGAGGAAGGAAGAGGCCGAAAGGGCGGTGGAGATAAGACTATAAGCGCGAGCTGGGTCCCTTCCCTTGAGGATGCCGTCAAGAAACCGCGTGGAGGGGAGGTCGATGAGATGAGGGATGCTGGCCGCGGTGATGGATTACTTCAGCTCCTGCTGGGGCCCGCGATCTCGTGCCGGGAACCGGGGCAAGGGCTCCGACGCCACCGGCCGGCAGGACGGTCTCCTCTGGTACAAGGACGCCGGCCAGCTCGTCACTGGGGAATTCTCCATGGCCGTGGTGCAGGCCAACCAGCTGCTCGAGGACCAGAGCCAAGTGGAGTCCGGATCGCTCTCCCTCGCTGACCCCGGCCCGCAGGGCACCTTCGTGGGCGTCTATGATGGCCATGGCGGCCCGGAGACGTCCCGGTTCATCAATGACCACCTCTTCAACCATCTCAGGAGTAAGGACTCTCGATATGTGACAGTTACTGCTGATTGATGATTCCTCCTTTTTTTTTGGCTGCTTAGTTTTAGAAGTACTGATGATGAAGCAATGATCAAGTCCCAACTTTTTCTGTGTTGCTTTGATTATGGGTTGCATTTCTGTGACTATTAGCATGATGATGATGCTGACTCTGTCTCAAAAGCATTTGTACTTATTGCCTTCAGAATAGAAACGATAATTGGTTTGGTAGATCTGATTGGTAAACATGCATATGATAATCGGATATTGGATGGCTGTTGGAGTTGTATTATGGTTATCCCAGAAAAATGAAACACCGATTTATTTAATTATCTAGCTTGGTTCTGATACTGTCTTGACTCGAGTGTGTTACATTACTTATTCTTAGTTTTCTTAATCTGTTCAGTGTACTAAAACTATTTAGTTTTTTTCCAGAATTTGCAACTGAGCACAAGTGTGTGTCAGCGGACGTGATCCGGAAAGCTTTCCAAGCAACTGAGGAGGGCTTTGTTTCTCTAGTAAGCAAGGAATGGTCTATGAAGCCTCAGATTGCTTCAGTAGGCTCCTGCTGCCTTGTTGGTGTAATCTGTGCTGGGGCACTCTATGTTGCAAACCTGGGCGACTCACGTGCAGTTCTTGGAAGGCTTGTTAAGGCAACTGGAGAGGTTATGGCCATGCAGTTGTCATCGGAGCACAATGCGTGCCGTGAGGAAGTTAGACAAGAGCTGCAAGCATCACATCCTGATGATCCACATATTGTGGTTCTCAAACACAATGTTTGGCGAGTGAAGGGTCTCATCCAGGTAGACAAATCTGTACCCTAGATCAGGTTGCTAATTTTTCACTCTATGATGTACACACGTCTAGCCAATTAATCTTTGAATTTTTTTGAACTTTTGACGTCATCTGTTGCTCTCATCATAATTCCACTTTCGTCCCACTTTCCTCTTTGTGGGGAACTAATAATGACTTTTATATATGCATTATTTCTCATAAGTTAGGTATCAGGTAAGCTCTCATTCCTAGAGCTAAAGTTGTCTGCATGCTTTATAGTTATGTCATCATAGGGTCCATCATCAGCTGTCAATAATCAGTGTGATACTTGTCATATCTCAAAATTTATGCGGATGGTAAGATGTAACTTGTGGTTCAATATATTATGCCACTCACTAATACTATCTGTCCTCCCCATTAACCCTCATTGTCCAGGCTTTCACTTTAGTGAAAGGTTAGTGCACCAACCATAAGCAGGAGAAAACGATGTATTTAGTGCTGCTATTGTTTATTTCTTCATTCACAAAACCATCAAACTAGCTTGCACCCGCAGGTTCTATTGTTGGTTCTTATTCATGCAGTCTTGTCAATATACTTTTGGGGTCATATCTGCAGATCTCAAGATCTATTGGAGATGTATATCTAAAGAAACCAGAGTATAACAGAGAACCTCTTCATAGCAAGTTTCGGCTTCGAGAAAGCTTCCAGAAGCCAATTCTTAGTTCTGAACCTCAAATTACTGAACATCGAATACAGCCAAACGACCAGTTTGTTATATTTGCTTCTGATGGTCTATGGGAGCACCTCAGCAATCAGGAAGCAGTTGACCTTGTCCAAAGTAGTCCCCGTAATGTATGTTTTCTTCTCTTGTGCTACAATTTCTATGAGTTGAAGTCCATTTTCTTTTCGAGGCTTAATACTGTTCCATCTAATTGGGTCTTTGATGAATCTATCCTGAGTTATGTTGTGCTTTTATGGGATAGCATTAGCAATTCTCTTAGATTGAAAGAACGAATTTAATTGATACTTTGACAATTTTTTGTGCAGTAAGTGAAATATATAAATTAGACCACAGATTCAGCTTTTGAAATACTAAGTTGAATGAATCGAGTGAAACCAGAATGTTGCAATAAAACAGACAATTAAAATGTGGATGTAACTCACAACTTATGGCATACAAGCTATTACATAATTTGGATTGCAAAGCTTAAGCATACCTGATACCTGTGAAAAGTATATTTAATTAGTTTGTTCTTGTGAAATAACCCAGTCATCCTTGCATTGTAATACCTTCAAGTTTCTAACTGTCGATCTGTCAGCTTCTTTCGCCTATCGTTCATTTTCTAGTGTTCTTTTATTCACTTCCTCTGAAGCTGTAATTTCCTTGCCCCCCAGGGAATCGCTCGGAGACTAGTGAAAGCCGCGATGCAAGAAGCTGCCAAGAAGAGGGAGATGAGATATTCAGACCTCAAGAAGATCGACCGAGGTGTGAGAAGGCATTTCCATGACGATACAACCGTGGTTGTGGTGTTCCTGGATTCAAATGCCATGAGCAAAGCAAGCTGGAGCAAAAGCCCCTCTGTTTCGATCCGAGGGGGCGGTGTCACCCTTCCGGCGAAATCCCTCGCGCCTTTCTCAGCTCCGGCACAGTTGAACAGCACCTACTGAAGTTGCTACTACTCTTGAAAGGAAGAGCACAATGCAGATCTGCAGGAGATGAAAAGCAGCGTTACAGTTATACCTGCTGTGTTGTTGCTCTTAGCAAAACTACTGTCTAGACTCCGCCTGGTAATTAGTGTACTGATAGCGAGGTATAAAAATTAGATTATTTGTTAGCGACGCAAATCCTCTCTCTTTTTCTTCTTCTCTCTATTCTTATCCCGTTTCTCTTCATCCTTGAGAGAACAGGTGGTTGTAAATTGTCCAGAACATGTTTTCCCAAATAGTCCATCATATCCCCGCTTTTTTCGTGTTGATATGAAGGCTGGCAGCATCACTGCTAAAGATAATGTTTGGGCGCGCATGATTTGACCAGTTCCGATCAAAACTTTTGATGATGTCTTGTAGCAGCACGTTGCTCTCATGAAAGTAGGTAATGAGCTGCAGGGTTTTATTTTTTCTTGACAATTTTTTTAAGGGAAGATCTGGACGCGTGGCTTGCCCGTTCATAGGTTGATCCGGTTCGTGATTTCGCCGAGAACAGGTAGCAGCGTCAGTGATTTGACATTTAAGGAACAATCACACGGTGCCCACCGATTTTGTGACCCTGATGGCTCATGGCAGCCTGGCAGGTCGGCACACGACACCAGTGCAAAGGGATAGCCATAAGTGAAGCTGTTTTGCTGACGGAATCGGGCTTTGCTATCTCATGGGGACCGTGATCCACAAGATTAGGATCAGCTCAATCCAAAGTCAATAGATGTTCCTTATACAAAATAGAGGTAAAGAGGTACCTTATAGGCTGTGTATATGTGGAAAAAACAATAACATTTGACAAAGAAAACTAGAGGTTAAGATGCTACTGATTATGCTGAATGTGTGTAATGTACGTTGTATGCAACGTTTCAAAAAGGAAAAAAAGTCTGCACGTTGTATGCAGCAGGTTGTAGTTTAACATAAGCCCGCTAAGGTCGATGCACGAGGAACTCGAGTCATGTGACTTGGAGCCATTCTCGGAGGGCGGCAAACGACACCACTAAACACCGAACGTTCATTCAAAATGAACCCAGCGATCAATTCTCCGACCAGCATAGTTGTCTTAACAGGAAAGAGAGTTCATTTCAGTGCACTTCTCTTTCTCTTCCTATTTCAACTGCTCCCATGTTCCATTCTCTTTTTTGACGCAGCAACCATTCCATTCTCTTCCTCTTTCTGCTGCTCCCACATTCCGTTCCATTCACTTCACTTCACTTTTCTTTCTCTCGCTGAATCGCACTCGCTGCTGCAACATTTTTTTTTTGAGAACCATGCACACATAACTTATATAACTGAATTACAGAGCATAACTTTCACGAAAAACTTAACAGTGCTAACTTAGCAGTGCTCCCACATTGTCTTTTAGGTTCATCAGCGTAACTTAGATAACTGAATTAAACAGCATAACTTCGATAAATAACTTAACAGTCATAACTTAGTAGTGCTCTAACATTCTCTTTTAGGTTTCAGCAACCTTTTTTTCTCTTTTCAGAAACTAATCATTCGAGACATAAAAAAATGGTTTATAGAAGGGTGGGGGATGAAATATAAGTAACTTTTACAACCTATACTACACAATAAATTCCATAATATGATGATGCAACCTTCCAAAATCAAGATAAATAATAACTTTCATAACTTCTGCAGTGATAATCTCAGCATCTCTATAACTATGACATTAAGCATATCTGTTTCTTGAATTGGAAGATCTGCAAAATATTTAAATTGTAATATTTAAAATAACAAATATAAAACACAAGTTAGATGTGTTACTCTTAACAGTAAGTTACTCAAAAAAGTTAGCTAGCATGCATACACATTAAAATACAAGTTAGATACATAACTCTGTACATTAAGTTAATCAAATAAGTTGGTAGCATACATATAAAAACTTGAGTTAGATAAATAACTCAGTACAATAAAGCTAATGAACTAAGTTAGGTAGCATAGACATGAAAAACAAAAAGAGACGGATAAATAACTTTGTTATCTAACATAGCACCCAAAAAAAAGACTATGTAGAACAAATCTATAAAAAGAAACTATTTCAATAACAATGAATGTAATAAGTTAAGTAGAAAATCATATCTGTTATATCTTGTTCATGTATAATTTGAAAACTTACCCTAACAAGTTTAAGGAGCAAAGAGAAGGATTTCACCAAAGATAAAATAATATGTACAAATATGAAATCTTACATGTTAGCCTACCCCAACTTGCTTGGGACAAAAGGCTATGTTGTTGTTGTTGTTGATGAAATCTTACATGTTGCTCAGCTCTGTCACGTATTGTAGGTAACAAGAATTGATTCTTCTCATGGGTGCATAAATAGTATGTCAATGCCTCATAAATAGGCTTTCCATGCTCCTGTATGACATAAAAATTTGGAAAAAAAAAGTTAAGCATAGAGTTATGTCTAGAAGTTAGACATAAATCTTATGTGCAGAAAGTTATTAGACATAAAATTTAGACATAAAATATAATAAACCAAACAACTTATGTGAAAAAGATTAGACACAAAAGTTAATAGCTACAAATTATGTCTACAAATTTAGACATAAACTTTTGTGAGGGAAGTTAGACATACAAGTTATGTGCAGAAAGTTAGATATAAAAAAGTTTGACACAAACTTAATATGTATAGGTTATGTGCATAAAGTTAGACATAAAAGTTTGACAAAAACTGGGCTTTGCATGCTCCTGCATGACATAAAAATTTGGGAAAAAAAAAGTTAGGCAGAAAGTTATGTCCAGAAAGTTAGGCATAAATCTTATATGCAGAAAGTTATTAGACATAAAAGTTAGACATAAAGTTAATAACAATAAGCTATGTGACAAAGTTAGACATAAAAGTTAGCTACAAGTTATGTCTAAAAATTTAGACATAAAAATTATGTGCAAAAAGTTTGACATATAAGTTAATGTCCAGAAAGACGAAACTTTATTTTTTGGAGATACTGCGACAAGTTAAATAGATAACGAATCAGAAAAGGATAAAAAAAATATTCGCATTATATCACATTGTGTCTAAAAAGTGATTTCCTGCTTACTCGCAAGTGCAAAAAATGACCACATCAACAACTACAAAATTTCCATCTCTATACATGTCCCTATTTTAGCAAAACCATAACTGAAAAATGAAAGCCCAACAGCTGCAACTGTTGGTGAGACGACAACTGGATTTATCAACCTGAAATAAGCAGATGAAGACAAAACACACAAATAAGGTATATATCACCTGAGTATTACTACTTGTCACAATATATGATGAATTGTACAACAAAAAGACGAGGTGCATGAGTTATTGTATTCATCGGTTACAGAAACACGAAAGGCTGTTTATAGCTAGAAACAGACAGTTTACACTTAGAAACTAACACGAAGCGGCCAACTCATAACAACAATGATCCTTGTAGCTTTTGAGTCATCAACAATCAAGAAATATGACTGTGCATTGTTCATACTATATGGCCAAGTGAAAGATGATTCCAAGCCCATGCAAAAGTTGTTATAAACTTTAGATATTTGGTATTCAGAAATCAGAATAAAACTTCAGATCAAATATTAAATTTCCTACGAGTATATGCCACCAAAACTATTTTTTTATTCATTCACTACTAAGGCCAATCATGTTTTTGCATTAAGTAATCATTGCATACCTAAAAGGACAAGAAAACATGTTCATATTTTACCAACAGAAAAAGAGGTATACCTAAGAAATAGTGACATGAGTCCTGTATATCCCAAGACAACTTGGAATGCACCTCCAATTATTATAGCTCCCTGCAGATGCTTCATTATGTGTTTAAAATTCTGCAATGAAACGCAAGTTGTTAAGCACAGTCAGGGCTGCTAGTAGAGAACAGAAAACAAACAAGCAAGCAAGCATTGCACGGCTGCAACATTTTCCATGTTCTAGGCATGCAACAACATAAGACACACCAAAATTTATACATACATTATCATTGAGTCCAAAGAATTCTGGGGAGTTGATGATCGCAAGCGCAGGAGCCAGGTATACAAAGGATGGACCCTACACAAGTGGCAGTCTTGTTCCAACAAACATGTGCAGCAATGTAGTCATCTCGGTGACGAGCAACACTGTGGACACCACTGCCGCCATGTCATCCTGACCCAAACAGGACCAAATATAACATCTTCAGTAACAAACCAAATAAATCAGTGATAGTGCACTAGATACAACAAATTCGATTCCAGACTCACAGCCGAGCCGCCCATAGCAGGAACCATCACGAGAGGGATCAGGATGATTGAACCAACCATGGAAATGTAATGCTAGAATCCGTATACCACCAGAGGAACTGCAACGTAGCTTAAAACCGATCAAATTAATGCACCGCACATCATTACCCCATACCACACATCACCCGTGCACATTTCTCTTCCTCCGTCGACCGTCGGGCACTTACGAACAAAATGATGGCAAGGTTGGGCCTATCGTCTTTGCGCGCCATGTTAGTGCCATATAATCTGCCTCCTGGTCATTTAGTTATCAATGCAAATGTGTCAAAAAGAAAATCAATCTTATGATGGTGAAGTTGAATCAAAGAATCACAACAAATAGACCAATCATCGACTATTTAGTAAAGAAACGTCAATATGGACGAATCTTGACATTTGTATATTAAAAAAAGATCTGCAGGCAGCACCGAAAATTCACTTGAGCAAAACAACAAACAGGTGCCGGCCGTGGTCAGGGTGAACTCACCTTGGGTTCAATCTCGTGGAATGAGTTGACGAGCGCGTCGTCGGCGTCCTCCAGCCCCTCAAATTGCCGCACCGACGCCTCCAGGAACACAGGGCACCGGTCCGGCTTCGCCGTGAACGGCGGCACATCGTCGGGCACGAGCTCGACACCCAGCAGCCCGTCCACCACCGGCAGCGGCAGCCGCCCTGCCCACACCTCCCCGTAGACGACGTCGACGGCGCAAGGCTGCGACAGGAACGCCGCGGCCGCCACCCCGGCCGCCTTCGCCACGCCGCGCGCCCCCGAGCCGACAGCCTCGAGCTGGTGCCAGTACTCGTCAAGGTCGGGGCAAGCGGCCGCCCCGCCGTCATCAAAGCCGTCGGAGATGGCTGCCACCCTGAAGGGCTCCCCGGGAGGCGGGGTCGTGGAGAGCTACCGCGAGGTAACGAGTGTGGGGCGGAGGACGTGGTAGGTGAGGCGGCGGCCGAACTCGAGAAGCGGGTTCGTGTGGCCCTGCGTGCCAAGGGACGGCGGATGCCGATGCTGCCGCTTGCCAATTCCCGCGGCGGCAGGAGGGGCAGGGAGGGTGGAGCTGGGCCGGGCTCACGCTCTCGCACGTGCAGTAGACAGAAAAGCAAAGGGAACGGCAGACGGGAAAGGAAAGAGAAGCCTGGTCGGATCGTTCGCTCGGAAAGAATACGGTGAACGAACGAACGTAGAAGTGGAATTGGGGGCAGCGAACCTGATAAGCTCGCCTTAATTTGAAAGACAACTGAGCGGCAACTCCGCAACTGCATACAAAGCTCATGTAAAGGGGCTGCCCGATGGCTAAGGTCTCCAGCCAGGAATCAGTACATTCCAGACTCCAGAGTATTAATCCAAGAAATTACATTCCACATTCTGCAAGTCTGCAACCCAAACAAGCTTCTTTCAGAAAGATTGAGATCGAGCTTGAGAGAACTAGATACAGGTGATCTTTATAAGGGACAGAGATGTCCATGTATTGTTTGCTATACACAGCTGCTGCTTTCATCCTGAGCGGAAAATAAGCATTTCCCTGACCCTTTTGAAGTTTGAACACGATCCATTTCAGTTAATTACATGCCAAGTTGACAGCTTGATTTCAGATCCTACCTAACAAACAGTGATACCAACAACTGGGAGAACAGAATAAATTCACTGACAACGACGGCAGGGGAGTGGATGCCTAGAAAGGGCACGATATCAACCTGCAGGAAATTCTCCACTGCAGATCCGACAGTTGCACCAGCTGCAAGTCCCCCGACAGTGATCAATGCAGCCTTACCTGGATACAGGACCACAGAAAGTGTTGATTGCATGCTAAATGTACACATGAAGATTGGTTGAAGAGCAGCATTAACCTAAATGTTGAACAAGATTTCCTCTCATAAGCAAACAATGTCATAATAGGCACAAAAGCCGGTAGGGGGTTTCTGGACTTATATGCCAGCGAAACCCACATGCTCACCCACTGTCAGCACTCTATCTACACATGCAATTCATAATCAACTCCAGAGTACAGTAACATTAAATGGCTGTGAGATCAAATATTCAAAGGACTATAGTGCCAAAAGGTGCTAAAGGATTATTGCAGACATGTGTAGTTCTGTATACCAAAAATCTGACATGACATACTTTCTATTACAGTAACTGAATATCTGTATAGGTTTCTGATGGGCTAATACTATGTGCACCATTAAGATTAGCTAACTTTTATTTTCATCAGGAGCCCATATCTCTTTGAACCAAATCTCACTGTCACCCAAAACTAGGGACACACACAAGGATAATGCCGCCTGTTTGACTTGGTTACCTGTGTATATCTTGGGAAAACCACGCACCTTATCCAAAAGGCTGACATCGCATGGGACAGACTAGCATTGAATTATGATAGGAATAGCACCCTTTTGTCAATTATATAACCTGATGCGAGCAATCTCCTCTTAATCACCGCTATAGCCAACAAGGATTAAGTGGTGGATCTAAGTGGCACCTTTCTTAGTAGTACTGTGGTAGAATCTCTGTGTTTTGTTACTATATCAGAACAAAATGTCTTCAATAAATTAAATGCTTGATAGGCAGTATTAGTTTGTATGAAAACTACCACGACAAAACTGCTTCAGAAAGCAAGAGGTAATATAGGTTCCATATATGATGAACAATGCACAACTTTACACTGGGCTACGCAAGTATTGCATCAGGGTATTGGCAAAAAAAGTGAATGATGTGACTGACTGTCACAGTTGATATGAATTAGGAACCCTTGCAGCTTCAACTTTAGAGAAACATTCTTATCCTTCTACAATAGGAATTGTGCAGGTTTAAAAACAGTGGCGTATAGGTTCCAAAACAGATGCCCAAATGTACCAACATAAAGCACTGGATATTGGATAACATAGCTATAGGATAAAAGTGGTGGATCAATTTACCTAAGTTCATATTTTTCTTTGCCAGGAAGTACAGTGATGCACCAAATCCTGTTGCTAGGATAAAACCTGGCACATCAGGGCTAGTGTACGCAGATGGCAAAGACGTCGAGCTTCCACTAGCATAGGTGAAAACCATCAGTGCACCATAAACACATGACTGGATGCCCAAGCTGCTCGAAGATGGAGTCTCGAATGTAATAGGTGCATTCTTCATTGTTGCCTGCATCCACTTTGGGACTGTCCCAGCTCCTGCACTCTTTACAGGTTTAACATCAGCATAGCGGATGCTGTTATTAGCAACCTTTCCAGCCCTCCGCTGTGATAAGCTCTGCATAAGCAACATGTCATAGGCTGCTTCGACCTGCAATGAAGAAGGAAATGGGAGTCAAATATGGCACCAGAGAAGCGTATGAGATTGGATGACTGTTCATTTGAGAAACAGCCGTAACTACTTGTAAAACTGTCTCGAAATAGACGGTTCAGAAATCAGGGAAGGATCTGAGGAACAGACACAAGCAAGTGTAGTTATCAAGAGTACGACTTGAAGAAGAAAACAAGAAGGAAATAGAGCTAGTTTATTGGAACAAGAAAGACTATAAATAAATGTCATAAAATAACAGTAAGATTGCATTAAAAAAAAATTGAGCACTAGGAACATGCGAAAACAAAGTTCCCAAATTTTTTATACTCCGTTTCCCACTCCTATGGAACAGGCTACTACCTCAGAATATGGCAATTCATATATGACCGTGAGATCATCTCCACCATGGATATGCAAAGATCAATACCTCTTACGGGTTAAGCTAACCCACTGCATAGCCCTTTTAGATATCACGCATGATGCATCGCACATCCAAAACGCACGAACCAATGAACAGCCAGTTCATCACCAACCTAATGAGCTAGATAAATTCATCATCCTTTACCTCCACTGTAGTACGAATTGCTTTCATAAACAAATTTTGCTTCTGCATTTGGAAAGTACTAGGTAGAATATATGGCAACAATCCCCATCGTTTCACACATTCCCGAATGCTCCAGGCGGCTTTTTAATAAGGTAATACAAAATTAGCAACTTCAATCCGAGGTACCAAGGATGCAATAAAGAATCGCCTTATTCCCCTAGCGGCTGAGCACAACAAAAGGCGGGCGCGAACGGAATAACAAACGAGTGGGGGGAGGGAGAGTCTCGGGGACCTGGGCGACGGCGTCCTGGTCGTCCTTGCAGGAGGCGAGGACGGAATTCTTGGCGCGCAGGATTTCGTCGAAGGACGCGCCCTCGGCGACGCCGAGCAGCTTCAACGCGCCCTCCACCGTCATCTCGAACGGCGCCGGCGAGGAGTCGTCCGCGCGGGAGGCCGATAGGCGCGGCGTCCTCCACCGCGAGCGCGGGAACGCGCAGCACCGCCCCGAGGCCAAGGCCGCGTGCCCGCGGAGCAGGGGAGTGCCGCCGCCGCCGCTGCTGAGGGAGAGGGCCGTCGCCGTGGCCATTATTTCTCCTCGGCTGCGCCGCTCGGAGAGCCGCTAGTCTGGCGTGCGTGTGCCCTGTTGCTCTGCGCGTCGGCTTCTGCAGTCGCGGACGATTTTTTTTTTCAAGACCCTCTCCTGACGGGATAATTTTGGGCCTTTTTTGGCAGGAAGTTTGGATAAGCTTTCCAAGTTCCAAGACGGGCCATCATTTTATTCTTCTCTAATAATTGCCTTTGGAGGCCACTTGAAAATATTCTACTCCATAGAATTCCTCTTTTTTTAATTAAATGCGGGACAATGTACTAACAACATAGCATCCTTGGTTTTAGCGAGATGAAAAAAAAAACACCTCTCCAACAACTCCTAATCTATCGTCCTAATCTTTTAGAACTTGAAAAAAGTCACCATGTTCCGTGTAAAGTTCCGCGCTTTCGAGTCGTGCGTATCTTCTCTCTCCCACGCGTGTTTGTCAGCCAATCTAAAGGTGGAAGAGCGTGAAACAGTAAAGAATGGGAAATAGTTCCGGATGTAAATGTACCAGAAAGAAAGAATATATAAAAGTGGTTAGGATAATTTAGAAATAGTATAAGATTCATGATGTAAAATTGTCTTTTATATTTTAGGAGTGGATTATTAAGAACTACTAGAGATAGCCTTCTTTATTTCTTCCAATATTTTTTTAGAGTTGTAAAACTTCATATTTTTAGGAAGAAAATATTGGGTACTCTTGAAGGCCGGATAATTTGCTAGAAATGTGCGTGTGGCACAAACTACCACAATGGTGATAATAAAATTTGTTATTCTAAAACAAAATTTCATAAAGCAAAAAAGGGTCTCAGATTATTTTGTGATCTTGACAAGTTTGTACGCCCTCTATCCTTGAATAAACAGATTTCTTGGCTTCCTATACCAAGTTAAGGACAGATCGGTACGATAGAGAAAAGATCATACTATCCTTTATTAACTAAAGTAGTTGTACTAATTGTAGCATTTACTATGTACATCCAACAGCAGAAACTCAACAATAAGAGGGTGTTTGGTTGCAGGGACTAAAGTTTAGTCGGTGTCATATCGGATGTTACATAAAGTATCGCATGAGATGTTCAGATACTAATAAAAAACAAATTACAGATTCCGTCAGTAAACTGTGAGACGAATTTATTAAGACTAATTAATCCGTCGTTAGCACATGTTTACTGTAGCACCACATTATCAAATCATGGACTAATTAGGCTTAAAAATTCGTCTCGCAAATTAGTCTCAATCTGTATATTTAATTTCGTAAATAGTCTATATTTAATATTTTATGCATGTGTCTAAAAATTCGATGTGATATGGACTAAAGTTTAGACGCGGGAACCATACACCCCATAAATTGAGAGATGGGAGGGGTGCAATAAATACGATGAGAGTGCCGATCGACCGTTCAATCTCCTAGAGATTGATTTATTTCTAAACAAATTCTTGAGCTAGCTATTTATTCAGGTAGGGAGTAATATGAGATGAGATACTCCATCCATCCAGGAATACAAAACATAGAAAACAAATTTTAACCAACAATTACTCAAATATATGTAAGTTTAGGACAAACAACTTATATTAATAGATTTATATTCAATTGATTTCGAGATCGAAAAATTATGAATTACGGTAAATTAATGGTCAAAATATATTTTATATGGGTTTTTGTTTGCCGCTTTAGTTTATAACAAGTTGTGCACATATGTCAAGATTTAAATTTTACAATCTTTAATCAATAATTTATTTAAAAAATTAATTATTGTAATATAAATTTGATATGGTTAGATTCCTAATTGATATGTTTATAATAATAAATATATGAGTGGTCAAATATAATTTTGAGAGATTGTGCCGTGTCAAATTGTGTTTTGTAAATTAGACTAGATCCGAGAGAGTATAACTAGTATGTTTTCCTCTCAGGCGAGAATTTATATATACTATCTGCATTAATTAATTATTGTAAGACTTGTTTTGACTATACATTTGGGCATATCAGGTTAAGGTCATCATAAACGAACAAAGGAGAACTCTAGCGAGTGATATGACACTTGCGATTTCCCGAAGAATACGGGTTACAACTTTTAGTGGATTTTAATATTTGGTGAGTGTTGCCTTGTCATCTTTTTTTATTTCAAATGTTTTCTTTTGTTTTATTTAGAGCTTAGGAAGACGGGAATGCTTGCTTGCACGCATGAGAAAACTTGTCACAACGGCGTTTATTTTACGCAAAAATGAAACCTTTCGATGAGGTCAAAGTGATACTAAATGGAGACAAAACCTGAATGATAACATTGGCATCATTGATATGGTCCAAAATGCTTTATATTCTTTTTAAACATAAATACAGGTCACATGCTCGTATGACTCTGTTAACGTACTATGCCCATATTTTAGCTTTTATAGATATATTACTTTTACGGTATATCTAAGTGTATAGAAAAAACTATATATCTAATAAAGTTAAAACATCTTTAACATTTTGGTAAAAAAGCTCATTATAAAATAAAAAAGTGTCAAATATCCTCTCTAACCCATAAGTTTACGCGGCCGAGAGGAACTCCGTATCTACTACCTATCCAATTTTTTTATGCGGAGAACGATGTAAATTGGGAACATGAGTAAATTACGAAAATAAAAGGTTTTCGATGAGAAAGCAGTGAGCGACAAAGAAACTATAAAAAGGGTTTCGTTGGTTAGAAATAGTTTAGGATTCTCAATGCAAAATCGTTTAAAGAAGCTATTTATAGAAGGTTGTTGGAGAAGAATAAAATTTAAGGTTACTATTTCTTCTATTAGCTTGCTGGATTTATTAGTTTAGTAAGTAAACTATACCAAACTTTTGGAGATGAGCATCTCCAGGAGTTTTTATTTAAAAAAAAGATCTAACAGTTTGGTAAAAGAGTTTTTTATAAAAAAATAAAAAGTTGTCAAACATCCTCTCCAACTCGTAAGTTTTCATATCCACTCCATGTCAGACTTTTTTTTCTCATGAGATTGGAGTACATCGGACGCATGAGTAAATTAAGAAAATAAAGGGTTTCACGTGAGAAAGCGATAAGAGATAAATAAAGTAAAAACTACTATAAAATGCTTGGTCGGTAAGAAATAGTTTAGAGTTTCTAATATAAAATTATTTAGGAAGCTATTATAGAATACCGTCAGAGAAGAACATGAAAGGATCTAATAGGCCTAAAGGGGGGTGAATAGGCGGATCTAAAAACCTGAAACTCAAAACTCAACGCGGAAGTTAAAACACTGACCGGTACTACCGGTTGATTTGGACCGGTACTACCGGTGAGGGATCACCGGTACTACCGACGTAGACCACCGGTACTACCGGTACCCTACTGAAACTAAGAAATCAGAGATTTACGAGTTGTGATTTCAGATCTGAGTTTTACCCCACTACCGAAGATGATGTTGATGAAGTTTTATGAACTCTCCTTTCTTGTTCCTTCACCAAGTAGTAGATCGAGCACCCACAACCTATGAAAGAGATATAAAAGAGGGAGAACACAAAGAACAAGTAATATCTCGAGAGAACACAAATAACAACAACAACAAGCATGCAGAACACAAGATTTAACCCGAGGTTCGGCAACCCCACTAAGGAGTTCCTACGTCCTCGTTGTTGAGGTGACCACTAAGGTCGGAGTCTCTTCCACCTCCTTGCCTCCCTCAAGCAACCACAAAGGTTAGCCCAAGATTTCCACTAAGAAAACAAGGGTGATACAAACACTTCGGGGTGCCCTCACAAGTAGAACAACACGGGCAACCACGAAGAACACCTAGCCGGCTAGGGTTCCAAGAACCCAAGAGTAATGAACACAAACCAAGCCAGCTAGGAGGGGAATCAAGTGCTCAAGATGTGAAACGAAGCTTTCCACTCTTAAATCTCTCCTCTATGCACAGATCTGGCAAGGGATTCGATTTGAGAACAAAGAGGAAGAGAGAGAGGGTGAGTCAATGCTTGAGAGCTGTTTGTCTGAAGGTTGGTCGGAGTAAATGGCGTGGGTAACGGTTAGAAATGAAGGGGAGAGCTATTTATACTCTTATCTTTGAAGCGGTACCGGTACTACCGGTCCTAAGGAATCCGACCGTTACAGTCAACCTACTGGAGACTTTGCGAGAAAATAGCCTACCGGTACTACCGGTCAATGACCGGTACCACCGGTAGTACAGATTTTGGCGAAGACAAGTTTTGCGGGAAAAAGACTTACCGGTACTACCGGGCTTTCACCGGTACTACCGGTCAATGGCCGGTACTACCGGTCCACCACCGATACTACCGCTAGAACAAAAACTCGCAGAACTAAGGCGCTGACACCGGCGGGATTTATGCCTACCGGTACTACCGGTGGTTCACCGGTACTACCGGTACTCCCAGGCATAAAACACTTCTCTAAGTATCCGTGAGTGCAAAGGTGTCTCTCAAACGCTTAAACCAACACAAATTGAGCACAAGTTTTCCTTCTAGATAGCTTAATTTGTATCCCTCTTGATAGTGCGGCGTTTCCTATATCTCAAGTCAAAAGATAAGATCTAGTCGACCCACTTGAGACGGAATGCTTTCCAACCAAAGGAATTGAGGGTGCTAACATCACCAAATGTGACCATACAAATTCTTTCCTTGAACTAACACCTGCATATTC
Organism: Saccharum hybrid cultivar R570; assembly: GCA_038087645.1. NCBI lineage: Eukaryota > Viridiplantae > Streptophyta > Magnoliopsida > Poales > Poaceae > Saccharum > Saccharum hybrid cultivar. The sequence continues at coordinate 33,486,432 of JAQSUU010000012.1, read as the reverse complement.
ACTTAGATAGACATGTTAGTCCCTAATTTGATTGTCATTAATTATCCAAAACCCACAACGGGGGCGAATGCACTTTCAGAACAATATTTAAGATCGCCATTTTTTTCTATTAACCGCTAGATTTATTAGTTTAGGAAATGCCAAACACCTGGAGATACTCTCTAATAAACATAAGTTATTACGCGCCTTACAAGTTTCATATGACTTGCCGAGATTTGCTGCTAACCATAAGCAAAGTAGCAACCGTGCAACTTATATAAAAGAAACTTAATTATCAAACTCGTTTAATAATAAACGAAATACAAGTCCAAATCACGTTCCACCATCGGAGGTTCCTTAACCACGACGAGGTACCGCAGACGCTTGAAAAAATACTTCTTCTCCACCTTCGCTACACGGCTCGCTCACGGCCAGGGTTTTTTTACCGACCGGTTTCCGGTAACCGTCGGCCTCCGGTAGCGGTAAACCGGCCCGGTTTACCGGTAACCGGTCGGTAACCGGCCGAATTCAAAATCAAATTCAAACCCGCTTCGGTTCGGTTCGAGTCCGGTAAACCGGCCGGTTTGGAGCGGTAACCAGCCGGTTTGACCGGTTTACCGCTCCAAACCGTTTTTTTCTTTCATGAATAAAAAGAAATTTTGGTACTTCCTTTGCACAAATTAATGTAAAAAGACCACACAATGTGGTAAAAAATAACATAAGTCACTAAAGCAACAATATATAGTCGCATACAAATACATATTCGCTTAAATATATAGTCACTAAAACAACAATATATAGTCGCATACAAATACAATATATAGTCGCTTACACAAACAAAGATATAGTTTCCGCTCGCATCGTCACTACTGTCATCGTCACCACTATCCTGGGACTGGTATTGCTCATCCTCAGTCTCTGTGTCGCTGGTCACTGCTTTTCCTTTTCCTCGGTGACGCTTGCCGTGACCCTTCGGAGGCAGCATCTGCATCTTCCTCTTCCCGAGGTGAGTTGCACCCACATTTCTACGGGCCCAATCACTGATGCAATCATGCCCCGTAGCCTGACATAGATACTCAGGGTCTATTTGGTCACTGCCAACACAAACAAATGAATCACATAATACATGGTGAGACATACACACACATTTGTATATATATAAATATAATGTACCTAACAAGATGTGATGACAGAGGGACGTCCACTTCGTCAGAATCCTCATCAAGAACAGGAGGCAGGTTAGATCTACCGTACTCCATCCATTCCCTAACCGGATTGGTACAGTCATAGAATGAGACTTCGGCGAACCGGTCGATAAAATCTTCTTCATCATACCTTCGTGGGTTCACATCCGCTAGTCGCAGCCGAAGGTTGTAATTGACATAAACAAGCCTGTTTAGTTTCTTGTGCGACAACCGATTGCGAACCTTAGTATGCAGCAACGTAAAAGTACTCCAGTTCCGCTCGCATCCACTGGAGGAGATGCATTGTGAAACAAGCCGCAAAGCAAGGCGCTGCAAATTTGGAGTATCTCTACCAAATATCATCCACCAGGCCGCTGCAAGTGGAACACATTATGTTAGCTATATGTTTCAATATACGAAACCAAATTGGTGCAGATTTAGAGTATCTCTTACATGCAGTTGTTCTTGGATCCATCGCCATTTTCATTGCCAGTTCTGAACCAAACTCACCACGCTTCTGTCGAAAAATCTCAGCCTCCTGCAATGCCTGCACGGCGCACTCGACATCCGTCATTTGCTGAAATGTCTCCTTCAGGCCACCGAACATTGTTGGAGTTGGATCCATACTATATGTAAGCTTTGGATTTAGAACAGCAGCTGCCTTCACCTGAGGGTGACGCGATGCCTTCACCTGAAACCATAAGCAAACAATGAGAATATGAAAAGATACATAAGGCCATAGGTCTCCAAGTATAGGTACTTACCCCACTTCTGTGTCTCTCGCACCGCACTGACAAAGTACGGATTGTTGGCATTTCGTCCTGAGATTCCTACATAATGGAAAAACTTTCCCCAAGCTTTACCAATAGCTTCCTTTGCATTTTTCCCCTTCTGCGTCCAAGACCCTGTATCAATCCTTTGTTGCTGCATTCCTCTCCTCCCACCCGCTGCCACATGATAGTCCTCTACCTCCACTGGAGTCTCCCTCCGTGATCCTGCTCTTCTAAACAACCTGTCAATAGGATTCCCACCTTGCGAACCACCACCACCACCACTACCCCCTCCACGGTGGTAATTACCTCCTCTCTGTTGCACCCTCTGCTCGTAGTCATATTCTGCTCTCGACTGGTTTAGTGCTTCCTTCATCTGAGCCTCATATTCATCATCACCGAGGGGATGGTTTCCCTCCGCTGCAGCTTTTTCTTGTGCCAACCTTTATCGAGCCCGGTCAGCAGTCGTCTTCTTAGCTCTGTCAAGATCTCGCCGAAAGTACGCACGCACATCTGGTGGCACACGGGCGCAATGCAAGGTGTCTGCCTCGTACCCAGCCAAATGCTGTTTAAATCTAGTGCAACCACCGCCTGCTCTCGTCACATGACAATAATTGCATCTCCATCCAGGAGCAAGATTTTCACCATGCTCCCATACAACGTCTGTGTTTCTGCCTGACATTGTCTACTCTACCTGCATAAACGGACAACACAAAGTCACACCTAAATAAAATGTATCCTAAATCCTACCACAAATCCTCCACAATATATACCTAAAATCTATACCTCACTTACACAAAGTCACAATATATACACAAAGTCACACAATATATACCTAAAATATACATCCTACCACAAATCCTACCTCTAATCCTAAATCCTAAAAAAACATCCTAAAATAAATCCTACCTAAAACCTAACCAAAAAACTATCCTAAATCCTAACACAAATTCTACCTAAATCCTAAAACTACTCTAAATAAAAAAAACAAAAAAAACTTACCTGCGCGGTTAGCCGCGGATCCGGTCGGTTTACCGGGCTAACCGACCGGTTAACCGCTAGATCCGTCCGGTTAACCGACCGAGCGTCGCGGGCTCGGTAAGCCGCGCTGACCGGTCGGTAAACCGAGGCGTGGGGGCGGTAAGCCGGCGGCGGCGGCCGGTCGGCGCGGGTGAGGGTCGGACGGGGGGCGGACGGGAGAGGAAAGGAGCCTCGGCGCGTTGACCCCCCCCTCGAGCTCCCGGCTCGTTTTGTGCCCGTGGCGGCCTAATGGGCCTCATGGGCCTGAACGGGCCGGGACCAGTTTTTTCTTCTTCTTTTTTTCAAACTTCTATTCGTATAAATAAATACTAAACGAACTCAAATTTGAAAAAATTTTACAGCATTGGCTTCTATAAATCATGAACTATTTTTAGGAATTTTTTCAGCAATTTTTTTTTTTCAAATTTTAAATTTGAATTTGGGGAATACCCAACCGGACCGGAACCGGACCGGCCCGGTTAGGGCGGTTACCGCGGTAAACCATCCGGTTTTTTTAACCCTGCTCACGGCCCCCTCCCCTGATCTAGCCAGCCGCACCCCGATCGGTTGCCCGTGCCGCGCGCCCCACGCGACCCCTACGACCAGGACCACGATCCGCGGCAAGGCACCTCATCGGCGAACGGAATATTTCGCGGCCGGGCTCCTGCTCCCCCGGAATCTAGGGTTCGCCTCCCCCCTCCCGGCGTCGCCCTCGATGGGCCCGGCCGCGCAGCCGCCGGACGCCGGCGGCGGCGGGGACCCGGAGGCGTGGTACGGCAGCATCCAGTACCTCATCAACATCTCCGCCGTGGGGGCCGCCTCCTGCGTCCTCCTGTTCCTCCTCGTCAAGCTCCGCTTCGACCACCGCCGCATCCCGGGGCCCTCCGCGCTCGCCGCCAAGCTCCTCGCCGTCTACCACGCCACCGCGGCGCAGATCGCGCTCCACTGCGGCGCTGACGCCGCCCAGTTCCTCCTCTTCGAGCGCGCCTCCTTCCTCATCCTCGCAGCCGTCGCCGCCGCCGCCGTCGCCGCGGCGCTCCCGCTCAACCTCCTCGCGGGGGACGCCACCGTCGTCGACCAGTTCGCCGCCACGACCATCTCGCACATCCCCAAGTCGTCCCCGCTCCTCTGGCTCCACCTCCTCCTCACCGCCGCCGTCGTCGCCATCGCCCACCTCGGCATCTCCCGCATGGAGGACGCGCTACGCATCACGCGCTTCCGCGACGGCAACGGCAACCCCAGCGACCCCAACTCCAGCTCCGTCGCCGTCTTCACCATAATGATCCAGGGCATCCCCAAGGCGCTGGCCGCGGACAAGACCCCGCTCAAGGACTACTTCGACCACAAGTACCCTGGCAAGGTTTACCGTGTCATCGTGCCATTTGATCTCTGCACGCTGGAGTATCTCGTCGAGCAATTGGGGAAGGCCCGCAACAAGATCTCTTGGCTGGAGGCAAGGTTGGGCGCCCGTGACCTATTTGATGACATTGTGCATGACGACGGCGAAGCAGTTCAGTCAGAGGAGCATTGGTTTGTGCGAAGATGCAAAGAGCTGTGGGCAATGGCAGGGGAGAGGCTAGGGTTCACTGACAAAGAGAGATTGAGGAAGTTGCAGACTAAGAAACTTGTGCTCGCAAGCAGGCTATCTGATTATAAGGAAGGGCGCGCCCCTGGTGCTGGTGTAGCCTTTGTGGTGTTTAAGGATGTCTATACCGCAAACAAGGCTGTAAGGGATTTCAAGATGGAGAGGAAGAAGACCCCGATTGGCAGGTTTTTCCCAGTGATGGAGCTCCAGCTCGAGAGAAGTCGATGGAAAGTGGAGAGAGCACCACCTGCATCAGATATCTACTGGAATCATCTAGGTCTTAGCAAGATATCTTCGCGGCTGAGGAGGATTGCAGTCAACACCTGCCTAATTTTGATGCTCTTGTTCTTCAGTTCACCCTTGGCAATCATCAGCGGGATGCAAAACGCGGCACGGATCATCAATGTGGAGGCTATGGATCATGCCAAATCATGGCTTGCCTGGCTTGAAGGTTCAAGTTGGTTCTGGACCATAATCTTTCAGTTTCTTCCCAATGTTCTCATCTTTGTGAGCATGTATATCATCATCCCATCGGTGTTGTCGTACTTCTCCAAGTTTGAGTGCCATCTAACGGTGTCAGGGGAGCAGAGGGCTGCATTGCTGAAGATGGTTTGCTTCTTCCTTGTCAATCTCATCCTATTGCGTGCTCTGGTGGAATCATCACTTGAAAGTTGGATACTCAGCATGGGGCGGTGCTACTTGGATGGTCCAGACTGCAAGAAGATTGAACACTATTTAAGCCCATCCTTTCTGTCAAGATCATCACTTTCTTCCCTGGCGTTCCTGATCACATGTACCTTTCTGGGAATATCTTTTGATTTGTTGGCACCAGTCCCTTTTATAAAGCATATAATGAAGAAATTTAGGAAGAATGATATGGTCCAGTTGGTCCCTGAAGAGAATGAGGACTACCTACCCATGCAGAATGGTGAAGAAACTAATAATTTGACAACACCTCTAATGCCCGAGAGAGAAGACAGTGGCCTTTTGGATAGTATTGAAGGGCATGATCTTTCCTTGTACCCACTAAACAGGAGCTTCCACATGCCAAAGCAGAAATTTGACTTTGCACAGTACTATGCTTTTGACATTACTATATTTGCCCTCACAATGATCTACTCCCTGTTTGCTCCGCTCGTGGTTCCTGTGGGTGCGACATACTTTGGCTACCGTTATCTCGTGGACAAGTACAACTTCTTGTTTGTTTACAGAGTTAGAGGGTTTCCTGCCGGCAATGATGGGAAGCTGATGGACAGAGTGCTGTGCATCATGCAATTCTGTGTGATCTTCTTCCTTGCTGCGATGCTGCTCTTCTTTGCTGTTCAGGGTGACTCCATGAAGCTACAGGCTATATGTACTCTTGGGATGTTAGTGTTCTATAAGTTGCTTCCTTCTAGAAGTGATCGCTTCCAGCCATCTTTGTTAGAAGGGATGCAGACAGTGAATAGCTTTGTAGATGGTCCCACGGATTATGAAGTTTTTTCACAACCTGACCTGGATTGGAATCTGTATCAATCCTGAAGATCAATACACACTTTTGTTCATTACAACATCTTTCATGACTTGAAATACCTGATCGCGGCCCTGGTGTATCAAAGTCATTCATTCTTCTTGTACAGCTATGTAGGTTAACTCTTATCTCCTTAGATATGGATTTGTTTTGTCGGATATGACAGGAAGATACAGTTTTGATGATGAACATGGTCTATCTAAAACTTACTTTAAATTAATACATGATGTAGTCATTTTCTTTTCTTTTTTGTTAATAACCTAAGGTCCTATAACCAGAAGATGTCATATTTATTCATCTTTGTGTTTTAGTTTTCCTATTATAATTGATGGCGACTAGAAGAGATAATTTATATGGTTGAGATAAGAAGCAAAATTTGCTACTGAAAGTTCTTATGCATCACAAGCTGAGTTGTGGCATGATCTTTTGAAAGTTTAACTTTGGGCTTTACAAACCACAAGCAGTTTTTGTTCTTGTAACATGTGCTGTTGTACTAGACACTGAAGCTTTTGGCTGCACCCTGCGGAACAGCCAGAAAACAGTTTCAGATACACAAGTAGTGGTGAATATCTGAAGGGGTGCTGGGATTTAGCACGCTGGTGGCCTTTCAGAGTTTCAATTGAAGAGTTGTTACATCTCAGTCTGAGATAGTAACCGTGCCCGTTCGCTTTGTGTAGACCACTGTAGTACTGCAGTGTCATAACTCGCTTGCGGAAAGTGTTTTAAAATAAGGAACTCTATCTTGTATTGTTATATTCTTTGATGAAGCAGTAATACCGTCTTTCGTTCTGATCCAGGAAAAAACAGTTTTTGATTAAATACACTTGAACCTACAGTTTTGGGCTTTTGGCCAGAATGGCATGCTGCATGCATTAGTTCTTCCCATATCTGAACCTACTGAACATACCATTAACTAAAGAAATTTCAATGCTTCTTTCCTTCTGATGATCAATGTCTTTCAGGGTAATAAGCAATCATATCTGAACCTACTGAACATACCATTAACTAAAGAAATTCCAATGCTGCTTCTCTTCTGATGATCAATGTACTTCACTTCAGGGTAATAAGCAATCGGCCTGTTCGTTTCGCTGGTTTATTGTGCTGAAAGCACTGTTCGCTGGTTTGTTGTGAGAGAAAAACACTGCTGGATGGCTGCTGATTCTGCTGATAAGTCCAAACGAACAGGGTGAATAAGCATCTCTGTCATTGTGGGTACATTTTGCCCGGAATTTGAAGTTATTCCATTTCAAATGATAAGACGTTTTGCTTTTCTAAATACATAGCTTTTGCTATGTAATTAAATATATATTATGTTTAGATACATAGTAAAAATAATGTATCTAGAAAAGATAAAACGTCTTGAAATTTAGAATGAAGGGAGTACTAGTTAGAAATACAAGCGGGTAGTAGCCCACAAAATTATGTCATATTTATGGATCCGTAGACCCTCTTCCATCTCTATTACTAGTAGATCCTCACCTTTTACCTTCAGGTAAATGGTCAAATGTGGCGAGGATGAAAGCAGAGCAAAGGTTAGCGCAAAAATCTTTACACACTACACGCACTTTCAGATAAGCAAGAACATCTGAATACTAGGGACAAACCTAGCTATGTCTATTTGGATATTTATTCCCTAATTATCTCGTAATGTTTGTGTTAACAGTTGTAAACATATTTCATAAATATTGCTATTAGCACAAGACCTATCAAGTTTCCTAAAACAAACAGGAGGCACTAGCGTCCAAACGTCCAGCGCCATCAGTGCGTCCGGACGCAGCTCCCAGTCCCAGCCAACCAAACCGTAGCCTAGCTTCTAGTCCAAGGCCCACCAATGAGAGCATCCCATCAAAACATCCCCGCATAACGGAGGGGGAGAGCATGCGCTCGCGTCCGCGCCACCATCCCCTCGCGCGCCCCCTCCCAGTCTGAGAAGGATGCAAGGCAACAGAAGGTGAAGAGGAAACACAAGGCGAGGAGGGAGATGCAACACTCGATCTGCTTTTGAAACATCCATATATAACGCTTGCGACATACGTCTGAAGACAGATGAAATATTTGAAACATGTGTCTAAACCACTTAAAAACATGAGAACACTTGAAAACCATTGCAACATATACGCAACATCCAGATAAAACAATTGCAACATATGTGTGAAACATATGCAACATCCATATAAACACACTTGCAACATACATATGAAAAAACAGATGAAATATTGGGAACATACATTTACAACATAAGTGTACAACCATTACAATATATGCAACATCTCGATCTACTTTTACAACATTCATGTGAAACCCTTGCAACATACCTTTGAAATAACTAAAACACTAGAAACATACGCTTGCAACATGTGCTTTCAGCGCAACGTCACCATGTTGCTTGGACGAATGAGCTCGACGGCGGCACGAAGCTCGATGCCATAGAGTACGCGGAGGTCACCAGTGCGGAACTCATCGGTGACACAAATCTCGACAGTGGCTGTGGCAGGCGGATGGAGTGCGGCATCGACGGCAGGCGCGAGTCCAGGCGGGCGGCGCTGGCGGGGGCCGCGCCGGTCGAGTCCATCCCGCAAGCCGCGAGTGGGGGCGGCACAGGCGGGGGCATAGAGCAGAGCGGGCCGACGACGCGGGCAAGGTATGCGAATAAGTGGATGAAAATAAGCGACAGGAGCAGCCGATGGACGCCCGTTATTGAAAACAAAATGACGTTGGTACATTAGGCAATTGGGACTAGCTTAAACCCGTCAGGACTACGATGAGACCAAACAAAGATTTGGAGTGGGATTGTGGAATTTATATACTAAAAAAATATTTCAAGTTTGCACTTGTGTTGCCGTTGCGATTCAATCAACCGCCGGCGGCCGTCGATCCCATCTGCAGTTTCAAGGACCAATGCCTCTGCACCTGGCGTAGGCACTGCTCATCACGGACCCCGGCGTGGCCCCGGGCCAGGACTACACCTGCCTGCTGTCGGAGCCGGAGCCGGAGCGGACGACCGCGCCGCGTGGTCAGTGCTCGTTGGATTCATCTCGTCGCTGGGCGCTGCCTCCGTCTTCCGCCTTCACCGCTTCCGCGTCGAACGGTCCGGCCGCGTCCTGGGCCGGAGCAACGACGCCCATGAGGTCCTGCGCGATGTCGACTTCAGAACCAACGTGGAGGAGGCGGCGTCGCCTCAAATCTGCGCTGCCCTCGCCACGCCGGGCCCCGACGGCCGCTCGCTCTGCCTCTTCTCTTCCCAAATTGGAGCCGCCGCTAGTGGCACGGCGGTGCGGTTCCGCCCCTTGCTCCTGCATCTGGGCGCCGACGCCGAGGAGGGGATCACCGTGTCGCCATTGCCTGCCGTACCGCTAGGTCGCCTCATGCTTCTCCGAGCACGATGGCCCACCCCGCCTCGTAATGCAACGGCTTGACAAGGATGCCGCCCGGTGGGTGGAGGTCGCCACCACGAATCTGCCAAGCTGGCCGAGCGCGCCGGCGGACGGGCCGATTGGCCGCGTCCTCCATGGATACGCTGTGGTCGGCCACATCATCCTGTTGTCGCTGCAGCCATCGGCTTTCTTCTTCACCTTCGACTGCTCCACCTGCGCCTGGGCACCGGTGGTCACCACCAAGGCCAAGAAGCACCGTTACATCGCTATCCATGAGCGTGGCGTATACTCCTACGTGCAAGAAGATGACACCATCTACTTCCTCAGCGGCACTGTTGTCTACGCCTACAAGCTGTGCCAATATCAGGGTGGGTACCGGATGGCTCCGCCTACCATGGTTACAGTGTTTGCCCTTTCGCCGAAGAAGGCTATGGGTTCCTCGGGCATCTCGGCCGCCGGGTCATGTGCGCCGTCTGGACCAGCGTGGCGCTTCGCTGCAGCTGTGATACCAGACACGTACTCATCACTGTTTTTGAAGTTGTCAGTGACAAAATGGCAAGCAAGCATGGGCACTTCTTCCCTGACGGCATCATAATCTTTCATTCAACGTGATGTGAATCTACTGTGAATTCTGCTTTATACAGTAAGTGATTTATATTATTTTCCCTGTTTGTTCTTCTTGAATCAGATGATCAGTAACTATTCCTTTCGCACTCATCTAATTTCCAACGATTTGGTGTGGAAAAGTTCGGCAGCTAGTGATCAGATTTTTAATTTCCAACGAACTCCCTTTTTACGTCACAAGTCACTAATTCTTATTTCTGACAAAAGAAAAAGTTTTTTCCATGTCATACAGGGAATATGAAGACTGTACACTTGATGCATCGACGATGCCGGTGGGTATGGAAGCTGCAACCAGCTCCAATTTGGCTGAATCTTCTGTTATGCGTGCCTGTTGCAGGTTTTACGTCTCTATTCATAATAATTTTTTTTATCTAACCTTAAATATTTCTGTCTAATTCATTTTTTATGTGTCTTGTGATTATGAATGGTTGTTTCGCATACAATTCTTACAGGGAGTTATTGAACGAAACACCATTTCTAACTGCTGCACCAAAAAAAGCTCTATATATTATCTGCCAAGTTGCTTCTAGTTCGACTGTATATAAAGTTTATATCGAGGATGGAAGGTTGGAGTGTCATGACAAGACTCTTACACCACATTGCATCATAGATACATTCAGTAGTGGTGGTGACTGGTGAGTACAGTATGATGGAGAGGCCTCTCCCATGGCATTTTGTTTGTTGCAATGACAACATATATGCTGCCCCACGCTTAGGAAATGAACTCTATATGTGCAATTTGCGCTCAGGAGCCCTCTGTTGCAAAGCCTGCGAAAATGGTCGTTCAAATGTCAATAACTCTTGTTCTTCAAGCTGGTCATGAGATTATTGCTCTAAGTGATACTCTACGAGGTGTCTATCTATCGTTTGTCTCATACACAAGAATGGACATATCGCAGTACATATGGATATAATCTTGATCTGAAACGGAAGGTTAACTTGTCTGGATATGTGCTCTTGAGTGACGATTCCTTCGTGGGTTATGATTCTGACAGTGGTTGCTTTTTTTCCCATGACCTGCAAGTTGACAGATGGAGTGTGGTCATGTCATTAACTGATGTTACAAAATCATTGCCACATGAAGTAGGACATCTTCCATGCGTTTGGTCCGGAAGTGGATTATGTGGGAGATCCGTATTTGTCAATGGTTTTATTTACACATGCACATTGGTGGGCTTGCTGTGCTGCTTATGAGATAATTCAATAAGACGAATCTCACTATATTGGCGATGTAATTTCTTTGCAATTTTCATGGCGTAAATACTGGGAGAGTGATAGGATGTGCTTGGATTATGTTGGCAAAGCTAAAGTATCTGGTGCCATGTTTTGTGTGGTGCAATTCAATTGGTTTTTTATTTACATGCCTATCTTCATGTTCTTACCAGCGAATTATACAGTTACAAGATAACAATACTGCTTAATTATGATCATTTTTTTCATGTTGTTTAGTTTCTACTCCCTCTATTCTAAACTATAAGATGTTTCGCTTTTCTAGATACATAACTTTTGGCATGCACTTAGATATAAACTATGTTTAGATACATAGTAAAAACAATATATCTCAAAAGGCCAAAATGTCTTATAATTTGAAATTGAGGGAGTAGTCCCTAAATTGTAAGGTTATATTATTACTATGGCTCTGTATCATTATTCTAAATTTATATACAAGATGCTCGTCTAATTTGGTTACATTTCACACAATTCAGGTGGTGACTGATGAGGACATGACACCTTCGGATATGAACAATGATTATAAGATGCACTCGTTCCTACATTTGCATAGTGGCTTTGGTTACAATTCACTTGGTTCCACATGTACATGTCACTATTTAATTGTAGGTTCAAATGTGTTTCATAACGGAAGTTCATCAAAGTTGAACTTTTGGTTCGTCGGCAGCCCGACAGTGCTTCATTGGGAAGGCCATAACTCATCCATCCGGAGTGCGATCGAGGTCAATAAGCACTTGATGAAAAGCTTGTTTGATAAGCTTTCAAATAGATCTGGTCCCATCTCAATATCACGTAGACAAGGTCTCCAAATCACCAATATATTCTATCGTTATTTCTGACAAGAGTTACACTGTCGTTATGGGCTTGTTAGACATCCTTAGGATCCAGACCCAAGTTGGAGCATGCCCCAAGAAGATGGAGAACACCAAAGAGATGGCCTTGAACGTCCACCTCCTTGGCCACCACCTTAGGAGGCCAGCAAGGACGTCCAAGCCAAGCCAGAGGCCCAGTCCAATCCGAGTTCGAGTCTGTCTCGGCCATCAGGACCAGTCTGCAATAAAACGGATGCACAGGACGCATCCGAACTCCGTTTTCGATGATCCACATATGGATGAAAAGATAATTTGATAAGAAAACCAATCCAAGTAGTTTCACATAAAAAGCTCTTCGGAATCAATGGGAATCATCAAAACAAGTCAGCGTCCAGAATCTGTCAGGGTGCTACGACACCTTCTTTTGGGCCGTTGGGCCTTGTAACGTGTTGGGACACCTTTAGGACGTGAAGAGGGATCCTTGAACGTCCCTTAGACTATATAATCAGTAGCCACCACCTACTTTAGGGTTTGGGTTTTGCTTAGATTATTCTGTCAAGAAACAGTTTCGCCGTTCTTCGGTTTGTGAGACCCCAACTCGTGAGATTAATCATACATCTGCAATTTGGTTACGATTTTTCTTGTTCTTGCTTGTGTTCTTCGTTGCGCAGGTAGGGATTAGCCTTCTTGGCGAGGTCAACCTGGTCCGTGACTCGGTTGATAAACAGAGGAGCTGTGATGCTAAGATTGCAGGGTTCGATCTTTCGATCTGAAGCCGGATCGGTGTGTCATTCTCCGCCCCAACGATAGTTACCATCACCTGACGGAAGATCGGGACCACCGTCTATATCAAGTGGTAATTAGAGCTAAGGTATACCGCTAGGTTCACATTTTATTCCCTCGTTTGAGTGTTTCGCATTTGTCCCATAGTCCAGTGTCATACTTGTTTTTTCTGTCCTAGAACCTTCCGCGCCATAGCCTTTGCATATTTCAGTTTCAGAGTTCGCTTTGTTGAGTTTATGTCCTAGGTCAAAGTCTTGTTGCTGGTTTAGATTGTGTTCTTTTCTAGTTTGTGTTGATCCCTCCACCCGCCGCTATTCCGTATCACCATCGGTTTGCATCTTGTGTCCACTAAAACCCTTATTCGAGCAGTTTCCTTAAAACATCATAACTTTTGCATCCGAACTCGAAACGGGAAAAATTTTATATCTTCGGAGAACGCCAGAAAATTTTAGATCTATTTCATCCCAGCATAGCTGGGTTTGTAAAAATTAGATTTGTGAAATTCGATTAGGAAGATTGAGTTTCTGGGCCCACAAGTTTTGGTATGCTTTTTAAAGCACAGTCCTAATTTTCTATAGGCCACATCTTTTATTCAATTGAGCTTAAATTTTTTATGGTTTATTCTTGTGTGCTTCTTGCTGAGAAAAATATCAAAAGAGCAAAAACAAGAAAAAAGATTGGATAAAAAAAATAAAAGAAAAAAATAGTAAAAGAGAATAGAAGATATCGAAAAGGAGCACATAAGGAACACTCAATAGCTCTATTGTTTGTGATACCTTTTGTCTTGTTTATATTCGTTGCTACCTTTAATACTTGTTTCCTTTCATTCTTGTTTCCTCTCTTGTTTATCACAACTGGTGATAGGAACACGTATAGGCCAGCAATTAGGACAAGTGCTCTGGACATTTATTCAATATTGTTGTCTGTCACTGACTTGTGTGCTATATATATATATATATATATATATATATATATATATATATATATATATATATATATATATATATATATATATATATATATATATATATATATATATATATATATATATATTTCGTGCCTCCCAAGCTCCACATATATACTTCAGATTAGTACAGAAAAAAGGTCCTTGTAATCTCGGTACCACTACCTCATAGGTATCACGAACCAGCCGCCGGTTGTACCGCCCATTGCTTGCATTGGTAAGAACTTTGTAAGAGCTTGGTAAGACGCTTCCACTTGCTGTCAAAAGTGATACCACTGCAACCACGTAGTCATTTGATAGGGATAATATTTTTGTATTGTCTTTTGCTGTCTTCTAACAATGACAGGTTGTTCGTATCCATCGACTTATGATGGTATAGGTGCTGATGAGTACATGGAGTGGGAAATTGCCATCGACAACATATTTGCTACTCGCTTTATGTGTCCAAGGAGGAAGGTAAAAAATGCAGTTAGTGTTTTACGACATTCTGCTTTATCTTGGTGGGAGTCTTTAGATCCTTCTGATAAGCCTCAAACTTGGAATGATATGAAACTTCTTATGCGAGAAACCTTTGTTAATCCACCTCCTGTTTTGACTTCATATGATGAGGTGCACCACTTAGAGGAAGAGTCGGTTGTTATTCCTCCTGCTATGCCTAACCTTTTGCAGGACAATGTAGAAAAGAGCAAGGATGACGTGACAGAAAATGAGAAGCCCACAGCCTCATGTGAAAATTCAGAACCATCAACTATTACCCCTACTGAACATGAGAGCAAAGGTAATGCCCATGATGCTAAACTCACAGAATGTGAGAGTTCTCTTGATGTGTTGAATTTTTCCACCAATCATGCTATGATAGAGAAAATTTTAGTGGAGTATTCGCTTGATTTACCTTTGTCACAAGATGATTTGCTTGATGTTTCTTGTGACGAAGATGACTTGCATCATGATATTTATGTTATACCCATGCAATCATTGAAGAATGACCACGCTATATGTGTGCTAAAAATGAGCACTTGTGCTGAAAATAGACTTATTATTCATAATGCTAGTGAAGTTGATGAGCTGAAATTATCGTATTCTTTAAATACTTTGGGTTACATTGAATTTAATGTTCCGTGTAATCTTAGTTCTTTAGAGGAGAAACTTTATGCCTATGCTGATTTACCATGGTTCTCTAGACATACATATCATTTTATTGGAAAATATAATTATAAAGGAGAGTATAAGGTGCATCGTGTCTATATTTGTTCAAATCTGAAATCTCCTTATATGGTGCAAAAGTATGATCAACCAAAGGATTGTAATTGCTATAATCTTGTCATGTCGAGTTCCTCTAGTTTTATTATAAAGAAACATGTTAAATTTCAAGAAGGGGAGCAATGTTGGCTACTACCAACAATGTTTTCTTCATCTAATCCCAAACCGAGGACGGTTTGTTGTCAAGAAGGGGAGGATGATGAGGACATGGCACCTTCGGATATGAACAATGATTATAAGGTGCACTCGTTCCTACATTTGCATAGTAGCTTTGGTTACAATTCACTTGGTTCCACATGTACATGTCACTATTTGATTGTAGGTTCAAATGTGTTTCATAACGGAAGTTCATCAAAGTTGAACTTTTGATTCATCGGCAGCCCGACAGTGCCTCATTGGAAAGGCCATAACTCATCCATTCAGAGTGCGATCGAGGTCAATAAGCACTTGATAAAAAAGCTTGTTTGATAAGCTTTCAAATAGATCTAGTCCCATCTCAATATCACATAGGCAAGGTCTCTAAATCACCAATATATTCTGTCGCTATTTCTGGCAAGAGCTACACTATCGTTATGGGCTTGTTAGACATCCTTGGGACCCAGGCCCAAGTTAGAGCATGCTCCAAGAAGATGGAGAACACCAAAGAGATGGCCTTGGACGTCCACCTCCTTGGCCACCACCTTAGGAGGCCAGCAAGGACGTCCAAGCCAAGCCAGAGGTCCAGTCCAATCCGAGTTCGAGTCTGCCTCGGCCATCAGGACCAGTCTGCAATAAAACGGATGCCCAGGACGTATCCGAACTCCGTTTTCGATGATCCACATATGGATGGAAAGATAATTTGATAAGGAAACCAATCCAAGTGGTTTCACATAAAAAGCTCTTCGGAATCAATGGGAATCATCGAAACAAGTCAGCGTCCAGAATCTGTCAGGGTGCTGTGACACCTTCTTTTGGGCCGTTAGGCCTTGTAACATGTTGAGACACCTTTAGGACGTGAAGAGGGATCTTTGAACGTCCCTTAGGCTATATAATCAGTAGCCACCACCTACTTTAGGGTTTGGGTTTTGCTTAGATTATTCTGTCAAGAAACAGTTTCGCCGTTCTTCGATTTGTGAGACCCCAACTCGTGAGATTAATCATACATCTGCAATTTGGTTGCGATCTTTCTTGTTCTTGCTTGTGTTCTTCGTTGCGCGGGTAGGGGTTAGCCTTCTTGGCGAGGTCAATCTGGTCCGTGACTCAGTTGATAACTAGAGGAGCTGTGGTGCTAAGATTGCAGGGTTCGATCTTTCGATCTGAAGCCGGATCGGTGTGTCATTCTCCGCCACAACAATAGTTACCATCACCTGACGAAAGATCGGGACCCCCGTCTACATCAGTGACTATGATCATCTTCCTGGTTCTCCGTGCAACCATCCTATGTTCATCACAACTGTCCAGGTTAAGACTGAAATAATTTCCGAGGATAAATTCAAACCAGTGGCAATTAACCATGTGATCATTCGTTGAGTCTGCCAAAGTAATCTGGACTAGCAGTTGTTTTGCGGTTGCTCTTTGAATACCTTATTATCTAGTCTCTGTTATGAATGAAACGACTAACTTATTACGTTTGCCCTTACACGCTTAGGCCCCGTTTAGACCTTTAGAATTAATATTCATTCCAATATTCAGATTCTAGCAATTAAATTCAGCAAGAAATCAATAACACAAAATTGGATTCAACTCATTTTTTGTTTGCTCGAGCTACATAAAATTGCTCTGCAATTGCTAATGTGTTCTTCCCTTAGCAATCAAGCAAGTCAATCTAGGAACTCCAAAGGGATTAGATTGGAATAGCATTGGCCACAAGTCTGATTCTAAATTCGAGAAAATTCTCGCACGTGAATAAAAACCTATTAGGTCTTGTTTGGCTACACTCGTATCCATCTCAATCCACATGTATTGAGGTGGATTGAAGTGGAAAATTAACTAATTTTCACCCATTCCACTCCAACATATGTGGATTGAGGTGGATACGAGTACGACCAAACAAGCTCTTAGACAGATGAGTTAGCCCCAGGTGGAATGAGGAGTTGACCAAAGATCGTGCTAGAACAAAGAAATGAGGGAGAGAGCAGTATTTGGATCCAATGGTACCTGATGCAGTCGATGGAGGAAGCGGCATGCAGAAAGCCTAGTCGTTGACAATGACATCCATGGAGAGGATAGTACGGTGTCGGACACCTAAGCAAGATTAGAGGCGTTCTATTTTGCTCCGTGGCCCGTGAATTTGACATAGGCCAAGATTTTTGGCTCTGGAAAGGGTTGTAATTTCACCTTACAATTGTACATGTAGCTAAACAGGCTAGCCCATGAAATTAAACAAGTCATTAGAGATTTTGTGATTCTACTTATATCTTTGTCTTCAGCGCAGGTTGATCTAATAACACTTGTAAATTGCTCGATTTGGAGAAAGAACTAGACTTTTCAATGGTATCAGCACCACGTGTCCACACACACCCTCATATGTTTAACTTAGGTTGTGGATTAATCCCCTATGCCTTGAAGCATCCTAAGTCCAGTTAGGTCCCTAACTGGGCTTGTGGCAAGGGCCACTACCACAACAAGGTCTTGTTGGTGGAAGGAGTGGCAGAGCATGTGCTTGGCATGACGTCATCTAGGGCCGAGATAGCCCGATGCCAAGGTTGTCGACCTAGTTGCCCGCTGAGCTGGTGGTGTCCAAGCTGCCATGGCGACTAGGTGTCGCGAATCAAAAATTAGGGTTAAATCTTGTGCTAAATCTTAGTTAAAATCCTATATAGTCGTTCGCAAGCTTAGTTGATCCAAAATGCCCACCCAAAAATATCCAAATCCAAATAAATCCTTCTCTCTTTTTTGAAACTAAATAAATCCTCTTGAGTCTTGGTAAACCAAAGTTTTATTTCACCCAAAAACTAGTAAACCATAAATCTACTTTGTCTAAAAAAATCCAATTGTTGAGATTAGTGCCTTTATTGTTACCGAACAATTCAATACACATGGTGATCGTTTGACACATAAATTCGTATCCATATCAGCATTGCCTTAATTTGACCTAGCCCATCTGCGTTGGCAGGTCAACAAGGTGAACAGTCTAACAACATTTAGTACATGCGTGGCCGGTAATGGTATGCAACTACTCGCATAGCATCCCTGCTAGCCCTTACATATCTGCTCGACTACCACCCCTCTCCCTCACTCTCTATTACCCTCCTCTAGCCAAATCCACCACCTAATCCCAGGGATAACCAATAGAGGACATTACCAGCAAGCTACTCTGCCCCTTCCAGCTTTAGATTCATCGGAGATATCTTCTTCCTCGAGCTCTCAAAGATGAATGCGAACATGCTACAAACTATCCAAATTATCTTGGAACTAGGTTATCATCCCTAACCAACCTGACTTAAGCGGAGTAATCATGATACTTAAACACATGTGTTGACGTCTCATACAATCCATGGAGCAACACGAATATTGCGGACACAAGTTTTTTTCTTTTTTGGTTGTACCTCTCATCAATATTGACTTAGCAAGCATGCGAAGCCATGACCCAAAAACACGTGATTAAACTTTGAGTACCAAGGTTTTTTGAATAAAAAAGAGCCAAAGTTTCTAGATATGTAGATGGCATGCTCATCCTACTCCATGCAGAAGAGCCCCAAGTCTGTCAACTCAACCATGTCCTCAACACCTTTGTTATGGCGGCTGGTCTCACCGTCAACTTCCATAAGAGTATGTATGTTTGTACCCATCCATGTTGAGCCCGACATGGCTGCCTCCTTGGCTAGCATTATGGTGCGCATTGTGTTAAGCTCCCACAATCCCATAGGCTACAATGCTACCTTATCCTACCGTTGTCCAACTTTATGCTCTCCACTCCACGTGTGTTATGTACTAGCTCATCATTCCAAAACTATAAGTTGCACACCCACGCACCTGGCATGTTTGTCTTCTCACAAAGGATGGTTGCCTCATCCTTTCGAATGCGGTGATGTCCACGAAACCCATCTATGCCATGTAATTATGGAAAGGGGCCCTGTGGTGCTCGTGCTCTTGAAGCGATTGTCAGGTCACCAAGGCGATTCCTTGCCGGCTTAATAGAGAAGACGACCTCAGCATTGTTGACTTTGGAGTCTAGAACATCTGCCTCTCACCAGTCAACACCGTGGACAAAGCTTCTATGGAGCAAGCACCCCTAGGGGGCTGGGTGCGGTGGGTCTAGAACACCTACCTCTCAAGTCTTAACACTGTGGACAAGCTTCTCTATGGAGCAAGCACCCCTATGCGCGCTGGGTGCGGTTCTAATACATCGACAAGCATTGTGTTAAGCCCACTCCGACCTAGGTGATGTTCTATACCCTTCTGTCAACTTATTGGGCCTTGATCAGCATCATGGTCAGTCGAGGTGATTCCATCCTCTTCTAGCATGACAATCGGACTTGCCTTATCCTTGTTGGCGCTATTTACAATAAACTTTTTATTCTAATTTCTCCTAATATCTCTGGCTAAATTATATGCTATATCATTGACTAATCCTGAAGATTGATGATTTTGCAAGCTACTTCCATTTTATATTCATGTAACAAAACCAATAACTAATGTAAAAGATGCACTTTGCTCAAGCTTCGGGGGATCTAGCTAGGCTCAAGGTGCCACAGGTGCCCAAGGCAATCTTAGCGGTCTAAGGAGGGCCAACACCAGCCGATACATCCCATGTTGTTTAACATCGTCTTGGAGAAGCTTCCTAGTCAACTTTTCATGTCCAAGTAATCTTCATCGCATGAGAATCAGCTAAGTGGTTGCCTACTTGAAGGCGTAGCTCATGGTGTGGCATAGGCCATGCATGATTGAAAAACTTATCGTTTAATGTATACTTACACTGTAGCACTTGAATTGAACTAAGTTGTGTTGAACAAATGTTGTTGTAGCTTTAATACATTTGCTAAGTAAGAACTTATGTGAGATATTTGATGTCTCTATATGCAATGGATCATGAACAAATCTGCGCAAAGTGGATACTAGATAGCACAAATGGTGCGACTCTAGATAATTATGTTAAATCGAGTGTGGTAAATGGATGACAATTTGATTTAGCGTAATTAATAGGAGGATCCTCACAATTGGCTCAAATACATTAATCATCTTTGGGCTAAACGCCTGCACATAATCTCATCAAAATATGATAGTCCCTTAATCATGGTGTCATCCAGTACACCAAAACTCACTTATGCCTATATGCATGTTTATTTCTACATTAAAATAAGATATAAATACAAAACTAGAAAATGCTCTACCTTCATGGGAAAACGTGCTAGCTTATAAAAGCAAAATGTTTGAACATAAGAATAAATAGATTCCTACTTAAAATAAAAACATGTTGCACGTTTGTGAAGAAAATTTCTAGGTTCACTAGTAAAATCTCACAGCTTCATAAGAAAATGTCCTATGTTTATGAGAAATTGATTCTGGTATCACGAGAAAATTCATTCCAATATCACAAGAAAGACGTTCCAACATCATAAAACAAAATGCTACAAAAAGTGCTCATGGCATATTTATGTAAAATAAAAATACTATAAAAATGATTCAACTAATAACAAATTTTAATCCTAGGCTAGTGACAAAAATGGGGAAAAGCTTCCAACATCATAATAAAAATGCTACAAAGAGTGCTAATGGCGTATTTATGTAAAATAAAAATATTATAAAAATGATTAAGAACGCAACTAATAACAAATTTTACTCCTAGCCTAGTGACAAAAAAGAGAAAAAAAACTCGATGATAGATAGGAAAACAAAGACGATTATATTGATGACAAGAGTGCTCCTAATAACGAAAACGCTTAGGAGCAAGGAAAAAAAGAACCAACTGTCACGGACTCATGGGCCTTGTTTAGATGTTGGAATTGGGAGGAGAAGTTGGAATAGTGTAGGTCACGTCGTACTGTAGCAACTTTTGTTTTTATTTGGTAAAAATTGTCCAAACTTTGACTAATTAGGCTCAAAATGTTCGTCTCGCAAAGTACAACAAAACTGTGCAATTAGTTTTTAATTTCATCTACATTTAGTACTCCATGCATGTGCCGACATTTTGATGTGACGGGGAATCTTCTTTTTGCATAGTGAAATTTGGGGTTGGATTTGGGAACTGAACAAGGGCATGGCAAAAGAAAGGAAGAGAAAAGATATGAAGGAAACGGAGAAAGAATGGAATCAACGAATCAATCGGCTTCATGGGCCGCTCTCCCTAACGAAGCAGCGTAGTCAACGTGCGCGCACGGAACCTTGCAAGAGAAAGAGAAATCGGCCCAAGCAGCGTGCGCGCAGAAGCAAGCTGTCAAACAGCCCCCGAAGAATCGCTCTCCTGCGTTCACACCTGTAACCTGCTTGCTCTTTTTTCTTCCTCCGTTCACCTCGCGTGCGGCGACTAGGGCGACCGCCGCCGCCCTACGCGCATCTGCCCGCTCAGGTCTTCGTAGGGCGCTTTGCCGGCAACGAGCGCCCACCACGCCAGGTATGCCCGCCCCCTTCTCCCCCCTTCCCGCTGTGCAAAGCTGAGCACCTGAACCCTAGTTTTAGCTGCTTGGCTATCTGTATATATTCGGATCTGATCTAAGTACAAGACTACAAGTGTATACATATCATGCCTACTAACCTCGATCACATGCGTACACCCATGTCCTGTATTGGGTCCGCCCCTGGTAGGCGCCGTAGCACTTGTTACCACCAGATTTAGGTGCGGGTGCATTGTGTTTTCTGGAAATTTTGGAGCTTCTATTCAGCTGAACCCACTCTACCTTTGTCCGCCTCTAGTAATGATAGATGTTGTTCGAACTGAAAATTACTGGTTGTTCCGAGCAAAAATCAACTGGTAGTGTGTCGGTGATGCTAGCTTTGAAGAATCGTGCTGGATCATTGGTTCAGGCTCTAGACAGTTCACTATGCCGCCTCTGACTATGTTAGTTGGTTATGGTATTAACGTGCACTTGTTTTTTTTTTCCTGACAGATTGGTCA
This sequence comes from Saccharum hybrid cultivar R570, assembly GCA_038087645.1. Lineage (NCBI taxonomy): Eukaryota > Viridiplantae > Streptophyta > Magnoliopsida > Poales > Poaceae > Saccharum > Saccharum hybrid cultivar. Next base: position 33,464,304 of record JAQSUU010000012.1, on the reverse strand, counting down.
CCTGAGGATTGTTGCATTTGGGAAGGATGAGCAAAGGCCCAGTTCCATTCGTCAACATTGGGAAGAGAGCAAAAGGCAAGCACCTTCTTCTCAACAGTATTTACAGGCCTTAGTTTTCAACCGTCGTGCCTCATGCCATTCAATGCACTTTCCAAACGATGTCTAGTGTGGTCTTGATAATTTGTGTTCTGGTTGGGTATAAGAATGCACTGAATAACTCTGCTGGGTAGTAGAGAATCTATCTATATAATCATCACTAGATGCCTAATACTCAGTTCTTTTCCAGTTATTCCCTTGATTTATTGTGTAGATTCATAGAGAAACTGTCCGTTACTTTGTCGCTGTATTGTATGGTGGATAAGACATGGACAGATAATCATAAATTCAATCCTGTGAGAGTTCTATGTATAACTGAACATACTACAGAATGGACGTTATTTCATATTTATTGGGAATAGTCGCGAAGTACTTTATCTGTCTGGTACGACAGGTACATATACATTTTATGGGCAGATTTCTTTGCTAGTGAACTTTATGTATTAATACTTCCTGTACTTATAGATCTCCTGTACAAGGACTACAACTTTGACCAGAAGTTTTCTTTGTCGACGTCTAGCAGCTCTGGTTTGGTAAGACAGCTCACACCTGTTGTTTTAGCTCCTTCCAGGAACCCTTTCAATTTATTTTTCTGATAACCTGTGCCTTCTGTCATAGAATCTCACAGCCACTGGTGTGAAGATCAATGAAGACTTCATTGGTGATATACGGACACAGCATAAAAGTGGTAGAACCACTGTTGATGTCATAATTGATAGTGATTCTAAAGTAAGGTTCTTGTAAATTCTGCTTTTCTGCATTTGAATTTTTTTTTTCGAGCCTGGTCGGATTGCTTATTTGTTTTCTGGACCAGGGCTTCTAATTGTGGCACTGCTATAATTAAGTATCCTGCATGAGACGTAAATATATCGTGGCATAAGAAATATTACGTTACTTACCTTATATCCTGGGGATACATCATACATGCATTGATTATAGTAAGTAGCAAACGTACATGGCTCATAAATTCCGTGGGTAGATATAGTGTTAAGTGTAACTAATGGTAAGCATCTGAAAGTTCCTATGTATTTAATAAGGCCTCCTTCCATTTTTAGGCTACGTTTTGCCGACCTAAAGAACACGTGGATTTTGGAATGTGAGTTTTAGACAGATGAGGATTGCTATATTATTTTTATTAGCTGCACTTGTGCATCTATAATATTTTTCTGCTTCATATTTGCTTTTGCTTTAGTTATGGTCCTCATACTAGCATTGGACATCCTGTATTTGTGTTCTTACTGGAGTCCTCTTGGTTGCAGGTGTCAACCACAGTCACTGTTGATGAAGCGCTAACTGGTTTGAAGACCTCATTCGCCTTCAAGGTTCCAGATCACAAGTCTGGGAAGGTTAGTATTTTTGGAAGTTAAGGAGGAAACATTAGCTTACTTGAATACAGAAAATGAGCAGTGCAATATGTGCAGGAAGTCTTAACTGAGCTGTATCTTACTTGCATTCTGTGTTTATCAATTACATTGATGGCTTATGATCTAAATTTAACCCACCAAATTTCACTGAAATACTTTTTTTTGCTAGTACTTATTTCATTTTTTTTCTGGCAGCTTGATCTGCAATATGCCCACAACCGTTTTTCATTGAATTCGACCATTGGTTTGACATCAACACCTTTGGTTGAGCTGGCTGCAACTGTCGGCACAAGTGAACTTACCATTGGTGCCGAGGTTGGGTTTGACAGTACTTCAGCTACTGTTACTAAGTACAACTCAGGGATTGGATACAACAAGTCTGATTTCTCTGCTTCGTTACTACTGTAAGCTCCGCAAGTTTATGTTTTTTTGTTTAGGCATGTATGTAAATTTATGCTTTGAGCGTGATGTTGTAAGCAGTTAAACCTTTGGTCTATCGTAGCATGCTTTTTTCATTTTGTTGTCCTTACCCTTTTTTTTGCAAGTTTAACAAATGAATGATATTTTCTTAGTGATCTCTCTTTTATCTGTGTACTGAGTAATCTTTCCACATTTTTAATAAATAGGGCTGATAAAGGGGAGACTTTGAAGGCATCTTACATTCATTTGTTCAATCCAACCAATGGAGCTACAGTGGCAGCTGAGGTAACACACAAGTTCAAAACCAAGGAGAACTATTTCACAATTGGGAGCTCCCATGCCCTTGATCCTTCAACATTGCTAAAGACGCGATTCAGCAACTCTGGGAAGGTCGGTCTTCTCTGTCAGCATGAGTGGAGGCCAAAGTCCCTTGTGACTCTTTCAGCTGAGTATGATCCAAAGGTGGTAAGTGCGCCTTCAAGAATCGGTGTGGCCATATCGCTTAAGCCTTGAGATGAGTTAAGTCACCTTCTGTAAAACAGTACAAGCGTTACATACTGATACTGTCTCCAAGAACATAAGCTTTGGAGCGATACCTAGAAGAGCCCTCCATTTTAGCCTTTTTTGGTAAGAGTCCTGGGCAAAGGAGTATTGTTCTGGGAGTTGGACTTGTTTTGTGGAATGTTTCCATTAGAGCCAACTCCACACCGAGGATTGAAAATACAGAGGTTTGTATTAGAGCAGAAGCTTCACTCTGCGATATTTTTTCCATGTTTTCCTAGTCGAAGAAAATGATTTTGGAGGTGATTGAACACCTAACATCCTGAGTTGATGGTAGTTTTAACAGCTCTGGAGATAAAGGGGCCATTTGTACCCAGCAACAGCAGAATTAGCTCTTGAAATTGGTCATTTTGGTAAAGCTTTTTTTTGTTGTTGTTGTTGTTGGGTTGGTTCTTGTGAAATTAATTATAGCTTTGCTTGGGCTGAAAATAAGCGGCTGAAAATAAGCAGGCTATTAATTGCAGGTGCAAAGTCCCTCGTGAAGTTCACTGTCATTGCAAGCTCTCTCGTACCCTTCGCACTCGGACTCAATACTAGCACGCGCGTGCTCGCCTCACCCTCACTTCACTTGGCCCGGCTGTCTCCACGCCACGCTCCCCACATCCCCTTTCCCCTCCTCTCCACTCTGCAGTAGGTAGAATGGCAAGAAGGATGGTGGCGAGCTCGCTGCTGCTCCGGCCGCGCGCGGTCCTGCCACCCCATCCTTCTAGTTCTAGCTCCGGCCGCCGGCCATTTCCAGCCCCACGTGCACAACTGCAAGCGAACATCCGGCACAAGCCGGGCCTTACGGCACGCGGCTCTACTCGCTGGCGCCCTACCCTCTACTGCTCGCCGCGCTGCTGCCGGGAGGTACGGCCTTGCCACGGCTTGTGTTCTCGGCGGTCGCCTTTGCTGACGCTTTGGTTCTTTCCGCCGGCCGTTCTGAGCAGCTGAGCCGGTGACGGCCGTGTTCGCGCCGTTCGTGGAGCTGGTGAAGACGTGGGACCTCCCCGGCTGGCTCGTGCACTGGGGCCACCCCGGCAACATGGTACGTTACGTCTCTCGCCACAGCTGCAGGCTGCAGCCGAGCATGGCTCCTGCACCACTGATCAGCTCACCTTCTTGAAGTTCCCAAACAAGCAGGAATTCAAATGCTGCAATGATTTTATCAGCAGTGTGAAAGACCAATCAAGTTCTGTGGCGGCCAGCCAGAGCAACAGTGTTGCTGAAACCTCACAGTGCCAGATTCGATGTTGATCAAATTCTGTCTGGTTCAATGTGTAACTCTCGGTTCTTTCTTGTCAGGCTGTGGTGCTCTTCGCAATGGGTGGCTACGGGACATACCTGGGCTTCAGGATCAAACTATCAGACGATCTTGTAATCCCAAGACCATTTACTATGCACTTTGTCTTCCATCATAGAGAGCAGCACTCTTAATTTCGGCCATGTAACTTGCATACAGGAAGAGAAGGCCAAGGCCAAAGATCTCCACCCAAAACTCCTCGCAGGGATGTTCTTTTTCTTCGCCCTGGGTGCGACCGGTGGGATCACAGCTCTTCTTACCTCAGACAAACCCATCTTTGAAAGGTTCTGCTCTCAGAATACATACTGTTCTTCTATGTACAAAGGTAGGGTCGCCTTACAAACTTTTGGCAATGGATTTGCAGCCCTCATGCCGTGACTGGAGTCATCGGCCTTGCACTCCTTACCATTCAGTCTATCCTGCCAAAGTTGTTCGAGGTAACCTGGAAAGATATATCAAATCATCACACACACACCAGTTCAGTATTTTGCTTTGGTCATTCAATTTGTAGTCCTCCAAAGCCTGGTGATTCACATTCAGATATAGGCTGAGTGACTTGGTTTTTGTAATGCCAGGGAAACCCAGGGCTTAGGACTACACATGGTCTGCTCGGCAGTGGCATCATGACTCTGTTTCTAATCCACGCAGCACTAGGCCTGCAGCTTGGGATCAGTTTCTAACTTGTGGCTACAATATCTTGGGGTTTGCTTCTTTCTGATTGTTTTCAGAGATTTTTAAGTCACTCTTAGTATTATCACACGAAGCATCCCCTCATAAAATCAAAATAATGTAAGAGAAAGGAAATTTATTTTCCTTGTCTTTGTTGGCAACTGCAGTCAATGTTATGATAATCAGATATTGCAATAGGCCAATAGAATATCCATGTAGAGACAACCAGACATGGATACATGTCTGTTACCTCAACGAAGAACAGAATCAGACAAAAAGAAGAGAAAGAAAATGTTGTAATCCTAAAAGCAGAAAGCAAAATACTGCTAATGATCAAATGTTTTCATGTCATCATTCTAAAGAATCAGACATTGAGTTCTAGCGTGTAAATGACAGAAAAATTTGTTGCATCTCTCACTGTTGTAACAATGGTAGATAGTGTTGGTATACATACATGTCATGTATTGCATTATGAATGCCAAATGCAAACTCTAAAAGTTTGACTGGAGATCTTTCGAAAAAAAAAAGTTTGACTGGAAAGCAATGATATACAGATGGACCAGGCGGGACTTTCCCCTACTCACTAGGGTATAGCCATACTATACCAGGCCAGTTTCCTTCAAGTCATGAGACATTGCGAAGACAACCTTTGTAGATTTATCTAACGCTGACCTCAACTGCCGAGTAGCCTGTTCCTCCATGCATATCCCAACAAAACAACGATGACCAACAAACAGAAAGATGATGTGCCCCCAACAAATGGCCAAAAGGCACCTACAAACTTCTTATAGTCCCCATTTTGAGGCATGTTGATGGCAAACGATGCAGCTATTAACGTGTTGATGGATATGCCAAAGGATACAATAATCAGTATGAGATGGAGCTGAATAAGTCCATTGCGTTGGTTGTCAAGTTGGATGTTGATGTAGTCTTCTGTGTCAACGATATATCCTCGGACCTATTAAATATGCCAGAAAATAGTTATCTACATGAGGATAAGAACTGTCATATTTGTAGTATCAAAGAATGCCGGGGGCGAGTATGGTGTATCCAATACAGGTTTGGGAGAGAAGAACAAACCATCATAATTCTGTTGCGAATTCCATCCAGCTGCATGAAATAGGATTCAAGTAACATCTCTAGGTCTCCTACATCATCGTCCAATGGCGCAACCACAGCAATGCCCGTGGCTTGGTTAATAACAGAATTTCGTATATCTAGGTTTGTTTTTGAAGAAAAATTGCAATTTAAAGCAGAAGAAACCAGTAGAGCTTCATCCTGCGGACTTTTTATTTGCTTCCTTGATAGGTGTAGTTGTGCCATATTTTCATTATGATCCAAAAGATGCTCTATTACATCTCTGACCTGAAAAATTTTCAGACAATGATATCACATATAATGAAAAGGAAGTGGCTTCAGATATCATATGAATTATCACCTAAGTTTTAGTGTTATAACACAGATTGTGAAGCTTTGCGGAGGATGGGAAAGCCTAGTATGATATATATAAGGACAGATGGTCTGTTGTTTTTATTTTCTGTGCTTCAAAGATTCAACCATAGCTTATGTACTTCCTTCAGCCATGATTTTTTTTTCACGAATGTGCAACTGGACACGTATTTCATTAAGAGGTGAATAAATGATGTTTATAACATCAACACAGTCTACAAATGCAGTTCCTAGAGCTAATTTGCAACAGGTACCCATGAGTGGATGTTATTATTCTTCAGAAATACACAAGAATACCATATAGTTCTGTAGTTACATGCACAGTGATAGTCAAGTAAACAATACTGCTCAGACATTCATTAGCAAACAATAAGCATTAAACTGAGTAAGACTTAAGATTTAAGAAACATAAAGTGACCAAATATGTATAACTAACAATACCTTGTGCACACCAGCGAGCAGAGAGGTTACATTGTTTTTCAGGCTTCGAACACGCTCGAGATTCCTAGCGCTCACATTCTTAGTCAACTCGTCCAGCACAAAAATGGCATGCCTATTAAGATCAGCTAGGCTGGAATGAAATGACAAGCATACAGCTTCTAGGGCAAGCTCCAGCACCTGAGATTCAAAGGGGAGCCCACACTCTGCACCAGTTTTAGCATGGTTGCCATCCACATTACCCACTTGTGTGGCACCAATATCAACCTCCACGCTCTTCAATGGAAAATGCCGCCTCAATTTATCGATGAAAGGAATAACCTCCTGAGCAAGAGGTTCCAGCAGCAGGACTTCGTCAGCGGTTACAATAGCTCTTATGAACTCTAGATTGATCACCATGGCCTTCTCTCGAGCTGCAAAACAAGCAAAGTCTAAGGTTAATCTCACCGATAGCAGATATTCACGGCATTCTAAAATACTTCTATGAAAAAAACACACTTCACGACACGAGCCACTGTACGAGGACTTCAGTAGTTAGCAATTCACAGCTATCGCCAAAACCTGAGAGCATCAGCTCACCGAGGATGCTGGGGCAGCGGGAGAGAAGGGGCCCGACGACGCGGAGGTCGCGCGCGTGCACCCCGGAGCGTTCCGCGACGAAGGCCCTGTCGCTCATGAACACCTCGCACCGGCCCCACCGATCCATCCTCATCCACAGCCGGACGGGCGCTTTCCTCCACCTCCTCCCAGCGTGGTGCGGCGCCGGCGGCGCGACAGGCGGCCTGGGCAGTGACGGGAGGCGCCGGATGGCGCGGGAGCGCTTGGAGTACGACAAGGAGGAGAATGAGGAGGACGAGAGGAAGGGAGGCGGCTTTCTGGCCCCGATGCCCGATAGCATCACCATCGTTGCGGCGGCACGGGCCACGGCGATCGGCGAGGAACATAGTGGGGAGCGGGCGGAGAGGCAGCGGTGGGGTTTTGGGCCGTGCGGAGAGACGTGGGCGGAGCGGCGGAGGAAGCCGAGAGCGAGTTCGGCCATTGGCGGGCCGGCGGAGCCGACTATAGGTTGGGCGGGCGCTGGCTTCCGTGCGTTTGTTTGTTTGTTTATTTGTCTTTTTTTGACAATATCCATTGGTTTTGGAGTTGACGTTGGTCTCAAGCCCAGCTAGAGGCCCAAGTATAGCAAAATATGTTGAGCCCAAAATAACGTTCTGCAATTAAAACCCATTTGCGTTAGCCAATCCACAGCGCGCGGCCTACACTTCGCTAAGTTTGTAAAACTAGAACGGTACGCGCGCATTGCCGCGCGTGCAGCGGGTCTTCGCGCCTGTGTGATATATCGTACGTATATATTTGTGTGGTTTAAATGTAAAGCAAAACGTTCAATAGAGTGAAGTTTGGTACTCTATAGCAAGTATTCATCACAGTTGTAGGATACTATTCATTAACTTGCACATATGTAATAGAGTGAAGTGTTGCTCTATGACAACTCAAATGTATTTTAGCCGAGTCAGACGTCTACTAACATTACTGCACAAATGTACATCCTTTCACAGGAGAAGAGCAATCAACTCGTAAATATATATACCAAGAGTACAACTACTTGGCATGCTGTGGATTGAATAACAACACATGCTGAATTCCGGCACGTCATCTTCAAATTAGGGCTGCAAGAGTTGAATCACAAATGTTTCCTTACCTTTGTTCTCTTGGAGTGTTCTCTTCTGCAAGCCCCTTTGTCCAACTACATATTTTGATACACTTCACTTGAGAATAGGCTTTTAAGACAATAAAACATTCACGGACAATCAAAGGTTGGGATGAGTCGCTCAAACTCGTTAGCTATTTCAACATGAGAAGGCTTGATGATGATTACACAGATAAGAAATAAAGTCAACATCATTTGGGCTAAGCAAACTGTCGCATGATTTTTTATTTAAGAAGAATAAATCAATCTATCACCAAATAGAGGAGATGAACTACCTACTTACTGTGTATATTTGGCACGCTAAACAAAAAGTATAGTATCGGTACAAACTAATTCTCTCTCCGTGACAATGAGTGATTCATTAAGTTCATGTTAGAATTGTCATGTGGCACTTTTGAGGAAAGAAGAATCAATCAGTTTATCGTTGAAAGGAGGACATGAACTATCGTTTGTTATTGGGTACATTCCACATTGGAGTTGATACTGCCCAAACAAATAATATCTTATAAGAACTATAACTACGTAGGCAAGGAACCTACTCCAGTTAAAATCTGCTTTCAGTTTCCATCGCATTACCTGGTCGTCTAACTCAATTAAGATCCAATAAGCTTCATTTTCATTTTGTACTGCAGTTCAATTAGTATGTAAATCAGGAGCAAAAAAGAGTAAGCACTACAGAATGTACCCGCAGCCTCATCGTGTTCCAATAAACTTCTTTGGATGAAGCAAGTGTTGCCTAACTATAAATGGTGTAAAGGAATCTGCAAACTATACACTTCAAGAAAGTTCGTTCTGAATTTCATATTTCAGATCAACTCAAGTGGGATGTAAACAAATGTGGCAACAGAGACAAACATTACCTTTGAGAAGGTAAAGGTCACTTTCACATTTTTTTAGCTGCGTTTTAACACATTCTGAAAATTGCTGGAAGACTGCGGTTTCTTGCTCAAATGGAGGAATGAAAAGCAGGTGTTGACTGCTCTATACGAATATGAAGCAATGGATAAGCAGCATAGAGATACAGGACTGAGTGTTGTCATCAGAACTGAATAATATCGTCAACAACACTAACAGACAAAAAAATACAATGAAAGCTAAATGAAGTATGCGGATTAAGTGTTCTGAACCCTAAAGTTCAAAATACACAACAACAGGTGGGTTAAACCTTTTTTTTCCGAAGAGGTGAACATTACAACTTAGTAAGTCAAGGTTTCGCAGCCCTTTACCACTGCCCAAAATATAGAATTCATGTGAGTGGAAGTTGAGAAATACCTTGTTGAGACAAATACTAAGAACATATTTGTTGGGTCATTGTGATAATCTCTGGTGGTGGATACCATTTATCAGCAAGAAAAAATATTGGAAATAGAAATTCAGGTGTTAATTTATTAACTGTAGCTAGCACTTGTATATGCAGCTGACATGGACACATTGTTAATTTGATTGAGGAAGGTAAATTACCTGAACTGGTGTCCTTTTCTTCCAGGCTGGGTGGAGGTACCAGCAGTATGCAAGTATGTCACAAACCGGCAGCAGCACAGTTGGTTGGATGGTGTATTCACTATTTCTTTTTTTTTAATGAAGATGTATTTGCTGTCTCAGTAGCACAAGCAGTCTGCAACACAGGTGGTTGGGTGGTCCTGAAACAGTCCAATATTATGGCAAGAAATGCAGGAGCAATCATATAATAAATAAAGCCCTCGCAAACAAAAAATATAATAAATAAAGCATAGTAGGTAATATTGGTCCATTGCTGCTTTGAAAAATATGTTGTCTCATTAAGAGGAAGCTCTGATAAGCTGATGCATACAAACAACTTTCTAACTTAACTTTTTTCGATCAATCTTTCTGACTAAACTGAATGTTAAAGTCTATGATTAGACTTATTTGACAAAAGGAACTACTTTGACTGTTGGATGCATATAAATCCAGGAAATGACATATACTGCAGCATCAGAAAATACTACTCAATATCCTTTTTCAGTATTAAGTACTGCCTCAGTAAGGAAAATCACCAGCAGATTCCGATTCTGAACCAGGAAAAGCACTGACTTAGTAAGGAAAATATCATGTTTCTCTCCGACTCTGTGTAAGCATGTAGATAAAAAACAAACAAATAGTTGCAGTGAGTACGCGGTGCAAATATGTGGCTGCAAAATGAAATAGAGATTTGAGTCATCGTGGATTAGGAATTAGATTGGTGACAAAAGAGAAGTCTGAGCAGGGCTACGGGCAGGAGGGGGAGGAGGTGGAGGTGGCAAGGGAGGCCACAGGTAGAGAAGAAACACGAACTTTTGTGGAGACTCAGGACTATCCTTTGTCAACGAAGAGATTCATTTCACCCATGAAGACTATCAGTCGCACACTTGCACTAAAGGATATCTTTTTCTACAAAAAGTTTTAACCAAAGACACCATAAACTTTGTTCAGTGTTACACATGATGATAAAGGTACGACTGTCAGTGTCATAATTGTGCAGGCGTTTCCAATCATCCATAGCCGTTGTACAAACCAAACACTAACAACCAGGTACGATTGGCAAACAAAAACACCACAAAAGGAAGGCAAAAGGGAGAATTAGCTTTACTTTTGGATAGTAATAATTTACTCCTGCGTCTTCCTCATTTTCAGTTATTAGAAGATTTTAGAGAATTATGTTCCTATCACCTGAATCCTCATTTTCAGTTATTAGAAGGTGTAGACAAATCTGTTCCTATCACCTCAATCAGTCAGATGCATATTTGTTGGAACTCAAATCATATTCGGATTTCTATTCATTAAAATCCAACCGGACATTTTCCTTTGTTCGCATCCAAACGCGTATGTTGGATATTGTGGTCCTTCTAATCTCTTGATCGAGAAAGGCAGAGCTAGTGGTCAGAGCTGACAGTGTAGATTGGGAAGGTAATTGCAAAGATTTGTGAAGGTTATTGCAAATCTGCGTAGGACATAATATAGAGCACGTAGCATACAGAAGGAAAGGATAAGATACCTGTTAGTGGTGGAGACGGGGGGCTATGTCCAACGACCGAGCAGGTACAGTCCATCACCGGCAGCCGGCGGCGCTACAGGATAGGACGTCCGGACATATGGGCAGCAGTGGCAGCAGGGTTGTCACGGGCGTCAAGGTCGTGGTCAACTCCTCTGCGCCGGCGAAGTCGATGAGGCTGGTTGCAGCTGGCGGCCGCATCGGGATGTTTCAGTCGATGGAGGGTGGACGACGGCAGCGGGGCGTAATCCCGAGCTGGCTTGAGTGGCGCCTTGCAGGGCACCTTTGGCTGGTGGTCCGCTGCAACCGAAACGCAAACTCTAGATCGCTCCCCGCCTCCTCGTCGATGACATCGTAGGTCACGCTCTGTGCTGCAACGGAGAAAGAGACGGGGCCCGAAGCGGCGGGGGCGGTCTAGCCGGTTCTGCAGCTGCAGCTCACACAAGGGGATGAGGAAGGTGCTGAGCGACCTGGCGCCGCCGCCACCATTGCCGAGGCCGGATGCCGGCGTTGACGGGTGTGGTCAGCGTCACGGTCGGTAGGCGATGGGGGAGGAGCACGGTCCATGGGGTTGAGCAGGAGCGGCGATCTAGAGACGGTTGCGGCGGCGCGGAAGAAAGTGTAGCTGTGTAGGTGCCATGCCCCTGACCCTGAGTACGCGTGAGGCGGACGCGACCAGCCGACCACAAGGGAATTTTTTTTTATTTTTAGCCCAAATTTGAAACAAATTTTAAATTTAACCCGTCTTTCAAAAAAATTTTAAATCTAACCCGTTTGGCCCCGCCACCATGCATGGCGGGGCAAATGCACTGAACCCCGCCATGCATGGTGGCGGGGTACAGATCCGACGTGGCAGGGGCGGCAGACCACCTCGCCAGCGTGGCAGGGGTGTACCCCGCCATGATCCATGGCGGGGTTGCCCTAACCCGCCATGATGCATGGCGGGGTACACCCCCGGCAATATAAAAGCCCGGGCACTTCTTGTTTTTGGTCATTCACCCATTCCATTTCCCGCAGCGCTCTAGAACTGAGCTCCCTCACCCATTCCATTTCTCCGGCGTCCCTCCGTCGTCCCCGTCAGGTATCGGCCCATCGTCGCTCCTTGTTCCGGCCACCCCTTCTTTGTGTGTATCGTTTTGTGTTGAAATCGTTTCGTTTTTTTAGATGGAGGACTCGTATCGTGAGTCGATTTGGAGGAAAAAGGGTCGTCCTAGAGAGATGTCACGTCTTCACGTTGTCGTTGTTAGTGTTTGTCGTTTGTAGTGGCGTACAAACTTTGTGTCGTGTACTTTGTCAGTGTTGTACTTTGAAACATGTCGTTGTAATATTTTCGTTATCACATCGTCATTCGTTTCATTTGTTGGTCCAGTCACTAAGATTGTTATGTGGTTTATCGCGGCAGTGTATAAATACAGTTTCTTAGTGCAAGAACTGCGTTTCGTTTTGCGAACACTGATCGTCACAAATGCAGGAAGTCATTTACAGCAAGTTTATGGCAGGGGTCGAATCGAAATTAGTTAACGACAATGGATCGTCACAAATAATTAGGTCAACGGATCGTCACAAAGATTAAACGAGTGTTACCGACTACATTAGTCGAACCGAAATAACCAAGTGGAGTACTGATGATAATATGTGTCCGGCGTCTGCTACTCTACTAATCGCCTGGGGTGTAGGGGTCTCGCGGTCTCCGTCGCCTCCTTGGATTCGTAGGGACCACGTTGCTTGTCCAGCCAACGTCTGTGCGGTCCCGCTGCTGCCTCTCGCGTTGTCGCCTATGTCCACGATCGAGCTGCTGCGTCGACGACGGTCCCTGCAAGCAAGCAACCTGATGAGCTACTATAAATGTTGATCTAAGAACAATAAAATTAAAGAGAAAGCAAAGCATACGAACCTGTTGCTCGGCTGGTGTGTAGTTCTCCTGCTGTGTGTAGTCGAACCCCTGTGTAGCAAAAGGAGCACCGTAGAGCTGTGAGGCACCCATCTCCTCGTGACCGGTGTAACCCCACTGTGGAACGTCCTCTTCGTCGTCGTCGTCGTCGTCGTCGTCGCCACTCGTCGTGTCGTACTGAAGTGCCTCATCCACATCGTCCGCAGCCGCTGGACCCTTCCCTCTATCCTGCGGAGTACGAATAGACGAGGACGCAGCTCTGGTGTCGCTAGCAGAAGCAGCTGTGGTCGACATCGTGTGGCTCCTGGACCACGTGGGGTTGTACGGTATGTCCAAAGTCGTATCCGCACAGCTCAGCTTTTGAGCCAACTTTTTGCAGCCTTTTTTCATTCTCTACAGATTAAGATGACAACAAGCATTATTAAGCGTGAATTTTAAAAGTAACTGAGTTGTAGTCACGAATGTTACTATCAAAAGTACCTTGACGAAGGCGCGAAGAGGGTTCGTCTTGTCGTCCCTAGTCCGAAAAAGTTGCCTGGAAGCTTCCTCGGAGTAGTTCGACAACTGTTGTGCCTACAACATCACACAACGTTAACTCGATCATTTCAATTGAAATTTAAACCCCTTACCTCGTTTTAGAATATAAGTGCAAAGTACTTACCACGTATCTATTGAGAGGCGCCCTAAGAAGTTGTGTTTGCCTCCTTTGCGCATCGTCGAACGCATCGGCGATGTCATCCTCATCGGCCGCATCTGCAGGCATGTTCGTGTACGGGACCATGAGATGCGTCCTCGTACTTCGCTGCAGCCATTGAAGGTACTCCATCCATCTTCCCGGGTGGTGCGTCGGAATTTGGTTGATCTGACGAGGAGTCCTGTTATACCATCTGTTCAAATATTGGTCGTGCGTCAACGCCCAATTCTTCTGCGTGGTCCGAAGCCTCCGATCAATCCTGCATTGCCATATTGCATTAGAAATGAGGCGCTTAAGTAGAATAAACATATTGCCATCGTACCCATGCAGCTGAGCGTTGGTGGAGTACAGCGGTGGAATTCCTTGCAACCTCCCGAACTGTCTGTAAACCCTCATAGGGTAGTGCATCTCGATGATATGGAAGAAGATAAGTGGCCCTTCGTAAAGCCACTCGTCCGCTTCCTCGTCGCAGCGCGGACTAAGGTAGTCCTCTAGCTCCCACCTAGACCACGGTGTCCATGTTACCTGCAAAGTAAAGAAACTTAATTAAGTATCAATCTTAATGATAGTGCCTTTAGTAGGAAAAGCAGATATAACTTACGTAGTTGTGTGTCAACACGTCTATCGCATCCGTGTACTGCTTGTACCTCCTTTCCAACTCGCCCCTCACTACCTTAGCGTCTCTCCAGATGAAAAGGGCGGTGGGGCGAACGTCTTGATGTTGCCATTCCTGCAAGTTTACACAAACAAGGTGTCAGTAATCTCTCTAGTTATATGACGATAACAAACTTGTCAATGTACTCACAGGCAAACGCGGAGATTGAGTGGGCCTCCCAACCGGAAACCGCTCCCAAATCCATACTTGCAGTAGGTATGAGCAGCCACCTAGGTTAGCATTGTTCGCCTGGCGACGACAGGCGATACAAAGCTGACGATATGTCCAAGCCAGGACCGCGGTACCCCAGCTATACGATGCAATATTCTCAAGTGGCTGGATTAGGATCGGCAAGAAAATCCAGCTGATGCTGTCGCCAGAGGAGTCGGGGAATAAGAAAGCGCCCAAGAAGTGCCACAGCCACACCTTTGCATATACCTCAACCTCATGATCTGGAGCACCCAACGGAGGCCCTGCACCAAAGTTTTGGACTATCCAAGACGACGACACTCCTGATGTCTTCCTGCAATTGGAATTGAAGTATTATTATAAGAAAATAGATTTACCTGAAATGATTGTATCAGTGATTTCAATGGGGCGCAAATATGAACTTACTTTGTGCCTTTAACTTCTGCCTCCGATGGCCTCCTACCACAGAACTGCTCCACCAACTGTACCCAAGTAGACTCGTCGGCGACCCCAGTCACCGGATGACCTTTCAAACTTAGGCACAATATCAACTTCACATCCTGCATCGTGACGGTCATTTCCCCACATGGTGTGTGGAAGGTGTGCGTCTCCGGTCTCCACCTGCATCATTACAAGTTTCTGGTAATAGGCAAGTTCACAGCCCAATTTTTCAAAACAAAATCAAAAGATGGAAACAACAAGGTTACCTATCCACAAAGGCAGTAAGAAGGGCAGGGTCAAGTGTGGGGAGTAAACTGTTGTACACCCGAACGATCTCAATGAAGCCCGCACGCTCTATGTAGGGCGCGTATCGCTCGTCCCAGCTATGTACGCGGTGCGTGCGAACGCGAAGCGGACGCAACGGCCTATGCAGCTCCGACAAGGCCTGGGCCCGGTGGTCCTTGTCGTAGTCAGCCTCAAGGAGGCTAAAGCGTGGATGAGGAGCCCGCGCCTCCATCTGGCAAACCTGAAACTCCCTGTTCGTAAAAAACAAAGAAAACATTAATAACATTAGAACAATTAACAACGTTATAAAAAATTGAAGACAAGTACAAATAAAAATTATAATATTATAAATGCATGTTTACAATATATACGACCTCTTGTCTCGCCCGCCTATGAAATCTAGCGTTATGACCAGGATTCTTGCAAATGGAGCAAAGGTTCTGCGCACGTTCTTCGTCAAAGTCCCCGCCACCATACATATCTGCGCCGTAACCTTTCATACTGTCCATATCGCCTTTCAATCGCTTCTTCTTCCTCCTTCCCTTCCCTACCTTCTTTAGGTCCGGATAAGGCGCGTAGTCCTCACCATAGTATGGAGGCCACTGTGACTCGTCAAGGTATGGCTCGAAACTCTTCTCCCAAACTTTGAGGGTGTTGGCACGGAGATACAAGGGTGACATGTACGGTGCAACTGTGTGGTCAAAACCTCTAAGCCAACAAGAGGTGATCATGTGTGAGCAAGGGGCATGCATGATCTGAGGGACGTTGCAACTGCATTCTACTTTACCAAGATCGACACGGTACGTTCGGCCACCAAATCGTTCGCCGCCCATGTTTGTGCCCCCTCTAGCTCGTACGCAGAAAACAAGCATGTCCCGTCCATAAGCCTCGGCAACCTGTTGTTTGGCCAATTCCTCAGCCTCCTTCAAATATTCGTGTGCCGCCTTGCCCCATCTCCCAAGCTCCTCATCATTCCTCAGGGCTAGGCCATACCGCTTAACAAAATACTCATTGCACTTTCTAAAAGAGAACTCGACAATACCAGACACTGGAAGAGATCGAACGCCTTTGAACACACGATTGAAAGACTCAGAGGAGTTTGTTGTCATGATGCCGTACCGGAAGCCGCACTCATCAAATGCTAATGCCCACTTGGCTTTATTTTCCATCTGCTGGTCTAACCATGCCTTGCCAGCTTGGTTAAGCATCTTCACTAGTTCTACCATAGTCTCGTTGAACTCGCGTTCCGTACGTTTATTACAAAGCTCCTTTAACTTGTCAGCCACATCCTTCTTGCGTTGACGCCGCCAGAAATTGGCGGCAAAATGTCGCATGCACCAACGGTGCACTAGAGCCGGGTGACCATCAATGTGTTCATCGGCTGCATTTAGAATTCCAATGTGACGGTCCGAAATCAGACAAATGGTGCGAGAAGGGCCAAGCACATGAACACGGAGCAGACGCATAAACCATGACCATGAATCGTTGTTTTCCCCCTCTGCCAAAGCAAAAGCCATTGGTACTATCTGGTTCTCTGGGTCTACAGCAGCAGCCATCATCAATGTGCCCCTGTATTTGCCGGTGAGGAACGTGCCATCAACAAGAACAACTGGCCTACAATACTGAAATGCATGTTTGCACTGATCGAAATACCAGAACACACGGTACAGAATATGCCTCAACGGGTTCTGAAGATAGAACCCTCCTGTGTATATGAACGATCTCATGCCAGGGTTGAAGTGTTCCATCGCACGCAAAATGCGTGGAACCCTGTTATAGGCTTCCTCCCAGCTACCCCAACGAATTGCCAGGGCAATTTGCTTTGCCCGCCAAGCCTTTCCATACGTGACCTCATACCCAACAAATGTGACTATGGTCTCTTGCAAGAACGGCACTGATACGTCGTTGTCCTTATCTACAAGACCTAATATACGGCGGGCTAGATACCGAGCCGTTAACTGGGGATGGTACCTTTTACCCTCATTAGTCTGACATCTGTGCGGCTGTTCCACCGAAGTTACCTTCCACTTACCATCACTCCGCCTCTTTCGTGCATTTAACTTCCACGAGCACGGGAATCCAGCCTTACATAATATGTGGAATTTTACCTCCTTGTCGGAATGCCGAACCGTGTAAGGCCTATGATGATACACAGCATAGTCCTGAAGGAACAACTTCATCTCCGACATCGTGGCTCATACGGCGTCCACCGAAACACTGGCAAACTGGATGGATGAGGACCGAGGATATTTTTGGTTTTTTTTATCGGGGGCGGGCCATAAATGCAGCACGCGGCACGCGGAGAACTGCCCAGCCCGGACGAACGACAGCCACAAGAAAGCATGGTCTCACATGGAGGATGGCAACGCAGATTGACAACAGTGTTCGTTGAAAAAATATATGGCCCAACAGGCACACGTGGCAGTATAGGACTGGTCCGTTGAGGCCCTCGGGTGCTAGAATCGCACGGATTCTTTCCGCGATTAGGATGTACGGAGTAGATATTTAAGCTACAGACGGAGTGCCGCTTACCGTACATATCCTTTTTTTTGCGATGTACTCTTACCGTACATATCCACAGCACGCGGCCCACACTTTGACACGTTACCACAATCATTCTTCACTGCCCCAAACCCAAATGGTACTCCATCGAGTACTACTCCCCCCTAGTCCCTCCGTCTCACAAAGCGCGAAGAAAGACATCCTAGCACAATGCATCAGAGTTGTGCAGCGCTATTTGACACTGTTTAACTAGTCTTTTTGAGAGGTACAGTACTGTATCTAAGTCATTTTGTTTCATAGTACTAATATATTCTTAAAAAAATCTTAAATTGCCTTTGTTTATAGGACGGAGGCAGTAGAACGCAGTAGCACAATAAGAGTGTGTTTAGATGAGGGTGTAAAATTTTTGGAAGCACAATAACTCTTTTGTTTTTATTTAGCAATTAGTGTCCAATCATGTCCTAATTAGGTTTGAAAGATTCGTCTCGTGATTTACAACCAAACTGTGTAATTAGTTATTTTTTTACCTATATTTAATGCTCCATGCATACGTCCAAAGATTCGATGTGATGAAAAATCTTATAAAATTTTTAGAACTTTGAAGCATCTAAACAGGGCCTAACATTCTCGTGCCCGAGTGCGTTTCGGTTCCGGTTGTCTGTACCGGTACCTGGATCCCTTGAACGATGCCAATATTCCATCGTACGTACTCGTACACTGAAACTCTGGCCAGCCCCAGTCGTTTCAGAGTTTCAGTCAGTGCTAGTAGATTCGCATTCGCAGCGGCAGCGGCAGCGGCAGCCGGATGCCCGGACCCCGGATGCCGGATGAATCAAATTCCCCGTCGGACGATAAGGATGCAGACATGCAGTGCAAGCGGGACCTCAGAGCATCAGCCAGGCACGTCAGAGAGGCAACAAAAATTACAAAACGCCGTGGCGTTTCGCCTGTCCGTCGTCGCAGCTATATCTGCTGTGCGGCCGGCAGGGCGGGCCGGCAAGCGCGAGCAGCCAACCAGCGGCCGCTGCTCGGCGACGCCGCGGCACCACAGTCCAGAGTCAGGGCGATTGGGTTCCACCGGCAAGTTTCAGTCAGCTGGAGTTCCTCGGTGCCCGCGATCTATTGGGCCGCCCCCGGCCTCTGAGGGGATGGGCCGGTGATTGGTCGGAGGCGCGGCGGTGGTGGTGGTGGCCCGGCTGGGTGGGTCACGGAGACACGGACTCACGGCAATTTTGGCAAGCGTCTTCACGCGGCGCGGGCGCCGGTGCTGCCGTGGGCGTGGCGCACTCCGAGGCGATCGGTCCACTAGCACTAGCACAAGAGCCTCGCGGCGCGTGCGCCCTGCTCTTGCGACTACTGTGCGCGTGCACTCACCACACGATGACACAAACTCCAGCTGCTCTCGTTGCACAGCTTGCCGACTCATGAAACTGTAGGCAGGTCGTCGCTGGCGATCGAGAGATGTCGTCCACAGGAATTTGGATGAGTGCACGAGCACTACACGACACGACGGAACACGCTGCTGAGCTGTCCCTCCTCAGCTCAGCTCCTCTCCTCGGATGCCCTAGAGATACTACAGGCATCAGTCACCCGTGGAACTGGCACTGTCAGGCCTGCAGCAGCAGCGCCTCCTTTCTTTTAGCTTCTCGAGCGCCTCGAGGCTCCGTCCGCGCCTCGCCTGGCCTGCCTCCCTGCAGCGTGGGCCCGGGCACCACACTGGCGGCTCCGTCCACCGTCCAGGCGGGGTACGCTCGCGGCCAGCGCTACAGATACGGGGAGCCGTACCCCCACCGCACCCGTCGTCACCGTGGGCCCGGACGGTGGCCCACGCGTCGGCGGTGGCCGCAGCGGGCCGCCATCATTGGGACGGTACGCGAGGAATGAGTGGGCGTTTGACCCACCTTCCGGCGCCGCACGTGCCCCTGCCCCGGCTGGCGGCGCCGCCGTTTGGCGCCAAGTTTTGGCGGGAGGGCTTGCGTTTTGGCGGGGTTTTTTTTGAGTTGAGGCCAGCGTCAGGGGGCCGAATCTACGGCGGAAAAGGTTCCGTTTCCATCTTCTCTTTCTGGTTTTCACCATGGGCCATCCCATGGTGCTTTTTTCTTTTCTTTTTCTGCGGCAAGCGTGTGCAGTGCATCGTAGCGTATCATGACCCATGCTCCATGCTGCTGTTTTTTTACCACGAACTGGTGTACTGCGTACAGCGTATGGAGTACCTGGTTAGAGTATAGTAGTACTACTACTACTACAGTACAAACTTAACAGTTCAATGTACACAATGCCCGTTGTCCGTCTGCGATCACTGACGTATCCATGTTCGATTACCAAAGTTCATCTCATTTTTCATCCCGATAGAATGTACTCGTCCGTCCCCAAAAGAATGAAATTCTGAAACAGTATCATGTTTTAGTGTACCATGTTTGACCAATTATAGATAAAACGTATAAATATTTATAATATCAAATAAATATCATTAGATTAATTACGAAATGTATTTTCATAAAAAAATGATTTAGAATTATAAGTGTGAATACTATTGCTAGAAACTTAGTCAAACATGAAACACTTTAAGCGGCACGCATACTATAGTTTCATTCATTCCTGGACAGAGGTAGTAACAACTTACAAGAGGGTACACTTTGCGTACACACACACCCCACGTACCATGTATACAGTGCAGCTTGAGAGCGGAGTGCACTGCAGGCAGGCATCGGATGCCAATACACAAAGCCTGCTGCTGCTGCTGCTGTTCCTGCCTGCACCACCTGGCACATTTACCTCCACAGGCATGAGCATGATCCTGGCTCCCTGCAATCCTCAAACTCAAACTGAAAGTTGCATGGGCATGGCACGGCGCAAGGGCGCATCGCCTGCCGCCTGGTAAAAACTATTGGGAGCTATGGGAAAAAGGCCGCTTTTCTGTGCGCGGGCTGAGGTCAGCTCCTAAACGTGGAAAGATCGCAGCTTTTGAACACGGGAACGGACAAAACCGAGCAAAGGCCGTCAGAGTCCTCAGAGCGCAGTAGGGCCCAGCCCGGCCACTGCCCGGCATGGGCAGCAAAAAATCCTCGTCAGGTCAACAGCAGCATCAGCAGGTGCACGGTGCGGCCATGCAACAGTCACCCAGTACACGCACCACCATTGCCCTGGTCGTCCAACAGCATCATCGTCGGCATTCGGCAGCTTGTCGTAGAGATTAGCTTCGTTATTTTGCTCTAGTGATGTATAAGATCCTCTGCCTCTCCTTCCATAACTCCTACAAAAAAAGACTCGTATGACAAGTGATCGGATCGTTTTCGCGCACCGGTGATCCTTCTCAGCCACCCTCATTATTTGTGAGTTTGTGCAATGATTCCCAGCATGATTTAGTGCCATCGATCGTGTGATCTAAGGTACTGCACATAGCGTCAGTTTCGACTTTCGAGGTCTTCAATCAAAAGGCAGGAAGAAATGCCCTAAAAAAGGTAGGAGGAAATCATGCATGTCAGCATGTGATCGAAAAAAAGCCACGGTCTTTGTACGTGTTGGAGATTGGAAGTTTGAAACTTGAGACCTGAGAGGCAAAAGGGAGGAAGGAAAGGAACGGTAGTTACGTGATGATTCGGAGTCCAAGAACCATCGGTGATGGTCTGATGGATGGGAGTGAGTGAAATCTCCGAATATACATGCACGGGCCGGCCCTTCTTTTTACCAGTGCATGCACAGGCACAGACAGCTAGGACGCGTAGAGTACCAACCAATGCAAGGGGAATCTCTTTGAAACTTGCATCATTCTGAGAGGACACAGGTCGTGTCGGGTGATGCCCGGCCCCGGCGGCCTGATGTGATTATATTCCGGTGGGTACTATACAGCATGTAGCTGTGCACCAATATGCACTACCTTTGGCCAGTATGACTGATGAGGGATCGGGATTGCGATTTGCAAGCCTGAGTCCTAGACAATTCTAATCTAACTATTTGTAACGGCCTTAGATTCGTAGAAAATTTTAATCTACTATTTGAACTCTCATGGCCCTGATTGGATCTCATGATCTAAAGTACTCCAGGAAACACCAAGCGCGGCGGGTGGAGAACTGGTGAAGCTTCAGCGACTACAGCAAGTCGCTGGAGACGGTGTTGTAGATCCATGGAAGAACCGTGCAATCCATTTGCACCCAGACAGGGCGCTCAGGGAGAGCCTCGTCGGTGAGAACGACATGGCTTGTGAGGGCATACTTGCCGAGCACCATATATGAGGAAGAGGCCGCGCCACTTGCCGTACTTGTTTGCCGATTTCTCCAGCACGACAGGAATCAAGGCCTTCACATTGACGACAGCCGTGACCTACGCCCACAGGGCGGCGTGGTCCCCTCGTGGGCGTCCAGTCAGGCTTCCTCCTCGGCGCGACCGGCCACAGTGCCAGCATCAACGTCTTCCATCAGGGGCAGCGAGATGGAGGGTGCCGGCGAGGGATCGACGGCTGTGCCTGGCGAGCTAAAGCGGGGGCAGGGATAGGCGATCGATCGGCGATAGCTATGGTTGCGGAAGGGTATGATCGTAACCGCGTCGGATGCCATATTAGAGAATGCTAACCATTTTATTGCTCACAGGGAACGGCTTACATATATCGGGTGTGTTTAGTTGGTGAAAAGTGAGTGAAAAGTCACTGTAGCACCTTTCGTTTTTATTTGACAAATATTATCGAACCATGAAGTAATTAGGCTCAAAAGATTCGTCTCGCAAAAACCAGACAAACTTAGCAATTATTTATTTTTTTACCTATATTTAATACTCCATGCATGCGTCCAAATATTTGATGTGATGGGTGTAAGAGGAAATATTTTGGGTTTGCATGGGAAGTGAACACACCCATCGTAGTAAGCCAGAAGGCCAGAAGGCAGAAGGTCAAAATCTAGTGCTAACACACACGACACACTCATGAATACTAGTGCCAAGACATAAAGTTTAGTTGGCTAAAATTAAAAGAGCTAAACTTTAGACAAGATTCACATTGTACTCGCATTCTTTTTTGAGCCAAGAGAATTTTTTTAGAGAAAGCTAGAGCAAGAGAATATTTAGTTGAAACCTTAGATTCCATCCATTGTTGCTTTTTCTCGTTGTTTTTTTTATATGCTGATAAATATGATGTTAAGGTAGCAAACAGCCAAATAGAAAGAAACTTGCATTGCCACTCGCGGTCCCTAGTTCAGGCAT
Source organism: Saccharum hybrid cultivar R570 (assembly GCA_038087645.1). Taxonomy (NCBI): domain Eukaryota; kingdom Viridiplantae; phylum Streptophyta; class Magnoliopsida; order Poales; family Poaceae; genus Saccharum; species Saccharum hybrid cultivar. The sequence continues at coordinate 33,441,481 of JAQSUU010000012.1, read as the reverse complement.
TCATGTCCGTATAGAGTATAGACGCGCATGCAAGCATGCCACGTGGGCACTGCAGGGGCGATGGAGGCGGGCGGGCTGTGCGTGTGCATTGGATACCCTGAGACTGTCCGCAGTGGCATACTCTAAACGATACTCTAAAATTTTAGAGTATGAATATAGAGTAAAAACTGCTGCACTGGCATACTCTAAACGATACTCTATCCTTTCTCTCACTCTATATTTAGAGTAGTACTGTGTTTACTCTATATTCTGTAGTGGCGGACCCCGCTAGCTAAACAAAGGGAAAAAATGCTATAACTCACAAACCAAAAATCCAAATTAAATTTCGATTGCACCATTAAATTCGTCTCAATAAATCCTTCAAAACTAGATCACGCATGGATATATTTAGATAAAGTGACAAGTAGGTCCCATAGTGGATAGAGTGGATAGAGGATGATATAGAGGATGGATGGGTGCGGGAGAATTGAGTATAGAGGAGAGAATCTTGCTGACTAGGACGTATAGAGGATGAATATAGAGGTCCATGAGTGCAGATAGCCTGACGCCCGATGCCGCACGTGGTGACGTTAACTACTCTACGAGAAGAAGGAAAGAAAGAACGGGCTGTAGGTGTATTCAGTTCGCGAAAAGTAGGTGAAAAGTTACTGTAGTATCTTTCGTTGTTATTTGGTAAAATTTATTCAATCTGTCAGGCCCAGCACCACCAAGGCGTGAGGAAGACGTAAGAAGATGAAGCCGTATTCTGGCAGTAGAAACGTAGTTGCATTTGTGTAATCCTTATTCCTATGAAATGTGGGCCTCCGGCCGAATTTAGGCTTATAAGCCAAACGCTGTAAGGACTGCGGGATCATGAATCAAAAGAAACAGAACTCGGACAGAGGAAGATTCCTCCTCCGTTCTCCTCTCTTGTGTATCATCCTTGATCTCCTCACGTCGACGGCGACACTCGCCGGCGGCCAAGGGGCGTGACAGGTGGTATCAGAGACCAACCTTCCTCGGCGTGGGTGGCGGATCCCTCCGATCTCGCTTCTCCGCTAGTTATCGGGCACCTCGGTGGCGGGACATCACGGCGGCGGCGGATTTCGCGACTTCCGGCGTCTGCACCAACTTCTCCATCCACCTTTCATCAGGTAGCGCTTCTTGCTCTCGCTTGCGTTGATCTTCAGCTCGTAATTCCGGGTCGGCAGATCGAGTTTGGTTCGACACCCACAAGGTGTTCGACTCAAGTTCTCATAAGTCCACTCTTGGGTTGAGTTGGGTCCGCGACGCGTTCGGCATAGCCTACTGCCACCATCACTTCCAATTCCCTCCCGCACCTGCCTTCCACCCCCTTTCTCTTCGGCTCGCTGACTCAACTGGGGTTCTGCATCGACGGTGTTGGATCGGTGGCGTGATCCTGGTGAGCGCATCAACTGAGGCTCACCCTGTTTTCCTTGGGCACGCAGTTGAGAGTTGTGAGGGTTGCGAGACAAGTTCTCGTGTAAAATTCCGTAGCAACTCCTATCAATTGTAGTGCCGGTGGCGATTGGCGGGGAAGTGTCCTTCCACTCGGGTTGCAGAGCTTGGTCTCGGTGTAAAATCCCTTGGTGGAGCCTCACTTCCAGGTGTAGTTGGTGAAATTAGGAGATTGCAGCTTCCAGGGGCGGTAATTACCAAACCTGTTGCATTCTCCTAGGTTCCGGTTTCTCTACAGCTGAGTCCTGACCATCGGCATCACGGCTCCTCCAAAGCCATCCCAGCAAACCGTCTTCATTCTCGACGCCATGTCGAAGAATACAGACGAAGAGAAGTCACGATGGGATCAGGTGATGGACAACTTTGACCTCCTCTTTACCAGGGTGAATGACATCGGCTTGATTCAACAGGAACTCAAGAAAGAGAATGCTGATATACGAGATGCTCAGCGTGTGATTTCACAGCAAGTCCAAGCCAATGGTCAGGCAGTTGCTGCCCTCACTTTGCGTCAAATGGAAGAAGAAGTTCACTCTGATCAGTCTGACCTCTCATCCACAACTTCGGATGGTTCACCCTCCTTTGATAATCTCTTTGCCAATGACAAGTCAGTATCCAAGCCCGGCACTTCCAAACATCACAGCAAAACACACACTGCACCACCAGGAAATCAGGCTTTACCACATCATGCTCTCCCCAAAATGCACTTTCCCAAGTTTGATGGTACCAGCCCCAAGATATGGTTTGATAATTGTATCAACTATTTCACCATTTATGGTATTCCCAAACATTTGAAGGTTACTGCAGCTGTCATGCATTTGGAAGGCAATGCAGCCAAATGGTGGCAAGCATACAAACAAAATCATGCTGTTCCCACCTGGAAGGACTTCTGTGTACTGGTACAAGACAAATTTGGTGCAGATGATTTCAGAACTGCTCTCACTGAGCTCCTGAACCTTAAACAAACTGGAACCGTGGAAGACTATACAATTGCATTTCAGTCTCTGCAGTTTGACATCACTATGCATAATTGCCATTATGATGAGCTGTTCTTTGCTACTAAATATGTGGAGGGATTGAAAGATGATATCAGGGCTGCAGTCGAGCCCCAAGTACCAGTCACTGTTGACCGAGCCGCTGTGATAGCCAAAATACAGCAAAGGACACTAGAGAGGGGTAAGAACAAGTATATCAGAAACCAGCCGCCTCGAGTACACGTTCAGCCTCGAGCAGACAACCCCCCTCAACCAACACCATTTCACATGCAGCGCATTCGGCAACTCAGGGACTATAGGAGAGCCAACAATTTGTGTTTTGCCTGTGGAGATAAATATGAGCCTGGTCACAATGATGTGTGTCCAAAGAAACAAAAACCGCACGTTCATGCTATGGTGGTCAATGACCTGGACAAGGATAAAGAGGAAATTACCGAGGAGATGCTCAATCACTTGGCTGTGGAAGATGCTCTTGTGGACAACTTCTGTCAGCTTTCTCTCAATACCATCACTACCCAAGATTCTGTGAATTCTATTAAACTCAAAGCTCAAGTCCAAGACAAGGTCATGTTGATTCTAGTCGACTCCGGCAGTTCCCATAGCTTTGTCAATTCCTCCTTTGTGCAACTCGCCAACTTGCAAACCATTGCTGTGACACCACGGAAGGTAAAATTGGCTAATGGTCATTGGCTGGTTACAGATCGAATGATTCCCAACATGAAGTGGTACATTCAGGGGCATACATTATGCAATGATATGTTAGTCCTGGACATAGGCCCATATGATGCCATTTTGGGGTTTGATTGGCTGAAGCAAAACAGTCCCATGACATGTGACTGGACTCAGAAGCTCTTGACATTTTCACATTTGGGACAAACGATACAGCTTCAGGGAGTGCATCAACCTCCATTTGGTGTGGAACCAATATCAGCACACAAGTTGTATAATGCCACTAAGGGTAATGACACATGGGCCTTTGCACTGGTTACTCATTCTTCCATAGATTCCATATCTCCTGAGTCGACAGAGGCACCCTTACCATCTGCGATTCAGACTATCCTGGATCAGTTTGCCCAAGTGTTCCAAGATCCCAAGACCCTACCACCAGAAAGAAGCTATGATCACTCCATCCCTTTATTGCCAGGCGCCATTCCATTCAATACCAAGCCATACCATTACTCACCACAAATGAAGACTGAAATAGAGGAACAAGTGACACAACTTTTGCAATCTGGACTGATCACTCACAGTAGTAGTCCTTTTGCTTCTCCAGTCTTATTGGTTAAAAAAAAGGATGGAACTTGGCGTTTTTGTGTGGATTACAGAAAACTCAATGACCTTACTATCAAAAATAGGTTCCCATTGCCTATCATTGAGGAAATCTTGGATGAACTCCATGGAGCCACCTTCTTCACCAAGTTGGACATGAAGTCCGGGTACCACCAAATTCGGATGTTACCGGCAGATGAATATAAGACTGCATTCAAGACACATCACGGTCACTATGAGTTCAAAGTAATGCCTTTTGGCCTGACAAACGCACCTGCAACATTTCAGTGTGTGATGAATCAAATCTTGCAACCCTTCTTAAGGAAGTTTGTCCTTGTCTTTTTGGATGATATTCTCATCTATAGCAGCACTCTCCATGATCATGTCCAACATTTGACAGCTGTTTTGCAAACACTACAAGACAATCAGCTTTATCTCAAGTACAGCAAGTGTTCCTTTGCTCAGTCCCAACTTGAGTATTTGGGTCATATTATTTCCTCACAGGGGGTGGCCACTGATCCCAACAAGACTGCAGCTATGCTTCATTGGCCTACTCCAACCAATTTCACAGACCTTAGAGCTTTTCTTGGCTTAACAGGATACTACAGAAGGTTTGTCCGAGGGTATGGCATTATTGCCAAACCTCTCACTAATTTACTTCGACAAAAGGCCTTTCAGTGGACAATGGCAGCACAAGAGGCTTTTGATCAGTTGAAGCTAGCAATGACAACCACACCTGTGTTGGCCCTACCTAACTTCAGTGCCACCTTCACCGTAGAAACAGATGCCTGTGGAGAGGGAGTAGGAGCTGTACTTATGCAAGCTGGGCAGCCAATTGCTTTTCTCAGTAAAGCATTGGGGGAGAAACACAGGGCCCTGTCTATTTACGAGAAGGAGTTTTTGGCACTGATTATGGCGGTGGAAAAATGGAAACATTATCTTCAACGCCAAGAATTCATTATCCTCACCGATCATAAGTCCTTGGCCTACCTTAAGGAGCAGAACCTCCACTCTGAAATGCAACGGAAAGCAATGACACGACTCATGGGTATGCAGTTCAAGATAGTTTATAGAAAAGGGAAAGACAATGTGGTGGCCGATGCACTGTCCAGATTGCCTCACTTGTTTGCTTTACAGGCTGTGTCACTGCTGAAACCGGATTGGATTCAGGAGGTTACCAATTCCTACCTCACTAATCCCAGGGCCCAAGAATTACTACAGCAGTTGGCTATTAAAAGTCCTGATTCCATTGGCTATAGTCTCGACAATGGCATCATTAGATACAAAAACAAGATCTGGATTGCTCAGAATTCTGCTCTACAAACAAAATTGCTGCATACATTCCATTCTAGTGCTCTCGGAGGACATTCTGGAATCACGGCAACCTATCACCGACTCAAGAACCACTTTACTTGGAAAGGCATGAAAAAGGCAGTGGAAGATTTTATCAAGCAGTGCACAATTTGTCAACAAGCTAAGCATTCTAATACTTCACCAGCTGGTTTGTTACAGCCATTACCAATACCAAAAGGGGTTTGGATGGACATCTCTATGGATTTCATTGATGGTCTTCCAAAGGCACAAGGGTACAGTGTTATTATGGTCATTGTGGACAGGTTAACCAAGTTTGCACACTTTGTTCCAGTCAAACATCCTTATACAGCACAATCTATTGCTCAGCTTTTCATGGATCATGTGGTGAAAATGCATGGTCTTCCTCATTCAATCGTTAGTGACCGAGATACTGTATTTGTCAGTCAATTCTGGAAGTCACTGTTCAAGATCTACAAAGTACAGCTTGCTATGAGTACTAGTTACCATCCACAAACCGATGGGCAGACCGAGCGGGTGAATCAATGTCTCGAAATGTATTTACGCTGTGCAGTTCAAGATGCTCCAAAAACATGGCCTCAATGGCTCTCCTTAGCACAGCTCTGGTACAACTCATCATATCACTCTTCTTTGGGCTGCTCACCTTTCAAGGCTCTATACGGCGTGGAGGCCAATATTGGCGTTCCTTCAGCGACTCCAGACAATACCCCACAATCAGTCACTGATTTGGTGGAGCACAGGGAGTTACATTTACAGAATCTGAAAGAACACCTCGCCAAAGCACAGAACCGCATGAAGACTGTTGCTGACAGGAAGCGCTCCGAATTACAATTTGCTGTGGGTGATCAAGTGCTTCTGAAACTCCAGCCATACACTCAATCATCTGTTGTCAACAGACCATACCCCAAACTTGCGTACAAGTATTTTGGGCCCTTTAAAGTGTTGGCACGTGTGGGCGCGGTCGCATACCGCCTGGAACTACCCCCGGACAGTAAGATACATTCTGTCTTTCATGTTTCACAACTCAAACCGTTCCATGCAGATTATTCTCCGGTATTTGCCACCCTACCGTCGACCACTGATCTCGAAGCAGCAGCTGCACTACCAGAACAGGTGCTCGACCGACGCTTGGTCAAGAAGGGGAACACGGCTATTCTGCAAGTCTTCATCAAGTGGTCTGGCCTGCCCGACACTTCGGCCACCTGGGAGGACTACAACGTTCTCCGCACGCGTTTTCCAAACGCACCTGCTTGGGGCCAAGCAGGAACTTCAGCGGGGGGAACTGTCAGGCCCAGCACCACCAAGGCGTGAGGAAGACGTAAGAAGATGAAGCCGTATTCTGGCAGTAGAAACGTAGTTGCATTTGTGTAATCCTTATTCCTATGACATGTGGGCCTCCGGCCGAATTTAGGCTTATAAGCCAAACGCTGTAAGGACTGCGGGATCATGAATCAAAAGAAACAGAACTCGGACAGAGGAAGATTCCTCCTCCGTTCTCCTCTCTTGTGTATCATCCTTGATCTCCTCACGTCGACGGCGACACTCGCCGGCGGCCAAGGGGCGTGACACAATCATAGATTAACTAGGCTCAAAAGATTCGTCCCGATATTTACAGACAAACTATGCAATTAGTTATCTTTTTTAACTACATTTAATACTCTATGCATGTGTCGAAAGATTTGATATGATGGGTGAAAGAGGAAATATTTTGGGTTGTGATGGGGAAGTGAAGAAGGCCTCAATCTCTCTTGGCCGGGCCGCAACTTTTCACGTGGGGAAGGGTGCACGCGGCGAGACAAATAATTGGCGCGGCTGTGATCGGGACGCATGCTGTAATGTTGCCGGCCCTGCCTGCCCGCCGCTGCATCGCCGCCTCCGGAGAGCCAGCTGGCCCCCCACTTCAATTCCCGGCCGTCCGTCGTCGTCCTCGATCGGCTCCTCCCAGCCCCGGCGGCGGGCGGCGCTCGTCAGCCCAGCCGCGTCGTCACCGGGCTCGTTTCCTCGATGCGCTGCGCTGGTGTTCCGTACGTGCTGTCGCGGAGACCGAGACGAGATGCCTCAATTTGTTTACTGGCTGACTGGTGTATTACTGTACGTGGTGGTAATGCCAATGTCAGATGCGATGCAACGGGCAGATTGAGGCGAATTGTTAGTTTAAGCGAACATGGGGCTGGGGATCCCATGATTCGGCGCCTCGGGTGCGCGGGAAGCAGCTTATTCAACAAACCACAAACCTTCACTGGATTTTTATGTGTAAATGAGCTGACTCACTCATGTGAATTTCATGTATTAGTTTTTGCAAAATTTCCGTGTTCTAAATGTGCTCTCGATTTTCTATTTTGTTCATGCCAGAGGGGCTGTACACTTGTACATGTACTGATGATGACGACGAAACAAGCCATCGCCTGGTCACTTCATTCTGTTTTTTTCCCTTCCTCGATTGAAGAAAGGAGCACAATGCGGACTGCCGAGAGACCCCTTGTTCTGCCTCAGTTACTGCCTTACTGGGACGTGGGACCCGAGCTGGATTTCTTTTTTTTTTTCTGGCAAAGCCCATATGATGCCGAGAATCTGGGTTAACCGTATAAGTCTCCCATTGTTTAACACCAGATCAGCTCTGACTGCAAGCTTAGCAACTTGCACCGTGCAGGAAAAACCGTACAGACGGCAGCATGGCTAATGCCCTGGGGGCTGGGGTTAGCAGCGGTTAAACTTAAATGGGTGCCGCAAAGCTGGGAAAGTACAGCTATTTGCAGAATGTGGATTGCTGTACCACTGGTATAGCATTATTTTCCTGAAGAAGTTGGTAGTATTTATTTATTTTGTTTGCCCGGCAAATGTGGACAAATTGTCACACTCTACTAGGTGGAGTACTTTTTCTTCCTAGGCCTGGTTTAGATCACCAAAACGGAGAGGGCCAAATCACTGTTTAACACTGTAGCAATTTTGTTTTATTTAGTAACAATTGCTCAAACATTGATTAATTAGACTCAAAATGTTCGTCTCGCAAATTATAACAAAACTGTGCAATTAGTTTTTAATTTCATCTACATTTAGTACTTCATACATGTGCCAGCATTTTGATGTGATGAGAAATCTTTTTTTTTGCATAGTAGAATTTAGAGTGAATTCGGTGATCTAAACAAGGTCCTATTCCGCCACGTTTCTCCAGACATGTGACAGAATGCGCACTGTAGCATACAGTACCAGACATATGGCAGAATACTCCATTTCTGCTCGGCTCCAGAATCCGCCTTGTTTGACGCGGCCGCAGCCCGTAGACGGTGTATGGATCACTGTGTAAAGGGGGGAAATATAATCATGTGATGAGACTCTCCTCACGAGACAGCCGTGGATACTCACCAGATTCACAATCAGGACATGTATCTAGTCTACGTAACCATCTAACCGCATATAATTACTACTGTATGAATTCAAGATGAATAGTTAGAAAAAAAATTAATTTATCTCAGACGTTGCATGCTATTTGGTACAGTACGTAGGACGGTAGGAGTGGTACATTTTGGGTGCCCACGATTCTTTTCGTGAGGACAATCTACCTAACACTAATAAGTTTTTCTCTGTAAAAAGGCCCGATCACACCGGCCAGCCCGCCGGCGAATTAGGCGCCAGCGAGATCAGGACAGGACAGCCATCAAGACGCCCGGCCGCGCCCCCACAGGCATGCAGAATTGCAGACACCGAGACTGGCTGCGACGTCACATCGGATACGGAGGACGGAGATTTTCGGATTTTAATAAAAAAACAAATTATAGAACAGTAAACTGCGAGACGAATATAATGATACTAATTAATTCGTCATTAGCACACGAGGTTACTATAACACTTAAGACTTTTAATGGACTAGTTAGGCTTAAAAGATTTGTCTCATGATTTCTCTGAGAATTGTGCAATTAGTTTTTTTTTTCATCTACGTTTAGTATTCGTCTAAACATTCGATGTGATGGGTGCAAGAAAAAAAAAAAACTAAACCAGGCCACAGGTACCCGCGGCGAGCTCGATTAGAAATTCATCAGAGCAAAATTGAATTCCAGTCGCTGCGTGTTGAACAGCATGCGTTCCCTGACACGACGTACGCAGCCCGGCCGTACGTAGCGTAGCGTAGCCCCGTACGTACTGTACGTAGGTGCTATGCATGTAGAATACGGAGTATGGCCGTCAAATTACGGAGTATACTGTACTACGGAGTAAGTACTAGCCAAAACTAGTAGTATGTGATACCACCCTACTACGTACTGTATGTGTGAGGTGTGTGTGGGCGCGACCCTGATGGAATCATGCCAGTGATGAAGAAGTATGGCCTGTTTAGTTACCAAATTTCCCAACCAAATTCTACTATGCAAAAAGAAGATTCTCATCACATCAAAATGTCGGCATACGTATGGAGTACAAAATGTAGATGAAATTAAAAACTAATTGCACAGTTTTATTGTACTTTACGAGACGAACGTTTTAAGCCTAATTAGTCAATGTTTGGACAATTATTACCAAATAAAAACAAAATGATACAGTACTGCACAGTACTGTGCAGTAGCTCGGCGCACGCCGAATCCGGCGAACTAAACATGGCGGCGTACGGGGAAAAGATATGGAGTACTGTACCAGATGAGGGTACAGTACAAAGCCGGCTGATCGCGCCGTGTTAGGGCGTGTTTAGATGTCAAAAATTTTAGGAAAAGTTTATGCAGCACTTTTCGTTGTTATTTGGCAAAAATTATCTAACCATGGACTAACTAGGCTTAAAAGATTCGTCTCGATATTTACAGACAAACTGTGCAATTAGTTATTTCTTTTATCTACATTTAATGCTCCACGCATGCGTTCAAAGATTCGATGTGACGAATAATGTGCAAATTTTTTTTTTTGATGTTTTTGGCATCTAAACAGGCCCTTACTGCTGTTGGATTCTAGCGATGGCCGCCATGGTCTTGAATTCGAGGTTGCATTGCATGCATAACACAGCTCCGGTACGGACTGCCGCGCACGGTGACATTAACACGTGTCCTCCTCCTCCGTACCACTCCAGTCGTGCGTTATTGATTCATCGGACACCCTCAAAATGATTACTTAGGCTGTGTTTAGATCTATTTTTCAAAATCCCAAAAGTGTCACGTCAAATAGTTGCGGCACGTGTATGGAGGATTAAATACAGGCGAAATAAAAAGCTAATTGTACAGTTTGCATATAAATTGCGAGACGAATCTAAAGAGCCTAATTAGGCTGTGATTAGACACTAAACTGCTACATCAACACATGCTCTAATGACGGATTAATTAGACTCATTAGATTCGTCTCGCAGTTTATAGGCGAGTTCCGTAATTAGTTTTTTTAGTATCCGAAAACCCCTTCCGACATCCCACGAAACATCCGATATGACACCCAAAATATTTTACACCCGGGAACTAAACACAACCTTATTACTAGAGTCCGATTGGCTCCTCTTAAGCGGTCTCAGCTTCTAGTCCTCTGTTTAGTCTAGAGCATTGTTTATATTCAGCGAAACGGCTTTTAGCTTCGCAAATAAACTAGGAGGCAGAAGGAACTATATACAGTATGTTTTTTTTAGCTTCACCAGTTCAACTACGGTGCTTGAACAATAGATGAAGCCATAGAAAGCCTAGCACGTGGGCCGTTATGACAATATGGATCTCTGTAGCAATAAAAAAACTTGGCTCTCACAAATTAATTATTGACAACATGAAACTGGACCGGATAAAGCTCTGCCAAACAAGCGCCTGTACTCTGAATGCTATGCCTAACTCACAGACTCTCCGGCGGTGCTAGGCTAGGGTTCGCCTCCACACGCCCGTGAGGGACGGACGCGCGTGGCGTGGGGGCAACCGCGCAAGGACGGGGATGACGCACGCAGGATCGGAGAACACAGTGGGGTCGTCAGGTCTCACGCTTCGTGTCGTAGGGCCGGGCTACGTGCCCGTGGTCTGTCTGTCCGTGCGGCCATCCTATAGCTAGCAAGCAGCAGCACTGATCGCCCTAGCTAGTTCGTAGACGCTGTACCACTGGGGCCTTATTTAAATGCACTCCAAAAGTTGAATTTTTTTTTTTTTGCTCTCTCTTCATCACATCAATCTTTGAACCCATACATGAAGTAGTAAATGTAGATAAAAAAATAACTAATTACACAATTTAGTTGAAAAATCACGAGATGAATCTTTTAAGCCTAGTTGGTCCATGATTGGACAATATTTACCAAATAAGACGAAAGTGGTACTATTCATCGGGCTGAAATTTTTTCACCATCTAAACTTGCCCTGGCTTGATGAAGGCCACCGGTCCCTCGCAAACCCCATGGAGCCGCCCTCGGTGCCGAGGGATCGGAGGCCCCAGCGGGCGCGACCGCACGAGCGCATGCATGCACGGCCTTCCGCCCGCCTCCACTGCATGGAGGACGTGCCGGCGACGCTGGCCGAGCCCAGCAAGCGCGTCGGTCCGAGTCCAAGATGTGCGTGCATCCCGTGTGCAGCGCCACCGGGCACGGAAAAGCACGGTGCATAGTGCTCTTTATTCCTTCCCAGGCAGCGTGCATAGTACCTCTGCGACGGCGATGGATGGTGCTGTACTACTGTATAGTAGGCCGGGAGCCTAGCGGCTGCAGCGGGCTGTGGCATCGGATCAGGGAATTGAAGCCGGGCTGTGACATGAAAGGTTCAATTAATGGTCTATTCCAAGTACTTTTTCCAGTTTTTTTTTAACTTGACATTCTACTTTACTTTACTGCTCCGGTGCAGTGTCGAGATTCCTTATCGGGCTGGTTCGGCAGTGGAAAAGCCGGCTGATTTCGGCTGATTCAATAGTATTTTATGAGAGAGAATAAGCTGAAATAAGCTAAAACAAGTCAAAACATGACTAGCAGAACAGGGACATCATCTTCTCTGTCCGGGTTGGCGGGTTCAAATCAGTGCCATCACTCGGCCAACAGCCAAAGGCGGTTAACAAACAGTGCAGATAGATATGTGACACGTCACGCCCATCCATAGTTGATTAATCCCACCGTTATGAAATATACTTTGGCCTAAAATATATTGGACTTTGAGTTGTCTAAGGCCTTGTTTAGTTATCTTTCAAATTTCAAATTTTTACGCTCTTTCTCGATCACATCAATCTTTAGACACATGCATGTAGCACTAAATATAGGTAAAAAAACAACTAATTATACGGTTTGTTTGTAATTTACGAGATGAATCTTTTGAGCCTAATTAGTCCATGATTGGACACTAATTATCAAATACAAACGAAAGTGCTACAATACCCCATATTGTAAAAAGTTGCAATCTAAACGAGGCCTAAGTCAAACGAACGTAAATCGAACTCACATAAAAGAACCTTTCAAAAAAACTTACATAAAAGAATAATTACAATGTAAAAAATGCTTCTACAGTTATTTATTGACATCATAGGCGTTAACACTTTTATAATTTACTCAAACTTTTTTCGAAAGATCAATTTACTCAAACTTAGAGCCCATTTGGGAGGGCTCGCCCGCGCTGCGGCTCCTTTGTTGGAGCCGTAGCCCAAGAGACAAAGCTATGAAGCTACTTTTTCCGAGCTCCGGCTCCTCTCACGAAAAGGGTTTCGGTTCCTCCCATCCGACGTCAAAAGGGCTTCTTGCAGGTGCTACGTTTGGTGCAGCTCCCGCGCGGCTCTGGTGCCAGAGCCCATGGAGAAGTCGGTGCTGGAGCCGCATCAAACTAACGAGCCCTTAGTATGGTCTATGACTTAGAACGAACTCAAACCTTTATATTTCAAGACAAAGCTGGTAATAAAGTTGTTTTAATTCATCCTAAGTTATATTTCTCCAACTTTAGCTACTCTCTCTCTCTCTACACACACACATGAGCCAAAAAGAAGCTACAATAATTTGCATGGGAAGTTTGTTTTGTTAGCAACCCGTCGGTCCCCATTCATGATCGCCTCGCTTCTTTGGGCCTGTTTGGTGGGGCTGCTCCTCGGCTCCGGCTCCTCCAGAGGAGTCCTGCCAAACGTTTTGCCAAAGAAGCCGTTTTCAGCGAAAAACTGAGGAGCTGGAGCCGTTTTGGAGGAGCCACAAATTGCGGCTCCTCCAAAACGGCTCTGGCTCCTCCAGAGGATCCCCTCACGAGGAGCCCTGCCAAACACCCCGAGCAGCAACCATTTTGAGTTTATTCTGTTTCCCCTCATGCTCCATTCTCTTCTCTATGCTCCTCTACTTGACTCCACCGATCGTTTGTCTTCTCTTGATTTCAATGACATGTTGGTTTCCATCTCTAAGAGTCCGCTCGGTTGGCTAGGTCACTATTCTAGCTAAGTGGATTCATATAATCTAAGAAGCAAACCTATTTGGTGGCCTAACGATATGCATGCCAAAAGTACACACTTAGCCAAGTTCGGTGGATACGCTCAAGATGAGCTTCACCCGCCATTCTGGATTGGTGAAGTAATGCATGTCATGCAAGGAGCCTTAATATCTGTGACAACCAATCATCTTTATGCATCCGTGGATACAGGGTGATTGCATTCATTCATGTAGCCAACCAAATATTTTTTCTTTTTTTTTGGTTAAGTCGCTTCATTTACTCAACGTGTTTCCACTCATGAAAGACGTACGATGTACCCATGTGAAAGTAAGCAAACACACACTTAGCCCATTTTCTACTAGCAGCTTGAAATTCTCCTTAGAAGAGTATTTTAGACTTGATGGCAGCACGTGAGGGCAAAGGAACACGAAGGAAGGAAAACGGAATTTTAGAAAAGGGAACGGAAAGCATGGCCTTTTCCCCAGGGACACCACCCGCCAGTGTTGGTTGGTGGTGATCAGGTCACGCACGGCACGACATCCCCATCCTCCCCAGTGCCGGCCGTTTCCGCCCGCTACCAGAACCCGAGCAACCCCCACGCGGCAACAGGCGCCCACCCACCCTTTCTTTCTCTCTCTTACCTAAGCCAGGGCCCAGGCCCAGCCCGCCAGCCGCCTCCCCTGCTCTCTCTCTCTCTCTCTCTCTCTAAATAGCAGCGCCCGCCTCCCGCGCCTTTTCCCGCTAGCCAACGCACGGCACGGCACCACAAGGCAAGGCGCGCCCGCCCGCCCGCCCGCTCTGCCTCTGCTACTCCCCTTCTCTCTCCCTTTCAACAGCCTGCAGCGCTAGCGAGCCCTCGTCTTCCCCTCCCCATTATTCCCGGGATTCCCCTGTTGCTGCGTGCGACCCCGCCCCGCCCCACCTACCTACCGCCTCCGCCTCCGCTCCTCTCCTCTCCTCTCCATGGGGAAGTACATGCGCAAGGGCAAGGTGTCCGGGGAGGTCGCCGTCATGGAGGTCCCCGGCGGCGCGCTGCTCGGCGTCCGCACCCGCTCCCGCACGCTCGCGCTGCAGCGCGCGCAGAGGCCGCTCGACAAGGGCGACGCGGAGGACGCCGCCGGGGAGTACCTCGAGCTCAGGAGCCGGAGGCTCGAGAAGCCACACAAGGAGCAGCATCCGCCGCCGCCGCCGCCGCTCGCGCCCGCGCCCGCAACCAAGAGGAAGGCCGCCGCCGCCGCCGCTGCGGCGCCGCACGCGCTGGCGGAGGACGACCTCGAGGTCTCCTTCGGCGAGAACGTGCTCGACTTCGATTCCATGGAAAGGTGAGATTTTTCGGCCTCCTCTGCTCCGTCCCTCGTTCAATTTGTCCCCTTCGTCCGCCGTGAGAGGATTGGTTAGGGTTCATGCTGTCCCTTCAGGGACTCAGGGTTCACTCGTTCTCCTCGATTCCACTCCTTTAGCGCCGCCGCGGGGTATATAGCGCTTCGAATTCGCAGTTGACTGGTGCCGACATTTGGCGCCGAATCCAATACTTTCCCCAGTATCTTAGCCAGCGTGTGAAATGCTTTGTTTGCGTTCTTGGGACAACGTTTCGGCCGACAAGCCCACTCTTCGTCTGAAATTGAACAACGCGGTAACTCGCTCCAAGACTTCTCCTCACTTGTTCCAAGGATTGGAACGACGCTAATACGGTGCCGTTGCTCGTTTCTTGCGGTCAAACCCAGTTCCTCATGCGTCCAAAAATCACTTGTACTTTTTCCCCCAAAAAATAAATGAGTACTGTATTTAGTTAAGTTCTTGTCGAGTAGCTAGCTTAAATATTCCGAAGTCTTGTTCATTGCACCTATGCCATTTGTTTCACTTACTAACCTGTTCTAGTGATTGACAAGTAATCCTTTAACCTAAGAGAATCCCCAGTCCAGACACCTAGACCACCTAACAACTGCACTTTTTGTTTGGCTCAAATGAACAGGTAATCCTCAGTCAAGTCCTTGTATTATCGCACCCAATCCAATCAAAAGCACATCTCTTAGTGGAATCTCCTCTAGTGGCCGTTGCCTAGTCGTTACCCACAGCCGCAGCCCTGAGGGGGAAAGTAGCCTTCTTTCTCCTTGTTCTCCGTCTCCCCCTGCCCTACACGAGCAGAGGAGCAGTGCTTCGTTCGCTTGCATTTGCCTTTGTGCTATACCTAGTTGCCTCTCGGTTAGTGGTGGGGCTCGGGCGCTCGGCAGTGACCCTCCCAATCTTTTGCCAATCAAAGGCCCTTTTTGCAAGAAATTTCAGTCGCCCACAGCCCCAAAGGCACCACATCTGTCGCACTCAAGATCCTGTTTCGTGCGTGGCTGCTCACTTGCCACTGCATTGTGTCCGAACCAACTCATCATTAGCCGTGTACCAGAGCAGTCAGCACCATTGAATGCCTCCTGCTTGTTTAGCCGCCTGTGATCACTGGACCCTGGATGGACCACCTTTCTTGAAATGCAAACGTGAAATGAGGGAACTTTATTCCTATTCTTGTGCATCAGCCACTATTAGTTCTTCGAAAAAATGTGTGTAGCGCAACCCCTTCAAGGGAGGGATGAAAGACAGGACTTTTCTGGTATTTTCTGTGCAAAGTGGTGCCCTGGTTTGGCACCAGAATAGTTGTTTGAAAAATGTCTCAGGGTCATGAGATGTGCGACGCTATTTTAGTAGCATATTCTTGTGCGCATGGGTCCATCTTTGGCATATGCTCATGGAAAATCCTATTTAGCTCAGGGGGTGTTTAGTTGGCAAATTTTTTTGGTTTTGGGTACTGTAGTTTTTTTTTGTTTTATTTGGCCATTACTGTTTAATCATGGACTAATTAGGCTTAAAAGATTCGTCTCGCGATTTCACGGTGAACTGTGCAATTAGTTTTTTGTTTTGTCTACATTTAATGCTCCATGCATATGCCGCAAGATTCGATGTGATGTTTTGGGATGAAATATTTTTGGGAACTAAACACCCCTTCAGTTGTCTCTGTTTAGGCCCACTTGTTGTTTGCCTGCGTTAAGTGTGCTTGCCTCAGCATAAATCAAGTACCAGATTGTGGGGGCATATGCCCGGAAGAGACAAGTGCATACAAATATTGTATTAGAAGGTATCAATTATCGGCCATGTGTTGTCATGTCATTTACCAATCTAGCTTGCAGCTTGCAAGTGCCACGTTTTGGGTTTCGAAGCCCTTCATTTGGAGATTTGGGAAGGAGACACAGTGCAGGAGCAAATTTAGTTTGCCCGTAGTACTTCTACACACAGTAGTGTTCTAGTACAAAATCGAACAGTAGTTTGCAGGAGTATGGTTTATGATGAATAGTGTGTCTGTGATACTTTGGCCTTCCTTGATGTCTGCTTCTGGGCTGACCCATTGGATTTAAATTTGAAGGAGTGAAAAAAATTCTACAATGTAATGACACCTGTGCATTTGAGGCATTATTTTTTCTAGTTCTTTTTCCTCATATATGCTTCGGCCCCGTTCGGCTGGAATTATAAGCCGGCTGAAAAACACTTTTGGCTGATTTTTTGTGAGAGAAAAATACTGTTCCGGCTGAAAAAACAAGCCGAATAAGACGAATTATAAGCCAGATGAACAGAGCCTTCTTTTGGTTGCAGGAGTACCAGAGAGACAACACCATGCAGTTTGATTAGGAACCCAGAGATGATAACCACTCCAGGATCCACAACCAAAAGTAAAACCAGCAACTCGATGACTTCCCGTCGCAGAATGGAAACCTCAGTCTGCCGTTTCATACCAAGTTCACTTGAGATGGAAGAGTTCTTCTCAGCAGCTGAAAAACAGGAGCAGCATAGCTTCAGGGAGAAGTAAGTCTCAGCTTCCTTGTCTCTATACCACTTATTATTTTTTGAAACAACTTTATACCACTTATTAAACATTCTGTTAATTCTTCCATGGGCTGACATTGAACTGCAACACTGTTCTGATCAGGTATAACTTCTGTCCTGTGAATGACTGTCCTCTTCCGGGTCGGTATGAATGGGCGAGGCTAGACTGCTAGATTCCCAGGACAGGAGCACCATTGATCTGATGTGTCTACCACAATGACTAGCCCCGCGCGGAGGCGCAATCAACTGGATCGCATTAGCTTTCATGTCTGTTGTAAAAATTAGAGTAGTTAGCTTGTAGCTGAATGATCTTGTGTAACGAACAGGCGAGGTTCTGCGTTACACCCTGATCCCCAACCTCACTGTAACCGTTAACTGCTCAAGCTGTAACCGAACCATCTCATGTAGTGTAGGTCTAGCGTATTCATCTGTTCCTAGTTGTCGAATTAATTGAATGAAATTAGAGTTAGATTTGCATGGCAATCGTCTGGTGTTTTCAGCTGTCATCTGTGCATGAGAATTCTATGCCCTGGTCTGAGAATTTGGCGTGGCCTCATCATGCCCTTGAAAGGCCATGGCATGATGGAATCTGTGGGGCTTCACGGGACCTGCATTTTGCTCTATCCGGTGATACTACTTTTGAACAGCAGACTGGTTTCGGTTCCATTGGTAGCGTCTACTCTTGTGGCGCGAGTCATGCGGTGTGTCGTTTTCTTTGAGAGTGGTCACTGGATGATGACATGATGGTTTCACTTGGAGCGACCGGCGCATCAGCAGTGATGATTCGTTTTTGGAATGTTGCAGACTTGCAGGCAAATGCTGTTCCTTTTCAATTTAAACTGAGGCAACTGGTAAAGTTTTTCTTTCCAGTCAAACTAGTCAGCTATAGTGCACTGAGAATTTTTTTTGCAAGCTTGCTCCTTTTCGAGACAGATGTCCCTTTTTCACTTCATCTTTACCGCTTTCCAGTTTTCATTTATCAAACATAGCTTCCAGCATTGCTGCCTGAAATCGCTGCTGGTTATAGGCAACCTGTTCTTAGTGGCTGAGCAGGCTTTGCTACAACACACACACTAAAACCCACTAGCTTCCCCGTACTGCTCTTGCAACCTTTTCCTGCAGGGGACTTGCAAATTGGTCAAAAGCTGCCGCAAGTTTCCAAACACGTTAATAATGTCAAAAGAATCCAAGGCGCAAGCAGCCGCACGCATTTCCTACGGTTTAAGCTGTAGTACAACTCATCTGCATAAAACGCTCCCTCATTTCAGTGAAAAAGAAGTACACCCTCCGTCCCTAAATGTTTGTCTCTAGAAAACCGTATTTCCCTCACAAACATGTTTTCCGGGCGACCAACAAAAAGGGACGGAGTAGTACCACTCTGATGTGAATTGACAGTAGATTACCAACTCGCGCCTTGTTTAGTTCTCAGGCTAAAGTTAGAATTTTTTCACTCTCTTTCCATCGCATCAACTTTTGCACGCATACATGAAACATTAAATATAGATAAAAAATAACTAATTACACAGTTTAGTTATAAATCACTAAATGAATCTTTTGAGCCTAATTAGTCTATAATTAAACACTAATTATCAAATACAAACGAAAGTGCTATCTAACTTTATACCATCTAAACGAGGCCTCGGGAAAAAGCTACTAGTACTACTACGTACAATTGAACGGGACACTGCTTTCCTGCAGGAATCTGTGGACAGTGGACACTTGGCGACATTTGGGCGGTGTTTAGATCCCCAAACTGGGGACCCGATTCGGGCACTGTAGCTACAGTGCCCGTGTCGGAACACTGTAGCAATTTTTTGTTTTTAGTGTAAAAAATTGTCTAAAAATTAATTAATTAGACTCAAAATATTCGTCTCGTAAAGTACAACAAAACTGTGTAATTAGTTTTTGATTTCATCTACATTTAGTACTCCATACATTTGCCGGCATTTTGATGTGATGGGGAATCTTCTTTTTGCATAGTAAAATTTGGGAGAAAATTTGGGAACTAAACAAGGCCTTTGGATTCTGAAAGATGCAATGCAGTGCAACAATCCTGTGCCGCTGTCATCTGAGCCAAGGGTTTTGGATGCATCAGGCGGCACGATCCCTGTTCAGTGTTCTGTGATGGTTATCCGGAACAGTGGCCTCTTCAAAACAGTGTGCGTTCTCTGGCTCTAAGCTACTGTAGCAGTAGCACCCGCGCTGCAGGTTTGCAGTCGTGCAGGCAGATGATGAGACAGTTCACAGCTGGAGCTGCCCCCTATTTGGGCGCCAAGTTACCGCGGTGGGACTAATGATTACTGTGATGACAAGCAGCAGGAGCAGCAGCCACTCTTTCATGGGCCTCCACTCTCTTGTGCAGGCTAGCGTTGGTGAATGGAGCTGGAGCTGGAGCCTGGATGCAGTGATGCTCGCCCACTGCAGATTAGCATCTCATGGTTACTGTACATGAGGATTAGGCCTTGCTTCTGTTCTGAAAATCATCGCTGCGATTATGTTCCATTTCATGTCTAGCAACCTGCAACTAGGACTGTCGGATGATGGTCTCACCTCAGTACACCCTTGTGCGCAAAGCTGTTGGACTGGCACGGCACAAAGGTAGGCACTCCATGCTTTTCTCTGCCTTTGAGCTGGTCTCTGAGTTAGTATCTGTACTTGCACGATTTCTTTCCCCACATGAAAGCGTATTTTGCTTGGCGCGAAAAGTTTGAAAGTCACATTGCAATCAAAGTTGCCTGTACCAGTACCACAGAGGGTGCAGATTCATAGCACCCGAGTTGGACCATTTGAAAGCTCCGGGTACTCCTCTCTCTCTTTCTCTCCTCGGCTAAAATGCGTCTAGCGTACTAGTATTTCGTATAGAAAATGCGGCCATTCAGCGTATCCTGTACAGGAAATGCGCTCATTCTAACGTCATGTCTGACATGGTTCTAAACAGCTCCGCCTTCTGCCTGCAGTGCGTGGAGGAGCTCAAGCCGGTGAAGCTAAGGAGTAAGGACGTGTTTGGTAGGAATTTCAGCGGGTCTGGCTCACCCTGGTCTCGTACTGTGGCGATACTATTTATAAGAGCTATTTTTCTCTCTCTTGCCAAAATAAACCGAGAGCCAGGAGAAACCACGATTTGTGGCTCCTCCGGTACTGTAGCACGGAACCGGAGCTCGAGTGAGGCTTGTGCCAAACACGTCCTAAATACTATTCCCTCCGTTCTAAATTACAAGTCATTTTAACTTTTTTTTTAAGTCAAATCATCTAAAATTTAACCAAAAATAGTCCATCAACCCGTGCTCTCGCATGAGCTAGAATTTTTAAAGATGCAATACTAAAATTTTGGTTCATTAAAAAATACTTATATTAAATTGTATATTTTTCTTTGTTTATTTTCTACAAAATAGATATAATAGATACTTTATAGTCTATATTTAATGATCATAAGCTTAATTATTAATTATTTTATTTTTGCAAGGGTCTGACTCATATATTTTTTATGCATATTCATATTTTTACTTTGCATGGCACCTTGTATGGTTTAATATGCAATTAGTTTGAAACCTAGTCACTAACTATGGTAACCCTTGTTGCATCATATATATTAAGTCATGAATCTGAATTTTGAGTTTTTAACTTTATTTTTATTGATTGCCTACATATTTTTTCTTCAAATTTAAACTCTTGTGCTTATTGGATCTTTTACTGACTCTCATTTTGGACTATTTTAACAAAATGGATTTTAGGTCGTATACTACATTCCTAAATACTACATAGCAAATGCAATCATTTGAAACTTGCGCGGTTGCACCATGTCACCTAAGATAAGTGATAGAGCCTGAAATGAGATCTCAGATGGGGGTAGCATTGCTAACCTCAAGAGAATTTCAAACCTTATTAAGCCTTATGATGATCGAATTACTCTAGAATAATGTTAAAGGGCCGAAAAAATATAGCCATCAGTAGTATCCCACAATTCCTAAGATGATTGAATTTTCCTGTTAAGGAATTATATAAATATAGATAAAGTAACAACCTATATAAATTATGTCATGGTTACTAATATGGTTTTAAAAAGTTTGTTAACATCATTAGTATATGAGTTGCTAAGAAAATATTCTGTTGATGAAACAACATATATATTTTTTGTTCATGCATGCTGACACAATGTATATGGTTACATTAATCAAATCTTAATATATTAATATTGATAGAAGTGGGTAATGTACAAACATCTACATGCTCTATGGTTATTTAAACAATTTTTAATAGAAGAGGTTGATTATCTTTTAGATGTAGATTTGAGAGGATATTTAATATTTTCTTAGTGATGAGATGAAAATTGGGTTACATAAATTACTATTGATTATAATAGGAGTATGTGGGTAATTGGACGCAAATTTAGGTCTACTTTAGATCATGTTTCTTAATGGCATGTGTGGGTAGTTTAAATATAGAGTCATGAGTTAGTTTATGTTGTTTTATGTAATAGTAGAGTAGGTAATTATTTAGAAAATAGAATAGATCCAATAGCTATTATTATCAATGGTGATTAGGTTATACCGAATTGATGGTCAAATATTTTAGATTTTTGTGTGAAATTTATAGGATCTATCTATTTTCCTATTGTGTCTCGTGAGGATTAACGTGGAGGCTCATTAAGGACCTTTAGTTAGCATTTCTAGTACTTATTTTTTTTTGTAGCATGACATGCATTTAGTTTAAACTTGATCATAAGATATATATATATATATATATATATATATATATATATATATATATATATATATATATATATATATATATATAAACTCTTATTGCATCCCTTTATGTGACTTCATGAATTATAGTTTAGCTTTTGATTTTTAACCAAGTTACACAATTTTTCCACATGTTAAGTAGAAACTTTAGTGTTTTTTTTTTATTTTTTTGTTTAAAATTTATTTTTATTAAAATGAGTTTAGGTCTTAGTAATATTGTTCTGGGCATGTTAACTAAGTTGAAACTCATATTGCACCCTAGCACCGAACTTGTTAATTTTGTTATATCGTAGAATAATATGTGTGTAGTATTACTTTATATATCATAGAGTGCTAAAATTTAAATTGTCATTATTGATATGACATAATATTTCAGTTAAAATGTATAAAGTTATTTAAAAACAACTTATGAAATTCATCATTAGGGAGTATTAATATAATTTAAAGGGAATTGCCGATTTTAAGTTATTGCTATGTGGTTTGTTAAATAAATATTTTCCATGCTAATAAGTTACTAAAATAAATATTTATCCTAATGTAGATACATGTTTATTTGGTATACATGGTCAAACATAGCATTATGGTTATTTAATTTCGCAGTTGTAAAAGTTTATAATTTAGAAATATATATGCCTCGTATATCTATGGTCAAACATAGCATTTCTGATTATTTAATTTCACAGTTGTAGAAGTTTGTAATTTAGAAATATATATGTCTCATACTTTATAAGAGAGGTAGGTAATTTAGATGTAATGTGAGGAGATTATTATGAATTATGTTTCATCATGACATAATGGGTAATTTAGATACAATTTTAGGGTGTTATTTTGAATTATTTTTCATAATGACAAGTGTAGGTAATTTATATACAAATTTAGGGTGTTATTTTTAATTTTCTTTCATAATGGCAAAAGTGGGTAATTTATATGTAAAATTAGGGGGTTACTTTAAGTATTTTTTATAATGGCAGAGGTGGGTGATCTTTTCATAAATTACAATAGATTCAATGACTATTATCGGAGATGATGATTAGAGTCTCCCAAATTAAAGGACAGATGTTTCTGATTATTGTGAGAATTTCTAGGATTTATCTTTTTTCTTAGCGCGTTTAGTGAGAGTTAACGTGGTGCCTCCATTGGGGCCTCTAATCAGTAATAGTAAGATTATAGAGAGAATTACGAAGATTTTTGACATCAAATTATACTGCTGTAAAGTACTGCCTGAAGTAATGCTGCCGAACATGATAAATAACTTCACTAGTTCTAAGTTCATTTTGAGAGAGAAATGGCGCTACAACGCATGGAGGAGTCAAAGCCGAATTATCCCAAAGCTCTATCGACAGAGCCTATCCAATGCTGCAATGCACACGGGTTGTGACTTAGTTTCAACCGATTACATCTTAGGCCTTGTTTGGATTATGGATATGAATATACCTGTGCATCAGTTGTAGCTGGTGAATTTGGCAAGACTCGAGTTCTTTCACATGAGTTCAGAAACATCCGTTGGTTGAGTGCTTGGTCTCCTGCTTCCGTAGTCTTGCCGACCATAGTTCTCTCATCGTGCATGTAGCTAAATACTACTGCATATGTTAGCTTGTGTACTCCCTTCTCTAGAATTCTGCAGTTTACATTTTGCATCATGAAAGAGAAATGAACACAGGTAGCTAAGCCTGAATTATGCATTTCTGAACTTGCTGAGTTACAGTCCGATAATCTAAGCTGTTGCCGACTAGATTAAGAATAGAGATGTAGCCTGTACTTTGAATAGAGATGTAGTCTGAACTTGCTGGACATAGCCTGTACTCTGAATTAGGGAGTACGGTGTATATCTTTGGTAGTTCTTGTACTCTGAATTATTTACTGCTCGGTGATCATGCCTCCTTGTAGATCTAGAACAAGCTGCTATGATCATGTACCACAGAAGCTATGAGCTTAATGTTGGTGATGTTGATGTGTAGTAGGTGCATCGTTCGGACTGGCACTGGATTAATTTTGAGAATAGTGTGAACATGTCACCATGCAGTTCTAGTATGAACATGTGTGAATCTTTTTGAAGCGTCCTCCTGTAGTCGTATTATGTTTTATTTGATTGATTTTTGAAATTTTTGTTCTATTGCATTATATATAAATACATTAATATCATTTATATTCATGGTTTCAAAAAAACATTGTAACCATGGTCATCTAATATATGTTTAATCTTTTTACTATCAATAAGCAACACAATGGTATACATACATAAATTATATTTACACTACATCATGGCTACACACGGGCATTAAAGAATTAATAGATAGTCAAAGAGACAGCCCATTGTATGGATTGTCTGTTTAGCCGTCTGTACGTGGTATGACATTATTATACAGACAACAAACTGTATGTAGGTTGCACATGCCCTTAGATTTGTTATGAGATATATTTTTATGATACTTTATGTATATATTTAGATATAACTTTTGACACTCGAACCAAGAAGAAATCTAGAATTGTATTTTTTTTAATAGAGGCAGTAGCTCACTAGCAAAAGCATTCGAACATACGCGGCCTAGCACACCGACGACACGAGCACGATGAGTTCAGGATCCTCTCTTGTCTGTGACCTTTTCAACATTCAAGGCCTGAGATGCCCTGACAGGAAGAGCCACTAAGGCATGTTTAGATTGCAAAAAAATTTCAAACCGATGAATAGTACCACTTTCGTCTTATTTGGCAAAAATTATCCCATCGTGGACCAACTAGGCTCAAAAGATTCATCTCGTGATTTCCAACTAAACTGTGTAATTAGTTATTTTTTTACCTACATTTACTACTTCATGCATGAGTCCAAAGATTGATGTGATGGAGAGAGAGTGAAAAAATTTCAACTTTTGGATGCATCTAAACAAGGCCTAAGCTCCATTATCACACACGAGTTTCAGTTGATCAGAGCAACAGTGTCCTGGCCTGCTTGTCTTCTTTCAGGAAACTTTACACCCATGTACTAGTAGTACCAAGTGTGTACGAGTAGTCAGTCCTTCACCCTCGTGCACGGGACGACGCGACACTGTCACTCACAGTGCCGCAATCACCTTCCGAAAATGCCTCCCAAAAACAAATAAATAAACCCCAGTATCTCCGGTAGATCCAGCCGTGGAACGGCATCTGTTTTAGCAGTAAATAACTAGAGGCAGCAAGAGTGCCGAAAGTATCTGTTCCATTTCCATCTAATTATTCACTGCACTGAGTTTATTTATTGCTCCAAGCCTCCAATAGGAGCAGGCCGGACGGAACTGATGATGACCTGGGTGCTGTGCTGCACAGTGTCATTAACACCTGGATCGAGGTTGATCTCTGCAAGAGGGAAAGCGAGGACGAAGACGACACCACTGCATCTGCTGCGCCGCGGGCATGGTCGTCCTCGTCTCGTCGCTTCCTTCACCCTGTGTCGCAGCAGCGTCAAGCACTCGAGCTATCCTGCATGTACTGACCGCACCCTGACACACAACACATGGGCATCTACTAGGGCCTTGTTTAGTTGCTGGATACTCACGCCATGGAGAAACACAGGGTAGATACGTCCGCCGTTGAAGCCATCGCTGGATACTCACCCCTGTGCGTGATAGGAACCGTCGGCACCAGACACAAGAAGATCGAGAAATGCCTCGACCCTTGATGCAAGAGGATCTAGCAAACATGGTAGTCAGCATGTGGCCTTACTGACCCACTAGTCTGGCTTGCCGCATCTGGTGTAGTGACCCATGACCAAAAAGATCGATCTAGTGTAGATTACACTACCGTTGGCCGGACACCAGTCCTGTGGCAAGGGAAAAAAAAACCATGTAGTTCAATTCAGAAACTAGCGTGTAGATTGGAACCAAAAGATCAAGAATGGGAAGAAGAAAAAAAAAGAGTTACAGTTTATACGTATTATGAAGGAGAAGACATACCAACGCACGCAACAAGCATGCAGCCCAGCCAGCGGCCACCCTGCTTCGCGCAATGCAAGCCCAGCGTGCTGCTCCGTGCCGTGCGCCTCTGTGCCTGCTCAGGCCTCCGACTCCGAGTGGCTAGAGCGCCGGCAAGGGGACATGCGATGGTGAGCTAGATGAGGACGGTCGATCGCATCGCCGCCGGGCGAACGCCACGCCTGTTGCAAAGAAAAAAAAAGTCATGCGAGTTCAATTCAGAAACTAGCGTCCAGATTGGACGGAAGATCAAGAACAAAACAACGAAGTATGTATTATGGAGGAGGATACATACCAACGTCACACCGCCGGCGGAGACAAGAGTGGTGGCAGAACCTCCATTCTTGCGTTTATCTTGGTGGTCAGCGCGGCGGCCATCTCAAGGATTTATTTAATTAATATTCACGTATTTAATTTACATATATAAAGCGCTGTCCGCATCCTTTGTTGCGTTGCATAGTTTCTAAACCCGTTAGCTCCAACGTGGACCGTTGAGATAATAACCGTGCGTGGAACAGACTGGGGGAGGAGGTGGGAGTAGCTACTCCTGGCCCCTTAGGTGGTTTATAAACATATCCATTTGATCTATGATAATAACATGCATTTAATCTATAAAATAATAACATTTGTTCGTCCATATGCACACCATGTGCTCTAGCTCAAAAAATTTCAGAGCTAGTTATCACTTGTTCTAAAAATTCTAGAACTGGGCTGTCCCAAATAGGTGATCTATCTATTCGCTTGAACTGCTTCAACAGTACTTTTCAGCGAACGAACAGTGTTTTTCTCTTATAACAAATCAGCATAAGCATCAGTATAAGCCAAATTTCAACGAAACGATGAGGAGTCAAACTCAGGACCTCACATACTATTAGGCTGCGTGCCCTTTCATCCGAGAATGACCTGCCTTATAAGATGGAACACACCGGCGACATTCCCTCCATCTTATCCATTCTCGGATGAAGGGCACGTAGCCTAGTGGTACAAGAGTCTCAATAGCATTTGAGGTCCTGAGTTTGACTCTTCATGGATGCGAAAATTCTAGGATTGATTTAACGACTTTGTGTTTTCACTGATAGACGATGTTCCCGTCGACAGTGATGCGTATGTGGTGACTAGGGGTAGGGTAAAAAAAGATCAGTCTCGGATAGCACATTTTGTTGCGCTGTTTCTAAAAGTACCATATAAGCTTTACATGTTTAGATCCATAAATGAAATGACCCTTCCATTCTCAATGCACAATTTCACCAAATGACCCTTCCATTCTCAATGCGCAATTTTACCTCACAGTTTCATAGTTAAGCCATAGTATTAAATTGTTACATGGTGTTGTGATCAAATAATACACCATATGAATCATGTAACCACACAGGATTCGGGCTTATACTAAATTTACTTCTGGGAATGAATAGTCAATCAGTCATAGGCTTCACCATTTGGCAATGATCATGGTTAGCTGACTAAAACTTATTACTGGACTGAAACCTGAACAGAAATCAAACTTTCAAAATCAGAATCAACCCGTTATGTACTTATTTGGTAGACAGGTCGCAACAAATATGTAGAACAATTTATTCGGCACATATCTGGGCCACCATCCTGCAGCCCCCGAGTCCTAGAAACATCAGTAGACATCTGAGATGCAGCAGCAGTTCGTCGGCTCTAGAAAGAAGAAATTTTCACACAACAAAGCACAACCATTCACACTCAGCCTCATATTAGAATGCAGCAGCTTTTACATGGTAGCCATCATCGGCCTTTTCTTGCTTGCTCTCTCGTTATGGTTTCCATTGTTTCCATTGTGCTGCTGGCATCGAAATTGTATTTTGAGCATCGAAATTGCTAGGTAGACAGTAATCACCATCAGTCATCAGGTCTCCTCTTGGTCGCTGTCGTAGCTGCAGCTCAGCGCCTGAAGAGCGCCACTATTCGCCTTCGTGTCCCCGGTAGATGCTTTACCCTCCGACTTGTCGGCGTGACCGCCGTCGTGGGACTTGCCCTCTGGTACCGTCGGCACGCATCTCCTCTTGGAAACAATAACCACGGGAGCCTGCCGCCGCCGCTTCTCGTTCTTATTCTTATGCGCTTGGTGGTCGGGCATGGTTTTGGGCAGAGAGACCGTGAAGACATCCTCCTCCTCCTCCCGGTCATCGTCGTCCTCGATCCAGTTGACGTATCCAGCAGAGTTGCGGAAACGGATGGATCTGACGAGCGCCTCGTCCACGTCCTGCTCCTGTTCCTGCACTGTCTTGGCCTGGCTGCGGCGGCGGCACAGCAGGGCCTGCTCCGGCGCGACCCGGGCGCGCCTGGCATTGAGCGAGCGCGCCTCCTCCAGCACGGCGTCCGCGTCCATCTCACGCCGGCCGTCGCGCGCCCGGCGCTCCAACGCCGCCATGGCGTCCCCCAAGCCGTCCCGCCTCCGCTCCTTCTCCTCCTCCTCCCGCGCCGTCGTGGCGTCGTCGCGCGTGGCGCTGGCGCCGGACTCGAGCGCGTAGCCCGAGTTCCTGGGGTCCGTCTTGAACGCGATCTCGGCGGAGCAGCGCGAGCACTTGATGTAGAAGCGGAAGACCCGGATCGCGCCTAGGTACCTCTCGCCGGGGACGTCCTCCATGCGGGCGTTGAACTTGGTGCCCCGGCCGAGGTACTCCCCGCAGGCGCCGCAGCGGACGGTCATCGGGAGCATCGTGCGCACCTTGGTCTGCTCGTTCTTGGGCCGCCGCCGCCGCGGGACCTTGGACGGGTCGAAGTCGTGCGGGTAGTACTTGTTTATCACCTTGCGCTCGCCCATCTTGTTGCCGCGCCGGCGAGGGAGCTAGCCGGAGGACGACAAGATGGATCGCGCGAGGCGGTGGATACAAGTCCGCCGGCCGGCGCTTAAATTGTTGAACTAAGGCGTATGGATTGGTGCACGACTGCACGTTCGTAGTCGGTTCCGTAAAGCGCGTCGGAGTCAGTTCGTTAAGCGCGTACGTGGTCTCGAAACTCGTCTGAGTTTCGTTCAGAGAATCTCCGACGTACTCCGTATATGATAGTATACAGTGGATCCAACAAATGTGTTTAGTTCTCCCTTTCATTCAAAAAAAATTTGGGTTTTAGTTTATTATTTTACAAAATGGAACTAAACACCATGCAACATTTTTAGCAAAAAGCTATTCATTCTCCATTTTGGATTTTGACCTCAAGAGGCAAAAAAAAAGAGCCAAAAAGTCAAAAAAAACTCTCACCCACCTCATGAAAAATTTGGCATTTTGGATGGAACTAAACACACCCATGAAAATTTTGGCATTTTGCATTTCATCATTCCAAAATAGTTGACATTTTGCATTTTGTATTCCGTGGAGAACTAAACACAGCCTTACTTACTCCATCCCAATATCTAAATATTTTGAGTAATCTCCAAAACACACTCTCTCGTAAATGCACGGGAAAGCAATGACTATTTTGCATTTTAGGCCTTTTTGAAAACTATTTTTATAAATAGATATCTTTGAAACTTTCTTTAAAAATGAATCCAAAGCTCGGCGTCGCATCAGCGTTAGCATGCACTGGATTTCAGAGATTTTTGCTCTTTCAACGTAGCTATGCTTGCCGAGCAAGGGTGGAGATTAATACAAACCCTAGACTCACTCTGTGCTAGGATCCTTAAAGCGAAGTACTTTCCCAACTCCAATGTACTGGAAGCAAAAGTAAAGGAAGGGTGCTCGTATACATGGAGGAGCATAATCCTAGGAGTGGAAACTTCGCAACATAGCATGATCAGAGAGTTGGGAATGGGCAGCAAATCAATATTTGGAGTGACCCATGGCCTCCGAGGGAGATAACTAGAGGGCATATTACCCCAAAGGGCCGAAACCTTGTGACCACGGTGGAAGAGTTGGTAGACCCCAATGAGACAGTGGGATTTTCAGCTACTAAACCAAACTTTTTGGGAGGAGGATATTTAGATCATTAGAGCAGTACCAGTGCACGCTAAAGTGGAATATGTGGTTGGCTGGCACTATGACAGTAAAGTCCATTTCTTTGTAAAGTCGGCGTACAAAACTCATAGAGCAGCTGAAAGCAAAAGACAAACAAAAAGGAAGAGCAAATGGAGCAGGTAATAGAGGTGGTGAATTTGACTTCTGGAAAAAATTATGGAATCTGGACTGTCCACCCAAGGTGAAACACTTCCTGTGGAGGCTAAGTCATAACACATTAGCCATGAGGAAAGTGTTACCGCATTAGGGGATGCAACTAGACACAAGATGTTGTATGTGTGGCAGATTTGATGAAGACAATGGCCATCAGTTGCTGAAATTCAAGGGAGTCAGGAAAGTCTAGAGGGAGCTGAATGTAGAAGATGAGAGGTGCAGGCTGATGGGTGTGGGCTCAGTTAGGGAGATGATTGAAATGGTGTTCACAATGATGGGCAACAAACAGCTAACTGTGAATTGTGATTATGCTGTCATGGTTGTGGTGGAGTGAGCTAAACAAGTGGATGGAGGAACGAAGGAGAAGAATTGATGCACAAATCACCTACTCCCTCTAGCCCATAATATTAGACATTATAGGATTGGAAGCAGAAACAAGGTGTTAGGCAGAAGATTATAACACCCCTGTAAAGTAATCATTATTACTACTGACAGATTTGAAAGACGTGTACATTGAGGTTGATGCTTCTCTCGCCACACACTCATACGGAGTACAGCCGAGAAGAAGATTTTATTTTGGACTCTTTTTTCAAGCTGAACTACTTGGCTGCCTAGCCGGGTTACATACAGCCGAGAAGAAGAAAAAGAAGAGAAAAGAAACTCATAGAGCTATATAATGTATATATTTCTAAGATATTCAGTTTTTTTTATTTGGGTCCCATATTCGTCGACGCTACTATCAATGCCCGATATGCAAATACTCTTGCATAATTTTAAAAAAGAAATATTCTTGCATATGTATTCTATATATAGTTTCATGAGCCAAGAGATTCTCTGCGATGAAATCCACCGACATTTCATTATTCGATCACCAAACATTGTTAGTCGTCATTGACAATCTCCCAAAATAACAGATATAAAATTAACCAGAGACTAAGGAAAACTATTCGCTGACCATTCTAACGTTCTGCAACCAGCAATTGTTTAGTGACAAGTCGCAGGCCTAAGCTTGGACTATCAGTCTATCACATAACTGAATATATATTTTTTTGGGAAGTTAGCCGCTCATCTGGACATTCTTGACCGAGTTCAGACGCAGCAGAGTTCTGAAGCTATCTGCGTCATTCTTCATACGGTTATTCCAACCATCGTTTTGTTGGTTCTTCAATAAAAAAAACAAACAAAAAAAGCAACATTTTATCGTGGTGACTCTAGAATTCGCATCAGAAAATCCTGTTGCAGTTTTTTTTAAAGAAGTGCTAGGAGGTATCTACATGCTTGGTGGAGCTGACTCACCTAGCGCCGAAATGATTGGTCCAGGATTTTAATTTATCTATGTAGAAAAGTGAGACAAATCAAAAAGATGTAGGAAGGTGAGCTATGGTAACAGAAATCGAGAGTGCATGCTAACGTCAAATCCTTTGCTGCAAAATGCCATATCCCCTTTAATCACGACACAATACTTCATCTGGGAAAAAAAGGACCTGATCACTTTTCTAGTGTCTAGCATTCTAAGTAGAGATTTTTTACAATGGTTGTGGAGGCATGAGGAAGCATTTTTTTTGTGTCTATGACAGCTGGGGAGAGGCATTAAGACGGAGGCATGAGGAGGCATTACACGTGTCTATGACCGGTGGGTCCAGAAGCATTAAACGTCTTCCGACACCTTTAAAATTCGGAAGATTAGAATTGCAATTAGATTGTTGATAATTCCTTTTATGTAGTTTTAATTTTTAGATAAGGGTAAAACAGTAAGTTCATAATTCTCAAAACTAGTGACATATTTATTAGAATGTATGAATATCTTTTGTTCTAATTAATTAAAAATGTGGGTGCATGTTCTAGGAAAGCTTGTTCTAGGGTTCGTTCATCCGCCGCCGCCGTTCATCGGTCCGCCGCCTGTCCTCTCCCTTGTCTTCCCTCTCCCTCTTCGCGCACCAAGAGAAGAGGTCTCTTGCCATCAATGGAAGGGAAGGGAGCCGCCTCTCCAGTCGCCGTGGGAGCTCCCCGCGGGGGCCTTCGTCCCCGAGGACGCCGCCGCCGCCGCGTACGACGAGGCCGCGCTCCTCGCCTCGCGCCTCCGCCACCACCAGATCGGCGGCGGCGGCGCCGGGGAGAAGCCCCTCATGCTCCACCTCAGCGACCTGCACGGCCTCGGCGGCGGTGCCGGGGGCGGGGGGCGGCGACGACGTCGGCTTCTTGCCCCTGCCGCTCTTCACCGACCGCGCCAGTGACAACATGGACGCCGCCTTCAAGTCCCCCAATGCTCTTGGCGAATTGTGTGTGTATTTTTTTTAATAATAGTTCAGCTTGTGTTTGTGGAAGCATACTGCAATGCTTAGTTGATGTGTAGTGAATGCTGCAACTGATTTCATTTTTATGGGTATGATTCGTTTGTTGCCGTTGGTGTGCATTGGCTGCAGCCGCAGGATGAGAAGGAATTGGAGCGGAAATTGAAGAAGGATCAGAAGGTACTAAATTTGGTCGAGTTGTGTGGCCTGTGTATGCTCATGTAAGTATGTAATCAATGTGTTAGGCGTGTTCTCGTACAGGCAAAAGAGAAGGAGAAAAGGCTCAAAGTGAAGCAGAAGGAAGCGGCTAGACTCCAGGTGGCGGCAATGGCTTAATGGCCCATTTTGTTCACTGATCTGATTAATCTTTGTCTCATCTCTGTGTTGATGTCGGTTATGTACTTATCTGTAGGGGCAAGCGGCATCAGATGGAGGTCGAGCTAAGAAGAGCGATAAGAAGCA
The DNA here is from genome assembly GCA_038087645.1 of Saccharum hybrid cultivar R570. NCBI lineage: Eukaryota > Viridiplantae > Streptophyta > Magnoliopsida > Poales > Poaceae > Saccharum > Saccharum hybrid cultivar. Next base: position 33,408,682 of record JAQSUU010000012.1, on the reverse strand, counting down.
GAGGAAGAGATTTGCAACTGATGAAAGTCTAGAGGATTTCAATGATCCTGATACCCCTGCTGGACAAAAAAAAACTGCTGGCTTCTGAGATGGCGAAACAATATAGCCTAGCCAATGTTGAGAAATCGGATGTTGCTTGTTAACATCAGAGCTTCTGCAACTCATTATAAGAAATTAGTGAATAATTTTTTAATTTCCCTTTTTTATCATGTAGATGGTATGACTGGTGGGAAGCATCCAAGTATTTTGAAGCAGATGCAGCAAGCTCAAAGCCTCCATTTGTATTGGTAATGCCTTCATTTTCCAAAGGATTCTATTAAGAAGAAACATTTTGTTCACACACATTATCTTGCTGTCCAGTTAGATGACTTCATACAGTGAGGGTGTTTGTTTATCATGCAATATAGGAATCATTTGACGCATATATGACTTCATACGTTGTTTTATACGTTGAATCAATATAGGAACCAGCTATCTCTGTGTTTAACTCAAACGTCGATCGACATCTGACTTTCTATCAGTAAACACAAACACCTTTTGTTTTTGGAAACCTCATCTGTCTGAGATAGGTGAACATCTAGTGACAGCAGCTACATCTTTGCTCCAAAAACTGTTACCATAGATCTCATTATCCAGTCTGTCAATAATGACAGTGCCCTATCTGATTTGCCTCATCAGTCTGCAAGTAAAAGGTAATGTTATCCATGACTGTCTGCATACAAACATGAAGGAACAAAATTATACCTGCGGTCTTCATAGATTTATGAATACACTTTTTCAGGCCTAGATCTGCTAGATCCAAGCACCGGTCAAAAGATATAAGTGACAAGTGATGGGGCCCAGGTCCCATATGACATGTATGTATTCCACTACAGATATGTTTCCCCATATTTATTCATTGGTTAACCATCCATCTATGATATATATTACTACAAACATATTTGCCGTGTCAATTACCTTACCAGATCATACACATTGCCTTCATTACAGTTGCTGGGAAACACAGTTTGAACACATGAGGTTTCCAAAAACAAAAATTGTTTACAACAACGTGATAGTTCCCCCCATCATTGTCAGTGCTTTTCAGAAGCTCTCACCAGGGTGTTGTTCTGGCTGCAGGAGAAGAATCAGGCTGTATTGGTGGGAGGCAAATTGTCAAGATCAGAGAACCAATTGTCAAGTTCAAAGAACCTGCCTCCAAGAGAAAGAAGATCATCGTCGACCTGGGGCCCCCAGAGACTACTGCTGAAGAAGCTGCTGAACCCATCCCGCTCTCGGAGGACGCCCTGATGAAGGGCATGATGATGGTGGTGAAGAATGATAGAAGCTGCGATCCTGCTCTTGAGATGGTGTCCACCATCCATGCTATATTTTATTTTGTTTTATTTCGACTGAACTTGGTTAATGATCTATCAGTGATGTATGAAACTCTTTTATTATCCTCTGTCGATGCTACTCGTTGCTGGGTTAGTTTGGTTAATGTCCTTGTGTGAGGGCCATTATGCATTCCTCCTAGCAGACAAGCTGTAATTTTCATTCCTACTTATCCTCTCCATCACCTATATCCTCTGTTATCTTGAAGTTAGTATGGCCTGAAAAGAAAATGTCTATTACCTTCAGCATGGTACCATTAAGTATCAACTATTGCCTTCAGCATGGTACCATTAAGTATCAACTGTTATAGCCTGGTAAAAATTAGTAACAGCAGCATCATACTCAGCTTGAACTGAACAAACAAGAGAAGATTTGATCTTAGACAGTACCGAAATTAAAGAAAGCATACATGCTATTTTCTGCATACATTCTCTCTTAGACCTATTAGGACAACGACACATTACATTATACCATTACAAGACATACTCCTAGCAATTTGAATGGCATGGAAGAACAACTCATCCAAAAATGGGCAGAGTAAAAACGAAAAGACCAACAAGACTTGCATGATGGATGTCACGGATGGATCAGGGACCTCACACTACTCTCATCGCCGTCACTACAGCCCCCATCCTTGGCAATCGACGCTCCATCAGGCCATATGTCTGGCGTCGCCATGGTCGTCGCGGCGCTGGTCGAAGGCAGGCGGCTCCGCGTGGCCAGGATTGGCAACATCATACAAAACACGATGTAATGTATACGAAGAGATATATTGGCAACATCACTGTAACATGCATTCAGTTCCAACATCACATTCTCTAACATGAATTCAGTTTTTAGAAAATAACAGCTTCGAACACTAACAGAGCATACTCAGAACGACAAATAAGCTAGTGACATGAGAAGCACTAGATTGTGGCACAAACAGTGACTCAGTTTCTAACTTTCCCCACCTAAGCATGATCCCACCTCTTCAGCTTCCTCGTCTTCAGCATTATCTTCTACCTTCAAGTTCAATCATTCAAATTGTTGAGAAGGCTGTATATGAAGTAAAATATAAATTAAAATAGTTCGGTAGTTACCCTACATTCAGGTTGGCATGGACATCCTCTAGTGGGATCGACTCAATTAGGGTCTTCAGCTTTAAGCGCTTATTCACCAACTCAACCAAATGTTCCCTTGTCTGCTCAATCACAGAATTGAAGGCTTGTCGGTGGGCCATTATGGTCAGATCAACTTCTTCGCGGGACTGACGTAAGAGATCATTTAAGGTGGCACGCTCCTTCTCTAATTTGTGTTCAAAGGAGGCACGCTGATCATTCAGCGCTTTATTCAGCAAGGCAATCAGATCTTCTGACGCACTTTTGGCTATTTCAGAAAGCCGAGTATTTCGCAATTTGTCCAGATAGTCACGCATCTCCGATATGTACTTGTCATCTGCACGTCGACCCTCTATCCTCCGTTTGTCATATTCGCGAAGTTGAGACTCAGTAAATGCATCCAAATCTTTCTGATCCGCCTTATGACTTGCAACCATGTCCTCCTCCTCTTCCAAGGCCCTAAGAACTTGTTGAATGGCGTTGTTACGATCCATGACACCTACGGATGAGAAACAGAAACAATAATACAATATTATATGATGAACCAAGATAAAAGAATGCTGACGGACGCATGCATCACACCCGAGTCGTGGGGGTATAGCACCAGAGACACACACACTGCTCGTGTTCGTGTCCATTTCATTCAAGTTGAACAGGTTTCAAACGTGTGAATGTCAGACATTGGCACAAAGATAAAAGAATAATGGAACTGTAAATAATCCATGACAACTACGGATGAGGAACAGAAACAATAAATTTAAATAAAAACAAATAAAACATACATGATCAATGATTATCTATGCAATGCATAGGTAAATTAAAACAGATCGGTTCTATGTAAGGGAACTTGTAAGATATTCAAATATAAGAGATTATTTCTATGGACGTCAAATTGGAAAGTTTCAAAGGGAACAAAATGAAACATACACAAAAATCTTAAAAATAGCCAAATACAATTATCAAAAAATTGTTCAAATAATTATGACCATTTCTGTTTATAAATAATCAATTTAAACCCATTAAATATACAACTTACACCCAAATGTAAATAATAAAATATAGTATAACGAGATGTAATCTGCTTCGGAAAATAATAGTCGTACTGTAAATTGCCACCATGACATGGACACACCCGTGCGTTCTAAACCTTCACCTACGCTATGCATCAACGCCGATGGATTTCAAGATAGCATCATGCATGTCATCACGTGACGATCTACACCGCCATGCAAGCCAAACCAATCTTAGGTTCTGTCATGTACACGTTGCCTACCAAATTTATACTCTGTTGTGGTTTACTACTAAAGAAAGCAGCGGACACTTTGAGTTCAGTATTTTATAAGAATACTAATCCATACATTCAAAATTAGGCGTAAATTGTTCACATCAAGCCATGTAACAAACTTATATGAACAAATTAAAGAAAGTACTACAAGAACTCGGGAGGGGTACCGACGGCTTGCTGACCTCGCTGCGAAGGTCGTGGATCTCCTTCTAGGTCTCGGTCGCCGGCGACGCGCGGTGAAGGCGTAGATCAGTGGTGGTGACGGCGGCGGCGGCAGCGGTTGGATCTCCTTCTAGGTCTCGGGGCGGCTCTGCTGTTTCCTCTTTATAGGCGCGGGCTATAAAGAGAGAACGTGGAGATCCAAAAAAAGGCAACCGAGGGAGGAAGATTGTGTATATACGATACGATCCTATAATTATGGAGTGTATCACGGTGGCCAGGTGGAAATCGTGGCTCAAAACTCGCGTCTCGTTTGGAGATGCACGGCAGGTGATGCTGGGCACATCCATCGTGGGCTGGGCACATCGCGAGGTGATGCTGCTTTGTACGACCGAGAACCTGGGCCCTTGTCCCAAATGGATCGGCCCATCGCGAGTTTTAGTCCCAGCTGACCGAGAGAACCCGAGCAAACCGTTTAGACATCATGCGTTTAGTCCCACCTCGCTTGCATAGGAAGGGATCTCCCAACTTAAAAGCTCAGACGCATTGTACCTGTCGAACATCTTTACTACTATGGAAGCTACTCTCAAACCCTTGTCACATTGGCCGCAGGGGCCAGTGCGGCCTGGTCTGGTCGGGCTCCCACTGCGGTTGAGCCTGACCTAGCTGCTGCTGGCTCCCATAGGCTTGTGACAACAACCATTTTTATTTTGCGAAACCATTGTTTTTTGAATTTTGTTTCTTTTTTTAATATATTGAACCAAGTTTAAATTATTGTTTGAGGCCCATAAAGTATTCAAATAAAAATTATTTGAACTACAAAGTTGTACAACTCAATATGTACATATTTAATTTTAAGAATCTTTTTTATGTGACTTTGTTTGAATGATTCAAATTTTGAATTTAAAAAAGAACAAATTTAAACAAGATTTTGAAATGTCATATGATTTTGCTGAATATGTCATCAACAACAAAGTTACATAACTAATTGAGGCCTACAACTTTATTGTACACGTTCCTTCATCCGGCAAAGTGATAGTACACATTGTTCATAACTTCTTAAATCTCCCAGATAGTCTATGCAACTATATGTGAGATATGTCATTCGTGAACAGTTATTACTTACACTTTATCGTTTGAAGAAACGGCCCTGTATTTTTTCTAGTTTGCATTTTGCATACGGTGGTTATTTTATAATTAATTTTATCAACTTATATTTCCAAAATAAAGTTTGATTATCTGTTTTGAAACGACATCATCATTTTAACATGTATTTTTCAATTTTTTTTCCTTATATAGTGTCACACTAAGCATTGCCACACGTACATAATGATGAGTGGACTCATTGTCATAACATTATAGTATGGATCGTTCAAGTGGTACACTATTGTGGCTTGTCTAAGTAGACTAAGAGGCACATAATGAAAGGAAGTAAACTGATCCCTCTTACATGTACTTCGAATGTACTAGTACAAGACCTAACACGATAGGAAGTGATCCGAACATTCTCATTGATCTCTCGCCAGATTGTTGAACCACTAGCCCTAACATGGAGGCATTTCCTGTTGTACCATTAAGAAAGATGGTCCATTCCCGGTGCCACTAGAAAGTTGGCTCCAACCTTGGTGCAATGACACTTATATTTCTTGTCCACCAGTCATTCTGTCAAATTTTGCCTCTAGCGTTGTCAAACTACGGTGAAAACATTCTAAAATGCCTCCGGTTGTAAAGGCCACGCAAAAGTGCATCGCTACACTGGTGTCACTGACCCTGATCCCGTTGTGCGATGACTTCAGCCTCACGAGTAATGTCTATCTTATCGTGTTTGCGTTGAAGGTGGGTCTGATGTGTGCACACCCGTTGCCTAATGTCAGGCGCACCCAGCATGCATAGGGTCGTGTTCGTACTTGGACTCGGACAGATGGTTCCTCTCCTGATCTGTCACCAAGCTACTACTCGAGCTACAGCATGATGTCACTGATGTAGAACGACGTCTGAGTTCTTGCTTGGGCAAGGTGATGCTAGCGCTAGACATAGAACAGAAACCACGTCGGTGTCGACGTCAACAGCCTCGTGTCGGAACAGCCCACGCCGGTCGGCTACTAAGACGACGCGGCCGGTGGTGCCTTGCGGGAGGTGCAGCCTAGCACCCGTAAGCCAATGCAGGTGTGGGTCGACTACGTGATGGGCTGGCCCAGCTCTTAAATCTTAAACTAATTAAAATGGAAACAAAATCCGCTTTCCCAGTTGGGCCGCCCGCCTGTCCCGGGAGACCGGACCTGCCGCGACGATTTCCACCTGGCCACCGTGATACACTCCATAATTATAGGATCATACAAAATCTTTCCTCCCTCCCACGGTTGCTTTTTTTTAGGATCTCCACGTTCTCTCTCGGTTTCTCCGGCGTCAAGGTCTACAGCGACTGAGTCGCCACCGGCACCGGCACGTTCTCTCTCTGGATTTCTCCGGCGTCGGGCTACATCGATTGTCACTGCACAGGCACCGGCACCGGCATCATGGATATGGCAAATGGAGGCGAGCCCTCTACTCCAAGCGACAGTGGTAAAGGTAAATGGTACATCTCTCCTTCATGTTAAATGACACAACATCGTCTTCGATGTATATTTTGATAAACAATATGAATCCTATTTCATAAGGGCTACAAAAGTGCATCAGCAGTACAACACTTTCGATTCCTTGACTTTTTTTTTTGAATTTGCCTTCATCCTCAGGTATTTGTATTAATTAATGAACTCGTACTGAGACTGAAAGGTTGAAATCACTCGTGTTCAATGCATCCTTCAGATGGTCTGAATCAGTTTCAATCAACACCTGGGCATCTTGTACCTAATTCATCATTCTTCCTCACCTTCATTTTCTTCCACACCTGTTGCTTAGCATCCTCTGTTGCGTTGATGACTCCCCTTTCTGCTTAACCCGGTTGACTACAGCATCATCATCAAGAACATGGTAAGCTGATGTTCCCTTGACGAATTACATAATAGCTATACAACCTTTTACTTCACAGTCAAGGCATGGACTCTGAACACATCTGCTATTTGAGCAGCCGGCAGTTCTGGCACAGTTGATGGGGTGCCGTTCTGGAACAATTCTCAAATTGCCACCATGTCTATCTCTGTAAACTACCTCACGTCCATGGACTGATCCACGTCGCCTGTTCTTCCTTCTCTCCTCTTCCTCATCATGTGCAATCAAGGTTAAGATAAGAGCATCATCATCGGACTCATCATCGTCTTCAAAGAATTGATTCAAAATATTATCTTCATCATCGTCAAACAGAACCATCTGCAAGTGACCATAGTTTGACATACAAAATTAGACAGACGTCTTGCACTTCATACATATGAAAATTCATTTAGACAACTGCTGGAGATGCTCTCAGAACATGACCATAACACCCTTTCCTGAATTTTGCAGAGACGCGTTAAATACTTTCTGAATGTTCACTTGTAACAGTTTATTATGTTATTTTTTTAACATCAGGAATAGGAATGCATTTAGAACACTCACCAGTGAGATTTTCCAAAGTGGTACAAGCTTTTTCGCCAGCAAGGAAGCATGCTGTTCAGGAAATGGGATTTGGGAGCCTGCTCCTTATGCCTGAGACGAGTATCAGGAAAATGATGCTTGCGGACCTAGTACGCACATATCAATACAGCAACCAGAGTTTCAAGTTACAGGGTAACGATGTTCCTATTTATCTAGAGGATGTCTCTAATATATTGGGACTCTCTATTGAAGGCGATGATATAGGGGAATATTTAGGCAAAACAGCGAAGAACAAACAGACAACTGAGCGCACTGAATTCTACAAGAAGTATGCTGATGCAGGAAACAAGCTCAATATTCGTAGGCTGCAACATATCATTCAATCATCAGATAAAGATAAAGCTGATGATGATTTCAAAAGGGTGTTTGTATTATTCACAATAGGTGTGATACTTGCATCAAATTCAACGCCCGATATCAGTTGGAAGTATATAGAACTTGTTCGAGACGTATCAAAAATTCAGAACTTCAATTGGGGCAAATTTACTCTGGACCATTTATTACAATCATGCCATACTTTCAAGGAACGGGAACAAACCACCCTACAAGGGAATTTGACTCTGCTACAGGTAAGTTCCATATGGTACCAGTAACACCTAAATTACAAGTTTTCGGTCTTACGTATATTCTTATTTTTGTTCCTAGTTTTGGTACTGGGAGCGCATGGTTGTGGACAGGAAATACGGGATCAAATACGAAAAAAGGCCAACCAAACCACCACTTATGGTGTTCTGGGATGAATCCAATGCGAGAACTCGAGCAACTGCTTATAATAAGGACACGTTAAATGGAGGAACTGTAAGTTTTCCAATCATAGCATCAATATGATGTTGTTCCTACGCATACAGTCTTACGATTTATATTGTTTTCAGCTTTTTTTGCCCCCTTGGCATAAACAAAAATATGAAGCAACAGGAACATCAATGACACAGGAGTCGAACATGCCACATTCACCAGTACGCGATCAGGGTCTAAACAACGAAACAGTAAGTATGGCATCTACTTATGTGGCCTATAGCTAATTGGTTTGCCTAATTCATTACTTGTTAATTATGTAGAAGCAAAGCCTTGAGAAAAAACTTGTTGATTTGGAATACAAACAAACAATGGATGCACTGGAAATCCAGAAGAAACTTATCGATATGGAATACGAACAAAATAAGAAAATGATATCACAAAAGGAGGAGTTTGCTAAATATAAAAGGGACAGAGACCTGGAAGACACGGTGCATAAGACAGAAGCTAACAATGAACTAATTATTCCGGAGATCAAGGTAACCAGCTTGTCAGTACTCATATCCATCCATTCTTCATTAGCTAACAATATGCCAAACAACAGGCACTCCGAGGCCTAGTGCAGCAGTTTGTTGACCAGTCAACACCTACTACTGCTCATGGTCACACAGCTAGGACTTCATCTGCACAACATCAGCCGCAGATGCGTACAACTACACATGGTCAGCCACCTAGGACTTCATCTGCAAAACATCAGCCACAGATGCCTACTTCTGCATGTTTCCAGGTATCACATCTTCATACATTCATTTCTGATGCTAGAACATACACTTTCGATTTTTTTTAAAAGAAAAAATGCAGGAAACACCACGCCAACGTTTCCACGACACGATGGCAAGACTAGATGCTGAATCACCCATCATGCAGCAGCAAGGCAACCCCCAATCACAGATTAAACCAAGGAAGCCCATTATCGACAATGATTACCATTTGGGGCAAATTGACCAAGATGCTGCTTTCTTCATACAAAATAGTTACGACCACGCTAAGGTTGTAGACATTGATGGTCATGTTCTTACAGCAAGGCAGCTGCGCCCAAATGTCACAGACGACGCCTTTATATTTGATGAGGTAATATCTTTTCATACCAATGTTGTCGGTACAAACATGCACAACTCTGCTATGCACTAACTTAACCCTATGCAGGTCATAAATACGTATGTTCATTTCAGCAAATTGGAGACTGATTCATCAGCATCTTTTATAAACACGTTCCACGCCCAAAAGCTGATAGAGAAAATTCTGGGTTCTAACAGGCAAGATGCATTCAAAAATCTCATTGCCAACAAATGTATAGGAAGGCATTTGGTAAGTATTACTGATTTTATTTTGCCACTTATGTGATGTTTGCTCTCTCATGTTTTTCTTGGTTGCTTTCTCATGTTTTATTGTAGCAATGCATTAAAGTGGTGTGAATTATCTTTTCCAGGTATTTGTGCCAATGAATATAAACAGTAACCACTGGGGTCTCCTAGTGCTGAACTTCGTAAAGACAGAGGTACAAATACTTGAGTCTCTAGGAATGCGAGACGAAAGCCTAGAGCAAAAGTTGGTAAGTATAGATCCTCTGCGTACCACATATCACCTATTGTCTATTGAACTACAACTGCATCAAACATCATGTGTACGTTGTCATGTACTAGGTGGAAGGAATACAGCTGTGTATTGACGGCTCGGTCAACAACGACGTGGTTAACTCTGGACAACCAATTAACTTGTGCGACTGGGAAATAGTTCCCTATCATAATATACCGAAACAAGAAGACAAGTACTATTTTCCTTTTCTTATTAGTTAATGTTGTGATCCAAATCCAATTACTTATGTTTGATTTTTGTTTTTCAGATGTTCATGTGCGGCATATGTAATAAAATATATTATGGCATGGGATGGAGAAAAAATGGCTAGTGATTTCACAAATGTGAGTTTTAAATTGTTATCAATTCTAAATTCATATACTCTAACAAATAATGCTATGTTTGGTGCATGACTTCGCGTTGTATAGGCACAAATTGAATGTTTTAGGTTTAAAATATGCACGAGGCTGCTCCATTCTGCGCGAAACATGAAGCACTTGCACTCATATGCCAAACCTATGACGGTATGTGCTTTTAATTATAATCTTTCAGTTGGAACAACTTCTCTTGAGTGCACTAAATACACGGGCCTATCTAACCTCTTTTGTTTTGTTCGCGATACTTAGGAGGAAGAGTACTACGCGATGAATCCGGAGGAACGACGGGACGACGACCCTGACAAGGTGCAGATGGTATCATCTTTGACGGAAACTACAACAACCCCTGCTGGTAGGACCAAAGTAACTCCAACATCCTCTGCGCCCAAGAAGAAAGGCAAAGGAAGGAATGCTAGAGTTGAAGGAAAAACAGCATCAGCAGGAGGGGAACAAAATACAGCATCTGGAAGTCAAAGTGTGAAAAGAGGACGAGGACGACCGCGAAAGGTGGACCAAGCTACTCCTGTCACTATAATTGACGTGTACCATATCAGCACCGACACGGTATGTGCTTTTAATTAAAATCTGTCAGTTGGAACAACTTTTCGGTCTAACTTCTTTTGTTTTGTTGACGATACTTAGGAGGAAGAGTACTACGCGATGAATCCGAAGGAACGACGGGACGACGACCCTGACAAGGTGCAGACGGTATCGTCTTTGACGGAAACTACAACAACCCCTGCTGGTAGGACCAAAGTAACTCCAACATCCTCTGCGCCCAAGAAGAAAGGCAAAGGAAGGACTGCTAGAGTTCAAGGAAAAACAGCATCAGCAGGAGGGGAACAAAATACCGCATCTGGAAGTCAAATTGTTAAAAGAGGACGAGGACGACCGCGAAAGGTGGACCAAGCTACTCCTGTCACTATAATTGACGTGGACCATATCAGCACCGACACTGTGCCTAACAAACGAGTGCGACGCCCAGGGCCATTGTATGATAGCAAGTTTTACACAAACTGAGCAGAAAATGTATAAATGACTATCACTTAATTAGTAAGCTGGAGATATTTGAAGAACCTCAATGTCTATGGCACTGCCGAGCTGAAACAGGTCTGCATAGGTAACACCTGAAAACTTGTCCTTGATTGGTTGGATCAGCTTCAGAGCATTGACAAGACCTGTGATTTCAAACTAAATGTAAGAGTAGCCCCTCATGATGAGGTTAGACATGATTGATTGAGAACAAGCAGTACCAGCATTGGGCCAGCCCATCGCGATGTCGTCCTTGTTGCACGGCGGGGCTTCAGCTCCGCTCCGCCCGTCCTACGGCTGCGCAGTGCACAGGCCAAAATCATGCTTACCTACTTGGGCCGGCCCAGCAGCCGCTTCCGCCATCACCAGCCCGCCCCTTCTTTCTCGCCTTACCGCATCAGCCGGGCGAATCCAGCACCGCAAGAACACCTCCGGCCGCGCACCCCGAGGTTCCCCGCGCCCGCGCCTATAAAGAGGAAAGAGCACCGCGCCGCCCACTTGGAACCCTACAAGGAGCCGCCCCGAGACCTAGAACGAGATCCAACAGCCGTCGCCGCCGCCGCCGCCGCCGCCACTGATCTACGCCTTCACCGCGCGTCGCCGTTGTCGATCGAGAACCCCTCCTCCACGACCTTCGCAGCGAGGTGAGCAAGCCGTCGGTACCCCTCCTGAGTTCTTTTAGTAGTTTTTTTAATTTCTTCATACAAGTTTGTTACATGCATGTGAACAATTTACGCCTAATTTTGAATGTATGGATTAGTATTCTTATTTTTATAAGAAGGAATACCGAACTCTAAGTGTCTGCTGCTTTCTTTAGTAGTAAACCGCAACAGAGTATAAATTGAGCACCTAACGTGTACATGGCAGAAGCTAAGATTTGTTTGGCTTGCATGCCGGTGTAGATCATCACTTGATGACATGCATGATTTACAGTAGCATATTGAGTATTAGATGTCGTTTCAAATGGTTTTTATTGAGCATATGACTTATAATAGTTGTAAATCCTTAGGTGCCATGGATCACGTTCAGAGGACACTGCATGAGGCAGTAGAGAAGGTTGCAACACTAAAGAAGGGACAGATCGATATAGAGAGCAAGCTTATGGTTGAGCGTACCAAAACTCAATGCCACACGAGAAAACTTCGTGATGAAATGGACAAGCACGCAATGGATCAGCATGAGCTGCTAGATAAAGCACGACATAAAGAGCATGCTGATTTTGCCAAAAAAATTGAAAAAGAACAGCTTGCCCACCTGAAGAAAGTGCTATATGATCAGCGTGCTATGTTTTCCCGGAGGATTCTAGAGGAACGTGCTCATGCACAGGAACTGTTAAGATTGGCACGTAAGGAGAATGATGATAACATTAAGAAGGAGCGTGCAATATTTGAGTCCTTGAATAAGGACGCAACGGAACGTCTTGCTGAGTTGGAGTCCGTGATTCAGTCGTTGTTCCACTTGGTCCAACAACAGGAGATTCAGGTAAATATGTTACTTTATTAATTTATAAATTCTCCATTATATATATAGTGATCTTTACGCCTAAAATGTTTGGATTTTTAAGGTACCGGATGGTATGATTGCTATGCCAAAGTGTTACTTCGCGGTAGCGGTCGACCACTACTGTAACAAGGTATAACACATTTTAGTACATTTTTTTTATTATAATAACTCGTTCTTATCAAAGGTTCCTGGAATGCCTACATGCAGGAGGTGCTTATGAAATTTAAGGTACACAAAGTGGAGGAACTTTATCCGGATTTGGAGAAGTACGATCTTCGAGCACAACTGGGAGATTTTACATTTGTAAAGGAAGCCAAAACTGTTGAATACTATATGTTCGTCAAACAGTTGAAACTGCAGGGATACATAGAAGATGCAGAGGTGTACTGTAACGTCCCGCCTCTCCGAGGCCGGGCCCACTTACATCTGGCCGCTTCCTAGGACATAGACTGCCCTCACAGACCAACACAAGTCTTTTCTGCGCACTTTGTCCTCACTCATGCGCACCCGGGAAGAACTTCCCGGTCGGTCACCCATCGCTCCAGGCCAAGCACGCTTAACTTTGGAGTTCTTTCGAGATGGGCTTCCGGAAAAGAAGTTGCAACTTATTGGTATGAGTATCCTATTAATCCTGTTAAGCCTTAGGCCGGGATGTTACATCCTCACCCCCTTAAGAGATCGACGTCCTCGTCGATCAATCCCAAGCCAGGAGCGTCCTCTCTTGGCCACGTCCGTATGTCCAGAGCCAGCGCATGTGCCATGCTGTGTGACCACGACGGATCCACACCAGCCATGCGCACCATGCCTGCGCAACTGCGACACACGCGCTCGTGAAACCGCGAGAGTCGGCTCTGATACCATTCTGTAACGTCCCGCCTCTCCGATGCCGGGCCCACTTACATCTGGCCGCTTCCTAGGACATAGACTGCCCTCACAGACCAACACAAGTCTTTTCTGCGCACTTTGTCCTCACTCATGCGCACCCGGGAAGAACTTCCCGGTCGGTCACCCATCGCTCCAGGCCAAGCACGCTTAACTTTGGAGTTCTTTCGAGATGGGCTTCCGGAAAAGAAGTTGCAACTTATTGGTACGAGTATCCTATTAATCCTGTTAAGCCTTAGGCCGGGATGTTACATGTACTACCTCAACCCTTCACGTTTCAGTCGGCCACCCGCTGATTTGATAAAGATTGACGGAGCAGAAGACGTAAAACAAATGATGAATGCTCATGCTGAAGAGGAGACCAAGATTTGTCATCTCTACCTAGTGAGCACATATCCATATCAAGACCCGGATGTGAGTTTTCGTTACTGTTGAGAAATATAAACTAAACACACAACCACTGCCCGTGCACTGATGATATAATATTTATAATATTGACTCGTAATGCAGGATGAGTTTGATGATATAGAAATGATGCCATGGCAGTATGATGAGGAAGATGAAGACAATGTAGTTTCTCATGCGATGAAGAAGTCAAGGCTTTCACGAGAGTCTGATGCGGAAGTTCCACTGGAGACTAATGACGAAGCTGGAGATGAAGTTGAAGAAGGCCACAAAGCTGGAGATGAAGTTGAATAAGGCCACATGTCCCAGGCGATGAAAGAAGAATAATAGTCAGGGCCGATCGCCATCTAGTTTTATCTCATGTCGCTATCTCATTTGTTTTCCAAATTACCGGTTTCTTATTGCTACAGTTGAATTTGGTCGTTTTTTTGGACAATTTTCTTCGTCTTGAATTAGTACTATCTTTGGGATGATTTTAAATGGACTAGCTATTGCAGTGAATATTAATGAACACAGATTATATGCACTGGTTAATATTATTTTAAATACAGATTATTGACCTGTGCACCCGCTGAGCTCACCGTGATCGCCGTCTCCTGCGCCTGGCGGAGCTCGTCTCGCGCAACCACCCCGCCGCACGCAACCATGGCAGCAACCGTATCCCGCAATGCCGTCGTCAGCAGTAGTAGCCGGCCTACTGCGCTTCGGCCACGCCCGCCAGAGCGGAGATGTCCCCCGTCGAAGCCCGCCAGTAGTCTCTGCCTGACCCGCATCCATCCAGCGACAGCACTGGCCTCGCCTGACTCATGCTCAGGCCGCCCCCTTCGTTGCTGCTGAAACTATGAAATTTAGTCATTGCCGAAACTATGAATGCTTTCAGTATCACAGTGGGCCGGCCCATAAGAATTGGACAGGTTGGTATATGTGGCGCGAATTTTTTGGGCCTGTTTGGTTGCATTTGTTGGGCCTGAGCCTCTATATATGTGCAGCCATCGACGGCAGGTCCCTTGCATTCTGACGGCCATGGGGAGCAACAGTAGCTCATCCGCCCCAATCTTCGGCGACATCCAAGATGCCGTTTCCGATTCCAACTCGAATTGGCGGTCCGCGTCCCGGCACTCGCCTCCGTTGCCCTCGGCCAACTCCGGCTTCGACATCTCCGGCGGGCCGCGCTCTGTCACCAGGACCAGCGAGTCCTACATGTCCACCCCTCCCTGCACCGAGGTTCGAATGTGCCCCTGTTCTTGTATTGCATAGGGTTTAGATCCCCGATTCATATTATTGGTACGTATGTTTAGGTTCCGTGAACTTCACCAATTAAACATGTCAGCTATTGGTGCGTTGCCGATCCGATCTAAAAAAAGGGAAAATGAAGATGACTTAGCTCGGGAATCGTTGTTTGTATTCGGGAAGTTGTTTTGTTATTGGATGCACTGTGCCATACATTGAGCAGTATCTCTTTGGTTGTTGAACACAGGTGATCAACTTTGTCAATTGGGTTGACGATGAATGGCCACCCGAGTTTCAGGAAACTCTCGATTGGTTCACCAACAAAGCAATGGATTATAGGAGGCGGTCAAAGGAGGCTGAGAAGTCCCTTGAGCAAGCTCGTGCCATGCATGAAGAGGCCTTGGAGGAGCTTAATGACGATCACGCGAGGCGTGTGGGCAGGTTGAAGGCCATTTCCTATCTTATCTGCCGGATTAACGAGATAAGGGCCAAGGAACAAAGTGAAGACCAGAACAAGGCATGGGCTGTTGTTTATTATCTCATAGGTCTGTTGGCCTCTTTTGTATTAGGACTGCTAGTGTCATTTCTGATGGGCATCATTATTAAAAAGTAGTTCGCATAGTTCATACGTGGTTACTTGTGTGCTGATCTATCCTGTAATGAAGTAACAGATTATGGATGCATGATAAAGAAAGTAACAGATTATGGATGCATGATAAAGAACATGATAACTGAATGTGAATGATCAGTTTTCCACAATTATGGAAGGATATGGACGTGGACGACCTTCCACAGAAAGAGAACTGGCGGCGGCAGCGTCTCTCATTTATTAGTTTGCTTCGATCATATAATTAAGCATTGCATGCCCTTATTTCTTTCCAAAATTAATGGTTTCAGAAAAAGAAATTAAATATCACGATGGAAAGAGGACCGGCGGCGGCGGCTCTCGTTTATTCGTTTGCATCTCATCTCTTTCCAAAATTAACGGTTCCAAAAAACCAATTTAATTTCCGAAATTAATAGTTATACCCAAAAGTAGGTGCAACAAGCCAATGACACCAACAGCAGCTAGATGGGCTTTGGCAAAGACAGGCCGAGCAGGCCAGGCCAGGCCAGGCTAGCCTAATAGTGCTTAGTGACAAGAGATGGTCAGTAGTTACAGTAGAGGAGCTAGAGAGACTCAATACGCCTGAGGTTTTAATTGGACCGATTGTATCCAAGGCAAGCTCATATAAATTCCATGCACACAGGGCTTCCCTAGATCCTCAGCTATGTACCACAGCTGTCCCCAGCGAAGCCCAACGCCGGTGAGTGCCTGAGTTGCGGCCGCCATTCCCAAGCGAGGTCAGTCGAGACCAGATCTTCTCGGCCCATTCAGCATCAGACATTCGAGACCAGATGTGTTGATGGACTACGACAGCAGCCATGCCTCCATGGCTAAGCAATCTAGCTCCAACCAACCCTGCAGATCATCATAATTACTATTCAGCCAATCAAACAAATACAGTAATAGAGAATGACATAACAACCTTTTTGGAAACAAAATGTAACACAAAGCACAGGCAGAGAGTGAAGCCACCAATAGTCGTATGCTGATAAAGTAAGTTATCTGGAATAGTAATATCCATGAGTTCAAGTGCTTGCAATACTCGAAATACAAAACAGCAGCTGCACACTGAAGCAATAGACTGACACAAAACTATGCAATCGTGTTTAAAATCTTGTACAAAGAAGTAGCTAACTTGCTAATGCAACAACAGATCCATATATCCCTACAAACATACACATGTACCACCAGGTACCCTCAAAATTTCTCACGGGGTTACTCCACAACAGCGAACTACTGACAACAGATTGGAATCAGATCCTAACCCCACTGACGCCTAGAATTTATAATAAAATAATTGGCCCTAAATATCCAATCCAGCCAGAACATAGGAAATCACAAACGCGTGCTCTTACTAATTTATTATACCAAAGTAAATACAAAGATACATACAGACTTCCAGTTCAAAGACACATGGTAGCAGCAAAAGTATACGAACAGAATTGTCATATGATTCTAACCAGACGATGACAAGGACCACAACTAGTCTTAGAATTTAGAATAAGAAAGAAATAAGTATTATAGCTTCAAGCATCAAGGTTCAGGGTGGACTATAATAAAGCTATGTTACTACAGCAAGCAAGCATACTAATGTAAAGGCAGGCTAGATACATTTCATTCATCTAAAAGCAGTCAACGAAGCAATCAGACAGGCATTTTGCTTCCATTTACCATCTGTAATAACCATATTCAAATTCTCATGCTGCATTTCAGATCTGAACTAAATCCTAGATTGAGCAGACCAAACCAAGCATCATGCTTACTAGACAGTGATGAGTGATGCATCGGCGTACCTATTTTTCGCTCTGCAACCGTATCCTTGTCATTTTACTAATCCAGCTCATCTTCAGGCAGCTTTGTTTCCTAAAAATGAAAAGGAACATTAGCCATGAGTACATATGTCTCACAAACCAGCAGTTGATACATTACTCTCTACTACCTCTTTTCTCATGGGACATGTTCGTCGATTGTGACCCTCGCCATTACACTGGGTACATTTCACCGTAGATTTCTTCTTATTTGAAACTGACTTCAACTTTTTCTTCGGGGCCCCTCTGCCAGGAACATGCAACGGATCCAAGACAGGTGTGGAGTCTGCATGATCAACATCCAGGGCGTCTTGCGGCAGCACCGGACCATACCTCTTGCGTCCGTTCTGTCCTCCGTTTGGCACGATCACATCACCTTCCTCATGCAGAACGCGTTTCAGCCGCTCATATGCTTCAGGTGAATCAGATGCTACGAAGGATGCAGCTTGACCGAGGTTGCGTAGTTCACAATACCTCTGTAGGCTATCGGGGTAGTCATACATGGTGCTCTTCCTTATTGGAGGAAATGCACTCTTGGGCCCCCTTCTCCATCTTTTCAAAACACAGCACTCTGGCATCTTCTGCTCTTTGCGACAGCCCAATACAAAAAAGATGTGTGAGCAGGGGAGTCCAAGGGACTCTAACTTAAGGCAAGAACAAGAAATCCCCTTCAGCTTGTACTCATCAACACATATCTCACATTCCACAAAGTATTCCATGTATCCTTTATCCGTTCTGCCAACAACATACCGAATTCTGTCATATCCATCTTCTTCCTCTCTCATAAAACACTTGCTGGCTGCCTTTATGCTGTGCTGCACCTTGGCAAAAATGCTTGGTGTGAACATTTTCGCAGCCTCTTTCTCTATGTTTGAAGCATCTGGTTGCAAACATGGCAAAGAACGCTTTGCTTCAAAGTCCAGCTCCAGCTCATTCCTCCTCAGCCGTGAAAGGCAGCGGTCAAAGTGCTCTACCACGTCAATTAGTGTCATTTTACGATCCAGATGTACCTGAAGCCTAGAGTTTAGGCTCTCACTCCGCTGGTTGCTCCTCATTCCTAAATAGCACTTTCCATGATGATATGTAGCACACCAGAGTTCCCTCATCTCATACATCTGATACAACCATGAATCCGTATCTGTAATGTTATGGTCATCCAAAAATCGAAGCCATTTCCTCTCACTCTCTTCTATGGAGTCACGATCATAGAGGAAAGACCTGATTTCTTTCTTCATATCCTCATCATGAAGATTTTTAGGAATGTTTAAATCAATATGCCACGAGCAAAGCTTGTGCGATGAATCCGGCCACACCAGCCTGATTGCTCTATGCATAGAACGGTCTCCATCGGTGATCACGGAACTCGGATGCTTCTGAGCCATGGCATCAGTGAATGTACGAAGCATCCAAACATAAGACTCAATAGTCTCCTGAGAAGTAACTCCACATGCAAAAAGAACCGTGCTGCCATGGTGATTGACCCCAACAAAAGGAACAAGGGGCACATTGTACCGATTCTTCTTGTACGTGCTATCAAATATGACGACATCACCAAAAGCTGCATAATCAAGCCGAGATTGACTATCACACCAAAGCAGTCCATTGAGATGCCCTTCTCCATCAGTCCTGTACTCGAAAACGAAATCAGGATCTTTATGTTTGCAATCTGTCATGTAACTGATGACTGTTTCAGCATCACCACCAGCAACTCTCTCCGCCTTATTGCGATGACAGAAATTGTACAAGTCCCTTAATGTATATCCAACCTTATCATACCCACCATACTGCCTTTCCACAATATCCATTATCTGGTGCTTTCGGATCTCAGCAATCTGCAACTCCAGAATCTGGGCTTTCTGATCATCGCTGATTCCTCTATGTGAACGCAGCAGACAAGCAAGGTCTGGCTCCACCATCGGATGGTTGTGTTCACTGACAAAATCCTTCACATACCACTGCAGTGTGTTCTGATCTCGCGCAATCACCAGTAATGCATGGCATCCACAACGAGTGATATTCCGCGGCTTCCGCTTCCTAATCTCCCTGTTCAGCTCCTTCTCTTCGCGGAAACCTTGACAGCTGCAAACAAACTTCCGAAGAATGATCTCATTCTTGCCGTTGTCCCACTCAACATAGCTTCTCCTAACACTAAAACCTTTATCCTTGGCGTAGCTGTTATAAAACCGAAAACCTTCTTCTTCACTACCAAAAGTCTTACTGACGATGTCACTGTACTCCAACCAAGAATCAATATCAGCCATTTCCTCCTACGCCAATCAACAATAGAGATAATTTGAGAAAAGTAAATCATCTATACTGTAATAACGGAAACTCATCTGCTGTAGCAGCTTATAAGATATTATCAAAGCAGATTTATACTTCAACAAGTATCAGCATTAAATTCACACCTTGCAGTGTTATTCAAGTCAATTCCACCAAGTGTAACAATTGGTTCACTTCCTCTGTGAGGAGCACTCTGCAAGTAAATCAGAAAATTGGGGATAATTGCAATGTTAGTGCATAACCTAACATTTCAGTTTGAATAAAGTACTGAGCCAAATCCATCGAAAATTTCAGCAGTTTTACATGTAGCTGCAATCATTTTTAGTGTATAACCTGCTTTACTTGATTACAGCTCAGGTGAATCTAAGCAAGCAGGTTGGGAACGTGCTGCAACAAACTTCTTGTTAAAAATATTCTGTACAGTTTAGGGGTAGATGCTAAGAGTTGCATTCATATACTTACTCTTCCACAAAACAAATTTGTGGAATATATATATCAATTTCACCAGGCTAACAAAATATCAGAACAGAAAAGATCAATGAGATCAGATCAAAGTGTGAGGGCCCATGGGGTATACGACAAGGTACAGTTTGTAAGCTCCCTCAGCTGGCATCCTACTGTGTATTATAGTATAGGTGACTAGGTGTCAAGGGGTCTAACCTCACTGGATAAAGGCATCTCATCGCCTAATGTCATAATTTTAATCTCATCACTAGCTGGACCACCAACTCTCATCAGAAAATTACATAAATATATTTTCTTAGCATAAATCTTAGCATTTTAGCTACTAGTCCCTCTGCTTTCCTATGCTCTCAAAATTGAATTAATCAGATTGTTCAATATTATACCTGTGGCATAATCTTACAGTTGAACTATCTAGAAATTGGCAAAGTGGTTAAAGCATGTTTATCTCGGAAACATTTGATCATCTGCAGTTACTGCAGGTAAGACTCATATGTTTCTATTCTGCTTATGATCATGCGCTATCTCATTTCAGTGTTTCTGAATGTTTCTTCATGCAGGACCACACCAGTTTCCTGCACTGAAGGACCACATCAGTTTGTAGTTTAAATCTATTTTCTCTCAAACTCACTATACAGGATGTTAAGTGCCTGGATCATACACTTGAAACAATGAAAAATAATTATGCGAGTCTTCTTAATATTTATCGGCTATCTTACAATTAGGGAACTGAACAAATGCATTGCGCGTTCCCAATTCACGTCATATGAGATAAATCAAATGCAAAACAAGTGCAGAGAGGACAGGAACCTTGGCCTTCTGCGATTGGAGCTCTATCGGATCCGGATCAGAGAGCTCCCCACGGGGATGGAGGCGGACGCTGACCGGACGAGCGTTATCCGGGACGGTGGCGAGCGCTGTCGACGGAGGACACGGGGTGACCGGCGGGGGCCAACCACGTCTCCTCGTCAGCTGCGACGACGGGCAGGGGCGCGGGTCCCAAAGCGCTAGGCGCGGGCGCTGGAGGCCGGGGAGCGGCGGTCCTGTGCGTGTGAGGGGTGTGGGTGCGGGACGAGGCGCAGCTGGGGGCGGGAGGAGGAGATGCAGGCGGTAGCCGACGGCGGGCGGGCGGACCTGGCCGGTGGCGGCGTTGCAGGCCGGGCGGCGGCAGCCGTTCAAGGACGGGCGGCGGCGAATGTGCGTGTGACTGTGTATGAGGGGTGGGGGTACGGGGTGGGGGTGTGGGGGTTTGAATGAAACATATGCGCAATGACCACAATAGCCTTTAACAAATAAAATGAATAAAAATAGAATGGTTGTGGAGGCATTAAGAGGCATTAGGAAGTATCCCCAACCGCTGTAAAAGGTCTCTTCTAAGTAAAGAGTTGTTAGTCATATATGACCATAATTAGAATAATTTAGAATTCCTATAAGGGGCCGTTTGGATCCTTTCATTTGATATTTGAAAATCTATTTAATAAATTAGGTTATTTGGCTTGAAATTTGATATTCCACTATTTTTTTAAAGTTTACATATAAGCCTATTTCAAATTTATAGGGTGAGAGATAAAATTGATTCTATAGACCATCGTTCTATGTTTCTATTTTGCAACTTAAAACATGTTCTTCAACAAACTCCCCTATGGTAGAAATGCAACACATAAGTATCTCTCTCATATTTGTTTAATTAATTGTGTCTAAATTATGACTATTAAAATGAATTCAACTCTAAGGATCCAAACGGGCCTAAAGGAAGACTTAAAATGTATTGTCATTACTTGCTATAGATATTGAGACACCAAACTTGGAACGAGGAAACTAATTCCTCTGTTCTTTTTCTAAGTGTCGCTATGATATTCGTGTTGGTTAAGCTTTTTTAAATTTAACTAGATCTATAGAAAAATATTAACAACATTTGTGTGTATAAATAAGTTTATTATCAAAATAGGTTAAACGATCTGTCTAATTCTAATAATACTTATTATGTACCAGAAATATTAATAATTGTATATATGTTTGATTAAAGTTAAGTATGTTTGATTTTTCGCGAGAATGATAATTAAACAGTAACGGATGGAGTATATATACTAGAACTCTTTACCTTAGGTTCGAAGACAAAGCTCTCTCCTTTTCGGTTTAAAAATGAGAGAACATGCATATTGATATTCTTTCATTGCAGGCATTCTCCCGTCATGAACCCATGACCAAAGTTTTCTTGTTTCAAGCAAATTCATTGGCCACAAGTATGAACTCTGAAGTCACAAAATTAGATAGCAAAACTACCTAACGTGCCTAACTTAAATTTGGATCCTATGATCCTATCAAAAACGAAACACCCCAAATAAAGCATTCTGCTTTGACTGACTGCTTCAAAGTCCAAGCACCTCTTCCTTTTAGAGGAGGACCAGTAGCTGCACAGTATTTCCTTTTTTCTGCTCAGCGCTCATGCCTCTGCACGTACTCGGCCGCTGGGGCCCCACGGGGGATGCACGCGAGCGCCGTGACCGGCTCGCGGGGCCTGCTTCTGGGGGACCTGCGACTGTGAGAAATATATTTTTTCTGAGTGCCGCTGCAGGGGACGACGCCGCGCAGGCACAGCGGCGCGGCGTGAACGGGCGGGCAGGCTAAAATATGCATGTAAGAAATTTTATCTCAAAAGTACAAACTTAAAAGATGCCATTTAGCGCAGCTATAGATTTCATTCTGTCATACTAAATCTATAGTTTTATGGTAAGTTGTACATCAAGTATGTAGCTTTGCAATATAATACATGTTCACAATATACATAGTTTTGTGATACATTGACGAAAAAATGATTTTTGTAATGCAAGTTATTAAATATGTAGATAGTTCTCTTCCGATATTGCACTAGTTATAACTCCATGTGGACTTTCGAGCTTATCTTGGGCATCCTAAGCATGAGTAATCATGAAATAAAATATAACTGCATTCAATGAAATAGCAAGCTTATGGTCTGACCAAGCTTTTATATTGTACACTATGTTCAATATTGACTTTGCATATATTCGTTCGTATCATATCGTGTGAAAAAAGTCATTGACAAGAAAAGGGAGGAAATGAAATAGCAAGAACATTCAATGAATAAAATCAAAGTGTCTTCATAACTTTTAACACCATACCATACAATTTAAATAACCTCACGCTTCGATTGTTAGCTCTTGGGATCAAGTGGCGGACAAAGCTCAAAACCCCAAAACAAAAGTAACCAACAAATGAAAACAAAATATATGCACACCCATTTATATATATGAAATCACAAAATACAAGTCATTCTTGCTTCCCGAGAAATCAACTTTTTTAAACTTTGACCAATTATATATAAAAGAATATTAATATTTATAATACATAATTAGTATTATTAGATAGATCGTTGAATATACTTTCATAATAAATTTGTTTTTAGATGTAAATGTTGCACGCATTTTGTATAAAGTTAGTCAAAGTTAATAAAATTTGACCTGCACGTATTCCATAACGTCCTTCTTTTTGGGACGGAGGGAGTATTGGTTTAGATGAGTACATGAACCTTTTTTCAAAAAAAGGGGTACATGAACGGTAACAAAGAATATTGAAGATGGTACCACTTATATGAATACACAACTAATTTTGCACCATATAATTCAACACACACAATAGATAAATATGTCAAAAGCCGATTTGAAAAATAAATTAGACAATCATAATTAATTGAGTATATACAACAAAAAATAGCGTTATAACAAGACATACTAGTACTAGAACACTGCATACATCTTCTAGGAGACTCCGGGCAAATTCATTTTCGGTCTTTCATAGGCTGAAACCCTTCTTAGCATCTTTGCGAGCAAAAGAAGTGCTACAAAAACACCATGTTGTACTTTTGCATCTTCTATTTCTCCTGCATCCTTCTTCATCAAATATATAATAATCAAGCATGCAATTCCTTGATGAGTAATACATTTTCTACTCATTTTCTACGACGCTATCAATTTAACAACCCATTTACATTCTACGGCTCCAACAACAATATAAATGGCTAGCAAGGGTTAATAGACAAACTAGGACATTGGACCCTCACTCCAGAACTAGGATTTGAGTGTGTTGAATGTGTGGTTAGTGCATGAGTTTAGATACATTCGAAGTTGAGTCAATAAAAAAACACTTGGACAGTCCAACCAAAGAGCATACCCCTTTGAACGCAATCATTTTGCAGGGAAAACATGAGGACTTCTGACACAGGGGGCTGTTCTGCAAAAAAACGGCCTCTGTCCCAGCGGACGGGCGTCAAAAGACCCTGCCCCGTCCTCGCCTCTGTCAGCCAGTCCCGTCCCGTTCCCGGCCGCGGTCTTTGCCAAATTCCCACGCCCCTGCCCAGCCTGCCCGAATCCTCGGCCTTTACCCTGCCCGCTCTGCCCCCGCCCGCGACCCCATTCACACTCTCGCTGCTCCGCTCGGCTCGTCGGGACGCGCCCCTGCGGCCCTGCCTCGCCATGCCCGCCCACGCGCTCGCCGGAGGCCGCGCGAGGCGGCTTCCCATTCCGCCGCGCTGACGAGAGGGTCTCTCGGCGGGGGCGCTTCAGGTGTTCATTTGGTTCGGGACGGGGAGTGCGGCGATGGGGAAGCAGCAGGAGGGGAAGCGGCGCTGCGGGGAGAAGGACGGGAAGCGGAAAGGGACGGGGAAGGTGGTGGCGGCGGTGCCGGTGCCGGAGGACGCGGCGCCAGTGACCGGGTGCTGGATCCGCTTCCCGCGCCTCCGCGGCTGCATGTCGTCGCGCGCCAAGGTCGACTCCTCCACCAGCGCGCGTGGCGGCGGCGGCGGGGGTAAGAACTTCTGTCGTATTTGCTAGTAGTATCCTGGTACTCGCTTGTTTGTTTCGCTTGCGCCATCGTGGGATTTCACATGCTCGCTCGCTCGCCTGTCTGTGTGCTGTGTGTTAGTTTCTATTAGGATCGGTAGTAGTAGATCTAGCGGTACAAGTCTATTATTTACGAAGAACAACAACGTTTCCCGATTTAGAGGTACTGTGAGGGGTAGTAGTGCAAACCAGTGGTGTTGGGGAGGACCGGTGCCGAGGAGGAGCTGGAGCCGGTGTTCGCCATCGTCTCGGCGGTGGCGATCTGCGCTAGGCAGCGACGTTCGGTGAAGAGAGTCGATGCAGTGGAGATCGTGGCGCGGTGAAGAGACGGTGAAGAACTTCCCGTCACTGACTGCGCCCTCACTAGATCGGGTTAGGGTTTTCGGTGGGGTTGTAGGCTGCGGTGAACCTTAGTTACTGAGCCGCCAGCCCCCCACCTTTATATTTGGCGCAGCGTGACAGGGGCCCTTCAACCACATACGGTTGGGCGCCCCCGATCAGGGCGCTTGACCAAGTCCCAGCGGACCGTTGGGCCTACTGGGCAGGAGATCAGTTCAACATTCTCCCCCTTGATCTCAACTCATACTTTAATACATTTCACTTTTACTTATTCCATCACAGATTAGTGCATCGAGCGTGCTTCCTCGTCACGGTCTATTGCCGATAGATTTCACAGCCACGATACATGTCTCCGTTCTGAAACAAATTCAGTAACTTTTGGGCCGTTTATTGTCCAGGAATCATAGGCTTTCCCTTAAACCCATGCCGGCTACGTGTTCTTTGAACACGTTGGGTGGTAGGCCTTTGGTAAGCGGATCCGCGAGCATCTTTTCAGTGCTTATGTGCTCTAAGCTTATCATTTGATCCCGGACTCTATCCTTCACAACATAATACTTTATGTCAATGTGTTTGGCAGCACCACTTGACCTATTGTTGTGAGCATACTGTACTGCTGGATAATTATCACAGTATAACTTTAGTGGTCGATGGATAGAGTCGACCACCTTCAAACCGGGTAGGAACTTCTTTAGTCAGTTCACCTGCCCTGAGGCCTCATAACATGCTACAAACTCGGCATACATTGTGGACGATGCAGTGACGGTTTGTTTGCAACTTTTCCACGATATAGCTCCCCCTGCAAGAGTGAACACATATCCTGATGTGGACTTTCTTTCTTCTCCAGCATAATCAGAATCTGAGTATGCAACTACTTCCAGAGAATCTGATTTGCTATATGTTAACATGAGGCTCTTTGTACCTTGCAAATATCGCAAGACTTTCTTTACCAATTTCCAGTGTTCCTGTCCTGGATTACTTTGAAATCTGCCAAGCAACCCGGTAACATAAGCTAAGTCAGGGCGTGTGCACGTTGTTGCATATTGTAGGCTTCCAACAGCCGAAGCATATGGAACCGCTTTCATTTGGTTGAGCTCATAACTGTTCTTGGGGCATTGATGATCCCCATATCTATCGCCCTTGACTATTGGAGCAGGTGATGGACTACATTTGTGCATGCTATATTTCTTTAGCATCTTTTCTATATATGCTTTCTGTGACAGTCCTAATACCCCTTTGTTTCTATCTCGGTGAATTTCGATCCCTAGAACAAACGAAGCTTCACCAAGATCTTTCATATCAAACTTTGAGGATAAGAACCCTTTTGTTTCCTGTAATAGGGTGACATCACTACTAGCAAGTAAGATATCATCCACATACAAAATCAAAAAGATATATTTTCCATTCTTAAATTTTGCATAAATGCAATTATCCTCTACATTCTCCTTAAACCCAAAACCTTTTATGGTATGATCAAACTTCAAATACCATTGTCTTGAAGCTTGTTTTAACCCATAAATTGATTTCTTTAGGCGGCATCCCATTCGTTCTTTTCCTTCCACGACAAAACCTTTCGGTTGTGCCATGTAGACATTTTCCTCTAAATCCCCATTGAGAAATGCCGTCTTTACATCCATCTGATGCAACTCTAAATTGTAGTGTGCCACTAATGCCATCATTATTCTGAAGGAATCTTTGCATGAGACTGGAGAAAACGTCTCATTGTAGTCAATTCCTTCTCTTTGCGTGAAGCCTTTTGCCACAAGTCGCGCTTTGAACTTGTCTACATTCCCTCTAGAGTCATATTTAATCTTGTAGACCCATTTACAGTCCACTGTTTTGGCTCCTTTAGGAATGGTTTCAAGTTCCCATACTTTATTCACCTTCATTGATTTCATTTCATCTTGCATGGCCTCCAACCATTTGGATGAGTGGTCGCTACTCATGGCTTCTTCATATGAGGTGGGATCATCCTCCATACGAAACTCTTCGGTCTCATAGACCTCGTAATAGCTAGGAATAGGTGACCTCCTAGCTCTTTGAGACCTTCTCGGGGCCTCCTCATTTGGCACATCTACATCTTGGGGCTGTTGTTGTCCCCCATCTGCGGTAATGGGTTCTATGGTTTCCTGAAGAACAGGTTCCACATTATCATTTATCGTTGCCGCATGAGGAACAATGACAGGTGTTGACACCGTAGTGTCGGGCACTGACGGTGTGGCAAAGACAGGTAACTCGAAATAAGGCTCCTGAATCATCGGAGTGGGTGCAGTCACCCGCTTCTCTTCAAGATCAATTTTTCGAGCCGCCACGCTCCCCCTCATCATGTCGTCCTCTAGGAAGACAGCATGTCTCGTCTCTACAAACTTTGTATATCTGTCAGGACAGTAGAAACGATAACCTTTTGACTTTTCAGGATAGCCAATAAAATGGCAACTTACTGTTTTGGGATCTAATTTCCCAATGTTTGGGTTAAATACTTTTGCCTCAGCAGGGCTCCCCCAGACACGCAAGTGTTTTATCGAGGGCACTCTTCCTGTCCACAACTCATATGGTGTTTTAGGCACCGCTTTACTAGGTACTCTGTTGAGAATATGAATGGCGGTTTTTAACGCCTCCATCCATAGACTCACTGGTAGGGTGGAGTAACTTATCATACTACGCACCATATCCATCAATGTTCGATTACGTCTTTCGGCTACTCCATTCTGCTGAGGTTCGCCCGGTGTAGAATACTGGGCTACTATGCCATTCTCCTGTAGAAACCTTGCAAAAGGTCCAGGAACTTGGCCGTACGGGGTATGCCGACCGTAGTACTCCCCACCACGATCAGACCGGACCACTTTAATCTTTAAATCATGCTGATTTTCAACTTCAGCCTTAAATATTTTAAATTTATCCAACGCTTCATTTCTTTCTTTAATTGGATAAATATAACCATAACGGGAGTAATCATCTGTGAATGTGATGAACGAGTCAAAACCATCCACACTTTTCACAGGAAAGGGACCACAGATGTCTGTGTGAATTATCTGTAGAATTCCTGTGCTTCGTTTAGCATCCTTTTTAATTTGCTTTGTGTATTTTCCTTTAATACACTCTATACATTGTTCTAAATCAGAGAACTCTAATGGAGGAAGAATTTCACTTTTAACTAGTCTCTCTATTCTCCCCCTCGAAATATGGCCTAAACGGCAGTGCCATAATTTCGACGAAGCATCATGAGTTCTCTTTCGCTTTCTATTTTCATTTATAGACGAGGCTACATTATCAATCACATCACATACGGAATTAACATTTTCACGAAGTGATAGCAAATAAAGATCTTGCTTTTGAAAAGCAATACCAATGCGTTCATTATTACATGAAATCTCACACTTGCCTTTTCCAAAATGGCAATCGAAACCATCATTATCCAAACATGAAACACTAATCAAGTTTCTCTTTAATGAAGGAACAAATAAAACATCTCTGAGTAAAAGAATGAAGCCATCAGCAAGCTCCAAAGAAACATCGCCAACAGCTTCGACGTCCGCTTGGACTCCATTTGCAACTTTAATTTGCCTTTCTCTTCTTTGAGTAGTCCTCGTCGAACGGAATCCCTGTAAAGAATTGGCAACATGAATAGTTGCTCCCGAATCAATCCACCAAGTAGATTTACAATACTGTACATACAAGGATTCGTTAACAAAGGTAATAATGTTCTCACCTCTGCATTTCATTACATACTTTAAATACTCAGGACAATCTTTCTTGTAATGTCCTTCTTTGTGGCAGTGAAGGCACTGATCCTTGTTCACCACAATTTTGTTCTGTTTAGGCTGATGTTGCATGGGAGCTCTACCCTTACCTTTTGTCTTCGAGGGAGAGTTAACATTAGCATTGGCATTCTTTTTCTTGTTATCTCTGACAAAATTAAGAGAACCACCACTGGCAGCCCTAATTCTGTCTTCCTCTTGCACACACATTGCAATGCAACGTTCAAGATTCCACTTTTCTGGCTGAATATTGTAACTGACAACGAAGTTGTCAAACTCTTTAGGCAGAGAAGCAAAAACAACATGTACAAGAAAATCTTCCTCAAGAGCCAAGTTCATTGGCCTGAGCTTGTTGTTCAGCTGGTTCATCTCTGAGATGTGCTCTCTAATGCCAGTGCCATTTTTACCACCAGTGTACTGTGCTGTCATGATCTGTTTGATTATCTGTGTAGCGTAAGTCTTTGAAGAGCCATGAAACTGACTCTTTATCTTTTCAAGATACTCAGTAGCAGTATCACACTTTGCAATTGAGCCCATTATGGTAGGCTCAATTGTGTTCTCTATGACAGCACAACACTTTTTGTTGGCGTTGGACCAATTTTTCTTATCAATGGAATATGCCAACTCTATGGGAGCAAAATCCCTTTCTCTCTTGTTCCAATCAACATCAGATTCATCAGCCCGCCTGACTGGTGCCTCAGGCTCAACAGGGCATGGTGTGGTTTTTATCCACTCCACCTCGGCCAAGACAAAAGCCAGATCAAGCTTCTTCTTCCACTCATTGTAGTTATCCCCTTTCAGCTTGGGGATCCTTTCGATGGCATCCATCAAGTTGAAACTGCCTGAGATCATAATCCATAAAGAATGAGAACATTATATAAAGGTATATCTATATAAAACATAATTGCACGCCTTAGTTCTGACGTTGGTCAAAAGTAAAACGTACAATTTTCACCACATTAATTCAAATCACCGTTGGGCAGAAATAGAATTAATGCAGGACTGATAATTCAATATAAATATCACAATATTGCTATTAATCAACGTTGGTCAGAATAATAACAACATTATGATCATATTTTTAAATTTATCAATTTTTTTCAAAATTAAATTCTCCCGTTGGTTCGAATTTAATAATGAAGCACATCTTTAAGTACGCAGCGGAAACACTTTTAACATTAATATTCCCATAATTATTTTTCCAGAAACATGAAAAAATACTGTACTGTTCTCCTGAAAATTTATCGTTGGACAAAATATTTCGGAGATCTAATATCAGATTCAAATCAGAAACATTCAAAATTGCAATAACAATGTTTCTGGAAAAAATAAAAAAATGGGAAAACTATTTTCCTTTTCATTTGGCCCAAGCCAGCAGGCAGAGCCGCGCCCAGGCCCGACCCAGTTTTGAAAACGGCCCGGCCTGATTGCTGTTAAGCAGGCAGAGCCGCGCCCAGGCCGTAACCTGGGCCTGGGCCGGCGATCCGGCCTGCCGAGCGCGCCCGCCTGGGCTGAGTTTTGGCCCGATCAGTTTCAGCCGTCGGTTCCAGGGTAAGTTGATCCGACGGCCGAGCGCGCACATCGGATGAACAAAAACCCGACACCGGCCTCCGACTCAAACCCTAACCCTTCCATTCCCTTTCCACCAGCAGCCGCAGCGGTCGGTCACGCCGGACATCGGCGTCCGCGCCGGCCAAGCCGGCGACAAAGCGCCCGCGCGGCGACCTCCCCTCCCTTTTGCTGCCTTTCTCCTCCCTCCTTGCCGTTTCTCTCATCCATACGAGAACAGCACTCGCGTGGTCATGGCGGCTGGTGGAGGCAAGAACACGGCGCCGCTTCGGGCCCCCTCGCCGGCGCGCGTGCTCGCCGTCGGTTGAGCACGCCGCCGTCGAGCGGTCTCGTAGTGGTGCCGCCGTCTCGTGCGCATGCATGGCGGCATCCCGCCGGCGCGCACGGCGTCCTAGCCACCGGCGGTAAGAGCGGCTGGCCGGGTAAGTCCCCTCCATGCCCTCCTTTTTCTTTTACCCGATTAGGGTTAGGGTTAGGGTTTGGGCTCGGTCTGTGATTTGCTTTTCCCCGATTCGAAATCGGATTTAGTCGTTTCTATGTCTTTTATCTCTTGTCCCGGTCCAGATCTACATACTATTCGGCTCCGATACCATTGTTAGTTTCTATTAGGATCGGTAGTAGTAGATCTAGCGGTACAAGTCTATTATTTACGAAGAACAACAACGTTTCCCGATTTAGAGGTACTGTGAGGGGTAGTAGTGCAAACCAGTGGTGTTGGGGAGGACCGGTGCCGAGGAGGAGCTGGAGCCGGTGTTCGCCATCGTCTCGGCGGTGGCGATCTGCGCTAGGCAGCGACGTTCGGTGAAGAGAGTCGATGCAGTGGAGATCGTGGCGCGGTGAAGAGACGGTGAAGAACTTCCCGTCACTGACTGCGCCCTCACTAGATCGGGTTAGGGTTTTCGGTGGGGTTGTAGGCTGCGGTGAACCTTAGTTACTGAGCCGCCAGCCCCCCACCTTTATATTTGGCGCAGCGTGACAGGGGCCCTTCAACCACATACGGTTGGGCGCCCCCGATCAGGGCGCTTGACCAAGTCCCAGCGGACCGTTGGGCCTACTGGGCAGGAGATCAGTTCAACACTGTGTGCACGGGCACGGCTGCCAGGGAAATCCGTACGGGCGCTGCAGAGGTCAGAGAGATGGTGGAAGCCTGGATTGCTTTGCCTATTTCTTTTTGGTTGGGTTGATGTTGATCGGACTATGGGCGGATTGCATGATTGGAACTGGATGTGCGTTGGTGTGCACTAATATCTCGGGTGGGTGGTACAACTTAACCGTGCGACATCGAGAGCTGGACAGAGTGGGTGGTGTCGGGTGGGATTGGTACGCCCAGATGACATGCTTCATTCCGTTTTACTTTCCCGCGGTGGTAGATAAGCTGACGGGGTGAGACTGGTGTCTGCTGTCTGCTCTGTGCTCCTGTCTACGAGCTGGAATGCTGCCATTGATGGGCATGGGTCAATAGGCGTGAGGTTGCTTCAGTGCTGGGGGATTTGAAATGGTTCAAGTAGGAACAGCTTGGCTGAAATGCTGGGCGCTGGTTGGTTGCTGCAAGATGGGTGGTTGTTGGCGCGAGCCGGAGAGATGCTCAAATTGGGTTTAAATTTAACATCTGTCTTTTTCCGGTTCGTTTATTTGTAAATGTGTAGAATTGGCTGATTTGCAGGCACATCTTTGGCTGTAAATGTATAACAAAATAGTTAGGACCCCCTGTTTTTGACAGGATCCAAGGATTTCTGTTACACTCAAAAAATTGGTTGAGCACACTTGGAATGTGGACAAATGAATTCCTTTGAATGGAGTGTCAAGTCAATGTCGAGTGGGATACGTTAGTTGTGGTTGGGAAACCAAAATAGAAAGTGCTCTGATTGGTTCGCTAGACAATATACTTTGTAGTTAGGAGTACTTAGTACTAAGCCACACCGCATAGGGCATTTATGTGATACACACATTAAAATTATCTGATGTAACATTGAACTATACTCAGCGCTGATAGTTATGCATGTGGAATATCAACTCCGACTGGACTACCGGAAGACAGTAAACTTAAAACTTGCCATGGTGTCTAATACAGTACTGGGATGTAGAATCTGTCTCATGAATTATGCCTGGGGTGATTGGTTCCAGATTCACTATCTGTTAATGGAAAACATGGATAGTTATTTTATAAGTACTATTTACTATTTAGGGTTTGTCTGGATCTGAGGATTTGGATTCATATCCTCGGGATTTTGAGATTTGGTTTGAAAAAATAAATCCTAAAATTTTTTATAGCATCTGTGCTCTTACTCAGCGTTTTCATGTTTGAATCATCCTTAAGTGTTTATCACCTAACAGATAATATATCTACATGTGTAGAAACCAAACCAGCGACTGATGATGGTTGCCAGGACCAATCAGTCCCACCAGCCTCTGGTTCCACAACAACCAGTAACACCGGAAGTATCTCACCTTCTTCCATAGTTGGAGAGGAGCTAAAACTAGCTTTCCAGCTGCGTAGATTTACTTTTAATGAACTGAAGTGTGCCACGAAAAACTTCCGACCTGAGAGTCTTCTTGGTGAGGGAGGTTTTGGCTGTGTCTTTAAAGGATGGATTGAGGAGAATGGAACTGCTCCTGTTAAGCCAGGCACTGGATTAACTGTTGCTGTCAAGACACTTAACCATGATGGGTTGCAGGGGCATAAAGAGTGGGTGGTATGTTTTTGTCTTTCCTTGGTATAGTTTGTTGAAGAGAGTATTATTCAGCTCTCTGCTAATGCGTCACTAAGCAAAGTATCATTGTTTGTCTGCAGGCAGAAGTTGATTTTCTTGGAAACCTTCAGCATTCACATCTAGTGAAATTGGTTGGCTACTGCATTGAAGATGACCAAAGGTTGCTTGTGTACGAATTTATGCCCCGTGGAAGTTTGGAGAATCATCTTTTTAGAAGCAAGTATCTTTTAATCTTACCTTTATTAGTTTTATCCTCTTATGCAACATATATGATATTGTTATCTTTTTTTCCCCTTCTATCGGTTAATCCATGTTAGCGTTTCTGTTCTTGTGATGATAGATACAGTGTTATATTCTAACACATGTGGTACAGTCACTTCTATTTTGGTCATCACCTGTGCACAAGCACTTTGGTTTTGGTTAACACAAGGGATATGGACACCTTAACTGACCAGGGGATTGTTTGTCACAAAGTTTCCCACTGTGTGAGGGAATAATTTCTTGGTCAACAGAGTACATTTACTAACGTCTTGATCTGGTACTTTGGTATATAGGAATTCATGAGGAAATGATTAAGGTGTTATATTGATTCTCACCTAGTTGTTTGTTT
Organism: Saccharum hybrid cultivar R570; assembly: GCA_038087645.1. Lineage (NCBI taxonomy): Eukaryota > Viridiplantae > Streptophyta > Magnoliopsida > Poales > Poaceae > Saccharum > Saccharum hybrid cultivar. The sequence continues at coordinate 33,374,395 of JAQSUU010000012.1, read as the reverse complement.
TAAGCTTTAACCATTAATATGGGCTGTAGGTGGTTTTACATGTTTCCCTTTTTGCATTTTCTCTTGTTAGAGTGTTACTATTTTTCTTAATCAAATGATTTGACTGCTATTTATTGGGTTTCGACTTTCTAACAATTTTTTTAGCTATGGACAGGAGCGCTTGGAGATTGGCAATCAACGTGCCTGAACCGTGACATCTTTTTGTCTTGTGCCATTTATGTCCCTTTATGTGTCTCCCTGTTTCTCGTCTCTTTTGGGTTTCATCTCTAGCCTACCCCAACTTGCTTGGGACAAAAGGCTATGTTGTTGTTGTTGTTGTTGTCGACTTTCTAATAGTTCTGTTACTGAGAATTTTGTTTGCTGCTATTGCTGAGAGGATTTATGTGCCAAATTTGACCAGTGTTAAGTTGTTTTGTTTTGTCATAATTTCATCTTGAGCCTTCACATACCCATCTAATAACAATTTTTTGTATAATTTTGTATCAAATAGAGTCATTGCCTCTCCCATGGGCCATTAGAATGAAAATTGCTCTTGGTGCTGCCAAAGGCCTTGCTTTTCTTCATGAAGAAGCTGAAAGACCAGTAATATATCGGGACTTCAAAACGTCCAATATTCTTTTAGATGCGGTAAGCAACTATATTGAAATGTTAACTCTATCCTTTCATACAATTGTATTTGCTAACATATTCTTTCAGTACTATAACGCAAAACTCTCTGATTTTGGACTTGCTAAAGATGGCCCTGAGGGTGATAAAACGCATGTGTCAACTAGGGTCATGGGAACATATGGATATGCTGCACCTGAATATGTAATGACAGGTGAGTTGATAAATTATGATATTGCTTAATCTATGTTCATATTTGTAGTGGATATTTCATGTGATTGTTGATAGCGAACACCCTCTTTAGGAAGAGGGAATCTCATCTAGTAACCTTTCGTAGTGGACAACACTCGAGCCAGATCGATTTTATCCTTGCAAGGAGGGAGGATAGACGTGCTTGCTTTGATTGTAAGGTGTTACCTGAGGAGTGTGTTGTCCCTCAACATAAGCTTGCGGTGGCGGACTTTTGCTTTCGGGTACGTGTCCACCGGGACAAACGGGCCAAGACTGCGAGAACGAAGTGGTGGAAGCTTAGAGGGGAAGCAGCACAAACGTTTAAGGAGAGGATGCTAGACGAGGGGCCTTAGGAAGAAGGAGAAGATGCCGACGATATGTGGCTAAAGATGGCAACATGTGTCCGGAAGGTGGCTTCGGAAGTGTTTGGCGTGAGTAGGGGAGGCAAACGGGAAGCGAAAGACAGATGGTGGTGGAATGGCGAGGTGCAAAGGGCTATTAGGGAGAAGGAGTGTTTCAAGCGTCTCCACCATGACAAGAGTGTAGCCAACATCGAGGGCTATAAAATAGCGAAGAGGGTTGCAAAGCGAGCTATGAGTGTAGCAAAAGGTCAGGCGTATGATGGCCTTTATCAGCGGCTAGGCACGAAGGAAGGGGATAAGGACATTTATAAGATGGCTAGAATCCGCGAGAGGAAGACAAGGGACATCAACCAAATAAAATGCATCAAGGATGTGACAGATCGACTTCTGGTGAAGGATAAGGAGATCAAGGACAGATGGAGAGAGGACTTCGACAAGCTGTTTAATGGGGAGAATGAGGGTCCTGCCCTTGAGTTGGACGACTCATTTGACGATACCAACAGACGCTTTGTGAGGAGAATTCAGGAGGCAGAGATCAGAGAGGCTTTGAAGAGGATGAAGGGAGGTAAAGCGATGGGCTCTGATAGTATCCCCATTGAGGTGTGGAGATACCTAGGCGCCAGAGCGATAGTGGTTAACTAAGCTTTTTAACCTTATTTTTCGGTCTAACAAGATGCCTGAAGAATGGAGAAGTATATTAGTACCTATCTTCAAGAACAAGGGAGATGTTCAAAGTTGTACTAACTACCGTGGGATTAAGTTGATGAGCCATACGATGAAGCTCTGGGAGAGGGTTATCGAGCATCGCCTAAGGAGAGTGACACATGTGACCCAAAATCAGTTTGGGTTCATGCCTGGTAGGTCGACCATGGAGGCGATTTTCTTATTACGACAATTGATGGAGAGATATAGGGAGCAGAAGAAGGACTTGCACATGGTCTTTATTGACCTCGAGAAGGCATATGACAAAGTACCGAGAAATGTCATGTGGTGGGCCTTGGAAAAGCACAAAGTCCCAACTAAGTACGTTACCCTCATCAAGGATATGTACAAGGATGTGGTGACGTTTGTCCAAACATGTGATGGCGACACCAGTGACTTTCCAATTAAAATAGGACTCCATCAGGGGTCAGCTTTGAGCCCTTATTTATTTGCTTTGGTGATGGATGAGGTCACAAGGGACATACAAGGTGATATCCCTTGGTGTATGCTCTTTGCTGATGATGTGGTGCTAGTTGACGACAGTAGGGCGGGGGTTAATAGGAAGTTAGAACTATGGAGGCACACGTTAGAGTCGAAAGGGTTCAGACTTAGTAGGACTAAGACCGAGTACATGAGGTGCGATTTCAGCGTGACTAGGCACGAGGAGGGAGACGTTAGCCTCGATGGGAAAGTGGTGGCCAAGAAGGATACTTTTCGGTATTTAGGGTCGATGCTACAAAAGGATGGAGACATTGATGAAGATGTTAGGCATAGAATTTCAGCCGCCTGGTTGAAATGGCGTCAAGCTTCTGGCGTTCTCTGTGACAAAAGGGCGCCTTAGAAGCTGAAAGGTAAGTTCTATAGGACGGCGATTCGTCTGCCGATGTTATACGGTGCTGAGTGTTGGCCTACAAAAAGACGACATGTCCAACAATTGAGTGTAGCAGAGATGCGTATGTTGCGTTGGTGTTGTGGGCACACAAGGAGGGATAGAGTCCGGAACGACGATATTCGGGATAGGGTTGGGGTGGCACCAATTGAGGAGAAATTGATTCAACATCGGTTGAGATGGTTTGGACATGTCCAACGGAGGTCTCCTGAGGCGCCGGTGCGTAGTGGAGTTCTAAAGCGGGCTGATAATGTAAAGAGCAGTAGAGGTCGACCTAAACTAACTTGGGACGAGTCCGTGAAGAGAGATCTTAAGGAGTGGAATATCTCCAAGGATTTAGTTATGGACAGGAGCGCTTGGAGATTGGCAATCAACGTGCCTGAACCGTGACCTCTTTTTGTCTTGTGCCCTTTATGTCCCTTTATGTGTCTCCCTGTTTCTCGTCTCTTTTGGATTTCATCTCTAGCCTACCCCAACTTGCTTGGGACAAAAGGCTATGTTGTTGTTGTTGTTTATTAGGTGTTCTGTAAACATGTTAGCCAGCCCTATATATTTTGTCAAAATAATGTGCTAAAATGCTGTAAACTTCAATGCATTCTAAGGTCTAGAGTTGTGTTTGTAGCACACAACACAGACATGGACATGTGTGCACACACAACAGTAAACCTAAACACTCACGTGTCTGCGCACACATGGCAGACAGAAGTTGTGTATGGCACACATGCAACATGTCTGTTGTAGGTTGAGATTGTGGGTCTGTGTATGTATGTGTTGTAAGCTTGCTTGCATTCTAGCACACTGAATTTGTGTATGTGACACACAGGAACTCTGTGTGCGACACACATGCACATACGATTTGTGGTAAACTAAAGTTGTGCTCGGCACACATAAAACTGGTTTCGTAGGCTGAGGTTGTGTGTCTGTGTATGCATGTGTTGTAAGCTTGCTTGCATTCTAGTACACTGAACTTGTGTATGTGACACACAGAAACTTTGTAAATTGAAGTTTCTTTTTCTTTTTTAGGTGCTAGGTAGGCTAGATACTACTCACTCTGTTCCAATTTATAGGTCGTTTTGGAATTTCTAGATACACAACTTTTATTATGCATCTAGACACATCGTATATCTAGGTGCATAGCAAAATCTATGTACCTAGAAAAGCTAAAACGGCCTATAATTCGAGACAGAGGGTGGTATTGTTTTAGGAGCCTTTTAAATTTGTATGTGTTTCCTACTGCTTATAAGTTCCTTTCTCGTCCAGGTCACCTGACATCAAAGAGTGATGCATATAGCTTTGGTGTGGTACTACTAGAGATGATGACTGGTAGAAGGTCAATGGACAAGAACAGGCCAAATGGAGAACACAACCTGGTTGAATGGGCACGCCCTTATCTTGGAGAAAGACGCAGATTCTATAAGCTTGTAGATCCTCGTTTGGATGGGAACTTCTCCATAAAAGGTGCTCAGAAGACGGCTCAGCTGGCCCATGCCTGCCTCAGCCGTGACCCCAAGGCTAGGCCTCTGATGAGCCAAGTGGTGGAGGTTCTGAAGCCTCTCCAGAACCTGAAGGACATGGCCAGCTCTTCCTACTTCTTCCAGTCCATGCAACATGAGCGGCGCACAGCCCTTGCCAACCCACATGACAGTCAAAGCATGAAAGCGCACAGCACCTTTGCGCGGAATGGGCAGCAGCCCATGAGGAGCCTCTCGTATGGCCCTCATGCTTCCCCGTATCGCCAGTCGCCAAGGCTTGACAGCAAGCGACAATGAGTCATGGTGCTTGTCTGTCGACCATAATATAATATATTTACTGGAGTTGTAACCAGAACTGGTGTATGAACTCAGCCATCCAGCACCTCCATAGCATCTGAGCTCCCTATTATTGTGGATGAAGCAGCAACAATGATTCGAAGTTTGCATATCATCTGCGGGTGTGATTTTTTTTTTCTTGTTATCGCTTTAGATTTAGCTGTCCTATCTCTACAGCTGTAGATACCTTGACTTGAAAGGTGGGACTAAACAGGGTTTTGATCTGTCTTTGCAACAATGCTCAGGCAGCAGATGCTTGGGATTTGTTCCTTCCTGGAAACCATCAGTAGGTAAGTCTGATAGGTCTGTTTTGCGACTCTCTGATCTGTTATTTAAACAGTCGGTTGCTTTGTAATTAATTGTCATGTGGAGAAAAGATCATCGGTGTCGACATCATCGTTCCATAATGCATGCTTGATGGCAGTAGCTCATCTGCTTACGCTCAGTTTAAGGCGCTTGCATGTGCCATTGATGTTGTGGTGCAGATTTGCCAGATCATGATCATGCTTGCTTATGGCTGCCATTACTTCTGGCATTTACGGTTCTTTCGACTTCGATCGATGCTGCTGGTGTTATGCGCTGCGGTCATGGTCATTTGGTCCGTTAGTCAGGGGCTGGCAGCCTGGCTGTGGTGACAACATGGTAATCAACTGATTGTAGATGCTGAGAAAAAGCGTGGTCAATGTTTCGTCTGGTACAGTATGTGGCTATGTGCTCAGGTGGTGGTTGTGTATAATGTGCAGTCTAGTACTAGTATCTCAGGTTGCTGCTAATCTGGTTCTTTTCTTGGGTAAAGCCGTCAGAGCCAGGTTCTATATATCATCGTGTTTTAGTCGCATTATATTCAGCCCCGTTTGGATTCTTGGAATTGAATTTATTTTAATAATCATAATTTAGACATATATTAATTAAGCTAATATGGTTAGTATATGGATTATATTTGTATATTATTGTTGGCTATACGAGAGAGCGTTTCTATCGTAGGGGAGTGAGTTGAACTGTTGAAGAGCGTGTTATAAATTGTAAAATAGAAATATAATATGGTGATCTATAGAATCAGTTTCTATCTTACACCCTATGAACTTGAGATAGACTTATTATGCGAACTTTGGAAAATGGTGGAATGTCAAATTCCAAGCCAAATAGCATAGTTTATTAAGCAGATTTTAATTCCTCCAAATGAAAGGATCCAAACGGCCCTTTGGAGTCTTTATCTATATATTCTATATCTATACTTGAGAGTAACTTCAAGATACTCTCTATATCATTCCTAATTGTTAGGAATAGAAATTTTGATAGAAAAAATACTCTCCAACAACTTCTTTAATTAGTTATCTAAATATAGTCATCCTTTATTCTGAATTAGTTGCTAGCCAAAAATAAAGAGTGAGAATGGCTCTCTAAAGTGTATAAAAGTTATAGAAAACCGTTGGAGTGTGGAAAAATATTGAAAACAATTTTTATGCAAATGAGTCTCCAAATGATGATTTAGAGAGTGCGTTTTAGAAAAAAAACTCTTGGAGATGCTCTAATAATAATAGTATTAAAATTGCCACATCCCAAAATTTCTAATTTTGGGTTGTGCATAGAAAACACTAACTAAAATAAATATTTTAATATTTGAATAGAACTTGTAATTAGTTTAGATTTCATATATTTTTATTAAAGAAAAATGGTGCTTTTCGATTATTTTAGAATTAACTTGACGGGCTTTGGTTGACGTGATGCTTGTTTTGGAGTTTATGAGTACAAACGGTTTACGAGTACGATAGAGCGACGTTTATCTCTCCTTGAGAAATTTTTCTGGCACTTTTTCGAATTAAAATTCATGTTTCCATGAACTTAATCTTTTTCTTTGATCGTTTCACCAATCTTTTCATGAGCTCCAAATACTTTATTTGGGTTCCTTATGTTTCATAATGTCTCTGAGAATTTTCCCTGAATTTTTAGAGCTTTCAGAGTATTTTTCATGGCTCAAATAATAATTTTAGACTTTTCTGGAATTATTTTATCCATGAAATTAATTAATTCCGAAAATAAATAAATGTCTCATTTTTCCCAATGCTCAAAACCCATGTGCAATAATCCTAATAAATCTCAAATGCCCATACATTTATTTACTAATGGACTTTAATAATTAATTAGACCTATTAGTAAAGATGGAGGGTGCAACATCAATTAGTACCATATTACTAGTTGATGTGAAGGTGGAGAGTTTTCCTCCCTATAAGTATGTACCTACCCCTTGGGTAAAAGCACACCAAAACTACCGTGGAGGAGCCCCTAGTTTGGAAAATATCTCGTGTAGTAAATTAGATATTTTTTCTCCTACTCGTGTCGCCCCTAGGCCGAGGCCCTTCAGATGGATGGAGGTAGAAGATGAAGTATTTGCGGTTCTGTCACTGGTTCGTAATATCTTTGTCGTTTCTTCTTTTTAATTCCGTTTTACTCCGTTTTAGTTGCGTTAGTTTCGTATAGTTGCGCTCTACGTAGTAGTGCTGATGTATATCGTGTCACCTAATTATGAATTTATTGATTTACGTGCAATATTTATTTAATGCATTTTTAATTAAAAGCAACCTAGTGTAGTAACTCGTTCTTGTGATTTTGCGATCATGCCAACTGAAGCTACATGCTACTGGCGTAGACGTGTTACATGCTAGTTATATATAAATTAAATATTAATTTAATTGACATGCAATTAGTTCTATGATTAAAAACAATCTAGGTTTGTAAATCTGTTCTTGTTGTGATAGTTTTGTAGCGTCGTGCTCTATACAGTAGCGATAGTTTTTGTGATGTCACTCAAGTATGAATTTATCTATTTAAATGCAACTTGATTAATATTTATTTAACAGCTTTCTAACTAAAAGCAACATAGGGGTATAATTTCATTATTGTTGCTTCATGACTATGCTGGCGTAAGAGACGCATTAGCAGCGTTGTTTACCATGTCACGTTATGTGTTTACAAATTAAATTATGTTTATTTGATTAATGTTTATGTCATGCTCTTTTAAATTAGAAGCGACTTAGGTTCATACATAAAACATTCTTAAATAAATGTTAACTTGATTAATATTAACTTAAATGTTTCTTAATCATAATTAGTTTAGTTAAACATGAAGCATGTAGTTAATTTAACTAATATTTATCTTCTGTCTTTTCAAATTAAAAGTAATTTTGGTTTATAATTTGTCTTTTATAAATAATCAAATGCTATCATGATTAATAAGAATGTAAGTGCTTCTTAAATAGAACTTGTTTAGTTTATGTAAGAAACATATAATGATTCGATTAGCTGTTATCATCTTCTTTATGCTTTCTAATTTATAAATGTTTAAATGACTTAAACACTAAATAAATATTTATAAATAAAATATGAATAAGGTTAACTTCATCTTTTATAATTCAATGTAAATTGGTTAATTCAACTTTAGGATAATTCTCTAGAAGTCTATAACCTTAATTCATTAACTAAAATAAATCAAATATATAGTTTGTTTTCTCCGATTTATTGCAACTCCTCGATAGTCGCGTGTCCTCTTTGATGGTAGCTCTGTTATCCGTCGGTCTTACGTTTTCGCAATCATAGCATCATGTCGTATAGTCTAGTGCGCTCTTTTAAAGTGTCTCTTTTGTTTGGTGTGTTGTTTTTAGTTATGTTTATTGTCTATTTGTTCTACTTGATTGCTAAGAGTAGAAGAAGTATGGTTAATTAGCGCCGAAGACGAGGAGCTGAGGACCGACAGTCGAAGCAAGAGGACTTGAGTTCAGAAGATAGCAACTGCAGATTATGAGTAGCTAACTTTGGAAAAAGGCAAGTATAGCATAAGATCATCCTTGTTTCATATTCACCTTTAATACACTTAATTCATATACATGTGTCTACCTTGTTAACCCTAAGGATATCCTAGCTTTTGTATATTGTACCTTGACACCGGTGAAACATTGCATTGGGTAGTATTTATGCTAGTGCTCAAAATAAATAACCATGATCTGTAACTTGACTAATGATATGTGCAATAAACGTTTAAAAGATGCTTTATAGAAACATGGCTCAAGAGGGCTAGAGCATTGGGCTGTTTTTATGGTGCTCTAGTTTCTCTCCTTAAGGAATTATCTGTAAGCGAACATCCGGGACTTACAGTACAACTGTGAGAGCTATATGGCTCTGGCTTTAGTCAAGTATGAGGACCTTTTCTAGCTTGTTAGTGGTAACCTTCATGACGTAAGAATGGCTTGACGAATCGGGTATAGTGCGACCTCTGTCCTTATGTGTATAGGCTGCGCGTCATTGTGCCATTTGGAAGGGGGGCTCTACATCTGTTTGCCAAGTGAATCTAATGGCCCTAACTTGTTAGACGAACCTTTGAAAGACTTCATAGTGAACCCTGCCGACCTTCCTTGGTAGTGGGCCAAGAGGCTGATCACCTCGGGCGAAAGGGTAAATCACGACTCACAGTGAAAGTGTACAACCTCTGCAGAGTGTAAAACTGGTATATCAGTCGTGCTCACGGTCATGAGTGGCCTTGGACCCTTACAGAATAAATGATGAACACTGATGGTAATGATAATACTGATGATATTAAAGCTCACTGATGAGTATTGTTTCTTGCTATACATTATTCTTGTTTACATGATCATGAAGTTATTTGGGCTTACGTAACTTATTGCTACTCAAATGCTAAAAAAATGACTCACTAAAAGCTATTGCAGTAAACCCATGTCAAACCTTTTGAGCTTCATGAACCCCATGCTATATTTGTTGAGTTTGACATAGACTCACTCTTGCTATTTCTCCACACTCCAGTGTGTAGTAAGGTGCTGCTTAGAAGAAGGATGAAAGTGTAGTGGAGTTTTCAGAAGTCTTTTCAGAAGTGCTTGGCATATGGAACCCCCAGTCAGCCGTCCCTGAGAAGAATAGAGCCCGAGCAGAAGCTTAGCCACCGTTCTGCGATACTCTGATAGTTGTAAGTGTTAATATAGTAAGTATTCCGTTTTATATAAACATTGTTTTGATATCTCTATTCTGTTGTTGTATGTGTGGACTTCCTAGGCACACATATAACGAGTGCTTGGTCTTCTTTGGAAAACCGGGCGTGACAGAGTGGTATCAGAGTGGTGTTGACTGTAGAACGTATGCCAAGTAGCACTGGACGTATTCTAAAACTTATTTTACTATAAAACTATTATCTCATCCCTTAACTCATTGATTTTGACTATTTCCTGTTCCTTGTCCTGTTGTATCCCTCCTTGATAGCTTCCTTTGAACTATTATTTCTTACTTCTTTGGTTTTTTGTTTTATATTGTTTTTACTAAAAGTTTTCTGATCTCACCTTTTTCAAAAGTTCGATGGCCTTTTATCATCCATACTTTTTGTAACAACCCAGAAATTTCCAGGAAACAAAAATCACAACTGTAAATTTTTTTTTCTAAAAATAAACCTATGTTTGGTGAGGTGTCATATAGGAAACCTAACCTAGTTGCACAAGTAGCACCTAAAATAGCTAACTACATCTTTGCATTTAACCAAACATGCTTGAGTTGGATTTTATGTTCTTTGAATTGAATTAAAAGCAATAACATTTCTTGAATTAATTGCTTAAGTAAATAAATATAGAAATATAAACCTATCAAATAGTTGGAAACCAAAAATATGCTTAGTAGGACCCACTATGTTATACAAGTGTGGGCAATATGCTTTCTCACATACAAATGCATGACATATTTAAAATGGGGAAAATACAAAATAGAAAAGATTTTGAATAAATCAGATAAATGGGAAAGCCTTGGTTTAATATAGAAAAGGAAAAACTCTTTTTGGCCCAGCCTTCAAACCAGCTGAGCCCGGCCTGCATCACGCCTGCGGTCTCACGCGCACCCGCGCTCGCCCGCACGTGGGCCGGCCCAACAATCCACCGGCGCTCGGCCTGCGAGCCAACCGCCAACGCCAAGGCGTATTCCTCCTTCCCACGTCGCTGACGGGCGGGACCCGCCTTCATCCCCTTCCTCCCACCCGACGAATCCTCTGCTTCGATCGGAGACAGAGACAGTGAGGGGACAGGGTCACACACGGGGCGAGAGGAGATTCTCTCTGCCTCCACCGCCAGCCGTGCGCACCAAGCCACTAACCCGGTCCCGCACGCCAGTCGCTCGCCCTCGCCAAACACGCACCGCGCGCGTGAAGCCGATGCCGCCATGGCCGCGAAATCGGTTGACACCGCCTAACACTGCCTAACACCGCCAACCGTCTATGGTATTCGATTATGGCATCTCCAATTCGAATCACGCCTCTTCCAATCGCCCTAGTCTAGCCCAGGGCAGCATATCGACCCTCCGTGCCTACCGATTGCCATCGCACCGTCCGCCTTGCCATGGGCGAGCACGGGGTATAAAGCTCCACCCCTTGTCGTGCCCAAGCCCCTTCCAATTTTTTCGCCACCGCCCTGGTGGTACCACCGCACACACTACATCTCAAGAAGGGGAGAAAGGGGGGAAAAGGCCGCCACTGGAGCCGCCAGCCGCCGCCGAGGAGCCACCGGAGCCCAGAGCGTCGACCGAACAACCACGCCGACGTTGCGGTTCTCCCTGCACGGCACCGACTCTACACTGCTCCGAATCACCTCTGCACCGATATCCTTTCGTCATCGCCACCTACGGTGAGCCCACCGTCTCGCCCCGCTCGCCGCCGGTTGTGCTTGGCATAGAACCATCTCGCCTGCTAGTACCATGGATCATCTAAATTCGTGGCCCTCATGCTTTGATCGCTCGCTCACGCACACCTGGTGCGCACACCCGTTGGCTTGGCCGAGCCTTAGAGTTCAGAAATGCCGCGACACACCTCTGCACCGCGCACCGTCGCCATGGCCACACCCCGCCATGGCGAGGTCTCGCTCTCGGTATACTGGGCAATAGAGGAAGGGAGAAGAGGCGCACAAGGTCATGTACACACCCGCACTCACATACCAGAACCAGGCACCGTGGTACCGAGCATAAGGAGCACGGGCACACGCCACCGCGAGCACGTCCAGAGCGCGCTCGCCATGGCCAGCGCACGGCCATGGCGAGATCGATCGCTCCGAATCAAGCCTGTAGATAAGAAGGAGAGGAGCTAGATCATTTTGCCTTGGGAAGGGACGCGCTGTTGAAAGTCCTATGTTTGGTGTTGGTAATTAGTGACAATGCCTAAGTACTAATCCCATGCCTAAGTTGTATGTAGCATATGAGGATTAGTACACTCCAAGGTTGGTGGCAAGATGGACATGGTGATCATGATGGCCACACTTGGATTTGGAAGCAACCCTACGTGATCAAGGCAAAGGTATATGCTTAAGGGTTGTGTTTTAGTAACCAAGACACCTAGTGGGTGTGGTTACATTATAGGATAGATAGCCGTACTATAAAGAGGGGAATGACGTGGCTATTGAACTCCTAAGTGCCTCTAGATGTGCATTTCATGATCATATGCATTTGGATAGAACTAATATCGCCTCGAAAAATGATTGTGAAAATGCTAACACACTCACACATGACGAGATCACTTGGTGATGTTAGCACGTTTGCACGTTTGTGAAAATGATTGTGAAAATGCTAACACATTCAGACGTTTTCGAGAAGTTGAAACGATTATTTTCCACTACGCCGGAAGTCCGGAAAAGAAACGGAGGCGAACGGAGGTCACAGAGGTGACCGGACGCTGAACCGGACGCGGTCCTTGCATGACCGGACGCATCCGGTCAGTGTTCAGTGTCTGCGCGTTTTTCAGTTCGATGATCGGACGCGAGGCGCGTCCGTTCACTGATGATCGGACGCGTCCGGTCGTTCAAGGAGCTTACTGGACTCTAACCGGACGCTGTCACTGTCGCGTCCGGTCATTTTCTTCAGCGCGTCCGGTCACTATTTCGTTGAGCGCTGCTCAGGCGACCAGCGCGTCCGGTCCTTCACGGGACCAGCGCGTCCGGTCGTTCCCGGCGCGTCCGGTCAGTTGGACCAGCGCGTCCGGTCAGTACTTCACGAGTTAGCCGTTGGGCGACCGGCGCGTCTGGTCAGTTGGACAAGCGCGTCCGGTCAGCCCGATTTTGGCTGTTTAAGTTTCTAACGGCTATATTCGAAGGGGTACGTCTATAAATACTCGTTGGCCGGCTCAAGGCTCTCTCTCTCGAACATTCGACATACTTGTGAGCACTTTGAGCTAAGCAACTCTCCTCCCACTCATCTCTCTTGCTTCTTTGCATATTCGAAGTGAGATTGAGTGATCCAAGTGCATTTGCATTGTGAGATAGCATCTAGTTGGCACTTGGTGGTTGATTTGCTGCGGGATTCTTGTTTCTCTTGGTGGTTGCCGCCACCTAGACGGTTTGGAGCAGCTTGGAGGCGTTGGCAAGAGTTGGTGTTTGTTCTTGGCCACCTCCGGTGATTGTGAGGGGTTTGTGCCTACCTCAGCGAAGCGCCAAAGGCAACATTAGTATATTGCTCGTGTCATTGCAACCTTTTGCCATTTGGTAGGTTCTTGTGGCGCCTTTTGAGAGGCTCGGTGTGTGACCGATTAGCCACCGAACCACGTGGTGAAGAGGGACACAACGGGGACTAGCGTGCCGGCAAGCACGTGAACCTCGGGATAAATCTTCGTGTCATCACTTTCATATTGTGATTGATTGATCCCGGTGTTTGGTTATCTTGGTATTCATTGTTGATCATATTGGTTGGCTCAATACTTCGCCCCTCGGTGATACCCTCCTATCTCTCTCTTGTATTAATTTCTTAGGTATCTTTGCTAGCTAGTTAGCTTTGCTAGAGTAGCTCTTTTGTGTAGCTTGCAGTTGTAGTTGTAATTATCTTCTCGGTTTGACTTGTGCGGTTGAGTGCAAATACTAGAATTGTGAATTGGATAGGTGGCTTGCAAACACCCCATAGGCTGAGCAAAACTCGCATCTCGCTATTTGTTATATTGATAAACTTGTTTAGCTTGTCTTTGTAGAAATTTTTAATAGGCTATTCACCCCCCCTCTAGCCATCAAGACCTTTCAGCTGTGCACGGCAACGAGGGGGAGGAGAGCCACCGAGGTAGCCGCTCACGACCGCCATGCCGACGGCGGCGTGCTCGGGAGCGCGGTTGAGAAGCAGGGGAGGGAGAGGAGCTGCTGCCACGCTAGTCCATGCACCTGGTGCACCTGGACCGAGAGAGCGAGAAGGCAGATGAACTCGGTTCACCACGGATCGAGTCTACGGTTCACAGACCCGCACTCACACGTCCACCGTGAGCCACACTCCGTGGACCCGAGCCCATCTTCAAATCCGGAGCACGACGTGGCACAGCCAGGAGCCGACACGTGTCTGGCCCGGCCCGGCCCAGACCGGCCCTACCCGGCCCTGACCCAGCCCACCAAGGCCCGGTCTCGGCCCGATCAACGTTGACCGTTGACCAGTCAACGGGACCCACCTGTCAGTGGCACTTTCAGAATTGGCCAATCGGATGCTGCCACGTGTCACTGCCTGGAAATTTCCTTTTTCTTTTTCTTTTTCTTTTTCAGAAAATCATTTAATCTTTAGAAATTCATAACTTATTCAGTTTAACTCAGAAAAATACCAAACCAGTCTCTAAATTTTTCTAAAAATGAGCTCTACATCTTAGGCTTGTGTTTGAGTGCATTTGGATCTTTTGAATTTCTATTGCTTCTTTGTGCACCTCTATAGGAGTCGTTAATGCGACTTTACGTTACGATTAACATTGCCGGAGGACCTGCCGACTGAGGAGTATGACCCCGACTATAGCGAGGACTTGGGTGATGACCTGCCAGGTGCCACGCCCCACCCATCTCCGTAGAACCTATTACGCATGCAAATATAGAATTGCTAGCGCTTTACTTTTTGTAAATTATTATTGATGATAGGCTGCATGGTAGATGCTTTACTTTGAGCCCTTTACCTTGTCGTAACCCTACTCCTGCTCACCCTGCTGTTAGGTTAGATGCTCGCATGTTACATATTACTGCTTTTACTCTTACTCGCATTATATCTGTGATGTGATGCCGGTGAGTGAGAGGCGTATATGTGTAAGGCACATAGTGCCGAGAACTTGATAAACCTGACTAAAGAACTGGGGAGATCTTGGCGTGCGTCTTGGGTGAGTGGTGAGGGTTGAGTCGATCGGACAGGATCCTATGACGAGTCTTTGGGGCAAGTCTTGCTGGAGGGGTGCGACCTGGGCATCCCTCACGAGAGATACCTGTGGCGGGTATATTGGGAGGTGAACTGGGGTGTTGGTTATCCCTGGTGGAGGTGCTGTCATGGCACGGGGAAGACGGTGTTTCCCCCTAGAGAAGATATCCTGTCTGGTCACCCTAAGGACTGGTATGTCTTGAGAACCGGAACCATGGGACCTTCGTGCACACCACTCGCTCCCGATGGGCGGGAGACGATTACCCGACTGACTAGGGCGGTACCACTACTACTAGGTTAGAAGGTGATAGTGTAGGGAGGTACGGGCATGGGGACCCACACTCTCCTAAGACAGCGTAGTGACCTTGGGGGCCCGGTACTACGTCTCACAGTCTCAGCGTTTCGGTGGACTCCGGGGTGGCCCAGGGCTGAGTGGTAGGGTGGTACTGTACCGGTTGGAAGGCAGTCAGAATTAGCCTAGACGAGCCGGATCGTTGAGGATGGCGATCTTGTGGATTACCAGGTGTACACGCTCTGTAGAGTTGATAGATCTATACGTATAGCCACGTTCACGGATATGGACATTCCCATGACCTACGCTTCACTTGATTAGATGAGAGGAGTCCTTTCTACTTTCCCCCGGGTTTTGTGTTGGATTCCGGCTTTGGCCGTTGAGACGAGATCTGAGCGGGAGTCAATCTCATCGCCTAGAGAGAGAGTGAGATGAGATGTGTTGTGTGTGATGGGATTGGGAAAATGTGTGACTAAGATGAGTTAAAAACTGAGGAATATCTTATTAAAATATTAACTACTTGCATAGGAAACCCACAGCCTAAGTAGGTCTCTTTCTACTTCTCTCAATGCATTCCACTTTCCACAAAGCATTGCAAGCATAGGGTGGGCGATGCGTGGCTAGTACCAAGTGTACTGATAGATTTTTGACAGGTTCCGAGCCCGAGTTCGACTACGAGGGCGATGATTGGGAGAATTAGAGGGTCTGTTCTACGCTCAAGCTGGTTCCAGAAGATCATTTTCCGCTGCTATCTACGTCGGATGCTGTTCCGGATGCTTGTGTGAGTGTGTTCCGCCCTACGAGGCGAAGAGAATAAATTATGTAAAACTCTCTATTGTACTCTGATATTCGTGCATGACTTTATGTATCGCTGAGATTTGGGTAAATTGATGGAATGTTTCGTCATTTTACACTTCGTTTATGTGGATTTCTCTTCGTGGAAATCAAGGACGTTTTAGTTGGTATTAGAGCCATGCTGACCCTAGGACGGACCCATAGGATTGGACAATAGAATTAGGAAAGATCTTGACACTTTCGGTTATATTACCGACCGTGCTGCATTTTCGTGCACGGCTTATCTCATTTTCACACTCTCTTACCTACATTTCGTTCTACCTTACCTATCACATCGCTCTGTTCCACCCTGAATCACCATGTCTCACTTAAGAATTCATCAAGTATCACTCTGAGTTACATGGATTCACCGTGTCTTACCAAGTTTCACTCTAAAATACTCAAGTTACTACATGCACAACAAGGTACTGACTCCGTCTTACGGTTAATTTGCAGATGGCCCCTGTTGCCGAGCTCCCTGTGGATGGACTGGCCTACCATGGGTTCGCCACGATCCCGTACGACGTGCTGGACTCACTAGGCGTTCCCACAGAGCAGATCGAGTACGTGTGCCGGGGTGAGCCTAGACCCGACGGGTTCAAGGGCCACATCGTGGTCCACCTCAAGGTCCTCGCCAGCGAGTTCGTACCCGTGCTGCGTGCCTTCGAGACACTGGAGGTGGAGAACTCTATTGCTTCATGCGTACAGTCCGTCTCACGCATAGCTCTTCGCAGTGTGATGCGTGACACACATGACTACCTCAAGATGGGACCGTACCGCCTACTGCCTGCCGCTCTAGACCTGAATAGGTTCTTAGAGCCACAGATCACTGCTGCAGATCGTGCTACGTGCGACGAGGTCAACCCCTGTCTGAGGGCCTTCGCGCAGTACATCATCGCCCAGGATCGCTACATCATGGATGTAGAGATGCAGAACCGCCGCTATCGAGACCTCCTGTTCCGTTGCGACGAGGAGTTCCTCAAGGTGGAGCGCAAGGAGGGGGAGATGGTCGGCAAGCTCGAGGAGGAGCGCATGGGCTATGATAGGATGAAGACCTTCTACGAGAACCGTGAGCAGTCACTTCAAAAGGAGATCACCGATCTCAAGGACAAGGTTGGGGAGGCTGAGCTTCGCCATGACTATCTTAAGTCCAAGGTGCTTGAGTGTGAGGATCGGATTGAACGTTAGAGGCTTACCCTAAGAGAGCTCCATGAGAAGGAGAAGCAGCGTGGCTTCAGGAAGCTTGCCCTGGAGGCCCGTTGCAACACAATGGAGAAGCTAGCTGTGGAGGCAGCCGTCACCACCACCTACAACATGCACCACTTGGTTCACTACATTAAGAGCACCGAATATCTTCAGGACAAGGTGAACCGCATCAGTCAGGCTTGGATCGACGCTGATCGTAAGCGTGTCCAGGAGATCGGAAAGGTTCAGGACGTCCTCTTACTTGGGATGCGCAAGAAACCACGCAGACAGCCTTTCCACGTTGAGGCCACCAAGCTCAACTTCAAGGCTTACCCGACTGAGGGTTACTCAGAGGTTTCGAGGACTGAGATGCTGGAATATGCTCTCACTTACATCGCGAGGATCCACCACTCTGACGACGAGCTTCGTGCCATGGAGGGCACTCTCGAGGCTTCCACTTCTGGTCCTTCTACACCACCCGCCACTCCCGGACAGGAGTAGTCACCTTTTTCACATAATCATGTAATAAGTTAGTAGTAGACATGTTGAGCCCTGTGTGGCCAGAGTTATGATGATGCACTTAAGGAGTAATGTAGGATGTCCCACTTTTGGAGCTGCCTGTGAGTAGCACGATTCCCGTGAATCTGTCAGTGTAGCTACTAGAGATATCGCTATGTAATAAATTAATGTAATGGATGTTTTGGATCTTATCGCATCTTATGGTTCTTATTGCATCTTTGTATGAGTGTTGGATAGTTATCTCTTTTTAAATTGATAAATCGCTTAACCATGCATCTAATAAAAATGTTAAACAAAGATCTGACCCTGCAGAAAGATGTCTTGCCGCCGATCCGCTCGTCTAAACAATCGCTCGCTTTCCCCCATGCCTATGGCCCGTGGTCGTGGCCGAGGCCATGGAGGAGACCGGGGAGTTCCCTTCGGTGTTGGGGAGGAGCCTGCACCAGAGGAGCCTGCACTAGGGGCAGGTGCCGCCCAGCATCTTGGAGGAGAAGCACCGCCGCCGCCACCACCACAATTGGCGGAGGTGATGGACCGCCAAACCCGCCTCTTGGAGACACTGGCTCAGGGAATGCTTCACCGCCACGGGGGTCCTCCCAATGACTTCTAGCGGAAGTTGGAGGGTTTTCTCAAGCTGAGGCCTCCTACTTTCGACACCGCCGATGATGACCCCATCGCCGCTGAGGACTGGCTCCGTGAGATGGAAAAGAAACTGGACCTCACCACCTGCACTGACGAAGAGTGTGTGGGGGTAGCCGCCCACCAGCTCACCGGCGCTGCACGCGCATGGTGGGACAGCTACTGCGACGCCCACGAGGACCCGGGGAGTATCTCTTGGGAGGAGTTTGCCGAGGCATTTCATGAGCAACACGTGCCTGAGGGCGTCATGGATGCCAAGGTAGAGGAGTTTCGCAACATTTCCTAGGGCTCCCAGAAGGTTCAGGAGTACACTACTCGTTTCACCCGCATGATGAGGTATGCTCCAGGTGAGACCGATACCGAAAAGAAGAAGATGTACTGTTTCAAGAAGGGGCTGAACTCTCGTCTCAAGGTGGCCCTCTCGGGTCATGCTTGTCGCACCCTTCGTGAGATGGTCAACAAGGTGCTGGAGATGGAGAGGGACCGTCTGGAGGCAGACGCCCTCCACAAGGAGAAGAAGCGCCGGTTCGAGAGTTCCACTCGTGGCCCGGCTCCGCAGAGGCCACGTGCTCACGTGCTCCCTCCACCCCGCTCTCGCTACACCCAGGAGGCAGTGACCGCTCTGAGCCATGGAGGTGGTACCTACACCGCCAACTACCACCGCCCCGCTCAGAGCCAACCCACTCCAAATCGCCCCACTCAGGGAGTTGGCACGTGGAGGACCGATACGCCTACCTCCACAGGTAGCGCGCCCTTCACCTGCTTCGGTTGTGGCCAGCCCGGTCACAAGATCGCTGAGTGCCCTGTCAAGAAAGGCACACCGCCTGCTTCGACCCAGACAAGATAGGCTGCTACACCTGCTGCTCCGCGCAAGAACGTTGCTGGGGCTGTCCGCAGTCGTCTCAACCACATGACCGTAGAGGACGCCCAGGACGCTGCCGACGTGGTGTACGGTATGTTTTTGGTACAGGGAGTTATAGCTTCAGTTTTGTTTGATTCTGGAGCTACTTGTTCTTACATTTCCACTAAGTTTGCACGAGAACATAGCATACCTGTGACTCCCCGCAAGGAGCCCATTGACACTAGTTCACCTTTGGGTCGCATTTTATGCACCAAGAGATGTCAGGGAGTGAGTATCACCATTGAGGGCTACCCTTTTCTAGCCGATCTCACCTTACTTCCATCTGAGGGACTAGATGTCATACTGGGAATGGATTGGTTGACACAACATAAAGGAGTGATATCTTGTTCACCGAGGTATGTGGAGATCACACACTCGAGTGGACACATAATCCGCTGTAAGCCAAATCAGGGAAAAACAGTCTCTAAGTTGTGTACCCTAGAGGCCAAGACAATCGAGGAGGTACCCGTTGTGAATGAGTACCCTGACGTGTTCCCTGAAGAGTTGCCAAGCATGCCACCTGATCGAGATGTGGAGTTTGTGATTGACCTTCTGCCTGGTACCGGTCCTATTGCTAAAAGGCCCTACCACATGTCAGTCGATGAGCTAGAGGAGCTGAAGAAGCAACTCAAGGAGTTGTCAGATAAGGGATACATCAGACCCAGTGCTTCACCCTAGGGTTCTCCTGTTTTGTTCGTGAAAAAGAAGGATGGATCCATGAGGATGTGCATTGACTATCGGAACTTGAATGCCATAACAGTCAAAAACAAATATCCTCTGCCCAGGATCGATGTTCTCCTAGATCAGCTAAAAGATGCTAAGTTCTTTTCTAAGATCGATCTCAGGTCCGGGTATCATTAGATGAAAATTAGACCCAATGACATTCCTAAGACAGCTTTTGTCACCAGATATGGGCAATATGAGTTCACAGTGGTGTCCTTTGGACTCACTAATGCCCCGGCTTATTTCATGAACATGATGAATAAGGTATTCATGGACGAACTAGACAAGTTTGTAGTGGTGTTCATTGATGACATCCTTATCTATTCTTCCACCGCCGAAGAACATGAGCAACACTTGAGAGTGGTTCTGGAGAAGTTGAGGCAAAATCAGCTATATGCCAAGTTCATCAAATGTGACTTTTGGCTTGAAGAAGTTGCTTTCCTTGGTCATGTACTCACTGTTGAGGGAGTTGCTGTAGATCCCGCAAAAATCGAAGCTGTGAAAGAGTGGGAACAACCCCGCAATGTGACCGATATCCGCAGTTTTCTTGGTTTAGCTGGGTACTATCATAGATTCATCGAGAACTTCTCAAAGATAGCCAAGCCCATGACTAACCTACTGAAGAAGACTAATGAGTTTGAATGGACACCCGAGTGCGAGCACAACTTCCAGACTCTGAAACAGAAGCTTACCACCACACCTGTTCTTGCCTTGCCCGATATCCAGAAAGACTTCGTGGTTTATTGTGATGCATCTAGACAGGGACTTGGTTGTGTTCTGATACAAAATGGAAGGGTCATTGCCTATGCGTCCCGACAGTTGAAGGACCATGAGCAACGCTACCCAACCCATGATCTGGAACTTGCTGCTGTCGTGCATGCCCTAAAGATATGGAGGCACTACTTGATCGGAAATAAGTGTGATATCTACACCGACCACAAGAGCCTGAAGTACTTCTTCACTCAAGAAGATCTAAACATGAGACAGTGCCGATGGCTTGAGCTTATAAAGGATTATGACCTGGAGATTCACTATCATCCGGGAAAGGCTAATGTAGTCGCTGATGCCTTGAGCCGAAAGAGCTATTGCCACAATCTGTCCATGGAAGCCATACCACCCGAGCTATGTCAGGAAATGGGTGAACTTCGTCTTGAAATCCTACCCAGGTGTATGTTGAACGAGCTTCGAGTGCAATACAACCTCAAGGATCAGATCCGCAATGCTCAACTAGAGTGTCCTGAAATTTGGGAAATCCGAGAACTCATGAAGAAGGGCAAGTGCCCCGAGTTCAGGGAGGATGCGCAAGGAGTGTACTGGTACAAGGATAGAATCTGTGTACCACCTAATTCCGCCTTGCGGCGAGAAATCTTGGAAAAGGGTCATGACTCCAAGTATTGTATTCACCCGGGAAGCACCAAAATGTATGCTGATCTAAAGAAACAGTTCTGGTGGAAGAACATGAAGGCAGATATTGCTGGGCATGTCGCGTGATGCGACATCTGCAATAGAGTCAAGGCTGAGCATCAAAGACCAGCCGGATTGCTTAAACCCTTGGACGTTCCGGTATGGAAATAGGAGAGCATATCCATGGACTTTATAGTAGGTTTACCTCGAACTCCTAAAGGCCATGACTTGATTTGGGTGATCATTGACCGACTGACCAAGGTAGCTCACTTCATAGCTATGAGGACTGACTACAGAATTGAAAAGCTAGTAGATCTGTACATCGAGCACATTCTCAGACTCCATGGAGCCCCCACTAGCATAGTGTCTGATCGTGGTATGCAATACGTGTCCAAGTTCTGGAAGAGTCTCCACAAGGCTATAGGAACTCGACTTGACTACAGTACCGCATACCACCCACAAACAGATGGTCAGACAGAGAGGGTTAATCAGATTTTGGAGGATATGCTTCGAGCTTGTGTCTTGAAGTATGGAACTAATTGGGAGAAAAGTTTGTCCCACGCAGAGTTCTCTTACAACAATAGCTACCAGGCTAGTCTCAAGATGTCACCATTTGAGGCTCTGTATGGCAGAAAGTGTAGAACCCCTCTGATGTGGTCAGAAGTGGGAGAGAGATCATTCTTTGGCCCCGCAAAGATCAAAGATGCCGAAGAAGGAGTAGCCCAAGTACGAGAGAACCTGAGGATTGCCCAAAGCCGACAGAAGAGTTATGCAGATAACCGTCGGAGAGACCTCGAGTTTCAGGTTGGGGACTATGTCTATCTCAAGGTCTCCCCACTCCGAGGTACCATCAGATTTCATGTGAAGGGAAAGTTGGCACCTAGGTATGTGGGACCTTACAGGATTTGCCAGAGGATTGGCAAGTTAGCATACAAGGTGGAGTTGCCCGAGGAGTTAACAGGAGTACACCCAGTGTTTCACGTATCTCAGCTATGCAAGTGCTTGCAGTTGCCAGAACAAGAGGTACACACAGATGCACTAGATATCCAGGACACCTTGGAGTACAAGGAGCACCCAATCTTAATTTTAGACAGAGCTGAGAAGGAAACTAGAAGCACAGTGATACCCATGTGCAAGGTTCAGTGGAGTAACCACATAGAACGGGAAGCTACATGGGAGAAAGAGTCTGAACTCCGGATGCTTTACCCCTACCTCTTTGAAAGGTATGCCATACCTTAAATCTCGGGACGAGATTCCTATGAGGGGGGAGGACTGTAATAACCCAGAAATTTCCAGGAAACAAAAATCACAACTGCAATTTTTTTTTCAAAAAATAAACCTATGTTTGGTGAGGTGTCATATAGGAAACCTAACCTAGTTGCACAAGTAGCACCTAAAATAGCTAACTACATCTTTGCATTTAACCAAACATGCTTGAGTTGGATTTTATGTTCTTTGAATTGAATTAAAAGCAACAACATTTCTTGAATTAATTGCTTAAGTAAATAAATATAGAAATATAAACCTATCAAATAGTTGGAAACCAAAAATATGCTTAGTAGGACCCACTATGTTATACAAGTGTGGGCAATATGCTTTCTCACATACAAATGCATGGCATATTTAAAATGGGGAAAATACAAAATAGAAAAGCTTTTGAATAAATCAGATAAATGGGAAAGCCTTGGTTTAATATAGAAAAGGAAAAACTCTTTTTGGCCCAGCCTTCAAACCAGCTGAGCCCGGCCTGCATCACGCCTGCGGTCTCGCGCGCACCCGCGCTCGCCCGCACGTGGGCCGGCCCAACAATCCACCGGCGCCCGGCCTGCGAGCCAACCGCCAACGCCAAGGCGTATTCCTCCTTCCCACGTCGCTGACGGGCGGGACCCGCCTTCATCCCCTTCCTCCCGCCCGACGAATCCTCTGCTTCGATCGGAGATAGAGACAGCGAGGGGACAGGGTCACGCACAGGGCGAGGGGAGATTCTCTCTGCCTCCACCGCCAGCCGTGCGCACCAAGCCACTAACCCGGTCCAGCACGCCAGTCGCTGGCCCTCGCCAAACACGCACCGCGCGCGTGAAGCCAATGCCGCCATGGCCGCGAAATCGGTTGACACCGCCTGACACTGCCTGACACCGCCAACCGTCTGTGGTATTCGATTATGGCGTCTCCAATTCGAATCACGCCTCTTCCAATCGCCCTAGTCCAGCCCAGGGCAGCATATCGACCCTCCGTGCCTACCGATTGCCATCACACCGTCCGCCTTGCCATGGGCGAGCACGGGGTATAAAGCTCCACCCCGTGTCGTGCCCAAGCCCCTTCCAATTTTTTTGCCACCGCCCTGGTGGTACCACCGCACACACTACATCTCAAGAAGGGGAGAAAGGGGGGAAAAGGCCGCCACTGGAGCCGCCAGCCGCCGCCGAGGAGCCACCGGAGCCCGAAGCGTTGACCGAACAACCACGCCGACGTTGCGGTTCTCCCTGCACGGCACCGACTCTACACTGCTCCGAATCACCTCTGCATCGATATCCTTTCATCATCGCCACCTACGGTGAGCCCACCGTCTCGCCCCGCTCGCCGCCGGTTGTGCTTGGCATAGAACCATCTCGCCTGCTAGTACCGTGGATCATCTAAATTTGTGGCCCTCATGCTTTGATCGCTCGCTCATGCACACCTGGTGCGCACACCCGTTGGCTTGGCCGAGCCTCAGAGTTCAGAAAAGCCGCGACACGCCTCTGCACCGCGCACCGTCGCCATGGCCACACCCCGCCATGGCAAGGTCTCGCTCTCGGTATACTGGGCAATAGAGGAAGGGAGAAGAGGCGCACAAGGTCATGTACATGCCCACACTCACATACCAGAACCAGGCACCACGGTACCGAGCACCAGGAGTGCGGGCACACGCCACCGTGAGCACGTCCAGAGCGCGCTCGCCATGGCCAGCGCACGGCCATGGCGAGGTCGATCCCTCCGAATCAAGCTAGTAGAGAAGAAGGGGAGGAGCTAGATCATTTTGCCTTGGGAAGGGACGCGCTGTGTGTGGCAACGAGGGGGAGGAGAGCCACCGAGGTAGCCACTCGCGACCGCCATGCCGACGACGGCGTGCTCGGGAGCGCGGTTGAGAAGCAGGGGAGGAAGAGGAGCTGCTGCCACGCTAGTCCATGCACCTGGTGCACTTGGACCGAGAGAGGGAGAAGGCAGATGAACTCGGTTCACCACGGATCGAGTCTACGGTTCACAGACCCGCACTCACACGTCCACCGTGAGCCACACTCTGTGGACCCGAGCCCATCTTCAAATCCAGAGCGCGACGTGGCACAGCCAGGAGCCGACACGTGTCTGGCCCGGCCCGGCCCAGACCGGCCCTACCCGGCCCGTATCCAGCCCTGACCCAGCCCACCAAGGGCCGGTCTCGGCCCGGTCAACGTTGACCGTTGACCAGTCAACGGGACCCACCTGTTAGTGGCACTTTCAGACTCGGCCAATCGGATGCTGCCACGTGTCACTGCCTGGAAATTTCCTTTTTCTTTTTCTTTTTTAGAAAATCATTTAATCTTTAGAAATTCATAACTTATTCAGTTTAACTCAGAAAAATACCAAACTAGTCTCTAAATTTTTCTAAAAATGAGCTCTACATCTTAGGCTTGTGTTTAAGTGCATTTGGATCTTTTGAATTTCTATTTCTTCTTTGTGCACCTCTATAGGAGTCGTTAATGCGACTCTATGTTACGATTAACAGAGCTGAAGGACCTGCCGACTGAGGAGTATGACCCCGACTACAGCGAGGACTTGGGTGACAACCTGCCAGGTGCCACGCCCCACCCATCTCCGTAGAACCTATTACGCATGCAAATATAGAATTGCTAGCGCTTTACTTTTTGTAAATTATTATTGATGATAGGCTGCATGGTAGATGCTTTACTTTGAGCCCTTTACCTTGTCGTAACCCTACTCCTGCTCACCCTGCTGTTAGGTTAGATGCTCGCATGTTACATATTACTGCTTTTACTCTTACTCGCATTATATCTGTGATGTGATGCCGGTGAGTGAGAGGCGTATATGTGTAAGGCACATAGTGCCGAGAACTTGATAAACCTGACTAAAGAACTGGGGAGATCTTGGCGTGCGTCTTAGGTGAGTGGTGAGGGTTGAGTCGATCGGACAGGATCCTACGATGAGTCTTTGGGGCAAGTCTTGCTGGAGGGGTGCGACCTGGGCATCCCTCAGGAGAGATACTTGTGGCGAGTATATTGGGAGGTGAACTGGGGTGTTGGTTATCTCTGGTGGAGGTGCTGTCGTGGCACGGGGAAGACGGTGTTTCCCCCTAGAGAAGATATCATGTCTGGTCACCCTAAGGACTGGTATGTCTTGAGAACCGGAACCATGGGACCTTCGTGCACACCACTCGCTCCCGATGGGCGTGAGACGATTACCCGACTGACTAGGGCGGTACCACACTACTAGGTTGGAAGGTGATAGTATAGGGAGGTACGGGCATAGGGACCCACACCCTCCTAAGACAGCGTAGTGACCTTGGGGGCCCGGTACTACGTCTCATAGTCTCAGCATTTCGGTGGACTCTAGGGTGGCCCAGGGCTGAGTGGTAGGGTGGTACTGTACCGGTTGGAAGGCAGTCGAAATCAGCCTAGACGAGCCGGATCGTCGAGGATGGCGATCTTGTGGATTACCAGGTGTACACGCTCTGTAGAGTTGATCGATCTATACGTATAGCCACATCCACGGATATGGACATTCCCATGACCTACGCTTCACTTGATTAGATGAGAGGAGTCCTTTCTACTTTCCCCCGGGTTTTGTGTTGGATTTCGGCTTTGGCCGTTGAGACGAGATCTGAGCGGGAGTCAATCTCGTCGCCTAGAGAGAGAGAGAGAGAGTGAGATGAGATGTGTTGTGTGTGATGGGATTGGGAAAATGTGTGACTAAGATGAGTTAAAAACTGAGGAATATCTTATTAAAATATTAACTACTTGCATAGGAAACCCACAGCCTAAGTAGGTCTCTTTCTACTTCCCTCAATGCATTCCACTTTCCACAAAGCATTGCAAGCATAGGGTGGGCGATGCGTGGCCAGTACCAAGTGTACTGATAGATTTTTGATAGGTTCCGAGCCCGAGTACGACTACGAGGGCGATGATTGGGAGAATTAGAGAGTCTGTTCTATGCTCAAGCTGGTTCTAGAAGATCGTTTTCCGCTGCTATCTACGTCGGATGCTGTTCCGGATGCTTGTGTGAGTGTGTTCCGCCCTGCGAGGCAAAGAGAATAAATTATGTAAAACTCTCTATTGTACTCTGATATTCGTGCATGACTTTATGTATCGCTGAGATTTAGGTAAATTGATGGAATGTTTCGTCATTTTACACTTCATTTCTGTGGATTTCCCTTCGTGAAAATCAAGGACGTTTCACTTTTCCCTTAGGATGACCACCATTGTTGAAGAAGCACATATAGTACCGATGATGTGATGTGTGCTTGTTGTGCTTGATGTGTTGCTTGTGTGTTATCCTTGTTCTCATATTTCAAAGGTGGCTCGAAAGGTATAAGTCTTGAGGAGTAGCTCGATCCAAGTTAAGTGGGGTAGTGTCATCTTCTATCCTATTTATTTTTCAATCGATCCTAAATCTTGCCATTTTTCTCTTACACTGTCCTTGCCTACCCTTGGTTGTCATGTTACCTTCTTTATCTCATCTTAATGGAGGATCAACACATGAAGGACTCATCAATAGTAGTAAGCCTTAAAGAAAGTGTTGCCTTCAATGACATCGCCAGGTGGAACAAGATCTTTGTTAAGTGGGGTAGCGTTCGCCACCATCATCAATCTCAAGTCACGAGACAAGAAGATCCAAAGACCAATCGCTATCATAATATTATCTTTTGCTAGTCCTTGCCCTTTAACTAGTCTCACCTTCTTACCATCAATCTTTACTTTTTCTTATCAATATTTTACAACTTTTGACCCTTGTCCTTACATATTATAAATCCTGATTCAAGGACCTACAAAGACTTGAAGATCAATTTATCCTTCTCACTGGTCTCCCTAAATGGTAAAACGGAAAACTAGTCTTTACCTTTCTTCAACCAATGTTAATCTGTCACTTTTTCATGATGTCTCATAAATTTTGAATCGAGGAGTTGTGAGTATCATAAGATCTATCTTTATCTTTTGCTAATCTCCACCCTTGTTTTTCACCATATAAAGTAAAGACTCGATGATCAACCTTGATCTATCTTTTCAACCTCCTTTGATCTTCCTTTCCACCTATGCTGACCTTCAATCCTTTGACCCTCTGTCATTAGCTCGAATCAATCTTAACAATCAATCCAATGTTCTCTTGTCAACCATTGATAATCCTTGACGCTTATATCAGAACTTGTCAAAAGTTTCAAAACAATCTTATTAGTTTATCTCTCTCCCAAGAATCTTCGAATCTCGGGACGAGATTCCTGTTAAGTGGGGTAGAATTGTCACATCCCAAAATTTCTAATTTTGGGTTGTGCATAGAAAACACTAACTAAAATAAATATTTAAATATTTAAATAGAACTTGTCATTAGTTTAGATTTCATATATTTTTATTAAAGAAAAATGGTGCTTTTCGATTATTTTAGAATTAACTTGACGGGCTTTGGTTGATGTGATGCTTATTTTAGAGTTTATGAGTGCAAACGGTTTACGAGTACGATAGAGCAACGTTTATCTCTCCTTGAGAAATTTTTCTGGCCCTTTTTCGAATTAAAATTCCTGTTTCTATGAACTTAATCTTTTTCTTTGATCCTTTCACCAATCTTTTTATGAGCTCCAAATACTTTATTTGAGTTCCTTATGTTTCATAATGTCTCTGAGAATTTTCCCTGAAGTTTTAGAGCTTTCAGAGTATTTTTCATGGCTTAAATAATAATTTTAGACTTTTCTGAAATTATTTTATCCATGAAATTAATTAATTCCGAAAATAAATAAATGTCTCATTTTTCCCAATGCTCAAAGCACATGTGCAATAATCCTAATAAATCTCAAAGGCCTATATATTTATTTACTAATGGGCTTTAATAATTAATTAGGCCTATTAGTAAAGATGAAGGGTGCAATATTAATTAGTATCATATTGCTAGTTGATGTGAAGGTGGAGAGTTTTTCTCCCTATAAGTATGTACCTACTCCTTGGGTAAAAGCATACCAAAACTACTGTGGAGGAGCCTCTAGTTTGGGAAATATCTCGTGTAGTAAATTAGATATTTTTTCTTCTTCTTTGTCGCCCCTAGGCCGAGGCCCTTCAGATGGATGGAGGTAGAAGATGAAGTATTTACGGTTCTGCCACTGGTTCGTAATATCTTTGTCGTTTCTTCGTTTTAATACATGTTATTGGCGTAGACGTGTTACATGCTAGTCATATATAAATTAAATATTAATTTAATTGACATGCAATTAGTTCTATGATTAAAAGCAATCTAGATTTGTAAATTCGTTCTTGTTACGATAGATTTGTAGCGTCATGCTCTATACAGTAGCGATAGTTTTTGTGATGTCACTCAAGTATGAATTTATCTATTTAAATACAACTTGATTAATATTTATTTAACAGCTTTCTAACTAAAAGCAACATAGGGGTATAATTTCGTTCTTGTTGCTTCGTGACTATGCTGGCGTAAGAGACGCATTAGCAACGTTGTTTACCATGTCACGTTATGTGTTTACAAATTAAATTATATTTATTTGATTAATGTTTATGTCATGCTCTTTTAAATTAGAAGCGACTTAGGTTCATACATAGAACATTCTTAAATAAATGTTAACTTAATTAATATTAACTTAAATATTTCTTAATCATAATTAGTTTAGTTAAACATGAAGCATGTAGTTAATTGAACTAATATTTATCTACTGTCTTTTCAAATTAAAAGTAACTTTGGTTTATAATTTGTCTTTTATAAATAATCAAATGCTATCATGATTAATAAGAATTTAAGTGCTTCTTAAATAGAACTTGTTTAGTTTATGTAAGAAACATATAATGATTCGATTAGCTGTTATCACCTTCTTTATGCTTTCTAATTTATAAATGTTTAAATGACTTAAACACTAAATAAATATTTATAAATAAAATATGAATAAGATTAACTTCATCTTTTATAATTTAATGTAAATTGGTTAATTCAACTTTAGGATAATTCTCTACAAGTCTATCACTTTAATTCATTAACTAAAATAAATTAAATGTATAGTTTGTCTTCTCCGATTTGTTGCAACTCCTCGATAGTCGCGTGTCCTCTTTGATGGTAGCTCTGTTATCCGTCGGTCTTACGTTTTCGCGATCATAGCATCATGTCGTATAGTCTAGTGCGCTCTTTTAAAGTGTCTCTTTTGTTTGGTGTGTTGTTATTAGTTGTGTTTATTGTCTATTTGTTCTACTTGATTGCTGAGAGTAGAAGAAGTATGGTTAATTAGCGCCGAAGACGAGGAGCTGAGGACCGACAGTAGAAGCAAGAGGACTTAAGTCCAGAAGATAGCAGCTGGAGATTCTGAGTAGCTAACTTTGGGAGAAGGCAAGTATAACATAGAATCATCTTTGTATTCACCTTTAATACACTTAATTCATGTGTATGTGTCTACCTTGTTACCCCTAAGGATATCATAGCTTTTGTATCTTGTACCTTGACACCGGTGAAACATTGCATTGGGTAGTATTTAGGCTAGTGCTCAAGATAAATAACCATGATCTGTAACTTGACTAATGGTATGTGCAATAAACGTTTAAAAGATGTTTTATAGAAACATGGCTCAAGAGGGCTAGAGCATTGGGCTGTTTTTATGGTGCTCTAGTTTCTCTCCATAAGGACTTATCTGTAAGCGAACATCCGGGACTTACAGTACAACTGTGAGGGCTATATGTCTCTGGCTTTAGTCAAGTATGAGGACCTTTTCTAGCTCGTTAGTGGTAACCTTCATGGCGTAAGAATGGCTTGACGAATCGGGTATAGTGCGGCCTCTGTCCTTATGTGTATAGGCTGCGCGTCATTATGCCATTTGGAAGGGGGGCTCTACATCTGTTTGCCGAGTGAATCTAATGGCCCTAACTTGTTAGACGAACCTTTGAAAGACTTCATAGTGAACTCTGCCGACCTTCCTTGGTAGTGGGTCAAGAGGCTGATCACCTCGGACGAAAGGGTAAATCACGACTCACAGTGAAAGTGTACAACCTCTGCAGAGTGTAAAACTGGTATATCAGCCGTGCTCACGGTCACGAGTGGCCTTGGACCCTTACAGAATAAATGATGAACACTGATGGTAATGATAATACTGATGATATTAAAGCTCACTGATGAGTATTGTTTCTTGCTATACATTATTCTCGTTTACATGATCATGGGTTATTTGGGCTTACGTAACTTATTGCTACTCAAATGCTAAAAAGATGACTTACTAAAAGCTATTGCAGTAAACCCATGTCAAACCTTTTGAGCTTCATGAACCCCGTGTTATATTTGTTGAGTTCGACATGGACTTACTCTTGCTATTTCCTCACACTCCAGTGTGTAGTAAGGTGCTGCTTAGAAGAAGGATGAAAGTGTAGTGGAGTTTTCAGAAGTCTTTTCAGAAGTATTTGGCATATGGAACTCCCAGTCAGTCATCCCTGAGAAGAATGGAGCCCGAACAGAAGCTTAGCCACCGTTCTGCGATACTCTGATAGTTGTAAGTGTTAATATAGTAAGTATTCCGTTTTATATAAACATTGTTTTGATATCTCTATTCTGTTGTTGTATGTATAGACTTCCTGGGCACACATATAACGAGTGCTTGGTCTTCTTTGGAAAACCGGGCGTGACAAAAATTGAAATGTTTCTTCCAACCTCTTCTTTTTTTATTCTACTATATATCTATTATTATAATAAAAAATCATATACACGGTGCAAGCAACGACTGACAAAGTTTTTTTTAAAGTAAAGCTGGTAGGGGTTTTGCCAAGATTATATACATACTAATAAATGAGGCGAGTTCAGCCTAAAGCCCAAAAGAGAGAGAAACAGGAACAAAAAAAAAGAAACTAACGCCTAGCAAAACCTGAGTAGAGTTGTACCCACACGACACAGTCTATCTATTATATAGCTAGATACAGGGATGAAAACGGTACGGATATTTTCCGACCGTATTCGAGACCGAATCCGTTTAGAGGGGTTTTAATCCGTCCGTATCCGAATCCGGATATTTAACATCCGATACCGTATTCGTACCTGAATATTTAAATCACATATTTATGATGTCGATATCCAATCGTATCCTATCCATCATTTTTTATACTATCCGTATTCGAATCCGAATCCGGACATAAATACGAAAACAAATATGATGTCAGTGATATCCGTCCGTATCCGATCCGTTTTCATCCCTAGCTAGATACATACATTTGTAAGACTAACACGGTTAGCGCCCACGACTTGAAAGGGTTTACATAAGTCATCAACTTTGGGCGCCTATTTGTCTGATGAGTTTCTGCAGCCCAAATTTGCCACCAAACCGATTCAGCAGATCCTGAGGAATGGCATTGACTATGTGATTTATGTCGTTGGGTCTCTTGACGTTTGGCAACTTGCTCATCATTTTGGCCATTCGCTTGTGCTCCTCCAGCATGTCCACCACTTCCCTGACGGGCCTGCCGGACCCCCGAGCGACCCGGTTGATCCGTGACTGGTTCATCAGCTTCGGGCTGCTGGTCGCGTCAAGCTCCGCATCAGTCATGGAGTCCATCATGGTCATGTACCTCTTCATCTTCGCTTGCCCTTCCTTCTCATTAAACTTGTCGCTAATGAGTCCAGGTATCACAGAGACGAGCTGCCCAAGGGGGGCCATACTCTGCACTGCCCGGAACAGCTTGCGCAGATCTCTGAGCGTGAAGTTTCCCTTTTTTTATCAGCTCCTCCAGAATCTGATACGGTGATGTGTTGTCATCAGCATTGACCAGGAATTACATCATGGATCTTGTCCATGAAGCCAGACAGGTCTCCCAAGCCTAGCAGACGACTCACAAAGGACTTTGCGTCGAAGACCTCTAGGTCTGGAATATGCTCTCCGGTCCCGATGAAAATCACAGGGCTCTTCGTGGCCGCGACGGCGCTGAGCGCGCCGCCGCCCTTGGCGTGGCCATCCATCTTGGTGACGATCACGGCGCCAACCGGGGCGCTCTGCCTGAACGCCTGCGCCTGCTCGAACGCGGCCTGGCCGATGCTGGCGTCCATGACGAACACCACCAGGTCCGGCTTGGTGGCGTCCGAGACCTGCCGCATCTCCTCCAGGAGCGCGGCCTCCTGCCTGTGGCGCCCGCTCGTGTCCACGACGATGAGGTCGCAGCCGTCCTCGTTCCTGAACCTGTCCACGCCCTCGACGGCCACCTTCACGGGGTCCGACTCGGTGTCGCTCCCGTAGAACGGGATGCCGGCTTTCGTCGCGCTCTGCTTCAGCTGGTCCAAGGCGCGCAGACCAGCGCCAGGCTGAACCCCTTCATCCGGCGGTGGTAGTCCGCGTACTTGACGCAGGTGGTGGTCTTCCTGGAGCCCTGCAGGCCGACGAACATCACCACGCTGGCCGGCTTCCGACCTTTGCTCGGGGTGAAGGACGGCTTCCCGTTCCCGGGGTCCAGCATCCGCCGCAGCTCGTTCACGACGGCCCGATGGATGACAAGGCGCTTGTTGGTGCCGTCGGCGAGCGCCTGCAGGTTGACGGTGCTCTTGATGCTGGCCTGCACGCCGCGGACCGTCTCGAAGCGGACGTCGGCCTGCAGGAGCGCACGCGAGATCTCGTTCACGCATGCGTTGAGCACCTTCTCGTCCACCACCATTGCCTTGCACATCCGCGCTAGCGCGCCTTTGATGCTCCCGCTTAGCTGCGACTGCACCGTCTCGTCGGCTGGGGTTGGACTGGAGAATTTTATTATTATTTTTAATATTTTTAAAACTATTTTTAAATCTAACATTGTTTTTTTTCAGAACTAACACTTTTGGCCTCGTCTAATGCCACGCCGCACCATGCATAGCGGCGCGGCGAGTCTGCCACGATGACAGCGATCGAGCCACTGACCGCTGACGTGGCGGACGCTGCCGCGCTGCAGATCAGGGCGCGGCACTGCCGCGCCATAACGCACGGCACGTCAAGGCCAGATGCGGCCTCCCCTTCCCTCTCTCTCCAGCGGTCAACGGCACATGCAGGGGCCCGTGAAAAAAGGCAGCGGCGCTTTCTCTCCGGAGCATGCTAGTACGTCGTTTCAGCTGCGCGCATGCTGCGTCCATGACCTGCCCACGCACTCCTCATGCAGTCAGATCTGGAGCAAGGCTGTGTTTAGTTCCAAAAAAAACACTGTGCAGAAAAAAGATTCCCCGTCACATCAAACTTGCGATATATGCATGGAGTACTAAATGTAGATGAAATAAAAAACTAATTGTACAACTTGGTTCTACTTTGCGAGACGAACGTTTTGAACCTAATTAGTCAACGTTTGGACACTATTTGCCAAATAAAGCCAAAACGTGCTACAGTACTTTTTTTTACACCTTTTTACACCTTTTTACACATCTAAACACACCCCAAGTCTGAAATTAGTTGGGACCCAACCAGAGCAGGCCAGCTTCGCCAGGAAAAGAGAAGGAGAAAGCTAGGCCTAGAAGATTGAGCCCAGATACAACTTAGGCCCCCTTCGCAACGAAGGAGAAACACACACAAAAAAAAATGTAGGATTCCAATTTCTAAGGATTCATTCACTTCCTCTAGTAGGAAAACTAAAGCAAAAGAATCCTTTGCCTCTCATTCCATAGGAAAATCACAAGAAAAAAGAATCCACTCATACCTCATGAAAAATTTCCTGTGCACAAGGAACGAGAACAAGGTAGGGTTAATAGCTACAATTGGTGTCTAATCAAGCAGGTGCTCTCCACTAGTATTTTGTTATAACAGGATAATAAATAAGTAACATGAATTTATTCTCAAGATTCCTTTAGAATTCCTTAGTTATTTTACCTAGCCAAACACGTAATCCTACGTAATTCCTATGTTTTCAATTCCTTAGGATTCATACCCATTCCTACAGTATTCTTGTATTTCTCCTATTCCTGCGTTCCAAAGTGAGCCTTAGATTTTCGGATTTCATTTAGCATCACAATTTTATTCTAGATTTTTGAAAAAAAAAATCTATTTAAACTTGCTCAAAAAATTCTATGAAATTCACCAAAATTACTTACCTATCGTGGCAAAGTTCATATATTTATGGAGTTACAATTTTTTCATAACATTTTTGTTCTTGAAAAATGACCTGTTATAATGCATTTCCATCAAAGAGAAAAACTATAAAAATTTTATTTCTCATTTTTTATATAAGTGGGTAGGTTAATTTACATAGCATTTAATTTTGGAATTTAATATTTTCTTTAATAAAGTTCACTTAAAATAGCAATGATTTTTATTAAAGAAAATATTATGAAAAAGGAGGGTAGGCTAGCAAAAATAAGGAAATCGAAAAAAGGGGGCTTCACTAGGCTAGAATCTGCCTGTTGGCCCTTCCTCTTCCTCCTTTCGCCTTTCTCTTTTCTAGTTTCTATCCCATTTTTACACATTAATATCATTTATATATTTAAGCAAATAATTACTGGATTATCCGAAACAGAAGTCATAAGAGGTAAGTCAGATATATTGTTCGTATGGAATGCATAGTGTAAGAATCCAATCCATGATTAAATTAGATCGGGAAAATATGCCCCTAATTTCCCTAGATGAACACTTCATCAAATATGTTTTAATTTTTTTAAAAGCTTGATTTTTTCAGGAGTGTGACTTGAGCTAAATGGTACAATAGATCAGAGATCTATCGAGTTGTCCACCATAGATGGGAAAGACGAGAGGAACTAGAGAGGCAAGGGGGAGGCAACGACTTTGGTGAAGTGAGGGGTTAAAATGGTATAAGGTTTGGGACGGGGATGGAGTGAGTGTGATATCAACTTATATATGCCCGATGCCAACGACTTTTTGCAGGAGATAGGGTGCATGTTCACTTTTTTTTGAGCAACGGGTGCATGTTCACATGGGAAGGAGGAAGGGATCGGAGCCTTAGTGGCCTTATCGTTAATAGTGCGTGTCCGTGGCAGCGCTACAGGATGAAGGAGCAGCCTAAGGACAACCTTATGCTTGGGCTGGCCCAGCATGGGCCTGATCTAAATAGTATTGGGTCTTTAAGGGGTTGTGTTTAATAAGGTTGTACTTTGTGTTGTCCATTGGACCGGACCCCTTTGACCATTTATACCATTGAGTATACTGTGACTGAACTAAAATCATGGTCCCACTCACAACAAGATCCTCTGACATATAGGATTCTACATGAGATGGATGTCTATTGTTTTGGTGCATCTCGCAACTGTGGCACATGTATCTATACTAAACAAGCATAGCCCACGAGTTTAACACACAAACTCGGGAACGATGGTAACTGTAACAGAACCGCCCAATTATATGAAATTAAGTAAGAAAATTCACCTGCTGGGGTAGGAAATCTAGCAAACTTGAACCCGTATAAACCGGTAGTCCGTGAAATCTCAAAGGACCTCAAACTTTTCAACAAACAGCCAAGACCATACTGGTTCAGCGGTTACAGTTCACATGCGTACATAGTTCAAATACATCGGAGTTCAAATAAAGTTATTACAACACTGAGTTTGAAATAACAGGTAGCGGAAGCATTATTGTCCAAAATCAACACACACCCTTTAGTATAAATAGTAGTGCCATACTGTAATCTCCTCCAACAAAAGCATCGAGGTAAGAAGTATGGAGTGACCATTGCCCTTGGTCCTAATAATCACATGCAATAAGTGGGGATAGAACTATGAGTACAAGAAGGTACTCAGCTAGACTTACCCGCTGAAAGTCCTATGTTTGGTGTTGGTAATTAGTGACAATGCCTAAGTACTAATCCTATGCCTAAGTTATATGTAGCATATGAGGATTAGTACATTCCAAGATTGGTGGCAAGATGGACATGGTATCATGATGGCCACACTTAGATTTGGACGCAACCCTACGTGATCAAGGCAAAGGTATATGCTTAAGGATTGTGTTTTAGTAACCAAGACACCTAGTGGGTGTGGTTACATTATAGGATAGATAGCCGTACTATAAAGAGGGGAATGACACGGCTATTGAACTCCTAAGTGCCTTTAGGTGTGCATTTCATAATCATATGTATTTGGATAGAACTAATAACATCTCGAAAAATGATTGTGAAAATACTAACACACTCGCACATGATGAGATCAATTGGTGGTGTTAGCATATTTGCGATGACATTGAAGTTTGAGCGGTAGAGAGGGTTTGGGGTCATGTTGAACGCATGCCTCACATTTAGCTGGCTGAATAATATACCTTTCGATCGTGAAGCTGGGAGATTATTCGGGCCGAGTGGATTACCCATAGCGCACTGTATCGGAGCAGGTGTGGTAGGACACGGGGCCGCGATGATAAGGCCAAAGAGCAATCAGGCGCCCCCCGGGTATGTGTGGTTCCTGGCAAACTCAAGACTTTACCTGAATAGTTGACTCGGTGACCAATACTCACTTTAGCGGGTGAGTGAGGTTTGTGTG
Organism: Saccharum hybrid cultivar R570; assembly: GCA_038087645.1. Taxonomy (NCBI): domain Eukaryota; kingdom Viridiplantae; phylum Streptophyta; class Magnoliopsida; order Poales; family Poaceae; genus Saccharum; species Saccharum hybrid cultivar. The sequence goes on along the minus strand of JAQSUU010000012.1, from coordinate 33,337,509 downwards.
AGGAATAAATTACCAGCTGGTTAATAGTCAATTCGAATCGCCATCATTCATTGGATAGTGAACACTTGACTCGAGTTACGACATCGTAGTAATGATGATGGAACACGAATGGTTATGTGGATGATGTTGGAAATGCTAAACCTGAAATGGTAACCTTTGATGTTAATGGTTAATCAAGTGATTGCTTTAGCATAGGTGCTTACCTAGATTGAATAGGTTATAATAAAGATGATGCAAAAGGACTTAAATTAGTTTATTCATGATAACTTATGCTTTTCGCAAATGAGTCAAGCTAGCCCACTAAAAGAAAGCCTTGCATACTCCTTGGTGTTATATTATTTCTGGTTTATGACAGGTAAGTCTAGCTGAGTACCTTCTCGTACTCAGAGTTTTTTCCCACTTATTGCAGGTTGTGATGTATCATGGCTACTGCAAGAATTGGTTGGCTCCTGCTGTATTGGCGGAGTGTGATCATGGGCATGATCCTTCTGAGCTATCTTGTCTCTCATGCTTTTGTTAAAAATTGACCTTGGTACTAGCATGTATTTGAATTAAGGTGATATTAGTTTTAAACTACTTTGCTTCCGCTACTTTTGAACTTAAGTTGTAATAACTCTACTGAACTCCGATATAAGTTGAATTACTTATGAAATGGATGTAACATATGACCTATTATGTTGGACCACTATGATCTTGGCTTGTATGTTGGTTGGTTTGAAATCCCTCTTGATTTCATTGGACTACCGGGGTTACAGGAGCTTAAGTACAAGAATTTAATTGCTTTGGCGAATGTTTTTGTACTTTTGTTCTTATAATTTGGGCAGTTTCGTTATAGATACTACTCTATTCACCAAGAAGATTGGGAAAGACTTGTTTGCATTGCAAATCTATGTTGATGATATCATATTCGGTTCAACCAATCAAGATTATTGTGATGAGTTTGGGAAAATGATGGCAAAAGAATTTGAAATGTCAATGATTGGTGAACTTAGTTTCTTTCTTAGACTCCAAATCAAACAAATAAAGGAAGAAACATTTGTAAGCCAAACCAAATACATAAAGGATATGCTAAAGAAGTTTAGTATGGAATATTCAAATGGAATCACTACTCCAATGAGCACTAATGGAAGCTTGGATAGTGACAAGAGTGGCAACATGGTGGATCAAAAGCTATATAGATCAATGATTGGTAGCCTACTCTATGTGACGGCATTAAGGCCTGATGTAATGTTTAGTGTATGCATGTGTGCAAGATTTCAAGCCTCACCAAGAGAAAGTCATTTGAAGGCAACAAAGAGAATATTGAGGTATTTGAAGCATACACAAGATGTTAGATTGTGGTATCCCAAAGGTGCAAGCTTTGAGCTAGTTGGATATTCGGATTTCGACTATGCCGGTGACAAAGTTGAGAGAAAGAGCACCTTTAGGACTTTTCAATTGTTGGGAAGATCACTTGTCTCATGGTCATCCAAGAAGCAAAATAGTATTGCACTATCTACCGCCGAGGCCGAATACATCGCCGTGGGTAGTTGTTATGCACAAATCTTATGGATAAAGGCAATATTGAAGGATTTTGGAATCAATTTCAAGAATGTGCCATTGCTATGTGACAATAAAAGTGCCGTGAAGCTAACCAATAATCCGGTTCAACATCAAAGAACAAAGCTTATTGATGTTCGCCATCACTTCATTAGAGATCATCAACAAAAGGGTGACATTGCAATTGAGAATGTGGGCAACGAAGATCAATTAGCCGATCTATTCACCAAGCCACTTGATGAGAAAAGATTTCACAAGCTCAAGAATGAGTTGAACATACTTGACTTCTCCAACATGAGTTGATACATCCCATATATGATATGCCTCTCCTTTGAGCCCCAAGGTACAATTGGTTGACATGTCATACATTCTACGCTAAGGACTTGTTTAGTGCATCTAGTCATAATTTACATGTTCTAGGCTCATTCATGAAAATCAAATGAATTTGAAGTTTATATGGTGCCACTATTGTTTTCATGACTTGTATGATCTAGTGGTAGCATATAACTTGTTTGAGAGCTTGTGATCCTAAGTGTTTGATCTAGATAACTTGTTTAAGTATTTGCTTCAACATGGTGCATGATAACCCTTCTAGTGATGTGTGAAGAAGCTTGTCCTTGGATCAAACTGGAGCATTTCACTTATGCAAGCAATCTAGGTTGAATCACAAACTTGATCCTCACCGCATAATTCAACATGATAATCTATCTAAAATTGGTCCCTTGTGGTCCAAGTGTATTTGCATTGTGAGATTGCATCTAGTTGGCACTTGGTGGTTGATTTGCTGTGGGATTCTTGTTTCTCTTGGTGGTTGCCGCCACCTAGACGGCTTGGAGCAGCTTGGAGACGTTGGCAAGAGTTGGTGATTGTTCTTAGCCACCTCTGGTGATTGTGAGGGGTTTATGCCTACCTCGGCGAAGCGCCAAAAGCAATATTAGTAAATTGCTCGTGTCATTGTAACCTTTTGCCATTTGATATGTTCTTGTGGCGCCTTTTGAGAGGCTCGGTGTGTGACCAATTAGCCACCGAACCACGTGGTGAAGAGGGACACAACGGAGACTAGCGTGCCAGCAAGCACGTGAACTTCGGGATAAATCTTGTGTCATCACTTTTATATTGTGATTGATTGATCCTGGTGTTCGATTGTCTTAGTATTCATTGTTGATCATATTGGTTGGCTCAATACTTCGCCCCTCGGTGAAACTCTCCTAACTCAACTCCGCATTACCTTCTTAGTTACCTTTACTAGCTAGTTAGCTTTGCTAGAGTAGCTCTTTTGTGTAGCTTGCTAGGTGTAGTTGTAGTTTCCTTCTCGGTTTGACTTGTGCGGTTGAGTGCAAATATACTAGAATTGTGAATTGGATAGGTGGCTTGCAAACACCCCGTAGGCTAAGAAAAACTCGCATCTCGCTATTTGTTATATTGATAAACTTGTTTAGCTTGTCTTTGTAGAATTTTTTAAAAAGGCTATTCACCCCCTCTAGCCATCAAGACCTTTCAAGTGGTATCGGAGCCGTGGTCACCGTTTGTAAGGCTTAACAACCTCGGTGTAAGATGGCTCAAGTTGTGTTCAACCATGTCGGGGGCAAGCCTCCATTCTTTGATGGTGTCTCATCTTTTGATCATTGGAAAAGAAAGATGAAGCAATATCTTGGCTCTATTAATGAGAAGGTTTGGGAGGTGACACATCATGATTATGCTATCATTGATCCCGATAACCTCACCAACAATGACCGCATCAACAACCAATACAACACTATGGCTCTCAACACTCTCTACAATGGGATTGATGCAAAGGTCTTTGAGCAAATCAAGGATCTTGAGATGGCAAGTGAAGTGTGGACAAGATTAGAGGAAACATATGAGGGCACTTCAACAGTAAAGAGTGCCAAGCTCTATATGCTCAAGGATAAGTTTGCAAGCTTCAAGATGAAGGATGATGAGTCTATACCGGAGATGTTCTATAGGCTACAAGTTATTGTCAATAATCTCAAGAGCCTAGGAGAAGATGTTAGGGACAAGGACTTCTCACATAAGTTCTTGATGAACTTACCTAAGAAGTTTGCTATTTTGAGGAAGATGATCCAAAGAGAGAGTTTGGACAAGGTGACTCTAAACCAAGTGCTTGGAGATATCATGATCGATGCTCAATATGATGATGATGAAGATGAAGATGAGAAGAAGGAGATCATGGTCAAGCAAGAGAAGCCCATTGCATTCAAGGCTTCATCTTCTAAGGGCAAGAGCAAGGTAGAGAGCGATGTTGATGATCCATTCTATGATGAGACCATGGCCCTCCTTATGCACAAGATGGGAAGGTTTATGAAGAAGAAAGGATATGGGGCAAGGAAGAGGAGAGACACTATAAAGGCAAAGATCCTTTGCTATAATTGCAATAGCCCCGATCACATAGTGGCAGATTGCCCCTATGAAGATAAGAGATTTCATAATAGGGACTTGAAGCTCAAGAAGATCAAGAAGGATAAGAAAGAGAATGAGAAGAAAGCAAAGAAGAGCTTCACATTCAACAAGAAGAAGAAGAGTGGTGGTTATGTGGTCACTTGGGATAGTGACAACTCTGATAGTAATGATGATGCAAGCTCTTCATATGTCTCACCTTAGTACCTATCTATATTGATCCCTAGAAAAGTTTCATGAAGTTTGGAATCAAAAAGTCACATAAAATGATAAGTTATATCCTTGTTGGAATGGTTTTACTAAGTGCTTGAATTGCACTATTAAGTGAATGGAAATATAGGTCATCAACCAAACCTTGCAACCTTTCCCAAAAGACTCTAGATGGACTCTACAACAAAAGTCATGAAAGGTTCGTGTTGAACAAATGCCCAGAAAATGCTCCAATGGATCAAAACGGACAATTCAAGCTTTATCGCGATACTACTTTGGTCAGAGTAGAAATGTTGGTTCTATACCAGTTCTGATGTTGGACCTTAAATGAAAGTTGTAGTTCATGTTTTGTAGAAGAAACTTTGTTTTTGGACCAAGAGCTAGATCAGCATGGAAATAAGTCAAACCGAGGTACAAAGATTGAATCTGCTGCAGTTTTCAGCACTAAGAAATATTTCTAAGTCTGGGAATTCCAGTACTATTACAGTTGGCATGCCGCGTTCTCATGTTTTCGTTAAGCAACTTGATTCAATCCAAAAATAGAAGTTGGAGCTAACTCATTGGAGAAGATCTTGTAAAAAGATGGGAATAGTTGGATCAAGTTTGACCTCCCAAAACCCCAGAACCGAGCTCTATTTTGATCATCATTGGCATGTTGACATTGTCATTTTGGCAACTAATTAACCGCTAATCCGTTGCTCTAACGACCTTGGCTCCTTCATGAAAAACGTAGAGCTTCATGTGGGCCTCAACTTTTGGTATATGTTTATTATTTCACCTTGCTATCTAAATAAATTAAGAAATGCATTAAAAGAATTTATTTAGTGATGAGCACTATGCTTTTTGGTGATCATTTAACATGCACTTTATGATGGTTACATTGGTTGTGGCCAAATGTATGTTTGGAATATAAGTTAATATTTATTCTTGCAATTGATGCTTTCCTGGATAGTTTCTGGGACTTTGGTAATTGCACCATGAAAATGATGTTTGATGAGAAACATGCTTATAACAAAGTTGCATATAACTTATTAATCTAGTTTGTGTTAAATTTTGGTGGCATTTGGCCTTATAGTTTGTGAGTAATGGCTGTTTCAAGTTGGGTTCCAGAAATAGTTGTTCTCTGAAATCTCTGGACCAGATTCTATAATTATGCATGTTTGACTTGGTTAACTTGAGAATCATGCTAAGATTATTGAAGATGAATTATGGACAATTTCATAAGCTTTCTAGAATGTCTTGTTGCATGGCTATTGGATTTGTATAACTCCAGTTATGATCCAAATATGCAGCTGTTGTTTACAGTCTAGAAATAGATAGATGATAGTTGTGGTTGTTTACTCCATTGTTGCTAAGTGTGGCTTATACCCTTGAGGATGGTAAAGTTAAGATACTTGTGATCTTGTTAAACTTGTGTTATGCTTGATGTGCTTGCCCTCTTTAATTGGTTGTGTGATGTTGGTTAAATAGCTTTTGGTGTCTATGTCTTACGTAATCTTATGTTTACTTGAATGCTTGTGATGCATCTTGTGTTACCATTCATCATATTCATACACATGAATCTTGCATCTCATTTAGGTTCACCAGATGCACCACGTGAAGGATGATATGTTGAAGCCAAACCCGAAGACGGTGTTTGGTGGACCTATCCCGAAGATGGAAGGACTAAGCAAGTGCTGGGATGGGAGATGCTCGCCAAGCGAGTGTCATCTGTCAATCACTAACCTAGTGTTCGATCTCAGGCAAGTCCCGGAGCATTCTAAGCCTCCTACTTTATAAAAGCAATTGAGTATATATATGTTATATATGTATTGTTGCATTAAGTTGTAGGAGTTGAGTGAAACTGTTGATGCATTTATTACTATCCTTGCCTACCTTATTACATTATTACCCTGCTAGGTTTAGGGTCGAATAACTGCGTAGCCCTGCTTAGACCGGTAGCGGTCGGTGATGTCCTATCACCGGCAACTATAGGTGGTTACTGAAATACTTTAGCTATGGAATGGATGATATCCTGAAAATAACCAAGTGTTGATGGATAATTGGAGACCGGACGGAATAAGTATTGGGCAACCAGACAGGGTTCTGGGGTGCTTATAGTTTCCGCCTGTGTCGATTAAGGACTGACCGTTGTTGGGCCTCGGGTCATGTTGAACGCATGCCTCACATTTAGCTGGCCGAATAATGCACCTTTCGACCGCGAAGCTAGAAGATTATTTGGGCCGAGTGGATTGCCCACAGCGCACTGTATCGGAGCAGGTGTGGTAGGACACGGGGGCGCGATGATAAGGCCAAAGAGCAATCGGGCGGCCCCCGGGTACATGTGGTTCCTGGCAAACTCGAGACTTTACCTGAATAGTTGACTCGGTGACCAATATCTCACTTTAGCGGGTGAGTGAGGTTTGTGTGAGGAATAAATTACCAGCTGGTTAATAATCGATTCGAATCGCCATCGTTCACTAGATAGTGAACACTTGACTCGAGTTATGACATCGTAGTAATGATGATGGAACACGGATGGTTATGTGGATGATGTTGGAAACGCTAAACCTGAAATGGTAACCTTTGATGTTAATGGTTAATCAAGTGATTACTTTAGCATAGGTGCTTACCTAGATTGAATAGGTTATAATAAAGATGATGCAAAAGGACTTAAATTAGTTTATTCATGATAACTTATGCTTTTCACAAATGAGTCAAGCTAGACCACTAAAAGAAAGCTTTGCATACTCCTTGGTGTCATATTATTTCTGGTTTATGACGGGTAAGTCTAGCTGAGTACCTTCTCGTACTCAGGGTTTTTTCCCACTTGTTGCACGTTGTGATGTATCATGGCTACTGTAAGAATTGGTTGGCTCCTGTTGTAATGGCGTAGTGTGATCATGGGTATGATCCTTCTGAGCTATCTTGTCTCTCATGCTTTTGTTAAAAATTGACCTTGGTACTGACATGTATTTGAATTAAGGTGATATTAGTTTCAAACTACTTTGCTTCTGCTACTTTTGAACTTGAGTTGTAATAACTCTACTGAACTCCGATATATGTTGAATTACTTATGAAATGGATGTAACATATGACCTGTTATGTTGGACCACTACGATCTTGGCTTGTATATTGGTTGGTTTGAAATCCCTCGTGATTTCATTGGACTACCGGGGTTGTAGGAGCTTAAGTACGAGAATTTAATTGCTCCGGCGAATGTTTTTGTACTTTTGTTCTTATAATTTGGGCGGTTCCGTTATAGATACTACTCTATTCACCAAGAAGATTGGTAAAGACTTGTTTGTGTTGCAAATCTATGCTGATGATATCATATTCGGTTCAACCAATCAAGATTATTGTGATGAGTTTGGGAAAATGATGGCAAAGGAATTTGAAATGTCAATGATTGGTGAACTTAGTTTCTTTCTTGGACTTCAAATCAAACAAATGAAGGAAGGAACATTTATAAGCCAAACCAAATACATAAAGGATATGCTAAAGAAGTTTGGTCTGGAATATGCAAAAGGAAGCACTACTCCAATGAGCACTAATGGAAGCTTGGATAGTGACAAGAGTGGCAACATAGTGGATCAAAAGCTATATAGATCAATGATTGGTAGCCTACTCTATGTGACGGCATCAAGGCCTGATGTAATGTTTAGTGTATGCATGTGTGTAAGATTTCAAGCCTCACCAAGAGAAAGTCATTTGAAGGCAACAAAGAGAATATTGAGGTATTTGAAGCATACATAAGATGTTGGATTGTGGTATCCCAAAGGTGCAAGCTTTGAGCTAGTTGGATATTCGGATTCCGACTATGCCGGTGACAAAGTTGAGAGAAAGAGCACCTCCGGGACTTTTCAATTGTTGGGAAGATCACTTGTCTCATGGTTATCTAAGAAGCAAAATAGTATTGCACTATCTACCGCCAAGGCCGAATACATCACTGCGGGTAGTTGTTGTGCACAAATCTTATGGATAAAGGCAACATTGACGGATTTTGGAATCAATTTCAAGAATATGCCATTGCTATGTGACAATGAAAGTGTCGTGAAGCTAACCAACAATCCGGTTCAACGTCAAAGAACAAAGCATATTGATGTTCGCCATCACTTCATTAGAGATCATCAACAAAAGGGTGACATTGCAATTGAGAATGTGGGCACCGAAGATCAATTAGCCGATCTATTCACCAAGCCACTTGATGAGAAAAGATTTCACAAGCTCAAGAATGAGTTGAACATACTTGACTTCTCCAACATGAGTTGATGCATCCCATATATGACATGCCTCTCCTTCGAGCCCCAAGGTACAATTGGTTGACATGTCATACATTCTATGCTAAGGACTTGTTTAGTGCATCTAGTCATAATTTACATGTTCTAGGCTCATTCATAAAAATCAAATGAATTTGAAGTTTATATGGTGCCACTATTATTTTCGAGACTTGTATGATCTAGTGGTAGCATATAACTTGTTTGAGAGCTTGTGATCCTAAGTGTTTGATCTAGATAACTTGTTTAAGTATTTGCTTCAACATGGTGCATGATAACCCTTCTAGTGAGGTGTGAAGAAGTTTGCCCTTGGATCAAACCGAAGCAATCTAGGTTGAATCACAAACTTGATCCTCACCCCATAATTCAACATGATAATCTATCTAAAATTGGTCCCTTGTGGTCATTGGTGCCAAAGGGGGAGAAAATGTTGTTCACTAAGATAGATTCTATTCTAAAGGGGGAGAAAATCTAAAGAGGAGAATTGATAAAAGAAGGGGATCAACTAAAATATTAAGTACACAAGTAGGGGGAGCAAGCTCTTAAACATGAATGTTGCATTTCCATGTGCACTTCATATCTATGATGCATAGTTATGCATTTCTTTTTCTCCGATACATTGCTTGTGTGGTGACTTGCTAGTATAATTTGAATGGTATTTTGAGGTACTTGCATAAATAGGAAGTAGTTAGATTTTTCTTGCTTCATGTTTTTCAAAGTGGTACTAGAGCCTTGCTTATAATGTTAATCTCACGAGGTTTCTAGTTATGTTTGTGCTTTTCCAAGTGGTATCTAACTAGACAAGGTGCTAAGATGGTGTTTATCGCTACTCCGATGGTATCACGCTTCAAAGGTCTATAATTTAAAACACTTAGTGTAACACCCCTGAGTGTTAAGCATGCATTAACATTCCAAAGCATGAGCATCAGCATCTCATACATGTTTATCATCACATGCAATATAAATTCACTTGAATTGAAATGTGAAAAACATTGGTTTAAACCAAAATGGTTGCATTTGCTTGCTAGAGTTGTAGAACTTGTTTAGCTACAATTTTAGATAGTCTAGAATTTATTAACATGATTTTTGGAGCAACTTTTGTATTCAAAATCTCCTCAAATTTTGCTTTTTAAAATATTCTAGAAAAGTGAGTTTTTATTTAAAATTTTGGCTTTAAATCATTTATTCAAAATCTATTTAGAATTTTGAAAAGTGCCCTAAATGAAAGTTGTAGAGAATTAAATTTTGAACAACTTTTATTTTGGGACAACTTGTGAAAATGTCTTTTTCATCTTTAAAATTCAAATTTGAATCAATTTAGAAAATCTGGAATTTAAATTATAAAAGAAAAAGAGATTTTCGGCCTTAACGGGCCGCCGCCTCCACTTCGGCTCGCTCGCGCCAGCCGGCCTGGCCCGTCTCCTGCGTCCGCGCTTGCCCCCGTGCGCGCGCACACGCCGTGGCGACCGCGGCAGAGCATCGCCGCCCCGTGGCCGCCACGCGCCGGCGCTGCCTTCCGCGTGGTCGTCCTCGATCCCCGCGCGCTCGGCTCCTTGGCAACGCGCCCGCGCCCCTTCTTCCTCCCTCTCCCTCACTCGCTCTCTTTTTCGCCCGCAGAGAGAACGCCGCGCGCCCCGCGTCCTCTCGCACGCTCGCCGCCGCTGCCGCTTGCTCCATAGCCGCGTTCCGCCACCGGCGAGCCTTCTCCGAGCGATTGCTCGCGCGTCACACTCCGCCATTTCCTCCTCTCCCCCGAACGCACCTCCGCGCTCCACCTCCGCCTCCGATAAGGCGCCATTTTGCGCGTCCCGCCGCGCCACCATTTCCGGCCAACCGCGCGCTCGTTCCGCCCCTCCGGCGTTCTCGCCCTCTCTCGACCCCCGCGTGCTGCGCTCTGGTGGTGGCCATCTTTCCGCGAGCCTTGTGCGCCCGATCGCCAGTCCCCGCTCGGCCAGAGTTGGCCGTTGGCCGCCGGCGGGCACCGCTCCGCCGTGACGTCGCGTGCACCGGCGTCGCGCCCGTGCCCCGCTCCCCCCTCTCTGTCTTTCTTGGGCCGCAGCGCTAGTGGGCCGCGCCATCGAGCCGGGCCGCTCGTTTCCTCCGCGCGGGCTGCCAAAGCCGTTTTCGGTAGTGGGCCACTGGAGCTCGCGGGCCGGCCTGTTAGGCAGAAAGGAATAATCGGAAATTTAATTTTTATTTTCTTTTAAAAGAAAAAATGTTGGGAAAAATGTTGTGTATCCGTTTTAGCTCCAAAAATTATGAAATAAATTTTGTAGTGTTTCTCTTGAGTAGATCTACAGTTTAAAAATATTGCATGTTAGTTTTGTACTACTTTTCTGTGTAGAATTATTTAATCTTTATAATTGCTAATATCTTAGAAAATGTGTAGTAAATTAAAGAAAGGTCAGAAAAGTATGGTTCCTATTTCATTAATCTTCTTTAGTGATGTACTTTCTAGGAAAAATATTTATGAGGCATGTTCTACGAAAAATTATTGCAGTGTAGTTCAAATGCCTTTAATTGATGATTTTTGTTATTTTTGGTAGAGAGCAAAAATTATATAACTCATGCATGTGGTAATTTTTGTGATGTGCTTGTTTACCGTGGATAACATAGAAAAAATATGAAATCTGTTGTTTGACACCTTTTCTAGTACAAAGTATTTTCATGCTCATTATTATGCTATAGCTTGTTTATTTTGTATAGATAGTTTTACTTATTCAAATTTCATGAAATTTTTATAGTATACTATTGGTAGTAGGAGTGTGCTACTGTAATTTTTGTAGATTTTTACCTGCAACAGAAATAGATATTGATGTGTAACCCTAGTTTAAATAGGAAATAAAAGTTTATTCTTTATGAGTAATTAAAAGAAATAAGAAGTGTTTGGTGTATCTTTAAAGCACCAAACTACCTTGCTGGTGTTACTTGGTAGGTTAAGGTATTAGGGTTTGGCAAAGTGTAGCAACAATTGTGTGAGAATTTTATGCTACCTAGTATAAGAGTAGATGACTTGTTTTGTGGCACATGTTCTTGGATGATGTAGACTACCTTGTAGAAGATGTTGTCTGTAATCAATACTATTAGTTTAAGTGCTCATCTGCATATCATGTCATCATAGCATTCCACCGAATCCTATGCACCGTCTATATGGTTGCTTATACAATTGCATCATACAGGATCGTAGGAGGAGTTGCAGGTAGCAGTGCCGGAAGATCAGACTTGGACCGATCAGCAAGAGCCCCAGGCACAGGAGGTGCCCGAGGAAGAGGAACCAGGAGAGGAGTTGCCCGAGTGCGTAAATCACCAGCCTAGCTCGTTCGAAAGAGGCAAGCCCCAGAGCATTCTAAGTCTCCTACTTTATAAAAGCAATTCTTTATATATGAGTTTTATATATTGTTGCATTAAGTTGTAGGAGTTGAGTGAAACCGTTGTTGCATTTATAATAATCCTTGTCCACCTGGATACCTCTTTACCCTGTTAGGTCAGGATCGAATAATTGCTTAGCCTTGCTTAGACCGGTAGAAGTCGGGTGATTTCCAGTCACCTGCGAGATATAGGTGAATACCTGGTTATGGTTAGCTATAATTATTATCATGAAAAGTAACCAAGTGTTGATGAATAAAAGGGAGACCGGGCAGAGTCTTATAGGGTTTTGGACTATAGTGATTCTGTCTGTGTCGATTAAGGACCGATCGTTGCTCGTCCCTCTTGTCATGTTGAACGCATGCCTCACATTTAGCTGGCCGAATAAAGTACCTTTCGACCGTGAAGCTAGTGACACTATTCGAGCCGGGATAAACTCGGATTGGCAGACTAGTGCTGAAGGAGGTATGACGGGGACGCGAAGGGTGAGCCCAAGGTGTGTCCTGGCAGTCGGGCGGTCCCTGGGTAGTGCGATCCATGACTGTTATCCCGTGGCTACTTGGAAAGTGTCATTGGTGATCTAAGCAACCCTGACGGGGGAAGCGTGGTTTGTGTGAGGAATAAATCACCAGCTGGTTAGGAATCGATTCGAATCGCCATCGCTCCTGGATAGTGAGCACTTGACTCGAGCTACAGCATCGTAGTAACAATGATGGAACCCGGATGGTTATGTGAATGATGTTGGAAATACTAAACCTGATATGGTAACGTTTCATGTTAATGGTTAATCAAGTGATTGCTCTAGTATAGGTGCTCACTTAGACTAATCAGGTATAATTAAGTGGATGCTTATAGTTAAATGGTTCATAACTGATAACTTCTGTGTTTCGCAAATGAGTCAAGCCAGCCCACTTTATAAAAGACCTTGCATACTCCTTGGTGTCTTTTATTTCTGGTTTTGACGGGTAAGTCTAGCTGAGTACCTTCTCGTACTCAGGGCATTGTTCCTATTGTTGTTGCAGATGGCCAGATGTACTATGGTTATTGCGTCAATTGTCTGTATCCGGCGATGGGCGACAACTAGGACCAAGGGCAAGGGTCACTCCGTTCATCTTATCTCATGCTTTTGTGGGCTATGACTACCTGCTGGCACTGTAACTGAACTAAGTGTGTGTGGTCTAAAACTACTTGCTTCCGCTATGTTATTTTGTGCGCGTGAAGTAACAACTTTTTATTCTAAACATTGATGTATTCAATTCTTGTTGCGAACTTTCTATAGCATGTGACTGTGGCTGCTAAATTAGTACGATCTTGGTTGTATGTTGGTTGGTTTGAAATCCCTCATGATTTCACGGAATCTCAGGTTGTACGGGCTTAAGTTTGGTAAATTATCTGCCTCGGTGAAAGATTTTCTTACTTAATCTCGTATAATCATGTTGATCCGTTACACTTAGCACCTATTGATAGTAAATGCTCCTATGTTTTCCTATCTAAGCATGTATGCTTCCTATATCCAAACATATAGCATACATGTTTAGCTTGTTATATTGATAAACTTGTTTAGCTTGTCTTTGTAGAATTTTTTAAAAAGGCTATTCACACCCTCTCTAGCCATCAAGACCTTTCACCCGCCAAAAACTAGAAATAACATGACACCAAGAAGTATGCAAGGCTTTATAGTGGGGTTGGCTGGACAACATTTTGCATAAAAAGCAATAGCAATTAAATTGCAATATTTAATCTTTAGCATCCATTTAACTGGTTCATTTAAACCTATCTAGATTTGCACCTGTACTAGAGCAATCACTTGCATAATATTAAGCAATCAATAGTAATCCATTCTATTTAGCATTTCCAACATCATACTCATAACCATAACCATCATCGTGTTCCATAATCGTATTACTATGATGACGTAACTCACTCCAGTTGCTCACTATCCAGGAGCGATGGTGTCTCGAATCGATTACTAACCAGCTGGTGATTGATTTCCCACACAAACCACACTCACCGGCCCAGTGAGCTATAGGTCACCTTTGGTACTATTTGGAAAAACGTCGCGGGACCGCCATGAACCCTATACACCTTGGGTTCCTCTCGTGCCAGGTCACTCAAGTTATGCCTTCCCACGCTGGAGCCAGGTCATTCTTGTCCACGGTCAATAGGCCCGAGGTGGTCTTGGCATCATCTCGGTCATCGGTCCAAACAGAGCTACTAGGCTTCGTGGTCAGAAGTACTTATCTGGCCAACTAAATGTGGGGCATGCGTTCAAAAAGGACTGAGGGCCGACAACGGTACGGTCTTTAATCGACACAGACAGAAACTATAAGCACACAAGACCCATGCATTGCTGCCCAACATTCCGCCCGGTCTCCAATTATTCAACCACAAATGGTTCTCTTTCCATGATAGCACATTGCTAAACATGATAGGTTTTTACCTAAGTCGTAGGTGACGGGAAATCACCCACTTCTACCGGACTAAGCATAGCTAAGCAGATATTCCGAAACTAGACTTAAATAGGATATCAGGATATATCAAGGTGTTCAAGGAATATCGTAGTGATATGCATCAACGGTTTCAACCAACTCCTATAACTTAATGCAATAATATATATAACATATATATTTATCTTGCTTTGCTAAAGTAGGGAGACTTATAATGCTCCGAGGCTTTCCTTCCAGAAGGTTGGTAGTCGGTGGTCCCGACACTTTAGCAGATCATCGTATGGCTCCTCGACTTCTGGTTCTCCCAGGGTGGCACCTCTCGTTGCACGACCTCCTCGGGAACTATGTGCTCCACGTGTATTGCTTTCTGCACCGATCCTGTATGATGCATGTGCATATGGGAATAAGTGCAGATGGAAAAGGTGCACCAATGAGATGGCATATGATGCTCATGCTTGCATGTGTATATAAATGCACAATTCACATTCTACTTAACAAAGCAAGTTCAAAACTCTTCTCTTCCTACTAATCACATATAGCAACCAACATGCATGTAATAACACATAAGTAATTCGCTACTAACTACTTGCTGCATTACAACATGAAACAATATAGCACATCACACTAGCAAGGTATTTTGGTGCTTCAAAGATACACCAAAGAAACCACTAGTAACTAATCATGCATTAAGGAAAGTCCGATTAAACCCTAATTTAATCTAGGTTTGAACAGCAACCTATATTTTGAGTTCACAGAAAATTCTCAGAAAATTACAGTAGCCTAATCATGTCAAACATAGACTACCACCAAAATTTCATTGCATTTGGACATGTATAACATCCTACACAAAAAGGACAAAAGTAGTGCTACACCATGCATGGAAAATACTTTGTACTACAAAAAGTATCAAACATCACATTTCATATTTTTCTTATGATTTACACAATAACTAATCATTATAGAAAAAGTTTCACATTCATGTATTATTCATATTTTTAGCCCTAGCAAAAATAACAAATCTAGGCAAATAAAGGCACGTGAACTACACATCAATATTTTTCTACATAACATGCATGACAAATATTTTTCACAGGTAGTACATCGCATAAGAAGACTAACAAAATTGGAACTACATTTTTCTGACACTTCTAGGAATTACTACACATTTCTAAAGATATCAGCAATTAATAAGGATTGAATAAAGCTATATATAAAAGTATCACAAACATGACATGCAATATTTTTATCCAGTACATCTGCTCCTAAGAAACATAACAAAAAAATTGTTTCAACATTTTTGGAGCAAAAATGATCAAGATATCAATTTCCAAAGTTGTTATATAATTTCTAGAAAAGCATTTCAAAAATCCTTTTCAAAAATCCGGCTGCAGAAAAGCTAAGCGCACCCAGCCGATGCACCCAGGCCTGCGCTTGAGCAGCTGACAGCGGGCCCCGTGACCCCACGGGTCAGCGACACGAAACGGGGGAGGAAGCTCCGCCGACCGGAATCTTGCCGACGACGAGCCCTCCGATGAACGGATGGCACCTCCGGCTTCATTGCAACATGGTGGACTCAACCAGCTAGAACATGGCGTCGATTGAGAGGTGGAGCGAGCACAGCGGCAGGTATGGCGGAAGCGACGGCGATGCACGGCGGAGCAGCGGCGTTGCCGGCTCACCGGAGCACAGAACGGCGGCATGAGCTGCTCTCGCAGCCTCGACTCAACGAGGCGGAGCCGAGGTGCACCAATAGGGCAAGAAGAAGGAGGCGGAGCATCGCCTTCTGCGGCAGCACGACCGCGGCGGCGCTCCATCGAGCGGCAGCGAACACAAGCGTGGCCGATTGGGTCCTTACCCTCAACGACGGTGATTGGGAGGGTGCGCAGGAGGAAGAGGAAGCCAGGGCAGAGCCGTAGCTGCGGTGAATCAGAAGATGGCGACGCAGCGGCGGTGCTATGTGGCGGTGGAGCTACGGTGACGCTCGGTGTCGAGCTCGCCCGCTCGCTCGAACCGGGGAAGAGAAGGCGAGCGAAGGGAGAGGAAATGGGGAGGAGGAGAAGGAGGGGGCTCGGCTCGGCGACTTGAAGACGCGTGAAAGCAGGCCACCGCCCCGGCCGGCCGTACGCCGGCGAACACGCGGCAGGCGCGGCCTGCGCGCGGTCGGCGCGGCCGAAATCGGGTGGGAGCAGCGCGCGGGCGATGGCGGGAGCGGGCCGGGCCGGATCCCGGCTGGGCCGAGATAGGAGGCGCTGGGAATTTTGAAATAACAATTTCTTTTTCTTTTCTCCTTTTTTTAAACAGCAACAAAACCTTCATTTTGAACCCTAAAACTCATTTTCAAGATGTGACCCCAAAAAGAAAGTTGTCCCATTTTTTTCATGCTCTACAACTTTGTGTAAAGAAGCAAATCCAAAATCCAACTAGATTTTGAACTAGGGTTTAAAGGTTGTTTTTCAAGGAATAAACCTAATTTTGGAGATTATTTTTAAAAACGAAATTTGCCACAACTTTGAATATGAACTTGGCTCCAACATATTTGGTAAACAATTTTAAGTGGTTTAAACACTCAAACAAGCATGTATGCAATCAAACAAACCTAAATCTTGCATAGGCCTATTGAAACAGATAAATGCAACATCTATGTTTCATGAACATGTTTCAATTATTATTGTATGTCATGCCCATGAATGCATGATGGTACTTATTTTCATGATTTGCAGATGCTAAATGCATGCGTAACACTGGGGTGTTACAGTAACCATCGAGCTATCAAGCTTGGCCACCCCACCCCAGATAGGAACAATTCCTTTCTAGTTAAGTTATCCATATTTAATAGTAGGCAAGCCTATAATCAAATCCCACCAGGATGAAAACAGATGGAAACAGGAAAAAAATTCTCGCCGTTGCCATTTCTATATTTTTCTCATTAAAAATAGGATCGGATATGGAAAAGCCAAATCTAAATCTGGATATCATGCGGAAATGGACAAATACGAAACGAGAGCTAAAAAATATGTTGAGATCACATGATTTAATATTCTCAAGCATACACGGATAAAGTCATATAACAATATACACTTATGAAGATCGATCTAATATTCACTTGCATGCTTTGTGTGTCAACACGCTAACGTGCATAATTGGTGGTTAGTAGGTGTATATTAACGTAACACAAGGACATATAATTGTTAGGCGTATCATGCATAAATTGAAAACAACATAAATATGGGGGATGAAAACAGGATCCGTAAAAATGGAGAGTGTTTTCTCAAATACTGCAGAAACAAGAGATGCCGCAAATGCAGAAATACGGATGATACAAAATAGAAAACGGACGAGAATTTCTTGTCATGCCATCCACGTGACAGTGACCAGCTATCTATGAGGAGACTCGTCCGCGAGACGGACATAATGCGGACCAGCGAGTTTTTTAGAAAGAGACAGGAGCACAAGTCAGAGAGTACGATAATTATTGGTTTCATCTCATCTTGATACAGGTGTTTCAATTAACATATAGATTAAGCGTCAAAGTGTTGCCTTATTACTGTACGGTAACCGTCTCTCTCACGCGCTCGGTCGCTCCTAATGACTTGTGTTGTTGTGCACACACGGCCCATCAATTTTTGGTCAGGAAAAGGATGCTACGTAATAGGATGGTCTCGGTACACGTTTTGTTTTGGAGTGTTCTGAACTTCTGATCAGGACGAGTTTGATATGATTTCATTTTTCTCTTTATTCCTTCCACTTGATAGAGAAACATACATGGTCACATGGGGATACAATTAGTGGCGCCGTAAGCAATGAGTTTTCCAGATGAACTGTAATTTTGAATAAAATTCATTCTGGTTGAATTTATGAAAGAATCTCAAGACCCCTTAGGATCTTTCATTTTAGAGGAATTAGAATCTATTTTTACAAAATAGACTATTTGCCTTGAAATTTGACATTCTAGGACTTTCCAAAGTTTAGATATAGACTTGTTTTAAATTAATGAAGTGAAAGGTAAAAATAGATTCTGTTGATCCAATGCTCTGCTGCTAAACAACTTTTACCATAATTTTTGGCTCGCTTACTAGCAACAACAGTGCGACATATAAGTATTTCCCTCGTATGACCAACAATAGCATACAAATACTTTACCTATTCATCCATGCCAACTTAAAATATCCATGCCCAAATTGTGATTATTAAAATAGATTTCAATTCTAAGAGATCCAAACGGGACTTAGAGGATTCTAATTGAGAAACACTTGAGACATGTTCAAGTAGATGCACCCGAAAGAGGGAGGAAGAAACATTGGGACAATTTTGTGACAAAAAAAATTGAAAATGAAGTTCTCTCTCAGACTTTGTTACAACAATACAACATTATACAAAAATAAAAATATAAAAAATCTATTAAACGACACTTACGCGCCCCATCATATATGTCTTCATCTCTTCTCTTATAATAAACAATCAAACTTGCGGTAGACTTACGTCTAGCACACCCGTCCAAGTCCAACTAGCTAGAATACGTGAAGCCGATCGATATAAACGAAACTAAAATATAATCTCGCTATGCCGTTTCGCAGCCACTAATTAACCGCGTACATGCAGATAGAAGGAAGGACGCTAATCATAGCTACCTTGGACTTGCGTGCCATGTTAACCACATGGTCAAAGCGCTGTGCGTCACATGGGACCTTGAGCACCCCTTGTTGGCCGTACCCAAACTGCTGCTCGGCCATCTCCAGCAACGCCGCCATGCACGGCTCCTCGAGGTCTCTCACGCGCACCAGGACCCTCGTCTCCGAGCCACCTTCGCCGTCGTCGTCGTCGTCGTCGTCGCGAACCAGCACCAGGGGAAGGTACCCTCTCGGGATCCTCTGCGGCTTGCCGTCGTCGTCACGAATAGCACTGGGCACGCAAGTCGCCAAGGCCTTGGCGCTGGCGGTGGCCTTCCTTGTCCAAGCGGCCATTGTTGTTCCTGCTGTGATGTGGTGGGTGGATAGGCTATGCGCTGGCCTGTTGTGTTTCTTAGGCTGTGTTTAGTTCCCAGAAAAAAACACTGTGCAGAAAAAAGATTCCCCGTCACATCAAACTTGCGATATATGCATGGAGTACTAAATGTAGATGAAATAAAAAACTAATTGTACAACGTTTGGACACTATTTGCCAAATAAAGCCAAAACGTGCTACAGTACTTTTTTTACACCTTTTTACACATCTAAACACACCCTTATGATGACTTGATGCTCAAACTCGATGATGATCAAGAGATGCAATGCAGGGGTTTTTATATAGGAGTGCTCGTGTGGTTAGGATTCAAAGTCGATTCGGACTTTTTCCACATCAGTAGACAGACGTGACTTGTGTCATTGGGCATAGTGACATTGACCTGTACGTACGTATAGTGTAAATTGATGAGTCTCGGTCTGTGTTATACATATTTGCTGTCCCCGTCAAGCGTCGTTTAATCAAATTCAGTAATAAAAGGCTCCTATATTGTATTCCTCTGTCATCAGTCAGTAGAAGTTTCACTTGACTTTCATCCGGTATTTAATAGATTTTTACATAAACATTTCTGAGATGATATGTATCGTTTTTAAGAAAAGGAAAAAAAAAGTTGAGTTTCACGTAGATGAAACTCTCTTGGGCCGGTTTCTAACTCTAGAATCATGGAATTAAATATTTATGAAATAACAAAATGAAACCATAATTGAGGGTGGTTGTTTTATTCACATTTTATTGCATTTTATCTTACGTGACATTTTTTAAACGACGCTATGAAGCTCTCCACTAAGAACGGAGCAGTGCCAACTAAGAAACTAAGATGGTTTCTATGGCCATTAATTAGGATGCCAACTAAGAAAATAGTGATGTAACATTAGAATTAAGGAAGAAAAACTATATCTACAAGAGAATCAATATAAAAAGAGATGTGGTAGGTGGATGATAGGAGAGAGAGGGCAGGTGATCGGACAAAAATCTATTTTGAATAAACTATCTTTTGATAATATGATTTTTTTTATAGTGTCCATATGAGTTGGTAAGTACAGAAGTTATCTCATAATTTTTAGATTAAAACCGTCCTAAAAGAATGCAATTCTCGGTTTTAGAAGTTAAATAGTTCTAAATTTAACCAAATCTATATAAAGAACTAACATTTTAATTTAATATTATTAACAACAATAACAACATAGCATTTTGTCCCAAGCAAGTTGGGGTAGGCTAGAGATAAAACCCATAAGAGACGAGAAACAGGGAGACACATAAAGGGCACAAGACAGATAGAGGTCACGGTTCAGGCACGTTGATTGCCAATCTCCAAGCGCTCCTGTCCATAACTAAATCCTTAGAGAGATTTCACTCCTTAAGGTCTCTCTTAACGAACTCGTCTCAAGTCAGTTTAGGTCGACCTCTACCCTCTTTACATTATCGGCCCGCTTTAGAACCCCACTACGCACCGGCGCCTCAGGAGGCCTCCGTTGGACATGTCCAAACCATCTCAACCGATATTGAATCAATTTCTCATCAATTGGTGCCACACCAACCCTATCCCGAATATCGTCGTTCTGGACTCTATCCCTCCATGTGTACCCACAAAACCAACGCAACATACGCATCTCTGCTACACTCAAATGCTAGACATGTCGCCTTTTTGTAGGACAACACTCAGCACCGTATAACATCGTCGGGCGAATCGCCGTCCTATAAAACTTATTTTTCAGCTTTTGAGGCACCCTTTTGTCACATAGGACTTCAGAAGCTTGACGCCATTTTAACCAACTGGTTGAAATTCTATGCCTAACATCTTCATCAATGTCGCCATCCTTTTGTAGCATCGATCCTAAATACCAAAAAATATCCTTCTTGGCCACCACTTGCCCATCGAGGCTAACATCTCCCTCCTCATGCCTAGCCGCGTTGAAATCGCACCTCATGTACTCGGTCTTGGTCCGACTAAGTCTGAACCCTTTTGACTATAACGTGTCTCCATAGTTCTAACTTCCTATTAACCCCTGTCCTACTATCGTCAACTAGCACCACATCGTCAGCAAAGAGCATACACCACAGGATATCACCTTGTATATCCCTTGTGACCTCATCCATCACCAAAGTAAATAAATAAGGGCTCAATGCTGACCCCTGATGTAGTCCTATTTTAATTAGAAAGTCACTGGTGTCGCCATCACATATTCGGACAAACGTCACCGCATCCCTGTACATATCCTTGATGAGGGTAATGTACTTAGTTGGGACTTTGTGCTTTTCCAAGGCCCACCATATGACATTTCTCGGTACTTTGTCATATGCCTTCTCGAGGTCAATAAAGACCATGTGCAAGTCCTTTTGCTCCCTATATCTCTCTAGCAATTGTCGTAATAAGAAAATCGCCTCCATGGTCGACCTACCAGGCATGAACCCAAACTGGTTTTGGGTCACACTTGTTACTCTTCTTAGGCGATGCTCGATAACCCTCTCCCAGAGCTTCATCATATGGCTCATCAACTTAATCATACGGTAGTTAGTATAATTTTGAACATCTCCCTTGTTCTTGAAGATAGGTACTAATATACTTCTCCTCCATTTTTCAGGCATCTTGTTAGACCAAAAAATAAGGTTAAAGCTTAGTTAACCATACTATCGCTCTGGCACCCAGGCATCTCCACACATCAATGGAGATACCATCAGGGTCCATCGCTTTACCTCCCTTCATCCTCTTTAAAGCCTCCTCGATCTCTGCCTCCTGAATTCTCCTCACAAAGCGTCCGTTGGTATCGTCAAATGAGTCGTCCAACTCAAGGGTAGGACCCTCATTCTCCCCATTAAACAACTCGTCAAAGTACTCTCTCCATCTGTCCTTGATCTCCTCATCCTTCACCAGAAGTCGATCTGTCCTATCCTTGATGCATTTGATTTGTTTGATGTCCCTTGTCTTCCTCTCGTGGATCCTAGCCATCCTATAAATGTCCTTCTCCCCTTCCTTCGTGCCTAGTCGCTGATAAAGATCATCATATGCCTGACCTTTTGCTACACTCACAGCTCGCTTTGCAACCCTCTTCGCTATTTTATAGCCCTCGATGTTGGCTGCACTCTTGTCATGGTGGAGGCGCTTGAAACACTCCTTCTCCCTAATAGCCCTATGGTCGTTGAGGTCTCCTCCTATGAAGAGTTTCTCGCTGACAGGCATGGTACTAACCATGCTATCTAGATCTTCTCAAAACTGCCTCTTGGTGCTCTCGCTAAGACCTACCTAAGGGGCATAGGCACTGATCACATTCAGAGCCAAATCTTCAACTACCAGCCGGACTAGGATAATCCGGTCGCCTTGCCTCCTAACATCAACGACTCCATCCTTAAGGCTCCTATCGATCAAGATGTCTACACCATTCCTACCCAATGTTGTCCCCGTGTACCAAAGTTTGAAACCAATATCCTCCACCTCCTTCGCCTTCTAGCCCTTCCATTTAGTCTCCTGAACGCATAGAATATTTACACGCCTCCTAATTATTGCATCGACTAGCTCTCTTAACTTACCCGTTAGGGACCCTACGTTCCAGCTACCTAGACGAATCCTAGTTGGCTCGGCTAGCTTCCTTGCCCTTCACACCCGTCGAGGGAAGTGCGAAGACTGTAACGTCCTACCTCCTTGAGGTCGGGTCCGCATACATCTGGTCGCTTTTCTAGGACATAGACTGTCCTCACAGACCAACACAAGTCTTTTCTACGTACTTTGTCCTCACTCGTGCGCACCCGGGAAGAACTTTCCGGTCGGTCACCCATCGCTCTAGGCCAAGCACGCTTAACTTTAGAGTTCTTTGGAGATGGGCTTCCGGAAAAGAAATTACAACTTGTTGGTATGAGTATCCTATTAATCCTGTTAAGCCCTGGGCTAGGATGTTACATCCTCACCCCCTTAAGAGACCGACGTCCTCGTCGGTCAATCCCAAGCCAGGAACGTCCTCTCTTGGCCACGTCCGTGTGTCCAGTGCCAGCGCATGTGCCATATTGTGTGATCACTCTAGGTCCACACCAGCCATGCGCACCATGCATGCGCAACTGCGACACACGCGCCCGTGAAACCGCGAGAGTCGGCTCTGATACCATTCTGTAACGTCCTACCTCCTTGAGGTCGGGCCCGCTTACATCTGGTCGCTTTTCTAGGACATAGACTGTCCTCACAGACCAACACAAGTCTTTTCTACGCACTTTGTCCTCACTCGTGCGCACCCAGGAAGAACTTCCCGATCGGTAACCCATCGCTCTAGGCCAAACACGCTTAACTTTAGAGTTCTTTGGAGATGGGCTTCCGGAAAAGAAGTTGTAACTTGTTGGTATGAGTATCATATTAATCCTGTTAAGCCCTGGGCTGAGATGTTACAAAGATCTTTGCTCATTTTTCACTACACCCGGGCGTAGATGTAGCGCTCCACTGAGGTTGTGACGACCCGACCCTTGCTCATTTTTCATCGTACCCGGGTCACGATACGACGCGCCACTAAGGGGATGACGACTCGGCCCTTGCCCATTTAACATCACACCCGGGTTCTGATGTAGCACGTCGTTAAGAGGGTTACGCCCTAACAAATCTCCTGTGGGTTTCAAATCCATTAGAGTGACTGTTTTTTACTATTGATTCGTCAAACCTTAACACACCCTCCTCCTTTACCGGGTTTGGGACCGGCTATGTTGAGACGATTCAAGAAAGTCTTCCGGTCAACATAGACGGAGTTTAATTTAATATTATTAACAAATACAAAATATTTTTTTTCATAATATACCTATTTAGAGTCATAAGGTTAAATAATTTAAAGAAGTTTAACTCAATTTAAACTTAAAATTGCTTTTTTTAACGGAGGTTGTAATGAAAACTGTGGTTTTAAATTTTTTCAGGGAGATTATTTGTGTTTAGACTTGTACATATGGGCTGTAGCGACAGCTGCTAGTCAGTGTCAACTGTCAAGGGACATCGTCTAACTACGATACTGTTGGCTGACTACCAATTGAGGTGGTTAAAATTGAACACTCCAATACAACGTGTTAGAAGAGAAATAAAGTCTGCTGATCTGATACGTCTGCATGCGTTTATTGTAGAGCTGGGAACCCCAATACTCGTTATTCTATTTTTGTTTTTGCTTTACAAAAAGCTTGGCGCCTAGGCCAAGCAGGCCTTTGCTCTGAAAACGTTCAAGCACACTTCTGCCGTGTCGGTCGGTTTGGTTTGATCAACGTATACGACGACCGAACAAAGACACAAGTACGCACGCGCTGTTTACCATGCCGAGTATCTGTCAGTGAAGCCGTGTAGGTTCCATTTGTGTGTTAGTTGACAAAAGGAATATCTCTTCATTTATCTTCTCCGGGGAAAAAATGATATAATGGGTTAATTTCGCCATCATATCACAAAAGTAATGTTAAAAATGCACTACATATGCCTTGCATGTACTAATTATTAGCCTGTGACGAATCAGGTGGTGATAGATCAACTCATTCCATTTCACAAACCAAATAAAAAAAAGTGAGTAGTGAAAAGAAGATGGACCACCTATTTCCTGGCTGCATAAATAATCTTGTGAAACGCTGTTTGATGTACAAACCCAGATTTAACTTTCTGCAATTACAAATGAAGTCTTGACACTTTCAGATATCCAATAACACACTTCTATCTGGATTGCCCAGATTTGTAACAGTCAATGATTGCTATTGAGCCATTGACAATCAGAGATTTGTGACGCATATGATGTACAGTGATGGCACAATGCCACAGTGGTTTGGGGAACTACATGTCAATTATCCTCTGGTACAATGATGAATGATATAGCATTGGCAACCAGGACTGTCACAGGACTGTCATTGCTTCAAGAGGGGGCGTCCTCATTCACTATCATCGCTATCATAGTTCTGGCACAGGAACTGGAGAACATTGGTTTGCTTTGCAGATTCACCTTTTTGTTCATCATCTAGGCCCTTCCCGTTGTCTTGGACAGCCATGGATTCAATCTTCTGTCTCTTATGAGGATCTGTGCTAGCAGACTTCGGTTTTACAATAAATTTGGGCATCCAGCTCTTGCTCCCTGCAGTGCATGCCCAACAGTGAGTTTACACATGAAAAATATGTGGCAAAGCTATATATACAGGGGGGCGAGAGAACAAAAATATGGAGAAATAAATTTAAAAATTAAAAAATGACTGTTTTTAACAGGCAAAGGAGAACATAGCAGATATTCATCGTGAAATGCAAAATAAGCAGGTTTTATATTGACAATTTGGAATGATCATTGGCCATGGCCTAAACTTCCTAAATTCATAATATGACATACAACAACAACAACATAGCATTTTGTTCCAAGCAAGTTGGGGTAGGCTAGAGATGAAACCCAAAAGAGACGAGAAACAGGGAGACACATAAAGGGACATAAAGGACACAAGACAAAAAGAGGTCACGGTTCAGGCACGTTGATTGTTAATCTCCAAGCGCTCCTATCCATAGCTAAACCCTTGGAGATATTCCACTCCTTAAGATCTCTCTTAACGGACTCGTTCCAAATTAGTTTAGGTCGACCTCTACCGCTCTTTACATTATCGGCCCGCTTTAGAACTCTACTACGCATCGGCGCCTCAGGAGGCCTCCGTTGGACATGTCCAAACCATCTCAACCGATGTTGAATCAATTTCTCCTCAATTGGTGCCACCCCAACCCTATCCCGAATATCGTCGTTCCAGACTCTATCCCTCCTTGTGTGCCCACAACACCAACGCAACATACGTATCTCTGCTACACTCAATTGCTGGACATGTCGCCTTTTTGTAGGCCAACACTCAGCACCGTATAACATCGCCGGACGAATCGCCGTCCTATAGAACTTACCTTTCAGCTTCTGAGGCACCCTTTTGTCACAGAGGACGCCAGAAGCTTGATGCCATTTCAACCAGCCGGCTGAAATTCTATGCCTAACATCTTCATCAATGTCTCCATCCTTTTGTAGCATCGACCCTAAATACCGAAAAGTATCCTTCTTGGTCACCACTTGCCCATCGAGGCTAACGTCTCCCTCCTCATGCCTAGTCGCGCTGAAATCGCACCTCATATACTCGGTCTTAGTCCTACTAAGTCTGAACCCTTTCGACTCTAACGTGTGCCTCCATAGTTTTAACTTCCTATTAGCCCCTGCCCTACTGTCGTCAACTAGCACCACATCATCAGCAAAGAGCATACACCAAGGGATATCACCTTGTATGTCCCTTGTGACCTCATCCATCACCAACGCAAATAAATAAGGGCTCAAAGCTGACCCCTGATGCAGTCATATTTTAATTGGAAAGTCACTGGTGTCGCCATCACATGTTCGGACAAACGTCACCACATCCCTGTACATATCCTTGATGAGGGTAACGTACTTAGTTGAGACTTTGTGCTTTTCCAAGGCCCACCACATGACATTTCTCGGTACTTTGTCATATGCCTTCTCGGTACTTCCTAAATTCATAATATGACATCACAAGTTAAATGTGTAAAGTAGTACAACTGTTTACAGTTCTCCAAAAAGAAAATCAGAACCCTGTACCTAAAGCTCTCATGTTAATACTAATTTGTCAGTAGAATAAAATCACAATGTAACAGAGTACCTAATAGATGTATGATGTATCCCAGTTTCAATTATGTATTTAATATAGGAAGACTGAACAAAAACTCTGTTATATGGGGCGCTTGAGGCAGACTGATGTATTACATAGAAAATTAATAATAAATCTGCTTGGTGCTTACCTTCTTTATTGGCACCCTCCGATCCGTTAGTTTTGCTTAAAACATCTGTTGGCTTTGTCACAGATTCAGAAGATCCATTGATCTGCTAAAAGTTTAGAATATTAACCAATCAAGAAAACAAACTCAAGATTTCATAAGTGAGGTGCATAATATTTTCATATGAAGAATGGTAGTGACAACTACTTGGCTAGCTACTCCACAGCAGCAACAATTCATTTCTAGGCTACAATTTGCATATTGCGCATTGCTAAATAGCAAACTTTACTGTTATCATTGTATCTATATGTTGAAAGGGTCTTCACCTTTTTAGCTCCAAGAAGTTCCCTCAACCTAAAGAAAACTAGATATTCTAAAAACCTTACACAGGACAATGTGTCGGTTTCAAAATCTAACATGTTAGCTTCTAATAGCTTAAAAAATTAAGTGAAAAACTGCAAGGGTAATTCACCATTAACAGAAAATATGTGATGTAGGGAATGGTAAAACAATGCGTTTTTAGGTTACAAGTAATTGAAGTGTAAATTAATGGTACACATGGCCAGTTTGGCATAGCTCCAGCTCCGAAATCCAAGTTAGACCTATAGTTTGTAAACTAATAATGAAGTGTATTAAATATTTGTATTTAGTCCAAACTATAAACAAAATGGTTCATCTAAATATTCTCAAGCTCCAGCTCCAGATCCAACATTTCTTGGAGCTACAGAAACAAGGGCCGTAGTATATATTATCATATGCAATTTTAGTATCTTACCCTAATTGATGAGTTGGGATATAAACATCAACACAAAATATCAGTGAAAAAGAAAACAGATACCTTTACTGATTTACTCGATTGGCCAGGGACCAAATCGTCATCATCGTCATCGTCATCGTCATCCTCTATCCGCTTTACATAAAATCCAGAGTTCTGCATTAAGCAATAGAATCATGTCAAAAGGAGTTGTTTTAATTGGAAACACTTAAAAAGGTGCAGTTTCAGAAGGTAACACCCTCCATGCACATGTTATGCATGATGGCACTAATCGGCTTTGCGATGCAGAGATAGAGAATTACTCGAAAAGTGATTGATTTGATAAGTTCTTCATCTTCTTTATCAAGCTCTGCAATTGCTTTTTCCTCCTGTTATTGCACGAAGTATATCAATGTTAAGAGTGAGCGTAGGAAACTACACTGTCGCCATAAAGTTATTCTAAACAACGAAAATGTGGAATGTTTTATTTCAGACATTTATTAAAACATGATAAATGTTTTATTTCAGACATTTATTAAAACATGATAAAGTAAACAATGTTTTTGAGGTCTTACCTTCTCATGAGCAGAACGCTTCAAAATTTCAAGCATCTGGTCAACAGAGACACCAGCATGTCTAGACTGTAGACAGCACAAGAAAACAATATTAGTAATCAGCAAAATCCGATGAAATAAGAACTACACAACATCTAGTGGCCTAGAACTAGATCCAACCTTCATGGACCGCATCTCTTCCAAAGCTGCAAGAATGTCCATATCCTGCTTTGAATCCATTGCTCTATTTTCCAACGCTTTCATTGCATCACCCATCTCCTCAGCATCTCGTTTCCTCTTTTCTTTGTCTGCTGCCTGGACAAAAGAATATGCATCATGGTGATCAAATTGAAGATTATATGCTTGGAACATGGAATTTTTCCTTCGAATATGCCCAAAATCACTTACCTCATCCTGTTCACGCCATGGTTCAAAATTGCGACTAGCTCCCGATTCCACTGTGTAGTCAGAATTCTGAGGATCTGTTTTGAATGTGATCTCAGCAGAGCACTTAGTACACTTGAAGTAAAACCTAAATATTTGTATTCCCAAGTATGTCTGTGCCCAAAAGAAGGAACTAGCATTAGCAATGGGTTAGCATACAATCAGTAATCAAAATACCCACTAGTTGATACATATGAAATTGCACAGTTCCGAGACAACAGACAACCAAATAAAGCATTATGCCAGGCCATACAATGATGAAAAATAAATTCAAACCATGGTTGCAAATTCAAAAGCACAAAGATGCCTATGAAAAGGCTATTATTCTTAGTTAAATGAAGAGATGCAAGTGTTGAGCAGAAAGAATATAGGATGCAGAATAGCGAAGCTATCAACATTGCAGAACCTAGAAGAGCTGGCAGAGCACTTCTAGAGATAAGGACTCAGGACTGACAAAAATTCCGATATAAACCGGCATACATAAACTCCTCAAACTATCAGCCACAGATATGTATGTCATATATGTATGCCTAACGGTAGCGAGGGATCAAACAATCTGCTCCTAGCGCATTTGGGCCTGATCAGAACAAGCAAGGCCAGGCATAATATTTTTTTCCCGATGACCAATGCAGAATTGGCAAAGAAATTAGGCACCAACCAGTGCCCACAGAGGTTTCAATTAGCGACCGTGCTTGTAAACTAGGTCTGGGCGAGTATCAGGCATACCTCTCCGATGACGTCCTCCTTTCTGGAGTTGAACTTGGTGCCCTTGTATATGTATGTCCCGCAGGTAGCGCACTGGATGCTCATGGGGAGCATCATGCGCACCTTGATCTGCTGATTCTTGGGCTGCCGCCGTCGCGGGATCTTCGAGGGGTCGAAATCCGGCGGGTAATACTTGTTCAGCACCTTACGTTCACCCATCTTGCCGGAACCCTAAGGCCTACCCTACTCAGGTCGGCGGCGCGGGAGACGGAGATGAGAGGGAGGGGAAGGATGGAGAGGAGAGGGGAGGGGAGGATGGGGGATGGGGGCTGGGGGCTGGGGAGGGCGGCGCGCCGGACGCGTGCGGGAAGACGACGACGGGGTAGCGCCGTTGGGGAAACACGGAACAAAGGTGGATCTGCTGGGTTGGGTACTTGGTCAATCGGTTTAAACCGACTTTTCGGTTTAGGGCATGTTTAGTTGTAATTTTTTTTTTAGCAAAACGACATGATAGCAAATTTCGTTGTTATTTAGCAATTAGTGTCCAATCATGATCTAATTAGGCTTAAAAGATTTGTCTCGTCCATTTCGTCTTAACTGTATAATTAGTTTTATTTTTTATATATATTTAATACTTCATGCATGTGTCTAAAGATTCGATGTGACGGGGAATCTGAAAAATTTTGCAAATTTTTTTGGGAACTAAACAGGGCCTTAGTTTGTTGTGAGAAATTTCGGTTTGCAGAAACCGAGGGCACGTTTGCAACCCCGGCCCGGAGGCCCAGCTGCGCCCGTGGGCTGCAACTTGCCATGCTTGTGGTTGTGGCCCGCGAGCGAGACTGACTCCCTAGAGCCAAAAACGCCCTCTCCGTCTGGCCCTCTGGAAACGACCAAAACCCTCGTTTCTTTGGAGCCGAGCTTGTGGCGGCGCACGCGGGCGATTTTGGGCGGCGGCGAGGTGGCTCACGCGGGCTCTGGCGAGAAGGGGAAACTTCTTCGCGCGCGTCCCCGCTCCCCGCTCCCGCTCTGGCCGCCGCGCACGAAGCGAAATGGCGGCGATTTCGCCGGCCTTTATATACGGTTCCCACTCTCCACTCTCTCCTTCTTCCACTCGGTGCTTGCTCTTCCACCTCCCTCGTGAGAGACCGGCGGTGAGTGGTGGTGCGTGGCAGTGGCGGCGACCTCCGGCTGGTTGTGGGTTCAGTCACCGGCACCGAGGTTTTTCGCCGCGTCCCCGCTCCGGCTGCTGCTGGGACTCTGTGGCGGTGGTGTCCCTCTTCTTCTCCGTTCGCATCTGCTTCGTCTTCTTCCTGATCTGCATCCTCTACTTCCAGATCTGCCTCCTCTCCGTTGTTTGGACCCCCCGAGCCAAGGTGAAATCGACCTCCAGTCTTTTTTTGTGGTGCTTCTTGAAGTTCTTAGGGTTTCTTGTTCGTTGCTGTTCATGATCTGTTAGGGTTTCATACTTGTTTATAACTGCTTCATGCTCCTGCTAGGGTTACTTGTACCTTGCTATTCTTGATCTGTTGGGATCGTGATCTGTTAGGGTTGTTGATATGTTTCATATTAGTATTGTACCTTGTTGTTCATAACTGTTTGATGCAGTTGTTAGTGTTACTTGTACCTTGTTGTTCTTGATCTGCTAGGGTTGTTGATATGTTTCTGATTACTATTGCTCTAAGTTTTTTGTTTCATCATTGGTCGATGATGTTGTCCAAATTTAGCACTGGGAGGCATCACATACAAGATGCTGTCGTGCTTTTGTTCATATGCATTCATTTCACATTCATGTTGATGCCTAGCATGGTACATTAATCTAAAATCATGTTACATTTTTACATGCTTGTAGATGGATCTGTCTTTGGGCCGTGACATGTTGTGTAGGAAGGCAGCTGCCTTGACTATTGTTATGGTTTCCTTTGTATCTACTAGGTTGAAAAGGAAAACCCCTGAACCTGAAACCCCAATGTCTGACCCTATAGCACTGGCCCTGATTAGGGATGAAAATGAATAGCACAGACAGAGAACACTGAGAATGATAAACAACTCCACTAATTCAGAGTGTATTTCTATGATTAGGATGAAGAAAGCTGCTTTTTTGAGTTAGTGAGAACTTTTAGAGAGAGAAGTCTTGTCACTGATAGGGAGGGGGTGTCAGTACAAGAGCAGGTGCCATGTTTTTACATGTTGTAAGGCACAACCAAAGATTTAGGGTTGTCCACCAGTCCTTTAGGAGGTCCATCCAAGCTGTCCACAAGCATTTTCATTAGGTGTTGTATGCTGTGGGTGAGCTTAGGAATGAAATGATAAAGCCAGCTAGCACTACTTCTCACCCAAAGATTCTTAGAAGCCATAGATGGAATCCATATTTTAAGGTAATTGTATACCCTGAGTTCATTAATTACATTAGACCTGTTACAATGACTGACCCATGTTTTTTAGGATGTTATTGGCTTTATAGATGGCACTCATTTCCTAGCGAGGGTTCCTAGGCGCATGCAACAAGCTTTCAGGGGTAGGAAAAAGGATCCCACCTAAAATATGATGGTAGCTGTGAATTGTGATCTGAAATTCACTTATGTCCTGGCTGGCTGGGAGGGCTCTGCCCATGATGCAACTGTTTTGGCAGATGCTGTAGCCAGGGAAGATGGCTTGAGTTTGCCAGAAGGTAATTGCACATCAACACTAATTACATATTTCATGGCCTATTAACACACACTCTCACAGTAGATGTCTTGTGTAGGTAAAATGTTCTTGGTAGATGCTGGGTATGCATGCAAAAATGGTTTCCTACATCCCTATAAGGGGGTTAGATATCATTTGTCTGAGCATGGCCCAAGGAACAGGCCCACCAATGCAAGGGAGCTCTACAACCTTAGGCACTCATCACTTAGAGTGACTGTGGAGAGGGCTATAGGTGCACTGAAGGGCAGGTTTAGGATCTTAGACAACAAACCCTTCTACAAGTATAGGACACAAGTGAAGCTTGTAGTTGCCTGTGCCATTTTACACAACTGGATCCTAAGTTTTGGCATTGATGAAGTAGTGCCTGATGAGGAATGTTTCACTGCTTCTGCTGATCCAACCAACCTGCCCCTAACCTATCTGAACCAAGACTCTGTTGACATGGCTGAAATAAGAGATGCCATTTGCAATGCTATGTGGGAAGAAAGGGGAACAAATACTATTTGATGTAATATGTTCTTAAACTTAGCTTCTGTACCCTGCTATAAAACTCATGTGTGTCATGGTGATGTAATAATTTGGTGGACAAAGCTGAGACTAATTTTATGCTTCATTCATTCTGTTGTTGTTAATTTTACTGTCAGTTTGTTCTTGAATCATTCTATTCTTCATGAGCTGTCAGTCTGTTGTTCATTCATGCAACTGTTAATATTGCTGTCAGTCTGTTCTTGAATCATTCTGTTCTTTATGATCTGTCAGTCTGTTGTTCATTCATGCAACTGTTAATATTGTTGTCAGTCTGTTCTTCATTCATTCTGTTGTTGATTTCATTACATGCCAACCCTAGGACGGATTCAGGTGCATTTGAGGGTGGGTTTGTTGCTGGTACTTCAGTGATGGAGTAGCTCATCAATGGTGGTTCTGCCCCTGTTGTAGCTAGTGCTAGTGCTGCTGCCCTTGTTGCAGTTGGTGCTGGTGCTGCTCCAGGTGCAGCAAACCCTATTGATGTTGTTGCTCCTATGGCTGGGAATGGGGCTATGAGGGCAATGAGGTGGACCAACACCACCTCTGGCTTTGTGCTAAGGAGGATGGCTGCCCTTGTTAGTGATGGTAGCAGGCCTGACAAGGTTTTTAAGGACAAAGATGTGAATTCTATGGCCAAAGCCCTCAAGCTGTTATGTGAGGAGGTTGTTAGCCCAACTCAAGTGTACAACCACTTAAAAAAGTGGAGGCAGAAATGGGCAAGGGTGAGCAAGCTGAAGGACCTTAATGGTGCTCTTTGAGATGACCAGGCTCATGCTATCATGCTTGAGCAAGAGCACTACCTTACCCACTGCAAGGTAGCAATTTGATCTCTTGTCTTTGCCTTGACTACCTACATTTGCCTTTCTTAAACTACATTTGTCCAATCCTGCAGGACCATCCTAAAGATGTAGAGTTTCTTAACTGTCCTATTAGGTTCTACACTGAGATGAAGGCTATCTTTGCTAATGCCATGGCCATTTGCAATTTTGCACTTGGGTCTGGTGAAGCCTTAGGGCAGAACCAGGCTGACAGTGTTGCTGCCAAGGCTGATGGTCCTCCTTTGACCCACACCATAGTTCCCAGTGAACAGGGAGGGGATAGCAAGGCCACTGAACTACTTCCTACCTCCTCAGCTGCTGGCCCAAAGAGGAAGAGAGGGAACTTCTCTGAGAAGGAGATGCTCATGTTGACTAACATGTCAGATGCTGTGAACAATGTGGCCAATGCTCTTAGGGAGACTCGACCTGCCCATGTTGATGCCAATATGTACCTTGCTGTGATAGAGATGCCTGACTTCAGTGAGGAGACACTTATTGTTGCCTACACCTTCCTCCTGGACAACAAGGCCCAAAGCAGGGGCTTTGTGAACATGAGTAATGCCCATAGGGCCTTTTGTCTTAGGACCTTCCTAGCCAAAAATTACTATGTGTAGTTCCACTACACATGAAGGGCTAGAAGACCAGGAGAGGGTTGACTGTAGAGATGTATAGTTCCTCTACCCCCTCACCCACTCTCTCTTCTTTTGATAACAGGAGCTTTTGTGCAGTCTGCTTGTTCTTTTGACACCTAACCTTGATGGTGTAGTTTGCCTAGGAGGGTGGCTAACAATAGGCAAGGATTTGGGAACATTTGAGCCCTTGGTTGTTGGGCTGAACTTGGTATTGTAAGAAACTTATTTGTAGCCTCTGTTGGCTACTTTTTATTTGATAACTATTTGTCTATTTGTGTTATTTATGCCCTGGTGGTAACTGTGGGATTTAAAGGCCTATGATGCATAAAACAAACATGAGGTGGCTTCCTTATTCTTGTTTTGATGGTTTTGTTGTTGTGCTTTGTTCTTTATTTGCCTATCCTTTCATTCTACACTTATGTTCAGTTGTACTCCTTAGCAATAACATCCTCTTGTGATGGCTGATGGTAGTGAGTGCAACTGATCAAAAGGTCTATATGGCAATGAGTGCAACTGTTGTTTATTTGCCTCTTTATTTGATTCTTACAATTCTTGGTAGCCACCAATGACTAAACAAGGAAAAAACCACCAAACTACTAAGCTAAGGCTAATTTTTTTTATCAAGTAGCCGTTGATGTTCACCATCATTCAAATTGAATGGTCGACTGAGGCATGTCATTCATACCACTTACATGTTCTACATTTGGTTGGTTTCAAAGAATGTCTCCTTGCTATGTGGTCTTTGAAGGGAAGAAACCTGGGATTTATTTTACATGGTATGAGTGTGCTAAGCAAGTGAAGAAGGGGCTATCTATCAGAAGTACAACAACTATGATGATGCTCCTAGATATTTCAATGCAAGGGTACCTCAAGAACCCTTGTTGTTACCAATTGATGCCCCTTATGGGGATGCATCAGCATCCCATGAACTGGTGACAGCTCAAGGTTCTGAAACCTATCCTCATTCACCTGGACTGCAAGGCTGTTACAAAAATGTTGTCATCTTAATCTTGTTTATGGTTGTAGTTGGTTTGTCACTCAAGCTGTTCATGTGCCACAACTGTTGTTTTAATTAGGCCGATGATGACACAATGGGATGACTGCATTAGCTGCCTACATGCCACTTTGATTCATGTACTCTCTTTTCTGTTAACTTGTTGCCCTTCTCGGCTTGCCAAACTACTTAATTCTGCTACTGTTCTTAATTTGCTTCTTTGATTATGCAATATAGCCGACAATGTATGTGTTGATTAAATGGAATTAGTCTGAGGCCTATGTTTTTTTGTACATTTTCATTCAAAGTGTTTGCTTCTCTATTGATCATGTTGTTCTTCCTTCTCTTTGGGCCAGGCCGAGCACAGCAGCTGGCAAACACAATTTGTGTTCGGCAGTTGGTGGCGGTTGGCGTTTGAGCCCGGCAGTTTGGTACAGGTGCGCAAACAAGCTACGTTGCAGTAGTTGGGGCAGGTCTGTCCACGCTTGGTCCGTTTGGGCTGGCCAGGCCGTGCTGGTCCAGGTGCGCAAACACGCCCTGAGAGGCGATCGGTTGTCTAGAAAATCAGAAACCGACAAGTTTGACTTCAGTTTTTTTGGTTTTAACCGAAGTACCGAACAAACAAACGAGATGTCTGCTTTGAGGATCGAGCCGTAGCTCGGGTGGGAAGACCTCTAGCTACGGAGGCTGCCGGTCGAGTGCGCTCGAAAGCTGATTTTCCCCACATGAACAGTTGTTCCCTGGTAATTTCAGTTGTCTCAAACGTGGATGCGTCACAATGGTTAGAATGACGTGCCCGTCATGTGCGAAGTCTTGAAGACTTTAGATACCTCTCAGTCACGTGCAAGTCTCTTCGTATAGGTGTAGGTCTAGCTTACACACTAGGGTGTGCGTGTGTGAGTTTGTGTGTGTGGTGGCATGAGTTAGTACGTGAGTTCAGATACTACATCTTGTACTTGAAGAGTTTGAGGCTCAAAAAAAGAGAGATGTCTGCTTCAGATTAAGGAACTCAATGCATCAGACAAGAAGCAAAACAAGCATCACACTTATTAATTCAGGAGAAGAATTGAAGAATGGAAGACATGGCAAGGATGGTTGTGTCACTGCCTCGTAGGTATCCGTGGCCTTGTCGCTCCACCGCGGGTCCGCGGTCGACTGCCGTCGTTGCCGGTATGTCGCCTCCTACCGAAGTGCTGAAGCGGTTGCTGCAGCCGACGTAGCTCCGTCCCCTCCGACGTCCACGAGACCGTGACCGCGCACGCTCGCGTCGGTCCGCCGCCGCCGCTGCCTGTGAAGCTCCATATAGGGATAGGATTAGAGGATGTTTGGATCCAGCGACTAAAGTTTAGAAGGTGACACATGGAGGTGTTGTATGGGGTATTCGTATACTAATAAAAAAAATAAATTACAGAATTCATCAGTAATCTACGAGACGAATTTATTAAGCCTAAGTAATCCGTCCTTAGCATATGTTTACTGTAGCATCACATTGTCAAAACATGGACTAATAAGGCTTAAAAAATTCGTCTCGTAAAACAGTCTCAATCTGTGCATTTTGTTTTGTAATTAGTCTATATTTAATACCCATATATGTTTCCGAACATTCGATGAGACAGCGATTAAAGTTTAGGAGGTGAATCAAACACCTTTAGGAGTGGTTTGTGCGATGCGACTGTGTGTGGGCCATGGCTCTGTGGTGTGTGGCGTGCGCGGCAGCTGGGAGCTCGGGCTTCCTAGGCCCTGTTTAGTTTTCAAAAACACTCAAAATTTTTTGCACAGTACCTGTCACATCAAATCTTTGGACGCATGCATGAAGCATTAAATGTAGATAAAAAAAACTAATTGCACAATTTATCTGTAAATATCGAGACAAATCTTTTGAGCATAGTTAGTTCATGGTTGAACAAATTTTGTCAAATAACAACGAAAGTGCTACAGGAATTTTTTTCCAAAAATTTTCGGATCTAAGCAAGGCCCTAGTTTATTACGCACTTGAGACTTGAGGACTCAGAAGTACGTGGGCTGTATAGGGCTGGGTAGGTTGGCTAAGCGCTTGCTGCTGTGACGCTTTGTTGTGCTCGCTACATAGTTTGGTTCTTCGGTGTATCGGTTTAGTTGAAGCCTGAAACCGAAGCCGAACCCGATCACCGAACCTGGCAGAAACTAAAACCAAAAACTAAAAAAACCGATATTTCGGTTCGGTTTTTAATTTCCAGTTTAAAAATGCCCAGCCGATGGTTCGGAGTCTGTCTATACGACATTTACATAAACAAAGCATAGCATAGAGTCTAAATGCACGATGAGAAAGAGGGACATACACTCGAGCATCCTAAGCTTTCAGTCCTTCACTTCGTACCTTTTGATTTCGGTCGTGGTCTCACTCTATTTGGAACGGTGTTCCATGATAGACTTATTTTTCATTTGGGAACGAAGTTTTCCAAACGTGGAAATGAGACTATGTTCAACGTTTCAAACTACTACTTAAGGTTCAAGCACAACAGCTTTCGAAAATGAACAATACACGGTTTGCATAGCGCAAGAATTTACCCTTTTAATTTATTCAATCAATGTTTTCTGAGCTTTTTCTTTCTTACCCTTCTTTCTTTGTCCAAATTTTTTATGGATAAAGTGGGCGCTTCAATCATCTTCTTTTTTCTTGTTTTATTTAAAAAAAGAAAAAAAAATATACAGAACCTCCTCACCTTTGACACTGTTGCTACTCTACCCCTGAACTTTAAAACCCGTCTAACGAGCATCTTACAGTTTTCAAACCGTTTAATTAACCCTCTAGAGTGGTTTTGGAACCCGGTTTTGCCTACGTGGCACTAGAACTTGAAAAGACAAGACAGGGTGGCGGCGGGCCCTGATGTCAGTCCCGTTCCCCAAAAATACGGATGCCTTGACCTGGCGGCGGCCTCGTTGCTCGCGCGAGCGCTCGCGGCACAAGAGCGGCGGCAGCGCGAGACTGTGCCGGTGAAAGAGCAGCGGGCGGGCGAGCCTGTGCCGCGGCGGGCCGGCGGCGAGGCGCAGGCAACAAAGGGCCAGGGAAGGACAGGGCGCTCACCTAGATTCATGAGCGGCGGCGACAAGAGGCCGGCAGAGATGCCGCCGGTCACAACTGCTCCGGCTCCTCCGCCAGGTCCTCCGCCGGCTCCAGCAGCGGCACCAATCCGGACGCGGCTCCTCTCTTCCGTCGCGTAGGTAGCGCTCACGGCCGCGCTCGTCTGCGGCGCTGGCGGCCCCGCTGCCGTCGTCGTTCCGGACGCCGCTCATGCCATCCCGTTCATCCGTCCTCCTCCGCTGCAGGGAAAGCCCTTCGCCTCGTCCACTCCTTACGCGCAGTCTCAGAAGCTGCAGCTTGGCCTTGACAAGCTCGGGTTAGTTTACTGCCTGATGCATGGCCAGTGCATGTTCGATTGCTGTATAAAGTTATCCGCACTCATGGACCTATATATTTATCCTCTAAAAGGAATATTTCACCATAAAATATACAGTTTTCCCGCATCCATCCATCCTCTATATCATCCTCTATTTACTGTGGGGCCCACTTGTCACTTTATCTAAATATATCCATGTGACATCTTGTTTTGAAGTATTTATTGAAACGAATTTAATGGTACAATCGGAATTTAATTTGATTTTTTTGTTTGAGAGTTATAACATTTTTTCATCAAGTGAGGCCCGCGCTAGATACTCATCTCTCTCCTGACGAACGCCACACATAGCGGAGCCTCGCTATCCCGCTGGAAATAGCGGACCCGCTCTGGTAGCATACTGGATGCAGTACTCCGCTGCAGCTACTTCTTACGCTAAATCTCCTCAAAAAAAGCGTAGCGTACCGGATGCAGGATACCAGACAGTCTAACATATGTACTACCTTAGGTGCTAGTGCTACATTTGTTTGAGGTACAGCATCAAGCTATCTCTTCTAGGTTCTGGCTCTTCTTTTTTTTTTTTCTTTTCTCAAATACTCAGGAGACCATCTCCTCTGGCTCTGGCTATGGGCTGATGGTAATTTACAACCAATTACAAACACTGAGAAACAGACGGCATGTTCGTTTCGCTGGTTTATTGTGCTGAAAGCACTGTTCGCTGATTTGTTGTGAGAGAAAAACACTGTTGGATGGCTGCTGATTCTGCTGATAAGTCCAAACGAACAGGGAGAGAAAACAACAATGAACAGCTACCTGCACAAGCCAACACAAACTATCTGATGAACAAGAGAAGAAAAGAAAGACTGAAAACTGAAAAGGCCGAAAGCCTAACACGCAAACTATGCCAACAGGAAACACTAGCGCCTGGTGGATCAGCAACAGGAGCCAGGAGGAATCACATCACCCTGTTTACTGCTCTTGCCCAAAGGTTCGCCGCCTCCTTGATGTGATCGCAAAGCGTGACCATACTGAACACGCCCTGTCTGAATACGGGGTGTTTAGTTTCTCTCAAAAAAAAAATCACCCCATCACGTTTGACATATGTACGGAGTATTAAATGTAGACGAAAAAATAATTAATTACATATATTGCAATAAATTTACGAGATGAATTTTTTGAGCCTGATTAATCCACGATTTGACAATGTTGTGCTACAGTAAACATGTGCTAATGACGAATTAATTAGGCTTAATAAATTTGTCTCGCGGTTTCCAGGCGAGTTATGTAATTAGTTTTTTTATTAGTATCCGAACACCTCTTCTGACATCCCTTAAAACATCCGATGTGACACCCTAAAAATTTTCACCCCAGGAACTAAACACCCCAGTATTCCCAGTGACCAAGCAATCAGAATGACTGTCAAACCAAGACCTTTCCTATTATCTGCTTAGGTCTTGTTTAGTCCATGAAAGAAAAAAATTTTGGGTGTCACATTGAATGTTTCATGGGATGTCAGAAGGGGTTTTCGAATACTAATTAAAAAACTAATTACATAACTCGTCTGAAAACCGCGAGACGA
Source organism: Saccharum hybrid cultivar R570 (assembly GCA_038087645.1). NCBI lineage: Eukaryota > Viridiplantae > Streptophyta > Magnoliopsida > Poales > Poaceae > Saccharum > Saccharum hybrid cultivar. Next base: position 33,297,482 of record JAQSUU010000012.1, on the reverse strand, counting down.
ATTTATTAAGCTTAATTAAACCATCATTAGCACATGTGTGTTACTGTAGCACTTAAGGCTAATCATAGACTAATTAGGCTTAAAAGATTTATCTCGTGGTTTCCAACCAAACTGTGCAATTAGTTTTTTTTCATCTACATTTAGTATTTCATGCATATGTCTAACATTCGATGTGATGGGATGAAAATTTTTTTTAATGTGAGAACTAACACAGCCTTACAGCTTTCCAGCAACCGCACCAGGGGCTCCTGATCACTGATGACCAGATGACATGAAGGAGGAGGCCTTTTGATGTCAGGATGTCAGGTCAGATGCTCCTGATCAATGATCACCAGATGACGGAAGAATTAGATTACTTGGGCCTTGTTTAGTTGGTAAAAAGTTAAAATTTTTCTAACCGTAGCATTTTTGTTTGTATTTGACAATTAGTGTCCAATTATAGATTAACTAGGTTCAAAAGATTCGTCTCGTGATTTATAACTAAATTGTATAATTATTTATTTTTTATCTATATTTAATGTTTCATGTATGTGTCCAAAAGTCGATGTGATGGAGAGAGAGTGAAAAATTTTCTCTAGCCTTGCATCTAAACAAGGCGTTGTTTATGCTCTTTGTAAATAATTTGTGCAAATACAGGGGCATGCGGTACACGGCCGCCGTCCCATGGTCGCCGCCGTCGCTGAACCTGAGGCACCCTCTAGCCTTACAGAACCGAATGAGGTAGTACACCGCGACCCCGACCGCCGTGAACGCAGCGCTGATGGCGTACACCTTCCACCCGGCGATGGCCATGACGAAGACGAGGAACGCGGAGGGGACGAGGCAGAGCACGACGGCGGCCGGTAGGTGGGCTAGGACAATGTACGGTCGCGGGCCGGGCTGCTTGACGCAGAGCCAGACGAAGGCGGTGAACTCGAGGAGCATGCCCAGGCTGTAGAGGAAGTTGGCGGCGGCCACGATGATGTCGAAGCTGAAGAAGGACATGCCCCCAGCGTGATGGACCATGGCAGTGGCGGATCCAAAGGGGGGGCTGTCGGGGCTACAGCCCCCCTAATCAACTTGATTACTTACTAAATCACTGTTGCTTTATGTGAAATTGCCATTGATTTTTAGCTTTAGTCCTAAATCTTCCTTGTTTAGCCCCCCTTTACCTCAATCCCAGCTCCGCCACTAGACCATGGAGTATAATACGGATACTGTCTGCTACCTATCGTAATTCATGTATGTATGCAATTGGAGAGCAGCGTGAGGACTCAGCAGCTTGCACTGGACCCCGCGCTCGCCTTTGATGCAGTAGCGGCACTGGAGGATGTCGCGGCCGCGCCCGGCATTACGTGCCTTGCAGCGGCAGGTGTCCCCACTCCGACAGGCGCCACAGCCGGCGGTGACGGCAGATAGGGACGACGGCAGAAGGAGGCCTCGAGGAAGTGGAGCTCCGTGTCGCACCTCCCTCGCCGCTGGCGGCGGCGGCGCAGAACACATAGGGGCATGCGGAGCCGGGCGCCCGCTTGCCCATGGGCGGCCAGGTTCGCGCGGCGGCCTGCGGCTTCGGCGTGTGTGGGGGGGAGGTAGGGAGGTGGCGGGTCGCGGTAGGAGAGCCTCGAAGGTGGAGAGACTAGCAGCCTATTCTCTTGGGCTGATTTGGCTGGCTGAAAGTACTGCTGGCTGATTTTTTTGTGAGAGAAAAACACTGCGGGCTGGCTGGCTGATTTGGCTGATAATCTCAAGCGAATAGGCTGTAGAGTAGCAGCTAGCCGTGCCGAAGGAAGGATCCTCCCGAAGCATCCCATCGACGACGGCACAGGGATCATCAAGGACAGATAGGGTGAAGGACGACGTCCTCTCCGGCCCAATTTGTAGAGGTGTCTCTGCTGTGCTGGGGAGCCAAGGGACTGGCATAAGGGGCCCACCACCACCCTGTGCTGTCTTTCCACGTTGGAGTGCTACGTAGGCAAAACCAGGGGAGATTTAACTTTTTACCATTATACCGGTTGCCAACTCTCCAGATACCAGGCTAGCGGATGACGATAATTATTTAGCACCGTTCTGAGCGATCGATTACATTTTTACCAGATTAGATGTCGTGGCACGCCACCTCCGCGGTCCACGCTGGCACAGGGGTGGCAAATGACGTCGAATGCCCCTGCCCTCCCTTTGTTAGCTCTCTGGGCCTTTGTAGCCGGCCCAGTTGCTCCTCCCGCTTGCCCCTGTCATCTTCTTCCTCCCCGTGCCCGACGCCAACCGCCGCCGCCGCCGTCCGCCGCCGCCGCATTCCCCCTCTCCGTCCGGGCCGTCCAAGCAACAAGCATGTCGCACTACGCGGAGTCCTCTGGTGGACGTGCCAGGAGCAGGCTTCATGGGGGCCGAAGCACCCGCCCCATTCCGTCCATCAGCTTCGATCCCATCGGTGAGCTTAGCGGTTTTCCTCTGATCCCTTGCCCGGACTGTGGGTTGGCTCGAGTCGTGGAGGGGCGCACGAGGAAGGAAGGTGAAAACAAGGGTCACTTGTATTTCAAGTGTGCTAGGAATGGGGTTAGTGTTGTGTGATTTGTTAGTCAAATCTAGGAGCTAGGGTTCTAGTTCTCATGTGCCATTTCATTTTCAGTATCCCAAGCAGTGTGGCTATTATCGTTTCGAGAAAGAATACTTCCAGAAGCTGAAGGACATTGACGTCATAGTTGTTCGGCCGTCAAACTGGGCAGAACAACTCAATGAAGGGGAAGAAGTTGATTCTGGGGATTGTCAAAATGTCAACAAGCAGAATAGCAAAGCATTGGAGGAGAAGATGGACAATGTGATCTAGAAGATGAACTTGTTTTTTTTACAGTTCTTTGTGTATTGGTTGGATGTCTAGTGATGTATGCTGTAATGAAGTAGCTCTGTACTGAAGAATGAATGATGGTTGCTTGTTTGTTCAGTATGTTTGAACAATGTAGTATGTTGGATGTTTGAACAATGTAGTATGCTGGATGCTGAAATTTGTGTGAGCTCTGTTTCAATTGTTCTGGGTTTTGAGTGTATGTTTCAAAATTTGGATGAAATATGCATCTAACCTTGTCATCAGTTAAGCCATTGGTTGGATGAAATATGCTGAAATTTGAATGAAAGTCACATAGCATATCATAGACTCATCAGTTAGTCCAAACAAACCTAACAGTTAAGCCATTATACCCAGAAAGACATGACAAGTTTTATGGTGGCCATTTGACTCCAGTTTTGACATCCATACATATGGATGCCTTGTGGCCACTTACATCACAGTTTTGACAACCAAATAACAAACAAGTTCATGGCAAGCTTGTTGCCCAAAATAGACAAGTTCAGGATAGCAAGGGTCAAAATAAAGCCTTCCTCCTTGCTGCATTCTAGATATTTATTTCTTCTTGACTGCATTCTTCTTTGTTGGGGACTTCTTCTTGATCTTGGTAGCTAGTACCTTCCTCCTTGGTGTCATCTTTTTGGTACTAGCTCCTGCTCCATCTTCCATCTGGTTGATAACTTGCAGTTCCATGCATGTGTTCCTATGGGCACAAAACCATTTAGAATGCATTTTTTTGCAACCTCAAACCATGAAGACATAAAAATGTACCTTGGAGGTGTTTGAGGACTTCCAGGTGTTTCCAGTGCTGCCACTTGAGCAGCTGCTGCTTCTTTGGCTGCTGCTATTTCTTTGGCTGCAGCCATTTCAGCAGCTGTTGCTGCTTCAGCTACCACTTGAGCCTTATCTGCTGCTAGCTGAGTCATTTTTTTTGGCTATGTCAGCTGCTTCTTTGGCTGTTGCTGCTCTTGTCCTTGGTGATGAGCATCCACTTATGCCCTCACTAGTCTATGCTTTGGCCTTCTTTGGCCTTCCAGGTCTTGGGGCCGACTTTTTTGTCCTCTTCCTGCCATCGAAGCTGATGGACGGAATGGGGCGGGTGCTTCGGCCTCCATGAAGCCTGCTCCTGGCACGTCCACCAGAGGACTTCGCGTAGTGCGACATGCTTGTTGCTTGGACGGCCCGGACGGAGAGAGGGAATGCGGCGGCGGCGGCGGACGGCGGCGGCGCTGGTCGGCGTCAGGCGCGGGGAGGAAGAAGATGACAGGGGCAAGCGGGAGGAGCAACTGGGCCGGCTACAAAGGCCCAGAGAGCTAACAAAGGGAGGGCAGGGGCATTTGACGTCATTTGCCACCCCTGTGCCAGCGTGGACCGCGGAGGTGGCGTGCCACGATATCTAATCTGGTAAAAATGTAAACGATCGCTCAGAACGGTGCTAAATAATTATCGTCATCCGCTAGCCTGGTATCTGGAGAGTTGGCAACCGGTATAATGGTAAAAAGTTAAATCTCCCCAAAACCGGTGGCCAAAACCACTCTAGGGGTTAATTAAACAGTTTCGAAAACTTTAAGCTGCTGGTTAGATGTTTCAAAGTTCAGGAAGTGAAGTAGCCGCAGTGCTAAAGATGAGGAGGTTATGTAGACTTTTTCTATTTAAAAAAGATATCCGAATTTGTTTTTTTGATGCTATGCTACAGAAATAAACAGGGATGCTACATCTCATACGCCTGAAATTTTTTGAAAACAAAATCTCACGCATTCCTATGCACCTGCTCTGTAGAAGCTGTGAGAAAGAAGCAAGGATGTCAAATGCAATCAAACACATCGGAGCCTCTTGAGATCCGAACTCGTCAAATTGCAGCTCGAAAATTCTGCCAACGCCATCTTCTGCTTTTCCACCGCACAAGGCAGCAAAGCAGGCCTTCCGGCCTAGTCCGCCCACGGCATCAGCCCAGAAATCTCGGGCCCGACCGACACTCGGTTGAGGCCCAAGCGCGCGGTCAAAGTTAGGCACCACGTGGTCTGCCGAGGCGGCCGGAATGGGCCCGATCCCCAACGAGCAGTCAGTTGGGCAACTTGGGCTGGAGCGCGGTATACTCCATGACACGTGGGTCCGTACTGGGACAGCTTGTGTATCCCGCTAAACCAGGCTGCTGCCTCGATTAAAAAAATCGCACGTGTGGTCGAGCGGGACCCACGTACGGAGCGCTTGGAGAATGGTGAATAGAGATGCAGAAAAGCTGGATGATTTCAAATTAGCCCTCCAATTTTTCACAAGTAACTAGCCATCCCTACGTGCGCCTTTCAGCTCCCCTTCGCTCGTCTGTAAATAAAAGTGTATTATTTTAATTTTGCCCGAAGTATTTTACTCTCTCCATCCAAATGAAAATCTTTGCTTCACATGTAGTCAAAGCAAGTTTGACATTACCACTTTACGGCTTGCGCCACGATAATTTAGATTTAGATTTTTAGGGCTATTAGCAAGCCGAGCATCCCAAACTCTCTGAGACTTTGGATTAATTATGTGTCATAAACATGTTTATGGTCCTTGTTAATGCAATGGCTGATGCGGTGCCATTATAAACTCTAAAAAAAGCATCCCAAACTCAAGTTTGACAGAATCTGATCAAGCTTGTCGAGACGGAGAGCTTTCGGCTAGAGGGGGCTTAGTGTTTTGAGGAGAGCAATTCCTTTTCCTGCTTCCCAGGGCGTGTTAACCCTGGATTTACTTGTACTTGTTCAACTTTTTACCCTCTTAATTGAATGGCAGAGCTCCTGCCAATTTTTCAAAAAAAAAAAAAAAAGCTTGTCGAGACTAGTATAACATCTTTTTTGACCCACAAAGCTCAACTTGATCAATGCTTGAGGAGTTTGGGTTGTAGATGAACATCATTCCACAAGTTAGATAATGAGCAAACTTACAAATTAATTAAAGTGTAAACCAATACAAATAACATCTTACATGAGTATAAATAGTATTTGTCAAATTATAAAATAATAGTAAGCATTTGTTATGGAATTAAAAGAAAAATATAAAAATACATGTGATAAACAATATGTGATGAGCCTCAACGAGTTATTCGAGACCTGGATCAGGCTTGAGCTCAAGCTCGAATTGAACTTTTCACGAGCTTTAGCTCAGCTGCCTGGTGGATGTGGAGCGAAAATTTTTGGTTTTCCCCCCTCATTTTATAATTGTGATAACACCCCTGGTTCTTTGAAGTTTCAATTCAACCAACTGGAACCAACAAAGAATTCCTAGCGGGCGGAGTCTCCACCGCCTTTCCTCGGATTTGGCTCCGGAATTGGAAGCGATTGAGGGAGGATCTCTTGTCCCCTCTCGGCTCCCCCGCCCGCCTCAATCCCTTCGCCCGTCTCGTAACCCCCCACGGCCTGGTGATTGCTCTGGGTCCCCGATTCGGTCAGTTTGCTCCCAATTGGGCGGATTGGTGCTCGGAGGGATCAAGCAGAGGACAAGGTCGGGGTTTGATCGGCGATTTCATTTGTCTTGGCGGAAGCCTAGTGGCCAGAAACCGTGGCCGTTCCTTGTGCGGCCGAATTCGCCAAGCTAATTGGTAATTCCAGCTTTTATCTGTACATACAAGCAATAGGCTTCGTTTTCACAATTTTGTTCTTTTATTGCCCTGGTGACCCTCTCTAGCGCAGGAATCCTGTGAGCTCGGCAATTCATTACTAGTGGAGTTTAGTATGGGATTAGAAATCAATATTTTTAATACGCTTCTGCCTGACCCGCAAGAAATTTGGATAAAATATCATTCATGTTTTTTTCAACTTGTGTGCTGGCACCGAAATTTTTATCATTCTTTTTATTATTACTGCTCTATTGGACTTTATGCAGTCGTGTCCCAAATCCTTCACTGCTACTTACGGTTAGTACTCTGAACTGAACTCTGAAGCATGCTCCATTGTGATTAGCTCATTGCATCGGGGATATACATGTGGTTTCTGTATGATAGGCGATAGCTGTAAAATGCTCTCTGAAGTTACTCTGAACCATTGGTATTTGCAACAGGGAAGGCGACTGAACATGACGCTGCAGGATGAATGGTAGGAAAGATAGGGGGAGGTTTAGCAGATTTATACGCCACATGTCAGTGCAATGCCTGTGCTCTGGGGATCAGACGAACACGATGGATCGGGCAATCCAATTATCAGAGAACATAGACATAAAGGACGGCATGACCAGCCGGCACTCATCTCCAAAACTTGTGGCTGGGCGGCATGTCAATAATGTTGGCATGGAGGAGGCTGAGTTGTCGCTACAGGGAGGTGGCTCTCTTAACTATGAGGTTGGTGCTCCATTCTATGGCATAAACATTCTCGTGAAAAAAAACTTACGGAGCTCAAATTGTCCTTAAGACAACTAGTAAATAAAGTCACTGAAATGCGTGCTTGGGCTACACTGGCTATACCTGTTCCGTATACCGGTGTTAGGAAATCACCTCAATAGTTTCACATAAGCTTTTCTCTTATGGAACTGTCTCAATTGGTATATGCATGCTGGTTGCGAACTATCTTCCTTGGTTTTCCATTTCCTTCCTATTTTATTCTTCTGCATACAGCTGTAATTGTCATCAGATGTTTATTCTAAATATTTTGATCATGTGCACACCCAAGTGTATCACAAATAAGTGCAGTAATTAAAGTTTCAGAAAAAGGTGCAGTAGGTAGATAAGCAACCACAGCTGTTGCATCTTTTTGTATGCTCATTGTAACAACATTTAGATTTTTTGTTTCACTTCTTGAGTACATGCATTGATGAATGATGTAATGTTTTTAAGACCGATAGCCCTCAAAATTTCAATGTTCGATACCTGATAATGTGTACTGCAATGATTAAAACAATTTCAGGAAGCAAGGGCATTGCTTGGAAGGGTAGAATACCAAAGAGGACATATTGAAGAGGCACTTCGCGTGTTTGATGGGATAAAGATATCTGCACTAATTCCCGAGATGAAAAAATCTGTCATTAGAAAAATTGGCCAGCAAAAGCCTCGCCCACATTCCAGTTCTCTGACAATGCCCTTCCATTCTGTTACTATACTGATGGAGACTATATATCTTAAATCTCTAGCACTGCATGATCTTGGAAAGTTTGAAGGTATATAGCCCCAGCTTCTTTGTACTTCTTTTTCTCATTTGTTCAGGATTACTTTCAACATAACTCCAACTAAATCTGGTTTTGCAGAGGCTGCACGTGAGTGCAGTGCAATATTGGATATTGTGGAATCTGCAGCACCTGAAGGTTTGCCGACCAACTTTGGAAATGATTGCAACTTGAATGAAACAATATGCAGAGCAGTTGAGTTACTTCCTGAGCTTTGGAAACTAGGAGCTTTTCCTCTTGAAACTATCTCTTCATATAGGAGGGCTCTTGTTAGTAATTGGAACCTTGATGCAAAGACCATTGCTAAACTACAGAAAGAATTTGCTGTTTTTCTACTATACAGTGGCTGTGAAGCCGGACCTCCCAAGCTTCGATGTCAATTGGATGGTTTATTTGTACCTCAGAATAATCTGGAAGAAGCTATTCTTCTTTTGTTGATTCTATTGGTGAAGTTCAATCTTAAGAGGATTGAAAGGGATGCAACTGTGATGCATCACTTAAGTTTTGCACTGTCCGTGTCAGGGCAGTTGAAACCTCTTGCTCGTCAGTTTGAAGCACTATTACCTGGTCTTCTAGACAATAGAGAGTGGCTGTACAATGTTGCATTGTGCTACTTAGCATCAGGTGACGATTTAAATGCACTGAATCTTCTTAGAACGGTATTGAAGTCTGGAGAAGATTCAAACAGTCTCAAAGAACTTCTCCTGGCTTCAAAAGTTTGTGGCGAAGACAGTGCTCATGCTGGAGAAGGAGTTTTATATGCTCGTAGAGCTCTTGCCAATCAGCATGGAGGTTGTGATCAAATGGAGGTTGTTGCAGGCCGTTTGCTTGGCATTTCCCTTTCCAATCTTGCTAGATATGCTACAACTGATATAGAGAGAGCTGCTCAGCAGCATGAAGCATTGGAGGTGCTTGCTAATGCTGGAAAAAAGATGCACAGCAGAGATTTCGGGACAATATACAGTCTCAGCCTTGAAAATGCTGTGCAGAGAAAACTAGATACAGCAGCTTGTTATGCAAAGAAGCTATTGAAACTAGAGGCTGGGTCAGAATTGAAGACTTGGCTGCTTATAGCTCGAATAATGAGTGCCCAAAAACGATTTGAAGATGCTGAGTGCATTGTAGATGCCGCATTAGATCAGGCTGGGAAGTGGTCTCAAGGAGACCTACTGCAAACCAAAGCCAAAATTCAGATTGCCCAGGGGCAGTTTAGGAAAGCAATTGAGACGTATACACAGCTTCTTGCTCTGATCCAACTTAGTGTGAAGAGTTTTAGTGCTGGGATTTCTGTCTTGCAGGTGGGTACCCATTCTCTTAAATTTGGAAGAATTTTTGAAAAAGAAGAGATGTGCATACTATTTTTTTATCTTCCATGCCCTATACCAGATTGGTTTGAGGAATCAAACATCTTTTATGAATCATGACAGAAAGAATACTGCTGCATAGGAATAAAACAAGCTGTGACTATACTTTTTTTTTCGCGAACATGCATTGCATGTATGTGACTATACCTTTTTAAAGCAAGGGAGAATATAGTTGTGTTAGTTAAGTGTAGTTGTGGGACTATCATTTGAAAAAAAAAACTCTTAACAGTCTTGTGCAACTATTTTTTGCAGGGAACTAGGACTGATAAAAGTCTGGAAATAAAAACATGGTATGATATTGCCCTTTTGTACCTAAGAATGTCTCAATGGAAGGATGCAGAACTTTGCATATCCAAAATAAAAGCTATCAGTCCATATTCTCCCTTTACTTGTCATGCTATAGGTGATTTCTCTTCTCCATTTTATTATGATTGTCCTGTGCTTAGGATCTTAGCATCGTGTTTTTTTTTGTATTATTAGTAAGTCGTCTTCCTTAATTCACGAGGCTACATAGAATGATAGAATCATGTTCCCAATATCTTGCTATTCTTAGTATTTATGAAAAAAAGTTGCCATGCAGGAAAGCACAATGAAGCCAAAGGTTTTATGAAAGAGGCTCTGCGAGCATACTCAACAGCGTTAGACCTCGATCCTAAACATGTACCGAGTTTGATATCAACTGCTACTGTTCTTCGACAGCTTTACAAGAAGCCCTTGCCTGTTGCTAGATGCTTCCTAACTGATGCGTTGAGACTAGACAGAACAAACCATGTTGCCTGGTTCAACCTTGGCTTACTCTATGAAGACGAAGGTGACAGCGCAGCGATTGAAGCTGCTGAATGTTTTAGGGCTGCTGCTCTTCTTGAAGAAAATGCCCCAGCAGAACCTTTCAGATGACATATATCAACTCTTTTGAGGGACAAACTGTAACTAACTCTGGATCTCAACATGTTTACAGGAGTGGCTATGTTATAGGGAACTTCCACACAAAGGTTTTAACTTTTTCAACATTTTTGCAGTGCAATGGATGCGTTACAAAAATTATGGTCGATTACCTGATTCATTTTTTTTTAAAAAAAATGTGCGATGAGGAAGTGAGTTTGTACAATGTATGTTAACTTATAACAATAATGTTCTCAATCAGCTCTAGAGAAGAATGACAGGTTCATGTGAAGAAGGAAATCTTGAAAAAATTGGACCGACAAATAGCTGATCCTTTTCAAACCATATATGAGCTCACATATTGTACATAGCTACCAAATTCACTGGACCAACCGACAGCAACAATAAAAATCATTAAAAAAACTTACACTTCAAGTAGGGATGAATTTTAACACTCTGAATATTAGCCCTCCCAATTTGCTATTCCGGTCCAATGATACACTGTGTTTTGCACAACCAGACTTTTATTTTTGCAACGAATTATGGCAGCCAAAATCGTGCATTCCATTCGACAAGTACATCTCCAAGAAAGCATGTATATGACAGGCTCGCGATGGGCGCCAGCTACGGCGGAAGAAGATCCCCGACGCGCTGAAAAATAGGTGCTTCAAATGCCTGTCCTTCGCCCACCGAATCGCAACATGCTGCCAGCCGCTAAGGTGCCTGAACTGCCATGGCACCAGGCACATGGCGAGGGAGTGCAAACGGCCTCGATCGCCGGGGAACGGGACCGGCAGTGTCGACTGCCGCTCCTGACCGCTTCGTCAGAGCTCGGAACGGTCCAGGGAGCCAGGGCACCCCAGCAGGATCCGAGGCCAGCGGCTCCACACCGCCCATCAGCCCCGGCAGGCCTCAGGGACTGGATCCTGACGATCGCGACCCGCTGCCTCCCGGCCATCCGGAGGAACGTCAATGGGAGAGCGCGTGCATCATCCAGAGGAGCTACAGATCTCTCTTCTTCGGGATGACATGTCTGCTGGTGTGCAGGACCCTATGGTCCTTGAGTCGGGGCTCCACAGCAAGGCATTACTCACAACTCTGCACAACGACACCAGGAGCAAGGAAGCTGAGGACCTGGCCGCCGTACGCGCGGTGGAAACTTCCTCCCCCGCGCCAGCCAGTGGGAACGACATCGGGGACTTGACTGCTGCTGTGCAGCTGGACTCGGGGATCCACAACAAGGCACTCCTCAGGAGCAAGGAAGCTGAGGACATGGCCGCCGTACGTGCGGTGGAAACCTCCTCCCTTGCATCGACTAGTGGGAACGGCATCAGGAACGCTGATGCTGAGGTTGATCCGGAGATATTGTCAGGTGACGGACTTGGCCCTCCCCTCGTCACACTTGACCAACTTGTCGACGTCGCACACACGGGCCCTGGACGAGGTGGCTCCTACTTGTGCGACCGTGGCCGCGACGGCTGCTGCACCGGCAACTGTTCCTTCCGTGACCTCCGTCGATGATTTCATCTTGTCAATCTCCTCCAACCCCGACATGCCGATCCTGACGTCGCCCCCCAGGCTAAGGGTGTCTCAGGTGCCGGACTACAGCGTCGTCCTCAGGCGCAATACCAGGTTGGCTGACAAGGCGAAGGCGTCTAACCCTGAGGTCCAGGCCACAAATGTTATGCTCAAGAAGCTTGGTAGGGATGTGCCGCTGCCTACTTCGGAGGATTCCGGCGCACGTCGTTTCCACGAAACGTTCTCCGGCCCCCTGTCACCTTCCATGAAAGAGGCCATGAGAGAGTTGTTCCCGGCACGCAAACGGTTTGGGTCGCGGCGTGCCGCCGTGTAGCTGCGCCGTTACCTCGTCACAATTAGAGTCGCAAAATCTGTCATCATATAATCTCTTTTAGGTGTCGTGATCGTTTTTTTTGTTGCAGGAGCACCTTTGTTCGGCCGCGGTGTGCCGCTCGCATTTCAGGCCGTCCGGAGTTCACTTTGTAACAAAAACTTCTATTCCTTTTTAATGATATACATGCTTTGCATGGTCGTGAAAAAGACAAACAAAACATGGTGCAGCTGAGTTTATATCGCTTCTCTCGGTTCTCTTGGCGGAGAGAACCGCCATCACGTTCGCCATGGCTTCCTAGCTGAGACTGCAAGTCAAAAGCAAAACTCAAAAGGCGCCCTCTCCTGCATCATCTCCTGGGCCTGGGTCCTGACTCTGTGGCCCCTCGTGGTCCTTGGCGAACTTCTTCACCTCAGCCTTCAGCCTGGCTAGGGTCTCAGGATCCATGGCCACGCTAAGCGTCGTCTCCTCCTCGCTGGATTCATCTACCGGCAGCTCGCTGTCTGTTATTTCCGGCAAGTCCTCCAGGACGACAGGTCCCAGCAGGTCCCAGTCGACTTCCACTTCCTCCTCCTCCTCCACGTCAGTTTCTACTATTAACTTTTCTCGCAGCCTGTCGTATTCCGCTTGCAGCTGCTCAGCGTCGGAGCCGGCAAAAGGATCCATGCCAACAGCTTCAGAGAAGAAATGCTAGTCAGAGAGCGGTGACTGATGACTAAATATCAGAACCGAGGATACCAAACGATTGACACAGTAATCACAAAGAATGAAGTTAAATGCTGTCCTGTCGCTCTGTTTTTTTTTTCACTCTGGCTGTGTTTAGATGGGGCGTAAATTTTTTAGAAGCACAGTAACTCTTTCGTTTTTATTTGGCAATTAGTGTCTAATCATGGGCTAATTAGGTTTGAAAGATTCGTCTCATGATTTACAATCAAACTGTGTAATTAGTTATTTTTTTACCTATATTTAATACTCTATACATGCATTAAAGATTCAATGTGACGGAAAATCTTGTAAAATTTTTGGAACTTTGAAGCATCTAAACAGGACCTCTGTTTATGACAAGAAACTCAATTACTCTTATTTATTACTACTACTTGTATTGTGTACTTGATGGCCATGCAGTAATAGGACAGGAGCTATAGGAAGTAATTCTGTTATTTCATGAGAATCTATCAACATGAGCAATTAATCAAATTTCTGACAGAAATTGACTCTGCTAGCGATCAACACACAGCTAAACGAAAATCTGTAAAAGGTCGGTAGCAGCATTCAGAGAAAATGGATCCATAATCATGGCACTGCTATTTAGACGTGACTTACAGTAGTATATCGGAACTGAGGGCACAAATTAACATAGAAACAGAGAGCAACAAAATACTAGTATCATGAAAATCACAATAAGTAAAACGTAAATGCAACTGGAGATTGTCTTGTTACTCTGGTATGACAAGGACAGTTAAATGTTATTGTGTATTTGCTGTCAACGGGATAATATCAACATGACACATCCTATAGTAGTCGGCAAATCTGATTTCATGGGAAACTAATAGCATGCACAATCAAGTTACTGACATCAAAGGATACTGTTAGTGATCAACATAAATTGGACTCACAAAAATCTGTAAAGTCCAGCATTCATGAGTATGATTATATTTCATCAAAAAGGACTGACCCAGTGCCAGAGGCTCCCACACGAGTGGTGTCTGGGGAAGGGAATAACCGAAGCAAAGTCTTACCCCCGCAGAAATTCTGCAGAGAGACGGCTTCGAACCCAGGACCTAGTGACTCGGCGAGCTAGCACTCAGCAACTGCACCATGTTAGTTTGATCTCCACTGGACTTGGCCCAACGGCCTTGTCTGGGCCCTTATCTCGCGTCCTGATCGGGGACGTCCAGCCCAATGAAGTGGCTGGTGGGCCCTCGTCGCGCAGTGCTATAAATAGGAGGTGGGGGCCAGTGGTTAGGGTCACGAGGTTCACCGCCAAGCTGCCACCCACTCCGAACCCGAGCCGATCTAGAGGGTAGCACTGCCAGCGATGGGAAGACCCACCGGTGCTGCCACTGCCTCCTCGTCACCGACACCAGGCGAGTTCCTCCAACAAGGATCATCGGTAACATCGTTTCTCTCCATTCCCATTCCCATCCTCTCTGTCTCCATCTAGATCTCTCGGATCTATGTGATGCTCTAATCGATTCATTCCAAATACCAAAGAACCTACCGACTGATCTACACCTAGAACGATCCTATAAACCTAACATTGGTACCGGAGCCAAGGTTGTTAGCGTGTAGATCTAGATCGGGATTGAGAAAAGATGCAGAAACGATTTTCGAATCGGATGAATTTGAAACCCTAACCCTAAAGAATTAGAATGAAAGGAGAAAGAAAAGGGGCAGTTGGCCCACCTACGGCTCACCTGCCGTAGTCACCACCGCGCGTCGCACGGGTAGAACACCCGCCGTCACGCGGGAAGAACATATTGGGGTTAGTAGGAAAGGAAAAGAAATGAAATGAATTTTTTGATTCGGATGAACACCCCAAACCCTAAACCTAACACTAAAGAGTAGAGAAGAAAGGATATCACCGTCGTCGTGCGGCTGCGGGAAGGAGAAGACGCCGGTTCACCGGTGTTTCCCCAAGTCAACCCGGGCCGCCGCCGGTGAGTCCACACCATCGCGCCGGGCTACGCTTGAGCTTGGGGCCATGGGCACCGTCGCAAGGCCCCTCGACGGTGGCGCGCTCAGCCTTGTGCGAGCGCGCGCACCGGCGAGGAGCTCCGCGGTGGTGCCGCCTCCATCCCGTTCTCCGGCGGCCATGGAGCCGCTGCCCCTCTGTGTCGCGGATGCAGAGAAGAGAAGGGAAAGGTAAGAGAAGAAGAGGGAGCAGCCGGACTTCCTCCGGCAGTGGAACCCTCACCAGGCACCGACCGCCACCGGGGACGCCGTCGGAGCCTCTCCTCTCGGCTGCGGCTGAGAGAGAAGGTGGAGGGGAATGAACCTAGGGTTGGGGGTGGAAGCGGCCGGCAGGGAGTTTTGTTCTCCCGAAACGCGTGGTCAGCCGTCGGATCGACGAAGAAGAAGATCGAACGGGTAGCAGCACGCGGGCTGAAATCGGCCCAAGAGGGAATGAGAAATCCCGGCCCAGGCCCAGGTTGCGGCCTGGGCGCGGGGGAGGCAGCGCACGGCCTTGGGCCGCTGTCGCGTATGAAGCAGGCCGCGGGCCAAAATCCTCAACTGGGCCGCACAGATGCGGTGCTGGGCAGCACGATTGAGCTGAGCAGGCCACCGCGCGAGCTAGGCCTTCGGGCTGAAATGAACAGAGAACTAGCTGAGCCTATGGGCCAAATGAACAGCAGAAGAAAGTTTTAATTCTTAATATTATTCAGAAGCTTATTTGACAGTTTGTTTTATCTCTAAATTTCTGGGAATTTTGCACCAACGTGTTAGATTTTCCAGAGAGTAGATGAATACATGAGAATGCTTCTGAATAAGAATTATTTTAAGAATCTTGATTAATGTTTCCGCTGCAAAGAAAAGAATATTGTCTTCTCATTAAATCCGAACCAACGGGAGGATTTAATTTGAAGTGCAGTTAAAGTTGTTCAGAAAATGATGAAAAGTTTATCCTCTAATTAAAATTGGAACCAGCGAGAAAAATTTGATTAGAGGGATATTCACATTATGATTTAAGTGAAATTATGATATTGTTATTTTCTGACCAACGTTGATGATAACAATATTATAAGCTTATTTATGAGGTTGAGGTTAAAATTTAAATCTCTGATAAATTATGCATCAAAGTGATCAATTTTTCAGAGAAAAGATAAAGATCCAGAAATGCTCATGAAATAGAAAGATGATTTTCCGCTGCAATGATGATGATGATGATCTTCTAATTAAATTCGAACCAATGGGAGAATTTAATTTTGAAGAGGATTAATGATAATTGAGTTGCTCCATATGTTAATTCCATTTATGCCCAACGGTGATGTGGAATTAATGTACAAGAATTTTGTATTCATGATGTTGCTATTTTTAGCAAAAGTTATTGATAGAAAATTTTATGAGTTTTATCTATGAGTTTTATGCATTTGTTCTATATCTGTTCAACGATGATATAGAATTAATGTAGAAGAAAGTTGTTTTGTTCTATATCTGCCCAACGGTGATGTAGAATAGAACATAAAGAAATCAGAATTTAATGTTGATAACTATTGTTGAATAATTTTCAGACAAAGATCTTCTTGCTTTCGTTCTTGAAGACAGAAAAGAAAGAAAAAGAAAAAGCACTGGGTTCTTGTGACTCAGATGATGAAAAGCCTAAGCAAAAAAATTGTGTATATGATAATAGGCCATTTCATGAGAGACTGTGTCCTCTTTAAGAGTGGCTTGAAGAGAAATGTTTTTCAAAGATTTCAGGGATATTGATCCAAGAAAGAAATAGAACAATAAAAGTTTAGTTTAAGAAATATCTTTTATGTACCCTCTATGAAAAATAATTTAATTTTCAGTTTTTTTATCATCATGATATGAATTATAATGAATGACATGCATGTTTAATTTGACCAACGTCGGATTAAGCATGTGCATTAAAGAATATCGAATTTATTCCTGAATTTTGATGATTGAATATGAGCCAATCCTGGCATTTATGTCTCTACAAGAGAATTGTCTCGCATGGCTACATAAAATTTAAGAAAATACCCGTGTTGTGGGGTAAAGTTGGCATAGCACTTGTCCTGCATGGCAGGAGAAAGTGAGATGACCATGTGTATCCCGCACAGGGAGAGAAGTTTAGGGTGGCTCTTATGCTATCCTAGTATGAATTTAAGAACAAAAGGAAGTTGAAAACGAACCTCATGATAAGAATGACATGCAAGCATGACTTGCAGAAGTACTGATGAAAAAGACTCTGTTGAGTTCTTGAAGTGAAATGAGGAAAAGAATACATACTCCCATACGAATTAAGAAATATTTTTATCTTCCATGATGTAATCACGTGGATGAAGTAATTAAAGTATCCTCATTCTGAAGAGTTATGAATGTTTCGAAATTATGGCAGAAAAGTTTGTGCCACATTTCGAGGGGGAGGATTGATAACTATGAATTGAGAAAGAAAGAAAGACAATCGAAAGAAACTCAGAAAGATAATTGAAAGAAATTCCCCATTGTATGCTTTGCATTTAGAGAAAAAGTGATCTATAAAAGATGAAGGTGATCGTTGAGGGAGTACAACGGTCATAATAAAGATACCCCTAAGTACAGAAATGGCTAAATTCCTGAACATTTTACAGTTCAACAGGAAGATAGCAATGAGACTAAGAAATACTAAGACGGTGCTCAAAGCACCAAATGAGATAGATTTAACAGAATAAACCCAAAATAAGAAAGATTAAAGATACGCTATCCTTACACCAGATGGATTAATCTGGGGGAGCATGGTATGAAAAGATCTACGACTTGAAGAGAAGTAGGACCAGTGCCTACTCCAATGACTCAAGATCGGTAGGGTTCAACACCATGTTGATGTTGTATGACTCATATAACACATGTTGTTAGCCCTTTAAGAAGATGAATAAAAAAACAATGATCTGGTTATCCTATAGAATCGATTGACGATGAAAGAGCAACAACAACCCAATGTGAAAGAAGTATCATGCCATTAGCTACAGACCTGAAGGTCTCAAAGAATAAGAGAATCAGATATTATTGATAACTATAAGTTATATATATTAATGAAGAAATTCAAATGGAGGGTGATCCACCTCATTTGAAGAAACCATGAGAGACGTTAACACGTCTAAATGGCAAGAAGCTAAGGAAATTGAAATGAAATTGATGAATATCAACGAAGTTTGAGAAACAGAAGCAGTTCCTAATGGAGCCAAAACAGTAGGCTGTAAAGGGTCTACAAGACGAAATGTGGCTCCAAAGGGAACAGAAGATATGAAGCACGACTTGAATCGAAAGATTTTACGCAAGAGAATGAATAGATTACAATGAGTGCTAGTGGCACATCATGATCTGAGATGAAGGTAAAGATAACATTTTCTAATGGGATTTGTATGAAAATGATTACATGGCACAACCTAAAGGTTTTGTTGTGGAAAGAAAGAATGAAAGGGATGTCACTTGTAGAAATCTTTTATGAACTAGAGCAAGTCTCTAAATAGTGGCATTTCAAGTTGAAAGGTCAACTAGAAATTTTGGGTTAAAGAGAATAAGAGGACAATCACATCTGTACAAAGTTATAGAATGGGAAATATATTTCCTAATCCTGTATATGTGGATGACACCTTACTTGCTAGTAGTGATGTCAATCTACTATATGTGAAGAAGTTCTTGTCCTCGAGACTCAATAAGAATGTTCTCGGTGAAATGACTCTCGTTATAAGAATTGAAATTCACCGAGACAGATGAAAAGGGTATTAGGATTATCACAAAGGCATGCTTAGAAAAGATTGTAAAGAAACAAAGTATGCATGCAAGTGAACCTACGCCTGTTCATATAGTCGAGGGTAATAATTTTGAGAATCTTAGTGTTACAAGAACCGACATGAGATAGATCAAATGAATATGGATTCATATGCTTCAGCTGTTGGAAGCTTGATGAGTGCACAACTATGATATTACAGTTTAATGAGTGCACAAGTATGATATTACCCTGACATAGTTCATTTATCCGGGATGTTTTGACAGAAAGTCCAGTCCAGATATAGATCACTGGAATGGAGTTGAGAATGTCTTGCAATTGTGCAAAGATTTAATAAGCCTCATGATGACTAAGAAAGAACAAGTACCCCAAATGGTTGTGGGTACAAGAATGTTGAATTTTGGCGAGATGTTTAGTGAAACCCACATAGTAGCTAACACTCGCAGTTGGAGTTTTATTGTGGAAAAGCTCCAAAGAAACAGTTGTGGTGTCATCAATGATGCATACCTATAGTACAACTTATTATGAGGCTTATAGGACAGGCGAAATGGTTAACTTATACCCGGAATTAGTAATGGTATACAACAGCAATTACCATTTAAAATGATTGACTCCTATGACAACGGGTCAAGTGTGCTGCCAAACACATTGACATGAAGTTAGACGTTGTGAAGGAGAAAGTCCGGAATCTTTAAAAGCTTTCGAATGTATAAGTAAAAAAGCAAGTACTTGCAGATCCGCTTATAAAGGCTTACCACCCAGTGTGTTCAGAGAACGCACAGTCGACATGGGTTTTATGGTATAGCCTATGATTCCCGGACAACAAAGGGCCCAAAGAAAGTATCATTTCAAAATAGAGAAGTGTATTGTGGCTGTTAGTCTAGCGGCACTAATTGCTGTGACGATGGGACAGTTCTATGCACTAATCTGTGAGGAAATAGGAAAGAAGGAAGAAAAATATGAATTGAAATTTTGAATAAGAAATTGAAGAACGAAGAAAGTGATGAGAGATCAAGGAGGAGAATGTTAGTTTGATCTCCACTGGACTTGGCCCAACGGCCTTGTCTGGGCCCTTATCTCGCGTCCTGATCGGGGACGTCCAGCCCAATGAAGTGGCTGGTGGGCCCCCGTCGCGCAGTGCTATAAATAGGAGGTGGGGGCCAGTGGTTAGGGTCACGAGGTTCACCGCCAAGCTGCCACCCACTCCGAACCCGAGCCGATCTAGAGGGTAGCACTGCCAGCGATGGGAAGACCCACCGGTGCTGCCACTGCCTCCTCGTCACCGACACCAGGCGAGTTCCTCCAACAAGGATCATCGGTAACATCGTTTCTCTCCATTCCCATTCCCATCCTCTCTGTCTCCATCTAGATCTCTCGGATCTATGTGATGCTCTAATCGATTCATTCCAAATACCAAAGAACCTACCGACTGATCTACACATAGAACGATCCTATAAACCTAACACACCAGGCCTGCCCTTCTATGATTATATTTCATCAAAGATCTTTAAAAAAAAAGATTATATCTCATCTAAGTGAAACATGCAAGTTGTGCAGGCTTGTGCATAGTGGATCACTACAAAATTAAGCTTATGCACCACATTGATGCTGACCAGAATTGCATTTGAAGTCATCTGCACCTGATTTTGGTTATGAGAACAAAACCAATTAATTAGCTAGCTGACTATGAATCAAAATGAAGCAGGTTCTCTGCATTTCCCTCTTACTGCTCTGCCTCCACATTCAAGTTTTACTTCTAGATCACAAGTCACTACTGCATTTTGCTACATAGAACATATCTATTCAACTAATTAACAACTTTCTTAGTTCCTACTGCATTTTGTTTTTTTTTCTCTGTATGGAAGTGGCTGCTCAGTACAGGCCAATAGGTAATTGGGTACTAGGAAGTAGTACTATACAATAACACAAACAACGGCATGATCGCACAAGATAGAGAGATCATGCTAAGTCGATCGGTGCACTCCAGATGATATATACCTGATACGCAGCACACAATGCACGACGAAACTCTAGGTAGCAAGCTAGCCAACCAAACAGATGTTAGTATATGTATTACATACCTTGGGCAACATCGAGCGGCAGAAACCAAGGGAGGACGTAGCGGCACGAGGGAGCCGCTGGCCACGGCGTCACCAGCTCGTAGGAATCTTCGACGAACTCCACGACTCTGCGCTCGGGCACGTTGACGCTGAAGAGGCGCTCCTCAAGCTCCAAGGCGAAGTAGACCAGATTGGCGTCCGACGGAGACACGACCACGAGCACGGGAACCTTGCGCGGCAGCTGGGTCGCCTTGTAGCTCTCGTGCTCCCAAATGCCTGCGAAGCTCATTGCGTACTCCATGTCCCACGCGATGGTCTCATCGTTGCCGTCGACAGCGGGGATCCATGACCACATGGACACAGACACACAGTTGCTTCTTCGCCCTCCGGGGTGATGATCTCCACGTATCGGAGGCCGCCTTGGCTCTCGGCGATGCATCGGCGGTCGTGGATGTTCGGCGGGGCCTTGTGGAGAGCGCGGCCTTCGGGGAGCCGGTGAAAGCGCAGCGGAGGCTCTTCGAGGTCATGGAAGGGGTCGAGGCTGATGATCCCCCACGAGAGGTCGAACCACCAGAGGATCTTCTTGTAGGAGACCACACCGGAGGGAACCCACTCGCCGTCGCGGTTCGTGTCGTTCGGCAAGGGGTTTTGCGTGGTCTCCTGGCGCCAGCTGTTGTTGCCCGCACTAAAGTAGACGAGCATGGCGCGCCTGCGGCCCTTGTGCACCATGAGCTCGGCAATGAAGTAGGCTTTGCCGTGGCCGATGGAGACGAACCCGATGCTCTCGATGTTGGCGACGACGGCATATTTGCCGTGGCGAGGGGGGATGCGCTCGGCGGTGCCCGTGGCCGGGTGGCCCTGCTCGACGCCAGAGCAGTCGAAGTGGCGCACCATGATGAGGTTGCTCTGGTAGGGGCGGTCCGCGAAGCACACGCCGTAGAAGGGCTCGACGCTGAAGTTGAAGAGGATGCAACCGGAGCCGACGCCGAGTACGTAGGGGTACATGTCGGGAGAGTTGCGGACGGGATGGGCGGTCGGGGCCGCGGTCATGACGGTGATCCGCGGCGGCAGCGCGACCGGGATGGAGAAGTCAGCCCTGTGCTCTACGTCCGCCTCGTCTTCCTCGTCCTCCTCTTCCGAGGAGAGCTCCGCCTCGTCCACCCCTTCCGCCTGCGCGTCTTCTTGGACCTCCTCTTCCGAGTCGAGCTCCGCCTCGTCAACCTCCTCCGCCTGCGTGTCTTCCTCGACCTCCGCTTCCGAGTCGTGCGCCGCGGCTTCCGCCTCGTCAATCCCCTCCGCCTGCGCGTCTTCCTCGACCTCCGCTTCCGCGTCGGCGTCGAGCTCCGCCTCCGCCTCGTCAACCCCCTCCGCCTGCACGTCGGCCTCGACCTCCGTCTCACCCTCTCCGTCAGCCGGCGCTTCGCCTGCGACAACGCGGGGGATACGGGCCAGGATCACCCACGGCCACGGCATGGTTGCTTCGGTTCGGGGGCTTTTGGGCAGAGAGAGAGAGAGAGAGAGCGCCGGCGGATTGGTGCGATTTGGTGGCGGCCTCGCCGATTTGGGGGGGGAAATGAAGGACAGGACGGTAATTGAAGCAGCGGGTAGTGGGACTTGCCGACTTATAGCTTGCAAAGAAGGAAAAAGTCTACTTTTCCTCCCCAACTTTCACGAAAGTCCGTTTTTCCTCCCTCAACTCCAAAGCCGGGCAAATCACCTCCCTCAACTTTTCAAACCGTGCATTTTACCTCCCTGGAGCGGTTTCGAAGGCGGTTTTGCTACAGTAAACGGTGGTTTTGCTACAGTAAGGCGGTTTTGTCTTTGTCTTTTTTTATTTATTTCGGATGAATCTTTGAAAAATCATATTAAATCACAGAAAAATCATAAAATGAAAAATCCAATTTTGTTGCACTCCACATGAGTAGATCTACACAGTGAACATATAATATGGTATCCTTTAGTACAAAGTTTTTGCTATGAAGGTTTTGCCTTTTTCTTTTTTATTTATTTCGGCTAAATCTTTGAAAAATCATAGTAAATTACAGAAAAATCATAAAATGGAAAATCTAATTTTGTTGGATTCCACATGAGCATATCTACACAGTGAACATATAATACGGTATGCTTTAGTACAAAATTTTTATTGTAGCTTTAGATCTATGCTTTTCTGTAATTAATTGAAATAATTCATAGCTGCAGCTTCTATAATTATTTTGTTGGACTAAAGCATACCGTATTATATGTTCACTGTGTAGATCTACTCATGTGGAGTCCAAAAAAATAGACTTTCTATTTTATGATTTTTCTGTGATTTACTATGATTTTTCAAAGATTCAGTCAAATAAATAAAAAAGAAAAAGACAAAACCTTGGTAGCAAAAATTTTGTACTAAAGCATACCATATTATATGTTCACTGTGTAGATATGCTCATGTGTAGTCCAACAAAATTAGATTTTCCATTTTATGATTTTTCTGTAATTTACTATGATTTTTCAAAGATTTAGCCGAAATAAATAAAAAAGAAAAAGGCAAAACCTTCATAGCAAAAACTTTGTACTAAAGGATACCATATTATATGTTCACTGTGTAGATCTACTCATGTGGAGTGCAACAAAATTAGATTTTTCATTTTATGATTTTTCTGTGATTTAATATGATTTTTCAAAGATTCAGCCGAAATAGATAAAAAAGGAAAAAGACAAAACCGCCTCACTGTAGCAAAACCACTGTTTACTGTAGCAAAACCGCCTTCGAAACCGCTCCAGGGAGGTAACATGCACGGTTTGAAAAGTTGAGGGAGGTGATTTGCCCGGTTTTGGAGTTGAGGGAGGAAAAGCGGACTTTCGTGAAAGTTGGGAGAGGAAAAGTATACTTTTTCCTGCAAAGAAAGATACATCCATTCCAAGCCCAACATCGGACTTTCTGGGCTATAAGAGATGATGGCCCGTGATGCGCTGCCGATTTTTTTTTTTGGCAAATTTAGGGAGCTTTATTAGTAATAATGTCATTATAATAGAGTGTCTTAACACAATCAGTAAAAAAAGGCGTTGTGATCTACCTCTTGCTAGCTTCATGGATATTCATGGCCAGCTACCCTCTTGCTAGCTTCATGGATACTTCATGGCCAGCTAGCTTCATGGCGCAAGCCTAGTTAGCATGGAGAAAAAAAAGGCGTGAATTCATGGCGCATAGTGGCGACAGGAGAGCTAAAAGGAACACACTCCAGTCTCCTATGCGTGAATAGAAAACGAATTCCCATTGCTCACTGCACCAACTTTCCCTTTCATCTTGTCTAAAGGCATGTAGACCCCTATCATGTTGATATCCAATGCTCCGTGTCCTTCAAATAATCCTCTCACTAACCTTCAAAGTCGGTCTAGGTTTGTACGGACCTAACATTGGAGGCGAGAGAGCGCTGGTGCAATGCGAGTCATCTTTGTCGTAGTCAACAACCCATGCAAAACTGTTGGGTGCCAAATGATCTGAGTTACTTGCACATCCAAACGGTATACGGGTATGTAATTCAGTTTCGAGAAAAAAAAAGATGTAATTCAGACACAACAGAGCACCATGATGCAAGAGAACAGAAAGTAAACAAAAAACAAAAAAAAACAAATGAGATTATGGCACCCAAAATCTTGCAATAAGTCCATTCCTTCCATCCATCCACACGGTCAGGCAGAAAGTACAGCTCAGAAGCATTCAAGTGAACAGGTTTACGAGCGGAGCGTGTACAGGTTCTATCTCCTGGTACTGATGTCAAAGATATTAATAACGAAGTTAAGAAGGATGGTTAACGACCACTTGTATCTCTATCCAGTATCCTATTGTTCATCCTATATCTACTGTGGAACAACATTTCCCAATATTTCGTTCAACTAATTGTACCACTATCTGGACCGGAAGAACCGTCAAAAGGCTCAAAACTACAAGCCTGAAGTCTCTATAAACTACTGGCACATAGGCAGAGCTTGTATCATAGCTCATCCGAGCAGCAAAAGCAGTCAGACGCAAAATCACCTTGGGTATTTCTGCAAGTAGAGATCGTATGGAGCATATCCAGCATGCACAGTTCTGTTCCCAAAGCGCCGTCCATGTAAAGAATGTGCAGCTATGCATGCAGCCTCCTTCCGCATGAACTCCACAAGCACAGAACCAGGTTCAAACACGAAACCAGTGTCACTGGTCTCAACAGCTGGGACTTTTTCTGGACGATTTTCAGTCACATCATCAGCACCTTGTTCAGAGTACCCTCCAGGTTTCTCCACTTTGTCTGTAGGTTCAGCAGGACTACAGGTCTCTGAGGTTCTTGGGTCTTGATGACTCTTTTCTACTGCATCATCGTCCATTACAGTAGCAATAACCTCCCCTACTGTATGTTTATTCTCATCCACTGCTGCTTCAGTATGACCAGCTTCAGCATGTCGTGATGTGGGGAGAACAGCTCTAGACTGAGTTTCATCAAGCTCTTTGTCCTCATCTGCTACAGGCGCTTTACTCTCACAAAGTGCTGCATTTGATGGGAAGTGTTTGTCCTTCTGATCTTGACTCTCTGGAATAAGATCTACATCTTTAGTTTCCGAAGCTTCAGAATGATTTAGAACATCTATGCTCTGATTGATCGGTACAGAATATTCTGATACAGCCTTTGCAGTGTTTTCAGCATCAGCAAATTCAGTGCATTCAATCTTGAGCTCAACTATGTTATCCTCTGCAGCACTACCACCACCAGCAGGATACTCAACTACATTTACAGATTTAACTGCTCCAAACCTGTGAATCTTGTCCACAGTGTAAGTTGAGATCCACCAAAATCAATAACAAAAAAATGCAAAAGAATTGTACACACCTCGTACATTCAACACGTACATCTTCCAAAGTTTCTTCCAGCTCAGATTTTGAAAGCATCATATACTCTTCTTGTTCAAACTACATATGTTGCACAGTTATTTTACAAACCTCGAATATGTGAAAACAAGTGATAGGTTCAATTTTTTGTTCAATGGTATGCATTAGTGTCAGAGTTCAAGATTGCTGCAACATTTATCTATTAATTTGAACTCATGAGATCTAAAAATAAACAATACTTAGGAAACATATGAAGCCATAAATTGTTTTGATTTGGAGAGCATTGTTGATTTAACTAGAAACTTGAAGTGAGAAGAGATAAAACTACAACATACCACATTTTTTAGCTGCACGACCTTTGTTGGTTCTTTCAGAAGCGATTTGGCGTTGTCAGGAATACCATAAAATGGGGAAGCCTCATTAGCAGCCTGAAAATTCAACTAGGACTTGGATAAAAATTCAACTAGAACACCATGCTATTTCAAATGGTGGAATATATACAGGCCAGTAAAAATGGAATAGGTCAAAATGGTTATACCTCCACAGGAGGATTAGGAAACACATGCACAGCAGTCAGTACACATCCACCAAGCATCATCCCATTGAGGCCAGCACATGCCTTAGAAGTAATGGAGCGATCGGCATACTGTCCATATCAAATTCATCAGAAGTGACTATGATGATCATATACTCTAGCAAATGCACACAGCACTCATACCTCAAGAAATGCACAGGGTCCACCGAACTCACTGTTAAAAAGAAAGCGGTACGCAGCCAATGGGCCAAATGCACTAACAATCTCCATTAGCTAAAAGAGAGGGGAATGCAGTAACTTGTCAGGAACATAAGCTATAATATCCTCACAAAGAACCAAAAAAAAAACGTAATATATAAAGCACAGATACTGATGGCCTATCATATTACCATCTCAGATGAGATCACTCCAGCAATCCCCGCTATGAAAATCTGTAAAATTCAAAGGTGATTCAGAAAACATATACATTATTTTTAAAAAATAAGCAGTCAAATATTCTTATGCTTAACTATTCTGAATCAGTTAACTCTTTTTTTCCACAAAAAGATGTGAGATGGCTTTCACTGAATATACAACATTGTCCCTAAGTGAAAATAGCGGTTGAAGGAATTCTGACACGACATCAGAGTAACTTCATAGCTGTCAACAACCAATCCTACTTTAACTGAAAATAGCGATTGAAGAAATTCTGACACGACATCAGAGTAACTTCATAGCTGTCAACAGCCAATTCTACTTGAACTGAGTTCTCACAGAACAACCAAGAAACTACAACAGGAAGGAAACCAAGAATGTCTGGAAATTTGAGACAGCTTTCTCTTTGAAAAAATCTAACAAGCTGAAACCAATTATATATGTTACCTTGTGTGGTGAATCTGCAACAATGTCAGATATTAAAGCAGTCTCTTCAGCAGGCTTCTTAGGGGTTACATTCTGCAAGAAAAAAAATATGAACTAACATTTTATTTAAAACAAAATATCTAAAAATCTGAATGTCCTTGCATTTAAAACGTAGATCTCCAAAAAAAACAATGTCATAACACTCTAAATATAATACAGAAAAATCAACGGGGTTTACATTCTGCAAGGAAAAAATTATGAACTAACATTTAAAATAAAATATCTAAAAATTTGAATGTCACCACGGAGATCTCAAAAAAAAAACAGTGCTGCAATACTAAATATAATACAAAAAAACAACGTGGTTCCTTCTGCTGTGGACTATCACAGATATTATGGACAGCTAATAGTGATGGAAAATAATCACTGTGGATTATTGTTATCTGCAGAGGAAAGCCTGGTCCTTGAGGTGCCATGTCACATATTTGCATGATCCTATTGTTCAGCTATTCATGTTGGTGTAGTGATACAGCACAAAAACAAGGCAATCTAGCCAAGCACACCAAGCTGAACCAGACTAATAACCTATCTACTTCTATCTAACTGGTATGTCTGTGATATATATTCCATTATTGGCTATGGGTGGAACGACTAACCATATCTGCCTATACATGTAAAGGAACTAATCTTGTCTTTTAGAAGTAAATGGACCAAGTTGAGGCCAGAGATAAAAATAGAGGAACTAAGATGTAAGGCAATAGCCATGAAATAAGCTGAACAGGAAAAAAGTTAGAAATTGAACACAAACAAGAGAAAAAGTAAATTCAAAGTTTGTTAAACTAAATGCAGAATAACTTTGAAGTTGTCAATGTCTAAATGACAGCCCTTGCTGCCAAATTGCACTCGGCTGTAGATATTTGCAGAATTAAGGTTAGCACTTAGCAACCATCAACTCAAATTTTTGCTAGTATTGCATTTATTTACTTGAACCATGCTGTACAAGCTGTCTTCCTAATGTTTCCATGAACTGGGCACCATAAGGACCCTCTGCCTGTCTGCAGTATTGTAATCAACCAATGAATTCTGAAGTAGCAGCAGTCACATATGCACTACACCAGGAAGCCTGCTTTACAATTCCTTTGCTTCACGAAGCTGCTGAACGTGAATTATGACACACCCAATTAAAATACCCTATTTGAGAGATTTCAATATGACCGTCAGACAGGAACTCGTAGAATGATAGAAATATATGTCATTAACAAATCCAAAACAGCAACTCTATTACATTTTGCACCATGAATAAATCTAAATATAGCTAATTTTAACTCATAGAAGATACAATGGAGTGTACAGATTTCAAGGTTCACCATGCAAAAAAGAAATGAAGGTACCAATTGCTAACCAATCGATTCCAGGATTCTCACTTCTAACTGATTAGAGCATCAGGCCAAGAGTTAAACATGGCATATTTTATGCAAATATGCAAACTTCAAACTGCACCCATAATCATTAAATGAACTAAAACTTGTGGAAATAAATAGATAATGTTATTTTCACTATGATTTTCATCACTGAGCCATTAGGATGCAAAATAGGTCAGGTGATAAAAGGAACCGATGAAGAAATCTTTCCATTTCTTATAAGCACAAACAGCTGTTAAAGATAATCAACCAAGTAATATTATGCCAGTCTTACAATTAATTATGCCAATCATTAAGAGGAAGATATCTTTTGTAGCAAAAACAAGTTGCATATATGCAGGAAACAGAAAGGTTTGATGATCTCGTTCTCACTTAACCAAATATAAACCAGAGGCGCATAACTATTATTAGTAGTATACTAAAATAACGAAACATTCAGCTTCACACATGACATATAAAAAATTCAAATATTTAGAAGAACTACATGTACAACTCAATGACATGTCCACAGCAAAGAAAGACACGAGTCAGAAAATTGATACACCGGGACCAAATCGTAGCGCTGCGGTAGCCACGCAAGTTTGCAGGCTGCTGGTCGGGAGTTACTCCCGGTTGGCGCCTAAATAAAGGCTCCACAAGGGCAACCCAAAAGTATGGGTGGGCTTCGGCCTGGTGTAGCCTAGCTGCCCCTTGTGCCAGCCCAGTGCCTGACTGACTATGGTGCCAGCCCAAGCCAGGACGCATTGTACGGGTAAAGCTAGGGTTCAGGGCATTTTCTTGACCAGCATGGTTGAGGTCGTACCTACATGCAATACCCCGGGAAAGCTTTCCATGGCTGGTCAAGTGTTTTTTTAGAAAAAAAAATGATAGACCAACAAGGCCATGCCAGATCAGTTACAGGATATCTTAATTCAAACCTAAATCAAAACATCGATTTCAAAATGACTAGGTCACTCAATACGCAGAAAAGAACTAAATGATCCAAATTAGGTGGCAATTCTGTACCAAAATATTATTTAAATAAAAGCTTTTACAGAGATGAACAGCAATAGTTCTTTTGTAAAACAACACTGCCACCTAATTTATTTATTAACAATAGTTCTTTTAGTAATTGTTACATTCTCAAAATAGAATGGGAAAGTAATGTTGGCACTAGCACCTAATGCCCAGGTGAGCAGCACCTGCTCCCCTTCCCTCTCCCTCTCCCCTGAACCAAGGATCAGCACACACACACACTGCTCAGTTTCAGCTGAAACTGAAGTCACAAGAGATGGTGGCAAGAGCTGCATTTTCCATTGCATTGCTTCCTAATTTATACAAGCAAGCTACCAACTACATAGTACATGATGGTATGGCTGAGTACAGCCCCCATCACCTTGGTACAGCCAAGACATGGCTGGTGTACCTCTACCTACTCCTAGAACATGGTATACATCACCTTCTACCAACTATAGTACTAGGGATGGCCTATTGCCATACAAGCTGCAGTGTTCAGGGCTGGACAGCAGAGCTGACCATGTACCTGCCCTTGACTGCAATGGAGGATCAGCAGATTATGTCTAACAATCTTCCCCTAATCCTGCTGTCCTTTCTTGACCTCAACCATGCCAATCATCCCCCTCAGCTCCTGGAACCGAAGCCGACCAAGTGACTTGGTGAGGATGTCAGCGAGTTGCCGTTTGGTGTCGACGAACTCGATGACGAGCTGCCCTCCATCGACGCAATCACGAAGAAAGTGAAACTTCACATCTATGTGCTTGCTTCTGTCGTGGAGAACTGGATTCTTTGCCAGCGCAATTGCTGGCTGGTTGTCCACCTTGAGTGCCGGCGGCTGGACCTGGGCTCCGGTGAGCTCTGCCAGCAGCCGCCGCAGCCAGACCACCTGGCATGCCGCCGTGGCTGCTGCGACATACTCCGCCTCACATGTCGACAGCGCCACCATCTTTTGCTTCAAGGATTGCCAGGCAATCGGCGACGATCCGAGGAAGACGAGGACACCCGAAGTACTCCGCCTCCCAGCAACGTCGCCGGCCATGTCCGCATCGCTGAAGACCGTCAGCGCTGCATCTTCCGAGGCCTTGGGCGGTGCCTCGCTGAACACCGAGAGCTGGATGCTCCCGCGCTTGGGGAAGACAATGCCCAGCTCTACCGTGCCCTGGACATAGCGGAGCAGCCGCTTGACTGCCGCCCAGTGGTCTTCCCTTGGATCCTCCATGAAACGGCTCACGTAACCCACCGCGAACGCGATGTCCGGCCGAGTGTGCGTGAGCCAGCGCAGCCCGCCGACGATGCTTCGGTAGAGCGTAGCGTCTACCTTCGCCGCCGAGCTTGCCCGCGAGAGCTTGATCCGCTCCTCCATGGGTGTGGCCACAGCCTTGCAGCCCGCCATGCCCGCCCGCTCCAACAGCTTCAGCGCGTAGGCGCGCTGCCCAAGCTTCACTGCATCCGCGCTCTGCTTCACCTCGATGCCGAGGTAGTACGACAGAGCTCCCAGGTCGCTCATGCGGAACTTGGCGCCCATCTCCTCCTTGAAACGCGCAATGTCCTGCGCGCGCGCCCCGGTGACGATGAGATCGTCGACGTACACCCCGACGATGAGGTGCTCCTTCCCCCGTCGGCGGGTGTACAGCGCATGCTCAGTGGTGCAGCGTGCGAACCCGAGCTCCGCCATGGTGGCGTCGAGCTTGGCGTTCCACGCCCTCGGCGCTTGCCGCAGCCCGTACAGGGCCTTCCTGAGGCGCAACACCTTATGCTCAGCGCCCTTCACCACGAACCCCGGCACCTGCTTGACGTAGACCACCTCCGCCAAATCGCCATTGAGAAAGGCATACTTGACGTCGAGGTGGTGGACTTGCCAGTCCTTGGCTGCCGCGAGCGCGAGGAGGAGCCGCACCGACTCCATCCGCGCCACTGGCGCGAACACCTCCTCGAAGTCAATTCCCTCGCGTTGCACGAAGCCGCGCGCCACCAGGCGTGCCTTGTGCTTGACGACGGCGCCACGTTCATCCTTGTTGACCTTATAGACCCACTTCAGTCCGATCGGCCGGCAGCCCGACGGCGGATCGACCAAATCCCAGGTCTTGTTGGCTTCGATCGCCTTCATCTCCTCGATCATGGCCCGTCGCCACTCCGCGTCGCGCTCCGCAACCGCGAACGTGGCCGGCTCCTCCGCACTCATGAGCAGCAGTGCTTGATCGTCGTCGAGCAGGCGCGCAGCCAGTCCTGGCACCGGCGCGTTGCCGACGACATTGTCGACGCGCCGGAACCGAATCTCCTCCCCTTCGTGGAACGCATCCACGAACTCGTCGAGATTGGACGGTGGAGTAGCGTACTCCACCATCGATGCTCCCGGCGTCCCCTGTTCGTGCAAAACAGGGGGGGAGTCCGCCATTGGGCCCGGCGAGCTGTAGTGCCCTGCTCCCGGTGGGCTAGGTGGTTCCTCCACCTCCGCCGCCGTGGGCTCTGCTGCTTCCCCGGCCGCCGACTCCCCTTCTCCCGCTTCCCTGGTCGTTGGAGCCTGCTCCGCCTCGCCGTGACCGTGCACCACCAGCCGCTCCACAACGAACGTGTCTCCAAGCCCGTGGCCCTGCTCCGCCTCCAGCTCCTCGGCATTCCAGTCCCAAGCCGCCGCCTCGTCAAAGACGACGTCCCTGGATACCATCACCTTGCCCCTTGCCGGATCGTACAGCCGGTAGGCTTTGGATCCTTCCTCGTAGCCGAGGAACACCGCCTTCGTGCTCCTGTCTTCAAGCTTGCCGAGGCCGGGCTTGGTTGTCTTGACGTAGCCAACGCACCCGAACGTGCGCATAAACACCACGTTCGGCTTGCGCCCGTGCCAAGCCTCGAACGAAGTTTGCCCCTTCAGGGCCTTCGTGGGCGCACGGTTCAGGATGAAGACCGCCGTCGTCACGGCTTCGCCCCAGAACGTCGCCGGCATCTTCTTCGCTTTCATCATGGAGCGCGCCATGCCGACGATCGTCTGATTTCGGCGCTCCACCACGCCGTTCTGCTGCGGTGAGTAGGGCGCGGTGAGGTGGCGCCCCACCCCCTCCTCGGCGCAGTAGGTGGCAAATTCCACCGCCGTGAACTCACCGCCGCGGTCGGTCCTCAAGACCCGGAGCTTCTTCCCGGACTCCGCCTCAGCTCGAGCCTTGAAGCCCTTGATGACGTCCGCCGCGTCGCTCTTGCTCGTCAGGAGCTGCAGCCACATGTAGCGACTGCAGTCGTCCACGAGCAGGAGGAAGTACCTCCGGCCTCCGTGCGTCGCCGGCGTGATTGGCCCGCGAAGGTCCCCATGGACCAGCTCGAGCGGATCAGCCGCGCGATACCTTGTCGCCTTGGGGAACGGTAGCCGCCTCTGCTTCCCCGCCAGGCAGCTGTCGCAAAGCTCGCCGGTGTGCTTGATCTGCGGCAGCCCGGTCACCATCTTCCCCAGCCGCCCGAGCGCGTCGAAGCTTAGGTGGCCGAATCGACCATGCCACAACCACGGCTCCTCCGAGCACGACGCCGCAAGGCACACCGGCTGCTCTACCTTCAAATCCAGCAGGTAGAGGCGGTTATGGGACCTCGATACTTTAGCTAGGAGTCGGCCATCCTGGTCCCTGATGCGCAGCACCCCATTGCGGATCAACACCTCTGCACCGTGCTCATCGAGCTGTCCTAGGCTGACGATGCTCGATCGGAGCTCCGGGATGTAGTAGACGTCCGTGAGCGCGCGGTGCTCTCCGTTCTTGCACCGGAAGAGCACGGTGCCGCGCCCTCGGATCTGCACCCGGGAGCCATCGCCGAACCTGACGCTCCCGGCGTGCTTCTCGTCCAGCTCGGAGAAAGCGGCGCGGCAGCCTGTCATGTGGTTGCTCGCCCCGGAGTCGAGGTACCACCTCGGCTCTGACTCGTCTCCGGCAGCTCCCAGGTGGACCTGCGCACGCGGCTCATCAAGGTGAACAACCGGCGGCGCAGACTTCTGCTCCAGCTCCGCCACCTCTGCTTCGCCGCTCTCCGCGCAGAACACCCCCATCAGGAGCGCGTGCTCGCCGTCGCTGTCGTCCCGAGCAAGGTGCGCCTCCTCCTTCCTCTCCGGCTTCTTGTTTGGGCACTCCCGTGCCCAGTGCCCCACCTCGCCGCACTTGCGGCAAGCATTGGGGTCGGGGAACTTCTTCTTCCCCCTCTTCTTCTCCACCGGTGCCTTGCCACGCTGCTTTCCGCCGTTGCCGCTGCCACGGTCACCGCCACCGCGACTGGAGCCTTCCCCGGTCTTGCGCTTCTCCTTCATCCGCGCCGACCACTCCTCCTCTGTCAACAGCAGCTTGGGCTTCTCCTTCTCCGGCGGCGCGCGATCCTCCACCGCGCGGAGCCGCCCGGTGACGTCCTCGAGCGACAATGTGGACAAGTCCAGCATCGTCTCGATGGACAGGGCAAGCTGCGCGTATTTGGCCGGCACGACGTGCAGCAGCTTGGCCACGACGTCCTCGTCGTCGACCGGCTTGCCGTAGGTGGCCAGCTGACTCGCGATCGACTGCAGCCGAAGCGCGAAGTCCTCCACGGCCTCTCCGGGCTTGAAACGAAGGTCGTCGAACTCGCGGCGCAGCTGCTGCGCCTTCGCCTTCTTGGCTCGGTCCGAGCCGAGGCGGAAGGACGCAAGCATGTCCCACGCCTCCTTCGCCGTGTTCTTCGACCCGATGGCCTCATGGAACTCGGACGGTGTGGACGCCATGAGCGCCTCCATGACGCCCACCTCCGCATCCTCACCGGCATTGCCGGTCTCCACCGCCGCCCACCACCGCCGCGCGCGCAGCTTCCACTTCATGTGGACAGCCCACTCGCCGTAGTTGGTGCGGGTGAGCATCGGCCAGGTATTGGACCCGCCGACCTCCCTCACCGTGCGCACCTCTACTGCGGGCTGGGATGCCGAGGCCAGCTGCCTCTCCATGGCCGCTGCTGCAGCCGCCGCCGCAGCTGCCTCTGCACCGCCCCCTGCGCCCGCTGCAGCAGTGTCCATCACCGGCGACTACACCCAGCGACTTGTACGGCTCCGATACCAGGTGTTGGCACTAGCACCTAATGCCCAGGTGAGCAGCACCTGCTCCCCTTCCCTCTCCCTCTCCCCTGAACCAAGGAAGATCTTCAGCACACACACACACTGCTCAGTTTCAGCTGAAACTGAAGTCACAAGAGATGGTGGCAAGAGCTGCATTTTCCATTGCATTGCTTCCTAATTTATACAAGCAAGCTACCAACTACATAGTACATGATGGTATGGCTGAGTACAGCCCCCATCACCTTGGTACAGCCAAGACATGGCTGGTGTACCTCTACCTACTCCTAGAACATGGTATACATCACCTTCTACCAACTATAGTACTAGGGATGGCCTATTGCCATACAAGCTGCAGTGTTCAGGGCTGGACAGCAGAGCTGACCATGTACCTGCCCTTGACTGCAATGGAGGATCAGCAGATTATGTCTAACAAGTAATGAGGTTGTTTCGGCAATAAGCCAAGAACCAAAGCACAAAATTTGAAGGTCATTAACATACATCAATGAAGAAAAACTAAATGTATATAATTGCAACAACATTGATGTGGAAGGATGGAAATCTTACCACCATCTCAACATATTCTTTGGGGCGTCGAATTCTCAAAGCAGATCCGTTTAGAGACCTTCCATCAAAAGAAAGAGCTGCTGTAGCATCCTCTGGTGTAAGAAATTCCACGAATGCCTGACGTTTTTCTCTGTTTATCTGCATCGAACCAAAGAGGATATCAATATATATTAATAAAAAAATGTGATATGGTGCGAACAAAAGGTGGAATTCAAGTTTGCTCACCGTACAACTGAGGCATGGTTTAGACCGCTGGGGTTTAATGCCAGTAGGCAATAAGAAGTCATTCAAGCAGTCAATCAGCTTATCCTCCGTAGCTGAATCAGGCAAATTTTCAATGTGCAACCTCCTGAGGGGGCGTGTTGCTTGTGTAAGCTGGACAGAATCTGCAGTCAAACTATTACCCGCCAACATTGTCCCAACTGTAGTTGAAGGGTCCTTCTTTATTGCGCTGAAACTGAATGGAGTAGGAGCCATCTGGCCAACAGTTGGGAGGAAAGTGGTAGGGAAGTTAGATTGGTTTGCTTTAACAGGAGGCTGATCCCATGTGGCTGATTTCTTTTCTGGGGACTGAATGACCTTGGAAGGAGTCTTGGTAGTTGCCTGCTCAGCTTGCAGTGATGTTTTCTTTTTCCTTGGTGAGTATCCACCAAGACGGCTTTCATATTTCTGGTGCGACCCACCAATGTATCCTCCACTCCCAGATCTTTGTTTATCAACTTCAGCATACTTCCTCCTTGATTTCTCCATAGAGTAGTATGGAGGATAATTGCCAAAATCACGTCCACGGTAGTTATACCTTTCTTCCCTTAGTGGTGGTGAGATAGACCTGCCGTATCTTTCTCGATCATGATCCCTGCTTCTGGACCTTCTCCTTTTAAACCCTGGTTCTCCATGGTATGGTTTTGCATACTCATTCCTTCCAGCATTTCTATCAGAATGTTTCGAATCTTGGAACCGTGCAGAATCATGTTTCTTCAACATTGGTCGTTCTACCTCTGAACTCCTCTCATTATCAAAGCTTCGGTCTTTTCTCTTTGTCTCATTTCGAAGCTTCTCACTCTTAAACTTTATTTCATCATCACCAACAGCTTCATCATTCCATCTTTTTCCAGGTTCCGTTTGATACTCAGATCTCATTACATCACCCTTTCTTTCTCTGATCTCACTAAGATTTCTATCTTTGCTTTCATCAGCCCGACCACTCGTGTTTGTGACAAGTTTCTGAGAATGATGAATGCCTTTGTCTTTCCTAACTGAATGATTATCGTCTCCTGAGGGAAGTTTCTTGGAAGACTTCTTTGGTGCATCTCTCAGGCCTTCCTTCTCCGGAACCTTTGGTGCATCTTTCAGGTCATCCATCTTCGCACCAGTGTTTGGCCTATCTCTAGAGTTGTCCTTCTTGGATACCTCCTTTGGTGCATATCTCATGTCCTCCTTTTTTGGATTTTCCCTTGGTATATGTCTTGGATTTTCTTTCTTGGAGCCCTCCCTTGTTGCATCTCTACTCTTCTCCTTTCTTGAACCCTCCACAGGCATATCTCTGGGATCCTTTCTGCTTTTGTGTTCTCTTCCTTGTTCCAAGTGAGTAGATTTGCCCTTACCATTTTCTAGCCCTTCCTTGGCTTTCTTAGATTCTGATGCAGCCTTCTTTTCACGCCGCAGCATAATGTCCTTAATGCTTAGAGGTCTTGTGCGGGCAGCTGTCCCTTCACTAGTGATTCTCTCAGAGTCATTTTCACCATGTATTTTCCTACTCATCTTGATCCTTGACCCAGAATTTTTGGTCAAAAACAATGGTATCTTATCTAACCTAGCCTACTCAAAGAGTCTAACAGATAACAGCAGTAGACACCATGTGGCTTCCTACAAAGAATAAAAACAGAGGCATGAAAACATGCAACATACTTTTCACCATAGGCAAGCTGATGCGATGTAATTTCATCAGAATCACAAAACCCTAACAGAAGCAGCTAGTCCCAAATAATGTGATGGAACTGATCCTAGCTCAGTTGGTTGTGGGTGTGAAAGTATGCCCAGACCACCCAAATTCAAGTCCTCATCGAGGCGAATTTGGGTGCCTAACTCTTCTTAATTAAAAAGCCACCTAGTTCCTCATAAGTTGGTTGAGTTTTTTTAATTCCAAAGAATGTGCCATATATTTGGTTTTGATCAAGCATGAGGGACCTGGCTAATCGCATGCCTCCAGAAACTGGAAGTCATGGAGAGTGGGATATCTCAGTATTACTTACCTAATCCTTGCTGCACTGGACTGGGAAATGCGAATGGTAAGACAGTTTCATTTTAGTCCAGAAATTGTTGTTGTTGTTGTTGTTGTTGTTGTTGTAAATTGAGTATAATAGCACAGCACTAAAGAACCCCATCCAATCCAGGGGTGGACCGAGTACAGGACATGGGTGTACACATGTACACCTGATAATTTTTGCAAAATCATGAAGTTAATATGTATCGCAGTGGCGGAGCTTGTGAAAATCTCACATAAGCGCCTAACAACCGGTATTATGCCAACATACCCATAGTTCATAGAAGCAAGGATAAAATGCATAATTTAGAAGATATCCCAATTCCATGCTTTATTATACAAGAAATTTGATAAAAATAAGGCTAGCAGGACCAGGATAAAAAGTAGCATTCATGTCATCTAGGTTGGAACTGAGACATAACCAGATACAGTATCTATGCAGTAGCTGGAACGCTGAGTAAATTGGATAACAGAATATAGATTGTCATAGATTGCTACGGATTTCTAAGTGTAAGCAGAAATTATCA
Organism: Saccharum hybrid cultivar R570; assembly: GCA_038087645.1. NCBI lineage: Eukaryota > Viridiplantae > Streptophyta > Magnoliopsida > Poales > Poaceae > Saccharum > Saccharum hybrid cultivar. The sequence continues at coordinate 33,259,913 of JAQSUU010000012.1, read as the reverse complement.
CATATGCCATCTGAAGTTTACAGAAAACAGGAAACTAGGTAAGGACACCAGCTCAGGTGAACCGAAAACTTTTGCAGCTACATAAGAACTTGAGCCTCTTAAGAAACTCTGTTCGCACAAATGAGAACTTGAGCCTCTTAAGAAAAAAGGATCACTCATGCACATATTGATCGAAAGGATCACTCATGCACATATTGTGCACAAATGAGAACTTGAGCCTCCTAAGAAACTATGTTCGGCAGATGCAGTTTGCACCTTGCTTACAAACAATTGATGAATGAACAATGGAGGATGCGAAATTTGGAACAACCTGCTGTAGCTGAGTGTTGTCTGCCTCTGCTGCTCTGCACTCAAACGGAACTGCGCAGCAAGCACGAGGCGCCGAGCGGCCAAGCGTTCGTGCGCACCGCGCCCAGGCCGCGGGCCGCGACCCTACCGCCGCGTGCCTGCGTCGCACTGTGCAGGAGCGGCTGCCAGCTAGCCACACCGTCGCAGGCTCGCAGCACCGCCCTCCTCTCGCCTGCCTTCTGAATTTGGTAGCACCCGTGCGCAGTGAAGATGCTGGCCGCCCCCGCCGCCCAACTCCTTCCTCGATTTGGCTGCACGCTGGTCGCACCACTGCCCCCCCCCCCCCCCCCCCCCCCCCCCCCCCCCCCCCCCCCGGCGACTAGGGTTAGCTTCGCACGCCGCGGTGCCGCAAGCGATGAGATGCACGCCGCTCGCAAGGGGAGGACGTCACGCGACGAGGAGATGCGAGAGAGGCAGCCGGTGTGAAGTTCTCCTTTTTCCCAGGCCGGCGACTGGGCCACTTTGGGTTGGGCCGGAAAACAGCGTGGTACTCACGTTTTGGATGAAAGCCATTTGCTCCGACTTTAACGAAGTCCGATTTACCTCTCTTAAAATTTCTCCAAAAAAAACTCTCTTAAACCCAAAAAACAATTTTTAAAAATCTTCTCTCACTTTTGAAACCGTGAAAAATTCCTCCCTAAGCAATTTTAAAGATGTTTTATCTGACATGGTGCCACATCAACTACAAGTAAGGTAAATCAGACTACCAGGATGGTCAATTCGACTTCAATTAAAAAATATAGAAATATTTTTTAAAATGTACAAATGTTTCTTAAGATATGCCAACAAAAGACCCAAAATATGATTTAATCTTAAAAAAATTGTTTTATATATCTGAAAATATGAAACCAATTATATATTTTTTTTCTAGAAACATGCTTAATGTTATGATGTCAAATTATTTGAATCTTATATGGTTTCCTTTTGGTGTTTATTTGTCAGTAGATGCTCTTATTATATATTATAATTGACCTACGTTGACAACATGGAACACATATAAGTTCAATTGACTTCACATCATTCATCATGCGATTGTGTCAATTTTATGCTAATTCAAATCCCATCAAATATAACTTATCTTGCATGTCTCTAGACAAGAAAAAGAAAATAAAGATGGTGGGTGCCCGTGGTTTCACAGCAAAAAGGGAAGAGAAAGGCTAGTCATGATTGATGGGTGCTCGTCGTGCTGGTGTATATAGAAGACCTAACGACGAGCCGCGGTGCTCACCCACTCATTAGTAGGGAGGAGAAAGGTGAACCGTGAATGCTCGTATGGTACTGTAGAAAGAACAAAGATAAGAGAAACATGACTAAATCCTATAGAGGGGTGAAGCTAGGCCGTCTAGATAGACAACATCATGGGGACTAGCGTGTGTATGGCATTTTTTGTTATCTCTGGTGACCTATATCTCCCTTCACAATTCACATTGTTAAAGGAACATAAAACACATAAAAATTCTTGTGGTGGAATTGGAACTATCAGCCTACCCCAAGTAATGGATACAACGTAGTAACGTTGAATGCCCTATAACTAATGTTGTAGAGTGCATATAACTTCATAGTGAAACATGGGTAGTTTCTCGGCATCGGTACCACGTGAATCTTGGACTAGAGTTTTCTTCCTTGGAGTGATTGAACCATTGCTAGTTAGAGGATGACGTCCTGAAACTAAACCACAAAAACCCAGGGATGAAGTGGGCCATTGAAGGGTCGAGATGGCGGACTAGAGGGGGTGAATAGTCTTTTCTAAAATTAATCGCGTCGGTAAACCGAAACAGATGCGAAATTAAAACTATCGGTCTAGCCAAGACTACACCCCTCTATCTAAGTTCACAAGCACCTCACAAAGATCCTAATTATGTAACTAAGGTGTTTTCCTTAGCAAGAGCTCTCTAAACAATTCTAGAGCAAGGTCACACAAACCTATGCACTAGTACTTTAGCAAAGCCGGGGAGCTCCTACACAATTCTAGTAGGCAAAAGCACAAATCCACCTATGCTCACTAGCAATGCTCAATAGCAAGGCAACTAATGTCAAACTAGAGAGCGCAAATTATTTAGCTACACAAACTAAGCAATATGACTAACAATGTTACACAAACCAAATTAGCCACGCAACGAGAGCTACTTCTATGCTACACAAGTAAGAAGGTAACTAGCTAACTACACAAGCAAACTAGTTACAAGAGCAACTACACAAGCACAAGTATATGAATGTAAATACAAGCTTGTGAATCGAAAGCAAACCACCAAGAAAATGTACACAATGTTGAGACGACGGTTTTTCACCGAGGTTCACTTGGTTGCCACCAAGCTAGTCCCCGTTGTGGCAATACACTCACTTGATGGATCACGAGCTAATTGACTATCAAGAGTCAAACCCTCGGCGGGCGTCGCACATCCACTCTCAAGATGGGGATCCTCTAAGCCACGAGCTTTACTAGAGTTGCTCTTCACGATCCCCGCGGGGTGAGCACAATCCCCCTCACAAATCCTCCTCCGGAGCCACGCACAATCTCGTGCTTCAACGAAGTCGCAAGCCACCGAGCCGTCTAGGAGGTGACAACCTCCAAGAGTAACAAGCACCACCGGCTTGTAATTCGATCACCTAGTGCCACTCGATGCAATCCTCACGATGCAACGCACTAGAATCGCTCTCTCACTCGATCGGATGATCACTATCAAGCTCAAGCGAGTTAGAGGGCTCCCAAGCACACCAACACAAGCCACCAAGGCCTAAGGGTGCTCAGCTACCGGCCATAGTCGGCCACAACATCTATTTATAGCTCCACAACAAAATAGAGCCGTTAGTTTCCTCACTGGGCAAGTTTCGGGTCGACCAGACGTGCCGGTCGAACTGACCGGACGCACGGGTCAGTAGCATGCTCCAACGGCTAGTTTTCGCGCGTATAAACTTGCATTGACCGAACGCGTAGGTCACTAACGGGACCGGACGCGTAGGTCGCAGCGAAACAGCGAACAGAGAGGTTCCAGTAAGCTCCCGAAGCGACCGGACGCGTCCGGTCATCACTGACCGGACTCGCTGCAGCGTCCGGTCACTTTCGCCTGCGAAAAACACTAACCGGATGCGCTGACCGGACGCGCAGGTGCTGACCGGACGCGTTCGGTCACGAGTCCGGTCACAGACCACTCTTCGGTAAAACGGCGATAACTCTTAGCTCCGAACTCCGATTTCAATGATCTTGGACATTTTGGAAAGCTTACTCAGAGGGCTACACAACCCACTAAAGCACTTGATCCAATTCACAATGGATCAAAGCAGTATTCCACTCCAAGAGCCATCCTAGTGTCTGGAGAACACCGAAAAACCTTTCTCTCTCCTCCAATTTGATCAACACCAACTCCAACACGTTCTCCTTTGCAAATGTGCCAACACAACCATGTGTAAAACACCATGTGCATGTGTGTTAGCATTTTCACAATCATTTTCTCGAAGAAGTTAGGCACTCAACTTGCCTCGCCACTCGATCCTAACACGTATGCAAAGTTAGATCGCTCAAGTGGCACTAGATGACCAATATGCAAACAAGTTTACCCCTCTTAATAGTATGGCCATCTATCCTAAACCCGGTCATCAACTTCTCTACACACCTATGACCGGTGAAATAGAAATGCCCTAGGTTATACCTTTGCCTTGCGCATTCCACTCCATCTCCTCCGACGTTGATGCAACACATGCACCAACCATATCACAAATGATATGATCCACTTCATATCATCACGTGACTGTATTGGTTCATCGATCTTGACCTCGCTTGCTCTTCACCGTTGCGTCTGTCCATTGGCGCAAAGTCTTGCTCAAGCTTCACCGCCTCACGGTCCATCGCTCCAAAGCCTCTGACTTGCCCTTCACACTTACAACCGGTCCGTCGAGCCAAGCCTCATATTGATCTTTGCCACCTTGGTCGCATGTCTCCATGTCATGTCTCATATGCAATGAGCTCCTTCATGACACCATTACCTGTGGACTAATCCATGTATATCTCACATTAAACACAATTAGTCCACCTAAGATTGTCACTCAATTACCAAAACCAAACAAGGACCTTTCAGCCATGTCAATTTTTAAAGGGAGATATATCACATAAACCTCCCCATGATAACCCTAAGAATTGGGTGATGAAGCTACATTGACAAAAAAAAAATAATTATAAGTAAACAAATTTGCTATAACATGTAGCGTTACAACTTAGTCCACAGCGATTGTGGTGGGTGTCAACATTTTAGCATGCCTCCAGTGGACTACATTAGTTAGTCGGTGCACGCGGTGCATGCAGTTAGTCAGCTAGATTTGAGACATCATATCGAGACATGCAAACCAGCACAACACCGGGTGCACACGATTAGTCGGCCAGATTTGAGTCAGTTATCCTCATTCTCTATCAACTGAACCGTTCCCCTGCTTTTTCGTGGCTCTGCTTTATAGAACCGTGTTGTTTTGAGTGCAAGTGGTTTGCTCATTGGTTTCCATCTAAACCACGGGCCATTTTCTTAGATAGAGCACTAAAATTTGCTTCCTCTAATTTACTAGAGTTACTATAGTAGTGTTTGATGTACTGCCAACTATTTCAGTTGCTACTACCCATTGCAATCTTTAGCATTCCTTCGACTCAAAAGTGAGTGCAATTAAATCCTGCTAAAAAAGAGATACTGAGTACAATTAATAGGATTGCTTAGCTAGGACGGTTCTATTTGAGAAATGGAGCGAGTAAGCTGCACTATTATGTGGTCATTTTATTTATTTATTTTGAAATAAAAGTTTTTTAAAAAATAGTCGGCCATGATGTGTGGTCACAAAATATAGGTGACATCATAAGGGTTGTACAAAGTCTAGTATTTCAAATTTTGTTGCACATTACATTTTATGTGTTGAATTTGGAATTTTGAAAACAATATGGATAGGTCTGTCTCGAAATGCAGACTTGTAAAAGCATACACTTGTTATATTTCAAAAATATTATGTTAAAAAATACTAATCGAAGTTGACTTTGGTCCAATACGTATATGTGCAATTATAAGTTGCCAAAATAAAAGAAGGTACATTAATATGAGTAGTTTTTTTTGGTGTGAACGTCTGCGTTGTACTGTATATTTTTTTTAAAAAAAATATGAGTAGTTGGCCATTCTACAGAGTTCCTGGTTGACAAATTGAGCAAGGACACTGCACGAGTAATTTAAATGGAGTTTTCGTTTTTTTCCTTTTCTATTTAAATGGATTTTTTTCTTTTCTTTTTTTTGGCAAATCACAGTACATAGATTGGCATGTCATCTATTATTGAAAATGCCATTAGATCTAGAAATAGATAGAAAAATACGAGATCATATATGTCCCAAATTGAGGATTTGAACTCATATGGGTCCACTTTTTTTGTATTATTATAAAAGACAAAAATATTTTAGGAAGACGTTGAGTTGGTATATCATAATGTAGTGGACTACCTATACCATGTACTACTTGAACACTAGTGGTATACCAAATATTTCCATTTAATTACTAATATAATGCTGCCTCACTGTAATGTTTAATCACTACTTCAATGCGCAAGAGACAAGAGGGCAAATAAAAATCGCTAAAAAGGAGTATAACTAGGCCTCGTTAGGTAGAGCCCCAGGTGGCTTCAGGCTCTAGCTCCTCTGTGCATAAGGAGGAATATGAATTAGGAGTCTGTTAATCCATTATTTTTTTTTTGCTTCGCCGGCTCTGGCTCCTCTACACATTGCAACAAGGAGCTGAAGCCGTTTGGACCCGTGTCAAATATGACCTTAATTTGGGTGCTTAGCCAGGAGCGGTTCTATCTCAAATGTCAAAAAGAAAATATACGAGTAGCATCGTACATCCACGTCTACACATCTGGGGGCTTCATTCACATTCGACTGCTAGCTGGCACGTTTTTTTTTTGTTATATCTCGTTTCCTACTCCTACCTAGGCATGCAGACCGTGCAATGCGAGGCTTATTACTTGTGGCCTTGTAGCGTTTTTTTTGGATGGTCACGCTTGCCTTGCATTGGAACCTTGTTCGTGCTATGTACGTGACCATGCGTGGTGCATCCGTGCATGCTCTCGCGGAAAAAAAAATGGTACAGTACGTGTTGCTGGTGCATGAGCCTGCTGATCGATCGGTGCATATGGAGCCAGCCGGACGCGGCGCGCACGGCAGCAAGCCTGGGAGTCCCATGGAACCGCAAGCAGTAGCTATGGAGCCAGCCGGACGCGGCGCGCACGGCAGCAAGCCTGGGAGTCCCATGGGACCGCAAGCAGTAGCGTGCACATGAGTCTCGTTTCACCTCTCGCGTGCCCGGCCTGAGGGGTTGCCGCCAGTTACTAGTGGCGTAGTATAAACCTGCACCGGCAGCGGGCCGGCTAGCCAGGCACCACGCCACCAGAGCAGCAGCCCCTTCGTGACCAGCTCTCCAGCTCTGAGCGGAGGGAGAGGCACGATGAACGGAGGAGAAGGAGGGGCGGGAGGGAGCGGCGGCGGAGCAGGCGGGGCAGCAGCCGGCGGTGGCGGAGAGAACGCGGCTAGGACCGGGGCCGGGACACTACCGCGGGTGCCGACGTGGAGGGAGCGCGAAAACAACCGGCGCCGGGAGCGCCGGCGGCGGGCGATCGCGTCCAAGATCTTCACCGGCCTGCGCGCCCACGGCAACTACGCCCTCCGCAGGCACTGCGACAACAACGAGGTGCTCAAGGCGCTCTGCGAGGAGGCCGGCTGGACCGTGGAGCCCGACGGCACCACCTACCGCAAGGTACTCATCCGTTCCGTCCCCTGCCCCGAGCACGGTTGCCGCCGGCCGCCTTGCCGTCTCGGAGCGAGGACCGTGGAATCCATGCATGGCTCCGTCGTTTGGTTTGGTTCTGGCCGAAATCTCGATGATTCGAGCGGTTTGTTACTGAATTTCGCCGTGGATTTCTTGCTATCTCGTCCTGCGCTGCTTCGCTTTGCAGAGCTGCGTCGCGTCGCGTCCTACCGGCAGCTGCAAGCTGTCTATCTTTTCCGTTTCGTTTTATTCGTACGTAGCGAGAACCCAAAGCTTGTTTTCCCGAACGCCAGTTCCTCGTTAAATCTATCCAGCTGTAGATACCTGTCGTTTTCCTTCGTCGCTTTTTTGGGAGGTTTCATGCCTGTTCCGACGCTGCTGCTTCAGTTGCTAGTTGGAGCGTGAACGTTTGATGCTATGCCATTTTTTCCCCTGAAAAAAAGGGGAAGAAATTGGTCCTGACTACTCAAGTTCCTCACTTTGTTTTCCTTTTATTTACAGCTACTTTGTCTTTGGCAAAACGGAAGCAAACCGTGATGCATGTCTTTGCAAGCTTTCTAAAGCTCCTCCTCACTTTGTTTCCTTTTACAACTTGTTTTTGTCTTGTTTGTGGGCTGGCATTTGTTTTTGGTTCTGCTGATTGTCGTCCCTATGACTGGCTCGACAGTAGCTCAGTTCATGTGCAGGAAAGGGGGCCGGTAAAACATAGCTGATTCACAAAAACAAAATGACACTCTAGACGAACGTCCATCTTTCTTTCAGTAAATTCACTTTGAATTCGGTTTACATCAGCACTGAGCTTATAAAGCTCCCATCTCGATTCATGTTGTGTACTGTGCAATCGTGCATTTTGTTTTGTGATTGTTGTTCATCTGTGCCAGAGCCAGGATTTGTGAAGATGTTTGTTCGTTTGTGTTGCAGGGATGCAAGCCTCCGGGTAGCAGTGACGCGTACATGGCTGGCTTTATCCCCGGGTGTTCTCCAGTGAGCCCCGGCATGTCCTGCCCTGTGAGCCCCGGCATGGTGTCCTGCCCGGTGAGCCCGCGAGCTTACAACGGCCTGAGCTCCCCGTCGTCGCCGACCCACTTCGGCGGCAGGGGCAGCAGCTTCTTCTACGGCGGCGCCAGCAGCAGCCGCGGCACTGGCACTGGCACTGGCGGAGGCCTCCTCCCGTGGTTCAACAACATTTCCCACTCCGACGACCCCTACGCTGACGGCTACTCCTTCAGCGCACCGGTCACGCCGCAGAACGGCTCCCCGCCGCGCCGCAAGATGGCGCGCTGGGCGCCGGACAACGCTACCGGCGCCGCCGCCGGCTGCTCCAACGTGCAGTCGCCGTGGGCCACCAGCCCTGGCCCCAGCCGCTACGCCTCCCTGCCAGTAACCATGCCGCATACACCTATCTGCGGCAAGGCCGTGGCGGCCGACCCGGTGAGCCTGCTGACGGGGTTGCAGATATCCGCCGCGGCGGCCAACAAGTCCCCGGCGTACAGCATGTTCGACTTCGACGCCGGGAGTTACTCATCGAGGCCGGGACAGAGCAGCAGCGCGCCGTGGGCGGCGGCGGCGGCTCGTGGCGCAGGCGACGGTGACACACAGATGGCTCCGCACGGGTTCTCCTTCGGCTGGAGCGGCGGGGCGTTCAACGCGTGGGAGGGGGAGAAGGCGACCGGAGCGTTTAACGCGTGGGAGGGGGAGAAGGCGAGCGGGGCCTTCAGCGCGTGGGAGGGGGAGAAGGTGAGCGAGATCGACGAGGGGGACCTGGAGCTCACCCTGGGGAACTCGAGGGCCGGCGCCGGCGCTGACCGCGCCTGAGCTCACCGATACCGATACAGCTGCTGCAATGCAACAAGACGATGCGTGCATGAGATGGTGGAAAGGCATCTTTATAGGGAGTGACCGTAGTTTGACTTCGGGCAGACTGGTGCTGAACCTTAACCTGATCTCCATCATGAGTTATCCTTTTTTTTTCCTAACAAAGTATCTTTTATTTTCAAGAAATGAAAAAAAATGAAAACAGACATGGCAAGGGAGAGGGACGTGTTCTTGTAATCATGGATTAATTGTCAGGCTGTTGGACTAAAGCTAATGGGAAAGTACCAGTTATAAGCAAATGTGTTATCTGTTTGTGTGTGCTTTCTTTAGTTAACCATCGTCTATTCAGTTTCCATGGTTTCTGAGCAGCTCTGCAGCTTGTGCCTACCACTATCAGTTTCTTGAGGTCCATTACGTGTCACTCATAAGACTCATTCCATGGCAGTACGGCGCGGTGGTCGGGATGACAAGCTATCGTACTGTTACAGTATGCAGGATCAGGAAGAGAGGGAAACGGAAGGGAGCAAGAGGGAACAGCGGGGATTGGACGAGGAATGCTGTTCTTAGTTTGGTTGCTTTGACGAGACTAGTATAGCGTCCATGCTAACATCACGGCTTTATTTTAGAGATGGACTAAAAAACAACCAAACGACCGATATTTTTTCCATAGTTCAACTTTCATGCATAACAAGATATAATAAAGTTATATCTCACTTTAACCATCTAATTACAATCTGCTTAAGAAACATAAGTAGGGCCTCGTTCGGCTGGCTGGTGGCTGGTGGCTGAGGCTGATTTATTGTGAGAGAAAAATACTGCTGGCTGGCTGGTGGCTGGTGACTGGTGCTGAACTGGTGTGAGAGAAAAGCACTGCTGGCTGGCTGGCAACCAGCCAGCCGAACAAGGCCTAGGCCTTAGAGATTTTCAGGGAAGCTGTCAAAATATTCCTTTGCATGACTCTTTAAAATGTTCACAAAAAAAATTCCGTCCTCAGTGAAGTTAATAGCTGTGCATGACAGATAATAAGTTAACTCTTATAAACTGCTTGTGTTTATGAGGTACTATACTGTAAATCACCTCTTGCTCTGCTTCTCCTCGCCCCTCTCATCTCTTTCTAGTCTTTCCAACTCCTGCTATTGCCCACAAATGCAATGCAGTGCAAGCACCGCTCGCCTCAACAGAAGTAGCTAGCTCCATTATTGTTGTCTGCTCTGCTGCTCCCATTTTGATGAGTAAAACATCATTTATTCAATCACATCTTTATAAATCAATAAATGAGTACCAACATCTCTGTATCTACGCAAATTCAAGCCTAAATAGTGTACAGTAACACTATAAAGGAATATTTATTGCCTATAAAGAGAAAAATATACTTCGGACATCCTTCAACTAAAACTACTTAATGAAGAAACAGTGCAAACAACATCTACAAAGGATTAACAATGAATGCGGTGTGCCAAATATACAGCATGCGTCCACTTGAAGATGAACTTACGGGCACACTGAGAAGTTATTTTCCCAGCCCCCATCTTGATGAGGTCCTGGCATACCACTAAAACCTGCAGATGGCATTGCCATTACTGAGAGTGAGCTCAACTCTAGATTTGTGAAGTTGAAATAAAGCGGCAATACTTGAAACAAAAACCAAACGACCAGCATCGTAAATCATCGCAATGGAACTGTATCAAAAGGAATAAAGCATAAGGCAAATGGTGATATTTCAGTTTTAGGAGTCAAATTAATCAGATGTAGGAGGCAAATCAAGGGTGGACGACCACCATTTGGTTTTCTCGTGGAAGTCATTTAAGAGCATAAGAGACACCGACCACAAGTCCACAACTACACGTATTAAAAGTCAACAATTTGAAACATACGACGATGGATTAAAAAACAGAGTAATAACTTCTATCTATTTCTATGAATTTAAAATAACATGATAGTGGGCAACACAATTTGCATGTTTTCTAAACGAATGTAGAATGGCAGTAGCAGACCAATGATAGCAGTTGGAAAAATAAATACCTGATCTATAAAAGTGAAAGAGTTCCATCGCCAATTAGAGGATCGTGGCTGAGCATAGACCTCGTCCATCCATCAGGTGTGCAACAGCCAATAGGCTCAGCAATGCTGTATCAGTGGTGATTTGCCACTATGTCCTCTTCATCCTTCTTAAGCCTTCCTTGTTCCTATGATATCTGTGATAAAGCTCATGAGATTTTAGCTAAGATACAGTCAATAGAATCACACAACCTGAGTTCATTTGAATATCGAAAAGAACTGATAAGAGTAGCTAACCGGCTTACATCCGATACGGACGCCTCTTGCCATAGGCGCAGTGGTATATTAAGTTTATAATTAGCTACTCTTAGCACCACAGTAATTGGACTGAAGAAAAGAACAATGCATTTGACAACCTGAAAGAAACATGAGAGTAAGGGGAATCCATTTGTATATGTACTTCCTAAAATTTCAAGTACAACAGAAAGGGCAATACCAACAATCTAGATTTTTAGAGAAAATATAAAATGTGAGTTAATATTTCTAACAGTGATAATTTGGATAAAAGCATGAGAAAAATACAAAATGCAAACTGTGTTCAGATCAAAGTAATTGGATTCTACAAAGAATGGGCATTAGAGGAAATCAATATTATATATATATGATATAATCTATAAATAAAAAAGGAATATCCTAACTCCTCAGGCCACTTGCACAATAAACACTGTGTTCAGTTCATATTCAGATCAGAGGAAAACATAAAAAATAGACCATGCAAGGTAGCTTCAGGCATCTATTATGGAAGATAACTGAACTTGTGCTACAACTTACCTTTGAGTCAGTGTCAACCAAATTTCGATGGTTGGCTTCAGAATATTAATTGTACAACTGTAGAAGTAAGCAACACTGGAGTACTACTGTCAAGAACAACGCAAATGTCAACAAACACACCATTCAACCATCCAGGTCAAGCATCCATCCTAGCATCTTCACATGCCTTCTTTAATCAGATTAAGTGTTTTTTTAATATAAGTGTGACCCAAATTGCGCACAATTGAATGAACAAATGGACCTCACTGCATCATATCTCAAAAGCTTTAGCACCTGTGAAATCCACGGACGTCGCAGTGATGGTTTCACGGATGGTAATTGAGTGGCCACAAGCTAGCTTGTCCCTTCAAATAAACAAAGGGACCCAAATCAGTTCAGTTCAACAATCACAGGTAAATGGCAACAAAAATACTATATAATGCCAGCAAACTGCGCGTCCAAAATTGGGATTACTTAATCTCCCAACAAATTCAATGGAAGCAACCAATATTTTGTGATCATGAGAGCAATGTAAGGGGAAATTAAGACGCTTGGGTTTTCGGGGGTCACGGCATGTACAATTCGGGGGCCCACACGTGGATGTCATAGCGTCCGCCGGCAACGAGGGCATGGACGAGAGCCGCAAGACCAGCCGACCGGATCCCCTGGCACAGGTAAGAAGAACGACGGGCCTCGCTGGCGCCCCATCTCGAGCCGGGCGGAGGAGGCCTTAGGCTCGCCGGCTGCGGCGGCGGTGCTGACCTAGCCCGGGGGCGAGCAGCGTGCGGCGAGCACGAACTGGAGGTTGGAGACGTGCGCGGACGGGAGCGGGTTTGCTCTTCCCGCGCTGCCCAGGAAGCCGCATGTGGATGCGGCGGCGCGTGCGGCCCCGGCGAGGGCGTCGTTGGGCGGCCCGGCGAGCGCGGGTCCACTCGACCTGGCGAGGGCCGCTGCCTTGCGTCCTAGGCCGGGCCTGCGAACACGACTGGAGATGGCCGGCGAGCGGCACCGGCGGGGAACCCTAGTCGCGGGATGGGGTGAGTCGCGAGTCACGGGACAGGGAGGCGAGGGGGAGGAGAGGAAGATATTTATTTTTTTTGGGAAAAAAGATAACCGAGAAATCGAACTGTGCTCGATGCGCACGGGCGTGGGCGTGGGGGGCGTGGTGGGGCGCGGGCGTGGGAGACGGGGAAGGACGAGGAGGTTGACACAAATGACGTCGACTGTTGGATCTGAGTGAGCAAGGAGAGAAGATCTACGAGCAGATCTGGATGGTCTGTTTTAAAGGTGTTATTTTTTAGGTATATTTTTGTGGGTGTATGGATAGAAGGCTTCTCAGCGGTGGATATTTTTTTATGTGGATCTAGGAAAGAAAATGAATTAGTAGGGTAGATATGTCCTTTCCTCACTACTCATACCTGAAGTTCTACGGCATCAAATTTCGGACAAACGCATATTACTAGGCTTGGGCCTTTGAGCTTGGACGTGGCCCAGCGGCAAAGCTTGTGGCTTCTAGTCATGTGGACTCTTCCGTGCTCAGCTCCACGCTCTTCCCAGCGGCGATGGTAGGCTTCCTGGTGACATTCCTCCCTCCTTTAATAGGCGCTACTTGTCCTCAAGCAGGAGCCAACAGAAAACGTTGCTTGAGTGCGATCATGTCTTAGCATGTAGAGGTAGGCCAGCTTGACCAGCTGATCAACGCCTGTTGCACTGGATAGTTACTTCGGGATACTGTATGCGTAGCCAAAACCGGCACTGGAAACTAGAAGGGGTTATCAGGGCCAGGGAGTGAAGGAGACACGTGAATTATTCCCAGGACTGCTTCTTGAGTCGAGAGACATAAAAGACTGGATGGACAGCTGAGGAAGACGACAGTTTAAAGCTTGTATGCCACGGAGCCGGCCAATCTTGCCCAACTCACGAAAAGGGCCAAAAAAAACTTGTAAGAGATCTTGTGGTTGGCGTGATTTGTGGCAGTGGATTGAACATATGGTTGGAGCTTGAAGAAAACCATATCACATCCACCCAAAAGGAACACTCTGAATGGAGCGTGTCCGCCTGGCGTTTCATGCGTTGTTGAGCCTGGAGTAGGTGCTTGGATCTTCAGATATAGTTTGCAGTCTAATTCGATTTGGAGAAAAAATTGTAGATTATAAATATAGAAGAAATAACCCAAATGTGCTTTGTTGTTTGGATAACCTCGCATCTCCTTTTTGGAAAAGGGTGCTTTGGTCAATGCAAACTTCCCAAATGGGTATTATGTGGAAAATAGTTAATGGACAGAAAGGAAGGTTTTGGAAGACCATTAGTTTAGGAATTCATGGGATGGGGAAGTTCTGAAATTTTAGCCAAAGGCTCGATTGGCCAGTAGCTTGAGCCAAAGGCTACCACTGCCACCCTGGGTTCGAACCCGGCGGCCCGCAGTATTTCTGTGCGCACTGTGCATAGGAACGGGGAGAAAACTCCTCGGTTCAAAAAAAAAGAAGGAAGGAATGTGTCTGAATATGTGGTATGAGCTTTTTAGAATCATGGAAAATGTTAATCTGGTGGTAGGAGAGAAGGACCAGCTAATCTGGAGCTTTAGCTCCAATGGGAAATTCTCAGTACAATCCCTATATGTCGTTACTAATCATAGGGGAGTTACCTCAATCCATGTGCATACTGTCTGGAAATTGAAAGTACCCCCTAGGGTGCATATTTTGTGGCTACTTTTAAAGAACAAAATGCTAACTAGGGACAATCTAGCTAAAAGAAGAGAAGTTTCAGATCAAACTCGTGTTTTTTGTAATGAGTCTGAATATATTAATCGCTTGTTTTTTGAGTGTTGTGGTGCTAGAAGGATTTGGAGTGTGGTGGCAGAGATTTTAAATCTGAGGGTGATTGGACTTTTGAGTCTGTAGCATCTCGCTAGATTGTGAATAAAAAACATGTTTTGAATAATGTTACTAGTTCCGTGGTGTTATGGTGTCTTCGAAAGTTTCATAACAAAATTTGTTTTTCAGGGCGCGGTTTGGATGGAGAGAGAGATGCGATGATTTGGATTCCAAGACTTTGAGAAGATGGAGGCCAACGTTCAGTCAAGAGCTGGGAGTGGAGATAGAAATGCTTATACGGAAGATGGAAGAGTCAGCAAATCAACCACCAAGAATCGGTTAGGTTCCAGAGGCACAATCAAGATATTGGAGTTGTTGGATATTCGGTCTTCGGAATGGGTCTCCACCGATGTAAATCAGCGAGCAAGTGAGATGGAGTCGAATTTGAGTGTCTTGCAAACTGTAGTCGCTGTTTTGTTTTTGAATTCTGATAGGCGCGCCTATACGCTTTGGGCCTAAACTTTGTGAAACGCTTTATGATCAATAAATCAGGGGAAAACTTGTTCTTAAAAAATAAATTTTTTATGGTCCCAAAGCTTAGGTAACTAGAGTGTAGAGTCTTTTTTTTTGCGAAAAAGAGTGTAGAGTCTTTAATTTATAGTAACTGGACTCTGGTTGTTTTGTCATTTTATGGTCCCTAGGATTTGTATAATGTAATGGAGCAAGAAAAGTAGAATACATATTTATGCACTTTGTAGAATCACGACTAGTATTAACGCATGAATTTACTCTAGTTTGTTGGGCGCATGAGCTTTAGCTCTAGATTGAGCTGGGCTGGTTTACAATTTGAGCCAATCACGAAACTAGCCTAAAATGAACCGAACATGAGTAACCCACGAGCCTTTGAACTTTTATTTTTTTTATTTCATAGCCCTAGAGTAACGTTAGCGGTCCTAGCCTCCTAGGCCATGCAGCACGGTGGAGGGACTATGCAAATAGTGGACCAGTGCCTCGTGCCTGTGCTCTAACAGCATACCACGGCAGCAGGGGTAATTGGATCCGGTAATGCTCAAACGTAGGCGTCCTGACGCACTCGTCCCAAGATGCGCGCGCTCCACTCCTTTGCGTGCTGCCGCCCCGTCCCACCCCACCCTCTACCCCACAGCTATCATCCCCACCCGCCCTCTACGTCGTCGTTGCTACCGTCACGTCCACACCCACCTTCTGCGCCATCGCCGCCGCGCCACCCGCCCTCTGCGTCGTCACACGCCATCCGTGCCGCCCCCACCCCGCTCTCTGTGCGCTGCCACACAACTCCATGCTGCCGGCGAGCTCTACACTGGTGACGTCCACGTGCCGACGAACCTCCATTCGCCAAAACAACAAAGAGATGTTGCGCTAAAAGCGCATGTTGCAGACGTATGTTTGAGGTGTTTCAGAGTATGTTGCAAGTGTTTTATATTGACGTTGCAAAAGTAGATCAGGATGTTGATATGTTGTAATGGCTATACATGTACGTTTTAAGTGTATGTTGCAAATGTTTCATCTGTTTCAGACGTATGTTGCAAGTGTTTCATTTAGATGTTGCAAAAGTATATCTGAATGTTGCATATGTGTGCAATAGCTATACATGTATGTTGCAAGTGTATGTTCGGAATGTTTCATCAGGTTCAGACGTATGGTGCAAGTGTTTCATCTGGATGTTGCAAAAGTAGATCTTAATGTTGCATATGTTGCAATGATTATACGATCGATGTTGCAGAGGAGATGAGATAAGACAGGAGCTGAGCGCGGCAGATGACAGGGCACGGAGGACGGAACGCCATGGGGTGACGTGGGCTCAACCAGGACGAGAATGCCACAGGTGACGTGGCGCGCGGCGAGGATGGGACCCCGCGGGGTGACGCGGGGGCAGCGGGCACGCTTCTGTTACACGGGGACGGGAATGGGAACGGGGCACGAAGTACGGTGCTTGTGCTCGAACTGGAGCAGTGTATGGACGACGCCGAGCGGCCACCCAATGTGCGCCGGGGATAACATCTTGATCTCGCTCTACTCGATGGGCAGGATGCAGGCCGTGTGGGGCGACGATTGTGCGGCGTACTGGCCGGAGAGATGGCTCACGGAGGACGGCGCGCTGCGGCGCCAGCACGTGCCGGCACACAAGTTCCTGCCGTTCAACGCTGAGCCGAGGTCGTGCTTGGGCAAGGACGTGTCGGTGGCGCGGATGAAGTGCGTGGTCGCCGCCGTGGTGTGGAATCTCGATTTCATGGTGCTGCAAGGGCACGCGGTGGAGCCGAAGCTGTCCGTCGTGCTCCAGATGAAGAAGGGGCCCATGGCGAAGGACAAGAAACGAGGCATCGTTGTCAGCGCGTTTAGAATAATCACCGGGGTATTTGCCAGTAACTGGTCCGTGCTAGTAGTAATACAATAGTAATTAACATGTCGCATCGTATAACTTTGTGAGTGTGTGTAATTTTGGGTGCTCCACTGCTCCTATAAATAGTAACTTTCTGTTTGGCAGAGTTTTTATCCTGCTCTTTCAGAAGAGCCCTGTCAAACGTTTTATAGGAGCCGTTTTCACCGTATACGAGGGATGAACACATATGATTACCTTCTGAAAACGCTCTAGATGGAATTTTCTTATTATTTTAATGAAATTGAAAAACACGTGCGACTCTGGCAGATTGTCGAGTAGTATCTAATACTCCCCCAGTTTCCTAGAAGATGTCGTTTTGGACAGTGACACGGTCTTCAAAACATAACTTTGACTTCTTATTTTTATAAAAATATTTAGTAAAAAGTGATATATGTATATTTTTTAAAAGTATATTTCAAGACAAATCTATTCACATGGTTTTCATATTTTCAAACTCAACAATTTAAAAGTTATTAATAATTTTATATTCCCAATGTTTGACCTAAGTCTTGTCCAAAACGACTTCTTTTAGGAAACTGTGTGTTGGGGGGGAGGGGGGTTGCGGTGGGGTGGGCGGGGGCGGGGGATGCGGTGGACCTATTCCCATCCTGGTATACGGCGGCTAGCTATCTATTGACCATCCCAATGTATCAGGTAGCTAGCCTATCTTTTCTTTTTCAAAATACAATAAACGTGGTACTCATATACATGTACGTACGCTGATTGTCCAGTATCTATTGAGCATCCGCATATATCAGCTAGCTAGCCTATCTCTCCTTTTCCAAAATACAATATACATGGGGTACTATGAACAAACACATATACATTCTATCTCTATAAGCATATTAGAAAAAAATGCGCTGGTAAATCTTGAAATTGACAAAGTAGTGCCATAAGCCTCACAAACTCATTGTCGACGGGTGTGCCGTCTGCAATTGAAATGACAGTACAATTAGACTCTAAAATAAATTTAGTAAACTCTGGGATCCAAGTCAGATTTTTGATGAGATCTAAGTCATGTATTTCATCGAAGAGGAAAAAGTTCATCCCACTTTCCTAAAGTATCACCGTAGTCTGATTTTTTCTTTTCGATCTTCAAAACCACACATCTTACATTCTTACCCCTTGAATTTTCAAATCTTTTCGATCTTCAAAACCGCACATCTTACATTCTTACCCCTTGAATTTTTAAAACTAGTCATATTACCTCTTTGTCTTGATTTGGAATGGTTTTGAAGGCGGTTTTTATCCTTTCCAGTTATAAAATCGATAAATACTTGATAAACCATAGAAAATGTCTCTAAGATTTTCCAAAGAATCTAGAGATGGATTGGGATACAACAAATTTAATTAAAATAACTATAGCTCATGAAAATATCTCTACATGCTTAAAATAATAGATTTAGCTAAAGGAAAATAAAAAATATCCAAAAATAGAAAAAAAAATCCCAGAACATTATAATTGATATGTAAACTTGTTTTTAAAACTTTTTGCAACAAAAATCATAATACACAACTAACATTAATGTGTTGCATTCATGCTGGTCGCATCTCATATTTTTGCCATACATATTTTTTAAAACATGCTTATACATCAATTATAATGTTTTGGAAAAAATTTTAGAATTTTCAATATACATTTTTCCATTTTCCTACAGTTAAACCTATTGTTTTGAACTTTCTAAAATTGCTTTCATGAGTTTATTTTATTTGGATATATCGTATACCAATCTATCATTGATTTTTTTTAGAATTTTTAAAAGCCTAGAGATATTTTCTATGTTTTTCAAACCTTACTAAGTATTTAGTATTGACTATTTTTAAGTAAAAAGACAAAACCACTCTAAAACAGAGCAGAAGGTAACTTGAATGGTTTTTAGAGTTCAGAAAGTAAGCTGTCAGTTTTAGGGTTTGAGAAGAAAAACTAAGTCTACTAGGGGGGCGTGCTTCGCGAAGGTAGTTGCACAAAAAAAAGAGAGGAGAGGACGGAATAGCGACGAGAATGGGTGAACAGTACATGGGAGGGGAACAGTAACGGTACGTGCTGTTCACGTGGCCTGGTACCGTGGAATAACGGGTAAGAATACTGTTCACATGATCTGGTACCACTAGGGTAACGTGTTGTTACTGTTCACCGACGGACCGAACTACAGCACGGGGTATTACTGTTGATGATAGGGAAATGGGAGTGGGAAATACCTGTTAATGTGTAACTACAATACCAATCACCGCGTTTGAAGATCTATAGAGATGAGAGAGAATATACTTTTTCCTTTTTAAATTGACCAAATGTTCTTTCATCATGCGAACAACGTTCAACCAATATATAGCCGGTGAAAGCTCTATGTTTGGTGTTGGTAATTAGTGACAATGTCTAAGTACCAATCCTATGTCTAAGTTGTATATAGCATATGAGGATTGGTACATTCCAAGGTTGGTGGCAAGATGGACATGGTGATCATGATGGCCACACTTGGATTTAGACGTAACCCTACGTGATCAAGGCAAAGGTATATGCTAGGGTTCATGTTTTAGTAACCAAGATACCTAGTGGGTGTGGTTACATTATAGGATAGATAGCCATACTATAAAGAGGTGAATGACGCGGCTATTGAACTCCTAAGTGCCTCTAGGCGTGCATTTCATAATCATATGCATTTGGATAGAACTAATAACGCCTCGAAAAATGATTGTAAAAATGCTAACACACTCGCACATGACGTGATCACTTGGTGGTGTTGGCACATTTGCGATGGCGTTGAAGTTTGAGCGGTAGAGAGGGTTTGGGGTCCTCTCTCCCTCCCGCCGAGCTTTTGAGGCGGGATTCAAGCATTTTCGAGGAGTTAAAACGACTATTTTCCTTACGCCAATGTCGAGATTTATAGGCGTTGTCACTTGTTGTTTCACGAGCTAAAACTTGTGCTAAAGTGACACACATACTTAGTCTAGCTCATATGTGAAAGGGCGAATTAAACGGAGACGAACAGCGGTCACAGAGGTGACCGGACGCTGGACCGAACGCGGTCTCTGTTTGACCGAACGCGTCCGGTCAGTGTTCAGCGTCTGCGCATGTTGATCAGACGCGCAGCGCGTCCGGTCACAGTCGACCGGACGTGTCCGATCGGTGAGGGAGCTTACTGGACTCCAACCGGACGCTGGCACTGTGGCGTCCAGTCAGTTCTGCAGCGCGTTCGGTCACTGTTTCGTTAGAACACAGTCTCTGCTTGACCAGCGCGTCCGGTCCGTTACGGGACCAGCGCGTCCGGTCCACGCAACGAGCGCGTCCGGTCGGTGCTTCGCGGCATAGCCGTTGTGCGATCGGCGCGTCCGGTCAGTGTGATCAGCGCGTCTGGTCAGCGCGACTGCAGCGTTTTCAAGTGACTAACGGCTCTATTCGAAGGGGTACGTCTATAAATACTCGTTGACTGGCTCAAAGCTCCATCTCTTGCACTCTTTGACATACTTATAAGCACTTTGAGCTAAGCAACTTCCCTCCCACTCATCTCTCTTGCTTCTTTGCATATTCGAAGTGAGATTGAGTGATCTAAGTGCATTTGCATTGTGAGATTGCATCTAGTTGGCACTTGGTGGTTGATTTGCTGCGGGATTCTTGTTTCCCTTGGTGGTTGCCGCCACCTAGACGGCTTAGAGCAACTTAGAGGCGTTGGCAAGAGTTGGTGATTGTTCTTGTCCACCTCCGGTGATTGTGAGGGGTTTGTGCTTACCTCAGCGAAGCGCCAAAGGCAACGTTAGTAAATTGCTCGTATCATTTGCAACCTTAGGTTCTTGTGGCGCCTTTTGAGAGGCTCGGTGTGAGACCGATTAGCCACCGAACCACATGGTGAAGAGGGACACAACGGGGACTAGCGTGCCGGCAAGCACGTGAACCTCGGGATAAATCTTCGTGTCATCACTTTCATATTGTGATTTATTGATCCAGGTGTTCGGTTGTCTTGGTATTCATTGTTGATAATATTAGTTGTCTCAATACTTCGTCCCTCGGTGAAACTCTCCTAACTCAACTCCGCATTACCTTCTTAGTTACCTTTGCCAGCTAGTTAGCTTTGCTAGAGTAGCTCTTTTGTGTAGCTTGCTAGTTGTAGTTTTAGTTGTCGCTCTTGCGGTTTGACTTGTGCGGTTGAGTGCAAATATAATAGAATTGTGAATTGGATAGGTGGCTTGCAAACACCCCGTAGGCTAAGCAAAACTCGCATCTCGCTATTTGTTATATTGATAAACTTGTTTAGCTTGTCTTTGTAGAAAATTTTAAAAGGCTACTCACCCCCCTTTAGCCATCAAGACCTTTCAGCCGGTCATTCAGCCAACAACAGAGTTTTCCGCTGTGTAGCGTGCCCACGCAAGCAACAGGTTCCTAGGAGGCCACAGAACCACACAATTTGTCTAACTTGGAAATTACCCATACATACTATACCCCCATGATTAAATGTTTTTGTCTCCGTACATTAATGGAAAAAACATTGTTATTTGACATAAAAAATCTGCTGCTGCCCAACGACCTCATTGGTGGCTAGATGAACGGGACCCGATCCCTCTGTAGATTTAGTTTTTGTTAGTCCATAGTTTGATTTTTGAATGGCACCATCAACAAGGTGGTGGATACTATGGCTTCTGGTGTCATCGACAAGGTGGTGGTGAGTGATGACTATGACGTATTAGAATTTGGCCTCTCGGGTCTGTTCCTATCTTGATGATATTTAATCTAACATTGGTGAAGAGCAAGTGAGAGTACGACTGCATAGGAGTGTAATACAAACTACAACTCATCTGATTACAGAGTAGTGTTACATCTAAAGGTAGGAAAGAAACATAATTCCTTTTGGGTGTTACACATTGGGTTACATATGATCGCATCAGAAGTCCGTGACACGAGCGTCTCGACATGCCATGGAGGCATGGTATAGATGGCATAAACCCGTTGAAGACCCCATTTTCATTTTGGTGTTTCTAGAGTGACTAACAAAGTAGGACGTTGTAGTGATTGCTCGGAAGGGTTGACGACAGTGAGATCTCCTCGATTCGATTTCACCTCAATCTTGGCAGTGTTGATGACCAAAAGATATAAGTTATTATGTGTGAAGGTAGTAAGGTATACCCCAAGACAAGGTGAGAGGCAGAGGTTTCAAGGGCTTCTTTGCACACGGGATAGACATGTTAGAAAACTTAGCGTTAACATGATCTTACTTAGTCCAATACAAGAACACCTAATTTGTTATTAGTAATTAGTGAACTTAATTAGACACTCGCCTTAATCAGGAGCCGGCATGTGGACTTCAGCGGCATATCCGGTTAAGTCAGTGTCTAATTAAGTTCATTAATTACTAATCACAGATTAGGTGTTCTTGTATTGGACTAAGTAAGATCCTGTTAACCCTAAGTTTTCTAACAAGACATCGTCGTGAATGACCAGTTTTAGCTTCAAGTTGTTTCGTTACCCCAAAGAACTGGACTTTTGGTGGGGCATAGTTGTTCCAAACAAAGATATAGAAACACATGCTAATCACCATGCATCTTGATTGCCTTGTAAATCAGCACATCACGATGGACTTCGTTTGTTGTGATGAGGTAAAAGGACAATGTGATGCAAGTGGGTTGGTGGAGTTAGAAGCCAGCGTCGAGAGGTTCGGCGGTGGCAAACTGGCAACAACCGCCTAAGCGATGTCGTTGCCGGAGGCAGCGTTGTGTCGTCCTAGACGACATCAGATGGTGCGAGGTGCGAGAGCAGCGTTGTCATTCTTATGCATGGCTGTTGTGTTGAAAACAACTCAAATTTGATGTTGTTTGCCTGATTAATGTAATTTGATGATGGTCCCCTTGATGCAAATGTGTTCTCTCTGATTGTTTGCAGAGACGAAGACCCGTCGAGGACAAATTCGCCGTGTGGGATGGGGATGGGGATGGGGATGGGGATGGGGCGAAACCTTTCCCCGTGAGTGTTGACAGGGGCAGGGTGAAAGTCCCTAGTTTAGTTTTGGCTAATTGATGAAACATATACTACTAAATTTAATTTGCAACATAAAAATAACTAAGGGGATCGTCAACGCCTTTAACATCGTCTCGCTCGGGTACCTGCCCCGGCTGCACAGTCCGAATAAAAAAAAGGAAAACCCTGCCCCGTCCGAACCAAAAAAAGAAAAAAAAAAGGAAGCCGAAAAAAATAAGAAAAAAGCATGCCGATAAAAGAGGATCAAATCAACAGTAAAAATAAATAAATAAATAAATAAATCTAATAAAACACAACCTTGGCAGGCTATACTCATAAAATACATGTTATAATTTAAAATAAATAAATAAAGATAAAAATATAAAAGTGGCAGACTATACTCATATAAAATATATGCGTTACAATTTAAAATCTAATCTAATTATTAGTCACTATCTCTTCTATCTACACTAAAAAAAATCTAATATCATCGATGGACGCCAAGATAATTTGCTTCGCACAGCTTAATCCGTGGCTCCCGTGTCGCCTCGCCAGCGTTGGTCCTGTTCGAGAGTCCACATCGTCCGGATGTCAAGTATTATTCGCTCCGCCCCAGCTTAATGGTGAGTCCGGTACATGAACCCCGCATGCCCCTGCGTCGCCCCGTTTGTGTGCATCCACGTCAGGCCCCACCTCCCCGCAAAACAAAACACGCCTCTGTGCGCGTCCTAACTCCAGCCTGTGCTACACCTACAGATAGCACTAAAGATGAGAAAAATTGTAAGTCGTCCACACTTCTGCTTTTGTTAGTAAAAAACCATAGTGTTGCTATTCTCTTAGAGCATCTCCAGCAGGCTACCTAAACCCACTACCTATCCTATATTTGGGTAGTAAAGGCTAAAAAAACAACTCCAGCAGGCTACCTACTTGACTACCTACTTTTGTTGGCCCAACAAATTTCCCCACTCACTACCCACATCTGTTGGGCCAACAAATCATGCTACCTATTTCTTCCCTTCCTCTCTCTCCTCCCGCACGCACTCGGAACTGCCCGACGCCATCGCCTGTGCATCCCGATCCCGGTGTGGCCATGGCGGCATCCACTGCGGCGGCCCTTCCCCGGTGGCTCCCCGACGGCGCCCTTCCCTATCCGGTGCAGCTTGCCTGGCGCTGACCGCCTCCTTGCTCCCCTCCGCCGGCCACGCCCATCCCCGATGTTCCCCGACGGTGCCCATCTCCGGCGCTCCCCGACGGCGAGCAGCCATGGCCCCGATGCCGGCGGGCCTCCCCAGCGCGGCAAGCTTCTCCCGCCTCGGATCCCGACCGTGCTCCCATCGATGGATGCCCGCTCCGGCACGCGGCCTGCCCGACACGGCGGCCTCCTCCTCGTCGTGCATCCTGCTATGGCGAGAAGAACATTGAAGAGGATGACACATGGGACCCACGTGTCATTCTCTGTTAGGATTAGTTTAGGTAGCATGTTTTAGGTAGTATTGCTGGAGTTGGGAGTAAAATATAGGTAGTATGAAAATGAGTGGCTACCCAAATGAAGAAATAGGTAGTGTGTTTTAGGTAGTACTGCTGGAGATGCTCTTAGTAGTTTTACTGAGGATGCAGGAGCTTGATCAGCAGCAAGAGGATGCGCCTCCTAGGGTCAGCGGGAGGATATATGCACGAGGATGCACCTCATAGTGTCGGCGTCCCCTGGTGTCCCGCATGTACAGAACAACGAAAAGATCAGGACAAAACATATCTTCCTTACGTAAATACATATACAGTCAAAACATGATTAGATAATAGTATAAAATAATAAATATACTAGTCCATGCAACAACGTATACCTAGCCTAGTGGTTTGTCCACGACATGGACAGTCCTAGGGGCATAGGTTCTACCCCTCTTCCCCTCGCAGAGGTAGTTATTTTTTTAAATAATTAACAATTCACTTATAATTAGATGTGTCATTTTTCTTAAAATTAACAATTCACTTATTAGGTAGTCATAATGTGTTATTTTCACGTTAGTCAATTTTATTTCAAAAAATAATTAACTTACACGCGGTCCCACCAACTAGCTATTCACTTAGACGTGGTCCCACCAGCTAGCTGGGCAGTCGCAAGATGAATTTTTTTGTTCACGTTAGTCAATTTTATTTCAAAAAAAATAACTTACACGTGGTCCCACCAGCCAGCTACTCAGTCGCAAGGTGACCTTGCATCAAACACAAATCACATGTGCTTGAGTGTTGATAGCAAAAAGTGATTGGTACACTCCTAAGTGATGGCAAGATGCATGTTGATCATGATGACTTGGTGCCATACTTAGAGAAGAAGAAGAGATGGAGTGCAATCCTATGGAGCTCAAGGCAAAGGTATAGATAGGATTTGTTTTTGGTGATCAAGACACCATAGAGGGTGTGATCACACTTATGATCGATAGCCATACTATAAAGAGATGAATTTTTGGGGCTATTGATCAATTAAGTGCCACTAGATGAGGATTCATTTGTATATGCATTTAGATCTAGTGGTGAGCTAACTTAACGCCTCGAAAATGATTGTGAAAATGCTAACACACATGCACATGGTGATGTACACTTGATGTTGTTAGCACATTTGCGAAGGCGGTGGAGCTTGAGCGGTAGAGATGGATTCAACACTTTTTTGTGGAAGTGAAACGCCTATTTTTCACTACGCCGGAGGTGGAGATTTTCTCTAAGTCATCGTGGATAGAAACGGAAGCGAACGGAGGTTACTGGGGTGACCAGATGCGGTCTCGGCATGACCGGACACGTTCGGTTAGTGACAGCAACAGTCTGGCGTGCGGACTGGGGTTTACGGCTGGCGCGTCCGGTCACTCGTGGGACCGGCGCGTCCGGTCAGGCACCAGAAGGACAGCGAACGCGAAGGATCGATCGGACGCGGTGACGTGTCCGGTCACGATCGACTAGATGCGTCAGGTCGTGAGTGGGAGTTTACTGGAATCGACCGGACGTTGACACTGTGGCGTCCGGTCAGTTCAAGCAGCGCGTCCGGTCGCGTGGTCAGCAACGCGAATCAGTGGCGACCAGACGCCTAGGCGCGTCCGATCAATTTTGATCGGCGCGTCCGGTCACTCTAGTGCGTAAACGAGTACATTTAAGTGACCTTTACGATCGAACGAACGAGATTCAAAGCGAGACACGTGGCGTTCATCGGGGAAGTCACGCAGACGCGACCGGACGCTGTGACTTCATCCGATCACAACGACCGGCGCGTCCGATCAGTGCGCAGGCAGCAGCAACTTATCCCTAACGGCTATTTCGTGTTGGGGACACCTATATATACTTGTTGGCCAGTCTTGGGGGATCTCTCTCAGACATTTTGACTCTCTAACATCCTTTTGAGCTGAGCACATCCCCTCCCACTTATCTTCCTTGCTTGATTGCCTAATCAAAGTGAGATTGAGTGATCTCAAGTGCATTTGCTTGTGAGTTTGCATCTAGTTGGCACTTGGGTGAGAATTTGCTGCGGGATTCTTGTTTCTCTTGGTGGTTGCCGCGCACCTAGACGGCTTGGAGCAGCGGAGGAGGTCCGGCACGAGTTGAAGGTTGTTCGTGGCCGGCTCCGGCGACTTGTGAGGAGCTTTGCACCTTCCCCGGCGAAGAGCCATAAGGTAGCTCTAATATATTGCGCGTGTCATTGAGTTACCTCACTAGCGGTAGGTTCTTGTGGCACTCTTGGAGAGCTTGGGTGTGGATCTCCAATTAGCCGCCGAACCACGTAGTGTTAGTCGACAGAACGGGGACTAGCGTGCTGGCAACAGTGGCGGACCCAGAATCATTTCATTGGGTAGGCATACAGTATAGGAACAGTGCTCTACAGTTCTCACTACAGTGCTCCGTTACCTTGGTCGTCGGGAATCTGGGGTAGTCCTGGGCCTACCTGAAACATGGCTGGGTTCGCCACTGGCTGGCAAGCATGTGAATCTTGAGAGTAAATCTTGGTGTCTCTCTTGATATTGTGATTGATTGTCTCCTGATGATTGGCTTCACTTTGGTATTCATCTTTGGTTCACTTGTCTCTACACGTCGGTATAAAATCATCTTCCCATCGTTTACTTACCGTAACTTTACCTTGTGTTATAGCTTGTTTAGTTGTGTTTGTTCTGGTTGCTAACACTCTAGGTAGTAGTAGTTATAGCAACCTAGCTTGTGTGTGCCATAGAGACATTAGATAACTAGAATTGCAACTAGGTGGCTTGCTTAACACCTAGAGCTAGAACAAACCGCTTTTTATCGCCATTTGTGTTACTAATCCTTACTCTAATGGTTTGTAGAGTTTTAATTTATGCTATTCACCCCCTCTATCCATTTTGGACCTTTCACAGGGACAGAATTTTCTCCCCCACGTGGATAAGGATGGGAAGACATCCCGACGGGGAATTCACCGTTCCCATCTCTAATCCTACTACCTCAATGTCTCCTTAATAACAAGTTTCAAGTACTTCATCTCACCCTAATTTAACTAAAATTTAAATTATGAACACAAGATTTTAGTTAATTGTAGAGTCAAACTTTTGACATGTAGCTGCATTAAATTTTATTATTTGACCATTTTGAATGGATTTGGATTTAAAAAGCAATTAGATTGAATTTAACATGCGTCATTTTACTTAAGATTTGGATTGAACTCTAAATTTCTTATTTTCACCTTGGGTGTGTTTACTTCGCGAAAAGTAGGTGAAAAGTTACTATAGCATCTTTTGTTGTTATTTGGCAAAATTTATCCAATCATGGACTAATTAGGCTCAAAAGATTCGTCCCGACATTTACAGACAAACTATGTAATTAGTTATCTTTTTTACCTACATTTAATGCTCCATGCATGCGTCGAAAGATTTGATGTGATGGGTGGAAGAGAAAATATTTTGGGTTGGGATGGGGAAGTGAACAAGGCCCTTGTTAATTGGATTTCTCTACCTGTACATTGTAAAAAACTACGTGGCCAAAAAAACGTAGGACATGTGATATCCACTAGCGGCGAACGAGCAAGGGAAAGGGAACTTTACACGCGCGCGAGTTCGGCGCCACCCTCCCAAAGGGCCAATGCAAGGCCCCAACCTGCGTCAACCTGCGTGCCTCTGCCTTTACGGGCTCGCCTGATTCGCTCTCCCGCGATTCCTCTCCCACAAATCCTCCAACCCAACCCAATCCATCGTCTCAAAATTCCCGCAGCCTTGCATCGTCTCGGCTCCAAATTCGCCCCCTTCGGTCCACAAATCCCCTTCTCCACCTCCGATTCTGCGGCGAATTCAGTTAGCTTACTCTCCTCCGAGCTTATCGCCAACCGTGTGGTTAGATTCGATTCCCCGTTAATTTTCGCTTGAACGTTCAGCTTTGTGGATATTTCTTCCCCTTTATTTTGGATTGATTGTTGTTCGTTGTTTCTCCCTTTCTGAAATCTGGATCGGGCCCTCTTCAAATTCGCGATCAGTCCCGACCTCGAGATCCGGCACAGTTTTTTTCACCCTGCTGTATTCGCATCGACCCCGAGCTGCCAATTTGCGGAGCTCCGAAAGCGGGCCGCAGAAAGCGAATCGAATGAATCAAGCTCGCGCGGCAGGGAGTTGATGCCACCCGGCGATGGATCGCCGCATCCTCAGGTCCCCGTCGTGCAACGGCAGCGGTAAGAACCCGCCCCCTTCCTCTCCGTCGGCGGTCTCACGGTCTGCGTCCTCCGGCGGCATCGGCTCCAAGGAGGACGACGCTGCCGGCGAGCGCAAGGCGCTGCTGCCGCGGCAGCCGCCTGGGGGCATGGCGCGGAAGGGCCGCAAGGGGCCCAAACGCCGTGTGCAGTGGAAAGATAGGCATGGCAGCAAGCTCACCGATGTCAGGGAGTTCCAGCCTAGGTACGTCGAAAACAGGCATCCCCACTCACATTTTATGTGTCTTCTCACAATGCGTTGGTGCAATTGTTAATGATTGGTTGATGCTACCTGATAGCGACACCACATTATACTACTGAATTACATGAGTTCTGTGTAATTTTTTCTCGTTGGTGAGGTTGCATTAATTTGCACAAATTGAGTTATCTGGATAGCTATAAGTGTCCCGCGGTAACATTTGTTAAGAGTTAAGACTATATGTCTATAGCGGGAAATGGGAAGAATGGCGATCCGATTATTTGTCTGGAGCTGCAGCTTCAACTAGAGTGGTTTTAGTTATTGGACGATATCTTGTCTGGCAGGGTATGACGTTAGAACATCTGTTTTGTTGGGGATGTCGTAACCTTCCATTCTCGGCAAGGCTAACGGAATAATTGGGCCTGGGAGCTTTCAATCATCTAATTCAAGTAAGTTGGTTCAATGCCTGCGGTTACCTTTTTCTAAAGTAGCTTAGAGACCTGAATAAAAACTGAAAAGATTGTCGTTATCGAGACACCAAACACGCTCTAAACGTGAATTTCTTGCCTAATAAAGTTTAGGCAGAGTTTGTTACTCAGGTCTAAAGGCATGTTCTCTGCTGTTAATTGCTGGGAGAGGGAGGGAGAGTAAATGTTGAACTCTACTGCGTCTCTGATGAGTCTGGTTTGCATATTTTTCCCTGTTTGCTTTTGATATACTATTCTGCTGCAATACAAGCACAAAAGGTGATCATTGGTTTATTATGAAGTTCAGTTTATGTGTTGGTGTTCATCAATTAACATTTTTTTGCAAAATGTGCTTTAGTGATTAAATGACTCAAGCGTTATGATCTGAATACTGTGCTATTTCTGGCTTTCTAGTCAGAGATGATGAGCAGTTGAATTCAATGGTGTCAATTACTTTATTTAATATAGGCAGTCTAGATGAACTTTGTGGTTTTCTGAACATTTGTTAATCATTCTTGAGGAGCTGCACATGTCAATTAACAATAGATTGTTCAGTTCGTACTTTTTATCAACTAATAAATGAACTTCCTGTACTTAGGGGTTAAGATAATTAGTTCTTCAAAGGAAAAGAGATCTAAGACAGCTAATGATCAATATCTCATTTTCATCATTTTATACTTTATGCAGTCAACTGGCGAAGTTGACAAAGTTAAATCTGGTCACATGCATGTACATTACACAACCTCTGCTGCACCTGAACTTTGTTTCTGTTCATTTTTTGGAGTGGAGATGTTTAATGCTTTTTATGCCCATGTCTAGCTCTTTTCATGGGATCTGAAGCTTTAGTTTGCACTAATTAAATGGTGGGCAAAATTCTGTCTTAGTATGTCTAACAGCGAGCTGGAACTAGATATGATCACATGGCCACCCATTCTGATTCCCAGTCTGTTTAGCTGACCCAGTGGAGCAAAGGAATCTGATTACATGGGAAAAATCTTCAGTGGGTTTTCTCACACTATAACCAAAAGTTCATTTTCCACTTGGAAGAATTTCTGTGGAGACCACTCATGGGACTTTATCACTAGTCTCCAATTAGCTTTATTTATCCGAGACACCAAATTGTTTGGACCAGACCAGTAACTCGTCGAAAGTGCAGTTGAGATGAAACTGCACTTCACGTGATAGTCTATTTTGATGTTCCTATTTAATCCACATAGGAACCCATTAAATTTCAACTACTCTGCAATGGGCCACAGTCTTATATCCAAAGGTGAAATGAGTAGAATTTGGTAAGATATGAAAATAACATGTCAATCTCATGCTACTTTGTTTTATGCCTCATGTTGGTACTGCTGTAGTTCTGTGAGTACACAAGCCTAGACATCACAGATGCACTCCTGCTTACCCTCACCTCCACGCACACATCCAAGACCTCCAGACTACACACAGGTCAGGCTCAGGCAGTTGCGTCCCTGGTGTGATTGACAGAACCATCCAAGACTCCACAAGCTACAGGCACATCGCAGTCCCTTTGTGGCTCCATGCATAGGAGACAGGATTTACTTGGGCAAGCCCCAGTACCTAACCATCGAGCTATCAGCTTATTTGTGACTTGAGGATTTGTTTGTTGGCTCGACCAAAGTTTTGATGCTATGAATAATCGCTTTTGGTGCTATGAACATGCATGCTAACGGCAACCAACATAACATTTTTTCTAGTGTTATTATCTATGCAACTGTAGGCTTGTAGCTTTCTAGGGCAATAATTAGGTGAGTATCATTTCTTCAGGTCCTGTTCTGACAAAGCTATTGCAGTTTGTCTTTGTTAACGTGCATGTTCTGTTTTTACTACATCGCATTTGTTGCACTTTTTAATTCTTGGGAGCCAGCTAAGTTAACAGCTTTAACATTAGCGGAGTCTTTTATCGTTTAGTAGGTTTTGAGATCCGTTGAATTCTTTGTTATTATTAATTAGTAATGATGTAATGCAATCAACTATGGTCTGTGTCGGGGCTCGTTGCCCTTTTATATTTTTGAACTGAGCATATTGTAGTTACCTTTTGCAAAAAGTATTAATTTCCCTCTGTTATCTTCCAACCTTGCACTTTTCTCAACAAAACTGAGGCCTTGTTTGGATGTTATCGGATTCACCTCAATCCACATGTGTTGGGGTGGATCGGGGTGGAATTTAGTTTAAGTTCCACTCCAATCCACCCCAACACATGTGGATTGATGCGAATCCGACTACATTCAAACAAGGCGTGAGGATATTATAGTTTCCTAAAACTAATAATTTCCCTCTGTTGTTTAAAAACTTTGTGTTATAATATTATTCAATTTATACTAGAAGCCACATTAGGTATTATGAATATTATTTCAATTGAGAAAAAAGTTCTCCTTAGGGGTCGGGCATGTCATTAAAGCCTTCCAGTTTATTATCTTTGTAACAAATCAGATATATTTGCCAATTGCTACTGCTTTAAAAGCCTCCATGCTATACTTAGATTGCCGTGCTGATCTTGTTTATGTTGGAGTTTTGGGAGAGTCCTACTGAAGCTTACTTCTTTGAACAAATTATTTTAATATCTTCCTCTAACTATGCTTTTATCTTTTCCATAATTTGCAGTGACTCAAGCGACTCAGATGATGAATATTTGGATACATGCATATGCTCAATCATGTAAATACATCTTGCACAGGTGGATTCTATCATGTGTATAAAGATCTGTATCTCAGTATTCCTGTCTCCGGCTTGGCCCAAACAGTACAGTAACAATCATGCATACAGAAGTTCATTCCAACAGACTCCGGCTGTCCTTTGGGCGCAAGGAAGCGCATTTTGCAATGATTGCCGAACTGGTGATAAGCAGCGGGTGGATATTTAGCCGGCCTTAATTGGGAGTTACATCAAAGACCTAGAAATGATAACTGGATACAGTAGGTAGACAGGATTAAAGAAGCCGAGAAAGAATGCCTCTCTCTGGTTTAATTTTGGATACCAACAGCATCCTGAGTTTTTGGCAGAGTAATGATTCATGTGATAATGCAAATGCTAGTGGAATGGAACACTACTAATTCCTATGCATGATTCAGATCGATTTTGTCTATAGTATTTGATGTATTAGCATGGGATGTTCCTTTTTAATCCTTGTTACCAGCATCTTTTGGTCTACTTATTGCTGGATTTAGTATCCAGATTGCTTTTAAACACTGTATTAACAAAATGAGATGCAGAATTTCATTTTTTTGCATCTAAATTTAAGCCGCTATGCCTGTACATTATTTATTTTGAGATGTGGTGGGGCCGCTATTGCACTTGCATGACCGAACAAAGTGGACATGGTCGACCCAGCCCGCTTGAGCGGTTGTTTGGTGGTCCACGCATAACCACGGGCCACATAGAGTCGGCCCATGTTGGCGCAGCCTGCGTTCTTGGTGGCCCTCGGATTCCTTTCTGGTGGGAGCCCCTCTCACACGGGTTCCGTCGTCCAACGGTCACTTGCCAGCTGGGTCAACTTGACCGTTACCATTCGGGGCGCTTCTCCTTTCCCCACAACGGCTTCATCCCCACCATCACCACTTTGTGTTTTCCTCCTCTTCCCGCTCCTCCCCCAAATGCCGCCTCCTCATCACTAGTCACCACTGCCCCCCGCTCCCCTCCCACTCCCTCTCTGCTGCCTCTCGCCGTCGCCACGATTCGCGATGGGCTGCTTCCTTGGCTGTTTCGGGGGGGCCAAGGAGCGCCGCCGCCGCCGCAAGCGGTCGCCGGCACAGTCCCCCAACGGCCGCGCCCGGGTAACCGACTCGACCCGCTTTGTTCTGTTTCTCCCGTTGCCCGATCGAGTTCTAGGGTGTGCTTTGTTTTGCTTCTCCCGTTGTTCGATCGAGTTCTAGGGTTGGATGGATCGGATCGTCTGATCGAATCTGTGTGTGATGTGGGATCAGGCCGTTCCGCGGGTTTCACCGAAGAAAGTTGATCTGGATGCGGAGGCCGTCTCCGCCGCCGCACCGCTCCTAGCGACGCTCCTCGAATTGAGGTTCGTGGGTGGTTCGCTGCAGTTTCGGTCTGCGAGATGAGCCGCCGCTCTCGTCGTTTTCATCTGGCGTGTGTTGTGCTTTGTTCAGGGACTCCACGGATGACATGTGCCTGGCCGTCGTGAAGAAGAAGGTGACGTTCGACCCCAACGTCACCACCTTCGAGGCGGCCCCGATCCCGGAGGACGACGGCGAGGGAGCCGATCCGGAGGATGGTGGGGATAGCAGTGAGAAGGGGTGGATGCTGGCGCCGGAGTGCGCCAAGTCCGAGGCCTTCCCCTTGAACCACAGGTACAGCAACTGCGCTGGCATCGACAGCGACAGCGACTACGAAGACGCCGAGGAGGGCGAGTACGACGAGTTCGAGGACGACGATGAGGAGGACGAGGAGGAGGAAGGGGAAGACGGGCTCGATGAGTGCGCGATGGACGACGACGAAGACGAGCACGGCCTCCTCGGCATCGGCCGCAGCGAGGAGGACGCGTGCGAGTCGCTCTTCCTGCTTCCGTTTGGCAAGACGTCCAAGGATTCCGGCGGCCAGGTAGCGGCGCCCGTCGTGCCCCCGGCGGAGTCCCCCTCGGTGCTCGGCTCCGTAGAGAACCTCAGCCTCACCCGGTGGAAGGAACCCAAGCCCCGCGCTGCCGCCGGGCCCAAGTCCTCGGACAAGGAGAACGTCACTGTGGTGCAGGAGAACCGGATGGACCTCCTCGCCGAGCCATCGGTGGTGGCGGCGGCGGCCAAGAGGAAGGAGGAGAGACCGGCGGTCTCGGACTACAGCTACACCCCCAGCACGCCGAGCAAGCAGGAGGCCTCCGTGGACGCCAGCCTCTCCACGTGGCTCGGTTCCTCGGGGACGCCCGAGAGCAACTCGGTCCGGTCCTACTCGCCGATCAGCCGGGAGGACCGCCCGATCCTTGGGGCCCTCACCGTGGAGGACATCAAGATATCGTCGGCCAACTCAACGCCGAGGAGGTCGAGGTCCCCGAGCCCGAGCCCGGACGACATGCCGATCCTGGGGACGGTGGGAGCTTACTGGAACTGCAGTGCCAAGGAGGCTGATCCGATCACCAGAGGGGGGTTTATGAGGACCAGAACCAGATTTGGCCAGGTGAGCTTTTTCTCAGTAATCTAACTGTTGATGTAATCCATGTTTGCTCTTCCAAGTATAATCTTCTGATGGTAAATCATGTGCAGAATTTAGCTTTATCTCAGCAATCTGTATCTGACTGTTGATATAATACATGTTTGCTCTTCCAAGTATAATCTTCTGATGGTAAATCATGTGCAGAATTTTGCAGGATGAAATGGTGGATTGCTACTGAGTACACCTCCCGCTAGGAGGAGAGAGAGAGAGAGAGAGAGTGCTGAGCTGGGGGTGGGAATGCAAAGATAGTAAGATACAGAGTCTGTGTGTGTGAGAGAATGCGAGATTGTGAAACCAGTTACATTTCTGTGATCCATATTCTTTCGTATGTTTGTAAACAATCCAGATTCTAGTATGGTGTTTTTGTGGCACTGTCAATATGGTTTAGTATTTCAATATTAATCTTTTGTCAATATGATCAATTGTATCTGTGCGTGTTACCCCTTCCTGAACTATACTAGTACCTGTTCCCCCATTCTTTTCAGTCACAGTAAACTTTAACCTGTAGAGCAGTAGACGCATCTGTCTGGATTGACAACCCCATTATGAATTGCAGTCACAATAAACTTTAACCTGTAGAGGCATTGCTGTCTGGATTGACAATTGTTTAGGCCTAGGGAGCTACCATAATACTGGAAAATCACTTAAAATTTCAACACTCAGACAGATTCTCCTCCCTCGACCTTCATTCCTGCAATTGAAAGTTTCAAACTACAATCTGCAAATGATTAAATTGTTTCCAGATACTTGTAATAAATTAATACACATACACCCCATGTTAATATATGCAAATGAAGTCTGCAACACACACACTGGCCGCAATACGATAAAAACATCCTGCGAGCCTTAGTTAGCAGTTACCGCCTCTTGGGAAGCTGGAATGTGCGCTTCAGGAAGTGGTTGGCGACCTCGTCGTCGCGATGGCACACCACGCGCAGGATGGTGTTTGGGTCACTGCGGCTCCACCGCCTGGTCGTCGGCGGCATCGGCAGGCGCTGCCTCTCGGAGACCGCCTCGGTGCACTCGTACGCCGCGATGCCAAACTCCTCCACGAGCTGCTCCGCCGTCTGCGCCATGAGCGCGACGACGCCTTCCGCGGCTCGGGCCTCGGCCTCGACCACGTCCTCCGACACAAGCCCCTCGCCGCGCGTGCAGAAGGCTCGCTTCAGGCTCCGGAAGTCCTCTTCGATCATCGCGTGGTCCTCCATCGTGAAGCTCCTGTCGCTGCCACCGGCTAGCAGGACGATCAGGAACCCCTGGAACGAGGCCTTCATCACCTCCCGGACGGCCACCGGCTGCGCGCGGTCGACGAGGATGGAGACGAGCAGAGACAGGTTCTGCTTCAGCGCGCGGAGCGCGGGGCGGATGCGCGCGTCAGCGACGCCGCCGACGTAGAGGCCGCCGTAGAAGGAGTGGTGCGAGTCCAAGAAGATGAGGCGGTACGCTGCGACCTCGGCGACATGGACGATGGCCGACTGCGCCGCGGCGCGGGCACGGTCGAAATGGCTGGACGACGGCGCGAGGTGGCCGTTCGCCGCCGCCAGCGAGGTGCTCCCGCCGTGCGAGAAGAAGGAGAGGGATTTATCGAGCGCCTGGATGTGGCTGAGCAGGTAGTGGAGGGTGTTGAGCCGGATGTAGAGACGCTGCGTGCCGCGGCTGGTGGACTGGCGCGGGTTGTTGCCGCCCGACAAGGACGCGCTCTGGCTGTGGTGGACGCGGCCGCGTGGGCTCGTCCCGGGGTCTCGGCACGGCGTCGCCGCCCTCTTCCAGAGCCTGATGATCTTGGAGTCCTGGTTGCACCTAGTCAGCGGAGGCAGCGACGGGATGTAGCTCTGCTTGGTGCCTGTTTGTTTGTTGAGCCAAACACGAAGGACCGATCCAGATGTCAGCATTACACACAATGGTGGGAAAAAGCATGTGAAACGATGGTCTTGATCGTTAGCATACCACAAGACGCGAGGAAGGTGATGTACTCCTGAAAGATGGCACCCAAGCCGTCAGCGACGTTCTGAACCATGTCGTCCGTCGCGCTCACTGGGATCCCGAAGAACTCGTCGACGGTCGCTTTGGCCAGCTTCATCAGCTCCACCGCAGATCGCGCATATGGCTCGCCTTTGGACTTTGGTATCCAACTCTACACGGCATGAGTATACCGTGAAGATTTCGTATAAGAATCGAATCGAATCGAATCCATTGGACACGCATACGATGATGATGGATAGAGACCTCAGTGTCTTTGGCCCTCAGGAGGCACTCCCTGGCAATCCTGAGCCTCTCCTCGATCCAGGTCCTGAGGAAGCGCGCCACGAGGGACTCCACCTCATAGGGGACGACCTCCCTGACCAACGACCTGCCGCCATCGTCGCTGTCCGCCACGTCCTCGACCATCATCGGCACCAGGGCCTTCTCGAGCCTGCCCGCCGCGTGCAGCACGTGCACGAGCTCGTTGGTCAGGCACGTGGCCTTGGCCACGTACTGCTTCAGCACGACGCCGTAGCAGCTGTGGAGGGTGACCACGGCGGCCGCCCCCGGGAACGGGTGCCACCGCTTCAGCACCGGGCAGAAGTTCTCCAGCTCGAACTGAGCCAGCTGCTCCGTGTCCTGGGCGAGCCGCGCCACGATCTCGCTGGGGTCGTCGTCGCGTTGGATGATCATGCTGTTTCCTTGTCCAAGTTCGTTCTCCAGTGTCTGTGGTTGCATCAGATTTCTCAACATCTAGGCACGGCATTGAAACTGTGGCCACGTATATACGTACGTTGCTAACCTTGGTGAAGACATTTCTCATGGAGCACCTGACGTAGTGATCCACGCGGTTGCCAGCGAAGCTCCCGATGCCGTCGCCTTCGTGCTCGGAGTCTGCCAGAGCGGTGCCCATCCCAGGCACACTCTCTGCGATGATCTTGCTCGTGGAAAGTGCCAGCGACAGGGCACTCAGCATCGCCCCAGCGCCGGTGGCAGGCACGCTCTTCCCGTACCATTCATGGTAGTCAAGCAGTCGTTTCTCCGACCAGTCATGTATCGCCCCGAGAACGCTCGAGAGCACCCGGGCGTACACCGGGTCACGGTCCTCCTGCCTGGCGTCGGCTGCCACGTCACCGAGCACCGTGAGAACGGCGCCGGCGAGGTCCGGCTCGATCTGTCCGGTGGCAACGTACTGCTGGAAGAGGACCCAGGCGAAGCACACGTTGTGGATCATCTTGTCGATTCCCAGCGTCGTCCATGTCCGCCTCATGAGCTCCAGGAGCTCATCCACCTCGTCGAGCACAACGGTCTCCTCCTTGAGGTCGAAGATGGCCTGGAGCAGGGACACGTAGAGGATCACGTTGAGAGGGTACCCGTCGGCCCAGTGGCAGGCCTCGCCCGGGGGCCCGGTGCCGGGAGCGGAGCGCCAGGCGAGGGCGAGCACGGCATCGCAGAGGGCGCGCATGGTGTCCGAGGCCTTGCCGGTGTCGATGGGGCGCGCGTCGGCGGCCTGCATGATCTCCCGGAACCGGAGCACGGGGGCGTTGAGGCGGTCCAGCGGGAGGGACGGGTGGTGGATGAGGCCCGCCTCCAGGAGCTTGAGTTGCCGGCGCTGCCACTGGTGGTGCTCGCCGCTGTCGGCGAAGTCGGTCAGCTTCAGCTGCCGGAGGAGCTCGAGCGGTAGGATGATCGTGTCCGCCTTCTTCCCCACCTGCAACGTTAACCTGTCATCAATTCTAACCTTTTAAGCGTGCATGCATGCCGATGCGACGCGCATCAATGGAGGCGCCTGAACCATGCAATGCATGGGCGTGGACGGACCTGGCCGACGAGGGTGCGCGTGAGCGTCTTGCGCAGGCGGGCGTCTCTCTGCTCCGGGACCCGCATCTGCTGCCGCATGATCTCGGCCGAGGTCATCGGGCGCCGGGACTTCCCGGGCGACCCGGGGGCCTGGTCCCTCACCGAGCGCATCCGGCCAGGCGACCCCGGCGCGGACGACGAGTTCATGCTGCTCCGCACGGTGGGCTGCGACGACCGCCGCGCCTTGAGCCCCAGGGCCCTCTTCACCCTGCTGCTGACGACATTCATCCCCGTGCCGCCTCTGGGGCCGGCCCCAATCGTCGGCGACCCGCCGTCTCCCCCGCCGCCGTCCCCACCCGACGGGTAATAGTTCAGTCCACCGCCTCCTCCTCCTCCCCTGCCCCCGGCCGCGCGGCACGACATGAAGAAGACCTCGTACGCGGCCTCCCGTAGCTCGGCACGGGAGAGGCCATCGACGTTCCCGAAGGGACACTCGACGGTTTCCGCGGCGGCTGCGGTGGCGGTGGCGGTGGAGCCGAGGCTGCGCGCGTCGAGGTCGGCGGCGGTGGTCTCGGAGGAGGAGCGCGCGAAGGAGGAGGCGGACCGCGAGCGGTGGTGGTGCTGGAGGCGCCCCATTTCGTCCTCTTCCCGCGTCCGATCGAGCAGCAGCGCGTGCTGGCTCTTTCGGCCTCAGGGAGAGGCCGGGGGGACGCCAGGAAGGGGAGGCGGAGGGGATCCCCACGGGCGGGCGGCTGGCATATGGCCGTGGCCGCTTGCCGCGCCGCCGTTCCAGGTAAACATGACAGCTGGACCTGAATCCTTGGGAATTGGGACGGATGGACCTGGGTGGGCTTTCCAAAAAGGGCCTGTTCGGTTCGACACGGGCCCTGGACCAGTAGGCTTATCCTTGGACAGTAAGCGCGCGCGGTCCAACCAACAACAAGCCTCGTGTGGCCGCAGCCCAATTCTTCTGTTTGATTTGTCTTGGGCTAATGGGCAACAAGAAAAAAAAACTGGGTTTCTACGAGTGAACTACGGAAGTGGCCAGATGGTGTTTCCTCTAACAAAGAAATAATTGGAGAAAACAACAGGTAAAACAGTGGCTTAGCCAGCATTTGTCGGCCAGAATCAGTAGGGATTGGATCAAAACTGTCTGCGATTCACAAGGACCAACCGGGAGCTCCGCCATTGAGGTAAAGACAAGTGATTCTTATCCCTTTTCACTGAGCTCTTGACACATACGCTAGTACATGACTAATTGCTCTTCTCTTCTGCCGTTTCCACTAATTACAGAGCTGAAGTAATGGTCCATCAAAAGTTGATCAATCAAAGGAGCACAAATCCTCAGTGGTCTATGGTCAGTAGTCAGCATTGTAGTGCTGGTCCAGATCCAGCAAATGAAACCTCTCAATAATGTGAATGAATGAACTGAATGAATGCACTGAGAAAGGCCGCCAAGCTTCGGCTTCGTACCGTAGCAGAAGTCGCCACTCGCCAGTCATCACACTCCTAGAGTCCAAGTCAGTCGTCTCGCTTCATTCTCAGTCCAAGGAAACACTGTTGACTGTCGACAGCCTCGACCGCATGATTAACCCGCTTCCTATTCTAAGGAGTAAGGAATAACGAATCTAACCGTGCTGACTGAAAATGTAGTGCCGCGATCATCACGGCGTTCTTCAATTTGTCGTGCATGTAATGCTTCCAGTATACTGACAATGTGGAGTTTTTTTTTTCTCTATGAGCTGCTGGGCTCAGCAATGGTAGCTCGTTGCAGCTGTACTCATCGCACGCGCCATTGTCCTTTATGGACTTTTTGTTTGGTTCTCATGGATACTTTCTTTTCGCTTGCTGTCTTCTGTATGAGCTTTCGGAAGCCGTAGCTTTCAACCATGGATCGCGACAGGGATACCATCGTTTGCTTCACTGTCATGGACTCATGGGTGGTGCTTACTGTGACCACCGATTTTTTCTTGGCGCTCGCAATCAGCCGATTTTCCGGGTTGTTTTGGTGCTTGTGCCGGTAACATCGACGGTCTCGTCGTGGCACTACGCAGTCCAACTACACGCACTTGCCTCTCAGACTCTCACTCTCATCCTCACTGAAAGTCTCTGCAGAGAGCTACTTGCCGAACCTGTGATTATCCTCAGCTCACTGATCTGTTTTCAAATTTCAATAATACTGCTACTAGTAGTTCCTATCCGTCCCTCGCCGTGGATAACAACTGATAACAAGACTTTGGAGGATTAGAATCGCTGACGAACTTTTGTGAGCTGCATTGATCGATGAGGTATCGATGTATGACGTCGACACCGTCACATCACAAATCGACCAGTTCATGTCTATGTATCACCGATACGTGAAGATTGGTATCGTACGCCGATGCCGATACACCCTGATACTTCAGTGTATCGGGAATTATAAAAAAACTAAAAAAATAAAATATTTAGTTCCCGATACTTCAAGTTGCCAGTACTAATCACATTTGATAGGCTTGAATTTGTGGTTACGATATGTGACCAGTCCACGAAGAGAACCTTCTTAAACATAGAGACTGAAGAGGTAGTATGGATAAAACAATCCCATATTTAGCTCATGTTGTGTCACTCTTGTGGCTTTGTTGATTTTGAACTGTTTACTATGTTTCATGACGGACTATATTCATAATATTTTTTTGCTTTGTTCTATAACCTATTAAGTTATTTATTATGTATTAAAAATAAAAAATATTTTTAATATACCCGTGGTATCGGTAAATCAGGGCTTTTAGAAAATTGTCGCATTTATTTTTTTAGTTGAACAGGAGGGCCGCGCCCCCTACTGGAATTTTAGTGAAAGCTTATAAAAAAGAGAGAATACTGGGGTGTTCAAGAGACGAAAAAAGAAAAAAAATGTTGTATTTCAGAAAAGCCACGGATCGATCTATATTTTTTTGTGTGGACTAAGGATTAAAAACCTTATAAGAAACACCTGTATTTGTTTTGCCCTGTGTGTTCACTAGTAGTACATCAGTGACCATTGACTGCATACGTCACAGTTGTCACTCCTTTCTGCTAGAAATCTATGTCCTGTTGGGGATTTTTTTGGTGTTCTTTATCCTCATTTTTTCCTGTGATGAGGCGGGGGCCTCGTCAGGGCTTCTGGCCGATCCGATGCCGTTACACAAACACTACTTATGGGTGTAAATCTTGTGCTTTTTACAAGCGAGGTGATATTGGAGCTGCAAAGTGATGTCTATGCTTCACAGCGCGATACACAAAACACATCGACCTGCCTTCGCCTTCACAGCACAGGCAGCAGAGTGTCGTCAACCCAGTGGCTCCGCCTGAAGCTTGGCTTTCTCGGTCTCCAGGCCGATGACAATGTCGATGGTGTCGGTGGACTGGGCCTTGTACCTGTACCTGGTGCTGAGCGCGAGGAAGACGACGAAGTTGACGCCGCCGAGCACGGTGAGGAAGGCGTAGTAGTAGTCGAGGTTGGAGGCGTTGAGGTTGTTGGTGACCCAGGCGTTGCCGCGCTCCCGCGTGATGCGCGTCACCGTGGACAGCAGGAAGCTGCTGAGAATGTTGCCGATGCCGTACGCCGTGAGGGACATGGCGGTGCCCAGGCTCTTCATGCCCTCCGGCGCCTGGTCGTAGAAGAACTCGAGCTTGCCCACCACCAGGAACGCGTCGGCGAGGCCCATCAGCACGAACTGCGGCAGGAGCACGAAGATGGTGAGCCCCAGCTGGCCCCCCGTCACGTCCAGGCCGTGGCTCCGGGCGTACGCCAGCCTCCGGCTCTCGATCACCGACGCCACCGCCATGGTCACCACCTGCAGCACCATGCCCGTGCCCATCCGCTTCAGGAGCGTGATCCCGCGCGGGTTCCCTGTGTACCGCCGGACGGCCTTCACGAACACCCGGTCGTACACCACGACGGACACGAGCATGGCCAGCGTCACGAAGGCGCCCAGGCTCGCCGGCGGGATCTCGAAGTGCGGGCCCATGTGCCGGTCCATCGTCGTGCCCTGCTTCACGAACAGGGTGTTGGTCTGCGCGATCAGCGTGCACGGCACGAACATCGCCACCAGGAGGGGCATCAGCTTCAGGATCTGCTTCGTCTCCTCCACCTGGGTCACCGTGCACAGGCTCCACGTCGGCGCCGCCAATCCGCTGTCCTTGTCGTTCACGGGCACGGCGGCCTTGTTGAGGAACCTCATGGCGTTGGTGGAGTCCATCCTGAACCTGCGCTTCCTCGTGTACTCCTCGAGGTCCAGCTCGTGTAGCTCCTTGGCGTCGACCGGGACCGGGACGTTCCATTTCCAGAGCGCGGCGGCGATGACCCTGCCCATGCTCGTGAACGCGCTGCCCTGCGGCACCTTGTGGCGGTACAGTCTGGTGCCGGCGAGGAAGATGGAGAT
Source organism: Saccharum hybrid cultivar R570 (assembly GCA_038087645.1). Classification (NCBI taxonomy): domain Eukaryota; kingdom Viridiplantae; phylum Streptophyta; class Magnoliopsida; order Poales; family Poaceae; genus Saccharum; species Saccharum hybrid cultivar. The sequence goes on along the minus strand of JAQSUU010000012.1, from coordinate 33,217,300 downwards.
GGAGACCATGAGGCCCAGCGTGGGAATGCCGTAGCCGATGGACCAGCTGACGTTGTCCTGCAGGTAGACGAGGACGGTGGAGGAGAAGAGGATGCCCAGGAAGATGGTGAACATCCACCAGTTGAAGAAGGAGAGCTTGTGCATCTTCTCCCGCGGGTCGAACTCGTCGAACTGGTCCGCCCCGATGGTGGAGATGTTGGGCTTGGTGCCGCCGTTGCCGAAGGCTATGATGTAGAGCCCGCCGAAGTACACCCCGAGCTGCAGTGCCGACGCCTTCGGGCACACACCGGCGGCGTTGCACGGTGGCGGTTTCAGCGCCGGCAGGGAGACGGACAGCACCAGCAACACCATCCCCTGTGTTACATAGAGTACATTGTAATTGTTCCATTGCACCATTTTTAGCTAAACATTTCAGGTCAAATTATATTTAGAAGAAAATTTGCTTGCTAAAGGCTATGTAGTTTGCTTGTTAAAGTATTAGTACGTGGAATTGTCAGATTCCGGTGAGGACGGCATGAGTCGTGAGTTTGCTGAATAAGGCCAATCTATCTATATGGAAAAGATGATTACAAGATTGGCTACAAACGATTAATCGCTACTAGATGCGCCACAAAATTTTTTTTATAAAATATAAAATTCACTGACAAGAACGTTATAAGAAAACTATAAATAAAGTGGAGGTGTTATTGTTCCAAACGACCTATATATTTGAACCGGATAGGGAAATGAAAAAGGAGGCTTTTACATGAATGCCATTATAAAAGTTGGTAATTACACATGAGCCATTAAAAAAGTTGAGTTCTCCCAAGTGCCATTGCTTTGAACTTTTTTTGCCCTCCATGCCACTTCCGTCAGATTTGGCTCTGACGGTGTCAAACTGCGGGTGTGAAAAGTCAAAAATACCCTCAGGTGTAAATATGCAATTAATTTTTTTGAGCATCTTAACGATCTCAAATGAAAAAACTCAAAACTAGAAAGTTGTAGATCTCGTCGAGATCTATAATATTTATATAAAAATTATTTTCATTTGATTCCGTATAAAAAATTATGATTTGATATTATTAATATGTCTTAGAAAAATCACATTTTTTATACGAAATAAAATGAAAATAATTTTTATATAAATATTGTAGATCTCGACTAGATCTACAACTTTCTAATTTTGAGTTTTTTCATTTGAGATCGTTAAGATACTCAAAAAAATTAATTGCATATTTACACCTGAGGGTATTTTCGACTTTTCACACCCGCAGTTTGACACCGTCGGAGCCAAATCTGACGGAAGTGGCGTGGAGGGCAAAAAAGTTCAGAGCAGTGGCACCTGGGAGAACTCAACTTTTTTTAATGGCTCATGTGTAATTACCAACTTTATAATGGCATTCATGTAAAAGCCTCGTGAAAAAGCTCAAGCTTGGACCACACAGTCCTATTCGGCTATTCCTAACAAGATTCTCAGAGAAAGGCAGTCCTTATCATGAATTCATTGGTACCCAATGGTTCAACCCAAAGCCAAAGGGAATCTAGGTTGGACTTAAGTTTATAGCTATCTCTAACCTCTCCCTCTCGAGTAGGCTACAAGACGCACTGTCTTTTTTGTGTCTTTTTTTTGTGTGTGTGATGGTGCCCCCGCGTACTGTACTGACCCGTCGGGCGAGATCTTTTTTTCTGACTAAACGTATCTGTATTGTAAGAAAAACGTACAGAGACGCGTACGAATACAGACCCTCCGAAGAGGATACAAGGACAGCTGTCTCACCCGTCTTACACAAGGGTCCCTAGCAAAAGTGTAAATTACATTGAAGTCCCTGGACCCTGTGAATCCCCAAATCACCAGGAACATCCATCCGCCTCCGTCAATCCGCCAGCCGCCGTCGGGCGAGATCTTGGTAGACTCCAAATATTCCAAAAGACTGACAATACCGATGCTGGCTGCTGCCACTACTACGGTGGATTCAGAAAAGCAAGACGGTAACGCCACGTACGTACGGGAGGAGGGGCCCTGGCCGGCCCGCCCACGGTCGCTCGTGCATTGACTGTGGTGACATGAACATCTGAACGTTTCACACTTGCACGACACGAGTACCGCACGATGGTTGCAGTTGAAGTCGTACTGAGTACTGACACCGGTTAGTCCGGCCAGCGTCAAAGCAAAGCGAAGCCACGTTAGTCTACCACCTCACACTGTACCTGAAAGCAGGACGACGCAACAACACCCATAGAAATGTCCTGCTTACATTACACTAGTCAGCATGCTTGGGGTGTTTAGTTCCCAAAAATTTTCACCCTAAAATATCACATCGAATCTTGCGGTACATGCATGGAGCATTAAATGTAGACGAAACAAAAAAAAACTAATTGCACAGTTCACCGTGAAATCGCGAGATAAATCTTTTAAGCCTAATTAGTCCATAATTGAATAATAATTGTCAAATAAAACAAAAGGCTACAGTACCGAATCCAAAATTTTTTGCCAACTAAACACCCCCTTCTCTGTCTTGAACCCTTTTCATGTACGCACAGTCGCACAGTGCTAATCACTGTGGAATCATCAGAGATAAGTTTACTAGTAATAAAGCAGGCGTTACACGTGAACTGATCATAGATCAGGGCTCCTTTGGTGCGTTAATTGCTGAGCTTACCATGAAACGGATGTGGCTAAAGCTATCACCTGTCAGAGTCTAGCCGCACGCTAGCTCGGTCCATGCATGCGATTTGCAATCATGCAACGAGTCGAAAAGGATGGCGAGGGTTATCCCGGTGCGAGACAGCGTCTACAGGCGGCGCAAGAGGAGCGATGGCATGGCGACTACATGGCTTGCAGCGGATCATGGCGGTTAGCCTTGCATGGCACCGGCTGACTCGGTATGGTACATCGTCGGTAACGACGGCGCAAAGCGGTGACGATGATGTGTCAACATGTTGCATTGTCATTCTTTGTTGATGTTGCATCGTGGCGGCCAGTTTGCTTTTGCCTTGGTGGCGAAGTGGGTTGGCGGTGTTGCACGGCGCATGTTGAGGTCAATCCAACCGGCCATTGTTGATAGTTGAGTTAGTTGTTTGTTGTTGTTTTTAGGTTTCGTTGCTTTTCAGTGGTCGTTGTTGTTTTCGCAGGTCTGTTGTATTGCCTAATCTGGGTTCTTCTTCTTTTAAATATAATCGACAGCTCGTTTAAAAAAAAGAAAAAAAACGAGAGTCCCGTTTGCGACCTGACGTCCCAAGCTTCATCAGGTTTGGGGGCTGTTTAGTTGGAAAAATTTTTAGCGAAACACTACTGTAGCAGTTTCGTTGTTATTTGGTAAATATTGTCCAATCATGGTCTAATTAGGCTTAAAAGATTTGTCTCGTTCATTTCGTCTAAACTGTGTAATTAGTTTTATTTTTTATCTATATTTAATGCTTCATGTATATGTTCAAAGATTCGATGTGACGGGGAATCTGAAAATTTTGGCAAAATTTTTGGCATCTAAACGGTGCCTTTGACCTGCAGGATGATGGAGGTGCCTGGTTGCCTGAACTGAATCTGTGGCATCCAGCCAAGTCACAGGAAGAGGACAGCATGGTGTATACGGCGCTACGACGTATTGTTCCTATCCTACTACTAGTAGTACTAGGAGCCGGCCGGCCGTTGGATGAGGGGACAAGAATACAAGAGGGACGGAGGGAGAGACATCCTCGTCGATCCATCAGTGGATGCTCTATTTGGTCTCGTTTAGTTTCAGAAAATTTTGTAATTTTTTTTAAGATTCTTCGTCACATCGAATTTTTAGACACATATATTAAGCATTAAATAAAGATAAAAAAATAAAACTAATTACACAGTTTAGCCGTAATTCACGAGACAAATATTTTAAACCTAATTAGTTCATGATTGGACACTAATTATCAAATAACAATGAAAATACTACGATACTATTTTGCAAAATCTTTCACCATCTAAACACAGCCGAGCCACCAGCCTAGATGAGTACGACGGCCTCACCTCACGGACGATGACGATGCTGCTACTATTTATCAATTTCACAGATGGCGTCCCTTCTCTTAGCAACATTTTGTACTACCATAGTTCCATTTTGGGGACTTATATTATATAATAAAGGGCAAAAGGAGAAGCAGTTACTGCCTGCTTGCAATCATACGACCGCAGACCGCAGCTCTTTCTATGAAGTTTGTCTTAAGCGCCGGTGTGCTATACTGTCTTCTTGTTCTCTCTGTTTAACATTTTTTCTGAAGAAAAAAAACAGTCTCACAGTTTCATTTTAATTTGTTGAGGCCGACCCTGTACCTATGAGCAGGCAAGGCACGCGTGTAGTTCCATTTTAATTTGTTCAGTCGATCAGAACTCTGTGGGCGCTTTGGTACGTGTGCCGGTCAAGCTCGCTGGTTCGGTAACATGGCCTTGTTTACATAGCAAGTATTTTTTTTTTTCTATCGTAGCACTTTCGTTCGTATTTGATAATTAGTGTCTAATCATAGACTAATTAGTTTCAAAAGATTCGTCTCGTAAATTACAGATAAAATATGTAATTAGTTATTTCTTTTAACTACATCTAGCACTCTATGCATGCATCTTAAGACTCGATATGACGAAGTGAGTGTAAAAGTTTGGAATTTGGAAGTTAACTAGAGGCCTGAGCCTTGCCAGCATGGGATAGAGCGTTTTTGGCTCGTTGTCGCTGGCGAGAGGAATCCTGGAAAGCACGGAAAATGAGGTAGCAACTACTAGCAAGCAAGACAACCAACCGTGGCAAACCAAGCCATGGCAAGGACTGCAGATTAAACACGCGCGCCCTCTGTTAGTTTCTTTCAGTTTCAGTTTGAGCACATGGTATGCCCAATTTGCTCGATCGATGAGCACAAGGTTTTTGTAACACAACCAAGGTCGACAGGCAACAGCTGATGAGAGAGGATGAGTTTACTGCTAGCTAGGCTAGGGAGCAACGACATCCTAGGAGTACTTACCAGGAAGTAGATGGCGGAGCCGAGGACGAAGGTCCAGTAGCGTCCGAGGTAGGCGTCGGCGACGTGGGCGCCGAGGAGCGGCGTGAGGAAGACGGTGCCGGACCAGTTGGTGACGTTGTTGGAGGCCTCCACGGTGCCCTGGTGGAGCTTGTCCGTCAGGTAGATGATGAGGTTCGACGCGATCCCGTAGTAGGCCATCCGCTCGAACAGCTCGTACACTGCAGGGAGCACATCATTCACGGTCCGTACCGACGATGAAGGAGCTGGACACCGCACGGGCACGGCGGCAGGAAACACGTACCGACGATGAAGGAGCAGGCGGTCCAGCCGCCGCGCTTGGAGCGGAGCACGGGGTTGCCGCGCAGGTCCACCGACCCGTCCTGCGCGTACTCCGCCGCGCCATGCTGCGGCTTCTCCGTGGCCAAGCTCCCATGGTGGCCAGCGGCACCGGCAGCAGCCTCCTCGTCCATCGGTACTTCGCCAGGGTAGGCAGCTAGTAGTAGCTAGCTTCGCTGCTGCTGGGTCGCACTCTCTCACCCGCCGTCCCCGGCCTCGATGGTCGCTCCCGGGGGACCTGCTGCATTTATAAACGCTGCAACATGTCGCTTGCCCAGGCGTCCCCACCACGTTTACTAGTAGGTCTGGGGATCTAGACAAGTTTCACGGGGCACCGGCGCGGCCTGCAGCTTCTAGGCCGTGTTTAGTTGCCCCAAATTGGCAGGGGCAAAATCTGCATAGTGTAAGATTACGTACTGTAGCATTTCGTTTGTATTTGTGAATTTTTGTCCAAACATTGACTAATTAGGCTCAAAAGATTCGTCTCGCAAAGTACAACTAAACTGTGCAATTAGTTTTTTATTTCATCTACATTTAGTACTCCATACATATGTCAACATTTTAATGTGATGGGGAATCTTCTTTTTGCATAGTAAAATTTGGGAAAAAATTTGGCATCTAAACAGGGCCCTACAGTCGCGGACTCGCGGTGCGGTGCCATCAGTCAGGTGATGGGGGAGTGTCGGTCCAAGTTGAGAATGCCCTCGTTTAGTACATAGAATATAGGAGAAAAACAATGTATCAGAATTCCTGTAGCATTTCGTTTGTATTTGGTAAAAATTATCTAAATTTTGACTAACTAGGTTTAAAATGTTTGTCTCGCAAAATACAACAAAACTGTGCAATTAGTTTTTGATTTCATCAACATTTAGTACTCCATGCATTTGCCGACATTTTGATGTGACGGAAAATCTTCTTTTTACATAGTAGAATTTAGGAGAGAATTGAGGGAACTAAACAAGGCCAACGGTGACACGAGGGAAGTTGATGAGAACACGAGCAATAATGTCTGCCGGTCACTGAGTTGAACACCCCCTCAAAAAAAAAGTACTGTATAAACTCGTGAGAACTACTAGGGCCTCGTTTAGATGAGAGAATTGGGAAGAAAAATACTGTATCAGAATTCCTGTAGCATTTCGTTTGTATTTGGTAAAAATTATCTAAATTTTAACTAACTAGGCTTAAAATGTTCGTCTTGCAAAGTACAACAAAACTGTGCAATTAGTTTTTGATTTTATCAACATTTAGTATCTGATTCTTCACGGGTGCGTCAGCGTCTTATATGATTCTTGCGACGGGTAAGACAACGCGCTGAGTTCTAGTACCTCGATCGGTTTTCTCCGCCGTACAAGACAATCTAGGGAGATAGATTAGTATTAGCACTGGATGCAATCCTGTGTGTGGCGTTACGTTGACGGGTGACGACGTGCCACAGTTTGGTTCCAGGACACGCCGCCACGTACGATCCATCCATCGGATCTGAGCTGAGCCCATGCTAGTGTGTGTGGCAATCGGGCCTTCCGCCTTCGCGGTCCAGCTGTTAGACGCCCTCACAAAGTCACCCCGCCCGTGCGCTCGCCTCCGTTTGTCCGGCGCGGAAACGAAAGGCGCGATCGATCGGCGCTTTGCCTTTCGGCCGTACGTGGTGCTGGCAGCGGAGGGGACCGCCGGTGCACGAGGGAGATCGGCGGCCACGCGCACGCCGGAGGTCTAGCCGCTAGGCGAGAAATTTACACGTAGGCGCACGTGCACGCGCGGCCGGTCGTCGACGCTAGTCGGCGTCGCAAAGATGCTTAAGGGACGAAACGAACAAGCCATCGAGCCAATGCCGGAATCTAGCCTGAAACCTACGGGGTTTATTTTGTATACGAGGCCGATCGATGCGATGCGAACGCCTCAGTGGTCCGAGGGTTGGGTAGAGATGAAACGGGAGGCACCTAGAACGGAGTTATCTCTAGAGCATAATATTTCCTCCACAAAGATGTCCTCACACCTAAAAAATTGAGTTTTTTTTCCTTACGGATCCCAAAAATATTTGAGTTACCGACTCATCCAACTTTGACGTTGTTGAGTGAGTGGGACGGGTGGGCTCAGCCGTGCTAGTGAGCTCAGTCCTTCTCGCTCACAATGCACACGTGCCAGCTTTTGGGCGAGCTACCTGCGTAGTATCTGCCGGCACTCTAGAACGGGCATGAAACCTAATACCCCATTTTTTAACCTGAATTAATTTTTGACAGTCCACATCTAAAACGGAGAACATACGTCTGGAATCTTAAAAAAAATTAGACACTCTGCTCCGCGCTCGCTCCAGCACCGCGACTGGCCCAACAAGCCCATCTACACTCTCTCTTCTATCTACTCCATCTACACTGCGACAGCCGACAGAAATCCCCAACTCCTCGCTTCGCTCGTCGCGGCTCACCGCGCCACCCGCCCGTCCAAAGCCGCCTCGCGACGGCGCCCCTATCCCGCATCAAGTCGTGCCACGTCTGCCGCCGCGTCATGCTCCATCCCATGTCGTGCCCACTCCGCCTCGTCGCACCGTGCCAGCCCCGCCCCTATGCGCCATGCCCCGTCCCTTGCCGCATTGAGGTGCTACCGAAGCCGCCATTCCCTACTAGGAGGTCGTGGCCGCTGTCGACGTCGACGCTGCCGTGACGCTCGACCTCAGCTCACGACATCACGAGATCTAGAGTGGCCAGACCCAGAGCGGGCTTCTCCAGCTGCACCTCGCGGCTCGCGCTCCCTTCCTTCCTATAATGTTGCAAGCATATGTTTCAAGTGTTTCAGGTGTTTCATATGCATGTTGCAAGTGTTTTATGTGGACGTTGTAAAAGTAGATCGGGATGTTGCATATGTTGTAATGGTTATACACGTATGTTGCAAACGTCTGTTCCAAATGTTTCAACTATTTCAGACGGATGTTGCACATGTTTTATCTGGGTGTTGAATACGTTGCACACTTATATGTTGCAAGTGTTTCATCCGGATGTTATATATTTTTTCACATATATGTTGCAAGTGTTTTATCTAGATGTTGTCTATATTTGCAATGGCTACACACATGTTTACCTCGTGTTTCAGACATATATTACAAGTATTTTAACTGTTTCGGACATATGTTGTAAATGTTTCCTCTAGATGTTACAAAAGTAGATCTGGTGTTGCATATTTGCAGTGGACCCCATCTGCAGCAGCCACCTACTATAGCTGCTGGGCTCGTTTGCATGTGTGTGGGTGTGGAAGGGGCGTGAGCAGCAGGCGTAGGAAACCATGCGGGCGCAGATCGAGCGAAAAGTGGGTGTGGCATACAGAGCGGGCACGAGACCCCACGTGAAAGTAGGCGTGTGGCGCGGGTGTTCGGGCGCTAACCTTTCCTCATCTAAAATGTCCGATTATAATTTTGGAGTAACTCTAGATTTCCAAATAATTTAACTCGGTTAGTTTAGATATTGACCTCCAGTATCTGAATTACCCATAGTACACAGAATTCATGTGTGCGTGATTTGTGATATGAATTAGTGTACATGTTATCGGGTTGATCAACATTTATGTAGTTGTAGAAGATATATCTTCTGCTTTTTGGTACATTGGTAATACATGAATTCAAATACCTGAAGTAATTGACCTGACTTGGGTTATTCCCATGCCCACCTCTACTTGTGGCGATTGAATCTGCCACCTGGGTGGCGGTAGGACAAGGCAATGCGTGTATATTTTTTTTGACGCCTCTCATTTGGGTACAGCTGTAGCATCTGTTCATACACATGCACGTCCACTCAACGCACGTACACTACTCACATCACCCGTGTACAAACAAACATACAACTACACACAAATTTAAAGAACGTGTCCTTCTTGAGATCACCGAAATCCACTGATTTCGTAGGCGACGGGCACGTCACAATTCCATTATGGCTTCACGCGTGAGAGGCAGACGCTTGGAACTAGTCCAAGTGGACACTGTTACGGACGCATACGCAAAGGATATAGGGGGAAAACATCCCCAACCGAGACACAGAAAGGCCCTCAACAAACAAACAAAATTACAACAAGGTCCCTAGGAGCCTCTCTGACCGCCGGAGACAGCACCACTTGCCGGATTCCACCGCCAACCAAATCACCGGAGGACAACGAACTTGCTCGCTTGAAAGTCCCTAGTTTGGTTTTGGCTAATTGATGAAACCTAGGACTAACCTTTGTATCTAAGTGGATGATTTAGATAAAGGTGGTCATTGAATATGAGACATGATATTGACTCATGTGACCAAGATGATGAAGACCGAGATGATGCTTGGCTCGATGGACCGGTTGTAAAGGTGAAGGGCAAGTCGAGGCTTCGAAGCGAAGGATCATACGATGGTGAAGCTTGAGCAAGACTTGGCACCGACGGACCGATGCAATGGTGAAGAACAAGTGAAGTCAAGGTCGATGGATCGAGACGGTCATGTGATGATATGAAGTAGATCATATCTTTTGGAAAAACAAAATGGGCTCAAGGCAAAGGTATAACCATAGGGCTATTTTATTTTGCACTCAAGACACCATAGAGGGTGTGAGTGGTTTAGGATCGGTAGCCGAACTATTAAGAGGGGAAGTCTTATCGATTATTCGACGCACGGGTGCCACTAGGTGAATTCATGAAGTGCATTGCATGTAGGGCCTAGTGAGCTAACTGGAAAACCTTCAAAAATGATTATGAAAATGCTAACACACGTGCACAAGGTGGTGATCACTTGTTGGTGTTGGCACATTTGCGAAGGCGTTAGAGTTTGAGCGGTAGAGAGGGTTTGGGTCTCTCTCTCCCTCCCACCGAGCTTGCGGGCATTGCAAAATGATTATGAAAATGATGATGATGAACCAACTAAAGAACAACTATATGACTTGATGCAACAAATTAGAGACATAGCTATTGCCAAGGACAAGGAGTGTAAGAAGCTTTCAATGAAAGTAGCAATACTTGAGAAAGTTCTTAGTGAGCTTAAGACCACTCATAAGAGTCTAGTAGAAGACCATGAGGATCTTGGTAAGGCTCATTCGAAGCTTGAAAAAGCTCACTCATTGCTACTTGAGCAACAAGTAAAGAAGGAGGTTGTTGTATCATGTGATATAGGTGTTACATGTGATATAATTGATGAATCCTCTTATGAACCTATCATCATGTCAAATGCTAACCCTTTTTATAGCTCTTCATCCACCACCACCGACTCTACCTCCTCTACTAGTGGTGGTTTCACTTGTGATGCCTCACTAATGGTTGAGAATGAGACTCTCAAGAAATATGTGGATGAGCTCACTCACACCCTAGGCAAGGCCTATGGTGGTGAGGCCTGCTTGCTTAAGTGCTTGGGTAGCCAAAGGTTCTTCCTTAACAAAGAGAGATTGTGCTACACCCCCAAGAAAGGCAAGTCGGCCTTTGCAACTCCAAAGCCTAGCTTTGTGAAGGGCAATGGTCGGTTTTGCAATAGATGCAAGCAAGTTGGGCACCTAGAGCATAATTGCAATAAAAAGAACCAAAGCAAGAAATTTATTAATGCTATACCTTTTGATTCTTGCTATGTGCTTACCAAAGATGTGAAAGGTGTGAAAGCTAAGTTTATTGGTACACCCATTGTTGGCCCAAAAAAGAAGGCTATTTGGGTACCAAAGAGCTTAGTTACTAACCTACAATGACCCAAGCAAAAATGGGTACCTAAGCTTCATTGATTTGCTTGTAGGTCAATTACAAAGCCAGAGGAAGGCATTGAATTATTGATAGTGGGTGCACTCAACACATGACCGGTACATCAAGAATGTTTGACTCAATCAATGACAATGATAGTGGTGTTGATTCTATCACATTTGGCAATAACAAGAAAGGAAAGGTTATTGGCTTGGGCAAGATTGCAATATCAAATGACTTGAGTATCTCCAATGTGTTGCTAGTTGAAAGCTTGGATTTCAATCTTCTATCCGTGGCACAAATATATGATCTTGGTTATAAATGTATCTTTAGGGTTGACGATGTAGAAGTCATTAGTATGGATGGTTCAAATATGGCATTCAAGGGCTTTAGATATGAGAATCTCTATCTAGTTGACTTCAATGCTAGAGAAACTTCTTTGACAACTTGTTTAATCTTCAAATCAAGCATGGGTTGCCTTTGGCATAGAAGGCTTGGTCATGTTGGCATAAAACAATTAAAGAAGCTTACAACTCACAATCTTGTCAATGATTTGAAAGATGTTGAATTTGAGAAGAATAAGCTTTGTAGTGCATGTCAAGCCGGGAAGCAAGTTGGAAGCTCACATCTAAAGAAGAGTACAATGAGCACATGCAAAGCATTTGATTTGATGCACATGAATCTATTTGGCCCAACAACATACTCAAGCATAGGTGGTAATAAGTATGGATTTGTCATAGTGGATGACTTCACAAGATTCACATGAGTATTCTTTCTTAGTGACAAAAGTGAAGTGTTTGACACCTTCAAGACCTTTCTCACTAAAGTTCACAATGAGTTTGATATTAGAATCAAGAAAGTGAGAAGTGACAATAGAAGTGAGTTCAAGAATACAAGAATTGGAGAACTTTGTGATCACTATGGCATTGGACATCAATTCTCGGCCAAGTACACTCCACAATCAAATGGCCTAGTTGAGAGAAAGAATAGAACATTGCTTGATATGGCTAGATCAATGCTTCATGAGTACAATGTGAGTCAATCTTTTTGGGATGAAGCAATCAATACTGCTTGCTACTACATCAATAGACTATATTGTTATCCATTGCTAGAGAAGACCCCATATGAGCTACTTCATTGAAGAAAGCAAAATATTTCTTACTTTAGGGTGTTTGGTTACAAATGTTATATCTTGAAGAAGGGCACTAGATTGAGAAAGTTTGACAAGAGATGTGATGAGAGGTTCCTACTTGGTTATTCAACTACAAGCAAAGCTTATAGAGTTTGGAACAACTCAAGCGACATTCTAGAAGAAGTCCATGATGTGCAATTTGATGAAACCAATGGATCACAAGATGAAGAAGAGAATCTAGATGATATTAGTGGAACTCTATTGGTGGAAGCAATGAAGAACATGGACATTGAGGACATTAGAGCAAAGCAAGTAATTGATATTCAAGATGATGATAAAGATCAAGTGCTCAATTCTCCATTCAAGCTAGCTAGTGACTCTCAAGTGCAAGATCATGGTGCTAGTTCATCTCATCAAGATACATCAAGTGATCAACCAAGCTCAAGCAATCAAGTGCAAGTACTCCAACCATAACATGTTGCAAGAGATCACCCCATTGATAGTGTTATTGGTGATATTAGAAGTGGTGTGCAAACAAGATCAAGATTGGCTATGTTTTGTGAGCATGCATCATTTGTGTCAACCACAGAACCAAAGAAAATAGAAGAAACTTTGAGGGATGTCGATTGGATTATAGCTATGCAAGAAGAACTTAATAATTTTACAAGAAATGATGTTTGAGAATTGGTAGAAAGGCCAAATGACTACAATGTGATTGGAACCAAGTGGATGTTCAAAAACAAGCAAGATCAAGATGGCATTGTGGTGAGAAATAAAGCAAGACTAGTTACTTAAGGTTACACTAAGTAGAAGGTCTTGACTATGATGAGACATATGCTCCTATGGCAAGATTAGAGGCAATAAGGATTCTATTGGCTTATGCTTGTGCACACAACATCAAACTATATCAAATGGATGTTAAAAGTGCATTTCTCAATGGAATCATCAATGAGTTAGTATTTGTTGAGCAACCTCCCGGATTTGAAGATGACAAGAAACCCAACCATGTATACAAGTTGAAGAAGGCTTTATATGGCTTAAAGCAAGCACCTAGAGCATGGTATAAGAGGCTAAGGGATTTCCTTCTCTCTAAGGGATTCAAGATGGGTAAGATTGATACAACTCTATTCACCAAGAAGATTGGGAATGATCTATTCATAGTGCAAATATATGTTGATGACATCATCTTTGGATCAACCGATCAAGCTTATTGTGAAGAATTTGGTGCTATGATGGCCAAAGAATTTGAAATGTCTATGATTGGTGAACTTAGCTACTTCCTTGGTCTCCAAGTTAAACAATTGAAGAATGGGACATTTGTGAGTCAAGGGAAATACATAAGGGACATGTTGAAGAAGTTTGGAATGCAAGATGCAAAGCCAATTTCAACTCCAATGGGTACAAATGATAATTTGAATAGTAATTTTGATGGCAAAATGGTGAATAAAAAGGAATATCGGTCTTTGATTGCAAGTCTACTCTATGTCACTGCATCAAGGCCGGATGTCATGTTTAGTGTTTGTATGTGTGCTAGATATCAAGCCTCACCTAGAAAGAGTCATCTCACGGCCACAAAGAGAATATTGAGGTACTTGAAGCAAACAAGAGATGTTGGACTATGGTATCCCAAGGGGTCAAAGTTTAAATTGATTGGATATTCGGACTCTGACTATGGGGGTTGCAAGATCAATAGAAAGAGCACAAGTGGCACATGTCAATTACTTGGAAGATCACTTGTGTCATGGTCCTCAAAGAAACAAAATAGTGTGGCAATCTCTACCGCCGAAGCTAAATATATGAGTGCGGGGAGTTGTTGTTGTAACACTCCGGTGTTACGCAAGCATTTGCATGGCAATCATATGCATGGCATTTCATATCATCATAATCATACATGTTAATATTATAATTTGAGTGAAATAAAATCTTAGAAAGTGATATTTGAGGTGTAATGTATAATGTGCTAATCACATTCCATCAAAATTTTGCAACTAAAAATTTTATATCACTTAGAATTATAGGTCAAAATTTTTGGAGCAACTAAATGACTCAAAATTTTGTCAAAAAGCTTGTTCAAAAATATTAATTAAAATATTCAAAAATCCTCTCTAAATTAGCTTTTATTCTTCAATTCAAAATCTATTGAGAATTTTTAGTTGGCCCCTTAATCAAAGTTGTAGAGAATTAAATTCTAAGCAACTTTTATTTTTGGGTCAATTCCAGAAAATGTCTTCTTCTTGTTCAAAATGGGGTTTAAAATCTGTGTTTGAATTTGATTTGAAATGAAAAATTTGAAAAAAATCAAATCCAGCTTAGCAGGCCGCCGCCTCGGATTCGGCCCGCTGGCCGAATCGGCCCGCGCCACTCCCGCGCGCGCGCCCGCAGCCGCCTCCGCCTCGGCCTGGCCCGGCCTGCCTCCGCGTCGCTCCTCTTCTTCCCGCCCGCGCGCGCGCTGTCGCCCCGGCAGAAAACGCCCGCCGCGTGGCGGCCGCATGCCGGCGACGCCACCGCGTGGCCGCCGTGGACCCCGCGCCCGCGCTCCGCTTCAAAATCACCCGGGCACCTGGTTTCTCTCCCACTTGCGCCTCGGTTGCTTCCCTTCTTCCTCCCTCCGGTGAAACCGCAGCGGAACACCGCTCGCCACCGAGCTCCGCCACCGTCCCCGCCCTGTTCCGGCACCGGTGGACCACCTCCGTCTAATTGCCCGTGCACGAGGCTCCGCCCCATCCTCCCCTCCTCCGAACGGGTGTCGCCATCCCCTCGTTTGCCTCGGTAGGGCTCAATTTCCCTCGCTCCGCCGCGCCACCGCGTCGGTGCCGTCGAGCCCGTGCCCCGCGCACCGCCTCACTCGCTCTCTCTCTGCCCTCCCGCGTCCCCTTCACGTGTTTGCTACTCTCTTGCGAGCATGTTGCGCTCCTTAGCTAGTCGCGGTTTGGCCGGAGCCGGCCGTTGGCCCTCGGCCGCCGCCGTGACGGCGAGACCATGGACGCCGGCGACCGCGCTCCGTTTCCCCCTCCTCTCGGTGGACTGGGCTACGCCCTGTGGGCCGCGCCCCGAGCAGGCCGGCTCGGCCGTTCCCCCGCGCGCGCGATGCCAGGCCGAGAACGGCTATGGGCCGCTTGATTCCCCGGGCCGGCCCAGTGCCGTTATGAAAATCCATTTCCATTTTCTTTTATTATTCTTGTTGAAAATGCTTTGGAAAATGTTTTAGTAGTCATTTCAGCTCCAAAAATTGTGAAATAAATTTCTAGGGATTCATTGAAACCAGATCTACAATTTAAAAATATTGCATGTCATTTTTGGAATACTTTTCTGTAGAGCTTTAATTAATTCTTAATATTGCTGATATCTTGTAAAATAGCTAGTAAATCCTATATGTATCAGAAAAATATGATATCAAGTTTGTTAATCTTCTTATATCATGTACTTCCTAGGAAAAATATGTTTCATGCATGTGCTGTGGGAAAATGTTGAAGTGTAGTTCAAGTGCCTTTAATGGCTGATTTTTGTTATTTTTGCTAGAGATCAAACTTTGTATAAAACATGCATGTGATAATTTTTGTACAGTCATAGTATTCTATAAAGAACCTAGGAAAAATATTAATTCTGTTGTTTGACACTTTCCATAGTACAAAGTAATTGCATGCTCATTTTTATGCTATAGCTTGTCATTTTTGTATAGGATGGTTTACTTATCCAAATGTCCTAAAATTTTTATGGTAGTCTGTTTAGAGTAGTATTATGCTACTGTAATTTTCTTAGATTTTTAGGAGCATCAGAAATATATGTTGCTATTCAAACCTACTATTATTACTTAGGGTTTAAGCAAGTGTTGCTTTAAGTGTGATTAAGAAATTAGTAAGGCTTTGGTGTATCTTTGAAGCATTTCATAAGATAGGTTAACTTAACATAATAATAGTAGAAGATAATGCAGTAGATGATATGTGCTGGTAGTGTATAGTTTCTTGGATGATGTTGACTACCTTGCATTTCAACATATTCATTGCCTTCATCTCCTTCGATGCATACTTACATAATCACTTACGCACATTGCATCATACAAGATCACAAACCGAGAACCCAGTCGTCTTACCCGAGGAGCCAGAGGAGCAGATCGAGGTGCAGCAGCAGGAGGTGACAGAAGCCGAAGAAGAGGCCGGTGAAGATCTCCCGGAGTGCCCCGACCACCGTCCAAGTTCCTTCGAGAGAGGCAAGCCCCGGAGCATTTCTCTCCCGGTTTGCAAATAATTTATTATTAACTTTACTTAATTTGATGCATTACGTTTAGGAGTTGTTTGTAAACGTTGCTGCATTATACCTTGCTTACCTTTGTTAGACTATATCCTTGTTACCCTGGTATCCGCAGTCGAGTCAATGCTTAGCTTGCTTAGACCGGTAGAAGTCGGGTGATTTCCTGTCACCTGCGAGCTATAGGTGGTTACTTGGATATGTTGGGTTGACTATGAAGTCATGGTATAACTAAGTGTGAAATGAAATTGAGACCGGGCAGAAACTTGCAGGGTTTCGGACTGTAGTGTTTTCCGTCTGTGTCGATTAAGGACCGTCCGTTGTTGTCCCTCGGGTCATGTTGAACGCATGCCTCACATTTAGCTGGCCGGATAAAGTACCTTCCGACCGTGAAACTGGGAGATTATTCGGGCCGAGTGGATTGCCCGCAACGGACTGTACCGGAGCAGTAGTGGCAGGATACGGGGGCGCGATGATAAGGTCAAAGAGCAGTCGGGCGGCCCCCGGGTACAAGTGGTTCCTGGCAAGCTCGCGACTTTACCTGAATGGTTGACTCGGCGACCAACACCTCACTTTAGCGGGTGAGTGAGGTTTGTGTGAGGAATAACTTACCAGCTGGTTAATAATCGATTCGAATCGCCATCGTTCACTGGATAGTGAACACTTGACTTGAGCTACTTCATCGTAGTAATATTGATGGAACACTTGGACAGTTATATAAATTATGACATAATGGAAGTTGTTAATGATCATTGGTTATCATTGCCTGTTTAATTACATGTTACTTTAGTACAGGTGCAAATGTAGTTGACAGGTTAATAAAGATTTCACTTGATGCAAAGCTTTTGTAAATGTTTTCCTAAAATGCTAAAAATGCCTTTTTGCAAATGAGTCAGCTACCCCACCAAAAAGCCTATCATGATTCCTTGGTGTCTTTAATTTCTGGTTTATGACGGGTAAGTCTAGCTGAGTACCTTCTCATACTCAGGGCTTTGTTCCCACTTGTTGCAGATGGACAGATGTACTATGGCTATTGTATCAACTGTCTCTATCCTGCAATGGGCGAAGCATAGGACCATGGGCAATGGTCATTCGCTACTTCTCGCCTGATGCTTTTGCTGGAGATGGTCCCAAGCTGGCACTTTATTTAAAAATATTGTGCGTGTGCGTGATTTGAACTACCGCTTCCGCAACTTTTATTCGAACCTGGTTTGTAATAACTATGTTTAAACTCCGATGTATTTTATGCCGCGAACATTTATGTAACTTACGATGGTGACCGCTAAACTTAGTATGATCTTGGCTGTTATGTGAAAGGGTTTGAAATCCGTCGAGATTTCACGGACTACCGGGTTATATGGGCTTAAGTTTGTTAAATTGTCCTTCCGTTGGATGATTTTTCTACTTAATCTCGTATAATTGGGCGGTTCTATTACAGCTGGCATCGGAGCATGGTTTAGCGTAATTACTGTTCATAAGTGTATTTAAAACAAAATTCTATTTAAAAAGTGTGATTTTAAAACTAAATGTGTGCCAGTGGTCATATCCTGTATGCCTAGTTAAGGACTCTAAGTGGCTATTTAAGTACTAACTTGGGGTTCTTGCACCATATTCCTCTTTCGTTGCTCATACGGCGTGATATTGTATGAGTGCCACTTAATTGAGTGGTAATGTATGGATCAGTTACCTCTACGCTTTGGTAAGTGTGAGATGTGAGAGCATGATCGGATACACCGCCGATCTAGGGAGAGTGTTTTATATGATACTAGAATAATTACATGTTGTACACATGTTTTTATGAAAGTATCGCATGTGTGGGTGTTCCGTCCGTTGAGGCGATGCCGTCAATAGGACGATGTGTTTGGGTAGTTACTACCGTTGTACACGCATCTGGGGATTCGTGTAGAGCGCGTAGGTAGATTTACTGCTTTCATGCATTCATGGGGAATGGGCTGAAATGAATTTTCTGCAGGTACATAACAGCGTTTATCGTGTAGATCGAATTAGTTACGTATATGAGAGATTGTCTGTATGCCACCGAATTCATCGTTAGATGTCTGTATTTTCTAAGTTTGTGAGAACGTAAGACTCGCGCATGCATCATACTGCCTAAGCATTTCATTCATAACCTGCATTCCTCCCCTTATAAAAGGATTATCCTAGTTTGATAAAAGTGACATCAACTTAAAATATGTCTCACCGGGTAATTTAAAACTTGTGCTACAGATGGCCCGCACGAAGAAGACTGCCCGTAAGTCCACTGGTGGAAGAGCACCACGTCACCAGATGGCCCCGCGGGAGCGCCGCAGCACGGACACTTTTCTAAGTGAGTTTGGCATGCCCACCTTGCTTTGGAGAGTGCTCCATGATGTGGGGTACCCAGAGGGTCAAGAGCCGGTGTACTCTTGGAATGAGAGCCAGCTAGCTGAGGATGGACTTGCAATAGTGGAGATCACCGTCCCTGCCCTTGGTGATGCGCCAGAATGGGCTGGTTGGCATTTGGAGTTTGAAGGGTGCACTCCAGTTGAGGGTGCAGAGGGTGTAGCCTTTCACGTCATCCGAGACATAATGAGCAGGTTTCCTAATGAGTTGGCAGCAGCCTTGGTCGGTACCTTCCCGAGAGATGATCCTCGTGATGCCATTTGGGTGCAGCCACAAGGTAGTGCTTTGGTCAGAGGCCCAAGTGAAGGACAGGCTAGCGACAACCACACGATGAGTGCCATGTATGCAGCCATCAGAGCATACCAGGGTCTTGAGAATACCTATTGGACCTTGACTGGTCTAAGAGGTAATGATCGGCTTGAAGCAAGGAAGCAGAAGAAGAAGCAAGCACGTGCTATAGCTAGCTTGCAGGAGCAGTTGGCCGACATGAGCTTGCAGCGAGATCGGGCTCTCGAGAGAGGTGAGAGTGCTATGCAGCGGGTGCAGACGTTGACTCAGGCCAACAGAAATGCAGATCGCATGATGGGACAGCTAGTGCAGGAAAGGAATGAAGCCTGGAACGAGAGGGACCTTCTCAGGCAAAGGGTCGAGGAGCTAGAAGGGTATAACGCCAACTTGCATGAAGAGTTCCATGCCCTCTACAACGGGATAGGCCCGTACGCTCCTCCGGACGCCGCCCAGATGGACGTCGACGACGACGCCGCTACTGATGGTAGCAATGGCGACGCCTCTGACCTCGACGACGGCCCCGAGGAGTAGGCTAGTCGCCTTGCGTTGTGATAGGCTTTATCGCGATGGCCTTCTTTTGGTTCCCATGTATCGTGTTGTATCCTGTTCGATCTTGAGACTGGCGATCTTTTGGATCTTGGTTGTGTATGTGATGCTTGAACGCATGAAAGTCCAGTGTATGTATGCTGGCAACATGGTTGTATGGAACGCGATGTTGCATTCGAAGTAATTTGATTAGTGATGTTGTTTTAATTGGAATGTGATTATTGTGCCTCTGTTTTATTGCATGACTTGTTCTCTCCAATAAATTCAGTATGGCATGATTGTTCATTCGGATACAATTACTACCACTTCGCTCAATTATTACTTGTTGCTGAAATATGCACATGGCAAACACTCGCCGTGCCACGTATGAGGCCGCTGAAACTGGTGGCAACGGTGCAGGGGCTGGTGGGGGTGGCGCAAGCAACGTCAATCACCAGGAGCCACAGCCAGAGCCACATTTGCCCCCTCCTCCACCGCTCACTGCAGAAGTGTTCTTCACACAGTTTCTTGGAAGCCAGCGCAACGCCGAGCAGTCACAAAGGAATATGGAAGATTTTCTGCGTAGCATCGCTGAAAACGTTCAGAGAGGAAATAATCAAGGTGGTGGCCATGGAGTGAACCAGTACAGCAATTTCAAGGATTTCATGGATACTAGGCCACCTATTTTCAAGGAAGCAGCAGAGCCACTCGACGCTGAAGAATGGATCAACACTATGGAAGATAAGTTTCGTGTGCTGAGACTGACAGAAGTTCTGAAGACAGAATATGCTGCACATCAGTTATAGGGACCAGCAGGGATGTGGTGGAAGCATCACCGCACCACCTTTCCTCCCAATGCCCAGATTACTTGGAGAGAATTCACTGAAGCGTTTAGGGGAGTTTATATTCCCCTAGGGTTGGTTGAGATGAAGCTCGGAGAGTTCTTAGCCTTAAATCAGGGTACCAAGACTGTAACACAGTATTTGCATTCATTTAACAACTTGTGCCGTTATGCTCGAGACATGGTCGACACAGATGCAAAGAGAATTGCTAGTTTCAAGAGAGGGTTAAGTCCGAAGATCATGAAGCATGTGGGTACCAATACCCGTGTCAGGTTCAATGACTTTGTCAGTGATTGTTTGAAATAAGAAAAGAACAACAACGCCTACACCACATCCAAGAATCGCAAGAGGGTGTTTGAGTCAGGACCATCACAGTCCAGAGTTGTCACTGCAAATCGTCTTTCTTATCGTCCGTCCGCACCTGGTGCAAGGTTCAGGCCTCCACAGCATAAAACTTAGAACTACAAGGGACCACAGAAGCCGTACAAGATGGCCGTGCCGCCAGCAAAGATCACCACAGCTGCAGAACAGAGCAACTCCAAGGGAGCAGTAGGATCTGCTGGTACAGTGAAGGGGCCCTGCTACAATTGTGGTCAGCCAGGCCACTTTTCAAAGTTCTGCCCTTATCCGCCTAGAAAGAAACAACAGACTTACACTGCCCGTGTGCACCATACCACCGTTGATGAGATTCCTGAAGGAGAACCTGTAACTGCCGGTAAGTTTCTTGTTAACCATCACCCTGCAGTTGTTCTATTTGATTCTGGATCCTCGCATTCTTTTTATGAGTCAAGCATTTGTACGGAAGCATGAACTATGCACAGAATTGAGTTATGGTTATCGCATAAGTTCAGCAGGGGTTGATGTGCTGACCAATAAGATGGTTAGAGGGGCAACCCTTGAGTTAGATAGTCGAAAGTTTCGAGTGAACCTGATAGTTATGCCGAGACTAGTTTTGGATGTAATAATAGGAATGAACTGGATGAAAGACTGGGGAGCAGTCATAGATACAAGCAGTCGATTGCTTACCCTTAAGGATCCGCAGGCAGAGGGTACTTTTCAGGTACCATTGCCCAAAAGAACAGACCTTGAGAGTGTGACCTGTGCCATGGAAGTTGTTCCTATCCGCCAGATCCCGGTAGTGTGTGAATTCCCGGATGTGTTTCCAGAAGAGTTACCTGGCCTTCCTCCAGATAGAGATGTTGAGTTTGGAATCGAGTTGATCCCCGGAACAGCTCCTATTTCGAGGAGACCTTATCGGATGCCTCCGGATGAGTTAGCTAAGTTGAAAAAGCAACTGGAAGAATTGCTAAAGAAGGGGTTTATCCGACCAAGTAAGTCTGAATGGGGATGTCCTGCCTTGTTCGTGAAGAAAAAGAAAGAGGGTACTCTGAGGATGTGTGTGGATTATCGACCTCTTAATGCGGTAACTATCAAGAATAAATATCCTTTGCCTCATATCGATGTTTTATTTGATCAGTTGGCTAAAGCTAGGGTGTTCTCCAAGATAGACCTAAGATCAGGGTATCATCAGATAAAGATCAGGCCACAAGATGTCCTGAAAACCGCCTTTTCTACCAGATACGGGTTGTACGAGTATCTTGTTATATCCTTTGGCTTAACAAATGCTCCTGCATATTTTATGTATCTGATGAATACAGTTTTCATGCCAGAGTTGGATAAGTTTGTAGTTGTCTTCATTGATGACATTCTAGTATACTCTGAGAATGAGAAAGATCATGAAGAACATCTGAGAATTGTCTTGACCAGACTAAGAGATCATAAGTTGTATGCTAAGTTCAGCAAATGTGAATTTTGGTTGAAGAAAGTTCCTTTCCTTGGTCATTTTTATCTGAGAATGGAGTTTCGGTAGATCCGAGCAAAGTGCAAGAGGTTATGGATTGGAAAACTCCAACTACAGTGCCAGAAGTCAGGAGTTTCCTAGGGTTAGCTGGTTACTATCGCCGCTTTATCCCAGAATTCTCGAATATTGCTAAGCCAATGACAAGTCTGTTACAGAAAGATCATAAGTTCGTGTGGACAGAGGAGTGTGAGACAGCTTTCCACACCTTGCGAAAACTATTGACCACTACTCCAGTTCTTGCACAGCCAGACATCGAGAAACCTTTTGATGTGTTCTGTGACGCATCAAAAATAGGATTAGGCTGTGTTCTGATGCAAGAAGGAAGAGTCATTGCTTATGCCTCCCGTCAGCTGAGAAAACATGAAATCAATTATCCAACACACGATCTTGAGCTTGCCGCCGTGGTGCATGCCTTAAAGATTTGGAGACACTATTTACTTGGTAATGTGTGCAATATTTTCACCGATCATAAGAGTCTCAAGTATATTTTCACCCAACCAGAATTGAACATGAGGCAGCGAAGATGGTTAGAACTAATTAAAGATTACAACTTGAATGTACAGTATCACCCTAGGAAAGCCAATGTGGTAGCTGATGCTTTGAGTAGAAAGTCGCATTGTCTGAATATGCAACCCTTACTCGAAGATGGTTTTAATCTAATGCACCCTGTCGTGTTACACAGTATTCAGATCAGTTGTACCTTGGAGAGTAAGATAATAGAAGGTCAGAAAGCAGACAAAGGGATATTCCACATCAAAAGGAAAATTAAAGAAGAACCTTCAAAACACTTCAGAGTGGACGAGCAGGACGTGTTGTGGTTCGACAACCGTCTTGTTGTTCCAAAGGATAGAGAGCTTAAGAATAAAATTATGGATGAAGCTCATCACTCTAAGTTATCCATTCATCCTGGCAGTAGTAAAATGTATCAAGAACTAAGGCCTCGTTTTTGGTGGACAAAGATGAAGAAGGAA
Organism: Saccharum hybrid cultivar R570; assembly: GCA_038087645.1. Classification (NCBI taxonomy): domain Eukaryota; kingdom Viridiplantae; phylum Streptophyta; class Magnoliopsida; order Poales; family Poaceae; genus Saccharum; species Saccharum hybrid cultivar. The sequence continues at coordinate 33,194,097 of JAQSUU010000012.1, read as the reverse complement.
ATTACAACTTATGTAGCCAGATGTGACACATGTTGTCGAGTAAAAGCTATTCACATGAAACCTGCCGGATTGTTGCAACCTTTGTCAGTACCTAGTTGGAAGTGGGATGATATAAGTATGGATTTCATCACAGGTTTGCCCACTACTCAGAAAGGCCATGATTCGATTTGGGTAATCGTGGACCGTCTTACCAAGACCGCTCACTTTTTGTCTATCAAGACAGATTATAGACCACCTCAATATGCCGAGAAGTATATTGCAGAGATTGTGAGATTGCATGGCATACCGAAGACTATAGTGTCTGACAAAGGATCCCAGTTCACTGCTCACTTTTGGGAGCACTTGCACAAAGGTTTGGGGACTAGTCTAATTCGTAGCACTGCCTATCATCCTCAAACAGATGGTCAGACTGAAAGAGTTAATGCTGTTTTAGAAGATATGTTGAGAGCTTGTGTGTTGTCTTCCAGAGGTTCATGGGAGTCATGGTTACCTCTAGCAGAATTCGCATATAATAATAGCTATCAAGAAAGTATCAAAATGGCACCTTTTGAGGCTTTGTATGGACGAAAGTGCAGAACACCTTTAAACTGGATTGAGCTAGGGGAAAGAAGGTATTATGGTATTGATTTCGTGGAAGAAGCCGACAAGAAAGTTCATATCATTCAGCAAAATATGAGAGCAGCTCAGTCACGTTAGAAAAGTTATGCGGATAAAAGAAGGATACCACTTGTGTTTGAAGTTGGTGACTATGTTTATCTGAAAGTCACGCCAATGAAGAAGAAGCGGTTTGGATTACGCAGAAAGCTTGCCGCCAGATTTATCGGACCCTACAAAATCTTAGAAAGAAAGGGTCCAGTGGCTTACAAATTGGAATTACCAGAATCAATGGGTACTATATTCCTAGTTTTCCACATATCACATCTCAAGAAATGTTTGCGCGTTCCAGAGGAAATAATTAAACCCCGAAGCATAAAACTTAAGTCAGATCTGGTGTATCGTGAGCAGCCAATTTGAGTTTTGAATTCCAAAGAAAGGGCTACTCGGAACAGTGTGGTGAAAACATATAAGATACAATGGAGTCATCATGATGAGGGAGATGCATCGTGGAAAACAGGTGAATACCTACAAAAAGCATATGGAGATTTTTATAATAAATGGTTCGTAACCCAAATCTCAGGACGATATTTTTATAAGGGGGGAGGGTTGTAACACTCCGGTGTTACGCAAGCATTTGCATGGCAATCATATGCATGGCATTTCATATCATCATAATCATACATGTTAATATTATAATTTGAGTGAAATAAAATCTTAGAAAGTGGTATTTGAGGTGTAATGTATAATGTGCTAATCACATTCCATCAAAATTTTGCAACTAAAAATTTTATATCACTTAGAATTATAGGTCAAAATTTTTGGAGCAACTAAATGACTCAAAGTTTTGTCAAAAAGCTTGTTCAAAAATATTAATTAAAATATTCAAAAATCCTCTCTAAATTAGCTTTTATTCTTCAATTCAAAATCTATTGAGAATTTTTAGTTGGCCCCTTAATCAAAGTTGTAGAGAATTAAATTCTAAGCAACTTTTATTTTTGGGTCAATTCTAGAAAATGTCTTCTTCTTGTTCAAAATGGGGTTTGAAATCTGTGTTTGAATTTGATTTGAAATGAAAAATTTGAAAAAAATCAAATCTAGCTTAGCATGCCGCCGCCTCGGATTCGGCCCGCTGGCCGAATCGGCCCGCGCCACTCCCGCGCGCGCGCCCGCAGCCGCCTCCGCCTCGGCCCGGCCCGGCCTGCCTCCGCGTCGCTCCTCTTCTTCCCGCCCGCGCGCGCGCGCTGTCGCCCCGGCAGAAAACGCCCGCCGCGTGGCGGCCGCATGCCGGCGACGCCACCGCGTGGCCGCCGTGGACCCCGCGCCCGCGCTCCGCTTCAAAATCGCCCGGGCACCTGGTTTCTCTCCCACTTGTGCCTCGGTTGCTTCCCTTCTTCCTCCCTCCGGTGAAACCGCAGCGGAACACCGCTCGCCACCGAGCTCCGCCACCGTCCCCGCCCTGTTCCGGCACCGGTGGACCACCTCCGTCTAATTACCCGTGCACGAGGCTCCGCCCCATCCTCCCCTCCTCCGAACGGGTGTCGCCATCCCCTCGTTTGCCTCGGTAGGGCTCAATTTCCCTCGCTCCGCCGCGCGACCGCGTCGGTGCTGTCGAGCCCGTGCACTTTGCACCGCCTCACTCGCTCTCTCTCTGCCCTCCCGCGTCCCCTTCACGTGTTCGCTACTCTCTTGCGAGCATGTTGCGCTCCTTAGCTAGTCGCGGTTTGGCCGGAGCCGGCCGTTGGCCCTCGGCCGCCGCCGTGACGGCGAGACCATGGACGCCGGCGACCGCGCTCCGTTTCCCCCTCCTCTCGGTGGACTGGGCTACGCCCTGTGGGCCGCGCCCCGAGCAGGCCGGCTCGGCCGTTCCCCCGCGCGCGCGATGCCAGGCCGAGAACGGCTATGGGCCGCTTGATTCCCCGGGCCGGCCCAGTGCCGTTATGAAAATCCATTTCCATTTTCTTTTATTATTCTTGTTGAAAATGCTTTGGAAAATGTTTTAGTAGTCATTTCAGCTCCAAAAATTGTGAAATAAATTTCTAGGGATTCATTGAAACCAGATCTACAATCTAAAAATATTGCATGTCATTTTTGGAATACTTTTCTGTAGAGCTTTAATTAATTCTTAATATTGCTGATATCTTGTAAAATAGCTAGTAAATCCTATATGTATCAGAAAAATATGATATCAAGTTTGTTAATCTTCTTATATCATGTACTTCCTAGGAAAAATATGTTTCATGCATGTGCTGTGGGAAAATGTTGAAGTGTAGTTCAAGTGCCTTTAATGGCTGATTTTTGTTATTTTTGCTAGAGATCAAACTTTGTATAAAACATGCATGTGATAATTTTTGTACAGTCATAGTATGCTATAAAGAACCTAGGAAAAATATTAATTCTGTTGTTTGACACTTTCCATAGTACAAAGTAATTTCATGCTCATTTTTATGCTATAGCTTGTCATTTTTGTATAGGATGGTTTACTTATCCAAATGTCCTAAAATTTTTATGGTAGTCTGTTTAGAGTAGTATTATGCTACTGTAATTTTCTTAGATTTTTAGGAGCATCAGAAATATATGTTGCTATTCAAACCTACTATTATTACTTAGGGTTTAAGCAAGTGTTGCTTTAAGTGTGATTAAGAAATTAGTAAGGCTTTGGTGTATCTTTGAAGCATTTCATAAGATAGGTTAACTTAACATAATAATAGTAGAAGATAATGCAGTAGATGATATGTGCTGGTAGTGTATAGTTTCTTGGATGATGTTGACTACCTTGCATTTCAACATATTCATTGCCTTCATCTCCTTCGATGCATACTTACATAATCACTTACGCGCATTGCATCATACAGGATCGCAAACCGAGAACCTAGTCGTCTTACCCGAGGAGCCAGAGGAGCAGATCGAGGTGCAGCAGCAGGAGGTGACAGAAGCCGAAGAAGAGGCCGGTGAAGATCTCCCGGAGTGCCCCGACCACCGTCCAAGTTCCTTCGAGAGAGGCAAGCCCCGGAGCATTTCTCTCCCGGTTTGCAAATAATTTATTATTAACTTTACTTAATTTGATGCATTACGTTTAGGAGTTGTTTGCAAACGTTGCTGCATTATACCTTGCTTACCTTTGTTAGACTATATCCTTGTTACCCTGGTATCCGCAGTCGAGTCAATGCTTAGCTTGCTTAGACCGCTAGAAGTCGGGTGATTTCCTGTCACCTGCGAGCTATAGGTGGTTACTTGGATATGTTGGGTTGACTATGAAGTCATGGTATAACTAAGTGTGAAATGAAATTGAGACCGAGCGGAAACTTGCAGGGTTTCGGACTGTAGTGTTTTCCGTCTGTGTTGATTAAGGACCGTCCGTTGTTGTCCCTCGGGTCATGTTGAACGCATGCCTCACATTTAGCTGGCCGGATAAAGTACCTTCCGACCGCGAAACTGGGAGATTATTCGGGCCGAGTGGATTGCCCGCAACGCACTGTACCGGAGCAGTAGTGGCAGGATACGGGGGCGCGATGATAAGGCCAAAGAGCAGTCGGGCGGCCCCCGGGTACAAGTGGTTCCTGGCAAGCTCGCGACTTTACCTGAATGGTTGACTCGGCGACCAACACCTCACTTTAGCGGGTGAGTGAGGTTTGTGTGAGGAATAACTTACCAGCTGGTTAATAATCGATTCGAATCGCCATCGTTCACTGGATAGTGAACACTTGACTTGAGCTACTTCATCGTAGTAATATTGATGGAACACTTGGACAATTATATAAATTATGACATAATGGAAGTTGTTAATGATCATTGGTTATCATTGCCTGTTTAATTACATGTTACTTTAGTACAGGTGCAAATGTAGTTGACAGGTTAATAAAGATTTCACTTGATGCAAAGCTTTTGTAAATGTTTTCCTAAAATGCTAAAAATGCCTTTTTGCAAATGAGTCAGCTACCCCACCAAAAAGCCTATCATGATTCCTTGGTGTCTTTTATTTCTGGTTTATGACGGGTAAGTCTAGCTGAGTACCTTCTCGTACTCAGGGCTTTGTTCCCACTTGTTGCAGATGGATAGATGTACTATGGCTATTGTATCAACTGTCTCTATCCTGCAATGGGCGAAGCATAGGACCATGGGCAATGGTCATTCGCTACTTCTCGCCTGATGCTTTTGCTGGAGATGGTCCCAAGCTGGCACTTTATTTAAAAATGTTGTGCGTGTGTGTGATTTGAACTACCGCTTCCGCTACTTTTATTCGAACCTGGTTTGTAATAACTATGTTTAAACTCCGATGTATTTTATGCCGCGAACATTTATGTAACTTATGATGGTGACCGCTAAACTTAGTACGATCTTGGCTGTTATGTGAAAGGGTTTGAAATCTATCGAGATTTCACGGACTACCGGGTTATACGGGCTTAAGTTTGTTAAATTGTCCTTCCGTTGGATGATTTTCCTGCTTAATCTCGTATAATTGGGCGGTTCTGTTACAGTTGTGCACAATTGCTATGGATAAAATCAACTTTGAAGGATTATGGCCTCAACTTCAAGAATGTGCCATTGCTATGTGATAATGAAAGTACAATCAAGATGACATAAAATCCGGTTCAACATGGAAGAACAAAGCATATTGACATAAGACATCATTTTATTAGAGATCATCAATAAAAGGGAGATATTGCCATTGAAAGTGTTGGCACCGATGATCAACTTGCCGATATTCTCACCAAGCCACTTGATGAAAAGAGGTTTTGCAAGCTAAGGAATGAGTTGAACATTCTTTATTTCTCAAACATGAGTTGAATGCACCCCACCCACTTATTGACATGCCTCTCCTTCGACATTGCAAGGTAAAGTTGATTGACATGTCATTCATCCTATGCTAAGGACTTGCTAGATCATGTAGACATAATAAATGGTATGCATGAGCATTCATGACAAATCAAATGAATTTGATGGATATATGTTACCACTATTGCTTCTATGCTTGTTTTGATCTAGTGATAGCATATGACATGTTTGTGAGCTTGCAAACCTAGTGTTGAATCTAGAAGATTTGCTATAAGTGTTTAATTCAATATAGGCAAGATAACCCTTATTATGAGATGTGAAGAAGCTTGTCTTTGGTTCAAATCGAATTAAATATTTTGGCAAGTGTTCTAGGTTGAACCAAATTTGATAAATTTTAACATACTCCATCAAACATTATTTTTCTCTCTACAATTTGATCCCATTTTTGGGTAAGTTGTTGACAAAGGGGGAGAGAAAAAGATGATTCAACATGATAAAGGGGTAAATAAAATTTTGATGCACACAAGTAGGGGGAGCAAGCTCATAAACAAAGTTGTTGTATTTGTTTATGCATTCTCTTATGACTTGCTCATTGCACATGTATTTAAATTCAATATACATGCTTGTGTGGTGCAATGCTAGTATAGAACTTGAATGATGAAATGATCTACTAGCATGCATAGGAATAGTTTACGTATGGTATCTAGACATGCTTAGAGCTTTACAAGTGGTCTAAGAACCTTTACATATAATGTTGATCTCACGGGGTTCTTAAGTTGTGATGGATGTCTAGTTACTTCATGATGCTAAGTATGGTGTAAAAGGCAACTCCGATTGGTATCACGCTTCAAAGGTCCATTTCTTACATCTTAGCATCATTTTGGTAGAATTACTCTCTCAACACTTCTATCCATGCATATGTGCAAAGCTTTCAATCCAAACTCTATGCACATATGTAGAGAGAGCTAATGCTACCAAAATCGAGCTTGTGATAATTGTCCAAACTTTACTTATGAGCAAAATGATTGGATAAGTATGACAAGTTCAAAACTTTTATTATCAAAATAATCTTTGTGAGGGTTGTCATCAATTACCAAAAAGGGGGAGATTGAAAGTCCCTAGTTTGGTTTTGGCTAATTGATGAAACCTAGGACTAACCTTTGTATCTAAGTGGATGATTTAGATAAAGGTGGTCATTGAATATGAGACATGATATTGACTCATGTGACCAAGATGATGAAGACCGAGATGATGCTTAGCTCGATGGACCGGTTGTAAAGGTGAAGGGCAAGTCGAGGCTTCGAAGCGAAGGACCATGCGATGGTGAAGCTTGAGCAAGACTTGGCACCGACGGACTGATGCAACGGTAAAGAGTAAGTGAAGTCAAGGTCGATGGATCGAGACGGTCATGTGATGATACGAAGTGGATCATATCTTTTGGAAAAATAAAATGGGCTCAAGGCAAAGGTATAACCATAGGGCCATTTTGTTTTGCACTCAAGACACCATAGAGGGTGTGAGTGGTTTAGGATCGATAGCCGAACTATTAAGAGGGAAAGTCTTATTGGTTATTCGACGCACGGGTGCCACTAGGTGAATTCATGAAGTGCATTGCATGTAGGGCCTAGTGAGCTAACTAGAAAACCTTCGAAAATAATTATAAAAATGCTAACACACGTGCATAAGGTGGTGATCACTTGTTGGTGTTGGCACATTTACGAAGGCGTTAGAGTTTGAGTGGTAGAGAGGGTTTGGGTCTCTCTCTCCCTCCCGCCGAGCTTGCGAGCGCGAGATTCAGGCGTTTTTGGGGACTTAAAATGCCTATTTTCCACTACGCCGGAAGTTGAAAAAGAAATGGAGGCGAACGGAGGTCACAGAGGTGACCGGACGCTGCACCGACGCGGTCATGGTATGACCGGACGCGTCCGGTCAGTTCAACGCAGCAGTCAGGCGCGCGGGTGTTAGGGTTTGCAACCGGTGTGTCCGGTCACTCGCGGGACCGGCGCGTCCGGTCGGGCACCTAGAAGTGTAGCGCGTGGCGTAAAGCTGATCGAACGCGCGACGCGTCCGGTCACACACGATCGGACGCGTCCGGTCATTGAGGGAGCTTACTGGACTCTAACCGGACGCTGGCACTATCGCGTCCGGTCGTTGCCTGGAGCGCGTCCGGTCGTTGCTTCGCGGGCTCGCGGTGCTGTGCGATCAGCGCGTCCGGTCGATTGGTTTAACCGTTGGCGCAGTGACCGTTGGAGGATCGGACACGGTTGAGCGCGTCCGGTCAGTTTCGACCGGCGCGTCCGGTCATCCCGAAAAACATCCAGTGAAGGGGTACAACGGCTCTATTCTTTTGGGATGCTTATAAATACTTGTTGGCCAGCCCTTGGGGAGGCCACTCGTGATTTCTAACACTCTTGTGCATCCTTTGAGCTAGAGCTTCTCCCTCCTACTCATCTTTCTTGCTTGATTGCAAATCAAAAGTGAGATTGAGTGATCCCAAAGTGCATTGCATAGCTTGAGGGCATCTAGTGGCACTTGTGGGTGGTTTAGCCGGTGGATTTCTTGTTACTCTTGGAGAGTACCGCTCCTAGCCGGCTTGGAGATTGTTGGAGGCGTTGGCAAGAGAAGGAATTTGTTCTTGACCACCTCCGGTTGATTGTAAGAGGTTCTTGTGCTTTCCTCGGCGGGACGCCAAAAGCAACTCTAGTGGATTGCGCGTGTCATTGAGTTACCTCACTTGAGAGTGGTGTCTTGCGGTGCCTTGCGGGGCGTGTCTTGAGGGGCAAGTGACTTGAGGGTCGTACCGGGAAACCATCTGAGTGTTGGTCGACACAACCGGTGACGTAGCTTGTCGGTGCACAAGTGAACACTGGGTGAACAAAAATATTGTGTATCTTGTCTCTTGGTGATTGGTCTTCATATCGTGTTGTTGTCAATATTGATTGATTGTATATCATCTTGGTGATTGGTAACATCTTCACTCCACCGTCGGTATAAGATTCACAATCCTCTCTCTCGCATTTACTTTACTAGTTTATCTTGTGTAGCCCTAGTAGTAGCTTTGCTAGTAGTGTTGTTAGCTTGCTCACTAGTGTAAAATCAGTAACATAGCCCTTGTGTGAACTAGAGATCATAATGTACTAGACTTGTGGATAGGAGGCTTGCATCACAACCGTAGGCTAAGCAAAACTCGCTTTGCGCCGTTTGTTTTTCTAATTAGTTTGCTTAGTGGCTTGTGTAGGATTTTTTTATAGGCTATTCACCCCCCTTTAGCCATCTAGGACCTTACATCGCTGCAGACCCCAAGCGCCTCCACAGGAGCATCCTCGCGTAGCATCGCCGTCCCCAACAGAACAAGACGGCCCAAAACTCCTGCACGCCGACCAACACAATCCGAAGCACAAGCTCCAGATCCAGACCAGCACCACCTCACAGGCCTCCCGCCGGCACCGGAGCGAGTGACGGCGAGGTAGACGAAGACCAGGAGGATCTTATTCCACCATGGCAGCGCCGCCGCCTCCACCAAGCTCACGCCGCCGGGAAACCTAACCCTCATGCAGATCTCACCAAAGACGACGCCACTGATGTCATCATCGCCGGAGAGCTGCACAGGTATCCTAACCCTAACCGGCAATATAGAAGATGCCGGCGGGACAAAAGAGCTACTAGACCTAAAGCCTAAAGCTATATAGACCCTGCAGCCAAGGAGCCGGGCACCCCTCTCAACCCCACCGCCGGCAAGGACGCCGGAGGAGATGAGGCCGGCGGATCGTTGGAAGGAAGAGCGAGTCGCCCTCGAAATCGCCTTTTGTCACTGTAGAAGGGGAAATATCAACTGATGACCTAAAGGCAATGCGTGTTGGGTGACGACACGAGCAAAGGAGATACGTAGTAGGGACGAGGAGGACGAACGGTGGGGCAAGTGCAAGAAGCCACGAGCAGGGGCACAACGGCCTCAGCTGGGGGTGTCGGACGAAGGCGCCGAAGTCTGGGCAGCGCATAAACTTTGGTGCACGCGACTATGCGAGGAAAAAGAAGAGACATCCTAGAGGCTGGCGAACAGGCCCCACAATTGTTATTAATTTATAACAATTTATGGCAACAAAAATATCATTACAGAGTATTTCCTAAACATAAATCTAATGTTACTAGTTTTGTAGTATAAACTTTGTATATGAATAGGACAATTGTTGGTTAAATATAATAAAGTTTAAATTTTGAATATGTTCTAACCTTATATTTTGAGATGGAGGGAGTTATCAGTGAAACTACTAGCTCGACTAATATTTTAATGGGGTGTCTTATCAAGCAGTGAGCTAAAATAGCTCACACAACTAATAGTTGGATCATTTGGAGACCTAAATAAAATAGCAGTCCATAAACAAATTGAATAATTCCAAGGCAGACGTGGGGCTATTTGATTTTTTTTGGTTGGAGACCTGAAGGACTTGTCAGATAAAAAGTGTTGCATGAAAGTTGCATGGAAAGTTGATGTTTTTTTTGCCTGGCCAAGCAAGTTCAAAGAAGGTCCGTGGTTGAAGACCTATGCCTAAGACTGAGAATGCTAATAGAGATATGCATAACACTAAAATGTTTTTAATATATATCATGTAAGATTAACATGTCTTTATAGTTTGATTATGATCCTGATATTTTGTCCCACATGTTTTATTAAGAAACTAATGACAACAAAGTATTTGCAAGGAAATAATTAAGTTTTGCCCCCTTGAGTAATAGATTCTTTATAACCATCATTAAGTAGGTAATCACCAAGATAAAAAAAAAAGCCATGCGGTCAGTGAAAATAAGAACCAGACAAAAGACAACAAGAGAAAAAGACAGGCACAAAAGCTAACACGATGCGTGGCCTTTTTTTTTCCAACGGTGAATCAATCAACTAATCAAAAGTACTGGACAAGCACTAGTGGCGGAGCCAGAAAATTTTCGGAGCCCGAATGATCCTCATCACTCAAAAATATTTACCTAGCAAATTATAACATTTTTATTTGATATATAGGAATTTTTCTTTTAAAGTTTGTCGAGGAGCCGGCCAGGCGCCGGGGGTGGCTCCGCCAGTGCCAAGTACTATAGACCAGGCAACACGGGCGCTCGATTTTCATTGCCTGCGTGGCAGCACACCTGGTACAGGCAACATCCGAGGACATCAACCAAAAACGCACCACAGGTAAGGCACAGGGCAAATTTGTCCCCGGGCTTGAACCAAACAAGTCCGTGGTTCTCGTAGGTAGGATTGTTCGGTAATACGCATTTGGCGCTTGGGCAATAATTCGAAGGGGTCTTACAGTACTATCGCTACGTGTCTATCAAGTCTAGGAGGATATGACAAAAGAACAAACGAGGAATGACGATGGACATCCATGCGTCGCTGCATGCGGCTGTTAAAATTTAAATATGGTTGCTCCCTGGTCCCTTTCGTGTATTTTCTTTATATAATATAATATGGCCGCCGGTATACCGGCGCAAGAAAAGATGGATCGATGCGGCCAATAGACGTAGGTCTCTGAAGCCGCCGCGCGCGGACCAACCAGCCGCGACTAGTACGTACTACTCTAGTAGTAGAGCGAAAACAAACTACGTATCCTACTACATGGTAGTGACGCGGAAAAGGCATCGCCCCGTGTGTTCACACGACGATGCTTGACTGCTGTTTGGCTGCCTGTTGTTGATGGCCTTGTTCACTTCCCCGTCTCAACCCAAAATATTTCCTCTTTCATCCATCACATCAAATATTTGGACGCATGCATGGAGCATTAAATGTGGGTAAAAAAGATAACTAATTGCATAGTTTGTCTGTAAATGTCGAGACGAACCTTTTGAGCCTAGTTAGTCCATAATTGGACAAATTTTGCCAAATAACAACGAAAGATGCTACGGTAACTTTTCACCTACTTTTCGCGAAGTGAACACACCCCTAGCTACACCTGCACTACACTTCCAGCAGGCAGCATTGGGTGGCAGCTGCAGAGCCAGTGACTAGTGTGGTGTGGCGCCAAGGGAAGCTGTCTAGTTTGTGTGTCACCCAACACTGCTGGATCTCAAGAGACACAAGACAGCTAGCTAGGAGTAAGCGCGACTACGCGACTGGGCCAGGCATTCACACCTAGAGTAGACTACTTGTCATAGTCCATTCATTGTTCTGATCTTGTGCACGCCGCGAACTGGTACCAAAACACGTAAAACAGGTTGAGCTTTTTGTCCAGTGGACACCACGAAAGCGTGGTTTTGTGTCAAACACACTACGTTGTTTATTTTAGGCCGCTGGACACTGCAAACATGAGGCTTTTGTATGCTGCACACTGCCACTGTTAAAAAATACTTTCCTAGTCTACGTATGTACAAAGTGCCACATAAAAGACCAAAATGACCTCCAGAATCAAATGGCAAGAACACAGATCCATCCTGGGCGTCAGCCCCATCCCACGAACATTTCACATGTTGGGCACAACATCGAATAGAGAATATGAAACAAAGTTTAATTAAACCAGGATAGCTAAACAAGTGCATGGCCTCACACGTCAAAGCACAACTTAATAATTTGCTTGTGCTTTTACAATAGTGCTTGTGAGGCATCTTCTTAATCTACAAATAAAAAATGACATGATTGGAAGGAGTTGGCTACAAATTATGAAATAGAAAATGGAGGAACAAAATTAAGAAACATAAATAAAGGAACATAGAAGTACGTAGGTACCATCCATGTCCTTCCATCTTGAAGTTGTGATGCATGTATTCTCCACTTGCACTTTTTGGCCTTACAGTATCCTCTATACCTCTTGGCTTCACTATAAGGAGCTGCAATTTCAATCTCATTTAGAATAGCATATTGCCTAATTGCTCTTTTAAAGGTTTGTCCATCCTCAAATGTCACACCAACTTCAATTTTTGGATTTTCTAAGTCAGTTACATGCTCAATAATCTCACGTCCTTATCACCGTCAACAGCACAATCATCATTGTCTTCGTCAGAATCAGGAATGTAATCAATTTCATTTTCATCGTCAGAAATCAAGTCAGCATGAAAAACATTCTCATCATCTACACCAACATACTCAGTTTCATCGTTTTCACCCCAAGAATCATCATATGTAGGGCTTTTCTCAATCCTAGATTTAATAGAAGGAACAGAATGTATGCTCTGTTCTAGGGATTGTTCTATGGGCGGCTGATCAATGCCGAGGCTGAGCCTACAAGCACAGATGAAATAAACTCCTATAAGAATAATGTTAAAGCCCAAATAAATTCCAACGAACCCTAGGCCTCCAAACCTCATAAACTCGTGCCATGTTCTGAACCCTAGATCCTCAAATCACTTGGGAGAAATTTGAATCTTACCCGTCAGGAACCCAGGACAGGTCCGACACCTTCTTTGGGGAGTCGTCGCTGCATAGTTGCTCCACTCCAAGCTCCACTCCAAGCCCGGGGATTGGGGACCGAGTCGCAACCATTGGCCCCTGGCCTCTAAGTGCAGCTCGGGGATGGGGTGAACTTGCCGGCACTAAGTTGCATCAGTGGCAGGAGGCATGGCTTGTGTGATTGGTGGCGGTCGGTGAAGAGTCGTCGGAGATTACGACAAGCCAAGAAAAATCGCGGAGACGGCGGCGAGATGTGTTGCGGCTGCAGGCTGGTGTCGTGAATACGATGAGGTTGTCAGCCGGTGTGCACTCAAGGGGGCATTTTGGTCTTCCCAGGCTACGCCATCCACTCTTCCGGCCAGGAAACTATTTTTTAATGGAGCCGATGTGTGCTAGACAAATCGATGACTTTTGCGATGTCCAGCAGACTAAAACAGCAAATCGAGTGTGCTCGGCACAAAACCACGATTTCGTGGTGTCCAGCAGAACAAAAACTCAAACAGGTTCGGGTCAAAATCATACAAGGACTGCTAATCACGATTTGTGAGGCTTTGAGAAATGGAGCGAACAAAACAGCACCAGTGGTCTAGTGGTATTATAGTACCCTGCCACGGTACAGACCCGGGTTCGATTCCCGGCTGGTGCAACTTAATTTTTTGGAAATTTCGTCTGCAAAAAGAGTATGCAACTGTGCAAGACACGTTTCTTCACTCTTCACCGCTGCATTTTGGGCTTTCTATCGTCGGCTTCCACGGAAGAAATGAAGGCCCCAGCCCAGGCCGCCGGCACGCTGCGTCTGACCCGTGGCCCCAATTTTTTTGATTGATGATCAAATGTGTGGCAGCGTTTCATTAGCCACGTGTTCCTCACAAATCCATACAGTTCAGTCCCACGGCCTCCAGCGTATCATCAGCTGCAGCATTAAGAGCATGTTTGTTTCATGCTCTCCCAGTCATTTCCTCCACCAGACAAGCATGTTAGCTTCAGACACTCAAAAATCAAAGCCTAGGAGAGCACCTTGCGGCAGGCGAGTTTGCCTCGGAGCAAACCAAACACATCACATGAGAAATAGTACATTCATAATACATAGAGGTTTTAGTCTCAGATTTGCAAGCATAGATCTATCTATGCAAGGATTAGTTAATGCCCTAGCAATAACAACTACATCAGTCTCTAAAATAACTCGCCTCATTCCTGGAGGCCTTTCAAGCAAGCAGTTGCTTCAACATATTGGACTGGACCCGACATATGCCGCACAATAATATCTAAGGATATAGAGCTGTCTTCTTCAAAACTTTGTGTTACACAGCGTAAACCGTGAACAAGCTATATGAAATGTCCAATTTTGTGAACAAATGTCAACTAAAATGTCAACTACATATAATTATTATTTGTATTATATTATTATATTTATTTATTGCTTTATATTTCCAAACTTAATTTAATATTGAGTAATTTAAACCTAAACACGCAAAGAAATGCAAGCCTCTGAAGGCCTATGCGTGTCCCTCTAGCCAACACTACGTGTGCCACGTGGGCGGTGGGTTCTGGGGGGCTCCTCCCTCCGCAGCGTGCGCTTACCACGCTCATGTTAAAACAGAAACAAAAGTTAACGTGCTATATGTTTATAGGCAGGTAAATGCTTTACCCACACCTTTTTTTAACTCGCTGTGATAGGGGAGCCAGACCTCCGGTGGCCAGAGTCGCTAGAGGAACCCTGTATAGGTGTGGGCGCCACCATCGCACAGGGTTGCGGCGGCGTGGAAGGTGATTCTAGTGGCGGCGTCCATTGTCGTCGGAATGGTATTGCACATCGTCTCCAAGCTGTGCGTTGCGGAATCTATCCAACCATGATGTAGCGTCGTCACTTACTTACTTATGTGCCTAAAAACATTATTTATCCATGTTTAGAATGATAAATTTGTGAAGCTTGGTCTCTAACTTGGCAAATAACCATTTTTTCTCTTGAATTTGATGGCTACACGAAGAGAATGACAACCTAGTTGCCACCATAGATGATTTCAGTAGCTTATAATGGCTCAGCGGCAAGAAGTAAATGGCCCCCCTAAACTCCTAGGTGTTGTTTGGTTGTACGGTGACAACGCTAACGTAAAAGGGAGGGTTCTACGACGGCAAGGGAAAGGGAATCATTCATTTACTTGTTTGGATGGACGGTTTTAAGACTAATACCCCTGTAAGGTCTGAAAAATTATACAAGCTAGTCCAGAAAAACTGTTTGGGCAATCGGTTTTGTTATTACACTAGCAAAATTGCCCGTGCGTAGCAACAGGAGTATTATTTTTTTTAAAAAATGCTATAGTATTTATTATCGGCCCAATCTTTTAAGAACTTATATCAGAAAGTGCATCATCAAAATCCAATATCTGTATCTATAGAGTCAAAATTTCTTATTAATGCAAATTTACCTTGAATTTATCAAGTAATGGCTTGACATGAACCAACTGTTTTCGGTATCTAAGCAACTCTGACCAAGTTAAACTCTGGTAGCATGTGGAGGCCTTTCTTGTGTCACCAGCTCCGCTAGAGTCGCCACACTTGCCAGGATTGGAGAAGAGGGCAATGGAGACCATAGCCTCTTTGTATGGACTTTTGGACCACACTGTGATCCACGCTTTTGTACTCATCATTCGAAACCACCTCATGTACCATAAGCATTAGCTAGAGATGTTAATAATAATAATACTTATTAGGTGACTTATTATATATTTAATGATTATAGTATTGTGGTACCTTTAGCACGTCATCGGTGTCGATTAAGAAGTGCACCGATGACGGGCATGACTTCCACCTAGACCTATGCATCTCCATGGCCGTCGATCGAGCTGCACCTGCAGCCTGCTAATGCCATCCTGCACAAGCGCAACCACTGTGTGAACAAATCACCGTTGGGTGTGGACACGGCTGTCGACGATTCGCTCTGATTGAGGTCACGATGAGTAGTAGTGGCACTGCATCAGGGTCACTTCAACATGTGTTGCCCTATCCAGCGCATTAGGGTCACTTCAACCTGCGTTGCGCTGTCCACTGCTCAGCCCCCATGCCGACCACTTCCAGGCATGGAGTAGGCCGACCATCACCTTTCTGAGTCCCGTCACGCAACGCAGGGAGGTGATCGAGGTGGGATTCGCCGTTGCTGAAGTGGAGAACGAGCATGTCACGCCATGGCAGGAGAGGCATGTTGGCAGCCTGCTAGGCGTTCCGTGGCGGGGTGGGTACGGTGGTATAGTTGGCAGGCCTGGTTATCGAGACAGAGTAGTATTCCGAGCACATCGCCAATGGCTGCTCGTTGAAGGACCTGACCATGGAGAGCGCCGACTCGACAGTGCCATCCAGGCCGCCATCTAGAAGAAACAATGTCGTGGTGCCAACGAGCGGCGCAACGTGGGAGCACGTGAGGGTGAGGTCGACCTATGGGGCAACCAAGGCCTCCGGGGTAGCCAGAGGAGATCGATGTGGTGGGCATCAAGAACAACACACGACGTGGAAGTTGAACAGGGCCAATGCGTCCTTCTCGTTGTAGTCGTCGACTGTGGCCATCCGTTGCTGAATTAATCCCTAGTGGATGCATGGCGGAGTGCCTCCACCTCTAATATATGTTGGTTTGATCTGTTTCTTTATGTTTACATGAGAGAAACATGTCCGAGCAAACCGTGGGCGCCGATTTGATTTCGGCACTAACCATAAAATTTAGAGTTGGAAGGGGTGGGTTATAGGTTTTTTTTCATTTCATACATGTTTTTACAATTTTAGAAGTTCTTAATGGGCCCCTTTGATATTTTGAATCTAAATACCTAAATACTAAGAAAAATCTCTATTGACAGCGATCTATGCTTCACAGCAGTATATATTTTGTATATTGAAGTCCTAGATAAGAAAGTGGAGTACGCACATATCTATACCCTAATCCTCTACAAAAGGCGAAATTTATATGAAAAAATTAATTGAACTTTCCAACGGACTCATTCCATAAGTAAACAATTGATCAATGGGTTCGCTTGGGCAACGAAATCAAGTGCGAGCCTTTTTAAAATTTCCATCGTCTTCTATAATACATAAACCATATATGGTGTGGTGGTATTTGTTTGTCCTATGTTTGCTGGAGACGCAGGTTCGATTCCTAGTCTTGTTTTTATTGGCCTTTTGACCATAGGTTAGAGTGGGCCAATTGGCTGGCTAAATTAGGCCGCGAAAAAACCTAGACCACCTGAAAGACAGAAATCTATGGTGAAAACTAAAAAGTGTGTAGAATTTTTTATAATTTATTATTAGGTAGGTATATATAGATATAGATATAGATATAGATACGTGCCTGATAGTATTACATGGAGATGATGGAATAATATAATTAATTAGAAGTCCAAGAGCTGCACGTCCTGCTATATCCTCCGTTGTTTCCATGAGCAAAAGCAAAGGAAAGAGGAAAGGAGTTAGAGTCCAGGTACGGTGGCGTTCCTGCGTGGAAAAGGGAGAGCCCAAGATGGAAGGGAACTTGCACGTACATAGAACGAGACATGCATGTACGTAGGCTTTATTTGCTTAATTAGCCGTGACAGACAGAAATTTTGAGGTGGAAACAAAAACGAGTGCAGAAATTTTCACGGTTTATTATTAGCTATAGATATATATAGATATAGATTTACACCCAGTTTATAACCGAAAAATGATACAGACCTACACAAGCCACAAATTTTTTTCGACGGATATCGGGCTCGTCCTCCTCCCATCCATCCCAGCGAAACACCCAACTTCGCCGCCAACTGCTCGCTTGCATCCAAGATCAGCCTGCCCCGTCTCTATCTCGTCTCCATTGTCGTCCTATCTCCTCGAGCACGAAGGTCCGCACATGATCCAGGGGATGCTGGCCTTCCCGGCGGGCAGCCAGCACCTGGCCTGCACTCTTCCTTCAACCTCCACGGGCTCTCCCAGGTCCCCCTCGAACTGGCCGCCGGCGACCTTCTAAACAGAGGGAACATCTCTGCCGGCCAGACGAGACGAGCTCGCCCGCCAGTTCAGACGGGACCTCACGCTGTTCCTCGAGTCACGGGCGGTGGAGGTCGTCGTCGGCGGTTGGGTGCTGGCCTTCCTCAAGGGACGATCGGCCAGGGATCCCCCTAGCGAGGGCTGCGCCATGTACGATCACCCCAACAAAATCCTCAACGGCACTTCGAGCTCATCGATCGGACCCGTTCTAATTCCAGCTCTGCATCTGCTAACAGACGGACGAGGTTGGTGTATCGTCGTCACCAGTCCAGAGTTCGGACTTGGGTGCGGCTGCCGTCGCCGCCGGCGGAGTCGTAGGAGTGCCAAGAACAGAGGCAAGCTCGTCGATGTCGTATGCTCTCTGTGTCATTCAGAAACCTGTTTCTATCCAATAAGGCGGATTCGTGATTGGTTATTGCATTCACCTGTTCTTCTGAGGTTTAGCGAGGTATTAATGCCTTTCGTCGTGCATGTACGAGTCTGGGAGGCCACAACCTCTCTACCCAAACGTTATTTTCCAGGGGCAAAAAGAATCGATGGTTCTTTTTGCACAAGATCTTACAGGTGAAAAAGACTACAATATCGCCAGACAGGGCCTTATTCTATTTGGTTCACGCGTGGCAATCCAAAGGCAGGTTTATTTTCACGTTGACATATGCAGGAACGTTTACCACTCGATCGTGGGCGTAATCGGTGATCTGAACAGCTGCATCGATCCCTGTAGCATATGAGCATCCCAAGATTCCCCAAAATTTTCTTCTCAAAACAATAGAGTTTTTCAACTCACAAAAATATATTAGAAGCAATAAATAAGACCATCTTCAATAGTTTTCAATAATTCACTCAACATTAGAAATCCTTTACTATTTCTAAATTATCTTAACCAGTTTATATATTCTTTCTCTCTTATACACTTGCATCAGAAGCTCTTTCCTACTCTTTATTTTTTCCCACGCCCTTGCATCTTAGATTGCCAGACCATACGCACGTGGAAAACACGCACATATATACGCGTTAGGTGATTTTTTTCGAAGTGCCAAAAGATTATGAACTCTTGGAGATGTTTTTCTTTTATTTTTGCCAAAAATCCAAGATCGGGAGGTTTTATTGGGAAGAATTCCCAAAAAATCGTTTCCAAAACCATGAAGTTTTCCAACTCGTAAAAAAGTACTGGGAGAAATAAATAAGGCCATCTCCAACGGTTCTAATAATTGACTCATAAAATGTAGAAGACAATTTTACATCAGGAATTATATACTATTTCTAAATTATCTTAACCACTTATATATATATTTTCTCTTGTACATTTGTATCAAGAACCATTTCCTACTCTTTATTCTTTCCCATGCCCTTCTACCTTAGATTTGGAGACCAATACGTGCGTTTTCCACGCGCGGATATATCCGCGCTTTCGGTGATTTTTTCAAGTGCCAAAAGATTGGGAGGTGAGATTGTGAACTCTTGAGATGTTTTTTTTTTCTATTCTTACCAAAAACCCTCAGATTTGGAGACTTTATTGAAAACTCTTGGAGATGCTCTTACATAATACTTGAAAGAAACAATAACTAACATGATATGTTGGGGGTGTGCACGGATGAGGCTACAAAATGAATCAACCAAACAACATCCTTGGTTAAGAGAATGAACCCATTCTAGATGAGGTGAAATGATGCATCATGAATCCATTACTCAAACTTTATGGAGTCATTGGTTTGGAGAATGAACCTATTTTAGATGAGGTGAGGTGATGCATCATGAATCAATTACTCAAATTTAGTGGAACAACTTCATTTCTCGTACTAGTACTAACTATTAGCTTGTGAGGAATGAGGTGGTGATTAATCAACTCATTTCGTTTCACAAACCAAACAAAAAATCAAAGAGTTAGATGAGATACACTACCTCATTCCACAAACCAAAACACTGATTAGGGCTAATTTGGAAGCAAGGGGAGGCACACCCAAGATAGGAAACTCCTCCACGAAGAACTAAATAATTATTCAAATT
The DNA here is from genome assembly GCA_038087645.1 of Saccharum hybrid cultivar R570. Taxonomy (NCBI): domain Eukaryota; kingdom Viridiplantae; phylum Streptophyta; class Magnoliopsida; order Poales; family Poaceae; genus Saccharum; species Saccharum hybrid cultivar. The sequence continues at coordinate 33,174,350 of JAQSUU010000012.1, read as the reverse complement.
ATTTCCCGATGGATTTCCCACCCTGAAAAAAGTCTCGTATCCCTATAAAAAGAAGAAGAAGAAAAATAAAAAACCAGTTGTCTCCTACTAGATACGGGCCTTAATTGTCAGCAGCCCATTAAACTTGAATCCGGTGGGCTCCATTATTTTTTCTCTTCTTCCAAGCCTGGCCCGTTGGAAACCCACGGCCGCCGCCGTCAAGAAACCTTGCGCGCAAAAGACCTCGAGACCCTCCCACAGAAAACCCGTGCCCTAACGGCGCGAAGGGCAGGTTCGTCTTTAGAGGCATCCAAAACCCTAGCCCCCAAGTCCTATATAATCAGCGAGCCAAGCGAAACCCTACCGATCGGGTCCAACACCAGCCGCCGCCATGTCGAAGCGAGGTATGCCGCCTCCTTTCCCCAGCTCGATTCGCCCGTTTCCTCGTCGATTAACTATCCATCCTGTTGCGATCTCGCGTTTTTAATGGAGTTCTCGCTTTGCGTTGTGTCTCGTGATGTGATCCAGGGAGGGGTGGTACGGCGGGGAACAAGTTCCGCATGTCGCTGGGTCTGCCGGTGGCGGCGACGGTGAACTGTGCGGACAACACGGGCGCCAAGAACCTCTACATCATCTCCGTCAAGGGCATCAAGGGCCGCCTCAACCGTCTCCCGTCCGCCTGCGTCGGCGACATGGTCATGGCCACCGTCAAGAAGGGAAAGCCCGACCTCAGGAAGAAGGTGATGCCCGCCGTCATCGTCCGCCAGCGCAAACCGTGGCGCCGCAAGGACGGTGTCTACATGTACTTCGAAGGTAGTATCCCGATCCCATCTCACCAATAACCGCTTAGATCAAGCGTTGTCGATGCGCTTAGAAGCGTTGTCGATCCGCTTAGATTGGCGTTCGATTTACTTTCGGTTGTCCTGGTGATACATGCTTAGTATCTAGTTTCTTTGACGGGAGGGTCGCGAGGCTCTTTAGCTTTTGCTGGAGCAGAAGTCGATAGTGTCTGCATATTCCAAAGCAAACGTCATAGATTAAGCCTTCTGATGTCGAGGATTTCCATTGAAAGTGTAATCTTTCATGGATATTATCAGTCAGTGGGCAGCCTCATATTCCATCGCCTTGTGTAGCGGCGTCGCTGCCATGAAAATTTGGGACTGGCCATGAGGCTCATATTTCATACATTTCAGTTTCACGATGCAGTGTCTTGTGATGGCTTTGGTACATCTTTAGTATTTTGGTATCGACTTGCTCCTGAGCTCTTTTGATATTCTGTTGTTGTTTACTGGTTCACATTGTGCAGTTAAATTTTACATGTTTTTCACTTGTATAAATGTTGAAAAGTATGTCACACATTTGGGTTTATGGTTAGAGAACATCTCATTGTCACTGAACAACAATTTTCTGATTGACGGTTGGGCGTCCATGCCCTTCAGCTTTATTGTGGAGCAAACAACACATATTTGTATATTCCCAAGCAAACGTCATATATTAAGCCTTTGGGTGTTGAGATGTTCACTTGGAATTTCTCCATCTGAAGGCGGCCTCATATTCCATTGCCCTTGGTAGTGGCGTGGCTGCTATGAAACTTTGGGACTGGCCATGAGGCAGACAGTTCTACATTTACTTTTCTTTCTTTCGTTGCATTTGCATTTGTTTTTTGTTGCTTGTTAATTGTACCAGCTAGGTTTACAAATGCCACTTGTTTTTTTAATTGCTTATGTTTGATTGTTCTTGTGGTGTGTGTTAACTTGGGAATACCAACACACTGCTTACTGACGGAAGGGCTCCGAGGTTCTTCAGCTTTTTTTTGGAGCAAACATAGCATGTTTGTATATTCTAAAGCAAACGTCAGAAATTAAGTTTTTATCTGTAGAGGTTTGCTGCCAAGGATTTTCATCTTTGAGAGCCTTCCTCCATTTGAAAATGGTCTCATATTCCATTGCCTTGGGTAGTGGCATCGCTGCATTGAAACTTTGGGACTGGCCATGAGACATACTTTCTTCATTCCTATAATGATGTTTCCTTGTTATAAGTTTTGGTTCTGTGGAATGCTTTTGTTTCTTTATGTGTTCTAGTGATTTTTACTGTCTAGTCCCTGGCTTTGTTCTTGTTATTAATTGCTGAACTGATCTGGGTTGATGCATTTCATTTGCAGATAATGCTGGAGTGATTGTGAATCCCAAGGGTGAGATGAAAGGTATGAACTTCCAACTGTAATTCCTCCATCACATCTGTCTAATGCTGTTTGGCATGGCATGTGACGAACTAACAATTGCCTCTCGTGCAGGATCTGCCATCACTGGACCTATTGGCAAGGAGTGTGCTGACCTTTGGCCTAGGATTGCTAGTGCAGCAAATGCCATCGTTTGAGAGCTTGTTTGAATGTGTTTAGACTTCTGTATGATCATCTCAGTATCTGTTGCAACTGTTGCTAAGAGTGCTATTGGACTTAATGGCTCCTTTATGTGTTTGGTCACTCAATTCTGTAGTCAACAGAAATTTGTCTCTATTATATAACAATGTGGTTGCCTTAAGTTTGCCGTCTTACATTTTTTCTTGAGACGCTTATATTCTTTATTTTGTTGTAATGTGGAAGTTTTTTTTTGCGTACAGCAAGCATATTTCTTTGGCGACTGCAAATTTGATGGTATTTCATTGATGTAACGATCGTGTGAACCGATTGTTTTAAGGTCACGATTGTAACTTATCTGTATGATGTACTGGAATTTTTCGTCGTTGGCTTTGGACAATCAGCTGAGTTGTTTTCCCTCGATGTGTTGTCAGACACGTAATTATTGCATTTTGAATAAAAAAAATTTAAAATGTTACCTAGTTATTGCGATGCAGGATTGTTTAATCCCAGCCAAATCAATTGATTTATTTCTCAAATCTCCGCTGATATGAGAAACGTTCCTATCAGGTGTCTTTATTCTCTCTGCCGTAAAATTACTGCACTTGCTTTAATTTTTACTAAATTCTATAGAAAATGTTATCAACATTATATTTATCATGATTATGATATGAAAATGATTTCCACTGTTATAGTTTTATTAGATTTAGAGAATATATCCGCTGATTTATATGAGAAACGTTCCTATCAGGTATCTTTATTCTCTCTGCCCTAAGATAGCTGCACTTAATGCTTTAATTTTTACTAAATTCTATAGAAAATGTTATCAACATTATATTTATCATGATTATGAATTGAAAATAATTTTCACTGTTAAATAGTTTTTTTAGATTTAGAGAATATATTATGAATATTTGTGTCTTTTAAATATTAATATTAATATGTGTTTACTTAAAAAGTGAGATTTGCAGATATTTAGGCTCTCTACTTCAGTTTTAGCAATCAGTCAATTTAGGAGATGTATACATTTAGGGTCTACTTGACTTTACCAATCGTCAAGTCAATTAAGGGATAATTTAAACGAAACATGATTTGTAATTCATCTTTCTGAGCTTTCGCTCAATCGGCCAAACCCAAACCAACAGATTTGATAATTTAACAGCAGGCCGAAAACAACAGCCTGCAATTCTCTCTCAAAATTATAAGTAGTATAGATATAAATGACAAGAAATGTTCCCATTCTACTATCTACATCTACACAGCGCTTCACCAAGTTTTGTAATTCAGCTACACCAAACTTTGCAATTCACAGTTTGGGGGCAAAGCTGTGGTGCCGGGCTGTGCACAATTCACAGTTTGGGGCAAAGCTGTGGTGCGTGGTTGTGCACAATCGCTATCCCTGTTGAGAAGCATTGCAATGGTGAGATACTCGAGTCGAAGTAGAGGATATACAGGTCCTCCGTGATATTCACGAGCTTTAACATCGTTTCATTCTTTGCACCCTGAAAAGTAACGGTGTAAGATCAGAATCTGAAACCATCCTTGTACATTAAAACCTGGATTACTCGTATATAAAACCACAAATGGCCCAGCAGCAATTTCTGAAGGAAACCATAAAATTCTATTGTAAATAAGCTCAATGTTAGTTACCTTGATTGAGAGCTCTACTGATCTGCTGTCCTGTGACTCTCCTTCAGGAAAGGAGCCACAACCATCACCGTTAAGCACTCTGATGGGGCAGCCAAGATCCCATCCACCGCAATCACAGCATCCTCCAGATCTCCATCTCTCGATGAGGCCTGATGGGCGGCTGCTCTTTGATACCACGCCACCGTGGTAACCTCTGGGGACAACAACAGTTATGCATTGTGTGGCACCATTACTGTTCTGAACATCAGTTTCTTTAGTGCCTTCTGAATGATTTAGTCCTGCTTTCTCAAGGAACTTCAGGCCCCAGCCACCCAAAACAGGCTCTTCCTGGCGTTTGTGCCGTTGTTCCCTCACCACAATTGCTGCTAATTCTTGGTTGGTCGGCAGATCATCGGTGTTGAGATTCGTCAGGTCTGATTCTCTAGCACTAATCATTTCACCTTCAAGTATTTCAGTTAAGTCGTCGAACTGATGAGAGGAAGATTTCCCGAACTTCCAGGAATGTTTCGGGCTAGAGGAAACATTGCCTGTTCTCATACTTTCTGTCACTCTCTTGACAAGACCCTTCCCTTTTGGAACACTATAGGGACTGCGCATTTGCCTAAGATAGTCATCTGGAGAACCATACAGAACAAACTCAGTTTCCAAAAGACTTGACTTGTCTGAGTTTAGAACTAAAGAACTTGACACCACCATCTTGCCCACTAGTCTGGACACGTTGCTTGAGTGACCCATCCAATCTTTTCTTCCTTGCTCTCCAGAATGGATCATGTAGACATAGTCGAAGGCCTTGTCCTTTTCCTGCACCCTGATTGGGTTTGCAGCGTATACTGCAATAGGATCGTCCAGTGACAATTCAAAATGAGGGAGCCCATCCTTCCATATGCATTGTAGAAGACCTGCACTAAGAGATGATGGGCACTGTGACAGAACAGGCTGATTTGAGCTCATAGATGAGCACAGTGGCGACTTGTTCTCATGGATGCTGACCTCAGCTGTGCCTTTGTTCATTGGAGATGCCCCATGGGAGGAGGTTTCCCATGTCTCTGGAGATACGAGCTTCAATATTTCTGACTGTGTTATGATGTGGGATTTCGACCGGATTTTTCTCAGTTTACCTGCAAGGAAAGGTGATGGGCTTTTCGGTCTTGTCTTTGCATTTACAAGAGCATGCAAAGAATCCAGGACCTTTTTCTCGGAAGGACCAAGATTTACACTCCCTTGGCTTACCCCATCGGTGATCAAGTCATCAAGATCATTGACATTATGGGTTCTTGTTGGGTGCCTGAGGCTTCTGATGAGAAACTCCAAGATCATCATCTTGGCAGGATGGGCAGGGAACAATTCTGAATGGGTTGTGCTGCCACTGCATGAACAAAATGACTTGTGGCATGATTGGCAGCCCTTGCTTTTCTTCTCATCTGATATCTGACGAAAATCAGACTGAACCTCAGATGCAGCCGTGGACGGGTCTTGATCCCCTTCAGCCCTTCCACTGAACTCTGGAATTGCACCATCGTCGTATAATCCATTTCTCCTTTCCATGTATACAAGTTCCATCTCTGATCAAGAAGTGAAAGATATGGAGAATGCAGCCAAACAAGTCTTTGAGTACCTGCACAGTGATAACATATAACAGATCAGCCCAAAGAGAACCAAATGTGACCGGCTACCATATACTTTAAAATTGGAGAAATCCTGGATGGCTGTTTCTGGTGACAGGGACAGGCTGCATCAGAAAGAGCTGAAAAATAGAGGTAAGATTCCCCTAAGATAACTTTCACACCAAGGATCAGAATTTGCCACGGAGATTGTACAAGGAAGCAAGGGACATGTAACATGATCATACAAGGGACTTAGGAACATGTGGCATGATTTCATGGTTGATCAATTAAAATAGGAAAAAATATTGCAAGTGATTAACAGCTGCCAGAGAAGTGCCCATGTGATGTCTTCGATTTACTCCATTTTTTATGGAACATCCTCTGCTGAAAATAAAACTAGAGTAGTGGAGGTAGGTATACCCAGGAGTTGTGCAGAAGTGCTCACATAAAAATGCTTGACATTGATAAGCAGTAACCACAAGATAAAACTTCCTCCAAATGGAAGCAGCTAACCTCTGGCCTCAGTCCTCAGCACATTAATTTCTCTCAAGTACTAGGGCACCATATAAATAAATGGCAGTTACACCACACACTAAAACTAATGGCGTACACTCTATTCACCAACAACACATCTAGGCTTTCCTTGTCATAACAACAAAAGGGGACAGGCCACAGGCCAGTAGTACAGTACTAACTGTACTTGGTTTGCTTAAACTGAAAGGCTGATAACAGCTAGTATTCCTATTCACTGCCGTTTGCTATCAAAGCAATAGATAATGGCTAACAGGAAAATAGACACAGGTACTTGCAAACAGATTCTGAACTAGGAAGGACAGTTGAGACACGGGTTCATGCTCTGCACCTTTGCTCTGTAGCATGAGAGATGAACAGAGGGCAGGTACAGAACCAATAAGTACATGAACAATGCTTCAGAAGCCACAAATTACTGACCTCTGAACCCCAAAGAACTGAGACGAAGGATGGAAGAGATGAGAAGGACTCTTCAATCACATAATCAATAAAAGGAAAGTGTCATTAAAAACAAAAGTTGCAGCCGCGCCCACGCTGCAAAGGAGTGGTAAAGCCCAACTGAAAATCATGACCATAAGGCCAGGTTCAACGGGAAATCACTTTTTGCACTTGATACTCTAAAACGATACTCTAAAGCTTTAGAGTATGAATATAGAGTAAAAACTACTGCACTGGGTACTCTAAAATAATACTCTATCCTTTCTCTCACTCTATATTTAGAGTGGTACTGTGCTTACTCTATACTCTATAGTGGCGGGCCCCACTAGCTAAACAAAGGAAAAAAATGCTATAACTCACAAACCAAAAATCTAAATTAAATTTCGATTTCACCATTAAATTCGTCTCAATAAATTCTTCAAAACTAGATCACACATGGATATATTTAGATAAAGTGACAAGTGGGTCCCACAGTGGATAGAGGATAATATAGAGGATGGATGAGTGCGGGAGAATTGATTATAGAGAAAAGAATCTTGCTGACTAAGACGTATAGAGGATGAATATAGAGGTCCATCAGTGCGGGTAGTCTAACGCAGCAGCAAAGGAAAGCCTATGTACTTATGGGTTACTACAGCAACAAGAAAAAAAAACAAGAAGAAAGTGGCATCCATCTTTCCTTTCCTTTGTCAAAGCAAGAAGTAAACCACGAATTAATAAGCACCCTTAATCTACAACAGTAATTTAAGCTGAAAAGATAAGCGAGAGATGCATCATCATTTTGGCCAAAAGCAGCAGAAAAGAAGTGGAGTAAGCATCAGATTCCTCACCTCAGGCGCAGAGATCAGCAGCACGCAGCATCCAAGGCCTCGCTTGAAGCAAAGCACTGCCTCCCAACCTCCCAGCAGCAACAGCCGAGCTCTCTCTCTCTCTCTCTCGTCCTTGATCCCGAGCAGTTCGTCTCGTCTTGGAAGGAGCAGCAGGGGGGACGAGCCACCAATGCGAAGAGCTCTCAAGAACAGAAGACGACGGCCGGGAGATTATATACTCCAGGTCCAAGACCAAGAAGAACTGAGCCAACCAGCAAGAGGCAGCCAGTGACTCACCAACCAACCGAAACAAGAAACAAGGTTAGGTGAAGAGCCTAAACCAAGCCGGTGTCAACGGGAACGAGAGCGACCGAGAGGCCGGAGGAGCATCAAGCCGAGGCGCATAGAACGGCAGCGGATGAGACAAAGCGCTCGGCTTTTGTGCGCTAACAACAGCCCCCAACCAAAGCCAGTAGGGAGGTGGAGGGGCGGACGGGCAAGGGAAGAGGAAGACCAAGGACGTAGGCTGGCAGACGAGAGGAGGCGCGGCTTGACTTGTTCCAGAGCGGGAGAGGGCAGGGCAGGCAAACCAAGGGGAGGCGTCAAGGGAAAAAAGCTGCTGCCTTTACTCCTGCTCCTCCTCACACTCGTCCCTTTCCATTAACACACGACGACGGTTTGTATGGCTTTGGAGGCGGGGGGTGGACTCGACTCGACGCTACAGTTCCCTTCCATGCCCGGCTGCCTGCGCCTACGCATGCAAGCTAAAGAAAAGAAACAGGGCCCAGCTCAGAGCGAGGCGTAACTCCTCGTCGCCATTAATGGCCGGCCGAGAACGGCAACGTTGTAGTATGCTCGAGTTTAATGGCCAAGGAGAAGGGAGGAAGCGGAGGCGTCAGCTAACTGAAGACTGAACCGCGGAAGCGAGCCCTGAAATCAGCTAAAGAACGGAAGCAAGCGACCTGATGATGGGCGAGATTGGCGTGGGAGAGACGCGGCGCCGGCCATGTGATTTGTGAAGGGGGGAGACTAAACTTGGAACAGACTGATGGACCGCAGCGGTTGCCGGTTGCCGGTTGCGGTGCCGGAACTTATTCCCCGTTCCCCACTCCCATTGGGGTCTGGGGCCGGCCGAGGCTGACCACGGGCGGGCGCTGCTGCTGCATCGTGCTCGTGGCCGAACGTTACGGCTTGGACTTGGGCGCTCCCTCGCCGTAGTGATCGGGCGGGCCAGCGGACAAGGACAAGAAGAGGAGACGGGGAGGGCTGGTCCGCTGGTGTGGTGTGGCGTCACGAGCGGCCGCGGCCGGAGGCTGGGAGTGGGTGGGGGAAGCCGCTTGTTTTGCGTGTTGGACCCTTGCAAAGCTTGGGCACCTAAAGTCAGTCCTTTTTGTAATTGTCCTTGAATTTAGTTTTTCCTTTTTGCGTTCTCCAACTCTCAATTTCCACTGCTTTTTTACACCTTGCAACATGCCCTGAAACTGGACCGATTTGCATTGTTCACAGAAACCTGCGTGTGAATCGATTCACAAAGAACATTGCAGTATGGACGCTACTGGCTGGTCAACCCTCTGGAACAATACTACTAACACAAGCACTACACAGTGTCCAGTTCAGCTCCGATGAGTCCATGCGACCATGCAGGAAATGTAGGCTTGGGTTGGGTGACGAAGACGGCGACGTGTACGTCGATCTATCATCCAGGCCCGGTCTATTCGTCGGCCCGGCCGGCCTCGAGGCGCCCACCACTAACGGCCACTTCCGGGGACCGGCTGCGCAGCTGTTGCCCAACCAGCAGCCCGCCTAGCACGACTCACCTATGTACGCCGTGTCCGCCCAGGTTTTTGTTGCTTTTCCCCGCGTTTCTTCCCGTTTTCACCCGGTCGGCGCCCGTGGAGGAGGATCCAGAGCAGAGCAGCTTGACCCAGCCAAACCTAGACACCTTACACCCGGGGCTTGTGCGTCGTCGATCTGCCTCTGCCTCCAGGGATACGCCGTCTCGTCCCCTGCAGGCCGCAGGCGTGCGCGCCGGGGCCGAATGAGGGGAGGTCTTCGGTGAAACTGATGAAGGGCGGCGAACGAGGCGTGTACGCCCTGGTAGACCTGAACCAATCTGGAAGAAAGGTTTGAAATCTTCAGAGGAGCGCTGGCTGAAGCAGTCCGGGCGACTGGGCGAGGGTACTACTGCTCCGTCCCTTAAGTGTGGTCGTCCGAAAAGCGTGTAGGTGAGGGAAACACGATTTTCTATATTTAGGGACAGAGAGAGTAGCATTGTAGCAAAGACTGTTGCTGTTGCTGCAAGTGGTGTTGTGCAGTAGTAGTACTAGCAAGACCACGACTCCTCTGTCTGAATTTGTTTTAGCCTGTGCGCTGTGCGAAAATGATTTTGGAAGAATGTAAGGTAATCTTTGGATATTTTAATTCTGAAAACGACAGGCCCAGCGTCCATTGATCCTACGTGATGTGAGATAACGCACATACTACCCACCCTAAAAGAATACTCTAAAGCTTTAGAGTATGAATATAGAGTAAAAACTACTGCACTTGGTACTCTAAAACGATACTCTATCCTTTCTCTCACTCTATATTGAGAGTGGTACAATGCTTACTCTATAGTGGGTAATGGCGGGCTCCACTAGCTAAACAAAGGAAAAAAAATGCTATAACTCACAAACAAAAAATTCAAATTAAATTTCGATTGCACCATTAAATTCGTCTCAATAAATCCTTCAAAACTATATCACACATGGATAGAGTGGATAGAGGATGATATAGAGGATGGATGGGTGTGGGAGAATTGAGTATAGAGGAGAGAATCTTGCTGAATAGGACGTATAGATGATGAATATAGAGGTCCATGAGTGCGGATAGCCTCAGCCTCTTTGTATTCCTCTCCTTCCAGTGATGTTGAACAAGGGATAAGAATGGACTGTTCTGTTCAAGCAGATACGCTCCGGCCTGCAGGGCGCAGGCAGGACGTGGCGTCCAGCAATGTCGACGCCTCGACGGTGGTTGGCCGGGCAACGGCTCGTACAACTACGAAGCATAATGCCGTGATGGAGGAAGAGGAGGTAGTGCGTCGTCGTCGTCGTGGTAAAGACAGGGACCGGCAATACTCGGTAAGCCGGCTCCGATTTGGCTACAAAGATCTCCGGTTTTGACAGCCACCACCACCCATCTCTCTGTTGTTCTTGTTGTTGAGGAACGGCTGGGGTAAGTGGAAGATCCATCTCCAGTCTCCACGGATCACGATCCTCAAGTGGATGGATCAAAGCGACGGGCGACGGTGACTTGCATTACCGGCGTGCCGACGAAGGATCGATGAACCTACACATACGGCAGTGTTATAGTTAAACAAGTCTTACTAGTTTTACTGGATGTAACTTTCAGCATATTACTGTAATAACGATGCGTTAAAGAATGTTTTTTTACATGGCCCCACCAGTTATGGTCATGGAGTGGAGGTACTAATTTTTAGCAACTGAGGGCTGAGGTTGGTAGATACTGAAATCTAAGCTATATACTGTATGATTTTGGTGCTCAACTCATAAAAAAAAATGCAGAAGGATGACACCAGTTCTAGGCTTCTAGCTAGCAGCTCTGCATGTGAATGGCCTTCAGCTTCAGCAGTTGCAGGTGGCCTAATCTGCACAGTAGAGACCAGATTCTCGGCACTCGATGGCATCACATCGCCTGGCCTTGTGTTAGGTAAAGTCCTAATGATCCACATGTCCTAAGTCATGGCTCATGGCATTTCCTTGTCGCATTTCCCCTCCCCGCTCCTTTCGTTTTCGTCACAGCCGTTGGAACCAGAACAGCCATATGCCATAAATAAACAGTATTCTACATGCGTACGATTTCAAACCTTGGTAAGCAACCAAAATACCAAATCCAAGCGAGACGTGAGTACGTACGTGACCATGACACGAGACGAGAGCCATGATTTCGCCGACAAATCGTTGCATCACGGCCGGTGCCTGACTTTGCTTGCAGCGTTTTGCCTGCCTGGTGATCTGCAGCTAGCAGTGTCATTTTCCGGTCAAACGAACGGAATGGCGCCAACGGAACAACAAAGACGGTCCACCGTCGCCGTCAGCGTTTAGCGTCTTATTATTACTACCGATGACAGGCGACACATGTGCATAAATCAGGGTAGACCCGGACACTCTTCTTATCTGCACCGTCTTCATCATCGCTCTTCTGTTCTCCATTGCCGGCCTGATCAGTCATCATTCTCCTTGGGAGACGGCGAGACGAACTTGCGATAAGATACTGCACACTGCACTACCCATGGTTCTCTTGCAGTCTCCAGCTGCAATCCTGCAGAGATGATAATGTACGTATAAAGAAACTGAAGGAAAGAAGAAGTAGAAGAGGTTGCTTGCAATTGCAAGCTGGTCAAAGACAAGTGCGCCGGGAGAAGTGACTTGTGACGTGTCTGTTGACTGCTTGCGTGCTGCAGCTCAAGTGCAAGTGATAATAAAAGATACTTAGTAGCATATTAATCAGTGCCAACTGACAGTACGAGCATAATCAGCATACTTTATTACCACTTATCAGGCCAACGCAATGCAATCATCTGTGTCACGTACAAAAGCACAAGACGCCGAAGACCAAGCCCAAGCGAGCGTTTTTTTTTTCGAGCACATGCGCTGCATGTATTTCATTAAGCAGAGAAAATGAGTTTTAACCATAACAACAACCGGTAATCCAAAGATTACCGAAGACACCAGCACAAGCGAGCGTTGATGCGTCGCTGACGTACATGTGTGGCCCTGCACTGCAGGTAGAAAGGAAAGCTGTTCAGTTGTGCAAGTAGTACGGCGTGCCGCCACTGACCTGCTGTTGAATACAGAGTACTAGCACTTCGGCGTTGTGTACCAAGTACGTAGCGTACTAGCGTGTGAGAGCGCTAGGTATCGGAAAGAAATGTTGTATCCGACGACCTTTCCGGGAGGGTCGCTTGCCCGGCCGCTCTACGCAACCGAGTTCACCGTGATCCGCGGTGCATTTTCAGAGCTTTCGTGGCTCCAGAAGGAACGCAACCAAGCTGTTCAGTGTCATTGCTGGCAGGAAGAGCTGCAGCAGCCTGTGGTGCCGAACGCTGACACTTTGTCAACTCGCATGTTCCCGAGCGACTGGGCCGAAATCATTTGGTCATATATGGATGGACACTTGGGGTCATACGTCGTGTTCGTTCATGGTGCCGGCAGTTAGCAGAACGCTTTCCTCAACGTCCCTCTCTGCACCGAGCGAAGCGAGTGGTTTATGGCTCATCATCTGTCTGTTTACCGGAACAAGAGTGGGCAGATCGTCTGTGATTTCCTTCAGCTTCTTGTTCTTGTCCTTGCGTGGTTTTTGGTCTAGGGGAAATTCGGAGTAGAGAGCCCAATGATGAATTCTGGCTGAGGAGCCCAACAGCACCACGGCAAGAAATGAAGCCCACGGGAACACGACAAAACACGCGGGCCTGGGACCATGTCACGACGCTTCCAGACCTCTGTAGTTGTAGGCCTGTAGCCGCCGGTCCACCGACGTCGCAGGGACGGAGTGGACCGACCCCGACGGGCGCTGCTTTCACGGAGAAATTTCGGGATGGGCTGCAACTGCAATGCAACCTGCAATTCTGCCGAGTTCGGCTCGGTCGTCCACTCGTCCGGTGGCCTCCCGGCGCCGCCGCGCCGTGCCAAACCACACGGCCACACGGCATATGCCGCGCCGCACCGGGGGATCAGCAGCGACGGTGCACCCCCGCGTCCGGCATATCTGCCACGAATTCTCCCCGCCGCGGGCCGCCCCAACGCGCGATCGCGGCCGCATCCACGTCACGCCTTGTCATCCAAATCCAATGTTCAACTCAACCCCTTCGTCCCGTGACCTTTCCCTTTTTCCCCACGTCCCTGGCGCGCGCTACCCTTTCCATGCCCACCCGCACCCGCCTCGCCGCCTCCTATGGCCTGCGCCTCCCCACGCGGGCCGCCGGCAGCATGCCTCTGGCCGAGCACGAGCTCGCGGCCGCGGCCGCCACGTCCGCGCTCGGCGTAGCGCTCGGGGTGCGCCTGCTCGTCGCCCTCTCCCGCTCGCGCGCGCTCAAGCCGCTGGCGGCCGCCACGTCCGCCGCCGCCGCCGCGCTCCGGACGCCGCGGGCGCTCGCCACCGCCTCCTCCCCGGTCGCCGCCATCCTCGCCGCGTCCAAGGCCGCCTCCAAGTCGTACAAGGCGGCCCGCACGCTCGGCCCCGCCGCGCGCCTCCCCAAGCTCCCCGACTCCAAGCACCTCAAGGCCGCCTTCGCCGCCGCCTCGCTCCTCCGCCTCGCAGCCGCCGCGCCGGCCTCCCTCCACGCCGCGTCGCCCGCGGGCGTCGCCGTGCTCGCCGTCCTCAAGTCCAGCTACAAGCTGTCCAAGAACACGTCTAAGATCGTTGAGGGCTTCCTCGGCCTCCAGGTGCACAAGGGGTTCAGGAACGGGGTCGACGCGCTCGGGGTGGTCGTCAAGGTCGCCGTCATCGTCTCTGAGGTCGCTGTCTGGGTCGGGGGCCGATTCTGGGGTTACGGACGCGCTCGCTGCGTCAGGTTCCTCGGCTTCACTAGACCCAGTAGCTTAGTCCTGCTTGGGTGTACCAAATCTGAACCCCAAGTTGTACTGTTCGATCCTGTTCTGGTTGAGATGGATGCTGAGGGGTGCGAATTGGAGGAGCGAGGGGCCTCAGAATTGCTCTCCCTTGCTGTGCCAGTGCCCCAGGTGACCACGTTAACGAGTATGAGTTAGCCTTAGCACATAGTAACTGTTTGTACATTCGCTTCTATATCAGAAATCAGATACATATGTAGAGGTGGTTTTTGATCCAGTGCGTGCAACTATATTCTTGTATGTCACACAAGTGTCGGTGAAGTAACTGTACAGCAATTTAAGGATTCAACTGCATTGATTTCATCGATAAAATCATGTTTGACAGAGTAAATTCTGACATGGAATTTTGACTGTTGTTTTCTAGATTGCCATTCAGTCGGAGTTCCAATTCTGTAGAATGTTGGTTTGAGTGATCATTGTTTGTAAATTTGACCACTCCTTGTAGCTTAGCTGAAATGGAGATTTGTAATGTGGTAGTACTACTAGAGCTTCACATTGCCTACTTGCGGGTGTGGTATGTCTTTCACTTTGGTTACTTATTAAATGACACAGATAGTGCTTATACTTCAGAGAAAAACATTTTAGTTGATTAAGATTTTCATCTTTGCCCTAATGCAACTGTGGATACACTACTCTATAAGTCTGTAGCTTGTTCTTGGATAACTCCACTAAAACAGAAAATCAACAGAATCGGATTTCTACGAACTATCAGCAAGATCATGAACCTCACTAAACTCATGAGTATAGTGCTAAACATTTTTCCTATGCTTATTCATATTGTTCGTTGTTGGTTCCAACTCTTGATCCTTCTGCACATATCGGCACAGGCTAAAAGGTAGCTAGGTGACCCTCCAATATATTAAGTTTACTAATTACTATGCTCTGTTACCATGTTATTTTGATTACTCTGATGTATCATTGCTACTGCTGTCCTTGGAATTCTCTGAGCAGACCAAATCTAGACTCTGCTACAAAAAAATATTTAGGAGATCCTCGGAACTTTTATTTCCCTCTATAAATGTCATAGTTATATACACAAATCACTGTTCTGGAGACTAACTACCGCATTCACTTATGACAATGGTAAACAAGTGACAGCAGATTGACACATACATTAAATCTACATTAATTGAACTAAGTTCTTGACCTGCAATTGAGCTTTTAATGCTGTAAGTTTATTTTAATGGAAATGAAAACAAAAACTGTGCCCGATGTTGCACAGCTCGAAATAAGGCACTGGGTCTTAGTTTGTTTGGTTGAGACTTGAGGATCATATCCATGATTCAATGGTGCATTTATACTTGTAGTTATAGGAATTTAATCCACTCAGTTGCGCAAGAATGTCAGATGTGTCCAGCATCTCTTCTTCTTTCATATGGTCCTGAAAAAGGGAAGAGTTCTTGTTAACTATGCATAGTAATATGCCAGGTTTTCATTTGAAAACAATGAGAATACTTAAGAAGAATCATGTTTTTCTTAATTTTAATGGGACAGAGACTTAAAATCATGCCCTCATATCCTCATCCTCTACAATCTTGTGCTCAGTCACTAGTGCACATGGGTGTCCAGTACATATTTGTTAGAATGGATAAATAGAAAGTTGAAACAAATGATTTATGTATTTCTCGATTTGTCTCTGTGGTGCATCAAGTTACATTTACCCTTAAGATTTACTGTAGCCATTTCTTCTAGTTATACTAGACTGTTTGACAAGACTCTAGCATAATTGAAAACTTACAGTTTGTTCATAATGTTCATGACTCTGGGAGCCAGATTGTGCTGCTTCACAGAGTTCATCATTCTTTGCAAACCTTCCGCGGACACGGGGCCTGCTATCTGCCAAGGTTTTTCTACAAGCGTACTGCATTTTGTTGTGTGTCAGCACAGCTGAATTGGTAAGATGTCCATGCACAAGTATTTCTCTATTGAAATGCTCAATGGTACCTTTATCTTTTTGCTGAAATTTCTCTCGTTCCTTTTCTTTATATACCTATGGATCTTTTCCTTTCTCTCTTCAGGTGACAAGCGGACAACCTTGAATGTGGAGTCTTCCAATCCTGATAGTTCTGTTGGAGGTAATGTTGCTGAGTTCCCATTGCATCCGTTTATGAGGTGCTGATTATTTCCTCCTACCTGTTTAGTTAATGTAATTGTTACTTGACCTGTGCTTTAATTTGGCATCATTGTGATGTACATAGGTTCTGAATGTTACCTGCATCTCTGCATTAGTATTAAATGTCCCTTGCATGGAATCTGTGTCGTTATATGCTGTGGTCAGTCCTTCACCTTCCATCATCTTCTGATACTCGCCAATCATCACCATACTATTGGTGCTGGCACTATTGAAGAATCCCTGTTGTGATGCTTCTGCATTGCAGCCTGGAAGAATTGCTCCAGTTTGCTGATACATGGCTCCTTCCAGACCCATGAACCCTCCAGCTAACGCTGCTGTGTAGCACTCATCATAGTCTGAAGTGAGTGGCATCAAGGCAGATGCACTGCTGCTCATTTGCATTGGAGGCACCTGTTCAGCTAAGGTCTCTGGAAGTCCCATCTGGTTGAATTGCCCTAGGCTGGCCTCATCGGTGGTAGTTGGATAGTATGCTACTTCTGAAAGGCCATCGATCTGCGGAAGGAGCTCGGTGTCAAGGCCATGGTGTTGCTCTTCCTCAAGGAGGGCTGTGAGAGTGGTGTCGAAGGATGGCAATGGGGAGTAGGCTGTGGCACCAGCAGCTGGAGCGTCGTCACTGTAGCTGCAGATAGGAGGGGTGGTAGTGGTAGACGAAGATACGTCATCATCAGTGGCAGGAAATGGACCGGAGGTGGTAGTCGCCGCAGCAAAGAGGTCATTACC